>CM060938.1:27151628-32151628 GCA_030765085.1 Allium cepa | reverse complement strand
TAATTTAAATTTAACTCATTGTCTTCTTTCTCCAAATGGTCTACGTTGTGCAAAACAACTCTGGTAACTGGCCATGCTACTATCTCGCCTTCAACTTCACCAATACGTGTCAAATGAAGTGTGGACCTCCATAAAAAAGCATCTGGTTTTCTCGAAATATCTATAATAATTTTCCTAGCATCTGACCCTAAGGACTTAGTTGGACTAGCTAATTTGGATCAGTTGATAGAACTCTTCCTTTTGCAATAATTTCATCTGTCCCAAACTAATCCAATAATTCACATTTACCATGTTTATGGTCATGATTGCCCTACAATTGACCAATAGCAAAATATAGTGGTTATAGAATTAATTACGCAAATATAAAAGATATCACAATATTAATACAATTTATTTTACCTTTTGATGTGTGCTTGCTTCTCCCCAACTTTCTTTACTCTGTCAAAATATATTTAATACAGTATTATAATTATATATTATAAACATGCATATTGCAGTAAACTAAAATATTACCGCATTTTTCATTTGCCCTTGAACCATCGCCTTTAATTCTAAAATTTGATTTTTCATTTGGATTGTTGGTTTATCCCTAGCATGCGATCAAATTGCCTTGGTGGCGGTCATACCCCTTCCCATTCCTCTCCGTCGTCCTAGTTTATCGCGTCCTAACACTTGCAACAATGCATCATCTTTGTAACTGGTTATTGAAGCCGAATGAGATCGAACGACAACGTTTTTAATTTTTTCCTACAATGATTAACATTGATATTGTACACTAATTTTAACTATCACATTATTAAAAAAACTTACAATAGTATCTGCAACAGCTGCATTCACTTGTTTGCCATCTTTTTTAATATGAGATTTGAACCAAACACCAACTCTAGGAACGGGAGGGCAATCATTACTCTACTCTTTCTACATTCAAATGATCATTAAAACAACAAGCTGTATCAAATAACTAGTCAATAAATATTATGGCATATAGATTAACTTTTTACCATATCTTCCACCAATCGAGCCATGCCTCTAGGGATGCATGTATTTGGCATCTAATTTTGTCTAATAACTCTGAATCTATCACTTACCATCTACAGTATACAGAAAACACAAAAAGAGAAACTTCTCAATTTTTGTATACATCTTAATTTTCAACACACACATATACGCATATGCACTATTCAAAATAATAATTAACATCACAATTCACATTAGATAAGTATAAACCATTAATGTGTTATGAATTATTTACCTTAAAGTCTGGATTTGTTTTCGACTTAATAAACTTATTTCACTCCGTCATGGTTCTAATATTATCTGGTTTTAGTTAAAGTCTCTCTTCTTCGTTCTTTGCATCTACTATTTTGCGAACTAGTATGCTTTTTGAAGCTCTAAAAATACATCCCATTTGATGAAATATAGGCAGTTTTTGTCATTCCTCATCTAATTTAAATCTAGCCTGCAATTTTTTTAAATCAACTTAATAACACAAAGGATACAATTGGGAATATATGATACACATGAATATTTGATGACAGTTGAGAATATTGCAAGTATATGATGATAGTTGAGAATACTGCAAGTATAAACAAACTCTACGAAATAAGAAATTAATTAAAGTTAAAATATTTGATGACATTTTAGAATTCTGCAAGTATATGAAAGAAAGAAAAAACCATTTTTTGGCAGTTCATACAAAGCATTTAGTGCATGTCAGCAGAAACGAATCTGATTAGACAATCTCTTTATTATATGGCCCAAATTAGTTAGAGATATGGGATGTTATCATAGAATAGGATCCAAGTCTAAAATAATACAAACTTGTGAGGTAGCCCAAACCATTTTTTGGTAGTTCGAAGAAGCCACCAGCAAACTAGCAGGAAGCATATAATATATTTTATCTCAATATTAACAATAATAAACCCCTAATCCAAACGAGACCGGAAATAATGTGTAGAGAATGTGATCTACACTAAGATATTCATAGCCAACTGAAAATTTGGCTAATCATTGAGAAAATTCATGTATTCTTATTTTTTATTTTATTTTTTTGTTAAATGATTTTTCTACTTTAAATTTCATGGTTTGGTATACAAAAGGATTGAATTGGGTCCCAAAACATGCCCTTGCTGCTCTTGCTATTGCTTCATGAAAGCCATAAAGAGCCCTCCTAAAGAAGATTAAGCCAAAGTTGAAATATTATTCATTTTGGTTTAACTCTACGTGTAATCATAGTTGTTTGGACTTTTGTTTTCAAACCGTACAGCAATGCAACAACACCAAGACACAGAATGTATTTTCCCTTTAAAGTTACCATGTTACCAGTGTAAAATTAAACATATATAAGATATAAAATTGCAAAAATATATATCATGTAAGTGAAACTATATTCGACCATTATAAAGCCAGTAGAAATCATTAGAGGAAAACTACTACAGTGAAAAAGCAAATTTGTTCTGGGACTCTCCTATTCATTTTTCTAGGATTGTTACCACTTCATTTCGAGACTGACTCAATCCTTAAGGTAAACAGATCTATGGCTGATCCATGTATCAACACAAAAAAGTGCTAAAATACGAGTTGAATGCGTTATTGTTTATTTCTTACCTGAATGGATTACCAAAGAATGACTTTTAATTCATTGCTGAGATGCTTCTAATTATCCAGTGTAAACGGAACATGCTCGCGTACAAGTGGGTCTAGATAAGAAGACAACTTGACCGATCCATCTCCTACTGGTTCACCTTCCCCATTAAACTCAACTTCAATTCGACTTAAAATATATAAAGGAAGTATTTTGACTTTTGTTCGTCCTTTAATTCTTTTTTTCACAATTGAATTAACATTGAAATTGTCATTTCTCTCGCTTGCTTCAACAACTTCAACATTTCCTTCTTGTTGCTTTGCAGTATTGTTGACTACTTGTGGAATTTCTTGAATTGGAGCATCATTATTTTCAAAATTGCATGCATTCTGAATATTATTGTGAATCACATCCCTCAGGAGTTTACCGGCCTACCTAGTTCTTCTGGGTTTTCAAAAAAAAAGTACATATATACAAACACTAAGATATACATAGCTAATAAAAGTAAATTTATGACAAGGGAAGCACTAAGATATACAAACTGTTTTCATATCAAACTCTTATAAAAAAATAAATCAAACAAAAGTAAATTTAGGCTTTCTGTCCTTTTAATTTGTTGAAATACTAATATGACATTTTGGCTAGGCACTAAGGTTGTTGTCTTCTTGTTTCAGATTTGAATGTAAACTGCTATGATGTTTTGTCGCGATGTGTCATATGTTTCACTGTGGTGAGATGGTTGTATTTTCTTGTGTCTGACACAGGACAACACAAGCTTTGTAATTTAAGTATATAATGTCTTTATCTTGTGTCATTGTAAGGGAATAGTTTGTACATTTGTTGGTTTATTGGGTAAATATTATTATAAGACGGCCTTGAATTATTTTATGTCAAAACAATAAGACACTTACAGAAAAGATATAATTAGAATAAATTCAACTTCAGTTGATACCTATATTGATAAAAGACCCTTTTTTTCAAAATATAAAACCACTAAATAAAAATGCAAAATTTTGTGTTAAGAATAAGACAAGAAGAAAAATTCGGGAAGGTAGGAAGACACATGAATTAAGCAGACATAATGTATGTGCATTCGATTTCAACACAATATTATTATAGTTTACGTGAGCATAAGAAATCAAAAACAACACAAAATAATCTCTTTGTATTTCACTGGTGTACGACCAAAACAATAGTATCACACTTCATCCATCTCAGCAACTTTCAACAATATCCCTTTTAATGTTTTGTTAATTTGAGTTAATATTATACTATTTTGGAATCAAATAATTATGAGAGTTGCATAATTTCTCCAAGTGACAAAAACAGTTGTATAGTTACAATTACTGCATGAAAGTTGCATAATTACAATTACAATTACTAAAACAGTTGCATAATTGTGCAATGTATTCATGATGTTTTGCTGTGATGATTTGCTGTTTGGACAGTGAAGTATTGTGCACATACTATTATGGTGATGGTTTGCTGTAACGATTAGCAGTTTGGACAGTGAAGTATTGAGTGCACACGCTGTTATGCACATAGAGAACAATTTGTACAAATTTAAATAAGGACTAAATAACCCTATGTTTTTTTAATCTAAAATGAAACTAAAACCGAGATGAAAATTCAATTAAGAACACAAATGAAATGATCTAATAGGGATGATGCTGAAATCTGAGCGAGATGAATCTAAATGAAATTAACAAAAAAAGGGAAAATCTAAACTGAGATTTGAAAATGAACTTGAAATGATCAAAAATGACAGCGATGAACTAACAAATAGAATCGAACCATTAGAACTGAATTAACAAAAAGATCACAATGGTGTAAACTGAGGTTTTATAACATGTTTAGGAATTCAACAAGATAGAACACTAGATCACAGAACACTCTAGGACCTTAATGAAGTTTGGTGACTTTGATTATAATATTATGCTTGTATATATGCATTCCCAGCATTGTATTTCATGTCATAATATTATGCTTGCATATATATAAACACTAAAATGAAGTTTGGTAACTTTGGTTAATCTATGCATTCCCAATCTATTAAGCAACTTTGGTTAATTAAGAAACTTACTGAAACTACTCAAGTATGCCTTCATAATCCTCTCTAACGTAGGTAGCATCCTCCATGGAATCAACATCCCTATCGTTTTCTTCGCATTCTTCTCTAACAAAACTTATATCATCAATATACTCATCTGTCCCTAATTCATGATACCCTCGCGGTGGTGCCTTTAATACAACATACCAATTGGAAGAATCATTTTCCCTTAAATAATTGATTTGTTTCGCTTAGGATGCAAGAATATACGGATCTCTTGAAAATGAGTCTTGATGTTGATGTAAATTAACAAGAGTAAACCTATCTTCAACTTTCACTCCATTTTCTTTATTTGCCCATTTGCACTTAAAAACAGGAATATAAAAGACATGTTAGTCTAACAAAATTATGTCGGTTAAAATCTCATAATATGTGACCACATCAACCACTTGAGAGATATCCTTTGCACTTGCTCTACACATAGCAGTGGCATCATAAGTCACCCCGCAATTTTGAGTTTCTCTCTCAACATCTTGTGTGTGAAAACGTTGCCCGTTTATAATATATCCTTTGCATGACAATGCATTAGTACTCGGACCATATGCAATCCATTTTAACAACATATCATGATCCTTCGATTCAATAGATATCTGGAAAAAATCAATGTATTTACCAAAGATTTTGGAAATATTATTTTGAATCCAATTGAAGAGTGGTTGCAATAACCTTTATTTAATCCAATTAGCGAAGTTTTTTGTATGATTGTTCCAAAGCAATGTCACATTTTTTTCATACGTTGGTCTGAATTTTCCAGCTTCTCAAAATGCAAACGAGCATAAAAGAAAAAAATTGTAAGTTATACATGTTGTCATACACATCAAAACAAAACAAAATAGTTACTCTAAAAAAGGTTCTAATATAGTTATATTCATTAGGACAGCCAATTGAGCACTTTCTTTCTCGTTAAAGGGCAATGTAATTGTCTCAAGATTTGAAATTGGATGACCTTTGAGTATTGCGTGGTTTTCATAATCTTCATTTCAATCTTGTTTCTCCTCTATTAGTGATGATTTTTTTTTTAAAATTCACCAAAAAATCTCATAGATTCTTCTGCAAGGTAGGACTCCGCAATACATCCTTCAGCTCATGCATAGTTTCTTACATAATCTTTAAGAGTCTTCATATATTTTTCAAAGGGGTAGATCCAACGAAAATGAACCGGTCCACACAATTGAGCTTCTCTTCCGAGATGAGTTGTTAAAAGTATCATTATATCGAGAAAAGGTGGAAAATATCTTTTAAGATTGCATAAAATTGTAACGATCTCATTATCAGTTGTTGCAGCTTTTCTTTATCAAGAATGCGTTGACATATTTCATTGAAAAATGAATACAAATGGATTATTGATTTCCTCGGCTTTTTTGGCAACATCCTCTTAATGCAACTGATTGTATTTGCTGCATCAAAACATGATAATCATGAGACTTAAAGCCACTAATTTTGCAATCCTCTAATGATATACATCTTTTGAAATTTGAGCAATAACCATCAGACCCTTTAAAATTATATAATCTCTTGCATAATGTTTTTCCTTTCACAACTTAACAATGTGTACGGAGCTGGTGGAAGATATGTTTTCTTTCCATGAGGTTGTGAAAAAAGACTATGTCGAATTCTTCGGTCCTCTATATCTTTTCTAGAATTAGTTCCATTTTTTGATTTGCTATCATGCAATATTATGCCTAGCAAACTTTCTCTAATATTTTTTCCGACATGCATTACATCTAAATTATGCCGCAATGGAAGTTCCTGTAACAATCAAGAATATAACATTTTAGTAAAATACATTTTTTCTATTTAATCAATGTAGGAGAAAAAAATAAACACTAACCTCCTAATATGGTAAATCAAAGAAAATTGATCTTTTTTCCACCTTGATAACTTTGTTTTTACAGGGTTATCATTCTCATCATGTTCATCTTCTTTGTTGTGAATATGGTTCCTTTTTTGTCCATTATCCTTTTTTCCCTTCTTATCTAATATTTTTTCTTTATCTTCTTTCTTTTTATTTCTTCTTTCTTATCTTTTCCAAAATCATTAGGAAAATCTTGCAGCATAGCCTAAATGTTTCTACCTGTCAAAATCCTAGACTTGGTGTCTTTCTCCATGTATTATCTGTTAAATTTTGGTGATACAAAATCACAAAAAGAGGGAAAGAAATATGCAAAAGAAAGAAAGAGAAGATTTTGTTTCCCCTAATTAATAGGCATATTGAGTATGTTTATTTCTTTCTCTAATTGGCTAATCAAATTATTTTTTGCCATCTAATGTTAACTTGGGCATTAAGTAATTGATTATATAAATAGAGACCAGAAGAGAGGGTAAATGTATGGTGGAAAATCTATTTGCTAATTTCCTGTTCTCCATCTTTGTTCTTCTTCTCCAACAATTTTAGCCATATAGATATTTGCTCCCTTTCTCAATTTGGTTATTGATTCAATGGTATTTTGTTTATTTTAGCTTTGTTCTATTAATTGTAAACAAAATTTTTGATGAATCAATAAAGTGGGTGGTTGGGTGGAATATCTTATCTTATTGCTTTTAATTTCAATTCCGTCTTATTTTTAATCCAAGTTATCTCTTTGTGATTTGGGTGACAAAGATCCATTTATATAAGCTTCCGTAAAGTGCTGCCGTTTTTTCACAACAGATTGGTATCAGAGCACAGATCATCGCAAAGCTTAGAGTAATTTTGGATTAAAAAATTATTGATGTCGGATATGATTTCGTTTTCGAAGATGGCTATTTTGGATGAGAAGAATTGGGGTATTTGGAAGCCTAAGATGGAGGATGTTTTGTACCTCAATGATCTTCATGATCCGATTGATGGAGATGGAAAGAAGCCCTCTAATGTAGATGAGGGAAAATGGAAGAAGATGGATAAGAAGGCGATTGCTTTGATTCGCCAATATCTTGATGATTCAGTTTTCCATCATGTGGCTAGTTGTGAATCCGCAAAGGCTTTGTGGTATAAGTTGGTATCTTTATATGAGTCAAAGAGTGCTACTAGTAAGGCTTTTTTGGTTCGAAAGTTGGTACAACTGAGATTAGATGAAGAGAAGTATGTTGCAGAGCATTTGAATGAATTTCAGGATGTAATAAATCAATTAGAAAATATGAAGGTCAATTTTGATGATGAGTTACAGTCTCTTTTATTGATGAGTTCGCTTTCAGAAAGTTGGGAAACTTTGGTTGTTTCATTGAGTAATTC
This sequence comes from Allium cepa, assembly GCA_030765085.1. Lineage (NCBI taxonomy): Eukaryota > Viridiplantae > Streptophyta > Magnoliopsida > Asparagales > Amaryllidaceae > Allium > Allium cepa. The sequence goes on along the minus strand of CM060938.1, from coordinate 32,143,723 downwards.
CAATGCTGATGGAACTATCTCTTTGGAAACTGTTCGAAGTAGTCTTTTGAATGAGGAGCTTAGAAGAAAAGGGTCAGGTATGAAATCAATTCAAAGTGAGATTATGGTGGCAAGGGACTCGAAGAAAGAAAAAATTCGGAAGAAGAAGGATGCTAATGGTAAAGGTGTTATCACTTGTCATTATTGTAATAAGAAAGGTCACATACGCAGCAAGTGTTATGCTTATAAAAGAGATCAGAAAAAGGGTGCGCACGGTGATACTAGTAGTGATGCACATGCAGGTTTTGCTGAAGGTACCGATAGTGATGCTTCTTATGATGCCCTCTTTAGTGAAAATAAGCCTTGGAAGATGGATTCGGGAGCCATTTTTCACATTTGTAGAGATGTGAATTGTTTTTCTTCTTATGAGAAGATTGTCGACATGATTAGGACAGCCAATGGAGAAGAGCTACGGATTTGTGGTATTGGATCTATCCGATTTCGTATGCATGTTGGTGTGGTTAGAGAAGTCTCTGGAGTCAGACATGAACCCACTTATTCGCATAATCTTATTTCTCTCGGTCAGTTGGATCGCCGTGGTTGCACTTATGAGACTCAAGGTGGAGTTTTGAGAGTGAAGAAAGGTGGTCGTGTAAGGATGAGAGCAGTATTGGAAGAAGGGAACCTTTATAGCTTGGTTGGTTCTGTAGTCGACTATGGAAAGCGAGTGACGGTTGAAGAACCTAGTCCACAACAAGGTGGAGAGGTTAATGTGGTCACTACTTATGATTCTAGCATTGAGGATCATATTTTAGATAGGGGTCTTCATGTTGATGATGCTCGGGGGATCGATAGTGATCAGGTAATGAGCTCAGATCGAGTGATAGACGGGTGTCGAGTTGCAAAATCCATAAAGACAAGACAGAGATCTTTGTGGTATTACAAACGTTTTTTAGACCGGATTTGTGTGGTGCACCTCATGTGGGAGATGCATCATTTGCAGTCGGTGGTAGAAGTTTGTAATTTGGTATGATTGAGATATATGGAGTTGTGATGGATCTAGATATGGCATGTTTGATATGTTGGAGATATGTGATTTTGCATCAAGGTGGAGTGTTAAATTTTGGTGATACAAAATCACAAAAAGAGGGAAAGAAATATGCAAAAGAAAGAAAGATAAGATTTTGTTTCCCCTAATTAATAGGCATATTGAGTATGTTTATTTCTTTCTCTAATTGGCTAATCAAATTATTTTTTGCCATCTAATGCTAACTTGGGCATTAAGTAATTGAATATATAAATAGAGTCCAGAAGAGAGGGTAAATGTATGGTGGAAAATCTATTTGCTAATTCCCTGTTCTCCATCTTTGTTCTTCTTCTCCAACAATTTTAGCCATATAGATATTTGCTCCCTTTCTCAATTTGGTTATTGATTCAATGGTATTTTGTTCATTTTAGCTTTGTTCTATTAACTGTAAACAAAATTTTTGGTGAATCAATAAAGTGGGTGGTTGGGTGGAATATCTTGTCTTATTGCTTTTAATTTCAATTCCGTCTTATTTTTAATCCAAGTTATCTCTTTGTGATTTGGGTGACAAAGATCCGTTGATATAAGCTTCCACAAAGCGTTGACATTTTTTGCACAACATTATCAAACTAAGTCTTCTGTTTGCTCAATGAGTCTGAAGGAGTTAAGAATTTTCTATGACCCTATATACACAATCTTTCGACTACGATTTAACCATCGACTATGAGTGTTAACACTGCATAATGGACAAGCTTTTTCACCCTTTGCACAACATCTAGCAAGATTTCCATAAGCCGAAAATCATTTATTGTCCATAGTAAGATTGCTTTTAAATTAAAAAGTGTTTTACTAAATGCATCATAAATCAACAGCGTTATGCCACAAATGATGTAAATCTTCTACAAGTGGCGCCATATATATATATATATGTGTGTATATATATATATATGTATATATATATATATGTATATGTATATGTATATGTATATATATAATTTCCCGGTTGCTTTGGAATAAGAATCACCAATGTTAACACAATATTTTCTTCTTTCATGTACAACATAGGAAAATGATTATATGTCACTAGCACTACTGGCCAGCAAGTATATTTAGAACTTAACGGCAAATGGATTGAAACCATCTGTAGCTAGACCAAGTTTGAGATTGCGTGGATCGGCTGAAAATGATTTATATTTCTCATCCACTACATTCCAAGTCGCAGAATCCACAGGATGACGCATTTTTCCATGGTTGCTTTTCTTACTATAATTCCATCTTAAATCTTCTACCATTTTTTTGGACCTAAACATTCTCCTGAATCTTGGAATGATTGGAAAATATCTCAACACTTTGACATGGATGCCTTGCATGATCTCTTTTGTACTCTTATTTATCTTCCATCTTGAAGAACCACACTTTAGACAACTATTCAAATCTTTGTATTCTTTTCTAAAAAGACAACAATCGTTCTTACAAGCATGAATCTTCTCAAAAACCATATTAAATATTTTAAGAATTTTTTTTTACTTCATATAGAGCCTTAGGAAGTACATTATCCTTCGGCAGTAATACATGCAACACATTTAATAGCTTATCAAAACAAGTATCAGATAAACCGCACTCACATTTAAGATTATATAAAGAGGTGATAGAAGATAATTTTGTCTGACCTGCACAATCGAGATACAATGGACTTTCTACATCTTCCAAATTTTTTATCAAATCATCTTCTCGTCTTTGTGCATTAACATTATCTTTATTGTCGAAAAAAAGGTATGAACGACAAAATCTTCATCTTCGTAGTGAACAGCTTGGAATAAATCATATGTCACATTCAAAATCCATTTTTCAACTATATTTATTTGTTCACCATGATTATACCACTTACTGCATTTGTACTTAGGATCTATTCCTTTTATAACCAAATGATCAAACACAATCTTTTCATGATGATGAGTAAGATTTCGACAATCTATGTAAGGACATAAAAAAATTTCTGCAATTGCTAAATTTTTCTTCATGGATTGCACAAAATTCCATGCTCCTTGTCAGTACTCTATATTATTTTTATGATGAAAAATAGGCAACACAAATATTAATCGTAATATTAAAATTTTAAAATTTTCTTAATGTATTTAGTTGTATATCATAGCGAGAACTACCGAACCATCCTACTTCACCTACCACCGGACCAACGTCCCACCGGACCAACTCCACTTCCAGGAACGACCGAACCAACCCACTTCACCTACCATCGGACCAACGTCCCACCGGACCAACTCCACTTCCAGGAACGACCGATCCAACCCACTTCACCTACCACCGGACCAACGTCCCACCGGACCAACTCCTCTTCCAGGAACGACCGTACCAACCCACACTTCACCCATTGCCGAACCAAGTTCCACCGGACCAAGGCATACCGGACCAACACTTCCAGGCCAGATTGCATTAGCACAAGCCCACCAGCAGCTATATACATCCATGACCCTTGCCCCCAACCTCACTCTATAAATAGAGGGGCAGGAGTACAACAATGGCAGACAAGTTTGAGAGCTCGAGTACGGATAGAAATTTCAAACAACTTTCATACTCTTGAAATAAAAGCTTTGTACTTGTAATCCGAAGAGTAAAGGAGAATAACATATAAAGTGGACGTAAGCACATTTTGGCCGAACCACTATAAATCTGTGTGTCTTTTACAGTTTATTCCATCTATTTTATATATTTGCATGAATCGCCCAAATCACTAAGAACAACACATAATCAACTAAATCGTACGACTTGGAGGTGTTTTCCCATTTTTTGTGCAAACATTTTTGGTGCTTTCACTGAGAACCGAACTCAAGACCCCCCGCTTAACCCTTTTTCTATCAGCATCGTTCATTACTTGGAAAACATGCCTCCCGGACGAAAGAAAGATGCTAACAAAGGAAAGAACAACGCAACTAGCAGTATCCCAGATCCAGTGATCAGAGATCAAGACAATCGTCCGGTTCCAACAGCAAATGGAAATCAGGCAAATCCGACAACCCCTGCTACGGAACAACCAATTACAAGAGCGAATCTGGACAGGATTATGGCTGAAGTAACTAACCGCTTCGCATCTCAACAAGAAGCCTTGGTGGATCAACTCATGTCACGTTTAAGGGATGCTGAAGAATCCAACCGCAACGCTGAATCATGGGGTGTGTCCCGGTCTAGAGGATCTGGGAGACGACAAAGGTCTTTTTTCTTCGAAGAGGCTAACAACAGAAACAGCTATGGTAGGAGCCGAGCCCGGACTCAGCCCGAATTCCGACCCGAGGAAACACTTGGAACCGAACCCAACGGGGGAGGTACCAGGCAGGGGTCGGATGTAGCTGAGCCTGCCATGCTACCTAACCATGGAAACACCAATGGACGGGGCCGAGCTGGAGTCCACCGCGAAGTTGGACCCGAGGAAGTACTGAGGACAGAACCCAGCAGGGAAAGATCAAGGCACGGACCAACTGTGGCTGACTCCAGCGTGCCCCCGGTAAACCAGAGGCAGCCATTGGAGAATGTTAGGAGTGATAGACGATACCATCCCTATAGGTCATCTGGACGGAATCAATCCCCCAGGGAAGAACCAAACTCATTTCTATCCGCTCCAAGTTCTGATGAAAGGATGGCGTGATTGTTCAGAGAGTGCGTCCAACGGGACCAAAGGGATCGGGGGATAGGCGCTAGGGTAACCAGCCCCTTCACCCGCAATATCGAAACTGCCATCACCCCTCCGGGAGTGGAAAATGCCAACATTGGAACCTTACAAGGGAACCTCTGACCCCGTTGTACACTTGCAAAGATACACACAGCATATGCTCATGAGCGGAGCAACAGAGGGACTGTTGTGTAAATGCTTCCCACTATTCTTGGCAGATCTAGCTACCTCCTGGTTCTGCCATCTACCCCAAGGGTCCATCAGCTCATGGAAAATGTTGAAAGAAAAGTTCATCAGCCAGTTCCGCATTCATGTGGAACAACCCAAGGATGCTTATTCCCTTATCTAATATCAAACAGAAACCCAGAGAGACAGTGCAACAATATCTAACCCGATTCAACGCCATAGCGGCCGCAGTCCAAGATGCCGACGAGAAACTTATCCTAATGGCCCTCTGCAGTGGTGTGCATCCGGATACTAAATTTGCTAGGATATTAACGAAAGAAAAGCCAGCTACTTATCTGATTTCTTCCACGAAGCCAGGAAATATATGAGACTTGAAGACGCTGCCATTGAAAGGCGGACAGGGCAACAAACCAAGGCAGCTCATGGCAACACGCCCGCAGTAACAAAGGACGTTCGAAGAAATGACTCCAGAGATAGTGCTGGGGGCAAGAAGGGAGAAAAGCGTTTATATAGTCCAGGACCGAGATTTGACTCTTACGCTCCTTTAAATGAAACAATCGAAAACATCTTATTGGCCACCCAAGACGAAGTTAGATACAAGCGCCCCCCGCACAAGAAGGAATCAGATAATGCAATTAAGTCTGGAAAGTTCTACCTCTTCCACGAGTCTCATGGGCGTGACACCAATGAATGCCATTATCTCCGGGACTTGATTGAAGAACACATCAGAAGGAAGAGACTGGAGCGCTATGTGAAAGGTCAGAACAGGACTCCAACTCCTGCCAATGAGAACCCAGGGCTACCCCTCCCGGAAGTAGGCGGAGGAAATCGCAACACCAGCGGCTCCAGTCAAGAGAAGATAGTGGTACTTACCATATCAGGAGGACCACACGTCGCCGACGGAAGCTGGGCAGAGATGGAAAGATACGGTAAGTCACTTAGAAACAATGAAGGTTACGTTAATTCTGTTACAGAAGAACGCCACCCGAAACGGAAAGAGAATGATGACATCATATTCAGTGGGCGTGATCTAGAGGGAAGGCAGTACCCTCACATGGATCCTATGGTCATCTCTGCCTGGTTCGGTCCAGCCAAAGTATTCCAAATTCTAGTAGACACTGGAAGCTCAGTAAATATCCTATTCAAGCATGCTTTCGACAAAATGAAGCTGTCAATGAAGGATGTGTCTCCCTGCAGCAAACCGCTACATGGTTTCACTGGAGATACGAAGATGCCCCTCGGGCAACTGGACCTCTTTGTCGAAATAGGAAGTCATCCCCGCTCCATTGTGCGAAAACAAACATTTGTGTTAATAGAGAACCACTCGGCCTACAACGCCTTTTTGGGAAGACCAGCCTTGTCTGACTTCCAAATTGTCCTAGCCCCGTGGTGCCTGAAGATGAAATTTCCAACAAATAACGGAATATGAGAAATAGAGGGAGATCAAGAGGCCGCTCGAGACTGTTATGTAACTGAACTTCGCAATAACCGCAGGAAGGATAAAGGGAAGGATGCAGAGACTTCTCTCTGCAAGAAAAACTTGGAAGCATAGCAATTAAAGAAAGCCCCTCCACTTCGATATACCAGTGATCCTTTCAACGAATTAGACCCCAGGGACAAGGAGGAGGAGGCCACCATCGAGCCTGCAGAGGCTATGGAATTTGTATCTGTAGACAAACATGACCCAAGTAGACTGCTGAGAGTCGGGTCTCAGTTAAGAGCGGAATTGAAGGATCAACTCGTCGATTTTCTTCGCCACAACTTGGATGTGTTTGCATGGACGCACGCTGACATGACTGGAATCTCCCCAGACATAGCATGCCACGTACTGAACATCGATCCCACCAAGGTGCCAGTAAAGCAGAAAAAGAGAAGCATGGGGGCAGAACGATCAGCAGCCCTCGAGGAAGAAGTAAATAACCTACTTGCCAATAACTTCATATGAGAAGCCATCTACCCAATACTAGTAAAGAAGGCTAATGGGAAGTGGCTAATATGCATCGACTTCTCCAACTTAAATGACGCTTGCCTGAAGGACTGATCCCACTCCCCCAAATCGATCAACTCGTGGACAGCACAGCCGGACACGAACTCTTATCCTTTATGGACGCATACTCAGGATATAACCAGATCCCTATGCAAGCCCCCGATCAAGATCACACTAGTTTCATCACTGACCGGGGAATGTACTGTACAGAGTAATGCCTTTTGGACTTAAAAACGCCGGAGCTACTTATCAGCGCCTCGTTAACAAGATGTTTGTGGAACTAATAGGACAAACTATGGAAGTTTATGTGGATGACATGCTGGTAAAATCGAGGAAAGCCAACGATCATATAAACCACCTGGACGAGATGTTTCAAGTACTTCGCCAATATGGAATGAAGCTGAATCCTCTAAAGTAATCCTTCAGAGTATCGTCGGGAAAATTCTTGGGATTCATTGTCCATGCCAGGGGATTGAAGAAAACCCCGAACAAGTCCGGGCTTTGCAAGATATCAATATACCATCCACTCGAAGAGAGATGCAAAGCCTAAACGGGAAAGTGGCCGCCCTAAGCAGGTTCATCTCTAAAGCAACCGACAAATGCATCCCTTTCTTCGAAGCTCTAAAGAAAGGAAAAGGAAAGTTCGAATGGACTGACGAATGCTCGACAACCTTCCTTAACCTAATCGAACACCTTCAGAGACCACCAGTACTCTCAACTCCAAGTGAAGGCGAAGAACTATACCTATACCTTACTGTATCGCCCCACGCTTTAAGCGCCTCTTTGGTGAGAGAAAACAACCGCGCGTAGCGGCCCGTATACTTTGGAAGCAAGAGATTTACAGAGGCAGAAGACATATACCCTAAACTTGAAAAGCTAGCATACTGTTTGCTAATCATGTCACGGAAACCGCGACACTATTTCCAATCTCATTCCATCAGAGTTTTAACCGATCAACCGCTAAGGCAGGTACTCCATCGCCCTGACACTTCTGGGCGACCACTTAAATGGTGCATTGAACTGAGTCAATATGATATTACCTACCATCCTCGCACCGCCATCAAAGGACAAGCCATGGCCGATTTCATTGCCGAATTCACTACCAACGAAGGTAAAGACCGACCTGAAATAACAAAAGATATCAAGTGGAACCTCTTTGTAGATTAAGCATCAAACGAACAAGGATCGGGGGCATATATTGTGATAATCACCCTCAGGGGAAGGAAGCTGCACTATGCCCTAAGGTTGGAATTCGCTGCCACCAACAACGATGCAGAATATGAAGCAGTAATAGCCGGATTAGAACTTGCCCTAGAGATTGGAGTCGGTTCTTTATGTCTCCATAGTGATTCTCAACTTATTGTAAATCAAATACTGGGAGAATTTCAGACACGAGGAGAACGACTCACAACATATCTAAAGAAAACCAAGCTGCTACTCGATCAATTGGACCACTATTTAATCAGACACATTCTTCGAGAGGAGAACCGAGAGGCTGACGAACTGGCAAAGCAAGCTAGTATGAAGAACAGCACCATTTCTGGAACTGTAGTCATCTCAAAACAACTAGCCTCAAGTTTCGAACAAGAGGATCTGATAGCTGCAATCGAAGAAGAAACTTGGATGACTCCTATCCGGAAATACTTACACGATGGCACACTGCCTGACAGGCGCAATGAAGTCAAGAAAATCTTGAGGAAAGCTTCCCGCTACACAATACAAGAAGGCATCCTCTATCGGCGCGGCTTCTCTAACCCCTTATTAAGGTGTGTCGCTGGAAGGGAAGCCAAGGAAGTCTTATCCAACATCCATCAAGGAAGTTGCGGAGATCACACTGGAGGGCAAACTCTAGCAAAGAAGATACTCCGATACGGGTACGGGGTTCCACTCAACATCATATCGGACAATGGGCTTCAATTTGACAGCGAGGAATTCGCCGACTGGTGCCAAGAGCATGGAATTCACAAATGCTTCTCATCTGTAGCTTATCCCCAGGCAAACGGACAAGTCGAAGCTGTCAACAAAATTCTCAAAACTCTAATCAAGAAGAAGCTTGAAAAGTCAAAAGGCGCTTGGGTGGATGAACTTCCTACGGCACTTTGGGCCTACCGCACGTCTTTCAGAACATCAACAGGGCATACTCCTTTCTCTTTGGCATACGGATCGGAGGCCATGCTCCCAGTTGAAACTGTAGTGCCATCCCACCATAGGATCCACTACAACCAAGAAGAGAATGAAGAACTCCTACACATGTCTTTAGACCTAATTGAAGAAAGAAGAAATGATGCAGCACTTAAAGCGGCAGCTCACAAGCAAAAAGTGGCAGCACGATACAACTCCAAAGTCAAGCACCGCAGCTTACAAGAAGGAGATCTTGTTCTCAAACGATCATCCTGCGCCCCGGAGCGCTAGATCCAATCTGGGACGGACCCTATGTAATTCATAAAGATCTCCACAACGGAACTTATATTTTGTCAACAGTGGACGGAGCGGTGTTCCAGAGGGCATGGAACATCCAATACCTTCGTCGATACTTTTCTTAACTTGTACTGCCCATATGAAGTGAATTAACGAAGAGAATCAGTGGACGTAGGCATTTTCGTGCCGAACCACTTTAAAAATCTTGTCTCTTTTTAACTTATTCCTTTATATCTTGGCTTCTTGTTAAGCTTTATCCTTTTCTGTTGAACAAAATCCTGTATAACGGCATTTCCATTCTGGACACTTCACGGCACAACCTCACCTGGACAAGACCCAACAAGTGCTATACGAATCTATGCCCTCGCCAATGAGACACTTTTGCTCCAGCATCCCTCTGCTGCGGGTTAACTCATTGCTCGCGACGGCCCTCAAAGCCAACTGTAATGAGCCGATCATAAGCCACCGAGAAGGCCGACTATAGCCGAGACAGCTCATTACGGCGTTCGGCTCGCCGACGACTGTGAACCGATTAAAGCCCCAACATAAGGTGTGGGCAGCCAGGGGCAGTTCACAGTTGACGATCGGCAACCACGTTAGCTGCCACGGTAAATCGAACAATACCCACGATTACGGGCCATAATGGCCCAGGTAGTTACTATGCGCGATCTCGGCTTCGATGTGTATTAAGTACGGCTGTGGTAAAAAAGAAAACTCCCCGCGGAGGCGTAAGATAGGTGACGAATGTATCCAAGACCCACAGCTAGGGAGAGTGACTACAAAACCTGTTTGCCACGAACTTAAGCACATCGAAGCCTTCCGTGATTGGAAGTTTTACTATTTCTTATATTTCAATTTTATTGATAAAAACTTTCCTCCTGTCCTCTATAACGATCACTAAAGTACAGGACACAAAATAGGAGACACTCGCTAATGGGAATAAGAACTCACAGTTGGATGACAGGACATTCAACTGCATTTCATATTCGATCACACTAGGCATTCAAAGCTACCGTTTACAGCAAAAACTTGAAGGGCGGTACTTTCTTCTCTTGTATACAAATAAGTAGCTTTGATATATTCACACATCACATTAACATTGCAAGACATGAAATTATATTTTAAGCGAGAACTTGACATCAAAACGCAATTGAATCACTAGCACATACACAGCTATATTTCTTATGCAACACATCAAAATAATGACAGCATCCTAATATGACAGAATCAGCTTATGTTATAAAATTACATGTTAAGAATAAAGTCGTTCGTTGCAATGATATAATTACAACCTGAAAGTACATTAATGTTTTGGAACTAGTATATACAAGAATGTCAAGTGAAACCAAAAATATCCGGATCAAGCCAAAATAGTCGGCAGCGTCAGAACTTCATCTTTATCCTTCCGACCCCCCAAGATCTACTTGACCGCAGGATCAGAGCTCCCAGCATGCTGACCAGAGGTCCCACCTGTCCAATTCAGAAGAAGAATCTATTAGATAAACGATAAGCAACCAAGCTATGAAAAGGCTAAAAGGGAAGACTTACCAACATCCGTTCCTTGATCGTCGTCTCCCAACTGCACGCCTACCTCCTCGGCACCAAGCAGCCGCATGCCCTCCTTCACCGTCACTTTCTCTTCCTTAGTAAACTGGGCCGTAAACACATCCATCCTGAAGGCCATACCACCCTCCTTATCCGCATCAGCCTTGGCCTCTTCCAGAGCCCGAAGATAAATCCTGGCCATGATCCGGGGATAGTCATTCATCCAGGATAAGTTGCCCTGCTTTCAAGTATGGAAATACATATCCTGGAGCATCTCATCCATCATCCCCTCGTTTTCTTCGAACTCCCTCATCCGGACTTCATAAGCCAACATCTTTGCAACGGTAGCATCCCTCTCCGATCGGTATCGCGAGCGGTCATCCTGAAGGGATTTCCTCATCGCCTCCATCTCCTCCTTCAGCTTGGCTTGAGCAAGCTCTGCGGCTTCAAGCTTCCCGGATAACTCCTCTACCCGCTCGAGGTCCGCCTTCCGAACATCGTCTACCGTTGCAATGGCTATATCGATCCGTTCCTTGCAAATGGCCTCCATTTTTCGCAGCTCGGCTCTGCTAGCCTCTTCCATAGTTTTCTTTAGCCGTCTGGCGGCAGCCTCGTGCTGAGAGATCTAGATGGCCTGATCGGCAAGTTGCTTAGCCTGGTCGGCAATCACTAGCCGCAATCTTATGTTGGCACTCCTAATTTCCTCCCCGGCCTTGACCAGTCAGGCGTGATGCCCCATCAACTTCCGGGTCTCCTCAGCCACCCGATCGATATTTGCCTTGGCCTCATCCCCCATAGTCACAATCTGAGTGGTCAACAAGTCGAGTTCCAAAGACTTAGCCTCATCAAGCACCCTTACCATAGGATTGCGGGGTAGGAGGTGCTCACCGATAACCTCATCGAAGGAAATATAATGAGAACTCGGGTCCAGATCTGGATGACCCGCAAATGGGTTACGAGCCAAGCCGGGACGATCAACATGAGTAACGGTAGGATTCTCTGATGGATGCGGAGTGGGTATGGACTCGGTATCCTCCCCCGTGGTATCATGAATAGGCTGGGTAGGGGGCTGAGGTTCAAGTGAAGGTTCGAACATGGAGCGCCTCCTCTTTCTCTTTTGAATATCCTCTTCAATAACTCCGAGAAGAGGACGGTAGCCGACTACGTCCCCGGAACGGTTGGTTGGAGGCTTCGGTTTAGCAGAAGCTTTGAGGAGTTTGAATTGCTCGAGGCGGTGCCGAATGTCTGATGTCTTGGCCGCCTTGCCCGTTCCTGGAATAAAAACCAAGTGTTACAAGCATGCATGGGACTATAATCCAAGAAACATGTGAAGTTAAAAGAGGAGTCAAAAATTCACCTTGAACCGCCGGAGTTGCCCTAGCTGAAATGCTCTCATAAGATGGACTGGCACCAGTCCCGGCCTTATCAGTTTTTTTCGGTTTCTCCACCAAGGCCGACCCTTCCTCCAACCCCTCAAAAGCTTGGCGGAAAGCATCATCCGTCCACTCTTGAATCTACCTGCTTGCCCAGAGGTCAAGGCACCAACGCCACTACCACTCTGTCCTTCGCCACCATTACCACCATCACATTCTCCATCACCTCCGCTTTCCTCCTCTCCACTTTCCTCCTCCGGAACATCTGGGCATGTGCTGGGAGAGGGTCCATCAGATTTCTTGAGCTTCTTCCCCCGACGACTGGAGGTACCGAGAAGGGTTTCCTCTTGTTGCTCTTTGTCGTGGCCCCTCCTTTGGATTTAGCAGCCCTTTCCTCAGTCGTATCCCTCTGCTTGGCCACAGACTGATGTGATAGAATCAAGTTGTGTCCCAGGAGAGTGGCATTCCTGATTAGGTAAGAAACTGACCTATCCCTTCCTGAAATGGCTTCTATCTCCGCGGCCATCTGAAACAGGTGATCATTCTCCACGACCGCAAAGCCACTGTCGCTAGCAAGAAATAAGAACACGTAAGAAGAAGCATTTCAGTCAGAACGGAAATTATAAATAAACTTCAACTTACAGCCAGAGGTGAAGTGGTGGATCGAAACGGAGTCATCCTGGATGAAGAACCATTCCTTCTTAAACATGGTGAACTTTGAATACAAGTCCAGGACCGGCTTGAAGGACACGGCCGATTCCAAGCTGATGTATGGAGACCCCTTCTTGTAACCTCTCAAGTTATATAGGTAACGAATCTCCCGGTTGGAAGGGGGCGCCCGTACTTTCTCTGGAAAATCACGAATAGGCACACCAAGATAGCGTAGGAGTTGGGCTGGAGCTGGAAAGGGGCCACCTTCAAATAGGTGACGAAGCTACCTATCCAAGCATTGATTGGAGGAATGGCCCCACACATGCAGTGGTACCTACTATAAGCGAAGTATCCTTCAGGGGGATTATATGGCATGACCCCCTTCCTTGGCAACAGCATGCGCGCTCTATCAATCCCAAAGGAGCGGAAGATAACATCAAGATGCTCTTCTTTGAGAGAGCTAGGAAAGCAGTCAGGCGGAGAATTCAGAAGCTCTTGAGGACCACACCCATCTACTAGCAATCTCGGGGTAGGTCCATGACGTTCCGGTCCTGGCTGAGCTGGGGGCACTACGGTGGACTCTCCTTCGTCCTTGGATTTCTTCTTATCTGATCGAGTTTCCACTTTACGAGACATTTATCTGCACCACAAGAAAGTACACCGTCAGAACAGAGGATATAAGCAAACAAGTGTATATAGTCTAAAATTCCACTCATAATTTGAAACACTCAAACTCCTGGTGTCATTCGGTAAAGCAAATGCAAAAGTTCATTCGGCACTTTCCATTCTCATTCAGGTGGTTCAGGCACAAGTTTCATTTGGCAATTCAAAAACGAAAGTTCATTCGGTAATTCAAAGATTTGAGTTCATCCGGTAATCCAAGTATATAAGTTCATTCGGCACTTATACTCCACGAAGTTCAATCGGTGAGTTGAGTCCCCAAAACCATTCGGTAGTCTAGAGCAAAAACATATTCGGAAGAAAAGGATCTCACCTGGTTCGGCAAAATAAGATTCTGGTTCGGCTAACACGTTTGATTCTGCAGAGATGAGAGTTTTGTTCGGCAAAGACAGGGGTTTGGTTCGGCTGATAAGGAAAAACGAAAGCGTTAGGACCATATTTATAAGCAAATGTCAATGACCGGACCAGTTGGTTCGGCATTAGAGACCGGATGAGGATGTCCAAGCTAAAACAAAGTACGCCATCTGCATGCACATGCCCTACTTTGGGGGGCAAGTGTTGGTTGTAGTGTTTCGACCGGTCCGACACCGCCGAACCAACTCCTCTACCATCCAATGCCGAACCAGCCTACTTTCCTTGCCTGCCGAACCAACCTATTCCACGTACTGCCGAACCATCCTACTTCACCTACCACCGGATCAACGTTCCACCGGACCAACTCCACTTCCAGGAACGACCGAACAAACCAACTTCACCTACCACCGGACCAACGTCCCACCGGACCAACTCCACTTCCAGGAACGACCGAACCAACCCACTACACCTACCACCGGACCAACGTCCCACCGGACCAACTCCTCTTCCAGGAACGACCGAACCAACCCACACTCCACCCATTGCCGAACCAAGTTCCACCGGACCAAGGCATACCGGACCAACACTTCCAGGCCAGATTGCATCAGCCCAGGCCCACCGGCAGCTATATACATCCAAGACCCCTGCCCCCAACCTCACTCTATAAATAGAGGGGCAGGGGTACAACAATGGCAGACAAGTTTGAGAGCTCAAGCACGGATAGAACTTTCAAACAACTTTCATACTCTTGTAATAAAAGCTTTGTACTTGTAATCCGAAGAGTAAAGGACAATAACATATAAAGTGGACGTAGGCACATTCTGGCCGAACCACTATAAATCTGTGTGTCTTTTACAGTTTAGTCCATCTATTTTATATATTTGCATGAATCACCCAAATCACTAAGAACAACACATAATCAACTAAATCGTACGACTTAGAGGTGTTTGCCCATTTTTTGTGCAAACAATAACATTATTGTTAAAGAGAAACATAAATTTTTGATGATTCGTTCAAATCATTTCAAATATTCCTTGGAAGAACACAATTGCTGATTTGATAACTATGACATCATACTATATCTTTTAAAGTATATTGGATAGTTAATTTTCTGACATGATAGACCAAACTGTGGTGAAATTTCTCTCATTGCATTCTTTAAATGTACTTCATTCGGTACAAGATGGCTATATGACATTTCATCTTGCTATAAACGACAAGTATAAATGCATTCTACAAAATTTAATGCATGCCCTCTATTATGTTTTACATCATTTCATAATTCCAAGAGTCTATATACATGTGTAATGGCAGTATTGAGTTTATTTGGTATTATTGCAGACGCTGGTATGTTTTGTACTAGTTGAACATATTCATTTGACATAAAAGGTTTCTCTTTGATGCGCGAGTGTGTGCATACATGAACTGATAGCAGTTTGATTTATACTTTATTTATATCATTAATGATTTCATTGTAGGATTTATTAGAAAGAAGCCGAGACAGAAAACTGCCAACGGTTTAACTTGTGAAGTACATATTATGTTCTTTCTTTATTTTTCATGAAAAAAAAACAAAAAAAATAAAATTAGTAAATGTATACTTTGGGCCCCAACCGAAGATGCTAGCTGCTTATAATTTGATTTTTTTTAACTGCTAAATTATTCATAGCTTACATCATGTCCATATTATCTTTATGCATCTTGCAAGAAACTTGATTATACACCTAATACCAACTTCATTTCAGGATACATAACTGAAAATACAAATTTTGGATCATCAATTTTGCCTACATATCGACTATTTTCTCTTAAGGAATTAAGAGAAGCAACAAGAAATTTTGATAGCGCATCATTTATTGGAGATGGATCCATTGGAAAGGTTTGTTAGTATTTGCAATTTTGCATTCACAAAGCCTTATACTTTCTTATGAAAAAGGAAAGAAAAAATAAATAAAACAGTTTCTCCTTGTTAAATGTTTTTGCAGCTATACAAAGGAAGACTCCCCTTTATTACCTGCACAACTACATATTTTGTACACATACACACAATTACATTTGGGCCATCCCCTTTATTGCCACATTTTGTATATATACATAAACTTTAGCTTACAAAATTTAGAAAATAAACCTAGTATCAAATTTTCTAAGTTTGGTCATAGTTTGCAAAATCCTGAATCTTAAATGACCAGTTTAATTTCAGCTGCTGATTTAGTTGGACAAATTGGATTTAGAAATGACTTCTGTATCCAAAAAATGATACACAAACTCACTTGTTTATTTAAATCGATTGCTTTGGTTTCACACTTTGCTCCACAATTTCAAAAAAAAAAAACAATAAACCCAATAACTTATTCAGAAATCACTTATACACCAAAAATATGACTTGAAACTAGGCTCTTTACACTATTTTTCTTATGGACCTTGTATACACATAATTATTTATCCATAATTTTAAGACTGATCCTGGCTCCTTATACTAATTTTTCCTAGAATCTTGGCATGGAACCTGGCTCTTTATACTAATTTTCATATAGACCTTTTATATTCATATCATACTAGTATATTTCTTTCATATATTACATATAATACATGATAATAGTGGAAACCTGGCTCTTTATGCTGATAGACCTTTTATATTCATATTCCTAAAACCTGGCTGCTACGATTTCTCATATCATCTATTGGCTAAGCACGAATATCACAGAAAAATTTAACCATCCCTCACCATAGCAAATTTTTAACTACAATAGTAATAGTGGAAATCAAAAGTTTTAAAGCAAAACTAGCTAAGAACGAATATCACAAAATATGAAACAATAATTCATCTACTAATAACAAAAGTAATTTCAACTCAGAAAATCGATCATTCGCAGGCGAAGCAAAATCAAACATGGAGATATGCGTAAAAGCTAAAAAAATACATACCTAAAATATGGTCAAAGTTCACGGCAGTTGAGGAATTGAAGCACTACGTAGGAATTGTAGCAGCGGCGAAGTCAAGGGAACGTAGCAGTGGCGAGTTCAAGTCGAGGGAACGTAGCGGTGGCAAAGTCGAGGAAGGCGAGGTCGAGGGATCGTATCAACTGCAAGATCAAGGGATCGTATCAGCGGCGAGGTCGAGGGATCGTAGCAGCGGCGAGCAATTAATTTGAGGAATGACTAATAGCGAAGTTGATGAACAGCGAGATTAAATTAGGGAGTTGGGAATTAAGGGGAAATGGTATTCACTGTGAGAATGAAATATTAACGGGAGAATAAAAATACAGGATTCCACATTTTCTTTTTGATCAATAGCGTGTGAATGGGTTATAATTTTAATATCAACATCTAGTAAATAGCTAACGATAGCAAGTCATGGTACGGTGAAATCTTCTCATGCCATCAATAAACCATTTTCTTGTAGTGAGGCCTAAGGAGATGGAAGAAGTATCCGTGTTCTAGCCGAGAAGTAGAGTTGTTATTGATGCTGTCGAGGAAAACACAGTTGATGAAACATCACTGGATGGTCCACATGTACCTTATAGTAGTGTTGGTAATGTGAATGAATCTAGAGGAAGTTCAGTTCAAGGTGGAGTTGAAATGAGTTTAGTCAAAGCGGTACTTACCCAGGTCTATGGTGATTGGCAGTTTGCATACTTTAGCCTTATTGATCAGTTTGACTATGCCCTACATGTGGTTCTTGAGGAGCCTCTTAACCTTGATAAAACTTTAAAGTCATGTGATAGTTCGAAGTGGATGTGAGCTATGGAAGAAGAGTTAGAGTCGTTGAAGAAGAACAAGACTTGGGATTTGGTACCACCTCCTCAAGGAAGCTGAGCCATAGGTTGCAAGTAAGTGTTCAAGGTGAAGAATGATGGGAGATACAAGGCTAGACTAGTTATTAAAGGGTTTTCACAAAGAAAGAGATTGGAGTATGATGAGATATTCTCTCTAGCAGTGACTTGGAGCTGCTCATGACTTGGAGCTGGAGTAACTGGACGTGAAAACCTTTTTCTTGCACGGAGACTTGGATGAGACCATCTACATGAAATAACCAAAAGAATTTGTTGTAGTTGGGAAAGAAAATTGGGTTTGTAAATTGAAGAAGTCATTGTATGGATTTAAGCAGTCGGCTAGACAATGGTACAAGAGGTTTGACTCTTTTATGCTTTCACTTGGTTTTGATTTTAGCATTAAAAACGCTTGTGTGTACTTCAAGCATTTAAAAAATGGTAGATGGGTGTACTTACTCTTGTACGTGGATGATATGTTGATTGCTTTCAAGGATAAGGCTGAAATTGATGATTTAAAGCGAAAGCTAGCGGAATTCAAAATGAAAGACCTTGGAGAAACAAAGAAAGTTTTGGGTATGGAAATCCAAAGGGATAGAAAGCTAGGACTTTTGAGCCTTACTCAAAAGAAGTATATCCGAAATGTGCTTGCTCGGTTTAGCATGGAAGGGGCAAAGGCAATCAACACACGCATGCCTTTACACATACAACTTTCTAGTAAAGGCTCTCCGATCTCGGAAAATGACAAGGCTTGTATGATGAAGGTCTCATATGCAAATTCGGTTGTCAACTTGATATATGTCATGGTCTGCACTAGGCCTGATATTGCGTAGGCGGTTGGATTGGTGAGTAGGTTCATGGAAAATCCAGGAAAGATGCATTGGAATGCAGTGAAGTGCATCTTCAGATAACTTAAAGAAACTCCAAATCTTGGAATTGTTTTTGGCGGCAAAGGAAGAGATTTCAGCTTGGTTGGATTTTGCGATTCCGACTATGTCGGTGATAGAGATCGAAAGAAGTCAACCTCCAGATATGTGTTCACCATTGCTGGGACAACAATCAGTTGGAGAGCGAGGTTGCACACGATTATGGCTTTGTCCACTATAGAGGTATGGCTCATAGCTGCAGTTGAAGCAGCTAAGGAGGTGCTTTATTTAAGGCGATTGTTGTGTGATTTGGTCTTCGTATATGAAGGCGTGGATGTGTACTGTGACAGTCAGAGTGCAATTCGCTTAGCTGAAAAACTGGCATTCAGCTCGAGGACGAAGCATATTGAGGTGAGAGAGTCGTTTCTTATCTCGATGAGTGAAGAGAAGCTAGTTCATCTTTAGAAGGTTCACACAAAGGAGAATGCAGTAGACATATTTGCCAAATCGTTGCCTGTTGCTAAGTTCGAGCATCGCTGGGTATTGATTCACTTAATGAAGTGCTAGGTGCCATAGGGTGGCACGGAGGAAGAGTTGAGATGGTTCATGAAGACGTTTGTTTTCATAGTGGAGATTGATAGGTCACACGGACACTTTATTGATGGACGGTGGCCTTATCGGAGTTCGTTGATAAAGTGCAATGGGTGTTGTCATTACCGAAGCTCACTGGGTAAGTATTCATTGCTTGAAGCATAAAGGTGTAGACGAAGTTAGATGGCTTGATGGAATATGGTAACTAGGTGGAAATTGTTGGAATTGTTACCTTGATTCCATCGCTGGTGGAGTTGAAGCCGTAGAAGCAAATGCAAAGACAGAGGAAAAAGGAGCAGCTCCATTGGAGAAGCGTCAACGAGGAAGGAGGAAGCCCTAACCCTAGAAGCGGAAGCAAACTCAAAGAAGTTGCTTGAATTGTCGAACCACTATCTTGGTTCGATGGAGCTGGAGCGGTGTAGGGTGGAGAGATACTTCGTTCGGTGGTTGGCTCGATGTCGTGGCTATGAAGGCCAAATGAGTGACCTATTTCGGTGGAGGAGGTGGTCTTATTTAATGGTGGAGTAGCAATTGGCTGACCGGATTTGTGGTCTGACCATGATCTCGTCCGGTGATAATGATTCGAAAGTGGATGAGAAGGGATATGTTTCGTTCGATGATTTTTGATTCGGTGATTTGGTTCGGCGAAAGTTTCCTTTTCCGCTCCATGTGTTTCGTTCGACATTGAGGAGGACCGAACTAAACTGAGACGTCGGACCAAAATGAACATGTGCATACCAGACCAGATTGTGAATTGTGCTACCGAACTAGATAAGGTATGCAGAACCAAACCTCATGACTGCTATATGGCAGCTACCACTCTCCTTATTTCTTCACTCTATAAACAATGAAGCTTCTGTACAACAATGGTGGTCATCTTAAAGAGCTGAAACTCTGTAAAATTTTGCATGTATTGTTAATTCTTCTTATGTATAGCATTCAAAAGTGAATTAATCTTGTAACTCTAATTTTTCAGTGATTAATAAAATCTTCTCTTCCCAAGTGGACGTACAATGCCTCGCGGTAGTGGAAACACTATAAATACCGATGTTATTTATTTTTCTGCATTGTATTGATCTGTGTCTGTCTATTATGATGCTTATCTCGGTTTGTTTTGTTTCACTAAAATCACGATTTAGTTGTTTTTCGCTGAGTTGATTTTATTTTGTACTTTTAGACTGATTATAAGGGAATTTTCCCCACCAGTTATGGCATTCATTCAACTTAAGGTGTCATTACAAATGTCATAATGATGGTGCTACACATCCCCTACACTCAAAAATCCTGAGGCTTTTAATCCAAATCTGCCTGAACTAATATCTCTCCCACGCTGCTGCATACACTGCCATGAGACCCAACTGCATGCACCACCATATATCATTTTTAGCTTAATCATTTATTGAAAAAAATTCTTTATTATAAATTTATTCTTCAATTTTTGTATTTTGTTAGCTTATAATTCAAATGACTTTTATTTGAACCTGCTATCGTTGATGATGTAATTAATTTAAAAGTGCAATAAATATTTTATTTTTTCAAATGTAAACGGTCGGTTTTTCTACCGTTATACGGTTGTATTAGCAGATTTGCATTTTAGCTATTAGTTTCTACGTTTAACAAATAATTTTTTGTAGTATTTCATATCTTATATTCTTACATGAATTTCTAACCTACCCTAAAATCATGAATTACATTTGGTTCAATGAGACACATGATACGTTTATCCAATGTCTAGCTTTAAATGTTAATGTAAGTTGTTCGGTCTTCAAAATAGAACTCGGACGTGAAATAATGAAACCTTCTAACATAAATGCATTTTTTATAATTTTCTGCAAATAATGAAACCTTCTAACATAAATGCATTTTTTATAATTTTCTGCACACTTTCTATTTTGCTGTTCAGAAATTATTCTCTTGTGCAAATGAAAATTTGATTTAAGCAATCGAATAGGCAACAGTTTCCTATTTACCAATAGCAAATTCTATTTACTTCAACGTAATAACAAATAATAGTATATAGCAATGACACACTTCCGACAGCCGTCGACGGTCCGTCATCTTCATGACATTTCTTTAATTAAAATAAAATAACCGTTACAGGCCGTCGAAAACCGACGCAAATACAGTCGCAAGCAGCCGTCAACAACCGTCGAAAATAAACGTGTTTATAGGCCAGATTGACCGAATGCTGCTTCATTATCTCTCTTTCATCCAAATCAATAAAAATCCCCAACTCCCCCACCTCCTCCCTGTGACAGCCAACCCTCGTCTTCCGCAGCATCTCCAACATCATCAATTATCACTCACAACACCTCCAGCCTCTCCATCCATCTTCAAATCGGGTTTTTCTAAACCCAAATTGATTTTGATTTGTTAATTTATGGTTAAATTGTAATTTTAGTTGTTTATAATAACCGATTGATTGTTTATTTACATTAACTAATTAGTAATTTGATTAGTTTATTTACATAAACTTTAAACTCAGATTTCCAACGGCTTACGGGTCACAATTTTCCAATGACGATCGACGGTTAGAGATGGATTATTGGTTACAAGTGGATACACGTGTACCACGTTGATCGTCGAAGACTGTCGCTGTTAATCGTTAGAAGCCATCGAAAAGACGTCGAAAGGTTGTCGTTCGCCGTCGTCAAAAGTTGACAAAAACCGTGTCACTGTTGCCAACGGGGAATAGCCCTGTGTTCCTGTAGCGATAATAAGTTAATACTACAGCGTAATAATAAGTGAATACTTTGACAACATGGTTGTCGCAGTCGAAGTGAAGCTAGAGAGAAAGACTTACTACAGATGCTGTTCCGTACGCCAGTCCTTCAAAACATGCAGTTTCTTTTGCAACTCCAAATGGTAAACAGCCGGCATTGTTGAACTAAAATTTTGTTTGGCGAAAGGCAATATTGAGTCAATACTGAGAAAACAGTTACATTGTCATTATATCTCTTTGTCAATGTTTGTTTGTACTTTGTTTCATTTAAATAAGTTCACAACTATTCTAACTAATGCATCAGCAATCGCATATTCCTTCAAGAATAACTGTTCTCAACTGTCATAATATATTCCAAATTTACATTTTAAACTGTTTTAATACCTAAGAACTAAAACAAGAATAACTGTTCTCAATTGCCAATCTTCTCAGGAAACTATTTATACTTTTAAGTTTTTAACAATGTTATGCATTAACATTTACTCCGATAACTAAAATTAAAGCAATGGTAAACGAATTAAACAAAAGATCAAACTGTATCAACATCATCTCATAAATTGGAAGCAACATCATAAAGGAAAACGATTATTACCTGATAATCCTGTAAAATAGCATAAAGCCACTGTGAACTATATATACATTTTAAGCTTCAGACTTCAGTTAAAATCCTTTAGCCTTTTCTTCAACAAATCCATTGACTTCTTTCGAGCATTTTGCTTGGCGTTCCTGTTTGAAAGACTTCCAAAAAGTGTGTCTGGTGAATCCTTCATCTTGTCGCAGATGGTTGCAACTTTTTTATAATCCAATGCTCCGTAATTCTTCACTCGAATTACTGGATTCAAGAAATTTTCTGCTTGGTTGCTCAACAAAAGATTAACCAACTGCCTCGACTCTTTTAAACAATCTTTCAAACTTCTATCTTTTCTCAACTCACTCATTCCTGTACTGTAATAACTCTCATCAGCAAACGCATCCAGCTTCTTTAGATCCACATCGAGTCCCATGACAGCACTCAAAGTAAATCTTTTTACGGTTTCGCTCATGAAAGCAGCAACAATTGTGTCATTTATATGGTCAAGTGCACCAACTATAAGCTTGTACAATGCTTCAAGCGGTAAAATTTGCTGAGAAGATGACAGTACAGTTTCTAGAAAGATGACTACTTTGTTCATGCATTCGTTTCCATTCTGCGGTGCTTCATCTGCTATCCAGTTAATGTTGATTGTTAGAACCATAAGTTCATCCAGCTGGTTGTTTACCAAATTGATCAACGCGTTATATGCAGAACTTAGAGATGCCTTTAAAATAGATTTAGCAGTTAAGCCAGCATGTGGTCTTTCAACTAATCTAACAGGAACTCCGCATCTTTGAGCTGCTTGCCAAAGGAAAAGGTCGCATGCACGTTCCAAAACAGTTATATTAGCCGTAGTTTGCATTGCTTGAGAAACACCTAAGTTACCGCTATATATCATATCCAGTATGGATTTGTTCACCACATCAATCAATAGCTTGTCCAAATACTTCTTTACCGCATCAAAGATGTTCATTGGACCGCCATATGATAAGTAACTGACTGAATCATCTATGAAGGAGCGAACTATTCTACATGCATCGGGCACCGAAGATGAGAATGGTGCTACATAAGGAAATGATGGCACCACATCCGAGGTATTTAAGTTAAATGCTAGCACATTCATGTTATATTCATACTCTTTTCTTATAACCATTTGCTCAAAAGTGTCGTTGGATAGTATATCATGTATTTGCCTGCGACATTCATTTAAAAGTAGATCGTGGTATTTATCTCTACTATTGTCTAAAACATCTAGCAAAGGCGTTACCTGGTACCCACATTTTCTAAGAGTGGAACCAAGAAGAGTTAGGAAGTCTTTGATGAATAAGAGATGACTTGCTGTATCCATACGTGAAAACTGATCTTCTAAAATAGATGTCATTTTAGAGGCAGCCGTGTCCCATATTGTCTCCATTTGGCTTTCAGATAGTAAATTGTTTGTGGTTCTAAACACGCGATTCTCCACTATGAAAAATCCAGCTATATGCGCAAAGAATGGACGATGAGATTCTAAAAATGGCTGCATTGTAGAAATGACCAAATCTAATTTGAGTTGCTTAAGTCGGTTATCGTAATAATATTCTCGAAATTTCTCTTCAATGCCTAGTAAGGTGTGTATATGATGAGCACGATACACGGGCGTGAGATCGAATTCTAACATAGAATCTTCATCCATTTCTTCATTGTCTAAGGTATAAACACATTCACCGACTTTTGAACGACTTTGCTCCTCTGCTTCTCTTTGGCGTGCTCGCATCTCCTCGTCTTTTTGACGAGCTGATGCCGCCTGACCAATTGACATCTGTCCAATTTCTTTGGCTTTGCTCCTAACCTTAACTAGCCATTCATTGAACTCGTTAGTGACTTTTTTCTCTATATAGAACTTAATTTCAGGTATTTGTTTCTCAACAACTCTCTTAAGGGCTTTAACAGGTATGTTAAGCTTGTACTCATTTTGTACCACGTTTAATGCCTTAAGTGCAAGGTGAAATTTCCCATTTGATATGTGTTGATTGCACGTGTGACATAAATTTGATACCTGCACACAAATCTTCAACATCTGTATGGCTTCCGCAACATTCTTTTTGATTGAGTACAACTCAAGGAGCTGTACCAATTTTGAAAGAAGAGACTTGGAAATTTCCTGCAGTTTGAAATTCTCACCCGTGAGCATGCCTTTTAACTCGTCAGCATCTACCAACACACCTCTAAGTTCATCGACGGCTAGTATGAAATCTTCGTAATGAAGCTTGCACAGTTCCTCGATCTCGATTTCTTTCTTTTTTACAATGTTTCTTAACTGATGCAAGAGGGCTTCCGGCTTGCCTGACTCGAATGCGTGTCTGGCGATTGGGCCCAGATCCTCACCATTGCTGATCAATGTGGTCAGCCCTGGATCGATCCCTGTCTCGCCATTTTCAGCCGTGGATCTCCTCTTGGTATGTGCCGCACTCATTGCGTTTACCATTACTGCAAAGCGAATTCAAGTGGAAGATACAAACCAACAAATGTGAATTAATTAGAAATACCTGATGCAATGGCAGAGAGTAAGAATCGGATCATTAACAGAGAGAGTCAATCGGATCATTAATTAGAGAGTCAATCCTATCATTTGTTATTGGTAGCTTTTATTTATATACCACAAATTTTGTTTGTTAATCCACACGTTTTTTAAACATTTTATTTTTTTGAAAATAGTTAAAATGGGACCAGTGCAGACAAATAAGTTAGGGTACATAAGACAACCCGAAACCAACGTATCAATACAACTTATCTAGGGTTGTCGACATATCTAAACCCTAGCACTTCGAAGCAACCAGGAACCAAAAAAAATGGCGGAAGCAGTTCATGAAATTTTAGCCAAATCTTTTTTTCTTCTTCAAACCACTAGCTTCTCCACGCTCCCAATAAGATAAAGAATCATTGAACCCTTCTCTCATACCCCTACCGCTTCCAAAATTACTCGAAACTCTAACATTATTGATAAAAAGCAGTGAGTTGTTTGATCTAGCGTCATCACGACCTAGATCTAACGATGTCATTCATCCTCGGATTGCTGCTACCACCCAAATTAGCTCTGACAATCGAGTTGTTGATCGCTGAAGCTTGCTGGGGGTAAAAGTAATTGTTATCGGTCTCATGGGAGCAGTTACTGTCAGTCTTATCAGCAAGTCCTTGCTGGTTGACGAAGCTCGACTCTCAAATTATACTGTCAACATGATTATCGATCTGTATGCTTTTTGAATGCAAAAGATAAGCTTCTAAATGTTTGCTTCCACCTTCAGAACTCCAGTCATCGACAAGGAAGCGAACTTGGTTTGGTTTTTAAATATTTTCTGAGATTTTTGAAGAATAATCTTGCTATCAGTACTAATAAGTAACCAAACTTGCTCTTTATTTCTGTTGCATTTGTTTAGTAGAATGTGAGCATAGTCTATTTCCTTGAACTTAGACCTGAATTTGTTGTTGATCATTTTAATAACATGCATCAGATCCATTTGCTTGTTGTCATCTATACCAGAGTAGCTCTAATTTGGTTCCAGATAAAGTAAGAGTAACTGCATTTAAAAAACAGGTGATTAGCATTTTTATTACATATATTGCACAAGGAACATAGTGAATTCAAATTATTGCCCCGTTTATTAAGTCTATCCCAAGTTGGCAATCTGTTTTTAATTGCAAAGTATGTACAAAATGTCATCTTGGGACAATTCACTCTATTCCATATGCATTGATACCAGTCTTCCATTGGGAATTTATTTCTAATAAAATTCCATGTTGACTTAAATGAAAACTTCCCTCTATTGTTTGCTTTCCATTCTCGGTAGTCATTTTCTGCATAAGGATCAAGTTGAATTTTGCATATTTCAACTTTATGGGGTTTAGTAATAGGGTGTAATTATGGTTGCCACTGATTGTTTATAATAATATTAGATACTTTAGCATTTGATCCACCACATATAACTAAACTGTTCCACCGAACCTTATTTATAAAAGCCTCATCTTTAAACCATGGATCAAACCATAAACTGGTTTCTTCACCATGCTTAAATTATTTTGCCCATTTTCCTGCACTTTAATATTTGCTTCCAAGTATTAGATTGATTACTATTATGCACAGAAGTCTAAATTTTTTTTTTTTCAAATACTTAGATCTCATTCATCTAGCCCACAAAGAGTCTGAATTAAGAAATCTCCAAAATAATTTTAAGTGGCAAGTAACACTAAGGTCATTAATACTTCTTTCTTCAACACTGCTTCATTCTTCATCTTCCATATGCCAATCCTTTCCATCAAATCTAGAAACTCCATAATTGGTAGAGGTTCTAGCAGTGAAATTCTTTATAGAATTAGACATAGCTGAAATAGTCTTTAAATAGAACAACAAGCTCTGATACCAAACCGTAGTAAAAAATTAGAGTTTTGGGTAGCGAAACCAGAACACCCAATGATCTAGTCTGTCACCAATCTCAAGAATTCCATCCCAACAAAGAGAATAAAAAGAAAAATCAAAGAGCATAAATTACAAATATAGAAAAGGAAAGAACACACCGATATAACGAGGTTTGGCTATGTTATTTCCTCATACCCAACAACCTTTATTACTTCTTTACTTTAAGGCGGAGTATGCATGAGAAGAAAAAAAAAATTCAATATAAATTTCTCACCCTACAATAGATACAAAAATTGGGATCTTATTGAAGATATTTTGTGAAGAACTCTCTTGTTTACTTGCGATGATAAAAGATGAGCCAAGAGTCTTCATATTTATAGGAGCAAGAATGAAGAATGCCTTGAAGATAATAATGAAATATTTTCGGATTTGCTTGATTTGATTTCAACACAAATCTAGCATATTTGTGTTTGTTTCCACATATATCTTTATCCGATTGATTTCTTAAATCGATAATATCTATTATGATATTAATTGTTTCTCTTTCCAATTTGTTTCCCATGTTTGACTGGTTTCGAGAATCAATAAATATCTTCTCCTTAATAAATTTGGAATAGATTTAAATCATTCAAATTTAACACTCCATATCTATTTAAATATATTCATCAATCAACAAAATTAGTTGTTGGGTCAGCGCCCATGGCGTTAAGTATCTCGTACCACACTAATCAAGTTTGAGCAATGCTCAAACTTGTATTTTGGAACCGACTTTGTCGACATATCAGCTGGATTGTCTTTTGTGTCTATCTTTGATAGCTTTATCTTATTTCTCTCTTCTTTAAGCATGAGAAAGAAACTCCCAACATTAATGTGCTTTGTCTGTGAGCTTTAGGCTTGATTCTCAACAATATAAATGGCGCTCTGACTATCTGAAAACAACTTCATCGTCTTCTGCATCATTGGTAAATCCTCCAAATGCTGCAACAAATACAATCCTTACTTGGTCGATTCCACAATAGAAATAAGCTCTACTCGGTGGTTGATAAAGCTACAACGGACTGTAGCTTGGATCTCCAAGAAATTGGGCCTATGCTAAGTGTATAACATAGCTCGAAATTGATTTTCTATCATCTCTATCCCCAACATAATTTGAATCATAATAACCCCTTAGAGTTATGTCGCTACCTCCAAACAACAAGCCAATATCGAAAGTGCCTCTAAAATATCGTAGAATCCACTCTATTGCTTTCCAATGAGTCATGCTTGGGTTAAACATATATCTGCTAACAACACCAACCGCATGAGATAAATCAGGTCTTGTGCATACCATAGCATGCATAAGACTTCCAACTGCACTAGAGTAAGGAATATTAGCCATATCTCTTTTGTCTTCATCCGATGTGGGACATAAGTCTCTAAATAATAGAAATTAAGAGCCTAATGGAGTAGCCACCGGTTTAGATTTCTCTATGCCAAATCGAGATAAGACTTTCTCGATATACTGAGCTTGAGTTAGCCTCAAAAATGTTTGTTTTCTATCCCTTTGAATCTCCTCCCTTAAAATTCTCTGTGCATTTCCCAAATCTTTCATATCAAACTCCTTTCTGAGCTCCATCTTCAACTCTAAAATCCTAGACGTGCTCTTAGAAGCTATCAACATATCATCAACATAAAGCAACAAATAGATGATGTCTTCATTATACTTCTTAAAATAGACACATTGGTCCTTAAAGCTTCTAGAGTAACCATGTGAGATCATAAGCTTATCAAATTTCTTATACTACTGTCTAGGAAAACTGTTTTAAACGATAAAGAGATTTGTTCAGCTTACAAACATGACTGAGCTTAATGCTACCAATGATCCCCTCTGGCTGTTGTAGGCAAATGTCCTCCTCGAGGTCACCATGCAAGAATGTTGTCTTGACATCTAATTGTTCCAACTCCATGTCGAAGTGGGCAACCAATGCCAAAAGAGTGCGAATGGAAGTGTGTCTGACAACTGGAGAAAAAATATCATGGAACTCTACACCTTTCCTCTGAACATAACCCTTCGCCACTAATCTCGCCTTGTACCTCAAGTCACCATTGCCGCCATTTTTCACCTTATAGATCCACTTACATACAATTGTTCTCTTACCGGAAGGAAGTGACACTTAATCCCAAGTGTGATTTTTGTGCAAAGACTCAATTTCCTCTTCCATGGCTACTAGCAAACTGGAACAATCAACTAAACTAATGGCATCTCTATGGTCTCCGGCCTCACCATGAAATACGCATAATGCATAGGTTGTCATGTCATGAAAGTCAGTGTCTTCAATGCTTAATCCCATAAAATCATCAAGCCATCTAATTTCCTCTCTCTGATTAGTAGAGTTTGAATTTGAGCTCCACCGTAAGATTGATCCACTATCCTTTCCTTATTAACCACGGTGTCATCGGAAACACCATTTTTACTTGTATGGAAGTCTAATGATCTACTTTGTATCTGGTACACTTAATTTGTCCTCTCAACACCATCGTTAATGAAGAAGAAGTTCCACCTCCAACATAGTCTTTTCATCAAATGTAACATGCCTACTACTAATAATCTTCTGGGTAGTAGGACACCACAACCTATAACCCTTAACTCGTCTTCTATAGCCAAGAAAAATACGCTTGTGCGATCTTGGATCCAACTTCCCTTTGCTCTCATGCACATAAGCTAGACAACCATACACTATGAGAAAGTAATATGAAATGGGCTCTCCCTTCCATACTTCTTCAGGAATCGTCATATCTATGACGAAAGAAGGTGTACGGTTGACGAGGAAAACCGCCGTAGATAATGCTTCTACCCAAAATCTCTTCTTTAATCTAGCAGTCAGACGTAAGCAACGAGTTCTTTCTAACAAAGTTTGATTCTCCTTCTCTGCAACTCTATTTGACTGAGGGTTGATTCCCTCGGACTCACAAAATTTCGTGAATTATTGAGAAGTGAATTCACCACCATTATTTGAATGAAGAATCTTTACTTTCTTTCCAAGCTGCTTCTTAACAATAGATTTCTAACTTTGAAACCTATTAAAAATTTCATCCTTGGAGGTCATAAAATAAAACCATACCTTTCAAGAAAAATCATCAACAAATGAGAAAAATAATTGGCTCCTCCAAAAGATGGGCATGGTTCAGGGCCCTAAATATCAGTGTAAACATACTATAAAACATATTTAGACTTATGCTCTGCAATGCCAAAACAAACCTTCGTCTGCTTTCCAAGTACCCTTACAAAAGCCAAGTTTTGAATGATGAATACCATCAATCAACCCTCGCTTTCTCAATACTTCTAAACTGTGCTATCCAATGTGTCCCATACAAAAATGCCATAATCTGGTAGAATCAGAATCAATAGTATGAACATCTAAAGAAGACTCTGCAACAATAGGTGATCTTCAGAAAATATAGATTTTCAGCTTTTACCCCTTTCATCACTATCAATGAGCCATTTGTAATTTTCAATGAATCATTTTCAATTACACACTTCAAGCCAAGATCGCACAATGCTCCAATGGAGATCAAACTATGCCTCAAATCACGTACATGCCTGACATCACACAATGTACAAACACCACCATCAAACATTTTGATCTTCACTGTTTCAATACCAATCATGCGACAAGTAGCATTATTTCCCATGAGAACCTCTCCTCCATCAAACTTCCGATGAGTGGAAAAAAGAGTGTCTACCAAGTGCCATATGACAAGATGCTCTAGAGTCAATAATCCACATAGTGCTCTTCATAGAAGAGGCAGAAACTGTAAAAATGCCAGGATCACTCTCTGAATTTGATGTTTTTGTTGTAGTAGCTGAAGCCTTTTGGATAACGACTTTGTTTTTATTCCTTAACTTGGGGCAACTTGAAATATAATGTCCAGGTCTTCTACAATAATGACAAACTTCCTTCGAAGCTCCACTTGACTGAAATCTTGACTGGGCTCCATATCCACCATATTTGGGTCTACTTTTCTTTTTCCCCTTTGCGCAATAAAGCCTTCGGAATTATTCTCCATGCTCATGTTTGCTAACTTTCCCCTCAACATCTCAATATGTAAATTTGTCTTTACATCCTCCAAGCAAATAGAAGAGCGCCCATAGATCATACAGTTAACGAAAGAGTTACACTCCACCGACAAAGAATATAAAAGAATAACAGCTTGCGCTTCATCCTCAACTTTTACTTCAACTGCTCAAAGATTCATAACAAGTGTGTTTAGGGTATCCACGTGAGCTAATACATCAGTTCCAAGCTTCATCTTGAATGAGTAAAGTTATTGTTGTAGGATGATGTGGTTGGTGAGAGACTTATCGTAGAATTTTTTTTGAAGAGCAACCCATAATTCCTTAGCAGTTTTCACATGGGAAGACTCTCTATGTATATCATCAGAAAGGCTAAGTTGGATGGTTGTAAGAGCACGCTCTTCTAATTTTTCAATAGCTTCAGGTGCTAATTTCTTCAATTTGTCTAGATCCGGTACAAGCTTAAAAGTCCTCTCTTTCTTCCACACTGCTTCCTTCTTCATCTTCTATGTGCCAAAATCTCCCTTCCCATCAAATCTAGAAACTCCATAATTGGTAGAGGTTCTAGCATTATATTCTTTATAGAATTAGACATAGCTGAAATAGTCTTTAAATAGAACAACAAGCTATGATACCAAACTATAGTAAAAAATCAGAGTTTTGGGTAGTGGAAGCAAAACACCCAATGATCTAGTCTGTCACCAATCTCAACAATTCCAATCCAGCAAAGAGAATAAAAAGAAAAATCAAAGAGCATAAATTATAGATATAAAAAAGGAAAGAACACACCGAAATAACGAGATTCGGCCATACTTATGTCCACGGATCCAACAAACTTTATTACTTCTTCACTTCAAGGGGGAGTACAATATAAGAAGAAAAAAACTGAATATAAATTTCTCACCCTACAATAGATATAGAAATAGGGATCTTATTGAAGATATTTTATGGAGAACTCTCTTGTTTTCTTGTGATGATAAAAGATGAGCAAAAAGTCTTCATATTTATAGGAGCAAGAATGAAGATTGCCTTAAAGATAAGGATGAAATGTTTTCAGATTCGCTTGATTTGATTTTAACACAAATCTAGCATAATTGTGTTTGTTATTGATTCCTTAAATCAATTAATATCTATTATGATGTTAATTGATTCTCTTTTCAATTTGTTTCCTATAGTTGACTGGTTATGGGAATCAATTAATATCTTCTCCTTAATAATTTAACACTGATCACCAACGTTAGTTTGATCTTATTTTCAACCCTTCGTATTCTACTGCATATGCACCGCTTTATCTTGATGTATGTGCAGGCTTGCCAGTCAACTGTAGTTTATGCTTGCCAAAATGATTCATGTCCTTATCACCAATCATGAAGATGGATATGTACTGGAGTTGCAGCTTTTGGTCAACATTGGTTTAATTCTTTATAGTGGATTCGGTTGAATTTTTTTTGCTTTTCTTTTACACCTGTAAATGAGGATAGACAGGCTTATGTAGAAACGATTAATGTACCGTTAGACTAAGCAGATGTCACGTCAGACCCGTCCGTCTACGATTAGATCCACATCCTCATAAATAGTCTGCTTGGAAGAACAGTTGAAAATCAACTGTTCGTACAAGAAGCACCCGAAAAATATGATGTTAACAGTTAATTACTTCAACCTGTTAATTACTCCTCTATTGATCACCTTCCTCTACTTCATTCCCACTCTATCTTCATTCCATCTTGTTCTTCATCTTCACCCTATCTCATTATAAAAAATACCAATGGTCAAAACATACGGTGAAGGTGATCATTTAGGTTCTGAAGCCAAAGATTTAGCCAACATAAACACTATTAGAAGAATTAGAGCACTACAGAAATCTCCAATTGACCGAATTCACACTTTTGAATATAAAGAAATTCATTGGGTTAACGATATATTGTGTAGTCATGTAAAACGTTATCAACGAAAGTTTCGAATAAAAAAAATTTGTTTTCTAACATTTTTGTGCGGTTGGAATGTTACGTTTTGAAGTCAACATCAGATATGTGCGTTAGAGAAATAATCATGATCTTTGCTTTTGTACTTCCTACACCGTAGGTTGTTGAAATATTTCAACGGTCGAATTTCATGGCTTGTGTTTATCTTTATGGAGTTTTGAAAATTGATCTATTAATGTCTAAGAATATTATTTGACAGTTAGATCCTCAATTTAATAGAGTCGCAGACCGAATTAGGACATTCAACTGATACCACCCCTTCTTTAAAAATTGTATTGGGACTATTGATGATATACATGTAGTTGCACATGTATCCGTTATTGAAATGAAACAACATATTGGATGTAAAAATTTCGCTACAAAGAGTATTATGGTTGTATGTGCATTTTATATAACATTTATATTTCTAAGGATAGGGTGGGAAGGAACAACACGCGACATTAAAATTTTTGTTTAGATTCAAATAGTAGAAACTCAAATTTTTTCTCATTACCAAGAAGAAAATATATTTGATTGACCCAGGGTATCCACTAATTTCAGGACACTTACCTCCTTACCACAATGTTAGATATCATATTACATATTTTAATCAAACATAAAATCGACCAAAGATTGAAAATAAAAATTTCAATTACTACCATTCAAGTTACAAATGACAATCGAAAGGACCTTTGGAATTTGATTTTTTTTTTTTTTTTTGCAAACATGACATGCCAACAAATAGATATAAAATTCAAGGAAAGGTTGTGCCATTATTTTAGTTGAATGATCAAATTTTCATATTAAGTTACATTCACAAAATACATCCATTTTAAAACAGTACGGATGCATTAACAATATATGGTAACTAATACAACTCTTAATAGCGTTTAAAAAACGCTATTTAAGGCTTTTACAACGTTTTTATAACGCTGTATATCAACATGTTGTTATAAATACATGACCTGCATAGCAACACCAAAAACGCTTAAATGATTTTAATAGCGTTTGGAAAATTTGTAAATTGTTTTAATGGCTTTTTTGCAGGCGTTGTAAAAAACATGTTATAGATAGGAAGGGTTATTAGACAACAAGAATAAAACGCTTAGTGCCTAACAATAGCACTTTACACCCGCTTCAAAACTCTCTTAACGACAGCATTTTTGGACTGCTATCAGCAGTTGCATATTATAGCGCTTTAAAAACCCTATTGTTACCTTTTATAGCATTTTTTAATGCTATCATCTTATTGCATAACATTTTCTGTGCCTACATATAACAAATTTATATATCACTAATATCACATTTGATTACCAATACGTTATATGTGAATAAAGAAAACTACACTAAAGCAACATGCGTTCATTATATTTCATAACTACATATGAAGATTACAAATGCAAGTAAATAAAACTAATATTATACACAAGTAATCTTACTAAAACGATACATAGAAGTATTCAAACATAAAGATACACACGACACTATATATTACTTCTAATAATCTTGTTGCTACTTGCTAGCACTAAATGTATTAATTACATGTAAAGAAAAAGTAAAATAATTAGTCGTAATAGACATGATTCATGAAAAATATGCATATAAAGTGACACTTTGAACAACAATATATAATGTTTATAAACTTATTCAATTACCACTATTGTATTCAAACAAGTTCAGATACCACTAATTTTTTTAAAACTTATTTAATTTTTACAAAACTTAATTTATTTCTATAATACCAGTTTAATTTTTGGCAACTTAATTAAGTTAGCAAAATCTTTATGGTACCTAATAAATTCTATAGAAATTTTGTTAATTTAGTTAGATTTTTATAAAACACAATTAGTTTTTTTTATCAAACTTGGATAAAATTTTCAAATCTAATTAATTTAGTCGGATGTTTATAAAACTTGGTTAAATTTTATAATAATTAGTTAAATTTTATTAACTTGTTATTTTTATAAACTTAATTTATTTTTAAAACTTAATTAAAGTTTATAAACTTTGTTATATTTTTATAGACTTGCTTAATTTGTATAAAGTCGGTTAATTTCTATAGAAATTAGTTAGTTTTTATAAATTAGGTTGATTTTAATAAATTTATTTAATTTTGACAAAATTTTGATAATTTTGTTATAAACTTAATTATTATTTTATAAATTTGCTTACATTTTACAATTTTTTGTCAATATTTAGATAATTATTAAATTTATATGCAACTTGTTTAACTTATTTAAATTTTTATACAACTTAGTTAATTTTTTATAAATTTATTTTTAGTTTTCTAAAACTTAGTTAAGGTAGAAAATTATTTACTTTTTATAAAAGTTGGTTAATGCAGTTAATTTTTATAATTTATCTTAGTTTAATTTTACAAAAAATAATTAAATTTTTATAAAACATAATTAGCTTTCTATAAAACTTGGTTAAATTTTACAAACATAATTAATTTAATCGGATGTTTATAAAACTTGGTCAATTTTATAAAACTTAGTTAAATTTTAAGGTGCGTTTGTCATATATCCTTGATAAAGTTTGCAAATGCACAAAACATCCCTCCATTTTTTTAATAAGTTTTCGGTCTCTGTTTTCAAATTCACACGCACAAAAAGACCCAAATGCCCTTTACGTTTTTAATATTTTAAACGCTTATAACTTTCTGTAGAAACATCAGACCGGTAAACCGTTTTCACCAAAAAATCAAAAAAATTATGATCTTTAAAGTGAGATCCATTGTTGATACAAAAAAAAAATCATATTTCCAGTATGTGTGCGATTATTCCATATATTTGCAAAGAATTCTGCAAATTTTGAACGTCATTTATTTTTCTTCAAATGTGCAACAATTACAGACTTGTCTGTAACTATTGCGTATAATTGCAAACATTTCTGCAACTATTGCATATAATTGCAGAAAATTAT
Source organism: Allium cepa (assembly GCA_030765085.1). NCBI lineage: Eukaryota > Viridiplantae > Streptophyta > Magnoliopsida > Asparagales > Amaryllidaceae > Allium > Allium cepa. The sequence goes on along the minus strand of CM060938.1, from coordinate 32,107,984 downwards.
GCAATTTTTGCATATAGTTGCAGACTTGTCTACAACTATTTTATATTGCTGCAGATATTTCTGCAACTATTACATATAATTGCAGACAATTATGCAATTATTTTATACTATTGCATATAATTGCAGACATTTCTGTAAACTATTACATATAGTTGCAGACATTTCTGCAACTATTGCATATAGTTGCAAAGAATTATTCAATTATTGCATATAATTGCAGAGAATTGTACACAACTATTGTACATAATTACAGCCATTTCTGCAATTATATGGTAAAATTATAGACTTGTCCTACCGTTGGTTTTACATATGCACAATGTCACTTGTAAGAAAGATAATAATATTTGTGATTTAATGGTGAAAACGGTTTGTTAATCCATCGTATCTACAACAAGTTATTGCATTTTAAAGATTGATAATTAATGGGGTGCAAATTTTAATTATGAATGTGAGAATAACATCTACATATGAAGAATCAACATTGCTGCAATGGAGGAGAGGGGTATTATAGAGAAAAAATTGCAGTATTTGAAAATAAAGATGTAATTTATATCCTTTTTTAGGAGGATGTTTTGTGTATTAGGTTTGATTTTGGAGATGTGTCCCTTATTTTCACTAAATTTTATTAACTTTGTTATTTTATAAATTTAGTTTATTTTGAAAACTTAAACTTACTTAATTTCTAAAACACTTAGTTAACTTCTATAAAAATTAGTTATTTTCTTACATATTATATTAATTTTTATAAATTTATTTAATTTTTATAAACTTAGATAACTTTGTTGATATTATATTTTGTTTTAAATACTTTACTTAATAATTGCATGTCGATTGTTATAAACTTATTAATTTTTATAAAACTTAGACATTTTATAAACTTATTTAATTCTAAAAAAATTAGTTAGTTTAGTTAATTATTATAAAAATTAATTAATTTTATAAAAATTAAATAAGTTTGTTAAATATCATGTTCAATCTCAAAAGATTTCATTCAAAGAGATTAAGGGAGTAACATCTAAGTACAGGCTACATAGGTCTTAGTATAAGACCGGAAGTAACTGGTTGAAACACTCCACACCCATTAATATACCCAGAAGGACACATTAAAAGGTGTGGTGCGTTGTAGGTATAAAAAACTAACATAGACTAAGATTCACAACACAAAATAGGTAAAAACAATGGAAACTAGAATAATAACTTATTTAAAATAAAACTTTTATAATTAAGTCAAATACAAAATATAACATCCATATCTCAAAAACCATCATGTCTTAAAAAATTTGTAGTCTCAAAATCAGAATACATAATATCCCTCATAATAAGCCAGCACATAGAAAGAATAAAAACTGAAAGAAAAGAAATACAGGTTAGCAAACTCCTCTAAGAAATCTCCAAGCAACTGCAATCTACCGATTTCTCCCTTGATTGCCTATAGAGGGAAAGGGGAAAATAGAGGTGTGGGCCAGACTAAAAGTCTGGTGAATGAAGTAATTACTAGATTCTTTTGAGCAAGATAAAAGTAATAGACTCTACAACAGTTCTATCATAAAGAAGATAATAAAAGGATATAGGAAAGAGATAAACTGAAATAAGTACGATTAAATATTGCTCAATTTATAGGATATCTTAACTTTGATTGTTTGCACTTGGTCTAGATTTCTGCTTTGGTTAGGCTAAATTCCTAATTCTGTAATTTGGATGTAACCTAATTCTACACTTTTTGATCGGCCTACTACTCTACAACACCTTTCCGTGGACCATCCGCTATATAACTCTCTATACAAAATGTTATTGTGGCCAAGGCGACATATATAGCTCCCTGCACGAAGACAATGGTGTCTATTAAAGACACTCATACTAAGAGCTTGGGACCTATAGCTGTTACTGAGCATCAGCAAATGAAAGTCGCACGAGTAACTGTCACCATGCTTATGCTACTTTTTCTCCACCTATTGGGTCTTCTTATTACCTCCAACGTCCAGCATAGAGTGACCCTCATCTCACTTCAGGCTAATGTGGGATCACTGTATGTCTATAGAAACTATAGGGGAAATGCTGTTGGTACCGGCCCTTCATCCAAACAATATCTAGTTGCACCCCATAACCAAAAATCTCGTGATTTGGACTTCTATTTGACCAATTACTACCATTCTTAGCGTAAGCATACCCTCATCTCACTTCAGACTAATGTGAAACACCGTTTTGTCTAATAGGGAATACTATTTGGTATAGGTCCTAGTTTCATCTTTGCTTATTAACTTAGATAAATTATTTAAATAAGCTTTTATAATTTTTACTTTCTACACTTATCAATTTATTCCAAGTCCTAAATTAAGCCTCATTCTATTATTTTTTATTATAACCTACGTTATAATCATACTAATTACTTAACCCAAGGTCGAAGTGTGAAAATAAGCTCTTTCATCATTTACTCTTTTTAGTTATAATTCCATGTTATAACTAAGCCAATTAATTAATCCAATTCTAATCATAATTAGGCATAATTTCAGTCCAATTCTTCTTATATTACCGTTGTTATAATTCACATCTCATAATTATAAATAGGCCAGTCTCTTTAATCAGTTCAACTAATATCATAATCAGGTATAATTTCAGTCTTAGTTCCATTTTAGTACAGTCTTTATAATTTACATCTTATATTCTATTATTTCAGTTTTCTTACAGTTTGATCTATATTTGCATTAATCTTATTATAATCCGTACGCGAAGAAGGAGGAGTAAAAGAAAACTAAAAATAGAAGAAAATCCAAAACGTATAAAGAAGATGTAAATAACTTATAAATAACAGTAAATAACTAAAATACTGTAAATAAACTATAAATAATTGGAAAAGCTATAATTAATAGAAATAAATTGAAATTACTGAAAAGAATAGTTGAAAGAAAATAGACTGAAAATAATTCTAAAGACTGTAAATAAACTACGGAAAAGGCTATTCCAAAAATCGTTGTAAAACCACAACTATTGGAAACCCTATTATTTTAAATTACTTAAAGAAATATTAAAATAATTGTAATCACTCACCTCTTGTCCTTAGCTCTTCCCTTTAGGCCTTTAGGGATCCACTTGGGGTTGTTAAAATATTTTTATTAAAAAGATTCTCTTCTTGAAAAATTATTCCTTTTAGGGTCCTTCCTGAAAAGGTGAACTCAAGCGAAGAAAATTTAGAATGAGAAAAAGTGTTATGCCTAGGGTCTTATTTATAGGTGTAGAAGTGGATCTCAGACCGTTGGATTTAGAGATTGAATAGGATGTGACCATGTCATAGGCTGAATAGGAGCCATCGGATAGAAGGACGGAAGGACCAGATGGAATAAAAGAAAGAAAAACAACGTGTATGAAACTTCTGCTGACTCATTTCTATGTCAAATCTTACAATGCGCCTTGTCAGCGACTTATCTTATATTTAATTCAATTAATTACATCTTCAATAATATATAAACTATAAATATTGTTTTCTTCTCCTCAATTAATTTCTAATTTGCGCATTTTATTTCAGGTTAAATTTCCATTCGTCTCTCTTTATTCGCATGTTCCATTTCAATTTTCAACATCCCATTTAATTTACATGTTTACAACTAAAATAAATAAATAAACAATATATAAATATCTTTCCACATTTACATTTAAATTAATTAAATTAACATGTGAACTGTTATATCTACATTTTTTTCCATATTCACATCTGTTGTAATTAGATAAATAACATATATCCATAAACGTGTATATATGTTGTGTTTTAGTTAGTAACCTTATTTTTTTACCATTAAATTGAGCAATCAATTACATTAATTAATTGGTATAAATGTTTTTATGTTCAAAAACCAAACGAATCATTATTCCTTACTAATAAAGAAATAACATACCTTATATTTTTTGTAACAAATGTAATCCTTCCATAATACACTCTTGCCTTTTCTTTTTAAAGTATAACGTTTTTTATTAAATGCCTTCTTTTTAAATATACTGTTATATATATATATATATTAATTTTTTACTTTTTTTTACAAAACAAACTCTCTATTTATAAAATCATACATATATTCAAAAATGAAAAGTTTTTTCATTTATCTCAAAACATGCATTTATTTATATTTAAAATGTTCATTCATTTTGACACAAATGCAAGCCCTTATATTAAACTTAATCATTACAAACACTTGCAAACACTTGCAACCACTAGCATACATTATTCATAATATGATCTATTAACATGTTTACATCAAATCCTACCACCCATAGGTTAAATCATAAGTTCTACCATCCCAAAGGATAATAAAGGAAAGAACCTATTCAAAACTAAAGATGGAAATAGAAAACTCTAAAACTTACTATCAAAGAAATGCGGATATGAGATATGAATTTTCTCCTAATCAAATCAATTTTCTCCGAAGTCTCCTTAACTATGTCGGAACCAAGGCAATCCATATGTAGACTCTATCCAACGCGAAGGTGACTTGCACGGCCTTCCATAAAGAGGTTCAAAAGGTGCTACTTCAATGCTATGCAAGGTTGAAAACTACTACCATATGAATTCAACTAATTTCATTTTACTGTTCTTCATGAATCAACACTCCTAAGTTCTTACCAGTGTCCTATACACTTTATGGAAACTTCCATTATTATTTCTAAAAGTAATTACTGCTGTCTTCTTACTCCCTTTCCGTTACTCCTATGAAATGATTCTTACCTACTCCACTTTTAAGAGTTTGGTTTGGTATTTATCACCTTGTTTTAAAATAAGGTTTCTAAAATTTTTAAAACATCAAATTCCAAGATCTTTGTCGTTTCTAAAATTTTTAAAACATCAGATTCCAAATTCTTTGTCTTTAGAAGTGTTATCTTTTCAGTTTCTATTAAATTCAAAAATACTTGACTACTCAATATTATATTTTTCTAAACATGCATCCTTATAGCTTTTTGAATTTACATTAATTCCCAAAACTAGAGGGGAAACTTTTTAAATCAAAAACTTATTCCTCATTTTCTTTTAAAGACCTTTACAATTTTCTACAAAAATTTGGATTTTTACATTCAACTGTTACTAAGCTTTTTGCTTTCCAAAACTTATTTACTTCTTTATCAAGCCATTTTTCTTTTAAAATATCTTTGAAATGTACTTTTTCAAATCATCTTCTTATTATACCTAATAGCCTCATACCTTAAGTTATTGGAACTACTTTCTCTAATGAGAAATTCTTAACGCTAAAATCTTCTATGAACCTTTTAAAAGTGGACTTCATGTTTATGTAGAGTTACAAGGAATTTATTCTATATTTTCGAAATAGACTATACAAAATATGGTGCTTCCCATACCTTGTACATCTCTTTCATATATTCCTTGTGACTTGCACAAAACATTCTTATTGGTTTCATAGAAAATTATACCGTTACTCTTTTCATTCCAATAGATTAAAGCATGTTTAATTTATACTTTCCTAATAAACATTTTCTTATACTTGTTTAAATTATAGGTGTATTCACAAATTACTTTATTTCTATTGTTAGAAATTACCCTTTTAAAATACGTCTTTATTTGGGTTAAAATGGATGTTGCGTAAAATACCGTTACTACAACCCAAAAATACTAGTGTATGAATTGAATTAAAAATGAATAATAATAAACCTCACATATTATGTAAAAACATTCCTCTTGGGAGTTATCTACTATAAATAGTGTTATAGTTTATGCTCCTTTTATTTTTCATGAAAACATCTATTACAACAATAAATGTTGTAACCTATGTTTTCGATACTTAATACACATTATGTTTTCATATTCAAAATCTTTGTTTACTTACAAAGAAGCTAATGAGTTATATACGCTCTATAATTTTTCAAAAAGAATTTCACTTTTTCAATAAAATTTATATCATATAAAAACAAATTTTAAATTTCATTCCATTTTTAAAAAAGACCCAATATTTACTTTAAAAACATTGACAATTATGCTTATCAACTTTTCTAATTCTAGCAACTTTATTGGGCTAGATATAAAGTGGGTTTTCTTCTCATTACTGTAGGAGTATCCTGCCTTTCACTTGAAGTAGGTAGTCTCTCCTATATCCTTCCTAAATTTTGGTAATCCTATTTCCTTACCAAAGTCTTTTACTCCAATTCCTCTTTGATGCTTATATTTTTACGCTAAGGTGCTACCATTAAAATCAACTTATATGAAACAACTATAATTTCTGCAATTATCTACACATAGGCTTTCTTCTTTTCTTATTAACTAAATCTATTGTACATCTCCAACCTTTTCCTACCTCACTTTGGATTTCCATAATCCGAACCTAAAAAACAAATACCTTATAATCATTTTACAACTTTTAAATAAAATTCTTTTGGATTTGAATTGAAACCGTGCAAATAAACAAACAGTGAACATAATGACAGTCTAGAATTAGTAAAATAAAAAATATATCCACGAGTATCTTAAGTAATCATCAACTAATAAAACAACATCATTAGTCCGAACGAATCTATATGAACTAGTTCAAAGACTTTAGAGGTACTTATAGTGTTCTCGGCATAAAAATATAATTGGCCAACAATTTTGCATAAATCAAAATCAAAATCAACATTCATTTCTTTATCACATAACTGGCTGATTTAAATCAGATTATGGTGCTGATTTTATAATATATCATTCAAGATAAATATACTGTTACCTATTTTACCTTTACCGATAATTTTTCATTTTTGCCCACTGTGATTCTGCCATATTTGTACTAGGCTAAGGAACTTTTATTTGTCGTCGTTCGTGTGCCTGGAATAGCCAAAATCCAGGTAACACTGTTGTTGTTTCTTAGCCTGCCACCACACCTACACGAGAAAAGATTTTTGTGACCTATTTGTTTTTATAGGTCCATGGTTGTTAATGACAAAAGATTTTGAAAAATAAGTTTGCGTAGACCCTACACAATTTATATTTGTCCTATTTGGCACCCAGATTTCTTTGAATTTAAGGGATTTTATATTCATGCCTTTCGGAACCCAAATTGGTATGGTTTTCACGTGTTTGGGTCTATACCAATAATTATTGTTATTATGCCTAGTTTTTCTAAAAATTGTGCACTTGGAATTGACTTTATTAATTTCGCTTCTAATACGTTTAGATTGAGTATACCCAAGTCCTTGTCTTATAGTATTGACAGTTTTTCCCTAATAACATATTTAGAGATCTTTCTCCTTTGGAGAATTTTTCTATAGTTGTAGACAATTGTTGGACTTGTGTTTTGAGAGATTCATTCTCATTCAATAATAAAGTGCACCTTTTAATAGAACTTTCTCTCCTAATATTTTCACTTTCTTTCAAAATCAGAATTTCATTTTCAAATTATTTAATTTTAATTTCTGATTTTTTAATCTCTTCTTCAAACGATGGACACTTATCACACTTAGGGCTCTTATTTCGATAGTTTTTAACCAATTGATCAAGCTGTTTATTTAGTTCTATTAAACTATCTTTTTGTGATTCAATTTTAGCGTACTTCTCTCTAAATCGTTCAAAACAACCATTTACTTCGTGAAAATATATAAGTAATTCTGAGCGAGTAAGTTTTGATACATCGCTTGGCTCGTCATCATCACTATCACTTATTTCTCCTTGAAGACACAGATTGCTTTTTCATTTTCCTCCCAGTGATTTAATCACTTTCATCAGTTTCATCCCAAGTAACTGCAAAACTTGTCCTTTTCAGTTCTATAACATCCTGCCTTTTTGTACGTTTTAAATCGACGATAAACCACACACGTCAGACTCAAAACCATATAAAAGGGCGGATTGTTATGGGGTAAATAAGAAAATCAGAGAAAGAAATAAAACAAAACAGTTTCTCACAGCGGAACGATAAAACATAATAATCAAATAAACAGTTCATGAAGCTGTTTACAAAATATTCGATTATATTTATACAATACATATCAGAGTTAGACATACCAGAGAATAATAATTAATGCAGCGGAACAATATGAATGCAGTGGAATAATATAATAAATAATAGTAATACAAATCTTCGTCTCCATCCTCCAGAAATAAAGTCTTCGAATCCTGAAATGCTCAGACTGACCCAAGCGAATTGAAAAGACAAAACACTTGAGTCAGAACTAAAAGATCTTATGTAAGTTAAATCAACGGTAAAATATGAGTGGAATAACATCAGAGATGTTTACGCGATTTGACATCTCCTATCCAGTGTCAAATGTGAGTGCAGTAACTTAAGAGATGCTCGGATTCACATCTCCTAAGGATCCGTTAAATAATTTACTATGTAGTAATATTTCGCTATTATAATAGTGTCTAATAGTAAAACAAACTTACTTTTAAATAGCGTTAAGGGGTTACCCATATAGCCGTTAACACATAATAGTGCCAATAGTCTATACAATACCGTAATACCTCCTGATCGGGAGGCTACCAGAGGATACTCCATAGGTACGACACAAATCAAACTCGTACAAGGCGTTAGGGTAGGTGACACGGCACATAAGGCAATTCTAGGGTAGATATACCAATTACTATCCGGACTGGTGGTGACGCATAGCGCGCAGCTACCGCCCACCTCAAGCCACACCCCCAAAATCAAAAATCAAAAGTGACCGTCGAGTAAATCTCAGAATCAGAACATAATGGAATGGTATCGAAGGAGTGTGTCCGATAAGAGGAGCTACCTCATTGGCCCGCAATTGCTCCTGTTTTAGCCACATTATGCCAACTCACGGGAGTCAGGTCCACGTATATACCTCAAAGGAACACCGCCGCCATCCTACTTCATTCTGGAATCTCCACCGCGTACACGGTTGTTACGGTGGTTTTTGGAGTTGGCAGAGAATATGACAACTTTCGATCCCGGTCTCTTTAACAACCAAACATTATTATAACACCGCGATCATTTTCGACATAGTTTATACTTTAAAACCAAAATATCATTGCCTTTTCAAAACCTAAATCCATACGATATCATTTTATTTCAAATATATCCTTTTCTAAAATCATAACACTTTCAAAGTTATAACGTGTCGAAATCAAAACATTTGAATATTACCTTGAAACTCATAACTTTGAACATAACTTCCACCACTTAAATGGTTTAAATATTTAAAATACTTTATATAATAAAATAGCTTCTTCAATTCCCAAATAAATTCCCAAATCATAAACTTCAATTCAATCCCATTTCCAAATAAATTATTCTAAATTATATCGATTTCAAAACAGATTTGATCCACAAAATAAACCATTCCAAATTCAAAATATTTCCAACTTTAGATATTCAATAATTTCACAACTGAGTTTGAAAATTTCATATATACATATCAAATTTAATTTTCTATCATTTAGTTTTGAAATATTTTTACTTAATAAATCCATTATCATTTAAATAAATCCCAAATTACAAATAACTAAATATTTCCTTAAATTTATTTATATTTGAAATACTCCTTTAGTTCACCTTAACTCAAAAATCAAGTTATAATAATCGTACCTTTTTAAAATTTCCAATTTAATAAATTTCACATCAACTTATTTGAGTTAATTCTAAAATAAATTCAATTTCAAATAAATTTCCAACTTATCTTCCAACCTTAATTTATTTAAATCATTATAGACTCTATATATTAACATATGATTTAAATACTTAACCATATTATCTTCCATAAAATCAAACTTTATTATTAAACTTATTTTATATTAAACAAATTATACATAGTTCAAAATCAAGAATAAAATAACATTATATAATATCGGAAATCAATATTTATATAAAACCATATATTTCTTTACGAAACCATAGAAATCAGTACAAAATATTTTTTATACATAAACCACGGTGTCTGTATATAATTTTCTATCCTATGGTCAAGTGATACGGATATTTATCATTTCAGCCCGTAATTTAAAATATAAATACGGTTATATATCATTTCAAACCGCAATCCCGAATGAAATAAAATCCATAACAACTTGAAGTTTATAACAATACAAAATACAACATCCATTCATCCAATATCAATCATCAACATTTATCACAATCATCATCCAATTCAAAAAATAAAATCAATATAGAATAGATAATAAATAATAGGTATTTACTGGCAGTTTATATTCAATAATAAATTAAACAACGGTTTAACTGGCAGTTTATATGCAATAATAAATTAAATAACAATTTAATTCAATAAATTCAATTTAACTGAGATGATGATTAAAAATATGCCAAACAGTCATAAATAAATTTCTAATCACATCATAAATCAATTTAACAAACATAAGGAATTTTAGAAGTTGTGAGTGGGTTAAAACACTCACCTTTTGGATTTAAATTGAATTTAAATCCAATTTAAACCTAAAATTCAAACAGTCTCCGAATTTGTCCAAACAAGCGCCCCCGAATGTCCGAAATTTTGACAGGATCGCAGTGGAGAAAACCACGCGTGAATTGGACCTCGTATGGAAAAGTAATGCAAGTTTGAAGTTATACGATTTAAATTTGAAACGAATGAAAATTAAATAAAATAAAATAAACACGTCACCATTTCTTTCAAGCGGCTAAACTCGCCCTCTCGCATATAGGTCGTCGCTCGGCCTTCAAATTCACGCGCCACCCCATCGTTGGCCAAGGCGCCGACCACCATCGCAAGCTCCGTCCACGCGAGGGCCTCCCCCCCGAGCCGTGCGATGACTTCCATGCCCAAATCGAGGCACGCAAGACCCATGGCCGCCGCCTATAACAAAACCCAACTCAAAAATTTTATGCCCAATCCGACCGTTAACGAACACCTCCGATGAACAACGCGTGGTCCTCTCCATGCGACGGTAAGTTCAATTTGGCGATCCGTGCAAGATGATCAGCACGCGATGAACGACCGTGAATGATTCCTTGAATTTTGGACAAACGGTGCTTCAATTCCATACATCTCTTTGACATTTTCATCCTTGGCCATAGTGAAGTTCTCGTATTCGTTACTTCGCATGGTAAGACGATATTATTTGACTTGAGAGGTTCCTTCATGAGTCACTTCAAGTGTATGCCAAATTTTCTGCATAGTTAGACAATGTGGGACGCGATTAAATTTAATTTGATCCAATGAACAAATAATAGAATTCATAGCTTTAGCATTAGCATTTTGTAGTTTATTTTCAAGATCTGTCCATAGATCCATTGGCTTTCCAATTTCTTGATTATATACCACTATAGTTGGTGTCCTATATCATGTCTCAACATATTCCAAGCATCGATGGTTTTCAGAATAATTTTCATTCTATTTTTCCAGCAAGCATATTCACCATTGAACATGGGTGGTCTAACTATGGACTATCCCTCAGTAAAAGTACTATTAAAAGAAGCCATTTTAAAAAAAATCAAAATTTTAAATAAAAATTGGTTTTGTTCCTAGCTCTGATACCACTTGTAGGATCGATTTCACCCTAGAAGGGGGTGAATAAGGTGATACTAATAATAATAAAAATTAGTGTGGAAATATATGTAATAATTGCAGTAAAGATAATAGAAGAATAATAAAAAGCAGAAGATAATGCAGAAGGGATCACACACAAATTTACCCAGCTTCGGCAAAACCTTACCAACGTACTGCCCCCAAGCTTTCTACTATAAATTAAGTAGTCAGATGCTTGCACACGTAAACTTACAACACCCGCTGAGCACTAATCTAACTCTATGCTCAAAACTCTGCCACAACTCAGCCACTGAGTTGCGAATTCTCGAACTACACCACCGTAATTTGTAACTTAGTCACACGACAAGAAAATTACACAGATTAAAAAAGAAAATTACAATTGGAAAAAACAAAAAACAAAACCCTATTTAATATTTTAAGCCCAAAATGAAATATATAAAGGCCGGCCCAAAATAAAAGAAACGTTCCCCTTTATTTCTTTTCTCTGTGCAAAACTTCGCTCGATCCTTTTTTGTTCCTTCTCCAATAATTAGGGACTTGTGAAATTTGAAGCACCGAATGGAAAATTGATCGATCACTGTGTAGATAATGCCCTGCTATTACCCCGCTACAACCCCGCTATATCTCATAGCGCATTTCTACCGCTAAGATTTTTCCGTATAGCCCCAAATATAGCTTTTCCGCTTTAATCCCCGCTATTTCCGCTATATCCCGTTATTTCCGCTATATTCCGCTGTTTCCGCTATATCTTTTTTAATAAAATGAATTGAAAATTTGCATTAATACATTATAAAATTATGAAACTAATTTATTTGATTTAATTTTTAATATATTTTCAAAAATGAAAATACTCTAATATTCTACCAAATTCAATTATGCTATATAACAGTTTTTCGTTTATTTAAAGTATATTCGTACTTGTTTTCATTTAAAATTATTTATGTATTATTTATAATTCAATTGAATCATAATTTTTCATTTAGTTACCATTTATATATTTGTAAAAACATTAAGTATGAGTTTTATATGCTATTTTAGAGCCACCCGCTATATCCTCACTGTATCCCCGCTATGACTTTTTGCACCTCCACCGCTTTGAATCTACCGAGTGCATTAACTGCACAGATCGATCAAAATAGCTTTCACTGGATTTGACTTTAATTGACTGGCCTTGATAATTCATGATGGCTTCAATCTATGACGAGCTCGAGTGCTATGATTTGGTACGTGATTTTATTGTTCGATTTTGAATTTGCTCAACTTCGATTCGAGTTATAAAATTGTTTTGGATTTAAGAGTATACCCTGGATTTTTGTCTAGAACTCGAATACCGCAACCGATGATGATGATTGGGTTTAAATAGGGATGAAAGCCCTATATTTACGTTCGTATAACTCCATTTGAATTCTTCAAACACTTTGCTTGGTCGTTCGATTACTGATTGAATGTCGGTGATGATACATGACTTGTTCGTCTCTAATACTTTAACTTGTTTGAATTGTTATTTCCATTCTTCTCTAGTTCTATTCTTTGCTGGCGTTATGACTTCGGCATTTTGATATTTGATTTAATTCAATTTTTGATTTTCTTCTTTTATATGTTTTGACCGGTTCATCGGGTGACCTTTTATGAATTTATTTGAAATGCTTACTTATTTTGTTACTTCGACTGTATATATCTCTAATTTTCATTGCACTTCATGTTAATGTTGATACTTTGAAATTTTCATATTGGATGCACATTTCGATCTGGTTCAATTATGAACTGTTGTCGCTGCTCCATTTGCTATCACCTCTGTTTCATTTGAGTCTTCATGTATTCATGTGTGATGTCACTGCATAAATATATATATATATATCTGTGTGTGTGTGTATACATGTGTGTTTGCGCATGTATATATGTATGCTTACCGGCACTTGATTACTGTCACTGTTTTGTGTTCACGTATATGTTGTTACAACTGTTTTGTTGCAGTCTGGTTGGTATGTTGTTATTTCATTGAACTAGTGCACTATGTATTCATGGCTTCACATCTGGTTCCATATGTTGTTGATGACTTTGTACATTTGTTGTCTTGTTCCAGTTGCATTTATCTGGACATGTTGTTTTGCTGAGACTCGAGCTCTGTTACATAAGTAATTGTAGTCTGGTTCATCACTGCATATTGTTGTTGTGGTCTTGTAGTCTGGTTCGGTTCGGTTTTGATTGCACTGGCTTGTGAACTGTTCTTGAACTTGTGCACTGTTGGTTGTTCAGTGATTGTGGTCGTATTTGGTTGCAGTATTGTTGTCTGGTTTGGTCTGGCTCTCTTGTTCATGTACACATGTTTGTCTGGTGTGTATTGTTTGCTTTGACTGCTTCCTTTTGAAATTCTTTCAAGATGACTTTGTGTCCACTGCTTTATTGCATCATGCACTTCATGTTGCCTGGATTTGTGATGGTTTGTTGGGTCTTTTCTTTGTTTTCCTTGACCATCATATATACTTGAAATCTTCATGTCACCATGCCTGATTACGTACATTTGAGGCAGTCTTTGGTTCAGATTACATGTGCACTGCCCTGTTGAAGTTTGCATATGGTCATTGAAACTTGTACTTAACCATTCTATTTGTGTTTGGTATTGCATCTAAGTTGAATCCATCTTTGGCTCAGGTTTGACCTTGTGCTTACCTGTCCATATAGTTCTAACACACAAGTGTATATCGGTGTCTACGGCCTTGTGGCATGTATAGTGGTACACTGTGCATGTCACAAGTTGTTCGTGTATGATAATTTAAAAGAATATGATGGCAAACAACCCAAATAACCGAGGCAAATAACATTTTCAAAAACACACACTTTAATTGTACACTGCAAAATATTTCTTTTTCAATTTTACCACATCAGTGTTTATTTTGCAGATAATTTAGATGCTGGATACAAACTGGAATAGAGTTGAAGATAAATACGAGTGTTTGAGTGATATGTAGTGAGGTCGACATTGTAAATTGTAATTTGTAATGTAATCGAAATTGTAATGTAGCTGAAATTGTGTATAGTGAGAGCTCAAATTTGTACTATTCAAAATTGTAATAGAATATTCGTTTGAATAACAATCTATGTTATTTATTTTATTCAACAAATATTTATTTAGTTATGTGAAAAATAAAATAGTACAATAACTAATACATTTAAATGAATATATGTATGTTTATTATCATAAAAAAAATCATATACTAGCATATTCAACAGCACTCTGCCCCTTCCCATGGGGACAATTCCTACTCATGTGACCAGATTGTCCGCAATTGTAGCACTTTCCCTTCATCTTGTAGTCTTTTGCGTAATGACCAGTCACCCCACAACTATGGCACTTTGCCCCTTACTTGATTTGCTTCTGAGGGCCTTCCCGTTTTGACTTTGGAACCTCTTTAAGCTCTCCCTTCGGTTGCGAAGATACAGGCTGTACTCTCTGTTAGTCTTCCAAGTCTAACAGCCTATACTATTTCTCCCTATCGTCCAACCTAGCTCGTGTCTCCTCGAAATCCTCCATGCCAAAAAACGTTCTTCCCTCTGTACTAATGAAGTCCTTGCATAGCTTAGAAAAATCGGCTGGTGTAGGTGGATTAAAAGGATTTCCACCTATCGATACTGTATTGGGCATTTGCCCTTGCACCTCTGGTACCTAAACTTTACAAAACCAGTCAGCCATACTATGCAAAGAAAAGGAAACTTAGGCTTGAAAGAATCGAAAGAAGGTTGAACTGGACTTTGAGGGGGATTTTACAAAAACGTTTTTTTTACTTGAAAACTATTTTCTAAGAGTTCCTAGGAAAATACTTTTGAAACAAGTTATTTTTGGAGAAATACTTTACTTTTAAAATAAATTTTTAGGAATCCTGTAACCTTAGGCTCTGATACCAAGTGAAACACCCCACACCCATTAATATACCCAAAATGACTCATTAAAAGGCGTGGTGCGTTGTAGGTATAAAAAACTAACAGAGACTAAGATTCATAAGACAAAAATAGGTAAAAACATCGGAAACTAGAATAATAACTTATTTAATATAAAACTTTTGTAATTAATTCAAATACTAAATACAACATCCATATCTCAAAAACCATTATGCCTTAAAAACTTCATAGTCTCAAAAACTTTATAGTCTCAAAATCAGAGTACATAATATCCCTCATAATAAACCAGTTCATAGAAAGAATAAAAGCTGAAGGAAAAGAAATATAGGGTAGCAAACTCCTCCAAGAAATCTCCAAGCAACTGCAATCTACTGACTTCTCCCTTGATTGCTTATGGGGGGAAGGGGAAAATAGAGGAGTGGGTCAGACTAAAAGTCTGCCGAATGATAGTAATTACTTGAGTCTTTAAGCAAGATAAAAGTAATAGACTCTACAATAGTTCTAGCATAAACAAGGATAATAAAAGGAAATAGAAAAGAGATAAAGTGAAAATAAGTACGATTAAATATTTCTCAATTTATACGATAGTCTAACTTTGATTGTTTGCACTTGTTCTTGATTTCAGCTTTGATTAGGCTGAATTCTTAATCCTGTAATTAGGATGTAACTCTAATTCTACCCTTTTTGATTGGACTGCTACCCTACAATACCTTTCTGTAGACAAGCCACTATATGACTGTCCACACAAAATGTTACTGTGATTAAAACGACATATGCAGCTCCCTACATAGAAGGCAATGGTGTCTACTAAAGACACCCATACTAAGCGCTTGGAACTCATAGCTGTTACTGGGCACCCACAAATGAAAGTCACACGCATAACTGCCACCATGCTCATGCTACCTTTTTCTCTACCGACTAGGTCTTCTTATTACCTCCAGCGTCCAGCATAGCGTGCTCCTCATCTTACTTCAGGCTAATGTGAGATCACTCTGTGTCCATAGAAACTATAGGGGAAATGCTGTTGGTATTGGTCCTTTATCCAAACAATATCTAGTTGCGCCCCTTATCCAAATCCCCCATGATTTGGACTTCTATTTGACCAATTACTACCATTCTTAGCATAAGCATTCCCTTATCTCACTTCAGACTAATGTGAGACACCGTTTTGTCTAATAGGAATGCTGTTTGGTATAGGTCCTACTTTCATCTTTTCTTATTAACTTTGATAAATTATTTAAATAATCTTTTATTATCATTTTTACTTTCTACACTTATTAATTTATTCCAAGTCTTAAAATAAGCCCCATTCTATTCGTTTTTTATTATAGCCTACGTTATAATCATGCTTATTAATTAACCCAAGGCATAAGTATGAAAATAAGCTCTTTCATCTTTTACTCTTTTTAGTTATAATTCTACGTTATAACTAAGAAAATTAATTAATCCAATTATAATCATAATTAGGCATAATTTCAATCCAATTCTACTTATATTACAGCCTTTATAATTTACATCTCATAATTATAAATAGGCCAATCTCTTTAATTCAGTCCAATTAATATCATAATTAGGCATAATTTCTGTCTTAGTTCCACTTTATTACAGTCTTTATAATTACATCTTATATTACATTATTTCAGTTTTCTTACAATTTGATCTGTATTCACGTTAATCCTATTCTAATCCGTACGTGAAGAAGAAGGAGGAATAAAAGAAAACTGAAAATAGAAGAAAATCCAAAACGTATAAAGAAGATGTACATAACTTATAAATAACAGCAAATAACTAAAATACTGTAAATAATTGGAAAAACTATAATTAATAGAAATAAATAAAATTACTAAAAAGAATAGCTGAAAGGAAATATAATGAACAAATAAACTATTGAAAAGCCTATTCCAAAAATCATAATAAAACTACAACTATTGAAAACCCTATTATTTTAAATAAGAAAATGGGTTGGAGGAAGATTTTTTTTGGGTCCTACGGACGTGGAATTCGTTTGAAGGACACGGGTTTTTTTTTCGTTCTAAGGACAAACTTATGTAAAATTTAAATTTTCTTCTTTATTTCTTCTTGATCTTCATTCTGATATTACTAATCTTTGTTCATCGATCTTCTCGATTCAAGGACGCGTGTTTCTTTATTTTGGTATTCGATCTTCTTGATTGTCTATCAATCTTAATCGTGTTTCTTTATCATCGATCTTCATCGTGCTCTGGATCTTTATCAAACAATTTCCTTACATTCAGGTATATCGCTCTTATTTGTTTCAATCTTCTTCTTATCTTCCTCTGATATAATATCGTTTGATTAGTAAGTATATTTTTGTTTTTCTAGGTTGCACAGCTTGTCTTCTTCCAGATTTCGATACCATTTTAGATTTGTTTCAATGGCAAAGTAAGATTTTATTGTGTATCATTATGTTTCTTCAGCATAATTTATTGTTTTACAATTTTAGTGTTCATCTATCATTCTAGTGAATTTTATATGTAGTTTGTTGCGTTATGCTATGTTTATATAGCATTCTTCGTTGTTGTATTAATAATTTGTTTTAATTTGATTATGTTATGTTCATTTATCATCTGCTTTTTAATTAATTTATATTTCTTTCATTTAGCACTTAATTTGATTTTCATTTGTTATGCTATGTTAATTTAGCATTTTCTGTTGTTGCTATATTCATAAGATTAATTAAGTTCGTTAATTGTTTTTTAATTTCTTTTACAGTACTGATATCTAAAATGATGAAGTAAATAGTTTGCTAGTTATTTTTTAGCATAATGAGAATTGTTATTCTACTTGACTTACCACAGGCTCTTCTTTGTTTGGTGTTAAGGCTGAAATCTGTGAGGTGTGGCCACATCTTAGTCCATTTTCTACTGAGATATCTTATGTCCTTGAGAATAAGAATATAATCATTGATACTAATTTATATTTGATTAGTATTCTAATTTTCAAGAAGAATGAATATTTTAAGTTTACTATTAAGGAAAATGTTTGTGCTATGGAAGCTGATATTGTTGGCTTTGGTTTAGGTCATGCAAGTGCTTAAAGCACTTCAATTGGTAGTAATTCTTGTACAAATAGTGATTCACATGCTTATTCTTCTTATTATTTGAAAGATATGTTGAAGAAAGGTTCTCAAAAAACTATTGTGGATTTTCTTGGTTTTTGTTTTAATGGAGCTGAGGATTTTTGGGAGTTTTTAATGACGTATCAAATAAAAAATGGTTATGATTTGATTTTTGTAAGAAATTCTCTTGATAGAATTTCAGTTAATTACTCTTTTTTGAAGGATGGTTATAAGTTTTATCTTAATGCTTCTTCGGATCCTGGTCTACTCTTTCAATTTATTATTAGAACCTACAATTTTGATCATTCGTGTGAAGCCGGCCTTAGAGATGTTAATAAAGTTAATACTTCAAGTATATTTGTTAAATCTTTAATTGTTAATCAAATTCGAGATGCTCCTATGAAGAAGCCAAAAGATATTATGAAGGAATTTAGAAGAGAGTACAATTTTAATCTTTTATATTATTATTCTTATAGCGGAAAATATTGGCTTTGAAAGAAGTATATAGGGATGATGCTATGTCATATAATGATTTAAATTGGTATTTGGAGGCGTTACAAATGTATAATCCTGGTAGTTACATGGCCATGGAAGTCAATGTTTCAACCAATCAGTTTGAGAGAGTTTGTATTGGTTTTGGTGCTTGTCACTTGGATTTAAACACTATCGGCCATTAATATTTTCAGATGCAGCTGCTTTTAAGGGATGACTGTGTGTTTTATTAGATGCTACTTTTATAAATGGTAACCAAGGTATGAGTTTCATTTTAGTTTTGTTTTTATTTACTTATTTATTTTTTTGGTAATGATATATTAAACTATCAATGTTCCAAGTTGTACATAGTTTTTAATGCAGCCATGTTTATACTAGAATTGTTTGCTTTATTTTATTCAAAGATTGACTACTTACACTAGAAATATTTATACTAGAAATGTTTACAAAAATAAGAACTAAAATTTTATGCAGCAGTAACTAAAAGACTTTAAAACAACATATGCTATATTCATATATCATTTGAACCTAATTTAATTGTGTATAATAGAAATTATTAACATTTAATACAAGTTTTGATGTTTAATATAATTCATGTTTTTTCTACCGAGCCGTCATTAATTATTTATTTTGTAGGTTTCTTTCCTCTTGCTATGGGTATTGTGTCACATGAAAATAAATCTAATTGGTCTTGGTTTTTATCCTATTTGAAAGGAATGCTTAATGAAGATCGGTCTTTAGTTTTTATGTCTGATCGTTAACGGGGTCTCATTTTAGGTGTTTCGAAAATATTTCCTTCTTCATATCGTAGCTATTGTTTACTTCAAATGGAACAGAATATTGGTACTATTGTCAAGACGGTTAAAGGTGATTCATCTATTATGAAGTTGCTCAAACTTTGTGCTAGAGCTTCTAATATGTATGATTTTGAGCGATATCTTTCTAAATTTAAGGATATTTGGGTTACGTCCGCAGAAAATTTTCTAAGAGATAAACCTTTTGACCATTGGGTAGATTTGTGTTTTCAAGGAAAGCATTATGGTGAATATTATTCAAATGTTGCAGAAAGTTTCAACTCATGGATTTTGGAAGATAGAGTTATGCCTATAACTTCTTATGGGAATGGTATTCGAGTGAAAGTTATGGAGCAAATGGGGAGACGAAGAGTGGAATGTTGTTTGTGGACAACGAATCTTTGTCCTATTGTGGAGGAAAGATTGCCTAAGTTAGTAGATGATGGCTTTGGTTGGGATGTTTATAAGTCTTCGGAACTTGTGTTTGAAGTTAAATCTCCTAAGTCATAGGTTATTGATCTTAAAAATCGTTTATGCAGTTGTAATCAATGGAGAGTTATTAGTTTTCCATGTGCCTATGCAATTAAGCGCATTAACAAGTCTAGATTATCAGTTTATGATTCTGTGGAGGACTATTTTACTATTAATGCTTTCAAATCTTCGTATGCTATTGTTATCAATTCAATTCTAGATTTTGATAAGCCAGTTGCTGCTAAAAATGATGCTTTGATTAGGCCTCCTAAAGAAGCTCGTGGTGCAGGAAGACCATCTACAAAGAGGCGTAGTGGATTTGGATATTCTCAAAGTAAAAGAAAAAGATGCAGTCAGTATAGTGAAGTTGGCCACAACAAAAGGAATTGTCTTGCTTCTTTAAAAATTTAAGAAAATTTATGTGTTTTGTTAGTGTAATAGAGTAGTTTTTTAAGTGTAAAGCCGCTAAACCTTATAGAAGAATGAAGTCAGACTTTGTGAAATCATTAGAAAATAAAATGTGAAATGTTTTGGTTATTTTGTTTTAATTTCTAGTATCTAATGTTCCTAAATTTTCCTTTGTTGTTGAATTTCTATTTTTAGGAATTTATTATTTATTCATATTGCAAAATATTTAGTATGAATTAAAGAACTGCATGAGCTCTGCACTTCAGTATTAACATTTCTATTCAATGCTAGATGTACTTATCATTTCACTCGAATGCTAGTTGTAACTAGCATTTCATTATAATGCATCACAACTGGAATACAATTTCAACATTGAAACCTATAATATGTCATTGTATAGAACTGCTTAAGCTATTGTTCAAGAACGAAGGATCTGATGATGATGATACTCTGTTTATAAGATTAACCGATGAGATTACATAAGTGGTTTTGCGATGAATTGCCAGTATGATGATGTACTATTTATATGATATGGGGGAACATCTGGCCCCATATTTCTTCTATATTTCAATGGAATATCTTTCCTTATTATTAGAAAGAGTGGTTAGAAAAAAGAATTAACACCCATTTTTAAAGTGCAACCTATGGGATTTCTTCATTATGCAGACTGCACCTCTCTGTTTTAGAAAATAACAAACAAAGTAGATAAATGGGATTGCAAATACTGGCTACTAATTAATGGTGTAATATATCTTATGGTGCTATACTGGCTACTGATTTATGGTGCAATATATCATACGGTGCTATACTGGCTACTGATTTATGGTGTAATATATTCTATGGTGCTATACTGGCTACTGATATATAACTTCCTATTGCAATTTTAAAGATATCAAAAAAGATAAATGCAGACTTTCTCTGGGAAGGAAGGAACATAAAATTTCTTAGGATAAATTGTTTTGCTAAAAAAAGAATGGGCTATAGACCTGAAAAAGTTAGAGGATCTACGAGATATTTATGCACTAAACCTACTTTGGCAACTACCATCAAAATAACAATCAATGTGGACTGCATTACATTATAACTAGCATTATAGTTGAATGATAGTTGTATTTAGCATTTCAGTTAAATGCTAGTTATAACTAGCATTACAGTGTAAACAGTAGTCACCACACTTGAAACAGAGTTCAAACATTGGAAATGTGATATCCTGGAAATTTGGCAATATAAATTTAATAATCTATGTTAAAAATTTAATTGATTTGATAAGATTTTTGAAAACAAAATTTTGAATTGATCTAATAATCATCTTTTAATAAATATTCAAATTGGAAGATTTTATCTTTTTAGAGCTAATTAATTGTTTTCTGTTTATAATATATATAATTGTATATATTGTAAATTGATAAACTTTGATTTGGAATTTAGTAAATGAATTAATTTTCTAATTTTAGTTTATATTTGATAAATTGAAATTTTGATTTAAATTTGACATTTAACTATTCAAAGAAATTCAATAAATAATTTTATGATTTATACTTAAGGTATATCTTATTTGTTTTAAATTTTATTTAATTAACTTAAAAATGAATTTAAAAATTGATTAACATAAAAGCTTTGTCTTATTTTCTTTTTAAAATATTGCTTGAAATTTTATATATAAGAACTTAAAATACAAATTTACAAATGATATAATCTCTTTTATAAATTATTTAATATTGTTTCTTAGTTTGTTATTTTCAAATAATAATGATAATACTTAGTTTTATAATCATAAATAATTTTTTTTATAGGATTTGTTATTTTTAATTTTAATAAGAGTTATATATGCATCTATATATAACTTAATTTTTAAAATTGGATTTGATAAATTAATTTGAATTTGATGTTATGAAATTTAAAAGAATAAATATTTAAAATATATGAATAAGCATATATTATTAATTTATTTGTTTCATTTCTTTTTAATTTAAAAATAAAAAGGGATAAATTCATTTATATAAGAAATAAAATAAGATTTAAAATCTCTTATAAAATAAGTTAGAGTTTTATAAATAATTTAGAATTAAAATTAAAATACTTAATACATGTGTAAGTTTATTAACACTTAAAATAACATGTGTTAAGGCCTAAACTAAATTTAGTGACAAATGTTAAAATTGAAACAAGTGTCCAATTTTATTTTTCTTTTAATTTAATGAAATCAAAAAAATTTGTTATATAAACACAATACTCCTCATCTTATTCTTTTTCTATTCTTTTTTTTTTCAAACACATGAGAAATCTTCAACTGTAAAAGAATCTGAAATCACCTTCTTCAAATCAAAACAAGAAAAAAAATCTGTAATCTTTCTTCAAAACAGAATCTGTTCAAAATAAATCTAAAACCCTCTTCAGATCTGAAATGCAAATCCTTAAAACATGTAGTCCTTCAATAAATCAACCTGAATTGCAATTCATTCTGCAAATCTCCTCAAATTTCTGTTATTAAATCAACCAAACCTGCATGCAACAATAAAGTTCAATCAAAGCCTGCAAATGAAATCTGCGAGAAAGCATTTGCATTAAAACCAGATGGAAGTTTTTAAGAGCAAATTAAAGTTTAAAAAGCAAAATATAAGAAGAAGCAACCTGAAGCTTTCAAAAATCTGCATCATTTTCTGGAATCATACATGTAGCTAAAAATCAGGGAGCTTAAGAAAGTAAAACAAGAAGCAACATGGGGTTTTCAGGTTCAGGCTTGTCAAACATAGTTGCTCTGCTCCTAAAATTGGTGAGTAACATTTTTATTCAAACTAATTTAAGTAAATTTAGTTGCTTGAAATTATTTACTGATACAATCATGATTATATGAAAGCATATGATAGAAATTCCTATGTATGGTTGCTGAGTATATATGCTTGCTGTTGAATATATGTTACTGTCTGTTTCTAGAATTCCAAGTTTTATTCCTGATCAAATTCCATGATTTCATATTCAAACCCTTGTTATAGTTTATGATTTACACAAAGTATGGTATGTATCATAAGTTTAAGTTTTAATTTTATTAAATATAAAAAAATAAATGAAACTGTATTGTCTCTGAAAAACACCCAATGCAACAGAGCAATCTTTTGAAAGTAAGAATTTAATCATCGAAATTCTTTGATTTAAGATTATCAACAGGTTACATTATCAATGACTTGATTTTTAAAGCTAAAATTTGAATTTTTAGTTTGAATTTGGTTGTGTATTTCTGGTTTAACGAGAAATCACATTTGGGATTGGTTCTGTCAACTTAGGGGGTCGGGGTGGACATGGTTTTCTCTAGTGATAGAGTAATGATCGTAGATGTAAGGAATAATGGTAGTTGAAGGATTAATGCAGTGAGGCAGTAGAAATTTAGGATCAAAGTATTTAGCCCTAGTTTCTGTTCATCAGTAAAAATTGGGTCGACGCTAACTCTAGAAACGATCGAGTTCTTCGTGATTCAAGCTGGTGATAGATGGGGTATGGAGGAGTTCGAGGCCGGAGGTGAAGTTTTACAGATGATCGGATCTTGGTGTTTGAAGCAAATTCCAGGTTTAGACATTGCTGTTGTTTTTGAGCTCGAATGCTAAATTTTGATTTAGGGGTTATGCAGTTCACTTGGTGGTTGGAAATTAGTTGGAAGGTGGTCGGCGACTTGCGTTTGGGGCCGCAAGGGGTCGGAGATGGTTTCTTCGGTGGTGCAGGTGCATATGGTTCTTGGGTATCAGCTGGTTTGGGAAAGAGGGGTACTCGTGTTTTTGTTCGGGTTTACTCGTGTGTGGCTCGAAGCATGGGGTTATTTGTCTCGAAGTGGTTGTTGAGAGAACTTGGGTGAGTTTGTTTGTACAGATTTGAGTAAAACCTCTCAGTTTTAGTTTGATGATTTCAAAATGAATGATACTCGAGTTACTCGAGTTGTTTGAGTCTGGCTCGAGCTAGTTTACTGCAGTTTAGAAATTTGTCATGTTTCAAAATTTTAAACTGAAATTTAAAATACTAAGTAAAGATTTAAATTAAGTTTTAAATCTAACTTTAAATTATGAATTCAAGTTTTAGTTTGAATCATAGCTGGAAATAAATAAGTTAAATTTAAAATTTGTTTAAAATACTTTAAAGGATTTATTGTTTAAAAAATGTTTTGAAGAAATTTGAATTTAAATTTGAAATTGAAATGTAAAGAAATGTTTAAACAAAGTTTAAATTTGATTCAAATTTGGATTTGAATCTTTGTTTCAAAATAGATTTAAATTTTATAAATTTAAGTATTTTAACAAATTTGAATGATAAAGAAAATGTTTGAATTTAAAAAGAAATTTGTTTTAACTTTTGTAAAATCTCTTTTATAAGAATAGTATTATTTATCATTTAAAGGTTTTAAATTGATTTTAAAACTTGTTGAAGTTAAATTATAGTTTAATGATTTGTTAAGCATTTAATTATTATGATAATTAAATGAGTAATTAATTTATTTTATAAATTAATAAAATGGATAATTACTTAAAGTAATTAAGGGATAAATCTTAAAGGTTTAAGATTAATTATTTTTAGAATAATCAACTTGTAATTTAAGAATCATTAATTAAATAAGATTAGTTTTTAATTAATGATTAATAATTAATTAATCAAGTAATAATGGATTTAATTAAGTTTTAATTAACACTTAATTAATTAAGTAATTAGGGGTTAATTAAATGGGATATTAATGATTAATTAATTTGTAATTAATAATGATTAAATTAAGTTAATTACTTTAGAAA
The DNA here is from genome assembly GCA_030765085.1 of Allium cepa. Classification (NCBI taxonomy): domain Eukaryota; kingdom Viridiplantae; phylum Streptophyta; class Magnoliopsida; order Asparagales; family Amaryllidaceae; genus Allium; species Allium cepa. The sequence continues at coordinate 32,082,635 of CM060938.1, read as the reverse complement.
AATAATTAATGAATTGTTTAATAGTTAATGAAGGTCATTAACTAAGGATTATTTAATAATTAATTAATGTGATTAATTTTAATTATTAATAAGATGGATTAATTTAAGGATAATCATTTGTGTGAATTTTTAAGTATAATTACTTATGGAAGTAATTAAGGAATTAATTACTTACTGTAATTAATTAAGTTTAATTTGATTAGATTAAGTTAATTAATTCAGTTTAATTAATTTAAAATAATCATTTGATGATTTTGGAATATAATTACTTAATGTAATTAAATGAAGAGAAATTACTTAGAGAAGTAATTAATGGGTAATTACTGTATGTAATTAATTGAAGGAGATTTGTTGATAAAAGTAGTTTGAGTAAAATTACTTTGTGAATTAATCAAGGGATTAATTAGAAATAATTAATTAATGAGTAATTAATTTATTTGGTGAAGTAATTAAGGGAAGTTAATCACTGAATTGAGTTAATCAAGGGTGATTAACAATTATTGTTTAAATTAAGATTAATTACTTAATGTAATTAATTTAAAAAGAAAATGTAATTAGAAATCATTAATAATTAATTAATGATGTAATTAAGAATGGATTTATTTATAAATAATTAATAAATGAAAAGGAATTAATTAATGTAATTAATTAAGAAATAATGTAGTTAATTTATTGTTAATTAATTAAGAAAGTAATTAAAGATTAATTACTGTATTTGATTAAGTATAATTAATTTGAGAAATTAATTAGTGGATAATTACTTGAATGTAATTAAAGGTTAATTAATCAGGGATGATTAATTAAAATGAATAATTGATTGATGATTAATTAATTGATTGATAATTAATTCATAATGTAAGCAAGATTTATATTGGTGAAGTAATTAATTTAATTCATTTTAAATTAATTAGAATAATGTAATTAATTTAATTCATTTTAAATTAATTATATTTGGTGTGATTATTAATCATTGCTTATATGGATGGATGATGTTGTTGCTTTGAATGGTTTGAATCTCAGAGATGAGATAATAAATGTTGAGTGATATGGATGCATTAGTTGAATTGTGATGTTGATATAGATTATTTTCGATAATGATAATATGGATTATCTGTTGTGATGATAATGTTGATTATCTATTGTGAATCTGTGATTTATCTATCTGTGTATATAGATAATTGAATTGTTTTAAACCTTTAAAACAACTTGGCCTTAAAAGACACGCTTTTGATTTCGATGAGACTGGGACCGGGTTTCCATATTTGGATATCTGAAAACCACATCGATCCAAATTAACGATAAGTCGTGAATCTCTTGAGAAGAGTGAAGACTCGAGGTGGAAGAACTATACGTCAGTATAACTCTGGGGGTGATTCCATGATGAGTTTGACGGAATTAGTACTTATAGATTCGAGATGGTGATTTAGAGTCCAAGGGTTATCGTCGTTAACTCTGAGGGTGATTCCAAAATGAGTGTAACGAGATAATGCCTTGGTTTCGGTCGAACTTGGAACAAACTTGTATGGATTGAATGCTTTCAGAACATCGTCAGGTGGACGATGAGCATTCTAAGAGAAGTGTTCTCTAAAGGTAATTGTAGCCTCAAGCCTCATCAACCGGGAATGGCTAAAACAGAGGAGGGGTAGCAAGGCTAAGTGGGTCATGCCCAAGTAGGACAAGATTTTCCCCTGTCTAGAGGTCCCTTTTTATTTCGGCTGTGTGGGCAGTTGGACGTACGCCAACTACGGGGTTGTCTTGTTTGGGACTGTCCAGTAAGGGATGGTTCCGGTCTTGTGTTGCAGGGGAGCGGGCGTACTCCTTGGTACGTTGATCTAGGCCACATATTGTGACGGGTGGTACCCCAGTAGCCCAGCCATTGTATGGAATCCGAAAATCCAATAAGTGCCAACGGTTTTGATTGTATTACCCACTTTTGTGGCTAGTAGCCGGAATTTAATAGATGTAACAATTTAGGCTATTTCATATTTACTTGAAAACCCTAGACCTATTATAATATCACTGGATTTCCTATCAAATGTTTTGGTTAGCGTAAGGTAAAAACTTTTCCATGTTTATGTGTGGGAAGTCTTACGTGATACCTTTTCTTTCAAAGGTTTTTCAAAGTTAAGCAACTTTAACCTGTTACTCACACCAGACCCATGTCTGACCCAGAGTTTATCTTATGTTTTCTTAAACTCTTGGGTACTCAAATTTTTACGAGTAGCCAAGGGATTCAGGTTAGTTTTGACGAATTATGGAGGAGCAAATGGAGCAGGAGGCTTCTGCATGTAGATATATAGTTCCGCTGTGTGTTCTCTGTGTTAGTATTGTTTTGTTGAGTTGTATTGAGTTGTGTAACTAGACAGGTGTTCATAACTATCTAGTATATGATGTAAATTCTGTGTAACTCTGATAGTGTTGTATACCTATGTAATACTTTTGTTATTAATATAATTTATTCATTCCGCTGTTGAGATTCTGATGTTGTTTCTTCTTTCTTCTCTTTCTTTTCTCTTTTCTATCCCTTTCATTCTTCATGATGATACGACTTTTCTATGGAGAAAAAGTCTGGTCGTCACAGTTGGTATCAGAGCGCTAGGTTGAGTGAATACCTAGGCTTTGAAGTGATTTCTTTCTTGAGAGAGCGTATTTGTAATTTTAAATAAATATATTTATTTCTGCCTATTTGCTGTGTTACCTGTTCGGGTTTTTCCAATATAAGTTATAAAGGTAGATAAGGTAGTGGGGTGTGTAACACGACTACTACCATTGGTTGGAGTTTGAGTGTTGAGGTTGGAAGTGTATTTGTCGAGACTGTAGACCTAATACCGTCTTGAGTGAGTTGTGCAGAGTGTAGAGATTTTATAGATCTCTGAAGGTAACCTGTAAAGGTTCGGAGTTCATCTTTGAAGTTGGATGAGTAGAGTTTGGATCTGTCGGTTAGGCAGAAGAGAATAATAATATTTTGATACCTTAGGAATTAGTAGTTGTGTGATGAGACGCAGTGACTATGGATGTTTCCAAAGATTTTTATTTGGAACAAGTTTGGGAAGTATGTCTATTTCGATGTTGTGGCTGAGTTCAGCAGGATGTTTCTGTCTGGTTTGAGGCCTGAGTTTTCTCGAAGAGCTTTGGGTTAGGAAGTCTTTGGCGTCGGTGTCAGCAGTGTAGCTCGGATTATTCTGTGTGCTGGCAAGAAAGTCTTCTGGTTAGCAGTTTTCCGATGGAGTTCAAAAGTAGCATAGTGGATCCATTTCTTCGATGGGTTGGTTTGATAAGCGTAAGCTATTCTGATTGGTGAAAAGAGAACGGTTTTCTTTGGATATTGGACTGGTTGATCGCAAAAGGGACTTGCGATAGTTTGAGAGTTCTCTTGAGTTATCAGAGGTTTCTCCACATCTGGAGGTTGAGTTTTCTCATCGACTGGATTCCCGGAGTGCTATCGGTGGTTCAGTTTAGTAGAAGGATCAGGTGGGGCATCTGAGTTTTCTTTTATGGATCTGTTGGACCATATTTCTGAGATATGTTGTCCAGTTTGTGCTCGGGTTTTTCTTCTACTCCAGATCAGAGTTGTGCAGCGGAAGCTGTTTGGAAGTGCTTTTGGTTTTATCTTTTCTGGATAGGAGAAGTAAGTTAGTCTTCTGATGTTTGTGGAGTAGAGTTGGTGTTCTTGGCTTGGGATTGATCTTGAGGAGATCATTTTGTTGGATTGTTTTGGTCCAGTTTGTTTCTAGAGACATCAGCGAAGGTTGAGCTGATTGGGAGAGATAAAGGTAGCCCAGGATCATCAAAAGTATTTTGTGGATAAGAGACGAAGGAATTAGGATTCCGGAGTCGAAAATTTGATTTTGGGTAAGTTTTCTTCGATCTAAGGAGCTTTAAGATTGAGTAAGACTGGGTAATTCAGCTCCGAGGTGTTTTGGATCTGTGTTCTTGTGAGGATTGATGTTTGATTTTCAAGGTTGAATTGCCAGTTTGGATAACTAGGATTCAATGTGTTTTACGTATCTCTGAGGAAGTATGTGTATGGTTTATCTCTGGTTGTGGAACTAGCATTTCTTAAGGATGTGATTGTTGTGTCAGACTTGTCTATAGTCTGATATCCTGTTTAGTTTTGTAGATCTTGTTGGATAGAAGCTCTGTAGCTTAATAGTATAGATTGTTTGGATTCTGTAGAGTGAGTATCCCGTATATTTATACTTGGGAAACTCTAGAAAATCCTATCCAGAATTTTTGTCTGGATAGTTAGATTTGTTTGTTTGATTGAATTGGTTGCTATGGTTGTTAGCATATGATTTATATATGCTTGTGTTTTAAAAAAAATCTTAAGATAGATTATTAAATTACCTTTGCTTTTAAATTTCGGGGACGAAATTCTTTTAAGAGGGAAGGAATGTGATATCCCGGAAATTTGGCAATATAAATTTAATAATCTGTGTTAAAAATTTAATTCATTTGATAAGATTTTTGATAATAAATTTTTGAATTGATCTAATAATCATCTTTTATAAATATTTAAAGTGGAAGATTTTATCTTTTTAGAGCTAATAAATTGTTTTCTGTTTATAATATATATAATTGTATATATTGTAAATTGATAAACTTTGATTTGGAATTTAGTAAATGAATTAATTTTCCAATTTTAGTTTATATTTGATAAATTGGAAATTTGATTTAAATTTAACATTTAACTATTCAAAGAAATTCAATAAATAATTTTATGATTTAATCTTAAGGTATATCTTATTTGTTTTAAATTTTGCTTAATTAACTTAAAAATGAATTTAAATTTGATTAACATAAAAGCTTTGTCTTATTTTCTTTTCAAAATATTGCTTGAAATTTTATATATAAGAATTTAAAATACAAATTTACAAATGATCTTAATTTGTTTATAATCTCTTTTATAATTTATTTAATATTGTTTCTTAGTTTGTTATTTTCAAATAATAATGATAATACTTAGTTTTATAATCATAAATAATTTTTTTATAGGATTTGTTATTTTTAATTTTAATAAGAGTTATATATGCATCTATATATAACTTAATTTTTAAAATTGGATTTCATAAATTAATTTAAATTTGAATTTGATGTTGTGAAATTTAAAAGAATAAATATTTAAAATATTTGAATAAGCTTATATTGTTAATTTGTTTGTTTCATTTCTTTTTAATTTAAAAACAAAAAGGGATAAATTCATTTATATAAGAAATAAAATAAGATTTAAAAGCTCTTATAAAATAAGTTAGAGTTTTATAAACAATTTAGAATTTAAATTAAAATACTTAATACATGTGTAAGTTTATTAACACTTAAAATGACATGTGTTAAGGCCTAAACTAAATTTAGTGACAAATGTTAAAATTGAAACAAGTGTCCTATTTTATTTTTCTTTTAATTTATTGAAATCAAAAAATTTTGTTATATAAACACAATACTCCTCATCTTATTCTTTTTCTATTCTTTTTTTTTCAAAAACATGAGAAATCTTCAGCTGTAAAAGAATTTGAAATCACCTTCTTCAAATCAAAACAAGAAAAAAATCTGTAATCTTTCTTCAAAACAGAATCTGTTCAAAATAAATCTAAAACCCTCTTCAGATCTGAAATGCAAATCCTTAAAGCACGTAGTCCTTCAATACATCAACCTGAATTGCAATTCATTCTGCAAATCTCCTCAAATTTCTGTTTTTAAATCAACCAAACCTGCATGCAACAATAAAGTTCAATCAAAGCCTGCAAATGAAATCTGCGAGCAAACATTTGCATTAAAACCAGATGGAAGTTTTTAAGAGCAAATTAAAGTTTAAAAAGCAAAATATAAGAAGAAGCAACCTGAAGCTTTCAAAAACCTGCATCATTTTCTGGAATCATACATGTAGCTTAAAATCAGGGAGCTTAAGAAAGTAAAACAAGAAGCAATATGGGGTTTTCAGGCTTGTCAAACATAGTTGCTCTGCTCCTAAAATCGGTGAGTAACATTTTTATTCAAACTAATTTAAGTAAATTTAGTTTCTTGAAATTATTTACTGATACAATCATGATTATATGAAAGCATATGATAGAAATTCCTATGTATGGTTGCTGAGTATATATGCTTGCTGTTGAATATACGTTACTGCCTGTTTCTAGAATTCCAAGTTTTAATCCTGATCAAATTCCATGATTTCATATTCAAACCCTTGTTATAGTTTATGATTTACACAAAGTATGGTATGTATCATAAGTTTAAGTTTTAATTTTATTAAATATAAAAAAATAAATGAAACTGTATTGTCTCTGAAAAACACCCAATGCAACAGAGCAATCTTTTGAAAGTAAGAATTTAATCATCGAAATTCTTTGATTTAAGATTATCAACAGGTTACATTATCAATGACTTGATTTTTAAAACTAAAATTTGAATTTTTAGTTTGAATCTGGTTGTGTATTTCTGGTTTAGCCAGAAATCACATTTGGGATTGGTTCTGTCAAATTAGGGGGTCGGGGTGGACATGGTTTTCTCTGGTGATAGAGTAATGATCGTAGATGTAAGGAATAATGGTAGTTGAAGGATTAATGCAGTGAGGCAGTAGAAATTTAGGATCAAAGTATTTAACCCTAGTTTCTGTTCATCGGTAAAAATTGGGTCGATGCTAACTCTAGAAACGATCGAGTTCTTCATGATTCAAGCTGGTGATAGATGGGGTATGGAGGAGTTCGAGGCCGGAGGTGAAGTTTTCCAGATGATCGGATCTTGGTATTTGAAGCAAATTCCAGGTTTCGACATTGCTGTTGTTTTTGAGCTCGAATGCTAAATTTTGATTTAGGGGTTATGCAGTTCACTTGGTGGTTGGAAATTAGTTGGAAGGTGGTCGGCGACTTGCGTATGGGGTCGCGAGGGGTCGGAGATGGTTGCTCCGGTGGTGAAGGTGCATATGGTTCTTGGGTATCAGCTGGTTTGGGAAAGAGGGGTACTCGTGTTTTTGCTTGGGTTTACTCGTGTGTGGCTCGAAGCATGGGGTTATTTGTCTCGAAGTGGTTGTTGAGAGAACTCGGGTGAGTTTGTTTGTACAGATTTGAGTAAAACCTCTCAGTTTTAGTTTGATGATTTCAAAATGAATGATACTCGAGTTACTCGAGTTGTTTGAGTCTGGCTCGAGCTAGTTTACTGCAGTTTAGAAATTTGTCATGTTTCAAAATTTTAAACTGAAATTTAAAATACTAAGTAAAGATTTAAATTAAGTTTTAAATCTAACTTTAAATTATGAATCCAAGTTTTAGTTTGAATCATAGCTGGAAATAAATAAGTTAAATTTAAAATTTGTTTAAAATACTTTAAAGGATTTATTGTTTAAAAAATGTTTTGAAGAAATTTGAATTTAAATTTGAAATTGAAATGTAAAGAAATGTTTAAACAAAGTTTAAATTTGATTCAAATTTGGATTTGAATCTTTGTTTCAAAATAGATTTAAGTTTTATAAATTTAAGTATTTTAAGAAATTTGAATGATAAAGAAAATGTTTGAATTTAAAAAGAAATTTGTTTTAACTTTTGTATAATCTCTTTTATAAGAAAAGTATTATTTATCATTTAAAGGTTTTAAATTGATTTTAAAACTTGTTGAAGTTAAATTATAGTTTAATGATTTGTTATGCATTTAATTATTAGGATAATTAAATGAGTAATTAATTTATTTTATAAATTAATAAAATGGATAATTACTTAAAGTAATTAGGGGATTAATCTTAAAGGTTTAAGATTAATTATTTTTAGAATAATCAACTTGTAATTTAAGAATCATTAATTAAATAAGATTAGTTTTTAATCAATGATTAATAATTAATTAATCAAGTAATAATGGATTTAATTAAGTTTTAATTAACACTTAATTAATTAAGTAATTAGGGGTTAATTAAATGGGATATTAATAGTTAATTAATTTGTAATTAATAATGACTAAAATAAGTTAATTACTTTTGAAAAATAATTAATGAATTGTTTAATAGTTAATGAAGGTCATTAACTAAGGATTATTTAATAATTAATTAATGTGATTAATTTTAATTATTAATAAGATGAATTAATTTAAGGATAATCATTTGTGTGAATTGTTAAGTATAATTACTTATGGAAGTAATTAAGGAATTAATTACTTATTGTAATTAATTGAGTTTAATTTGATTAGATTAAGTTAATTAATTCAGTTTAATTAATTTAAAATAATCATTTGATGATTTTGGAATATAATTACTTAATGTAATTAAATGAAGAGAAATTACTTAGAGAAGTAATTAATGGGTAATTACTGTATGTAATTAATTGAAGGAGATTTGTTGATAAAAGTACTTTGTGTAAAATTACTTTGTGAATTAATCAAGGGATTAATTAGAAATAATTAATTAATGAGTAATTAATTTATTTGGTGAAGTAATTAAGGGAAGTTAATCACTGAATTGAGTTAATCAAGGGTGATTAACAATTATTGTTTAAATTAAGATTAATTACTTAATATAATTAATTTAAAAAGAAAATGTAATTAGAAATCATTAATCATTAATTAATGATGTAATTAAGAATGGATTTATTTAGAAATAATTAATAAATGAAAAGGAATTAATTAATGTAATTAATTAAGAAATAATGTAGTTAATTTATTGTTAATTAATTAAGTAAGTAATTAAAGATTAATTACTGTATTTGATTAAGTATAATTAATTTGAGAATTAATTAGTGGATAATTACTTGAATGTAATTAAGGGTTAATTAATCAGGGATGATTAATTAAAATGAATAATTGATTGGTGATTAATTAATTGATTGATAAATAATTAATAATGATGTAAGCAAGATTTATATTGGTGAAGTAATTAATTTAATTCATTTAAATTAATTAGAATAATGTAATTAATTTAATTCATTTTAAATTAATTATATTTGGTGTGATTATTAATCATTGCTTATATGGATGGATGATGTTGTTGCCTTGAATTGTTTGAATCTCAGAGATGAGATAATAAATGTTGAGTGATATGGATGCATTGGTTGCATTGTGATGTTGATATAGATTATTTTTGATAATGATAATATGGATTATCTGTTGTGATGATAATGTTGATTATCTATTGTGAATGTGTGATTTATCTATCTGTGTATATAGATAATTGAATTGTTTTAAACCTTTAAAACAACTTGGCCTTAAAAGACACGCTTTGTATTTCGATTAGACCGGGATCGGGTTTCCATATTTGGATATCCGAAAACCACATCGATCCAAATTAACGATAGGTCATGAATCTCTTGAGAAGAGTGAAGACTCGAGGTGTAAGAACTATACATCAGTATAACTCTGGGGGTGATTCCGTGATGAGTTTGACGGAATTAGTACTTATAGATTCGAGATGGTGATTTAGAGTGCAAGGGTTATCGTTGTTAACTCTGAGGGTGATTCCAAAATGAGTGTAACGAGATAATGCCTTCGGTTTCGTTCGAACCCGGAACGAACTTGTATGGATTGAATGCTTTCAGAACATCGTCAGGTGGACGATAAGCATTCTAAGAGATGTGTTCTCTAAAGGTTATCGTAGCCTCAAGCCTCATCAACCGGGAATGGCTAAAACAGGGGAGGTGCAGTAAGGCTAAGTGGGTCATGCCCAAGTAGGACAAGATTTTCCCCTGTCTAGAGGTCCCTTTTTATTTCGGTTGTGTGGGCAGTTGGACGTACGCCAACTGCGGGGTTGTCTTGTTCGGGACTGTCCAGTAAGGGATGGTTCCGGTCTTGTGTTGCAGGGGAGCGGGCGTACTCCTCGGTACGTTGATCTAGGCCACGTACTGTGACGGGAGGTACCTCAGTAGCCCAGCCATTGTATGGAATCCAAAAATCCAATAAGTGCCAACGATTTTGATTGTATTACCCAATTTTGTGGCTAGTAGCCGGAATTTAATAGATGTAACAATTTCGGCTATTTCATATTTACTTGAAAACCCTAGACCTATTATAATATCACTAGATTTCCTATCAAATGTTTTGGTTAGCGTAAGGTAAAAACTTTTTCATGTTTATGTGTGGGAAGTCTTACGTGATACCTTTTCTTTCAATGGTTTTTCAAAGTTAAGAAACTTTAACCTGTTACTCACACTAGACCCATGTCTGACCCAGAGTTTATCTTCTGCTTTCTTAAACTCTTGGATACTCAAATTTTTCTGAGTAGCCAAGGGATTCAGGTTAGCTTTGACGAATTATGGAGGAGCAAATGGAGCAGGAGGCTTCTGCGTGTAGATATATAGTTCCGCTGTGTGTTCTCTGTGTTAGTATTGTTTTGTTGAGTTGTATTGAGTTGTATAACTAGACAGGTGTTTATAACTATCTAGTATGCAATGTAAATTCTGTGTAACTCTGATAGTGTTGTATACCTATGTAATACTTTTGTTATTAATATAATTTATTCGTTCCGCTGTTGAGATTCTGATGTTGTTTCTTCTTTCTTCTCTTTCTTTTCTCTTTTCTATCCCTTTCTTTCTTCATGATGATACGACTTTTCTGTGGAGAAAAAGTCTGGTCGTCGCAGGAAATCATATAAAAATGCTATATGGATAAATTTACACATTATTCATCACAGTTCAATCACTGAGAAATGTATTTTCGAATAATGCTAGTTCTATCTTGCATTTCAGTATAACAAATTATTCGCCACTTCAGAAATATAGTAAAAGCATCAAAAAAACACATAAAAATGACACTTGAATATATTCACAGTTTATACATTGTAGTTCATGCACTGAAAAGAGACAACTATAATCGAATCAAATTCAAATCGATAAGTTCAAATCCATTTGAGCAGTTTATAAACTGAAAACAAAATACAAGCATTGGAAAATATATAAGACTCCATCTCAGTTTAATTAGCAGAAGTGGTTCAGTTCAAATAAATCCAAAGTTCTAAGAAGTTAAAATGCAACAGCTATTCTTATGTAGAATCTTTACAGGATTTCTCCACTGACCAACTGTATTGTGGATCATTGAGTATGCCATACGCCACTACAGCTCTTAGGTTTCTAAGCATTTCCTTTTGATATTTTTCTAGCATCTCATCCTTGTCCGGTTTTTTCAAGTTTGCAATGACAAAGAATGCAAAATCAAGTATGTTTCAGATATAGATATTTATTTAATATTACAATATAACCTAATGCTAAAATAAAATATCATTCTTTACTCTAGAATTCTAAAATATAGCTTTATATTTTGATCACAATATTAATCAACGCATTCATAGAGACACTACTGCTGCGTGTGGAATGTGCACCTTATACATAATCTTTTTGTTCAATAGATACAGTTCAATGGACTGTCAATTAGCAATGCTAGCTTTAACTATCATTTTGCATATTTGATGCATTCTAGTGCAATTTAAAAATAAAAATGATATTTTGCTTAACAGTATGCATGTTTAGTCTAGTCCAAAAGTCTTTAAAATATGTATGCTAGTGTAAACAATCATTTTGAATATTTGTTAAATTTATAAGCATTGAAAAAATATAAATGATAGTTTGAATTGTCGTTTTTTCATTTTTCCAATTTTATGCACTTTAAAAAAATTTAGTTGTAGGTTTAACTATCATTTTGATCATTTGATGTATCCATATGTATTTTAAAAAGAATAACAAAAGTTGGATGAATATGCAACCTAAAATGACAAGAGAAGAAATGAAAGTTACTTACGAATCAGAATCTTGTGGTGGACTTTTTGACTGCAATACTTTAGGTTTGTGAAATTCTTTGTTCAGTATTCCTACTTCTGCCCATTTGTTCTTGAACATCAATTCAATTTTGTCTTTCTGCAAGAAGAAAAATTAGTGATGTATATTAATGTTAGAATGATTTAAAAATTATACCTTTCTTACAAGAATGAGGGCTTGGTTATAGTTGGGTTTTGAAGTCCTTGTTGATCTAATTTTTGATTTGGTTGAATCATAATGACTCCACTGCATTGTTTCATAGTTTAGCATCAATAAGCTCCAATGGTCTGTGTAATGTAGAGGGAAGAAATTTCATCTTTGACAATGACATCTATTGTCGGTATGACTATGTCTTTGATCACATATTGCTGATCATGTACTAAAGCATTCTGCACATTCATATGTATTAGAATACTTTATATTATTTTTAACATTTATAATGAAAAGCTTATACTTTCCATTATCATTGTAGTGAAGTAGTAACTGTGTTCATACATCTCTTGATTGTAATAAAACCAATCAATAAGCTGTTTAACCAAACAAAGAAGGTTGCAAGTTTTATGGAATAATTATTATTTTTTAATATTTTTGAACCAGGAATATTAATGCTAGTATTCACTATCATTTACATGTTTACTGCATTGTATTCACTGAAAAATGCAAACGATAGTTTAAACAATCATCTTGAACATTCGATATATTTATATGCCCTTTACAAATACCACTGTTATTTTTAACTCCCATTCTTTTATTCAATACATTTATATGTAGTTTGAAGCTTTGAATGCTAGTTTTAACTATCATTATCTTATCCTATATATTTATATGCACTAAAAAAACTATGAATGCTAGTTTTAACGATCATTCTCCCATCCTATACAGTTATCTTCATTTTACAAATACTAGTACTACTTTTAGCTGCCACTTTCTCATTCAATTCATTTATATACACTTTGAAAAGTTGAATGCTCGGTTTACTTATCATTCTTCCATTTTATACATTTATATACACTTTTTTGCTATCATAATTCTAATTTGATGCATACCTATCCATCCCTAACCCCCTCAAACAGAAAGGCTTCTAGCATAGATTTCACTATTGTGATTCCTCCTTTGTTCCCTTCATCCTTTTCATATGCTACAGCGCTGTAATTGAAAATCAATAATTGACAAGTTGGTATTTTTTCAATTTTATTTAATTACTAATATAATGAAGGAAAAAAGATCAGAAATTCTACTTCTCATTTTCGTTAAATTTGAAGAAAGTAAGAATTTTATTTTGTTGGTCTTCATTCAATAATTGTAGAATACTGCTTTTTGTGATATGTTTAATCTTGTAAGATTTACTTGATGGTGAGTACCCATCAACATCAATAATTTCTTCATTTCAATTGTAGTGACTTGCTCATCTGTTTCAGTTTAGATTCCTTTGCATAATCAGATTCTTCATTTTGTTCTTCTTGTTCCTGTTCACTTGTATTTTCTTTTTGACCTTCCTCAACTTCAAGTTGCTCCTTTTGGTCTTTATTGTCAACATTTTTCTTTGTTTTTCTATGAACAATTTCATATTGGCAATCGGGACCAATTTTATTCCTTCGTTGGGGATTTTTAGCCCTCAAAACTAAAGAGCTTGGTTTCTTCTGTGTTTTTTCATGCACAGTCGGGGATTTTTCTATTGCCTCTGAAGGTTTCTTTTGATCATGTTGTTCTTTCTCTTGCTGCATCATTTTAATTTCCTGAGTTATATTGAGATCAAATGATGGTGGTTCTATTTCTTCTCTTGCTTTTGATTTCAACTTCTTGATATCTTTTCTCAACTGTATGATAATGCCTTCTGCTGGTATTCTTTTCTGTCTCTCCTTTTCGAATTATTTTTCACTCTTCTTCAATTTATTTTCCAAACCTTCAATGTACTGCTGCATTGAGTCGACTTGCATTTTTGATATCTCCTTCAACTTTTCTATTTTTTGTATCTCAATATTCTCATTGGTATCCAGCTGAACAAATTTTTGTTGGCTTGTTTGTTGAAGAAGTGCTTTTTCATCTTCAGTCGGGTTTCTTATTTCAACAAAAATCTATGTAATAACATAAATAGTAATGAATGAGCTAACATACAATGAATGAACTAATTATATATATAATTGTTATTGTGACGCTATATCTGACTATTATTCCTTAGTAGCAACTACAGAAAATTGTGTTTGTGTAGAAATGATATATGTAACTACCATTTAAATTATGATTGTACAATAACAAAATGAAAAATATTAATATACACTATGTTATGATATATTTATATTTCTTGTACTTGTGTGAGAAATAATACATTTCTATTGTCCATGTTCATCAAAGCTTCTCTTGAGATGATCTTTTTCAAGCTTTCGATATTCCATCTCCCAAATCTAGGTAAGGTAGAATAGTATGTTGCTAATGGAGATATCAACTTCCATGCTCACATAGGAAAACAACAAATAAAATATTACTTGTTAAAACATATAATGTGTATAATTTAATTTATAGGGATAGATGCATTAACATAAAGTTAGAATGTTGTACTTACAATTGGGAGCATGGAACAACCTCACATGTTTCTCGGTTCTGTCTTGAAAGTCGTCGAATCTCTAATTAATGAATGATGAATTAAAACCGGCCAAGATACTGAGTTCATTTTGTTTTGATCAAGGACATAAGGAATATATCCCCATGGTAAGTATTTTTGGTTGTCGGGAAAGAAGAAGGTTATCATTGCAAGAATAATAATTAATTTTGAAAAATCAGTTTCATGTTGACATGTTGTGTTTCTAGTACATTATTTATCTTTGAAATTGTAAGATCCTTTGTGATGTGCTCTATTTTTCCAAAATTTCTTAGTATAAAATCTTTACAATTGTTTGGAAGGATTGTAAACTCATTTTAGGTAATGGAAAAATATTAATTCCAGACAAAGGTAAGCTAAAGAGAATTGAAACATCTTCACGTTTGATTTTAAAAAAAATATTCCCCACTTTGAAAGCTTCGTCATTGACAGAAAATGTTTCTATGATATCATCTAAGGTTGTTGATGATTTTGTAAAAGCGGCTATGGATAAAATTTCTTTGAAAAATGCTAGCATGAATTTTTTGAAGGGTGTTTGTTTTAAATAATTCAATTGATATACAAGATAACCTCCTTTTTCCTTAATTTTCGAACAATTTTTATCATTGGAACAAGCTACATCGATACAGAATTTTTTCCTGAGATATTTTCTTTGATTTGTTTCCTTCTGTTGTTTTCGCTTTCTTCAATCTTTTAACTTTTGATTCCTGTACATAGAACTATGAATGAATAATTCGGTATTTAACAATCTATAATGTTATTTTCATGCCTCATTTTTTAAATGCATTCTAATTTTTATCTATCAATTTTTTCAACTATGAATGCATAATTTTCTTGTGCTATATTCATCTATCATTGTTTTTTCAAATGCTATATTTTCTATCATTGCTCTTTTTAAATGTATGCTTCTACAATTTAAAGATTAAATGCTATGTTTGTCTATCATTTTCTCAATGCTATATTTGTCTATCATTTTGTAAATATTCATCTTATTGTTGTTTATCAACCTTCAAAAACTGAATGCTATGTTCATCTATCATCTCATATTTCAATGTGATGCATGCAAATGAAATGATATATTGAACTATCATTCAATAACTACAATCTGATTATCCTCTACCGTTTATTAAATATTGAATGCTATTTTCATTTATCATTCCATCATAACATATACAGTAAATAAAACGATATATTCAACTATCATTCTATCATGCTATGTTTCTCTATCATTTTTTCCAATGCTATATTTGTCTATCATTCTATAAATATTCATCTTATTGTTGTCTATCATCTGTCAAAGACTGAATGCTATATTCATCTATCGTCTCATATTTCAATATGGTACATACAAATCAAATGATATATTGAATTATCATTCAATAACTATCTATCTAATTATTGTCTACTGTCTATCAAATATTGAAATGCTATTTCATCTATCATTGCATCATTACACACATACAGTAAATAAAGTGATATATTCAACTATCGTTCTATCATGTTATGTTTGTCTATCATTTTTTTCAATGTTATATTTTTGTATCATTCTGTAACTATTCATCTTATTGTTGTCTATCATCTGTCAAATACTGAATGCTATGTTCAACATCATCTCATATTTCAATACGATGCATGCAACAAATCAAATGATGTATTGAACTATCATTCAATAACTATCGATTTAATTATCATTTACTGTCTATTAAATATCAAAATGTTATTTTCATCTATCATTGCATCATTACACATACAGTAAATAAAGTGATATATCCAACTATCATTCTATCATGCTACGTTTGTCTATCATTTTTTTCAATGTTATATTTTACTATCATTCTGTAACTA
Organism: Allium cepa; assembly: GCA_030765085.1. Lineage (NCBI taxonomy): Eukaryota > Viridiplantae > Streptophyta > Magnoliopsida > Asparagales > Amaryllidaceae > Allium > Allium cepa. Next base: position 32,066,477 of record CM060938.1, on the reverse strand, counting down.
TTCATTTTATTGTTGTCTATCATCTGTCAAAAACTGAATGTTATGTTCATCCATCATCTCATATTTCAAATATGATGCATGCAACAAATCAAATGATGTATTGAACTATCATTCAATAACTATCCATTTAATTATCATCTACTATCTATTAAATATCGAAATGTTATTTTCATCTATCATTGCATCATTACACATACAGTAAATAATGTGATATATTCAACTATCATTCGCTAATTATCAATCTAATTATCATCTAACATTTATTAAAAACCGGAATGCTATTTTCATCTGCCATTTCAACATAATGCATGTAATAAATAAAGTGATATATTCAATTATCATTCTAAAACTGTCTATATGATTACCAATTCAATATAAACTTTTATTGTAAAACTATTTACAGTTAAAATGATAATTCAACTATCATTGCATAATTATCTTTTATTATGAAAAAAAATCAGATGTTATACCTTTGTCTTTCTTTTTCTACTGATGATTTCATCACAAGGCCATCGTTTCTTCATGTCTTCTTCATTCACAGTTTTAGTGCCCTAGATTTTCTCATCCTCTTTGTATCTTCATGAATATCAATCGAATCAACAATCGTGGATGAATTAGTTTTTCGTCTTTTATTTATTTCCATACGCATAGCATTTGAAGCCCTACTTTTTGAAATCCTAGGTTCATCGTTTATTGTTCAGGATTTGTTGAATATGTGGATTTACGTCCATTGACTTAGCTTTTGAAGTCGATTGCGCTTGTAAATCAGTTTGAGGAAGAAAATTGATTTGGGTTTGGGTTACCATTGTTTGATGGAGGAGAAATTTTGTTTACAAAGAAAAAGAGACTAAAAAAGCAGGAACGATCGTGAAATTTTGGCGCTTGCCCTTGAGACAGAACTTAAATTTTAACGTCTGTTAAAATTGAATTTTATTAAACTTTTTCGTTTAAACTAATTTACTTTATTTTAAATTACTTAAAGAAATCTTAAAATAATTACAATCACTCACCTCTGGTCCTTAGCTCTTTCATTTAGACCTTCACAGATCCGCTTGGGGTTGTTAAAATATTTTTATTAAAAAGATTCTCTCATTGGAAAATTATTACTTCTATGGTCCTTCCTAAAAGGAGAACCCAAAGGGAGAAAATCTAAAATGAGAAAAGGTGTTAAAGCCTAGGGTTTTATTTATAGGTATAGAAGTGGATCTCAAACCGTTGGATTTGGAGATTGAATAGGATGCGATTATGTCATAGGCTGAATAGGAGCTTTTGGATGGAAGTACGGAAGGACCAAATAGAATAAAAGAATGCAAAATAACATGTATGAAACTTCTGCTGACTCATTGCTATGTCCAAATTTACAATGCGTCTTGTCAGCACCTTATCTTATGTCTAATTCAATTAGTTACACCCTCAATAATATAAAAACCATAAATAACGTTTTCTTCTCCTCAATTAATTTCTAATTTGTGCATTTTATTTCAGGTTAAATTTCCATGCGTTTCTCTTTATTCGCATACTTCATTTCAGTTTTCAATATCCCATTTAATTTACATGTTTACATTTAAAATAAATAAATAAACAACATATCAATATCTTTCCACATCTACATCTGAATTAAATAAATTAACATTTGAATTGTTATATCTATATTTCTTTTTTCATATTCACATCTATTGTAATTAGATAAGTAACATATGTCCACAAACGTGTGTATATGTTGTGTATTAATTGGTAACCTTATTCTTTACCTTTACATTGAGCAATCAATTACATTAATTAATTGGTATAAATGTTTTTATGTTCAAAAATCAAACGGACCCTTATTCCTTACTAAAAAGAAATAACATACCTTATGTTTTCTGTAAGAAATGCAATCCTTCCATAATATACTCTTGCCTTTTCATTTCAGAATATAATGTTTATATCATTAAATGCCTTCTTTTCAAATATACTGTATTATATATATGTATGTATATATATACTGTAACATATATATGTATATGTATATACTGTAATATATGTATATTAATTAATGTTGAGACTTGGTTTTGATTCATGACACGAAGCTATCACTACGACTTACAGATTTGACGACTGCTGCGACAAAAAGAGACAAGGAGAAGAGACTTTAAAACCGGTGCATCAACTATAGAATTTTTTTTAAGTCTTAAGTCAATATTGTTAAAATCTCTCCTCAATTACGTATACATAAGCTTATATATTTAATCATTACATTTACCAAATATTTTATAAATATATAAGCATACATTTAAATTATAAAAGTGATTTAAAGTTATAAAAATTAATATACTTATGTAAATTATGCATACTTCACAAATTAACCAGGTCAGTCGACTGACCCTCTGAACCAGTCGACTGAAACTGGAAATTTAGTGCAGCATGCACAGTTACGTAAATATACGAATTTAAATTCAAAATTATTTTGGATATTCAGTCGACTGACCCAGAGGCTCAGTTGACTGAATTTCTATAACAGCCACTTTTCGAAAAGACACGACTTTTTGTGAAGAGATACGAACCTCTACGAAAAGATTGGACGCAACGCTTCAACCGAAACTTTTTACCAACTGCTTTCTAACCTTTATAAATACAAACTCCAACTTCAATCCAAATCATTTAATCACAATCGAATTCTCTTATCTCTCTGATCTTACTTTCTGAAATCCATTTGCTATCATATTTTCAATTATTTTGCATTAAAGCAATACTATACCTTTCTATTCTTCATATACTTCAAATATATATATATATATATATATATATATATATATATATATATACTCGAGGAGAAGATTGTAGGAAGAGTGCACTACAAATGAAAAATCCGTGTTATCAGAACACACATAGTTCAAAACTATTTTCTTTAATTGTTGAAGTCCTGTTCTGCTGCTCAGGCGAGTGAAGTCTTTTTCGATTGTTGAGGCGAAATCATGTTCTGCTGCTTATGTCCCCATTCGGCTGCTCAGGGGTGTATAGACCTGTTCCTTAGGGTTAATTGAGGGTTGTTGTTTTATAGAATTTTCCAGAATGAGTCTGGGACTGGACGTAGGACGGTGCTCCTAACCAGTATAAAAATTCCTGGTGTCATTTTACTTTACTGCTTTTATATTCCGCATTATTTACTGTATAGCTATCATCACTATACTCTGTATCATTGTATATCCATATTACACGATCCATAGCACACTTTCATTTGGTATCAGAGCCTGGAATTTTATCGATCATCACAACATCATAGAATAATGACTAGAAAACGATCTAGTCGAAATACAACAGGCAAAATCCCAGTCAAAGCCACCAGTGAGGAGCACAGAAAGGTACTTTCTGATTTACAAATTTCAGTAAAAGATAATAATGAATTAGTTAGTATAAGCATAAGATTTCAAAGCTTAATTTTATTATTTTATAAAAGATGAAATCTGTTGAACTTGAAAATGAGAAATTGAAAAATGAGAAGTCAGATTTAGAAAATCAACTTGGTATTTTAAAGAACAATTTTGAGGCTCTTACAGTTTTTCTAGATGAACAAAACGCCATATTTGAAAATGCGAGAGAAAAATTTTCAAAAGAAATTTTTGATTCGAAAAGACAAAATGATTTATTACAATTCTCTTTAGATAATTCAGAATCGCAGAATTTCTTTCTCAAAAATGAGAACTGTACGATAAAAAAGGAGAATTCTGAAATAAATGAGAAAATTGATATTTTGAAAAAGAAATATATTTATTTTGAAAATAATAATTGTCACTTTAAAGCTAAATTTGATAAACTTAACACTGAAGTCACAAAATTTAATAAAGGTTAAAAAGATTCAAACATGATTTTATCTAGTTCTAGGCTTTTACATGATAAAAGTGGTTTAGGATATAATAAAAATAATTGTAGAAATAGCATTAGATATGCTTTTATGTATAGTAAAATTGTTAGTGCTACTACTAAATTTCGAGTAAAGTCGAAATCCAATTTTTATAGAAATTCATATACTGTTATGACCAATAATGTGTATAATTTCTCTAGAAATACAAAATCATTGATGGAAAATATGAATAAAAATTATCTAAGTATTTGGGTTCCCCTTAATTGGAAAAATAGAAAAAAAAATACTGTAAGCAAATGTTTTGGAATGGAAAACACTTCTGCCAAACCAACACCTATGAGCACAACAACACATCTTGATAAAGATGAAAATGACAAAAGTGTAGACCAAAAACTATATCATAGTATGATAGGATCACTACTTTATCTAACAGAAAATAGACCAGATATTATGATGAGTGTGTGCTTATGGGCACGATTTCAATCAGACACGAAAGTATCACATTTACGTGCCATAAAACGTATACTACGCTACCATAATAAAACTACAAATTTCAGACTTTTCTATCCAAAAGAGTGCTCGTTCGAATTAGTATCATACAGCGATGTTGATTTTGGAGGATCACATATAGATAGAAAAAGTACAAGCGGTACATATCACTTCATTGGTAAATCTTTAATATCATGGTTTAGTATGAAACGAAACTGTATCTCTTTATCAACTTGTGAACCAGAATATATTTATGTGGCACTAGCTTGCACACAAGTAATTTATATGTAACAAACACTTAAAGATTTTGGAATCAATCTATCAAAATCAACAATTTACTGCGATAATTCTAGTGCTATAAATTTATCTAAAAATATAGTATACCACTCAAGAACTAAACATACATATATTAGACATCATTCTTTACGCGATAATATAGAAAAAGAAGTGATAAATCTGGACTATGTGCCATCAGAAAAACAATTAGCCGACATTTTTACTAAACCGCTGCTAGAAAAAACGTTTATAAAATTGCGTCGTGAGCTTGATATAATGTCAATTAAAGATATATAAATAAAATATAAAATTTTCAAATAAAAACTCAAAAATAAATTTTTTTACAAAAAATTGAAATTTTGCCCATGCTGAGACTCGAACCAGTGACCTACTATGAACAGCCCAAGTGTCTTAACCATCTAAGCTATTGATGTTTTCTATTATTGTCTAGTATTGCCATTTTATTATATGGTACCATTAATATATACTACAATACATGTCATATTCAACTTTATAAATGTACATTACTAGTTTTATAAACATTAAAATTACACAAAATATATCAGCCAACAGAAAAACTAACGTATTTCCATACTCCTTGGCTAAATTCAATACTATCCACTCAATTCTATCCTACTTTTTCTAAACTTAGCCTATAAATAGATGCATACTCCATCTTCTATGCAATCAAACTGAAGTAAAGCCTTCATTCATTTTCCTCTCAAACTGAAGTAAAGCTTTTATAAACAACTATTTTTTTAAGAATGTCAACCTCCTTTTCTACGGATTCTATCAAAATTATTGCCTCAAACAACTCTCCAAAAACTCTGGATCATAAAATTTCACCATCGTCTTCTATCATACTGGATATACTCCGGATAAGAAGAAGGGAAAGAAGACGATTGACATTTCTCCAAACACGAAGCAAAAGATTGATGATATGCTCCATTATCAACAAGAACTACTAATGCTATAACACGAGATGTACCACGTACAAAATATAAACTCCAGACGAATAGGAATCATTGAACACCTCGCTATGAAGTTCTGCGGGACATCGTCATATCCGATAGACGAACATGCTATTTCGCCTATCAGACGACCATCGACTTCATCTCCACGGCAACCACCATACTCACCAAATTCATGGAATCACAACGAAGAATCGAATGCTCGTCGCAATCAAATGAAAGGATACAAGACGCCTAGCCCCTCGAAATAATCATAGTTGTCGTTATCTTTTGTTATATTTTCGAATAAATTCTCTAGGTATGCATGTTTGTTATTCTTGGAATAAATTTATTTATGGTTCATTAATCAATATGACAACTATTTATATTATATAATAGAGCTTACAACATTCACATATATAAAATATTAACAATTCACAGCAAAATAAAATTCACTGTAGAAAATTCTTCAGGTCAGTCGATTGACATAGCGACATAATTTTTTTATATATACATGGCCAGTCGACTGGACTAGAAGGTAGAAAAATTTGACCTTCAGCTTCAGTCGACTGAAGCCCCAAACTAGTCGACTGAGCCATAGATATGAGTCACCTTCTTACTTTCACCTACCCACTTTACTCCTTTTATCTTCTACTTTACCCTCTTTTCACCATTACCATTTCAGATTTCCAAATTTTTCGAAACCTTAGACTTTCCAAAACTCCATTTTTTTCTTCAAAATTAAATTAATGGCTCCTAAACGATAGGGGCAAACTTCCTCATCATCTCAACCTTCGTCAAATGAATAAATTTAAAGATGTCTATTTGATGACAACGTGATTAGGAGGTGGAGACGAATGCAAGACTCGAGGATTTTCGAAGGTTCGTTTGTCAAATTCCCTGATTTTACTCCATATCACATCCAAGAGTTAGCTCGAAGGAGCAATTTGGAGTGGTTATTTAACATTAATGATAACAAATACAAAATCAATCAAATAATGGTGAAATTATTCTATGCAAACCTAAATTTGGGTCACCAAAAGGTTCCAAATCAACAAGACCGTGTATGAAGTCTAGTACGTGGGAAACCCATCTTTTTCTCATTGGATCGATTGGCTCATATTTTACAAATGGAAAATGATGGTGTGGAATTGACCACTATTAATTGTGACTTGGTTGTTCGAGATAATGTAAGCCATTTGTTTCTAAAAGACGACATGCGTCAACTAAAATCGATGTCTTTGCGACCAAAGGCACGAATTATTCATCGCGCTCTAATGAACACCATAACTCATAGAACTGGAAGTTATGAACTTGTCTACGAAAATAACTTTAAACCATTATATGCTATCTTTGGAAACATTAAAGTCAATCGGCTCCGTTTAATTCTTGACGAATTTTTAAGCTTCAACAACGGTAGAATGAATATAATCTACTACGGCGAATATATTATGCGTCTTCTAAAAGCTTGTGAAATTCCGAAACCGGATTCACCGATTTAAATATTATTGCTAATAATAAGAATGCAGGATATGGAGCGTCAAAGATTTAGGGGGAGTATGTATTTATGTTATATATATGCAGTCAAAATCTATATCTATTTATAGGTTGTCATCAATCAAAAAGGGGAAGAATGTTGAGATTTGGTTTTGATTCATGACACAAAGTTATCACTACGACATATAAATTTGACGACTGTTATGACAGAAAGAGACAAGGAGAAGAGACTTTAAAACTGGTGCATCCACTATAGTATTTTTTTTAAGTCTTAGAACAATATTGTTAAAATCTCTCCTCGATTATGAATATATTAGGTTATATACTTAATTATTATATTTAGCAAATATTTTATAAATATATAAGCATACATTTAAATTATAAAAGTGATTTAGGGTTATAAAAATTAATATACTTATGTAAATTGTGCATACTGCACAAATTTAACCAGGTCAGTCGACTGACCCACTGAACCAGTCGACTGAAACTGGGAATTTTGTGCAGCATGCACAGTTACATAAATATACGAATTTAAATTTAAAATTAGTTTGAATATTCAATCGACTGACGTAGAGGCTCAGTTGACTGAATTTCTATAATAGCCACTTTTCGAAAAGACACGACTTTTTGTGAAGAGATACGAACCTCGACGAAAAGATTGGACGCAATAATTCAGTCGAAACTCTTCACCAACAGTCGCTGCTTTCTAACCTTTATATATACAAACTCCAACTTCATTCCAAATCATTTAATAACAATCGAATTCTATTATCCCTCTGATCTTACTTTCTGAAATCCATTTGCTATCATACTTTCAATTATTCTGCATTAAAGCAAATACTATACCTTTCTATTCTTCATATATTTCAAATATATAAATTTATACTCGAGGAAAATATTATAGGAAGGGTGTACTACAAGTGACAAATCCGTATTATCAGAACACACATAAGTCAAAACTATTTTCTGTAATTGTTGAAGCCCTGTTCTGCTGCTCAGGCGAGTGAAGTCCTCTTCGGCTGTTGAGGCGAATTCCTATTCTGCTGCTCAGGTCCCCGTTCGGCTACTCATGGGTGTATAGACCTGTTCCTCTGGGTTAAGTGAGGGTTGTTGTTTTAGTGAAATTGCAGAAGGATTCCGGGATTGGACATAGGACAGTGCTCCGAACCAGTATAAAAATTCCTAGTGTCATTTTACTTTACTGATTTTATATTCTGCATTATTTACCATATAACTATCATCACTATACTCTGTATCATTGTGTACCCATATTACACGATCCATAGCACACTTTCAATTTTTTCCTTTTTTTACAAAATAAACTCCCTGTTTATAAAATCATACATGTATTCAAAAATGAAAAGTTTATTTCATTTATCTCAAAATATGCATTTATTTCTATTTAAAATGTTCATTCCATTTTGGCACAAATGCAAGTTCTTATATTAAACTTAATCATTACAATTTAATTCCTCTTTCCCTTTTTAATTGAAACATTTCAATAAATCTAGTGCCAATTAATTTCAATACTAATTCCAATGAATTCTAATTATAAACATTATTTCTTTTCACTTATAATTATTTATTAATTTATTCTTAAATTTCAAGTTGTTGCACTGGTAAGTGATAACATCTTACTTCCAACGTATTCTATTCTTGAGTGTCCTTTTCTATCAGTCCAATTCCTTGTAAAACATTAGTAATGTCATATATTCGCCTTTTCTGCACCTAAAAAAAAATACCAATATAGGATCAAAAAAGACGATTAACAAAACTTCAACTTTTACTATCTCTTTATCCAAGAGAATGTTAACTTCTAGTGTCCCTACTCTTCTACCCTCTAGTTATAATTATGAACATGATAAATATTTCCTAAATTATTCTTTAATATGACTCAAAACTGTAACAGTTTTCGCTCCTATGTTAAAAGGAAACATGATTAATAATGATAAACAAATAAAAAACTTGTCCAGTTCCGAGGCTATAGATTCCAACTCTATTAGGCTCAGCTTTGGCAAGAGCTTTAACATGTGCATCAACCAAGTCTGTAACGTCAATATAATCTCTGATACAAGTTCCATCACTTGTTTCATAATCTGTTCCTTTAACCTGAAATACAACAAAAAACAATATTATAGCATTTGATAATAAATCCAACTTTTCTATTTTTGCATACTTTACCTTTAGGCATGGAATGATTCCTAACGTTGCATCATAGAAAGCACCTGATATACGTCCATGCTCCCTCGGTTTAGGTTTAGGTTATTCGCTTAGCAATGCTTATGGACCTGATCCAATTACATTGAACTACCTAAACATAAATTTATAGGATTCTAACATTAGTTACTGTAATAGTGTATTGCATATTATTACAGCTCTACTATATTGGTTACTATTGTAGGCACCTTAAAATTATGACAGCAATGTTTGATTTCTTTCAAAAATCAAAAATCATATCCTCGGACGTTTTCTTCGCCTTACCATACGGATTGATAGTTAGCTGTATAATTCAATTACATATCATTATATGAAACATAATTTAACATTTTAGCAACTTCTCTCATACAAATTCTTGTTACTATTTCTTGAAAGACTAGCCTGAGGAGCATCTTCAGTAATTGGCATCTTATCATGTTCCACATACATTGCACAAGTACTTGAGTAAATCAAAGTTTTAACTTTGTGTTTCCACGGCTTCTAAAACTATCAAAGTATTTGCTGTAATGTTGTCGTAGTATCTGTGCTAATTAGAATGAAATTTTTCCATAACCAGTTGAATTTTTAAGAAGTGTACTTTAGCATAGGTACAAAGAAGCATACCTATATGTATGTAATTACTTCATATTCAAGAATATTAAATAAACAAGATTTGCTTGCTACCAAGTGAAACATGTCTAAGAGTTTCAAGTGTACTCTCACCCACATAAGCAACTGCAGCAAAATGCATGACCGCAAATGCATTTTTCGAAAATATTTTATTTGCCTAAATATTGGTTAAAGAAGAATCCAACTTCACTTTGCTACATATATTTCTGAATCATATTAATTAAATTAAGAAGTAGTTTGCTGATAATAAAGGATACTGTTTTAACATCGCCTAAATCAGCAAGAATAAATTGAAGGGTTTAGGAAATTGCTCCTTCAAAACCTTAACTTCTCCATATTTCCCCTCGAAAGATTATCCTACACACATTTATTAGAAACTTTAGTTGCTACAGTTAAGAGTAATTTTTAACCAAATACAACAAAGTTATGACCGATGAATTGGTGATATACGACAAAAAGCAATGGTTGGTATCAAGCAATCAAACTAATTAAACTAAAGAAAAATTAGATGAATTTGTCTACTTACCACAATAGTCACTGTGACGACCTGGAATTTTCGAGCACTTAAAATCGAAATATTTAATTGATTTTAAGTATTCAGTAGAGCAATTTTAACTTGAATTACGAAAATCACTATTTATTTGATAATTAACTTATTGAATTAAATAATTTAAAGTTCGATAAAATGTTGAATCTAGAGTTTTAAGCCTATTACAATGATTTGAAGGCTTGTAAAATTTATATTGATAACACTAAGGATAATAGAAGTTGTAAAATTGAAATTAACAGTGGTTTGTTCAGTTTTAAAATTTTATAGTATAAATTGAATTTAAAAATAGCCTTCCGAGGCACAGTCTCATAATTAGACGAAACCAGTTCCATTGGGTCCGTAATATTGAATTATTATCGGATTACAAATTTCGTATTGATCGGAGTTTTTGTGTGAGCATACGATAAGTAAACACGTTGAAAATTAAATAAAACTTTAATTGATCAAATCAATGTCATCGGTACCTTCTTAAACATGCTTCCCTTTTAATATTCAGTCGACTTCCTTTCAGATTCGCGTTCCCTCTTTTAATAACATCAAGCCGACCAATTCTGAAGCAAGCCGACCTAGCAACATTTTTTCTTGTACAAATCACGCAACCCTCTTTTTCTTTAAAATTAGAATCCAACCTCTTCTGTCAAAAAAAAAGTTCAGGAAAAAAGAAAATAAATGGCTAAACTGCATATATCGAATATTCATTCTGTTTAATCGATCCTATCGATCTATTCGAACTCGAGTTCGAACGATTGGGAGCGGCGCGCAAATTCGTTGAGGGTTTTTCTCGCAATTAGGGTTTGTACTCGAGCTAATGGCGATCGAATTAAATCGCCTATACATCAAACTGGCGGCTCAAGCTCACGAGTTGGAAGGCGTCTGTAATGGAGTTTCGAAATCGCGATGGGGAGAATTGGCGTTTGTTAGTTTTTCTCACGATTCCTCTGGCAAGCTCGAGTTTAGGGTTTGGTCGCTGGAAGGGGCGACGAGGCAGTTGACCACGGGTTGGGTGTGGGCTTGGCGATGGAAGCTGAGACGCAGTGGGATGAGCTTGGCAAAGCACGATTTGAATTTCGAGCAAAAGCTTGGGATTAGTGGATTCCTGTTCGAGTTTGAGGCAATTTTAATCTCTACATCTTAATTTCGTCACTTAAGTTTTTAACCTGAAAAGAAATTTTTATTTTACCTATTTGAATCAACTGCAAGTTAAATCAGTGTAAATTTAATCGGCTATGTTCTTAGAGTAGCAAGCTATATTATTTCAGATTCTAACTAAGCTTAATACATATATATATATATATATATATGGGTAAATATATATATCTCTGTGTGTGTGTGTGTATCTTTATAAAACATACATATTTTCACGTACTAGTTAGTTTAAAATGATGTACTATGAAGATTTATTTATTAAATAAACTTATTTAATTATTTTAGCCACCAAAATATTTTAGTAAAAGGAAATTAAGTTAAAATTTAAACTATTAGTTCAAAAGAACATTTGTTGGTTTAAATTAAATAAATAAATAATAATAAAATTGCTCGATTAATTTAAATATTAATGAATCATATAATATTTATTCAAGGTCAAAAATCAAGAAAACCAAGGGAATATTGAAGTGAATGGAAAATGAAAAATCAAAGGTGAGTTAATCTCACTCAGTTGAATTTAAGTTTAAATTTAAATGATTAAATTTAAATAATTGGTTGAATGGTTGAATTGATTGATGTGTTATAGTATAGTATATATTACATTTTGGAATGATTGATTTCCCACATTGTAGAGCGGATGATTTATATTTAATCCCATATACCGCGATATTCCACCTCGAAGTGGAATTGGTATTTATGTTGTGCTAACGTCTGTGGATGCAGGGAAAAACAGGTTGGAGGGATCCAACTGGACCCTTCAACATTTATTTAAATTATTTAATATTCTCCGTTGTTATTATTGATATTCTATGATGAAATATATTGGAATATTGAATGATATGGTTTGATTGAATATATTTGGGTATAATGAGTTACCAAAAATATATAAAGTGGATTTTGGAAAGAAAATAAAAGAAGTGAATTTGTAAGCGAAATAATTATAGAAAATTTGAATAAATTAAGGATGAATTGAAAGAAATGGAAGTGATATTACAATACTAATAAATAACTTCGAGTATAAAAAGATTTTGAATAAACAGAAATTAATGAATTGTAAATTCAAGTGATATTATTTTAAAGGAATAAAGAATTATTTTAAAATTTAAAGTTTAAATTTATTTAAAAGGATAAGGAAGTAATTTGAGAAATCTAAAATTGGTATTTTCAGTTAAAAGTATCTTAAATCATAATTAAGGAATAAAATCTAAAACTAATGGATTTTGGAATAAAAAGGAAGTAAACTGAAAGTCAGTTTGGAAATTGATTCAAGTGTTTGAAATTGGAAATTTAAAGAAGAATGTGAAGGGAAGTATATTTCCCTGGATAGCCAAGTACGTTTTCAAAATAAATTTTTAAATATAAGATAAAAGTTTTAATGTTGTTTTTAAAAAGCATGTTTTAGAGAATTTATTATTTCTAATCATTTAAATTCTTAAGTAAATATTTTTCAAATCTATTATCGTAGTAATTATTTAAAAAGTGACTTTTATTTTGTTTTAAAAAGTGAAAACCTAGTTTTATATTTTGTAAGTAACCTTATTTCAAATGTTCATATAGTATGTATTTTTAACCAATTATTGAAGTGGTTTTAACTTAAATGTTTTAAAGTATATTTCAAAGCAAAGCGTTTTAAATTATTTTAAAAATCTAAAGCTTTGTGCTTGGTGATTCCAATGGAAATAGAAAATACTTGGAAAATTTATTCTGAGAAAAGAAGATAGTTTGAAAATGTTTTCAAAGGGGTTTGAAAAGTGGAAATATATATTGTGAAGATATTTTTGGGATTAATAAATAATTTGGGAAATTATTTATTGTTTGATGGATGTTGTAAATATTAATTGATAGTTAAATCACCGACTATCAATATTGACCAAATATGTTGATCGTTTCGAAGAGACCGGGATCGAGATTTATTTCTCGAAAACCACTTCGATCCGGTTTGTACATTTCGTGGGAAACAAGTGTGGATTTGAAGATGGAGCAGTGAAGTGCAAGGGCTAGTCGCTACTAATCCTGAGGATATTTCCAAAATGGATGTAGTAGGAATAGTGCCTTCAGTTCCGTTCGAACCCAGGATGGACTTGTATGGATGAATGCTTTCGGAACATCGTCAGGCGGACGATGAGTATTTTAAGTGATATGTTCTAAAAAGGTAACGCTTGGCCTCAAGCCTCATCAATCGGGAATGACTGAAAATCGGGGGTTATGCAGCAAGGCAAGGTGGGTAGCACCCATTCAGGGTGAGGTCATCCCTGTTTAGATGTTCCTTTTATTTCGGCTTAGTGGTGCGGTTGCTGATCCCAACCGCGGGGTGATCTCACTCGGGATTATCCAGTAAGGGGTAGTCCCGGTATTGTGTTGTAGGGGAGCGGGCGTACTCCTCGGTACTGTGATCTAGGCCACGTACTGTGACAGATGGTACCCCAATGCCTAGTCATTAGTCGAAAATTCATTCTCCCTACGAGCCTTTTACGAGTTTTGTTTGTATTACCCACTCTGTGGCTAGTAGCTGGAATTTAATCATGTAACAATTTCGGCTATTTTAATAAGTATTTTTATATAGACCCTATTATAATATCAGAGAATTTTTATAAAAATGTTTTAGCTATCATAAGGTAAAACCCGACATGTTTATTTGTGGCGTGGTCTTACGAGATGCTTTTGTTTTCAAAGGATTTTTGAAACTTTAATAATCAATTGAGTGTGATTTTCTCACGTTGGTATATCCAGACTGACTCGGATGTTATTTAAGTGTAATGCTCGGGTCAGACCGAGTATTATAGGATACAGGAAATGATGCTGTGGAGTTCAAGAGACGAGCTGGAAGACGATGCGTATTTTCGTACTTGTTTTATATATATTCCGCTGTGTTGAGTAGCTGTGTATCCAGTTGTATGTTATTGATGTTGTTGAACTCTGATGATGTACTCTGATGATAATGTATGTATAAAACCGATATATCTTTGTTTTTGTGTAAAGATCTGCTATTATATATAATATTTTATTCCGCTGCGTTGGTTAGATTCTGTTGTTGTTTCTGTTTTTTTCTTCTTCTACCTCTTCTTCTTTAACCCAAATGGTTCGTATTTCTGTTCAACTTGAGTTGATTGATGTGGAATAGTGTTGACTCAAGGGGTACGGATTTGCGCGTCGTTACACTTGGTATCAGAACGAGGTTGGTGATAACCTTGGCTTCAGTGGGGATTACTCATTAAATAGAGTCCGTAATACTCTAGAATGAGTTTGGGAGTATTAATAGGTATGAGCGCGTATTTGTTAGTGAATATAATTTTTTTTTATATTGTGTTGATTTATCGGTTGAGTTTTTATGGATTCTGGTCGATATATGGGACGCCATGTCATCGATAGGGATTTCTAAACTCTTAAACAAGATAAACCGACACAATACTATTTTAAACAGGGTAAATGGAATAATTTTACCCAAAATTATTTTTGTATATAAAAGAAATGATTTTTCATAAATTGTTATAGTATATATGGATGTTTGGTTGTTCGGAATGATAATATTAAATTATTATCATTATTGTTTGAGAATTGAATAAGAAATTGAAAATAATAACCAGAGATTAAGGAATAAATTAATAAAATAAATGGGATATGTAAATGTGAATTATAATTGAATAAGGAATTGAAACTATAATTAAAAACTAAGAAACCATTTTGTATACAAATGAAATTTGTAGATATAAACTAAATGTAAATTTTAGTGTGATTTATAATTAAAATAAGATAAAATTCCAAAGTAATGTTTGAATATAATTTCAAGGATTTGGGATTTGGAATTTGGAAAATTTAGATTCCTTTGAATTTGATAATGGTTCTCAAAATTTGGGAAGATAATATATATTGAGAAATATTTTTGAATCGGATGTGAAATCTAGAGAGATTTGGAATTTAAAAATATTGGAAGGTTTTTAAAGGAGAGAAAAGCATTGAACTCTTTATGGTCGCTGGAAAATAATTTCGATGATGATCGAGACATCATCAGTATTCATTTTCGAGTTTCCAAAAGAGGGATTGCTACCAGGATGTTTTGGATTAATGTTTGTTGGAGGAATTTGGTTGATTTTGAACATGCAAAGGAATAGTTTGGTTAGATATATATGTTTTCAAAATTGAATGTTGAACTTAAGTTTAAAAAAAAAGTTAAGTTGGATTAAATAAACAAGTTTTAAGATTAAAATTTATAAGTAACTGATTAGTTACTATGGTATGCAAATGAAATGAAATTCAATATTAGATGATGCTTGATTTAAATATGTAAAATAAGGTGCAGAATAAGTTCAAATGGACTAAAAATAATTTATGTTTGGAAATAAAATTTATTGGTTGACAATGAATTTGTGAATGAATAAATGGATCAGCTATTGAACTTATAAAGTAAAGTTGATATTAATAAAAAGAAATTGAAAATTTTAATTCGAGAATTAAAATTTAACTTAAGTGAATGAAGTGAAGAAAATATATTTGAATTTAACTTGAGATAAGTTGAATAAAATTGAAATTGAAATTGAATTAAATTGGATATAAAGTTGAAAGGTAAAATGATTATAATTGTGAAATGAAAATTTATACCTTAAGCTAGTAAGTGTTATATATATAATCTGGAATTTGGTTATAAGATGAAATGACTCAACTGAGCAATATAAGCTTTTAAGTAAATAAATAAGTTTTAAACTCACATATATTGAGAAATAAAATTTAGTTAAATTTGGATTGAATTGAGTCAAAATTCAGTTGTGTCATGAATGATATTAAATGGAATTAAATCCTTGCTTAACAAAATTCAAAAAGAA
Source organism: Allium cepa (assembly GCA_030765085.1). NCBI lineage: Eukaryota > Viridiplantae > Streptophyta > Magnoliopsida > Asparagales > Amaryllidaceae > Allium > Allium cepa. The sequence goes on along the minus strand of CM060938.1, from coordinate 32,050,085 downwards.
TGGTGTGTAGCTAGATTTAACTGGAGTTAAGCTAAATAAAATTTGGGTTGAAATAAATTCAGTCGAGTTATAGATATTATTGAATGGAATAAAATTCTTACTTAAATAAATAAATGTAAACTAAGTAAATATTGAATTAGAATAAATAAACTTCAGAAGCTTATAAAAGAATTGAAAAGCATTGAAAAAATATATATAATCCCTAGTGAAAGGTAAGATATGAATGTGGTTGGTTGTAAATAGATGATGAAGTATGAATATTAAAAGGGAGTAGCTTATAAAATTTAAAAAAGGAATAAATAAGCCAGAATAAAAATATTGTATTCTGAGATAAAAATCCAAACTTGGGATATAAAATAAGATTGAACTCAAGGAAATAAAATAAAATTATTTTATAAAATGATTTTCATGATAAATGAAAAAGAAAATCAAGTATGGGATTATAATTGGAAGTGTTGTTGAATGAAAATTTGAATTAGATTAAAATGGATATAGTGTGAAATATAAATAAATCCAATTCAAGCACAAATTAAATGGCCTTATTATTAATAAATTCAACAATGAATAGTTAATGTAAATTAAGATTTAAAATGGATAAAAGAATAAACTAATCGAATAAATTAGTGAAATGGTTGGGATTTGATCAAAGAAAAATCAAATCAAAGATTGTGAATAGGTAATAGAGTTGGGAAATAAAGCTTGAGTTGTATGGAATTGGATTAAAATAAAAATGATTTGAGATGAAAATAAATCCAATTCGAGTATGAATAAATTAAAAATGGAAAGAACTTAAGTTATGAAACGGGGGTGGATTGAAGTTAATTAACTTAAGTTTAAATTTAATAGAAGCATGGGATGATGTCGAGTATAATAAAATGGTTTGGAATCAAACTTTTTGGATACGAAAGAAAATGCAATGAAAGTTCGTGAATAAATTAAAATGGGATGGAATCAAGTGTAAATTGAGTTAGAATCAATTTAAATGGTTATAAACCTTAACTAATTATTTATTCACATTAATATCATCAAATTGCATAAGAAATGGATAGTTTGATGTAAAACGGGGTTAGATCAATTGTATGAGTTATTAGAAGTGAAATAAGATGATTTTGGCATCAATTGAAATGAATATGAGTTCATTTCGTTTAAAAATGAATTAAATGGAATGGTATGTAATTTGGATGCAAACAATTTAAAACTAGTGTCGAAATCTTGCATATGTACTTACGAACGTACATCACATGCATTACTTATGAAATCTATGTGTTAGTTTTTTGAATATAAGTGAAATGTTAACAAATTGCATATATTTAGTACTTATATATTTAGATTGAGTAAGTACAGGTTCAGGGAAGCCGTATGGATGGATTTGATCGTGCAAAATGCTAAAATAATAAGCCACTTGCTTAAAAATGCTAAATAAGGTACGCTTACGCAATAAAAATAGGAAATATGAACTGTTTTTGGTTTTTCCGACCGTGTGGGTCGATGTATATATATTTTTATCTCTTGCCAAATTGCAAAAGCTCCTCCATACAAAGGAGACTCTGCCAAAAAAATTCGAAAATTTTGGGAGTTAGATTTTTTTTAAAAATTTTCACTAACGGCAAAGGATTTAAAATAGGTAAGCAAATAGATTTAAAAACTGAATGTTGAAATCTAATTTAAAAGCGAGTAAGTAAAGTAAAGTGAAATTGAAAAAAATGTTTGAAGAAATTAAAGGAAGAAAAAGTTGCAAGTGAACATTTATTTGAAATTTTAAATAAATTAGTAAGCGAAACTAATAAAAGAAAATGGTTGTGTACATATGGGTTGAGATAAGACGAATACAATTTAATATTTGAAGTTTGAAGACAAGATTGAATTCAAGTAGAATAGGAAGATGGAAATATGAATGGAAATTTAAAAAAAATAGATTGGAAAGCAATTTGTAAATTGAAGCAAATTGAATTCAAATGGGATTGTAAAGGCGTAGTGAATATAAATGGATATAAACTCCAATAGCGAAGTGAAAATAAATAAAGAAGCATATTAAATGCTTATACTAAACTTAAGAAAGGAATGGTGAATTCTTGACTGGATATTGATTTTACAAATATATTCCAAGTTAGTATTTGAATGAATAAATATTGACATTTTGTGAGGAAGTCGATAAAATGTTTTTGGAATGTTGTGATTGGATATTAGTGTTAAGCAGGATATGCAGGTAAGCAGGATATGCAGGTATTATAAAAGGAAAAGGAAAATTGGTTTTGATTTCAGAAGATAAATTTGATTTGCTCGACAAAAAAGTATGTGTTTAAATTTCTGTATGAAATTTGATTGGGCTTTTGATCGAGCCACTTGGCCTTTTGTTTTCTTTTGAAATTTAGGAGCCCGTAGAGGCCTTTTGTAGTTGTACCGAGCTAGCCGCACAAAGGAGACACTGGCGAAATTTTTCGAAAATTTAGGGAGTTAGAAAACTTTTGAAATTTTTTTGATAATTCAAAATTTGGTTTTAAATTGAAACTTGAATGGTTAAACAAATAGTATTATTTAAAACTATTAGGAGGGTTTGGAAGGTTAGTAAGATTGATAATGGGTCTTCTATAAAAAGATAGTTGGTAGAATGTTAAATTGTTGGTTTTGAGAAAAGTAAACGGTATTGGACCATTCTTCCTAACTAGTAATTTCGGGGACGAAATTCTTTTAAGGGGGGAGGAATGTGATGACCCGGAATTTTCGAGCACTTAAAATCGGAATATTTAATTGATTTTAAGTATTCAATAGAGTAATTTTAACTTGAATTACGAATATCACTATTTATTTGATAATTAACTTATTGAATTAAATAATTTGAAGTTCGATAAAATGTTGAATCTGGAGTTTTAAGCCTATTACAATAATTTGAAGGCTTGTAAATTTATATTGATAACACTGAGGATAATAGAAGTTAATAAATTTGAATTAACAGTGGTTTGTTCAGTTTTAAAATTTTATAGTTTAAATTGAATTTAAAAATAGCCTTCCAAGGCACAGTCTCGGAATTAGACGAAACCAGTTCCATTGGGTCCATAATATTGAATTATTATTGGATTTCAAATTTCGTATTGATCGGAGTTGTTGTGTGAGCATACGATAAGTAAACACGTTGAAAATTAAATAAAACTTTAATCGATCAAATAAATGTCATCGGTGCCTTCTTAAACACGCTTCCCTTTTAATATTCAGCCAACTTCCTTTCAGATTCGTGTTCCCTCTTTTAATAACATCAAGCCGACCAATTCTGAAGCAAGCTGACGTAGCAACCTTTTTTCTTATACAAATCACGCAACCCTCTTTTTCTTTAAAATTAGAATCCAACCTCTTCTGTTAAAAAAAACAAAGTTCAGGAAAAAAGAAAATAAATGGCCAAACTGCATAAATCGAATATTCATTCTGTTTAATCGATCGTATCGATCTATTGCAAACTCGAGTCCGAACGATTGGGAGCGACGCATCAATTCGTTGAGGGTTTTGCTCGCGATTAGGGTTTGCACTCGAGCTAATGGCGATCGAATTAAATCGCCTATACATCAAATTGGCAGCTCGAGCTCACGCGTTGGAAGGCGTCTGTAATGGAGTTTCGAAATCGCGATGGGGAGAATTGGCGTTCGTTTGTTTTTCTCGCGATTCCTCTGGCAAGCTCCAGTTTAGGGTTTGGTCGCTGGAAGGGGCGACGAGGAAGTTGACCACGGGTTGGGTGTGGTGTGACGCCCCACCTCTATGCTCACAATAAGAAAGAGTATTAAAATAAATACTGTCTGTTATTACGAAGAATAAGGCTGGATAGGAGCGGCCATCCGTAGTTGGGCCTTACACTAGTATTGGTTACCTCGATAGGAGTGGTATATATTTTTAATTTTCATCTCTTATTTATTTACTCCCATCGACATACTCAATTCCAGTATAAAACGAACTACGATGGTTAATAATAGTTTAGGACAATATATATAATAATAACACATATAAGCTAAATGCGGAACACAGACAACAAAAGTCTCATATATATATATATATATATATATATATATATATATATATATATATAACTGATGTCAGTTACAATACATGTGATACAATACATATGATACAACTACAACTGTCGACTCTGGAAGTTACATATACAAGTACATTAGCGTGAATAATATACATGAATATATATCATCCTATACAACTACACTGACTACTATAAAATGACGACGACTACTCCAAAAGATTTGAAAAGACTTCATAGCTCAAGCAGCAACCTAAAGCAAGATATCTACAACCTGTAATAACTCGGTCTGACCCGAGTATTAAATTTAAAAGAAAATAATACACAGGTCAGTCTAATTCAAACTCAGTTATTAATGCACAGAAGCAATAACAATAAATAACAATTAGACGACAGTCAAATAAATTCACCTATCCGATTCTTAAATAAGGAAATCGGATAACGGTAAATATAACACGTAACAGTGTTGAACAACAAATCAACAAATTCAAATTATCAACGAAGATAAATAAAAGGGTTATCAATGAAGATAATTTAGAAAACAACACAATTGCCTAAATGGCAATTAACGACAAAATCCAATTATTAAAATAATAATTAGAAACTCATAATCTAATTATCTAAAAGATAATTAGATATCAACAAAATTATCAAATTAAACCAAATCAAAATACGATTCAAAATATTGAATTGGACTCACGAAACAATTCAAACAATTGAAATATCAATTAAAACGTCACTTCTGGTAGGGCTGCAGTACATGCACGCATGCACTGCCTCGCCACTACAGCATAAGGAATACGCAAAAGATCAATAAATCAAAAGCAATTAGAATATCAATGAAAGCAATACCGTGTGGCTGCAGTACACGCTCGCGTGCACTGCCTTACCACTACGGTGATGAAATACACAAAAGCTCAGTGAATCAAAAGCAATTGGCACCATCTCAAATCAAAACTGAACCAGATGGAACTGCAACAGCCTGAGTACAACATCCACCCAGTAACCATCAAATGAACAAAGTGCATAAGAAGGCACAATGAAATTTCACAATCAAACACAAGGTCAAACCCAGAATACCGGATTCACTCAAGTGTAGTCAGAAAAACAATCCATTTGCATCAATGCAATGCAAAACAACAAGGGCAAGACTGCATACAAACGAAACTGCAGTCAACACATGAATGCGACATTACCGAAAACAGTAATGAGTCAGGTACAACAACAAGATAGAACCAGACCATAAGGGCGATCAAAGTGGTCAGGCAATTTAAATCCAAAGCAATGCTCAGTGCACTGCATAAGTATGAATCAAACTCATATATATTACTATAGTACAAAGCGAAGGATATGAAAAGTGCACATCAAGTATGAAACTACCAAACTGGGTCAAGCAAGTGCAACACGGTGACAAGCTACCCAGATTCCAAGTTGCAATCATGTACAACACGACTGAAAAATTCAAGAAGGCACCCAACCACAACAAAATGTAAGAAACAGCTGCGGATACAATTGCATCACTGAGACACGAGAAGACCAACAATGCAACAAAATGCAACTGTCTCGAAGCAAGTAGCATTATTAGAAGTATGCAATTGCACAACTGGAAATATGGATAAAGACTTCAAGTATTCAGTCAATCCAAATGCACCAACAAGTTCTAGTTTCACGAAAACAACTCAATGCAGCCCCGACCCAAAAATCAAAATGAAACAAATGTAACATAAGGCCGGAGTGTGCAGTAACAACATGCAAGGCTACAAAAAAATCTGCACATGAAAATGAAACCAGAACTCAATATGTGAACTCAGGAACATATATATGAAGTGCAACATGACAGCAAGAAGTGCCACCAAAACCATCAAGTTGCAGGGTTCAATATTACAACTCAAAACAGTAATTTAACAAGTAAACGACTACAGATCGATGCCAACCCAAGGTGATGACCAAAGATGGCATGTCAGGGTATAGCATACACAAATACAAGAATGCATGTATGCATATATATGAATACACATACATATCTATATTAATTGAAACAGCACTAGCATAAGCAAGTGACAAAGGTAGTTCGAACAAAGCCATCAAGACATTGTCGAATCCCAATTTATTTTTACAAAATCACTTTTATCAAGTCACAATCCAAAACAAAACAACCCAAAATATCATATGAATACCAGCATCAAGTAGTGGTTCCAACTGATAATATACAGCAAGTAGTGTAAGTTGACGACTACAGTACTACGGCTGGAACAAAATACACTGACGAATTCCAACAAATCGTGGATCAACATTTTCACGACCAAGATAAAGACCAAAGTCAACTAAGAATCAACAATTTCACAAATACATGTTGACCAAGATAAAGACCAAAGTCTACTAAGAATCAGCAATTTCACAAATACATGATGACCAAGAAACATCGTCAAAGCATTTTAACAAAATCAAATGGCCGAGAATACTCAAGTGAAACACTGCAACGTGCAACTGTAAGAAATCAAGTGCACCACACTATCAAATGAAGACTCGAATATCACTTGCACTGCCTCAACAGCCAGAGTATCATCGACAAGTGAAACTACACGTATACATAAGACAATGCAAATTTTAGCTACACAATGTCAAAGCATATCCGAGCGTGGTTGCAAGCTCGAACGAAGAAACTGCTGTTAACAGCAGTTACTAAAATAGTGTAACCAATTCAAATGAAGTCACAATCATGAATCAACCACAGTCAGAGACATGGCGACCAGAAAAAGGTCAAGTCAAAAGGAACATCAAGTAAAAATCAACAAGTCAAGTATGCTACAGCAAGAATTTCAATCAAAATCGAAGTCAACATCGAACCAAGTCAAAGCCGTGATCAAATAAGGAGATGAACAGGTCAGAGACGAGGTTATCAAAAATCGAACAGTTCAAAACCACGTGTATCAAGCTAAAAGCAACAAAGTATTCAAAGCAATAATTATACGATTTGATAAAGTCCGAGATCAATCTCAATACTGCCGAGCAATCGAATGACGGAAAACCGTACCGTTATGGTTAAAGAAGAAGAAAAGATAGAAGAAGAGAGAAAAAGATAGAACAGAACAGGCAGAAATAACAGAACAATATCAGAATCTCACAATCGCAGCGGAACAACATATAATAGATAAATGAATAATCTTTAAACAAAGAACTATATCAGTTATTACATTACATTACATCATTAGAGTGTACAACAACAAACAACAAACAGCGGAAAAGAAATACTATATATTAGTAATACGCCATGCCATCCAGCTTGCCTCAAGCACTCCTGAATTCCAGAATATACTGATAAACCTGACTCTTGACTGCCCGTGTGGAAATTGGTGGGCACCCAGAGTTTAGGAAGGAAAACAATAAACTCCGAGTCAGTCATGTGACTGGTGTGAGAACTAAAACAGTTTTTTTTAAAAAACAAAGTACAGGATAATTTTAAAATAGATTCGCAATGCTTTTTAGAAAATGAGACTACCATAAGGCCTCCCGCACACACACACACAATGCAAACGCAGAATCGGAGGAGATTTCTCCTTATGATAGTCAAAGATGCTTGATACGCATTAAAAAGAAACATTTGATATTATTACTAGTGCATAGTGTAGAAAACATTTCGAAAGTAAAGGTATAAATCTTAACCAACATACGACCATTATCGTATGCCTACTATAGCTACCATCCAAACAGTAGGGCGCCCCATAAGTGAATGATAGGTTCTACAACTAAAACCGTACAAGATCGTATTGTTTCTTTGGATTTCCAATAAATGGTCAGGCCAAGGGACTTCCCATTGCCACATGGGTACGCCTCTGGAAAGACGACTCGAGAACCTAACCGGATCTCTGCCAACACAAGGTCGGGTTACCCCTAACTGGGTAACTACTGACACGAATATGTCATTCCCCGATCGTAACCGATCTATATCCGAGGATCCTCGATTTCCAACAACCACAAAGCAATAAATTTGCAGCAACAATATAGGTTAAGTATCTGGGCTCCATACCATGATACCACCTCTATCCAGAAGGAATGACATACACTAAAGGGGCGCTACCCCCTAATAACCTTGCTGCATCCTTCCTGTTTTGACCATTTCCGGGGTGTGAGGTCCGACGAAGTCTCGTCCACAAAGCCACGCTTTATATAAAAGCTGTGCTTTGATCATCAAATTCTCAAAATCGCGAATATACTTCACTAACCAAATTTCAATATTTACTACACGTTTTATTTCAAGAATTTATTCGCTATCCAAAATTGCGAATATATTTCCTTTTATAAACTTCTATATTCAATTTATCAAATTCAATTGATTTCGAATTTATAAACATTGTCTATAAATTCCATTTCTATTTATAAACTTCGATTTATAAATCTCCTTTATTAATCCAATTCAATTTATATAACTCAATTTTATACCAAAAATCTAATTTACAAGTTAACTACTTATAAGTCCTTTATTTTACAAAAATCTATTTGTTTTTATAACTTCACGATTTATAAATCGATAAATTTCAGTCACTTAAGAAATCCAATCATTCTTCATTTTAACACTAACAAAAAAAACTCATTTTATAATCCCTATATTTTTAATTTATAAATATCAAATTCTAAATCTTTTATATAAATCGTTTTTAAAATAATTCAAAAATCCCAATTTAACTAAACTTATTCTTTTAATAATTTACAAATCGTTATTTAAAGCTTATATACTCCAAAATCATACTTAAGTATTATTTTCCAAAAATCATAACTTTTATGAAAATAAAATTATAACGTTTATTTATTTTAACAATTCAAAATTTAATAAAACGTATACTTTCGAAAATCACTTTAAAATTCCTTTTAAAATCAAAATCAGTATTTTAAAACTTCAAAAATGGATCCGATGATGCAACAGCACCAAATAGGCAATCACGACATCCAAACATCATATATCATCATATGATAATCAACAAATATCAAAATATCTGTAATCAAATAAATACTGGTGAGGAATCCAGTTGGATCCCTCCAACCTGTTTCCCTGCATCCAAAGATGTTAGCACAATACCAATTCCGTTCCAACACGGAATATCGTTGTATATGCGATTTATAAAATATTATCCGCTTAATAAGCGGCGCAATAGGGTCTCATCCGCTATATAATGCGGGAAAATCAACTCCAAGTACATATATAATACCAATTCCAATCAAGATGGAATTATTGCGGTATATGTTTTTAACAAATAACCTCCGCTTACTAACGGTGTATAATGTCTATTTTAACAATCAATAGATAATAATTTATCATCCAGGCATACAACCAATAATTTTAAATCTAACTATTTAAAATTTAAATCGAAACAATTCGATTGAGTGAGAAGTTCTCACCTCGCTTTCAATTCAGTTTCCGCGTTTTATTTCGAATAAAATTAAACACGCGTTTAATTTTACCCGAAATTCAAACTAGCTCCAACGACTCCAATCCAGTTCCACAGCGTAGTGCTCGTCCATACGAAGCCAACGCAACTTGTTTCGTGATTTTTCGACCTCGTATGAATAAGTTATATCATTTCAAAGTTTATACGTATTTAAATACAAATTAATTTCAATTTATATTTTATTTTTTTATACCCAAACTGCATCTGCCCGTTGATTTCTGTTTATGAGATCATGACCACACGCTCCAACTTCATCTTCCTCAGTGCATACGAACGCAAAAACAACCCATATGCCGCCTCTTGCCCTAATTTTCGCAACCTCTACAAGCAAAACGAAGCCGATCAGAGGCCGCCACCACCACCGCCTGCATGAAACACCCCATCGGCCAAATTATGGTCAAGCTCGGTCATGCCCTTGGCCTAGAAAATGTGCGCGAACCCTAAGCAAACGCGGCGAGAAATTTCATTCAAACGACGATGTTAGCCGAGATCCACCGTTGGATAGGTAGACTTTGAAGTGATCTTCGACTTTCCAGTTGGAAGCATCCCCTAAAACTCGATGGATTGGTCGATAATTGAAGATGAAAGCTAACGTTTTTCGGCCATTGATAATATAGAGGCGGCTAGGGTAATTTCTGATTAGGGTTTGCAATTGTGAAAACAAGGGGGCTTTTATAGAAAATTCAACGAACACTATTCACCCGAAATTTTCCGAACTCCAAACAAAGCGTGCCGGTTGGCGTTTCTAAGGTTTACCCCGCGTTTCGAACACAATGGAACATGTTTCGCAGGCTAATTCGATCATCTGTGCGAGTTACGGTAATAAACGATCGATTTTAAATTAAATCGATTTAAACTATTTTCTAGACGTTTTGGCTTGCCCCGGACAAATGGTAAATCCGATTGACATGAAATTTAAAACCATATAATAATTTAACATTATGGATCCGATGAAACTAGTTTCGTCGAAATCCGAGACTATTTGAAAAATGGCTATTTTAACTCGTCAATTAAATATTAAAATATTCAATTTCCACAAATCAACTTTTAGTTCGATTTTAAAAGTTCTATAACATCATTATAACTCCAATATGATATAATAAAATTTTACAAATCATTTTCAATCATATTAAACTCAATTTTCAATTATTTCAGAAATTTAACATATTAAATTATCGATTTAATTATCAAATTAAATCCAGATATTCGAAAAATAAATTATTCGACTTATAAATTTCACTTATTAATATTTAAAATCAATTAAATATACAAATTTTAATTGACAGAAATTCTGGATCGTTACAAACTTCCCCCCTTAAAATAATTTCGTCCTCGAAATTACCAAGTAAGAAAAAGTTACAAAATTCATTAACTCTTCAAAACAAACCATTCAATTTAGATTTTTCAAATCTCTTAAGCGTTTAACTTTTCCAAAATTTATAGTCAAACTTCTTAAAAAATCTTTACTAAGTTTCCAAATCCAAACTTAGTTTTCAAAAATTTCCCAATTTTCTCAAAAATATTCCAACGCCTCAAATTTTCGGAAAAATTCGCCATAGTCTCCTTTGCGCGGCTCGATCTCAAAAAAAATGACAGTATATATATATCACAAATATACATCCCATCAAGTGATGAGGCATCCCGTAGGGAAAAAAGTGTAAAAGTACGATATTTAATCCGAGATATGTACCTTATATTTTATTAGCGAGCATATACGGCTTATATAGCGCGAAAGCGAGCTCCAAATGCGAAGCAAGCGCAATCCGCACCTACTAAACACTCAACAGACCATGAGAACATGCATATATGAAAATAATATCAATATACAACATATAGTAACATAACAACTACATGTGCCAACATAGCAATGCATTCAATCAACAAATGCAACCATCAAACAGCGATCCAACCAATAAACATCCGACAATCAATGTCTATCCAAAACAATTCATAACCAAATCAATATTCTTTCATTTCTCATTAATATTCTATGAATTGGTTTTCCAATTTAATCACATTTGATTTGTTGACATTGGATTTACTAACATTTATTCATATTCATATTCAATTAGAAATCATTCACTAATTTATATTCAAGTTAGTTCACTTCCAAATCAAATTCAATTCTATTCAAGTTCATTTTCTTCCAAGTTGGATTTAATGATTTATAGCTTTCAATTTTATCAATTCAATTTCATTAACACTTAATGAATTATACACAATCAATTAATAATCATATAACAACCAATGTACATTCAACATAACCAAATTATTTACTTTACATTCAATTTGGTCCAACACTTTTACTTTTCATTCCAATTGGTTTATATTAAGTTGATTTTCATTCAATTATTCAACTTCCAATAACATTAGCTTTTAATGAATTTACACTTACGTTCATTATCCCATATCAATCCTTTTACATTCGATTGATTAACATTCAATCCATTCATCAATTCAATTGCTAATTCATTTAACAATATAAGGTTGAATTTCATTTATATAACTCAAGTTCATATTGGTCACTTCTCTTGATTAATTTACTTCGATACCAAAATCAACTTTATTCAAATTCACTTAAGTTATATTCTCTTTCAAACATTATTTTTTTAACTTCACTTAAATTTCCACTTATAAGTTCAATTCAGATTTCATTTCTATTTAACTTTTTACCAAAGCCAAATTTATTATCTCATATTATAAGTTCAAAACTCTTTTCACTTATATTCAACAATTACCACTTGGAATTTTATTGATTCACTTATACTTCCCTTAATTTAACTCCATCTTTTAAGTTAAATTTATTCTATCAAAATTCAAATTGTATAAGTTATCAACTCATTTATCATTCCCATAAAAAAAAATTATAGGATTCCAGAGTCTTTTCAACCTTTCAAAACCATTTTTTTTAAATCAATTCAATTATCCTTTGAATTTCAAAACCCAAACCCAAATTTTCCAAACAACTTTCATTTAAAATAATCTAGCAGCAATTTCTCTTTTGGAAACCCGAAAATGAACACCGATGATGTTGCAATCATCATCGGAATTATTTTCCAACGACCGAAAAGAGTTTAGAGCTTTAATTTTTCCAAAACAATTTTCCAAAATATCAAATCCTTTCAAAACACTTCTCTGGAATTTTATTTTCAGATTATAAATCACATTTACAAACCTTTTACTTATATAATTTCACTTCTTATATATAAGATTATTTCAGAAGTGTAAATCATTTTAGTTATAATTCCATACTTTATAATTCAATTGCTTATACAATTATTCTTTTAATTAACTTATATTTATTCTTACATTTTTAACGACCAAACAATCAATTCATATATACTTTAATAATTCTAAAAAATTATTCCTTTATATACAAAATATAATCGAGGTAAAATTATTTCATTTACCCTATTTTAAAACAATATCGTGTCAAATTATTCTGTACAAGTGTTTAGAGATCCCTATCAACAACGTTGACCAGAATCCATATAACACTTAACAAACCAATCATCACAAAATAAAACAATTTATATTCACTAACAAATACACGCTCGTATCTATTATTACACTCAAACTCATTCTAGAGTACTACTGACTCCACCTCTAATGAGTAATTCCCAACAGAGCCATGGTTGTCACTTAACCATAAGCTCTGATACCAAATGTAACGTTTGCGACTTTTCGACGCTCGAAAAACCGACATCAATACGTCCACTGTATCAACTGCCGAGCAATCGAATGCCGAAAAACCGTACCGTTATGGTTAAAGAAGAAGAAAAAGGTAGAAGAAGAGAGAAAAAGATAGAACATAACAGAAAGAAATAACAGAACAATATCAGAATCTCACAATCGCAACGGAACAACATATAATAGATAAATGAATAATCTTTAAACAAAGAACTATATCAGTTATTACATTTCATTAGAGTGTACAACAACAAACAACAAATAGCGGAAAAGAAATACTATATATTAGTAATACGCCATGCCATCCAGCTTGCCTCCAGCACTCCTGAATTCTAGAATATCCTGATAAACCTGACTCTTGACTGTCCGTGTGGAAATTGGTGGGCACCCAGAGTTTAGGAAGGAAAACAATAAACTCCGAGTCAGTCATGTGACTGGTGTGAGAACTAGAACAGTTTTTTTTTAAAAACAAAGTACAGGATAATTTTAACATAGATTCGCAATGCTTTTTAGAAAATGAGACTACCATAAGGCCTCCCGCACACACACAATGCAAACGCAGAATCGGAGGAGATTTCCCCTTATGATAGTCAAAGATGCTTGATACGCATTAAAAAGAAACATTTGATATTATTACTAGTGCATAGTGTAGAAAACATTTCGAAAGTAAAGATATAAATCTTAGCCAACATACGACCATTATAGTATGCCTACTATAGCTACCATCCAAACAGTGGGGCGCCACCATAAGTGAATGATAGGTTCTACAACTAAAACCGTACAAGATCGTATTGTTTCTTTGGATTTCCAACAAATGGTCAGGCCAAGGAACTTCCCATTGCCACATGGGTACGCCTCTAGAAAGACGACCCGAGAACCTAATCGGATCTCTGCCAACACAAGGCCGGGTTACCCCTAACTGGGTAACTACTGACACGAATATGTCATTCCCCGATCGTAACCGATCTATATCCGAGGATCCTCGATTTCCAACAACCACAAAGCAATAAATTTGCAGCAACAACATATGTTAAGTATCTGGGCTCCATACCACGATACCACCTCTATCCAGAAGGAATGACATACACTAAAGGGGCGCTACCCCCTAATAACCTTGCCGCATCCTTCCTGTTTTGACCATTTCTGGGGTGTGAGGTCCGACGAAGTCTCGTCCACAAAGCCATGCTTTATACAAAAGCTGTGCTTTGATCATCAAATGCTCAACAGCACTTCGTATGCCACATTACCAATTTGGAAATGTATCACTAGTAACCATCAGCTACATAACCTCTAGGGTGTTAGGCTAAGAGAATAAATTCTCCACCACCAACGGGAACATATTTGATAGAAACCAGCTTTACACCTCAAATTGTAACGTCAGACACACATCCATACAAGTCCGTTCCGGGATCGAACGGAACCGAAGGCACTTACAAAGAAGTCCTTGCAATCCGGATATTCACTAATCACGACTGGACTTCCCATCACAAAGGTAATAAATTTCTATATCGGAGATCAGCCGATGCAGAAATATTCGACGGTAATCCTTCCGTTTTCACAAATATCCGGTCTTCAACACCGGTCTTCAAATGCAATCCATAACGATGTATCACATATTCGGAATGGGTTATACGACCCCAAGGTCCTTTCCCGGCTAACCCGAATAGTGAGCGCTTATTCAAAAATAAGTGTGGCATTCAAATTCAAACAATCACAACAAATACCTATTTAAAGGTAAATATTGATAGTCGGTTATTTAACTATCAATAGGCGTGTTCAACATCACCAGATTCCAAATAATTTTCCAAATTATTTATTTTCCAAAAATATCTTTACTAGATATATAATTTTCCACACTTCAACCATTTGAAAACAAATTTTCAAATCCTTTACCACTTTTGAAAACAATTTCAAACCGTTTCCCTACACGGGATATACTTTCATTTCAAAATGGTTCATTTAAACCAATTTAAATAAATCCTTACCGATTTACTTTATATTTACATTCCAAATCCGTAAATTTATTCCCACACTTCAAAAATAAATCAACATTTATTTTTAAACAAATTTCCCTTTCTTTTATAAATTCCATAGTGAATTTACACTTCCAAAATATCTATGAATATACGATTTCCAACTCGATTTTTAATATTCATTTTCAATTTATCTTTAAAAGATAAAATCTTAAAATATTCACTTCATATTGGAAAACATTTCCATACTTATTTAATAATAAGCAATTCACAAATCTATTTATTTTCAACACTTGGAAAATATTCAATATACTTAAATCGAAATTAAGTATATATTTCATTCTTTAAGAAATCATTCTCTTAAACACATTTGTTTGGGCCAAAACGAATGTTGCGTAAAACATCGTTACGATAACCCAAAATCACTAGTATAGGGATTCGAAATTAAGATAGATATATATAAATCCCAATACTATATAAAACATTTCCTTTCGGAAATCATTTACTATAACAACAGTGTTATAGTCCACCATTTCCTTCTACTTCTCGAAAACGTCTATTTCAACAATGAATGTTGAAATCTATGGTTTCGATGTTTAATGCATTTTAAAACATCTTTAAATCGTTTAGATTTATTTTATAATATAATTTCTCAAAACATATCCATTTTATTTAATAATATATTCACTGTCCAAAATCACGAATATACTTCACTAACCCAATTTCAATATTTACTACACGTTTTATTTCAAGAATTTATTCGCTATCCAAAATTGCGAATATATTTCCTTTTATAAACTTCTATATTCAATTTATCAAATTCAATTGATTTCGAATTTATAAACATTGTCTATAAATTCCATTTCTATTTATAAACTTCGATTTATAAATCTCCTTTATTAATCCAATTCAATTTATATAACTCAATTTTATACCAAAAATCTAATTTACAAGTTAACTACTTATAAGTCCTTTATTTTACAAAAATCTATTTGTTTTTATAACTTCACGATTTATAAATCGATAAATTTCAGTCACTTAAGAAATCCAATCATTCTTCATTTTAACACTAACAAAAAAAAACTCGTTTTATAATCCCTATATTTTTAATTTATAAATATCAAATTCTAAATCTTTTATATAAATCGTTTTTAAAATAATTCAAAAATCCCAATTTAACTAAACTTATTCTTTTAATAATTTACAAATCGTTATTTAAAGATTATATACTTCAAAATCATACTTAAGTATTATTTTTCAAAAATCATAACTTTTATGAAAATAAAATTATAACGTTTATTTATTTTAACAATTCAAAATTTAATAAAACGTATACTTTCGAAAATCACTTTAAAATTCCTTTTAAAATCAAAATCAGTATTTTAAAACTTCAAAAATGGATCCGATGATGCAACAGCACCAAATAGTCAATCACGACATCCAAACATCATATATCATCATATGATAATCAACAAATATCAAAATATCTGTAATCAAATAAATACTGGTGAGGAATCCAGTTGGATCCCTCCAACCTGTTTCCCTGCATCCAAAGATGTTAGCACAATACCAATTCTGTTCCAACACGGAATATCGTTGTATATGCGATTTATAAAATATTATCCGCTTAATAAGCGGCGCAATAGGGTCTCATCCGCTATATAATGCGGGAAAATCAACTCCAAGTACATATATAATACCAATTCCAATCAAGATGGAATTATCGCGGTATATGTTTTTAACAAATAACCTCCGCTTACTAACGGTGTATAATGTCTATTTTAACAATCAATAGATAATAATTTATCATCCAGGCATACAATCAATAATTTTAAACTAACTATTTAAAATTTAAATCAAAACAATTTGATTGAGTGAGAATTTCTCACCTCGCTTTCAATTCAGTTTCCGCGTTTTATTTCGAATAAAATTAAACACGCATTTAATTTTACCCGAAATTCAAACTAGCTCCAAACGACTCCAATCCAGTTCCCTAGCGTAGTGCTCGTCCATACGAAGCCAACGCAACTTGTTTCGTGATTTTTCGACCTCGTATGAATAAGTTATATCATTTCAATGTTTATACGTATTTAAATACAAATTAATTTCAATTTATATTTTATTTTTTATACCCAAACTGCATCTGCCCGTTGATTTCTGTTTATGAGATCGGCCACACGCTCCAACTTCATCTTCCTCAGTGCATACGAACGTGAAAACAACCCATATGCCGCCTCTTGCCCTAATTTTCGCAACCTCTACAAGCAAAACGAAGCCGATCAGAGGCCGCCGCCACCACCGCCTACATGAAACACCCCATCGGCCAAATTATGGTCAAGCTCGGTCATGCCCTTGACCTATAAAACGTGCGCGAACCCTAAGCAAACGCGGCGAGAAATTTCATTCAAACGACGATGTTAGCCGAGATCCACCGTTGGATAGGTAGACGTAGAGGTGATCTTCAACTTTCCAGTTGGAAGCATCCCCTAAAACTCGATGGATTGATCGATAATTGAAGATGAAAGCTAACGTTTTTCGTCCATTGATAATATAGAGGCGGCTAGGGTTATTTCTGATTAGGGTTTGCAATTGTGAAAACAAGGGGGCTTTTATAGAAAATTCAACGAACATTATTCACCCGAAATTTTCCGAACTCCAAACGAAGCGTGCCGGTTGGCGTTTCTAAGTTTTACCCCGCGTTCCGAACACAATGGAACGTGTTTCGGAGGCTAATTCGATCATCTGTGCGAGTTACGCTAATAAACGATCGATTTTAAATTAAATCGATTTAAACTATTTTCTAGACGTTTTGGCTTGCTCCGGACAAACGGTAAATCCGATTGACACGAAATTTAAAACCATACAATAATTTAACATTACGGATCCGATGAAACTAGTTTCGTCGAAATCCGAGACTGTTTGAAAAATGGCTATTTTAACTCGTCAATTAAATATTAAAATATTCAATTTCCATAAATTAACTTTTAATTCGATTTTAAAAGTTCTATAACATCATTCTAACTCCAATATGATATAATAAAATTTTAAAAATCATTTTCAATCATATTAAACCCAATTTTCAATTATTTCAGAAATTTAACATATTAAATTATCGATTTAATTATCAAATTAAATCCAAATATTCGAAAAATAAATTATTCGACTTATAAATTTCACTTATTAATATTTAAAATCAATTAAATATACAAATTTTAATTGACAGAAATTCTGGGTCGTTACAAATATCAACTGCCAGAGCAAAATCAACTGACGAATTCCACAAAATATCAGAAAATTCAAAGCCGAGAAAAATCACGAAATCATTAAACTTTGAATTAGATGTGAGCGAAATAAATCACTCACCTTAGAACGAAGCAAAGACGAACTCGAAAAAGAAGAAGCGGTTGAAGCAACTCAGAGATAGTCGATCGGCAAAGCGTGATCGAGCAACCATCGATGACCACTTATTGCGCGAAAACCCTAATTGGAAGAAAGGAGAACGAGCCGCCGCCATTTCTATTCTTTCATATGCTGTTTAGGTTTTTTTTTTTGAATGAAAAGGGTAAAGGGGAACGGGTATTAGCCTTGATAACCATCACGACACAAAGAAAACCATGGGCCAACATGATTTGAAGCCCGCCTAACTTTTTAACGAATTTTTAACGAATTTCAACCGATTAAAAACTCCAAATAGCAATTTGCAAACAATATTAATCGTCTAATGACGATAATAAAATAGTTGCGAAATCCCGGCTTGTTACAGACTCTCCTCCTTACAAAAATTGCGTTCCCGCAATTTTCATAATTAAAGATGTCAATAACAATTATTTTCTAACATAAACTGGTTAAGTTAGAGAAATAAAGGTCAAGAACACAAACCCCAAGGAAATCTTTTAATTTCATAAAAGAAATTTACAAATTTTCAACAAAATCTAATTATCAATAGATAATTCAGAAAACAGTAAAACTGAATAAATAAGATTATCAGCAATATTTAATTATCAATTAGATAATTAGAATACAAAAATCACAAAACAGCAATATCTAATTATCGATACGATATTAGAAAACAGCAAAATCTAATTATCAACAAAGACAATTAGAGGACACCAAATCACAAGTCGCAAAACCGCAAACTTCTAGTTATCAACCAGATAATTGGAAAACACGAACTCCATAATCAGCTAACTCTAACTATCAACAGAGATAGATAGAAAACAGCAATTCAATATAATCAACATAATCTAGAATCAATTAGAGACTAGAAAATCTCATAATCAACAAAAAATAGCAATTTTCTAATTATCAAAAACGATAATCAGAAAACAACAATTATTCATTTATCAAAAACGATAAACAGAAATCTCAAATCAACAAATATCTAATTATCAAAAACGATAATCAGAAATATCAAATCAACAAATATTTAATTATTAAAAACGATAATCAGAAATCTCAAATCATCAAATATCCAATTATTAAAAACAATAATCAGAAATCTCAAATCAACAAATATCTAATTATCAAAAACGATAATCAGAAATCTCAAATCATCAAATATCCAATTATCAAAAACGATAATCAGATATCTCAAATCAACAAATATCTAATTATCACAAACGATAATCAGAAACAACAAATATCCGATTATCAAAAACGATAATGAGAAATCTCAAATCAGCAAATATCTAATTATCAAAAACGATAATCAGAATCAACAAATATCTAATTATCAAAAACAATAATCAGAAATCTCAAATCAATAAATATCTAATTATCAAAAACGATAATCAGAAATCTCAAATCAACAAATATCTAATTATCAAAAACGATAATCAGAAATCTCAAATCATCAAATATCCAATTATCAAAAAACGATAATCAGAAATCTCAAATCATCAAATATCCAATTATCAAAAACGATAATCAGAAATCTCAAATCAACAAATATCTAATTATCACAAACGATAATCAAAAACAACAAATATCCGATTATCAAAAACGATAATTAGAAATCTCAAATCAGCAAATATCTAATTATCAAAAACGATAATCAGAATCAACAAATATCTAGTTATCAAAAACGATAATCAGAAATCTCAAATCAACAAATATCTAATTATCAAAAACGATAATCAGAAATCTAAAATCATCAAATATCCAATTATCAAAAACGATAATCAGCAATCTCAAATCAACAAATATCTAATTATCACAAACGATAATCAGAAACAACAAATATCCGATTATCAAAAACGATAACCAGAAATCTCAAATCAACAACTATCTAATTATCAAAAACGATAATCAGAATCAACAAATATCTAATTATCAAAAACGATAATCAGAAATCTCAAATCAACAAATATCTAATTAACACAAACGATAATCAGAAACAACAAATATCTGATTATCAAAAACGATAATCAGAAATCATATCAACAAATATCCAATTACCTGCAGATAATTGAAAACAACAAATATCTAGAAATCAATTAAGATAACCTAGAAAATCAATATAAAAGGTTGGATCGATCCCATCAGATGGCGAGTTTTTTAAGCTACGCCGCACGTACATCAACAAATGGCCGAAGCCTACCAAGTACTATCAACATAATTTTTGGCGCCCAACAAATGACCCGGAGGTCCAACAAATGACCCGAAGGTCTAGTACTGGTATTGACCCGAAGGTCCAACATATGACCCGAAGGTCCAACATAGTGGCTCGAAAGCACACGAAAATCATCAAAACAACAAATATTTCAATTAACGAGTCCGGAACTAACCAAAATAGCAAACGCACATGTCCCATAATCACGAGTTTTACTAAATCGTTTAATTCTCTTCATCGTTTCCTTGAAAGTGTAAAATTGTGTATTCTAAAAATAACATTTCACATTCTCAAACGGACAAGTCCGGAATTAAGGGAATCGGTAAAAGAAAGGAGTCATAGTCCTTGATTTTGTTGAAACGTTTAAATCGCTTCCTCATTCTTTTGAAAGCGCAAACTGCAAAACTTCTGAAAACAATTTCACTTATTTTATACAAGTAATAATTTACATTTTCAAACGGACAAGTCCGGAATTAAGCGAATCAGTAAAAGAAAGGGGTCATAGTCCTCGATTTTGCTGAAACGTTTAAATCGCTTCCTCATTCTTTTGAAAGCGTAAACTGTAAAAAATTTGAAAACAATTTTTATTTTGAAACAATTTTTAAAACACGTGATTAAAACAGCAACATCAGTAGCAACTTAGACAAGGAAATTGCACTTCTCAAAATACCGTAAAAACGGACAACAAAATCAGCATTGCGGGATAACCGCTTGAAAATCCACTTTAAAATCTGACGGTTACTGAAGTCAAAGCGACAGTAATATTAAACGTCAAAATCTCATCAAAATAATTTGCATCAAATATAATACCAGTGAATTTTCATTCATTAAAAATGTCAACAAAACACCATGCTTCAAAAACTTAGCACCCGTGTAAAAATCCCGTTATAAAAATAACGGCAACAATTCCCATTTTTTGGTATTTTCAATATCTTATTATTATAAATTATTATAAAAAAATTCTTTTTTTATATTTCGAATTTATTAGAGTTTATTATAGAATGGAATGTAAAATATATATATTAAATAGATATATTAAATTAAGATAAATAATGTAAATTCGAAATATAAAAAATATAAAAATAACAGCAATATAAATGTATATCATCAATAATTATTATGTATAATAATAAAATTGAAATTAGTCAGATATTTTATTTCTGTTACATTATTAGATCTGTTACATTATTAGAATAGAATTCTATTTAGTCATATTATTCTATTTATTTATTAAATATATTATTAATATTAATATATTATTAATATTAATTTGCAAAACCAAACACCGGTTCAATGTAAAATTAATGCAGTAACGTGCAACTTAAATTTGCACGTACCACAAAATGAACAAAGAAATCATTCAAATATATCTTCAACGAAGATAATTCAAAACAGCAAAAATCTCAACAAAATCACATAACTGCAATCGCTTCGGATCCTCAAATCGGATTCGAAATTTTCAAAGAAAACAAATTAAACATAGCTATGTGAACAACAAATGAAATTTATTTCAATTTCATATTTTGATTTTTAAATTAAAAAGGTTATCAGCTGTACTCAGCGAAGACAGTCTCACTGTTTCCGCTGCGCACTCTGATAAACCGACACAAATTACTTAATCATCAAAACACAGTTTTCACTTTTATTTTTAAATAAAGATATTTAAAAATTCCATCATACTTTCAAAACTTTAGTTTCGACTCAAGGCACAATAAAACATCGACTAATAGTTGTAACACATGTTCCATCTAAGTTATGTTTTATATTATGTCCATAAACCCCAAGCTCTGATACCAACTGTGACGCCCCACCTTTATGCTCACAATAACAAAGAGTATTAAAAGAAATACTGTCTGTTATTACGCAGAATAAGGCTGGATAGGAGCGGCCATCCGTAGTTGGGCCTTACACTAGTATTGGTTACCTCGATAGGAGTGGTTTATATTTTTAATTTTCATCTCTTATTTATTTACTCCCATCGACATATCCAATTCCAGTACAAAACAAACTACGATGGTTCACAATAGTTTAGGACAATATATATAATAATAACACAGATAAGCTAAATGCGGAACACAGATAACAAAAGTCTCATATATATATATATATATATATATATATATATATATATATATATATATAACTGATGACAGTTACAATACATGTGATACAATACATATGATACAACTACAACTGTCGACTCAGGAGGTTACATATACAAGTACATTATCGTGAATAATATACATGAACATATATCATCCTATACAACTACACTGACTACTATAAAATGACGACGACTACTCCAAAAGATATGAAAAGACTTCATAGCTCGAGCAGCAACCCAAAGCAAGATATCTACAACCTGTAATAACTCGGTCTGACCCGAGTATTAAATTCAAAAGAAAATAATATACGGGTCAGTCTAATTCAAACTCAGTTATTAATGCACAGAAGCAATAACAATAAATAACAATTAGACGACAGTCAAATAAATTCACCTATCCGATTCTTAAATAAGGAAATCAGATAACGGTAAATATAACACGTAACAGTGTTGAACAACAAATCAACAAATTCAAATTATCAATGAAGATAAATAAAAGGGTTATCAATGAAGATAATTTAGAAAACAACAGAATTGCCTAAACGACAATTAACGACAAAATCCAATTATTAAATAAATAAATAGAAACTCATAATCTAATTATCAAAAAGATAATTAGATATCAACAAAATCATCAAATTAAACCAAATCAAAATACGATTCAAAATATTGAATTGGACTCACGAAACAATTCAAACAATTGAAATATCAATTAAAACGTCACTTCGGGTAGGGCTGCAGTACACGCACGTGTGCACTGCCTCGCCACTACAGCATAAGGAATATGCAAAAGATCAATAAATCAAAAGCAATTAGAATATCAATGAAAGCAATACTGTGTGGCTGCAGTACACGCTCGCGTGCACTGCCTTGCCACTACGGTGATGAAATACACAAAAGCTCAGTGAATCAAAAGCAATTGACACCATCTCAAATCAAAACTGAACCAGATGGAACTACAACAACCAAAGTACAACATCCACCCAGTAACCATCAAATGAACAAAGTGCATAAGAAGGCACAATAAAATTTCACAATCAAACACAAGGTCAAACCCAGAATACCGGATTCACTCAAGTGTAGTCAGAAAAACAATCCATTTGCATCAATGCAATGCAAAACAACAAGGGCAAGACTGCATACAAACGAAACCGCAGTCACCACATGAATGCGACATTACCTAAAACAGTAATGAGTCAGGTACAACAACAAGAAAGAACCAGACCACAAGGGCAATCAAAGTGGTCAGGCAATTTAAATCCAAAGCAATGCTCAGTGCACTGCATAAGTATGAATCAAACTCATATATATATTACTATAGTACCAAGGGAAGGATATGAAAAGTGCACAGCAAGTATGCAACTACCAAACTGGGTCAAGCAAGTGCAACACAGCGACAAGCTACCAAGATTCCAAGATGCAATCATGTACAACACGACTACAAAATTCAAGAAGGCACCCAACCACAACAAAATGCAAGAAACAGTTGCGGATACAATTGCATCACTGAGACACGAGAAGACCAACAATGCAACAAAATGCAACTGTCTCGAAGCAAGTAGCATTATTAGAAGTATGCAATTGCACAACTGGAAATATGGATAAAGACTTCAAGTATTCAGCCAATCCAAATGCTCCAACAAGTTCAAGTCTCACGAAAACAACTCAATGCAGCCCCGACCCAAAAATCAAAATGAAACAAATGTAACATAAGGCTGGAGATTGCAGAAACAACATACAAGATTACAAAAACAAAATCTGCACATGAAAATGAAACCAGAGCTCAATATGTGAACTCAGGAACATATATATGAAGTGCAACATGACAGCAAGAAGTGCCACCAAAACCATCAAGTTGCAGGGTTCAATATTACAACTCAAAACAGTAATTTAACAAGTAAACGACTACAGATCGATGCCAACCCAAGGTGATGACCAAAGATGGCATGTCAGGGTATAGCATACACAAATACAAGAATGCATGTATGCATATATATGAATACACATACACATCTATATTAATTGAAACAGCACAAGCATAAGCAAGTGACAAAGGTAGTTCGAACAAAGCCATCAAGACAGTGTCGAATCCCAATTTATTTTTACAAAATCACTTTTATCAAGTCACAATCCAAAACAAAACAACCCAAAATATCATATGAATACCAGCATCAAGTAGCGGTTCCAACTGATAATATACAGCAAGTAGTGTAAGTTGACGACTACAGTACTACGGCTGGAACAAAATACACTGACGAATTCCAACAAATCGTGGATCAACAATTTCACGACCAAGATAAAGACCAAAGTCAACTAAGAATCAGCAATTTCACAAATACATGATGACCAAGAAACATCGTCAAAGCATTTTAACAAAATCAAATGGCCGAGAATACTCAAGTGAAACACTGCAATGTGCAACTGTAAGAAATCAAGTGCACGTCACTATCAAATGAAGACTCGAATATCACTTGCACTGCCTCAACAGTCAGAGTATCATCGACAAAGTGAAACTACACGTATACATGAGACAATGCAAATTTTAGCTACACAATGTCAAAGCATATCCGAGCGTGGTTGCAAGCTCGAATGAAGAAACTGCTGTTAACAGCAGTTACTAAAATATTGTAACCAATTCAAATGAAGTCACAATCATGAATCAACCACAGTCAGAGACGCGGCGACCAGAAAAAGGTCAAGTCAAAAGGAACATCAAGTAAAAATCAACAAATCAAGTATGCTACAGCAAGAATTTCAATCAAAATCGAAGTCAACATCGAACCAAGTCAAAGTCGTGATCGAATAAGGAGATGAACAGGTTAGAGACGAGGTTATCAAAAATCAAACAGTTCAAAACCACGTGTATCAAGCTAAAAGCAACAAAGTATTCAAAGCAATAATTATATGATTTGATAAAGTCAGAGATCAATCTCAACATCTAAACGAATATCAACTGCCAAAGCAAAATCAACTGACGAATTCCATAAAATATCAGAGAATTCAAAGCCGAGAAAAATCACGAAATCATTAAACTTTGAATTAGATGTGAGCAAAATAAATCACTCACCTTAGAACGAAGCAAAGACGAACTCGACAAAGAAGAAGCGGCCGAAGCAACTCAGAGATAGTCGATCGACAAAGCGTGATCGAGCAACCATCAACGACCACTGATTGCGTGAAAACCCTAATTGGAAGAAAGGAGAACGAGCCGCCACCATTTCTATTCTTTCGTATGTTGTTTAGGGTTTTTTTTTGAATGAAAAGGGTAAAGGGGAACGGGTATTAGCCTTGATAACCATCACGGCACAAAGAAAATCATGGGCCAACATGATTTGAAGCCCGCCCAACTTTTTAACGAATTTTTAAACGAATTTCAACCGATTAAAAACTCCAAATAACAATTTGCAAACAATATTAATCGTCTAATGACGATAATAAAATAATTGCGAAATCCTGGGTTGTTACATGTGGGCCTGGCGATAGAGGCTGCGACGCAGTGGGATGAGCTCGGCAAAGCACGATTTGAATTTCGAGCAGAAGCTCGGGGTTAGTGGATTCCTGTTCGAGTTTGAGGTAATTTTAATCTCTACATCTTAATTTCGTCACTTAAGTTTTTAACCTGAAAAGAAATTTTTATTTTACCTATTTGAATCAACTGCAAGTTAAAACAGTGTAAATTTAATCGGCTATGTTCTTAGAGTAGCAAGCTATATTATTTCAGATTCTAACTAAACTTAATACATATATATATATGGGTAAATATATATATATATATGTATGTATGTATGTATGTATGTATGTATGTATATGTATATGTATATGTATATGTATATGTATATGTATATGTATATGTATATATCTTTATAAAACATATATACATATTTTCACGTACTAGTTAGTTTTAAAATGATGTATTATGAAGATTTATTTATTAAATAAACTTATTTAATTATTTTAGCCACCAAAATATTTTAGTAAAAGGAAATTAAGTTAAAATTTAAACTATTAGTTCAAAAGAACATTTGTTGGTTTAAATTAAATGAATAAATAATAATAAAATTGCTCGATTAATTTAAATATTAATGAATCATATAATATTTATTCAAGGTCAAAAATCGAGAAAACCAAGGGAATATTGAAGTGAATGGCAAATGCAAAATCAAAGGTGAGTTAATCTCACTCAGTTGAATTTAAGTTTAAATTTAAATGATTAAATTTAAATAATTGGTTGAATGGTTAAATTGATTGATGTGTTATAGTATAGTATATATTACATCTTGGAATGATTGATTTCCCGCATTGTAGAGCGGATGATTTATATTTAATCTCATATACCGCGATATTCCACCTCGAAGTGGAATTGGTATTTATGTTGTGCTAACGTCTGTGGATGCAGGGAAAAACAGGTTGGAGGGATCCAATTGGACCCCTCAACGTTTATTTAAATTATTTAATATTCTCTGTTGTGATTATTTGATATTCTATGATGAAATATATTGGAATATTGAATGATATGGTTTGATTGAATATATTTGGGTATAATGAGTTACCAAAAATATATAAACTGGATTTTGGAAAGAAAATAAAAGAAGTGAATTTGTAAGCGAAATAATTATAGAAAATTTGAATAAATTAAGGATGAATTGAAAGAAATGGAAGTAATATTACAATACTAATAAATAACTTCGAGTATAAAAAGATTTTGAATAAACAGAAATTAATGAATTGTAAATTCAAGTGATATTATTTTAAAGGAATAAAGAATTATTTTAAAATTTAAAGTTTAAATTTATTTAAAAGGATAAAGAAGTAATTTGAGAAATCTAAAATTGGCATTTTCAGTTAAAAGTATCTTAAATCATAATTAAGGAATAAAATCTAAAACTAATGGATTTTGGAATAAAAAGGAAGTAAATTGGAAGTCAATTTGGAAATTGGTTCAAGTGTTTGAAATTGGAAATTTAATGAAGAATGTGAAGGGAAGTATATTTCCCTGGATAGCCAAGTACGTTTTCAAAATAAAATTTTAAATATAAGATAAAAGTTTTAATGTTGTTTTTAAAAAGCATGTTTTAGAGAATTTATTATTTCTAATCGTTTAAATTCTTAAGTAAATATTTTTCAAATCTATTATCATAGTAATTATTTAAAAAGTGACTTATTATTTTGTTTTAAAAAGTGAAAACCTAGTTTTATATTTTGTAAGTGACCTTATTTCAAATATTCATATAGTATGTATTTTTAACCAATTATTAAAGTAGTTTTAACTTAAATGTTTTAAAGTATATTTCAAAGCAAAGCGTTTTAAATTATTTTAAAAATCTAAAGTTTTGTGCTTGGTGATTCCAGTGGAAATAGAAAATACTTGGAAAATTTATTCTGAGAAAGGAAGATAGTTTGAAAATGTTTTCAAAGGGGTTTGAAAAGTGAAAATATATCTTGTGAAGATATTTTTGGGATTAATAAATAATTTGGGAAATTATTTATTGTTTGATGGATGTTGTAAATATTAATTGATAGTTAAATCACCGACTATCAATATTGACCAAATACGTTGATCGTTTCGTAGAGACCGGGATCGAGATTTATTTCTCGAAAACCACTTCGATCCGGTTTGTACGTTTCGTGGGAAACGAGTGTGGATTCGAAGATGGAGCAGTGAAGTGCAAGGGCTAGTCGCTACTAATCCTGAGGATATTTCCAAAATGGATGTAGCTGGAATAGTGCCTTCAACCCGGGACGGACTTGTATGGATGAATGCTTTCGGAACATCGTCAGGTGGACGACGGGCATTCTAAGTGATATGTTCTAAAAAGGTAACGCTTAGCCTCAAGCCTCATCAACCGGGAATGACTGAAAATCAGGGGTTATGCAGCAAGGCTAGGTGGGTAGCACCCATTCAGGGTGAGGTCATCCCTGTCTAGATGTTCCTTTTATTTCGGCTTAGTGGTGCGGTTGTTGATCTCAACCGCGAGGTGATCTCACTCGGGATTATCCAGTAAGGGGTAGTCCCGGTCTTGTGTTGCAGGGGAGCGGGCGTACTCCTCGGTACTGTGATCTAGGCCACGTACTGTGACAGATGGTACCCCAATGCCTAGTCATTAGTCGAAAATTCATTCTCCCTACGAGCCTTTTACGAGTTTTGTTTGTATTACCCACTCTGTGGCTAGTAGCTGGAATTTAATCATGTAACAATTTCGGCTATTTTAATAAGTATTTTTATATAGACCCTATTATAATATCAAAGAATTTTTATAAAAATGTTTTAGCTATCATAAGGTAAAACCCGACATGTTTATTTGTGGCGTGGTCTTACGAGATGCTTTTGTTTTCAAAGGATTTTTGAAACTTTAATAATCAATTGAGTGTGATTTTCGCACGTTGGTATATCCAGACTGACTCGGATGTTATTTAACTGTAATGCTCGGGTCAGACCGAGTATTATAGGATACAGGAAATGATGCTGTGGAGTTCAAGAGACGAGTTGGAAGACGATGCGTATTTTCTACTTGTTTTATATATATTCCGCTGTGTTGAGTAGTTGTGTATCCAGTTGTATGTTATTGATGTTGTTGAACTCTGATGATGTACTCTGATGATAATGTATGTATAAAACCGATATATATTTGTTTTTGTGTAAAGATCTGTTATTATATATTATATTTTATTCCGTTGCGTTAGTTAGATTCTGTTGTTGTTTCTGTTTTTCTTCTTCTTCTACCTCTTCTTCTTTAACCCAAATGGTTTGTATTTCTGTTCAACTTGAGTTAATTGATGTGGAATAATGTTGACTCAAGGGGTCCGGATTTGCGGGTCGTTACAGTCACCTCCATAAGAGTCTTTAAGAAGTGAAAGTGCAACATGAGAACCTATGTAAACTGCAACTTCTGTCACTAGGACATGTACAACTCCAGCTTCATTGTGAGAAAACATTATATAATGATAAAGTATTCTAATATCATTTTCCTACCAGGGAAACTTTGATTGTATACTAATTTGACTTTAATTTTGAATGCATTAATACTATTTATATAATTTTCCAACTCTTATTTAGTATGGTGCTAAAGGCACGCAGTCTGTTTTGACCTGCATTGAAAATATAACAAAACATGAGATATACAGATACATATAATGATGGACTTTTTTAATTTTATGCTAACATAAGCATCGTTAGTTTGATTTTAAGTAATATAACAAAAAATATTGCATTTTACTGGGAATTTAACCTAGGTTGCCCCATTTTGCAACCAATGCAATTACCACTCCACCACACACTCAATTATTAACAATCTTCTACAAAATATTTTTATCTTCATAAAATTCTAAACAACCACCACCTCCACCGGTTGCCCCTGCCGAATCCGTTGCCCTAGGCGACCGTTTTGCTCGCCTTGCCCTAGGGCCGGCTTAAAAGCTAGTTAACATATAGTGGTAAAGGTAGAGTGGGAAAAAAAGTAGTAGCAGCAACTTGAGTTAACGAAGTGAAGCAGATAGTGACAGAACAAAAATGTGAAGCGATTGGGTAATACACAATGCATATATATATATATATATATATATATATATATATATATATATAATGATAGATCTAGTAATTTGGAACTGCTGTATGTGTAGATCAAGTTGTTGAGTGGTCAAAGTCCAATAATTTTGGATCAAAGATGCTAAATAACGGCTAATGTGACGTAGTAAAATAATAGAACTATTAAGTATTTGTAGTAGGCCATAGCATAATAATTAAAGGAGCAGGCGATTAAGTGAGTTTTATCAAAATTAATTAAAGGATATAAAAATTAACAAAATTATATAAAAATTAATAGAACTATAAAAACAGAAGCACAAGATTGTGATGCAAGCACTGCAACCATTGCCGCAAAAGAGTTTCTTCCATTGTATCTAAAGTTGAATGGCGAGGACAAGTAAAACTTCACTCCTATAATTATGAAAATGAGATTTCACTTATATATTTATAGTAATATCTTGATTAACTGAACTTAACTTAATTATGAAAGTTTATTCTATTCTGACAATATTAGCAAAGTAATTATTGCATATTTGGTTTTAACTACGACGCGTTTCTTCAGTTTAAACCGAGGCGTGTTGTCTTAGTTAAAAGTAAGGCAACAATGCCTAACTGAGGCAACATGCCCCAGTTTTAACTGAGGAAAATATGTCTGAGCCAAAACTGAGGTGTGTTGCCTCAGTTCAGTTTTAAATGAGGAAAATATGCCTCAGTCAAAACTGAGGTGTGTTGCCTCGGTTCAGTATTAGTTGAGGGTATATCTCCAACACAGAGGTTGCAAACTTTACAAAGGCACATCAGCGTTTGTATTTTTAAGCATGCATAGGGACTCTATAGCTCACTCAACAAGGCATGACTCATTCACAGCAGTAAATGACTTAGTTACTGTACAATTGAAAACATTATCTTCATGCCTGAAGACCTATTTTGTGCAGCCAAGTAAAGTCGAGTAAAGACAAAATGTGATATAAATATTTTTGCCCAATACAAGGCTTATCGATACTATTTCCAAAAAAGAAATGCAGTCCCATCATATTTAACACTTTTTTTTATTATTTCATTTCTGATCAACTTAATAATAGGCTTTTCTGTGCATGTCAAAGCCGAAAATTAATTTAAACGAGGGACATAATTTTCATTTTAAGATATGTTCATTAACTGTATCTTCATGTTGGTTAGCACTTGAGTTAAATGATTCATCATGTTGCACATTACTACAATGCTCATCTCCCTTATCCTTATTATCAGATATGACTTCCTAAATGTCGTACGCATACTAAACTACCACTCCCTAAATGTTGTAGCACCAATCCAAAAAATAGAACAATGTAGTAAATCTAAATCAAACCTAATCATTGAAATTAAAAAAATATTAAACTAAACTAAAAAACATCTTAAACTTAATCAACAATTGCATGCCAGCCAAACAAAAATTAATACAAAGATACACGATGTGTAAAACGTACATCAGTGATGCAACATCTCATAGCTTAGGCCACAGTAAGCAATATGATGGTTTTTAAAACTACTAAGATATGTGATGTGTAAAACGTACATTAGTGATACAATATCTCATAGCTTGATTATATTTCCCAATGCCACAACAAATCTAAAATTTTGATTTACTTCAGAGTATGGTTATATATAGCTTTTTATTGCTGCATTTATTGATGTTAGCAATTGATTTTATTAATTCTCATTATTATGGGGTTTATGTGTGAAATAAACAATAAATGAATAGGATTTTTAAGGTTAATTTCATCTGCTGAAGTAAAATTTTCATATTCAAATGAAGTTTAAGGTTTTTATTTAAATTTTAAGTTGAATTATTAATATGAAGTTCGAATTTACCATAAATATAACTGTAATAGGATTAGTTAGTAGCATAAACTAAATATACCATTCACTATTTTAATAACTATATATTTTAATTTCACAAAAATTAAAAATTCTTTTATGGGCTATACCAAAATGGTGGCGTTATACCTGTTCACAAATACACGCTACTACCATACATAATCTCCCTTCTACTATATCAATGAAGGTATATTTATTACCTATTACATTCAATCCGCATTAACATAATATCTACTAATACTCCAACTTTTTTAACTTGGTGAAGATTTATTTGTTTCTCAGACAGCCATGTTCTTACTGAAAGAACTATATAAATATTTTAGTACTTTTTAATACAATTCATCCACACCTCTCATAATAATATCTCAACCATAATTCTCTCTTTTTTCACTTAGTTTTAACTATGAACCTCTCTATCCACTTCTTTTTTGCAGCACAGTTTCATTATCCATGGTATAATAACAGGAGTTTGTGAGTCAGTAGTAAATTATAACTAATGTTATATGCTTACAGAACACATGCAACTTTTTAATTAGGTTTTTGAGTTACTGACATTTGATAACTAATTCACAAATTTGATACCATAAACAAGGCTACCTTCTTTAGGTCATATTATAAATCAAATGCATGATAACAATGCAACTTAATTGTGGATATACATCGCAATACAAATATAACTAAAAAAAATTCATATGTTTTATTACAATCACTATAAAATCTTTTTGAGTTGATTTTACAGAGGAGATTCAAGCATGAGTAATTGACGAATTTGGCCTAAGTACTGAATCATAAAGAAGCTCAAGTTGGCAAAGGCAAAAATGAAAGGAATATTGATTTTCTCCATCTCTGAACATGTCCGACCTACCTCTGCACATGTCCTCTTCACCTACACACGCGTGTACCACTTTTATAGATGTTTAATCTAGTTTGTCTATGCATACACGAT
The DNA here is from genome assembly GCA_030765085.1 of Allium cepa. Lineage (NCBI taxonomy): Eukaryota > Viridiplantae > Streptophyta > Magnoliopsida > Asparagales > Amaryllidaceae > Allium > Allium cepa. The sequence continues at coordinate 32,016,923 of CM060938.1, read as the reverse complement.
ACATGCCCACTATGCACCCGTAAATGATCAATTTGATACGCACATCTACTACACCCTTTCACAGATCCATAGGTCCACACAAATGCCTCGAGTCACTACTTCTGCTTATCCTTCCACCCTCTAACCAATGACCAATTGCTCCTCCAAAATTTCCTTATGTATACACGCATCAATGAACTCCTTTTACCCTTGCTGCTAACAGGCCTACACCGCTCCAAAGCCTTATTATACTCATTACAAAGCCACTCACACCTCACATTATTTTTTATCCTTGGTTGGTTCGAAGAATGGATAATGTGTCGGAGCACACAACTATCACGGGATGTAATAGTAGGCAGAGCACCAACAAATATGACAACAAGATGGTAGCCACTCAGTGAAGATAAAATATAGGGTTATTTTAGTCGAACACATCATCATTCAATTTGTAAATGGATTTACAAAATTTTGTACAATTTATTAGGGAAAGTTTATCAAATCTATTATTTCAATGTTGGTCATTGGTTGCGTAAAACTTCAAGATGTTTCAGATTTCATTTACTATTACTGCATAATATGAATTATCTTCCATTATAGTGTAAAAAATGGTTAAAAAATAACAATGGAAGAAACTGAGACGGTAGAGAAAAAACAAAGTAATAAAACTCATACATGAACTCAAAACGCGTAATATCAGTTTTAACCATTCAAAAAAGTTAATCGAAAGTGTGCAATAGAACCATTCAATGCTCCAGTAAAAAAACCAAAAACTGAAAAATATACCAACGGTCAAGTTCACGAAGGTGAAATCGCACTTTACCTTCGTTGAGGAATCTAGCTTGGTTGAGTAATCGAGCTTCTTGTGTAGACGTGCTTAAGATGCCTTGAAGAATCGTGCTTCAACTTCGTCGAGGACTCGCGCTTTGGGTTTCTGGAGGAATCGACTTCGTTGAGTAGTCACGTTAAACTGAAAATCGAGCAGGTTGCGGAACTTTTATAGTAAGGAGGGATTCGTGATTGAGAGGGATTCATGGGTGAAGCGGAGATTCGTGAGTGAAGAGGTCTTCTAAATTTTGATTTTAGAAGAGAAGGTGGAAAGAGGGAAATTGGGGACACGAGAATAAGGAGGGAACATGAAATTGGACTGCCAAATTAATTTTTCTTATGGTAATAATTGCATTAACACATGTCATCTTTTAACCTAAACAACTAAATAACATCTAACCACATCAAATCAAGTTTTTATCCAATCCCCACTTACTATTAAAATAACATTTTTTTTGTAGTGATAGGGCTAGAGGTATGTCATAGGACAATTCTATAATTTATTATAAAGTATTAACTCTGTAATAAAATCTCATTCGAAATAAAATGTGTTTTTCTTTCTATTATATATTTGATCCGACCTTTTGGTTCAGATATATTCAGACTGAATGGATAAGTTAGACTTGACGATCATTGAGGAAGACAGCCCGGAGAGATGATTATTAGGCTCGAAGATCAAGCGCTGGTAATGATATGAAGCGACGATCAACCAAGACCATGAGATAGACTCTTCAAAACAGTCTAAGTATGGAATAACGTCTTCCCTAGCTTATCCCTTTCCCTAGGGGATCAGTACATAACCTCGATTTTTATTTCAAACTTGGTAAGATCGATATAGAGTGATAAGGACGGCCTCATTACGCTACATTTCAAGTTTCAAGTAATTTGGAGTTCGTATGCTCAAGTTATGGACAAATTACTTCACCTATTAAAAGAGATCGGTATAAAAGGGATTGGTATAAAAAGGGATCGTCCATATTCAGCTCTCACTACATATTGCAACATCGATAAGTCAATAACTCAAAATCTACAAATGCTATCAACATGAAACTTAGAGTATAAGCTAATTAGATCATGTGGAACATCCCATAAGGATCACATGACATTTGGAAGAGATTGAAGGGATCGGTATCTATCCCTCTAGTGGGATTGGCAGAAATCAGAATTTAAGCAACGCTACTTCATGAAAAATGCGATATTTCACAAACTATACGTCGGGATTGCACGAAATTTGGAAGGTAAGTAGCTGACATCATGGGGCATCCCTCAGAGGGATCGCAGCCCATTTAGATGCATTAATAGGGATCAGTACTGATCTCTATTGTAGGCACCGATGGGCCTGCAAATTTTTGGGTAGCCTCATCTTGTTCTCCCGAACGTACTGGCAATATTTCAGTTCGATCCGTGCACGTCTTCTCCTATAAATACAGCAGACATGGCGTTAGAAAATGGATCCTGCTTTCTCTGCAAAGGCTTTGCTATTTTTATTCTTCACTTTTGTACTGATGGATCCCAGCTGATCCAAACATTCTTATAATCGTAATCAAGTGGAAGATCAATAAAAATATAAAGTGGACAAGCCAACATTAACGAACCACTATTAAAAATTTGTGTGTTCCTTTATTTTTTTTGCTTTGTTTTAATTTCATTCTTCATTTAATCTCTACCAGATTCTATTAGGTGTTGATGCCCATTTTAAGCAACAACAATATACATGATATAATATGTTATATTAATAAATTAATTTATTTAAGCATATTTAGTAGAAATCCATAAATTGTATGCTTTTTGATAGTAATTACAATATGTTATAATTATGAGTGGTTTATTAAATTTAACAAACATAATATTTTAATTATTCCTAGTTAAGATATATCGAGACTGTATATCAATACATACGTTGAGACTATAATATATAAAACTTTCCAAATATTAGACAATATATTCCTTATTTCTGCTTGGAGCATCAACATGTTAAATACTGATAGCTATTAGATAATTATGGATGATTGACTCGATAGTTTTTGTTGATTAATATTGTTGTGTAACGGCGGTCGGACCAAGTTTTCCATCTCCAGCATGTGGCGTACGCATATGAGTTGACATACACTTTATTTAACAAAAGGAATCTCCAAATTTACATGTTTACTAACCCATATTTTTATATCACTTCTCCAAGTTATTAGGCGACGCAAGACTAATTTAGTTGCAAATAGTCATTCCTCCTTATCACATTCGAGACAACCCTAACAATCTCCCCCATGACTTACATCCCATTGGAGTACTTTTAAGAGAATTATTTGTCTGCATGGCCCTATTCATATCCTTGGGCTCTTATACCATTTGTTGTGCAAAGACGGTCGGATCAAGCTCCCCATCTCCAGCATGTGTCATACGCATATTAGTTGGCACGTGCTTTATTGTAGCAAAAGGAATTTTCAATGTTACATGCCTACCAACTCATATTTATACATAATTTCTCCAAGTTATTTAGTGATGTAGAGCTATTCCAATTCTAAACCGTCGTTCCTCATTATCATGTGTGAGAAAAACCTAACAAATATAACCAAGGCCGAATAGAAAATACCATTGTGATAATATTACACCAGTCTCTCAACCTAAGAATACCATCAAGCTTCAATGTAGAAACCCCACTTTGATTATAGTTAAATTATGATACGATGTCTATCGAGCGACAATAGTTGGGCTGAGTGGAGGCATTGAAAGTGAGACACCATTCAATAGAGAATTCGACTTCTCAGTTACATGAGGTTAGTATCACAATCAACTGACGTTAACTGAAAGTCAAATTCTCTAGCCAGCAATTCTATGATGATCCATATATTAAGTATCAAAGGATCATAAAATATTGTTTGATGTCATACAACTCTATAACTTTGGGGAATGTCTAATAATGATAATTTTTACCCTTAGAATTTTTATTGAATAGTTTTGATCCTATAAAGCTTGTGAGGCATATAACTTTTGGTGGAAGCCGAATCAGGGTATGAAATCACTTTTATTAGATAGGGATGATGATTTCTCTTTCAATAGAGCAGTTATAGTAGGAAAACAAACTTAACATTTAGGAGATATGCCCGTTTGAAGTTTCCTTTAATTTTGAACAACTTAGTGAGTAATTAGTGGATTAATGGCTAATCCCAAAAGCCCACTTTGAGATTAGAGCCAAGGAGGGCTGATGAAACTCTCTCTAGTCATTTCACACTTCCTAGTAAGAGAAGTCACCATTAACTTCCCCAAGCCATAAACTGCTCTAAAACTTAATTTATTTAGCCAAATCATGTTATTAAGAAGGAGATTAGCGAGATTGGCACTTGATTTTGGAGATTTGTTATATTGGAGGATCTTGGATGCTGAGCTACCACTGCTCATCTTGGATTTCATGCCATTTTTAGGTTGCTTCGAATCTGTATGAGTGGTTAGAACCTCTCACTTACTAATTATCCATTATATACCTAAAATGATGGTTTTAAAATAGTTTATAAACTTTAAAATGTGTCGTAAATCATATCTAATCACTTATGTTATTTATAAATGATTTTACACGGTTTTATGAAAATGTATTCTTATGAATATTCCTTGTTCTTATAGATCTTCTCTATTTTCTTACACCTATATCTAGGATATCTTTTGTTATGTATGCTTGCTTTGCTTTAATATGTTGTATATGTTGAATGCTTACATGTATATTGTTTTTTTTGGTTGAAAACACCGAGCAAGTGATGACTTTGAAACAGGATTAGACAAGTTACAATTGGAACCGACTTGATGCGAGTCGTGTGGGGTGACAAGGAAGGCCACATGAAGCTACATTACAAATTTTACGCCATTTGGAATTTGTTTGCTCGAGATATGGGAAAGTAAAGCATGGATCAGTGGTGGCACTCATGTATTGGATCTGGGTGCTTCTACTTCAGGTTCACATGCAAAAGCCTCGGGTCCTATAAGGGTTTGCTTCGAGCCATCTTGGAAGGAAGTGGGATCGGCTATGGCTTCAAGTCTTGGTTTGGTGAGAGTATGATTTTGTGGTTCTTGGATCGGTAGTCCTCGGGTCGGTGGTGCATAGGTTCGATGCAGCATTGTTTGGGGGTTGCATAAATTGGTGGTACATGGTTCAAAAGTGCATGGATCTGAGTGTGGGTCGGTGGTGCTTGGTTTGGTGGTAGGGAAAACAAAAGCTTGCTCCAAGTTTCTTGCGTACTTGCTTCAGATTCTAGGCATGAGGACTTCTGGCCTTTGTTTTGTTCACTTTGGGTTCCACGCATGGGGACTTGGAGGGTGCAAGGAAGCAAGTGGAAGTGGGCATAGTAGAATGCCAAGTAGGCTTAAATGTTTAACAAATTTTTTGGTCAAATGATTAAAGCCTTGGGTCAGTTCGAGTTATACAACTCAGTGTTGTCCCATGGACCTTAATAAGCACGGCTAGTGATGAAAAGTGATGACTTTGCTGTACTTCGAGACGCGAAGCATAAGGCTACGAGCCGAACTTAAGGAATTATTACAGTGTGATTATGAAACAAATCACGATATTCTACGACTAGTGGTGATTGTCTAGAATTGTCCCCACTTTTGCGACTTTAGACAAGAGTTACATGATGACTTATAAACCAGTTCGAGGATGAGCTCTACTATGGATGAAATGTGCAAATGGATCTTTGATACTCGAAGGTTTTAATGTATACTCGTAAAGTATGAATATGTGAGGATGCTCACTTGAGCTTTGACATGCCTAAGATCTCTTAACGTTATTATATATCTTACCCTAGACTACAATAATCCGTAGTTTAGTTCTTAGACTACTAAGTGGTGTGGATTCGAGTATCAAGAAAGCGAGATATTGAGTAGCCTTTGAGAGTCGCTACATGATGTGACTTATATGCGGAATGTGGAATGATATGTAATATGGAAATGTATAACTTAAGCTAATAATATAAGAAAACTAAAAGAAAGCAATAAGTAAAAGATTGCACGACGATTTTTATACTAGTTTGGACTCCATGTCCTGCATCCAATCGGACAATTCCTAGAACCCTCATGGAATTTCACCAACCAACAATCACTTGATCCGCATAAATGCGTGTCTAAAATACTTCATGAATAACCGAACTGGACTTCAGCTTTTTCCTGATATCCAACATGACTTCAACTATGAAAGCAATAATTCCAAATTTGACTTTGATGTGTTCTTTTACAACATGTATAACGCACTCTTTAGTACACCTTTCTTATAATATCCTTTGATGATTGTGAATTGAAGGTGTAGATGTTAGGAACTGAGATGTTGGTTTTGATGACAACAACCTTTTCAATTTATCTTATTATAAAATATACACTAACACTGTTGTCTATATATATATATATATATGCAGTATATATATATGCAGGTATTGATTACTGAAGACTGATCAGTATAAAGACTCAAGACTCAAGATTGAAGACTCTAGATTATCAAGATCAAGATTTCAAGGTATGTGTCAAGTTTTTGTTAAAATTTCATAATAGCACGAAAATCTTCATTCCGAATTTCATTTGGGATGGAACCTATATCAACCTTCTTAGTGGCTCACAAACCCGGCTTACAAACCCACGACAAGTAGCTTACAAACATACGACAAGTGGCTTACAAACCCACGAATATCCTGGTTTTGTATAAATTCTCGAGTCCTGATGTGACGAGATATTCTACAGGAAGAAGCTTGCAAAACTACTTCAAAATGGTTTTTCAAAATGATTTTCAAAAATGCTTTTCAAAATTTAGCCTTAAAATTATCTTTTCAAATGATTTTCAAAAGGATGTTTTAGCCTTAAAATATTATTTGTTTTCCTTTTAAAATAAACTCTTGTTTTAAATTTCATTTTCAAAATAAATTTTACATTGTTTTTTAACTAGGGATGTCGACATCATGAGATTCCTCTTGTCGACATGGTGGCCGTTGAATTCAAAAGTTTTAATTTTCAAAAGAAGTGTATATTCGTTTAAATCTCTTCACGAATGGTTATGACGGTTGGTGCTTTATAAATAGCCTTCACAAACGAATTTTTTAACCAACTAATTTATTATTTTCTTCACTCCTTCTCCACAAATCCATTTTCTAAAATTTTCATATTTTTAAGATCATGCTGAAATTCTGCCGAATTCTCAAGTGAATTAAATTAGAATATTATTCTTTTTTGATTCTCTGTCCTCTCTCGAAGATCAAAGTGCTATTCAGAGTTATAGGATCAATTTATAATCAAAAGTTTATCGAGTCTCTCTATAAGGCATGGTTGTGCTTCAAAATCAATTGAGTGATCTTGTGTCCCGTAAATCAAGACAGTTTGCTTCAGACTCATGAGACAGGAGGGTACATCAAGGCCTTTAGAAATTGAGGATTGTAATCTCGACATTGGTATAATAAAAATCGGTTTAAGGTGTTTTCCTTAGAACAGGACTGATGTAGGGTAACTCCGAACCAGTATAAAAGCCAGCGTGTTCATTCCTTTTACCGCTTTTTATTTACTTTCCGCGTTTGTGTTTGATTCTGTGAATGTTCTGTAATTAAGTTCTGCATTTGTTCGTGTCATAGTTTCAATTTAGTTCATATAAGTCTTAGAATTCATTAAACACTATTTACCCCCCTTTAGTGTTAAATTAGCCTTAAGATCCTTAATCTATTGTCCCTTTCAATTGGTATCAGAATAAGGTTTTCATAGTTTTCATAATCTGAAACTTGAAAATTGTTTTAATGCCTACCAACACTGGTAATGTCAACTCTGGCATTAGTTCTGTTATCCCTAACACTAGTTCATCTGTAGAAGGTCGGTCTAGTGTCAAACCACCATTTTTCAATGGCAGTAATTATGCATATTGGGCTTGTAGAATGGAAATTTATTTATAATCAGTAGGATTAGACACTTGGAATATCACACAAACTGCCAACTACCAATTTTTCCCAGTGAACTACTAAGCAAAAGGGTGTTGCACAAAATAACTCAAAGGCCATAAATATATTATTTTGTTCACTAGATAGGAATGGGTTTAACAGAGTGTTTGTTTGTAAGTCTGCATTTGAAATCTGGAAAATTTTGCAAGTTACTCATGAAGGAACAAGCAAAGTTAAACAGACTAAAATTTCCATATTAACCAATCAGTTTCAATTGTTTAAAATGCATGCAAATGTGTCCATTTTCGACATGTATTGTCGATTTCAAGATATTGTTCATTCACTAATTGCACCGAAAAAAAAATCAAAGGAAGGCCAAGTCAGAAAAATTCTAAATTCACTCACTCCAGAATGGAATCAAAAGACACTTGCAATCGAAGAGGCAAATGATATCAGTCTAATGAAAATAGAAGAATTGATTGGGAATCTGATGTCTTATGAAGTTCAACTGCAAGGAAGAAGAGAAAACAAGATTACAGAAAAGAAGTCGTTAGCTTTCAATGCAACAACTGAAGATTCGGAACCAGACAGTGATGGGGAGATTACTTTCATGACAAGAAACTTCTAAAAATTCCTAAAATATAGAAAAATGAATAATTACAAAAGAAATGATCAATGGAATTCCAGAAATAATACGGAGAACGTCAACAATGATAGATGCTACAATTGTAATAAAGTCAGGCATCATAGAAAAGATTGTCCGTATCCAGATAACAATTGTTCCCTCCAAACAGATCAAGGAAAAGAAAGAAAGCATACACAGCAATTCTTGATGACTCAGTCTCATCATCCAGTGATGATGAAAAGAAGATGGATAATTCAAATATGTGTTTCACTGCTATTCATGAATCAGAAGACGATAGGAGTATGGATCCAAAAATAGATACGCATTTACATCATTTTTAATTTGTCTTGTTTGAATGGATGCTTGTTTGTTTGCTTGATTCTTTTTAAATTCCTTGAATTTTAAATTCAAATTTATCCCTTGAAAATTGAATTTTAAATTCAAATTTATCCCTTGAAAATTGAATTTTAAATTCAAATAATATTATTTTAATAATTTTTTAAGTATTAAACTATTAAGATTTAAATATTATTATATTTAATGTTATCACATGAATTATATAATAAGAATATAGGATATAAAATATTCATTTATTAGAAAGTAGGAATATAAACTTGTCCTTTGATTCAATAGGCACATGTCGACATACACAGATACCCCATGTTGACATGCACCTCAGAATATGATTTTAAAATTTGAATTCAAACTTTTGAATTTCACTCCACCTTTTCACCAACTTCAATGCTCTAGAAAGATGCCTCTTGACCAGAGAACATGTCAATAGAATCTCTATTTAGTTCACCTCTTTATCATCACTTTTCACTTTTATTTCAAATTTTAAATTTATCTTCATTATCTTCAACCCCTCTCAAACTTCTTCAATGGCCTCTTCAAGCACTCCTAACACCATTATGCTTCCAAAATCTATCAAAAAATTTCTTTTTAATGACCCGGAAGTTATCAAAGCTTACATAAACTATGTAAACTTCGGTAAAATTCATACAGAAAAATTTGCAATTTTTGAAGATTTTCCTTCTTATGAATTTGAAACCTTTTTCAACAATATTCTATTCTTATTTTAGTAGATAACAAACAAAATGATTTTGTATGTTATCCAAATCTTATTAAGATGTTTTATGCGAATTTTAATCATGGTTTTTATGATGGACAAATTTGGGGTAGTGTTAAAGGAACATAAATTGTTTTGGATTGTCAAATTTTGGGAAATATTTTGGGATGCAAGTACATCGGAATGAATCTCTCAGAATTTCAAATAAATGAAAATGATCGAGAGACATTTCATCACATCTTTGAAGGGGATGATAATTTTGAATTCAAAAACCGTTATTTTTGTCCAAAAGCAAGAATTGTTAACCTTCTTATTCAACACACTCTTATACCAAGATTGGGAAACTACAACAACCTGAATTTGAAAGTTTGTAAAGCTTTTTTTGTAATTTTTGAAAATTATGGTATTAATTAGGCTCGAGTTATATTGGATGAGCGAAGGCCTAAGAATTTTACTATAGGTGAAAACACATTATATCATGGAATTTATCTCACCCGAATTTTTAATTAGTTTGGAGTTGATTTCAAAAGGGAAGAATTTATAACTAGAAAAGTGTACAACCATGAAAACATTTCCTTTATGCAAATTTCGTTAGTGTTTCAACCATATGAAATACTTACGGAAAAAGAAGAAAGGCTTGCTCATGAAGAGATGAAAGAAATGGAGGAAGAAGAAGAAGAGGAAGGAATGGAAATCGAAGAGGAGGAAGAGGAAGATCAAGAAAATTCCTTAGAAAATAGTGAATTTCCTACTAATTTCGCTAATCCATCCAATAAGACAATTCTTAATAATCAATGAATTATAGTGGAAAATCAAAAGACACTTAAATGATTAATGAGTAAGAAAATGGACAAGATTTCCACTAAAATCGACAAGTTCTTCTGAAAACTTAGTTGAAAGCTTGGACTGTCATCTTCTTTATCTTCATCTAGTTAGTTTTAGTTCATGTTATCTTAGTTCTATCTTTGTATTTTCTTTATTTTAGTTAATATTGTATTATCTTATATAATGTTGACTCGAATCATTAATGAAATCTTTCATTTTCTGTCATTCAACTTCACTTGTCTATGTAATTGCTTGTTTTTGTATTATACAAATTTTAATTGAATAGATTTTTTCATAATATTCAAAACAAAGCAAATTGTCACTTTAGGCAGAGGCATGTCAACATCTACCATCCCCCATGTCGACATACAACGAGCAGAAAATAGTTACTCTTTCAAATTTTAATTTCATGTAACTAACTTGTGTCTATTCATTTTAAACGACCTTCCACCCCTATTTATACCTATTTTTCTAGAATAAATTATCAAACTTCATTTCTAATCACTCCCTTTCATAGTTCTTTCTATTTCTTGAAGTATGGCTTCTCCGATTAAGAATCTAAGTGATAATCTTGAAGAAACTCTCACTTCTTTCAAGAATATTCTTACATTCATACTTCGTAATCCACGCCACTTAGAATTAAGTCAAATATAGATGATCAGGAGCAAGAGAGACATTTTGACGCCCTTCGTTGGATGATCTCAGCCCTTAACAAGGACAATCTCGAAGGAAATCCACCAGTCATTCTCCACAAAGATAAAGAAGAATGGGATGTCATCAAAGCAGACCCTATCTTTGGAGAAGATGGATGGGTGGAAGTACCAAGGAATGTCTAGTCATTCTATATGTTATTTTCTTGATTTGATTGGTGTGTTTTAAACTTGATTGATTTGACTTATTTAAAAAACATTTGGTATGGTTTATATATATGATTGGATTGAATAGTCATTGTAAATATGATTGGATGATGATTGATTTACTTCTGAATTATACTTATGACCACACTTAGCACTTATTACACTTATATATGGATTACTCTATTATGGTTGATAAGCTTATATCAAGTTCAGGGAATTTTTTAGTAAGGAGTTTTTGTTGATGACAAGGGGGAGAAGTTATAAAATAACAGTTGGCTTGGAGTAAGGGAGAGTTATGATTAGAGTAAGGAGGAGTCATGGAGTAAGGGGGAGTTATGATAGGAGTTATGGTAGGGTAAATATATTCTATAAATACAGGTTGTCATCATCAAAAAGGGGAAGATTGTTAAGAACTAAGATGTTGGTTTTGATGACAGCAACCTTTTTAACTTATCTTATTATATAATATATACTAACACTGTTGTCTAGATAGATATGTATTTGCATGATAAATATATATATATATATATATATGCAGGTATTGATTACTGAAGACTGATCAGTATAAAGACTCAAGACTCAAGATCGAAGACTTTAGAGTATCAATATTAAGATTTTAAGATATGTGTCTATTTTTTGTTAAAACTTCATAATAGCACGAAAATATTCATTTTGAATTTCATTTGGGATGGAATCCATTTCTACCTTCTTAGTGGCTTACAAACCCATGACAAGTAGCTTACAAACCTACGACAAGTGGCTTACAAACTAACGAACATTCTGGTTTTGTACAAGTTCTCGAGTCCTGATGTGATCAGATATTCTGTAGGAAGAAGCTTGCAAAACTACTTCAAAATGGTTTTTCAAAATGATTTTCCAAACTGCTTTTTAAAATATTTTAGCCTTAAAATTATCCTTTTCAAATGATTTTCAAAAAGATGTTTCAGTCTTAAAATATTATTTGTTTTTGTTTTAAAATAAACAATTGTTTTAAACTTCATTTTCAAAACAAATTTTACATTATTTTTTAACTAGAGATGTCGACATCATGGGATACCCCATGTCGACATGGTGGCCGTTGAATTCAAAAGTTTCAATTTTCAATAGAAGTGTCCATTCGTTTAAATCTCTTCACGAATGGTTATGACCGTTGGTGCTTTATAAGCAGCCTTTACAAACGAAGTTTTTAACCAACTAATTTCTTATTTTCTTCACTCCTTCTTCTCTACAAATCCATATTCTAAAATTTTCATATTTTTAAGATCGTGCCGAAATTCTGCCGAATTCTCAAGTGAATCAAATTAGAATATCATTTTTGTTTGATTCTTTGTCCTCTCTCGAAGATCAAAGTGCTATTCAGAGTTATAGGATCAATTTGTAATCAAAAGTTTATTGAGTCTCTCTATAAGGTGTGGTTGTGCCTGGAAATCAATTGGGTGATCTTCTCTCCCATAAATCAAGAGAGTTTGCCCTGGACTCATGAGACAGGAGGGTACCTCAAGACCTTTAGAAATTGAGGATGTAATCTCGACATTGGTATAATAAAAATCTGTATGAGGTTTTTGCCTTGGTACAAGACTGGATGTAGGGTAACTTCGAACCAGTATAAAATCCGGTGTATTCTTTCCTTTTACTACTTTTTATTTACTTTCTGCATCTGTGTTTGATTATGTGATTGTTCTGTGATTAAGTTGTGCATTTGTTTGTGTCGTTATTTCAATTTAGTTTATATAAGTCTTAGAATCCATTAAACACTATTCACCCCCCTCTAGTGTTAAATTAGCCTTAATATCCTTAATCTGATATCCCTTTCAGTAGAAATATAGAAAGAAGGGAATAGTTTAAAGCATTTTTGATTTCATAAAGTGTATTAGAGATTTAGAAAGAAAGGGGGAGATGATATCGACAAGTGAATTTGGTATTTATTCATAGTAGTGAAATGATAAACTAAAGAGTAGTGATTGTTAAAAAGATCACATCTTCTCAAAAGCAGGCACTTCTTTTTAGAAAACAAATGTCTATTCAACATATAGCGGTTTATACATTCTCATGCATTTATGCTGAAAGGTCAGATGTTTGACTTTAGTATATAAAAAAAATTAAAATGAGGTCAGACGTCAGAATAATGGGGTCAAACATTTGAACACACTCTAAAATAGAATGTGTTTAGTTTTGACATAATTCAAATGTCTAGTAATATGATTCGAACATTCGACTTTTTTCATAAAATCCTGATTTGTACACAGACAGGCATTCGACTTATCAGGCTCAGATGTTTGGCCATTTTCCAAAAAAAAAACGTTTAGAAAAGACTGATTCAGATGTTTAAAAGATGTTACCAGACATACGAGCGCTAGGTCAGAAATGTGGGTAATGTTTCCAAATGTATGATACGCTGATAGTAAAAGCATTTGTACTTTACTTGGTAAGACATGCAAGTCAATGCTTCATGAGCCCAGGTTTGAATCCTAATGTTGCGACTTATTTTTATGTTGGTCAGACATCTGAGTAATGCTAACAGATGTCTAAGAACCTTGTATTAAAAGTGTTTGCAGTTCATTTAGTAAAAAGTGAAAATTAGTCCTCTATGACTGTAGCGAACCGGGATTTTCAACCCACGAAAATCGAATCTATACGTTCACTGTATAACATGCTCAATATTCAGGTACCGGAAACATGGATTGCTAGGGCTGAAGAAGGAAAGGTAGAAGAAGAAACAGAAAACAACAACATAGAATCTCACAATCATAGTAGAACAAAATATAATATATAATAACAGATTTTAAATACAAGAACTATACTGTTAATATACATACCATTATTAGAGTACAATAGACAACAACCAATCTGGACAGTTTAATAACTTGTCCTTGCATAGTGGAAAAATAAATCAAGTATGGGAATACGTCTTTGTCATCTAGCTCGTCTCCTGAGCTCCATAGCAACCTATCCTGAATCTGTAATACTCAGTCTAATTCAAGCATTATAATAAAATAACATCCGAGTCGGTCTGGAAAAGCAGTGTGAGAAAACACACTCAATTTGAATTATTAAATTTATCAAAATCATTTGAAAAAACTAAGGTATCTCGTAAGATCGCGTCACACATAAACACGAAGGGTTTTTCCCTTACGATAACCAAAACATTTGATATCAAAATCATCTGATATTATAATAGTGTCTATAGAAAGTAAACATAAAGTAGTCGAAATGCTTGTATCTCACATTTCAACATAGTTGGGCCTGTACGGTGCTTATTAGAGAATGGATTCCATACAATGACTGGGCTACTGGGGTACCGTCCATCATAGTACACCTCTAAAAAATGTACCGAGGACCTCGCGGGTATACACTGCCAGTACAGGACCGACCTACGTCTAACCTAGATACTATCGAAAATGTTATCACCCCGGTGTTCCCACCCTTAAATCGAGCACTCAATTTTTCCATGCACAACCATATCCATAATTATAATATATTCGAGGGTATCTAGAAAAGTGATAACATACCCTAATTAGGTGCAACCCACTTAATCTTGCTGCATCTCCCCTGTTTTAGTCATTCTCGGTTGATGAGGCTACGTTTGCCTTTTAAGAAAAATTTCACTTAGAATGCTTATCGTTCTCCAATGACGATGTTTAGATAGCATTCGTCCTTACAAGTTGTCCTGGGTGTGGACAAACCGGATCACCATCTTCACTATCTTCACGATATCACCTTCGCAACGTTCAAGCCGGATCAAAGTTGTTTTCGAATAATTAAATCCAATCCCAGTCTCTTCGAAACGACTATCGAATTCGGCCAAATTCGATAGTCGGTTATAAAAACTATCAAATAACATACATAAGCAATCACCAGGCCATTTTATAAATTTTGGAAACATTCATCCCAAATATCCTTCCAAAGATATTTATTCAAATCTCTTCTAGTATTTCAATATTTTTAAACAATTTCAAATACTTATCCATAACCGGATGTTTTTAAACTATTTCAACACTTAGAAATATTTTCGAATCCAATTTACAACACTTAGAAAAATATTTCTATTTAAACCATTTCAGACTTAAAACATTTTCCAAAACCCTCCTTTCAATACTTAGGAGAATATTTCTTAACTTATATCATAATCGCTGGAATTATTAATAAATTTCTTCTTACAATTTCCAAGACCGATTTATATTCTTTTATAAATCCAACCAATAATTTATAGAATTTTTTATGAATTCGGATTTCATTTTCAAAGTTCCCATATTCAACGTTTTTGAAATTTCATTTCCTCCAAAACCCTTATAGAATTCCACTTATCAAAAAAGTATCCATTTTATAAACCCTGTCTATGAATCTCGAGAGAATTTATAAATAATTTTCAATCACTTCAAATATATATATATACACACACACACATATATGATAAGCATTTTTAAAGAATACAAATTTATTTTTAAAACATGTTCAAGTAATTATTTCAAAATATCATAACTCTTTAAATAAACATCGATTACTTGATTCCAATTCATTTTTAAATAAACAAATCAATTTTTAAAGCTGATTATAAAAATTGTAATTTATCACAATAGATATTAAACATTTCAAAATCCACTTACCAAAGTCTTCAATACTAATACTTTAAATTTACACAGTAAATAAATAAAATTTCCTTTTAAAAACCCAAATTAACTTCTTAATAAATAAAAATATACTTTTAAAGTCTCAATAACCAATTTAATTTATAAATTCCTCTCCATTCACATCACATCGCTTCCATTCCTATCTCCTTAACTATTTTCACTTTTCAAAAATAGTATCCACTATTTTTCCCAACCCTGTTTCCATATTCTAATACGAATTCACCCTATGAATTTATATTCCCAAGTTATCATCTGATTTCGATTTTCTTTATTAATAAGCATCGTCTATAAATTTATAATTCCTCTAAGTTTAACTTGTTTATAAAAACAATCTTATTTATAAATTTTATTTTATAAATTCATTATCTAATGAATTCCATTTATCCTGCCAATATAATTTTTTATTTCAATTCCAACTCCTTTTTATATTTTTTCGGACATCGTTTAAAAATATTTTATATAGATTATTTCTAAAATTTCTATTTAAACAATTTATGGATTAGTTAAGTTCAACCAAATCAAACTTATTGTCTATCCAATCAATTTCTTTCTAAAATAGTCCAAATTTCGATGTAATTATTTTTATATTCAAAATCTCCTTTTAGTTCCTTAAAAATTTAAAAATAATATTTATGGTATTTAAAATACCAAAATCAAGGCTAGTGCTACTATAGCATCCAAAATTCAATCACAACAAATCTATATCAAATATATTCACACACATCGTATATCCTTATATATGAACAATTAATATATTTTTGAGGAATCCAGTTGGATCCCTTCAATCTATTTCCATGCATCCGCAAATGTTAATACAACATAAAACTACCAATCCCACTTCGAGGGGGATATCGCGGTATATAGGTCATCCGCTATTATGCGGACGCATAGGGTCTCATCCACTCCAATAGGCAAGAAATATGTCCAACTACCAATATATATACACTACTATATATATAATATAACATTCAATTGATAAATTTATAAGTTCATCCAGTTAACCAATAATTAATTATAATTTCTAAAAATGAAATAGCAATCAAAAAAGAGTGAGATTAACTCACATTGGTTTTTAATTTGTCGATCGATCCAAATATATCCTATTGCTTAGATTCTGTAGCTTCGAATCCTATTCGACTGGTTCCGTGCGATTTAAGCTAGCATGAGAGATATGGATTAAATACGGTTTGGGTGATTAACTTACTAATCAACTAAAATTAATAAACTAATTATCTTTCATAAATATAATTTCACCCTTAGTCCTTCTCTCTGAATTCCACTCACCTAAACATGAACAAGGCCTCAACACACTAAAACGCACACAACACCACCCCTAATTCGAGCTACTGTGGTGAAAACACACTGCCACCTTCATTCATCTAACGAAGCAACGACACCTAAGGCGCCAAGCACTCGTTGTCGGCGCACATACCAACCAACACGACTTGCTTGCGTGCCCTAACCCTAACCGCCGGTCGCGCTTCCCAATCTCCAAGCGCGGTGCAGCTGCCATCAATATCCGGCCTCCCTCGTGACACCACCGCCTCTAGGCGCGCCCTCGACCTACAACCCATCGGAGCACTGCCTTTCAATTCGCTTCCCACTTCCTCCCAGAGACCACGCGTCGCCCTGCCTTATCACGGATAACCCTACCGCACATTTCGACTGCGAATTGATCTCAAGGCCGCTTTGCGGTTAATCGTAATTTGAATTTTTTTATATGAGAAACAACTTCGAACAAGGAGGAAGAAGATAGGGGAAATTCGCGATTTATAAAAGAAGAGGGGGCAGCTTCGCGATGAAATTAGGTCAGCGTTGACCACTGAAATTAATTTTAGTATAAAATTTTCAATAATCTCGTTATTAACAACTTAAAATTTTGAATTTTATCGAAGCATGCCACCTGGTGTTTCTAATGTTATACTCCCATTCCGAACCCAATGGAACAAGCCTCGAGTCCTAATTCGATCGTTCGTGGAAGATAGCTTTTTAAATCGACTATTTAAATTAATTTAATTAAATTATTTCTAGGCATTTTCAGATCGCACAACCAAACGGTAATCCAAAAGCTACGAAATTTGAAATTTGATAATAATACACGATCATGGATCCAATGAATAGGTTTCGCCGAATTCCAAGATTGTGCTCCAGATCGCTATTTTAACGTATCGATTAATATCAACAATTTTCAAATTTACGAAACCGCCTAAAATTCAATTTTAAAATCTTACTAACTAAATTATAAATTCCAAATCCAATATTTAAACCATTTAAATATTCAAAATCAATGACGAAAAATCTGGGTCGTTAATTCCTTCCCCTTTAAAAGAATTTCGTCCCCGAAATTGATAACGCAGGAAAATTGCTCCAAACCCATTAACTTTCTCGAAACCCGCTTAGTTAAAATTCAGTATTTCACTTTTTCTAAACCATTTTCATCCAAACCTTTAGTTCCCATTTCTTACTCAAAACCCTTTTCTTTGAATTTTCAATTTTGAAGTCAAATTTCTGTTAAGTTTTTCTGCCAAAATTTTTAAATTTTTGTGGCAGAATCTCCCTTGTACAGAGAGCCTTTTGCAATACGACAACAGAGATAAAAATATATACATCGATCCACTCGGTCGGAAAACACAGTATGTATAAATATTTATCATTTTTGGTATTTAATCCAAAAGCGTGCCTTATTTAGCTTTTTTAAGCATGCGAGCTTATTTTATATGCAATTTGCGTGACCAAAATCAATCAGAACAGCTCCATATACCTATACTTACTAAATATAAAAATGTAAGTTCCATAAACATGAAAATTCAATAACATTTCACTTATTTCACTAGTTAAACACAATATTTCATAACCAAACATGTTAACATATGTTATAAGCAATTAATGTTTCTGATACTAATTTAATTATTTTCAATCAATCCATATATCATTTCATTCAATTCGAATGATTTACAACCAAAGTATTTGCATTTAATTCATTTTCATGCCAACAAACTCATATCCATTTCAAATTGACTTAGAAATCAATCTATTCACTTTCCACTTATTCGTAGAATTTTATTTTCTTTCGTTTTTGTCAAATGACAATTTTTTCTATGCAAATTCTGCGATATTCATTTAATGAAAAAAAGCATTTGAGCTTATAGTCATTTTAAATTGATTCCAAATCAATTTATATTCAATTCCATTCCATTTACTAATTAATTTAATTATTTCATTCACATATTCCACTTCAAACTTAGCTTCATGCTTGAATTCATAATATCCAAGGCCATATTCAATTTATTTACACTAAAATTGAATTTATTTATAACTCAAGTCATTGCTATTTCAATCCAATTCCATTTTATTCAACAACATTTCAAAATATATTTAACTCGCTTATAAGTAAGTCGAATCTTATTTATAACTCAAATTCCACATTTCATTTCAATTTCAATTTATTAACTAACCCATTTAATTAGTCAATTCCAATTTCCATTGCACAATTAGATCTTTATTACAAAAATTATTCCATTTAATTTACATGAGTTCAAATTCATTTTGTAATTCAAGTTTGGATTTTATTTCTATTAAGATTTTGACTCTATTAAATGTATTTGGTTTTGATGGATTCTATTAGTTTTTCCTATTTGAATGCTTCCCCTACAATAAAGCTCCCCCAACATAGATGCGTGTAGTTAAAATCGAAAAATTAAGTAAAAATAACTTTGAATAAAAACACTCTCGAATATTAGTAAGAATATTGCTCAAAAATCAAAATCTTAACCTCACTTCCCCTTTTGCTATCATCAAAAATAATAATAGTTATTGAAATAGCTAAGATTTTGATTAAAAATATAAATCAAATCAAGAGAGAAATATTACTTTCAAATTTCAATTAATAAAAAAAACCATAATATTTTACTAATTAGAAACAAACTCCACTTTAGAGAAATGGTGGGATTATGGAAAATTTTATATAGTGACAAGAGTTTGATATTTCAATAAAGGAATAATTTGAGCATTTTCTCTTTTCAAATATTGTACAAAAAATGTGAAGCACTTACTAGCCATGCATAACCGTTAGGACTTTTAAATGAGGTTACGAGTTATCCCTCCTTTTAAAAAAAAACTGTCAAGTATTTTCTTACCATGCATAACCGTGAGGACTTTTAAATGAGATTAGAATATACTTGATATTTATTCCTTTCTTATATGCGTCCCATCCATGCATAACCGTGAGGACTTTTAAATGAGAATAGAAGCCCATATATAGAAATTCTAGTAGTTCACCCATGCATAACCGTGAGGACTTTTAAATGAGAGTGAATACTTTGGATGTTTTTATTGCAAAAAATAAAATAAAAACAAATAATTTCCCATTTAAAATACCACATTTTGACATACTACATTGGATTTTAATGAGTGATGGCCGTTAGAAATATGATAGAAATAGAGATGGTCATGGAATATTTACCAATAAAAGTTATGATAAATCTTGTTTAAATTTTTAAAGAAATTTACTAAATATACTATCTTAAGTCATCATATATGATTAATATCGACACTCATCACTTTTTCAATCACTGTTTGTCTTTTGATAATTAGTAGGGTGCCATATGAGTTAATGTAGTCATTTAAGATCAAATCAAAAAATAATCAAAAAATTAAATTTTTTAAAATGACTAATCTGAAATGAAGTCAACAAAAACTATTTTCTGGAAGGGGTTTTATATAAGAAAATGTCTTCTAATTGAAAATCAGTTGAAATGAAAAATATGCAGATATTTTCTTTGAAAATGTGATGCAACTTATGAATGTCACAACATAAAACTCGTTCCACTAATAGTTTTTCTATCAACTAGACAACAACATAATCTGCATCTGAAAAAACTTTTGAATCAAGGTTATCATAAGTTGGATATCATAGACCAGACCGTGAAGTTGCAAAAAATACCTTAAAATCCTTTTTACAGCTTTTAAATGAAATTCTTTTGGATTTTGAATTGAAACCGTGCATATAAACAACTAGTGAACATAGTGTTAGATCTTGAACAAATATATCCATGTGTACCTACAGTAATCATCAACCAACTCAAGACACTATCTCTTATCACTTAAACTTTCAATACCGTTAGTCCAAGCAAATCTATATGAAATAGTTCAAGGATGAAAGATGATCGGTCAACATTTTTGCACAAATCATAATCAAAATCAACATTTATTTCCATATTACATAACTAGCTGAATTAAATTAGATTATGGTGCAGTTTGTCAACATTTAATATATCGTTCAAGATAAATATACGGTTACCTACTTAACCTTTGTCGATAATTTTTCATTGTTGCCCATTGTGATTCTGTCACCGTTGTACTAGGCTAAGGAACTTTGATTTTTTACCCGTCGTGTGCCTCAAACAGCCAAAATCCAGGTAACACTTTTGTTGTTCCTTAGCCTGCCACTGCGCCTACACGAGGAAAGATTTTTGTGACCTATTTGTTTTTATAGGTCCATGGTTGTTAATGACAAAATATTTTGAAAAATATGTTTGAGTAGACCCAAGACAATTTATACTTATTCCTTATGGCACCTAGATTTGTTTCACTTTAAGGGATTTTATATTTGTGCCTTTTGGAACCCAAATTGGTATGGTTTTCCAGTGTTTGGGCTATACCAACAATTGTTTTGATTTCGTCCAATTTTTCTACAATTTATGCACTTGGATTTGACATGATTAATTTTACCTCTATCTCTTTCAGATTGAGCGTACCCAAGTCCTTTTCTAACAATGTTAACAGTTTGTTTCCCTAATAACATATTTAGCGATCTTTCTCCTTTGGAGAATTTTCCTGAAGTTGTAGACAATTGTTGGACCTGTGTTTTGAGAGATTCATTTTCATTTAATAATAGAGTTAATTTTTCAATAGAAATTTCTCTCCTAGTATTTTCACTTTCTTTCAAAATCGGAATTTTATTTCAAGTGATTTACTTTTAATTTTTGATTTTTAATTTCTTCTTCGAATGATGGACACTTATCACACTTTGGGCACTTGTTTTGATAATTTTTAATCAATTGATCAAGCTGTTTATTTAGTTCTGTTTAACTATCTCTTTGTGATTCAACTTAAGCGTACTTCTCCCTAAGTCGTTCAAAACAACCATTTAGCTCATGAAAATAAATAAGTAATTCCGAATGAGTAAGTTTGATACATCGCTTGGCTCGTCATCATCACTGTCAGTTGTTTCTCCATGAAGACGTAAATTTTCATTTTACTCTCACTGCTAGTGATTTTATCAGCTTCATCAGCTTCATTCCAAGTAGCTGCAAAACTTCTCCTTATCGATTTCTTTCCTCGGCCGAGTCGATTCTGAGGACGATTGGGTTTGATATGGTTTGGTTTATTGCAGTTGTGAAAGATGATCTCCTGCTCTTCTGGGTTGTCTAGGACTTTGACTATTCTGCTTTTCAGTTGTTGATTTAGAGTTGGATTTCCATACTTGTGATTCAACCTTTTGAATCTCTTTATTAACAGAGCTAATTCAGCTGCTCCTTCATCATCGTCATCACTTTTAGTTGTTCCTTTGAGAGCTATTGATTTCTTTCGAGTATCATCTCCTTCACGTTCTTCTTTGAATTTCATTTCTAGCTCATAAGTGTGAGATTTCCAGTCAGATCTTCGACTTTAACTTGTTTCAAATCCTTTGATTCTTGAATGGCAGTAACTATCACTTCAAAATTTCGTGGAAGGACTCTAAGGATTTTTCGGACTATTTCCAATTCTGTGTATGGTTTTTCGAGAGCTTTTGATTTGTATACGAGATTAGAAAGTCATCCATACATCTCTTTGACATTCGCATCCTTGGCCATGGTGAAGTTTTTGTATTTTCTACTAAGCATGGCAAGGCGAGATTCTTTGACTTGGGAGGTTCCTTCGTGAGTCACTTCAAGTGTGTGCCAAATTTCCTGCATAGTTAGATAATGTGAGACAATTTAATTTAATTTGATTGGATGAACATATAATAGAATCATAGCTTTAGCATTAGCATTCTGTAGTTTATTTTCAAGATCTGTCCATTGATGCATCGACTTTTCAATTTTTTGATTATCTATCACTATAGTAGGTGTCTTATATCCTATGTTAACAATATTCTAAGCACCAATGGTTTTCGAAAAAAAATTCATTCTATTTTTCCAGTGAGCATATTCGCCATTGAACATAGGTGTTCTAACTATAGGCTGACCCTCAGCAAAAGCATTATTAAAAGAAGCCATTTAAAAAATCAAATTTTTAAAACAAAAATGGGTTTTTGAAAAATCAAATTTTTAAAACAAAAATTGCTTTTTATTCCTAGCTCCGATACCACTTGTAGGATCGATTTCACCCTAGAGGGGGGAGGGTGAATAGGATGATACTAAAAATTTATGCGGAAATATATATAATAATTACAGCACAGATACTAACATAATATAAAAGCAGATTTAGAACCACACAGATTTACTTAGCTTCGACAAAACCTTGCCTATGTGCTGCCCCCAAGGTCTCTACTAGAAATTAAATAGTCAGACACTTGCAAGTGTAAACTTGCAACACGCACTATCGACTAACCTAACTCTACGCTAAAACCCTACCACAACTCAGCCACTGAGTTGCGAATTCTCAAACTATGCCCCGTAGTTTGTCCCTAGTCACACGACTAGAATTGTTACACAATTTAAAAAGGAAAATTACAAAATAAATAAAAATACTAAACTAAACCCTATTTTAGTACTCAAGTCCAAACGTAAATTAAAACGGCCTAATCGATATTAAAAGAAGGCTTCCCCTTTCTATTTCTCATGTAATCCTATGGCTGATTCCTTCTTCGTTCCTCTTTCAAAAGCTAGGGTTTTGCTGTGTTAAAGCCGTCTCTTGATCTTTTGCTTCGATTGAAGTATGCATTTGCTTTGGATTGCTTTGTTAATTGATTGCTACTTCGTTCGCCTTTGGCTGCTCCAATTGTCGAGTTCGACTGAATGATAAAAAAATGGTATGTGATATTTCCCCTTTTCGACTTTGAGTATACTCGACTTCGATTTGAGTTTTGGATTGTTCTAAGTATGCTCTCTGATTTTGTCTTGAATTCAACTGCCCGATTTACCAATGATGTAACCGAGTTACATAGGGATGAAATCCCTAAATGTACGTTCGTATAATTTGCTTTGAATTCTTCATGAATTTATAACTTGTGTTGATTTACTGTGCTTGGCCCTTCGATCCTAGTTTGAACGGTTTTGATGATATTTGATTTTTCATCTCTGATACTTTAATTTGTTTGAATTGTTAGTTCCGTTCTTTGCTCTCCTACGACTGTGGCATTTGAATTCGTGAAAACTTTGATTTGCTGATTTCCAGAAGTCTGATTTGTTCATTTTGTACAGTGTTGTTTATTTTGTCATTTCTTTTTGAATACATTCTCTGACTTTGTTCGAACTGTTAAATGCTCTATTACTTGATTACTAGTACATATTCACTGTTCAAACTGCAAAATAAACAACACTGTACTTGTAATCAAGTAATAGAGCATTTAACAGTTCAAACCAAGTCAAAGAATGTATTCAAAAAGAAATGAAAAAATAAACAACATTGTACAAAATGAACAAGTCAGACTTTTGGAAATCCACAAATCAAAGCTTTCATGAATTCAAATGCCACATTCGTAGGAGAGCAAAGAACAGAATTAACAAATCAATCAAACTAAAGTATCAAAGATGAAAAAACCAAAGATCATCAAAACCGTTCAAACAAGAATCGAAGGGCGGAGCATTGTAAATCAATGCAGGTTATAAATTCATGAAGAATTCAAATCAAATTATACGAACGTACATTTAGGGATTTCATCCCTATATAACCTAGTTACATCATCGACAAATCATGCATTCGAGTTCAAGACAAAATCAGAGAGCTTACTTAGAACAATTCAGAACTCGAATCGAAGTTGAGTATACTCAAAATTGAAAAGGGGAAATATCGCGTACCATTTTTTTTATCATTCAGTCTAACTCGACAATTAGAGCAACCGAAGGCGAACAAAGTAGCAATCTATTGAAAAAACAATCCAAAGCAAACATATACTTCAATCGAAGCAAAAGATCAAGCGGCGACTTCAACACAGCAAAACTCTAGCCTTTGAAAGAGGAACGAAGAAGGAATCGGTCATAGGCTTACATGAAAAATAGAAAGAGGAAGCCTTCTTTTAATACCAATTAGGCCGGTTTTAATTTACGTTTGGACTTGAGTACTAAAATAGGGTTTTGTTTAGTATTTTTATTTATTTTGCAATTTCCCTTTTAAATTGTGTAACAATTCTAGTCGTGTGACTAGGGACAAACTGCGAGGCGTAGTTTGAGAATTCGCAACTCAATGGCTGAGCTGTGGCAGAGTTTTGATTGTAGAGTTTGGTTAGTCGATAGCGGTTGTCGCAAGTTTACACATATAAGCGTCAGACTATTTAATTTCTAGTAGAAACCTTGGGGGCAATACGTAGGCAGGGTGTTCTCGAAGCTGGGTAAATCTGCGTTGTTCTATTTCTACTTTTATTGTTCTTCTATTATCCGTGGTGCAATTATTATATATAATTCCGCATAAATTTTTATTATTAGCAGTATCACCCTATTCACCCCCCCTTAAGGGTGAAGTCGATCCTACAAGTTCTTCACTTAAAAATATCACATCATTTTATTTTGGTTATTCTATTCCATCTTTCCAATTTAATGAGTTACACAACTTATTCTTCATATTTCCATCAATTTTATACTCAAGTATATTCACATTTTATTTTTAACTCGAGATTGTACATTTATTTATAGCCTAAGTATATTTTTGTTCCATTAATTTAAATTTTATAAGCTATTCAAATTTATTTATTCATAATTCCAAATTTCCATTTAATTTTATTTCATTCAAAATTTATACCTTATGGTTATATAATTATCTCATAACTCAAAATTTATATTTACTTCAATTCGTTATTATTTCTAACCCAATCCAATTTTATAACTTATAGTTATATAGTCACTTTATAATTCACATTTAAATATTTAATTCATTTAATACGATTCAAATACAATTCACTTTTTATTTAAATTTCAATTCCTTTTAACCAACATTTCGAAACCATATTCGAGTTATTCGTACTTAAACTAATTTCGCTCCAAACAAAATTATTTCTAGTTCATTCAATTTAACCAAGTAAGAATTCAGTTCTAATTTCAAATTTTTCCACACTCCTTTACTTATTTTTATTTGGTCCATTCACTTATACACATTCCTTATTCACATTCACATGCATTTATATTTAGTTAACTTCACTACATCCTATTCATTTCACTCCATTTAACTTTACTTAAGTAAATTCCCATTTCATTTACGCACCTCATTAATTCAATTCAAACCCACATAAATATTATTTCTAAATTTTTATTCATTCAACTCAACTTAAGTCGAATTCCATTTAACTTTCTTAATTTGAATTTAAATTCCAATATTTAATCTTTACACTTCTTTGCTTATTAACATCATTCTCCACTTATAAGTTCAAAAACTAATTTCCTAGTATTGCCTAAAACATTCAAATAAGGATTCCAGAATTCAAATACCCGATTTCATTTCAAATCATTTTGAAACCAATATATAGCCTTTTGGTTTAAACAAACCATTCTTTGAAATTTTCAAAGTCAACCTGAACCAAAACAATTCCTTTCGAAATTTCTAAAAAAACATTTATTTTCACAAAAAAACTCCATAGCAAATTACTACGGTAGCAATCCGTCACTTAGAAACTCGAAAATGAACACTAATGATGTTGCGCAGTTATCACCAGGATTATTTTCTAGCGACTGCAGTGAGTACAGTCCTTTATCACTTTCAAAATCATTTTCTAAATTCAATTTAAAGCATTCTCTGTTCAAAAATTTCTTCAAAACAATATTCCATTTCTTTTCAATTACTTTGGAAAAATTTCCAAAACTTTCGAGATTTCAAAATTACGAAATACTTAGTTCAAATTCATTTAAAACATTTCTCAAAGCTTCCGGGATTTTTAAATTTTCAAATTCTAGTTTGAATCAATTTTTATTTATAATTCCTTTGCATAAATTATTCTTATACAATCCCCATTTGGTTATATATAACCATTCGAATTTTTATAATCTTGTTTGATTATAATAATATCATCCAAACACTCCAAATATATTATAATAATTTTTGAAAATTATTTCTTTCATATCAACTATGGTTGGGTAAAATTATTTCACTTACCCTCTTCAAAATCATTATGAGAGTACAATAGATAACAATCAATCATGACAGTTTAATAACTTGTCCTCACACAGGGAAAATATAATCAAGTACATGCATAGGTCTTTGTCATCCAGCTCGTCTCTTGAGCTCCATAGCATCTTATCCTGAATCTGTAATACTTGTCTGACCCGAACATTATAATGAAGTAACACCCGAGTCAATCAAGAAAACCAGCATGAGAAAACACACTCAATTTAAATTATTAAAGTTATCAAAATCCTTCGAAAAAACAAAGGTATCTCATAAGACCACGTCGCACATAAACACGATGGATTTTTCCCTTACGATAACCAAAACGTTTGATATGAAAATCATCCGATATTATAACAGTGTCTATATAAAGTACATAGAAAATAGCCAAAATGCTTCCATCTCACATTTCAGCATAGTTGGGCAAAATCAAAACCATACAGCGCTTATTGGAGAATGGATTCCATACTATGACTGGGCTACCGAAGTACCGCTCATCATAGTACACCTCTAGAAAAATGTACCGAGGACCTCGCCGTTATCCCTTGCCAACTCAAGACCGGCCTACCCGTAACTTGGATAGTACCAAATATATTATCACCTAGGGTGTTCCCACCCTTAAATCGAGCGCTCACTTTTTCGATGCACAAACATATCCATAATTATAATATATTCGAAGGTATCTAGAAAAATGATAACATACCTTAATTGGGTGCGACCCACTTAGCATTGCTACATCTCCCCTGTTTAAGTCCTTCCAGATTGATGATGCTTGAGGCTACGTTTACCTTTCACGAACAATTTCACTTATAATGCTCATCGTCCCACAATGGCGATGTTCTAATAGCATTCGTCCATATAAGTTGTCCTTGGTCTGGACAAACCGAATCACCATCTTCACTATCTTCACGATATCACCCTTTGTAGTGTTCAAACCAGATCGAAGTGGTTTACGGATAATTAAATCCAATCCCGGTCTCTTCGAAACGACTATCAAATTTGGCCAAATTCGATAATCGTTATTTAACTATCAAATAACATCCACAAGCAGTCACCAAGCCATTTTATAAATTTTCGAAACATTCATCCAAAAATATCCTTAAGATATTTATTCAAATCTCTACCGATATTTCAATATTTTTAAGCAATTTCAAATACTTATCCATAACTTGCTGTTTTTAAACATTTCAAAACACTTAGAAATATTTTCGAATCCAATTTACAACACTTAGAAAAATATTTCTATATAAACCATTTCACACTTAAAACATTTTCCAAAACCCTCTTTTCAATACTTAGGAGAATATTTCATAACTTTTATCATAATCTCTGGAATTATCAATAAATTCCTTCTTACAATTTCTAAAACCGATTTATACTCTTTTATAAATCCAACCGATGATTTATAGCTTGTTTTATGAAATCGGATTTCATTTTCAAAGTTCCCATATTCAATATTTTTGAAATTTCATTTTCTTCAAAAACCTTATAAAATTCCTCTTGTCAAAATCATATCCATTTTATAAGCCCCGTCTATGAATCTCGAGAGAATTTATAAATAAATTTCAATCACTTCAAAACTCTCTATATATATGATAAGTATTTTTAAAGAATAATAATTTATTTTCAAAACATGTTCAAGTAATTGTTTAAAAATATCAGAACTCTTTAAATAAACATCGATTACTCGATTCCAATT
The DNA here is from genome assembly GCA_030765085.1 of Allium cepa. Taxonomy (NCBI): domain Eukaryota; kingdom Viridiplantae; phylum Streptophyta; class Magnoliopsida; order Asparagales; family Amaryllidaceae; genus Allium; species Allium cepa. The sequence goes on along the minus strand of CM060938.1, from coordinate 31,988,237 downwards.
CATTTTTAAATAAACAAATCAATTTATAAAGAGGATTACAAATATTATAATTAATCACAATAAATATTAAACATTTGAAAATCCACTTACCAAAGTATTTCAATACCAACTAATTTAAATTTGCATAGTCAATAATTAAAATTTCCATTTAAAAACGAAACTTAACTACTTAATAAACAAAAATATACTTGTAAAATCTCATAACCAATTTAATTTATAAATTCCTCTCTGTTCACATCACATCGCTTCTATTCCGATCTCCTTAACCGTTTTCACTTTTCAAAAATCGTATCACTATTTTTCCCAACCCTGTTTCTATATTCTAATGTAAATTCGCCCCTATGAATTTGTATTCTGAAATTATCATCTGAATCGATTTTCTTTATTTATAAACTTCATTTATAAATTATAACTCCTCTAAGTTTAACTTGTTTATAAAACAATCTTATTTATAAATTTTTATTTTACAAATCCATTTCCTTATAAATTCCATTTATCCTGCCAATATAACTTTTTTATTTCGATTCCACTTCCTTTTTATAATTTTTTGGATATCATTTAAAAATCCTTTATATAGATTATTTCTGAAGTTTCTATTTAAACAATTTATGGATTAGTTAAGTTCATCCAAATCAAATTTATTGTCTATCTAATCAATTTCTTTTTAAAATAGTCCAAATTTCGATGTAATTATTTTTATATTCAAAATCTCCTTTTAGTTCGTTAAAAATTTAAAAATAATATTTATGGTATTTCAAATACCAAAATCAAGGCCAATGCTACTATAGCATCCAAAATTCAATCACAACAAATCTATATCGGATTTATTCACACACATCATATATCCATATATATGAACAATTAATATTTTTTGAGGAATCTTGTTGGATTCGTCCAATCTATTTCCCTGTGTCCGCAAATTTTAATACAACATACAAATACCAATCCCACTTCATTGGGGATATTGCGGTACATCGGGTCATCTTCTGTTATATGGGCGCATAGGGTCTCATCCACTCCAATAGGCGTGAAATATATCAAATACCGATATATATATATACTACTATATATAATATTGCAATCAATCGATAAATATATAAATTCATCCCGTTAACCAATAATTAATTTTAATTTCTATAAATTAATCAACAATCAAAAAAGAGCGAGATTAACTCACATTGATTTTTAATTTGCCGATCAATCCAAATAAATCCTTTTGCGTAGATTCTGCAACTTCGAATTCTGTACGACTAATTCCATGCGATTTAACAATGCATGGGAGATATGGATTAAATATGGATCGGGTAATTAATTTACTAATCAACTAAAATTAATAAACTAATAACCTTCAATAAATCTAATCTCTCCTTTAATCCTTCTCTTCGAATTTCACTCACGTGAACATAAACATGGCCTCAACCCACTAAAACAGCACACAACACCTCCCTTGCTTCGAGCTACTGTGATGAAACTGTACTGCCGTCTTCATTCATCTCGTGGAGCAATGACACCTAAGGCATTAAGCACTCGATGTTCGCACACACACCAACGAGCATGACTTGCTTGTGTGCCCTAACCCTAGCCGTTGGTCGCACTACCCAATCTCTAAGCATGGCACAACTGCCATCAATCTCCAGCCTCCCTCGTGACACCTCCGCCTTCAAGTGCTCCCTCGACCTAAAACCCACCAGAGCACTACCGTTCAATTCGCTTCCTACCTCCTCCCAGAGACACAGGCCGCCTTGCCTTATCACCGATAACCCTAACGCACAGTTCGACTACGAATTAATCTCAAGGCTGCTGTAAGGTCGATCGTAATTTGTTTTTTTTATATGAGAAACGACTTTGAACAAGGAAGAAAGGAGATAGGGGAAATTCGCAATTTATAAAAGAAGAGGAGGCAGCTTCGCGGAAAAGTTAGGTCCATGTTGACCTCTGAAATTAATTTTATTATAAAATTTTCAATATATCTCGTTATTAGTAACTTAAAACTTCCAATTCCTATCGAGGCGTGCCGCATGGCATTCCTAATGTTATACCGCTATTCCGAACCCAGTAGAACAAGCCTTGAGTCCTAATTCGATCATACATGGAAGATAGCTTTTTAAAACGACTATTTAAATTAGTTCAATTAATTATTTCTAGGTGTTTTCAGATCGCACGACCAAACGGTAAATCCAAATGCCACAAAATTTGAAATCCGATAATAATACACTATCACAGATCCAATGGAACTAGTTTTATTGAATTCCAAGACTGTGCCTCGGATCGCTATTTTAACGTATCGATTAAAATCAACGATTTTCAAATATAGGAAATCGCATAAAATTTCAATTTTAAAATCTTACTAACTCAATTATAAATTCCAAATCCAATACTAAACCATTTAAATATTAAAAATCAATGACGAAAAATCTGGGTCCTTAAAATGACCAAGGTTCGAATCCCATCTTGAATTTTTTTTTTGAAAATTTATAAGTTTATAATCTATTTTATAAAATCAATTTGATAATATTTGTCTATGTGTGTATCATCAATGAATATTGTACAAGAATTTTAAAATTCAGACACAATGACTCATCTGAAATATAGTCTTCATCCATCGAACTCGTTACATGTAGTTATTTGCTGCAGTCTACTCATCAGTTGTAGTCGTTTGTCTTAGTCTTCACAGTTTGAATTTTATTAAAATAATCAACATATAAAATATTTATTGAAATATATATATATATTTGTCACTTCAAATTAAAAATAGAGGTTCAAACATTCTTCCCTTTTTGATGATGACAATTAAACATATATATAAAGATACATGTAAATTATATTTTGCTCCCCTTATCGATATGCCTCATTTTCCTCCCCCTTTCTCATTAACAAAAAGTAATATAGAAGAAGAAGGAAAAATATGAAAGGGTGATATGACACAAATCACATAAAAACCTTTGAGAAATACTTTCTTAAAATGTGCTACCGATTATACTCCAAAAGTGAAAATATCTTTGTAGATAAATAGTATTCGATCAATAGTTTTTACATTTAAACAATTTAAAAACTTTTATTAACTTGTATATAGTGGAAAAATAAATAAAAATTCTTGTTCATAAAAAGTATTATAATTTTTTTTAAAGTGTAAACATATTGCCAATTAAATGCAAATATTTATTTCATCAAAAACATGCATTGGTTGTATTTTAGAACATAATCCTTTCGTAGCACTTATGCAAATAATATAATTTTTTTTAAATCATTATTTTTTGACAAGTTCTATAGAATAATCAAAAATATCGTAATCTTTGTCAAAAATCCTAATTATGTATACCCTTTGAAATTATTTGTCAAAAATAAGTAATAAGTTAAAAATAATACTTTTCTCATAAACCATATAATATATTCAAAGATAGGATTACAGAATTTTTGATTTTCCTCCATTTGTAGCTCCATTTCCATATACATCAGAAAATTCAAAATACATTTCCACCTCAATATGTGGTGTACCTGCAAAAAATAAGAAATATGTTCTGGGATCCACTTTCTACGTTAGGGTCCGGGGATTAGATTTTCGGTAACTATACCAAGTGGGACTAGTTGAACCTTTGAAAATGTCATCTATACTTAAATGTACTTTAGGAATAATATATATATATATATATATATATATATCTAATAAGTGTATTATTGGTTTTGGGAACACAAATACCAATAGTCTTAAAATTTTCTGATTTTATTTGACTTTTAATAACTTTGGATTTTCTAAAATTAGTATAAAAAGATGCATATTCTTTTAAGGACCAAAATTATTATTTTAGAAGTTTTAAATCCCAAACCATTTTTAATAAAAGTGGGTTTTGAAATATTTATCAAATTTGTTAAACTCTCTTTACCTTATTAAATCTCGTACATTTTGTGATAAATCATTAATCTTAGATTCTTAGGTAATAACTTGATTTATATTAAGAGATGATAGTAAATCACAGCTATCTTTTGAAAGTTTGACATTCTAATCTCGAGAGATTTTTAAACATTCTTGCAATGCTTGAATTTGAGATGTCAAACTTTCATTAGATTCTCGAGCTTTACGTAGTAATTCTTCAAGAATCTTTTTGTCATCTTTTAACATCTCAATTTCTAATTCTACTCTATCTAATTTGCATATGTTTCTTCTATGAAATTCTTTTCATTTTTCTACTTTTTAAGATTCCTATATTAATTTTAAGCATGTGATTAGAGTAAGTTTGTTGGACCTTATCATCAAATGCCATAAAACAAACATTTTTTTGCTCTATGTCACTTTCCTTACGGATAAAGAAGAATTAGAGTTATTCCGAGTGAATTGAAATGTCTTTTTCCTTGGCTTTGCCTCATGTTGATTTTTGGACCGTTTATCAAATTTCACCTTTGGGCAATCCCTTTTTATATGACACATTTGATCACACTTAAAACATTATTGAGTTGATGAGTTGCTATTTTTGAAGTTTCTTGATGCTAACTTGGGGTTTAAGTATTTTTTGAACCCTTTAGCAAGGTATACTAAATCATTGTTATCAATATCTAAATCATCTTCGGCTTGAAATGCATTTGATCTCTTATCTTTTTCTGGTTACTTCCTGGCCTACAAATTTACATCATTAGACATGAGATTACCTATTAACTCTTTAACCTCAGGTTAAGAATGGCTATTTGCTTCTTAAATAGCAAGCACTTTTCTTTCCTATTCATTTGTTAAAGAATTTAAAATCTTTGAAACTATATCAAATTTGAATATATTTTCTCCCAATTGCATGAGTGCATGTGTCACATCTTGTAAATATGAAAACATAAAAAATTAGTCGACTGTCCTTTGTTTTAAAAAGTTGTTTTGATTTTTCAACATGGAAACCTTGCTTTGTTTAACTTTTTTTATGCCTTTGAGTGTATTTCCAAAGTCCTCCAGACTTCATATGTAGACTTACATATACTAACTCTATTAAATTCATTCCTATCCAATGCAAAAGGTACAATATTCATGGCTTTAGACTTGCTTTTGGCTAAAGCAACTTGCTGAGTTGTCCATGTGCTAAAATCGATAGTGCATGCTTCATAGTCGACTTGAGTCATGTTCCAAATAGCATATCTATTAAATTATATATGAATTTTCATTCTAGTAAAAAGTAGAGGCCGTGTAGTCAATTTCCCTTCTTGGAAATTGTGAAATTTGATGCCATTTTATTTTCAAAAATGAATTTACTATTTTTGAATTGCCTTGTTCTGATTCCAAATGTGAGCCGCTACGTGATGTGACTTATATGTAGAATGTAGAATTATCTATAATATGGAAAAATATAACCTAAGCTAAAAATATAACCAAGCTAAAAGAAAGTAGTAAATAAAAGATTGCACCAACAACTTTTTTACCAGTTCAGACTCCTCGTCCTACATCTAGTCTTAGCTTCCTTCTCAAATTTCACCAATTAACCCTGACTTGATCCAAAAATCATGTATCTATAACACTAATTGAACAATCGAACGTGACTACAATGCTTGAAGATCTCTAATAGGACTTTAACTATAAAAGGAATAATTCGAACTTTGACTTTGATGTGTTCTTTTAACACATGGATAAGTAACTCTTCAGTACACCCTTTTTATAATATCTTCTGATGATTGTGAATTGAACATGCAGAAACATAGAAAGCCAATGATAGTTCAAAGAACTTTTGATTGCACAAAGTGTATTAGAGATTTATAAAGCAATAGAGAGATGATATCAAAAGTGGATTTGGTCTTTATTTATTATGGTGAAGGAATCTACTAAAGAGTAGTGATTGTCAAGAGATCGCATCTTCTCAAAAAAAGATACATATTTTTAGAAAATAAATCTCCATTCAGAATACAGCCGTTTATACATTCTCAGACATTTGAGCTGAAAGGTCGGACGTTTGACTCTAGTATAAAAAAACATTTTAAAACAAGGTCAGACGTCTGAATAATGGGGTTAAAAGTTTGCACACATTACAAAAAAGAATACGTTCATTTTTGAGCTATTTTAGATGTCTGTCCCTATGATTCAAACATTTGAATTCTATTTAAAAACTGGTCTGTACAAGTTTAGACATCTGGCCATTTTCCAGAAAAGAAAACATTTTAAAAATACATGACTCAGACATCTAAAAGCATTTACCAAACACCTGAGTACTAGGTTAGACATCTTAGTAATGTAGTGAGACGACTAAGACCTTCGTAGAAAAAGCAGTCGTAGTATAGTTGGTAAGACACATGTTGAGTTGGAAAATGGCACAACATCCAACGACGAATAGAAATACAGAGATCTATCAAAAATTGTAAATAAAATAGAGAAAACACCAAAGCTTTTATATTGATTCAGCAAATCCAAGGCCTATGTCTACTGTATTGTTACCGACAGTAGATTATTTCTCACTAGTACAAATGTGAAAATTCTAACATCCTAGGACATTCAAGTATAACTTCCTTAGTCACTAGGGTTTAGGAGAGATAAAAGATGAAGAAAGAGAAGTGCCAAAAGTCCTTTCTCCAATCACAGATGCTGTATTTGTAGGGAAATCGTCCAACAAAATTGCAAAATATCACACCAAGTCTAAATTCAGAGCCAAAAAAGTAGGAGAGGAAGATGGAGTCCCAAGATTATAAATTCATCTCGGTATCGGTCATTGATTGGTATTGACATAACTTTTTTATGGTGGTTGTCCTATCTTCCCTTGGGTCTTCTATCTTTGATCCATCAAGCTTTGAACACTTTTTCTTAGAAATCATGTTATTTTTGAGAGGTTGTGACCTTCAGTACTTCCTTGAAGATGTTCACCTATTCCTTAAGAGACGGACCTCAAGGCGATCACTATTGCTAATAGTGCACTAGTCATAATTTTGGAAATCCTCAAGAAGCATAAAAAGTGCTCGGTACCGACTTGAAAGTGGTCATTACCGAACTATTTCCTTAGCTCCAATTTCTTCGTTATTTATTGGCACCATTTCTATTGTCCTTCCAAGCATGTTCCCAAGTCCATGAATCATTTCATCTTTGTCCTCATGTCTAGATCTATTTGGAAACATGCTTGGTTAAGAAATCAGATAACACTTGCCCCAAGGGAATGCTTTTGTTGGATATAAGGCATGATATGGAACAAGACAAGTATATGCCATCATCTGTATATGTCTATTGGTTATCCAAGAGTTGCCTCCAAGCATTGTCTCTGTTTTGTGGAAATCCATTTAATTGCTTTATGTAGTGGAAATTCCATTCTTTGAATTGAGGACCAGATTTACACTCTGAAGATTTCTCTACACCTCGAACAAGTAGATATTTCCTTTCTCCTTCTTTTCCTTTCTTTTTCCTATTACTTTTGGCCAAAAATTCATCTTGATACTGTCATGTTTTGGTCGGTATCGAGTAGAATTCTCTCTCTATATTGGGTATGTATATATAAGCTAATAATATAGCATTTCGACCTTCACGCTTCTTTTTACCAATTACCTTCAAGCATTTCAGTCTGGTGCTGAACTCAAGCAACTTAATTCACCAACATAAATTCCTCACCACCACTTCTTTAAGGCCACCGTCGCTTCCTTCAACCATTACTGCCACCAAATCATCATTCCAAACATCGATGTTCCTTCCAATCATCTCGACCTTTGAACATTAAATCCAGATTTGCAATCAAAAGGTGGGTGCCTAGCTTCTATCATCATCGTGATGGCATTGGGTCGTCACTGGCCTCATTGGAGCTTGCCTATGTTCGGTGGATGGTTGGTTAACCCAAACTTGTGATTTGGAATATCTCTGCTTGAGTCATTGCAAAGATACGGATCTTCTCAAGGAAACCCTAAATATGACTTGGAGTTGACACTAAAATCACCAAGGCCGTCGTGCCTTTAATTTTCTCCAGCATTAGCTTTAAGTTCCTGAAGGCCCAGCTTTGGATCATCCTCAATGTATCCTCCTCCTTTCCTTTATGCAATGACGTCGACTACAAACACATAAAAGATGAACAAAAGCACTTTCCCAATACCTCATCGATCACAAGTTGTCATTTTAATTCCAGTGGGATGGTTCTTTTCTAATGAACAACCGCATCGAAAGCATTATGGCATCTGAATAATTCCATCGCATAGCATTTTTGATTACAACACTATCATATGTGCCTATAAAAGAACAATTCATGTCACTTCAGATAGTGGTTCAATTATTGGTTATCAAACGATAATGGGTAAGATTCGATGCATGGTTCCTTCAGTCGGTCCTTTTTAGCATGAGCATAGTGTCTATAATGAATGGTCCATTGTGAAGGGCACATGACTCACACTATATTGATTAATACTTCCAATTATCCCATTTGACGTTCAAAATCAGATTGGCCAACATGCATCGACATCCGCTGGATTTGAGCATTGGTCATACGGGTTCGCATTGAAAATAAAATTTTGACACAAAACATACCCGACCATGTTGAATACCATGTTTTCCTTTCCATAATGACTAGTCCTTCTCCAAGATTCAAAGTTGGCGTTGGATCGTTAACTCATTCTAAAACTAGGTCTACCACAGCTCATGCTTTGACTTCCACACCTTCTAGACATGGGCGTTCAATTACTGTTGAACCTCAAAGAACGATAATATCAGCAAAATCGATTCAATTACAACCTTATCCTTTAAAGGAAATCATTGGTTTATGAGTTCTGGACGGTCCACTCGAATAGTTGCCAATTGTTCTAACTCCCAAACCACTTCAAATTATTTGCCGGCAACATGGAATTCTTGAAGGCGATGTCTTGCTTCCTACATAGGGCCAACAAGCACACAATCCTCTAGTAGGCTATATGGCTAACAATAAATATGTTCTTAGGTGGTGTCGTATTGCCTTTCAATCCATTCCTACGCATGTTCCTTCAAGGCTTGAGCTAGCCCCAAACCAAGTTTATCCTAATGGATACGCCCTATCGAGCTCCTTATACACGTTATTTATGAAGCAGTTGTAGCGACCTCCAAACTTCATAGTGTTAACACACATCTTGAGTATTAAATAATGCCGTGAAACACAGTCTTATATGATTATTGAAAGCTGGTGCTACTGTAAGGTCATCAAAGCACTCCATAATAAATGTTCATACATCATGAACGAATATTTCTTCATTCATTGCCCATACAGATTTAACAGGCTTTGGCTTTTCAAAAGTAAGACTTCTTTTCTTTACATTTATTCTTGTACTTGAATCCCTACCATTAAAGTGTTTAACCTGTCATTCAATTCCTTTACAAATATTACTGCTCGATACACGAATGTAGAGCATTCCGGTAATCTAAAGTCTCTCAATAGCATCTCTATTCGATATTGCTTTTGCGCTACCTTTTGATGAATGAGAATCTTCATCAATGCAATATTTTACATCCTGACTAATATGTCATTCCTTCCAAGACTCCATCGAATAGCTCTAGAGTGCCAACTAGGTCTTCTACCCCCACTCGCAGTTCTGACAATAACGTCCAATTAAAGCCCCATCCAGCATGGCAAATGGTTACGAGCAAGTTGATAAAGTAGTAGAAAAGCATGTTGCCAATGAAGTTTAAGTAGAAGGAGAAGAGAGAATCAAAATGGAAATGATTTGAAAAGATGAAGATTGGGGAGAAAGAAGAAAGGAAGGAGAGGAAGAAAATAAAGAACGAAGAAGAAAGGGATGAATGAGATGATAGTGACTATGATGTCAGTCAAGAGGGAGATGAATTATATGGAGAGATGTCTCCTAAAGGTACCAAACTCCTAGACTCACCGCGGCCAAAGCATATAGTCATCAGAACTTCAAAGAAAAAACATAATACCAAGTGTGGTGCCATTTTCTGTGGAGACTCCTCCAATAGGTTCGTCAGAAGACATTTTTGGCTCATTAAGCAATTTCGACATTCCAATTATGGATTTTCTCAATGACGGTTCTCCGGGCTTTGGCTTCCTATCCGGGGATATCTTAGATGAAGGAGGTGAGACTGCATCCCTAATTCCTCTCAAAAACGATCCATAGAGTACTTAGGGGACACTGGCACTCTACACACTTCTAGGATCACAAACACATATTCCCTACACTCACATGCACTCCAATACTCCAAACTAATATGATCGTTTATTTTATTCCAGGTACAGTGGGAAGAGATCGATTCAGCAATCTCCAATATGGTAAATTCGATGAGCAAATTTTTTTTTTTACTCGTCTCACTCTAGCTAATGCAAGGAGCAAGAAATAGAAGATGAGACATCTCAGAGAAAAGAGAGAGAGAAAGAGGTGGAAAGAGACCGCCAGGCTGAGAGAGATCGAAAGAAAAGGTAGGCTTGAGGAGAAGCAGCCCTATGAATATGGAAAGAGGCACAAGGATTCATATGACCATCATGGTTCCTCCTTTAAAGCTCCTCCATCTCATTCTCAACCCCAGCTTCCTCTGCAATTATACATTTTGGTTTTACTTTCACTTACTACGACCATTCCTCCTTCCCTTCGATCCAAGGGAATCACCAATCATCCAATTCCTTCTCCAGTCTCTTCCAGTAGCATGCATGCCACCTTCCTAACCTCTACTTAACTGGTTTCATGTTCGACCATGACATCAAAAATATTCCTAAATAAGAAGAAGATGGCAAGGTTAGATGGGTCCAGGAGCTTGTCGACGTAGGATATGAGTGGAAGAAGCTTTCCTATGCCCTTTCCAACGTTAATCGAATTAACCAAACGAATATCCAATCGTTGGAATTAGAAACAAAAACTTGTGACAGCCTCATATAAGGTTACAAAGGGGTTTTCGAGAAGATGGGGAAAGAGAGAGAACGTGGCTATGAAATTCGAGGCAAAGACCAAAAGCCTAATGGAGGAGATGAAGAGAGCCCATAATCAATTCGAGGTCATAATAAAAGATCCGTTAAAGACTACTTTCGAAGACAATGCTACTCTAAAGAAATAGCTTTTTGAAAATGGATTGGCCATCACCGTGAAGGAAAAAATGTCCCTGGTAATGGATAAAACTATCATGGACCAGATAGTTAGAAATAAAAAGTTCTGTGCTGAAAAAGAGAGACTTGAGTCCAAATTTCTCCTGTCGAAAAATAAGACACTAGAAGCTCACACCGATTATACTGCAGCTACGCATGGTTTCGAATAAGCTAAAGGAGTAGAAGGCTAAGAAAAGAGAAGAATTGAATATCACACTCTCAGCTATTCTTTGCTAACGCCATTTAGTACAAGAACCTAAAGAGGTTGGTTAGTACATACACCATTACCCTTGCCGATGCTTGGGAAGAGGTACTACACCATACAAGAGCGTCTTGTGAAGGACTCACTAAATATAAAGCATAGTACCTTGATGTTGAAGATATTCTAAAACTTGAGGAGGGAAATTCTATCCTGACCATGGAACATGCTGTTGCTAAAGTTGCCGTTGAAGCTCCTATCGACCTAAGCGCATCCAATTAGGCAGAATCGTCAATTTCTAAATCCTAAGAGCTTACAATGAAAATTCATACAACTAACGGAGTCAGCTCTAAGGCTACAGGAGTTATCCCAATTTCCCAAGCGATTACCCCCATCGAACCCTATGTTCCTCTCTACGTTGATCCTTCAACTCAACGTTTACTCAAAGAGGGGGAGAACTCTAAGTTCCCTATCTGTCAACCAAGTCCAGAAGAAGGTATACCCCTTGATCTTCAGCATTCAAAGTCCTCCAGTTCTCACATGAGACTGTAACTAACCTCTGCTTCTCCATTTGAGAAGTTACAAGTCATCATTATCTTCTACCTCCTATACTACCAGTCACTCAAGGCATGGGCACTATTGCTATCACCATCGAACTCAACACCCTTAACCACAAGGTTAATCATTACAAGCCTTCCCTCTAAATCTATTATGGGTCTTAATTCTAAGAGGATTGCAACTTTGGAGGTGTTGGATGGCATTTCCTAATCTTGAGAGAGGACATTACAATAACCAAAGCCTCGGGCTCGATCGAATCCATTTCCATAGCGAAGAAGTGAACTATCGACATATCCAAGCTCAAGAATAAAACCGAATGTAGTTTTGAGAAGCCTACAAGCACAGAAGAGCCAAAATATTCTTCTAGTATCCTTCTTATCACTATTTGTCCTCTAAAGAAAGATGGCACTAATACTACTATGGAAACTTCTGAGCCCCTTATTGATCATTCTGAAGATCCTGTTATCATTACCGTCGAAGGTGACACTGTCTCTTTTGGAGGCTGCACATCCAAAGATAAGAAGGTCCAGAAAAGGCCTTGCATGTCACAGGAAGTAATGCCAGGAAGAAGAAAAGGAATGGTTGGAAGAAATAGGCTCCTTGTTGATCTTGTGGCAATATTAAGACATTTTTATGTGTAGGTTTTGGAGTTGTAACTTTTGTTTTCCTTTCGTTGTACATATGCCATGTTTATGCTAGAGTTGCCCCACGAATATTAATGTACATAAAAAGTTAATGAAAGACTACTTCACCAACTTCGTGGTCATTCCTATTCATTTTAGGTCAAGTTTCCTTCGATTATTAAATAGTTATAAATAATCCATATTTTATGCCCTATGTCCATGGAGTAGTAATTTGGATGTCTATTTTCTCACGTTCTTCACCTTATCGATAACTGAGCATAATCAGAGTTATTCATAAAGTTACACTATTAAACCTTGACAAAGCGAATCCAGCAAAGCCACGAGCAAAAACATACCTTTTATGTAGTCTTACCACATAATAAGTCCTATTTTTGGGACTTATTGCTCCAAATGCCAAAATCCTAACATTTTTCTATGACCTTACCTACTTCCAAGCATTTTTCCAAGATTAATTGAGTAGGGCAAATTATTCGATTGCCCGTAGTCCGATTATCTTGACCTGTCCTGATCCTGGACCAAAAGAATCTAGTAGCACCTATTTTCAATTTTCAACGTCTTCCTCGCTAACCTGCAGGTGAGTGAGATTACCCTCGACTGAATGAATCTCACTCTACTGCAAGCACAGTCGTTGAAGTCCAATCCATTTACCAGTTCCTACCTTCAGGAATTAACGGCTTGGATTCTAACCTTCGTGCATCCGCTCTCGACTACCCCTATTACCTGGCATCGACCGAAAGTGTCCGTTGACCATCTTGCTTATCCTTAGCCTAGCATATTTTAACAACCCTAAATTTAAAATTAATTAATTAAATTAATTAAAAGGTCGAGGTTACCTAAATAAGAGAAGTAAGTGGAAATAAATTAATGGAAAACGGGTATAAGGCCCCAAGCCCAAACTACCGTAGGACAAAAAACCTTATCTTTTTTATTCATTTATTTATTCCTACTCAAAATAAAATAAAAGCTAGAGAAGAACTTTAATGGTGGTAGCTTAAAAAGGGTAAAGAGAAAGAAGATAAGGAAAACGCAAGTTAAGGGGATTATGAAGACTAAATGAAGTCATCTTAAAGACCAAAGTGACTAATACTTAACCTATCTACACTAATCCTTAATATATTGTCTTGTATTAGATTTATATGTTTTTAAGTATGATAGGGTTTGTATAGATTTCTATGAACAAATATAAAAGTTTAATGAATGTTTTTGTTAGGAGGAGAATGGATAAACATGGGATATTTAGATGTGTTTCCCCTACTTTAATAATCTCAAAATACAATGAAAATTTTATATGATGTTCGAATCATGATTTTAGAGATGGGTTTTTAGTTTGAGAATTTTTTTAAGCCTATATGATTTATTGAAGGTGCATAACTAGAAAATAAATAAGGAAAAAGCCCTTAAAAGTCTAAATGAAGATTGAAGTATGTTAGAACAGGTGTTTATGAATTTTTTGGGAATTTATTAAGATTTTCTATAAGGAAAATAAACCAATATGTATTAAGTACTACGTTTGGGCAAGTGGAAACTTTGGAGATGCATGAAAATAAAATTATATGGGAAAAATATATTAATAGGCGTTAGGTAAATGGGAAACCAGATCCAAATCTTTTGCCTAAAAAAAGAAAAGGGACTCTATAAATAATAGAAAGTAATTTATGAACGAATAAGATAATGACACATGTAAGGACGTTGTTAGAGATGTCAGAGTTTGTTAGAAATGACGTTGGGGTGCGGGCCATATATTATAAGTAAGATCTATACACAACATGAAGGGATCATGCTGCACCATAATTAGAAAGGGAATACTTAATAAGAAAGGTTGGAAGCACTTAACATTGGGCTAGGGTTGCACTGTGCTGAGAAAAGTAGTAGACCAAAGTTAATTAAAGGCAAGTAGGTGGGCCTTGGAGAGAGGCCAGGTTGGTACGTGGAAAGAATCCTACACTAAAAATATGATTGGAAGGGCTACTGACGCCCGATGAGGATGCTTACTCGAATATGCACATTCGGAAGGTGAGGAGAGGCATCGAACTTTCGGGGACTCTAAGGCAATTCCATATATTAAACAAATTTTAAGTGGGTGAACACCCTGGAAAGTGGGAAGAGGCATGCACGAATGTACACCTGGAGAATGTGAAGAAAGGCATTCAACTATGTAGGATGCAATTTTAAATAGTTAAAGAATAAGTATGAAGAATCACAAGACATGGCATTAAACAGATAACTAATAACACATTAATAATAATAAATTAATGAATAATCAAAAATAGGAACCAAGTGGGGACCGTGCAGCATGCGCTGTGGTAAAATATTACATTGGATTAAAGAATAATCTAAAATGGAGACTAAGTTGGGATTGCGCATGGTGCATAGTGGTAAAGTATTACATCTGATTAAAGAATAATCTAAAATATGAACTAGGTGGGGACCGTGTAGAGAGTGCTATAGCAAAGTACTGTAAGGAATCGAAAGAATGAATTAAAATGAAAACTGAGTGGGGATTGCGCTAGGGGTGTAGTAGTAAACGAGGACCGCTTAGGAAATGTAAGATGTAGACGTAGGCAAGAACCAATTGCGTTAGTACTTTGAATGTTCCACTCTTGATATTTCAATAATGAGGGGAAAACGCAATTTGTGCAGTATGGGTTGGTCTCACTATATGATTGTTTTGGGTAAGTATTATTCACATCAGACTTTATATCTGATCCGTGTTTTTATTATTGTTTTTTCCATATACTAACAGTTGCTCATTTGGGTAGGCCGTATTTAAAGGATTACATAGATTTGAAATAAGAGCCATAGTACGAAGACCAAAGACTGAGCAGAAGGCGTAGTTGCCAACACAAAATTTTGTTTCTGTTGTACTAAAGAGTTCAGGTCGCATCATCATATGTGGCCCTGACTCTTTACTATGTTTATTTTCTATTGTATTTGACACTTGCGTGGGCATGACATCAGGTCTAATCATGACATAAATAAATGTAAATAATTTTAAAGTGAGTCTCTATGAAATTAATGATATTTAGGTGCTACATATACTTTGTCTATATTCAAAGAGTATGCTAAACTCACTTACGTTGCTGAAAAACAATTATGGTGATGACTGCAGCATCATCGGCATCCGTCTTCGAGTTTTCAAGTGGGAGATATCACAGTTAGTATCAGAGCATAGGTTAGGGAAACTTAAATAAGATGTGACAACCCACATCCCTTGACATATCAAACATCGCCATATCAGGAAACATGGATCACCGGTTTAAGGAAAAAATAGTATCATAGAGACTGACACTGAAGAAATAATCTATTTGATCCAAATGTCATCGTAGTGGAAACATAATATCAGATATATGGATAATCTGATAATAACAGTAATATAAATCTCAAAACCATCAGAATATCCAAATCTCAAATTATCATAATACCATTGTCATTGATAATGATCAGTAAATATCAAATATCATAGTATCATAAAAAAATCCCTCATAACAAAATATTGAAAGAGAAAATGTACTGATAGGAAACACATAAAGGATAAAATAAAAATAGACTCTAGCCACGATAAGCCGAAGGAAGCAATGGATCTGTCACCTGCTACTTTGTCCACCTATGTTGGGGAAATAGAATGGGAAGTCAGGTGAGTAAGAACAAGGCTAACAAGGAAATTAAATACAACATACTTTAAGTCTACTCTAGGTGATATAGGGCATGTGTACATCATCTTTGCACCTAAGGTCACAAGCCTAAAGTCACTAGCCTAACAGTCATTGGTCTAATCGTCAATAGTCTAACATTAGGGGGATAACAGCAGAACACATCCCATCGGACGACCCTCTAGTTTATGGGAAATTACTTCCCTGTTTTAACTCACACTATGCCTAAAGAGGAAGAACACTCATGTAAACGCGCATAATGACTCATTGTATAGACCCTGCCTAGCCCCTTCATCCAAGTAAGAAAGTATCTCTTATGCACCCTACAGAGTTACTGCGCTTAACTCTTCCAGGTACTGGACACCACCTACCTTTCAATGTCTATGCCTATATGGGCCCACAGGAATGTTTATGATCCAGTCTCCGATCCTAACACCCAAACGAAATACCAGAAATCCGATCACAACAGCCTCAACTAACGACCGATAATTTGGTCCTAACACTTGCGTTCACCTTTCGCAATATAGGGTGCACGTCTTAACGACAATTCACATCCTACTTTACGATTACGAAGACACAAACTAAGTCCACCATCTAAAATAAGAATACCTAAATGTGTCTATGCCAGTCAAGCAATTTAGAGAGCAATTGGGTTCGTCAGCTTAAGACCCCAAATAGTCTATTAAGTCTAAAGTGACTTACGACAATCGATCTACGCAAGTCTTAGGTTGATTACCTACAATCAAGACATCTTTCTATTTACTTGTTTAAAGTAATTTAATCATTTCATTTTATTTTTAGACTTAATCCAGACATCTTTCAATTACATATTTTAAGTAAATTATTCCATTTCATTCAATTATCAAACGTAATTCATTTCAATTATCAAATGAAATACGTTTAATTGTTATTTCAATTGGGCTAATCTATTTGTCCTTTTTAATTACAGTCATAACAACATTTTCTTTATTTCAAATTAGCAATTTATAGGTGTCAAATCTAATTTAGCGTATGATTTATGGTTTTACAGCTTACATATGTTAATTGCAATTAGATGAAAAGATCAATTATTCCAGATTCCAAATTTAATAAATTAAAGGATTAATACTAGAATTAACTGTCAAATCAAATAGGTAGAAACTAAAATCAATTAATTTAATTAACCTATTAAATCTATACCTACTCGCGTCCGTCCTAAGCTTTTAGGTTTGCCTCAGATGCCGCAAGATTTTTTCCTTAAATCCGCTTAGGTCTCTTCTCCAATTGCTAGATCTCCTTTTTATTTTAATTTAGATTAAGATTTAGAATAGAACTGGGGTTTAGAAATTGATTGGGAAATTAGGGTTCAAGCTTTTATTTTGGCGGAACGTCGCTGTAATGAAGAGAATTAGGTTTCGGATTAACTCTAGGTATCAATTCATAGGAGAACACCTCAACTCGCTACTGTTAGATCCACCCCAAAATTATCTCGTTTGTCCCTAAAATCATGGCCAGCACACAACGATCTCGCAAGATGAAACTAATTTTCTCCAGGTCGCCGCGACCCAATGATTGACCGTGGGTTGGGTCGACCGCCCTTGGGGTAGGTTGACCGACCACTGCCGACTTGGGTCCATCTTGGTCGACCTTACCCTAGTTGATTTTTTTTCTATTTTCTATTTTTTTTCTTTCAATTTCTTATTTATTCAATCTTTTATAACCTTTTCATTTTAGCTCGAATTTTAATAAGTCATATACGAAAGTTGTCTAGAAAATTACTATAGACACAATGGTGCAAGTATCGTAGTCAAATTTGGACATTTGTGAAAATTATCCTTTTAGGCTAATTCTTATCTTTTAATTATATTTTCTTATTTAATCCTTGGGTGCTACATTCTCCCTCTTAAAGGATTCCATCCTCAAAATCTCTAAGGACAGAAGGACACAAATAACAATAGTAATCAGTTCACATCATCCATAGCAACCATAGTCTTTAATAATTCTAATGCAATTATGTAATTATGCAATGTTGAATGCATATGAACCTGAAATAATGCAAAATGACAGCCAGTCTACAGATTCAGTCGACCTCTTGTTTATGCAAATATGCACATGTCATGCATCCAAATGTATGTAAGATCCTAAAATAGCCGATTCTTCTACATGTATGCTCGGCCATGCATCTAAATGCAACATCCATATGCAAAAATCATCCATGGATGACAATCAAAATCAGCAAAAATTACGCATAAGGTATGGATATGTATGCCTAGGGACTCAATATCCTAGTACATATAATGCAACCACTTGCATCTATAAACACCCATGTACATCCAATAGCATTCATCAATCATAGCATGTCTTATTGACGTGTTTACAAACGTACCTATCATTCGAAGGTCTTTACCTAATATAATATTTCCCTCCTTACCAAGGTTCTATCTAAGGGTTCTAACTAAAATAAGATCACAATATGGGATGTATCAAAAAAGAGCTATGGGTGAGAAGCTCGAAACCTATCCACGGGCTCCCAAATATTCCCAGATGGGTCATCTGCCCACTTAACCTTAACTAATCTAATATCTTTTTTATGGAGCCACTTACTGCCATTCTCTAAAATGCAGGTAGGTACACGGAAAACAAGTGACTCACGCTCCACCTCAACCTTCTTCAAACTGCTAGGTTCTACTACAATAGCTGATTCGTGCAAGCACTTTCGCAAGTGAGAAACATGAAAAACATCATAAACTCTAGCTAACTTTTCCAAAAGTTTAACTCTATAAACCAATCTACTAATCCTAGCCACAATCAGAAAGGGTCCTAAAAACCTCGTAGCTAGCTTCCCCGAACTTCCAAATCCCACCACGTGTCTCAGGAGTGAGACCTTTACAAATACCATATCTCTAACCGCTAATTCCAACTCAGAGCACCTCCTATCTGCATAAGACTTTTTTTAGATCTGAGCTATCTTCATCCTCTCCCGAATCAATGTAACCCTCTTTGAAGACTCCTTAACCATATTAGGCCTAAAGGTAATCCTATATGTAGTGTCCTGGCGATTTACAAGGTCTGCCATATAAAGCCTTGACTGGTGTCATCCCTATGATAGCCTAGTAGCTATTATTATAGGTGAACTCTACCAGTGGCAAATTATCCTCCTAAGAGCCTCAAAAATCAATGATACACATCCTAAATAAATCCTCCAAAACTTGATTCACTCTCTTTGCCTAACCTCACTCCGTGGAAGGCATGTTGTACTCAAGCCAACTCAATCCCTAAAGCATCCTGCCGACTCCTTCAAAACTCACTAGTGAAGAATGGGTCTCTATCACTAACTACACTGGTAGATACTCCATGAAGTCTAAATCCTCCCTAACATATAAAGCCACTAACGAGGCTACTGTCCTAGTGCTCCTCATAGGTATGAAATGAATGCACTCAATCAATCTGTCCACAATGACCCAAATGCCCTCATTTTCTCTCTTAGATATGGGTGATCCATCTATGAAGTCCATAGAAATGCTCTCTCACTTCCACTGTGTGATGTCCAATGGCTGCAACAATCCTCCAGGCTTCTTTAGCTTCGCTGTCACCCTCTGGTAAGTCAAGCACTTAGCTACATACTCCGCCACTTGCCTCTTGATCAGACAAAAAGAAAACTATGATCATATCTCGGTACATTTTATCTCCATCGGGATGAATGGTCATCGTAAAGCGGTGAGACTTCGCCAATACAGCATCCACCAAATCTACACTGCGAGGAACATATAGCATACCATCTCTCCTCAACCATCCCTTCGAATTTATAACATAACAACAAAAATGACTCGATGACTCCCCTTTGCCTAATTTATCCAAAATGTCTGCTAGCTCACCGTCCTCTCTCTACCTATCCCCAATCCGCTCAATCAAGGTCGGTTGAACATCTAGGGATGCTAATAATCTAGTTGAATATTGGACGATGGCCTAAAGTCAAAGGTGCAAATATACTCCAAATGCCTTGACTCCAAAAATAAAGGACTTAGTGTAGCTCTCTATCTACTCAACGCATTTGCTACAACATTCCCCTTGTCTGGGGTATAAGAAATCTCAAAGTCGTATGAGGCTAAGAACTCCATCCATCTATGCTGCATCAAATTCAAGCCCTTTTAGAAGAACAAGTACTTTAAGGACTTGTGGTACGTAAAAAGCTCAAATCTCTCACCAAGAAGATAATGTCTCCAAGACTCAAGAGGAAAGACTATAACTGCCAACTTAAGATCATGCATCGAGTAGTTCCTCCCATGAGTCTTCAACTGCCTACTAGCATAGCATACCACTCTACCCTCCTACATCAACACTGCTCCTAGTCCCATACCACAACGGTATAAACCATAAATGGTTTACCCCTATCGGGTAACACTAATACAAGTATACTTGTCAAAGCCTCCTTCAACCTAACGTAAGCATCCTCATACTTAGCATCCCATGTAAAAGCTAGATTCTTCTTGGTGAGGCGAGTCAATGGCACGGATATCCTAGTAAAATCCTTAATGAATTTCCTATAATAACCCATGAGACCAAGAAAGCTCTCCACTTTAGTGGCATTCTATGGGACATTCAATCCTGCGCTACCGCCACCTTATTGGGATCCACAGCCAAACCACTCTCTGAAACAACGTGCTCCAAAAAGCAAACCTCATCTCTCCAAAATTGACACTTGGAAAACTTAGTTTTAAGATTATATGCTCGGAAGGCCCTAAGCGCCTCCTCCAAATGAAAAGGATGCTCATCCCTAATCCTTAAGTATACTAAGATATTATCCGTAAATACCACCATGATCTTATTCAGCAACTCTCTAAACACTCGGCTCACTAAATTAATAAAATAAGCTGGAGCATTGGTTAGTCCAAATGGCATGAGAAACCATTCATATAACCCATCAGGAGTCCTAAATGCAGTCTTTTAAATATTCTTCTCAGCTACTTTCAACTGATGGAAACCTATGGCTAAGTCAAGTTGGGAAAACACTCTTGCTCCAACCAACCGATCGAAGAGATCATCTATACGTGGCAAAGGTTAGTGATTCTGCTTCGTTAGTTTATTCAGCTCTCGATAATCGATGCAGAGTCTAAGGGAACCATCTTCCTTGGTGGAAAAGATGATTGCACACACTACTCAAAAAACTCCTCCTGATGAAACCTTTCTCCAATAAACCATTCACTATCTTATTCAACTAGTGTTATTCCATTGGATCCATGTGGCTCAATGGCAAAGCAACTAGTTGAATATTCTCTACAAGATAGATAATCTCTCTCTGGGTTGGGTGACCAGTAACCTTAGAAAATACACCGGGAAAGTCCCTAACTATTTAGACAGAAACAAGCTCCTCATGTGGTAGGTCTAAAGAATACAAGTATATCAACATATCCTATCCTTATGGATCATAGAAAATAGAAAACCTCCAAGCTACGCTCACTACAAGTGCCCAGTCTAACAGTCATCCTATCACAGTCTAGTATAGTCCCATACATGGTCATCTGATCGATGTCCAGTATCAACCCAAACCTAGAGAACCCCAGTACATAGGCATCACACCCAAACTCAACCTTTAGAATCAGCAACATCACAATACTAGTGTCTAAGTGTAAGTCATTAACAAGTCCACTAGAGATAAAAGAATGAGATGCCCTAGTATCAAAGAAAGTACGAACATAAAGATCGGACAGAGAAAATACGCATTCAATTACCACCTTCCTCCCCTTGCCCAGTGCGGTGGGACACTAGAAGTGGGAACAACCACCACAATGTATGCCTGGACGACCTATAGAAGCCAGAGAAGCAACTCTGGGTGGTGCTGGATAATTCCTCTTAATATGCCCAACCTGATCACAATCGAAGAACTTCGGCTTCAATAGCGAACACTTCTTAACAAGATGCCCTGTCTTCCCACACCTATGACACTTCAACCCCTTCTTCTGCATCTTTCCTCTAGGTAGAGGTCCACCCTTCTTCTTCTTCCCTTTTTGAATATTCTTCAGTTCAGTCTTTTGAGCTCTTCTACCTTCTTAGCAACAGAAGTAAAAAATGCATCTCAACCAGACCCTCATAAGTAGCTCCCATAGGAATATGAATCACCGCTAAGCCCTGTAGTGGCTTATTCAAACCCTTAGGAAACTTGAGCACTTTCTTATCCGGGGTATTGGTCAACTCCATTCCAATTTGCAAGCTCATTAAACTGATTAACATATTTTTTTAACTGAAAAATTACCCTACTTCAGATTTATAAAATTCTTTAACATAACTCCATCCTTAGCCTACAATAAGAACTTCATCTGAAACCCATCTAAACTCTCCCTAAGTCATAAAACCACCATCATTCTCAGCCTCAACAACCTCCCACCAACTGAGAGCCTCTCCCTACAACAGCCTGGTAGCAAGATGCCTCCTAACATCATCTGCCAAACCAATAAGTCCAAATATTTGCTCATCGCTGCCGATCCAAGCTCTAGCAACAAAGAAGTCTCAATGCCTAAGAATGGCTTGTCACCCAAGTTGAAAAAGTCCTTACATAGCTTAGCAAAGTCATGAGTGATAGGTGGATGAACAAGGACCCCACTAACTTCCTCCTTCATAAGCTCTCTAGTCGGATGCTCAAACGATCCCCTAGCCTGTAAGTAACAGCAGAACCAAATGGTCATGTTCATGCCCGGAATATCAGGGATATCAGTAGAGCCAGATTCTACGGGATCAACCGTTTCTATCTATAAATAGTAAAGACTAAATCAGATACTTTCACAAGTAGCACAAATAAGATTTAAGATAAGGGA
The DNA here is from genome assembly GCA_030765085.1 of Allium cepa. Taxonomy (NCBI): domain Eukaryota; kingdom Viridiplantae; phylum Streptophyta; class Magnoliopsida; order Asparagales; family Amaryllidaceae; genus Allium; species Allium cepa. The sequence continues at coordinate 31,965,419 of CM060938.1, read as the reverse complement.
CAACATACGTAGGAATTGAAATAAGAATAGGCACAAATTTTGAGGGATTCTTAACAATATTTTCCAAAAATATTTATATATATATGTATAGTTATACTTTGGAAACCCATTATGAAAACAATTTAAAAAAATCATTTCTCTTTCTAAAATCATACACACACACACACACACACACACACACACATATATATATCTGTGTGTGTATCTACATGGGTCAAATACACTTCTATCCCTAGGAAATTCCTAGGCTTCGATACCACATGTGACAACCTGCATCCCTTGACATGTCAAACACTGCCATATCAAGAAACACGGATCATCAATTTAAGGAAATAGTATCACAGAGACTAAGATATCAATGAAGAAATAACCTATCTAAACCAAACGTCATCATGGTGGAAATATAATATCAGATATATGAATAATCTCATAATAACAGTAATCAAAATCTTAAAAGCATCAAAATATCCAAGTCATAAAATATCAAGATATCGTAGTCTTAGAAAACCATCAGTACATATCAAATATCCGAGTATCATGAAAATAATCCCTCGTAAAACCACTGAAAGAGAAAATGTACTGATAGGAAATACATGATAAATGATAAAATAATACTAGACTCCAGGTACAATAATCTGAAGGCAGCAATGGATCTGTCAACGGCTACTCCATCTACCTGTGGTCTGGGAAAAATAGAATGGGAAGTCTGGTGAATGAGAACAAGACTAACAAAAAAAAATACAACTAACTTCAAGTTTACACTAGGTGATATAGAATGTGTGCACAGTGTCTGTACACCTAAGGTCGTAAGCCTAACGTCACCAACCCGACAGTTATTGGTCTAACAGTCAGTCATCGATCTAACAATAATCAGTCTAACATTAAGGGGATAACAAAATACCGCATCTCCCCGAACGAATGTCTTGTTTTGGGGAAATTACTGCCCTGCTTTAACTCAAACTTGGCCTAGAAAGGAAGAATACACATGCAATCTCGCATAATGACTCATCGTAAGCATCGGTGCCCAAACCCTCGATCCTAGCACCAACCTCATATGTAACCCAAGGGCGCTTAACTCCGTCTGGTATAGTCACCATCTGGCTTTCAACGTTTACACCCATATGAGCCCATGGGAATGTCTATGATCCAGTCTCCAATCCCAACATCCCGATTAATGATTGGAAATCTGATCTCAACAACCTCAACTAACGACCGATAATTCGGTTCTAACACCTTTCGACACATAAGTTGCAAGTCTTAATAACACTCCACATCATACTTTATGATAGGAAAACATGAACTAAGTCTGCTATCTCAAATGAACACCTAAATATGTCTATGCTAATTAAGCAATTTAGAGAGCAACAAGGTTCATACCCCTATCGGTTCAAGGCCCAAAACAGTCTATTAAGTCCAAAGTGATTTACGATAGTCGACATACGCTAGTCTTAGGTCAATTATCTATAATCCAGTTGTCTTTCGACTTACTTATTTTAAGTAATTTAATCATTTCATTTTATTTTCGACTTACTTATTGTAAGTAATTTAATCATTTCATTTTATTTTCAGACTTAATCCAAACATCTTTAAACTCATGTGTTTTAGGTAAATTAATCCACTACATTCAATTATTAGACATAATCCATTTCAATCATCAGACGCAATCCATTTCAATTATCAGACGTAATCAATTCAATTCTTATATCAATTGGGCTAACCTAATTTTCACATTTTTTACTACAGTCATTGCAACATTTACATTATTTCAAATTAGCAATTCATAGGTGTCAAATCCAATTTTAATAAATAATTTATGGTTTATAGCTTACATATGTCAATTGCAATTAGATAAAAAGATCCATTATTCCAGATTCCCACTTTAATAAATTAATGGATTAATAATAGAATTAACAATCAAATCATCATAGGGTAGAAATTAAAATCAATTAAATTAATTAATTTATTAATTATGTGCCCACTCACCTCTGTCCTAAGCTTTCAGATTTGCCTCAGACGTCACAAGCTTTTTTCCTAAATTTGCTAAGGTCTCTTCTCCAATTTGCTAAGGTCTCCTTTTTAATTTTAATTTAGATTAGGATTTAGAATAGAATTGGGGTTTAGAAACTGATCTGCGAAATTAAGACTTAGGGTTCTATTTTGGCAGAGCTTCGCCGTAATGGATACGTTTTAGGTTAACCCTAACTATTAATTTGTAGGGGAACACCTCAACTCACTACCATCAGATCCAACCAAAATCATCTTGTTCATCCTTATAGTTGTGGCCAACATGCAACTATCTCGCACGATGAAATGAATTGTCTCCAGGTCGTCGTGGCCCAATGATCGAACATGGGTCAGGTCGACCGCCCTTGGGCTAAGTCGACATGCCCATGATCGACCTGGGTCCATCTAGGTTGTCCTGGCGCTCAGTGATTTCTTTTTTTCTATTTTCTATTTTTCTTTTCAATTTCTAATTTATACAATCCTTTATAACTTTTGCATTTTAGCCTTGATTTTAACAAGTTATATACGAAAGTTGTCCAGAAAATTACTACTGACACAATGTTGCAAGTCATGTAGTCAAATACGGATATTCGTGAAAATTTTCCTTTTAGGTTAATTCTTGTTTTTAATTATATATTTTTTATTTTCAAAAAATCTAGGGGTATTACATTCTCCCCCTTAAAGGATTTCGTCCTCGAATTCTCTGAGGATAGAAGAATGCAAATAACAACAACAGTCAAAGTCGACATCCATCTACTCATCCATCACTAATAGCAACCATAGTCTTTAATAATTCTAATGCAATTATGTAATTACACAATGTGGAATGCATATGAAACTGAACTAATGCAAAAGTGTAGTCAGTCTACTGATTCATTCGACCTCCTGTTTATGCAAATATGCACATGTTATGCATTAAAATGTATGCAAAATCCTAAAATAACTGACACTTCTACATGTATACTCAGTTATACATCCAAATGAAATGTCCATATGCAAAAATCATCCATGGATAACAATAAAAATCAACAAACAATACACATAAGGTATAAATGTGTGTGCCTAAGGGACTCAATATCCAAGTGCATGCAATGCGACCACTTACATCCATACACATCCATGCACATCCAATAACATCCATCAACATAACATGTCTCATCGACATGTTTACATGCTTACCTATCATCCAAAGGTCGTTACCTAATATAATCTACCCTCCTCCCCAAGGTTTTATCTAAGGGTCCTAACTGAAGAAAGATCACAATATAGGATGTACTAGAAAAGAGCCGAGGGTGTGAAGCTCGAATCCTCTCCTTTGGCTCCTAAGTACGTTCAGATGGGTCCTCTCCGCACTAAACCTTAATTAATCCAATCTATTTATTGCAAAGCTTCTTAGTGTCATGCTTTAAAATGCGGGTAGGTACAGGCGAACAAGTGACTCATGCTCCACCTCAACCATTTTCGAACTGCTACGTTCTACTACAACGGCCAAATCATGCAAGCACTTTCGCAAGTGAAAAACATAGAAAACATCATGAAATCTAGCTAACTTCTCCAAAAGGCTAACTCTATAAGCCAATCTCCTAATCCTTGCCACAATCAGAAAGGGTCCAACAAACCTCAGAGTGTGCTTCCCCGAACTTCCAAATCTCATCATATGTCTCAAGGGTGAGACCTTTATAAATTTCGTATTCCTAACCACAAACTCCAAATCAGTGCGCCTCCTATCTGCATAATACTTCTGTCGGTTCTGAATTATCTTCATCCTCTTTGAATCAAGTTAACCCTCTTTAAAGTCTCCCTAATCATATCAGGCACGACGATAGTCATATATGTAGTTTCCCACTAACATGATGGAAATCTACAAGGTCTGCCATATAAAGCCTCGAACGGTGTTATCCCTATGCTAGGCTGGAAGCTATTGTTATAGGGAAATTCTACTAGTGGCAAATGATCCTCCCTAGAGCCTCCAAAATAAAATGATACACATCCTTAGTAAATCCTCCAAAACTCGATTCACTCTCTCTACCAAACCGTCCGTCTTTGGATGATATGTTGTCCTTAAGCTCAACTCAATCCCTAAAGCCTCCTACAGACTCCTTCAAAGCTCACTAGTGAAGAGTGGGTCTCTATCACTAATTGTAATGGTAGATACTCCATGGAGTCTAACTACCTCCCTAACATATAAAATCGCCAATGAAGCTACTGTCCTAGTTCTCCTCATAGGTATGAAATGGATGCACTTGATCAATCTGTCCACAATAATCCAAATTCTCTCATTTCCCCTCCTAGATCTGGTTAATCCATCTATGGATCTGTATATATGCTCTCTCACTTCCACTATGGGATGTCCAATGGATGCAACGATCGTCCAGGCCACTCCGCTTTCACTCTCTGGTAAGTCAAACACTTAACTACATACTCCGCCACTTGCCTCTTTACCCCAAACCAAAAGAAAACTCTCATCATATCTTGGTACATCTTATCTCCACTATGGTCATCCTAAAGCGACGAGACTCCGCCAATACTACATCCACCAAATCTGCATTACGAGGAAAACATAGCATACCATCTCTCCTCAACTATCCCCTCGAGTTTATGGCATAATACCAAAGATGACTCAATGACTCCACTCTGCCTAATTTATCCAAAAGGTCTGCTAGCTCATCGTCCTCTCTACCAAGCCCCAATCTGCTTAACCAAGGTTGGTTGAACATCTAGGGCCATTAATAATCTAGTTGAATATTAGACGATGGCCTAAATTCAACAGTGTGAATATAGTCCAAATGTCTCCACTCTAAAAATAAAGGACTCGGTGTAGCTCTCTGTCTACTAAACGCATCCTCTACAACATTCCCCTTGCCCGGGGTATGAGAAATCTCAAATTCATATGAGGCTAAGAACTCCATCCATCTTTGCTGCCTCAAATTTAAGTCCTTTTAGAATTAGAAGTACTTCAAAGACTTTTGGTCAGTAAAAATATCAAATCTCTCTCCTAGAAGATAATGTCTCCAAGACATAAGAGCAAAGACTATAGCTACCAACTCAAGATCATGCATTGGGGAGTTCCTCTCATGAGTCTTCAACTACCTACTAGCATAGCATACCAGTCTATCCTTTTACATCAACACTGCACCTAGTCCCATACCACAATGGTATAAACCGTAAATGGTTTACTCCCATCAGGTAACACTAATACATGTGCATTGGCCAAAGCCTCCTTTAACATAACGAAAGGATTCTCACACTTAGCATCCCATGCAAAATCTAGATTCTTCTTGGTGAGGCAAGTCAATAAGGCAGACATCCTAGAGAGGTCCTTAATGAGTTCCCTTAACGTACCCATGAGACCAACAAAGCTCCCTATTTCTGTGGCATTCTTCGGGACATGTCAATCCTGCACTACCGCCACCTTATTGGGATTCACGGCCTAGCCACTCTCTGAAAAAATGTACACTAAAAAGCGAACCTCGTCCCTCCAAAATAGCACTTGGAAAACTTAGCTTTATGCTTATATGCTCGAAAGGTCCTAAGCACCTCCTCCAAATGCAAAGCATGCTCATCCCTACTCCTCATGTATACCAAGATATCATCGACAAATACCACCATAAATTTATCCTCGGCTGCTCTCAACTGATGGAGACCTATGGCGAAGAAAAAATGGGAAAGCACTCTTGCTCCAACCAACCAATCAAGGAGATTATCTATATGTGGCAAAGGATAGAGATTCTGCTTCATTAGCTTATTTAGCTCCCAATAATCGACGCAGTGTCTAAGGGAACCACCCACGTTGGTGGCAAAGACGACTGGCGCCCCTACTCAGAAATACTTCTCCTAACGAAACCCTTCTCCAACAACCCATTCACTAGCTTATTCAACTCGCATTATTCCTTTGGATCCATGTAGCTCAAAGGCAGAGAAAGCGATTGAGCATTCTCTACAGCCACCTAAGGTCGCATACCTAAGTTCACCAGCCTAAGTCATCAATCTAATAATCATCAGTGTGACAATAATCAGTCTAACATGGGAGGGATAAAAATAGATCGCATATCTGCAAATGACTATCTAGTTTTAGGGAAACTACAGCCCCGCTTTAACTCACACTTGGCATAAAGAGGAAGAACACGCATGTAAATGCACATAGTGGCTCATCCTATGCACTGGTTCCCAACCCCTCGATTCTAACAGCAACCTCTTACGCACTCCAAAGAGTTACTACACTTAACTCTGTCTCATAATGGGCACTACCTACCTTTCAGTGTCTACCCCTATACAAGCCCTTGGGAACGTCTATGATCCATCCTTTGATCCCAACGTCCCAATTAACAGCCTTAACTAACAACTGGTAATCTGGTCCCAACACTTGTGCACACCTTTCCCAACATAAGTTGCACATCTAATGACACTCCACATCCTACTCTACGATACGAAAACATGACCCGAGTCTGTCATCTCAAATAAGAGCATATAAATGTGTTTGTGCCAGTTAAGCAATTTCGAGAGCGATAAGGTTCATACCGCTATCAGCTGAAGGCCCCAAACATTCTACAAAGTCCAAAGTGACTTACGATAGTCGACCTATGTTTGTCTTAGGTTAATTGCCAATAATCCAAATGTCTTTTGATTTACTTGTTTTAAGTAATCGAATCATTTTATATTATTGTCAAACATAATTAAGACATCTTTCAATTTAATTCTCTTTAGTAAATTAAACCGCTACATTGAATTATCAGATGTAACCTATCTTAATTATCAAACGTAATCGGTTTTAATTATCATACATAATCTATTTAATTCTTATTTCAATTGGGCTAATCTATTTGTCAAATGTATTTTATTACAGTCATAGCAACATTTACATTATTTCAAATTAGAAATTTATAGGTGTTTAATCCAATTTTAGCATATGATTTATGGTTTTACAGCTTACATATGTCAATTGCAATTAGCTAAAATGATCCATATTCCATATTTTCAATTTCATAAATAAATGGATTAGTATGAGAATTAACAGTCAAATTAGCATAGGATAAAGTTAAAATCAATTAATTTAATTAATTGTTAAATATATGCCCACTCACCTCTACCCTAAGCTTTTAGTTTTACCTCAGATGTCACAAGATTTTTCCCCTAAATCCACTTAGGTCTCTTCTCTAATTGCTAAATCACCTTTTTATTTTAATTTCAGTTGAGATTTAGAATAGAATTGGGGTTTAGAAATTGATTTGGAAAATTAGGGTTTAGGGTTTTGTTTTGGCAGAGCTTCACTATATTGGAGACAATTAGGTTTTCGGTTAACCCTAGGTATTAATTTTTAGGGGAACACCTCAACTCATTACGACCTATATCCAGCCCAAAATCACGTTCGTCCTTAAAATTGTGGCAAGCTGGAAACAATCTTGCATGATAAAATGAATCATCTTTAGGTTGCTATGGCCCTACGATCGACTATGGGTTAGGTCAACCGCATTGGGCTAGGTCGACCGCCCACAGTCAACCTAGATCTGTTTGGGTTGATCTCTGTGCAGTTAATGCGCTCGGTAGATTCAAAGCGATGGAGGTGCAAAAAGTCATAGCGGGGATACAACGAGGATATAGCGGGATATAGCGGATGGCTCTAAAATAGCATATAAAACTCGTAATTAATGTTTTCACAAACATATAAATGTTAATTAAATGAAAAATTATCATTCAATTGAATTATAAATAATACATAAATAATTTTAAATAAAAACATGTGCGAATATACTTTAAATAAAGGAAAAACTGTTATATAACATAATTGAATTTGGTAGAACATTAGAGTATTTTCATTTCTGAAAATATATTAAAAAATTAAATCAAATAAATTATTTTCATAATTTTATAATATATAAATGCAATTTTTCAATTCATTTTATTAAAAAAGATATAGCGGGAATAGCGGAATATAGCGGAAATAACGGGATATAGCGGAAATAGCGGGGATTAAAGCGGAAAGGCTATATTCTGGGGCTATATGGAAAAATCATAGCGGTAGAAATCCACTATGAGGTATAGCAGGGTTGTAGCGGGGCATTAACTACACAGGTTGACCTAGCACCAGTTGATTTCTTGCAATTCCCATAGTCAAATTCAAACATTTGTAAAAATTCTCCTTTTATGTTAATTCTTATCTTTTAATTATATTTTCTTCTTTATTGTCGAAAATCATGAGGTTTTACATATAGCAAAGCTAGAAAAATAGAGGTAGTTTTTGGAATAAAATTAACATATAGGGGATGAGACACGCTAGTATATATATAATTTATTTGATGTTGCTATATAGATATAAATGAAGATATATCTATCCTTTTATTATAGTTCAACTCCCTTTCTTTACGTTTCTAATGAAGATTTGCTACTATAAGACGCAACATGGACCTGAGGAGTGGGAAATGACGATAGGAGGTGCAAGTACAGGAATGGAGGTAGAAATTATGCAGACTAATAAAGGAATTGAGGCTATATGAAGAAGCTTCACACCCAAAAAATGAGGTAATCATGGATATGAATATCTTATTTCGGTAGTTTATGACTTAATGATAAGGGAAGCTGCATCGAAGGCTATTTAGCCAAGGCCAACAAGAGTGAAAGGGATTTATAGAAAATGGACAAAGGTTACAGAAACCTAGAAGGGAAGGCATTTACAGGGAAGGAGACTATCGTTGAAGTTCTAAATAGCAAAGAAGTTGTGAACGCATATTTAGAGACCTAGGATTGAATGACATGCAGAAGAGAAGGCTAGTCTCAAGGCAGTTGCAGGAAGATGCATTGAATTGGTGGGAGACAGTATTTGATGAGAACACAGAAGGAGAGAACACCTTGGAGCAGTTTAAGGAAATATTTGAGTCTTAATTCATATTAGAGTCTCAACAGAGAGTGTTGTTGTGAGAGATCATAAATTTGAAGCATGGCGACCTTATGGTGGAGGGTACATCCAAAAGTTCAATTCTTTGGCTGATTATGGAAGGAAGACAACACTTTGATGAAGAAGAATGAGAAGTTTATTAGAGCTAGAAGCAAAGTATTGATTACATGCTGATAGATCATCTAGCATCTCCTTCTGAGTTTGTCATTGGCATGTCCAAAAGGTAGATGATGGGATGTACCGAAAGCAGAGGAGGGTAGAGATGAAACCCATAGTGGAGATAAAGAATAATCTTATATGAAAGGCAAGAAGGGACTGCCAAATAGGAAGGGTTGAGCAACTACTATCACATAATTTGCTTTCTTTAATTGTGATCAAAAGGGGCATTATGCTTCAAAGTGCCCTATGCCTAGGGACTTTGGTAAAATGAAGTGCTTCAAATATGACAATATAGGACACTTAAAGAAGGACTGCCCAGAGCTTAACGCATAGGTTTATGCTTTGGAGAGACCAAGGGAAGGACCGTCTGCCGAGGAAAGCAGAAAGAGGAAAGTCTTGGAAAGTGAGGCATTGCTTTATGGTATTTCTTTTAGAGTACTATTTGATACTAGTGCTACACACTCCTTTATAGTTAAAGATTTGGTAGATGGACTTCGGTTAAGGGTTACCTATTTAGTCACTTCCATACATGTAGCGAATCCGAAAAGCGGGTATAGCACTCTCGGATTAGTGTACTAAACTACATGTTGAGTTAGGTAGGTGTAAGTTTTCTTGTGATACCTATATGTTTAACTTTATAGGTTTTAGAGTTTTTTTAGGGATGGATTGTTGGAGAATTTTAGCGCAAGGGTGCACTGCATCGATAGGATAATTACTATGAACCATCCAGACCACAGGGATAGAGTGTATGTGGTTTTGGAGGAATGTAGGCTAGAGTTTGGAGTCATTTTATTCTCTTTAGCTTCGGAAGAGGAAGATCCTAGAGCAGTATATGTAGTGAAGGAGTTGCAAGATGTGTTTGAACCAGTTTTGTTGTTGCTACCCCCGAGAGCGGTGGAAAATAGATTTATTACCGAGGATTGAACCATTTAGTCAACCCATAAGTAGAATTCCTCTAAAGAAGATGAAGGAGTTAAAGGAGTAATTGGTAGAGTTTGAAGGAAAGAGCTTTATAAGGCCAAGTAGTTCACCTTGAGGAGAAGCAGCGGCGTTCGTAAAGAAGTTCGATGGGTCTTTAAGACTGTCCATAGACTATCGGAAGCTGAGCGAAAGAAAATGAAGTATAGACATCCTTTGTCGAGAATTGATGGTCTGTTTGATCAACTAAGTGGCACTAAGGTGTTTTCCCAGTTGGACCTGGCTACAGGTGGCCATCAATTCGGTGTTGTGGAAGAAAGTTTTCCTTTGACTGCCATTTAGAACGACGTACAGTTCATATAAGTGGTTAGTAATGCTATTTGGTCTAACCAATGATTCTACATTCTTTGTAGTCTTAATAAGCAGGATCTTCCAAGATATGCTAGATGGGTATGTGCTGGTGCTCGTAGATGACATCTTGATGTATTCGAAGGATGAGGAAGAACATGCAGTTCACCTAAAGCTTGTGGTAGAGACGTTGAGATAGCATAAATTGAAGGAAAAATTTTCTAAGTTCATTTTTTGAGGAGGGAAAAGTTCCTAGGCCATGTGATTTTGGTAGAAGGGTCAGCTATAGGTCCTTTGACGGTAGAGGTAGTAAATAGGTGGAAGAGACCCGAGACTATGATTGAGGTGCGAAGTTTCTTAGGATTGGCCGGTTATTACCAAAGACTTATTAAAGACTACTCTCATATAGCTGCACTAATGATGAGGCCGACCAAGAATTATGAGTAGTTTGTTTGGGTGCAGGAGCTTGGGAAGGTATTCCAGGAACTGAAGTGTAGGTTGACGAATGCACCTATGTTGGCAATACTTGAAGGGAATGATGGTATGACTATATACAATGATGCGATAGGTATTAGTTAGGTATAATATTGATGCAGAAGGGTAGAGTAAGTGCTTATGCATCTAGGCAATTGTGACCCCATGAAGTTCGATATCCAACTCATAATTTGGAGTTAGCGGCAGTAGTCTTTGCATTGATGATTTGGAGACATTATCTCATAAGGGAGAGGTTTGAGCTGCATACTGTCACAAGTCCTTGAGATATCTATTCTCACAAAAGGTGTTGAACAGGAGGCAAAAAGGTGGTTAGAGTTCCTAGAATCATACGATTTTGGGATTGAGTATAACCAAGGAAAAGGCAAAAAAGTATTTGATGCCTTAACTCGAAAATAGTAAGCTGCATTTTGGCTATGGCAAAGGATTGGACCGAATTGAAAACATTGTTTGAATGTGATGTGCATTTTTGCTCTGGTGCAGGTTCGAGCAATAGTTCCAAGATGTTATCACGCCAAGAAGTAAGACCCATGCTAATAGAATGAATTGCTGAATTGCAAAAGGGGACAAGTTCTGCATCGATATAACAAGGAACATGGACTAGGTATTACGGTAGTAGAACTGAAGGGGTTCAATGTTGATAGAGAAGGTAGACTGTGGAAGAATGAAAAGTTGTATGTTCTGAATGCAAAAGAATCGCGAAAGGAAGTGTCGGACGAATGTCATCATTCAAAGTTTACCTTACAACCTAGAGGTATGAAATTGTATCGGGACATGAAGAGGAATTTGTTCTAGGAAGGGATGAAGAATCATATAGGAGATTATGCAAGAAGGTAACTTACATGCAAGTAGGTGAAAGCAAAACATCAAAAGCCTAATGGGCTCTTATTGCCTTTGGTGATTTCAGTGTGGAAATGGGATTCAATATCTATGGATTTCAAAGATAGGTTGCCAAGGACAAGGAAAGGGAGTGAAGGCATATGCATCATAGTTGATAGACTAATTATGTGTGCCCATTTCATTCAGTGATAAGGCTAAGAGCCCTGCGCCGAAATTAGCAGAAATACAGTGAAGATAATAGTGAGACTACATTATGTACCTAGCACTATTTTTAGTGGTTGGAATTCATTGTTTACTAGCGCAATCTAGCGAAGTTCGTCGAAGATGTTGGGTACAGAACTGCGCATGATACTGTGTACCATCCATAAACCGATGGGCAGACTGAGAGGATGTACGATGTCCTGGAAAACTTGTTGAGAGCATACATTTTAGACTTTGATGGATATTGGAAGGATTATCCACATTTGGCAGATTTTTTATACAACAACATCTACCAAAGCAGCACCGGGATGGCCCCATTTGAGGAATTGTGTGGAAGGCTGTATAAGTTGTTAGGAAATCAAATCTATGGTTTCGATGATGACAACTATACAATGAAAATTGAATATGCATATATATATATATTTCTACTCTAGGTAGTTGTTAAAGTAACATCACCAAAGAGACAAGAACAAGACTCAAAGAAAGTATCAAGAGGCTACAAGTCGATAGAATCAGAAGAGCAATGACACAGACACAAGAAAAGCTACATGCACAAGTTCAGATGTCTGGGTGCACTAGCCAGACGTCTTATTGAATCCTCTGGTTCATAAATTAGACAGAATCAGACGTCTAGTTAATGTACTCAGACGCCTGAAAAGCTACTATATACAAAAAAATAAGAGCCAAACGTCTGAGACATATTCCAGACGTCTGATTTTGAACTTGGGTGTTGATATTTAAAGCACAACTGTCACAATTGAAAAGATACTTTCTCTCCTCTTCGCTGCAACTCTTCATCACCATTAGAAGCGACCATAGAACACTTGTTAATGGATGTAACTACTCAAGGAATCTCTCTACCGCTATAAATAACATCAAGAATCCAAGAGAAGATCTCACCTTACTTACTTATGCTCTTTACTCTTTTACTCTGATATATTCTTGATCTCTAGCAATCATATATTTGTATTTCACTCCTCCATATATACATAATTCTTCAATCAATATCCTATAGTTATTTATTGGAAGCATTTGTACTTAATAGTCAATATTCGTGTTATAGAACACACACTTGACAAGAACAAGCTTTTGTAACCAAGCCTATTTCTCCAGGCAAAGTGAGGGTGTTTGATAGTCAAATTCCGAAGAGGAGCTTCAGGATTGGACGTAGGACGGGAGGTCCGAATCAGTATAAAATCCTGGTGTGATTATTTCCATTTACTTTGCTATTATCATCTATTAAGTTTATATTAGACACATCATATAGTTAGTCACTTATACTTGCATATATATACACACACACACACACACACACACACACACACACACTACACGATCCATCATATAGGCTTTCAATTGGTATCAAAGCAAGGTTTGATTAAAGAACAGTAACGCATTTTTGAATCACTTTAATATGGCAAGTATTTTTCAAGAAGGACAATCCACAGCACGACCCCCACTTTTTAATGGACCTAACTATGCATATTGGTCAACACGTATGACAATTTTTATGAAAGCTAATGGTCTAGAAATTTGGTCAGCCACACAAGATAAATATGAAGCACCTACTACTACTATGAACACATGGACCGATGCAAAAAAGACCTTAGCATCAAATAATGCTAAAGCTATGAATGTTTTATTTTGCTCTCTAGATAAAAATGAATTTTTCACGTGTCATGTTACGCACAACTGCATTTGACATTTGGCGTACCTCACAAATTACACATGAAGGTACAACAAAGGTCAAATAAACTAAGATTTCAATTTTGCAAAACCAATTCTCATCATTCAATATGAAGCATAATGAAACTATTGTTGACATATATTCTAGATTTCAAGCTATCCAATATGATCTTATAACATTAGGAGTTAAGTTTACTGATTTTGATTTAGTTTCTCGAATACTCAACTCTTTAACATCGGATTGGGAAAGGAAGGTATTAGCTATTGAAGAAGCTAATGATCTCTCTACTCTCAAAGTTGAAGAGTTGATAGAAAATTTAATGTCCTATGAAGCTAATTTGCAGGCACAAAAAGAATTAAATTCAGAGAAGAAGAATATAGCATTCCCAACAACAAAAAATGATGACTCTAATTTAGATGAAGAAGAGATAGTCTTCATTGATAAGAATTATAACAGATTTAAGAAATTTAGAAAGATGACCAAATTCCAAAAAGAAGGAAAGTCCAACACAACAAACCTATCTCAAATCAAGTGCTATGAATGTGATCAATACGGACATATGAAGATGGATTGCCCTAAACTCAATAAAAAGAAAGAAGAACCAATTTGAAAAATTCAAAAAGAAGAAGGCTTCAAAGTAACATGGGATGACTCGAATTCTTCATCATCTGAAAGTGATAGCGATAGTGACGGAGAACAAGCTAATGTGTGTTTTAAGGCACAAACTGATGAGGTATGTCCGGAACATAGCTATGATGAATTATTAGAGCTTAACATGGAATTAGATGATAAATTTAGACAAATTCAAAAATTGAACAAAGAATATATAGTCAAAATAAATAGATTAGAACTTGAAGTAGGAATGTTAAAAGATGAAAAAATTATCTTAGAAGAAGAACTAGAATTATCTCAAGAAAAAATTAAAAATAATTTAATAGAAAGTCAGGCCATTGCTATTGATTTTGAAAACACTAAAATAGTGAAGGATAATTTGTTAAAACAAAGTGTCAATTTAAAAAGCAATATTGAATTATTGAAAATTGAAAATTTAGAATTAAAAGAAAAATTAGATAAAATTACAAATAATGTGTTAAAATTTAATAAAGGAAAACAAGAGTTGGAAAACCTTATCAAAACTTCAAAACCATCAGGCAATAGAAATGGAATAGGATTTAAAAATATTTCTAAACAAAAAGGGAATGATGATAAAAAATTTAGTTATAAAAGTTTACCAACATCCAGTATGAATATCAAAAATATGAAAATTTGGATTCCTAAGACAAATAATAATTAGATTAGACAAAAACATATTAATAATTTCTTAGAGAATGTAGTCTATAATAAAAATTATATTTGTAAAGGTACCAAACCATCTTGGGTATGGTCATCTTCGCCTAACAATTAGAACCCTAACAAAATATATGTGTACCAATTAAAACATCTTTTATTTTACAGGTACCCAAAATAAAAAATAAGGCGAAATGGATACTAGATAGCAGATGTTCCAAGCATATGACCGGAAATTCAAAAATGCTATCAAATATAACATACATCGATGGTGGAACGGTAAGCTTTGGAGATAACTCAAAAGGATATGTCAAATAAAACATACATCGATGGTGGAACGATAACCTTTGGAGATAACTCAAAAGGATATGTCGTTGGCATTGGAGAAGTCATCAACTCTGGTATTTCTAACTCTCCTATTATTTCTAATGTTTTATTGATAGAAAATCTAAAACACAACCTACTAAGTATTAGTCAATTATGCGATAAAGGTTTTCAAATAAATTTCGAAAGAGATAAATGTAATATTTTTGATAATAACAAACAATTGTATTTGAAGGGTTTAGAAACAAAAATATTTATGTATTAAACATGAATATAAATAAAAATTCAAATTTATGTTTAACCGCCAAACATGATAAGCCATGGTTATGGCATAAATGACTTTGTCATATCAATTTTAAAAATATTAATAAACTAGAAAAATATGAGCTAGTTAGAGGTCTACCTAAAATAAATTACAAAGTAGAAAATTTATATGACAATTGTCAAATTGGAAAACTAAAGAAAAGCTCTTTTAAATTTAAAAATAATATTTCTACAAAACAACCATTAGAATTATTGCATTTAGATTTATTTGGCCCAACACAAATACGATCTATAAATCACAACAAATATGTTTTCTTAATAGTTAATGATTTTTCGAGATATACATGGACTTTGTTTTTAAAACATAAAACGATACTTTTGGTATGTTTAAGATATTTTCTAAAAGAATTGAAACACAAATGGATTTGAAAATTAAAAATATTCGTAGTGATCACGGAGGAGAATTCAAAAATGATCTATTTAATAATTTTTGTAATAAGAAAGGAAAAAGTCATAATTTTTCTTTTCCTCACACACCTCAACAAAATGATGTCGTAGAAAGAAAAAATCGAACGTTACAAGGTTGCGTACGAACATTATTAAATAGTAGCGGTCTACCAAAACGTTTTTGGGCCGAAGCTATTGCTACAGCTTGTTATGTATTGAACCGAGTAACTATACGTCTTATGATTAAACAAACTTGTTTCAAAATATTTTTTGGAAGAAAATCTAAATTATCATATTTTAAAACTTTTGGCTCAAAATGTTTTATATTAAATACAAAAGATAACTTAGGAAAATTTGACATGAAGGCCGATGAAGATATCTTTGTTGGATATTCGGATCATAGCAAAGCATATAGAATTTTTAATAAACGAAATAATACCATTGAAGAAAGTTTACATGTTTCATTCAACGAAAACCTTTTTAATCATCATACTAATGATGAAGAAGAAATTATTCCACCAACAAATTGTATTAATAATGAAACAAATGTGCAAAATAACACTTTGATATCATCCCCTAGAATTCTTAAGAATCATCCAAGAGATAATATCATTGGAGATCTCAATTCTAGAGTAACTAGAAATCAACTTAATCAAATAAGCTATATAGCATTCGCGTCAAATTTTGAGCCAAAAAATTATAAAAAAGCTTCAAATGATAATTTTTGGATAATCGCTATGCAAGAAGAATTAATACAATTTGAACGTAATAATGTTTGGAAATTAGTACCAAGACCTGAACAATAATCAGTTATAGGAACAAAATGGGTATTTAAAAACAAAGCAGACGAGAATGGAAATATTGTTAGAAATAAAGCACGTTTAGTTGCTCAAGACTATAATCAAGAAGAAGGTATCGATTAGGATGAAACCTTTGCTCCAGTAGCTAGATTAGTGGCCATTCGTACATTACTCGCCTTTGCAACTCATTACAATTTTAAATTATTTCAAATGGATGTCAAAAGTGCTTTTTCAAATGCTTTTATTAAAGAAAATGTATATGTAGAACAACCCCCATTATTTGTTCACGAAAAATATCCCGATCATGTTTTTAAATTACACAAAGCATTATATAGATTAAAACAAGCTCCACGAACATGGTACGAATGTCTTAAAAATCATTTAATTACATCTGGTTTTCAAATAGGCAAAATAGATACAACTTTATTTATTAAAAGGAAAATAATGATATTTTAGTTGTACAAATTTATGTTGACGATATCATTTTTGGTTCAACCAACGAAAATCTATGTAATCAATTTTAAAATATTATGAAAAACGAATTTGAAATGTCACATATGGGAGAATTAATTTTCTTCTTAGGTTTACAAATAAAACAACTTGGAAATGGAATTTTTATTTATCAAGAAAAATATTGTAACGATCTAATACGTCGTTTTGAAATGGATAAAACTTCGAGCAAACCAACACCAATGAGTATCACTGTTCACTTAGAAAAGGATGATAATGGAAAAGATTTTGATGAAAAATTATATCGTAGCATGACTGGTTCTTTACTGTATTTGACGGCTAGTCGACCCGATGTTATGATGAGTGTATGTCTTTGTGCTCAATTTCAAGCAAAACCAAAAGAATCTCATCAAAGAGCTGTTAAGCGTAATTTACGTTATCTTTCTAGTACTAGAGATTATGATTTGTTCTACCCTAAAGGATCATCGTTTGAACTAGTTTCATATAGCGATGCGGATTTCGGTGGATGTAGAACAGATCGTAAGAGTACTAGTTGAACTTGTCACTTTATCGGACAATCATTAGTTTCATGGTTTAGCAAAAAGCAAATTGTGTTTCTTTATCTACTTGCGAAGCCGAATATATCTCCGCAGCTCTAGCGTGTGCATAAGTGATATACATGCAACAAACACTTACGGATTTCGGCAAAATTATCAACAAATCTCCAATATATTGTGATAACACAAGTGCTATAAATTTATCAAAAAACCCTGTTAATCATTCACGAACTAAGCATATAGATATACGACATCATCTTTTATGAGACAATGTTGAAAAAGGAACTATTTCATTAGGATACGTAAATACCGAAAATCAAGTAGCAGACATCTTTACAAAACCACTGAATGAACAAACTTTTATTAAACTCCGACGGAATTTAGGGATTTGCTCACTTCATGATCTTCTCCCTTAGATAATCACTGCTTCATTTAGGCTACGATTAGTCATTTATTTTACTATCCAAAAATTATAATTAATAACTTCTGAACCTTTAATTTTTTAGATAGTTAGTTTTTCTATAAATAATTTTTTCAACTTATATATAACCAGTTATACAAACAAGAAAAACTATAAACACACAATTCATATTTTCTTCAAGAAACAAAATATAACCACTTCTTCTGAGAACTCTTATATATCCATCTCGACACCTACGACGGATAGCTCGGCCGATACACCATAACGGCTTCCTACACCTACACCAAAGTAGGAACCAACATATAGGTGGTCCTCATATCACACGGGATTTACCTCCGATAGCAAGAAGACCAAAAGATCTCTGTTTGTTTCTTCTAACACAAAGGAAAAAATTGATGAAATTCATCACTATTAGAAACAACAGATAGATCTACAACGAGAACTATATTTTGAACAAAAAGTTACAGCACGACGGCTAAGCTTTTTGGAGCAAGTAGCGATGAAGTTTTGTACGTCAAGGAAGTAAGATGTCCATGAACCACTTCCAAAACCTTGTAGTACTTTGGATCCCTCCTCTTCGTATCGTACTCCTTCGAACCCTTCAACAAGACAATTTTATGCCTCCCTGAGAACTCATGAACGTAGAAACATATGGTCTCCGCCTAAACCATGGAAGGATAACAAGTCAAGAGATCATAAAACTCCATCGCCTTCTAAATAAATTTTATTTGTTATTGTATGTATCTATATTTATTTGTTATTTCACAAAAAATAATATTTTTTATTCATAAAATAGAGAATCAAAAAATAAGCAAAACCATCAAATTTTAGGCTATTTTTAAAAAACTGCCTAATTCAGACGTCTGGATATAGACCTCAAACGTCTGACACTCTGATATACGTCTAATTTTTAAGCACTACACATATGTCAGACGTCTGATATACCCCCCAGACGTTTGAAAATTTTCTCTGTCTCCTCGAAATAAAAATCAGAAAATTTCAGACGTCTGAAATTAGACCCAAACGTCTGAATTAGTTTTCTGTCGCCAAAATTTTCAACATTATCCTTTTTCAGGCGTCTTTTTTTAAACCCAGACATCTGATAAAACTATCTGACTATCAAATTTTCTAAATTCGACCAAACCAGATGTCTAACCCAATAGCCAGCCGTCTAAATTTATCTATTGTACTCAATTTTAGGGCAATCCAGACGTCTGATTTGGATTCCAGACGTCTGAAATTCAATCGACTCTTTAAATTAGCGTAGATAATGTCATTTTTTATTTTATCTCAAAAATTTTCAAACCTTCGATTCCTCTAGTGACGATTTTTTTCAAAAACTTCATCTTTACGCAATCAAATCACAATGCCTCCTCGAACTAAGAATCCCAAGATTTCCAAAATAAAACAAGACCATCTAACATCATCTTCAAATCCTCAAATTTGCTCGGATGATCAAATTGAAAGATGGATGAATAGAGCACCACATTCAATCAAGAGGTGTGCAGATATACAAAAGAAAAGGCTTCACACAGGTCCATTCTATATTCTACTAAAATTTCCAATGTATGATTTGGATGAAATGTGTGAAAATGCCGGGTTGGAAACCTTAATTTCATTCACTCCTAATGACATCCAAATCGACCAAATTGGTGATATTTCTATTCTATGCGAATTTGGATAGTACTTCAGTGTGGAACACAGAAGATGAAGATAACTGGGTCTGGTCTAGCGTGTATGGAAACACGATTAGACTAACTCCTGGCATAATAGGTAGAATAATCGTAGGATGATCTGACACATGGGAAGATTCATACAACATTCCTGATATGCGCTTCAAGCCACGGAACAGTATTACTCATCAAATTTGGGAGGATGAAATGCCAAAATTTGCCTCCAAATATCTACGTCCAAAAGCTCAACTCTTAACTCGAATGATAATCAATACAATTATTCCACGTATGGGAAGCCACGAGCAAATAACCGTGTTAGACCACAGAGCCTTATATGCTCTATTTAGTTGAACAAGGGTGAATTGGGCCAAATTCATCTTCGACGAGCTCAAGCATTTTTGGACTCGATCACGACCATCAATTATTTACCCAACTTATATTATGAGACTTCTTCTTGCACATAGCATTCCATCCTACCTATCGACCTTTGAAGAAATCTCACCTAAATATGCTTCCAACAAATTTTTCTCCCTTATGCACCTACCCGAGATTCCCCCATAATTTATATCCTTTTATGATTAGACACACAATCGTCAATCTAGATGAGTTGAGCCTCCTCCTCAACCACACATTGAACCATCTCAAGAGGAAGAAAAACATCAAGAAGCATCTCCAAATCTTCCTGCACCATTTGATTATGTAGGACAACATGAGATTATGGAGACTCGAATGGATACAAATCCAAATGAAAGTGTTCGAGATCTCACCCTTCGAAATCAACATATACTATCTCAAAATCAAAAACTCTTAGCTAAGCGGATAGACAACTTCGAAACATCATTTGCTACATGCCTAGCCACAGTTGAAGCATCTCTTTCGACTGTCTTGACGGTTCTTAAAGAAGTACCACGACGGGTTCGCGGTCCAACACCACCTTCCGAAGATTAGCCAACCCCAGTACCTTCTCCTCCCGTAAAACATTCCAAACTTTCTGAGGATGAACTTCTCAAGCAAGCTTTGACATCTCCTACAAAGGCTGGCACTTCAAAAAAAGAAGAAACAAAGGAAGATGATCAAGATAAAGCTTCTCCAAAAGAATCATAGATTTAGGGAATCATAGATTTAGGGAATCATAGATTTTAGGTTTTTTGGATATCAACTTTTGTAAATTCGACAAAATCTATGTATGCAATCACTTTCGGATTATTAATGAAATTTTCCTTTTTGTTTGACGATTCGTTATATCATTTATAATTTTTTTTGATAATGCCAAAGGGGGAGAAATATACGTATAATTATAAAACATTAAGACTAAGAATATATTCAGGGAGGATTTATAGTTTATATATAAGTACATTGAATAGTGGTCATCATCAAAAAGGGGGAGTTTGTTAGGAAATCAATTCTATGGTTTCGATAACGACAGCATACAATGGAAATTGAATATGCATACATATTTCTACTCATAGGTAATTGTTAGAGTAACATCACCAAAGAGACAAGAACAAGACTCAAAGAAAGTATCAAGAGGCTACAAGTCGATAGAATCAGAAGAGCAATGACACAGACACAAGAAAAGCAACATGCACAAGTTCAGACGTCTGGGTGCACTAGCCAGACATCTGATTGAATCATCTGGTTCATAAATCAGGCAGAATCAGACATCTGGTTAATGTACTTAGATGTTGAAAAGCTACTATATACAAAAAAAAAAATAAGAGCCAGATGTCTGAGACATATTCTAGACGTCTGATTTTGAACTCGGGTGTTGATATTCAAAGCACAACTATCACAATTGAAAAGACACTTTCGCTCCTCTTCGCTGCAACTCTTCATCACCATCAGAAGCGGCCATAGAACACTTGTTAATGGATGCAACTACTCAAGGAATCTCTCTACCGCTATAAATAGTATCAAGAATCCAAGAGAAGATCTCACCTTACTTACTTATGCTCTTTACTCTTTTACTCTGATATATTTTTATTTCTAGCAATCATATATTTGTATTTCACTCTTTCATATATACATAATTCTTCAATCAATATCCTATATATATATATATATTGGAAGCATTTGTACTTAATAGTCAATATTCGTGTTATAGAACACACACTTGACAAGAACAAGCTTTTGTAACCAAGCCTATTCCTCCGAGCGAAGTGAGAGTGTTTGATAGTCGAATTCTTAAGAGGAGCTTCGGGACTGGACATAGGACGGGAGGTCCGAACCAGTATAAAATCCTGGTGTGATTATTTCCATTTACTTTGCTATTATCATCTATTAAGTTTATATTAGATACATCATATAGTTAGTCACTTATACTTGCATACACACACACACACACACTACATGATCCATCATATAGACTTTCATAAGTCACCTGCATATTGTTTGGAGATAGAGGACAGGATTGTGCTGGGACTGGATATGATTAAAGATGCTACAATGAAAGTAGAGCTGATCCAAACTTGGATGAAGGCAACTAAGACTTGGCAAAAGGGTAATGCTGACACAAGGAGAAAGGAATAGGAGTTTGTAGTAAACTAACATGTGCTCGCGAAGGTTTCTCCACTGAAGGATATAATGCACTTCGTGAAAGTGGTTAAGTTAGCATCCAGATATTTAGGGCCGTTTTCAATCATAGATAGGATTGGGAAGGTGGTGTATACGGTGGATCTAGCTGGTGTTTTTGCAGGGATTGATAATGTTTTTCACGTATCATGTTTGTGGAAATGCATTAGAGATCCGAAGGTGGCAGTTAATCAGAGCGCAATAGAAGACTGGTCATAAAGTCATAAATGACATATGCATGCAGACTGGTTCAGATAGTGGTTCAGGATAAGGAAGCAGCTTCAGAACAACATAGTGAAGCTTGTGTATATCCGGTGCAATATAGATACTGCACATGGAAAACAAAGGATAAGGTTAAGGAGACCTATCCAGAGTTGTTCATTTTAGATTAGCATTTAAGCTATGTATTAAGTTGTATTGCTCTAGACCGTATATATATATATATATATATATGAATATTATGATTTTTTATTGTATTAGTAGATAGCACTAATACATAATATATATATATATATATATATATATATATATATATATTAATGAATTGGTAAATCATGGGTATGCTTAGGGTAATCAAGGAATAGAGGACAAATCTCCATTGAACCACAGCTAAATTTCGATGGCGAAATTCCTTAAAGAAGGGAACACTGTAACGACCCTAAATTTAAAATATATCAAATAAATTAATTAAAAGGCCATGGCGGCCTAAATAAGGGAAGTAAGGGGAAATAAATTAATAGAAAAGGGATATGAGGGCCCAAATCCAAATTATTGTGAGGTAATAAGAAATACATTTTTTATTCATTCATCATCCTACTCGAAATAAAATAAAAGCTAGAGAAGAATTAATGGTAGCGGCTTAAAGAGGTCAAAAAGAAAGAAGAGAAGGAAAATGTAAACTAAAGGGGATTAAGAAGACTAAAGCAAGACATCATAAAGATCTCAGTGAGTAATACTTAACCTATCTACATCGATCCTTAATATATGGTCTCTGTTTAAATTTTTATGTTTTTAAGTATGGTAGGGTCATACAAATTTCTATAAACAAATATAAAAGTTTAATGAATATTTGGAGGGAAAATGGATAAACATGGGATGTTTATATGCGCTTTCCCCCACTTTAATAATCTTGAAGTATAATGAAAATTTTATATGATGTTCGAATCATGATTTTAGAGATGGGTTTTTAGTTTGAGGAATTTCTTAAGCCAATATGATTTTATATGATTTATTAACGGTAGGTAACTGTAAAATAAATAAGGAAAGGACCCTTAAAACTTCAAACGAAGATTAAAGTATGTTGGAACAAGTGTTCATGAATTTTTTCGGAACTAATTAAGGTTTTTTATAAGGAAAATAAACCAGTATGTGCTAATTACTAAGTTGTGGCAAGTAGGAAACATGGGGACGCATGAAAATAAAATTATATGGGAAAAATATATTAGTAAGTGTTAGGTAAACAGGAAATCAAATCTTAATCATTTGCTAAAAAGAAAGAAAAAGGTCTCTATAAATAATAGAAAGTAAAGTAGGGACGAATAAGATAACGACACATGTAAGGACGTTATGAGAGATGTCAGAGTTTGTTTGAAATAGTGTTAGGGTAGCGGCACTACAATTATAAGTAAGATCTATTCATAACATGAAAGGGTCATGCTGCACCATAATTGGCAAGCGAACACTGAATTAGAATGGTGGGAAGCACTCGACATTAGGGCAGGGCGGTACTGCGCCGATAAAAGTAGTGGACAAAAGCTAATAAAAGGTATGTAGGTGAAACTTGGGGAGAGGCCAGGTCAGTATAGGGAAGGGATCCTATGCTAGAAATAAGATTGAAAGGGCTGTTAACGCCGGATGGGACGTTCACTCGAATGCACAGCTTGCAAAGGTTAGGAGATACATCCAACTTTCAGGGACTACAGGGCAGTTCCATCTATTAAACAAATGTTTAAGAGGATGTGCACCTTGGGAAGGTGAGGAGAGGCATTCACGAATGCATAGCTGGGGGAGGTGAAGAGATGCATTCAACTATGTGAAATGTGATATTAAATAGTTAATGAGTAAGACAAAGCATGGAACGCAACATTAAATAGATAACCAATAATAGATTAATAATAATAGATTAAAGAATAATTCAAAATGGGACTGTGCAGGGTGTGTAGTGGTAAAGTATTACATTGGATTAAAGAATAATCCAAAATGGAAACTAAATAGGGACTTCACAGGGTGCGAAGTGGTAAAGTATTACATTTGATTAAAGAATAATCTAAAATGGGAACCAAGTGGGGACTGTGTAGGGAGCGCATTAGTAAAGTATTATAAGGAATCAAAAGAATGAATTAAATTGGGAATTGAGTGGGGACTGTATTGGCAGTGCAGTAGTAAATGAGGACAACTTAGGAAGTGTAGGATGCAAATGTAGATAAGAACCAATTGTGTCAGTACTTTAAATGTTCCACTTTTAATGTTTGAATATTGAGAGGAAAACCCAATTTGTGCAGTACTAGGTGGTCTCCCTATATGATTGTTTTAGGTAAGTATTATTCACATCAGGCTTTATGTCCGACCAATCTTTTTATTATTGCTTTTCCCATTAACTAAGGGTTCTCATTTGGGTAGGCCATGTTTATACGATTAGATAGGTTTTAAATAAGAGCTGTAGTACGAAGATCGAAGATAGACCAGGAGGCCTAGTTACTAATAAACATTTTGTTTTCTCTATACTAAGGAATTCAGGTTGCATCATCATATTAGCTCTCTGTTTACTTTGTTTGTGTTCAAATAATATACTAAACCCACTTATATCATTGGAAGATAATTTTAGCGATGAATGAAGCATCATCGACGTCCATCGTTGAGTTTTCAAGTGGGGGATGTCACATGTATCCTGCCAGGCCGCAAGCGTGGACATTAGAATTTTAACCATGCACTAGTTTCTATCTTCGAAAATTGGTGCTTCTGTTGCCTGATTCTAAGCATTCCATCTTGACATTGCTTATTTTCAAGAAAATTTTAATACCCGAAGGATAGGGTCGAATTTTCCGATCGACCCCATTGATTATACTCCTTGGTCTTGATCCTAGACCAAAAGAGTTGGTACTGCATTCGAGTACCTTAACATATTGCTAATCGCGTAGCATAGAATTTTGCTTAGAAGAATAGATTCCATTGGTTCAAGAAGCTAACTTTTATTTATAAACAGAAACGTGGTAAATCATGCCTTATTACATTTTCTTAAGAATCCTTAGGTAGCTTATTTTCGAAAAATAAAGTAAATAAAACTAAATGAAATAGTACCAAAGCAAGTCGTTATTCCATTCCTGTAGAATTGGGATTCCATCAGCAGTGGACAACTTAAATGATCTATCTCCAAGCTTTTGTTTGATTGCATAAGGATCTTCCCAATTCGGACCAAGTGTACCTGGGAGAGTTCGTTTCAAAATGTGATCCCCTACCTCGAAGGTACTACTCCAGACCTTGGTATTAAAGTCATATGCTACTCTTTTTTGATGAACAATAACCCTTATTCCTCTTTCTCCCTTTTCTCATCAACCAAATCATGGAACTCATGTAAGTATTTCGAATTTAACGCACTATTTTGACGAAATTGTTAGACTTAGGCTATTATTGATATTAATCCCACATTGGTTGCTTTACATGTATTGTATGCATTGTATGAGTTTTTTTATAAATGTATATAAGTCATTATGTATGTTTATATGCTTTAGTTGCTTGTGTGCTTGTTCGCTAGTTTTGTTGAAAATGTCATTCAAAGGCGATATAGTATTAGAAAATATCCCATAAGATAGGATGTTGTGCATGAAATTTCATGCATGCCGATTGATTTAAAGATGAAAGATGAACTTGTGGATGTACTTTGGATCTAGGATGGATGCTATATGTTTTCATTTGGTTTGAACTTAGCCATTATCGGCTAATTACATGACCACATTGGTCGTTGTTGGCTACCCTGAAATAGTCTGTACCTACCACTGATGATTATGGTCGTTTTGGTGAATTCTGACGTGGATGATGAAGAGGTTTCGAGGAGCATCATGTGATGGTTCATTCCTTCAATGTTCGATTTTGGTGTTATGACTCTTCGACGAGTGGTTTTGGCGGTAGAGTAAGAACGTGACGCTTTGACTAGATGATTTCATGTGTGACGACCCGCCTTTCTACTCATAGAAAGACGTAACATCAATAAGAAAAGAAAGGGATAGAAATAGAAAGAATATAAAAAAAGAAATAACAACATCAGAATCTCACAGCGGAACGGAACAAAATATAATACATCACGTAACTATTACATAGTTGTACATATATCAGAGTTAAACAATATCATACACATGACAGTCATATATACATATCTGTCAATACATACATCCCAAAATACAGCATACATCAACTAACACAGCGGAACTAAATAGATATATAGATATGTATGGACTCCTGCTCCAGCTCCTTCAGATCTCAACAATCCAAAACCTATCACTTGGCTACTCATAAAAATTTGAGTACCCAAGAGTTTATGAAAAACAAAAATAAACTCCGGGTCAGACATGGGTCTGATATGAGTAAACGGTTTAAAGTTGTTTAATTTTGAAAAACATTTGAAAATAAAGGTATCACGTAGGACTTCCCACACATAAATACGGGTAAGTTTTTACCATACGCTAACCAAAACATTATATAGGAAATCCAGTGATATTATAATAGTGTCTAGGGTTTTCAAGTAAAATACAGAAATAGCTGAAATGCTTACATCTCACCTTCCAACATAGTTGGGCACAATCAAAACGTACGACACTTATTGGAAAATGGATTCCATACAATGGCAGGGCTACTGGAGTACCGCCCGTCATAGTACGGGGCCTAGATCACCGTACCGAGGATCACTCCCGACCCCCTACAACACAAGGCCGGAACCATTCCTTACTAAACAGTCCCGAACAAGATAACCCCGCGGTTGTAGCTAGCAACCGCCCACAAAGCCAAAATAAAAAGGGACATCTAGACAGAGGTATATCTCATCCTGCTTGGGTGCTACCCACCTAACCTTGCTGCACATCCCCTGTTTTAGCCATTACCGGTTGATGAGGCTTGCGGTTACGATTACCTTTACAGAACATATCTCTTAGAATGCTCATCATCCGCCTGACGATGTTCTGAAAGCATTCAATCCATACAAGTTCGTTCCGGATTCCAACGAAACTGACGGAATTATCTAGTTACACTCATTTTGGAATCACGCTCAGAGTCAACGACAATAATCCTTGCATTCTGAAAAACACCATCTCGATATTCACTTAGGAATTTACGACCTAAGGTTTAATTTGGATCGATGTGGTTTTCGGATAATCATAATTGACATCCGATCCTGGTCTCATCGAAATCCAAACGCCATTTTAAAGGTCAAGTTGTTTAATAGTTTAAACAGTTTAAATCAACACTTTGAATTCACATAGCATTTATCATAGATAAATTATACACAATCATCATAGATATATCAAGGCATATCAAAGAAACATCACAGAATGTCATCAAATAAATATCACAAATCAGATATCCTACTTATACAACATTCATAAGTAAACATCTTTAATTCTTATTGTAATTAATGCAAATTTAAATCAATTACTTGAGAATTAATCTCTTAATCCGGTATAATCAATCATCAATTAATTACTTAATTAACTATTCCATTTCAAACTATTTAATTAATTAATCACTTTCTAATCAATTTATTAAATCTTAATTACTTAATTAATTACCCCCTTAATCATTAATTAATAACCTGATTATTGATTAATAAAACTTAATTATCCATTTATTTACCACTTATTACTTAATTAATCAATTATTAATTAAATTACTTAATTACTTAACTACTAATCATACAATAATTAAATTTAAGTAGTTAATTACAAATTTATTTATCACTTAATCATCAATTGCCAATCTCTAATTACAATTATAATATAATTATTCTTATTTACTTTCTAAAATAATTTATTAATATTAATTATTCGTCTTAATTAACATTTAAAAGAAATCTTCTTTAACTCTGAAAATCAATTTATTACTAACTACAAAACTTTAATGTTAATAAATTTTATACTTAACTTAAATTAATTACTTAATTAAACTAATAATTAAGAGTTTAAAAACATTGTTAAGCATTAACTAAAATAATTAAAACTTGTGTTAAAGTCTTAATTCAAACTGTTAAACCTTTATTAAGTCGTCAATGCTTAAATCTTGTTGAAACACAATTTACTTTACTTTATTTTTTTATAACATTACGGTTCTGAAACCAACCCGAGACCTCCCCTGCTTTACTCGAGTAGCACTTCGAGTTCCTCACCCATTCCCCCGAGACATTCTCTCTTCCTCACGCACTCCATCTTCGTCTTCTCTTTTTTTTATTTATTTCCAGTAAGTTTAAGTATAAACAAGTCATAGTAACAGTAAAACATGTTTACTCACTCGATCTAAAACTCGAAGCAATCAACCTCTTAACTCGAGTAACGACTCAAGATCGCTAGCAACAGCGACACTGACACCCATCCCCACTGCGCCGTACATGTGCACGGCGATGCGCCGTAGCTCCAGCGAACCCCACGACCATCGGCAAATCACAAATCTCCCATAAACTCGAAAACCAAACTCGATTCGCCTTCAAAAATTCGAAATCGAAAAAATAGCATCTTGCTCGAACCTGAAGCTCAACCCAAACGACATAGCCACCTCATCACCATCGCTTAGGCCATCGGAGACGCTCAGAATTCATCCACACCACGTCAACACTCTAAGCAACCATCCTCTAGAGTCTCGTGCAACTCGATCACGTATAGATGACGAACACGCCTCGTTTCTGACATGTGCAAAAGTTTGAACAAAAACCCTAAGTTGGATTCATTCGAAAAATTCGTGCATTTGAAAAATTATTCAACAATTTTCCCAACATCATAGATGTCCATACTAGCTTCAAACCAAATTTCAACTTTTAAAATTGATTCGATTTTCAGAAAATCGAAAAAATGCAAATTTTGTTCAAATGCAAACTGCACTTGGAATACTAATCTAAAAATCTTCATTTTTGTTTTAAAAATCATAACTTGCAATAAGAATTCAAGTTATAAACTTGAATTAGCTTTTTATAACAATCAAATTTTATCAAATTATCACTTGATTACCTGTAAACAAGATTACAGAAGTATATTCTTCTAACAATTTAAAAACAGCATTTAAAAATCCTGATTGAAGTTTAAGCATCTTGTTTATTGAAAAATTAAAGCTTTACCATAATTAGATGAAAACAGTTTGAGATTGAATAGTATTCAACCCTGTAACAAATAAACAGAGAAGTATGGTATACAGAGCAACCTATAAATATACATATTCAAAGATAAAGCATATACAATACCATATGATCAATAAATCATCTTTACTGTTAAACTTAAAGCCTTAAAGTTGATGTTTACTCACCTACAAAGGTTGCTGAACAAAGAACACTTCCTATTTTAGAAAACTGCAGTATTGAATCTGCTCTTGAATCTGTTAGTTTTTGTTGAATTAAATGATGTTCTTAGTTTGAAAAAGATGAAGATGCTTATTTCCTTATTCTCAGGTATTGCTTAGGTTTTGAATGAAATGGAATAGCTTAGATATATATTTATAAGAGAAAACAGCTTGTAATAAGAAAGATATTATCTGGTTAAGCTTCTTTATTAAGATTTGATTAGATTTTTCTAAATATTTTGAATTGACTTATTTTAGGCTGAGATGATGGCATTTAATGCCATGGTTTCCAAACTTGTTTACACACTATTATTATTTATTGTTTTATTTTATGTGCATATACACTTGCAGGTAGACATTTGGTCTTTGTATGTGAAGATATTTTGTATGTAAATATTTGTCTTCTTGCTTTCACAATTCATATATATACACTTTACCTGATTTTATTTTACACACTTGTTCTTACAATTTTTAAACTTATGTTGTATGCACACCAAATCACTTAATTCTTGTTTTCATTTTCATTTTTATTTTAACTATCAATATTTAAATTATATTCATAAGTTTTACTTACATTTTATACTTAAATTTTATATTGATAGAATTTAATTTTATTTTAAACATTACTATCTATATATATTTTATACCAAATGTTAATGAGATAAAGTATTTTAATTCAATTATATAAGGTAGATTTATTGTAAATATTTTTAAGAGATTTTATTTTAAATTTTCAAAATCAAATTTCCTTTTCAAAATACAAATGGAAAATATTTCCAAAAGATTTATTCATTTTAAATTGATGAGTTTACATTTTATTTAATTGGATTAAATATTTATTAAAATAATATGTCCAAAATCCCGGGTCGTTACATTCCTCCCCACTTAAAAGAATTTCGTCCCCGAAATTTAAAACAAAAGATAATTCAAAAGCTGTTATATCAACCATTCAAACATACATATCATTCATACATTAGCAAACAGCCAAACAATCTATCCTAACAAACATCACTAGGAATCCAGACACAAATCTGGATAAGCTTTCCTAAAACTATCCAGAGTTTCCTAGGTGCAATCTCTGGGATCCTCGATCCACTGCACTTTAACGAGCTTCGCTACCTTGCTCCTGAGTTGCCTCTCGTCTTGATCAACAATGCGAACTGGATTCCTGACCACAGTCAAATTTGGCTCGACCTCGAATTCTTCCTGGACTATTGGTTCTACAACTAATGATGGATCATGAACAAATTTCCTTAGATGGGATACATGGAATACATTATGAATTCCAGACATCCGTTCTGGTAATTCAATTTTGTAAGCTACAGCACCAATCCTTTCCAATACCCTAAATGGTCCTATATATCTCGGAGCAAGTTTTCCCCTCTTTTCGAATCTAATAGCTCCTTTAATCGGGGAAACTTTGACAAAAACTAAATCACCAATCTCGTATTCCAATTGTCTCCTTCTCTTATCTTCGTACTTCTTCTGACGGTCCTGAGCAGCTCTCACCGTTTTCTTAATATGCTCAACTTTCGCAGAAGCTTCTCGAATCAAATCTGGCGCAAGCACAAGACGATCTTTCGACTTTATCCAACAGGATGAGGATCTACACGGTCTTCCATACAGAGCTTCATAAGGAGCCATCTTAATACTCGCTTGGTAACTATTATTATAGGAGAATTCTACCAAATGAAGATGGTCTTTCCAAGATCCACCAAAATCCAAAACACAAGCTCGCAGCATATCTTCTAGAATACGGTGCAGTCTCTCCGTCTGTCCATCTGTCTGAGGATGATAGGCTGTACTTAATCTCAAACTCATTCCCATAGCTGATTGCATAGCCTTCCAGTATTTTCTAGTGAAGATAGGACCACGATAACTTACTATGCTGACAGGAACATCATGCAATCTGACTATCTCTCTCAAGAAAATCTCTACCAGAGAAACTGCAGTACGAGTTGCCTTAACCGGTATAAAATGGGCGCTCTTAGTTAACCGATCCACAATAACACATATTCCATCGTTTCCTTTCTTGGTTCTAGGAAAACCGTCGATGAAATCCATCGAAATCATCTCCCACTTCCATTCTGGGATTTCCAAAGGCTGCAACAAACCGATTGACTTCTGTTGATCTCCTTTAACTTGCTGACAGGTAGCACAACTATTGACAAAAGCGGCTACATCCCTCTTCATGCTCGGCCACCAGAAAACTCTTCTCGTATCTTTATACATCTTAGAGATTCCAAGGTGAATATTCAGTCTGGAGCGATGACATTCAGCTAAGACTTCTTGCCTCAATCCATCTATATTAGACACACACAAACGACCATCAATCCTCAAAACACCTTGATTGTCCACCTTGAAATCTGAATATCGACCATCCTTAGTTCCAAGAATTAGTTCCTCAAAAGATCTATCCTCCATTTTCTTACTTATGATTCTTTCCTGAAGAGATGGGACAACCTCCAAAAGGGACAGGACTGCATTCCTGCTAAAAGCATCAGCTACAAAATTCGCCTTTCCCGAGGTATACAGAATATCCAAATCATATGATGCTAGAAACTCGACCCATCGCTGCTGCCTCAGATTAAGATCCTTTTGAGAGAAAATATATTTCAACGGTTTAGGATCCGTGAATAACTCAAACTTCTCTCCCAAGAGATAGTGTCTCCAGATCTTCAAAGCAAAAACAATGGCTAATAACTCAAGATTGTGCGTAGCGTAGTTCCTTTCATGTGGCTTTAATTGCCGACTCGCATACGCAATTACTCTTCCATTCCGCATCAACACTTCTCCCAATCCAACTATACAAGCATCTGTATATACTTCAAATTTGCTCTTCCCACCCAGAATAGCTAGCACTGGTGCATTGGTTAGCCTTGTCTTCAATTCTTGGAAAGCTTCTTCACACTGGGGTGTCCATTTCAATTTAGCTCCTTTCCTTGTTAACTTAGTCAGATGTGAAGAAATCTTGGAATAGTCCTTAATAAACTTCTTGTAGTAGCCAGCCAAACCCAGAAAACTGGGAACTTCGGTCGGTGTCTTCGGTTGCTTCCATTCCAAAATAGTCTCCACCTTTGTTGGAACTACAGAGATACCTTCACCAGAAACAATGTGCCCCGAAAATTTGACTTTCGATTTCCAAAAATGGCACTTAGAGAACTTCGTCTTCAAAACATGTCTCCTCAGTGTCTCTAACACTATCCTCAAATGCTGCCTGTGCTCTTCTTCAGACTTAGAATAGACCAAAATATCATCGATGTACACCAAAACAAACTTATTCAGTACATCCCAAAAGACTCGGTTCATCAGGTCAACAAAATAAGCAGGAGCGTTGGTTAACCCGAAAGGCATAACCAACCATTCATAGAAACAATTCGGTCCCCTAAATGCAGTTAAAGGGATACTGTCCTCAGCTACCCTTAACTGATGGAAACCTGAAGCTTAATCTAGTTGAGAAAAGATAAAAGCTCCATTCAACTGGTCATAAAGATCATCGATACAAGGAAGATGATATTTATTTCGAATGGTCACTTTGTTCAATTCTCTATAATCCACATAAAACCTTAGCAATCCATCCGACTTAGTGACAAATACTGCAGCTGTAACATCCCGGAATTTTTAACAATATCAATTTAATAATCTGTATTAAAAATTAAATTGATATTGATATTTTGTTAATAATAATTCAAATAGATTTAATAATCTCCTTCAATAATTATTTAAATTGGTTATTTTATCTTTTAAAAATAATAAATTGGTTTCTATTTACAATATAAATATATGGTTTATATTTTAAATAGATTAGCATTGTTTTAATTTTAATAAATAAAGCATATTTTTCAAATTCTAATATTCGTAGTAATTTGAAAATTTGTTTTTATTTAATATTTAAGCTTTCCAAAGTTAAATAAATAAATCTTGGTTTAAACTTAATAAGTGAATCATGTTTTAAAAATTCTAATATATACATTTTAATTTGGAAATTTTGATTTAAATTAGTATTGAGTTTTTAAAACTATTTAATAAATAAATATACGATTTTAAAATTGATAAGAAAAATATTAAATGTTTAAAATAATTTGGCTTGAGTTTTAAATTTAGAATGAACAAATTAAAAGTTTTATGGCTTAATAAAATAGATAATTTATTAATAAAAATATAATTTCTTTTAAAATGATCTTATTTTAATAATGAGTCATTTCTAAAAATAATATCAATAGTGTATTGTTTTACAAACAGGTTTTGAATAAAATTTGAAATTGTTATTTCAAATTAAATTTATATACATAACTTGATTTGAAAATAATTGATTTTGGATTTGATTTGAATTTAAAGTTCCAAAGTATAAATTTTAATTGTTTTAATTTCTCTATGTATAAGTTGTATTTATAAACATGGTTTGTTTTTATTTCTTTTTATAAATTTATATACATATTTATATCCCTAATTAATCAATTAAGCATAATATACATGATAAATTGTAAATTAATTTACAAAGACAAGTGTTGATCTTTTTAAGCCTTATTTAACAAGTGTTCAAAGATTTAACATTTAACATGACAAATGTTGAAAAATAGTACAAGTGGCATATTTTGTTTTATTTTTTTTATTCGATAAAATCTGAAAACTACATCTATATATAAACTGCATTTCATTCATACTTGTTTTTTTTCCATTTCCTTAATCAAAAAGAAAACTTCAAAATTCTTCAATACCAAATCAGAAACTTCTCATCAAAATCAATTCTGTAAACAAATCATGATCAATACCATTTCACAAATCCCTCATTATCAAAAAAATCTGCATTCTATTTTTCTGCAATCTGGAAATGATGGATCTACATGCAATTTGGGAAATGAACAAATCTGCATCTTCTCACTCCACAACTTCAAATTTGAAGCCTGTTCAAAAGCATCTGCATGCAAGTAGTTTTAGTCAGGAAACATGAGCATTCCAATTTCAACAGGCTTGCAACTCAATTTTAAAAAAAAGGATCATGCCTGCATTTTTATTCTGCAAATTTCAAAAAGGACAAATAGAGGGTCTGCTTTCTTTTAAAAAAAAGAGGCGAGTAACTTTTTAAATTTAAAAGTTAAAATAGGTTGCATGCTAGAATGTTTGATATAAATAAGTACTGTTTGTGAAAATCTGATGTTAGGATGTAATGTGTGCATGCTATTATTTTTACTTGCCTATTCTGTTTGATTTTCCAGACACAAACTTCATTAAAACACTTATCTTTTAATTAAGTTTCTGATATGAAGAAATTTATAGAGTGAAGTTATTATTTATCTTAAGTCAATATTTAAAATTTTAAGTAAGTTAAAATATTGTGTTATTGTCTTTGGAAATATATAAAATCAGCGTATGTTGATTTTTAACAAAAATCCGAACATGATATTTTAGTATTTCAGTATCATAAATCAATAGTATAAACTGAAGCATGATTTTTAAATCAAGTATTAGGATTTTTAGAGTAAAGTTAAAGATGCGGTTAGAGGTTGAACTAAAAATGGAATTTAAGAACTTTCTAATGATCTTTGGATTGAGGAAGCTCGGGGTTCTTCTGGTTAGTAGATAAGTGTTAGTGGATGCTAGGAAAATCATGGATGGTGATATAATTTGTCGGAGAGGATACAGTTTTGAAATCTATTTTTTAAACCCTAGTTTGAAAGGGGTAAGAAGAATCAATCATTTCGGGATGAAGGAGTGACCGAGTGCTTCAATCTTTTGAGGATCGGTAGATGGTGTGTGGATGAGTTCGTGGCCGTAGGGGTTGATCATATGGTGGTCGGAGCGGCGTAGACTTGCCGTTGACAGGTTTTGGGGGAAACCTGACTTTTGTTTCCAAGTCTGAAGATTTTGCTTTCGATTTTGATTTCTTGGGTGGAGATTTGATTTGATGTACGTGATGTGTTGTAGGGTTGGATTCTAATGAGTGGCGATCATCAATGGCGACCTACGGTGGCTGGACTCGCTGTGCATATGCACGACGATGAGTTACTGATAAAGTGTTTGGGTTTAGTTTGTTTGCAAGGGAGGTTTTGTGATTTGCTCGAAGTAGGTGGATTGTTGACTCGGAGAAGTTATGTAGGAAACTCGAAGCAGGTTGGGGTGTCTCGAGTTTCAAATGATGTTACAGGTTTTGACAAACCTGTACCCAGTTTGTAAAATTTTTAGAACCTGAAGTTTTAAATATAAAAAAATGGTTTAAACCTAGTTTAAATTCAGGTTTGAATTTTTTTGAAACTCAGGTTTAAATTTAAAATCTCAGATTTTAAATAAAAAGAAAGTTTTAAAAATTAAACTTAATTAACTACTTTATTTCGGTAAAAGTAGTTTGAACTTTTTAAAAATGAAGTTCTTGTTAAAATAGGAGCAAGTTTAAATCTGGGAATTTAGAAAATGAATTTCAGTTTTTGAAATTAAAAGAAGATTTAAATTTGAAAGATTTTAACAAAATGTAAATTGAAAATTTTGAAATTTTGAAGTGAATTTAGTTTCAAAATTTTTATGAAATTTAAATTCTAAGACAAACACTTGTTTGTCTTGCAATTTAAAAAGCTTTAAATTGTTTAAACTTTGATAAGTTTAAATTATTCTTATTTTAAAACTTGTATTTAAAATGAAATTTAAAAGTAATTTCAAAAGTACTTTGTTTCAAACAAATTTGTTTTAAAACATAATTAAGAAATGGTTATCTTAAATTTAAGTCAAAGATTAATGTTTTAGAATGGATTTAATTAATAAGGTAATTAAGGTTAATTAATTAATTTAATTAATTAATTAGGGAATAATTAAGAATTGATCAAGGATTAACCTATTTTTAATTAGATCATTAGTTAGATTATTAATTAATGATTATTGGTTTATTAATTAATCAATTAAGTTAAATTCATGGTAAATTTATTAAATAATTAAGAATTAATTAAGTTTCTATTAACTCTTAATTAATTAAATAATTAGACTTTAATTAATGGATAATTATAGATAATTTAATTTGTAATTAATCTAAGTTAAGTACTTAATGAAAATAATTAGAGAATGGTTAATGAAGGTCATTAACCAGGATTATTTAACAATTAATTAATGTGGTTAATTTTTATAATTAATTAGATTAATTAATTTAATAATAATCAATTGTGAATTATTAAGAATAATTACTTGATGAAGTAATTAAGAAATTAATTACTTAAGATAATTAATTGAGTTAAATGTGATTGTTTAATTTAATTAATTAAGTTTAATTAATTTTAAACACTTGGGTTTTAAAGATAATTACTGTATGTAATAAATGGATTGGAAAATTACTCAGTGAAGTAATTGATTGACAATTACAGGTTGTAATTAATTGAAGATGTTAAAGAATGAAGTAATTTGGAATGTAATTACTTAGTAATTAATCAAAGGATTAATTAAGGAATTAATTAAGGAATAATTAATTTGGTTTAATAAAGTAATTAAGTTAGTTGATTACTGAATGTAATTAATCTGGGATGCTTAATAATTATGAGATAATTACTTAAGGTGATTAATTTAAGAGGTTAATTAATTAAGTATAATTAAAGATCATTAATTATTATAATCAATGATGTAATTAAAGATGATTAATTATGATTAATTAATCGATGATAGGTAATTAAGGGTAATTAATTAATGTAATTAATTACAATTAATTAATTTAAGTAATTAAATGTTAATTACTATTTTGGTTGAGAAAAATTAATTTGTGAAATTAATTAAGGATAATTACATGAATGTAATTAAGGGTAATTAATCGAGGGTGATTAATTAAGGTGATTAATAATGAATGATTAATTGATTGTAATCAATTAAATGGTTGATTAAGCAAGATATATATTGATGAAGCAATTAATTTAATTTATTTTAAATTAATTAAAGATGAAGTAATTAATTTAATTCATTTTCAATTAATTAGAGATGGAGATAGTTAATTTAATTTATTTTAAATTAATTATAGATGTGGTATAAGTAAATCTTTGCTTATGTATGAATGGATGACATTGATTGCCTCGGATGCTTTGTGATCTCAGAAATGAGACAGGTTGTGTGGTATGAATGCTTGGTTGCATTATGATGATAACATAGATTATCTATTGTGATGATGATATGGATTACCTATTTTGATATAGATCATCTGTTTGGTTTGATAATGTTGATTATCAATTGTGATTTGTGAATTATCTATCTGTGTGTATATCAATAATTGAATTGTTTTAAACTTTAAAACAACTTGGACCTAAAAGACACGTTTTGGATTTCGATGGGACCGGGATCGGGTTTCCATATTTGGATATTCGAAAACCACATCGATCCAAATTAACGTTAGGTCGTGAATCAAAGTGGAGCTTTGTGAAGACTCGAGGTGTAAGAACTATTAGTCAGTATAACTCAGGGGGTGATTCCGTGTTGAGTTTGACGGAAATAGTACTTATAGGCTCGAGATGGCGTTTCAGAATGCAAGGGTTATCGTCGTTAACTCTGAGGGTGATTCCAAAATGAGTGTAACGAGATAATGCCTTCAGTTTCGTTCGAACCCGGAACGAACTTGTAGGGATCGAATGCTTTCAGAACATCGTCAGGTGGACGATGGGCATTCAAAGTGATGTGTTCACTAAAGGTAATCGTAGCCTCAAGCCTCATCAACCGGGAACGGCTAAAACAGGGGAGGTGCAGCAAGGTTTCGTCAGTAGCCCCAACTTGAGAGTAAGATTTACCCCTGTCTAGGGGTTCCTTTATATTCGGCTGTGTGGGCGGTTGCTAACTACAACCGTGGGGTTGTCTTGTTCGGAACTGTTCAGTAAGGATCGATTCCGGCCATGTCTTGCAGGGGAGCGGGCGTACTCCTCAGTACGTTGATCTAGGCCACGTACTGTGACTGGCGGTACCCCAGTAGCCCTGCCATTGTATGGAATCCAAAATCCAATAAGTGCCAACGGTTTTGATTGTATTACCCACTTTTGTGGCTAGTAGCTGGAATTTAATAGATGTAACGATTTCGGCTATTTCTTATTTATTTGAAAACCCTAGACCTATTATAATATCATCAGATTTCCTATCAAATGTTTTGGTTAGCGTATGGTAAAAACTTTTCCATGTTTATGTGTGGGAAGTCTTACGTGATACCTTTCTTTTCAAAAGGTTTTAAAAGTTTAACAACCTTAACCTGTTAATCACACCAGACCCATGTCTGACCCGGAGTTTATTTTCTGTTTTTCTTAA
Source organism: Allium cepa (assembly GCA_030765085.1). Classification (NCBI taxonomy): domain Eukaryota; kingdom Viridiplantae; phylum Streptophyta; class Magnoliopsida; order Asparagales; family Amaryllidaceae; genus Allium; species Allium cepa. Next base: position 31,926,317 of record CM060938.1, on the reverse strand, counting down.
ACTCTTGGGTACTCAAATTTTTACGCGTAGCCAAAGGATTCAGGTCAGCTTTGACGAATTGTGGAGGAGCAATGGAGCAAGAGGCTTCTGCGTGTAGATATATATAGTTTTCCGCTGTGTAGATTTCTCTAAGTTGTTTCTTGTACTGTACTGAGTTGTATAACTAGACAGGTGTTTATAACTGTCTAGTATGTGATGTATATCTGTGCAACTCTGATAATGGTTGTAAAACTATGTAATATTTATGTTATTAATATAATTTATTCATTTCGCTGTTTAGATTCTGATGTTGTTTCTTTCTTCTCTTCTTTCTTTTCTCTTTCTATCCCTTTCTTTCTTAAAAATGATGCGATTTTCTGTGGTAAGAAAGTCGTGTCGTTTCACTTGGTATCAGAGCGTTAGGTTGAGTGAATACCTAGGCTCTGTAGTGGTGTCTATCTTGAGAGAGCGTATTTGTAATTTTTAATATAAATATATATATGTATATATATATATATTTATATTTATTCTACCTATCTGTTGGGTTGCATGTTCAGGTTTTCCAATATAAGTTATAAAGGCAGATGGGGTAGTGGTGTGTGTAACACGACTATCATATGTTGGAGTTTGAATGTTTGAGGTTGGAAGTGTATCTGTCGAGACTGTAGACCTAATACCGTCTCGAGTGAGTTCTGTAGTGATGAAGAACTTCATTGATCTCTGAAGGAAACCTGTTAAGGTTCGGAGTCTATTTCTGGAGTTGGATGGGTAAAGTTTGGATCTGTCGGTTGGGAAGAAGTGAGTGATGGTATTTTGATACCTCAGAGAGTAGTAGCTGTGTGATGAGATGCAGTGACTGTGGATGTTCCGGAAGATGTTTTCTTTGGAACAAGTTAAGGAGGTGAGTCTGCTTCAGGCTGTGTTCAGCCGGTATTTCTGTTTGCTTTGAGGTTCGAGTTTCTCGAAGAGCTTTGATTTGGAAATCTTTGGCATCTGTGGCAGCAGTGCAGCTCGGAGTGTTCTGTGTGTTGGTAGGAAGTCTTCTGGCTTAGCAGTTTTTCTGGAGTGGAGTTCAGAAGCAGCAGAGTGGACCCGTTTCTTTGGTGGATTGGCTAGTTGAGTGTAAGCTGTTCTATTTGGTTAAGGGAGAACAGTTTTCCTTGAATGTGGTTTGGGTTGATCGCAAAAGTGACATGCGATTGTTTGAGTGTTCTCTTTTGGGTTATCTGAGTTTTTCTGAATGTCTTCAGAGAAGTCAAAATTTTGTACGCGTCTGGAGATTGAGTTTCCTTAGTGACTGAAATTCCAGAAGTGCTACCGGTGGTTCAGCTTAGTAGAAGGATGGTTCCAAGAGATTGAGTTGGTGTAGCAGCTCAGAGTTTTGGAGGAACTTCTGAATTTTTCTTATGGATTTGTTGAACCATATTTATGGGATGTGTTGTCGAGTTGTGCTCATCAGCATTTTCTTCTACTTCGGATCAGAGTTGAGCAGCGGAAGCAGTTTGGAAGTGTATCTGCTTTTCTTTTCCCGGACAAGAGAAGTGAGTTGTTGTCTTCTGATGTTTGAGGAGTAGGATTTGATTTTGGTTGATCTTGAGGAGATCATTTTGTTGAGTTGGTTGGTTTTGCTTGTTTCTAGAGGCATCAGCGAAGGTTGAGCTGATCAGTAAGGTTGTAGACAGCCCAGGATCGTCCGAAGAGTTTTGTGGATTTGGGACAGAGAAATTTGAATTCTGAAGTCGAAGATTTGATTTGGATAAGTTTTCTCCGATCGTAAAGGAGCTTTTAGTTTGATTAAGGTTGGGAAGCTAGCTCTGAAGAGTTTTGGATTCTTTTCTATGATCTTGGAGAATAAATGATTGATCTACAGAATTGGATTGCCAGTTTTGATAATTAGGATTCGATGAGTTTCACGTATCTCTGAGGGAGTATGTGTATGATCTATCTCTGGTTTTTGAACCAGCAGTTCTGGAGTTTTGATTTGTTGAATCAGACCCCTTTGTAGTCTGATATCTTGTCTAGTGTATAGATATAGTTGATAGGAGCTTTTATAGCTTCATAGTATTGATTGTTTGGATTCTATAGAGCGAGTATCCCGGTATATATATAGATACCTGGGGAAACTCGAAGAAATTCTATCCAGAATTTGTCTGGATAATTAGATTTGTTTATTGGATGAATTGATTGCTATGGTTGTTAGCATATGTTTGATATATGCTTGTGTTTTAAAATTAAATCTTTAATGAGATTATTAAATTATCTTTGTTTTAAATTTCGGGGACGAAATTCTTTTAAGGGGGAAGGATTGTAACATCCCGGAATTTTTAACAATATCAATTTAATAATCTGTATTAAAAATTAAATTGATATTGATATTTTGTTAATAATAATTCAAATAGATTTAATAATCTCCTTCAATAATTATTTAAATTGGTTATTTTATCTTTTAAAAATTATAAATTGGTTTCTATTTACAATATAAATATATGGTTTATATTTTCAATAGATTAGCATTGTTTTAATTTTAATAAATAAAGCATATTTTTCTAATTCTAATATTTGTAGTAATTTGAAAATTTGTTTTTATTTAATATTTAAGCTTTCCAAAGTTAAATAAATAAATCTTGGTTTAAACTTAATAAGTGAATCATGTTTTAAAAATTCTAATATATACATTTTAATTTGGAAAATTTGATTTACATTAGTATTGAGTTTTTAAAACTATTTAATAAATAAATATATGATTTTAAAATTGATAAGAAAAATATTAAATGTTTAAAATAATTTGGCTTGAGTTTTAAATATAGAATGAACAAATAAAAAGTTTTATGGCTTAATAAAATAGATAAATTATTAATAAAAATATAATTTCTTTTAAAATGATCTTATTTTAATAATGAGTCATTTCTAAAAATAATATCAATAGTATATTGTTTTACAAACAGGTTTTGAATAAAATTTGAAATTGTTATTTCAAATTAAATTTATATACATAACTTGATTTGAAAATAATAGATTTTGGATTTGATTTGAATTTAAAATTCCAAAGTATAAATTTTAATTGTTTTAATTTCTGTATGTATAAGTTGTATTTATAAACATGGTTTGTTTTTATTTCTTTTTATAAATTTATATACATATTTAAATCCTAACTAATTAATCAATTAAGCATAATATACATGTTAAATTGTAAATTAATTTACAAAGACAAGTGTTGATCTTTTTAAGCCTTATTTAACAAGTGTTCAAAGATTTAACATTTAACATGAAAAATGTTGAAAAATAGTACAAGCGGCACATTTTATTTTAATTTTTTTTATTCGATAAAATCTGAAAACTACATCTATATATAACCTTGCATTTCATTCATACTTGTTTTTTTTCATTTCCTTAATCAAAAAGAAACTTCAAAATTCTTCAATACCAAATCAGAAACTCCTCATCAAAATCAAATCTGTAAACAAATCATGATCAATACCATTTCACAAATCCCTCATCATCAAAAAAATCTGCATTCTATTTTTCTACAATCTGCAAATGATGGATCTACATGCAATTTGGGAAATGAACAAATCTACATCTTCTCTCTACACAACTTCAAATTTGAAGTCTGTTCAAAAGCATCTGCATGCAAGTAGTTTTAGTCAGGAAACATGAGCATTCCAATTTCAACAGGCTTGCAACTCAATTTTTTTAAAAAAGGATCATGCCTGCATTTTTATTCTACAAATTTCAAAAAGGTCAAACAGAGGGTCTGCTATCTTAAAAAAAAAAGAGGTGAGTAACTTTTTAAATTTAAAAGTTAAAATAGGTTGCGTGCTAGAATGTTTGATATAAATAAGTATTGTTTGTGAAAATCTGATGTGAGGATGTAATGTGTGCATGCTATTATTTTTACTTGCTTGTTCTCTTTGATTTTCCAGACACAAACTTATCTTTTAATCAAATTTCTGATATGAAGAAATTTATAGAGTGAAGTTATTATTTATCTTAAGTCAATATTTAAAATTTTAAGTAAGTTAGAATATAGTGTTATTGTCTCTGGAAACATATAAAATCAGTGTGTGTTGATTTATTTCAAAAATCCAAACATGTTATTTTAGTATTTCAGTATCATAAATCAATAGTATAAACTGAAGCATGATTTTTAAATCAAGTATTAGGATTTTTAGAGTAAAGTTAAAGATGCAGTTAGAGGTTGAGCTAAAAATGGAATTTAAGAATTTTTTGATGATCTTTGGATTGAGGAAGCTCGGGGTTCTTCTGGTTAGTAGATATGTCTTAGTGGATGCTAGGAAATCATGGATGGTGATATAATTGTCATAGAGGATACAGTTTTGAAATCTATTTTTTAAACCCTAGTTTGAAAGGGGTATGAAGATCAATCATTTCGGGATGAAGGAGTGACCGAGTGCTTCAATCTTTTGAGGATCGGTAGTTGGTGTGTGGATGAGTTCGTGGCCGGAGGGGTTGATCATATGGTGGTCGGAGCGGCGAAGACTTGCCGTTGACAGGTTTTGGGGAAACCTGACTTTTGTTTCTAGGTCTAAAGATTTTGCGTTCGATTTTGATCTCTTGGGTGGAGATTCGATTTGATGTTCGTGATGTGTTGCAGGGTAGGAATCTGATGAGTGGTGATTATCAATGGCGACCTACGGTGGCTGGAGTCGCCATGCATAGGCACAGCGATGAGTTTACTGATGAAGTGTTTGGGTTTAGTTCGTTTGCAGGGGAGGTTTTGTGATTTGCTCGAAGTAGGTGGATTGTTGACTCGGAGAAGTTAGGTAGGAAACTCGAAGCAGGTTGGGGTGTCTCGGGTTTCAAGTGATGTTACAGGTTTTGACAAACTTGTACCCAGTTTGTAAAAATTTTAGAACCTGAAGTGTCAAATTAAAAAAAATGGTTTAAACCTAGTTTAAATTCAGGTTTGAATTTTTTTAAAACTCAGGTTTAAATTTAAAATCTCAGATTTTAAATAAAAAGAAAGTTTTAAAAATTAAACTTAATTAACTACTTTATTTTGGTAAAAGTAGTTCGAACTTTTTAAAAATGAAGTTTAAATTTGGGAATTTAGAAAATGAATTTCAGTTTTTGAAATTAAAGTAAGATTTAAATTTGAAAGATACTAACAAAATGTAAATTGAAATTTTTGAAATTTTGAAGTGAATTTAGTTTCAAAATTTTTATGAAATTTAAATTCTAAGACAAACACTTGTTTGTCTTGCAATTCAAAAAGTTTTTAAAATTTTAAACTTTGATAAGTTTAAATTATTCTTATTTTAAAACTTGTATTTAAAATGAAATTTAAAAGTAATTTCAAAAGTACTTTGTTTCAAACAAATTTGTTTTAAAACATAATTAAGAAATGGTTATCTTAAATTTAAGTTAAAGATTAATGTTTTAGAATGGATTTAATTAATAAGGTAATTAAGATTAATTAATTAATTTAATTAATTAATTGATTAGGGAATAATTAACAATTGATTAAGGATTAACCTATTTATAATTAAGATCATTAGTTAGATTATTAATTAATGATTAATGGTTTATTAATTAATCAATTAAGTTAAATTCATTTTAAATTGATTAAATAATTAAGAATTAATTAAGTTTCTATTAACTCTTAATTAATTAAATAATTAGACTTTAATTAATGGATAATTATAGATAATTTAATTTGTAATTAATCTAAGTTAATTACTTAATGAAAATAATTAGAGAATGGTTAATGAAGGTCATTAACCAGGATTATTTAACAATTAATTAATGTGGTTAATTTTTATAATTAATTAGATTAATTAATTTAATAATAATCAATTGTAAATTGTTAAGAATAATTACTTGATGAAGTAATTAAGGAATTAATTACTTAAGGTAATTAATTGAGTTAAATGTGATTGTTTAATTTAATTAATTAAGTTTAATTAATTTTAAACACTTGGGTTTTAAAGATAATTGCTGTATGTAATAAATGGATTGGAAAATTACTTGGTGAAGTAATTGATTGACAATTACAGGTTGTAATTAATTGAAGATGTTTAAGAATGAAGTATTTTGGAATGTAATTACTTAGTAATCAATCAAAGGATTAATTAAGGAATAATTAATTTGGTTTAATAAAGTAATTAAGTTAGTTAATTACTGAATGTAATTAATCTGGGATGATTAATAATTATGAGATAATTACTTAAGGTAATTAATTTAAGAGGATAATTAATTAAGTATAATTAAAGATCATTAATTATTATAATTAATGATGTAATTAAAGATGATTAATTATGATTAATTAATCGATGATAGGTAATTAAGGGTAATTAATTAATGTAATTAATTACAATTAATTAATTTGTAATTAAATGTTAATTACTGTTTTGGTTGAGAAAAATTAATTTGTGAAATTAATTAAGGATAATTACATGAATGTAATTAATGGTAATTAATCGAGGGTGATTAATTAAGGTGATTAATAATGAATGATTAATTGATTGTAATCAATTAAATGGTTGAGTAAGCAAGATATATATTGATGTAGTAATTAATTTAATTTATTTTAAATTAATTAAAAATGAAGTAATTAATTTAATTCATTTTCAATTAATTAGAGATATAGATAGTTAATTTAATTTATTTTAAATTAATTATAGATGTGGTATAAGTAAATCTTTGCTTATGTATGAATGGATGACATTGATTGCCTTAGATGCTTTGTGATCTCAAAAATGAGACAGGTTGTGTGGTATGAATGCTTCGTTGCATTATGATGATAACATAGATTATCTATTGTGATGATGATATGGATTACCTATTTTGATATAGATCATCTGTTTGGTTTGATAATGTTGATTATCAATTGTGATTTGTGAATTATCTATCTGTGTGCATATAGATAATTGAATTGTTTTAAACTTTAAAACAAATTGGACCTAAAAGACACGCTTTGGATTTCGATGGGACCGGGATCGGGTTTCCATATTTGGATATCCAAAAACCACATCGATCCAAATTAACGTTAGGTCGTGAATCAAAGTGGAGCTTTGTGAAGACTCGAGGTGTAAGAACTATTAGTCAGTATAACTCTGGGGGTGATTCCGTGATGAGCTTGACGGAAATAGTACTTACAGGCTCGAGATGGTGTTTCAGAATGCAAGGGTTATCGTTGTTAACTCTGAGGGTGATTCCAAAATGAGTGTAACTAGATAATTCCTCCGGTTTCGTTCGAACCCAGAACGAACTTGTAGGGATCGAATGCTTTCAAAACATCGTCAGGTGGACGATGAGCATTCTAAGTGATGTGTTCACTAAAAGTAATCGTAGCCTCAAGCCTCATCAACCAGGAATGGCTAAAACAAGGGAGGTGCAGCAAGGTTTCGTGGGTAGCCCCCACTTGAGAGTAAGATTTACCCCTGTCTAAAGGATCCTTTATATTCAGCTTTGTGGGCGGTTGCTAGCTACAACCGCGGGGTTGTCTTGTTCGGAACTGTTCAGTAAGGAATGGTTCCGACCTTGTGTTGCAGGGGTGCGGGAGTACTCCTCGGTACATTGATCTAGGCCATGTACTGTGACGGGCGGTACCCCAGTAGCCTTGCCATTGTATGGAATCCAAAATCCAATAAGTGCCAACGGTTATTACCCACTTTTGTGGCTAGTAGCTGGAATTTAATAGATGTAACAATTTCGGCTATTTATTATTTATTTGAAAACCCTGGACCTATTATAATATCATCGGATTTCCTATCAAATGTTTTGGTTAGCGTAAGGTAAAACTTTTTCATGTTTATGTGTGGGAAGTCTTACGCGATACCTTTCTTTTCAAAAGGTTTTAAAAGTTAAACAACCTTAACCTGTTACTCCCACCAGACCCATGTCTGACCCGGAGTTTATTTTCTGTTTTTCTTAAACTCTTGGGTACTCAAATTTTTACGAGTAGCCAAGGGATTCAGGTCAGCTTTGGCGAATTGTGGAGGAGCAATGGAGCAGGAGGCTTCTACGTGTAGATATATATAGTTTTCCGCTGTGTAGATTTCTCTGAGTTGTTTCTTGTACTGTATTGAGTTGTATAACTAGACAGGTGTTTATAACTGTCTAGTTTGTGATGTATATCTGTGTATCTCTAATAATGGTTGTAAAACTATGTAATCTTTATGTTATTAATATAATTTATTCGTTCCGTTGTTTAGATTCTGATGTTGTTTCTTTCTTCTCTTCTTTCTTTTCTCTTTCTATCCCTTTCTTTCTTAAAAATGATGTGATTTTCTGTGGTAAGAAAGTCGGGTCGTTTCAGCAGCAGAACCCCAACAAGAAAAACTGGGCCTAATCAACCCCTTCTACAAAAGATCCTGAGTCTGCTTAACTAACTCCTCTCTCTCTCGGAACCATCCTCCTACTAAGCTGAATCACCGGCACTGCTCCTGGAATCAAATCAATACGAAACTCTATCTCTCGATGGGGAGGCAAACACTTGACATCCTCGAATACATCAGGGAAATCATGGGCCACATCGATATCTTCAATCTTCTCTTGAGAAGTCTCAACTCCATGTAAAAGACTATTCAAGTGAATTCCAGAATTATCACACGACACTCTGGCAATCCTACTCAAATCGGTTTCCAACGAAACTTTTCACTCATCACAATTCAGAACAGCTTTATATTTATCAAGCCAATCCATTCCCAATATAAGGTAAAATCCGTTAAATTCAACACATAAGGGTCACAAGAAAAACTATGGGATAGATAGGAAATCCTTAAGTCCTTATAGAATTTATCTAATTGGTTACTCCTCCTATAGGATTAGATACCAAAATGGGACAGTTGTTCGTCGATGAAATTCTATCGGTTTAGAAAATCGTCGAACAAATTTAAATTAAAAATAACCAAAGCGCACGGTGTACGAATGTAGCACGCGGCGAATACGGGTCGATCCATAGGGAATTGATGATTTTAAAATTCTATTCAATCAAATTAACCAAAATTGAAAGTGTGATTAGCTAAAAATGTAAGAAACTAACAAAAACTAGCAAAAGAAAAATAGATAAAAATATGAGAGTTAAATTACAATTTAGAGATAAATCCACTATTTAGATCATATAATTCAACAATTAATGAAATTATGATCTTTTTTTTGGGTCATAAGTGAGTTTAAATGATGTGTTTATCATCAGTATGGCTCATTTGTGCTATTAATTAGCTCAACATAAGTCATCAAACTATAAAACAACCTTTAAACCACTTACTAACTCTCATGAAAATGACAACAAAGTTGAAAATGAAATCTATTTTAAGTATGACCTATTAACTATTAATTAGAAATATAGACCATCAAATTTGAATTCCAAATCACTTTCTTATGCCATAATCATATTTTGATGAAGAGGCATTTGTGTTAGTGATTGTTTAAGCATAGTCTATTTGGTGTCAACAATATAGGCTATCAAATTCAAAGCAAAAACAACAAATAAAACCACTTCAAGTATTGTCATTAAGCACAAAAAGAGAGCTATAATTCTCAAAATGTTGAAGCTACATGATTAGAGGCTTCATTACCCCTAAATTGAAGGGATTAGCCTCTCATATTTGTTATCAAAACAACAAATATAGCTTGCAACATTAAAGGAAAAGAAAAAGAAAAAGAGAGCAAAACAAAGAAACAAAACTAATCTACTTGTATGAAATAAGAGAGATCTACACTACTTGCAAAAAAGGAAATGAACATGTAATTAAAAAGAAACAATAATTAACATTGCATAAAATGAAAAGAAAATTACATAAAATAAAAATGGCTAAGTAGCCATGAAAAGAGAAAGAGAGCTTTCTTTTATTTTGAGCCTAAACTAATGAAGAGAAAGAGAGGCTAAGTAAGAGAAGAGAGTTACATGAAACATAAGGGGTTATTTATATAAGCATGAAACTCTAATCCATAATCTAGGGAATGACCAAACTACCCTTGAGAAAGTATGGAGGCCACGTAATCATTAGCTTCTACTAATCATCATTTAAGTGTACATGAAGCCATTAATTCCATAAGCATGTGCATTAGCCTCTAATTTATACATTAAGGTAGGTGGGTAGGTGGGGTCCTCCATGATCTTCACTTTGAATTATTTCCATCTTCATTCCTTTATATTCATGTTGTGCATGCATGTGTCTTCATGAAACCGCTCCTATTTGAGACCAAATTCCTATAAAAATATATATAAATTTCCAATTAATTTTTCTCAAAGAAATATATGCACACAAATGACTGTTTTGCCCATATATAAAGATGGATATGTGACAATTTGAAATTAATATGGATTTTGGTTAAAACAAGTTAAAATACCCAATATGATCATTTATTTAATTTAAAAAGAATAAATATGATGGTAAAAATATGCACATTTACGTGCACATCAACAGTCAATAGTACTAAGGTTAAGAAAGAACTTCTCTACAGATTCCAGAGAAATAAAACTCAAAGAAACACCCGAATCAAACAAAACTTTAATATACTTGCCATCTAAAAGTAATGTACCTTCTAATACTCTCTTATCTTTAGATGAAGTAGATGGTGCACCCTCCAAAGCAAATACCTTATTCTGCCGAGCTTTATAAAGAAGCGGGCAATCCTTGATCATATGATCTTGTTGGTGACAATTGAAACATAGAGATCTCTGGACCAAAGCCGAACCCGGTCCACTCTGATGCGACTGCTGTTGCTGAAATCCTTTCCTGGGACACTTATTCGCCAAGTGACCTTCTTGTTGACATATATAGAATTTGCGAGGTCCGTTGTTACTTCCAGTCTTCTTCTTGCTTAGTTTTCTCCAAATGGGATTGAACTTCCTCTTATTCGGATTAGCAGAATTACCTCCCAATGCTGCTATTGATGCCACTGATCTCTTATTCATCAAATCCTAATATCTTAGAGCCATATCAATCAAATCAACAAAAGATCCTTTCAAATGTGCCGTCATCTTTTCATGAAATTTCGGCCTCAATCCTTGCACAAACATTTCATTCTTTTTGAGTTGAGTGTCAATGAGTCCTAGTCCGTAGCAAGAAAGTTCAATAAATTTGGTCTCATACTCCGCTATAGTCATGCTTCCCTGCTTCAAATTCAGAAAATCCTGATACAGACGAGTTTTCCTTGCTGTTGGCATGAATTTCTCCTCTAACAACTCCTTAAATCTTTCCCAAGAAATGTCTTCCTCAAAAATGTTTGTTATCGTTGCATCCCACCAGGCTGCTACGCCTCCCTACAATTGCCATGAATCCATTTCCCTTTTCCGCTCATCAGACAACTTCATACTCTTAAAGATGAGGCTTGAGGTTACGATTACCTTTACAGAACATATCTCTTAGAATGCTCATCGTCTTCCTGACGATGTTCTGAAAGCATTCAATCCATACAAGTTCGTTCCGGGTTCGAACGGAACCGAAGGCATTATCTCGTTACACTCATTTTGGAATCACCCTCAGAGTCAACGACAATAATCCTTGCATCCTGAAAAAAACCATCTCGATCTTCACTTGGGAATTTACGACCTAACGTTTAATTTGGATCGATGTGGTTTTCGGATAATCATAATTGACACCCGATCTCGGTCTCATCGAAATCCAAATGCCATTTTAATGGTCAAGTTGTTTAATAGTTTAAACAGTTTAAATCAACACTTTGAATTCACATAGCATTTATCACAGATAAATCATACACAATCATCATAGATATATCAAGGCATATCATAGAAACATCATAGAATGTCATCAAATAAATATCACAAATCAGATATCCTACTTATACAACATTCATAAGTAAACATCTTTAATTCTTATTGTAATTAATGAAAATTTAAATCAGGTACTTGAGAATTAATCTCTTAATCCGATATAATCAATCATCAGTTAATTACTTAATTAACTATTCCATTTCAAACTATTTAATTAATTAATCACTTTCTAATCAATTTATTAAATCTTAATTACTTAATTAATTGCCCCTTAATCATTAATTAATAACATGGTTATTGATTAATAAAACTTAATTATCCATTAATTTACCACTTATTACTTAATTAATCAATTATTAATTCTTAATTAAATTACTTATTTGCTTAACTACTAATCATACATTAATTAACTTTAAGTAGTTAATTACAAATTTATTTATCACTTAATCATCAATTACCAATCTCTAATTACAATTATAATGTAATTATTCTTAATTACTTTCTAAAATAATTTATTAATATTAATTATTCGTCTTAATTAACATTTAAAAGAAATCTTCTTTAACTTTGAAAATAAATTTATTGCTAACTACCAAAATTTTAATGTTAATAAATTTTATACTTAAGTTAAATTAATTACTTAATTAAAATAATAATTAAGAGTTTAAAACATTGTTAAGCATTAACTAAAATAATTAAAACTTGTGTTAAAGTCTTAATTCAAACTGTTAAACCTTTATTAAGTCGTCAATGCTTAAATCTTATTGAAACACAATTTACTTAACTTTATTTTTTATAACATTACAGTTCTGAAACCAACCCGAGACCTCCCCTGCTTTACTCGAGTAGCACTTCGAGTTCCTCACCTATTCCCCCGAGACACTCTCTCTTCCTCACGCACTCCATCTTCTTCTCTTTTTTTATTCATTTCCAGTAAGTTTAAGTATAAACAAGTCATAGTATCAGTAAAACATGTTTACTCACTCGGTCTAAAACTCGAAGCTATCAACCTCCTAACTCGAGTAACGACTCGAGATCGCTAGCAACAGCGACACTAACACCCATCCTCACTGCGCCGTACACGTGCACGGCGACGCGTCGTAGCTTCGGCGAACCCCATGACCATCGGCAAATCACAAATCTCCGATAAACTCGAAAACCAAACTCGATTCGCCTTCAAAAATTCGAAATCAAAAAAATAGCATCTTGCTCGACCCTGAAGCTCAACCCAAACGACATAGCCACCTCGTCACCATCGCTTAGGCCACCGGAGACGCTCAGAATTCATCCACACTACGTCGACACTCTAAGTAACCATCCTCCAGAGTCCTGTGCAACTCGATCACGTATAGATGACGAACACGCCTCGTTTCTGACATGTGCAAAAGTTCGAACAAAAACCCTAAGTTGGATTCGTTTGACAAATTTGTGCATTTGAAAAATTATTCAACAATTTTCCCAACATCACAGATGTTCGTACTAGCTTCAAACCAAATTTCAACTTTTAAAATTGATTCGATTTTCAGAAAATGGGAAAAATGCAAATTTTGTTCAAATGCAAACTGCTCTTGGAATACTAATCTAAAAATCTTCATTTTTGTTTTAAAAATCATAATTTGAAATAAGAATTCAAGCTATAAACTTGAATTAGCTTTTTATAACAATCAAATTTTATCAAATTATCACTTGATTACCTGTAAACAAGATCACAGAAGTATATTCCTCTAACATTTTGAAAACATCATTTAAAAATCCTGATTGAAGTTTAAGCATCTTGTTTGTTGAAAAATTAAAGCTTTACAATAATCAGATAAAACAATTTGAGATTGAATAGTATTCAACCCTGTAACAAATAAACAGAGGAGTATGGTATACAGAGCAACCTATAAATATACACAGAATTATATTCAAAGATAAAGCATATATAATACCATATGATCAATAAATCATCTTTACTGTTAAACTTAAAGCCTTAAAGTTGATGTTTACTCACCTGAAAGGGTTGCTGAACAAAGAACACTTCCTATTTTAGAAAACTGCAGTATTCAATCTACTCTTGAATCTGTTTGTTTTTGTTGAATTAAATGATGTTCCTAGTTTGAAAAAGACGAAGATGCTTATTTCCTTATTCTCGGGTATTGCTTAGGTTTTGAACGAACTGGAATAGCTTAGATATATATATATATTTATAAGAGAAAACAGTTTGTAATAAGAAAGGTATTATCTAGTTAAGCTTCTTTGTTAAGATTTGATCACATTTTTCTAAATATTTTGAATTGACTTATTTTAGGCTGAGATGATGGCATTTAATGCCATGGTTTCCAAACTTGTTTACACACTATTATTATTTATTGTTTTATTTTATATGCATATACACTTGCAGGTAGACATTTGGTCTTTGTATATGAAGATATTTTATATGTAAATATTTGTCTTCCTGCTTTCACAATTCATATATATACACTTTACCTAATTTTATTTTTTACACTTGTTCTTACAATTCTTAAACTTATGTTGTATGCACACTAAATCACTTAATTCTTGTTTTCATTTTTATTTTAACTATCAATATTTAAATTATATTCATAAGTTTTACTTACATTTTATACTTAAATTTTATATTGATAGAATTTAATTTTATTTTAAACATTATTATCTATATATATTTTATACCAAATTTTAATAAGATAAGGTATTTTAATTCAATTATATAAGATTGATTTTATTGTAAATATTTTTAAGAGATTTTATTTTAAATTTTCAAAATCAAATTTCCTTTTCAAAATACAAATCTATATAAACAAATGGCAAATATTTCCAAAAGATTTATTCATTTTAAATTGATGAGTTTACATTTTATTTAATCGGATTAAATATTTATTAAAAATAATATGGCCAAAATCTAGGTTTGTTACATCATGATTCAACAACGATGATTCCGTAATAGAAAGTGATGGCTTTGATGATTGTAACGACCCGTAATTTTCGATCTCGAAAATTCCAGATAGTTATGAAAAAGAAGAAAGAGATAGACGAAGAAGAACAAATCAACAACATCTCACGTTCGCAGCGGATAAAATATAATAATAAATAATAACCGTTTACAAAAGAATACTGTTTTTGTCGATTACATTTAATATACATCAGAGTTTCACATACATTCAATCACTGAATATATATACAATTATCAAGTCTCCGATTAAGAATAATATAAATACAGCGGAAATACTCTATACGCTACTGCCATCCAGCTCGCCTCCTGAGCTTCAGAACGTACCTACCTGAAAATCTGTAATACTCGGTCTGACCCGAGCATTACACCAAAGTAACACCCGGGTCAGGCTGGAAACCAGCTTGAGTAAACCAACTAACATGGAATACTAGAACAAACAACTCATATAAACCCGGGGTAACTTATATTAATTCACAAGTTGCTATGGAACAACACTTATTTCACATATAAATTTCTAAGTACTGAACTTAGATAAAATAATCCAATTCACTTAAAACATTTCATTCCTGTCTATTTATTTCACAAAGCAATTTATAAAAATTCGAAGTGGTTTCGGGTATTTCCCAATACCCGACCCCGGTCTCTTCGAGTCTCATGCCATCCTATTTCAAGATATCCAAGTGAAGAACACAACATTTCATATCAGAGATACCAACTCATTTAAAACACCCAATACCATTCAGTCATCCATAAGCAATGCTTAATCACATACAATTTAATTCAATTGATTCTAATTGAATTTCTAACCACATTCATTTAGATTCCTTCATTCAATATTAATTAATTCCAAATCAATTAATTAGTCAACCCTTCACTATTCATCTTGATTAATCACCCTGAATTATTTAATTTAAATTACATTCAAATAATTATCTTAAGTTAATTTCATAATATAAATCAGTCTCAACCAATATCATTAAGAAATCTTAATTACTTCATGAATAAATTAATTATTTAATTACATTAATCCTCCATTACTTATACTAATTAACTTCCCATAAGTCACTTATTACTGATTAATTCATCTTAATTAATCAATCTTCAATTACATCGTTAATTATATTAACTAATTATTTTCCCTTATATTTTACTAATTTCATTAAGTATTTGTTTACCAAACCATCCAACGATTATTCTGAATTACTTACACTTGACTAATTAACTTAAACTTAATTAATCAATTAAGTCCAACTATTAATTACTAGATTCATTAACCCAAATTAATACTTAATTGAATTAATTAATTATTTGTTTAATTACTTTACCATTTTAATGAATCACAATTCATTAAGCTGTTATTAACTTAAAAATAAAACAGTTTCTTAATTATGAGTTAAGTTTAAACAACTTAAACCCCAATATTCGAGTCAAACCACAACTAACTCGAGAATCATCCAAATCAAAATATCATCAGGGTATATCCAATTTACTTAATCATTCAACCAATTATTGAACTTTACCTATTTGAATTTAAATAAAGGAAAACCCAATAGAGTGAGATTTACTCACCCTTTGTTTTTCTTTTTAATTTTCAATCCACCCAAACCAGCTTGTTTCCATCAGAAATCAGACCTTGTATAGTATTAAATGATTTTGTTAATATTGAATATATCGAACGATTAAATCCCCATTTGATAGATGTAATTAACTAACTACCTTAGTTCCAACTAGTCTTCCTTATCGATTTATAAAAATTAAATAAGTCGATTAATTAATTTAAACGCTCTCACTGAATTATAAATTATTATATCAAGCCTGGTAATTAAATCTTATTATTATTATTTTTTTAATAACTAGAAGATTTAAAATTTAAACTTGCTGTCTTCATAAGTTTGAAACTAAATTTCCCAGATTCTAGTTAAATTTGATATAAATCCTGAGAGTACTCACAAATATGCTGACGACATCCACAAGTTTGCTCGACCAAAAAAAGAACGACGATCCCTCAAGTTCAAATGCCTCCATCTGCGACACCCCTTAGCCGCGAGTCACCCTAACTTCGATCGATCAAGTTTCCGCTATCACCAGCGTGATCGAGCATGCGACCTGAACGCCAGCTGCCCACTGCTCTACGAATCCCATCTCGAATGGTTTCTCGTAGCTCGAGATCGAGTTATCTCCGCTTCGGCCCATAGACATCGCGATTCTACCCTTCGGTCACAGCCTTCACTCGCGACTTCCCCAATTGCTCATGCCCTGCCTCATGAACCCTTGTCTCCCTCAAAGCTATTCAATCGTGAATCGAATTCATGATGAATCTCTAAAGATCGGCTTTGAGTTTGAAAGGGTAGCAGCGGCCAACTCGATTAGGAGCGAATCGATTTTGATTGGGATTGAAGACGAAATCGACTTTGGCCCTTGACGAGGAAGAACGAGCACGGGCCTGGTTTCAATTTTTTTTTTAAAATTGAAATAAAGGAAGCGAAAGAACTCAATTTTCGAACGGCATGGACCTCCTTTTATTTATTTTTTCGATTTGGCTTCTGTTCAAAGATGAAAGAGGAAGACGGGAATAAAATATTGATTATGGGGAAGCTTCACGAGTACGCTTGATGTTAACAAAAATATCTTGGCGTGTTGACTATAAAATATATTATATTATAAAACCTTCAAAACGTCTCGTTTATTTGCCATTTAAAATTCTGAACTCCTCTTGAGGGATGCCGCAAGGCGATTATAATGTTTTACCCGTATTCTGAACACAATGGAACGTGTTTCAGAAGCTAACTCGATCATATTTGTGAGTTACGAAAGTAAACGATCAATTTTAAATTAAATCAATTAACTAGTTTCTAAGCGTTTTGAGCTGCCAGGGTCAAACGACAACTCCGATGGCTACGAAAATTGAAATCCGATAATAACTAACTATTACGGATCCCATGGAACTGGTTTCGTCGAATTCCGAGATTGTGCCTCGGAAGGCTATTTTAAAATTCAATTTAAACTATATATTTTTAAAATTGAACAAATTTTCCTTTAAATTAAATTTCACACATTCTATTATTTTTCAGTATCATCATTATAAATTTTATAAGCCTCCAAATTATTTTAAACAGGCTTAAAATCTCAGATTCAGAAATCTACCCAATTTCAATTATTAAATTCAGCATTTAAACTATATAATTCAATGATTTAATTATCAAGTTAATATTGATATCTTGAATTCAAGTTAAAATTAACCTTTAAATAGTTTAAAATCAATTAATTATTCCAATTTAATTTGTCAAAATTTCCGGGTCGTCACAATGATGGACAGCTATGCTTGGATATGGAGCAGTCGGATTGAAGGGACAGTTGGAGGAAGGTTATGGAACGCATATGATGACATTCTATGACTAATGATGGCTATCTAGAATAGTTCCCAACTACTACACTTCAAATGAGAGTTGTAACAACAGTTTGGGATAAGCTCTACTATGGATGACATGTGCAAAGGCACCATTGATATTTGTAGGTTTCGATGTGTGCTCGTAAAGCAAGGGCATGTGTGATGATATCTGTTGGGTTACGGAGTACGCCTTAGATACTTCACTTAGTTTATGGAATATGCCCTAGATCACATGATGTTTTGATCAATTTACTTTGGACTGTTACAGGGTATGCAGTCTAATTTCTAGCATACTGAGTGGCATGGATTCAAGTAGAGAGAAATTGGGATGTTGACTTGTCCTTGACTCCATGGGGGTGATCTTACGAGTATAATATATCCAATGCACATAAAAGGTGAATGTGAGGATGGATGTTATGTTTGCTTGATTGTCTATCTCCTTAGTGATGTCACATGATGTAGATTTCTAGACACCCTCAGTACTTTGATTTATAGTACATTCATGATGATTATGATGTAAAGTAACATATACCCTATGTTATGTACTAACTCTTCGGATGTATGGACATGTCAAGTACGATTCTCCATACCCTCTATTCCATACAATATATTGACTTTCATACTATTTTAAGATTGTTTACCACTTACACCAGACCGTTGTCTGACATGAGCTTTTATGCTTTTGTTTTTGTGACATTGGGTACTCTCAAATGAGTTGGCTAGAAAGCAAGTGTAAAAGGTACATGGAGTTCTATAGATGGACTGGCAGAAGGTGACACTTTCTCGTACTTATATTTGGGTTTATTATTGCGTATTCCACTATGTGATACTGTAGAGCCTTGACAGTGTTAACTTACTGTCATCAGTGATAGTTTATCAGTTGAGTTTATTTATTATTTGTGTAAACTTTATTAATGTTTTCTATAAGAGTATGAGCTTGTGTACTCTGATTCTATAGTTCATGTTGTTACTAATGTCTCGCCTATTTTATCTATGATAACTATTATATTTTATTCGATGTACTATGGGATATATTATGGGTACTGTGATTATTTCATGTTTTCTTTATCTTTTCTTCTCTTCTGTTTCCCTTTTTTCTTCTTTTCTTTCCTTTGACAATTATTCTACGTCGACGTGATGATTCAACAGTGCACTATTCGGTTATATGAGCATTGAAGATGTAAGGTGGTCATCACATCAATCCACTATAGAGAACAAGATCTATGCCTTAGAATCGCCTTTCTAATTGAAAGCACCAAAATATTGAGCCAAGAAATAGCAAATATAACAACTATCCTACACCTCCAGTACCCAATAAGCTGTATATTGCACTGTGGAGGTATCCAATAGATGAAAGATGGTAATCAAGGGTCTAAAGTAACAAAAATCCAAGCGTAGAACCTATAGAACATCTCATAGCACACCAACAAATATAATACAATAACATACATGTAAAATAGGCGAGATGGTGATATAATCAAATGAATCATAAATACAAACATTAATAGAATCATATAAAAACTAAAATAATAGAGCTTATACATCTCAAATATCAAAAATAAACTCTACGAATGTTTCTAAGATAATACACTTATTGGTATAGCTCTATAATGCTACACAACAGAATATAAGCGATAGTAAGCTCCAAATATAAACATATGAAAGTGAAGCCTCCTTATAATACTCCATGCAACTTCGTGCACTATCTATACCGGTTATCCCTAATATACTCATTTAAGAGTACCCGAGATGATAAGAAGCAAAGTATAAAACCTTGAGTTAGAAAACAGTCTGGTGTGTATGATACGCAATCTCAAAAATACTGTAAAAATAAAATATAGTAAATAGAGCCATAGGGTACAAAGAACCATACTTAACATATCCATGCATCCAAAGAGTTAGCATATAACAACCAATATATGCTAATCTATTATCATCACTATCTAAGCGTACTACAATCGAAGTACAGTGTCAAGGTACACGGTCGAAAATGCCTATGTCGAGTGACACTCTAAAGTGGTAAACAACCATGGAAAACTTAGCATCCACCAAACATTCATCACAATCGCTAGTGTGCAATGGACATATGATAACTCGTACGACACAATCGCAACCAGGGATTCGGTCGAAATCCTTGCTTCATTGGTGCTCAAATCCATGCCATTACGAAAGGTAGGAACCAGGCTCACAATCGCAAAAGCAAAGGTTAATCTACTAATGCAAGATCCGGACACGATCACAAATCTAGCTGGTCATCCCTATATACCCCATCTTTATGAGCATATTAGAAAAATCCAAGTAATTAACATTCCCTTTGCATATGTCACCATAATGGAAATCAATCATTATTCCATCACGGCTACATCCATAGTAGAACACGATCGCAAGTCCTACTTGCAAGCACCATCATTAAACTTACCTTGTGGATCACCTTCATGACTCCTATCGTTAATTTTCTATCTTCGGGATACCTCTAGACACCTGTCCCAAGTCATAGAGCGATCATATTAATGATCTAAAGTCATCTTGTCGGAGCATCATGTCATTGCTTCCACTGTTTCCATATAGAATCCAAGGTCATGCTGAGTCATCCTAGAATCATCTACCCTTATTCCATGCCTACTTTCCAAAAACACTAAGTGGCCCAAGTCCTACCCAGAAACCCCTTCTTGTCAAGTCGGAAGCCTGCATCCATGACCCCGTTTCATACTCTGTCTGGCCTTTCTCCTACAACCAGACCAAAGTTGCCAAACATCAATTCATATCCAACTGCCGGTTGGAAATTACTATAGGACAACGTTTCATGTCCAGTTCCCCTACATCGAACAAAGTAACCACCGGATATAATTTCCATCCGGTACTTCACTACCGATCCAACAAGCTACCAAGCAAGATTTTCTATTCGGTTCTCCCTTGTTGAGCCAAGTACCTACCAAATAGGAATTCCAATTCGGTCTTCCAATATCGAGCTGACTGACATCCTAATCAATACTTCCCCTTCCTAAAGCAACCCACTGAGCCATCTAAAAACAGACCAAGCTCCACCGGACCAAAACCTATAGTCCTTTAGTATACAAACATCATGCCGATTCCATCATTGCACTCAACACTCTACCCTTATGCATCGCCTATATAATAATATGACTCCAAATGCTACAGAGCATATTAATTAAAGTCCGTTTCACAGTTCTTACCTCTAGTATTCTTCGATGAGTGATTCAACCATATAAAAATACAAACACACCCATATATGCACCAAATGAATTCAAACATGCAAAAATACCAAATTCATGACAAAACATCCTGTAATATGTCTTTAACATAGCCTAATACACATCATGACAACCATACATCAAATTAACAAGATTGAAACATTTTAAATCCATTTTTACTTCAAATTTCACTTTAAAACAGCGTTAAAACATGATTTTGACTATAAGATTAAGTTTAAAACATGCCAAAACCTATAAATACAAGTATAATAAGGTGGGAAATGATAAATCACTCACCAAAACCTTCAAAACCCATGTTTTACATGTAAATCGAGGCAAATCCAAAGATTGTTTATTAAGCCCCAAGTTTTATTTCCCAAAAATATAGATTTGAGGACCGCTAGTGAATCTCCTTCCTATTTGACGCTTAATATATGATTTAGATCTGATTTGAAGGAGAAAAGAGAAGGTTTTAGATGAAGATTGAGTTAATTATAGCTTAGATCTATTTCGGAAGTGGTAAAAGTGACTTAGGGATAATGGTTCTACCATTATAGCCTCCGAACCCCAAAAAGGTTAGTGGAATTGCCCCTAAACTCACTAATAACCCACTAAGCTACTCTAAACACTACCAGTCTTAAAACAGCCACATCTCTTATCCAAAAAGTCCAAATCGCTATGATGACCACTTTATAAAAAGGGAAACAATCGTATCTTTATGATGGAAGTGGTCTCAGATGACAATTCGACTTCTACCAACATTTATAGCTGTTATAATGTTTTAGAGGTAAAATCATTTGAAAAAATTCTAAATATAGAAAATGTCGTTAGTAGGCATTTTCCAAAATTATAGGGTCATATGGCCTAATATGAATTTGAAAATAATACTTTACGATCCTCCGATACATAAAATATGGATTATTACAGAAAACACCAAACAACGAATAGAAATATAGTGATCTAGCAAAAACTAGAGAAAACCAAAGCTTTTATAGTTGTTTGGTAAATCCAAAGCCTACATCCACTACATTGTTATTAATTATAGATTAGCGGTCACTAGTACAAAGGTTTGGCAAGTCTAACAACCTACAATAGCCAAGAATAACTTCCTTAGTCACAAAGGCTGAGGAGTAAAAAAATAAAGAAAGCAAAGTGCCTAAAGTTTGTTTTCCAATGTCATAAATGCTATATATATGTATAGGAAAATCGTTCAGTAGAATCGCCATATATCAATATGCCAAGCCATATTTTAGATCCGAAAAAGTAAGAGAGAAAGATGAAATCCCAAGATCAATAAATTCATCTCAGTATCAATTACTTTTGATTAGTACCGACCTGATTTTTTGATTGGGGTTTTCCCATCTTCCCTCCTTGGATCCTCCATCTTGATCCATCAGCTCTAAGCACCATTCCATAGAAATTATGTTATTTCTGAAAGGTTATGATACTGCTTGTACTTGTCTGCCTTCCTTCAGAGCTTCCTTAGAGTTGTTCACCCATTCCTTGAGAGATAAACCCCAAAACGATCGCTATTGCTAGTAGTGCAAATGCCGTAATTTTGGATGTCCTCTAGAAGCGTAAAAGGATCTCGGTATCGGCTTGAAAGTGGCCAGTACTGAACTATTTACTTAGCTTCAGTCTTTCCTCATTTCTTGAGACCATTTCTATTGTCCTTCCAAGCATGATCTCAAGTCCGTGAATCATTTCTTGACATTCAGATTCATTTGAAAACATGCTTGGTTAAGAAACCGGATAACAACGTGAAAATTAGTGCTTAGGACCCAGCTTCGAATCTTGTTGTTGCATAATATTTTTAAGTTGGTCAAACATCTTACTAATGTTACTATATGTCTGAGAACCTGGTATTGAAAGTGTTTGTAGCACATTTGGTAAGGAGTGAAAATTAGTCCTCTATGACCCAGGTATAAATCCTAACTTGAATTTTTTCTTTAAACTTCCAAGTTCAAAATCTATTTTTTAAATTAATTTGATAACTTTTATGTGTGCTGTCATCAAAGGATATTATATAAGTATTTTCTAGACTTGCATACAACGACCATTAGAAATATGGTGTTTGTTCATCGAGCTTGTTAGTTGTAGTTATTTATCGTAGTATGCTCACCAGCTACCGTCGTTTGCCTTAGTTTGATTTTCTTGAAATAATCAACTTGTACTATTGAATACTTCCTTTTAAGGGTTTTGATGGCACAACTATATATGTGAATGTATGTGTATGTGTGCTTGTATCGCACAACGTTATTTATTTTCTACAGGATAATTTCAAATAGGAAGAATACCTTCTGTTAAAATCAAGGGTTGAAGATCAAATCATCAAAGAAATGTTGTCATTGCAAGTCTAGAAGATAAGTACAACATCCTTTGATGATTACACACGCTCAAGCATGAGAGAAAATCATCTTTTTAGAAAGGGAATTTCTATTTTTCATATTTGTTAGGATCGAACGTTTGACAAAATATATCAGACGTCTGAGCATGAAAAGAACTTAATTTTTTTATTGAAACTAACATCTGATATTAAAAATCCAAAAGGTCTGAGAAAATAGTATTTAGCCTCGAATATCTTTGGATAATACCCTGTATGGATTTACAGACGTCAGAATCAATTATTCAGATGTTTGAAGTGCTCTATATTTTTATTTTTTGAACAATTTCAAATGTCTTATAGGTTCAACCAGAATTTGATGGGAGTATCAGACATATATTTAAACTATTAGATGTTTGGACCTTTACAATTTTGGTTTTAAAGCATTACTTAGACATATTACT
Organism: Allium cepa; assembly: GCA_030765085.1. Lineage (NCBI taxonomy): Eukaryota > Viridiplantae > Streptophyta > Magnoliopsida > Asparagales > Amaryllidaceae > Allium > Allium cepa. Next base: position 31,902,294 of record CM060938.1, on the reverse strand, counting down.
ACAAGTGAAACTGACAGAGGAAAAGGTGCAGAAATTCATGATATTGAGGAATATTTGTACCGAGTATAACAACATATTTCTACTATAATTGAAACTAATAAGGGAAAAGGTGTAGAAATTCATGACATGGAGGGAGAAGAATGAGATGAAGATAATAGTGATAGTATGACAAGTCATCTAAAATTATACCTTCTAAAATAGCAACTTTTAACATGCCACAAGTTCGTAAAACCCTCGTTGTTTTATCACAAAATCAAAGGATCCTTGAATGATGTCTTTTAAAAAGTAACTGAAAAATGAAATCAATTGAGAAAGAGTTATGAGTGATTAAAATATTCTTGGGAAAATTTAAAAGAAATTAATGGGAAAATCCAGATCATCATCTCCCACTACTCCACCATCTCCACCACCTCCCCCGCTACCACATTAAGGAGTCGGGTCGTCAAATACAGAACCAATCAATGAAGTAAGTGCGGAAAGTGGGGGTGAGAATGAAACAGAGAGTGATGAGGGTGACAAGGAGTTTTCACCAATTTGTGGGTTAGAGTAATGGTAATTATAAATTTATTATCCATCTAATGTTCTCGTATTGATTTTTACATTCCAAACAATTTTATATTTGCCACTTGTAGTTTTGTAACATTTTGTATCTGGAGGCCAAAAACTAAGCACTGTAGACGCTGCAGCCATCCATAGTATTAACTTTTAATGACGAAATATGGTAATGTCAATGGTATCCACAATATCAGAAGCACGGGAATAAGAACAAAATCTCAAATTTCCAAAAACAATAATTTTAGTGATTACATTTCAACAAATCATATCCAAGTTATAAAAATCCCAACGTATTTTGAGGCAATGATCAAATACAACTACAACAATACGCGAAGAGCGACATATGAAGATGCCCCTTGGTTGATCAAAGCAATATGGACATAAATGTCATAATACACAACGGAAATAGATTTAAAATAGAATTCCTAAATTTAGTAATACATCAGCCACTTGCTCATCTGCGGGAGCTTATTCGCCAAAATCTGCTAAAACCTGAAAATCTAAACTCTCAGCCTACTCAAATTAAATTTTGAGCACTCGAGATTTTAAGGGGAAACAAAAACTTCGAGTCAAGCATAAAGCCTGGTATGAATAATTTCTATTACATCTCTGTTTACTAATATTAGTGAGACCACGTCGCTTATCGAAACGGGTTTCCCCTCACTAACATCTCCTTTCTAAACATACATTTTGCAAATCCTTTTCTGCAACCAAACTGGTTAATTAACCGATTAAACAATAATATAGCACGATCCATTAAGCTAAAATAGGAAATAAATGGACCGTTTTGCAAAGCTTTTCCTTTATAAGCTTTAAAGCCTATGACATCCACCTTTAAAAGCCTTTAGCCTTTACCTTCGAAAAACATTAAAAAAACATACCTTTCTACTTTATCGAAAGGTCTTACCTTTCGACCTTGTCGAAAGTTTTCTTGTCGATCTAGTCGAAAGGTCTCACCTTTTGACTCAACCGAAAGCTTGGTGAACCACCCGTATGAAATCATTGATAAAACCTTTTGAAAGCATTGAAACTTAAAACCTTTCGAAGACATTAGGTTCAATTTAAAACAAGTGAAAACCTTTCAAAACCATTTGAAGTTGACTACTTCGAAAGCTTTAATAAAATGTTTCGATTTAAAAAATTTGGATTATGCCTTCAATTAGAGCAAAATGATCAAAAAACATAAGAGTCGAAAGCAACTGCTTCGAAACCCTTTAAAAGTAACCTTTTAAAACCTTTTAATAAACAATGAAGTGATGGTGCTGGAGCTGACCCTTCGAAATCAATGGAGAGGCGGCAAGTTTTAGAAAGCAAAAAATTCCCTTCGAAAGCAACTGAATTGAAAGGTATGAAGCGGAAACTATGATCTTGTTGACTTAGTCGAAAGGTTTCATACCTTTTGACTTTGTCGAAAACTTTACTTTTCGACCTTGTTGAAAGGTTTCAATTAAAATAAGAAACAACCTAATCAAAACCTTTTCTTTTAAACCATTTGACATTGTCGAAAGCTCTTTGTCTAATGCTAGTAGGCGTATTTTTTTTAAAACCAAAACAAAGTTTCATCTCTTTCGAAAGCTCCAACCTTTCGACTCCTTTCAACTCACTACATATCAATTTCTAGATACCATGTGCATTGAGTATTGATCCAGTCGAAAGGTTTGACACCTTTTGACTTCGTCGGAAGGTTCAGAATAGAGGCATAATTTCTTGCTTAAAGAGTTGAAATAGTGAAAAACCTATTTATTCGTACTTTAAAATAGTTCTTTTGTACCCAAACTGCCTTATTTTTCTAAATCTGATTTGTTGCCAGGTTTTTATATTGAAAAATGTCGTCGACTTTCATTATTTAGAATTTCAAGAAATTTTGAAAAAGCTTATTTCTCCTTTATAATAATATAAACATTTAAGTCTTATACCTTAAATAATTTTATATAACTATTTAATCATCTTACAATGAAAATTCTGGAAAAATTCTAGAAAATCAATTAATACATTCTCTTCAACATATAAAATTTCCGAATCCAAATAATAATTATTTTTCCTATAAATAATTTTATAATCCAAAATACCATTTTCTTCCTTAGAAAATTCGTAATAATTCCACAAAAATTCAAAAAAAATCTGAAAATTGAAATCCATCTCTGAATTATCATTTTAAACCACCATAAAAATTCGCAAGGCTAACGGATGTCATTTAATTGGGTTTTCATCTTAAAACATGTCATAAAAGTCTATATGAACATTCACAAATCATCAACATGTATATATAATCATTTTATCATTCAAAAACGTGGAAAATCTTTGCAAATTCATTCGGATTTAATCTTAAACTGAAATCATAAAAATTTGGAGACATAAACATTATTCACCTTTGCTTTAGAGATTAAGAAGCTTGTGATTTGAACGAGTCTGATTCGAATTTTCTTTTCCTTATGCTTTTCCATAGTTTCCTCTTCTTCTTTCCTTGTTAATGGTGGCCAGCCTTGATTTTGAAAGTTATGAAATGGAATGAATGTGTACATAATACACGGCTAAGGAAGGAGATATAGGAACGACATCTTTCCCATAATACCCCTTTTCTAATTCATTTTTAACCCTTCTTTTTTTAGTAGTTTAAAAAGGCACGACTACCTTAATTAAAATCAAATCTCAATCTCCTAATCAACACAATATTTTATTTAGTTTAATTAACTAAATCTTTTAAATAATGTAACCAAAAATCTGGGGTGTTGCAGTTTTCTTGATATTGTTGCATGATTTTATCTTTCTTAGTCGTTCATGTTGATGGTTGCATCAGTTTCGTGTGCCTGTTCATGCTGTTGTTTGTTAATCTTTGAATTAAAAATAATTATGGTAGTTCATATAGTTTCAAAACTTATGTAATCTTCAGACTTTTTGGTTTGTGGATTGACATAGATTTAAAAGTTATGTAGTTTGTTTGCTTGTGGTATAAACTCTTAGCCAATGTTTTGTGATACTGTAGATTTAAAAATAAATATCGTTTCTTGTTTTATGAAATTTCATAACATATGTCTGCACTAGTGCTATTAGTATTCTTTTACATCCTTTTGACAATGCCAAAAGGTGGAACAATACAAGGCACGGTGATAAAGGGAGTATACATTATATTATAAACATATATAGTTGTTATCATCAAAAGGGGGGAGAATGTTGAACCTTGAATTTTTAGGATTTTGATATACACACATATACATATATACACACATATACATATACATATATATATATAAAAATATGTATGTATATCACATAATGTCATTTATTTTCTACAGGATAATTTCTAACATGAAGACAACCTTCAACTAAAATCAAGAATAGAAGATAAAATCATCAAAGTAATGTTGTCATTGTAAGTCGAGAACATATGTATAATATCTCTTGAAGATTGCATACACTCAAGCATGACAAAAAAATATTTTATAAAAAGAAAACCAACTTTTCATAAAAGGCAATTTTCTATTTTACAAATTTGTCAGAACTCAAACGTCTGACAAAATATATCAAACATCTGAGCAGAAAATTAATTTAAATTTTTTATTAAAAAACAACTGATATTAAAATATCAAATGTTTGATAAAATCCTATTTATTCCAGAATATCTCGAGTTGATACCTCATAGATTCAGACATCCAAATCAATTATTCAGACTTCTTAAGTGCTATATATTTTAATTTTCTAAATTATATCAGACGTCGGATGAGGGTATCGGACATCTAGCTAAACCTATTAAACATCAAGACCTTTATAATTTTGTTTTTAAAACATAACTCAAAAGTCTTACCCGCTTAGACCAAACGTCTGAATTAGATTCAAATTCAATGTATGTCATTCTGGAATACATTCAGATGTCCGGTCTATAAAATTCAGATGTCTGAATTATTTTATAGCATTTTTAATATAACTAAGCAGACGTTGGACTTTTCAGTTCATACTTCTGAGAAATAAATAAGGTTTATATTTTGAATAGACATTTATTTAGAAAAAGAAGCATATGTCTTTAAAAAGTTGTGATCTCTTAAAGGATCATCACCTTCCAATGGACCTCTTCATCTCTATCTCTATAAATATGGACCAAATTCGTTGATTGTTTTCATCTAATTCTAGCTTTAAATTCTTTATTTTACCTATTGCACTCTGATTTCAAAAGCAATCAAATTTCCAGTATTTTCTTCCTATAACATTACCTGTTCAGTTCACAATCATCAGAGGGTACTATATGAAAGGTTTACTAAAGTGTGGCTTATTCATGTCACTAAGAACATATCAATGTCGGTGATATAGCCTTTTGTATTGTAATTGGTGGATGTCTTGATCATGTGCTCATGCAACACTTGTAAACCTGTTCCTCCAGGTGAAATGAAATTTGTTGATAGTGAAATTTCTATGTGGAGCTTAAGGACTGGATGTAGGATGGAAGATCCAAATACCTGGTGTGATTTTATTTTCTTATGTAATTATTTACCTAGCTATCCGCCCTTTTTGTATAAGTACAAAGATCCATATTACTATAGATCCCACACATTTACATATGGTATCAGAGCAAGGTTATCACTGAACCATAACAAAGTTTGTGACATTTTTAATATGGATAGTACTATTGCAACATTTGCTAATAGTCAATCCATCGTACGACCGCCATTGTCCACTAATTCAAACTGTGCATATTGGTCAACTAGAATGAGTATTTATATGCAAACAAGTGGATATGAAATATTAAATGCAACATAAGTAGAATATGTAATACCGAGCACTAAATATAACATGGTCAAATACACAAAACATCAATGCCACAAACAATGCAAGTGCTATGAATATCTTATTTCGTTCACTAGGTAAGAATGAATTTCATAGAGAAGGAGTATGCAAAATAGCACATGATATATGGCGCACCTTGCAAGTTAGGCACAAGTAAAGTAAAACAAAGCATGATATCCATGCTTAAAAATCAGTTTCAAAATTTCTAAAGGAAACCAAATAAAACAAATAGTTAATATGTATTAAAGATTTTATGATATTACTAATGCTATAATGGCTCTAGGAGAATTTTTTTTAGATTTGATGTAGTATCAAAAATCTTCAACTCTTTGATGGATGAGTGAGAAAGATAACTTTTCGCTATTGAGGAAGCAATGATCTTTCAACGCTCAAACCAAAAAAGCTGGTAGGAAATCAAATGTGATATGAAGAAAATTTGCAAGCAAAGAGGACACAACTTCGAAAAGGAAAACTATAGGCTTTCCAGTCGAAGAAGATTTTGATATTCAAGAAAATAATTTTGTTTTTCTTGCAAACAATTTCAAGATATTTCTAAAATATGGCATGGACAAACGTTTTGAAAAAAATAACAACTCATCTTCCTTTAAGTGCTATAAATGTAAAGAAATTGGTCACCTCAAGAAAGAATGTCCAAATCTTCAAAAAGAAAACAAAGTTATAAAAAATAAAAGTAAAGAGTAATTTAGAAATGAAACAAGCGTTTCATGTAACATACAATGATTAACATATAATGATTTTGAGTCCTTGTTGTCTTCGTCAGAAAGCGAAAACGATACTGAGCAAACCAACATATGTTATATAGCAACAACAATGATGAAAATCTCGATATCTCTTATGATGATTTATTTGAGATCAGTCTTGACTTCTTGAAAATTTAAGATCTCTTCAGAAAAAAAATAAAGTAATTATAGGAAAACTTAGTGGAGTAGAATTAGAAATAAATATGCTAAAAGATGGGAAAACTATTTCATAAGAAGAAGTATAAAAGTCACAAGTTTCTTATGATAACTTGACATCCCAAATTACAATATTAAACTTTGAACTTTTATTACATAAAAATGAGACTGTCAAATTAGCTAAAGAAAATTGTGAACTGATTCCTCTAATGATGCTCATAGCAATAAAAAATATTAAAAATGACTTTAGAAAACTCTCTTCAGATGTTTCAAAATTTAACAAGGAAGAGAAAATTTATCAAAAATAATGAAAGCTTCCGAACCATCCTCTAATAAAAGTGGTTTAGGATTTATCAAAAATCACAAAAGAAAATCTTCAAAAATTAGTCTTTTGAATATTGAGATTTTAAAGAAAAATAATATAATAAAACCTAAGAAAAATACTAATGGGTACCAAAACCTAGGAATAAAGAATCTTAAAATAAATACATAAAGGAGTTTTTATGTAATGGTCACATTAATCAAAATTTAAATTTTATTTTCAAATGAAAAAGCAAACTCCCTTGGGTATGGTTTCAAGAACTAACTTTTTGGACCATATAATAGGAAGTGGATACCAATTCGAATTGATATTTTTGCAGGTATGCAACAAGAAGAAAGAGAGAAGGATTCTTGATAGTGGATGTTCTAAGCACACTACGCAAAATATGAACATGCTTACTAATGTCCAATACAAGGATGGAGGCACTGTATCCTTTGGAGATAACTCTAAACGATAAGTCGTTGATGTCGGGGATGTCTTTCATGAGGGTATATCTAAGTCTCATTTAATTGCTAATGTCCTACTAGTTGAAAAATTAAAACATAATCTTCTTAGCATTAGTCAACTTTGCGATAAGGGTTTTATAATTTCTTTTGAGAAAGAAAAATGCAATATTTATGATTAAAACAAAATTTTAATTTTTCAAGCAATTAGAAAAATATATATTTATATTTTAAATATGAAGATAAATAATGACAATAACTTGTGCCTCTAAGCTAATGTTCATGATCCATGGCTTTGGCGTAAGAAATTTTGTCATATTAATTTCAAATATACGGACAAGCTTGCCAAAATGAATTAGTTAAAGGTTTACCTAAAATAAGCTTTAAAATTAATAATCTTTGTGATGCATGTCAAAGCATGTCAAATGGAAAAATTAACAAAACCGTCTTTCATATCGAAGAAAGTCATTTATACTTTACAACATTTAGATCCTTTTAGTCCTACTGAAGTAAGGTCTCAAAAATATGTATTTGTTATTGTAAATAATTTTTCTAAATATACATGGACTTTAATTTTACAACATAAAAGTTATACTTTTGAAAACCTATAAAAAAATTACTAAAAGAACTCGAATATAAAGAATTTAAAAATTAAGAATATAAGAAGTGATCATGATGGTGAGTTTGAAAAAGAGGTATTTATTTATTTTTACAATAAGAAAGGAATAAGTCATAATTTTTCCTATCTTATAACACCCCAATAAAATGATGGTAGAAAAAAAAATAGAACTTTACAAGAATGTGCAAGAACATTATTGAGTAGTAGTCAACTAACCCAATTTTTTATGTTGAAGCTATTGCAATGGTTTTCTATGTTCTAAACTATGTGTAACATTCTACATTGTAGTAGGTTCAAATTTTCACAATCTCGATTACCAAGTCCACTAAACTATAGATTGTTGGTTTGGTATTCTGCAAAAAAGAAATTATATCATATGGTAATAACTCACAGTGGGAATAAGCAAATATAAAAGATCATAATAATCACTGACCAAGAGTTGACATCACAAATGTTATGTGCCTCAACCAGACAACTACGCCAAAACAATACCTTTGTCTGCCTTGCTAAATCATGTTGGTTGTAATAAGGAGGGGGTCAGAACAATGTTCTAGTGACTAGTAAATTATACATCTTATACATAACTCTTGCTTATGTCAATTGTTCACTATTTCTTGTTATGTTAGATTTTATTATTAGTCACTTCGACTCCATCTTGCATACGAACCATTCCCATCTACCTCCCATGTATGTGTGTGTGTGTGTGTGTGTGTGTAACCATCGTCCACTAATGGATCTAGATACTATCGCCATTAGTATCTATCGCTCAGCAGCTCGTAAGGATCCATTGTTTGCTACATCATCACCACCATATCACTCGAGGAAATCCTATAGTGCTCACTGACGACCTTTACTCCATTCGATCCTGTATTCTCGAGAATTTTCACCTTTGCCTGCTTCGTATATATCGTGGATTTTTCTCCCTACACACTTCCACCCCAACCATGTTTTGAAGGAATCCTTTTATGGTTTAACTAGCCTCACCCTATCAAACAAACTAATAATCATATTTGGTGGTGCATAACCCAACTGTTCAAACCTGGTAGGTAGAACAGATTAGTTAGGTGTAGCCCTGTCCTTTCCATTGACCGCAAGGGACCGATGATGAGCTAATTAAATATGCTACTCATACCCCTTGTTTTGGTACCCACGCATGCTAGCCCTGCATGCCATGTTGCATAATTCTGATCCCACCCATCATCCATGTAGATTGCTTAATGCAATCAAGGCAATACCTCCTCTAACCAATTTGAAGCAGACTACTCTATAGTGCTTGTACAATCTTGCCATCTGCAAAAGGTCTGCCAAGTGCCAACTATTACGAAGGTTCCATTCCAAGCATTATCATAACCTAAGGCCATCCCTTCATCTATATGCAAGCGCATTGTTTGCGCCGAAAATTGGCACAAACACCCAATAGAAGTTTTGTGGAGAAATGAACGAATAATATAAAATTAAAAATAAGGAAATAAGCTATTAAATAGCAGAAAATCAAAGCAATAACATGAACACAATGATTTATAGTAGTTCGAAGTTGTTTCCTCGTAACCACTTCGAATAGATTGCTTTATTAATCACTTTCTAAACTGAGTACAATAGGGATTAGATGGAAATCCTTAATTGCAATAGAGGACAAAGCAACTAGCAGCATAAAGGTCCCCTAAATGAAAAACCAAGCCTGCATTTATAGACGAAGATGGCAAAATATCTCCTTGAAAATTTGACAAAAGGACCTCCAAGACCAAATGGACCCATAAGAGGGATCGCATATCCCAAATACCAAGGAATAGGGATCGGTGCCTATTTCTACATTAAAGGAATTTGGAGGTACGACCTATATGGTAGTATTCCCATGATGTAATGTGCTTAGCCTCAAAGTTTCATGCCATTTGGATTAGTAGAACTTGAGTTATTGCTCGATCTTTACTTCAATGTGAGTTGTCTTCTGCTTTAAGCCGATCCCTATTGAGAGAAGAGACCGATCCTTCTTATTTCATCCTTTTGAGTTACGGTCCCTATAGTAGGCTCCCTAGTGTCCCTACATCTTTTTCATAAAATTTCATATACATTGGAATTATGGTCTTGAGATATTGATTGTTTTCTATTGAATTGCATTTGCTTCTTGAGTCATGCCTATCCCTGTGTTGAAAAATGGTTATAGCCAATCCCCCCTATATGTTGAACTATATTCCTTAATTTAACATCCTACATTGCATATCTCTTGATTTCGTTCAACCACGGATTCATGTTACCATCTATACTTGACTTCTGGACCCCACAATCATCGCTCTGGACTTACTGGCCTTGATGATGATTGAATCTAACTTGTCCAACCAGTCCGAATATAGCCTAATCAAAATGTCAGATGACACTTGCCCCTCAAAATACGTCTTGTGCTAAACATAACGTACTTTGAATTGAAGCAAGTTAGAGTCATTAACGAGAAATTCGTCCAGTTTTTTGAATAGCCACTGTACTTTTGTCGAACTATTTTTCTAATGTATCATATCTCTCTTTGATCGCCATGATGCTTGGTCGACTTCCAGTAATATAATTTAGTGATTATATTCTATCAGCTGATATCTATGTTCGTTTCTACGAGACAAGTAATCCTTGGCTATCTGATCTAGTCTCAATCTTGAAAGCTTCAGGTTTAAATTCAATTTCAGTTAATTTCAAAAGTTGAACTTTTAGTCTATACATGTGCACGTTCAAATACACTTTCTTATCGTTGGCTCCCAGGCGCGTTTGTACGCCCACGGGTCATCAGTAGTTTTCATCGAGTTATATGCAATTTCATTGCAATTTGTATATATGTACTTTAAATAATCTTCATGCCCATGTTTGCATGCACATAGGCTCGTGGACGATCCATTCTTCTTTTTATGTACGTATGGATTGACATTCCTCTATTTGATCCCTCCCTCCTTTCTCTTGACACCAAGGTAGGTCGAACACTTATCTCCCATATACAAACTAACACTTTTCTTCCACTTCTTACTTTTCATTCCTTTAACTTCCTTTATTCTCTTCAAGTTCGGTTCTAAACCCTCCCTCTCCAATCCTGAAAACTCGATCCCTCCTTCTTAAGTCATATATCACTTTCTTCCTTAGATTCACCATATCTATCTTGCTCTAGACCGCTACTCCATCTCTAACTCGAATCAAAATCTAGTAGTTTCTCTTGAGCAACTCAATCTTTACATACTTTGGTAGGTCTCTTGTCTCTAACCTTTAATTCATGACGAGATATTGGGTTCGATTATGCTAATTTATAGGTTAAGGAAGAGACGAGATGGATGATAATGATGTAGAGTTTGGCGAAGTAGTGAAGGAGGAGAAAGAAAAGAGTGAAGAAAGAAGGAGAGGAGGGATCGGGCATGCGCTAGTGAAGGAAAGGGATTAGAGTGAATGCTTGATGTAAGGGTAAAAACGTTGAAGTAGAGGGGTCATTGTAGCTATTATGTGGTATCGGGATCAGTTGGTGAACGGGTTAAAAAGGGATCCGTCGTTTAGTTAAGTAGAAGGGGAATCAGTTGGAATGTTGTTTTTGAGATATGAATGCAGCCAAGCACAGGGATCGGTAGTTTTTCTTTGGAATAGGGATCAGATATAGACCTTGTAATAGGGGGTCGGTTTTTTTGCATAAAGGAGTCAGCTAAATAGGATTCGGTTATTTTTAAATAGAGGGATCGACTATAGGTACTTAGCTGATTCTAAGCTTTGAATTGTACTTGAAAACCAATTCGCATTCATTCACATAAACAATTAGAACCAATATCATCCCAATGAACTTGAACATATGATAATAACAAACAACAGGACTTGGACATCCAATATTGAACTCGAAATCGAACGACGAAATACCCGAGACTTAGAGAACATGAACTAAAACTTGACATGTAGATTTTAACAATGGACTTCACACTTTGACATCCCAATGGTCGATCCCAAAGCTTACACAATCGATCAATCTAGATGCCAGTTAAGATGGTCAACGATGATGGTCACTCTGGTCGAAATCCAAAGTCTCGTCATCTACTTTTTCTTTTAATTTTGAATTGTTTATCTCTGCACTGCACAACAATGCACCACACTAGCTTACACTTGGCATGGAGTGACTGGTAAAGTTTTCTATTCTCGATTATCTACCGAGTCAAGTTGATATAAGCTCCAGACTATCAAAGCATTTAGCTGCAATTCCTTCTAGACTACCTTTTCAACTTGGAAATCTCGGAGTTGAGTCAAGCTCGTCAACACTTTTCGACAGACTCTCACCTAATCGTCAGTTTGAGCAACTGGAGGTTTTTGGCCCATCGATCGACCTTTTCTTCGATGTTTCTGTCCTTTCAGCGGAAGATATAAGTCCTACCACGGACATTGTAGAAGGCGCTATACTTCTAGATAACCGATGGATTCCCAAGCTTCCAGAATTAGTGAGGCCACTCTTTATAGACTATGCTCTAAATATGGGATTACGTTTGGAGATGTTCTGCTCCCCTCAACAAATGATCTAGCTGATTTGCCTCCAAAGGGATATACGACATGTAATAACTTCATATGTTGGGTTGGATACGTGCCGCCTTTCAGTTCTTTCATCCGAGAAATGCTAAATTATTTAGGAATAGCTCCCGCATAGCTACATCTAAATTTTTTTGCTTTCCTTCATTGCACTTTCTTACTATTTATGAATGTTCTGTTCCACTCGCCATCTCCTGAGGATATCAGGTTCACTTATAATTTCAAACAATGGACTGGAAGCCTTTCCTACACGTTTCCCAAGCCTTCGCCTAACATCAAGTTCTAACCGGGGCTTGGAATAAACTTAGTATCTTTAAACACGAACGTTTTTTCATTTGTTGTCCGCCTAGCTTCATTAGGCGATGGTTAGAAGAACGTAAGTTTTATCTTCACTTTATTCTTAAATTCTTTACTTCAAGTTGTATCCTAAACTAACTAACACCTAGAAAATTAATAGGTGTCCATTTTCATCCAAAAGGTGATAGTTTTTCAATGGTGGTTTCCACAGTTCTTGCCACCCTAATCGAGGATAAGGACATCTGATCCCTCATTACTGATGAATGGTTGTCCCTCTTTGGGCTATTAGAAGAAGGTTGTAGCATCTATCTTCCAGGAAGCATTACACCACTAAGAAATGTGGCGGAATAAGAAGGCGGTGCTAATAGACCTATCGTGCCTCTAGTCGAATGGGCTCAAGATGACGCTGAAGAGGGTGAAGTTAAAGGTGACGCAGCCAAAAAACTTGGCGATGCTGATGTAGGTCCAGGCGATGTGCCTGTGTTCGAACCATCAGAAGGTGCGCAATCTCGTATGCCAACAAGGAGAAGAAAGAAACTAACATATAAACTCTATAAGAGAGACACCACTAAAGAGCGAAGGTTTACAATCACTTATTTTGATGAAGGGTCTTCCTCTCACCGTTTAGATAGCTCAATGAAAAGGTTCTTGAATCTCTCAATCCCTGATGATATCATGACTTATGACGTCCCTAACATCAGTATTGGGGGGATAAATTCTCCCACCAGGAGTGAAGATGATATTCCTCTAACAAGCAAATGGGAGAAAACTCCTATGAACAAGGCTGCGGCAACTGGTCCGTCGAGGGAGCGGACACTAGGACACTTACAATCATCGTGCACTTCACTGCATCATTTTCGTCTATCTTTTATTTGATGGCCACTTATGTAGGTTTGCAGGTGCTATGTCTCAATCTCATGCGTTCGATCGCTTGAGGGGTTCTTCAACTCAGTATGGATCCTGTCCTAGTTCAGAATCGAGTAGGCGTAGAGAGAGATGACAGTAGGGAAAGAAGGCATCGTTCAAGGGACTCTTCATCTTTTCAATATAAGTTCCACTCTTAATCGTCTCACCAGTAGTTTTAGCCCGACCTTCCTATATATAGTGACAATCAGACTCCTTTCTGTGCCCCTCAATTTACTGTGCCGCTGAGCAGTATTCTAGTTCATTTGGTTATAGATAGTCCGTGATCGTAGGTCAAGCAAACGCCCACTTTTTACTTCTGATCTTGCACTACCTACTTCATCTCCTGAAGCTTCCACAGTAGATAAATTGGTTGAACTTAAGGTCGATTTTTCGAAAAAATTCTTTGACGAGTTTAAGTTCCTTCCATTCGCATAATTCCTGGGAATACTAAAGCCAGTTCCCTTGCATGCATCAATGACATTTTTGTGCAGCATGAAGCATTTCAGTAACTAGACAAAAAATATCTATGGTGTCCTTAGAGAGACAATACAAAATCGAACGTCTCAAGCTTGAGGTGATCTATGACGAAGATATAATTAAACATCAAGACAATGAGATTTCGGAGTTGACAACGAAGCTAACCATGGTGGAAAAAAGTGCCAAAGAAACATCAGAGGCGGTTAGTCATCTAGAAGCGGCTCATAAAAAGGAGCTAGATGCTGCACTCAATCGTGGTGGTGTACTTGCCATGGAAAAAGTACACAGAAAAAGGAGAAAAATAATCTAGCCTGCCATGTTGAGGAACCTGAAGAACTCTCAAAAAAGAGAATAAAGAGAAACTCGAAGCTCAATAAGAGTCGCAAAGATACTGCGAAGAGGCCGTCGAAGCCCGAGAACTAAAAATTTAGCTTGAAGAGCAGCTTGCTCAAATTGAAGTCCTCAAAGAAGAGGCAAGAGAAGTGGGCTGCAACGAGGTTAAAGAGCAGATCGAGAACCGGTTAGAAGATGCCAAAGAAGCTGGTCAAAATAAAATTAAGGACATGTTTGATCCTATGATCGTTGAATATAATGCTAAAGTCTTAATTCATCACGATCTGAGTTTCCTTGGAGAGGGCTATCTTGGATTGCTCACAGAGGTCTAGGAATACATTATTGAAATGAAGATGAAAGCCCTTGGTGAAGCCGACTTAGATAAAGAAAAGCTGGTACGGGAGATTCTTCATGGGGATGAACTTTTAGATCACACTGCCACGAGACTCCGATACTTTGATATTCTAGCACCCTCTGACGAAGGGAAAAACATTGCTGAGTCTTCGAAATTAAATCCCAAAGGTCCTCCTTTACTTCAAACAACTGTAGCATCAATTTCTCTTGGCGTGGGAAAGGATCCGAGCTACGATCCTAACAGACCCGGCTACTAATCAAAGGTGCTGACTCCTATTCCAGAGGGGGTGCTCTGACGACAACTGAAAGTTAGCATACACAAGTACCCGCTTTATTCTCCATTATTCAAGAGATTTCATTCTGCATGCCCAATAGTCATGGGGTTGTTTTTGTTGTTTCTAAAAATCTGCAGGTCTTCCAAGCCCTTGCCAAACTCCCGAAAGTGGTAACGGTGTGGTGCAACAATCAACATCTGCTGAAATTCCGGTAGCCACTGACATTCAAGGGCCTGATTCTCAAATTACCAGGGCACTCGATGATGAAAAAACTAATGACAAGTCGCTGCCAGATGAATCAGAGGACGTTGTGATCAATGGCACCACTGAACATACCGATGTGCTTAGCTTAAAAGAGCGCACTAAGAGAGAAGTTGTTAAAGAAAAAGGCTAAAGCAGAATCTGCTAATGTAGATATCAATAATCCAAATCTTTTCCTCTACAAATCATTCCATTTTGGCTGGTCAGTTCCCCAAGAACACCATCCTACCTTTGAAACTTTTCCTACCAAGGGCAGCAAAGAACAAACAAAAGCTTCGGTGGTGCTACTCCAAAAAATCCAAAATAAAAAAGGGCATAAGAGATAGGCATGGCACCGGCTTAGTTTGTATATTTCTTGTATAGTTTTTTCTCTTTGTTTGCCACGAATGTATGACCGCGGTTTATGAATAAACTTGTGCTACAATTTGGAAATTTAGTATGCAAATAAAAGCTCTTTGTTTTCTATCGAACTATTATGTGAATTTTACTCAAGTATTCGAGCTATTACTTTTCCATTCAAAGTACTTGTAATTCATTGCTTGTTGATTTAGATTATATCCGTTAATTCTATCCCAAGGCCTCCATGTGGTCATGGCCCAGAGTCATTGTAACGACCCGCAGATCCGCACCCCTTGAGTCAACACTATTCTACATCAATCAACTCAAGATGTACAGAGAAATACGAACCTTTTGGGTTAAAGAAGAAGAGGTAGAAGAAGAAAATAGAAAATAACATCAGAACCTAACCATCGTAGCGGAATAAAATATAATAGATATTCAATGATCTTTACACAAAAACAAATACTATAATTGTTTATACATACGTCATCAGAGTACATCATCAGAGTTCAACAACTTCAATAACATACAACTGGATACACAGCGGAATAATAATAGCAAGTACGGAAGTACGTATCGCCATTCAGCTCATCTCCTGAGCTCTACAGCCTCATATCATGTATCCTACAATACTCGGTCTGACCAGAGCATTACAGTTAAATAACACCCGAGTCAGTTTGGAATACCAGCGTGAGAAATCATACTCAAATTGATTATTAAAGTTTCAAAAATCCTTTTGAAAACAAAAGCATCTTGTAAGACCACGCCACAAATAAACATGCCGGGTTTTTACCTTACGATAGCTAAAACACCTTTTATTAAAATCCTCTGATATTATAATAGGGTCTATATACAAATACTTATTAAAATAGCCGAAATTGTTACATTACCAGCTACTAGCCATAAAGTGGGTAATACAAACAAAACTCGTAAAAGGCGCGTAGGGAGAATGGATTTCCAACTAATGACTAGGCACTGGGGTACCACCTGTCACGATACGTGGCTTAGATCACTGTACCGAGGATCACTCCCGACCCCCTACAACACAAGACCAGGACTATCCCTTACTGGATAATCTCGAGTAAGATCACCCCACAGCTGTGATCAGCAACCGCACCACTAAGCCGAAATAAAAAGGGACATCTAGATAGGGATGACCTCACCCTGAAGTGGGTGCTACCTACCTAGGCTTGCTGCATAACCCCTGATTTTCAGTCATTCCCGGTTGATGAGGCTTGAGACTAAGCGTTACCTTTTTAGAACATATCCCTTAGAATGCTCATCGTCCACCTGACGATGTTCTGAAAGCATTCACCCATACAAGTCCGTCCCAGGTTCGAACGGAACCGAAGGCACTATTCCTACTATTTGGAAATATCCTTAGAATTAGTAGCGGCTAGCCCTTGCACTTCACTGCTCCATCTTCGAATCCAAACTCATTTTCCCACGAAAACATACAAACCGGATCGAAGTGGTTTTCGAGAAATAAATCCCGATCCTGGTCTCTTCGAAACAATCAGCGCATTGTCCAATATTGATAGTCGGTGATTTAACTATCAACTAACTTTCACAAACATTCATCAAACAATAAATAATTTCCTAAATTATTTATTTATATCACAATATCTTCGCGAGATATATTTCCACTTTTCAAACCTTTTTGAAAACAGTTTAAAACTATCTTCCTTTTTCAGAATAAATTTCCCAAATATTTTCTATTTCCACTGAAATCACCAAGCACAAAACTTAGATTTTTAAAATAATTTAAAAACACTTTATTGTAAAATATGATTTTACATTTAAATTTTAGAAAACTACTTTAATACTTAATTAAAAATAATACTTTAGGAATATTTAAAATAAGGTTTCTTTATAAATATAAACTGGATTTTCTTCTTTAAACAAAATACCAAATCATCTTTTAAATAATTATTACGATAATAGATTTTTAAAAAATACTTATTTTAGAATTAAAATATTTTAGAAGTAATAAATTTTCCAAGACATGCTTTTTAAAACAACAATAAAACTTTTATCTTATATTTAAAAATTTACTTTGAAAACGTACTTGGCTATCCAGGGAAATATACTTCCCTTCACATTCTTTAAAAATAAACCACTGCTTATTTTTAAACAAATTTTCTCATTCCCTTAATACATTCCCAACGTGAAGTTATTCTTTAAATATCCACTGATATATTACTTCACTTTTATAAACCCAGTTTGTAAATTCCATAGTCACATTCTCCTTTAAATTTCTAATTACAAACACTTGAATCAATTTCCAAATTGATTTCCAATTTACTCCATTTATTCCAAAATCCATTAACTTCATATTTTATTCCTTAATTATGATTTAAAATACTTTTAACTGAAAATACCAATTTTAGATTTCCCAAATTACTTCTTTATCCTTTTTAAATAATTTTAAGCTTTGAATTTTAAAATAATTCTTTATTCCTTTAAATGATATCACTAAAGTTTACAATTCATTAATTTCCGTTTATTCAAAATCCCTTTATCCATACTCGAAATTATTTATTAGTATTTTAATATCACTTTCATTTTTTTCAATTCATTCTTAATTTATTCGCTATAATTATTTTACTTAAAACTCCACTCTTGTATTGTCTTTCCAAAAATCCAATTTATATATTTTGATAACTCAGTGTACCAAAATATATTCAAGCAAACTATAGCATTCAATATTCCAATATAATTCATCATAGAATATCAAATAATCACAACAGAGAATATTAAATAATTTAAATAAATGTTGAGAAATCCAATTGGATCCCTCCAACCTGTTTCCTTGCATCCACAGACGTTAGCACAACATAAAATACCAATTCCACTTCGAGGTGGAATATAGCGGTATACGAGATTTAAATAAAATATCATTCGCTATTATGCGACGCATAGGGTCTCATCCGCTATATAATGCAGGAAATCAATCATTCCAAGATGTAATATATACTATAATATAGCATATCAAATCAATTCAAACATTTAACCAATTATTTAAATTTAACCATTTAAATTTAAATTAAACCAGATGAGTGAGATTAACTCACCTTATTCCGTTTGCAACCCATTTCCAAACCAGCTTGTTTCGTCACAATTCTTCACAATTTACCTTGTATAAACATTTTACATTTTATTAATATTTGAACTTATTGAACAATTACTTCCCTTTGATAATTTTACTTAGCTAATTATTTATTTAAATTACTTTTCCTTTAATAAAATATCCTTTGGTAACTAAAACAAATAAATAAGTTTTATTAAACAAATAAATCTCTATTATTTTTTTAAAATAATATTTAAAATATGTATACGTATTTTTAATATGGATATGTGTATATACTTTTATTTTCCCTGTCCAAACATTAATTATAGGTAATTAAACTTTTATATATATAATACAGGAATGTTACCTGTAAATTTAATTACTAAGTGGGAAATAATTACTAATAAATTGTTTTAATTTATTTACTTCCTTACTGTTTTTTTAAAAGGAATAAAAACTGTAACAAAGAGAATATATGTAAATTTAAATTGGAAAAACGAGGTTACCTCACAAAGAATAGGAAACCAAATCGACGTGCTTCAGCTCGAAATCCCAAATCAAACCCTAGCCGTAAACATCGCCACCCCGATTGCCGACCATTACCATCTCCCCAATCGGCCGCCATCCAATCGAAGACCGCGACCCAAACGCGTCCTTGGCCTGAAGCTACTGACATGAAATGAAGCGACCCTGACCAAACGTAAGCTTCGCCCGCCTTCCAGATCGACAATGGCCACCAACCCAGACTCGCAACCCATCCACCACCTTACCCACGTGTTGCCTCAAGCTCGAGATCGAGCTACCCAAACTTCAGCTCCACCATGAATGAAATCGAGCTCGATTAGAAAGAAAGGGGAAACTGGGTTTGGTTTCGATTTATACTAAAATGAACCGATTTGGGATAAGGAGAAGCGATTTCGATTTTCGAATATGATAGAGGAGGCTAAAGAAATTTTCGAATGGGAAGGAGCAAGGCTTGAGAACAAGTTCGGCCACCATTTCCTTACTGTTTTCTTTTATTTTGTTTTAAAAATTTATCTGATGCCGTTGAAAAGAAAAAGGGAACAAGACGAGACATCGGCCTGAGATTCTTTGCGTATTTTCTGGGTTAAAGCGAAAGGAGATGACGTTTTGTGTGATGATGTGAATATATATGTCAATCAACTAATATATATTTATTTAAATTTTAAATCGTTTCGATAAACACAACACAAAATTGTGACTTCCTATCGAGGCGTGCCGCTAAGCGTCTATAATGTTATACGCCTATTCCGAACTCAATGGAAAAGGTTTTGAGTCCTAATTCAATCGTATGGAGAAGATAGCTTTTGGACCAGTTATTATATTGAATTTTCGATAAAAATTTCAACACGTTTATATATCGTATGCTCACACAACAACTCCAAACATTACGAAAATTGAAATCCGATAATAATATAATATTACGGATCTAATGGAACTGGTTTTGTCGAATTCCGAGACTGTGCCTCGGAAGGCTATTTTTAAATTCAATTTAAACGATAAAATTTCAAAACTGAACAAATCAGTGTTAAATTTATTTTTACAACTTCTATTTCCTCAGTATTACCAATATAAATTTTATAAGCCTTCAAATTATGTTTTAACAGACTTAAAATCCTAGATTTCATATTTTACCCAATTTCCAATTATTAAACTCAATAAATAAATAGTGATATTCGTAACTCAAGTTAAAATTACTCTATTGAATATTTAAAATCAATTAAGTATCCCAATCTCAAATATCTAAAATTCTGGGTCGTCACAATCATACCAAACACCGGGCTCGAGCCCAAGCATTATGTTGTCGGTTTCAGTGGTTTGAGTGATTATACTCGTGCCCTACATCTCGGGTTACTGGGGTTATGTAATGGAAGGTCGGCTCCATCCTTAGGGAATTTATACTATTCCTGCTGGTTTTAGGTTGGAGTTTATGGTGTAATGAGTGGTCGAACCATACTCATCTACCTGTTTATACTCATATCCACACTCCGGATTATGAGTTGGTTGGTGGGTGGTCGGATCACACCCAATTCGTGTTTATACTCCTATTTGCTCCCTGGGGACTTAGAGTTATTTCAAAAACTATTCATATCGTACTTTCCTTAATTGATTGATTCCCCCCTAAGCCTGGGGGTTTAATTTAGCATGTGATCAATGCGTCACGATCACTTTTTGATTCATGTCTGTCCCATCACTCGATGAGATTGATTTGGTTAGCAGATGGTTGAGTCTCATCCATTCCTCATTAGATATTCCGTCCACCGGGTTATGAGCAAGAATTCTCAAATGAACGGTCAGGCCATTCTTATTTTGTTTAGTTCAATCATGAACTTATGTAATCAGCTAGCTTCGAACTTTGGGAACCTGTTTGGACATGTCAATATTAGTTAGTTGGGTATCGTAACTAATATGTAATGTTACGGTAATCACATATATGAAGGAAATTTGAAACTTTATTTGCCAAACGGAAAGAAATGACATAGTTTGTCCTATTACATATATGGAAAATAAAATATTAAAGCAAATTTAGAAATTAAATATGACTAAATGGAAAATAATAAACCAAGTGAAATAGCATCGTAAATGTTTACTATTCCACGCTCTTGGGAGTGCGACACCATCAATAGTCGCTAGCTTGAAAGTTCCCTCTCCAAGCCTCTGTTTAATGACATATGGTCCTTCCCAAGTAGGATTCATGTATGACGTGACAGGAAAACCCAATTCAATATGAGATCGCCGATTTCAAAGGTTCTAGGTCAGACTTCAGTGTTGTAGTATCGGGCGACTCAGTGTCAATGTGCAGCTGTCCTCAAATCAACTTATTTGCGCTTCTTATCTACAATATTAGGGATTCTAAAAGGAGATCTCTATTTGTTCTGGGATCATAATAGGTCGCTCGATGAGAAGGGACTTCGAGTTCAACAGGAATGATGGCTTCGGTGCCGTAAGCAAGGGTAAATGGAGTATGGCCAGTTGCGGACTTGTGGGTGGTTCTATAAGCCCATAATGATGTTGGTAGTTCATACACCAACTTGCCTCTAGCCTTTTTCAAACGTTTCTTCAGAATAGGCTTTATGATTTTTTTTCACAGATTTAACTTAACCATTTGATTGAGGGTGAGAAACAACTGCAAATCTCTTCCTAATATGATGTCGATGGTAGAAGTCTTTGAATTTCGCACTATTGAATTGGGTTCCATTATCAGTTATAATGGTTCATGGAAGGCCGAAACGACAGTTGATGCTCTGATGAAGTTGATTACTTTCTTTATCATGGTCATGGCTAAAGGTTTTGTTTCGGTCCATTTGGCAAAGTAATCAACTACGACGATGGCGTACTTCACACCACCTTCAGAGATCAGTAAGGAACTGATAATATCTAACCCTATATGGAAAACGGCCATGGATTGGTCATTTGTGTAATTTCTGTTGGAGGAGCTCTCGAAATTTTTTCATATATCTGGCATTTGTCACATTGCTTAGCATAATCAATAGCATCTCAATTGACAGTCGGCCAATATTACCCATAATAGTATTTTTATTGCTAGGGTCTGCCCCCCAGTGTGATCGCCACATTCTCCTTTATGAACTTCCCTTAGAACTTGTTTTATTTTATCATGAGCAATACACCAAAGCAGGGCAACTGAAAAACCCTTTATGTACATGATCCCCTCTTGAATGATATATTGCGAAGCTTTGCGAAGGACTTATCATCTTTCGTTCCTCTATTCGAGAAGGAATTTCGGTAGCAAATAGTCTTTAATCAGAGTCGTCCATGATTCCTTCTTAGACTCCATATCTAGTACCTAGTCGATTTAAATCTGTTTTATGCTCGGAGAGTCTAGTACTTCAGCTGGAACCAAGCCCATCTGTTGTGCATCCCTGGTGCTAGCAAACTTTGCCAATGAGTCGGCCTCTTTGGTTTGATCCCAGGAAATGTGCGTGATGTCATAATACTCAAAGCGAGTCAACGGTACTTGGACTTGGACAAGGTATGGAGCGAGTCATTGTCCATTGGCCTGGTAATCTCCCCTGACTTGGTATACTACCAACTAGGAATCGCAGTAGATTTCAAGAGATTTTATCCCCAGTTCTCTAGCAAGTTTGAGTCCAATGATTAGAGATTCATATTCAGCCTCATTATTTGTTGTAAAGAAATCAAGCTTCAAAGCATAGCAAATTGATCGATCTTCCGAAGTTACTAGCATAATTCCTACTTTGGAACAACGATCGTTGGATGCTCTATTCGTATACATTTTCCACTGAATAGTAAGGCTCCCTCGCTCTCTGGCAAATCATCATGTGCGGTGAATTCTTATATAAAGTCTGCCGGCGCCTATCCCTAAATAACTCTTCGAAGGAGATAAGTGATGTCAAATTGACTCGGTCCGATGTTCTACTTGAGTAACCTTCCAAACGTCTCAAGTCGCTGTAGAACCTGTCCTAACGGCCGATCGCTGCAAACATTGATGGAATGAGCATGAAAATAGAGGAGAAGATTTCGCGAAGCAACAAATAAGCTATAATCCAATTTCTCTATCTTTGGGTAGTTCTTTTCAGCTTCCATTAGTTGTTTGCTAACATAATAGACTGGTCACTGGATCCGATTCTTCTTGCGAAGCAGTAAGACACTTATAGCATGTACCAACATGGTCAAGTGGATATACAAGTCTTCATGATCAACTGGCTTTGGCACGATGGGAGGCTTCTCCAAGTGTTTCACCTAAGCTTGGAATGCATCTTCACAATCGCTGTCCATTCAAATTCATTTTCCGTCTTCCAATCAAATCGAAGAAAGGAATGCATTTACCGATGGCTTTGGAAATAAATTGACTTAGGGAAGCAACCTTCCCATTTAGACCTTGCATTTGTTAGATGGCCTTCGAAACTTAGATATTGCAAATTGCTTGAATCTTCTTGGGATTAGCTTCAATTCCACGAGCACTGATGATAAAACCCAAGAACTTTTCTGATGCAACTCCAAAAGAACATTTCAAAAGATTGATCTTCATCTTATAATATTGGAGGTTATCAAACATTTCAGCTAAATCTCTAACGTGCTCGCTTGATCGTCATGGCTTCATGAGCATTTCATCTACATATAATTCCATCTTTTTTCTATTCTGATCTTTAAACATTCTGTTGACTAGGCATTGAAAGGTCTTTCAGCATTTTTCAATCCAAATGGCGTCACCATATAACAATACAATCCAACATCGGTAATGAAGCTGGTGTGCTCCAGATAAGGAATATACATCGGGTTTTGGGTATATCCAAAGTATGCATCCACAAATGATAGCAATTTGTGTCCTGTGGTTGAGTATACCAGCTGGTCGATCCTTTGAAGGGGAAGACCGTATTTTGGGCATGCTTTGTTCAAGTCTGAATAATCAACGTACGTCTGCAACTTTCCATTCGCCTTTCTCATAAGTACATGATTAGATACCCATTTAGGGTAGAGGGTGTCATGAATAAACCTATTACTTTTGAGCCTATTCACCTCCTCTTTAAGGTCAATAGATCTCTCTGGATCCATGACGCGCCTTTTTCTTTCACCGGACATGCCTCAGGTCTATATTCAATGTGTGGCTCACAATGGTGGGCAATATCTCATACATGTTAGAGTGAGTCCAAGCGAACATGTCAAGATTCGCTAGGAGAAAACCAGAAAGTTCTTACGTCATCGGGGGATGTGCCATGATCTGATCTTTAGGACCAGTGATGGATCATCATGGCTGACCTGATGTCAATCGTCAACTCAACCGATGCAGCTTTAGTCTCCTCAGTCTCCTCTTCGTCATCCCTCGGATTTATGTCTTCATTAAACTGATTATGGCACCCAAGCCAAGGCCTAGGCACTGGTTGTCAATCTTCGGTAGTTGGATGTGGAGAGAGTTGTCCACGCCCATACCTTTCTCCTTCTATTGGGGATCTCTCAATTCAACTACATAGCAGGCACATCCGGTTGCCTGATCGTCATGCATAACTCCAACACCATTATCAGTTGGGGACTTCAAAGTCAAACACCATGGAGCAAGAGCTGCTTGAAATTTAGCAAGAGTTGGTCGGCTCGGAAAATCATTGTATGGACACTCAACATCTAAGACAACAAATTAAAAAATCCACACTCTCCTACGGTTACCTTCTCCCAACTCCATGGGTAATTTGATATATCTGACAGCTTCGATTATAGCACCGTTAAAGCCATGAATGTGGGCTTTAGATAGTTTCAAGTCCTTGGCTTCCATCCTTATCTGATCGTAAATCCTTTTGAAAATTATATTTATGAACTTCCACAATCAACCAAAATTCTCCTCACTAGGCGGAGTCGATCATGGTCGAAATGACCATTAGGTCAATCGTCTGTGCCTCCACCTTGTCTGCATCTCTCTAAACACAATGTCATCTACCATTGTACGCTGCTGGTTTGCCAGAATTCCACTTCTGTACTCGAATAACATTCAAAATTCATATGCTTGATCGCACTAGTATAGCACCATCTCGTACCAGCTCTTATTAGCTGGATGCGGTCCTATGACCATTGTATTGATTACTAATCTTCTACCAGTCCATGTGGGCTCCTTGGCTCTATGCAGAGCTTGTTCTCAGTTTGGGTCGGATGTCCCCTGTCCACCATCTTACGGGGTTTAACAAAAGGCTTTAATTTCCTTTCTCGAATCAATTTATCGATAATATCCTGGAAATGCCTATATTTATTTGTGTTATGACCATAGCATTCATGGAACCAGTAATGCTTTCCAGTTTGCTTTTGCTTCTTAGTCAATTCTTTTAGAGGTGGCTTCCAGTACTGCATAGTATTGCAGGTAGACAAATAGACGTTCTTTGAAGAAGTATTTAGTGGTTTGTAGATATCATACATCGGAATTTTAGGCTTTACTCTTTTAGAATTCTTTTTTCATTCACGGTTTCGGTCATCACCTTTCTTTTGCTGATTCGGTTTATTTTGGACATTCACTTGAACTTTTTCCAGAACTATCATCACGATTCTTCCCTGCAATGTTACTCTGCACTCCTTCTCCACTTGGTCCCATAACATTCTTCTTCGTAGAGCATCTAACTTTCTCCTTCCTCAAATATTGAGCTGCTTTTGCATAGAATCATTCCAATGTTGCAGGTGGTTTACCAGCTAACCAAATGCCAAAGTCAGACTAAATAAATTCCTCTCATTACTGTGATCAATATTGAATGGTCATTCGGATTACTGACTTTTGTGATAGCTGTATGAAATCCCTCCAAATAATCTTTCCATGATTCTCCTAGAGCCTGATCACGCAGGATAGGGACATCGCATCTTTAGGGGAGTTGCATGCATACGGAACAGCTCCATAAACTTCATTGTTAAATCGTCAAATCTAGAGATTGTCTGTGGGGGTAATCTCATAAACCACATCGTTGCAATTGCAGAGAGGGTGATAGGAAAATATCTACATTTGTTTACATCGTCTACTCGTTTGGAATGCATCAACCATTCATATCACATGATGTGATGCCGGGGGTCGGTTTTTTCTTGCAGGTAGGCATTGACGGCATACTGAACCTTCACGGATACTCTGCATGTAAGATATTGTCAGAAAACGGGGTATGGCTTCTTGAGATCTCCAATCATCATTGGTCAAGCCTTGGCTCTCTCTCACTAACCATCTAACCATAGCCGACATGTCTAACGCTCAGATAGTTGGAGCTAAGTGGTGGTCATGCTCCACCTCACGTGAACGGTCCGGTCGATGTCATTGGGCTGTTCCATGCCTTCTTGGCTCAACATCCTCTCGATGCATATCACGTACCTTCACTAAATCGTCATTCCAGGGAGGAAACTGGTCCGCACGCACCTGAACTCCAGCAATCAAGTTGATCGCAGCAGCTTGGAAAGGTAGGCTCCCTCCTTTGGAGGAGAGATTGGTATCGATCCCTATACAGGGATCGATATCGATCGGTCTCGGCAAGCCAAGTTGGCTTTCCTGTTAATGTCCATCAGCTTCTACGTGATATTCGTCAATTCTACGACATCTGCGATTATGGTAATCATCTGATGAACTAGAACTCTCCGATGTTGAATAAGGTATTGGGTCCTTCCTAGCTTTTCCACGCTGTTGCAAACCGAGTTGGTTCATTAGATCGATATTGGCTGAATTTGTTGATTCAACTATCGACAGCTATCTACTAGCTCTCTCATCGAATTCTAGAATTCAGCTTTTGTGATAGAATTAACCAATTTTTGGACATTAAATGCATTGGTAGCATTCACATCTACAGGTAGATAACTCGAGCTCCTTACTAGATTTTAGCATTCTCGTTTCCTTCATCAGTTTAAGATGTAGATCGGTATTCCGTACCATTGTTGATAGTTTTCCTTAGACTTTTGCAAATATAAATAGAACAACAAGCTTCTTGAAGACAGTCCGGATCTCATCGAGGGATTTATGCAATCCAATAGCAACAAAGGGTTCCAAACAAGGCTAAGAATCTAGGTACTTGGTGAAAGCACCAAAATATTTGCACCAAAAATAGGCACAAACATCCAATTGAACTTTTGTAGAGAAATAAATAAAGAATATAAAATTGAAGACAGAGGGAATATTAGCAGAAAATCAAAGAAATAACACAAACACAATGATTTACAGTGGTTTGGTGTTGCTTGCCTACGTCCACTTTGAATAGATTGCTTTGGCAATCAGTTTGTAAATTGAGTACAATAGGGATCGGATGGAAATCCTTAGTTAGAATAGAGTACAAAGCAACCATCAGCATAAAGATCCTCAAAATAAATAATCAAGCTTATATTTATAGGCAAAGACGGAAAAATATCTCCCTGAAAATTTGGCAGATGGACGTCGAAGACCATATGGACCTATAAGAGGGATCGAATGGGCTAAATCCCAAGGAATAGGGATCAGTGTTGATCCCTATATCAGTGGAATTTCGGGGTGTGATCCCTATGGTAGTTTTCTCATATTGTAATGTGCTTAACCTCAAAGTTTCATGCCAAGTGGATTAGCAGAACTTGAATTATTGCTCGATCTTTGCTCCTCCGTGAGCTGTCTTATGCTTTTATTCAATTTCTATTGAGGGAAGAGGACCGATCCCTCTTATTTCATCCTTTTGAGGTGTGATCCCTAGGGTAGGCTTCCTAGGGTCCCCACATCTTGCTCACACAATTTAATATGCATTGGACTTATAGATCTTGAGGTGTTGATTATTTTCTATTGAATTGCACTTGCTTCCTGAAATATGCCGATACCTATGTTGGAGAATGGTTATAGCCGATCCCTCTTGTATGTTGAACTAGATTCTATAGTTTGAACATTTTGCATTGCATATCTCTCGATTTCGTTCAACCTTGGCTTCATATTATCATCTGTACTTGACTTCTGGACCCCAAAAATATTGCCCAGAACTAACTGGCCTTGACGGTGGCAGAATCTAAATTGTCTAATCAATCTGAATATTGCCGAGTCAAAATGCCAGATAACATGTATAATCTCCACGAGTCCTAAGTTGAATATGCTTTCGCAATTCAACCTATTCTAATAACTCTCAATGTCACTTCCTTTTTATATTTTATGTATTAAATTATAACTATTTACGTTCGTCATAAATGCATATCCAAGGCAACATATATAAATATGATTCATATTTGTATGTACTCATTCTTTCATTCTGCCTTTCATTGCCTCCATACTCTATAATTGTCCATAAGTCTTATTTTACAATGTGTTTAGCTTTTCCTTTTCAAATCCATTTACCGCTTCCTTTTTTAAATTTATTAATATTGTTGCCTTTTTATCTCTTGGTTCTAACTAACATTTGTATTCCCATTTCATTCTCTATTATTCTTCTTGCCTATTTCTCAAAGCCTCTTCCTTTTATTTTAAATGGTATTCATACTTTATTCATGACTTAATATCCAAATTTTGAGATTTACTACATTTTAATATACGAACTAAAATTCTTTTCAATATATATTGACACAGTAAATTTTCATATCTTATCAAAAGAAGTGAAGTTTGTGAGGTGTTTGTAATTACAAGGAATTGCCTTTTTATTTTTCTTGAAATAGACAGTATAAAACACGAAGATTTTCCACCGTTTTATACATCTCTTTCCTTTTATTTTCACATGTGCATTCCTTGTTATTCTAAATGTCACACTTTTGCTTATTTTGAACTTGATAATATGTGAAATTTACTTGTAACAATCCAAGTTCCAATGTATTAAAATATCACAAAAATCCCAAATAACAAAATAAAGTTTATTTTGACTTAATTCATGTTCTTCAAATAAAACAAGTTCCTAATCATTACGCATTCATTATGATTTTATACCTTTCAATTATTGTAAATATACAAATTAAATCTAATCTTCGTGCAACTACAGAACTAAATCAAATCATTACGTAATTATAGAAGTAAAATTAATCTTTACGCAATTATAGAATTAAAACTAATCATTACGTATTTTCATAGTCAAGTTTCATATCCCCAACATTTCACATTTATAAATTTATTCTCAATTTAAATTAAATTTGTTGGCATATAGGAATAGGTTTGCAATGATAAAATCTAATATTATATATAAATGTATAATAATCCCACTCATTATTAATTAGCACTTCCAAATCCCTAGATCTAATACAGATCTAATCTTGTTATTTGTATTTACCACATTTTGACTCCCTATGCGAATTCTTAAATAATCTTTATACGGATCGCATTAGAAATGGGATTAGGGAAAAGAGATTTAGATTTGTCAATTAGAAATGGATCTAGAGTTTACATTCGATGTAGCAATTTGATTTGAACTTATTCCCTATCCTCTAACCTTTTCAATTCTTCTCCTCGTGTATTCATGCAAATAAGATCTATTTTTGTGTATTAAGAAATTTTGGAAGAGAAAAGAAATTGACAGATCTTCCACGCTCATTAGAAATATAATGAGCTAGAACTGGAACCCTGCCCCTTAAGTTGTAGAGGTTCAAATCAGCGCTAACTATCAGATGAAATCAAATCAAATTTGAGCCACATGGTCTAAGTTTACTGTCGCCTTTAGCCTAATGCGAGTTGACTGCCCCAAATCCAGGTAGAACGCCCAAGGTCGACCGTGGCTGGGTCATGGTTGACTTATGTAGGCTACTTCTGTGCATTTTTTGTTGTATGATTTCATCGTCGATTTATTTCAATATTCAATTAACGTTTAATCATTGTTACCCTTACCTTAATTAAGTTGCTTAAACGTTAAGCTACCAATAATTTTAACGGTGTTAATCAATTAGTAATTAATTTCAAATGATTTCTTTAATTGCATGTATAACTATTTCCAACCATGAAAACTCAAACGCTAAAAACTTTTTGTTTGAACTCCAATTGGAAAAGTTTATAGATGAAAACCGATAAGAAAATCACCACGAATCTAATGGTACAAGTTTCGTGGCCAAATTCCAACATTTAAAAGATTCCGTTTTCACAATTTACTATTATTAATTAATTTCTATTTTAATTAACGTAAAAATGTGGGGTGTTATATACTCCCCCCTTATAAGAATTTCGTCTCAAATTTTGCAAGGGTTCGATCATGTAAACCATCACACATCCATTCTACACTAACAATCAATTGGTATACAACCAATTTTACAACAAACTGTGAGCATGTGCACAGTGCATCACAATAAATATGACATGCATGAACAATAATTTCTAATTGGGGCCTCCTATATGAATGATTTCTTTTCAAATCGATTTCAAAAATATGATGCTATCATCCTAAGTATACTAGCAGTTCTACGTGACTACAACTTTTTTTGAAATATCAAAAATGGTTTCTCATCTAAGTTTTCCCACACCTCCATAAATAGAAGCATAGCTCCACCAAATTTCTTAATCCTTACGATCAAATTCCTAACATACCAGTACTAACATCATATTTAGAAAATTCAGTTTTCTAAATCTATTTCCTTATGCTTGGAAAGGGTATAGATGGAAAATTTCATATTTCCATCATTCTCTTATGTGACCATTTTTTCCAACGTACCATGAAATCTACTCCTTTGGCCTTAATCCTTTTCCTACTCTCCAAATACAGTTTTCATAAGTAACTTTTTATTTTAAAATTTTATAAACATTTTTGTTTAAAAAATTATCCTTTTATTTTCACTCATCGACAAGGTATACAGGGAAATGCTCCATCGAAAAATAGCTTCCTTATCGCTCATCATATCCATTTTACTACAATTGCTACTACATAGTAAAATCTATAGTAATAAGCTTACCGGATATTATCCAATATCAACATGCGGTATTTCAAAATTTCCAAACCTCAAAATCATTAGCCTTTAAAACTTTTCTAAAGATATGTGTATTTTTTTTAAAAGTCATTATTTATGATGAAAACTTTCCATAAATAAAGTTTTTGTAAAAAATTTCTTTTCCAAAATTGTTGTATAATTACACTTTATAAATAATTTTTTGCATTTCTAATAATAAAATTTATCCAATAATCCATCATCCAGAACGGACATCTCTTACTTGCGTCGTAAAGTTTTAAGTTCTCAGAAACATTTCTTTCTTATTAATGCCAACCAACATGCATGTTGAATTTTAAATTTCATCCTTTGAGTAATAGGAACATTGACTCATGGCTCACCTCTCCGTACTCCTATCCTCCATTTACTGAAATTTATTTTCCAAAGAATTTCTATTCTTTTTGGAACCTACATATTCATTTTACTTTTATTTAGTAGTTAATTAATAAATTTTTTTAATTTATTATCTAACTTCCTGTTTTAATTGTTTTCTTTTCCCTCGCAATAATTAAGTGACTTCCTTTGAAATTTATATTTATTGCTTTCTTAAATCATTACGGTCCACCAAGAAAACACATAAAAAGGAACATTTCACTAAACGTACGAAATTCGTAGCAACAACTAATGATTACAACCCACGAATAGAAAAAATAATACTGGAAGGAAACATAACACCATAACTACTACTATAAGAACGGACCTTTCTAACATGTCATCCATCTACAACAACCTTCATACCTTATCCTTCCAATATTGCTTATGATGAATAAGTACCATTCATCTCTTCCATTCCATACCCAATTATGGAATAACTATGTCTCTTCTCACTGCAGTGGATAAGAAATACAACCTATGAAATCTTCATATCAAATGGTGTTTAAGCTTGGGGAAACAACCTTCCAACTCCTCTCTTGTTTCCCCAACTTAAGTATTCCAATATCATCCATGTGTGTTACCATCTGCTACTATCTTCTTTAATCACATTCCTTTAATAGTATTCTCCATCCTTGATATTTCCTTTATCCATAAGCCTCCTTAAAACATATCCAAAACTTATAAAGGTGTACTTTAATATCCTCTTTATGGTTTACACAGATAACAAAATAACATTTCTAAGTTCTTTCTAGTGTCCTTACACTCTACAGAGACTTCTTCTTACTATTCCAAATGTAGTCATTATTATCTTCTTCATAGCCTTATTCCTTTCTCTATCTTACTTAGGCACTAGTTCCTATTTATTCCATCTTAAAATTCTAGTTTGGTCTTTGTCATTTTTTTTTCCAAAAATTAAAACTTCAAAAATTCTTAAAACAATTAATCCAAAAACTCATGTGTTTAAAAGTGCCACTTAGAGACTTCTATTAAATTCAAAAAAATACCTGGTGTTTAACTTTTTCAAAACTTACATTTTAAGATTTTTGAATTTAACTTATTCACTAAACTTAAAAGGGAACGTTAACATTTCAAAGTTTAAAATCAAATCAGCTTTTTCTTTTAAAGACCATTATAACTGTAACGACCCAGAATTTTGGTCAAATATTTTGGAATATTTAATTTATTTAAGCATTAATATGTTGGTTTAAAAAGTGAAATAACTTAAAATTTCAAATATAGAGATTGAATTAAACTACTATCCTGAATTCAAATATAGTGATTAATTGAAATCTTTGAATTGGTGAATTTAACATTGAATAGTGTTTCAATAAATAAATTTTTATGGAATGTTTGATTTAATGTTTTAAATAACTTTATTTAACTCGTTTTGGCATAAATGAATAAAAATGGGCGAATTCAATTCGAAAATTTATTTACGGTGATAACAGTTAAAACAAATAATCGAAAATTTTATTTATGACTCGATTTCCATTGACATATTTTTAAATTATTCTATTTGATTTTTCCAAAAAATTTAATTTGAAAAATATTTAAATTATCCTTTGAAAATTTTGGGCAAACGGCAGTGTTTTTGTAATTTTACGGAACTTAGTAACCAGTGTATATTATAATTGTTTTAGGGTCACATCATTATTCTAAACATGACCATATTTTGTTTTGTCATTCCAAATTCATACGCGAATAAAAAGCTATGTAGTGAGATGACGAAAAATGGTATATGAATATAAGTCAACGCCAAACCATTCGTACCCTTAGCCACATTTTTATCTTTGTTCCCTTTTTTTCTTCTCTGTACGTGCTCAACATAATAAAAGAGGAAAATAATTAACCCTCATCATGTAAATCTCAAAGTAAATATGCCTAACACTCAAAATATATTCCACTGCCAATTTAGTTACACTTCTTTTCCATTTTCCCTAACCCCATCCTATTAATCAAAGAACTTGGTTTAATTTTTTTCAAGTTTAAACTCCTCTATCCGATGGCACCTATCATCTCGGACCACTAGAAGCATCGTTGGTCGAAGAGTTCAACTAGGAAGCTATAGGCGACGTCAAGATGAGCAACTTGGATGGTGGAAATCTGATGGATCGAAGCGAGGTGACGGCTAGGCGCTCCGACATAGGGGTAGTTTTATGGGTTTTCATTAGCGATGGAGGCACTTTGGAGATCGGTGATGGTGGTGTGGGGAAGCGAGTTGTCTGGGCGATCAAAAGTGAGGTTGCGATAATCTCCGGCCAACCGTGGCGGTAGAAATTGTGTGAAACTACAATCATCGTTTGGAGCTCGAAGGGCGACGGTGATTTGAAAGTCAAGGCGAAGGCTGGAGCATGGGTAAGGTCGGCGCAAGGTGTAGTGGTCGTGCGGTTGTGGACTGAGATCGAAGGCGGTGGAGAGGCATGGTTGAATTCTCGAATGGGTATCGAGATTATGCGGTCGTGATTAACTAGGGGTTAATGAGATTAATTATAATCTTAATGAATGTAATTAGTGATAAATATAATTATTTAATTTCAAATTCTTATAATCGCGATGAATTTTGCATGTTAGGTCCAAAGTGAAGACAGATTTATGAGTTTGGTTCATATTAACGAGATCTTCGTTTTGGAATTAGATTGGCTTAGATTTGAACTTCAGAATTTCATGCTAAAGTCGAACACTGCTTGATTTTAGTTGAAACCAGAACACTTTGGCCATAACTGGAAATTTTAATGAGTTAAACTCATCACTTTGTTTAACTAGTAATGTTATATAGTTGGTAAAAATTGTTGTTTGGATGATTTTTTTTTTTTATCAGTAGGTTTGGTTTTATTTCCGCCTTTGGAGCGGATGACAATTTATATACACACACACCAAGTAGCGGATGACCCATATTATATGATTACGTACTATTGTGATGTAGAGGAATAGGTTAGGGGGATCCAACATGATTTCTCGCCATTGTTGATTTTAATTTCAATAATATTCCTGTCATATGAATCATTGGATATTAAACCTGATTGCTGGCTTTATTGATTCTGATATCGTTATATATTCTAAATTTAAACCCTGTAGGTAATAGAAAATCGTTATTAGTATTGGTTAAATGTTAGGTAGTTATTGGCCTCAAATTAGTATTTTAAAAATAAAATGAATTGACATTTGAGTTGGAATTAGTTTCAGAGATAGAATATGATTTTGAATTTGAAATTAGGTTTTGGAAATAATTTGTTTTAAAGGATTCAACTTCTATTTTACTCCAACCTTTTATCTGTCTTTTCTAAGTTACTCATTAATATTCCATGTTGTTTTAAAGATTATTTATTTATAATTAATATTGTTTTAAAGTTATTTATTTATATTTAATATTATTTAAAGATTTGTTAATATTTTAATATTTCAAAAGTTAATTATTCAAAGAATTAATATGGTTTGAAATTAATCATAATGATTTATTAATAATATTTTAGAAATTAATTGTTATTGGTTATAATAATGGTGAAGATTAATTATTTTTGTTTATTTAATAATGTTTGAAATTACTAATTATATATTTAAGATGTCTGAAGTTAATAATATTTATTTATTTATAATGTTTGTTGTTAATAGTTATTAATATATAATAGTGTTTTAAAGTAAATGATTTTTATCTATTTATAATGTTTTCGAGATTTATAAATAAAGTTTATAAACAGATTTAGGTTATATGTTTATGAGAGGGGTTTTGAAAAATAGTTTAAAGACTTAAAGGAAGATTATTTATAAGGTAAAAGAGTTTTATAAATGGTTAGATATTTCTAAATGAAATTTAGAAATGGGTCTATAGATTTGTAAACGGGGTTTTATAAATGGTTTTATGGATTTATAAAGAGTTTATAAATGATTTGAGAAATGATTTAGAGACATTTTAAATAGATTTTAGGGATTTATAAGATAGTTTATAAATGGATTTAGAAATTTATAAAGGACTTATAAATGGTTTTAGAATTGTGTAAAAAGGAAATCTTCCTTCGTTCAATGAATATACTTATATCAATGGGATAAGTATATGGATATTTTTCCAGGTATTGAAGATATATGGATTTTTGAATATAATTTTGTAGAAGTATTTTGATACAAGTATTTATAAGGTGATTCTAATTAGTGAAAAGATTAATTAAGGAGGCTAGTGGTTAGTCATTTTATGAACCAATGTTGGTGTTCCCGTTGAAATAAATTATTGATTTGAATGTGTGTTTATTCGATGGTTA
The DNA here is from genome assembly GCA_030765085.1 of Allium cepa. Taxonomy (NCBI): domain Eukaryota; kingdom Viridiplantae; phylum Streptophyta; class Magnoliopsida; order Asparagales; family Amaryllidaceae; genus Allium; species Allium cepa. Next base: position 31,866,868 of record CM060938.1, on the reverse strand, counting down.
AATAACCAACTATCAAGTTTGGACCCAAAAAATTAACTTTGGAAATATCTAGGAGAAACAAGTGAGTTATATAGCACAGTCATCTTCGACGATATTGTATTATGCGTATGAACGTTGTTTTGTTCTCCTAGTACAAATGATAAGGAAATCCGTCTACTAAGGTAATCATAGCTTCAAGCCCCATCAATCGGGAAATAACAAAAATCAGGCATGCAACAGGGACAAATGGGTTGCTCCATCAGGGTATGGTCATTCCAAAATCTAGATATATTACTATCTACTCCTGTATGCTTCGGGGCCCATTAACAAAAAGGGTTATCATATTCAGTACAACAAGTCGAGTGGTAGGCCAGTCCTGTGTGGAAGGGGTACAAGATGTTCTTGTCAGACCCCTGTGCATTTTATCGAGAGATGTACCATCAGAAAGTAGTTCCTTACCTTGTCGTAGTATGGAATCCATTCTTCAATACAAGCTTTATGAATTTAGTTATGCCCAACTATGATGAAACATTAGATACCAACATTTCGATTATATTCATGTTTTACATGACCCCTAGACACTAGTATAATATCAATGGATTTTCCATAGAAAATATTTTGTCATCGTAAGGTTAAAACACATCTGTGTTTATGTGTGGCGTGATCTTACAAGGTACTTCTGATTTCAAAGGGTTTTTATAAAATTAAAATCTAGTTGGTGTGTTTTCTCATGCCGGTTTACTAAACTTACTCGAGTGTTATTTTATTATAGTGCTCAGGCCAGACCCAACATATTTACATATTAATTAGGATGCTTTGGAGCTTTCGGAGTCAAGTTGGAGGCCCAGAGACATATTCGCGTGTGTGGTTATTTTTCCGTTGCATTCGTTGTTGTATTCATCAGCAATTGTGAGGATATGTTGTTATAACTATCTAGGGTAGATGGTATTAGTATAACTCTGATGTATCATTTTGGAAATATTATTGCAAAATATTATGTTGATTAATATATATTTTCGTTGTGATGTCAGATTCTGTGATTGTTTAGTTTCTTCTTGTCCGTTCTATCTTTCATCCTTTTCACCCCTAACGACCTGTCTTTCAAACACTTAAATGAACGGCATATGAATACCGTGGATGTATTAAGTGTCATCTTTAGGTGTAAGAAAGGAAAATCGTTACATTTGGTATCATAGCCTGTGGTTAACCGTGAACCTTGGCTTTGGCGGGATACTCATTAGAGATAGGGTCAGCAACACCTTAGAATGAGTTTGAGTGTGTGTATATATGAGCGCGTATTTGTTAGTGACATAAAAAAGTTTTATATTATGTTGATCGATCTTTCGAGTGGCTTAAGGAATCTGGTCAATACGAGTAATTAACGTTATTGATAGAGGCCTCTAAACACTTCAATTGAGCAATTGGACATAGCATTTTTTGAAATTGGGTAAATGAAATAATTTTACCTTGATTATATTTTATATATAAAAGAATAATTTTTTTGAAATTATTATAGTTATATATTGCGTGATTGGTTGTTAGTGAATGATAATATTTGATTACTATTGTTTGCTGTTTGCTGTTTTAATAAAATTGTCATCATTATAGTCTAAACAAAGATAAACATTTGTGAAATTATATTATATAAGAAGTTAGATTACACATGCATGGTTTTTAGATGTGATTTATAAATGAAAAGGAAATGAAATATGGGTTATAAATAAAAAAGGGTTTGAAACAAGAAATTGAGAATTTAAATCTCGATGATTTTTAAAATTTATTTTTTAAACATTTTGGAAGAGTAATAATAGTATTATTTCGAAATTATTTTCATTAGAAATATTTTAAAAGAATTTAAAAGAGATAGAAAGCACTGAACTCACTTCGGTCGTTGGCAAATAATTTCGATGATGGCTGTAGCATCTTCAACGTTCGTTTCGGGTCTCTAAGAGAGGGATTGCTACCATTGGAGATTTGTTTGGGTAAAACAAGTTTTGATTTAAATCCCAAGTATGATTTGTTATGTAAAAAGATATATATATATATATATATATATATATATATATATATATATATATATTATGTATTATTTCAAAATAAAGTTGAAAGAATACAGAGTGTTTAAAATTCTAAAAGTTCTTATCTAAGTATTTTGTTGAAATTATATGAAATCACTTTTGTAACATATAAATTAAGGAATAATAAGTTAAAAAACTTTAAAATTGATGAATGTGAATGTTAAGAAAAAACAATTTTGAAATGAAATTCAACTTAATTTAAGTTAAACGAAATAATTTTTGAAGTATGATTGTGATTTGAAATGAATTAATGAATTTGAATTAATGAAATGAGTTAAATGAAATTGAATTTGATTTGTAATAAATTAATGAAACGGATATGAACTTAGGTTACAAAACTATATTCAGCTTAAGTTGTAAATGAGCTGAATATGGTTTTAGAATGTCGTTTAATAGAATTGAATATGAACTTAATTTGTAAAGCAAAAATAAACATGAGAAGTGAATGTATTAAATGTTCGTAATAAGCTTGGGAAAAGTTTGATGGAATGGTAATTCTTAAGTGATATTAGTATTTAAGAAAATATACTCAGTAATGAAATGAATATAAATAAAAGAATCCGAACAATGATAAACTAATTGGAATAAATACATAAGTTATACATATCGTATTTTGTTCGCATAACTTTTTGATCCAGATTCGAATATGCGATTTCGTGATGATTTACATCGGTCCGCAATAGAATTTTTCACTCGATTCTTAACAGAGAACACTAGATATTGATTTTTGATTGATTCTGGGTTTCTCAATCATCGTATATGGCTATATAAGGTGAATGGCGGTTCATAATCAAGGGACCGGACCTGAGTCCACACAAGAATGGTCGTGTGAACGATACTATTTGGGAAGTGAAATTTTTTGATCGAACGAACGATCAAATTTGATATTGTATACAGATGATATATGTACATCATACAGGCTTAAATAAATTAAATGTTGACATTGGAAAATGCAAATTGACATGGTTATGAATAAACTGGATATATATTGTTTGCTTGATGATTTCATTTGTTACATTTGCATATACTTATTTTATGTCTATGTTACATATTGATATTGCTTTCCTATACTTGTTCTCATTGGTTATTGAGTGTTTAGTAGGTGCGGATGGCATATGCTTCGCATTTGGAGCTTACTTCCACATTATATTGATTGTATATGCTTAAAAGGTACACATCTCGGATTACATATCGTATATTTATGTTTTTCCCTACGGGATGCCTCATCCTTATCGATTAAATGTATATTTATGATTATATGTGTATTGTAAAAAAAATTCGATCGAACCACGCAAAGAAGACGCTGTTGAATTTTTTTTAAAATTAAAGAGTTAGAAAAATTTTGAATTTTTTTTTGATATTTAAAATTTGATTTTTTTTTATTTTATAACTTGGAATGATATTAGCTGGAATATGTGAATGAGTTTAAAGGCTTAGAAAGATTATATGTTTAAACTAGATCGATTTTGAAAAGTTTAAGGGGTTTGGAGGCATTTTTCTTGCCCATGGTAATTTCGGGGACGAAATTCAATTAAAGGGGGAAGAATGTAACAATTCAAAATTTTGGTCATTGATTTTGGAATATTTAATTCGTTCAATTATTAAAATATTGGTTTAGATAGTGAAATAACTTCAAATTTCAAATATAGGGATTAAACTAAAGTTACTATCCTGAATTCAAATACAGTGATTAATTCAAATCTTTGAATCAATGAATTTAATATTGTATAGTGTTTCAATAATTGAATTTTATGGAATATTTTATCTAATGGATTAAATAGCTTTATTTAACTCTTTTTTGGCTTACATGAATAAAAATGGTGAATTTAATTTGAAAATATTTATTTATAGTGATAATAGTTCAAACAAATAATTGGAAAATTTAATTTATATTTTTTTATGAATCGATTTATATTAACGTATTTTAATTTAATTTATTCGATTTTTCCAAAAAAATTAATTTGAAAAATATTTAAATTATCATGTGATGATTTTTTTGACAAGTGGCAGTAATTTTGTGATTTTACAGAACTTAATAACCAGCGTATATTATTGTTATTTTAAAGTCGCGTCGCTGTTTTGAATACGACCATATTTTGTTTTGCATTCAAAATCATATGTGAATAAAAAGTTGTGCAGTGAAATGCCGGAAAACGGTATACGAATATAAGGCAATGCCCAACCATATGTGCCCTCAGCTACATTTTTATCTCTATTTCCTTTTCTTCTTCTCTGTGCGTGCCCACCAAAATAAAAGAAGAAAATAATTTATCCTCTTCATGTAAATCTCAAACAAAATACGCCTAATACTCTAAATATATTCCACTGCCAATTTGGATTCACTTCTTTTCCATGTTCCATAACTCCATCCTATAAATCAGTGAATTTGGTTGGATGTTTTTTAAATTCAAGCTCCTCAATCCAATGGCATTTGTCATCTTGGACCACTAGAGGCATCCTTGGTCAAAGAGTTCAACTAGGAAGTTGTAGGCGACGTCAAGATAAGAAATTTGGACTGTGGAGATCTATTGGATCGAAGCAAGATGGAAGCTGGGCGGTTCCGACATGGGGACATTTTTATGGGTTTTTGTTGGCGACGAAGGCATCTTGGAGGTCGACGATGGTGCATGGGGAAGTGGGTGGCCTGGGCGATAGAAGGTGATGTTGCGCCGGTTTCTGGCCACCTATGGTGGTCAGATTTGTGTGAAATGACGATCATCATTTGAAGCTTAAGTGGGGATGGGTGATGGCTATTTGAAAGTCGAGGTGAAGGCTGGAGCATAGGCAAGGTCGGGGCGAGGCAAAGTGGTCGTGCGGGGAAGGATTGAGGACGAAGGTGGTGGAACGATGTGGTTAAAGTCGCGATATGGCATCGAGATTATGTGGTCGTGTTTGACTAGGTGTAAATGAGGTTAATTATTATCTTAATGAATATAATTAGTGATCAATATGATTATTTTATTTCAAATTCTTATAATCGTGATAAATTTTATGTGTTAGGTCCAAATTGAATGTGGATTTCTGCATTTGGTTTGTATTAACGAGATCTTCATTTTGGAATTTGATTGGCTTAGGTTTGAGCTTTAGAATTTCATGCTGAAATCGAACACTGTTTGATTTCAGTCTGAACTAGAATGCTTCGATGATAAATGGAATGTTCAATGAGTTAAACTCACATTTTTGGTTAACTAGTAATGTTATATAGTTGATAAAAATTGTTGGTTGGATGTTTGGATGATTTACTGTTTTCATCAATTATTTTGTTTTAGTCCCGCCCTTGGAGCGGACGAACTTTAAGATATACCTACCTAGTAGCGGATGACCCATATTATAAGATTATATATTGTTTGTGATGTAGGGGGACATATTGGAGAGATCCAACATGATTCCTCACCATTATTGGTTTTAATTTCAATAAATTTCCATCATATTAATTATTGGATATAAAATCTGATTCTTGGCTCTATTGATTATGACACCGGTATATGTTCAAAACTTAAACCCTATAGGTAATTGAAAATCAATATAGATATTGGTTAAACGTTGGGTAGCTATTGGCCTCAAATTAGTATTATAAAAATACGATAAACTGCCATTTGAGTTGTAATTGGTTTTTGAGATAGGAAATTATTTTGAATCTGAAATAGGGCTTTGGAAATATTTTGTTTTAATGGATTGAACTTTTATTTTACTCCAACCTTTTATCTATCTTTTCTAAGTTATTCATTTATATTTAATATTGTTTTAAAGATTATTTATTTACAACTAGTATTGTTTTAAAGCTATTTATTTATATTTAATGTTGTTTTAAAGATATCTATCAACATTTTAATATTTTGATAGGTTAATTATTCAAATAATTAATATGTTTTGAAATTAATAATAATGATTTATTAATAATATTTTAGAAATTAATTATTATTATTTATAATAATGTTGAAGATTAATTATTTTTTATTTAATATTGTTTGAAATTATAAATTATTATTTTTAAGATGTTTGAAGTTCATAATAATTTGTTTATTTATAATATTTATTATTAATATTTATTATTATATATTTTGAAGTAAATGATTTTTATCTACTTATAATGTTTTTGAGACTTGTAAATATAGTTTACAAATGGAATTGGGTTTTAGTTTATAAGAGGGGTTTTATAAATTTGTTTAAAGGCTTAAAGGAATATTATTTACAAGGTAAAGGAGTTTTTTAAATGGTTAGATATTTATAAATGAACTTTAGAAATGGGTTTATAGATTTGTAAATGAAGTTTTAAAAATGGTTTTATGGATTTATTAAGAGTTTATAAATGATTTAAGAAATGATTTAGAGATAATTTTAAATGGTTTATAGGAATTTATAAGATAATTTATAAATGGGTTTAGAAATTTATAAAGGTGTTATAAATGGTTTTAGAATTGTGTAAAAAGGGAATCTTCCTCCGTTCTGTGAATATTCATATATCGTCGGGATACGTATATGGATATTTTTTCAAGTATTGAAGATATAGGGAATTGTGAATATATCTTTGTAAAAGTATTTTGATATAAGTATTTACAAGATGATTCGAATTAAGGAAAAGATTAATCAAGGAGGCTAGTGGTTACTTATGTGCTTAACCAACGTTGATTTTCCCGTTTGAAATAAATTCCTGATTCGAATGTGTGTTTATTCGATAGTTAAATAACCGACTGTCGAATTTGGACTCAAATACGTAACTTTGAAATACCTATAAGAAACTCGTGAGTTGTATGGGAAAGTCATCTTCGATGATGCTATATTGTACGTATGTTTCGTTCTCCTAGGACAAATAATAATAAAAATCCATCCACTAACAGTTAGAAAGTGATCTCCGCTCTTATCTTTGATTGTTTATTTCCTAAAGAACCGGGGTACCAGAAATCATCAAAGATTGTTTCGAAGAGACCAGGATCGGATATGTTATCTGAAAACCACTTTGATCCAACTCAATTGTTTTGAAATGAAGACATCTTGAAGATGATGGAATTGAAGACGAAGCTCTTTGAAGTGCAAGGGCTACTTCCTACTAATCCTAAGGGTGATTCCAAAATGGGTGTAGTAGAAATAGTGTCTTCGGTTTCATTCAGTCTCAAAACGAACTTGTAGGATGAATGCTAACATTATATTGTTGCCTAGAGGACCGTGTAGCATTCTAAGAGGGAAATGCTATATAAAGGTAATCGTAGCCTCAAGCCCCATCAACCGAGAAATAACAAAAATGGAGCATGCAGTAGGGCCAAGTCGGTCGCTCCCAGCAGGGTATGGTCATTCCAAAATTTAGATATATTACTATCTACTCATGTATGCTTCGCGGCCCATCAACAAAAGGGGTGATCATATTCAGTACTACTAGTCAATTTGTACGCCAGTCCTATGTGGCAAGGGTACAAGATGTTGTTGTCAAAGTCCCATGCATATCTAGAGATGTACCATCAAAAGGTAGTTCCTTACATTGTCATAGTACGGAATCCATTCTCCAATATGAGCTTTACGTTATTTGTGCCCAACTATGCTGGAACATGAGATGCAAGCATTCCAGCTATATTCATATTTTGCTTGACCCGTAGACACTAGTATAATATCAATGGATTTTTTATAGAAAATATTTTGGTTATCGTAAGGTAAAAAGCCGTCTGTGTTTATGTGCGGCATGATCTTATGAGATAATTTTTATTCCAGATGGATTTTATAACATAAAAATCTAGTTGGTATGTTTACTCACACTGGTTTACCAAACTGACTCGGGTGTTATTTTATTATAATGCTCGAGTCAGACCGAGCATATTTACATATTAGTTTGGATACTTTGGAGCTTCAGGAGCCGAGTTGGAGGCCTAGAGACGTATTCGTGTATATGGTTATTTTTCCACTGCACTCATTGTTGTATTTATTAGTAATTATAAGGATATGATACTTGAATGATCGGCACATGAATATCGTGGATGTACTAAGTATCGTCTTTAGGTGTGAGAAAGGTAGATCGTTACACCACCTCTTATTAGAAATTTGTGATTTTTAGTTCAACCATTTATTTTTTCTTTCAAAAACTTGCTTATTTTCATCAAACCATTCATTTCAAAAATAAAATTTACAATGTTTCTAAAACATCTTTCTTAACTTTTAAATGATAAAAACTAGAGTAGATAAGGACAACTATCATTCTATTGTTTTCCTTACATCTCCTATCCAACCAATCATCCAATAGTGGGTGGAGTCTTTACTATTAAAAATGGGGACTTTTAAAAGATACTTAAGTTAAATGCTCATAACCATTGAAAAGGTCCCTTTTCCTTTGTTTTCCTTTTAACTTTCGATTCTCAATATCGATTACTATCATATATTTTTTTATATAATTTACTGACGGTACTCCTAATTACTACAGTTTTTATTATACTTAAGGATCCTATATTTTAATGCATTAGAACTACTTTTCCTCCAAGAGGAATCATTAATTCCATAATTCTCTATTTATCGCTTAAAAGAGGAATTTTATATCATTTCTTTATTGAAAAGACAGTACAAAATATGGAATTTTCGATATTTTATATATATCTTCCTTTGCATTTACATTTCTTATTATTTCAAATAAAACACCTTTATTTGTAACTTGATTGATTAGTAGAAACTTATTTTGTTATCTCTTTTCATTCAAATGAATTAAAATATGACAAATCCCAATCTAATTACAATAAGTCAAACCTCTCTTTCATTTATACTTCCTACTACTCAATTCTTCAGTCCAAACTACACTAATTCCAACTATTTTCTCTTAATTTACCATCCTTTTTACTTTAATTATTATAATGTAGTCACTTACAGCTTAATTTTTTATGACCCTAAGTCCTCTTTTATATACCACTAGCGCGAACCCGTATCATGCACACGGGATGTGTCGTTATTTTGGTCATTATGTTTTTTTCATGATGATTCATAGTATGTATTCATAGTTCCTTCTTTATGGTTGTGATTATAGAGTATGTAATGGGATGCAGGGTAATATTTAAAAATATGAAGGTCTAGTAGGTTCTGTATGGCCCGAAGAGAAGCTATAAAAAATGCTAATTGATCCAAAAAATATTCATGCTAATCTGTCATGTCACAACACATATAATATGATAATTCCTCTCAGAAGCATTTTAAACCGCGGAAATCAGATATTTGCATATGGGAAAATTTGAAAAAGGCTTGAAATATTGATTTGATACAGTGAAAACCACATGTAGCAGATAGAAGGTAGTGAATAGAGATATGTAATTTGTGGACATCTACGTTCACATATGAGTACAACTTCAGGCCTTGTCATGTAAGGTACACATGTATTCGTGAATATCCAATTCAGTACTCAAATAATATGGCATGGTAGTATTATTTTATAATAGGACAACACATTTGCATACCAAACAATTGAACGTACAGAACAGTGGGAGTAATGGTGAAGTTTTGATGTTTAAACGCCGTGTAACAGAGATAACAGAAGATACATTGACGTGAAAAATAATACGGTACAATCCATAGTTTGTAAAACACCAAAACAAGAATAGCCATACTAAAATGGTCGATAAGCATCCTGATCATTACAGAATCCATGCCATAGAGGTTGTTGAAGATTGAATGAACTTCGCTGTATGATGGGATTCACTGTGTCTGAACCTGAACTACTTTTAAGTATTGGTGAAACTGCTAAAGAAAGGAACATTAGCTAAGAACGTATAGTGATGTATATAATTGTTGAAATATGTCTGAAAATTAATATGAAATGGAGCCAGCTACTAAATAGTGTAAATTTTAACCGAAGGATAAGACATCTTCCTCAATTTGTAGAATATTAGAATGCGCAAAAATTAACTGTGTAGGCATATAAAAAAAATAAGCCATAATGTACACAACCTAATCATCTATGTTTTGTGCACTGTAATATGTTGATTTATTATGAGAATTCTAGTTATAAATATTATACTAATATGTACCAAAGAGGTAAGGAAATTTATCGCCCATTAGTACTTACCAATGGTTTTTGGTAGAAGTAAAAGTTAAACAGCATAAAAAACACATGTTGGGATACCATCTTCTGAATTATGGAAAAAAACACATTAACTCAATATGTTAAGCTATTAACAAATATTCAGCAAGGCATATGATTATTGAATTATTGGTATCTTTCCTTGATTATCCATAACAGGATTACCTTGAAAGGAAGAGAGTTACTTGCATGTTCAAATGAAATGTTATGGTACGATGTAAATAAAATCATTTTTCTATCATAATTAATAAATAAAATGCGTTTTCCTCTTAAATAAACAAAATGTGCACATAACAGTTATGGACATACGCATACGTGTGTGCGCTTATGCATCTGCGAAGAGAGTTTTCTGTTTATTTCACTTATCCTTTGTGACAAATTGTTCTTCACCTTGATCATCCCTAAATGCCTCTCTTATAATTAGTATCATAGCATAGATAAATATATGTAAAGTGCACATGAAACCGATGAACGGATCATTTATATTTTGTAAAATATATAGTCACTGTTAAAACGTTATTTATGTTAAAAAACAAAAGTGTTTGCACCGTAAATTTTGATGATCGCAATAACGTAGGATCGATATGTTTCATAGATAGTTGCATATTCAAATTGTATGTCATTATTTTCAAGAGCAGTTACACATTTATACGGCATGTGGGACTTAAGTTTTATTTGGTTGTAAGGTGTCAATTTTACCTATCTTGTTCCTGTTTGATTTGATTTTAGCATGTTTCATTTTAATAGTAATAGTATGAAGTTGTTATGATTGTAAAATGGAGTTACAGGGAGAAAGTTAAATAGATTAAGATCTTTAAAAGATTATGCTTCATGCCTGTTACCATATGAGCTGGATTGATCGTTTTTGTTTCTAATAGTGATTTTTGGCGGTTTAAGAGTACAGGGATAAGCGATCGACTGCTAATAATATATGAGATTTCACTTCAAAAACTTATTTGTGCAGGGTAATAAATTTTAAGGACACTACTTTTAAAAAATTAGTTTTAAGGACATTTTACAGAAAAAAGATAAAAGGAATTTATCATTTTTAGTTATACAGAAATAATGATAAAAAGATTTATCATTTTCCTGTATAACTTAAAAAGATAAATGAATTTATCATTATGTTGTACAAATTATTCAGAAGAAGTTTATACTTTTTATTTGATTGAAAGGGGAAAAAATATAACCTCAAACATAATGATAATCACTAAACTGAACTGAAGTGCATATTATAGTTTACTAATAGAAGTAGTACTCTTGAATGTTAAACTGGTTGTATGCAGACATCACATCAACTATCATGCTCTAAGAATCTTTACCGCAAAGCCATAAATGTCTTGCAGGCAACTATGCACAACATAATGAATAATAAAAATTTATTAAAACAAAATGTTACTTAAGAATATTTTTTTATACATTATACACAAACACAACAGTTAAATAGGCATAACGAAGAAGTTGCAAAATAAATTAGTCGACGACAAGTTTGTATTTTAATCCGAAGGACATTTTTTAGTGTAAATTGAAAATGATAGTTACAACTATCATTCTGTGATTTACACTAAAAAGTGTCATTCAGCCTAAAAAACAAACTTCTTATCCTTGAAACTAAATTTTTCTCTAACTTTTTCCTTTAGCCTAAAAACCCCTTAATAAGTATATTTAACTTAAAATTACATTGAAGAGGAACTTAATGATTTATTAGCTGTTTATTCAATTACCAAAAATTAGCTTTGTATTCCAAATTTGTTTTTTGTTCACGTGTATCCTACTCTCATAATTGATACTACATCCATAAACCTTCAAAACAATACATACATATCAATAAATATGTTGATTTTATCCTAACGATGTGGAATATATAAGACATTTGCAAAAATAAGGTTATAACATAATCTTTTCTAGAAATAGATATCTTAGAATACGATTACGTACTAAATGTGAGAAAAAGAATTCAAATATAAGGGAAATTACCATATTTTCCCCCCACTACCATGTATACTAAATATTTTACAAATACGTTTGAAATAAATTTTCCTATCCACAATGATGCCAACGTGAGTTTGTATGTGCCATACTTCCATAAAAATTAATATTTATTCACATTTCACAATTTAAAAATAAAATAAAATATACATAGTTCAACACTGCACTAAAAAATGTTCTGAACCAAGTTTGTGGTTACAATATAAACATACATGAGACATGACACACTTTTAGCATTGCGTATAAAATGTACATATTTTTGTGCTCTATAAAGCCTAAAAGTTCCTTTTCTTATGTGAAAAAACTTATGGTGTAGCACATATTTACCTGGAATTTCACCACTTTCTTTTTGTATCACCAAAATGTCGATTTCTCTTCCTATTTCGACTTACTTTTGTTGAATGACCATGAGAAAATAAGTAAAATTGTTTACTAATAGCAGACCTGAAACATAAGAAAATAATGATGGTATCAAATAATATAAACTTCTCTAAGTGTCTTTCTACGGCATAGTGTAATTTATATTACTACAATGAAAACATATTTGCATAGTCGGTTATAAACATTTAGGTGAAAACAAAGTGCATTGTCATTTTATTTCAGAGGTGTTTATATTGAAGTCCGAACGTGGGCTATAAATTGAGCAATAATTAAGCACTAATATTTGCAACTTGAATACTATTCATACACCTTTGCTTCTCTGTTGTCCATTGCCTTGCCTTGCATCGATAAGTAGGAAAATCTAATTGGATACTTGCTAATAACGTTGCAATTACAAACGATCGTATAATTTAATAAAAATAGCACAAAGTTAATGTCTGATCAAATTAAAGCTGATTTCTTGATACACCTGTCATAATAGAGAAAGAAACAAACAAGACAAATGTTTGTTGGTTCAATTTCATACAAAAAAGGAAAGGTAAATAAGAAACAAAAATGGGAAGCAATCCATTTATAACTATTTTAACATATAAAATGTTTTATAAGCATCCTAAGGAATTACAAATTAATTTATATCTAATAGTTATTCTACTTTTCTACAATGATATATTAATATAGCAAAATCAAGTGAGTTAAGTATACTGAATTTATATGGCAATAAACTCTTCCATTTATTGTCAATCACCGTTTCTATTTTTGCATACTGGACATAAACTATAATGTCCTGTTCAAGTGTGTTTGCTGCAAACTAACATGACCACATTAAATTATTAATGCCAATATAATTGAATCATTTTATTACACTCTATATTTACATACCATACAACATAACCACTATGAACTAACTCAAAACACTGGAACAATACTTAGCAAGTTGTAGCGGTCCAATGCAGTCGCCAAAGTTATTACTTTTGTCATATGTTATGTTAATAGTAAAACACTCATTTTTAGAATATGGGATTGAACATGTTGATTTTTGAAATATCTTATATTTATATAATTGATAGCTGTGTTGAAATTCAAAGAAATATTATTTGAATCAACTGGAAATTGATTCCAAACAATTCCATTTAACAATATATAGAAACGTTACTTGTGGAAATGATGAATTCTACTATAGCTTCAATCTTTAAACTTTACCCTTTTTTAAACCAAAATCTAATAACAAAACATATATAATATATCATGTATTAACATACGAAACTAAATAGTTAGACATGCCTTATCATTGTAATAGAATAAAAAAACAGAGCTAATCAAGATTTTGGACACATCAAAAAGGGTAGTGTTTGTTTTTTGCTACAATTCAAAATAGAACATTAAATTAGGAAAAAAATATTTAATTTTTACATGTTTAGATGAATACACGAAGATTCAACATAATTAATTGCTACAACCACTCTATGAACAGATGCATGCATCTTATCTTAATTTTAAGGAAGAAATAAAATTTTAAATTAATTTCTTAAATAAGATATGTTGCTACTATTAATTTGAGATTGATGATATATCTAGCACCAAGGTAAATAAAAATCTTAGCAGATATTAGATTAATTAACTAATTTAATCAATGGCTAATGATAGATATCTATAGTCCATAAAGAACCAAGCTTAGTAGCATAACAAATCAAATGGTATAAACAAACAAAAACTAGGATTGTTACATGAAATATGGTACATGAAGGCAGATCATTGTCGGATCGACGATTAAATCGCGATTCTATCTTACATCCCTAGATCTCTGTCATACCTCAAATTCTAACATTGACAAAATAACAAATTAAATTGTTATGAAAATGATAGCTTCAGTTACAGTTTGATTCAAACTGAACATGTAATCGCACTGTGAGAACATGTGTTCGAACTATATGTCATTGACAGTGTAAAAGCACATAAGGAGTTAGAATCCGAACATAATAACCCGATAAATCTTTCTACACATAAGGACTTAGAATCCAAACACAATAACTCAATAAATCTTTCTTTAACTTGAAAAATAGTGGTACGGAATTAAAATCGAGTTAGTTAATTAAGTTAGAAGCTCATCCGACGAAGCAACGTTCTTGCTATAAAATTCTCAATTCTTTAGAATACCCTTTGCACCCTGAATGTTCAAGCATCAAAGAATAGTCAACTAACTTTTAATCCAGTGGTAATGAGTTCCCAATTAAGAATTAGCATTTTTTATTCACTTTATAAGGGAGTTTGTATTTTAGAGTAAAAGTTCCATCGTTGATTATTACTATTGTTATTTGAAACTGAATATGGCCTAACTTGCCATAGCATTGTTATAAATTAGATAATGCCAGTATAAGACCATTATTCATTCTAATTGATAGCAACATATGTGATGCCTTTTCGTCTTTTTGACCACTTGGATCGCTATCTCAAATCATTTGGCATCTAGTAGTTTATACTTAGAAATAGGGCATAGGTGAGAGATACAAAGTTAACCATTTTGAAATGATGCTGACGGATGAATGGAATTTAAAGATATCAAACTATATCGTTAGGATGTGTTACAGATTTATAGCATGCATGGGTCCACTTTGTTATTCGGTGGTAGACTATTTTCTAAATTGAATTACCATCAGCTACTTGATTCTCATTTACTTATCGATTATACAACTATAAAAAGAATCAGACTAAGTTTGTTTTTTCAGTGCATCTATAGGAAAATAACTTTTAGTAACTTGACAAACAAATATGCACTAGATTCCGTGTTATTATATATATAAAAACAGTGTGCATACTATTTAAGTGAAATAAGCTTAAATTTTAGATATATCATACACGCGTTTAGTAAGCTAACATTGTATGTGAAATCATGAAAAAAGGGAGACAGAAAGATAATTCTATCAACTTTGAAATTATTGCTATAAGGAAATTATGCTGTAAAAGAACAAATGGCTAAATAATAAATCATAAGTGTTCTTTTAATGTTGACAACATCCAAGCCACTGGACCAAAAAAAAAATAACTCTAGATCCAAAGCTTAGATTGTTACTTGGAATAGGGTAAATGAAGGCAGATCATTGTCAGATCGATGATTAAATCGTGATCCTATCTTGCATCCCTTGATCTCCATCGCACCCCAAATTCCAGCGCCCACCGCCTCCCCGATCTCTAACAAATTTGAATAAGATTCAGCCCGAAGATTTCTCCACTCCTCCCTCTCGCATCCTGAAGAAACAATGCAAAAACAAAATTGAATTTGGACTTAAATTAGGGGGAAATGAATATTCAGATTACGATTAGAAGGAAGAAATGGAAGAAAGAATGAAAGGATTATCTTAAACGAATAAGTGGAGAGCTCGGTCGAATGCAAAGGAGTAGAAAACATGACTTTTTATATCATGAAATGACAAAGGGGCTTATGCACTCTTGAAACCAAACTCAGTAATCATAGTATAGTATAGATTCACTCTATTTTGATTTATATACCACTCATATTGCCCGCCTGTAAAAATATTTAATATCTTAAATAATTTCATTACATAGGAAGATTCATGAGTAATATTTCTCTATCACTTCTTTTTAAAAGAAAATTTCCTACAAAACCTTTTATGATATATATATTTTTTGATATTCAATATTTATTCACATTTCCATTAAAAGCCCCTTTTAAAGTATAAACTCTATACTTATTTTTCCAAATTTCCAAAAAAAATTCTTATTATTGGGTTGGACTCAAAGTGGACTTCTAACTATTCCATTGTGAACATCTTTCCTTCAATCCACTAACTTACCACCTTCCAAATCCGAAAACAATCATTAACTAGGAGTTATCATTTCAAACCCTTCTTCCGAGACTTCTCAATCTTCCACTATCTATAACATATAGACCCTCAATTACCCTTTATCTTGATTTATTGTACATCATCAATTGGCAATCAAATTGGGGATCGAATTGGGATATCAAAGCCTGATTAGGGAGTCATCTACCATCCAATTTTAGGGATATTCCATATGCAACCACTCTATAAATGGAATTATTATTATTTTAGCATATACTATATTTATATTTATATAAAAATTACAAATATGTTCACTCTACGTTTCTTAATCTTCCAGATCGACTAACCTTTGCTCTTATACCAAATGTAACAACCCGCACTCCGGTATCCTAGATTTTCGCAATCTTGAAAACCCAAGTCCACTAAAATACAGATTGTTGGTTTGATATCTTCTAAAAGAGAAATTATATCAGAGCACTAATGGTAATAATTCATAATGGAAATAAATAAATATAAAAGATCGTAATAATCACTGACCAAGAGTAGACATCACAAATGCCAAGTGCCTCCGCCAAACAACTACTCCAAAACAATACTAGTGCCTACGCTCTAAATTCTGTGGTTATAATGAGGAGGGGATCAGAACAACATTCTGGTGACTGATAAATGATACATCTTATACATAATACTAGCTTATGTCAATTGTTCGCTATTTCTTATTATCTTAGATTTTATCATTAGTCGCTACAACTCCCTCGCTGCGTAGGAATCATTCCCATCTACCTTCCATAGATATATATTTATATATACACGCATACATCATCCACTAAAAGACCGAGATACTATCTGCAACACTACCACGTCTATACCCATATTATCCAAGAGTGTTACAAAGTAATAATGTTGAGTAATACGAAGAATAATTTGATATGGCATACATATGTGGATATTCATTTGGTCTAACAATGGTACATATTAAAACAATGAATAAATAGTTCACTTATGCACACAAAGTATCGGTACAAAGTAATAAACACATGTTTCAGGATAGAAGAACACATGATATATAGTAAATAATAGAGTTCACAGAATCGGTCGTAGTGACAAGATATAATGTATATAAAATATACAGGGTATGATATGCATCAATGTTAAGTACATTCATGAGTCAATTCAATAAAAAATAATATACAACAATGCCAAATATCTAGCCTCATTTAAGCTCAGAAAATATTTGCCTGTCTTATTGTCCCTGTACTTCAAATATCTCGGACCGGCTGAAGTATTATATAAATAACACACGGGTCAGACTATATCTAAATATATGGCTCAAAACATAAAAAATATAGAATACACATAATATAATGACGACGATGACATACTAATAATAGTGTATCATAATAGCAACACTTTCAAATACAATATAAAGATGTCATCACCCATACAAAACCCATCTAATTAGAATTCACATAAACAACATCGTATGGGCAAATCATTCATAACTTGAAATAGCTATCAAATCCAGAAACAACAATAATGAGACATCCTTAAGTATAACCGACCAAGAACACTGTAGTGCCCAAATATCTCTCAATCTCACAATATAAATTATCATCACAGGAAAAAAAGAAATCATCCAGCAAATAAGGCTAATACACAACAATGCCCTAATATATTATCATAAAATCATATAATCAATATATAATGTGAGATAGCCAATCAAATCATCCAAATGATATCCAATATCATACAAATCACAAGTATAACCCATCACAATCAATAAATAAGGCTATCTTTAGAATATCAAACCAAAAGTGCGGATATACGGGGACTGACTACACTTTAGACTCAACTAGCATATAATCTAGTCAACTTATCACATGAAAAAGATATGTATTCCAATCCACTACACACACATATATACCGTGAATCTAATGGGAGACTGACAGTCTCCTACCGCAAGCCTACTCAAGGAACATAGGTCAACTTTCTAACTAAAGAATAACCATCATTTCCTTAATCTTTGAGGCACACACATATATATACCATGAATCTAATGGGAAACTGACAGACACCTACCTCAAGCCTGCTCCAGGAACACATGTCTACACGCCTACCGTAGTGTACCGTATATTCCTTCATTCTTCAGTTACCTCGACGAACACATTGATCCTATCCACAAATGGTTCGCTACGCTAGCGTCGGTCATGACCATGTTACGCCTTTAAACGTAACTGACTACTGGCCTAAGCGACATAAAAGGGCTATGGGCTAGAACCGTCTACTAATACCAATACTCCGATGCACGTCATAGGGACAAAACATAATACTCATCAAGGGACCTACAATACTCATCGAAGGGACATGTATAACGATGTCGTGGATCTGGGGCATGAACCCACGATCAGGCCACTAGGGTGGATGCCGGCCGATGTGGTTCACTCCCGAAAATAAAGGAACCTGAACTCAAAGTGGATGGTCATATATTGCTCATACCCTATCACTGCATGTATCTCTAATAATAAGCTGACACATGGCTCTCATATGCAATTTCTATCAACAAGATACTCCTAAATGAGTATCTCATGGATCCATGAGTCTAATCCTTGTTTGAGTGACATTTACGTATAACGAATAATCAAACAAATAACATAACGGGGTCCCATACAACATAATGTTACTTGAATAATTATTCATTTCTCATAAACTATAATCGATCCGCACTAGATATCTCTATAAACCAGTCCGACGAATAACTAGAAAACTATTGCCGAATGCTCCATCCCAAATGATATTACTAATCCGTTTATTCGTATTTCTCATTATATGGAAATAAAATATAACACAATCATATCAAGGATGTCATCATCATATCATAATAAATTTATTAAGCAAGTCTACTCAATGGTGAATCACTCATAATATCAAGATCTGTGTAAGTTATGAGAAATCAGAAGATATAGAAATTATACTTAAATCTCAATTTTGATTCAAACATTATAAATATAAGAATAAGACTTATTATAACAATCTTTAATAAATTAAAATAGATGGTCAAATATTTTTATAAAATAATTAAAGATCGATTTATTAATCAGATATATACTTACAGAAGTTTTACTGTAATCTCCCGCAATTATTATTTCATGATAATATATATGTATATATAAACTTTAAAATATATTATATTTGTTTCTAACCATAATTTTAAATCATAGTTCTATATCCAATTCAATTGGGGATATAACAATTTCTTTTAAATTATTTCATACAAGAAAATTCCCATATTATAAAAGGGACTTTCACCAATACTCTTTATAAAAAGAATCTCTTAAATGCTGTAATTTTTTCTAATATATTGTCTAATAGTGACACATTATATTTTCTTATAAACCGATTCCAAATCTTATATTCAATAATTAATTCAAACAAAAAATTCAACCAAAAATAATCTAATCAATGATATAATTTAATGTACTCAAACAATTGCAATTACTAATGGGATGATTATAAACACAAATGGAAAACAATAAAATTAGATATAGTTGTGAGTTTGGAATTAACCCACCGAACGATGATTGCATATCCACAATATCTATTAACAAATACCCCTGCTCATTTCCATTGTAGGCCCACTATCAACATCCACTTTATGTCACCTCATCCAGGACGTATTCTTCCTCATCGACGACCAGCATTCTAAGCCACAATGTTGGAATCTCGACCCTTACCACTAATCTTCATGTGCCTTCAAGTCACACCCACTAAATCGCCTCCAAAAGCCAGCGAAAGAGGATATCGAAAAACTTAAAAATTGAATTAGGGGATTATATTTTAATTTACATCTTATTTTCTTAATTTAGAGATGAGAATATATTTTTGGTTTTTTCGATATCTTGAAATGCAAGGTAGATGACGATGATCTCATGAAGTCTCTCTTTAAGGGAAAAAAATGAATAAACGAATTAAAATTAGATAAACGAAAATTTTGGAATTTAGTTGAGTTTAAGTTAATTTTGGGCTTTGGGCTTAAGATTAGGTTATAAAGAATAAATATTTGTTTTTTTTCTTAAGCTAAATTCAGTTTGATTTAAGTTATTATTTTATTTCATCTTTATCTACTTTATAAAATATTACTTAACACATTTTTAACTTATTTAAATCTAAATATCACAATTCTTCAATTTAAATCCTTCTATAAAATAATTGCCAAACCAATTTATTTAATAAACTATCAAATTCCAATCTTAAATAAATTTCTATAGCTAATGTTATTTAATTATTATTTAAAATTGGATTGTTACAGGTTTCTTCCCTTAACAAAATTGCGTCCTCACAATTTCCTATAAGGAGAAATCTATAACAAATTTTAATTATACAAAACTTAGTTATACCAATTTCAACTTCATATGTATATAATTCTTTCCATAAATAAGAATAACGTTATAGAGTAATAATAACTTCATTAAACAAATATAACTCTGATATGTATAATCAATTTTGCTACATTAAACAAAGGGATCTTTCGACTGAGTCGAAGGCATAGGTGTGAAAGGGGGTTGACCTGCATCTATAAATAAGACCTAAGGGGTCCAGTTTTGGGGACCAAATTTTGGAATCCCAAATTCGTTTCTTATGCTCCAATTTCTTAGCTGCAATTAAATCTTTTAAAAGCTCTCTTAGTTGTAACTCATTGTGGATTATTAATAAAAGAGAAGTGGCTGGGTCATTAAGAATTTTGACGATGAGGAAGATCATACAGATCATTAGCTAGGCTAATGATCAATTCCACGTGATTCTAGCCTGTTCTCTTAACTTCTTTTTGTCTATGCTATGTATAGGAATAACTTAAGTACATACAGTCGAAGCCCATCATCATCGAAACCAACATCGAACAATGAAAACATGAATAATGATGAGGTTTCAACATTGATGAGTCTATAATTCTAGGGGATATCCAGGTCGATCTTATGTATGGAAAATAGAGTCAGGCTTAGGCAGCTAGACCTATTTCGAAAGGGTGGAGCCCCACTCGACTCAGTCGAAAGGTGGTTTCGTATGGGCCTCAGTTTCTAATTGATTAACAATTGTACAAAGAGGAACTCATTCAAAAGGGATTTATCCCAGATCCATCTACAACCCTTTCGAAGGGGTTCCATAACAAAAGTAGCGAAACCATAGTGTCGAAAGCTGCTTTGTCATATTAGTGAAACATACATCCCTTTCGACAAGATCGAAAGGGTCGGGACAAGCCTTTCGACATGGTCGAAAGGAAAGAAGAGCTAAGATGATTGGCTACTTCGACACACTCAAAGGAAAGATTTCGAGCAAGATGCAACATTTTTAGCCTGCATTCCTAAACTAACTTCTTAATGCTGAATATGCAAGTATATGATTTTTGTTTGATGATAATAAACACACACACACACACACACATATATATATGTATGTATGTATGTATTCATTTAAATATATTTGTTAATGTACTATTTTATTTTTAGAAAATTAAATAAATATTTGATGAATAAAATAAATAACATAGAGTTTAAATTGAAGCAGATATTTTATTCAAACCAATATTTATTACAATTTTGAATAGTACCAATAAGAGCTCTCACTATATATATACACATTTTCAATTACAATACAAATTTGACCACATCACAATTTTCACATACATTTGCACCTCACTACACATCACTCGTTCACTTCACTCGTATTTATCTTCAACTTCAGTCCAGAATGAATCCAGCATCTGAGCAATATGTAAAAATATACACCGACACAGTAAAATTGAAAATAAAATATTTTTGCAGTATAAAATAAAATGTAATTTTTTAAAATAATATTTGCCTTAGTTATTTGGATTAATCGTCATCATTTAATTCTGAGTTCATCAAACGTGAACAGATTGTGACATGCACAGTGTATCATCGTACAATAAGGCTGTGCACACCAATATACACACTTGATAAAATTACAGGGACAGGTGAGCACAAGGTCAAATCCAAATCAAAATCCGGGTTCAACTCAAGTGCAATAAAAATAAAGTCACAGTATCAGCACAAGGTCAAACCCGAGTTACAAGCTGGATTCAACTCAGGTGCACTACAAAACATCACAAAACTGTCAAGCACAAGAATTCAAATACAATCAAACAAGAACAAGTCGTGACCAAAACAGTACCAGACTCGACCAAGATTACAATGTACACAAGTGAATGATACTTCAACTACCAGAGACCAAATACAAAAACGTGCGTGCATACACATTGCAACCTGACTCAAGGAAATGTACAATGAGGTGAAGATATCAAGTACACTAATACTAAACAGAAACATGGCATGAACCAAGTTAATCAGAGACTTAAAAACCAAGACCAAACTAAAATTACAGAAAGAAACTCACCACAATGCAACGATAGTAATAGTTTCAAAATAATTTCAAGCATCAGGTCGGGTATGCTACAGATATGAACACACATATATATGCAGTGCAAACTCGGCCAACATGTCAAAGTGAACCAGACCAGAAAACAAAGACCAAAACAAATGCAACATGAAAACAACTCATGATCAATGCATATGAAGCAGCCAGATCTGACTGAAGTGTTCAAATATACACATATGTGACACAACAAGTGCATGTGGATATACAGATGGAAACAAATACTATCAAGACATCAAGCCTGGCAACATGGAATCAAAGTGAAGATTACATGAAGTCAATACAAACACATACACACTTGTACATAAAATATGAATATGACAAACTGTACATGAACAGACATGCTAAAGTCAAAAGATTAAAACAAACAGCATGGCACAAAGACAAAAACCAACAAACATTGCAACCCAGAGCTTAAAGCAACCTCAGATTCAAATGGAAGTGGTCAGTGCAATGCAAGATAGTGATCGAATGACCAAAGTCAAAAAATCAGAGAATCAAAACTGTGGTAGCAAGTTCTAACAAATCTCAACAGCACAAGATCAAGCAACAACAAGTGTACATGTCAATGAAGTTTCAAGTCAAGGCCGAAGCCATCAGAAATTCACGGAAACAAAAATGACAGTTCAAAGCCGTGGCTGTCAAGAAATGGATTGGTTCAAAATCGAAACCGTGTCAACCAAGTAACAAGAAAATATATGAAATTGAAGAAGTCAGAAATCATCCCAATCATTCAATCATAATCAAACGGAAAGCGTAAAATTATCAGGCGATTTCGTATAAAATATACGAATGAAAATATAGGGGTTCGAACCCTATATAAACCCTAAACATCATCGGCAAAGGAGTATTCGAGTTCAAGCAACAAGAACAACCATTCAACTCGAATCAAAGTCGAGGGTAATATAAAAAGAAAAGGAGACACACATACCAAATTCAAAGCATCATTCAACTTCAATGAATTCAAGTAGCCGAAAGCAAGACAGAGCTAGAGGGTCGATTGCCGAATCAAAAAAAAGAAGTATCCACTGTAGTTGATCAACATTCAAGCGGCGCCTTCAATTTTCGAATGTCCTAGTTATCAGAGAAAGAGGAATGAACGAGCTAAAGAAATTGCCATTTTCTACAGAGCAAGTTAGGCCGAACAAAATAAAAGGAGAAAGGGAACTATTATCACTGTACTTTATTTGGGCCGGCAATTATTTATAGGCCTTTAAAAATTAGGGTTTCATTGTTTTATTGTTTTAATTTGTATTTTCTGTTTTAAACAATCGTATTTTCTAGTCGTATGACTAGGGGACAAACTACGTTGCGTATTTTGAGAATTCGAACTCAATAGTTGAGTTGTGGCAGGGTTTTGAGCATAGAGTTAGGTTAGTCGATAGCGGGTGTCGTAAGTTTACGTGTGTAAGCGTATGACTATCTAATTTCTAGTAGAAACCTTAGGGGCAGCACGTAGGCAGGGCTTTGCCAAAGCTGGGTAAATTTGTTTGTGCTATTTTCTACATTTTTTATTCTGCTATTATCTGTGCTGTTGTTACACGACTATATCTGTGTTGCAAATATTTTATATTCTTCCACATAAATTTTTATAATTGATAGTATCATCCTATTCACCCCCTCCCTTTAGGGTGAAATCGATCCTACAAGTAATATCAGAGCTAGGAACAAAAGCCATTTTTGTTTTAAAAAAATTGATTTTTCAACAACCAATTTTACTTCACAAATCTAATAATCTGGCTTCTTTTAATACTACTTTTGCTGAGGGTCGATCTAGTATATTTCCTCCTATATTTGATGGAACAAAATTTTTAAATTGGAAATTAAAAATGAATTTTTTTCTGAAATCCATTGATGTATGGAATATTGTTGAAACTAGTTACAAGACACTAATAGTTATGATAGATAATCAAGAAATAGAAAAACCTATGAATCTATGGACAAATTCTGAAATTAAACTGCTGACGGAAAATATCAAGGTTATGAATGCTATTATTTGTTCTTTAGATCAAATTGAATATAATTTTGTTTCACATGGTTTAACTGTGCAGAAAATCTGGTACACACTTGAAGCAGTTCATAAAGGAACATCCCAATCTCATCATGAAGGTTTTAATAGTCAGTGTTTCACAGGGGAAACAAATAATAGTGAAAGTGAAGAACCAAATGAAGTGTGTTGGTAGGCTAAGAAACGAGAAGAATGGTATCTAGATTCTGGTTTCCCTAGGCACATGACAGGCGACAAATCAAAGTTTCTTAGCCTAGAAAAACACAAAGAAGGGAGAGTCACTATGGGCAACAACGAGAAATGCAAGATTATTGGTAAAGGTAAAACAGGTAATGGTAAGTTTACCTCAAATGATGTATTATATATTGAAAACCTACACCATAATCTAATCTCATTTAGTCGGTTGTGTGACAAAGGAATGAATATTATTTTTGATTCTGACCTATGCAAAAATGTTGACCAATCATCAAAAGAAGTCTTATTTTCAGGTAAGAGGAAAGGTAATATATACTCTCTATCTTTTGATGATCTCACTCTTTCAAAATGTTTGGTAGCTAAGGACGCTGAAGTGAATTTATGGCATAGACGATTAGGGCATGCTAGCGTGAGTCTATTAAACCAATTCAAAAGTAAAGATCGGGTAAGAGTTTTTCCATATCATGATTTTGAAACGGAAATTTTATGTAAAGCATGTACCATGGGAAAACTTAAAAATTCATCGTTTCATGCCAAGAACAATGTAAGCACTTCTAGAGTTCTTGAACTAGTTCATATAGATTTGTTTGGACCTAACGATATTGCAAGTCTAGGTGGCGAGAAATATTGTTTTGTATTGGTTGACGATTACTCTAGATACACATGAGTATATTTTTTAGCTAAAAAATTAGAAACGTTTTCTTACTTCACCAAATTCACAAAATTAGTTCAAAATAAAAAAGGAGTTTCTATTATTTCACTAAGAAGTGATCATGGAGGAGAATTTGAAAATTATGAATTTGAAAATTTTTGTGATGAAAATGGATTTAGACATGAATTCTCTGTCCCATGTACTCCACAACAAAAAGGCGTAATCGGAAGAAAAATCGAACCCTACAAGAGTTGGCTAGATCTATGATAAACAAGTATGAATTACTCATGTCTTTTTGGGCAGAGGCAATAAATACAGCCTGTTACATAATGAATAGAGTCATAATTAGGCTAATTCTTAGGAAAACACCATATGAATTATGGTTCAGCAAAAAGCCAAACATTGCTTATTTCAAGGCTTTTGGTTGTCCGTGTTTCATTCTTAATACAGGTGATCAACTGGGAAAATTTGAGGCAAAAGCTGATAAAGGGATGTTCAAGGGATACTCATCCAGAAGCAAAGCTTATAGAGTATACGACAAAAGGACAAGAACAATCATGGAGTCAATCAATGTGAAATTTAATGAAGGAATTGAGGATCAAAACAAGGAAACAATCAAAAGCGATATAGAAGAGGAGAGCGACAAAGATGAAAATGAAAAACCAAAAGAAGCCACAACCATAAAAGAAGTCCGAAGAAATATGGATCGAGAGAAATTGAAATTCAAAGCAGATCATCCTCCAGAGTTGGTAATAGGAAATCCTATTACAGGTATTCAAACTTGTTCTTCTTTTATAAATTTGTGTGATTTGTGTCTATACAATGGATTTATCTCAGAAATTGAACCCAAAGACATAGATATAACTCTTAATAATGAAAATTGGTTTATGGCTGTGCAGAAGAGCTAAATCAATTTGAGCGAAATGATGTTTGGACTCTAGCTCCTAGACCTAATGATTGTCCAGCTATAGGAACAAAATGGATCTTTAAAAACAAATATGATGCATCTTGAAACATGATTAGGAATAAAGCTAGATTGGTTGCTAAAGGCTATAATAAAATTGAAAGAATTGACTTTGATGAAACTTTTGCACCAGTAGCAAGGCTAGAGTCCATTAGGATATTGTTATCTTTTGCTTGCTACAAAGGATTTAAACTAAGACAAGTAGATATTAAAAGTGCTTTTCTTAATAGAATTTTGAAAGAAGATGTATTTGTTGAACAACTAGAAGGTTTTGAAAGTTTTGGATACCCTAATCATCTATATAAACTTTAGAAAGCATTATATGGATAAAAACAAACTCCTAGATCTTGGTTTGAATGTCTTAGCATTTATCTCCTTGAAAATAGGTTCAAAAAGGGTTGTGTAGACACCACACTGTTCCTATTGCATGAAAATAACGATCTTTTGATTGTTTAAATATATGTTGATGATATCATTAATGGTTCCACTAACCATGTGTTGTATGAGAAATTTGAAAAATTATGTAGGAAAATTTTGAAATGAGTTTGGTTGGAGAGTTAAAATTCTTTTTAGGATTTCAAATCAAACAATGCGATAAAGGTACATTCATCTCTCAAACGAAATATATTAGGAACTGGTCAACAAATTTGGATTGAAAGATGCTAAACCTGCAAAAAACCCCATGAGCAAAACATACAAGGATGACAAAGGTAAGGCAGTCGATCAAAAACAATATCGAGGAATGATTGGATCACTTCTTTATCTTACCGCTTCTAGACCTTATATCATATTTTCTGTCTGCTTATGTGCACGATTTCACTCTAATCCAAAAGTGTCTCATTTAAAAGCTTTTAAAAGAATTATAAGATATTTTTTGCACACCCTACGTTTTGGTCTTTGGTATCAAACTAACGATAACTTTGAATTAAAAGGATATTGAGATGTAGATTATACTGGAAGTTTAGTTGATAGAAAAAGTACAAGTGACAGTGTTTTATGTTAGGACATTCATTGGTTGCATGGTCAAGTAGAAAACAAAATTATATTGCATTATCCACCATAGAGGTAGAGTATATTGCTCTAAGTGGTTGCTCTACTCAAATTTTATGGATGATACAAACTTTCCAAGACTATGTTCTAAATTTTAAACGTGTACCACTAATGTGTGATAGTAAAAGTGCAATTGCTCTCACAAATAATCCCGTACATCATTCATGGACAAAACAAATAGATGTTAGACATCATTTTAATAGAGATCATATTTCCATAGAAAATATATGCATAAATTTCATTTCAACCGATTCTCAACTGGTAGACATTTTTACAAAACCCCTTCCAGAAAATAATTTTTGTCGACTTCGTCTCAACTTGGGCATTTTAGAAAATTGATTCTATATTTTTAATTATGATCTTAAATGTTAACATTAACTTATCTTGCTTCCTATTGATTATCAAAAAGAAAAATAGTGATTAAAAAAGTGATGAGTGTTGATATTAATCATATATTACAACTTGAGACAATATAATTAGAAAATTTATTTAGAAATTTAAACAAGAGTTATAAAACTTTTTGTTGGTAAAAATTCCATAATCATCTCTAATTCTATCATATTTCTATCGACCATTACTCATCAAAATCCAATATAGTATGTCAATATTTGGTATTCAAACGGGAAACCATTCGTTTTTCATTTCATTATTTTTTTTGAAACAAAAACATCCAAAGTATTCACTCTCATTTAAATGTCCTTATGGTTATGCATGGGTGAATTACTTGGAATTTTTATCTGCTTTCATGCTCATTTAAAAGTCCTCGGCGTTATGCATGTATGGAACATATGTTGAAATTGATTAATTAAATAGATTTAAGTTGATTCTAGTCCCATTTAAAAGTTATCACAGTTATGTATGGTTAGAAGATACTTGAATTCATTTTTTAAAAAAAAATTGGGAATTCTACTAAGCTCATTTAAAAGTCCTAACGGTTATGCATGGTTAGTAGATATTCAAATTCCTGATATATATATACCACAATAGACACAACTATATGGTTTATAAGATGATATCATCTCTATCATTCTAAAGTGGAATATGCGTTAAACAGAGTATTTATGATTTTTGTTTGATTTTTTATTGAAATTTAATATTTATATTCGATTGAGTTTTAATGTTGTATTACTATCTATCACTTTATCTCTATTTTTCTAACATTAATACTCTTTTGCTGATAACAAAAAGCGGAGAGAAAAGTTAAGATTTTGGCAAATAAAGGTCAAATATTTTCTATTTACATCTAGGCCCATTTGCATATTTTTTATTTACATGCATATATGTATGGGAAGCTTGTGTAGAGAGGGAGCATTTAAATAAGAGGAGGAAATAGAGTCTATCAAAGATCAAATACATTTAACAAATTCAAAATCTTAAATATATGTTTGTTATCATCAAAAGGGGAAGATTGTTGAATATGCAAGTATATGATTTTTGTTTAATGATAATAAACATATATATATATATATATATATATATTCATTTAATTTTATTTGTTAATGTACTATTTTATTTTCAGAGAAATAAATAAATATTTGCTGAATAAAATAAATAACAAAGAGTTTAAATTCAGACAGATATTTTATTCAAACAAATATTTATTACACTTTTGAATAGTGCAAATTTGAGCTCTCACTATATATATATATATATATTCATATTTTCAATTACAATACAAATTTGACTACATCACAATTTTCATATACATTTGCACCTCACTACGTATCACTCATTCACTTCACTCGTATTTATCTTCAACTCCAGTCCAGATTGAATCCAACATCTAAGCAAAATCTGCAAAAATATACATCGACGTAGTAAAATTGAAAAAAAAAATATTTTTGCAGTATAAAATAAAATGTAATTTTTGAAAATAATATTTGCCTCATTATTTGGGTTGTTCTCATCGTTTAATTCAGAATTCATCAAACACGAACAGCTTGTGACATGCACAGTGCATCACTGTACGTGCCACAAGGCCGTGCACACCAATATATAAACTTGATAAAATTACAGGGACAGGTGAGCACAAGGTCGAACCCAAATCAAAAGCCGGGTTCAACTCAAGTGCAATAAAAATAAAGTCACGATATCATCATAAGGTCAAACCCAAGCTACAAGCTGGATTCAACTCGGGTGCACTATAAAACATCACAAAAGTGTCGAGCATAAGAATTCAAATACAATCAAACGAAAACACAGTCTTGACCAAAATAGCACCAGACTCGACCAAGACTACAATGTACACATGTGAATGGTACTGCAACTACCAGAGACCGAATACAAAGATGTGTGTGCATACACATTGCAACGTGACTCAAGGAAATGTACAATAAGGTAAAGATATCAAGTGCACCAATACTAAACAGAAGCATGGAATGAACAAAGTTAATCCGAGACTTCAAAACCAAGACCAGACTATAATTACAAAAAGAAACTCGCCACAATGCAACAACAGTAGCAGTTTCAAGTAATCTCAATCATTAGGTCGAGTATGCTACAGATATGAACGCACATATATATGCAGTGCAAACTCGGCCAACAGGTCAAAGTGAACCAGACCAGAAAACAAAGACCAAAACAAATGCAACATGAAAACAACTCAAGATCAATGCATATGAAGCAACCAGATCTGACTGAAGTGTTCAAGTATACACATATGGTGATACAGCAAGTGTATGGGGATATACAGATGGAAATAAATACTATCAAGGCTTCAAGCCTGGCAACATGGAATCAAAGTGAAGATTATATGAAGTCAATACAAACACATACACACGTATATACGTAAATATGAATATGACAAACTGTACAGGAACAGACATGCCAAAGTCAAAATATTAAAATGAACAGCATGGCACAAAGACAAAAACTAACAAACATTGCAGCCGAAAGCTTAAAGCAACCTCAGATTCAAATGGCAGTGGTCAGTGCAATGCAAGATAGTGATCGAATGACCAAAGTCAAAAAATCAGAGAATCAAACCGTGGTAGCAAGTTAGAACAAGCTCAACAGCATAAGATCAAGCAACAACAAGTGTACAGGTCAATGAAGTTTCAAGTCAAGGCTGAAGCCATCATAAACTCACGGAAACAAAAATGTTAGTTCAAAGCCGTGGTTGTCAAGAAATCGATCGATTCAAAATCGAAACTGTGTCAACCAAGTAACACGAAAATATACGAAATTGAAGAAGTCAGAAATCATCCCAATCATTCAAGCATAATCAAACGACAAGCGTAAAATTATCAAACAATTTCGTATAAAATATACGAATGAAAATTTAGGGGTTCGAACTGTGTATAAACCCTAAACATCATCGGAAAAGGAGTATTCGAGTTCAAGCAACAAAGAACGATCATTCAACTGGAATCAAAATCGAGGGTAATATGTATCGAAAAGGAGACAAACGTACCAAATTCAAAGCATCATTTAACCTCGACGAATTGAAGTAGCCGAAAGCAAGACAGAGCTAGAGGGACGATTGTAGAATCAAAACAAAGAAGTATTCACTGTAGTCGATCAACATTGAAGCGGCGCCTTCAATTTTCAAAAGCCCTAGTTATCAGAGAAAGAGAACGAGCTAAAAAAATGCCATTTTCTATAGAAGTAGTTGGGCCGAACAAAATTAAAGGGGAAAGGGAATTATTATCACTGTATTTTGTTTGGACTGGCAATTATTTATGGGCCTTTAAAAATTAGGGTTTAATTGTTTTAATTTTTATTTGCTTTTTTAAACAATCGTATTTTCTAGTGTGTGACTAGGGGACAAACTACGTGGCGTTAGATTAGTAGATAGCGGGTGTCGCAAGTCTACGTGTGTAAGCATCTGACTATCTAATTTCTTATAGAAACCTTGGGGCAGCATGTAGGCAGGGTTTTGCCGAAGCTGGGTAAATTCGTGTGTGCTATTTTCTGCATTTTTTACTATTATCTGTGCTGCTGTTACATGACTATATGTGTGTTGCAAATATTTTATATTCTTCTGCATAAATTTTTATAATTGATAGTATCACCCTTTTCACCCCCCTCTAGGGTGAAATCGATCCTACACTTTATGATAACCCGGATTTCGGATGTTTGTTAATTGAAAAATTAACTGGGTTAATTAATAATAAATACTAATTTATAGATTGCACAAATACATCTGAGAATAAAATATATATATATATGGATATATATATATATATATATATATGAATTTGAGTTTTAATAAATGCTGATATCTAGATGAGTAAATTAAACTGTTGGTAATAAACAAAGATAAATAGATATGCAAACTCTTTTAGTTGGAGGTTATAAGTGTGTGTGTATATATGCCTATGGAATAAAATTTAGGGAAGTTTGTAATAATATGAATATAATATTAAAATCCATAAGATATTCTATTTATTCCAAAGTTATATTTTTTCTTCAAAATCCCAAAAAATAAATTAGATTAAAACTCTACATTTTGAAATACTAATATATATGTAGTTATTAATTAATGTATAAATAGGTTTTATATTATTTCTTTAAAAGTTACATTAATTAATAACAGAGAATGTATAAGTATAAAAGATAAAAATAAAATATAAATAAATATAAAAATGCATAAGGACAAGTGGTAGCTTATAAATCATCTAAATAACAAATGTGAGTAGATTAATAAGTATAATGCCAAATGTTAACAAATCTAACAAGTGTCACTAATTATTTTATTTTCATTTATATTTTAAATAAAATCATGATTTAAGTCTATATATCCATCTTTCTTTTCTCTTCATTACTTTTTTCTATCCTCATATTTTCAAATGTAAAGAGAAACAAAATCTGTAAATCAAAATACAAACTAGAAAACTCATAGCCTGTAATCAAATTTTGCAAACCAGAAAAAAATAATATCTAACAATTTATTACTTCAAGTCAACTAAGAAATTCAAACCAGAGAAAAATCAAACTGCCTCAAGCTTTTCTAGAGCAAGAATTTAAGCTTTCAATTGAGCAAAATCAAAGACCAAAGCTATGAGACCCGCCCTTCTACTCCCAGAAAGACGTATCATCATTAAGAAAGAAAGGGACAGAAATAGAAAAGAATAGAAAGAAAGAACAACAACATCAGAATCTCATAGCAGAATGGAACCAAATATCTTATATCACATAATTATTACATAGTTTTACATATCAGAGTTATACAATATCACACACATGATAGTAATATACATATCTGACAATACATACATCAAAGATACATCATACATCAACTAGACAACAGAACTAGATAGATATATAGGTACGTCTGGGACTCCTGCTCCAAGCTCCTTCAAAAACTCAAAATCCAAAACCTATCACTTTGCTACTCATAAAAATTTGAGTACCCAAGAGTTTATGGAAAACAAAATATAAACTTCGGGTCAGACATGTGTCTGGTATGAGTAAACGGTTTAAAGTTGTTTAACTTTTAAATTTTTTTGAAAATAAAGGTATCACGTAAGACTCCCCACGCATAAATACGGGTAAGTTTTTACCTTACGCTAACCAAAACATTTTATAAGAAATCCAGTGATACTATAATAGTGTCTAGGGTTTTCAAGTAAAATACAGAAATAGCTGAAATGCTTACATCTCACATTCCAATAGTTGGGCACAATCAAAATGTACGACACTTATTGGAGATTGGATTCCATACAATGGCAGGGCTACTGGGGTACCGCCTGTCACAGTACATGGCCTAGATCATCGTGCCGAGGAGCCACCCTAACTCCCATGCAACATAAGGCCGGAACCATTCCTTACTGAATAGTCCCGAACAAGATAACCCCGCGGTTGTAGCTAGCAACCGCCCATACAGCCGAAATAAAAGGGACATCTAGATAGGGGTATATCTTGTCCTGCTTGGGTATGACCCACCTAACCTTGCTGCACATCCCCTGTTTTAGCCATTCCCGGTTGATGAGGCTTGAGGCTGCGATTACCTATACAGGACATATCTCTTAGAATGCTCATCGTCCGCCTGACGATGTGCTGAAAGCATTCAATCCATACAAGTTCGTTCCGGGTTGGAACGAAACCGAAGGCATTATCTCGTTACACTCATTTTGGAATCACCCTTAGAGTTAATGACGATAACCCTTGCATTCTGAAAACACCATCTCGATCATCACTTGAGAATTCACGACCTAATGCTTAATTTGGATTTCGGATAATCATAAATGACACCCGATCCCGGACTCATCGAAATCCAAACGCCATTTTAAAGGCCTAGTTGTTTAATTAATTTAAACAGTATAATTCAACAATTGAATTCACATAGAATTTATCGCAGATGAATCATACACAATCATCATAGATATATCACGAATATATCACAGAATATCACATAATATCATTAAATAAATATCACAAATCAGATATTCTACATATACAACAATCCATAAGCAATCATCTTAAATTCTTGTTGTAATTAATTTAATTCAATTACTTGAAAATTTATCACTTAATCCTATTTAATTAATCATTAATTATCTATTTAATTACTTATTTCATTTCAAATTATTTAATTAATAAATCATTTCTTAATCAATTTATTTAATCGTGATTACTTAATTTCTTACTCTTAATCATTAATTAATAACCTTTATAAAACTTAATTATCCATTTATTAATTTCTAATTACTTAGTTAATCAATTATTCATTCTTAATTAAATTACTTAATTAATTAACTACTAATCATTTATTAAACGTGACGGCCCTGACTCGACTTTCGAAAATCGGCACCGAATACGATACCCGTATTCAAATGCCGCAGATCCAAACATCGAATCTGGTTCGTCGGAGCTTATAACAACATTAGATGAATATGAAACAGTGGAACAAAATGAATATCATGCATACATCACAGATACAACATCATAATATCCATTACTACATCATGGTATTTTTAATACATACACCACAACTCAGATAACATCATAATAATACAACAGTGATCATATATCTAAAAAAAGTCTTCAAAGGAATGAAGTGATAACGAACTCCCAAAAACTAAACACCTGAGATCCCAAAAGCTTCTAAAATATCTCCAAGATAAGAGCTCCAAAATACTACTAACACCGGAACACGGAAAACTTCTACTAGGCTACCCGTGTGGAAATTATAGGCACCCAGAGATTAGAAAAGAAACAATAAACTCCAGTTCAGTCATGGGACTGGTATGAGTATACAAAAACAGTTGCTTTTAAATAGAACAAGATTTATGAAAGAAAATCTGGTATGCCTTTGGAAAATGAAACTACCATAAGACCTTCCGCCACACACACAATGTAATCGTAGAATTGGAGGAGATTTCTTCTATGATAGTCAAACATGCTTGATACGAAAAAAGTTCTTTGATTTTATTACTAGTGCATAGTGCGAAAAATATATTTCGAAAGTATAATATTAATCTTAGCAGCATAGGTACCATTATACTATGCCTACTATAGCTAGCATGTTAAATGGCAGGTTCTACAACTAAAACCGTACTGGGTTCGTATTGTTTTGTTTGGGTTTCCAACAAATGGTTAGGCTAAGAAAATTCCTATTGCCACATGGGTACGCCTCTGGCGGGACGTCCTGAGAACCTACCCGGATCTCTGCCAATACAAGGCCGGGTTACCTCTGTAACTAGGTAACTACTACTCGAGTATGCCACTCCCCGGTCCTTTGGGACCTTTATCTGAGGGCCCTCTATCACAAAGCAACAACCATACAGCAAATGAGATTGGAGCTACCACATAGGTAAACATCTAGGCTCCATACCATGACATCACCTTTTTCCAGAAGGAAATGACATACCCTAAAGGGCGCTACCCTCATAACCTTGCCGCATCTTTCCTGTTTCGACCATTTTCGGGTTGTGAGGTCCGATGAGGTCTCGTCCACAAAGCTACGCTTTACACGAAAACCATGCTTTGATCACAAATGATCAACAAATGATCATTAACACATAGCAGCACTTAGCATGCCACACTACCAAATTGGGAATATAACGCTGATAACCTTCAATTACATAACCTCTGAGCTCGTACGTCTCAAAGAAGGGTGTTAAGCTAAGAGAATAAATGCTCCGCCACCAAAGATACGTATTTGAAAGAAATCTTCTTTATATCTCAAAGTATAGTGTCAGACATACAACCATACAAGTCTGTTCCGGGTTCGAACAGAACCGAAGGCACTTCGTCCAATAAAGGAAGAAGCCCTTGCAAATCCGGGTATCCACAATTCCGATCGGACTTCCCATCACTTAGGGAATCTCTATACCGGAGCAACTCAATGCAGAGACAATCAATAGGTTATCCTATCATTTTCGAAGGCACCCGATCTTCAACACCGGTCTTCAAATGCTATCCATTTCGACGTATCACTATTCGAAATGGGCTATATGACACATAGGTCCTCTCCCAGCTAAACCGAATAGTGAGCGTTTAATTTTAAAACACACGGACATATCAATCACAAAGATTCACATTCAGGGTTCGATGTGGGATTCGGATAACTAATTGAAATCCGACTCCCTGTCGCATCGAAGTTTAAATGCCGTTTTACGGGCAATAGGGTTTTCACATCGATACAGAACAAATCACAATTACAGTGCAGTACATGGCAATCTACATCACACAGTATCACAATCAGAATAGAAATATCAATCTAGTGCACAGCAATAGTTAATTATTTTCCAATGTGGTATAAGTAAATTAACCATACAATTATTTTAATCAATGATCAATTATTCTTAACGATAATTAAATTAATTAAATCTCAATTACTTTGTTAATAAATTATTCCTCAATCAATTAACTTAGTTACCTACAAATTATAAATTGATTAACTTAAATTATTTAACTAACAATTCTTAATTATAAGTAATTTAGACACTTAATTGTTTATTAATCAATTTTAATTACAAATTATAAATCATTCTTAATTACTTTTCAAAACCATTAGTTAATAAAAATTATTTACCTTAATTATCATTTGAAAACCTTCTTTACTCTTTGAAAATCAATTTATTGTTCCATTGAAAGTTTTAATGTAAATTAACTTCAATTCTTATTTTAAATTTAATTATTTAATTAAAGGGCTAATTAAATTTTAAAACATTGTTAAATGATTTAAATTTATAGTAAGTTTTTAACTTAACATAATAAACATTAGTTACCTTGTAAATGCAGAAATTAACTTAACATTGTAAATTTGAAATTTTGTTGGGCTTAACCCATTATGAAGCAAGCCCGAGTAACCCATATTTTTACTCGAGTTAAACTCGAGTTCCCCTCGTCCCTTCCCTGAGTCTATCTCCTTCCTCCCTCTGTATTTACTTCTTCTTCCTTTCATTTTTTTTCTAGCTTAAGTCTTACTCGATCAACTGCTGAAACA
This sequence comes from Allium cepa, assembly GCA_030765085.1. Lineage (NCBI taxonomy): Eukaryota > Viridiplantae > Streptophyta > Magnoliopsida > Asparagales > Amaryllidaceae > Allium > Allium cepa. The sequence continues at coordinate 31,829,893 of CM060938.1, read as the reverse complement.
GTCACTCGAACGCGCGAGAAAACTAGGGCCCCAACGTCTTTTACTCGAACGCTACTTCGAATACCCCCAAGCTCAACATTTCCTGATATGAGACCGATGTCGTGTACGTGCACATCACCGCGCCTCCATTCTGGTGGGCATCGCGAGCTTCGGCAGGTCGGAAAACTCCTCCAAACTCAAAATCGAACTTCAGTTCGACACGAAAAATTTGAAATCGAAAATTAACATTTCGCTCGTGACTGCACTCGAATACACCCAACCAAACTGTCTCGCCACCACGTTTTAGACCATCGGAAGCGCTTCTACTCTGGCCACAACACGTCATCCTCCTGCACTACCATCCCGCTCGATCTCGTGTAACTCGAAGCCTCCATGGTGATGAAATCATCACGCGTCCAACCCACTGCAAACTGTGAACTTAAACCCTACTTTGGATTCGTATGACCAATTCGTGCATTCAAAAAATATTTAGCAATTTTCTTATCATCACCGAAGTGCATACAAGCTTCAAACCAAATTTCAATAATTATTATTGGATCATTCACCGGAAATTAGAAAAAATGCAAATTTGGTTAAATTTCGAACTGCTCTTAAACTATTTAAGTAAAAATCGTCATATTGCTTTAAAAAATCATAACTTTGTATGTTCATTCAAGTTATGTAACCAATTCAACGATTCATCATACTTGAATTTATCATAAAAAATTGTTTTTAGTGTCAAACAAGTTTACAGAGTCGAGTGTTTCATTTCAAAGCTTAAAACCATTTTCTGGGCCATGGTTTAGATTCAAACAAACTTATTTTTATTTAAAAATCCTAAATTTATAACATTCGCATGAAGATTTATTATATACTCCCATTAGCTTCTCTGAAACTAAAGTTTAAAGGAACAAATCAATTTCCAGTACCACAGAAAGAAAAATATATACAGAACAAAGTTTTTCAATATACAACAAAAACAAGATTTTTATGGACTAAATACTTAAGTTTCAATTTTAAAAAAAAAGTTTACTCACATAAAAATATTGATGAACAGAGACTTGTTTTTGAAACTGCAGTGTTGATCTCTCTGTATCCTCCTTGTGTTTTATTGATAAGCTGAGTTTGAATTTATAAAATAATGATGTTTGCTTCTATTTTTCTTTTAGGCTTTGCTATTTTTTTTGATGAACGAATGAACTGAAAGAATTATGCATGTATAAATATATAGAGAAGTTGGGACAGGTAGGGGTTTACTGGTGTAGGCAAGTCGTCTTTTTTTTCTCTTGGATCAGATATTTATTTTTTTCTTTCTTGTTGACTAAGCCAATTTAATTTCGGCTGATATGATTTTGTATATGTTGAGAAGATGGCATTAAATGTTCATGTTTCCATCTTAGTTTACATAAAATCTTAATTTGATTTTTGTAAGTACAAAGTTTTGTTTTATTTTTGCAGATTTTTTTTTTTGTAATCTAATGTTTGTTTTAGGTTGTAGATTTTTATCTTCTTGTATAAGCCTTGTTTTCTTGTTTATATTTTTGTTTACAAGCTACTTGTTTGATTTGTTTTGTTTTGCATACAACTCTTTATTTTATTGTTTCTTGGTTTGTAAAATTTTGCTACAAGTTTATATGTATTCCTATTTCATTTTATATCTATATGATTTTATTACAACATACATTTTAAATTTTATTTCTATTCAAAGTTTAATTATCAACATCAAATTTTTATCACGTATATTTTATTTATGGTTTAAGACAATTTCTTGTTTGTTACCTATTTTATTCATTATTATTATTTAGATAAAGCTTAAACTATCAAATATTTATTTATATCCATATATCTTTCTTTTATTTAATATTAATAATGTTTTATTTCTTTGAAGCTTTTCAATTTTAAATTTTAAAAGTTCAAACAATTTACCGAATTTAAAAATTCAAAATTTTGGGATGTTATAAACATCCCCCCTTAAGAAAATTTCATCCTCAAAATTTGAAAGAGAGAGGAAAGCAAACAAATAATATACAAATTCAGAAAAATTAAGGAAATGGCTTACCAATTTAAGCCAAGATATTCACTCTGCAGTTGGGATATAACTTCTGCATATTATCTTCAGTTTTCCAAGTGCAGTCCTTTGGATCGTCACTCCACTGAACTTTAACCAGTTTCAAAACTTTGTTTCTTAATCGCTTTTCATCACGATCTACAATCTTTATCGGTTCTCTTTTTACTGCCAAGTTGGGAGTGATCTCAGGTCCTGTTGAGCTGCCTCCTCAATAATACTATCTGGGTCATGCACATTCTTCCGAAGACTAGAAACGTAGAACACATTATGCACACCGAACAACCAGCTTGGTAGCTGCATTCGATATGCTAGAGGACCGATCCTTTCCAGAATAGGAAAATGACCAATATAATGCAGTGCTAGCTTTCCAGTTTTCCCGAACCTCAATACACCCCGCATTGGAGACACTTTTAGAAATACAGAATCTCCAACTTGAAATTCCAAATCTCTTCTTCGGCGGTCATAATAACTCTTCTGACGACTTTGAGCAGTTATAAATTTCTTTCGAATAAAATCTACTTTCTCCGTGGCTTCTTTAATCATATTTGGTCCAAGGACGGGTCTATCACCTGATTCGATCCAATATGCAGGTGATCGACACGGACGACCATATAAAGCTTCAGAAGAAGCCATCTCTATACTGGCCTGATAGCTGTTGTTATATGAGAATTTGACAGATGTAAATGGTCCTCCCATGAAGCACAAAAATCAAGAATGCAAGCATGCAAAAGGTCTTCTACAATTCGGTTAATCCTCTCAATCTGCCCATTAGATTGAGGATGATAAGCAGTGCTGAAATTCAATTTTGTTCCTAAAACGGCTTGAAATGCCTCCTAAAATCTACTAGCGAAGATCGGATCACGATCACTCACTATGCTGCTGGGAATACAATGGAGACGAACAATTTTCTTTATATATATCTCTGCTAAGCTTGCTGCAGTTTCTCTAGCAGGGATTTTCTTGAGAAGGATAGTCAGATTGCATCATGTTCCTGTTAGCATAGAAAATGATCGTCATCCTATCTTTACCAGCAAATTTTGAGAGGCTCTGCAATCAGCTTTGGAAATGAGTTTGAGATAGAGTACAGCCCATCATCCTCAGACAGATGGACTGATGGAGAGACTGAATCGTATTCTAGAAGATATGCTGCGTGCTTGTGTTTTGGATTTTGGTAGATTTTGGGAAGACCATCTTCATTTAATGGAAATTCTCCTATAATAATAGTTACCAAGCGAGTATCAGGATGGCTCCTTATGAAGCTCTATATGGAAGACCGTGTAGATACCCATCATGTTGGATAGAGTCGAAAGATCTTCTTGTGTTTGGGCCAGATTTGATTTGTGAAGCTTCTGCTAAAGTTGAGCTTACCAAGAGAAGGATGAGAGCTGCTCAAGACCGTCAAAAGAAGTACGCAGATGAGAGAAGGAGACAATTGGAATTTGAGGTTGGTGATTTAGTTTTTGTTAAAGTTTCCCCGATTAAAGGAGCTATTAGATTCGGAAAGATGGGAAAACTTGCCCGAGATATATTGGACCATTTTGGGTATCGGAAAGGATTGGAGCTGTAGCTTACATAATTTAATTGCCAGAATGAATGTTTGGAATTCATAATGTATTCCATGTATCCCATCTAAGGAAAAGTTGTTCATGATCCATTATTGGTTGTAGAACCAGTAATCCATGAAGTTCTAGAAGTCGAGCCAGATTTGACTGTGGTCAGGAATCCAGTTCGGATTGTTAGTCAAAACGAGAGGCAACTCAGGAATAAGGTAGCAAAGCTTGTCAAATTACAGCGGAGCAAGAATCCCAGAAATCACACCTAGGAAACTCTAGATAGTTTTAGGACAGCTTATCCGTATTTGTGTCCGGGTAGCTAGTGATGTTTGTTAGGATAGATTGTTTGGTTATTTGCTAATATATGAATGATATGTATGTTTGAATAGTTGGTATAACAGCTGGTATAAAAGCTTTTAAATTATCTTTTGTTTTAAATTTCGGGGACGAAATTCTTTTAGGGGAGGAGGAATGTAACGACCCTGGATTTTGGCCCTATTATTTTAATAAATATTTAATCCAATTAAACAAAAAAGTAAACCGATCATTTTAAAATGAATAGGATCTTTGGAAATAATTGCCATTTATTTGTATGGATTTGTATTTTTGAAAAGGAAATTGATTTGAAAATTAACATTTGGTATATAAATGCAATATAGATAATAATATTTATAATAAAATTTATCTTATATAATTGTATTAAATTGCCTTACTTTGTTATCATTTGATAAAATATATATGGATGATAATGTTTAAAATAAAATCAAAGCCAATCAGTATAAAATATAAATATTAAATGTAAGTAAATCATATTGTACATAATTTAAATATTGATAGTTAAAATATAAAATAGAAATGTAAAATATAAAGCAAGAATTAAGTGGTTAAAATATGCATACAACATAACTTTTAAATTTGTAAATAAAGCATAAAAATAAGCACAAAGTACAAAATGAAATAAGACAAGTTAAACCAGTCAAACATATGAATATAACTTAATTATTGATAGTTAAAATATAAAATATAAATATAAATAATTAAGCATGTGAATATCGTTTAAATATTGATAGTTAGAAATAAAAACAAAAACAAAAACAAAAATTTAGTAGTTAAGATATGCTTGCAACAGTTGCTGAGAATTGGTAAGCACTAAGTAGAATATGAAATCAGACAAACACAAGTGTATGAAAGTTAAACCGGACAAACATTATTCAAACTAGAAGTTAATAAAAACAAACATTTTTACACAAAGTATAACATGAAGCCAGACAAAACAAATGTTTTATACAAAACAAATGTTCTATACAAAACAAATCTTCATACATAAGCCAAAAACCTACTTGCTAAATGTATGTCTTCTTACAAATATCTATCTATAGCAAATCATAATTATAACATGTAAACATATATGGAAACAAGGCATTTATTGCCATCATCTCAGCCTAACATTTAGTTAATTCAAATTATTTGTAAAAATATTAACAAAGAAGATAACCGGATAAAGCCTCCCTTAAACATCCTGTTATCTTATATATGTGTCCATTTTTTGTTTTAGTTCTTTCAGCAATCATATAAGAAAACCTGAGAAGAAAGGAAGCAAACTCAAATTTCAATTCAAACCAAAAACAGAACAAAACTCAATACAGTTTCAACTGCAGATTCAAAATAGAGATGGTTCTCTGTTCACAGAAATTTGGCAGGTGAGTAAACATGAAATTTAAAGCTTCAAGTTTAATTTAAAACAGTTCAAGATTTATTGATAATCTGGTTTGTATGTGTGTTGATCTTGATTATAATTCTGTATTGCTATATCTTCTCTGTTAAGTTGTTACAGGGTGAATATGTTTTTCAAAACTTAAATTTATTTTCTGCCAATCATTGTTAGGATTAATTTTTCAATCAAACAAGAGATTTAAACTTAGATTAAGATTTTCAGAAACTGTTCAATCCATCTTTGAAATGTATACTACTGTAATACTGTTTTATAGGTAATCAAGTGATTAATTGACAAACTTGATTGTTACAAGAAGCTAATTCAAGTTTATATCTTGAATCCTAACTGAAATTGATGATTTTTAAAACAAGAAGGAAGATTTTTAGTTTAGTAATTCAAGGGCAGTTTGCATTTGAATAAAAATTGTATTTCTGCCAATTTCTAGTGATTGAATCAATAATAAATGTTGAAATTTGTTCTGAAGCAAGTTTGAATATCTATAAGGTTGGGAAAATTGTTGAATAATTTTTCAAATACAAGAATTGGTCGAACGAATTCAATTTAGGGTTTGGGTTCGAGCTTTTGAACATGTCGGTAAATGTGACGAGTTCATTTTATACGCGCGATCGAGTTGCATGAGTTTTCGGAGGATGGTAGATTTGCGTGTCGTCGTCGTGTGGCCGACCTCAGTGGCGTGAGCGGCAGTGGCGAGGCGCATTAGTCAGTGATGGTGTTTGCAGTTTTTTTGAATGAACTGCTATATTTCGATTCGAAAGTTTTAGGGCCGAGTCGAGTTGGGTTTTCGAGCTTGCTGGAGATTTATGACTTTCCAATGGCGTTGGTTCGCCGGATCTCAGTGGTGCCGCCGTGCACGTGTACGACGTGGAGGATGGTGTCTGCGTCGTGTCAGTGGGTAATCTCGAGTCATTCTCGAGTTAAATTGGTGTTTGCTTCGGGTTGTATTCAAGCGCGTGGTTTTCCTGAGGTTATTTAAACTCAAGTTTTAAACTTAAGCTTACTGAAAAAAAGAAACAAAGGAAGAAGAAGATGGACATGAGAGAACGAGGGGAGGACTTAGGGCAAGTGGGTAAGTAGCTCGTAGATTACTCGAGTTAACAAGGGGGAGTGCTCGGGTTTTCAAATTGCAGTTCATAAAGCAAAAAAAATAAAATAAAATAAATATAAAGTTAACTAGATTGTGTTTCAACAGTTTTAGTACTATAAACTAAATAAGGTTTAACAATTTGAGGTAAAACTTAATACAAGTTTTAATTATCTTAATTAATGTTTAACAATGGTTTAACTCTTAATTTATTATTTTAATTAAGTAATTACTTTAAGTTAAGTATAAAATTAATTAATATTAAGTTGTGTAGTTAAAAATAAATTGATCTTCAAAGTTAAAGAAGACTTTTAAAATGTTAACTAAGTTGAATAATTAATATTAATAAATTATTATAGAAAGCAATTAAGAATAATTACTTCATAATTGTAATAGAGATTAATTAATGATTAAGGATAAATAAATTTGTAATTAACTGCTTAAAGTTAAGTAATGTATGATCAGTAGTTAATTAATTAAGTAATTTAATTACGAATTAATAAATGATTAATTTAGTAATTAGAAGTTAATAAATGGGTAATTAAGTTTGATCAATTAATACTTAAAGTTATTAATTGATGATTAAGAATAATTAATTAAGTAATTAAGATTTAATAAATGATTAAGAAATGAGTAATTAATTAAATAATTTGAAATGGAATAAGAAATTAATTAATTAATTAATTAATCACTAACTAAACAGGGTTAAGAGATTAATTCTCAAGTAATTGATTTTTATTGAATTAATTACAATGAGAATTTAAGATGATTGCTTATGGATTGTTGTATATGTAGAATATCTGATTTGTGATATTTATTCGATGATATTCTGTGATATGTTCTTGATATATCTATGATGATTGTGTATGATTCATCTGTGATATGCTATGTGAATTCAATTTTTTAATAAACTGTTTAAAACTATTAAAATAACTTGGCCTTTAAAATGACGTTTGGATTTCGATGAGACCGGGATCGGGTGTCATTTATGATTATCCGTAAACCACATCGATCCAAATTAAACGTTAGGTCGTGAATTCTCAAGTGAAGATCGAGATGGTGTTTTCAGAATGCAAGGGTTATCGTCGTTAACTCTGAGGGTGATTCCTAAATGAGTGTAACGAAATAATGCCTTTGGTTTCGTTCGAACCCGTAACGAACTTGTATGGATTGAATGCTTTCAGCACATCGTCAAGCAGACGATGAGCATTCTAAGAGAAATGTTCTATAAAGGTAATCTTAACCTCAAGCCTCATCAATCGGGAATGGCTAAAATAGGGGATGTGCAGCAAGGTTAGGTGGGTCATGCCCAAGCAGGACGAGATATACCCCTGTCTAGATGTCCCTTTTTATTTAAGCTGTGTGGGCGGTTGCTAGCTACAACCGTAGGGTTATCTTGTTCGCGGCTGTTCAGTAAGGAATGGTTCCGGCCTTGTATTGCAGGAGAGTTAGGGTGGCTCCTCGGTACGGTGATCTAGGCCACGTTCTATGACGGGCGGTACCCAGTAGCCCTGCCATTGTATGAAATCCAATCTCCAATAAGAGCGTACGTTTTGATTGTGCCCAACTATGTTGAAATGTGAGATGTAACCATTTCAGCTATTTTTGTATTTTACTTGAAAACCCTAGACACTATTATAATATCACTGGATTTCCTATAAAATGTTTTGGTTAGCGTAACGTAAAAACTTACCCGTGTTTATGTGTGGGGAGTCTTACGTGATACCTTTATTTTCAAATGTTTTTCTAAGTTAAACAACTTTAAACCATTTACTCATACCAGACCCATGTTTGACCCAGAGTTTATATTTTGTTTTCCATAAACTCTTGGGTACTCAAATTTTTATGAGTAGCCAAGTGATAGGTTTTGGATTTTGAGTTTCTAGAGGGGCTTGGAGCAGGAGTTCGAGAAGTATGTATCTATCTATTTAGTTCCGCTGTGTTAGTTAGTGTATGATGTATCTTTGGGTTGTATATATTGACAGATGTATATATATGACTGTCATGTGTATGATATCGTATAACTCTGATATGTAAAACTATGTAATAGTTATGTGATATATTATATTTTGTTCCGTTCCGCTGTGAGATTCTGATGTTGTTGTTCTTTCTTTCTATTCTTTTCTATTTCTATCCCTTTCTTTCTTAATGATGATACGTCTTTCTAGGAGTAGAAGGGCGGGCCATCACAGTGTAACGACCTGGAATTTTCGATCTCGAAAATTCCATATAGTTAGGAAAAGAAGAAAGAGATAGAAGAAGAAGATCAGAAACATCAACATCTCACATTCGCAGCGGATAAAATATAATAATAATAAATAATAACAGTTTACAAAAGAATACTATATTTGTCGATCACACTTTGATACATCAGATTACACATATATACAGTCACTGAAATATGCACAATTATCTTGCCACAGATATACAGAAATAAAATACAGTGGAAATACTCTATACGTTTCTGCCATCCAGCTCACCTCCTGAACTCCAGAATGCCGTTACCTGAAAATCTGTAATACTCGATCTGACCTGAGCATTACGCCAAAGTAACACCCGGGTCAGGCTGGAAACCAGCGTGAGTAAACCCATCTAACATGGAATACCAATCATACAATTTATATAGAACCCAGGGTAACTCGAAGCAATTCACAAAGCCACAATTTATTATACACATCACTTATTTCATATATAAGTTTTCTAAATACTAAGATTTAGATTTAAAATAGTCCAATTCCTTTAAAACACTTCACTCCAGCATATAGATTTCACACATCAATATGCAAAATTCGAAGTGGTTTTGGATATTTCCTAATACCCGACCTCAGTCTCTTCGAGTCTCAAGTCACCCTAACCCAAGTTATCCATATGAAATACACAACATTTCATATCAGAGGTATCAACTCATTCAAAGCATCTAATACCATTCAATCATTCATAAGAAAAGCTTAATCACATACAAATTTAATTTAATTAATCCTGATTGAATTACTAACCTCAACCACTTAGATTTCTTCATTAAACATTAATTAATTTCAAATCAAGTAATCAATCATCCCTTCATTTTTCATCTTAATTAATCACCCTGGATTAATTATCTTTCAATTACATTCAAGTAAGTAACCTTAAATTCATTTCACAATGTTAATTATCCTTAACCAAAAAAAAGTAATCTTAATTACTTCATAAATCAATTAACTATATTAATTACATTAATCCTTAATTACTTATATTAATTGACTTCTCATAAATCACTTATTATCCATTAATTCACCTTAATTAATCAATCTTTAATTATATCGTTAATTTTATATAAATTAATGATTTCCGCTTATATTTCAATTTGTCATAATCTAAATTAATTACATTAAATAATTAATCACTAATTAAACCGCAAATATAAATCACTCTTGATTTATCTCAACCTGTAATTATCTACTCTTTTATTTACTCCATTAAATAAATTAATTACTCCTTAGTTTATTATCTTAATAAATCTCTTGATTAATTACACAAAATAATTATATCCTACTAATTACATTAAGTAATTACCTATCAAACCACCCAATGATTATTTTGATTTAATTAAACTTCATTAATTAACTTAATCCTTAATTAATTAATTCAAACCCTTACTTACTAAATTAATCAACCCAATCATTAATTAATTGAATTAATTAATTATCCATTTTAATTACCCTACTAATTTGATTAATCACAAATCCTTAAGCCCTTATTAACATTAATTTTCCTATTTATGACTTAAGTTTAAAAGAATTTAAAACCTAAATACTTCGAGTCAAACCCCAATTAACTCGAGAGCCAACCAAAACCAAAGTCACATCATCAATAGTGCACATCCAATCAATTTAATCATTCAACCAATTATTTAAATTTAGCCATTTAAATTTAAATAAAAATCCAACAGAGTGAGATTTACTCACCTTTTTCCCAGCTGTAGTCCACTTTATCCCCAACTTGATTCTCGCTATTAATGACCTTGTATAAACATTACATAATTTTTTTTTATCAACATTCGAGTCAATTTGAACAATTAAATTTCCATTTAAAATTTAATTAACCAGTGATTTCACATTTTAAACAAGTAAATTCATTTCAAACTAATTTCCTTTTTAATAGAATATCTTAGCATCCAAATAATTAAATAAGTTAATTAAATAAATAAATTTCAAATATACACTATTTTTTTATAGATTCAAAAACCTAGCCTTTCATAAAATTCTTTGGCATTTAAAATCCTTATATACTTTTCTTTTCTCTTTACTGTACACAAATACAGTAATAAATTTCTTTTTCTTCTACTATTTAAAATTTTCAGTTATATACATATGCCCTACAGAGTACAACTATTATTATTAAGCAATAACTTGTCAAGTTTAAGAGATTACCAAAAATCGACTCGACCTCACCATCGTTGCTGATTTGCAGCTATCCAAAACTTCGGCATCTCGTACAACACCCACACTGCACGCATCCGTACGAACTGCTACTGCCAAGTTTGAGCCCGAAACCCTATCCTAATTCGCGAATCCCTCCAACGAACCCCAGCTCCACCTTGCCGCGCACCACTCCTCACGCTACCCACGCGAGTCGCCCCCGCCTCGCGACTAAGCCCTTCGGTCGCCGCCTCCACTCGTGACTTCCACCTGCTCGCTCGTGACTTCCACTCGTGACTTCCACCTGCTCGCTCATGACCTCCACTCGCGACTTCCACACGCGACTTCCACTCGCGACTCCCCTTTCGATCCACTCGTGACCCTCCGCGTTCTCTTCTCCCTTGCGCGATTCGCATCCGCCATTTATATATATATATATATATATATATATATATATATATATTTGATTAACCGAAAACGAAATGATTTAGGAATTTAGGCAGGGTCGGCTTCTGCCCTTTTTTTTAATTTGAGTTCGATTTCTGGTTGCAAATTATAGAGGGGGGAACGAAGATAAAATATTAGTTGGGGATAGCTTCCTGCGTACGCTTGTTTTTTTAATATAAATATCTTTGTCAAGTGACTATAAAGTTTATTATATTATAAAACTGCCAAAATTTTGAACACCTCTGAAGGAATGCCTCTAGGCGATTATAAAGCTTTACCCGTATTCCGAACACAATGGAACGTGTTTCGAAAGCTAATTTAATCGTATGTGGAATTTAGCTTTATAAATCGTTTAAAACATTAAATTATCGATTTTAATTTCAACGCGTTTCTCACCCGTACGAGCAAACGGTAAATCCATAAAATTGAAAACCGATAATAACTAACTACTATGGATCCAATGGAACTGGTTTCATCGAATTCTGAGATTGTGCCTCGGAAGGCTATTTATAAATTCAATTTAAACGATATATTTAAAAAAATGAACAAATTACTTTTAAATTAAATTCCAACCATTATAATACCTTTAGTATCATCATTATAAATTTTATAAGCCTTCAAATTATTTTTATTAGGCTTAAAATTCCATATTCAATATTTTACCCAATTTCAAATTATATAATTCAATAATTTAATTATCAATTAAATATTGATGTTGAAATTCAATTTAAAAGTAACCTTTAAATGTTTAAAATCAATTAATTATTCAATTTTAAATTGTTAAAAATTCTGGGTCGTCACATTCCCTCCCTTAAAAGAATTTCGTCCCCGAAATTACTAATTAGGAAGAATGGTCCAATACCCATTTACTTTTTTCAAAACCAAACAGTTATATCAACTTGCCATAAAATATCTTTTATTAAAGACCCACTATTACTTCAACCAACCTCCCAAAACCTTCCATATTTTCCAATGACATTATTTACTTCATTTATTCAATTTAAATTTAAAATTCAAATATAAATTATCACAACTTTCTCAAAAAATTTCCAACTCTCTAAATTTCCGAATTTTTTTGCCGGCGCCTCCTTTGCGCGGCTAGCTCGGTACAACTACAAAATGCCTCTACGGGCTCCCTAATTCCAAAAGAAAACAAAAGCCAAGTGGCTAGATCAAAAACCCAATCTGTCCAGAGTAAAATTTATCTTATAATAGAAGTTTAAAAGAGTTAAAAACCCAATTTCATTTTAAATTCAAACGGTTTAGAAATACTTGGGTTAAATGGGAAAAGCTTTTGAAAAGGAATTTCAAAGATAAAATTTATTTTTGAATAAATTGGTAACGCTTTGAAATTTAAATAATTTGATTTAAATTTAAATACAAAATTTGAAACCGAATCCTATGTTTAGAAACTAGGGATTAAAGATGTTATACAAGTTATATATGGGTTAAACCATTTCAAATGTATTGATTTGGGAATTTGAATTTAAATTCAAAGGCTTTAACTCGTGTAAATATAATTAGATTCTTTCGAAACGAAAACTATTTGTTTTCAAATAATTAAAGCTTTCATATATGAAATGAACGTCCAATATGTGTTAAAAGAGTTTCTAATTTGAAATGAAAATGGTTTCCCAGGCTATGAATAAATATTTGGAAACGGTTTGAAAGCTGTAATTTAAATCTTTGTAACTAAAGATTTAAATGAGTTAATCCTAGTCGAAATGGAAATTGTTTTGAAATCCATAAATGTATATTTGTGAAACTGTGTGAACTTTGTGAAACAAATCTTTTTGTTTAAAGATTTGAAATGGTAATCTGTATAACTGTTTAAAGAAGAGTTTTGGATTTTCTCAGTTGTGACTTAACTGAAATCCCATATCCATATATTTTAAATATTGCGCTCATTATTCAGTTTAGCCGGGAGAGGACTATTGTGTCATATAACCCATTCCAGATAGTGATACGACGTTATGGATTGCATTTGAAGACCGGTGTTAAAGACAGGGTATTTTTGAGAACGATAGGATAACCTATCGATTGACTCTACACTGAGTTTCTCCTGTATGGAGTTCTCCTTAAGTGATGGGAAGTCCGATCGGGATTGTGAATACCCGGATTTGCAAGGGCTTCTTTGGAAGGGCCTTCGGTTCTGTTCGAACCCGGAATAGACTTGTATGGTTATATGTCTGACACTACACTTTGAGATATAAAGCCGATTTCTTTCAAATACATATCTGTTGGTGGCGGAGAATTTATTCTCTTAGCTTAACACCCTTCTCTGAGACGTACGAGCTCAGAGGTTATGTAGTTGAAGGTTATCAGTGATATATTCCCAATTTAGTAGCGTGACATGCTGAGTGCCGCTGTGTGTTGATGATCATCTCTTTATCATTTGTGATCAAGGCATGGCTTCTGTATGAAGCGTAGCTTTGTGGATGAAACTGCATCAGGACCTCACAACCGAAAATGGTCAAAACAGGAAAGATGCGGCAAGGTTATGAGGGTCGCGCTCTTTAGGGTGTGTCATTCCCTTCTGGTAAAGGGTGGTATCATGGTATGGAGCCCAGATATTTACCTATGTGGTGGGCTTCAATCTCATTTACTGTGTGGTTATTGCTTTGTGGTTTAGAGGCGCCTCAGATAAAGGTCCCAAAGGACCGAGGGGTGGCATGCTCGAGAAGTAGTTACCTAGTTACAGAGGTAACCCGGCCTTGTGTTGGCAGAGATCCGGTTAGGTTCTCGAGATGTCCCGCCAGAGGCGTACCCATGGACAGTGGGAAGTTCCTTAGCCTGATCATTTGTTGGAAATCGAAATGAAAAAATACGTGTCCTGTACGGTTTTGGTTGTATAACCTGCCATGGAATGTGGCGGTAACTTGCTATTGAACATGGTAGCTATAGTAGGCATACAACAATGGTTGTATGCTGGCTAAGATTTATATTATACTTTCGAAATGTTTACTACACTTTGCACTTATAATAATAATATCAATGAAATTTTCTCGTATCAAGCATGTTTGACTATCATAAGGATAAATCTCCTCCAATCCTGCGTTTGCATGGTGTGTGCGGTGGGAGGTCTTATGGTAGTTTCATCTTCTAAAAAGCATTGCCAATTTATTTTAAATTCTTTTGTTGTTTGTTTTAAAGACCAAACTGTTTTTGTTACTCATACAAGTCCCATGAATGACTCAGAGTTTATTGTTCCTTTCCTAAACTCTGGGTGCCCATAAATTTTCCACACGGCCAGTCGAGAGTTGGGTTTTTCAAATAGTTAGGTTTAGTAAATTGTCTAGAGTTGGTCCAGTCTTTGGATTTGGACGAGTCTTGCTTATCGGGGTGAAGCGTCGTCATTGGGAGTTCGAGCTATTTCTGGATTGGTGTTTTGGAGATGGAGTTACAGTTCTGGATTCTATTCCTTTCTTGGAGATTTTGTTCCGCTGTTTGTTTTATCATTCTCATTCCGTTGTGTCTTGTATCTCTGATAGTGATGATATTTATTGTATCATTCTGTTGTATCATATTATATCAGATGTTGTATCTACCATTGTATCAATGTTATATATATATATATATATATTGATATTCCTTTTCTTCCGATGTGTTGTACGTAATGGTGTTACAAGCTCCGGCAAACCAGATTCGACATTTGAATCCACGGCATTTGAATATGAGTGTCATATTCGGTGCCGATTTTCGAAGGTCGAGTCAGGGCCGCTATTAGTTTAAGTTATAACTGCAGTAACACGCGAAAGCACTCGCGCACACACCCAGGCCAAACTCGAAGAAATCCTCTATCATACCCGAGTATCACTCGAGTCGAACCAACCACGAAGCCACTGATACTCCCACGCTGCCGTGCATGTGCATGGCGCGTCGCCACCACTCCGGCCAACCACATCGCCTCCTGCAAACCACATCACAACCTCACAAACGAAATCAAACTCCAATTCATCACGAAAAGCTCAAAATCAAAAGATGCTCGTTCGAACGAACTGCAACTCAAACACGTCAGTAAGAAAATGCCACGACCACTCAACGTCGTCCACCATTGGCTATGCGATTCCGGCCACACCTCGCCATCATCCTCCTCTACCATCTCCTAAAATTTCGTGAAGCTCGGTCGATCGAAGACGACGAAATCAACGTAAATGCAGACCCCAGGAAACATGAACCTAAAACCCTATTTTCGATTCAACCCAAAAATTCTTGCATTCGAAAAATTTTCTAGTATTTTTCCTGTGTTCGTGGATCATCGAACTAGCTTCACCACAAATTTCAATATCAACAATTCATTAAATCAACAGAAATTAATTAAAAAGCATTTTAGGTTCCTTAATAAACTGCACCTTGAATCATTGCCTAAAAATTATCATTTTTGTTTTAAAAATCCTACCTTTATATGTTTATTCAAGAAATGAAATCAAATCAACACTTTAAGATATTCGAATTTTACATATTGATTTGCTTTTTTACTGTAAATTGAATATACAGTCTCAATGTTTCACTGTCAAGCTTTAATCAACTTCCAGGCTATGCTTTTAAGTTAGACAACTTATTTAGTTTAAAATCCTAAGTTTTTAAAATAATTTGCAAGAAGAATTAAAATCTCCAACCAATTTTATGCTCTATAAACCAACAGTAGGGAAGAACATGCCATACAAATTTCTAGAGCAACATATAATTCACAGAATTGTTTTGTTTAAATCTATACAATAAACACATACCATTTATAAGTAAATACACAAGTTAAATTTGGAAAAACAGATTGCTACTCACCTAAAATCACAGTTGGAACAGAGAACAAATTGTTGTTGAAAAACATCGCAGTTTGAATTTTAAATCCCTGTAACTTCCCTTGCCTTGTTGAATTTGAAAGAATTGTTTGTAAAGTTCTTTTTCCTTATCACAGTTTTGCTTCTTTGGTTTACTGTCTTATGAATTGAACTAAAATGGGATGATAAATATATGTATACAGCTTTGAACAAAAGGTGTCGTCTGGTGTAAGTCTTAACTTGTTTGAGCATATTTTGTTTTGTCTTAAATTGCTGTAAATCTGAGACGATCTTGTATTTCGGTTGAACATATTGTTGTACTGAGAGATTTCTTTTGTAAATTTGAAATGACAAAGGTGTGCTAGCATTTAATGAACATGTCTTCATATATGTTTACAAACTTATTATATGTTTGCTGATATTTATATTTTGTACAAAGATTTTTGTATAAAGATTTTGTTTTTATTATCTCTTCTAGCTTGAACAATGCATATACCTTTTTATGTCAAGGATTACTTACACTTTGTCTGATTTCATGTTATATTTTATATATTTACTTCTATTCTAAACTTAAACTGTCAAGTACTTCATTTACTTGTTTATTTTATACTTATATCAATATTATAGTTTCTTATGCTTATATACTTATGTTTATAACCATAAATTTGTTTTATACTTATGTTTAATATTTATAAGATTTATTTTATTTTAAAAATATCAGTTGTTCTTAGAATAACTTCCCAGTTTTATTTTTATTTAGAGTTTAATCTTCAAATGTTTGACTTATAACCTATATTTGCATCTATATATTTTATATTTATATTTAATATGGATAGAATTATTTTATTTTAAACATTATTATTATAGGCTACATTTATATATATATATATAATCAAATATTAATAATATGGAATCTGTAATTTAATTTAATAAGATAATTTTATTATAAATATTTTTTTGAAAGAATCTATTTTAAAAATTTTAAATCAAAATTTCCTTCGCAAACATATATATATATATATATATACATACATATATAACTGATGAATGCCCAAAAATCTTGTTTATTTATAAATGAAAAACTTGTATTTTATTTAAATTAGATTAAATTCTTATTAAAATATATTGCCAAAATTCCGGGTCGTTACATTCCTCTCCCCTTAAAAGAATTTCGTCCCTGAAATTTAAAACAAAATTTAATTCAAAAGCTTTTATTTTAACAATCCAAACATACATATCATCTATACAAAAACAACAATCAAACAGTCTATTCTAACAATTAGCACTAGTTATCCGAAAGAAATTCAAATAGGCTTTCCTAAAACTATCCAGAGTGTCCCAGGTACAATCTCTGGGATCCTCGCTCCACTGCACCTTGACGAGCTTCACCACATTGCTCTTGAGTTGCCTCTCGTCTTGATCCACAATCCGGACTGGATTTCTGAACATAGTCAAGTTGGGTTCTACTTCTAAATCTTCCTGAACTACTGGTTCTACAACCAGTGATGGGTCATGTACAAATTTCCTTAAATGGGACACATGGAATACATTGTGAATTCTAGACATCCGTTCTGGCAATTCAATTCTGTAAGCTACAACTCCAATTCTTTCCAGCACTCGAAATGGTCCAATAAATCTTGGGGCAAGTTTTCCCCTTTTTTTGAATCTTATAGCACCTTTGATCGGGGAAACTTTGACAAAAAACTAAATCTTCGATCTCAAATTCCAATGGTCTTCGCATTTTATCTGCGTATTTCTTCTGACGATCCCGAGCAGCTTTCATTCTCTTCTTGATAAGCTCAACTTCCACAGAAGCTTCTCGAATTAGATTGGGTCCGAGCACAAGACGATCTTTCGATTCTAAAACAAGATGGGGATCTACACGGTCTTCCATATAAAGCTTCATAAGGAGCCATCTTAATACTCGCTTGGTAACTGTTATTATAAGATAATTCCACTAGATGAAGATGGTCATCCCACGATCCTCCAAAATCCAATACACAAGCTCGCAGCATATCCTCAAGTATACGATTAAGCCTCTCCGTCTGTCCGTCTGTCTGAGGATGATAGGCTGTACTCAATCTCAAACTTGTTCCCATAGCTAATTGCAGAGCCTCCCAGAATTTGCTAGTGAAAATAGAATCACGGTCACTTACTATACTGACGGGAACACCATGCAATCTGACTATCTCCTTCAAGAAAATTTCTGCCAGAGAAGCTGCAGTACGAGTTGCCTTAACTGGTATAAAATGGGCGCTCTTAGTTAACCGATCCACAATAACCCATATTCCTTCATTTCCTTTCCTGGTTCTAGGAAAACCGTCGATGAAATCCATCGAAATCATTTCCCATTTCCAATCTAGAACTTCCAAAGGCTGCAATAATCCGGCTAACTTCTGCTGATCTCCTTTAACTTGTTGGCAGATGGCACAACTATTTACGAAAGCAGCTACATCCCTCTTCATGCTCGGCCACCAGAAAACTCTTCTCATATCATTATACATCTTCGAGATTCCCGGATGAACATTCAATTTGGAGCGATGACTCTCAGACAACACCTCCTGCTTCAATTCCTTTAAATTCGGAACACAATCCTCCCGTTGATCCTTAATGTTCCTTAGCCATCAATCTTGAAACTAGAACACTGACCCTTCTTAACTTTTTTGATGATTCCTCATAATCTACTATCTGATTCTTGTTTGGTTGAAATCCTTTCAATAAGAGATGGAACAATGTCTAAAAGAGACAGGACTTCATTCCTGCTAAGAGAATCAGCTACAACATTCGCCTTTCCCGAAGTATACAAAATATCCAAATCATAGGATGCTAGAAATTCGACCCACCTTTGCTGATCAAAACGAGAGGCAACTCAGGAGTAATGTAGTAAAGCTTGTCAAAGTACAGTGGAGCGAGAATCCCAGAAATCGCACCAGGGAAACTCTGGATAGTTTTAGGAAAGCTTATCCGGATTTGTATCCGGGTAGCTAGTGATGTTTGTTAGGACAGATTGTTTAGTTGTTTGCTAATATATGAAAGATATGTGTGTTTGAATGGTTGATATAACAGCTTTCGAATTATCTTTGTTTTAAATTTCGGGGACGAAATTCTTTTAAGGGGGAGGAATGTAACGACCTTGGATTTTGGCCCTATTATTTTAATAAATATTTAATTTAATTAAATAAAATGTAAACTGATCATTTTAAAAAGAATATGATTTTGGGAATAATTGCCATTTGTTTATATAAATTTGTATTTGAAAAGGAAATTTGATTTTTACAATTTAAAAATAAATCTCTTAATAATATTTATCTTATATAATTGTATTAAAATATTTTACCTTTTTATCAATTGATAATAACATATATGGATGATAATGTTTAAAATAAAACCAAAGTCTATCAAAATAAAAATATGTATTAAATATTAAGTAAATCATATGTTGAAATTTAAATATTGATAGCTAAAATACAAATAAAATAAATACAAATATTAAATGTAAATAAGTCATATTGAACATAATTAATATTGATAGTCAAAATATAAAATACAAAGGTAAATAAAAACTCCAAGATAGTCTTTAAAAGAGAACTCCAATGCATCCATCCATAAATAGCTCGAACTCCCAATAACGATGCACAAAGATAAGCAAGTGCAGTCTGATCCAAAGACTGAACTAACTCCAGATAATCCACTACATCTGACTTATTTGAAAAAAACTCAACTCTAGACTGCTTATGTAGAAAAAGATTTGAGCACCCAGAGTTTAGGAAAGAAACAATAAACTCTGGATCAGTCATGGGACTGGTATGAGTAACGAAAACAGTTTATCTTTAAAAGTAAACAAAGAAATATTTTAAATTAGATTCGCAATGCTTTTAGAAAATGAGACTACCATAAGGCTTCCCGCACACACACACAGTGCAAACGCAGAATCGGAGGAGATTTCTCCTTATGATAGTCAAACATGCTTGATATGAGAAATTTTCTTTGATATTATTACTATAAGTCGAAGTGTAGGAAAACATTTCGAAAGTAATGATATAAATCTTAGCCAACATAGACATTCTGAACTATGCCCACTATAGCTACCATCTAAACAGTGGTGACCACCATAAGTAAATGACAGGTTCTACAACTAAAGCCGTACAGGGTTTCGTATTGTTTCTTTGGATTTCCAACAAATGGTCAGGCCAAGGAACTTCCCATTGCCATATGGAAACGCCTCTGGAAGGACGTCCCGAGAACCTAACCGCATCTCTGCCAACACAAGGCCAGGTTACCGCTAACTGGGTAGCTACTGACACGAGTATGCCATCCCTCGGTCCTTTGGGACCTTTATTCGAGGCCTCGATTCCAACATCACACAGTAATAAATACAGTGTATCCACATGAGTAAGTATCTGGGCTCCATACCATAATACCACCCTTTTCCAGAAGGAAATGACATACCCTTAGGAGGCGCTACCCCCAAATAACCTCGCCGCATCTTTCCTGTTTTGACCGTTTCTGAGGTGTGAGGCTCGACGAAGTCTCGTCCACGAAGCTACGCTTTTCACAAAGCCATGCTTCGATCAACAAATGATCAACAAATGATCAACACACAGCAACACTCAGCATGCCACACTACCAAATTGAGCGTATATCGCTGATAACCGTCAACTACAGAGCCTCTGAGTTCGTACGTCTCAGAGAAGGGTGTTAAGCTAAGAGAATAAATTCTCCGCCACCAACAGATATGTATTAGAAAGAAATCTGCTTTATATCTCAAAATGTAATGTCAGACATACAATCCATACAAGTCTGTTCTAGGTTCGAACAGAACCGAAGGCACTTCCAAAGAAGTCCTTGTAATCCGGGTATTCACAATCCCGATCGAACTTCCCATCACTTAGGGAATCTCTAAACTGGCGCGACTCAGTGCAGAGACAATCGATAGGTCATCCTATCGCTCTCGCAAATACCCGGTCTTGACCACCGATCTTCAATTGCTATCCATATACGTTATATCACTATTCGGAATGGGTTATATGACACTAAAGTCCTCTCCCGGCTACACCGAATAGTGAGCGAAACATTTAAAACATATGGATATGAGATTTCAATTAAGTCACAACTTAATAATTCAAAACTTTCTTTCAAATGGTTTAAACAAATTACCATTTCAAATCTTTAAACAAAAGATTTATCTCATAAAGTTCGCCTAGTTTCCATAAAGATTCATTCCCGGATTTCAAAACAATTCCATTTCAACTGGATTAATTCATTAAATCTTTAAATTAAAGATTTGTCTCATAGATTTCAAATCGTTCCTAAATATTCATTTTCAAAACTCGTTTCCAAATATTCATCTATAATTTGGAAAACTATTTCAGTTTAAACTTGCAATCCCTTTAACACATTCTGAAACGAAAGTTTTTTATCATTTAGAAACAACAGTTTTATTTTGGAAAAACCCAATTTCATTTATACAAGCTACAATCTTTGGGTTAATCCAAATTCCCAAAAACAATAATTAAAAATGGTTTAACCCATATATAACTAATATAACATCTTTAATCCCTAATTTCAAATCATTAGAATTCAATTTCAAATCTTCGATCTAAGTTGAAATCAAATTATTTAAATTCCAAAACTTAATCAAGTTATTCAAATTAAATTTCATCTTTGAAATTCCATTTCAAAAGTTTTTTACTTTAAATCCAATCCATTTCCAAAATATTTGAATTCAAATTGTACATTTAAAATTATTTCAAAAAATCTGTGACTTAATCAATTTCCTCGTGAAATCCATATTCATGTGTGTATAAGTGAGGTCCAAGGGTTTTAACACAATAGTGTAACATCATTTCAATCATCACATATTAAAACACAGAAATATAGTTGATAAGCGATATAAACTATAACGCTTATCCTACATATCACATATATATATCACAAATAATTAATTACATTTTAGATCACCACACAAATGAGGATATATCACAAAACATCAGACATCGGGGATATCGACAATTCAACTATTCAATAAGATCTAAACATTCATAGGTAAAATTTATAAATCAACTGATTAATCACGGTCAGAGATATTACTTGTAATAAATCCTGGTTACTTAACATAAGTTAATTTCAAATCATCTGAGATAAATTTCCCTTTAATCATTAACTAACCATCCTTAATTTATGAATCAATTGATCTTACTTAATAACCTTTATTAACGATTAAAAATTTCTTTAATTACTTTGCTAAAGAAATTTACTCATATTGATCATTATTGATTATAAATTGAATAACCATTTAGAACACATTAATTAATTCTAATTATTTAGTTAATTAAGTACCTAGCAATAACTAAATAAATTCTTAATTACTTGATTGATTTATTTCTAATCAAAAATTAATTCTCCTAACTTATCTAATCTTATCCAATTTATAATCTTAATTACATTCCTTAATTAATTAACTATTAATTATTAATTAATTAATTTAAGTAGTTAATTACAATTTACTTATCACTTAATCATTAATTAATATAATGTAATTATTCTTAATTACTTTATAGAAATAATTAACGGGTATTAATTATTCAACTTAATTAATCATTTAAAATTTTTCTTTTAAATTTGAAAATCAATTTAATATCAACTAAAAACTATAATGTTATTTAATTTCATACTTAACTTAACTTAATTATTTAATTAAAATAATAATTAAGAGTTTAAAACGTTCATAGGTAGGATTAATTTAATTTTCTGATTGATTTAAATCAGATAAATTTCTTATGAGTGAATTTACTAGTTGTGGTAAATTATTAATTAATTAATTACAAAAACACTTAATAAGTTATCCTTTACTCAATCATTAATTAACCTTTAATTAATAATCCTTAATTAATTATTCTTAATTAATTACAATGCAAACTTAATTAATTCTTAACTATGATTAATTAATTAAAACCAAATCCATGATCCTTAATTACAAATTAATTTCTTAATTCATTACTTAAACTTTAATTAATACCTTTTAAACTTATAACTGTTAATTTAATCAATACAAATCATTCTTAATTACTTTTCAAATCCATTAGATAATAAAAATTATTTACCTTAATTTTCATTTAAAAGTCTTCTTTATACTTTGAAATCAATTTATTATAGTTATAAAAAGTCTTAATGTTAATTAATTTTAACCCTTATTTTAAATTAATTAGTCAGTTAAAGTACTAATTAGATTTTAAAACATCGTTAGGTATTTATTTAAACTTAATAAACTTATTTCAAAGTTAAGCTTTCAAATCAAAGTTGGATAACAGCTACATTTGATTTTAAATTCCAGTTTAAATTTTGCTTTGAAACTTAAATACAGTTTTAAAATTTCCAGAGACAAAATCTGCTTCTGTAATAAACCTGGCAACTTGTACACGAGCCAAAACAAACACTCGAGTTTTCGACTGAAAAACCTCGAGACAAACGCCAATTTCTTCGAGCATCACTCGGGACAACTCGCAAAAGCCATGCCCCCAACTAACCACCAGATACCAGAAAAACGTGCTCGTACATGTGCACAATGGCGATATTCGACTCCAGGCGATGCCACATCGTCGAGCACGTCGACGATGACCTATACTCCTCACTCCCATTGCCAGAACCACGATTCCACCTCGAATTCGAAAATCAACCCAGTCATCTGACCTGGGAAAAACAGCGCCACTCCAACATCCAACCTGAAACCGTCTCGTCCCCACCTCCCCGACCACCAGCGCCTTTGAAATTCTGGCCTCGACCTCGTCTACCATCCCGCTACCATCCCCCAAAATCCGGTAGCACTCGAACCATAGAAAACGTGGTGATCGATGCATGAATCACAGTAAAAACTAGGGTTACAAACGTTCTCGAGCTCCTGTCGTCGCCACCGTGCAATGATCAACTACTTGGCATTTTTCCCAAACTCCTCTATCACTCCACTATTATCAGTGATGACCCCATCCCCTCCGATCACGAAGATCACCAGATACAACCCGATTTCCAATTTCAATTCAACTCAAAAATGCAAACCCAAAACTAAATTAAAAATTATGATTTTCTTTCCAAAAATCATGGTTTTCGATTAGGTTTTAGTTCATATACCTGAAACAAGAAAAATAGGATGTTTGGTTTTTTTTCTCTTATTAAAGTTGGCTCTAATGTTTTGATTTTCCAGGCAATATTCAAAATTATTTTAGCTTAAATAAATTTTTAAACTCTAAGCTAAGATGTAACAAACAACTTTTGTTTTAATGCCCATTGTTAAACATCAAGTAGTTGAGGTGAAATTGATTCTTGAATCTAACTCCTATGTTTAAACTTTAGACAGAGCATCTGTATGCCAAAGCCTGTAACACTACATCTATTTTTGAACATACATAAAGATGTCAAACAGATATACATACATGATTATTCACAAATAAGTATTCAACAGATTCATTCATTAGGTTTTAAAAGTTACTCACTCTGCAGTTTGAACAGAGAGAAGGTTTATGCCTGGAAATGATGTGTTTGAAAAACTGGAAATTGCATTTGAATCTTTATTTTGGGCTTGAAATTTGAAACTAATTTGTTTTCTTGATGTTTGAATGAGTTGCTTCAGGTTGCAGCTTTGATTTTGTTTTATTTATTTTTTCCCTCTTTCCTGGCTTTCATTTTGCTGAATTTTTGATGGACGAAAATGAAATGGAAAGTTGATATGTAGGAGGGAGTTTACAGGGATGATACAAATTGTACAGCAGGTCATGGCTGCTAAGGAATGGAAGCATTAAAAGCTACGTGCTTTATTATCTTACTTCTTGCTTTGACCATGTTGAGATATGTTGCATTTATTGTTAAGTACTTTATGTTTTATCTTGCATTGCATATGAATTTATAGCAAACATTTGTTAATATTATACTTGTATGTTACTTCTTGTCTTGTTTTTTGTTAATCAACTTGATTATATTTTTATCCCTTTTCTTTTTTTGTCATACTTCATTAATCTCACATTGATTGTAATTAGTATTTTTATGTTAAAGACTTTTACATAGTTAAACCCTCATTTTATTTTAACTTATTTCTTGCTTAAAAATAACTAAATGACATTTGTTTTTCTTATGAATCAAAAGCTTTTAAATTCATTTTACATTACATTTTCCTTATTTTATAAATACAATCTTCTTAATCATACATATTATTTAAAAGAAATGTTATTAAAACTAACTACCCATAAGTCAATTTACCTAAATAATATTTTCAAACCAAAATCATTCTTTTCTAAGTCAAGAAATAAAATTTAGGTACAAATTTAATATTCAAATTCAAATTCCAAAGTCAAATTCAAATTTTATTCCAAAATTTGTTCAAAATTTGCATTAAATATCAATTTAATATTAATTCAAAATTGGGATCGTTACAGACTTCCCCCCTTAAAAGGAATTTCGTCCTCGAAATTTGCAAGCACGGAAACAACAAAGATATATAAAAGATAGAGAAATATCATTTCAGATCAAACTGGATATCAATTCTGCATTTGGCTCACCAAATCAGAATATCACTAATATGAGAACATACTCGTTCAATACTACATTGGATATTCGGATCATCAAATCTACGAAATATGCAACACACTGGTCAGTCCGAAGGATAACTAACCAATCGTAGAATATATCGAGACCCAAACAATAGATAAATGGATTTAATCTTCCACAACTCTCAACCACTAGATATGGATTCCAAATTAAAGCTGGAATATCTCAAAATATATACCAATTTGTCCCTCTTTGGACTTCGATCTACCCAATAAATTACAATAGAATTTCAAATTCGGTTTTAAACGAAATCGTTTTATCAGTTCAATTCAAATTTAGCTTCATATTTGTTAACCAATTTAACTCAATTTAAAATTTCCAATTTATTTAAGATTTTAAATTTCAAATTTCAAATTCCAAATTCATATTCATTAAGGTTTAAATCGAAAACTGATAAGAAACTGATGAAATACGAAGTAAGGATTTTCTACAACGATTCGCATGGTCATCATTACACCGAAACTTCTTCTGGAGTTGGTACGAAGCAATCAAAAAATTTGGAATCGAATCAAGGAAGATTGAGAAGAAAAAGATTGTTTCCGTTGTTGTTACAGAATATCGACCATTTGTAGTCGTACTTCCCTGTCCCCTATCTCGCCTCTTCTTGCACTCATACTTACTATCAATAAACAGTAAGAGAATTTACTGAGACATTCAGACGGAATCTTAGGGATACTCATTCTAGGGTATATTTCATCCTATCTCTAATGAGTTACTTAATGTGTTATACTCCTGAGCTAAAGTTTTACCCTAGCTCTGATACCAAATGTAACGTTTCATATTTTTTGCGTTCGAAAATCGACATCCATACTTCAAATCATATTCGAATGCCGTAGATTCGACCGTTCAAATCCGATTCACCGAAGCTTATAACACAAATAAGTAAACAACATAGCGGAAAAAGAATGAGACATTGATATAAAATACTGATAAAATATCCCATACAACAGAGTGATACAATGAATGCCCATATACATCAGAGATATGATACAAGGAAATAGCAGCGGAAAAGAAAATAGATAACACCAGCAACGGATAATCTCCAAGATAGTCTTCAAAAGAGAACTCCAATGCATCCATCCAGAAATAGCTCGAACTCCTAATAACGATGCGCAAAGATAAGCAAGGGCAGTCTGATCCAAAGACTGAACTAACTCCAGATAGTCCACTACATCTGACTATCTGGAAAAAACTCATCTCTAGGCTGCTTATGTAGAAAAAAATTTGAGCACCCAGAGTTTAGGAAAGAAACAACAAACTCCGGATCAGTCATGGGACTGGTATGAGTAACAAAAACATTTTATCTTTAAAAGTAAATAAAGAAATATTTTAAATTAGATTCGCAATGCTTTTAGAAAATGAGACTACCATAAGGCCTCCCGCACATGCACACACAATGCAAACGTAGAATCGGAGGAGATTTCTCCTTATGATAGTCAAATATGCTTGATACGAGAAATTTTCTTTGATATTATTACTATAAGTGCGAAGTGTAGGAAAACATTTCGAAAGTAATGATATAAATCTTAGCCAACATTGACATTCCAAACTATGCCTCTATAGCTACCATCTAAACAGTGGTGACCACCATAAGTAAATGGCAGGTTCTACAACTAAAGCCGTACAGGGTTTCGTATTGTTTCTTTGGATTTCCAACAAATGGTCAGGCCAAGGAACTTCCCATTTCCACATGGAAACGCCTTTGGAAGGACGTCCCGAGAACCTAACCGCATCTCTGCCAACATAAGGCCAGGTTACCCCTAACTGGATAACTACTGACACGAGTATGCCATCCTCCGGTCCTTTGGGACCTTTATTGGAGGCCTCGATTCCAACATCATACAGTAATAAATACAATGTATCCACATGAGTAAGTATCTGGGCTCCATACCATGATACCACCCTTTTCCAGAAGGAAATGACATACCCTCAGGAGGCACTACCTCCAAATAACCTTGCCGCATCTTTCCTGTTTTGACCATTTCCGGGGTGTGAGGCTCGACGAAGTCTCGTCCACGAAGCTACGCTTTTTACAATGCCATGCATCGATCAACAAATGATCAACACACAGCAACACTCAGCATGCCACACCACCAAATTGGGAGTATATCGCTGATAACCTTCAACTACATAACCTCTGAGTTCGTACGTCTCAGAGAAGGGTGGTAAGCTAAGAGAATATATTCTCCGCCACCAACAGATATGTATTTGAAAGAAATCTGCTTTATATCTCAAAATGTAATGTCAGACATACAATCCATACAATTCTGTTCTGGGTTCGAACAGAACCGAAGACACTTCCAAAGAAGTCCTTGCAATCCGGGTATTCACAATCCCGATCGAACTTCCCATCACTTAGGGAATCTCTATACCGGCATGACTCAGTGCAGAGACAATCGATAGGTCATCCTATCGCTCTTGCAAATACTCGGTCTTCACCACCGATCTTCAAATGCTATCCATATACGTTGTATCACTATTCAAAATGGGTTATATGACACAAAGGTCCTCTCCCGGCTAAACCGAATAGTGAGCGAAACATTTAAAACATATGGATATGAGATTTCAATTAAGTCACAACTTAATAATTCAAAACTTTCTGTCAAATGGTTTAGACCAATTACCATTTCAAATCTTTAAACAAAAGATTTATCTCATAAAGTTCACCTAGTTTCCACAAAGATTCATTCCCGGATTTCAAAATAATTCCATTTCAATTGGATTAATTCATTAAATCTTTAAGTTAAAGATTTGTCTCATAGCTTTCAAATCGTTCCTAAATATTCAATTTCAAAACTCGTTTCCAAATATTCATCTATAATTTTGAAAACTATTTCAATTTAAACTTGAAATCCCTTTAACACATTTTGAAACGAAAGCTTTTTATCATTAGAAACAATAGTTTTATTTTGGAAAAACCCGATTTCATTTATACAAGTTACAATCTTTGGTTTAATCCAAATTCCCAAAAACAATACTTAAAAATGGTTTAACCCATATATAACTAATATAACATCTTTAATCCCAAATTTCAAATCATTAGAATTCAATTTCAAATCTTAGATCTAAGTTTAAATCAAATTATTTAAATTCCACAATTTAATCAAATTATTCAAATTAAATTTCATCTTTGAAATTCCATTTCAAAAGCTTTTCACTTTAAACCCAATCCATTTCCAAAATATTTGAATTCAAATTGTATATTTAAAATTATTTCAAAAAATCTGTGACTTAATCGATTTCCTCATGAAATCCATATTTGTGTGTGTATAAGTGTGGTCCAGGGGCTTTCCACAATAGTGTAACATCATTTCAATCATCACAGATTAAAAAACAGAAATATAGTTGGTAAGCGATATAAACTATAACCCTTATTCTACAGATCACAGATATATATCACAGATAATAAATTTCATCACAGATAATTAATTACATTTTAGATCACCACACAAATCTAGATATATCACAAAACATCAGACATCAGGGATATTAACAATTAAACCATTCGATAAGATTTAAACATTCATAGGTAAAATTTATAAATCAACCGATTAATCTAGGTCAGAGGTATTACTTGTCATAAATCCTGGTTACTTAACATAAGTTAATTTCGAATCATCTGAGATAAATTTCCCTTTGATCATTAACTAACCATCCTTAATTTATGAATCAATTGATCTTTAACTTCTAAATTGATCTTAGTTAATAACCTTTATTAACGATTAAAATTTTCTTTAATTACTTTGCTAAAGAAATTTACTCATATTAATCATTATTGATTATAAATTTAATAACCATTTAGAACACATTAATTAATTCTAATTATTTAGTTAATTAAGTACCTAGCAATAACTAAATAAATTCTTAATTACTTGATTGATTTATTGCTAATCAAAAATTAATTCTCTTAACTTATCTAATCTTATCCAATTTACAATCCTTAATTACATTCCTTAATTAATTAACTATTAATTATTCATTAATTAATTTAAGTAGTTAATTACAATTTACTTATTACTTAATCATTAATTATTCTATAATTACAACTATAGTGTAATTATTCTTAATTACTTTATAGAAATAATTAACTGGTATTAATTATTCAACTTAATTAATCATTTAAAAAATTTCTTTTAAATTTGAAAATCAATTTAATATCAACTACAAACTATAATGTTAATTGATTTCATACTTAACTTAACTTAATTACTTAATTAAAATAATAATTAAGAGTTTAAAACATTCATAGGTAGGATTAATTTAATTTTCTGATTGATTTAAATCGGATAAATTTCTTATGAATGAATTTACTAGTCGTGATAAATTAATAATTAATTAATTACAAAAACATTTAACAAGTTATCCTTTAATCAATCATTAATTAACCTCTAATTAATAATCCTTAATTAATTATTCTTAATTAATCACAATGCTAACTTAATTAATTCTTAACTATGATTAATTAATTAAAACCAAATCCATGATCCTTAATTACAAATTAATTTTCTTGATTCATTACTTAAACTTTAATTAATACCTTTTAAACTTATAACTGTTAATTTAATCAATACGAATCATTCTTAATTACTTTTCAAATCCATTGGATAATAAAAATTATTTACCTTAATTTTCATTTAAAAGTCTTCTTTATACTTTGAAATCAATTTATTATAGTTATAAAAAGTCTTAATGTTAATTAATTTTAACCCTTATTTTAAATTAATTAGTTAGTTAAAGTACAGATTAGATTTTAAAACATCGTTAAGTATTTATTTAAACTTAATAAACTTATTTCAAAGTTAAGCTTTCAAATCAAAGTTGGACTACAGTTACATTTGATTTTAAATACCAGTTTAAATTTTGATTTGAAACTTAAATACAGTTTTAAAATTTCCAGAGACAAAATACGCTTCTGTTATAAACCTGGCAACTCATACGCGAGCCAAAACAAACACTCGAGTTTTCCACTGAAAAACCTCGAGACAAACGCCATATTCTCCGAGCATCACTCGGGACAACTCACAAAACCCATACCCCCAGCTAACCACCAGATACCACAAAAACGTGCTCGTACACGTGCACAACGACGACATTCAACTCCAGGCGATGCCACATCGTCGAGCACGTCGACGATGACCCATGTTCCTCACTCCCATTGCCGGAACCATGATTCCACCTCGAATTCGAAAATCAAGCCAATCATCTGACCGGGGAAAAACAGCGCCACTCCAACATCCAACCTGAAACCGTCTCGTCCCCACCTCCCCAACCACCAGCGCCTTTGAAATTCTGGCCTCGACCTCGTCTACCACCACGCTACCATCCCCCAAAATCCGATAGCACTCGATCAACCATTGAAAACGTGGTGATCGATGCATCAATCATAGTAAAAACTAGGGTTACAAACGTTCTCGAGCTCCTGTCGTCGCCACCGTGCAATGATCAACTACTTGGCATTTTCCCAAACTCCTCTATCACTCCACTACCATCAATGATGACCCCATCCCCTCCGATCACGAAGATCACCAAACACAAACCGATTTCCAATTTTAATTCAACTCAAAAATGCAAACCCAAAACTAAATTAAAAATTATGATTTTCATTCCAAAAATCATGGTTTTCGATTTAGGTTCTAGATCATATACCTGAAACAAGAAAAATAGGATGTTTTGTTTTTTTTTTCTCTTATTAAAGTTGGTTCTGTTGTCTTGATATTCCAGGCAATATTCAGAATTATTTTAGCTTAAATAAAATTTTAAACTCTAAGCTAAGATGTAACAAACAACTTTTGTTTTAATGCCCATTTCTAAACATCAAGTAGTTTAGGTGAAATTGATTCTTGAATCTAACTCCTATGTTTAAACTTTAGACAGAGCACCTGTATGCCAAAGCCTGTAACACTACATCTATTGTTGAACATACATATAGATGTCAAACAGATATACATACATGATTATTCACAAGTAAGTATTCAACAGATTCATTCATTTGCTTTTAAAAGTTACTCACTTTGCAGTTTGAACAGGGAGAAGGTTTATTCCTGGAAATGATGTGTTTGAAAAACTGGAAATTGCATTTGAATCTTTACTTTGGGTTTGAACTTTGAAACTGATTTGTTTTCTTGATGTTTGAATGAGGTGCTTCATGTTGTAGCTTTGATTTTGTTTTGTTTATTTTTTCCACTTTCCAGGCTTTCATTTTGCTGAGTTTTTGATGGACGAAAATGAAATGGGTAGTTGATAAAAGAAGTTGATATATAAGAGGGAGTTTACAGGGATGATACAAATTGTTCAGCAGGTCATGGCTGCTAAGGAATGGAAGCATTAAATGCTACGTGCTTTATGATCTTACTTCTTGCTTAGACCATGCTGAGATATGTTGCATTTATTGTTAAGTACTTTATGTTTTATCTTGCATTGCATATGAATTTACAGCAAACATTTGTTAATATTATACCTGTATCTTATTCTTGTCTTGTTTTTTGTTAATCAACTTGATTATATTTTTATCCCTTTTCTTTTTTTGTCTTACTTCATTAATCTCAGATTGATTATAATTAGTATTTTTATGTTAAAGACTTTTATATAGTTAAACCCTCATTTTATTTTAATTTATTTCTTACTTAAAAATAACTAAGTGACATTTGTTTTTCTTATGAATCAAAAGCTTTTAAATTAATTTTATATCACATTTTCCTTATTTTATGAATACAATCTTCTTAATCATACATATTATTTAAAAGAAATGTTATTAAAACTAACTACCCATAAATCAATTTATCTAAACAATATTTTCAAACCCAAATCATTCTTTTCTAAGTCAAGAAATAAAATTTACGTACAAATTTAGTATTCAAATTCAAATTCCAAAGTCAAATTCAAATTTTATTCAAAAAAAATTTCAAAATTTACATTAAATATCAATTTAATATTAATTCAAAATTGGGGTCGTTACAGACTTTCCCCCTTAAAAGGAATTTCGTCCTCGAAATTTGCAAGCACGGAAACAATAAAGATAGATAAAAGATAGAGAAATATCTTTTCAGATCAAACTGGATATCAATTCTGTATTTGGCTCACCAAATCAGAATTTCACCAATATGAGAACATACTTATTCAATACTACACAGAATACTCGGATCATCAAATCTACGAAATATGCAACACACTGGCCAGTGCGAAGGATAACTAACCACTCGTAGAATATATCTAGACCCAAACAATAGATAAATGGATTTAACCTTCCACAACTCTCAACCACTAGATATGGATTCCAAATTCAAGTTGGAATGATCTCAAAATATATACCAATTTATCCCTCTTTGGACTTCGATCTACCTAAGAAACTACAATAGAATTTCAAATTCGGTTCTAAACGAAATCATTTTATCAATTCAATTCAAATTTAGCTTCATATTTGTTAACCAATTTAACTCAATTTAAAACTTCCAATTTATTTAAGATTTTAAATTTCAAATTCCAAATTCATATACATTAAGGTTTAAATCGAAAACTGATAAGAAACTGATGAAATACGAAGTAAGGATTTTCTACAACGATTCGCAGGGTCATCATTACATCGAAACTTCTTTTGGAGCTGGTACGAAGCAATCAAAAAATTTGGAATCGAATCAAGAAAGATTGAGAAGAAAAAGATTGTTTCTGTTGTTGTTACAGAGTATCGACCATTTATAGTCGTACTTCCCTGTCCCCTATCTTGTCCTCTTCTTGCACTCATACTTACTATCATTAAATAGTAAGAGAATTTACCGAGACAATCAGACGGATATCTTAGGGATACTCATTCTACGATATACTTCACCCTATCTCTAATGAGTTACTTAATGTGTTATACTCCTGAGCTAAATTTTTACCCTCAGCTCTGATACCAAATGTAACGTTTCAGATTTTTCGCGTTCGAAAATCGGCATCCATACTTCAAATCGTATTCGAATGTCGTAGATTCGACCGTTCAAATCCGATTCGCCGGAGCTTATAACACAAATAAGTAAACAACACAGTGGAAAAAGAATGATACATTGATATAAAATACTGATAAAATATCCCACACAACAAAGTGATACAATGAATGCCAATATACATCTGAGATATGATACAAGGAAATAGCAGCGGAAAAGAAAATAGATAACACCAGCAGCGGATAATCTCCAAGATAGTCTTCAAAAGAGAACTCCAATGCATCCATCCAGAAATAGCTCGAACTCCCAATAACGATGCACAAAGATAAGCAAGTGCAGTCTGATCCAAAGACTGAACTAACTCCAGATAATCCACTACATCTGACTATTTGAAAAAAACTCAACTCTAGAGTGCTTATGTAGAAAAAAATTTGAGCACCCACAGTTTAGGAAAGAAATTATAAACTCCGGATCAGTCATGGGACTGGTATGAGTAACAAAAACAGTTTATCTTTAAAAGTAAACAAAGAAATTTTTTAAATTAGATTCGCAATGCCTTTAGAAAATGAGACTACCATAAGGCCTCCTGCACACACACACAATGCAAACGCAGAATCGGAGGAGATTTCTCCTTATGATAGTCAGACATGCTTGATAGGAGAAATTTTCTTTGATATTATTACTATAAGTGCGAAGTGTAGGAAAACATTTCGAAAGTAATGATATAAATCTTAGCCAACATAGACATTCCGAACTATGGCTACTATAGCTACCATCTAAACAGTGGTGACCACTATAAGTAAATGACAGGTTTTACAACTAAAGCCGTACATGGTTTCGTATTGTTTCTTTGGATTTCCAACAAATGGTCAGACCAAGGAACTTCCCATTGCCACATGAAACACCTCTGGAAGTACGTCCCGAGAACCTAACCGAATCTCTGCCAAAACAAGGCCGGGTTACTACTAACTGGGTAACTACTGACACGAGTATGCCACCCCCCGGTCCTTTGTGACCTTTATTCGAGGCCTCGATTCCAACATCACACAGTAATAAATACAGCGTATCCACATGAGTAAGTATCTGGGCTCCATACCATGATACCACCCTTTTCTAGAAGGAAATGACATACCCTCAGTAGGCGCTACCTCCAAATAACCTTGCCGCATCTTTCTTGTTTTGACCATTTCCGGGGTGTGAGGCTCGACGAAGTCTCGTCCATGAAGCTACGCTTTTCACAAAGCCATGCTTCGATCAACAAATGATCAACAAATGATCAACACACATCAACACTCAGCATGCCACACTACCAAATTGGGAGTATATCTCTGATAACCTTCAACTACATAACCTCTGAGTTCGTACGTCTTAGAGAAGGGTGTTAAGCTAAGAGAATAAATTCTCTGCCACCAACAGATATGTATTTGAAAGAAATCTGCTTTATATCTCAAAATATAATGTCATACATACAATCCATACAAGTCTGTTCTAGGTTCGAACAGAACCGAAGGCACTTCCAAAGAAGTCCTTGCAATCCGGGTATTCACAATCCCGATCGAACTTCCCATCACTTAGGGAATCTCTATACCAGCGCGACTCAGTGCAGAGACAATCGATAGGTCATCCTATTGCTCTCGCAAATACCCGGTCTTCACCACCGATCTTCAAATGCTATCCATATACGTTGTACTACTATTCGGAATGGGTTATATGACACAAAGTTCCTCTCCCGGCTAAACCGAATAGTGAGCGAAACATTTAAAACATATGGATATAAGATTTCAATTAAGTCACAACTTAATAATTCAAAACTTTCTTTCAAATGGTTTAAACCAATTACCATTTCAAATCTTTAAACAAAAGATTTATCTCATAAAGTTCACCTAGTTACCACAAAGATTCATTCCCGGATTTTATAACAATTCCACTTCAATTGGATTAATTCATTAAATATTTAAATTAAAGATTTGTCTCATAGCTTTCAAATTGTTTCTAAATATTCATTTTCAAAACTCGTTTCCACGTATTCATCTATAATTTCGAAAACTATTTCAGTTTAAACTTGCAATCCCTTTAACACATTTTGAAACGAAAGCTTTTTATCATTTAGAAACAATAGTTTTATTTTGGAAAAACCCGATTTCATTTATTCAAGTTACGATCTTTGGGTTAATCCAAATTCCCAAAAACAATACATAAAAAAGGTTTAACCCATATATAACTAATATAATGTCTTTAATCCCTAATTTCAAATCATTAGAATTCAATTTCAAATCTTGGATTTAAGTTAGAATCAAATTATTTAAATTCCAAAACTTAATCAAGTTATTCAAATTAAATTTCATCTTTGAAATTCCATTTCAAAATCTTTTCACTTTAAACCCAATCCATTTCCAAAATATTTGAATTCAAATTGTATATTTAAAATTATTTCAAAAAATCTGTGACTTAATCGATTTCCTCGTGAAATCCATATTTATGTGTGTATAAGTGTGGTCTAGGGGTTTTAACACAATAGTGTAACATCATTTCAATCATCACAGATTAAAACACAGAAATATAGTTGATAAGCGATATAAACTATAACGCTTATCCTACAGATCACAGATATATATCACAGATAATAAATTTCATTATGGATAATTAATTACATTTAGATCACCACATAAATCAGGATATATCACAAAACATCAGACATCGGGGATATCAACAATTTAACCATTCAATAAGATCTAAACATTTATAGGCAAAATTTATAAATCAACTGATTAATTTAGGTCAGAGGTATAACTTGTCATAAATATTGGTTATTTAGCATAAGTTAATTTCAAATCATCTGAGATAAATTTCCCTTTAATCATTAACTAACAATCCTCAATTTATGAATCAACCGATCTTTAACTTATAAATTGATCTTAGTTAATAACCTTTATTAACGATTAAAAATTTCTTTAATTACTTTGCTAAAGAAATTTACTCATATTGATCATTATTGATTATAAATTGAATAACCATTTAGAACACATTAACTAATTCTAATTATTTAGTTAATTAAGTACCTAGCAATAACTAAATAAATTCTTAATTACTTGATTGATTTATTTCTAATCAAAAATTAATTCTCTTAACTTATCTAATCTTATCCAATTTATAATCCTTAATTACATTCCTTAATTAATTAAATATTAATTATTCATTAATTAATTTAAGTAGTTAATTACAATTTACTTATCACTTAATCATTAATTAATCTCTAATTACAATTATAATGTAATTATTCTTGATTACTTTATAGAAATAATTAACTGGTATTAATTATTAAACTTAATTAATCATTTAAAAATTTTCTTTCAAATTTGAAAATCAATTTAATGTCAACTACAAACTATAATGTTAATTAATTTCATACTTAACTTGACTTAATTATTTAATTAAAATAATAATTAAGAGTTAAAACGTTCATAGGTAGGATTAATTTAATTTTCTGATTGATTTAAATCAGATAAATTTCTTATGAATTTACTAGTTGTGGTAAA
The DNA here is from genome assembly GCA_030765085.1 of Allium cepa. NCBI lineage: Eukaryota > Viridiplantae > Streptophyta > Magnoliopsida > Asparagales > Amaryllidaceae > Allium > Allium cepa. Next base: position 31,792,806 of record CM060938.1, on the reverse strand, counting down.
TTAATAATTAATTAATTACAAAAACATTTAATAAGTTATCCTTTAATCAATCATTAATTAACCTCTAATTAATAATCCTTAATTGATTATTCTTAATTAATTACAATGATAACTTAATTAATTCTTAACTATGATTAATTAATTAAAACAAAATCCATGATCCTTAATTACAAATTAATTTTCTTAATTCATTACTTAAACATTAATTAATAGCTTTTAAACTTATAACTGTTAATTTAATCAATACAAATCATTCTTAATTACTTTTCAAATCCATTAGATAATAAAAATTATTTACCTTAATTTTCATTTAAAAGTCTTCTTTATACTTTGAAATCAATTTATTATAGTTATAAAAAGTCTTAATGTTAATTAATTTTAACCCTTATTTTAAATTAATTAGTTAGTTAAAGTACTAATTAGATTTTAAAACATCGTTAAGTATTTATTTAAACTTAATAAACTTATTTCAAAGTTAAGCTTTCAAATCAAAATTGGATTACAGTTACATTTGATTTTAAATTCCAGTTTAAATTTTTCTTTGAAACTTAAATACAGTTCTAAAATTTCCAGAGACAAAATCTGCTTCTGCTATAAACCTGGCAACTCATACGCAAGCCAAAACAAACACTCGAGTTTTCCACTGAAAAACCTCGAGACAAACGCCAATTTCTTCGAGCATCACTCGGGAAAACTCGCAAAACCCATACCCCCTACTAACCACCAGATACCAGAAAAACATGCTCTACACATGCACAACGACGACATTCGACTCCAGGCGATGCCACATCGTCGAGCACGTCGAAAATGACCGATGCTCCTCACTCCCATTGCTAGAACCACGATTCCACCTCGAATTCGAAAATCAACCCAATCATCTGACCTGGGAAAATCAACGCCACTCCAACATCCAACCTGAAACCGTCTCGTCCCCACCTCCCCGACCACCAGCGCCTTTGAAATTCTGGCCTCGACCTCGTCTACCACCCCGCTACCATCCCCCAAAATCCGGTAGCACTCGATCAACCATAGAAAACGTTGTGATCGATGCATGAATCACAGTAAAAACTAGGGTTAACCTCCAGTCATCGCCACCGTGCAATGATCAACTACTTGGCATTTTTCCCAAACTCCTCTATCACTCCACTACCATCAGTGATGACCCCATCCCCTCCGATCACGAAGATCACCAGATACAACCCGATTTCCAATTTCAATTCAACTCAAAAATGCAAAATCAAAACTAAATTAAAAATTATGATTTTCCTTCCAAAAAATCATGGTTTTCGATTAGGTTTTAGATCATATACCTAAAACAAGAAAAAATGGATGTTTGGTTTTTTTTTCTCTTATTAAAGTTGGTTCCATTGTTTTGATTTTCCAGGAAATATTCAAAATTATTTTAGCTTAAATAAATTTTTAAACTCTAAGCTAAGATGTAACAAACAACTTTTGTTTTAATGCCCATTTCTAAACATCATGTAGTTTAGGTGAAATTGATTCTTGAATCTAACTCCTTTTATTAAACTTTAGACAGAGCACCTGTATGCCAAAGCCTGTAACACTACATCTGTTTTTGAACATACATATAGATGTCAAACAGATATACATACATGATTATTCACAAATAAGTATTCAACAGATTCATTCATTAGCTTTTAAAGTTACTCACTTTGCAGTTTGAATAGAGAGAAGGTTTATGCCTGGAAATGATGTGTTTGAAAAACTGGAAATTGCATTTGAATATTTACTTTGGGTTTGAACTTTGAAACTGATTTGTTTTCTTGATGTTTGAATGAGTTGCTTCAGGTTGTAGCTTTAATTTTGTTTTATTTATTTTTTTTCCTCTTTCCTGGCTTTCATTTTGCTGTGTTTTTTATGGACGAAAATGAAATGGAAAGTTGATAAAAGAAGTTGATATATAGGAGGGAGTTTACAGGGATGATACAAATTGTACAGCAGGTCATGGCTGCTAAGGAATGGAAGCATTAAATGCTCCGTGATTTATGATCTTACTTCCGTCCACCCGACAGATCCAAATTCTGGCTCAACCAAACTACACTTCATAGATGAACTCCGAACCTTAACAGGTTTTCTTCAGAGATTAATGAAATTCTTACACCACCCAAAGCTCAATCGAGACGGATTAGGTCTACAGTCTCGACAGATACACTTCCAACCTAAATCATTTTAAACTCCAACCATTGGTAGTCATGTTACACACTCCACCACCCTATCTACCTTTATAACTTATATTGGAAAACCTGTACAGGTAACCCAACAATAGGTAGAAATAAATAAATATATATATCAAAATTACAAATACGCTCTCTCAGGAAAGAAATCACTCAAGAGCCTAGGTATTCACCCAACCTAGCGCTCTGATACCAACTGTGATGACCTGGCTTCCTACGCCCAGGAAACCGTTTCGTCATGAAGAAAGAAAGGGATGAGAAAATAGAAAAGATATAGAAGAAAGAACAACAATATCAGAATCTCATAGCGGAACGAATAAATTATAATAATCACATAAGTATTTACATAGTATACAACATCAATCAGAGTTATATAGATAATATATCACATACTAGACAGTTATAAACACATGTCTAGTTAATACAGCACGATACAACTCAATACACAAAACAACTCAAACAATACGACTCAGAGATACCAACACAGCGGAACTATATGTATATCTACAACGCTGAAGCCTCCTGCTCCATTGCTTCTCCAGAATTCGTCAAAGCTAACCTGAATCCCTTGACTACCCGTAAAAATTTGGGTACCCGAGAGTTTATGAAAAAAACAGAAATAAACTCCGGGTCAGACATGAGTCTGGTGTGAGTAACAGGTTAAAGTTGCTTAATTTTGAAAATCCTTTGAAAACAAAAGGTATCACGTAAGATTCCCCACAAATAAACATGGGTAAGTTTTTACCTTACGCTAACCAAAACATTTGATAGGAAATTCTGTGATATTATAATAGGTCTAGGGTTTTCAAGTAAATAGAAAATAGCCGAAATTGTTACATTCATTAAATTCCAGCTGCTAGCCACAAAAGTGGGTAATATAATCAAAACCGTTGGTACTTATTGGATTATGGATTCCATATAATGGCAAGGCTACTGGGGTACCGCCCGTCACAGTACGTGGCCTAGATCAACGTATCGAGGATCACTCCCGACCCCTTGCAACACAAGGCCGGAACCATTCCTTACTGAACAGTCCCGAACAAGGTAACCCCGCAGATAGCCATCGCTACTACCACTAAGCCGAAATAAAGGGACATCTAGACAGGGGAATATCCTTGTCCTGCTTGGGCATGACCCACCTAACTTTGCTGCACCTCCCCTGTTTTAGCCATTCCCGGTTGATGAGGCTTGAGGCTACGACTACCTTTTTAGAATACATTTCTTAAAATGCTCATCGCCCACCTGACGATGTTTTGAAAGCATTTAATCCGTACAAGTTCGTTCCGGGTTCGAACGAAACCGAAGGCATCATCTCGTTACACTCATTTTGGAATCACCCTCAGAGTTAACGACGATAACCCTTGCATTCTGAATCTTCATCTTTACTTCAGATTCACGACCTATCGTTAATTTGGAATCGATGTGGTTTTCGGATGTTCCAAATGTGGAAAACCGATCCCGGTCTCATCGAAATCCAAAACGTGTCTTTTAAGGCCAAGTTGTCTATTTAGTCTTAACAGTTCAATTCAATATTATCAATATACACACAGATGGATAATTCACAATATCACAATAGATAATCACATCATCATCATAAACAGATATTCAATATTATCATCCAAACAGATAATAAGTATTATCATACTTAAACCAACATCCGTATCACATAGATATTATTTATCTCATATCTGAGATCACAATCATTAAATGAAATATCAATATCATTCATCCATAAGCAATGATTTATAATCATACCATTTGTAATTAATTTAAAATGAATTAAATTAACTACTTCTATCTCTAATTAATTTAAATTAAATTAAATTAATTACTCTATCTATAAATCCTGCTTATACAACCATAAATTAACTATAAATCAAATTAGTTAATTATCCTCTAGATGTTCATCTTGATTAAACACCCTTGATTAATCACCATCTAATTACAATAAGTAATTGTCTTTAATTAATTTCACAAATTAATTATTCTAAATCATTTATAGTAATTAACATTTAATTATTTCATTTATAATTGATTACATTTATTCTTAATTAATTACATAAATTAATCACCACATTATTAATTATTTCTTAATTAACCAATTCTTAATTACATCATTAATTATATTAATTAATGATCTCTGATTCAGATTTAAATTTACATTAAATGATTCATCTTTAATTTAACTCAATTATTAATCACCCTTGATTAATAACATTCCAGTAATTAACTATCATTAATTTCTTAATTAATAAATTAATTATCCCATAATTAATTATATCGATTAATTAATCCTCTAATTAATTATGAAAGTAATTATCCGAATTACTCCATTAACACATCATCTTTTACTAATTACATTCAGTAATTAACATTAATTACTTCCTTAAGTAATTATGCTCCATTGAATACACTAAGTAATAACATTTATCAATTTATCAAATGATTATCTTAAATTAATTAACTTAAATTAATCATTTACAAAGCTAATTAAAAAAAAAATTAATCTCCTAATTACTTTTATCAAGTAATTACATTTAACAATTTATAATAGATTATCTAATTAATCTAATTAATTATCAAAATTAATCACATATATTAATTAATTAATAATCTTCATTAATTATCTTCATTTATTAATAACATTACTTAATTTACTTCTTAATTGATCTCTAATTATAAATTAATCTAAATTATTAATTTATTAATTAAATACATAAGTCATTTCTTAATTAACCTATCCTTTAATCATTTTAAATATCTTAATTATCCCTAAGATAATTCATTTCTTTATTAAAGACTTTATTAATATTAAAGTATAGTAGAACATTACATTTCAAATTTAAATTCAAAATTTCATTTTGAATTTAAGATTCAAAATGATTATTATTCAAACATTTACCAAATTTTAATTCAATTTAGAATCCTATAAATAACATTAACTACTCATATATGGACTTGTATAGGAAAGGCCTTTAAATTCAACTGCTTGACTCTTTATTTAAATTTAAACTTCCAAAAGACATTTATATTTTAACTTGCAATTTCCAAGTTTAACTTCCATTCAAAAGAACTTTGTAAAAACCAATTCAAATATTTATTTGAAAACAAATGCTTTTTAAAACGAACTATTTGAATTTAACTTTGCTTTATACATTTAGATTTTAAAACTGATTTATTTTTCAGTTTTGAATTCATTCGTTTAACTTTGATTTTAAAACTTTTGATTTCATTAGTTTAACTTCGAATTTAAAACTTGGGTTTTATCTTGCTTTTGAAAAAAACTTTATTTTTAATTCTTGATTTAAAAATCCAAATTCGTTTCTAAAACTTAGATTCAAAAGTTCACGTGAATCTATATTTTGAACTTCTAATTTTCAAACACAATTTAAGTTTTGATTCAGATTTTAAATTAAATTTAAAATCTGAAACTGTCAGGTTGTAAACCTGACAGGAAACCCATATTTGATTGTTTTAAACTTTATTTTTATTTAAATTTGAATTCAAAAGTAAATTTGAATTCATACTTCAACTAGATTTACACTTTGTTTAATTCCATTATTTATTTATAAATAGGTTCCAATTGAATTTGTTTAGAAACAAATGCCGCTGCCAGGTTTTACAAAAAAATCTGGAAGCAAACACTGACTCGAGAAAACCAGACTTGCTTCGAGTCTCCCCTTCCTCTACTTCGTGTCAAACACTCGAATAAACTCGAGTCTTCCCTGAGTTAAAACCCTGCACACGACCAAAGAAACTCAACACACTTCAATGGCATAGTGCACGTGCACCGTGGCCCCAGCCACCTCCGGCCACCCCCACGAACCTTAACACGACGCCAACTACCGCCAGTCACGACCATGACCCCCAAGAGCCACCACGGCAACCTGAAACGAAAGCGAGTTCGAAACTTTACCTGGAAACAAAAATCAGGTTCCTCTCGTAACCTGGAAACTCCACCGCACTCCAAACTCCATCCACCGGAGCACCAGCACCACCGGCTACCACTTCGTCCATGACCGAGCTACTACCTTCCAGAGTTCCAGCGAACTCGATCGCTCCTAGGCCTCGCGACAAATCAAACATCACAGCACTGCCCAAACTAGGTTTAGAAACTTAAAACTGCCACTGCCACCACCACCGTGATCTGCCACCACTTCAACCAATTTTCCCACCATCACCGATGTTTCTACTATAATCTCTGGAAATTACAACCTCTCAGATCCTTGAGAACATCAACAATTCCTCAAATACTAATTTCCAGTAAAACCAGAACTACATATTAAATTTTCTATTAAAATTAGTGATTTCATTTTTTAAAAATCATTATTTTGGTTAAGTATTCAGTTCATAACCCTGAATCAATGAATTCCAATGTTTAAATTTCATCCAGAACTTAACTTCCTTGTTTATTTTTAGTTTCCAAGGCAATACACAATTTATTTCCACTCAAATAAATTTTTAAACTTTGATTAATGATTAGACAAACAATTTTTGTTTATAACGTAAATTCTAACAATGACTTGATCCAGAGATAAATGATTTTAAACTAAAGCTAGAGTTTAAGAACTGGAAATATAGGTGTTTGCAGATATTCACAAACATGTATACATCTTACATCCAAAAATGCACAGAAATTCACTAATATATATTCACACAAACACACTTATTTCATACATAGATCATGCAATCCAGATTTATATATTTAAGCTTTTTAAAGTAAATGTTACTCACCTTGCTTGTAAAAAAATGAACAGAGCACCCTGGATATTGAAATAGCTCAAACTTTTAAAAACTGGAGACTGTTTTGAACTTCCTGTTAAATTCATCTTGTTTGCTTATTATTGAAAAATGGTTTCAGTTTATATTTTTAAAAAAAACAAGAAGAAGCTTGCAATATAATTTTCCTCTGGTTTGATATGTACATATAGAAAGATAAGTTTGTAAAGGGTGTAGGCTTTTACTGGTGCAAGCTTTTCTTTACTTTGTTTTTATCAGGCAAGACATTTATTTTGGAGGCTGGAAGATTTTACATCCAATTCGTATGGACATGTTTGTTGCTAGAAATGAAAGCATTTGTTGATTAAGTACTTTATGTCTCCACTAACCTCATTTTTGTGCTTAGATATTTTACATATCTTTGTTTATACTTGCTTTGTTTCCTTTCTCTAACCTGCATATGTTTAGATATTTTATTTTTACTTTGTTAATTTGCTTGCTTTGTTTCCTTGCACTTCTAAATTTCCCTTCAGACAACATACACATTTCTATTCCTTGCCCTTACATCTTTTACTTACAGGCAGCAAAATCATTACTTTGTCTGGTTACTTTTATTATTTTGTCTTTTGTCTTAGTTTATTCTAGTTATTAATTATAAATTTTACTTATGTATTAAGTTTTATTTCTAAAACAAGTGCTTGTTATTATTACACTTATTATTTTAAACTTGAATTATCAATACTAAATTTACTTCTTATTATTTCAAACTTATGTAAATCTTTGTTACAATACTTATTTTATTTATTTATTTTCTCTTTTAAGTTCAAAGATATTTTATTATGTCATTTACTTATGTTAAATATGAATAAGATTTATTTTATTATAAACAAATTTTGAAAGATTCAATTTTAACTTTAAACCATAATTTCTCCCAAATATAAGTATACATAATAGTTCCTATTTATCAAAAAATCTATTTGTAAAAATATTACATTATTGATATTGTTTAAATAAAACTCATTATTAAATTAAAATAATTTATAAAAGAAACAATCTCTTCAAAATATAAATTACTTATTTTATAAAGCTAAATTAAAAAGAACAAAATAATCTTTTTATTTAAATTTAAACCTAAGCTAGAATTTATTTTTAAACAAATTAAACTTATCTTGAGTATTTTAAAACTCATATTATTATTTATCCAATATTAAATTTCCAAATTATCAAAAATAATAGAATTAGAAAACATAGCTATATCTATTAAATCTAAAGACAAAACTTATCTATTTATAACATATACCAATATATACATATATACATTATAAATAGAAACAATTTAAATTAGCTTTTAAAAGATAAATTATCAGTTAATTATCTATTTAAAAGAAGATTATTAAATCAATTCAAATTATTATTAACAAATATTATTAATCAGTTTAATTTTTAATGTAGATTATTAAATAGATATTGCCCCAAATTTCCGGGATGTCACAATTTCATATTAGAGATATCAATCAATTCAAGGCATTTAATCATAATTCAATCATTCATAAGCAAGATGGATCATTTCCAAAATTAATTTAATTTATCTCTAGTTAAATTAATTACTAATCTTTAAATTACTAAGTTTACCCTTAACTTAACGCAAATTAATTACAAACCAATTAATTAATCATTTCTCAATTATCCATCTTAATTAATCATCCTGGATAAATTATTCTTTCATTATATTAAGTAATAGCCCTTTATTAGTTATACAAATTAACCAATCCTTACCTATTCCATATTAATCACATTTATCCTAAATAAATGATCAAATTAATTATCCTATAATCACTTAAATTGATTAATTACCCTTAATTAACCATACTTCTTAATTAACAAACCTTTAATTTATTACTTTAATTATTCAATCCTTTAATTAATTACCCAAAGTAATTAATCTTTAATTACTTCCCTTAAGTAATCACCCTTAAATTACTTCCATCAAGTAATTGTCCTATTGGTCAATTATCCTCAATTAATTAACCTCGTATTATTAATTAAGTTAACCTTTAATTAATAATTAAATTAACCAACCCTTATCAAATTTATCCCTAAATTATTTACATTAAGTAAATAATTATCCTCCACTTATTAACCAATTAATCTCAAATTACCCATTTAATTAATCAACTGATAACACATGATTATAAATTAATTAAAAATTAATCATTAATTAATTTATCTTCACTTTAATTTCTTCATTAATTTACATAATCTATAATTACCCCAAAATCTTAATTAAGTTCAAGATAACCCATTTTATTAGCTTAATTTACTTAATTATAAATACCATAAAATTAACTTAAACCTTGGAATTAAATTATCATTAACTTAAAAACTTTTAAGATAAGTTAAAATTTAAAACACTATATCCTTTTTAAACATATTACCCTCTTAATTAAGTTTTAAAAACACCTTAAGGATTAACTTAATTAATTAAAACTTAAAAACAAATTTTCTCAACTTTAATTAACAACATTTAATAATCAATTATTGCTTCAAATAGTTTTAAAGATAATTAGTTTAAAACCGGACTTTGTTGACTTAAGAACTTTGAGAATATAAAACATTTTACCGAGGAAAATCCAGAACTACTCGTACAGGTACCAGGGTTTCATCTCCAAATCTCAAGTTTCCTTCTTCCCCTTCTCTTTAATTTCTTCAAAGCTTTGTCTAAATTCTAAAATCTGATATGTTATAACACTCACGAACCCGAAACAAACTTCGAGCCCAACATCCCTCTTCCCGTGCTTCGACCCGAGAGATTAACGAGACATGACTACCACCAGAGTCACCGCATGCATGTGCACCCGTGATCGAGGCAATTCTGATCACCGCCGCTATCTTCGACACGTCACTGGCCATCACCTCTCACGATTCGGACTAACCAGAAATCACCACAAACCCAAAATGAAAATCGAGCCATCTAATCGAACAGATACAGGTAACTTCATCCAATAATTCCCCTAACAGTCCGATTCTGGTTACCAGCAATCCCAATTCCTCGCCTATAGCTTCACCTTGATCATCGACTTCGTCCCCCCCCCCCCCCCCCCGACCGATGAACTCCGGTGTCTTGTCGACGGAACAGTAACCCACATTCCAACCTCAACCTTAAACTCACATAAAACCCTACTTTCATCTCGATCATCCTCCCCATCCACAGATAAATATTACAAGTATTTTTCCATCAATCCCACCACCCTTCCCTCCTCTAAACAAAATTTCGATAACCATTTTCACAACGATCATCAGCAATAGCAAAAAACTAGATTCTGACCATCCCACAATATTTCTCAAAATGCTATCTTAAAAATCAAAATTTTAGTTTTAAAAATCCTAGAATTTGACATCAAATCTGATTATAACCCTGAAATAACAAGTTAAGAATGTAGAGATTTCGACGTAATTAAAATTTTACTGAAATGTTTACATCCTGGTTTATACTGTAAAAAAAATTATTACCTTAATTATTTTTAAAATTTAAATCTTGGTGTTCCTAACCGTTTTTGTTTAAACATCAAAACATAAATCTGATCAGAAAAGAAAAACAGTTATTTTTTAAACTATAATTTCAACCTGTAATAAAAGAACAGAGATTATAAACTGATTAACAGGCATACACCTATACACACACACACACACACACACACACACACACATATATATATATATATATATCTACACATATAATCATAATATCAACCATGCAAACCATTTATCACCAATTCAAATTCAAGTTTTCTGCATGCTTGAAAATTATGAACAGAGATATGCACAAGAGTACCTACAGCAAAATAAAACTATATACCCAGGCAATCCATGCAAGCAAATATATCGAGACACCTTTCGACTATCAATTGCAAACAGTTATAAACTAGAAATTAGGCTTTAAGAGCAGATTTACTCACCTGTAAAAGAAGATAACAGAGATCAGTTGATCAGGATTCTTGTTTCAGATTGAAGCTTTGAATTTGCTACTAGCTGTTCTGCATTTGAACTGATCCGATTTTTATGTTTTAAGTTAAATTTGCTTCCTGAAGTTAAATTTGTTGTCTTGTTAGTTGAAATTACTTGCTGTAGATCCAAAGATCCTTGCAGAGATGTTGATTACAGGCCTTGCTTTACAGATTTTTGAATTCGGATTTGCAATTGAATTTGTTTTGCAAATTTTACTTTAAGATAGCTTGAAACCTTGATTTAATTTTTTTTACTGAATTTGATTATACAAGTTGTAACAACCCGCATATTTGTCGATTTTATATTTAAATATTTTATTAAAATATCTTATCGATACTCGGAATTTAGCCCGAAAAGCTACTTTTTGCATACGGTCGAATTAGGATTCGGGACCACTTCCATTGAGTTTAAAATGACGTTTGCGATCTTTTTAAGTGTAAACTTTGATATGTTTGGAGATAGTAGAATTTTGCTACTTTTTCACTTAGGGCTTTTGTTTGTGCTGAGCCTATTAACCTCACTTATGTATTCAGTCCCAACACCTTCTCCCCTTCATTACTTCATTCCTCATTTCCTTATACTCAAGCTTTTATATTAATGGAGAGTGGAAGAGGAAATTAAAACTCCAAGCCCTAGTTTTCTTTTGCAAATCAAACTCTAGCTCCAAACTAATAGAAGAACCTATTGGTAAGCTTCTCTTTTTCTTCTCCAACTCATTCTCTTATCAATTTCAGAAATTCCTAAACCTAACTTTGGGAATGTTCTTCTTTTAAAGCTTAGAATCAAGCTTCTTGAGTTGGATTTGAAGATTGGTTGTTGCTTTCAAGCTTCTTCTTCAATCGTTTGGGTTCAAAGGTGAGATTTTTATCTCACGTCTTTGTCTATAATTATCTTCGATTGTTAGGTATGAATTCCTAACACTTATTCTTGTGCAATTGATTTTGGTTTGGATTGATTTGGTGTATATTCTGATTTTTTATGTTTCGAAATCAAAATCTATGAAAATCCTTTTATGGATATTTGGACATTGATATTTGAGGCGTATCGAGGAGCCGTTAAGGCTGGGTTGTCACTTGGCGTAAATCCTTAGTCTTTGTCGCTCGATCGATTGCTTCCGATATTCGTTTGGCCATTTTTGGCCTAGGTTCAGGGAATTCCCTGAACCCTTGATTCAGATGTCTGAAACGTACAATTCAGACGTCTGAATATTATACTGGGAATTTTTATCCCCCAGTGTTCAGACGTCTGAATCTAAACTTCATACGTCTGAAATGGTTTGTTTTGGACCGGAAAGGAAATAGGCTAAAAATTGCCTATTTCAGACGTCTGAAATATTGGGTTCAGACGTCTGAATTGTGTTCTGGAAAACAATTATTTTTGCAGATCCAGACGTCTGAATCCTTGATTTCAGATGTCTGAATCTGCTGTTTGGGCTCTATTTTTCCTATTTAGCTTGAGATTCCAATTTTATCGATTCGCGTTGATTCCCTTTTGTTGTTATCATCTATTATTGACTCTGATGACATTTTCTTTGGGATTTTTGAGAATATTCATTTTGATGGATTCAGTATCGATTTCTTTGGATTTTATTCACGTCTTCGAATGTGAATTTTGATGATTGATTGTTTCTACAATCACTTCTATGATTTGTCACTTTAAAAACATAAAGGTTTCAATACTAGTAGTTAATATCAAAACTCTTTCATCAAAACGATTTCGACACTATTTTATTACAAAGGTCGTTTCTTAAACCGTTTTCCAATCTATTAGTATATACAAACCTTTACCTCACTCGTATCAATTAAACGATTTAGTAAAACGAGCGGCATGAAACGCTTGCGTTTACTTCGTCGGTTAATTCTTGGACTTGTTCGATTGAATCTCTTGTGACAATTTTCTAGTGGAGATCTACAATTTGTTCGTAAATATTTAAGTTAAGCTAGTGGTTATGGGACATGAAGCTAAGCTCATATATTTACTAGCTTACTGTAATTGACACTTCTCTTTGATCATGACGATTATTTTAAGACTTAGACTAGCAATTGTGCGATGTCTCTTTGTTTCAATGTGATTTCGACTCACACATGTGGGGTAGCTCCCCATGGTCTTCGGGCCATTCGTGTGTCAAAAATTAATGGCTAGCTACCATGAGATAGCTTCTCGTTCGTGTGATACATATGTTGGTGAGTTTTAATGCTCCCGTTCGTGTGATAGGCCTCCCCCCTCTTTTGTGATTTCTGGATTTCGTGTGTTGAATTCTGGAATTTATGCTTCACCAATTTTAGTGATTTTCATTGATATGATTTGTCAATTTTTGTGCATTGGTGAATTCGTGTGTCATTGACTTGTTGTGAATACAAGTTTTGGGTATGAAACCCTTTATGGATCTTTGTGATATTGATTAATCTCATGTTGAGTTTCAATTGCATACCTATAGTAGTATGCCATTATGGATATTATATGTTTATTCCATATCTCTTATTCTGTATCATGTTATCTGATATTTATAGCTAGACCGATCCGTTTATTATTTTCTTATTAAATAATACTCGGGTCAGACCGAGATGTTACAGGTGCTTCAGCTTGACTTCTCACTTGGGATTGATTTCTCTGATTTTTGGCTAACTACTTAGATTAGTAGTTTATTTTGTTGTATACACTTGAGATATGGACTCATAGTTGTATTCTTTTGTATAGCACGTGTTGCTATTCTTTTGTATTATTGTGGATCTTTTTGACCACTACTCTGGTATACACTTTCATGTGTTAGTTATATATTCATATCTTCTTCTGCCTTTGTGATATGAATTATCTATGACTGATTTGTGTTATGTTTATTTCTATATTTGTTTCCGAAGATTATATATAGCCACTGTGTAGTAGCTTTGAGTTTGCGTCGGTATGTTGGATTTCCTCTTGAGATGTAATGCATGTTACATCTTATCTGGCATATGGGTACTCGCACAAAGCAATTATACAGATGGTCGCTCCTCAATAGCCTTATTCTCCGTGCTAGTTGACGGCATTACACCATAGTGTCCTTGGCTAGCATGGGTATAGAGGTGGGGCGTCACAGCTTGGTATCAGAGCCAAACTTCGAAACAATATGGAATATTATAACAAGGATCATCGTCCTAAGTCTCTTAGGAGTCGTGCCATAGGATTAACTCGTGTCTTCGTACCGTTCTATCCTATTGTCTTTTATGATTCCTTGTTTTATTGATCAAGATTGCTTGATGTTCATTTGGTGAATAACCTTTTTCTTCTTCTTTCTTTCTTTCTAAAGGAAGAGAAATGGTTAGACCTGGTCGTCCCAAAGCTGGATCATCTAGTGCTCCACCCCAAGATGGAGTTTTTATGACTACCCAACAACTTCTTGACCTTATCACGAATGCTCAGGTAGTTGGCTCTAATCCGGAACCTACTCACCCTAAATCTGGGTTTGCACGTTTGTGCAATGATTACACCAACCTGGGTGGGAAGCCATTTAAAGGTTCTGAAACTATCATCGAGGTCCAGGCTTGGTTGAGGACCTGCGATCGAACCTTCATTTGCATGAATCTCGTCGATCTTCACCGAGTTCAGTTGGCTTCTAGTATGCTCCAAGAAAGAGCACTAGACTGGTACGAACTTCTTATTTCTGAGATTAATGAAGCGGATCTCACCTGGGAGCAATTCCGGGAACGCTTCGAATTAAAATTCATGCCAGAAGCAGAGAAAGTGACATTGGCTTGACGTTTCATAGACCTTGTTCAGGGTGAAGCCTCCGTGACTGATTATGTTGCGTCCTTCGAGTCAATTTCCAAATATGGAGTTGAATACATCAACACCCCATTGAAGAAGAACCAAAGGTTTGTCTATGGCTTAAGCAAAAATCTCAAGAAGCCATTACTTCTAAAATTAGAAGTTCCCTTCGACCAACTCATTGATATCTCTCTTCGTCTTGAAGAGGCGGATAGGGGAAGTGATGTTGAAGTGGTCAGTTCCAAACCAAACTTCAACAACAAGAAGTGGCCAAACAAATTCAAAGGTCCTTATCCCAATAAGAAATGGAAGCAAGCAACTCCTGTTGCAAAGACCTTTTCCTCTAATGAAGGGAAATGCTTTAACTGTGGTTCCAGAGACCATTTTGCGAACAAATGTTCAAAGCCTCGTACTTGTCGCTATTGCAAAAGCCCGGATCATTATCTATCTTCTTGTCCCAAACTTCAAAATTGGAAGGAGGGAAAGCTTAATGTTGCTCAAGCCCCTGGCAACACATCTCGTGGTCAAGGTATTTCTCATTCTATCCTTGATGGTATTATTATATTTCGAGATCAGCCTATTCGGGTTCTTTTTGATACGGGAGCATCCCATTCATTTATATCAAAAGAGCTTGTTGATACTTTTTCTTTAAGTGTTGTTGCTTTAATGACTTCTTTGAGAATTGCGAATCCGGTTGGTGGATCCGCAACTCTTAGTTTGCTTTGTAAAGATGTGGAGATTATTTTGTGTGATTTTCCTTTCCTAGCCGATTTGCATGTCATGCGTTATTTAGGCTTTGAAATGATTTTGGGAATGGAATGGCTTAACCGTTATGAAGCTCATATCCTATGTCCTGAGCGGACTATTCATCTTCGACATCCTCAATCTGTAAAGCAGATTTCTATTATTCTTAAAGATTCGAATTCTTCTTTGACTGCATCATTATATTCTTTAAATCCTCGTGATGACGATAATGACGATGAGGAAGATATTATTTCTCTTATTCACATTGTTCGTGAATTTTTCAACATATTTGAGCCCGTTTTAGGATTACCGCCTAAGCGAGCAATTGAGTTCAGAATTAATCTTGTCCCTGGAGCTCAACCTATTACTCGTCCTCCTTATCGTATGTCCGATAAAGAAAATGAGGAGATGAGTAAACAATTGTCCAAATTGGAGACGAAGCAATATATTCGCTCTAGTTCCTCGCCTTGGGGAGCTTCAGCTATTTTTGTGAAGAAATCTGATGGTACACTTAGGCTTTGCATTGACTACCGCAAGCTTAATGATCTTACTATCAAAAATAAATATCCTTTACCTCGGATTGATGATCTATTCGATCAACTTAGTGGTGCTAGAGTCTTTTCGCAATTAGACTTAGCTACTGGATTTCATCAGCTTCGTATTGCAGAGGATAGCATTCCTTTGACATCGTTCCATACTCGTTATGGATCTTATGAATGGCTTGTTATGCCATTTGGTCTAACGAATGCTCCGGCTTATTTCGTTGACCTTATGAATCGAGTTTTCAAAGATTTTCACGATCGATTTGTTCTTATCTTTATTGATGATATTCTTGTGTATTCAAAAACCGAGGAGGAGCATGAAAAACATCTTCGGATTGTATTGGAAACTCTTAGGAGTAATCAATTAAAAGCAAAGTTTTCTAAATGCCACTTTTGGCAATCTCGTGTGAAGTTTCTCGGTCATATTATTTCCGAATCCGGAATTTCCATGGATCCTTCAATGGTTGAAGCGATTCAAGATTGGAAGAGACCGAAGAGTGTGACGGAGATTCGTAGTTTTCTTGGATTGGCGGGTTATTACCGCCGTTTTATTAAAGACTTTTCTAAGATTTCCGTGCCTCTCACTAGCTTAACGAAGAAAGGCGTTAAATACATTTGGTCGGACAAATGTGAAACTTCTTTTCAGAAACTAAAGGAACTTCTTTCAGATGCTCCTATTCTTGTTATTCCCGAGGGGAATCAAGATTTCGTTGTTTATACCGATGTTAGTCGCGTTGGTTTGGGTGCCGTTCTTAAGCAAAGAGAACGTGTTATTGCTTATGCTTCCAGGCAATTGAAGCCTGTTGAGACTAGATATGCCACTCATGATTTAGAGCTTGCGGCTATTGTTTTTGCCCTTCGTATTTGGCGTCATTATCTTTTTGGAGAGAAATTTGTTCTTTATACCGATCATAAGTCCTTGAGGTATTTATTCTCTCAAAAGGAACTTAATTTGCGTCAACAACGTTGGCTCGGGTTCCTTACACCTTATGATCTTGATATTCTTTATACACCCGGTAAGGGTAATCGTGTCGCCGATGCTCTTAGCCGTAAACAACAAGTTGTTGTTTCTATGATGATATCCGAATGGAACGATCTCGAGATTTTATCCACTTGCGAAATTCGAGACCGTGTTTCCGATTTGTGTTCATCTCTTGTTTTATGTAGCCTTGAGGCTCATCCTTCTCTTTTAGACCGCATTCTTGAAGCTCAAAGGCTAGATCCCGAATTGGCTCTTCTTGGCCAAAATATTAAGGATAAAATTGATATTGAAGGTTTGAAAGACTTTGATATCGATTCTCGTGGCGGCATTCGGAAATTTGGTAGACTTATCGTACCAAATATTAGTGATCTTCGTAAAGATATTTTAGAAGATTCACATCGTTCTAAATTTACCTTCATCCCGGTAGTAGTAAAATGTACGCGGATATGAAGCGACTTTATTATTGGGAAGGAATGAAACTTGACATCGCTAACTCCGTTAAGCGTTGCATGACTTGCCAACTCGTTAAGGCCAAACATCAAAGGCCCGGTGGGTTATTGCAACCTTTAGAAATTCCAATTTGGAAGTGGGATCAAATTTCCATGGATTTTATTGATGGCCTTCCCCGTTCTTGTTCGGGTCATGATAGCTTATGGGTGATTGTTGATAGACTTACTAAATCTGCCCATTTTATTCTCATTCGGCCAATCGGACCGTACCTCTTTTGGCCAAACATTTTATTAAAGAAATTGTTAAATTGCATGGAGTTCCTACTTCTATTGTTAGTGATCGTGATCCATTGCTTACCAGTGGATTTTGGAAGAGTCTTCAAAAAGCTTTGGGAATGAAGCTTAATTTTAGCACCGCTTATCACCCCCAGTCCGATGGACAAACCGAGCGCGTGAATCAAACTCTTGAAGATCTTCTTCGTGCATGTGTTCTTGATTTTGGTGGAAGTTGGGAAGATCATATTCCTCTTGTTGAATTTTCCTATCATAATAGCTTCCAATCTAGTATTGGTATGGCACCTTTCGAGGCACTCTATGGAAGGCCATGCCGATATCCTTCTTGTTGGCTTGAGGCCGGTGAGAAGCTGGTTTTAGGTCCAGATTTTGTTCGGGATTCCACAGAGAAAATTGACCTTATTCGACATAGGATAAAAGAAGCCCAGAGTAGACAAAAATCCTATGCCGATAATCGAAGAAGGAAATTAGAATTTTCTGTTGGAGATCTTGTTTTTATTCGTGTTTCACCTATGAAAGGTGTTGTACGTTTCAGTCGAACAGGAAAATTAGCGCCTCGATATATTGGGCCATTTCCTATCACCGAACGTATTGGTTCCGTGGGTTATCGCCTTTTATTACCGGCTCAGTTTTCTGTTATTCATGACGTGTTTCACGTTTCTCAATTACGGAAGTGCCTTCGAGATTCCGATTCTATTCTTGAGCCCAGTGTTGTGGAAGAGATTGAAGTTTCGCCTAATCTAACTTTTGAGCAACATCCTGTTCGTATTATTGCTTCAGAGGTCAAACGACTTCGAAATAAGGATGTTCCGCTTTTGAAAGTTCAATGGTCTTCAAATCCTAAGGATTGTTCTTGGGAATCTAGAGAGTTCATCGAGCGATCACATCCGGACTTACTTTCCCATGCTCTTTAAGGTGAACCTTTTATTTCAAATTTCTTTTGTGTTGAATATGCTTTTATGGTTGTTACTCTATATTTTCTTCTTAAATATTGCGAGGACGCAATTTCTTTAAGGAGGGGAGTCTGTAACAACCCGCATATTTGTCGATTTTATATTTAAATATTTTATTAAAATATTTTATCGATGCTCGGAATTTAGTCCGAAAAGCTACTTTTTGCATACGGTCGAATTAGGACTCGGGACCACTTCCATTGAGTTTAAAATAACGTTTGCGATCTTTTTAAGTATAAACTTTGATATGTTTGGAGATAGTAGAATTTTGCTACTTTTTCACTTAGGGCTTTGGTTTGGGCTGAGCCCATTAACCTCACTTATGTATTCAGTCCCAACCCCTTCTCCCCTTCATTACTTCATTCCTCATTTCCTTATGCTCAAGCTTTTATATTAATGGAGAGTGGAATAGGAAATTAAAACTCCAAGCCCTAGTTTTCTTTTGCAAATCAAACTCTAGCTCCAAACTAATAGAAGAACCTTTTGGTAAGCTTCTCTTCTTCTTCTCCAACTCATTCTCTTATCAATTTCAGAAATTCCTAAACCTAACTTTGGGAATGTTCTTCTTTTAAAGCTTAGAATCAAGCTTCTTGAGTTGGATTTGAAGAGTGGTTGATTCTCCTTTGCTTTCAAGCTTCTTCTTCAATCGTTTGGGTTCAAAGGTGAGATTTTTATCTCACATCTTTGTCTATAATTATCTTCGATTGTTAGGTATGAATTCCTAACACTTATTCTTGTGCAATTGATTTTGGTTTGGATTGATTTGGTGTATATTCCAATTTTTGATGTTTCGAAATCAAAATCTATGAAAATCCTTTTATGGATATTTGGACATTGATATTTGAGGCGTATCGAGGAGCCGTTAAGGCTGGGTTGTCGCGTGGCGTAAATCCTTAGTCGTTGTCGCTCGTTCGATCGCTTCCGATATTCATTTGGCCATTTTTGGCCTAGGTTCAGGGAATGCCCTGAACCCTTGATTCAGACGTCTGAACCGTACAATTCAGACGTCTGAATATTATACTGGGAATTTTTATCCCCCAGTATTCAGACATCTGAATCTAAATTTCAGACGTCTGAAATGGTTTGTTTTGGACCAAAAAGGAAATAGGCTAACAATTGCCTATTTCAGACGTCTGAAGTATTGGGTTCAGACGTATGAATTGTGTTCTGGAAAACAATTATTTTTCCAGATCCAGACGTCTGAATCCTTGATTTCAGACGTCTGAATCTGCTGTTTGGGCTCTATTTTGCCTATTTAGCTTGAGATTCCAATTTTATCGATTCGCGTTGATTCCCTTTTGTTGTTATCATCTATTATCGACTCTGATGACATTTTCTTTGGGATTTTTGTAAATATCCATTTTGATGGATTTGATATCGATTTCTTTGGAATTAACTCACATCTTCATATGTGAATTTTGGTGATTGATTGTTGTACAATCATTTTGTGATTTGTCACTTTAAAAATATAAAGGTTTTCTATACTAGTAGTAAATATCAAAACTCTTTGTTCAAATGATCTCAACACTATTTTATTACAAAGCTCGTTTCTTAAATCGTTTTCCAATCTATTAGTATATATAAACCTTTACCTCATTCGTATGAGAAATCTAATTAAACGGCTTAGTAAAACGAGTGGTATGAAACACTTGCGTTTACTTCGTCGGTTAATTCTTGGACTTGTTCGATTGAATCTCTGTGACAATTTTCTAGTGGAGATCAACAATTTGTTCGTAAATATTTAAGTTAAGCTAGTGGTTATGGGACATGAAGCTAAGCTCATATATTTACTAACTTACTGTAATTGACACTTCTCTTTGATCATGACGATCATTTTAAGACTTAGACTAGCAATTGTGCGATGTCTCTTTGTTTCGGTGTGATTTTGACTCACACATGTGGGGTAGCTCCCCATGGTCTTCGGGCCATTCGTGTGTCAAAAATTAATGGCTAGCTATCATGAGATAGCTTCTCGTTCGTGTGATACATATGTTGGTGAGTTTTAATGCTCCCGTTCGTGTGATAGACCTCCCCCCTCTTTTGTGATTTCTGGATTTCATGTGTTGAATTCTGGAATTTATGCTTCACCAATTTTAGTGATTTTCATTGATATGATTTGTCAATTTTTGTGCATTGGTGAATTCGTGCGTCATTGACTTGTTGTGAATACAAGTTTTGGGTATGAAACCCTTTTTGGATCTTTGTGAAGATTTTTGTGATATTGATTAATCTCATGTTGAGTTTCAATTGCATACCTATAGTAGTATGCCATTATGGATATTATATGTTTATGCCATATCTCTTATTCTATATCACGTTATCTGATATGTATAGCTAGACTGATCCATTTATTATTTTCTTATTAAATAATACTCGGGTCAGACCGAGATGTTACAGGTGCTTCAGCTTGACTTCTCACTTGGGATTGATTTCTTTGATTTTTGGCTAACTACTTATATTAGTAGTTTATTTTGTTGTATACACTTGAGATATGGACTCATAGTTGTATTCTTTTGTATAGCATGTGTTGCTATTCTTTTGTATTATTGTGGATCTTTTTGACCACTACCATTGTATACACTTTCATGTGTTAGTTATATATTCATATCTTCTTCCGCCTTTGTGATATGAATAATCTGTGACTGATTTGTGTTATGTTTATTTCTATATTTGTTTTCGAAGATTATATATAGCCACTGTGTAGTAGCTTTGAGTTTGCGTCGGTATGTCTGATTTCCTCTTGAGATGAAATGCATGTTACATCTTATCTGGCGTATAGGTACTCGCACAAAGCAATTATACAGATGGTCGCTCCTCAACAGCCTTATTCTCCGTGCTAGTTGACGGCATTACACCGTAGTAACCTTGGCTGGCGTGGGTATAGAGGTGGGGCGTCACACAAGTTATCTCTTTTACTTAGTTTATTATTTTTGATTTAATTTAAAAAAAATAGAAAGAATTAAAAGACACTTGTCACAAACTTACTTAATTTGTCAACACATGTTGTGAAGAATGATTGTATGCTAACACATGTATCTTCATGCATAATTAAATTTTTAAAAGCTTTTATGATTAATTTTCAAATTTATAAATACATGTTTTAATTTGTATAAATAAATCCTTTTAAAATAAAATATAATAAAACAATTTATGTTCTTAATAAAATCCAATAAAAATACATTTTAAAACCAAAGTATGATTTAAAATACATATAACTATCCTTTGAATTTCAAATTTAAATATCAAATTTAAATTCGATTTCATATCCAATTTTAAAATCAATTTGATATATATATACATATGTTTTAAACAAACACAAATCCAATTTGTATAAATTTTTTTATATTTAAAATCTATATATATACATACACAACATAATTACAAATATAAATAACTTTTTGATCAAATTCATTTGTTCAATTTATAATTCAGTATTTTTTTATTAATTTACCCAATTATTTGATGCCTAAAAATTCGGGTTATCGCATTCCCCCCTTTGAAACTTTTCGTCCTCGAAAAGAAATGAAATCGGAATTTATTAATACTTAAAACCAGATAAATTTTCTTTGATCATTTTTAAAATACGTTTAAAATTCATATAATATTGCCAAATTAGTTTTTATGAAAATACTTTTTATAACTCGATGTTTCAACAAGTCCATCCTCATTCTTACAGAAATTCGGTCATACGTTGATCAGGCGTAGGACTAAAAATCTACAAGTACTTGGTAAACCATTTTCAACACCCAGTGAAAATACTTGAAAAATAATTTTTTATTGAAAATATAGAAATCATTTTTTTGAAAATAGAGAGAATATCTTTGGTGAGAATGCTCTAGAAATCATCACCCCCATCCATGGTCGTGGTTAACCCAATGGTTACATTGCCATCCCGACAAAATCCAAAGATAACTATAGGCCTCCGCGTCCCTCGATTACACCATGGAACCCGCTACAGATCGTAGCTACAGCTGGGAATACCTTGCTATCATAGCAAAAACCCATATAACTGTAGGCCTAAGCGCCCTCGAGTTTCGCTGCCAAAAGAATGAAACTTCTCCACTCCACTTGACCATAGATCGCAGCCTACTGATGTTACATTGCCTTCCCGACAAAATCAAGCGTAGACTGTTGACACTCACCTCCACACGTTTTTCGCTATGGTCCACACAATAGATCGCAGCGACATCGAGTTACACTGTCGTCACAGCATAACCCAAATGCCTCCGTAGGCATCAGCGCCCTCGACTTCGCTACCCAATAATCCTCTGGAACTAGTTTGTCCGAACTCCTCACAGGATCAACTTTAGAACCTCCCCCTTAGAGGCTCAAGGCAGTACCAACCTATGGTACTCCTAAGAAGTTCACCCCAAGGGAGCGCCTTTTTCTCCAGATCCATTTTCAAAACACTTTATACTATACACATATAGTATCTTCCAAATCATACACCTAGTATGAATCTCATATAAATCTCCTTTCTCAAATTTGATTATCCCAAAATCGATAATTCTCAAGCTAAGCTTTCCAAATTCCAAAATTTATTTTATCCAAAAATCAAAAGCCTTTTCCAAATTCATAGGTTCCCAAAACCTTTTCCAAAATCGTTCTCATAAGATCCTTTATACGTGTATATATATATAGATATGTATAACTTCTTAAAACTTTGGATCTCTTCAAACTTGTATAAAACCCCTTTTATACTTCAAAAGTTTTCAAAAAAAACCTTTCTTCTGGCTATAGATTCAACAAGGGGAGATTTATCTTATATATAACAAAGATATATAACTTTATTTATTCCAGATCAAACATTCAAATTTGATTACTCTATAAAGTCACTAACCATATTACTTACTTCCATAAGGTAAATTTCTACCATAGAAATATCCAATTTCTATTTTATTTCATCATATATTTCACAAAATATATTTTCATTTTAAAAACCATTTCACATTTCTTATCCACAAATTCCCAATATTAATTTCATACAAACCCGTACGATGTACACATATCATCCGTACGCTATACCTATCTGATCGCTCACTCGATCACACAATTTCACTTCCGAACTAGTATCGTCCACCTGACTTCCTAGTGTGGACTCAGATCTGGTTTCTTGATCAGAAATCATCATTCTCGTTGCATAGCCATAACTATGATAGAGAATATCCAAAACCAATCAACAATCCATATCCAGATTCGCCGTCGAAAATCGAGTGAAAAATCCCAACTCGGATCGATATACTATCTCGAAATTCTGTGCTCGAGTCTAGATCAAATCACTATGCATATAGAATATTATACGTACATCCTACGTATTTACCTTCATTGATTATCAACTATCAATTCCTCTTTCTATTCACATTCTTAATTCCTATCCACATAATCACAATTGTTTCAATTTCCATAGGATTATTACTTTAATCCTTATCTCAAATGGATATTCAATCATAAACAGTTCGAACTCTGTCCAGTTTAAATTTAGAAAATAGCTTGAAAAGTTAAAAATAGATAAGTAATTGAGAAATAATTATTAGTTGTAAAATAATTTTAAAATAGTTAAGTAATTGTAAAATAGTTACAAAATAGTCAAATAGTTACAGAAATTTTAAAGTAGTTGAAAAACAGTAATTAGTTCATAAAACAGCTGAAAATTGTTAAATAGTTCCAAAAATAATTGTAAAACAAGTATACGATAGTTTTAGTCTTTAAAAAGAAAGGTTGTATAGTAAATAGTTTGGAATATAGGTTTATGTTAAAATAATTTATTTTGAAAATAGTCTAGAGTCAAACTGTTCAATTCCCAACCTCCATTTCCAATCAGTTCAATTTAAATTCTCACTTCTATTTAAATTGGCTTAATAACTCCAATTTCCATTGAAATTGATTTAATCCCAATTCAAGTTGAATTGACCTTAATTTCTTTCCAAATTCAAATCAAACTCCATTTGAATTTTAGACCTATTCAACTTTAATTACAATTCCAAATTATTCAAATCAATTTAGACTAATTCAAATTGAACCCTATTTCAATTTCGAATCAATCCTAATTCCCATTTGAATATGAACTCATTCAACTTCAATTTCATTTCGAATTAATCCAATTCAAATTTCCATTTGAATTTTTAAACTTATACATCAATCACAGTTCCAATTAATTCAAATCAAAGTCAATTTGAACTATTTCAATTCAATTCAAATTTCAAACCATCCCGAATTATATAAATTCGAGTTAAATTTTTAAATGTTGATTTAATCCTTTAAATCAAATCAAATCAACTTATATCTTTAAACCATTTAATTCTGAATCCAAATTTCATTTCAAACTTATTTCAAAGTTCAAATAATAATTCAATTTTTTTTGAAACAACTAAATCTTTGAAATTCAATTTATCATCAAATTTAAATTTTGAAACTAAACCTTTGAATTTATCTTAAACATTTAAATCTTAAGTCCAAAATGATTCCATTTTTTTCTTAATAATGGATATTTTACCATACCCCATTTCTTCATTCATTTAAACAAATCAAATTTCATCTTAAAGTTTCTTAATAACAACAGGATGGTATTATTCAAATTATTTTAAAACATCCATCCATTTCCAATTTTAAGATCTCAAACCCATTTTGAGATCACACAAACTCCTAATTCAGACTAACCATTTAACTTCCCAAGTCAAATTCCAATTTCATCTTGAAATTTCCAAATTAGGTTGATCATTCAAACTTATTTAATTTCTTCCAAGTTAAATTCAATTTACTTAATCCAGTCAAATTTACACAATTTGAATTCCCATTCAAATCTTAAACTTCAGATTAATATCCTTCTCACTTAAGTTTAAACCCTACTTCACTTTGGGTTTTACATCACATTCCAAGGAAACTTCAAAACTCAACCTTAGAGTTTATTTCCTTTACACACTTGGTTACTTTTAAATTTTAAACCCCCTTTGGTTTTAAATTCAAACAATTTCCTTTAAAATTTTCAAACCACCCTTGTTTGAAATAGGACCCTTTCATTCAAATATATTAAATAACATCTTGTTTTAAAATAAGACCTATTCAAAATAGTTTGAATAATATTATTTCCTTTAACATTTTGATACCAATTCAAATGTTTAAATTTAGAATTCAGAACTTCACAATTTGAAACCCACTTTAATTTACAACTTTCAAATTTACAAATTACTCTCTTTAAATGGTTACTTCCTTAAAACATTTTACTGTTTATTGGAAAACAATCATCCCATTATTAAACACAATAACCATTCTATTTCTCTGGTTTGTAACCAATTCTAATTCTTCATATTTTGAAATTCTTCCCCAACTTCAAGATTTAATTTCAGTTTGAATCCATTTCAAACTTAGCTTTAATTTAATTTCAATTTGGTTGTATTTCTATTACTTAATTTAATTTAAATAATTTATCATCCAATTACCTTAATATTTATTAGAAAGAAATTCTGCTTTATGTATCAAAATATATTCTTATATAAAATCATTTAAAATCTTTATATAAGAAAATAACAAGTACGCTCTCATACACACACACTCAACTCATTTTTAGGGTACTACTTACCCTATCCTTAACGAGTAAACCCACCAGAGCTAAGGTTCTCGCTTAACCTTCTGCTCTAATACCAAATGAAACGACCGAGAAATTTTGATCTCGAAAATTCCAGATAGTTAGGAAAAGAAGAAAAGAGAAAGAAGAAGAAACAGAACAAGTCACGTAAACCTCACATTCGTAGCGGATCAAATATAATATCACATAAATAACAGTTTTACAAAGAAGAACTGTATCAATACACTTACATTTTTATACATCAGAGTTACAACTATTTCCAATCACTGGACAGTTTAAAACAACATGTTCTAGTTATACAATAATATATCACAGAGGAAAACACTCCGCACGTTTCTGCCCTCCAGCTCACCTCCTGAGCTCCATAACGTCCTTACCTGAAAATCTGTAATACTCGGCCTGACTCGAGCATTACATCAAAGTAACACCCGGGTCAGGCTCGAAACCAGCGTGAGTAAACTCATCTTCAAGATATTCCAATACAAAGAATTTAATTAAAACTGGGGTAACTTGCATTAATATACAAATTCACAATTTGTTATAGACATCACTAATTTCATTTACAAATTTCTAAGTACTGAAAACGTAGACTACATGGTCTAATTTCACTTAAATCATTTCATTCCATCTTATTGATTTCACATGTCAATCTATAAAGAATCGAAGTGGTTTCGCATATTAACTAATACCCGACTCTGGTCTCTTCGAGTCCAATGTCATCTTAACCCATGCTATTCAAGTGAAATAAAATAAAAGATGTTCACCTTTACATAGCAATTCATCATTGATAGATAACCACATTATCATTGTTCACCCAAAGCATATCACATCAAAAAACATTTCATATCAGAGATATCAATCAATTCAAGGCATTTAATCATCATTCAATCATTCATAAGCAAGATGGATCATTTCCAAAATTAATTTAATTTATCTCTAATTAAATTAGTTACTAATCTTTAAATTACTAAGTTTAACCTTAACTTAACGCAAATTAATTACAAACCAATTAATTAATCATTTCTCAATTATCCATCTTAATTAATCATCCTGGATAAATTATTCTTTCATTATATTAAGTAATAGCCCTTTATTAATTATACAAATTAATCAATCCTTACCCATTCCATATTAATCACATTTATCCTAAATAAATTATCAAATTAATTATCCTATAATCACTTACATTGATTAATTACCCTTAATTAACCTTACTTCTTAATTAACTAACCCTTAATTTATTTCTTTAATTAATCAATCCTTTAATTAATTACCAAAGTAATTAATCTTTAGGGAAGTAATCACCCTTAAATTACTTCCATCAAGTAATTATCCTATTGGTCAATTATCCTCAATTAATTAACCTCATATTATTAATTAAATTAACCTTTAATTACTAATTAAATTAACCAACCCTTATCAAGTTTATCGCTTAATTATTTACATTAAGTAAATAATTATCCTCCACTTATTAACCAATTAATCTCAAATTACCCATTTAATTAATCAATTGATAAACCTTAATTATAAATTAATTTATAATCAATCATTAATTAATTTATCTTCTCTTTAATTTCTTCACTAATTTACTTAATCTATAATTTCCCCAAAATCTAAATTAAGTTCAAGATAACCTATTTTATTAGTTTAATTTACTTAATCATAAATACCGTAAAATTAACTTAAAACCTTGGAATTAAATTATCATTAACTTAAAACCTTTTAAGATAAGTTAAAATTTAAAACACTATACCCTTTTTAAACATATTACAATCTTACTTAAGTTTTAAAAACACCTTAAGGATTAACTTAATTAATTAAAACTTAAAAACAATTTTTCTCAACTTTAATTAACAACATTTAATAATCAATTATTGCTCCAAATAGTTTTAAAGATAATTAGTTTCAAACCTGACTTTGTTGACTTAAGAACTTTGAGAATATAAAACATTTTACCAAGGAAAATCCAGAACTACTCGTACAGGTACCAGGGTTTCATCTCCAAATCTCAAGTTTCCTTCTTCCTCTTCTCTTTAATTTCTTCAAAGCTTTGTCTAAATTCTAAAATCTGATATGTTATAACACTCACAAACCCGAAACAAACTTCGAGCCCAAGATCCCTCTTACCGTGCTTCGACCCGAGAGATTAACGAGACATGACTACCACCAGAGTCACCACATGCACGTGCACCGGTGATCGAGGCAATTCTGATCACCGCCGCTATCTTCGACACGTCACTGGCCATCTCCTCTCACGATTCCGACTGCCCAGAAATCACCACAAGCCCACAATGAAAATCAAGTCAACTGATCGAACAGAAACAGGTAACTAAATCTAATAATTCCCTTGACAGTCCGATTCTGGTTACCATCAATCCCAATTCCCCGCCTATAGCTTCGCCATGATCACTGACTTCGTTTCCCCTCCCCCGCAACCGATGAACTCCGGTGTCTTGTCAACGGAACAGTAACCCAAATTCCAACCTCGGCCTTAAAATCACATAAAACCCTACTTTCATCTCGATCGTCCTCCTCATCCATAGAAAATATTACAAGTATTTTTCCATCAATCGCCACTACCCTTCCCTCCTCCAAATAAAATTTCGATACCCTTTTCACGCCGATCATTAGCAATAGCAAAAAAACTAGATTCTGACCATCCCACAATATTTCTCAAAATGCTATCTTAAAAATCAAAATTTTAGTTTCAAAAATCCTAGAATTTGACATCAAATCTGATCATAACCCTGAAATAACAAGTTAAGAATGTAGAGATTTTGATGTAATTAAAATTTTACTGAAATGTTTACATCCTGGTTTATACTGGAAAAAATAAATTCTTACTTTAATTATTTTTAAAATTTAAATCTTGGTGTTCCTAACCATTTTTGTTTAAACATCATAACATAAATCTGATCAGAAAAGAAAAACAATTAATTTTTTAAATTATAATTTCAACTTGTAATAGAAGAACAGAGCTTATAAACTGATTAACATGCATGCACCTATATATATACACATATCCATATGTGTCTATATATATATATATATATATATATATATATATCTACACATATAATCATAATATCAACCATGCAAACCATTTATCACCAATTCAAATTCAAGTTTTCTGCATGCCTGAAAATTATGAACAGAGATATACACAAGAGTACCTACAGCAAAATCAAACTATATACCCAGGCAATCCATGCAAGCAAATATATCGAGACACCTTTCGAATATCAATTGCAAACAGTTATAAACTAGAAATTGGGCTTTAAGAAGGCAGATTTACTCACCTGTAAAAGAAGATAACAGAGATCAGTTGATCAGGATTCTTGTTTTAGATTGAAGCTTTGAATTTGCTACTAGCTGTTCTGAATTTGAACTGATCTGATTTTTATGTTTTGAGTTAAATTTGCTTCCTGAAGTTGAATTTGTTGTCTTGTTAGTTGAAATTACTTGCTGTAGATCCAGAGATCCTTGCAGAGATGTTGATTACAGGCCTTGCTTTACAGATTTTTGAATTCAGATTTGCAACTGAATTTGTTTTGCAAATTTTGCTTTAAGATAGCTTGAAATCTTGATTTAGATTTTTTTTTTACTAAATTTGATTATATAGGTTATCTCTTTTACTCATTTTATTATTTTTGATTTAATTTAAAAAATAAAAAGAATTAAAAGACACTTGTCACTAAACTTACTTAATTTGTCAACACATGTTGTGAAGAATGATTGTATGCTAACACATGTATCTTCATGCATAATTAAATTTTTAAAAGCTTTTATGATTAATTTTCAAATTTATAAATACATATTTTAATTTATATAAATAAATGCTTTTAAAATAAAATATAATAAAACAATTATGTTCTTAATAAAATCCAATAAAAATACATTTTGAAACCAAAGTATGATTCAATATACGTATAACTATCCTTTGAATTTTAAATTTAAATATCAAATTAAAATTCAATTTCATATCCAATTTGAAAATCAATTTGATATATATATATACACACATATGTTTTAAACAAACACAAATTCAATTTGTATAAAATAAATTATTTATTAAATATATATATATATGTGTGTATATATATACGCAACACAATTACAAATATAAATATCATTTTGATCAAATTAATTTGTTCAATTTATAATTCAGTATTTTTTTATTAATTTACCCAATTATTTAATGCCCAAAAATTCGGGTTATCACGGTCTTGTGTTTTCAAGTAAATAGAAAATAACCGAAATTGTTACATCTATTAAATTCCAGCTACTAGCCACAAAAGTGGGTAATACAAATCAAAACATTAGGGTCTCATAGGGAAAATGGGTTTCCATCAATGGCAGGGCTACCGGGGTACCGCCCGTCACAGTACGTGGCCTAGATCACCGTACTGAAGATCACCCTTGACCCCCTGCAACACAAGGCTGGAACCATTCCTTACTGAAAAATCTCGAACAAGATAACCCCGGTAGTTGGAGCTCGAAACTTCCCACACAGCCGAAATAAAAAGGGACATCTAGACAGGGGGAAATCTCGTCCTACTTGGGCATGACCCACCTAACCTTGCTGCACCTCCGTTGTTTTAGCTATTTCCGGCTGATGAGGCTTGAGGATGTGATTACCTTTAGAGAACACATCTCTTAGAATGCTCATCACCCACCTGACGATGTTCTGAAAGCATTCAATCCATACAAGTTCGTTCCGGGTTCGAACGAAACCGAAGGCATTATCTCGTTACACTCATTTTGGAATCACCTTCAGAGTTAACGACGATAACCCTTGCACTCTGAATCTTTACTTGAGAATTCACGATCTAACGTTTAATTTGGATCGATGTGGTTTTAGGATGTCGAAATATGGAAACCCGATCCCGGTCTCATCGAAATCCAAACGCCGTCTTTTAAGGCCAAGTTGTTTTGAAGTTTAAACAATTCAATTCAATATTATATATATACACACAGATAGATAATTCACCATATCACAACAGGTAATCAACATTATCATCATAAACAGATAATCCATATTATCATCAAACTTAAATCAAAGCATACATTTCATTAATATCATATTGAGATCTCAAACCATTCAAGGTAAACCATATCATTCATCCATACATAAGCAATCACATCAGCTATAATTAATTTAAAATGAATTAATTAATTACTAGCATCTCTAATTAATTTAAAGTAAATTAAATTAATTACTTCACCATTATAAATCTTGTTTATATAACTATTAATCAATTACCAATTAATTAATAAATCATTCACTAATTATTCATTTCAATTGATCACCCTTGACTAATTAACTTTTAATTATATTCAAGTAATTATCCTTTAATTATTTTCACCAATTAATTATCCTTAACTAAACCCAGTAATTAACCTTTAATTACTTCATTAATTAACTATAATTAATCACATTACTCTTTAATTACACTAATTAATTACTCCTTAATCACTTATTAGTGATTAAGTAATCTTAATTGATCAATCCTTAATTACATCATTAATTATATTTATTAATGATTTCTAATTATATTTTAATTAATTATCCTATTTAAATCAATTACCTTAAGTAATTAATCTTCAATTAAACCACATTTATTAATCATCCCTGATTAATATTCAGTAATTAACTTCCCTTAATTACACCATCAAATAATTTAATTACTCCATAATTAATTTTCTTTAAATTAATCCCTTGATTAATTCCACAAAGTAATTATACTCAAATTACTTCCATTATGAAATCATCCTCAATTAATTACATCCAATAGTTATCATTAATTACTTCCCTAAGTAATTATACTTATCACATCATCAAATGGTTATTTAAATTAATTAAACTTAATTAATTAACTTAAACAATTCATATTAAACCTAATTAATTAAAATGACTAATTAATTCCTTAATTACTTCCATTAAGTAATCGTACTTAAACAATTCATAATTGATTATCTTAAATAAATTAATCTAATCAATTTATTAAAATTAAACACTTTAATTCATATTTAAATAATCCTAGTTAATGACCTTCATTAACTATTAACAATTCTTTAATTGCTTTCCTGAAGTAATTAACTAAGATTAATCATTATTAATTGCAAATAAATTTTATCTTTAATAACCCATTAATTAATCCTTAATTATTTAATTAATTAAGTGTTAACTGTAACTTAATTAATCCTTAATTAATTACTAATCATTAATTAAAAATTTAAAACCTTATTTAATTAACGATCCTTAATTACCAATTAATTTATCCTAAATCAACTAGCTTAAACCTTAATTAACTAAATTTAAACTCTTAATTACTAAATTAATTAATTCATATCAATAATTATCTATTTAATTAATTTAATAATTACAAATCATTAAATCTTCAATTATAAAAACATTTTTCTTATTAATGATCAAATTATCATTAACAAGGTATTTAAAAACAATTTACTTTCAAATTTTACTTTTAAATTTCATTTTAAATGTAGGATTTAAAATGAAACAAATTAACCTTAACAAAGTTTAAAACAATTTCAAAAGCCTTTTAATTTCACAAGTAAGGATTATTTACCTTATAATAGAAGATTAAAAGAATTTAAAACACAATTCCTTTTTAAATTCAAATCAATTTAAAAATACACTTAATCATTCAAATTAATTATAACAATTTAAATTTAGAAACTTCTTTTATTTCAAAACTAAGATTCAAATTTAGATTTGAATCCAGATTAAACTTAGGTTTAAATATCTATTTCACATTTTAAAACCCAGATTTAATGATTTCAAAGCTTACAGGTTTTAAAACCTGCACTAACTTACCCGAGACCCTTACATTTTACTTCGAGTCAAATTCGAACATACTCGAGTAAAACCCTCAACAACTCAAGTAAACACTCGAGTCCCATTCTTGCCCAAACAAAAAACCCACTGCATCCACCAATGAACACCGTGCACATGCACAGTGATCTTGATCGTATCCGATCACGTTCGACGATCTTCCCTTATCGACGAACATCCCCAAACTCTAACCTGACACCAGATTGTCTCTAACTCAACTCGAATTTGAATTCGAGTTCAAATTAAACCTGGAACCTATCAACAGGAACTCACCCAAAACCTGTCAACGCACCGTCCTCGACCCTCCGACCACCAGAAAAATCTGAAACTCTGGCCAACTCCTCGCCTACGATCAAGCTTCCATACCTCAAAAACTTGAAGCACTTGATCAACTACACAAGCCGTGGTGATCGATTTATTAAACACAGCTAAAACTAGGGTTCCAGAAGAAATCCCACTACTACAACTTCCTTGGTGAACTGTATCCCCATCAACCATTTTTCCTAGTATCTCTGGTCACCCCTCCATCATCAGGAAGAACCCCGATGTGTCCAACCTTTTAGATCATCAGAAAATCACAAATTCCTATTTCCAGTTCATACCAGAATTACTCTCCCATTCTTTTATTAAAATTTTTGATTTCCTCCTTAAAATCATGATGTTAGTTAAGGGTTCAACTTATGATCCTGAATTTATAAATTAGAATGTTTGGTTTTTCCCTTATTCAAATTTGTTATGTAATTTTGATTTTCCAGATCAACATACAAAATTATTTTAGCTTAAATAAAATTTGAACTCTAATCTATGATGAAACAAACAATTTTTATTTGTAATCTATGTTCTAAATGTTATTAGATCAAGGAATAATAATTTATGAATCAAAACACAAGCTTGTAAACTAAAAACTGCATAGTCATAGCAAACTACAACCTGCACGCAGCCATTCATCCGTATATGCACAGAATAATACATATATACAAAGCATATTTGTTCCAGTTTTTAACCATACAACCAGATATATATACTTAAGTTTTTAAAATAATGTTACTCGCAGTTTTTGAGAAGATGAACAGAGCACCCCTTAGCTTTGAAAACAGTTTTGAACTTTTCAAAACTGTAAAATGTTTTGCTTTGATCTTCCTGCTAAATCTCCTTGCTTGATTGTTGTTTGATGTTGTTTGATGTTGTAAAAAGAGAAGCTTACTATTTTTTTTGGTCAGCTATGTTATGATGAACGAATAGAAATAAGAAGATATATATATATATCTATATATATATATATATATATATATATATATAGAAAGGAGATTGTATAAGCCGGTAGGCGTTACTGGTTTAAATATTTTCAGTTTTGTCCACAGATTTTTTTCTTTATCTTATCAGGCAAGATTTGTTAGGGAGGCTGAAATGATCATTTGAACAAATCGAATTGACCTCAATGTTTGCTGAGATGAAAGCATTAAATGCTTAAGTACTTTATGTTTACAACTTTATCTAATTTGTCTTGTATATAGATATTTTCTTCCTTTACTTTGTTTATGTTCTTTTACTTGCCTGCATACTACTTTACATACTTATTACTTGCCTTGCTTTACATAACTACTTACAGGCTTCATTCATATCTTTACTTTGCTTGTTTTGTGCTTTCACACTTGTCTTATTTTTATGTTTGTACATAGATCTTTCTATTATTTTACTTTTATGTTCATAATTTTTTTTGTTCTTGCCTTAGTTTTCCTTTACTGTATATACATAATAGACCTTTGCCTTGTTATTGTTATAAATTTTTAATTTAAGCATTTAATTCTATTCCAAACCCAATTGCATATTTTTATCTCTCTTTTATTTTAAAACTATAAAATACTTAATTTACTTATTAAATTTTCATACTTTTGTTAATATCATACATTTGATTTATACTTAAGTTTAATATTTATAAAGTTTATTTTATTTTAAACATTTATGAAAGATTTTATGTTAAATTTACAAATTATAGCTTTCCAAAATACATACATACACACACACACACACACACACACACACACACACACACACATATATATATATATATATTTCCCCACAACCTAAAATAGAAGCTCCACAACCTAAAATGGCGACGGCGACTTTCCCCTATTCGTTTATCCTTTCCCTCCCTTGATTCCTACGTGTTTTCTTTTCTTCCACGTCCTCCTCCCCTCTGCCTCCCATCTTGTATGCCTGCTTCTCCTTTCCACCTCCTCCTCCGTTTCTCCCCATCCCCCTCTTGCTCCACCACTAGATCTGGGCGTTGTTTTAGTGTCATGCCGCCGCCGCCTTCGCCTCTGAGATCTGCGTCTCTTCTCCTCTCAGTAGACAATTTTCCTCCTTTGCCCCTCCTCAAACATCTCCCATTGCACCTGATGCATCGATTTGTGTGGCTGCTGCTGTCGGCCTTCCATCTGCGTGTGACCCTGGTGAGTCCCCCCTCTCTCTCGTTCCGAGTAGTGATGTGTTGGGCCATGCTGGTAATTCGAATAAGGCTGTGGGAATTGACTTAGTTTCTGTAACCAATATTAATGACTTGGGTGAGGATATAGCAGTCTCCGATCCAATTGGTAAGACAGATGGTCTGCACAGCCGTGTATTCCGTAGTGATTCCGATGATTCTACTTGTGTTGTGCGATGCACTCACGGTGCTTGTGAAAAAGCCAATGAGATTGCCTGCGGTGAAACTTGTTCTGATCGCTTGGGCAGTTTAGCTCCTGTTGTTTTGTCTCATGATGCCATTCCTCTTAATAATCCACTTCCTTGTAATGCTAGCATTAGATGTTCGCCAACAATTGTTTCAGTTGGTCATGAGACGGAGAATCTTGGCTCAGTACCAACTGCCTCTCCCTTTGTTGGCAACAGATCATGGTCCTCTCTTTTCTCCTCTCTTCCCCGTAACGCTGGCGACTACAAGCCTATTGAGTTTGAAATTGTTGTAGAGAATGGAGTGATGATCCCTCCTCCTATTGTGTTACAAGCCGGATTGGACTTTTGGTCAGACTATTTAGTTGGTTTCTTTTTGGACCTAACCACTGCCCCCATGATGTGGCTTCTGTTTGTCGTAGGACCTGGAAGCTTTGTGGTAAATTAAGTGTTAAACTGGTTGACTCTTTGTACTTTCTTAAGTTTTCCTCCCTCGAGGAATGTAGTTCTGTGCTTGAGGCTGATCCGTCTTTTTTTGATGGGCAACCCTTTATAGTTACTCCTTCGTCTCCTACTGTGGCTAGTGCGCGTGAACAAGTTCTTTCTATTCCTGTTTGGGCCTATTTTTCGCAAATCCCCTCTGCACTTCAACCTTTGATTGGTTTGAACTGGTTAGCTTGTAACGTAGGAAAGCTGAGATGTTTTGATTCTAATACTGTCGCGCGTGATAAGCTTATGTATGCTAAGGCCTTGATTGAGATTTCCCCTAATAAGCCGCTTCCATCTTCTATTCCTGTTCAACTTGCTGTTGGACATGTTGTCGAGGTCCGTGTTCGCTACGGTTGGGTTCCAGATATCTGTTCCTCCTGCCATACTTTTGGCCACTTAGCTATTGCCTGCACGCACACGGTGGATTCTGCCATTGCTCCTAAGATCCCACTGCCTCGTCCCCCGATCATGAAATGGGTTCCTAAAGTATCATCCTCTGTCTCCCCTATTGTCCCTCCACTTGCAGTTCCTGCGCCTGCCTTAGGCCAGCCTCCGGTTACTGCTTCTTTCCCTGCCTCCTTATATGCTACTTTGGACTCCAATGACGTTTCCGCGTTTCCAGGTGATGCTCCTGATCTTGGACGCCATTGTCCATCAATTATTTGGGATGAAGCTGAGCGGTGTTGGGTTGATTACATTTCGGATATGAGATTTAACCCATTGGCCGAGTCTTACTTTAGATTCATTACTGATGATCAGTTTGACCTTAGATGCCTTTATTATCGACCTTCTGGGGACTCTTTGGTACTTGATTTGGACGGTCATTTTGCAGATAAGAATTCTGTCTTGCTTGCTGATTGTTCCTGGGACCGATCTTTTGTGTACTCTCCAGATTCTGTGGCGTATGATCCGTGTCTTGCATCTCACTTCCGCCCCTATGCTAGTCTGTTGGGAAATGTCCCATTGGAGTCCCACCTGGTTCCTGGGCATGATGGCGATTCTACCTCTTCGGAGGAGTAGTATTTGATTACGATATTCTTATAGTAGTTGTGATATTTCTTTCACACTCCTGTGCTGTATATTTTTCTTTTCATAGTAGTTAAGGTGCTTCTACCTTTCTCCTGTACTTCAACTTTTATTACGTTCGTAATAAAAAGTGGACGTACCACTATAAAACCGGCTGGTCTTACCCAAAAAAATATATATAACAATTTCTATTTGTATAAAAAATCCATTTGTAAAGACATTACGTCATTACTATTGTTTAAATATAACTCATTATTAAATTAAAATAATTCATAAAAGAATTCGTCTCTTTATTAATAACTTCCTTATTTTATCAAGCTATATTTAAAAAGAACAAAATAACCTTTTTGTTTTAATTTAAACTTAATCTAGAATTATTTAATTAAAATTTTATCTTGAGTATTTTAAAGCCATATGGTTATTTATTTAATAGCTTAATATTAAGTTAAATCAAATTTCTAAATTACCATAATATTAAGATTAGAAAACACGCCTTTATTTATTAAATTTAAAACAAAGTTTATCTATTTACAATATATACAAATATATATACATCATAAATAGAAAACAATTTAATTAGTTTCTAAAAGATAAAATCACCCATTTAAATATTTACTTAAAAAGGTTATTAGATCAATCCAAATTTATTATTAACAACGAGTATATATGCACGCCCAGGTGGGCCTGCATCTAATCGCAATGTCTTGTTGCTAGATTACTTGCTCCATCCTTTTTAGTGTTCCATGATCAGTAGTCTCTCATATTTCATTTACGTTGTATTTTTTTCCTTTTTAAATTCACATTTTGTTGAATATACTTGTTAATATTTTTGTTAAATTTGTGATTGTGAAAAGAATACACGTTAGATGATTAAAAAAATTCAAAGTTTGAATCAAAGATGTTTTTACTTTAACCTTATGATACCATAATTTGCATAACGTTAGGAAGTTAAATTTTAATTGCCTGGCTAATTCTTCCTCAAGAAATTGGAACTCCAACGCCGTTTAAAATGAATTTTATTTTCCTATTAAGTTTGTTTTCTCATCTTGGAACGTCCTGTGGCTTTGCTACCAACTATTGAAAATTATTATTGGCATCTTTGGCAGGTTTTATACTCCTTTTAACATTACTTATCACATAATTTAGGCATTTAGCTCATTAGTTTGTTTAATTTTCGGACCCAGGTATATCTCTATATGTTGATAGCATTAAATTCTATAGCTAGTTCTCTATGTAGCTTTTCAATTTGAAGTGTATGGTAGTATGCGATGATGTTCATCTTTTAACGTGGGATATAAGCACATTAATATCTCAAAAATAAATTTGTCTTATTGACATCAGAATGATTTGTACTTTGCCAGATAAGTTTGGAACCACCATATCACTCAGAAATAGAAATGATACAAATTCTTAGCAAATACGACATGCATGCCAAAGTACACAGTGAATAATTATATCAAATAAAACCAACGACATTGCATAACAAATACTTTTATGGAAATATCTGAAATTAATCAACATCATTGAATAATTATATCAAATAGATGCAAGGGCAGCACAGATCACAGCTAAAAGGTACTCCTTGCTAACTGCTTCCTTTTCTTTCGTGGTGGAAAGCAACTGTTCCTTTTTGTCCCTTCTTTTCCACTCTTTTATTCCTCAGCTTCCCATCCTGCCCCTTTCACTTCCTTCTTTATTATTCACTTCAACTCTACCCCTCTTTTTTGCATTAGTATTTGCTGATTAAATTGAATTCAGCTTGTCTATTTGTACACTGAAGTTCACGTGGAACCGAAATATAAGGTGTAGATACATGCATTTAAGCAGGAAAATTGTGGTCGTGATGATGCAATGCTATATGCTTTTTTTTACAGGTTTTACATCTAATTTTTGGGTAACGATTCAAAAATTCAAAAATTTTAAGTCTGAAAGTTCAATTCAATTTTAAATCAAAAGATTTGTATCTTTTATATTCTTAATCCGTTGGTCTTTACGTTATTTCAGGAGCTACGTGGTCTAAAGTATAAATGGTGCATTTTAAGTGGAATACTTTTCAATACTTCAATGATTTTCCTTTTCAATTAAGATTCATAAAGTAAACCAAATACTTGTCTTAAAATAATAAATAACAAATATAGAAAACAATTTGATATTTTATTAACTAAGACTATGTCCTAAAATACAAACAATATTGCAGATAGAAATTTGGCTACATAAAAGTGTTATGCATAGATGTATATATATATATATAAAGTGGAAACTGGATCTGTGTCAATAACACATAGATTAAGATTTATTCTTATTATAGCAATGAACTAACCAAAATGTGCATAATGGGGGTGAACAGTGTTAATCTTGGTTTGAGTATTTTCGTTTTTTCTGTGCCAAAACACAGAGAAAAACTTTGTTTAGTACCATGGTAATACCCACCATTTTGCAGCATGGACACTGTATGTATATAAGTTCTTTAGTTGTGTTAGAATACATGAATTTACTACCAAACTTCTAGATCTTCTTCGATTTCCCTTCGGAGAGTAAGATATACTAACAATTATTATTTTAGAAATTATAAGACATATATTGAAGTATGTGCACCAGTTACGTACCATTCCTGATCCAATCAAATACTGTATAGTCTTCTCAATCTGCCTCATCACATTTTCCGCTCAAATATAAATATTTGTTAAGCAAATATCCATGTCTATTTTCTTCTGCAGTCCACATCCTAGTCCATACAGCCCAAGTCATGTTGCTTGCGCCTGTGTCATCTCTGATTCCACTATTTGCTTTATCCAAATCAGTCTGATTCTTCTGCCCCAGTAGCTCTTTATCAAAACAAATACAATAATATTCAGTTCAGTATTCAAAGAAGAAAGAAAAATTAACTGACATAAATCATTGTTTAGCATTATGTGTTATCTATGGATAGTGGGTATGATTTGTTATCTCTGTATGCCATAAAGTTTTGATCTTGCGTCTACATAAATTTTTATGGATTAGGCCAATAAAAAGATCACACCTACGGCTGTGAGATGGCAGAATAAAGTAATTTTGAAAGCAAGTTACGCCTTCATCATATTTCTGCCTATGATCACTTCCCATACCATCAACTGCTACTGATCACTTACACCTTCATCATACTTCTGCCTATAATCATTCTCTATACAACTGCAGCATTCATCTGCCTTCCACATTAATACTGTAATCAATACTCCCATTCCTCACAGTGAAATAATCATACAACTTCTAAAGACCTTCAACACCCCTATGAATTCCCTCAACAATCAACAGTAACTTTCTCTGCCATCAAATACTTCATTGCCATCAAATACTCATCACCAATCGCCGGCCACTACCAAAAAGCATCTGCATCCCTTCCACTTCAAACTTGCAGCTCCTTACCCTCTGCCAATAGCAGCACTTTCTTGCTCCCACAATCTCCATATACTAATACCGCGCATCAGACTTCAAATACACTACTCTGTCAATTGATACAATTGAATCAGCATTAACTTGCTTTGTCACTGTACCAAATCAAACCATCATCTCCAAATTGCTTGAGCCATCAAATAAAAAGATCACAAATAATTTTGTGGAAATATCTGAAATTAATCAATAACATTGAATAAGAAACCATTCTCAAAGTATAACAACATATTTCTTAGTAATTAGATAAGTTAAATTATTTAAAATCTGAGTCAAAGCTGTATCATTCTTCTTTATGGGTTGCCATTTATAAGTTTAATAAAGATCACACTGGAACAATAATGTTGATTGAAATGCAAACAAATATAAACTAAAACATTAGCTGCAAGATTCAATTTATATGAAAACCAACAGATTGGTGATACATGGAAATAAAAAGAAAAAACACATGCTTTGTTTCAATAGTACATCGGATATATTGAATAAATAACTAAAACATGCCAAAATAGAAAATGTAAATAATTATCCTATCCATACCAGACATTACATTTGCTAAGCAACCTTCTATATCATGTATGGTTTGACACTTACTAAAAAGGTGTCACTAGGTGAGATATAATAAGGAAGCTGAAGAGTGAATGTAAAGAAAGAGTATAATGTGCAACATCAATGAGCTGACAGGCTGGGGTATGCTGAAGCTTAAGCAGGTATGATTGGTAAGGGAAATATGATGCATGTATTAACTGAAATTGCAAGCAGGTATACATTGCTCATTAAAAGTAAGAAGTACGTACCGTATCTTTAGAGGCGATCGCAAAATATACGACTAGCCACTGCACTGATTAAAATCTCATTGTAGCTTGCTTATTCTATTACCGATTATTTTTCATCTTTGCCGTTAGAATCAAAAACAAAGAATAGAAATAAACCAATAAATAGCTAGTTAAGCAAATATGCATATAACTCAATATGAAGTGTAGCTGACAATGAACACATAGATCATAATACATAAATGCACATAAATTAATGACTTATTAAATTAAGAAACATGTTTAGGAGAATAAAAATATTAAGAACTTGTTTCCAAAAATTTGAAGCCTACTAATTAGCAAAAATGATTGTGTATATCCTCCTCACATGGATTACTGCAATAAAATTCTGACAAATAGGGAACAAATCCAAATTTAGTTGTTATCATATCGTAAGTTTATTGATTAATTTGCATCTTACCTTCATAAAAGACATAGGTGGTTGATGATTTTTCTCTCCTCTATTGATGAATCTATCTGCAACCAAAATCAATATCAAGAAGAAAGAAGTGAGGGATCCAAATAAAATTCAGGGAATATTGTGCATGAAGATACTTATCAAATGACTAACATCATACATTCACTGATTATCCAAAACTTATTTTAGTAACCATATGAGATCCAAATTAAATCATGCATAACTTACATCAGTGGCCATATGAAATTTATTTATAAATTTTCAGGGCAATACTTGTTAC
Source organism: Allium cepa (assembly GCA_030765085.1). NCBI lineage: Eukaryota > Viridiplantae > Streptophyta > Magnoliopsida > Asparagales > Amaryllidaceae > Allium > Allium cepa. The sequence goes on along the minus strand of CM060938.1, from coordinate 31,750,623 downwards.
ATATACACATGATGTCATTTATGTTTTTATGCATTGCTTCAAATAAGTAAAAAAGAAAAACATTACGAATCAACTATTTTGGAGTAAAAAAATAATAATGACATAAAGGTATTCAATGTAGTAAAAAAATTAACACTTATGACTACATATACTTGCATTTCCAGCATACAGAATAACACTTCATTAGTTTCTGCCTCTTCAAACAACCTTGGTAATTAATGTGTTACTCCAATCCACTAATTACGAAACTGCTGCATCTTTAAATTCTCAAATCATTTTAATACAAACTTCTCAAATTTTGAGTAGGTGAGCTCACACCTACAAATTTGTTTCATATTATAGAAATTTTAGAAACTACAATGTATCAGCAACAAAAGCAAAGTGCAAGTATAGTACATGTCTCCATCAAAGCTTCGGTCTACAATAAAACCTATCAACTTCATAGATAATATTCATAAAAATTATAACCAAATTAACGTCATTGAATAGTGTCTATATAAAACAAAATCATTGTCATTTAATTTATATTTTAAGTAGTGCTCAAGTTAAATCGTTGCTAATTATAGTAGTTAATAGGGAAGAAGAAAAATGAATTCTAAGTGTATAAATTGACATTAGATTAAGATAGTATAAATCAATTCAAATATTACCAAATTAAATAGTAGTAAGTGATTCACCACCAATCATACATGTATAGATTCAAATGCTACCAAATTGGACATAATTTAATTATGCTCAAGTTAGAACATCGTGAACAAAACCATCAAAACCATTAATTAGTGTTCTGCCCCCAGTGAATAGTTGGTTGGAAAATTTTATCCTTAAATAGATCGGATATCATTAATTAATTTTAATATACTGTTGTTGTTTCCTCATCATACATTGGTTGGAAAATTTTATCCTCAAATAGATTGGATATCAAGGTGGACTAAATAAATTCCATTTTGAAACATATGTAACAAAACTGTTGAAATATGGCCCAATAAAATCTCAGATTGTACTAACTTGTTGTTACTTTACTCTAATTTAATGCATGTAATAACACTCTGGATTCAAAGAATAAAAAGCATAACTACCTGCAGTATGTTCTCAAGTCTAAAACCATAGCCTATGCTTGATTTAATACCATGAAAAGCTAGTTTGTTAGTGATTTTCAAGGTAGTTCACTACATGTTTTTACAAATATACACACTTCACGTTACCTTATGTATTGAAAAGAATCATGAGCTAAACAACGGATTACGAAATTTGACTTAGAAAATGACCAAAGTTAAAGTGAAGAGTAAAATGATTGAGACTTAGACTTCTCAAGCCAATGTGAGTGCAATCTGGTTAGACTGCTATGATTAATGGAACAATAACTAATTTTTAATCAAATAAACTTAGATTTAGGAAAAAAAAGAAAAAAAAACAAAATCTGCTGAATTATATCCTACTTGCATCCTAGATCATCAGAAACATAGAAAAAGAATGAAAAAAGGGGCAAAAAGAAAAAAATGATAGGATTTTATCATTTATCACAGCAAATAGTTAGGTAAATTAAGCAAGGCAATGTAGATTTTTCGCAATTTCTACTATAGAATCATTCAAGAGAATATAATAAAAAATTTCATGAAAAAATATTGTAACATATCAATGATATAATCATTATAATATTAAGTGTGATGCGATCAAGGAAATGACTAATATATGCAATAAGAAGTAGAGTAATATGAGAATCTACAAATACTATCTTAAACAATAGAAAAAAAACTAAATAAGCATTGTTAAAACAAATAAAGTACATGTGCTATCTCAAATAGTATATCCTACTTCATCAATGTGCTTGAGAAATTTCAATGTTATGCATCACTGTCCATTCGTATTCTATATTAACAACCTTTTACCACTTTTGCTAATAAAAAACGATATAAATTTTACTTGATTAATGAATTAAACATATAAACTCACAATAATAAATTAAATCTTTCCTAATTAGTCACAACCTTACTTGTAATATCATTCAACAACTTATTTTAATGTAATAAACAACAGAGTACGTGTTTATAAACAACCTGTTTTGATGTATCAAACTGCTCGTAACAACGTTACCTAATCCTATGTTCAAGATGTTGGCCTGCAAGCTCAACACTCACAGAGTTATTTTTGCTATCCCTGGGTTTATACAGAGAGGACTCTTCTCTGATTCTGGTACGTTTTTATGTTTACTGAGTTAATATTGCGTAATGTTTTTTATACGGTTGAAATCGGTTTAATCTTCAAGTAAAATTAAAAGTAGTACTCAATACTCAAATTTAAAAATAACACAGAGTAATTAAATTCAAGTTACAGAAAAAGAGTAATACAAATGTGGTTGCAGAATCTAATTGCAGAAGATTCAAATCTAATGGTGACTTAAATCGAACTGAAGGTGTTACATTAAGATTTTCGAAGGACTACGATGCATGACCAATTATCATCAGAAAAAGAAGGAATCTTAAAGGATCTGATGCACGAAACGATTTGGGAAACTAACTGTAGAAGATTCGACGTGAAAGGAGCGGTCAACGTTCAAGGTTTGGAATGGTGGGGCGAGCATCATTGAGATGAGGCAATCGAGATGAGGCGAGCGTCGTCGATATGAGGTGAGCATCGTCGATATGAGGCGAGCGTCGTCGGAGGTGAGGTGAGAGTTTTTGGAGGTTGCGCTAGGGTTGTCGTAGATGTGGCAAGCATCAGCGGTTTAATTTGGGGAATGTACGATTAGGTTTTAGTATTCTGACGGAGGAGGTTGGATTTGATAACCGGATATGTTTTGATAAGAACGATCGAAGGACGGTGTAAGGGTATTTTGGGCAATTCAGAAAGACACAGTTGAAACCGGTTAATGAAAGTATCATTATTAGTTGTAAAGATATTATCAAATTTATTTAATTTTAACATAGATTATTAAATTGATAGGCTTTTCAACCATCGACAACGGCTCACTCGACCGGTAGGCTTTTCAACCACCCCAGCCCCGTCGTGGCTCACAGTGATACCTCGGGTTTGCTTTTACGGCCAGCCTCTCGACTCGCAACCAACCCCAAAAGGCCTTATACTACCCCCGGGGACATGTAGGGGTAAGAGTCTCCCATTCGCCACCAAACGCAAAGCGGGAACCCCCTATCATGTTGTAATATAACAAACCCGATCACGGACACATCGAAATCCAAACGCCATTTTAAAGGCCAAGTTCTTTAATTAATTTAAACAGTTTAATTCAACAATTGAATTCACATAGCATTTATCACTGATGAATCATACACAATCATCATAGATATATCAAGAACATATCAAAGAATATCACAGAGCTCATCAAATAAGTATCACAAATCAGATATTCTACATATACAACAATCCATAAGCAATCATTTTAAATTCTTATTGTAATTAATTTAATTCAATTACTTGAAAATTAATCACTTAATCCTATTTAATTAATCATTAATTATCAATTTAATTACTTATTTCATTTCAAATTATTTAATTAATAAATCATTTCTTAATCAATTTATCTAATCCCAGTTACTTAATTTCTTACTCTGAATCATTAATTAATAACCTTTATAAAACTTAATTATCCATTTATTAATTTCTAATTACTTTGTTAATCAATTATTCATTCTTAATTAAACTACTTAATTAGTTAACTACTAATCATATATTAATTAACTTTAAGTAGTTAATTACAATTTCATTTATCACTTAATCATCAATTAACCAAACTCTAATTACAATTATAAAGTAATTATTCTTAATTACTTTCTAAAAATAAATAATATTAATTATTCATCTTAATTAACATTTAAAAAGAATTGTCTTTAAATTTTGGAAATCAATTTATTTCTAACTTCAAAACTTTAATGTTAATTAATTTTTACTTAACATACATTAATTTCTTAATTAAAATAATGATTAAGAGTTTAAACATTTTAAAGTATTAACCAAATAATTAAATCTAGTATTTGAGTTTTTATCTTAAATTTGTTAAACCTTGTTTAGTTTTAAAGTGCTTAAATTTGTTTGAAAAAAGCAAACTGCTTAACAATATTTTGCTTCTTACAATACTGCAGTTAGGAAAAGAACCCGAGACTACCTTAATTAACTCGACTTACACTTCGAGTTGAACACCCCTTTCCCCAAGTTACTTTCCCTGTGCGCAACATCTTCTTCTCCTTCCCTTTTTTTCCTGTAGTTTAAGTTTTAACTAAGTATAAATAGCATCAGGTAACTCTCACTTGAACACGACATAAAACCCGAAGCTACCACCACATCTACTCGAGCACGGCTTGAGACGCACGACTTCAACGTCACTGACACCAAATCCCACCGCTGTACACGTGCATGGTGGCTCCACTGTGCTTCGACGAACACCAACGCCGCAGGCACATCATAAAACACCCACATACTCGAAATCCAAGCTCAAATCGCCTACAGAAACTTCAAATTGAGATTTAGTCATCTGCTTGAAAACTGAAGCTCAACCCACACCACAAAACCTCCTCGCCACCGCCGCAGAGACCACCAGAGTCGCCCATATTTCGTCCACGCCTCGACAACACGACAAACTACCATCCACCAGAGATTTATGACACTCGATCACGAATAGAAAATGAATTTGTCATATTTCAGACAAGACTAAAAACATGCACCCAAGCCCTAAATAAATCTCGTCCTCTTAATTCACACAATAGAAAAATTATCTAATAATTTTCACGACATCTCCAATATTTATACTTGCTTCAATTTAAATTTCAACCTTTTAAATTGATTCAATTGCCTGAAATTTATGGAAATGCAGTTTTTATTCAAATTCGAACTGCTCATAAAATACCAATCTAAAAATCTTCATTTATGTTTTAAAAATCATAAATTTCAGTAGGCATTCAAGTTATCAATTTGAATTAGCCTTTTATAACAATAGGATTTCTCAATTTATTGCTTGATTACCTGTAAACAAGACTTCTAGTAGAAATATTCCACTAACATGTTTTAATCTGCTTCGAATATCTTGTTTGATGTTTTAACATCTTTTCTGAGTGAAAAATGAAAACTTTACAATGATTCAATTGAAAACAAACTTAAATTTGAATGATAATCAACCCTAATCCATAACAGAGAAGAAAAATATGCACAGCGACCTATATATACACAGAATTATATTCAAAGATAAAACATACACAAACTATACTGTTATTTTTAATTAACTTAAATTATATTCAAAGATAAAACATACACAAACTATACTGTTATTTTTAATTAACTTAAACTTTGAAAATCTTTGTTTACTCACCTGCATAATTCCTGAACAAAGAACATTTCTGTTTTCTTGAAAACTGCAGTTGAAACTGTATTGAGTTTTGTTCTGTTTTTGGTTTGAATTTAAATTTGAGCTTGCTTCCTTTTTCTTCTTTCTGTTTTCTCAGGTTTTCTTATATGATTGTTGAACGAACTAAAACATAAATATGGACACATATATAAGATAACAGGATGTTTAAGGGAGGCTTTATTTGGTTAGCTTCTTTTGTTAAGATTTTTACAAATATTTTGAGTTGACTAAATGTTAGGCTGAGATGATGGCAATAAATGCCTTGTTGCCACATATGTTTACATGTTATAATTATGATTTGTTGTGGGTAGATATTTGTATGAAGACATACATTTAGCTGGTAGGTTTTTGGCTTGTGTATGAAGATTTGTTTTGTATGAAACATTTGTTTTGTCTGGCTTCATGTTATACTTTGTGTAAAAATGTTCGTTTTTATTAACTTCTAGTTTGAATAATGTTTGTCTGGTTTAACTTTTATACACTTGTGTTTGTATAATTTCATGTTCTACTTAGTGCTTACCAATTCTCAGCAACTGTTGCAAGCATATCTTAACTACCAAATTTTTGTTTTTGTTTTTGTTTTTATTTATAACTATCAATATTTAAATGATATTCATATGCTTACTTATTTATATATATATTTTATATTTTAACTATCAATAAATTTATATTCATATGTTTGACTGGTTTAACTTGTCTTATTTCATTTTATACTTTGTGCTTATTTTTATGCTTTATTTACAAATTTTAAAGTTATGTTGTATGCATATTTTAACTACTTAATTCTTGCTTTATATTTTACATTTCTATTTTCTATTTTATATTTTAACTATCAATGTTTAAATTATGTACAATATGATTTACTTGCATTTAATATTTATATTTTATACTGATTGACTTTGATTTTATTTTAAACATTATCATCCATATATATTTTTATCAAATGATAACAAAGTAAGGCAATTTAATACAATTATATAAGATAAATTTTATTATAAATATTATTAAGAGACTTTATTTTAAATTTTCAAACATTATTTTCTATATTACATTTATATACCAAATGTTAATTTTCAAATCAATTTCCTTTTCAAAAATACAAATCCATACAAATAAATGGCAATTATTTCCAAAAATTTTATTCATTTTAAAATGATCAGTTTACTTTTTTGTTTAATTGGATTAAATATTTATTAAGACAATCAAGTGCGGATAAAGGATAAAAATAATCAAGTCAACAAAACAAGTTCTAGACCCAGGATACAGCCCTATCCTCTGTTTGCTTATACAGGTGAGCAAACATTTGAATTTATAAATAGTTTTAAACCTGTGTTTATGCTTAAACGTTGTGATATAGTTGCATGGGTTCATGGATGTAGATGCATATATATATATATATATATATATATATATATATATATATATATATATATATGAATGGCTCTATGTACATGAATGTATATGCCTGTATGTATATATCTGGTCCCTACTATGATTTCTGTTCCAGATAACAAAACAAAATTTCGTATCTCCTAATCCAATAAAATGTAAGCCTAGATCAGTGATTGAAAAATGATTTTAGTAGTGTAATGTTCATTATAAAAATAGTTCCAGAAATGTATATTAGGAAATTTTCTCAAAAATTTATAAAATATAGTGAAAATCAAAAATGGGTTATAAATCGATCATGTTAATTTGAAGTTTTGATCATATATCCAGATTAGCATTTTATAATGATGAATTTAGGAAGTAAAATCATGATTTTTAAATAATTTTTTGGTGAGATATCTCAGAATGAACGGAATATGGGTTTCTGTTAATTGCTGGTGATCGCTAGGTGGATGGGCCGGGGTCGTGATTAAGGCTGGAGGATAGTCGATGGTCTGGGATCATTGGAGAAGTGGAGTGACATTTTGAAGATGATCGTGGTGGTTGAGGGATGGCGAACTAGGGTTTTGGAGGCTGTTCTGGTTGAGGTTGTTGAAGTCTTGATTTCATCATCGGTGGTGGTTCGTGGTGGACCAGACCGAGGGGAAACGTGGCGTAGGGTAGTAGCGAGGCTTTGGTCGGAGTCGCGAGCTGTCTGGTGGTCAAAGGCGATAACAGGTGGTTCTTTTGGTCTTCAGGGTTGGGTTCCAGTGGGAATCGAGTTTCTTGACTTCATTTCTTCATGTTTTCCTCGTTTTTGAGGGGTTGGAGCATTTGTATAGATGACCGCCGATTTTCTAAAGGCCTCGGTGAGGCATCAGAGTCGATCAGATCGATGTACACATGTACGCGTGCACATGTGGTTCGATTAGTTTAGGAAGAAACATCGTGCTCGAGTTAATCTCGAACTTTTCTTGAGTTTGTCTCGGAGTAGAGCGACGAGGTGATTTGCTCGAGTTTTTATTCGATTGGCACGGGATGGATTAGGGAAGTTTAAGGGTTAGGCTTGGGCTTGGGTATTTCGAGCCTGGTTTCAAATTTAAACTGGAACATGTTCAAGTTTTTTTTATGTAAAGTAAATTTTGAATCTAAGTTAAAGCAAAAATATTTTCAAAGGTTTTAAATTGTTTAAAAAGAATTTTTAAAGTTTTTAAACAATTTGTTTCCAAAGGGAAAAATGTTTAAACAAGTTTAAAGTTTGGAAATTTTGAAACTAATCAAGTTTTCAAAAAAAATGTTTAACTAAGTTTTTAATATATTTAAAATGAATAAGTTTTAAAAGGAAGGTTTAATTAAGTTTTCAAAGAATAGGAATTTATTTAAACAAGTTTGAATAAGTTTTCAAAGACTTTAATAATCAAGATTAAATGTTTTAAATTGTTTTGTTTTAAGAAAATTATATACTTCTAAATTTTAAATTGCAAAATGTTTCAAATGGAACTTAAATGATGTAATTAAGTATTTATTAAAGAGAAAGAATTTATCCTTAAATTATTTAAGTTGTGGTAAATTAAAATTTATAAATAATGTAATTAATTTAAGAGGATAATTACATTTAAAGTAATTAAGGAAAATAAATTAATTAAATAAATTAAAGGTTAATTACTTATTGTAATTAAAAATAATTACTTAATGAAGTAATTAGTGTACATTAATGAATGTAATTAAGAGATGAATCATTATTAGAGATTAAGAAATGATTAATTGATTAATTAGTGTAATTAATTTTAAGTTAATTAATTAATGTAATTAATTAAAGATAATCACTTAATTAAGAATTAATTAAGTGCAATTACTTAGAAAAGTAATTAACGGATAATTACTGGATGTAATTAATTAAAGGGGGAATTACTTAATGAAGTCATTAGAGTATAATTACTTATAATTAAGGATTAATTACTTAATGTAATTAATTTAGTTAATTAATTAATGGAAGTAATTAAGAATTAATTACTTAAAGTAATTAGTGAAGGATTAATTGATTTAGGATAATTAATCAAGGGTGATTAATTAAGATTGATAATTAAAAGATTATTAATTTATCGGTTTGTAATTAATTAATGATTAAGTAAAGGTACTAAGTGATTAAAGCATTAGTAATTAATTTAATTACAGATAAACAAAATTAATTTTGAAATGATCCATCTTGCTTATGAATGATTAAATGATGATTTAATGCCTTGAATTGATTTATATCTCTGATATGAAACGTTTTGTGATATGATATGTCGGGTGGACAATGATAATGTGGTTATCAATCGATGCTGAATTGCTGTGTAAGAAGTGACATCCTGTATTTGAAGTTGAATTGTATTTCACTTGAATAACTTAGGTTAAGATGGCATTAGATTCGAAAAGACAGGAGTCGGGTACTAGCAAATATCCAAAACTGCTTCGATTCTTTATAGTTTTGGCATGTGAAATCAATAGGCTGGAATTGGATAAATTTAAATGACTAGACCATTTAAAATCTAAGTTTTGGTACTTAGAAATTGATGTGTTAAATAAGTGTTGTCTATTACAAAATGTGAATTTGTAAATTGATACGAGTTACCCCGCATTTTAAATAAATTGTATGCATTGGTATTTCATAATAATTTGGTTTACTCACGCTGGTTTCCAGCCTGACCTGGGTGTTACTTTGATGTAATGCTCAGGTCAGGTCGAGTATTACAGATTTCAGGTAAGAACATTCTGAAGCTCAGGAGGCGAGCTGGATGGCAGAAACGTATGGAGTGTATTCCACTGAGTATTATTGATTTGTATCTGGAACATGTTGCTTTTACTATCCAGTGTTTGTGATAATGTTGTAACTCTGATAAAATGTATGTAAAATTACAATTACAACTTTCTTTGTATAGCTACTATTTTATTTAATATTGTATTTTGATCCGCTGCGAATGTGAGAATCTGTCTTTTGGTGTTTCTATTCCTCCTTCTTCTTCTATCTCTTTCTCCTTTTCTCTAACTATCTGGAATTTTCTAGATCGAAATTTCCGAGTCGTTACATTTGGGTACTGGAGATGAAGGTTAAGCGAGAATCTTGGCTCTGGTGGGATTACTCATTAAGGATAGGGTCAATGGTACCTAGAATGAGTTGAGTGTGTGTGTGTGTGTATATATATATATGAGAGCGTACTTGTTATTTTCTTATATAAAGATTTTAAATGATTTTATATAAGATTATATTTTGATATATAAAGCAATATTTCATTCAAATAAATATTAAGTTAATTGGTTGTTAAATCATTGGAGTTAAATAAAAATAATGAGAACTAAGTGGTAACAGAAATACAAACAAACTGAAATTGAATGAAGATAAGTTTGAAATGAATTCAAACTGAAATTAAAATCTTAAATTTGGATAAGAGTTTTCAGAATAAGATAATAGTGAATTGGTTTCCAGTTGTAATAACCTTGGTAAATATCCTAAAATAATGAAAAGTTTTAAGGAAGTAAACTTAGTTGAGTATAAATTATGAATTAAAGGGGGTTTTAAATTGTGAAATTTTAAAAACCTAAGTCTAGGAACATTTGAATTGTTTCAAAATGTTAAAACAAATTTGTATGGAATTAAAAACCAAAGATGGTTTAAAAATTAAGGTATAACTTGGTAAGCAAGTTAGTATATAAGTTGAATTCTTCTAATTAATTCTAATTTATAGGTCAGGAAGCCCCCTTAGAATTCTGAGAGAAATGGCTAAGAGTAAAGAATGGAAGGCAAGACGCAGAGCGGGGAGCAGCTGCACGTAAAGAACGACAAATAGCAATACTGGAGTATGAAAATTGGATTAAGGAAAGGAATGGACCAGGACCTTATGATAATGTCACCTGCTACAGATGTTTCAATAGGGGTCATTACGCAGCCAAGTGTGGTAAAACAAGGAAGGAACTAAAGCGTAAATTTCAATGATTTCGCTCTGAGATATTATGCTTTAAGTGCCATAAGAAGGGACATTTCCTTAATCATTGTCCTAAAGTAAGGAAGGTGAAGCATAAACCAATGGAACCAGTCAACGAGTCAACCATTTCCTATCATTGTAAAGGGTTGGGACACATCGCTAGAAATTGTCCCAAGAGACAGAAGAAGAAGATTAAGGTTATGGAGCGTCCTGTAGGAGGCATGAAGGTTATCCAGATTGATGGGAGGGTAGAAACCTTTTGTGGAAAATGCTATAAGTGGGGACATCCGATTGAAAAGTGCATGTTTGGGCTTTGCCCATTGGAAGGAAGTCGATAGGACGGATTCTGGTAGAAAATGCTAGGACTCTAAAATTAGGTGATGATGTAGACATCTAGATTTATGACGTTGTAAGGCTTTATTGTGATAATAGATGTGATGTTTGAACTGCTGGTGTGCAGTCTATCAATGTATGTAATATTTTGTGGCAGTACGATCTAATATAAAATCATTTTCTTTGAAAATGGAATTTGGATTCAGAATTAAATGGTTTAAAGATATAAGTTGATTTGATTTAAAGGATAAAAACAACATTTAAAAATTTAACTCGAATTTATATAATTCAAGATGGTTTAAATTTGAAATTTGAATTGAATTAGTTCAAATTGAATTTGATTTGAATTAACTGGGATTGTGATTGAAGGTGGATAAGTTTAAAAGTTCAAATGGAAAATTTGTATCGGATTAATTTGAAATGAAATTAAAGTTAAATGAGTTCAAATTCAAATGGGAATTTGGACTAATTCAAATTGGAATTGATATGAATTGAAATTGGTTCAATTTGAAATTTATTTGAATTAGTTGAAATTGTGACTAAAGTTGAATAAGTAAATTCAAATGGAATTTGATTTGAAATTAGGGAAGAAATTGAGGATTAATTCAACTTGAATTGGGGTTAAATCAATTTCAATGGAAATTGAATTTATTTAAATTGAGATTGAGTCAATTTAAATGGAAGTGGAAATTTAAATTGAATTGATGGGAAATTAATTGGAAATGGAGATTTGGAAGTTGAACAGTTTGGCTCTGGATTATTTTCAAAATAAATTGTTTTAGTATAAATCTATTTTTCCAAACTATTTACTATACAACTTTTTTTTAAACCTGAAACTATCTTATACTTGTTTTACAATTAGTTTTGGAACTATTTTACAATTTTTCAACTGTTTTATAAACTAATTACTATTTTACAAATTAATTACTACTTTAGAACTATTTTGCAATTATTTGAAATTGCTATAACTATTTTCCAACTATTTTACAATTACTTAACTATTTTACAGCTATTTTACAAACTAATAATTATTTTTCAACTATTTGTTTATTTTTAACTTTTCAAGCTATTTTCTAAATTTAAGACGGTCAGAGTGCAAATTGTTTATGATTAAATATCCACCTAAGATAAAATTAAGATAATAATCCAAACGGGATTGAGGCTATTGTGAGTAAATGAATAAAGATCTAATTGAATGTGAATAGAAAGGAAATTGATTTGGCTAATAACCAATAAAGATAAATACGTAGGATGTACGTATATTATTCTATTCGCATAGTGATTTGATCCAGGTTCGATCATAGAATTTCGAGATAGTTTATCAATCCAAGTTGGTATTTTTCACTCAATTTTCGATGGCGAACCTAGATACGGATTGTTGATTGGTTCTGGATATTCTCTGTCATAGTTATGACTATGCAAGGAGAATGACGGTTTCTGGTCTAGAAACCAGATCTGAGTCCGCACTAGGAAGTCGGGTGGACGATACCAGTTCGGAAGAGAAATCGTGTAATCGAGTGAGCGATCAGATTGATATAGCGTACGGATGATATGTATACATCGTACGGGTTTGAACGAAATTGATATTGAGAAGTTTGTGGACAAGAAATGTAAAATGGCTTTTGAAATGAAAAGTATATTTTGTGAAATATATGATGAAATAAAATGGAAATTTGATATTTCTATGATAGAAATTTACTTTATATAAGTAAGTAATATGGTTAATAACTTTATAAGAGTAATCAAATTTGAATATTTGATTTGGAATAAATAAAATTATATATCTTTGTTATAAAAGATAAATCTTCCTTTATTGAATCTATTGCCGAAGGAAAGAGTTTTGAAAGTATCCGAAGTATAAAAAGGGAATTTATACAAGTTTGAAGAGATCCAAATTTTTTAAAAATATACATATATATATAACGGATCTTATGAGGATTTTGGGAAAAGGCTTTTGGAACCTTTGGATTTGGAAAGGCTTTTGATTTTTGGGTAAAATCAATATTGGAATTTGGAAAGCCTAGTTTGAGAGTTATCGATTTTGGGAATCGATTTTGTGTAAATGAGATTTTGATGAAAATCATAAACGGTATGATTTGAAAGATACTATAAGAGTATAGTATAAAGTGGTTTGAGATTGGCTCTAAGGAAAAAGGCGCTCCCTTGAAATGAACCTCTTAGGAGTGCCATAGGGTGGTACTGCCTTGAACCCCAAGGGGGGTTCTAAAGTTGATCATGTGAGGAGTCTGGACAAACTAGATCCTGAGGATTATGTGTAGCGGGTAGCGAAAGTCAAGGGAGATGATGCCTACAGAGACATTGGGTTATGCCGTGACGACAGTGTAGCTCGATGTCACTGTGATCTACTGCGGACCATAGCGGAAGTTGTGTGTGCTGCTGAGAGCCAATGGTCTACGTTTGATTTTTCCAGGATGGCAACGTAACATTGGTAGACTGCGACCTATGAAGACATAGCGAAAGTCGAGAGGCCGTGAGAGCTTAATGCTACATTGGGATGACTTGACTGATGTAGTCTGCAACCTATGTGGGAGTGGATAAGTTTCATTCTTTTGGCAGCGAAATTCGACGGTGTCGATGCCTACAGTTATATGGGTTTTTGTTGTGATAGCAACGTAACCCCAGTTGTAGCTGCGATCTGTATCGGGTTCCATGGCGTAATCAAGGGGAGTGGAGGCCTACAGTCATCTATGAATTTTGCCGGGACGGCAACGTAACCATCTGGTTAACTACGACCGTGGATGGGGGTGATGATTTCCAAAGCATTCTCACCAAAGATGTTTCCTTGATTTCAATGTTTTCTATATTTTCAATAAAATTATTTTTCAAATATTTTCACTAGGTGTTGAAACGGGTTTACCAAGTACTTGTAGATTTTCTGTCCTACGCCTGATCAACGTGTGACCGAATTTCTATGAGAACGAGGATGGCCTTGTTGAAATATCGAGTTATAAAAAGTATTTATATAAAACTATTTTGAAAATATTATATAGATTTTAAAGTGTTTTAAAAATGTTAAAAGAAATTTTTTACTGATGATAAACATAAAAAAATGATGGCTTCATCCTTTTTGGGGACGAAAAGATTCTAAGGGGGAGGAATGTGATAACCGGGATTTTGGATGTCTGTTAATTGAAAAATTAACTGGGTTAATTAATAATAAATACTGATTTATAGATTGAACAAATAAATCTGAGAATAAAATATGTATATATGGATATATATATATATATAAATGGATTTGAGCTTTAATAAATGCTGATATATGGATGAGTATTTTAAACTGTTGGTAATAAACAAAGATAAATAGATATGCAAACCCCTTTAGTTGGAGATTACATACATATATATATATATATATATATATATATATATGCCTGTGGAATGCAATATAGGGAAGTTTCTAATAATATGAATGTATATAATATTAAAATCCATAAGATATTCTATTTATTCCAAAGTTATCTTTTTTTATTTTCAAAATCTTAAGAAATAAATTAGTAGATTAGAACTCTACATTTTCAAATACTAATATATATATATAGTTATTAATTAATGTATAAATAGGTTTTATATTATTTATTTAAAAGTTACATTAATTAATAATAAAGAATGGATAAGCATAAGAGATAAAAATAAAATATAAATAAATATAAGAATGTATAAAGACAAGTGTTAGCTTATAAAACATCAAAATAAAAAATGTGAGTAGATTAATAAGTATAATGCCAAATGTTAACAAATCTAACAAGTGTCACTAATTATTTTATTTTCTTTTACATTTTAAAGAAAATCACGATTTAAGTCTATATATCCATCTTTCTTTTCTCTTCATTACTTTTTTCTATCCTCAAATTTTCAAATGCAAAGAGGAACAAAATCTGTAAATAAAAATGCAAACTAGAAAACTCAAATCCTGCAATCAAATTTTGCAAACCAGAAAAAAAATATCTAACAATTTATTACCTCAAGTCAACTAAGCAATTCAAACCAGAGAAAAACCAAACTGATTCAAGCTTTTCCTGAGCAAGAATATAAGCTTTCAATTGAGAAAAATCAAAGACCAAAGCAAAGCTGATTAAACTCAGACAATCAAGTGTAGATAAAGGATAAAAATAATCAAGCCAACAAAACAAGTTCCAGACCCAGGATATAGATCTATCCTCTGTTTGCTTATATAGGTGAGTAAACATTTGAATTTAAAAATAGTTTTAAACCTGTGTTTATGCTTAAATGTTGTGATATAGTTGCATGTGTTCATGCATGTAGATGCATATATATATATATATATATATATATATATGAATGGCTCTGTGTATATAAATGTATATGCCTGTATGTATATATCTGGTCCCAGTTATGGTTTCTGTTCCAAATAACAAATCAAAATTTCATATCTCCTAATCCAATAAAATGTATGCTTAGATCTGTGAATGAAAAATGATTTTAGTAGTGTAACATTCATTATATAAATATTTCCAGAAATTTATATTAGAAAATTTTCTCAAAAATTTATAAAAGACAGTGAAAAACAAAAATGGGTTATAAATCGATCACATAATTTGAAGTTTTGATCATATATCCTGATTAGTATTTTATAATGATGAATTTAGGAAGTAAAATCACGATTTTTAAATAATTTTTTGGTGAGATATCTCGGAATGAATGGAATGTGGGTTTCTGTTGATTGTTGGTGATCGCTAGGTGGATGGGGGTCGTGGTTAAGGCTGGAGGATAGTTGATGGTCTGAGATCATTGGAGAAGTGGAGTGACATTTTTAAGATGACCATGGTGGTTGAGGGATGGCGAAGTAGGGTTTTGGAGGCTGTTCTGATCGAGGTTGTTGAAGTGTTGATTTCATCGTCGATGGTGATTCGAGGTGGACCGAACCGAGGGGAAACGTGGCGTAGGGTAGTGACGCGGCTTTGGTTGGAGTCGTGAGTTGTCTGGTGGTTAGAGGCGATAGCAGGTGGTTGTTTTGGTCTGCAGGGTTGGGTTCCAATAGGAATCAAGTTGCTCGATTTCGTTTCTTCGTGTTTCCGTCAGTGCTGAGGGGTCAGAGCATTTGTATAGATGACCGCCGAATTGCTAAAGGCCTCTGCGAGGCTTCGAAGTCGATCAAATCGACATACACATGTACGCGTGCACATTTGTATCTAATGCGGTTCGATTAGTTTAGGAAGAAGCATCGTGCTCGAGTTGATCTCGAACTTTTTTGGAGTTTTCTCGGAGTAGAGTGACGAGGTGAGTTGCTCGGGTTTTTATTTGATTGTCATGGGATGGACTCGGGGAAGTTTAAGGGTTAGGCTCTGGCTTGGGTATTTCGATCCTGGTTTCAAATTTAAACTGGAGCATGTTCAAGTTTTTTCTTATGTAAAGTAAATTTTGAATCTAAGTTAAAGCAAAAATGTTTTCAAAGGTTTTAAATTGTTTAAAAAGGATTTTCAAAGTTTTTAAACAATTTGTTTCCCAAAGGAAAAATGTTTAAACAAGTTTAAAGTATGGAAATTTTGAAAGTAATCAAGTTTTCAAAAAAAATGTTTAACTAAGTTTTTAATATATTTAAAGTGAACAAGTTTTAAAAGGAATGTTTAATTAAGTTTTCAAAGAATAGGAATTTATTTAAACAAGTTTGAATAAGTTTTCAAAGACTTTAATAATCAAGATTAAATGTTTTAAATTGTTTTGTTTTAAGAAAATTATATACTTTTAAATTTTAAAGTTGATTGCGAAATGTTTCAAATGGAACTTAAATGATGTAATTAAGTATTTATTAAAGATAAAGAATTTATCCTTAAATTATTTAAGTTGTGATAAATTAAGATTTATTAATAATATAATTAATTTAAGAGGATAATTACTTTGAAAGTAATTAAGGAAAATAAATTAGTTGAATAAATTAAAGGTTAATTACTTATTGTAATTAAAAATAATTACTTAATGAAGTAATTAGTGGATAGTTAATGAATGTAATTAAGAGATGAATCATTAACTAGAGATTAAGAAATGATTAATTATTAATAATTGTAATTAATTTTAAGTTAATTAATGTAATTAATTGAAGATAATCACTTAATTAAGAATTAATTAAGTGTAATTACTTAGAAAAGTAATTAATGGACAATTACTGGATGTAATTAATTAAAGAGGGAATTACTTAATGAAGTAATTAGAGTATAATTACTTAATGAAATTAATTAAGGATTAATTACTTAATGTAATTAATTTAGTTAATTAATTAATGGAAGTAATTGTTAATTACTTAAAGTAATTAATTAAGGATTAATTGATTTAGGATAATTAGTCAAGGGTGATTAATTAAGATGGATAATTAAAAGATGATTAATTAATTGGTTTGTAATTAATTAATGATTAAGCAAAGGTACTAAGTGATTAAAGGATTAGGAATTAATTTAATTAGAGATAATTTAAATTAATTTTGGAAATGATCCATATTGCTTATGAATGATTAAATGATGATTTAATGCCTTGAAATGATTTATATCTCTAATATGAAATGTTTTGTGATATGATATGTTGGGTCGATAATGATAATGTGGTTATCTATAGATGTTGAATTGCTGTATAAGAAGTGACATCCTGTATTTGAAGTTGAATTGTGTTTCACTTGAATAACTTATGTTAAGATGACATTGGATTCGAAGAGACAAGAGTCGGATATTAGCAAATATTCGAAACCACTTCGATTCTTTATAGTTTTGGTATGTGAAATCAATAGGCTGGAATTGGATAAATTTAAATGACTGGACCATTTAAAATCTATGTTTTGGTACTTAGAAATTGATGTGTGAAATAAATGTTGTCTATTAAAAATAGTGAATTTGTAAATTGATACGAGTTACCCCGGGTTTAAAATAAGTTGTATGCAATTGTATTTCATAATAAATTGGTTTACTTACGCTGGTTTCCAGCCTGACCCAGGTGTTACTTTGATGTAATGCTCGGGTCAGACCGAGTATTACAGATTTCAGGTAAGAACATTCTAAAGCTTAGGAGGCGAGCTGGACGGCAGAAACGTATGCAGTGTATTCCGCCGAGTATTATTGATTTGTATATGGAACATGTTACTTTTACTATTCAGTGTTTTTGATAATGTTGTTGCTCTGATAAAATGTATGTAAAATTACAATTACAGCTTTCTTTGTATAACTACTATTTTATTTAATATTATATTTTGATCCGCCGCGAATGTGAGAATTTGTGTTTTGGTGTTTCTGTTCCTCCTTCTTCTATCTCTTTCTCCTTTTCTCTAACTATCTGGAATTTTCTGGATGAAATTTCTCGGTTGTTACACACTTAAAGCCTTACGACTAAGTCAACATGGTCAAAAGGTTGAGTTGCACCTAAAATCGTTTTGAGTAAGCTATTCCGGTCGAAAGGTAGAGCAATTTCCTTAAACCCTTTCGACTAAATCAACCTGGTTGAAAGGCAAGTCTCGAAAGGAGAGATCTTTCCAAAAGCTTGGTTACCTTTCACGTATCATTAAGGATATTGAAGGGCTTATCGAACATCCACCAAAACGATGACAGGACATACTCCCTACTCTTTGACATACGTGTGTGAGGCAATGTTGCCCATCAAGATTTAGATACCCTCATATTGAAGAATCGCCTACACATTCGACAAGAATCAATAGCTAAAAAGAGAATCCTTAGATTTAATACATGAATTGAGAGATGGTGCAACAGTAAGAATTGTAGAGTGTCAAAGAAGAATCTCAAAGCACTACAACACAAAAGTGAGAACTCAATCATTTCAAAAAGGAGATTTGGCATTCCGAAGAGTGATGTCAAATACCAAAAACCCCACAGATGGACCCCTAGGGCCAAATTGGGAAGGACTGTTAATTATTTGCAAAATTATCTCTCCGAAAGCTTACAAATTATGCAGATCAGATGGCAATATGGCTCTGAAAACATGGAATGTCGAATATTTGAGGCCAAATTTTCCAAAGTTGAATGAATAAAGCAACTCTTTCTCCAAAAAGAAAATCTACATAGTTAGGAGTGAAATACTCCTTATATTTGGATACTACCTAAGAAGATAGTCTGCCTAAGATGGTAGAAAGCCTTTTTCCGTGCCGAGATGGCCAGGGTAGAGCACCTCCTGAAGGAAGGCGGAGTAAGCATTTAGCTGCACCGTAAGATGGCCAGGTTTAAGCACCAGACAAGCCCTTGGTTGCGCCTCTGGTTAGGTCAAGGCACCTCCTAGAGTGAGGGCGGAGTAAGCCTATATCTACGCCATAAGATGGTCAGGGTAAAGCACCAAACAAGCCCTTATCCATGCCATGCTATGTCCAAGGTAAGGTACCTCCTGGAGGGAGGGCAGAGTAAGCCTTTATCTGCAACATAAGATGAACGAGGTAAAGCATCGAACAAGACCCTATCTACACCATGCCATGGCTAGGGAAAGGCACCTCCAGAAGGGAGGTCGAGTAAGTCCTTGGTTCCAGCCTTTAAGATGAGCTAACCAAGAGCACTGGACAACAATGGACTAAGATGTCCAGGCCCAAGAAGAGGTCCATCAAACAGTAGACTAAGATTTCCAGGCCCAAGAAGAGGCCCATCAAACAATGGACAAAGATGTCCAAGCCCGAGAAGAGGCTCTTCCAATCATGGACTAAGATGTCCAAACTTGATAAGTGGTATATCTCCAATGAACTAAGACATCCAAGCCCGAGAGGCAACTGATCAAACTACAATTATATACAAGACCTAAAGGGTTCATACATGTCAAGAGAGGAAAAATCTAAAGAGTAAAGCAAAATTCTATCCATTAAATACCCGAATCTGGGTTTCGGATCTCTCAAATCTGAATTTCATCAGTTAATACCAGAATCTAGGTTTTAGGACATTCATTTCAGAACTTTATTTACTAATACCCAAACCTGGGTGTCGGGTCTTTATCGATCTCTAACTGTCCTTATTATACTCGAATCTGGGTTGCAAGGTTGCGACTTATCAATGCCCTAATCTAGGCTTGGAATTTCTATTATGAATTAGTGTTGTGGATCTCTACCACAAATGCCCGAATTTGGGTCAAAGAATACTCTGAAGGAGATCATTGCTATATGTTTCAATTAGTGCCTGAATCTGGGTTTCAGGTCTTTATTAATCACTTACAATCTTTATATACGAGTCTAGGTTTTGGGATTATTGCTTGATTTCGCCTTACTGCCCTAATCTGGGCTTGTGATTTCTACTATAGAAACAACTGCTATGGACTTCTGTTTGTCCAACATATGCCCTAACCTAGGCCAAGGATTTATATTATGATAACGATTACTACGTATTTCTGCCTACCTAACATATGCCCTAATCTGGGCCGAAGATTCCTTTTGCAATGGTGATTTCTAATCATTTCTAATTATCCGACATATGCCTTGATCTAGGCTCATGATCTTGTTTTAAAGACAATTGTTACTAAAAACTCGAATCTGGGTCTAGAAATGGCACTTAGAGGACTATATTTGGAATATTACTATATGGATTTTGGGTATCTTATTGTTAATTTCTAAACTTCACAAATTTATACCCTAATTTGGGTCAAATTTCATTACTTCCTAAATCAAATCCCAAACCGAGGGTATAAAATAGTAGAGTAGAAGTTCCTACAGATAACTAGATATTTCAAACTAGTCTTCTTGATAGCGAAATTAGAGTGAACTTTGAATGATGCTCACCAACATATGAATGAAAGCTTTAGGATCATTCAAATCTCTAGGAAGTTTATAGATACATATTAGAGTGGATAGGATACAAAGGATAATTTTTCGATAATAACTAATAGCCCATATTTGCAACCATTGATTTTCATAGATTACATTTATTATATGCATTAATGGCTATTAATTACAGGCCTCATATCATTTGAGTCAAGATTATAACCAACTAACAATAGAAGCATTGATATGCTGAAGCATACATATAAATATAAGCTAGCAATAGAGAATATCACACATTCTGAATTTTGTAGGAAAAAAGTTATAAAGAGCAAGAAATTTTTGAAAATTTTATCCCAAACAACAAAAGCTTCTTTTATACAGGTGGGGTAAAATGTTAGCCATAAAATACACTCAAAGAACAAAGGCATGAAAGAATATATGAAAAGTACCAACTTCTTCTAAAGCAGATTTCGACAAAGAACAAAGGTTGTGAAGGCACTGGGAAGGCTTTCGAACGAGTCAAAAGCAACAGGCATCCTCACAGGTATTAAAGCACATGCAAGCCTTCGAAAAAGATGAAAAAAGGAGAAGCAAAGCCATCCTCCTGTCTCTCTAAGACCTATCGACACAAATGGAACAGTAGAGACTACTTTGGAAACCCTTCAAAGGCAGTGAATGATAATCTCCCATTTTTGTGCCAAAAGGTTTCGCCCTTATATGACCCTTTCGAAAGTATACACAAGTCTTTCGAATAGGCCAAGGCCAATGATTTTAGGGGAAAGTTCCTCCTCAACTCTCAGGCATGCATTTGAAAGCAACTCAACGTCATCGAAACCATTGCACATCAACA
Source organism: Allium cepa (assembly GCA_030765085.1). Lineage (NCBI taxonomy): Eukaryota > Viridiplantae > Streptophyta > Magnoliopsida > Asparagales > Amaryllidaceae > Allium > Allium cepa. The sequence goes on along the minus strand of CM060938.1, from coordinate 31,729,057 downwards.
TCTTCGAAGCCCCTATAGGAAACCCATTGACAGAGTCGAAGGCCCATATCTAACTTCCAGTGATAACAAAGCAACATGAAGGAAAAAAGCGCATTTGGAGACCTTCCAACAATGTTGAAAGGTGTTCTAGAGGAAGTAGCAAGAAAAGATACTCATAACTTAAAAACGTCGAAAGGCGGTATATAAGAAGGGGACCTTTCGACTGAGTCGAAGGCATAGGCGTGAAAGGGGGCCGACCTACATCTATAAATTAGACCCAAGGGGTCCAGTTTTAGGGACCGAATTTTGGAATCCCAAATTCATTTCTTCTACTCTAATTTCTTATCTGCAATTAAATCTTCTAAAAACCCTAAATAAAATTTAGGATAAAGCTCACTTAGTTGTAACTCATTTTGGATAATTATAAAAGAGAAGTGGATGGTTCATTAAGAATTTTAACAACGAGGAAGATCATTCAGATCATTAGCTAGTCTAATGATCAATTGCACACGAGTCTAACCTATTTACTAAACTTCTTTTTGTCTATGTTATGCATAGGATCAACTTCGGTACATACAATCGAAACCCATCATCATCGAAACCATCATCAAATAATGAAAATATGAATGATGATGAGGTTTCGACATTGATGAGTCTATAATTCCAGGGGATATCAAGGTCAATATTATGTAGGGGAAACAAAGTGAGGCTTAGGTAGTTATAAGCTAGACTTATTTCGAAAGCGTGGAACCCCACTCGACTCGGTCAAAAAGGGGTTTCGAAGGGGTATCGGTTATAATTGATCAACAATTGTACAAAGAGGAACTCATTTGAAAGGGGTTTATCCCTAGCTCCATCTGCAACCCTTTCGAAGGGGTTCCACAACAAAAGCAGTGAAACCATAGTGTCGAAAGCAGGTGTATCATATTAGTGAAACATGCATCCTTTCTAACATGATCAAAAGGGTTGGGACAAGCCTTTCGACATGCTCGAAAGGAATGAAAAGGCAAGATGATTAGCTACTTTCGACACACCCAAAGGAAAAGTTTCGAGCAGGATGCAATATTTTTAGCGTGCATTCCTAATCAAACTTCTTAAAGCCTTTCAACTAAGTCAACTTGGTTGAAAGGTAGAGTTAACACCTAAAACCCTTTCGATTAAGCCATTCTGGTCGAAAGGTAGAGCGGTTTCCTCAAACACTTTCGACTAAGTCAACCTAGTTGAAAGGTAGGTCTCGAAAGGAGAAATTTTTTTAATAGCTCGATTACCTTGCATGTAGCATTGAGGACGTTGACAAGTTTTCTTGTTAACAAATAAAAAACAATTCATTAATAAATTATTCGTAATATATATATATATATATATATATTAACGAAATAATACCTAAAAATGGATAATAAATAAGAAATATATATATTCTAAAATAAATTTGTAACATTCCTGAAAAATTTACCAAGTTTAATTTGGCAATTAAATTAATTTTGAAGATAAATTGTGAATTAATTAGAAATTTTTAGAATGAATAAATAATTTTTGATTTTAAATAGAAATTTAATTTGAAATTTAAGCATAAGTAGTTTACCAATAAATATTGGGAATAAATACAAACTTGATTTAAAATATAAGAATAAGTATTTTATAAACAAATATTGAATTTAAAAATAAAATGCATTAAAAGTAAAATAAAATGTATTAAAAGTAAAGTAGAATTTAAAAACTTTTAAAAGCTAATGATAGTTTGTTTTCTAAAATATTAAATATATTTGGAAGATGTGTTAATTTTCAAAGAATTAATGTATTAATTTTCAAAATATTGATTTTAAGTTAAATTTCCTTATATAAATAAAAGTGATTAATTGTTAATATAAAATCAAAAATTTTAAATCCTTCTTTTCTTTTAAAAATTGTACAAAAATAAAATAATAAAAAGATGTATGAATGTAAATTATGTAAATATAAATTTTAAAATAAATGTATGAACTAAATTAAAGATTTAGTCTTATTATTGTAAATATAAATATAAGAAGAAGTACATTTATTTATAGAATAAATATGATATAAAATTTTATATAAAAATTTTCCTTTATCTTTATAGAATTATAAATATCAAACATACATATGTAAGTATGAAAGGTATAAGTGTTTAAGATTCCATAATCATGATGATCTTTACAAATAGCATTCAAAATTTTTAATTGAATAAAATAATGGGATTTAAAATTATAAAAAAACTTTTCAGTTCCCTATATGAAATTATTATGTATCTCAGCAAAATATGAAACTACAGTAACAAGAGATTGTGTATCTCAAAATCTCAACATCCAAGAAAAATTTAAAGTAGAAAGGAAGGAAAAAAAATCAGAAAAGGGAGAATTTTCATTCTCTTCTAGAAATCTGAAACAAAACCTGTTCAAAAAGATTTGAGCAAGCAAAAGAAAATCAAAACTCAAAACTACATTCAATTTGTAAATCTGGAAGCAATTAGCAAGGAAATCAAATTTTTGAAGCATCTCAATATCAAAGCCCAGCTTCAAGCAGATCAAAGGATTAATGCATAATCAAACAATAACATTCTCAACAAATCAAAGCAATGTAAAGAAGATCAGATCATAAACAAACTCAAGCAAAGCAAAGGAATTCAAAGCAACCTGAAAACTGAATTTCAAAACAAAGAAGAAAGGGGTTGAAACCTGGAAGAAAACAAGTTTCTCTGAAAAAACAATGAAGGCAAGTAATTTTTTTTTAAAATTTGAATTTGATGATAGTAATCGGTAATAAAAAAAGATTTAAACAATCCTGTTTAATCAGTTACAGAAGGAAATTCAAAGCTTCAACTCTGAAATTCCTGAGCAAGCAAAAGTTCAACCTAGAAAAATAAAACAAGTTTCAAGCTTTAAACAAATTCAAACTGTAAGTAAACCGATTCTTTTGTTTGTTATTGAGGAAGTAAACAAGTAAGTAACGCATACAATAGGAAATTTAAACAAAGTTTTGTATTAATAAACTTTTACAGATCAAAGAAATAAAGTGGGAAAAAAAGAAGAAGAATATAGGCTTTGCTTTCTGTTCTCTGTTTCTTCCTGTACAACTCCAAGGTGAGAAACTTTCCCTTTAAAGCCTAATTCTGTTGATATATTGTGATGGCATGTTGATTTTTTATTGAATGATGGTTGAATAGGTGCAGATATGTAGTGAATACATATAATTTTGAATGTGAACAGATGTATTCATACCTTTTCTTAGTTACAGAGTTCAAGAAAAGAAAGAAAGAATTTTTTTTAAAAAAAAGTTCAACATCCCAACCTATAACTATCTATATACTTTGATGTTTAAATGAATCAAGTTAGAAATGGCAAGATCTTAACTCGAAAAAATATATTCTTAAGTATTACAAGTAAAGGGGTTTACTGAAAATTATTAAAACATAGTAAAAATCGAAATTGTTTAAATTTTAGTTGATTGAAATCTGAGTTTTAATTACAAAATCTTGCTTGTCTTCCTAAATCATGATTTTTAGAGGCAGAATCGAGATTTTTAGTATCGTATTGCTCAAAAAATTTGAAGTTGAAGAGTAAATAGGAATTCGCCATTTCCTGGCTATCGGCAAAACTAGGTTGGTCGAAATTTATGGTGAAGATAGCTGGAGGAATGAAGGTGATAGGAAAAATGATCAGAATTTTTTTATCCACTATGAAAGCCAATTGACGAGCATTTAGGGTTTTAACCCTGTATTTGTAAATTGTATTCGCGAAGACCTTTTCGTCTTCGCCAAAGAGTTTCAGGTCATCGAACCGAGGGGGTTAGTGGCATTAGGAAATTGGTGGGGGGTGGCGACTTAATCGGTGATGGCGAGATTGATGTGCATCGTGCACGCTGTGTTTTGTGTATCAGGAAATTGGGGGAGGAAGAAGAAGGGTAGAACTGGGTAGAGGATCGAAGTTGAACTCGAAGCATGTATCCGAAGAGAGGGGTTTGGGCTTGAGTTATAACTCGAGTAAAATATTAGCGCGACGTTGTAGAAATACTTAGAAAAAATTTCTAGTTGGAAAACGTGGCTCTCGGGTTGATTTGCAGAAAACCCGAAGCAAAGGGGTAATCGTCTCGGGTAATACTCGAAGCTGGCACAGGTTTCAAAAATTCCAGTTTAAAACATTAAAGAAAAAAAAAATCTGAGTTAACATGATTCATAAACTATTTTTTTTAAATTAATTATTGTTGTTAAGTTAAAAGAACATGTAATTAAAGGTTTTAGAATAAGGATATTTTAATTAATTAAGTTCAAATTGTTTAAAACTTTAAATTTTAAAAGAGTGACATTTAAATAAACTTAACAAAGGAATAAAGAAGTTAATCAAATGTTTCCAAATTTTCAACTTAAAGATTAAGTTAGCTTATATAATTAAGGATAATAAATAAATGATTAGAAATTTAATAAATCAAGAAATTAAGAAATAACTAATTTAAGAATGATCAATTTCTTAAAAGTAATTACTTAATGAAGGTAATTAAAGAGGAATAATTAATGATTTGAAGATTTATAAATCAAGTGTTTAAAGGTAAGTTAATTTAAATAATAATTAATTAATGTGATTAAATTAATAGAGGTAGTTAATTTGAAAATAATTAATTAAGTAAAGGTAGATTAAAATATGGAAGTGATTAAGGAATCATTATTAATTAAGGATTAATTTATTAATTATTACCATTAATTAAAGATAATTTATTATTAATATAAGGTTAATTAATTTATAATTAAGGGTTTATTCATTAATATAATTAATATATAAAAATTAGATTTATGAAAACAATTAAAGGTAATTAATTGCTTAAAGGTAATTACTTAATTAAAAGCAATTAATTAATAATTAAAGGAAGGTTAATCAAGTGATTAGCATTGATTTAAGAATAGGTATAGTTACATATCGTAATTTATTAAGGATAAATAATTAAATGGTAATTAATTAATTTAGGGCTAATTTATTAATTAAAGATAATTAATGAAATGGTATAATTAAAAGGACAATTATTTAACAATTAAAGGTTAATAAATTATAATTAAAGGTTAATTAATTTATTATTAATTGTTATTAATAAATGATTAAAGAATAATTAATCAAAATGATTTGTAATTTATTAATATTAATTAACCAGGATTAGTAAGTCATAAGTAATTAAATCTGATTTGAATTAATCAGACAATCACCTGATCTTACTTGTGTATGTTTGGATTCTATTGGATGATTGAAATTGTTTGATACCCTGATATGTTTTGTTTTGATTTGAGTTATGTTTACTGTAATTTATTATCTGTGATATATACCTGTAATCTGTGAATAAAAGATAAGCGTTACAATTGGTTTGTACCGCTTGTGTAACGACCCGAAAATTTCGTTAACTAAATTTGTCATATTTTCCATAATTTTTAATAAAATGAATGTTAGGAATTTGGTGTTGCCATTTGATTCTTATTAAAAGTTAACGATTGAAAATGAGATTTCCAATTCAATAAAATAATGTAATTATTGTGGTTTAATCTTTGAATGGAATATGTGAAAACAAGAGTAATTATGGAATAATATGTTATTTATTTAGAGTATTGAATTAAAAAAAATTTGTAAGCCAATTTTAATTAATGGTAATAATGCGATATAAGCTAATAAATTTGATCTCAATGCGATAACCATTTAATGAAGGTAATGAAATAGGATTTAGGAAAATGTATACTAGGTATAAATCAAATAGAAGGAAACAAACGAATATATCGAATTGATTTATGAATAAATACTTTGTATAGTAATTGAATGTACAGTAATGGTAATTTAAAACTTATTTATAGTAAGACTGCATAAGATTCAGTAAATTAAGCGGTGGAAAGATTTTTCCCTAGATATACTTTGAAGATGTGAAATTAAAGGTGAATATTAAAATTGGTTAATGTAAAATAACATTGATTAACCATAAATGGGAATAAATTTGAAAATAAAAATTTATGTTAATACAAGTGGATCAATTATAAACTTAAATGAAACATTCCAATTTAATAAAAGGTATTCGAATGTTATGTTTTATTTAAAGGTAATAATTGGATTTAATTGGAATTTGTGTATGTTGGATTATATAGGAAAGGAGTATACAAAAGAAACTGTGAATAGTAGAGTAGCAACTGAAAAGGAAGAAATTGAAATAAGGGTAATAAACATTGATAAATTAATAGTAATAAATGCCAACATTGAATTGTAATAAATATAATTAATATTACAAGTGGGTGAACGTAAAGATAAGGGTTAAGAGTGGGAATAGGTATACTAGAATAACTATAAAGTGTAAATGTACGTATTTATAGCAACATGAATTATTGAAGGAAAATAATTGGTAAACGGGGTTTGGGCTAAGGAAATGTTATTAATAGTTTTGAAACCTTATTTATTATGGGAAATTAATTTAGCATAAGCAAAACCAATGCAAATATCTAATTTATCAGTAAAGTAATAATAAATAGTAATCAATGCAAATTTATGTAACAATAGAATGTGAAATTTGGGGAATAGATGCAAAGTATATATGAGTTGCTAAAAGTATGCATAATAAGTGCAAATTTAATAAATCAATGGCAGTATAGATTTAAGAATAGAAGTTTGGTAGTAAATAGTATATAAGAAGACAAAGGCAACTAGTAAATTTATAAATGAATTCATAATAATAAGTAGTAATTAATGCATATATATTTGGCATTTGTGATAATTATAAAACTTTACCCATTTATCTAATTTATTTAATTAAATCTAAATCTATGGCAACATTGTTGTAATGACGGTTGTAAGTGAATTTGAATGTAAAAGGGTAACAATTATTTAGGTTAACCATTTTGAGTATGTTAAGTTAAGAATGACAATCGATTGAAATAAATCTAAACTAATTATTTTGTTTTGGTTAATGTGTTCTAGTTAATAAAGGGGAGTTTATAAGAAATGAAGCATGCACTAATGACATGTGTTATAATTCAAATGTTATTTATACCCATAAAATGTCTATTTACTGAATAGAAAGATTTTTAAATCAATAAGCGAATTTATTGAGGTTCCAATTTATAATTTATAACATTTAATGTAGACTCAATTACAATTAATTGACTTAAATCGGGCAGTTAGCATAGATTTGTAATTGGAGTAGTTAATCCTATAAGATGAAGTTAATACTAATTCTATTTATAATTGGACCATTTGTCGATATTGGTTATAAAAAGCAAGATGTATAAATTTAATTAAAGTATCAACATTCAACAATTGTAATTATTGAAAATTAAAATGGAATTTGAGGATAATAAGGTGAAACCATGAACAAATGTTAATGCATCCTTATTACTGGTAAAAGATGAGTATATAAAAGTTTGAAAATCAAAGATAGGTTTTTGAAAACTTAATTTATAATTTCTAAATATAAGGAAGGGAAGAAATTAACACTGCAATGGGTAGACTTATCAGCTTTTAATTTACATCTAAATTTGTTTAGATCAATTTGGAAATTAATAAAATTGTGGATATATTTTGAAACGTAAACGAAACGTCTAGATTTACATTTGTAAATACGTTTAAAATAAAATGTAAATGATAAGGAATTTATTTATTTCCTAAATCCGTAATGTGTGTAATTAATATTATTTATCTTTTGGGACCACTTCCGTTTGCACGTTAAAATTCGTGCACACCTATTCTTTTGCGATCTATCTATAAATAGACGATCAAAAACCCTAGCCTTCATCTTCTATCATTTGTCTGTACGTTCTTTTCTTCAACTCCTTCTCCTCCTCAAATGGATGCAAACCTAGATCTATTTCTATTCAAATTTCAAATGAAAATTCAAACATCTCAGAAAAATTCCGAAAAAATATATGTTGTAGATTTCGTCCATACGAATCTACGCAAAGACTCTGTTTTCGAAATCGATACTCGAGTCAGCGGCAAATCGCGGTCAAAATCAGGAAATTCGAAACCTAAGTCAATTTGGGCGTTTTGATGTGGAGCGACTATTTGCAAAATGGTTTCACGTGAGTCTCCAGTTATGTTGACGTGGCTTTATTATAATTAGGTTTGTTTATTTATAATTCAATTTTTATTTTGATTTTTTTTAATCTTTTAACTCGAATAACTTGCTCATACGTTATCCGTTTCTCTTGAAATTTCTTTTGTTAGGATCGTATTTAAATTCCGGATCTGATGACGCAGGTTTGGATGGATTTGGAGACAGTCAAATTTTGGGTTTAAATCGGATTTAAATTCGATTTAAATTCAAAAGGTGAGTGTTTTAACCCACTCACAACTTCTAAAAAGTTTTTATGTTTGTTAAATTTATTTTAGATATGAGTAGAAATTTATTTATGACTGTTGGCATGTTTTATTCAGCATATCTGTTAAATCGCATTTATTAAATTAACTGTTAATTTCTTTTATGTATTGCATATAAATTGGCAGTTAGAATTTATTTATGTGCATATAAACTGCTAGTCAAACAGTTACAAATTTAATTGAATATGAAATGTTAATTAATAACTGCCAATTATTTCCTGTTATATTGTATATTCCATATATTGATGTTTGTTTAAACTGATGATGTTTGAGATAATTTGGTTGATGATTGATGATGGATGAATGGATGTTTTGTTTCATATCATTAAACTACAAGTTATCATGTATTTTTCATTTCATTCGGGATTGTGGTTTGAAATGATATACAACCGCAAAATTGTATATCCTTTAAATTGCGGATTGAAATGATAAACATTCGTATCACTTGACCATAGGATAGAAAATTATATACAGGCACCGCGGTAAATATATAAAATTATTTTTGAAATGTTTTTCTATGGTTTTTGCAAAGCTATATATATATGGTTTATGGGTTTTTGATTTGGTTATTAATAAAGGTTTTTATATATAGTAATTTCCGATTTTAAGCTTTGTATAAATTGTTTTGAAGTATAAAATAAAGTTTGATTTTTAAGATCAAATACAATTAAGCATTTATTTAAAATTTAAGTTCTGGAGTTTTATTGACTTAAATGAGAATAAGGTCGGAAGATGAATATTGAGTAAAATTTGGAATTAAATAAAAAGGTTATAAATTTTTAAAGGGTATGATTTTTATAACTTGATTTTTTGTGTAGAGTGATTTAAATGAATATATCAAGTTTAATAAAATTGAAAGATTATCCAGTTATGTGAAGTTAAAGGTTTTACTTAAATTATATTGAATTCATTAAGTAAATGTAACGACCCGCCTTTTTGGACAGTTTAAACCGACGATCAAATACCCATGTCGATTCCAAACCATTAAAAGGGCAGATAGTTATTGGGGTAATTAAGAAAAGAAAAGGAAGGGAAATAAAGGAAATGAAACAACACAGAATCTCACAGCGGAAGGCTAAAGTATAATAATAAAATAACAGTTCATGAAGCTGTTAATTAAATGAATACATTTGAAATGAATACATTTGATTATTATTATACAACATTTATCAGAGTTACATACACAACAAATATCATACAACAATGCAGCGGAATGGAATGAATATAATAGTAGTAGATAATATACCAAATCTTCGTCTCCGTCCTCCAAGGAAATGATCTTCAACCTAAACTGAAAACTCAGGACTGACCCGAGCGTAATGAAAAGACAAAACACTCGAGTCAGGACTAAATATCCCTATGAAAGTTAAATCAATCGTAAATAAATATGAGTGTAAACGGCGTCAGAGATGTTTACGGGGTTTGACATCTCCTATCCAGTGTCAACGTGCGTGCAATAACTTAAGAGATGTTACGGGATTTTCCATCTCTCAAGGATCCGTTAAACTATCTACTATGTAGTAATATACGCTAAGTAGATAATGTCTATCAGTAATATAAAGTATCAAAATAGCGTTAAGGCGTTACCATAATCCCCCTTAACACATTTTTATATTCCCAAAAGCATATACAAGACCGTAGTTTCCCCAAAACCGGAAGTCACCAGAGGGCAATCCATATACTCAAGGTACAAATCAAAACGTAGTGGTCGCGAATAGGATAATCAGTATGACAAGGTACATGAGGCGATACCAACTAGGATACTAGTAGTTGCGTGATCCGGACTGATGTTGGGCATAGCCAGCAGCTACCCCAACACCGCGAAACAACACTCCCAAATCAAGGGGTGCACCCAAATCGCATCACAAATGTAATAGAAATGGTATCGAAGAAGTGTGTCCGCTAGAGGTGGCGAACCTCAATGGCCCGGCGCGGCTCCTGTTTTAGTCATGTCAGGGGTCATCCAATAATCGTTCTCTTTCTTCAGTCAACGCGTTCACCAAACCATCCACTTCATTCTGGATCATCACTCCGCGTATAATAGTTATTAAAGTGGTTTTCGGTATCGACAGAGAGTATGTCCATATCCGATCCCGGTCTCTTTAATAACTACGTATTATTACACCGTTGGCTCTTTTACATTTCAAATCGATTCATAATTGATATCAAAATATCATATTCGCTTCAAAAATCAAATCCATTTCAAATATCATCGTATCTTTCAAAATATCAGATTCCATTCCAAAATCAATTTTCGCATCAATATCTCATTTCGATTTCAAAATCATTTCGAATTTCAATTTAGGTTGCAACTTCATTTAACTCAATTCATATTTTAAATTCAAGATTTAAATATAAACATTTCATCCTATTGACCAGCTTAGGATTTTAGAAAATAGTTTAAGTAGTTTAAAAGTAGTTTAAATAATTAAAATAGTTAAAATACTTAAAATCTTTTAAAAAAAATGGATTTAAAATTGATAATTAGTTTAAAATAATTTAAATTGGGTTAAGTAGATTTAAAATAGATTAAAATAGTTTAAGTATTCAAAATGGTTTATATAACAGAGTAATTTGGAAAACAAATTAAAACAGCTTCAAAATCAATCTATTTCAATTATAACTTCCCAATTCAAATCAATTCCAATTTCCATTCTATCGATTCAATTTCGATTTCAATTCAAAAACCAATGTCAACTTTTACTTCAAATCAATTCAATTCTACATTCACCTTTAATTAATTCAATTTCAATTTATATCGATTTGGAGCTTGATTTCTCAAAATATCAATTTATAACACTTAACAAAATTTCCAACAATATTCAAGTTTAAATCCAAATTCCAAATATGATTTAATTCCAAACTCGATTTCAAAATATCATTTTCATATCACTTTTACTTAGTAATATTCAAAGCTCGAAATAATGTTCAATCTTTAAAATAAATAGATTTTTGAAATTCAATCATATCCAAATTTTTATTTTTACTTTAAAGTCACAACTTAAATTATTTACCAATTTCTTTTAACCAAAATTTATTTCAACATTCCAACTCAATTTTTCGACAAATTCGATTTCTATAAATTGATTTCTATTTATAACTTTTAAATCAAAACATTTAAATAAATTTTAAATCGACGATTTCAAAAATTATTTATTTAGCCAATTCGGTGTCCGTATATAATTTTCTATCCTATGGCCAAGTAATTTTTTTATTTCAATTAAATGTCAGGAATGAGTATACATTACTTAAATTAATCTCAGTATCATATGTATGCATAACAAGATCTATATAAGCAAATAAACATCCAAACATTCAATTATCAACCAATAGCATCCATCAAAATACATCATCCAATAAACAATGCAATTCATGGCAGTTCCATAGTTATCAATGTCAGGTAATTTAATCGCAATTCAATTTTAATTTCAATTTAACTGTCAATTTAATTTTTCAACCGTTAATGCAAATGAGAAGCTATATGACAATTAAATTTTTACCAAACAACGACAAATAAAATCATAACACTTCATAATATCAAATTTAACTAGCATAAAATATTTAGTACGGTGTGAGCGTTATAAAACACTCACCTTGATTTTACGATTTTAAATCAAATCGAACGACGTTCGATTTAACTCAAAATTTTCTATAGCTCCAAATGATTCCAATCCAATTCCATAGCGTAGTATTCGACAATACGAACGCCACGCAACTTGTTTCGACCGATTCCGACCTCGCATGACAAAGTTAAGATGGTTTAAAGTTTATTCGGATTATAATATAAATAAAATTTACAACTTTAATTTAATTTTTAACCTTGCCAAACATCTGCCGTTCGTCCCTTGCATAGCCGATCAGGGCCGCACCCTAATCCTTCCTCACGCACGCGTATCATCTTCCAGGTAGTAAATCACGCAACTTGAACCCATTCATACGCCACTAGGGTTTGATTTTGCGACCTCCACGACGAACATGAAAACGATCAGGTTACACCACTTCGAAGCCACCGCCTTACTCCACCTTCACCATCAATAGCCTGAAGCTCGGCCATCCCCTCTGCCTCGAATTGTGTGAAAAACGCAGCAGCTTAAATCTCGATTTCCCGTTGATCCGTGGCTCCGTTTTCGATCATCTCCGTATGGATTTGAAGCTTTCATCGTGCTCTACAACTTTGTAGTTGAGAGTTTTTGCTAATTGTTGATGGATTGAGAGGAAAATGAGGAAGAAGTTTCGAATTTTCGTGGCCATTGATTCAGTAAAATGGCGGCTAGGGCTGAAGTAAATTAGGGTTTGCAAAGTGAAAGGGTGAAGGTCCTTTTATAGAAAAAAAATTTCCCAATTTACTATTCATCGAAATTTTCCGAACTCCAAACGAAGCGTGCCGACTGGCGTTTCTAGGGTTTACCCCGCGTTCCGGACACAATGGAATAGGTTTTGGAGGCTAATTCGATCATATGCGCGAGTTACGGCAATAAACGATCAAATTTAAATTAAACCGATTCAACTAATTTCTATGCGTTTTGGCTTGCCCCGGACAAACGGTAAATCCGTTTGACTTGAAATTTGAAATCTTACAATAATATAACATTACGGATCCAATGAAACTAGTTTCGTCGAAATCCGAGACCGTTTGAAAAATGACTATTTTGAACTCGCCAAATTAATATTAAACAATTTCAACGCGTTTCGAGCTGCCACGGTCAAACGACAACTCCGATTGCTACGAAAATTGAAATCCGATAATAACTAACTATTATGGATCCAATAGAACTAGTTTCGTCCAATTCTTAGACTGTTCAAAAATTGGCTATTTTTCAGTCGATACTTAAATATTAAAATATTCAATTTTCACAAATAAATTTTAAATTCAGTTTTAAAAGTTCTATAACATCACTATAACTTCAATATGATAAAATAAAATTTTACAAATCATTTTTAATCATATTAAACCCGTTATTTAATTTATCCAATAAATTCCAAATATTTAATTTAGACAATTTCGCTTATCCAATAATTCATTATCTTTTGAAATATTGAAATTGAACTTATAAAATTCAAATTTTAAAACCATTTCAAAATTTAGAACACTATTTTCATTTTACAGTTATTCAATTATTCAATAAGTTTTAAATATTTAATTTAAACAATTTACGTGTTCAATATTCAATATTTGATTTCACATAGATTTTACTCATCAATCAATTACTCTATTATACCCAATGAATTCAACATTTATTATCCTATTCAACTATTGATTGCAAAGGCATTTACTAAGTAGCTTTTTTTTCATTACTTGGATAATTATCGTTGCAATTCATTCCAGTTATTATTATTCCAAATGAATTACAAAAATTTTCTAACATTAAATCACGAAATCTTATTAAATTAGCTATTTTAATTATCGAAAATTTACGGGTCGTTACACTCTCCCCCACTCAAAACTTTTCGTCCCCGAAAAGGAAAAAGAAGGGAAAAAAGAACTAAGTATAGAGTTCAACATTTGATATATTTTTATTCAAAATTATCCACTTATAAAACAATGAAATTCCATTCATAAAGTCATAACTACGCTTCCACTAAGTTACTCCAAACGGCTTCCTAACATTAAAAGTTAGTAATCAAAACAAGTTATATAAAAAAAATTTAAAACTTGAAAAATTTTCTAACACCCGGATTTTTCGGAAAATTTCGGCAGAGTCTCCTTTGCGCGGCTCGATCGGAAAAAAATATAATAGCATATATATCACAAATATACATCTCATCTGAATGATGAGGCATCCCATATGCGGGGAAACAACATATAAATATCACCAATATCATATAAAACCGTAAGCGTACCTTTTATTTAGCATTTATTAGCAATTTACTTACATTATGCGATTAGCGTAGAAGCGAGCTCCAAAACGAAGCGCAACCCCTTTGCTACCTACTAAAATGCTCAATAACTAAGTTAGAACCATGCATATAAAGATAGATAGATATACTTAGCCTACACAACATATACATAACATATTTAGCTTCAAAACTGAGATTTCAATTTCGGGACAGCAAACAAATCTTAGTTTTAGGTCATCTAAACGATAAAATTTGACAACATAATCTAAACAAAATTTGTTTTATTCATTTCAGGCTTTCCGGAATGTCCAAAATCATCGAATTCGGACCATCCGTTCAAAAGTTATGGCCGTTTTACTTAGTGGATACGCTTCAGCCTGGGCAGTGTTTGCGCAGGTCAGCGACGTTTACCCGCGTTTCCGACCTTCTAAACAACATCAAAACACAAAACACTTAAAACAAAAGTTTTCGCTTATGTTCTTAGCTTTTCAGAAAGTACAAGATCACCAAAATCCGATAAACCAGTCAAAAGATATGGCAAAAATACTAAGGGTGTATACTACAGATTTTACTTATTTTTACACAGGACAGCGAGTAACATTCAAGTTTTTAACCTAGTAGACGAAGGAATTTCTCAAGACACTCTAAATAAAAGTTGTGCTATAGTTTCTAATCTTTTTGGAAAGTCCAAAATCGTCGAATTCCGTTCAGCCATTTAAAAGTTATGGTTGTTTTCGTTTCAGCATATATTGGACAAATTTGGATTTTTCCCAAAAATTTGCTTTTATTATTTCAAAGTGCAAACCATCAAAACTTCAAATTTTCTAAAAAAAAAACAATCATAAACACAAAGTCATTTATTTTTTTTATTCATCCATGCAATAGGTTTACATTCAATTTGTTTCCGATTTATTCAAGTTTGTTTCATTCACATTTTAAATTCAAGTCAATTTGCTTCAATTTAAATTGAATTCAATTATATTTAATTTCACTTTGCTTCAAACTTGAATTAAAAATTTTTTTTTTATTCCGTTTATTCAATCCATTAACACTAATGAATTCTACTTAATCAATTTTCATCCATCTAACAACCAATGCATATCAAACATTAACAACCATCCGAAATCAATTATACATTTCCAAGTCAATTTTTTTTTAATTTCATACACTTCCAAGTTTATTGACATTTAGTTATATTCAAATTTAATTAGTTTCCATTTACCAATTCTATATTTCATTAAGTTTAAATTTTATTCATTCGCTTATATATATCATTAATTTTACCGCTTAAATTTCTTTTATATTTACAACTATCAAATAGATCTTCACATTTTATTTTTCACTCTCTCACTGGTATATTATTTCTCTACTATCCTTATTAGCATTTTAAACCTTTTAAGTATTTGGTAAGTTATAGTTATGCAAATAGAATGTAGTTAAACAACATACAACTTCTTTCCATTTAAAGTTGAATTTTCAATTTATTAATTCTTAAGTCATTACTTAAATTTCACTATAATTTTTTTCACATTTACATTCACATATAGTATTTCCATTTTATATTAACATAATTGTGAATCACCTTTAAATGTTAATTTAAATTCCAATTATTTACTAATAATTTTATTTATATTTGCAACCATTAATTAAATGCATATTTCATTATTCAAACATATACTTGTATATTATCCAATTAACAATTCATATAACATTTTTGAACTTCTTAAATATTTTGGTAAGTTATATCTATGTTATAGAATGAAATTTAATACTACGCGGGTTTTACAGTTTCAATTTTATTTTAAGTTCATAATTTCCTAATTCTAAGGATTTCTACTTCAATTGATATTTTCACTTAGCTCTTAGGTTCATTTCTCATTTCACAATTCAGAAGTTCCTTAATGATTCAAGTCTAAATTCATTTCAATCAAAAAAAAAATCATTAATTATTAAAGAACTTAAGAATTCCAATCCCGGTTTCATTTCAAATCAAGGTTTGAAATAATATATACTTATATAATTTATATATCAAATCATACTATAGAGAATGCAAAACAAAATAAAATTTGAGTCAAAACAAGGTTTAGACAAGCTATTAAGTGGTCTCCCCCACTCGGACTCTCGAAAATAAACGCCAATGATGCGTGCACACATCATCGAAATCATTTTCTAGCGTCAAGAGTAGGGAATATAACACTTATCATAAAAAAAATCCTTCGAAAACAATTTCAACTCAATTATACTATCATATAATACTCATATTAAAATTTTCAAATTCTTGTAAGTCAATTTCAAACACCGGAATTTAAATTCCCAAATCCAAGTTAAAATTCATTTATATTCATTATCAATTGTGTTTACAAGATTTCATTTTCCTAAATCCATTGCTATTTAATCAATTGTCGTAAATATTGACTGATCAAACAATAACGATAATAATCTAATATTATCATCTCCTAAAAATCAATTCAATCAAAATGAATAAATATTCAAATAATTCCTTTATATAAAATATATTCCAAAACGATATTGTGTTGGTTTGTCCTATTCGAGTGTTTAGAAATTCCTATCGACGCCTTGGCGTCCCAAGTATCGACCAGAATTCATAAATACTCAACGGAACAAATTAACACAATATAAAACCATTTTATATCAAATAACAAGTACGCTCTCTCATATACACTCAACTCATTCATATAGTTTACCTCTATTTCAATGAGTTATTCCCCACTAGAGCCAAGGTTTATCGCTAAACCAAAGCTCTGATACCAACTGTAACGACCCGCCTTTTTGGACAGTTTAAACCGACGATCAAATACCCATGTCGATTCCAAACCATTAAAAGGGCAGATAGTTATTGGGGTAATTAAGAAAAGAAAAGGAAGGGAAATAAAGGAAATGAAACAACACAGAATCTCACAGCGGAAGGCTAAAGTATAATAATAAAATAACAGTTCATGAAGCTGTTAATTAAATGAATACATTTGAAATGAATACATTTGATTATTATTATATAACATTTATCAGAGTTACATACACAACAAATATCATACAACAATGCAGCGGAATGGAATGAATATAATAGTAGTAGATAATATGCCAAATCTTCGTCTCCGTCCTCCAAGGAAATGATCTTCAACCTAAACTGAAAACTCAGGACTGACCCGAGCGTAATGAAAAGACAAAACACTCGAGTCAGGACTAAATATCCCTATGAAAGTTAAATCAATCGTAAATAAATATGAGTGTAAACGGCGTCAGAGATGTTTACGGGGTTTGACATCTCCTATCCAGTGTCAACGTGCGTGCAATAACTTAAGAGATGTTACGGGATTTTCCATCTCTCAAGGATCCGTTAAACTATCTACTATGTAGTAATATACGCTAAGTAGATAATGTCTATCAGTAATATAAAGTATCAAAATAGCGTTAAGGCGTTACCATAATCCCCCTTAACACATTTTTATATTCCCAAAAGCATATACAAGACCGTAGTTTCCCCAAAACCGGAAGTCACCAGAGGGCAATCCATATACTCAAGGTACAAATCAAAACGTAGTGGTCGCGAATAGGATAATCAGTATGACAAGGTACATGAGGCGATACCAACTAGGATACTAGTAGTTGCGTGATCCGGACTGATGTTGGGCATAGCCAGCAGCTACCCCAACACCGCGAAACAACACTCCCAAATCAAGGGGTGCACCCAAATCGCATCACAAATGTAATAGAAATGGTATCGAAGAAGTGTGTCCGCTAGAGGTGGCGAACCTCAATGGCCCGGCGCGGCTCCTGTTTTAGTCATGTCAGGGGTCATCCAATAATCGTTCTCTTTCTTCAGTCAACGCGTTCACCAAACCATCCACTTCATTCTGGATCATCACTCCGCGTATAATAGTTATTAAAGTGGTTTTCGGTATCGACAGAGAGTATGTCCATATCCGATCCCGGTCTCTTTAATAACTACGTATTATTACACCGTTGGCTCTTTTACATTTCAAATCGATTCATAATTGATATCAAAATATCATATTCGCTTCAAAAATCAAATCCATTTCAAATATCATCGTATCTTTCAAAATATCAGATTCCATTCCAAAATCAATTTTCGCATCAATATCTCATTTCGATTTCAAAATCATTTCGAATTTCAATTTAGGTTGCAACTTCATTTAACTCAATTCGTATTTTAAATTCAAGATTTAAATATAAACATTTCATCCTATTGACCAGCTTAGGATTTTAGAAAATAGTTTAAGTAGTTTAAAAGTAGTTTAAATAATTAAAATAGTTAAAATACTTAAAATCTTTTTAAAAAAAATGGATTTAAAATTGATAATTAGTTTAAAATAATTTAAATTGGGTTAAGTAGATTTAAAATAGATTAAAATAGTTTAAGTATTCAAAATGGTTTATATAACAGAGTAATTTGGAAAACAAATTAAAACAGCTTCAAAATCAATCTATTTCAATTATAACTTCCCAATTCAAATCAATTCCAATTTCCATTCTACCGATTCAATTTCGATTTCAATTCAAAAACCAATGTCAACTTTTACTTCAAATCAATTCAATTCTACATTCACCTTTAATTAATTCAATTTCAATTTATATCGATTTGGAGCTTGATTTCTCAAAATATCAATTTATAACACTTAACAAAATTTCCAACAATATTCAAGTTTAAATCCAAATTCTAAATATGATTCAATTCCAAACTCGATTTCAAAATATCATTTTCATATCACTTTTACTTAGTAATATTCAAAGCTCGAAATAATGTTCAATCTTTAAAATAAATAGATTTTTGAAATTCAATCATATCCAAATTTTTATTTTTACTTTAAAGTCACAACTTAAATTATTTACCAATTTCTTTTAACCAAAATTTATTTCAACATTCCAACTCAATTTTTCGACAAATTCGATTTCTATAAATTGATTTCTATTTATAACTTTTAAATCAAAACATTTAAATAAATTTTAAATCGACGATTTCAAAAATTATTTATTTAGCCAATTCGGTGTCCGTATATAATTTTCTATCCTATGGCCAAGTAATTTTTTTATTTCAATTAAATGTCAGGAATGAGTATACATTACTTAAATTAATCTCAGTATCATATGTATGCATAACAGGATCTATATAAGCAAATAAACATCCAAACATTCAATTATCAACCAATAGCATCCATCAAAATACATCATCCAATAAACAATGCAATTCATGGCAGTTCCATAGTTATCAATGTCAGGTAATTTAATCGCAATTCAATTTTAATTTCAATTTAACTGTCAATTTAATTTTTCAACCGTTAATGCAAATGAGAAGCTATATGACAATTAAATTTTTACCAAACAACGACAAATAAAATCATAACACTTCATAATATCAAATTTAACTAGCATAAAATATTTAGTACGGTGTGAGCGTTATAAAACACTCACCTTGATTTTACGATTTTAAATCAAATCGAACGACGTTCGATTTAACTCAAAATTTCTATAGCTCCAAATGATTCCAATCCAATTCCATAGCGTAGTATTCGACAATACGAACGCCACGCAACTTGTTTCGACCGATTCCGACCTCGCATGACAAAGTTAAGATGGTTTAAAGTTTATTCGGATTATAATATAAATAAAATTTACAACTTTAATTTAATTTTTAACCTTGCCAAACATCTGCCGTTCGTCCCTTGCATAGCCGATCAGGGCCGCACCCTAATCCTTCCTCACGCACGCGTATCATCTTCCAGGTAGTAAATCACGCAACTTGAACCCATTCATACGCCACTAGGGTTTGATTTTGCGACCTCCACGACGAACATGAACACGATCAGGTTACACCACTTCGAAGCCACCGCCTTACTCCACCTTCACCATCAATAGCCTGAAGCTCGGCCATCCCCTCTGCCTCGAATTGCGTGAAAAACGCAGCAGCTTAAATCTCGATTTCCCGTTGATCCGTGGCTCCGTTTTCGATCATCTCCGTATGGATTTGAAGCTTTCATCGTGCTCTACAACTTTGTAGTTGAGAGTTTTTGCTAATTGTTGATGGATTGAGAGGAAAATGAGGAAGAAGTTTCGAATTTTCGTGGCCATTGATTCAGTAAAATGGCGGCTAGGGCTGAAGTAAATTAGGGTTTGCAAAGTGAAAGGGTGAAGGTCCTTTTATAGAAAAAAAATTTCCCAATTTACTATTCATCGAAATTTTCCGAACTCCAAACGAAGCGTGCCGACTGGCGTTTCTAGGGTTTACCCCGCGTTCCGGACACAATGGAATAGGTTTTGGAGGCTAATTCGATCATATGCGCGAGTTACGGCAATAAACGATCAAATTTAAATTAAACCGATTCAACTAATTTCTATGCGTTTTGGCTTGCCCCGGACAAACGGTAAATCCGTTTGACTTGAAATTTGAAATCTTACAATAATATAACATTACGGATCCAATGAAACTAGTTTCGTCGAAATCCGAGACCGTTTGAAAAATGACTATTTTTAACTCGCCAAATTAATATTAAACAATTTCAACGCGTTTCGAGCTGCCACGGTCAAACGACAACTCCGATTGCTACGAAAATTGAAATCCGATAATAACTAACTATTACGGATCCAATAGAACTAGTTTCGTCCAATTCTGAGACTGTTCAAAAATTGGCTATTTTTCAGTCGATACTTAAATATTAAAATATTCAATTTTCACAAATAAATTTTAAATTCAGTTTTAAAAGTTCTATAACATCACTATAACTTCAATATGATAAAATAAAATTTTACAAATCATTTTTAATCATATTAAACCCGTTATTTAATTTATCCAATAAATTCCAAATATTTAATTTAGACAATTTCGCTTATCCAATAATTCATTATCTTTTGAAATATTGAAATTGAACTTATAAAATTCAACTTTTAAAACCATTTCAAAATTTAGAACACTATTTTCATTTTACAGTTATTCAATTATTCAATAAGTTTTAAATATTTAATTTAAACAATTTACGTGTTCAATATTCAATATTTGATTTCACATAGATTTTACTCATCAATCAATTACTCTATTATACCCAATGAATTCAACATTTATTATCCTATTCAACTATTGATTGCAAAGGCATTCACTAAGTAGCTTTTTTTTTATTACTTGGATAATTATCGTTGCAATTCATTCCAGTTATTATTATTCCAAATGAATTACAAAAATTTTCTAACATTAAATCACGAAATCTTATTAAATTAGCTATTTTAATTATCGAAAATTTACGGGTCGTTACAGTAAACATTTCAAGTCTATATAAGAAGTAATTGAATTTAATGTATATGGGATTGTCAAATAAGTTTGTTTTGAAATGGTGAAATATTTAAAGCTTTGAAACATAAGAATTGAAATGGTATTTGGAAGTTTAAATCGATATTTGAAATTGATTTGTGAAATCTAAAGAAGCTATTGTGTTTTATAAAGTAATTTAATATTTAACCATTTAAGAGATGGAAATTTGTTTCGAAGTTATGATTTTCAAGGTAGTATGATTTGGAATTATTATATACAAGAGTTGTGATTTCTAAATATTTCACTTTGGAAACCCTATGATTTTGGAAAAGAATATATATTGGAAAATAAAATGACATTATATGATTTTGGGTCTAAATGATATCGTATTGATTTGGGGTTTTAAAAATATAAACGATATCGTATTTATATGGGTTTAAAATGGATTTTTGTTCTGGTTTTAAAGTATAATTATTCTAAATGACCGCGGTGTTATAATAACGTTTGGTTGTTGAAGAGACCTGGATCGAAAGTTGTCATACTCTCTGCCAACTCCGAAAACCACTTTAACAACCGTGTACGCGGTGGAGATTCCAGAATGAAGTAGGTTGGTGGAGGCGTTTCCTGCAAGGTAAATACGTGGACCCGACTCCCGTGAGTTGGCATAAGGTGGCTAAAACAGGAGCGATTCTCGGGCCAATGAGGTTATTCCTCTGATCGGACACTCCTCTTCGATATTATACTTCGACTTTGGATTGTTTCAGTGGCCACTTTTACTTTGATTTTTGGGGGAGTTTGTTCGAGGTGGGCGGTAGCTGCGGCTATGCGTTTCCATCAGCCCAGATAGCAATTGGTATATCTACCCTGGCATTGCCTAGTTGTGTCGTGTCACCTACCCTAGCGCGCCTTATACGATTTTGGTTTTGTACCATACCAATGGAGTGCCCTCTGACGACGCCCAGTACGGGGGAGATTACGGCACTGTATAAACTATGGGAATATATTTTGTGTTAAGGGCTATATGGGTAACCCCTTAACGCTATTTAAAAGTAAGTTTATTTTAAAAATAGATACTATTATAATAGCGCAGTATACTACATAGTAAATAGTTTAACGGATCCTTAGGAGATGTAAATCCCGAGTATCTCTTGAGTTACTGCACTCATATTTATTTCTGTTAATTTAACTCACATAAGATCTTTTAGTTCTGACTCGAGTGTTTTGTCTTTTCAATTCGCTCGGGTCAGTCCGAGCGTTTCAGGATTTGAAGTTTTAGCTCTGGAGGACGAAGACGAAGATTTGTATTACTATTATCTACTATTATTCCACTACACTCATATTTTTCCGCTGCATTGTTATTGGTATATGTAACTCTGATACGTATTATATAAATGTTTGTAAACAGTTTTATAAACTGTATATTTTATTATTATATTTTATCCTTCCGCTGTGAGATTCTATTTTGTTTATTTCTTCTCTTTTTTTCTTATTTACCCCATAACAATCCGCCTTCCGTATGGTTTGAATCGGCATGTGTGTCGATTTAAAGCGTGCGAAAAGGCGGGACGTTACAGCTTGTCAAATATAAGCGTTATAGTTTATACCGCTTATCAAACATATTGTTGTATTTGAATCTGTGTTGATTGATGATGTGGCAATTTTATTGTGTAAAACCCCTGGACCACACTTATACACATACAAATATGGATTGCACGTGGAAATGTGTTAAGTCACAGATTTTGAAATAGTTTAAAGATTGAATTTTGGGCTCAAAATAGTTTGGGGTTGAAAGCCTTTGAAAATGAATTTCAAAAATAAAAGTTATTTTGAATAACTTAATTAAGTTTGAAATTTAAATAATTTGATTTAAATTTGAATTCAATATTTGAAATTGAATTTTATGATTGGAAACTATGGTTTAAAAGGGTTATTCAACTTATAAATGTGTTGTTTATATGGGTTTTAACCATTTAAAAAGGTATTGTTTTGAAAATTTGAATTTAAACCAAGCTCATAATGAATAGCTTCAACTTATGTAAATGTAATCATTTTTTCCCAAAATGAAACCTATGTGTTTTCAAATAATAGAAGCTTTCACATAAGAAATGAACGTCCAATTTGTGTTAAAAGGATTTCAAGTCTAAAATGAAAATAGTTTTCCAAGTTACGAATAAATCTTTGGAAACGGGTTTGAAAGCTATAAGTTGAATCTTTAATTCAAAGATAAATTGAGTTAGTCCAAATTGAAATGGAAATTGTTTTGAAAATCTATGAATGGTTCTTTGTGAAACTGGCTGAACTTTGTCAAATAAATCTTTTTGTTAAAAGATTTAAAATGGTAATTTGTTTAAACCATTTGAAAGAAAAGTTTTGGATTTTATAAGTTGTAACGACCCATAATTTTCGATTATTAAAATATTAATTAAATAATATTTTATAATTTTATATTGGAATAAAACTAAAAAAAAAATTGATGTTACAAGGAGAAGAATAACTAGAATGTAATGTTAGTAATGTTAATATAAGGTAATTGCTAACTATTTTAATCTAATTTCCAATTAATTGAAGTGACTTTAAGGTTATAATTAGTTATAACTAAAAATAAGGAAATACATTGAACGTTGAAATTATATGTAATCAATTAGAATTGGCTAATATTGAATATGAAATCAGTGGTATTGTCTGAACGCTACTGATAAATATTTAAAGTAATTTCAACTAATTGAAATACATTGTAGATTGACTTGGTTATGATTGTAAATAATGAAATAAATTAAATGATGTAGATGGTGAACTTGTATGTAGTTAATTGAAATAGGTTAATATTGAATATAAAACCTTTTTGGGTAAGCAAATTATAACCCTTGGTTGTAAAGAATAAGATAAAGGGTATGAATTATTATTATAAACGATTGTATTAACTATTTTCTCATTAATTTATCGTTTTAATATTGAATGGGTAATTAATTGAATTAAGGCAATTGAATGTTGGGTTTAATGTTGGAATTGTATGTTAGTGATTAAAATAATTGTAACGTTATTTGATGATAAGTTGAAATAAGGAAATGAATTAAATGTCATATAAAAGGGGAAATTATATGAAATTAATGGAAAATTGAGTATAATCAGGATTGTGTAAGTAGTCATAGCATTTGGTGTTAATAATAATCTTGTAAATGCGATTAAGTAAGTAAAAGGTAACATTTGTCATTCATCGCCTATTTATTTAATCCATTGAAATTAAATTGAAAATCAATTGCAGTTAATCTAATTACCTACTACAGTTAATATGAACTAAAGTGATAAATATAGAAGATTGAGGTAATGAAATGGTAAACCAACGTTAAGTATATATATAATATGATAATTGATTGAATAATAAGATTAAAAAAAACAAAATAAGTATATGTTGGAATTTAAATTAATTAATGAATTTATTGCCGTTAATTTGACTTGGAATCTTCTAATAAAAGGGAAAGAAAATTTATTTGAAATTAATGGCGTTTAATGAAAGAAATGTACGTTTGTTATAATCCGTTATAAGTGTAATTTTGAAATTAATTACAATTATGTCGGTTTGGGATCTTTCAATTTAAAAAAAAGAAACATTAATATTAATTTTTGGATTTAACGAAAGAAACATACATTATTGTAAAAAAAAATTAAAAAGAACATTTTAATGAAAATAAAACGAACATTTTCATTTTTAAGGTAAAAATAATTCTATATAAAGAAGAAAAAAATGAATTTTAAAACAATATTTTACAGTCATTAAGTATACATTTGAGGCTGTATATAAGTGATTTTAACACTAATCTTGAAGTTTAAATTTAATTGACTTTTTAGGTTTGCAATTCCCCTATGAGAAAAACATTATTTTGAAAGAAAAAAAAACTTGAATTTGAGTTCTAGATCATCTTTTATTTTTATTTTAACATTACACTGGTTATTGTATTCAAATTTATTTACTATATGTTAATTATGTGTAAATGAGTGTGAAAAAGGGTATATTCAGTGATAACGTATTTAATTGAGTGGATCATGCAATTAACTAGATCCTAAGTGGTCCCTTCATTTCCTTATTATTCAATACACCTGCCACCATTTCCACATTTGGTTTTATTGCAATTCTTTGAAGTAATTGAAACGTGAATTTATATCCTTTCTTATTCTTCTGTTTTGTTTATTTATTTCCCAAAGCATCTACTTAGATCATACAGTTTTGTTTTATTTATCCCTTCCATACATATTTCATTTGTCACTTCCCTTTCTTCTTCTTTTTATATCATATATCATTCTTTCCCCTAGAAATTCCTTATTTTTCAAACATCAGACCTCTATTTTTTTCCCTCAAAGTCTTAATGTCAACATAGCTTTATACCTCTACTTAATTGCTGCCAATTCATTTTACTGAAGCTATGCTTAGAAAAAGAAAAGAATAAAAAAGTGTGAGCATCCATTTCTTCCTTAACCACATCCGTACCTTTCCTCATCGCCTTGCCTTCTTTTGCAAGAAGCCTTCAAAAAAATTGAACAATGAGAATTAGCCTTAATGGTTTTGGCTTTCCACTTCTTGCCTTTGTTTTGGGTACATCAAATTTGAAAACGTGAGTTATTAAAGTTTCTTATTTTAAGAATTAAATATGTATGTATTTTATTTTATTTTATATCCTTATAACCTGAATATCTTCCTCATACGAGCTTTGACACATGCGTAGTTTCTTCCCTTGGACTCGTATTGGAATTCCTAATAACATAAAATAGGTTTGGCTGAGTTTGGAGACTATTGGAAAAGGCATCTTTGTTTGGATTTTTGCGTTCTAAATATCAAAGGTGAGTGTTTTGACCCACTCACGAATACTAGATTATCTTATGCTAGTTAAATTAAATTTATAATGTGATTAGAAATTTATTAATTGCTTTTGGTATTATTAGATTGTCATTTAAGTTAAATTTGAACTTATATTGAATTGAATTTGCCATTTATTTAATAATGAATATAAATTACAAGTTATACACCTGATAATGATAATCAATTGATTGTTGTGATTTATTGGCTGATTTGGATGTTGGATTGTGATGGATGTTATTGGTTGTCATTTTGGATGATTGGATGTTTATTTATGTATATATCTTTGTTACCACTATGTATTGAAATGATAACTCGAGCGGTTTCCATTGATTTGGAAATTTTGATTTGGATACTGGTTGAAATGACATATAACCGTGTAATTTCTTAAATTTGGATTATTTATTAGAATTGAATTATTTGAAAGATTTAAGTTTTAAATTTAAAATTCGGATCTATTTTAATCAAAATGATTAAGATTGGTATTTTTGAATCATTTGAAATCTTTTAAATAATTAAATCCACATTGTACACTTGATAGGAGATGAAATTCCTGTTATACATCTCTGAATCCATTATAGTAATATTTCTATTCTTCTTATTTTGATTTGACTTACATAAGATCTTTTAGTCCTGACTCGAGTGTTTTGTCTTTTTATTTCGCACGGGTCAGTCTGAGCTTTTTTTTAGTGTATTGAAGACCATTATATTTTGGAGGATGAAGATGGAGACGAGTCTACTATTTATTATTAATTATTCCACTACATCATGTGTTCCGCTGCATGATTTATTTATTTCTATTGTATGTATAACTCTGATTTGTATTGTAAAGGTGTAATCAAATGTTATTTGTAAAACAGCTTCATGAACTGTTTATTTGATTTTTATATTTTGTCATTCCGCCGTGAGATTCTGTGTTTTATCTTTCCTTCTTTTCTATTATTTTCTTATTTACCCCATTAACAGTCTTACCTTTTGAATGATTTTAGTTGACATGTGTGGTTTATTGTCGATTTAAATCGTCCAAAAGGGTGGGATGTTGCAGTTGGTATCGGAGCTTTGGTTTAGATATACCTTAGCCTGTTGGGGTTAACTCATTAGAGATAGGGTAGTAATATCCTAGAATGAGTTGTCTAAGTGTATATATGAGAGCGTGTATTTGTTAGTTTTATAAAAGTGTTTTATATAAGTTTTGAAATGAATTTTTTTCCTAATATTATATGATATGCAGAGGATTAAATTTTTATAACTAATGTAGTTATTTGTAATGTGTTTGATTTATGAAATGGTAATATTTAGTTATTATCATTTATTGTTGATTAGTTGCGTTTTATCAATTTAAAAGCATTGGCTAATTATTGTTATTGTGAATTTTCTTGTTTTTGACCGTAGTTCAACTATTGAAAAATGAAATATTTGGATATTTTGGATAATCAAAACCTTCTGAATTAGTATGAATTTAATGTGAATTGATTATAAATAAAACCGTGACTTGTAAATTGTTATGAAATAAATGGATGTTATAATAAATGGTTATAAATAAAGTTGTGATAACTTTAAACCTGAACAATGTCTTATAAAAAGGAATTATGTTTTTATAATTTGGTTATAAACTTAAGAAAATTCCTTATGAAATGATTTGGTAATAAATGTAATATTAAATGAGAAATATTACATGTGGAATGAATGTAATTTAAACTGAAGAGAAATATAAGCAATATTATGAGAATGAATAAATTAATGTTATATGTTAAATGGAGAAATTATGTGAAACAAATATTAAAGTATGAAATGATACTTTCATTAATCAATGAGATTAATAATGAATTTAGTTGAAGTATAATTGTGATGAATCAAATTGAAATAAATATGTAAGTTGTGCGTATATTATTTTATTCGCGTAATTAATTAGATCCGGATTTGAGTACATAAGTTTGAGGTGAATTACACCATTTCGCATTAGAATTTTTCATTCGATTCTTGATGGTGAATATTGATATGGATTTTTGGTTTGATTCTAGAGTTCTCTATCATAGTATATGGCTATGGAAGGAGAATGATGGTTTCTAGTCAAGAAACCATATCGAAGTCCGCATTAGGGAAGTTGAATGGACAATACTAGTTCGAAAGCGAACTTGTGTGATCGAGAGAACAATCGAATGTAATGTTGCGAAATGATGACATGTGTACATCTTATGTTCTAATATTATTGATATGCGTTGGCATTGAAACTGAAAGTTGTTGGGTTGGATATCTTTGTAATTTAAATTGGGATTTTCTTTTATGAAAAACTACTATTAATTTAAACCATTTTTCAAACTACTTTCTTTTATTTTCCTTATACAAACTATTTTCTTTAATTTTTCTTATACAAACTATTTTACAAACAATTTTATTTTCAAACTATTTTACAAACTATTTTATTTACAAACTATTTTCCACAACCATTTTTATATACCAAACTATTTCACAAAATGATTGTATATATAAAAAAAGAACTATTCTAAATTCAAAACCTTTTGCAAAGAAAAAATGTTCAATTCCATATGGATCTTCATGTAGCGTAATTGATTTGCAAATTTTTTTATTCTTGCATAAGACAGACTTTATATAAGTATAAGGTGATTTTTAAAAATGTTGATTTTGGAAGGTTTTTGATCTGAAGAAATAAATCTTATATATAACGGAATTTATATAAGAATGATTTGATATATTGGAGACTATTGATTTTGGAAAATACTCTATCTGAAAATGAAATCTTATATATGATGGAATTTATATAAGTACGATATTTGAAGCTATGATTCTGAATGGTGACCATATATGGTATGATATATTTTGAAATAAATGATATGCGAAGTACCTTTTGTTGGATCCCTTTGGTGGGTCATTATCGGATCCCTTTGGTGGGTCATTATCGGATCCCTTTGGTGGGTCACTTATTATATTCATTTGATATTATTGGATAGCGTAAATCGAGGGGTGACATGCCTACAACTACAATTGATTCCGCTGGGATAGCGGCATAACCATTGCGTAACTGCAATCCATGGGGGAACGTACTTTCCATATCTATTTTCAATGATTTTAAGTATTTTCATTGGGTGTTGAAACAGGTCTGCTAAGTACTTAGAGAATTCTAGCCATGCATCTGATCAACGCATGGCCAAAGTCTGCAAGAACAAGGATAAACCTGTTAAAACATCGAGTTATAAAAGTATTTTGATAAAGTATTATATAAAAGATATTTTGATCATTTTTCCTTTCTAAATGCTTTAAAATGTTTAAATATTGTTTATTTATGTACAACATGGTTTAGTAGTAAATTATTAGTGTTCTAAATATTGTCAGAAGTTATTAATTAAATAAAACATTTTAAAGTTAATGATTATTGATTTATTAATGACGTTTAAAAGTATTTTGAGATTTAAAACTAATAAAATTTAAACATAATGGATTTAAGATTTTCAATAGCTTCTTTTTAAATATAAGTAATGATGTAAGTAATTGTTTTCAAGTAATTTACATATATTTAAAAAGATGTTATTTAAAATTACTGAAATGGTATTAATAAATGAAGCAAGAAAATTTATAGAATTTTTTTTTGTTAAGTATTAAAACATTAAAGATGATTGATTTGCAAATGAATTTTTTTTTTGTAATTTTTTTTATAAGTTTCTTTGAATGTATAATTTGGAGATATATTATATAAATGGGAAAAATGATTTGCGAAGTTTTAAATATACTTGGAAAATAAATTAGAATCTCAATTTTGGAAGTATGGTTTTAAATAATTACTTGATTTTGAAGTACTAGTAGTAAATTTATAGGTTTAGTTACTATTTGAATTTTGTATTAAACCATGATAAATGTTTTTCCCATGATTTGAATATTCATTTTAAACCAAGTGTGTAAAATTAATCATGAATCTATGAAAATTTATACTTTTATTTAGATATTTAGTGCAAGATTTGAGTATGCTATTAGTTTCACTTTAATAATCTAGAGTTTATACTTATTTTGGAATACTGAGTCTAATAAATTATCATATTTAAGGAACTTTATTTTTAAAATCTTATCATAATGTTTTAATATAATTTTTTGATACAAATTTCTAACATTGTTTAAACTTTGGGAAAGTCCTTGCATAATGCTATAAAGATGTTTTAAATTTATCTTATATACATACTAAGTGAATGAGGTTAAATGTTTTAATTGAATTTTTAGATATATTGAAGTATTTCTTTTCTCTTCAAGGGCGGACACCAAAACTTAATTTTTTATTCTATAACTAAATTAAGGTATAAAATTAAGTAAGGCTGTAGAAGCTTAAGTAATATTTTGTGAAATGTTTCATTAATGGCTTAAATCTTTAATGGAAAACAAATTATGTAAGTGATTGGCCTTTATATAAATAATAATTAATTAAATAAATAAGAATGGAATTTTACGAATAAAATATATAAGAAATTAGAAATTTGTAACTTGTAAATCAAAAGATATAAAAATTTAGAATATGTAATCATTGAATATTTTGTTAACTAACATGAATAAAATAAACTTGTATAACACTCAATTACATTCTTAAAACACATATATTTACCAAAAATGTTTAATAAGTTGAAATGTTAATAGAATATGTAATAGAATATTATATAGGTAAAACTTAAGTAATGGAAGCATTCAATGAAATTATTTCTAAATAAGAATTTTGATGAACAAGAAATGTTATGTATGTAAGTTAATATTGTGAAATAATTTATATATGTAAATGTTAGAAAAAGAAAAGGACGTTATATGAGGAAAAAAAGAATAGTAATGATGTAAAAAAAGAAACCAATTGAATAAACTTAAATATTGTGTTGAAATTATTGGTTATTTTGGCTTTTGAGATGATAGGAAAGGATACTTCTAACTCTATTAGGATGTATAGATAATATATCAAGTATTTATCTAAGGCTATTGAGCATAGGGTACACTAAATAGTCTATTTATCATCTTGTACGACTAAAAATGTCCGAACCTGAACAAATCATCAGTTTGGTTGCTATGGACATATGATTGATTCCTTTGTTACATATGATGGTCATGTTGTTTATTTGCATGTGACTATTATTATATTGTATTGATTTGTTTGTTATTAGTTGAAGCAACTTAAATATATCTCTTTTCATGTATTATTAACTTCTTTGGATTTTACAAGTGAAGTACAAGTTTATGGAAATAATAGCTACTGCTTTTGGTTTCATAAATTAAGCGTTCTTTTCCCGACTAATAGGTATATTTTTGGATTACAGGTTTCTAGCAATATTATATTGTTTCCCATGGTTTGGGATGTTTATTTTTTTAATATGATATATATATATGATGATTATAGATATTATTATTTCTCCGCGACCTCTCCGTACAAAGGAAACTCTGTCGAAATTTTTCGTAAAATTTAGACTTAGAAATTTTGTGAAAAGTGAAATATTTTCAAACTTTGGTAGACTTGAATATAAAGAATTACTTGTATTTAATTTTACATTCTATTTAAATTAATTGTTTATAAATTGAATACTTTGAATAAAATATTATAATTCCTTATTCTCTCCTTTTCCCTTTTCGAGGATGAAAAGTTTTGAGTAGAGGAGAGTGTAACGACCCATAATTTTCTATTATTAAAATATTAATTAAATAATATTTTATAATTTTATATTGAAATAAAACTAAAAACAATTGATGTTACAAGGAGAAGAATAGCTAGAATGTAATGTTAGTAATGTTAATATAAGGTAATTGCTAACTATTTTAATCTAATTTCCAATTAATTGAAGTGACTTTAAGGTTATAATTAGTTATAACTAAAAATAAGGAAATACATTGAACGTTGAAATTATATATAATCAATTAGAATTGGCTAATATTGAATATGAAATCAGTGGTGTTGTCTGAACGCTACTTATAAATATTTAAAGTAATTTCAAACTAATTGAAATACATTGTAGGTTGACTTGGTTATGATTGTAAATAATGAAATAAATTAAATGATGTAGATGGTGAACTTGTATGTAGTTAATTGAAATAGGTTAATATTGAATTTAAAACCTTTTTGGGTAAGCAAATTATAACCCTTGGTTGTAAAGAATAAGATAAAGGGTATGAATTATTATTATAAACGATTGTATTAAGTATTTTCTCATTAATTTATCGTTTTAGTATTGAATGGGTAATTAATTGAATTAAGGCAATTGAATGTTGGGTTTAATTTTGGAATTGTACGTTAATGATTAAAATAATTGTAACGTTATTTGATGATAAGTTGAAATAAGGAAATGAATTAAATGTTATATAAAAGGGGAAATTATATGAAATTAATGGAAAATTGAGTATAATCAGGATTGTGTAAGTAGCCATAGAATTTGTTGTTAATAATAATCTTGTAAATGCGATTAAGTAAGTAAAAGGTAACATTTGTCATTCATCACCTATTTATTTAATCCATTGAAATTAAATTGAAAATCAATTGCAGTTAATCTAATTACCTACTACAGTTAATATGAACAAAAATGATAAATATAGAAGATTGAGGTAATGAAATGGTAAACCAACGCTAAGTATATATATAATATGATAATTAATTGAATAATAAGATTAAAAAAAACAAAATAAGTATATGTTGGAATTTAAATTAATTAATGAATTTATTGCCGTTAATTTGACTTGGAATCTTCTAATAAAAGGGAAAGAAAATTTATTTGAAATTAATGGCGTTTAATGAAAGAAATGTACGTTTGTTATAATCCGTTATAAGTGTAATTTTGAAATTAATTACAATTATGTCGATTTGGGATCTTTCAATTTAAAAAAAAAGAAACATTAATATTAATTTTTGGATTTAACGAAAGAAACATACATTATTGTAAAAAAAATTAAAAAGAACATTTTAATGAAAATAAAACGAACATTTTCATTTTTAAGGTAAAAATAATTCTATATAAAGAAGAAGAAAAATGAATTTTAAAACAATATTTTACAGTCATTAAGTATACATTTGAGGCTGTATATAAGTGATTTTAACAATAATCTTGAAGTTTAAATTTAATTGACTTTTTAGGTTGTGCAATTCCCCTATGAGAAAAACATTATTTTGAAAGAAAAAAAAAACTTGAATTTGAGTTCTAGATCATCTTCTATTTTTTTGTAACGTTACACTGGTTATTGTATTCAAATTTATTTACTATATGTTAATTATGTGTAAACGAGTGTGAAAAAGGGTATATTCAGTGATAATATATTTAATTGAGTGGATCATGCAATTAACTAGATCCTAAGTGGTCCCTTCATTTCCTTATTATTCAATACACCTGCCACCATTTCCATATTTGGTTTTATTAAAATTCTTTGATGTAATTGAAACGTGAATTTATATCCTTTCTTATTCTTCCATTTTGTTTATTTATTTCCCAAAGCATCTACTTAGATCATAAAGTTTTGTTTTATTTATCCCTTCCATACATATTTCATTTGTCACTTCCCTTTCTTTTCTTTTTTTTATATCATATGTCATTCTTTCCCCTAGAAATTCCTTATTTTTCAAACATCAGACCTATATTTGTTTCCCTCAAAGTCTCAATGTCAACATAGCTTTATACCTCTACTTAATTGCTGCCAATTCATTTTACTGAAGCTATGCTTAGAAAAAGAAAAGAATAAAAAAATGTGAGCATCCATTTCTTCCTTAACCACATCCGTACCTTTCCTCATCGCCTTGCCTTCTTTTGCAAGAAGCCTTCAAAAAAATTGAACAATGAGAATTAGCCTTAATGGTTTTGGCTTTCCACTTCTTGCCTTTGTTTTGGGTACATCAAATTTGAAAACGTGAGTTATTAAAGTTTCTTATTTTAAGAATTAAATATGTATGTATTTTATTTTATTTTATATCCTTATAACCTGAATATCTTCCTCATACGAGCTTTGATACATGCGTAGTTTCTTCCCTTGGACTCGTATTGGATTCCTAATAACATAAAATAGGTTTGGCCGAGTTTGGAGACTATTGGAAAAGGTATATTTGTTTGGATTTTTGCGTTCTAAATATCAAAGGTGAGTGTTTTGACCCACTCACGAATACTAGATTATCTTATGCTAGTTAAATTTAATTTATAATGTGATTAGAAATTTATTAATTGCTTTTGGTATTATTAGATTGTCATTTAAGTTAAATCTGAATTTATATTGAATTGAATTTTCCATTTATTTAATAATGAATATAAATTGCAAGTTATACACCTGATAATGACAATCAATTGATTGTTGTGATTTATTGGCTGATTTGGATGTTGGATTGTGATGGATGTTATTGGTTGTCATTTTGGATGATTGGATGCTTATTTATTTATATATCTTTGTTACCACTATGGATTGAAATGATAACTCGAGCGGTTTCCATTGATTTGGAAATTTTGATTTGGATACTGGTTGAAATGACATATAACCGTGTAATTTCTTAAATTTGGATTATTTATTAGAATTGAATTATTTGAAAGATTTAAGTTTTAAATTTAAAATTCGGATCTATTTTAATTAAAATGATTAAGATTGGTATTTTTGAATCATTTGAAACCTTTTAAATAATTAAATCCGCATTGTACACTTGATAGAAGATGAAATTCCTGTTCTACATCTCTGAATCCATTATAGTAATATTTCTATTCTACTTATTTTGATTTGACTTACATAAGATCTTTTAGTCCTGACTCGAGTGTTTTGTCTTTTTATTTCGCTCGGGTCAGTCTGAGCTTTTTTTAGTGTATTGAAGACCATTATATTTTGGAGGATGAAGATGGAGACGAGTCTACTATATATTATTAATTATTCCACTACATCATGTGTTCCACTGCATTATTTATTTATTTCAACTGTATGTATAACTCTGATTTGTATTGTAAAGGTGTAATCAAATGTTATTTGTAAAAACAGCTTCATGAACTGTTTAGTCGATTTTTTTATTTTGTCATTCCGCTGTGAGATTCTGTGTTTTATCTTTCCTTCTTTTCTATTATTTTCTTATTTACCACATTAACAGTCTTACCTTTTGAATGATTTTAGTTGACATGTGTGGTTCATTGTCGATTTAAATCGTCCAAAAGGGTGGGATGTTACATAAGTTGTGACTTAACTAAAATCCCATATCCATATGCTTTTAAATATTGCGTTCATTATTCGGTTTAGCCGGGAGAGAACCTTGTGTCATATAACCCATTCCGAATAGTGATACGACGTTATGGATTGCATTTGAAGACCGGGTGTCTTCGAGAACGTTAGGATAATCTATCAATTGTCTTTGCAATGAGTAGCTACGGTATAGAGATTCCCTAAGTGATGGGAAGTCCGATCGGAATTGTGGATACCCGGATTTGCAAGGGCTTCTTCGGAAGTGCCTTCGGTTCTGTTCGAACCCAGAATAGACTTGTATGGTTGTATGTCCGACATTACACCTTGAGATATTAAACTGATCTTTATCAAATACATTTCTGCTTGGTGGCGGAGAATTTATTCTCTTAGCTTAACACCCTTCACTGAGACGTACAAGCTCAGTGGTTATGTAGTTGATAGTTATAAGTGATATACTCCCAATTTGGTAGTGTGGCATGCTAAGTGCTGATGTGCATCATTTTTTGATCAAAGCATGGCTTTTATATAAAGCGTAGCTTTGTGGACGAGACTGCATCAGGACCTCACACCCCGGACATGGTCGAAACATGAAAGATGCGGCAAGGTTATGAGGGTCGCACCCTTTAGGGTTTGTCATTCCCTTCTGGAAAAGGGTGGTATCATGGTATGGTGCTTAGATATTTCACTCATGTGGATACTGCAGTTCTATTACTTTGTGATTGCTCTGTGGTTGTTGGATTAGAGGTACCTCGGATAAAGGTCCCAAAGGACCGAGGGATGGCACGCCCGTGTAGTAGTAACCTAATTACAGAGGTAACCCGGCCTTGTGTTGGCAGAGAGCTGGTTAAGCTCTCGGGAAGTCCCGCCAAAGACATACTCATGTAGCAGTAGGAAGTTCCTTAGCCTGACCATTTGTTGGAAATCCAATCTTTAATACGTTCCTTGTACGGTTTTAGTTGTAGAACCTGCCATTTAACATAGCAGCTATAGTAGGCATAATATCATTGTACCTATGCTGGCTAGGATTAATATTATACTTTCGAAAGGTTTTCCACTATGCACTAGTAATAATATTAAAGAATTTTTGCGTAGTAAGCATGTTTGACTATCATAAGGAGAAATCTCCTCCATGTGTGCGTTTGCATTGTGTGTGTGCCGAGAGGCCTTATGGTAGTTTCATTTTCTAAAAAAGCATTGCGGATTTTTCAAATTTAAATTCCTTTGTTTGTTTTAAAGAACAAATGTTTTATACCAGTCCCACGACCGACCTGGAGTTTATTGTTCCTTTCCTAAACTCTGGGTGCCCACAATTTTCCAACACGGGCAGTCTAGAGTTGGGTTTTTCAGATAGTCAGGTTTAGTAGATTATCTGGGGCTAGTTCAGTCTTTGGATCAGAACTGCACTTGCTTATCTTTGTGCATCTTTATTGAGAGTTCAAGCTATTTCTGAATTGGTGCTTTGGAGATGGAGAT
The DNA here is from genome assembly GCA_030765085.1 of Allium cepa. NCBI lineage: Eukaryota > Viridiplantae > Streptophyta > Magnoliopsida > Asparagales > Amaryllidaceae > Allium > Allium cepa. The sequence goes on along the minus strand of CM060938.1, from coordinate 31,692,144 downwards.
TACCAATGCCGGAGTTCTTACTTGAAGACCATACTAGGAATATTGTTCCGCTGCTGTTGTTATCTCTTCTTTCCGCTGCTGTTGTCTTATATCATATCTCTGATGTATATTGATATTCATTGTATCATTCACTTGTATCATATTGTATCAAATGTTGTATATCATATGTATTATTCATTTCTTCCATTGTGTTGTACTTAATGTGTTATAAACTCCGGCACGACTCGAATTTCAACGTTTGAATCTGCGGCATTCAAGTACAAGTGCTGTACGGATGTCTGTAACAACCCTCATATTTATCGATTGTATATTTAAATATTTTATTTAAATATTTCATCGTTCGTTGGATTTTAGTCCGGAAAGCTACTTTTTGCAAACAGTCGAATTGGGACTCGAGACCCCTTCCATTGAGTTCAAGATGCCGTTTGCAACCTTTTTGAGTATAAACATCATTATGTTTGGAGCTAGCTAAAAATTTGACCTTTTTCACTTAGGGTTTGGGTTTGGGTTCCGCCCACTAGCCATAATAATACCCCAAACTGAATCATCCCTCCCCATTCACTCTCACTTCCTCCTCTTGTCAGTTCTAAAGTAAAAATGGTGGAAGAGATTGGAAATGGAAATTCCTAAGCCCTAGTTTTCTTTGCAAATCCAACTTCTAGCTCCAAATTCAAGAGAACCCATTGGTAAGCCTTCTCTTCATCTTTCCCAACTCATCCTCTCTTTGATTTCAGAAAATTCCTAAACCTAATTTGGGAAATATTTCTCTTTTAAGCTTAGAATCAAGCTTCTTGAGTTGGGATTGAAGTGTGGTTGATCTTCCTTTGCTTTCAAGCCTCTTCTTCATTAATTTGGGTTCAAAGGTGAGATTTTTATCTCACATCTTAGTCTATAATTATCTTCGATTGTTAGGTATGAATTCCTAACACTTATTCTTGTGCAATTGATTTTGGTTTGGATTGATTTGGTGTCTATTCCAGTTTTTGGTGTTTTGAAATCAAAATCTATGAAAATCCTATTATGGATATTTGGACATTGATATTTGAGGCATATCGAAGAGCCTTTAAGGCTGGGTTGTCGCTTGGCGTAAACCCTTAGTCGTCGTTGCTCGTCCGATCGCAGCCGTTATTTATTTCGGCCATTTTTGGTCCAGGTTCAGGAAATGCCCTGAACCCCAGTTTTAGACGTATGAAACGTTAGATTCAGATGTCTGAATATTATTCTGGGAAGATTTTTATTCCCAGATTCAGACGTCTGAATCTATATTTCAGACGTCTGAATTGGTTCGTTTGGAACCAGAAAGGAAATAGGCTAAAAAGTGCCTATTTCAGACGTCTGAAATCAAGGATTCAGACGTCTGAATTCTGTTTTGGAAAATATTTTATTTTCCAGATTCAGACGTCTGAACCCTTCATTACAGACGTCTGAATCTGCAGTCTTTTGCATATTTCCCTATTTAGCTTGAATTTCCAACATTAATCGATTCGTGTTGATTCCCTTTTGTTTCTATCATTTATTATCGACTTTGATGACAATTTCTTTGGGATTTTCAAGAATATCCATTTTGATGGATTCAGTATTGATTTCTTTGGAATTTATTCACGTCTTCGAATGTGAATTTTGATGATTGATTGTTTCTACAATCACTTCTATGATTTGTCACTTTAAAAACATAAAGGTTTCAATACTAGTAGTAAATATCAAAACTCTTTCATCAAAACGATTTCGACACTATTTTATTACAAAGCTCGTTTCTTAAACCGTTTTCCAATCTATTAGTATATACAAACCTTTACCTCACTCGTATGAGAAATCCAATTAAACGACTTAGTAAAACAAGTGGTATGAAATGCTTGCGTTTACTTCGTCGGTTAATTCTTGGACTTGTTCGATTGAATCTTTTGTGACAAACTTTCTAGTGGAGATCTACAATATGTTCGTAAATATTTAAGTTAAGCCAGTGGTTATGGGACATGTGGCTAAGCTCATATATTTACTAGCTTACTGTAATTGACACTTCTTGATGATCGATGATGATCATTTTATGGTTTAGACTAGCAATGTGCGATGTCTCGTTGTCCATATGGAGGACTGTACTTCATTTTATTGAGCTTCATTTCATTTCTCGCATTGCTCGTACCTATTTAGGTGTGTCGATGTTTATTTACACATGGGTCGTATCTATTTAGGTGCGTCGATGTTTGTTTACTTCGTGGAGCAATCAGCTCAATAAGTCGGGGCATGGGGCGTATCTTTCTAGGTGCGTTGATGTTCGTCTATGCATGGGACGTATCTTTCTTGGTACGTCGATGTTCGACTTTGCATGGGGTGTATCTTTCTAGGTGCATCGATGTTAGACATTACATGGGGCGTATCTTTCTAGATACGTCGATGTTGATTTATGCATGGGGCGTATCTTTCTAGGTACGTCGATGCTTATTTATGCATGGAGTGTATCTTTCTAGGTGCATCGATGCTAGACATTACATTGGGCGTATCTATTTAGGTGCGTCGATGTTTGTTTTTGCATGGGTCTTAGCTTTCTAGGTGCGTCGATGTTTGACTGTGCATGGGGCGTCACTATTTAGGTGCGTCGATGTTCGGTCTATGGAATAGCGTTCCGTTTGGGATTGGCCATCCTTTTCTTGTGATTTCTGGATTTCTAATTGATGATTTCTGTAATTTATGTTTCACCAACTTTTACAATTGGCATTGATATGTATGTCATTTTATTGTGGCTTGGTGAATGAAATAAAGAATATGACATCCTTTTGATGCTATGAGATTCTTGAGATATTGCATGACTTATGTGGATTTTCTAATGTATACTTGTCGTAGTATGACATTTTTGGTTACCATACGTCTTTTTATTATATCTCTTCTTATATCTCATTTTATTTGATAATTATAACTAGACTGATCCGTTTATTATTTTCTTATTAAATAATACTCGGGTCAGACTGAGATATTACAGGTGCTTCCTCATGACTTCCTATCTGGAACCATCCTCTGACTTTTGGCTAACTATTTAGATTAGCAGTTTTTGTTGTATACACTTGAGATATAGACTCATAGTTGTATTCTTTTGTATAGCACATGTTGCTATTCTTTTGTATTATTGTGGATCTTTTTTACCACTACTCTGATGTACACTTTCATGTGTTAGTTATATATTCATATCTTCTTCCGCCTTTGTGATATGGATGTCTATGTCTGATTTGTGTGATGCTTATTTGTATGTTTGTTTCCTAAGATTATTATAGCCACTGTGTAGTAGCTTTGAGTTTGTATCGGTGTGTCGGACTTCCTCCCGAAATCAAATGCGTTATACTATCCGACATAGCGGTGCTCGCACAAAGCAATTGCACGGATGGTCGCTCCTCAACAGCCTTATTCTCCGTGCTAGTTGACGGCATTACCATGTAGTGTCCTTGGCTAGCGTGGGTATAGAGGTGGGGCGTCACAGCTTGGTATCAGAGCCAAACTTCGGAACAATACGAAATATTGTAACAAGGATCATCGTCCTAAGTCTATCTTAGGAGTCGTGCTTTAGGATTTAATTCGAGTCTTCGTACCGATTCATCCTATTTTCTTTATGATTCCTTGTTTTATCTATCAAGATTGCTTGATACTCATTTGGTGAATAACCTTTTTCTTCTTTCTTTCTTTCTAAAGGAAGAGAAATGGTTAGACCAGGTCGTCCCAGCGTCGGTCAATCTATTGCTACTCCCCAAGATGGAGTATTCGTGTCTGCTTAGCAGCTTTTAGATCTCGTGTAGAATGCTCAAGCTGCAGGACCCATTCCAGAGCCTACTCATCCTAGATCCGGTTTTGCACGCTTGTGCAGAGACTACACCGATTTGGGTGGAAGGCCATTCATGGGATCCGAAAGTGTTATAGAAATTCAAGCTTGGCTCAAATCATGCGATCGTATCTTTTCTCGCATGAACCTTATTGATCTACATCGAGTCCAAGTGGCTTCTAGCATGCTCCAAGAAAGAGCGTTAGATTGGTATGAGCTCTTGACTTCGGAGATGATCGAAGCGGATCTTACTTGGGAGCAATTCCGGGAACGATTCGAACTAAAGTTTGTGCCGGAGGCTAAAAAAGTAACTTTAGCACGGCGTTTTATTGACCTTGTTCACGGTGAATCTTCCGTGACAAACTATGTCGCATCTTTCGAATCTCTTTCCAAATACGGGGTTGAATACATTAATACCCCATTGAAGAAAACTCAAAGATTTGTCTATGGCTTGAATAAGAATCTTAAGAAGCCATTACTCCTGAAACTTGAGGTTTCATTTGATCAGCTTATTGATATCGCTCTTCGTCTTGAAGAGGCCGATAGAGAGAGTAATGTTGAAGTTGTGGCTACCAAACAGAACTTCAACGACAACATGAGGAGGCCTATTAAATTCAAAGTCCCCATTCCCAACAAGAATGGGAGGCAAGAAACCCCGGTAGCAAAAGCCCCTACCCCTACTCGTGGACAATGCTACAATTGTGGTTCCACGGACCACTATGCAAGGGAGTGTCTGAAACCTCTTTATTGTCGCTATTGCAAAAATTCGGGTCACCATATAACTGCATGTCCCATACTTCAAAGTAGGAAGGAGGGAAAGCTCAATGTAGTGCAAGCTCCTAGCAACTCTTCTCCTGGTCAAGGTATTTTACATTCAATTCTTGATTCTATTTTTTATTTCGTGATCTTCCTATTGGAGTTCTTTTTGATATGGGTTCATCTCATTATTTTTATATCAAAAGAACTTATGATTCTTTTTCTTTAAACATTTCTGGGCTTGATGTCTTCTTTGAGAATTGCGAATCCGGTTGGTGGATCCGCAACACTCAATTTGCTTTTTATTAATGTCGAAATTATTTTATGTGGTTTTCCTTTCTGTGCCCTTTTTTTTACTTAAGCTTCAGAATTGATTTTTGAAAAGAATTGGCTTAATCGTTGTGAAGCCTTTCGAGTGGACTATTCATCTTCGACATTTTCTATCTGTTAAGCATATTTCTATTTTTCTTTTTGACTCCGATTTCAAATTTTTGGTGGCATCATTTTATTCTTTAAGCTCACATGATGAGGAAAGTTTTATTTCTCTCATCGAAATATTTTGTGAAGCTTTTCGGTATCTTTGAGTTTGTCTTAGGATTATCTCCTAAGTAATATCTTGTGTGGTGTTAAGGTCTTTTCAGCTTGACCTTGCCACCGGCTTTCATTTGCTGCGAGTTGTGGTAGTTAGCATTCCACTGACCGCATTCTACAAACGTTGTGATTCTTATGAATGACTTATTATGTCATTCAGTTTGCCCATCTTGTTTCATCCATTTTATAAATCGAGTATTCAATGAATATCTCTATAATTCCATTCTTTTATTTATTAATTTTGGATGAAAATAGAAATTTAAAATTTTGCAAATCTTTTTCATAAGATTTATTTATAAGTACAATTGGATTTTGATCTTAAACAAGCAAAGAATATTCTCAAAACTTTTAATAGATATTTTCATCATATAGAAGATGATTTTGTGATTGTATTGCCCGTTGAGTGCTTTAAGAATTCTGGTCGATGCGCTTGATCAACGTTATCGATAGGAATTTCCTAAACGCTTTGATGAGACAGTCAGACACAATAAATTGACTTGTAAAAATGTAAATTTTTCAAGAAAGATTATTACATAAAGATAAATGTAATTTTGGAAGTTCTAACTTTTCAGGAAAGATGATTGTTTAAAAGAAATTCTTTCTTTTCGATACTCTTATTCTTATGTTTTCCGAAGGGAACCAAGACTTTATCTTTTGTACCAAAGCTAACCATATTGGTTTGGAAGCAGTTCTCTTGCAAAAGGAAACGTTCTACCACTTGTGCTTCTAAGTCATAAAAGCCTATCGAGACTAGGTATGCCACTCATGATCTAGTGCTTGCGACTATTTTTTTCGCTTTTAGGATTTGGTATCATCGTTTTTGGGGAGAAATTTGTTCTCCACCTCGATCATAAGTTTTTGGAGTATCTATTTCTCATAAGGAACTTAATTTGCGTCAACCTCGTTGGCTCGAGATTCCTTGTATCTTATGATCTTTCTACCAAGTTCATCGGACGTTTCGATGCACTTTGTTTTGTTGAGCTTCGCCTCATTTTTTTTATGGACTTGTGTCCGATGTTCTTTTATGGTGTTCGGTTCATCGGATGTACTATTATTATACTACATCGATGTTCCGTCTTATCTGGATCAATGGATATACCATTATTATACTACATCGTTGTTTCGGTTTATCGGTTCATTGGACGTACCGTTTTTGTACTACGTCGGTGTTCCGAGATTATTCGAGCGTACTGTTTTTGTACTACGCCATTGCACTGGCTCAACTTTCAGCTATTCTTGACGTTTTCCACGTCTTTTAACTATGGAAATGCTTTTATGTTTTCAATTTTTATTCTTGAACCCGGTGTTATTGAGGGGATTGAAGTTTCACCAAATTCGACTTTTGAGCAACATTCTATTCGCATCATTGCTTCGGAAGTGGGGCGCCTTCGGAATAAAGATGTTCTTCTTGTGAAAGTTCAATAGTTCTCAGATCCTAAGGATTGCTCTTGGGAATCCTGAGAATTCATCGAGCGAACCCGTTCGGGCTTACTCTTTCGTGCTCTTTATTGTGGGCTTCTTGATTCAAATTTTCTTTTGTGTTGATATGCTTCTATGGTTGTTACTTCTTATTTTCTTCTTAAGTATTGCGAGGACGCAATTTCTTTAAGGAGGGGAGTCTGTAACAACCTGCATATTTATCGATTGTATATTTAAATATTTTATTTAAATATTTCATCGTTCGTAGGATTTTAGTCTGAAAAGCTACTTTTTGCAAACAGTCGAATTGGGACTCGAGACCCCTTCCATTGAGTTCAAGATGCCGTTTGCAACCTTTTTGAGTATAAACATCGATATGATTGGAGCTAGCTAAAAATTTGACCTTTTTCACTTAGGGTTTGGGTTTGGGTTTGGGTTTGGGTTCAGCCCACTAGCCATAATAATACCCCAAACTGTATCATCCCTCCCCATTCACTCTCACTTCCTCCTCTTTTCAGTTCTAAGGTAAAAAATGGTGAAAGAGATTGGAAATGGAAATTCCTAAGCCCTAGTTTTCTTTGCAAATCCAACTTCTAGCTCCAAATTCAGGAGAACCCATTGGTAAGCCTTCTCTTCATCTTCCCCAACTCATCCTCTCTTTGATTTCAGAAAATTCCTAAACCTAATTTGGGAAATATTTCTCTTTTAAGCTTAGAATCAAGCTTCTTGAGTTGGGATTGAAGTGTGGTTGATCTTCCTTTGCTTTCAAGCTTCTTCTTCATTAATTTGGGTTTAAAGGTGAGATTTTTATCTCACATCTTAGTATATAATTATCTTCGATTGTTAGGTATGAATTCCTAACACTTATTCTTGTGCAATTGATTTTGGTTTGGATTGATTTGGTGTCTATTCCAGTTTTTGGTGTTTTGAAATCAAAATCTATGAAAATCCAATTATGGATATTTGGACATTGATATTTGAGGCATATCGAAGAGCCTTTAAGGCTGGGTTGTCGCTTGGCGTAAATCCTTAGTCGTCGTTGCTCGTCCGATCGCATCCGGTATTTATTTCGGCCATTTTTGGTCTAGGTTCAGGAAATGCCCTGAACCCCTGTTTCAAACGTCTGAAACGTTAGATTCAGACGTCTGAATATTATTCTGGGAAGATTTTTATTCCCAGATTCAGACGTCTGAATCTATATTTCAGACGTCTGAATTGGTTCGTTTGGAACCAGAAAGGAAATAGGCTAAAAAGTGCCCATTTCAGACGTCTGAAATCAAGTATTCAGATGTCTGAATTCTGTTTTGGAAAATATTTTATTTTCCAGATTCAGACGTCTGAACCCTTGATTTCAGACGTCTGAATCTGCAGTCTTTTGTCTATTTGCCTATTTAGCTTGAATTTCCAACATTAATTGATTCATGTTGATTCTCTTTCGTTGCTATCATTTATTATCGACTTTGATGACATTTTCTTTGGGATTTTTGAGAATATCCATTTTGATGGATTCAGTATCGATTTCTTTGGATTTTATTCACGTCTTCGAATGTGAATTTTGATGATTGATTGTTTCTACAATCACTTCTATGATTTGTCACTTTAAAAACGTAAAGGTTTCAATACTAGTAGTAAATATCAAAACTCTTTCATCAAAATGATTTCGACACTATTTTATTACAAAGCTCGTTTCTTAAACCGTTTTCCAATCTTTTAGTATATACAAACCTTCACCTCACTCGTATGAGAAATCCAATTAAATGACTTAGTAAAACAAGTGGTATGAAACGCTTGCGTTTACTTCGTCGGTTAATTCTTGGACTTGTTCGATTGAATCTTTTGTGACAAACGTTCTAGTGGAGATCTACACATTGTTCGTAAATATTTTAGTTAAGCTATTGGTTATGGGACATGTGGCTAAGCTCATATATTTACTAGCTTACTGTAATTGACACTTCTTGATGATCGATGATGATCATTTTATGGTTTAGACTAGCAATGTACGATGTCTCATTGTCCATACGGAGGACTATACTTCATTATATTGAGCTTCATTTCATTTCTCGCATTGGTCGTACCTATTTAGGTGTGTCGATTTTTATTTACACATGGGTCGTATCCATTTAGGTGCATCGATGTTTGTTTACTTCGTGGAGCAATCGGCTCAATAAGTCGGGGCATGGGGCATATCTTTCTAGATGCGTTGATGTTCGTCTATGCATGGGACGTATCTTTCTTTGTACGTCGATGTTCAACTTTGCATGGGGTGTATCTTTCTAGGTGCATCGATGTTAGACATTACATGGGGCGTATCTTTCTAGATACGTCTATGTTGATTTATGCATGGGGCGTATCTTTCTAGGTACGTCGATGCCTGTGTATGCATGGGGTGTATCTTTCTAGGTGCATCGACGCTAGACATTACATGGGGCGTATCTATTTAGGTGCGTCGATGTTTGTTTTTGCATGGGTCTTACCTTTCTAGGTGCGTCGATGTTTGACTGTGCATGGGGCGTCTTTATTTAGGTGCGTCGATGTTCGGTCTATGGAATAGCGTTCCGTTTGGGATTGGCCATCCTTTTCTTGTGATTTCTGGATTTCTAATTGATGATTTCTGGAATTTATGTTTCACCAACTTTTACAATTGCATTGATATGTATGTCATTTTATTGTGGCTTGGTGAATGAAATAAAGAATATGACATCCTTTTGATGCTATGAGATTCTTGAGATATTGCATGACTTATGTGGATTTTCTAATGTATACTTGTCGTAGTATGACATTTTTGGTTATCATACGTCTTTTTATTATATCTCTTCTTATATCTCATTTTATTTGATAATTATAACTAGACTGATCCGTTTATTATTTTCTTATTAAATAATACTCGGGTCAGACTGAGATATTACAGGTGCTTCCTCATGACTTCCTATCTGGAACCATCCTCTGACTTTTGGCTAACTATTTAGATTAGCAGTTTTTGTTGTATACACTTGAGATATAGACTCATAGTTGCATTCTTTTGTATAGCACGTGTTGCTATTCTTTTGTATTATTGTGGATCTTTTTTACCACTACTCTGATGTACACTTTCATGTGTTAGTTATATATTCATATCTTCTTCCGCCTTTGTGATATGGATGTCTATGTCTGATTTGTGTGATGCTTATTTGTATGTTTGTTTCCTAAGATTATTATAGCCACTGTGTAGTAGCTTTGAGTTTGTATCGGTGTGTCGGACTTCCTCCCGAAATCAAATGCGTTATACTATCCGACATAGCGGTGCTCGCACAAAGCAATTGCACGGATGGTCGCTCCTCAACAGCCTTATTCTCCGTGCTAGTTGACGGCATTACCATGTAGTGTCCTTGGCTAGCGTGGGTATAGAGGTGGGGCGTCACAGCTTGGTATCAGAGCCAAACTTCGGAACAATACGAAATATTGTAACAAGGATCATCGTCCTAAGTCTATCATAGGAGTCGTGCTTTAGGATTTAATTCGAGTCTTCGTACCGATTCATCCTATTTTCTTTATGATTCCTTGTTTTATCTATCAAGATTGCTTGAAACTCATTTGGTGAATAACCTATTTCTTCTTTCTTTCTTTCTAAATGAAGAGAAATGGTTAGACCAGGCCATCCCAGCGGCGGTCAATCTATTGCTACTCCCCAAGATGGAGTATTTGTGTCTGCTCAGCAGCTTTTAGATCTCGTGAAGAATGCTCAAGCTGCAGGACCCATTCCAGAGCCTACTCATCCTAGATCCAGTTTTGCATGCTTGTGCAGAGACTACACCGATTTGGGTGGAAGGCCATTCAAGGGATCCGAGAGTGTTATAGAAATTCAAGCTTGGCTCAAATCATGCAATCGTATCTTTTCTCGCATGAACCTTATTGATCTACATCGAGTCCAAGTGGCTTCTAGCATGCTCCAAGAAAGAGCGTTAGATTGGTATGAGCTCTTGATTTTGGAGATGATCGAAGCAGATCTTACTTGGGAGCAATTCCGGGAATGATTCGAACTAAAGTTTGTGCGGAGGCTGAAAAAGTAACTTTAGCACGGCGTTTTATTGACCTTGTTCAAGGTGAATCTTCTGTGACAGACTATGTCGCATCTTGCGAATCTCTTTCCAAATACGGGGTTGAATACATTAATACCCTATTGAAGAAAAATCAGAGATTTGTCTATGGCTTGAATAAGAATCTTAAGAAGCCATTACTCCTGAAACTTGAGGTTTCATTTGATCAGCTTATTGATATCACTCTTCGTCTTGAAGAGGCCGATAGAGAGAGTAATGTTGAAGTTGTGGCTACCAAACAGAACTTCAACGACAACATGAAGAGGCCTATTAAATTCAAAGGCCCCGTTCCCAACAAGAAAGGGAGGAAAGAAACCTCGGTAGCAAAAGCCCCTACCCCTAGTCGTGGACAATGCTACAATTGTGGTTCCACAGACCACTATGCAAGGGAGTGTCCGAAACCTCTTTATTGTCGCTATTGCAAAAATTCGGGTCACCATATAACTGCATGTCCCATACTTCAAAGTAGGAAGGAGGGAAAGCTCAATGTAGTGCAAGCTCCTAGCAACTCTTCTCTTGGTCAAGGTATTTTACATTCAATCCTTGATGCTATTTTTTATTTCATGATCTTCCTATTGGAGTTCTTTTTGATATGGGTTCATCTCATTATTTTTATATCAAAAGAACTTGTGATTCTTTTTCTTTAAACATTTCTTGGCTTGATGTCTTCTTTGAGAATTGCGAATCCGGTTGGTGGATCCGCAACACTCAATTTGCTTTTTATTAATGTCGAAATTATTTTATGTGGTTTTCCTTTCCGTGCCATTTTTTTTTACTTAGGCTTCAGAATTGATTTTTGAAAAGGATTGGCTTAATCGTTGTGAAGCCCATATCCTATTTTTCGAGTGGACTATTCATCTTCGACATTTTCTATCTGTTAAGCCGATTTCTATTTTTCTTTTTGATTCCGATTTCAAATTTTTGGTGGCATCATTTTATTCTTTAAGCTCACATGATGAGGAAAGTGTTATTTCTCTCATCTAAATATTTTGTGAAGCTTTTCGGTATCTTTGAGTTTGTCTTAGGATTATCTCCTAAGCAATATCTTGTGTGGTGTTAAGGTCTTTTCAGCTTGACCTTGCCACCGGCTTTCATTTGCTGCGAGTTGCGGTAGTTAGCATTCCACTGACCACATTCCGCACTCGTTGTGATTCTTATGAATGACTTATTATGTCATTCAGTTTGCCCATCTTGTTTCATCCATTTTATAAATCGAGCATTCAATGAATATCTCGATAATTCCATTCTTTTATTTATTGATTTTGGATAAAAATAGAAATTTAAAATTTTGCAAATCTTTTTCATAAGATTTATTTATAAGTACAATTGGATTTTGATCTTAAACGAGCAAAGAATATTCTCAAAACTTTTAAGAGATATTTTCATCATATAGAAGATGATTTTGTGATTGTATTGCCCGTTGAGTGCTTGAAGAATTCTGGTCGATGCGCTTGACCAACGTTATCAATAGGAATTTCCTAAATGCTTTAATGTGACAGTTAGACACAATAAATTGACTTGTAAAAATGTAAATTTTTCAAGAAAGATTATTACATAATGATAAATGTAATTTTGGAAGTTTTAACTTTTCAGGAAAGAAGATTATTTAAAAGAAATTCTTTCTTTTCGATACTCTTATTCTTGTGTTTTCCGAAGGGAAGCAAGACTTTATCTTTTGTACCAATGCTAATCGTATTGGTTTGGAAGCAGTTCTCTTGCAAAAGGAAACGTTCTACCACTTGTGCTTCTAAGTCATAAAAGCCTATCGAGACTAGGTATGCCACTCATGATCTAGTGCTCGCGGCTATTGTTTTCGCTTTTAGGATTTGGTATCATCGTTCTTGGGGAGAAATTTGTTCTCCACCTCGATCATAAGTTTTTGGAATATCTATTTCTCATAAGGAACTTAATTTGCATCAACCTCGTTGGCTCGAGATTCCTTGTATCTTATGATCTTTTTACCAAGTTCATCGGACGTTTCGATGCACTTTGTTTTGTTGAGCTTCGCCTCATTTTTTTATGGACTTGCGTCCGATGTTCTTTTATGGTGTTCGGTTCATCGGATGTACTGTTATTATACTACATCGATGTTCCATCTTATCTAGATCAATGGATGTACCATTATTATACTACATCGTTGTTCCGGTTTATCGGTTTATTGGACGTACCGTTTTTGTACTACATCGGTGTTCCGAGATTATTCGAGCGTACCGTTTTTGTACTACGCCGTTGCACCGACTCAATTTTCAGCTATTCTTGACGTTTTCCACGTCTTTTAACTATGGAAATGCTTTTATATTTTCAATTTTTATTCTTGAACCTGGTGTTATTGAGGGGATTGAAGTTTCACCAAATTGGACTTTTGAGCAACATTCTATTCGCATCATTGCTTCGGAGGTGGGGTGCCTTCGGAATAAAGATGTTCTTCTTGTGAAAGTTCAATAGTTCTCAGATCCTAAGGATTGCTCTTGGGAATCCTGAGAATTCATCGAGCGAACCCGTTTGGGCTTACTCTTTCATGCTCTTTATGGTGGACTTCTTGATTCAAATTTTCTTTTGTGTTGATGTGCTTCTATGGTTGTTACTTCTTATTTTCTTCTTAAGTATTGCGAGGACGCAATTTTTTTAAGCAGGAGAGTCTGTAACAACCCGCATATTTATCGATTGTATATTTAAATATTTTATTTAAATATTTCATCGTTCGTAGTATTTTAGTCCGAAAAGCTACTTTTTGCAAACAGTCGAATTGGGACTCGAGACCCCTTCCATTGAGTTCAAGATGCCGCTTGCAACCTTTTTGAGTATAAACATCGATATGTTTGGAGCTAGCTAAAAATTTGACCTTTTTCACTTAGGGTTTGGGTTTAGGTTCAGCCCACTAGCCATAATAATACCCCAAACTGAATCATCCCTCCCCATTCACTCTCACTTCCTCCTGTTTTTAGTTCTAAAGTAAAAAAAGGTGGAAGAGATTGGAAATGGAAATTCCTATGCCCTAGTTTTCTTTGCAAATCCAACTTCTAGCTCCAAATTCAAGAGAACCCATTGGTAAGCCTTGTCTTCATCTTCCCCAACTCATCCTCTCTTTGATTTCAGAAAATTCCTAAACCTAATTTGGGAAATATTTCTCTTTTAAGTTTAGAATCAAGCTTATTGAGTTGGGATTGAAGTGTGGTTGATCTTCCTTTGCTTTCAAGCTTCTTCTTCATTAATTTGGGTTTAAAGGTCAGATTTTTATCTCACATCTTAGTCTATAATTATCTTCGATTGTTAGGTATGAATTCCTAACACTTATTCTTGTGCAACTGATTTTGGTTTGGATTGATTTGGTGTCTATTCCAGTTTTTGGTGTTTTGAAATCAAAATCTGTGAAAATGATATTATGGATATTTCGACATTGATATTTGAGGCGTATCGAAGAGCCTTTAAGTCTGGGTTGTCGCTTGGCGTAAATCCTTAGTCGTCGTTGCTCGTCCGATCGCATCCGGTATTTATTTCGGCCATTTTTGGTGTAGGTTCAGGAAATGCCCTGAACCTCAGTTTCAAACGTCTGAAACATTAGATTCAAACGTCTGAATATTATTCTGGAAAGATTTATATTCCCAGATTCAGACGTCTGAATCTATATTTCAGACGTCTGAATTGGTTCGTTTGGAACCAGGAAGGAAATAGGCTAAAAAGTGCCTATTTCAGACGTCTGAAATCAAGGATTCAGACGTCTGAATTCTGGTTTGGAAAATATTTTATTTTCCAGATTCAGACGTCTGAACCCTTGATTTCAGACGTCTGAATCTGCAGTCTTTTGCTTATTTTCCTATTTAGCTTGAATTTCTAACATTAATCGATTTGTGTTGATTCCCTTTTGTTGCTATAATTTATTATCGACTTTGATGACATTTTCTTTGGGATTTTTGAGAATATCCATTTTGATGGATTTAGTTTTGATTTCTTTGGATTTTATTAACGTCTTCGAATGTGAATTTTGATGATTGATTGTTTCTACAATCACTTCTATGATTTGTCACTTTAAAAACATAAAGGTTTCAATAGTAGTAGTAAATATCAAAACTCTTTCATCAAAACGATTTCAACACTATTTTATTACAAACCTCGTTTCTTAAACTGTTTTCCAATCTATTAGTATATACAAACCTTTACCTAACTCATATGAGAAATCCAATTAAACGACTTAGTAAAACAAGTGGTATGAAACGCTTGCGTTTACTTCGTCGGTTAATTCTTGGACTTGTTCGATTGAATCTTTTGTGACAAACTTTCTAGTAGAGATCTACAATTTGTTCGTAAATATTTAAGTTAAGCTAGTGGTTATGGGACATGTGGCTAAGCTCGTATATTTACTAGCTTACTGTAATTGACACTTCTTGATGATCGATGATGATCATTTTATGGTTTAGACTAGCAATGTGCGATGTCTCGTTGTCCATATAGAGGACTGTACTTCATTTTATTGAGCTTCATTTCATTTCTCGCATTGGTCGTACCTATTTAGGTGTGTCGATTTTTATTTACACATGGGTCGTATTTATTTAGGTGCGTCGATGTTTGTTTACTTCGTGGAGCAATCGGCTCAATAAGTCGGGGCGTGGGGGGTATCTTTCTAGGTGCGTTGATGTTCGTCTATGCATGGGACGTGTCTTTCTTGGCACGTCGATGTTCGACTTTGCATGGGGTGTATCTTTCTAGGTGCATCGATGTTAGACATTACATGGGGCGTATCTTTCTAGATACATCTACGTTGATTTATGCATGGGGCGTATCTTTCTAGGTACGTCGATGCTTGTTTATGCATGAGGTGTATCCTTCTAGGTGCATCGATGCTAGACATTACATGGGGCGTATCTATTTAGGTGCGTCGATGTTTGTTTTTGCATGGGTCTTACCTTTCTAGGTGCGTCGATGTTTGACTGTGCATGGGGCATCTCTATTTAGGTGCGTCGATGTTCGGTCTATGGAATAGCATTCCGTTTGGGATTGGCCATCCTTTTCTTGTGATTTCTGGATTTCTAATTGATGATTTCTGGAATTTATGTTTCACCAACTTTTAAAATTGGCATTGATATGTATGTCATTTTATTGTGGCTTGGTGAATTAAATAAAGAATATGACATCCTTTTGATGCTATGAGATTCTTGAGATATTGCATGACTTTTGTGGATTTTCTAATGTATACTTGTCGTAGTATGACATTTTTGGTTATCATACGTCTTTTTATTATATCTCTTCTTATATCTCATTTTATTTGATAATTATAACTAGACTGATCCGTTTATTATTTTCTTATTAAATAATACTAGGGTCAGACTGAGATATTACAGGTGCTTCCTCATGACTTCCTATCTGGAACCATCCTCTGACTTTTGGCTAACTATTTAGATTTGCAGTTTTTGTTGTATACACTTGAGATATAGACTTATAATTGTATTATTTTGTATAGCACATGTTGCTATTCTTTTGTATTATTGTGGATTTTTTGACCACTACCCTGATGTACACTTTCATGTGTTAGTTATATATTCATATCTTCTTCCGCCTTTGTGATATGGATGTCTGTGTTTGATTTGCGTTATGCTTATTTCTATGTTTGTTTTCGAAGATTATTATAGCCACTGTGTAGTAGCTTTGAGTTTGTATCGGTGTGTCGGACTTTCGCCCGAAATCAAATGCGTTATACTATCCGACATAGCGGTGCTCGCACAAAGCAATTGCATGGATGGTCGCTCCTCAACAGCCTTATTCTCCATGCTAGTTGACGGCATTACCATGTAGTGTCCTTGGCTAGCGTGGGTATCAAGGTGGGGCGTCACAATGTCGCTTTTCGAACGCTGAAATTTGGACCGTGACATTTTGGTATCAGAGCTGAAGGTTAAAACTTTAGCTCAGGAGTATAGCACATTAAGTAGCTCATTAGAGATAGGGTGAAGTATACCCTAGAATGAGTAATACCTAAGATATCCGTTCGAATGCCTTTGTAAATTCTCTTACTATCCACTGATAGTGAGTATGAGTGCGAGAAGAGGGCGAGATAGGGGACGGGGGGGTACCACTACAAATGGTCAAGTGGAAACAACTTTCTCTATCAAATCTCCTTTGATTCGATTTCAAAATTCTTTTGATTGCTTCGTAGCAGCTCCAGAAAGAAGTTTCGGTGTGATGGTGGCCCTACGAATCGTTGTAGAAAATTCTTACTTCATATCTTCATCGGTTTCTTATCATCTTTTCGATCTAAACTTTAATGAAGTTGAAATTTGAAATTTGAAAATTTAAATTAAATAAATTGGAAATTTTAAATTAAGTTAATTGGTTAACAAATATGAGACTAAATTTGAATTGTATCAATAAAACGATATCGGTTAAAACCAAATTGAAACTCCATCGTAATTTCTTGTGTATATCAAAGTCCGAAGAGGGACAAGTTATGTATACTTTTGGATATTTCGAATTGAATTTGGAATCCATAACTAGTGTTTGAAGATTAAATCCATCTATCTATTCTCTGGGATTCGATATATTCTACGAATGATTAGTTATCCCTTCGAACTAATCAATGCCCTTGCATATTCGTAGACCGGTGACTCGAGTATCCTGTGAGATAATTATATGAGTTTATTCTCATATTGTCGATATTCTGATTTGGTAAACCGAATGCAGAATAAATATTTCGATCGGATCTGATCAATCATTTCTTTATCTATCATCTTTTCTTTCTCGTCTCCCTAGCAAATTTTGGGAACAAATTTTTTTTTAAGGGGGGAATCTGTAACATTCCTGAAAAATTTACCAAGTTTAGTTTGGCAATTAAATTAATTTTTGAAGATAGATTTTGAATTAACTAGAGATTTCTAGAATGAATGAATAATTTTTTATTTTAAATAGAATTTTAATTTGAAATTTAAGCATAAGTATTTTACCAATTAATATTGGGAACAAATAGAAACTTGATTTAAAATATAAGAATGAGTATTTTATAAACAAATATTGAATTTAAAAATAAAATGTATTAAAAGTAAAATAAAATGTATTAAAAGTAAAGTAGAATTTAAAAACTTTTAAAAGCTAATGATAGTTTGTTTTCTAAAATATTAAACATATTTGGAAGATGTGTTAATTTGCAAAGAATTAATGTATTAATTTTCAAAATATTGTTTTTAAGTTAAATTTCCTTATACAAATGAAAATGATTAATTTTTAATATAAAATAAAAAAATTTAAATCCTTCTTTTCTTTTAAAAATTGTACAAAAATAAAATAATAAAAAGACGTATGAATGTAAATTGTGTAAATATAAATTTTAAAATAAATGTATGAACTAAGTTAAAGATTTAGTCTTATTATTGTAAATACAAATATAAGAAGAAGTACATTTATTTATAGAATAAATATGATATAAAAGTTTATATAAAAAATTTCCTTTATCTTTGTAGAATTATAAATATCAAACATACACATGTAAGTATGAAAGGTATAAGTGTTTAAGATTCCATAATCATGATGATCTTTACAAATGGCATTCAAATTTTTTAATTGAATAAAATAATGGGATTTAAAATTATAAAAAAAAACTTTTCAGATTCCCATATGAAATTATTAAGTATCTCAGCAAAATCTAAAACTACAGTAACAAGAGATTGTGTATCTCAAAATCCCAACATCCAAGAAAAGTTAAAGTAGAAAGGAAGGAAAAAAAATCAGAAAAGGGAGAACTGTCATTCTCTTCTAGAAATCTGAAACAAAACCTGTTCAAAAAGATTTGAGCAAGCAAAAGAAAATCAAAACTCAAAACTACATTCAATTTGTAAATCTGGAAGCAATTAGAAAGGAAATCAAATTTCTGAAGCATCTCAACATCAAAGCCCAGCTTCAGCCAGATCAAAGGATTAATGCATAATCAAACAATAACATTCTCAATAAACCAAAGCAATGTAAAGAAGATCAGATCACAAACAAACACAAGCAAAGCAAAGGAATTCAAAGCAACCTGAAAACAAATTTCAAAGCAAAGAAGAAAGGGGTTGAAACCTGGAAGAAAAAAAGTTTCTCTGAAAAAAAAGAATGAAGGCAAGTAAATTTCTGTTTTTAAAATTTGAATTTGATGATAGTAATCAGTAATAAAAAAAGATTTAAACAATCCTGTTTAACCGGTTACAGAAGGAAATTCAAAGCCTCAACTCTGAAATTCCTGAGCAAGCAAAAATTCAACCTGGAAAAATAAAACAAGTTTCAAGCTTCAAACAAATTCAAACTATAAGTAAACCGATTCTTTTGTTTTTTGTTAAGGAAGTAAACAAGTAAGTAACGGATACAATAGCAAATTTAGACAAAGTTTTGTATTAATAAGCTTTTGCAGATCAAAGAAATAAAGTGGGAAAAAAAAGAATGCAAGCTTTGCTTTCTGTTCTCTGTTTCTTCCTGTACAACTCCAAGGTGAGCAACTTTCCCTTTAAAGCCTAATTCTGTTGATATATTGTGATGGCATGATGATTTTTTATTGAATGATGGTTGGATAGGTGAAGATATGTTGTGAATACATATAATGTTGAATGTGAACAGATGTATTCATGCCTGTTCTTAGTTAAAGAGTTCAGGAAATGAAAGAAAGAAAAATTTTAAAAAAAAGTTCACATCCCAACCTATAACTATCTATATACTTTGATGTTTAAATGAATCAAGTTAGAATTGGCAAGATCTTAACTCCAAAAAAAATATTCTTAAGTATTACAAGTAAAGGGGTTTACTGAAAATTATTAAAACACAGTAAAAATCGAAATTGTTCAAATTTTAGTTGATTGAAATCTGAGTTTTAATTACAAAATCTTGCTTATCTTCCTAAATCATGAATTTTAGAGGAAGAATTGAGATTTTTAGTATTGTATTGCTCGAAAAATTTGAAGTTCAACAGTAAATAGGAATTCGCCATTTCCTGGCAAATGATGGTTGAATAGGTGCAGATTTGTTGTGAATACATATAATGTTGAATGTGAACAGATGTATTCATGCCTGTTCTTAGTTAATGCCTGTTCTTAGTTAAAGAGTTCAGGAAAAGAAAGAAAGAAAAATTAGAAAAAAAAAGTTCACATCCCAACCTATAACTATATATATACTTTGATGTTTAAATGAATCAAGTTAGAATTGGCAAGATCTTAACTCTAAAAAATATATTCTTAAGCATTACAAGTAAAGGGGTTTACTGAAAGTTATTAAAACACAGTAAAAATCAAAATTGTTCAAATTTTAGTTGATTGAAATCTAAGTTTTAATTACAAAATCTTGCTTGTCTTCCTAAATCATGAATTTTAGAGGAAGAATTGAGATTTTTAGTAATGTATTGCACGAAAAATTTGAAGCTGAATAGCAAATAAGATTTCACCATTTCCTGGCGATCGGCAAAACCAGGTTGGTCGAAATTTATGGTGAAGATAGCTGGAGGAATGAAGGTGATAGGAAAAATGATCAGAAATTTTTTATCCACCATGAAAGCCAATTGACGAGCATTTAGGGTTTTAACCCTGTATTTGTAAATTGTATTCGCGAAGTCCTTTTCGTCGTCGCCAAAGAGTTTCAGGTCATCGGACCGAGGGGATTAGTGGCATCATGTTGTGACGGAGTCGTGGATGAGGTGGCGACGACTCAGACGGCCGAAGGTGGTTCCACGGGGTAGGTTTTGGTGTTGAGGTTGGGTTCCAGGAAGGATGGAAATGCTCGATTTTGATTTGGGGGGCAATGTTGAATTTCTGGGTGCTTGCAAAGCTTAGGGCGGTCAACATCGACTTGGTGGTGGGTGGCGACTTGATCGGTGATGGCAAGATTGATGTGCATCGTGCACGCTGTGTTTTGTGTATAAGGAAATTGGGGAAGGAAGAAGAAGGGTAGAACTGGATAGAGGATTGAAGTCGAACTCGAAGCATGTATCAGGAGAGAGGGGTTCGAGCTCGAGTTATAACTCGAGGAAAATATTAGCGCGTCGTTGTAGAAATAATTAGAAAAAATTTCTAGTTGGAAAACGTAGCTCTCGTTTTGATTTGCAGAAAACTCGAAGCAAAGGGTAATCGTCTCGGGTAATACTCGAAGCTGGCTTGGGTTTTAAAACTTCCAGTTCAAAACTTTAAAGAAAAAGAATCTGAGTTAACATGATTCCTAAACTATTTTTTTAAAATTAATTATTGTTGTTAAGTTAAAAGAACATGTAATTAAAGGTTTTAGAATAAGGATATTTTAATTAATTAAGTTTAAATTGTTTAAATTTTAAATTTCAAAAGAGTTACATATAAATAAACTTAACAAAGGAATAAAGAAGTTAATCAAATGTTTCTAAATTTTCAACTTAAATGTTAAGTTAGCTTATATAATTAAGGATAATAAATAATTGATTAGAAGTTTAATAAATCAAGAAATTAAGAAATAACTAATTTAAGAATTATCAATTTCTTTAAAGTAATTACTTAATGAAGGTAATTAAAGAGGAATAATTAATGATTTGATGATTTATAAATCAAGTGTTTAAAGGTTGGTTCATTTAAAGAATAATAAATTAATGTGATTAAATTAATAGAGGTAGTTAATTTGAAAATAATTAATTAAGTAAAGGTAGATTAAAATATGGAAGTGATTAAGGAATCATTATTAATTAAGGATTAATTTATTAATCATTGCAATTAATTAAAGATAATTTATTATTAATATAAGGTTAATTAATTTATAATTAAGGGTTTGTTAAATAATATAATTAATAAATGAAAATTAGATTTATGAAAACAATTAAAGGTAACTAATTGCTTAAAGGTAATTACTTAATTAAAAGTAATTAATTAATAATTAAAGGTAGGTTAATCAAGTGATTAGCATTGATTTAAGAATAGGTATAGTTACATATCGTAATTTATTAAGGATAATTAATTCAATGGTAATTAATCAATTTGGGGCTAATTTATTAATTAAAGATAATTAATGAAATGGTATAATTAAAAGGATAATTATTTAACAATTAAAGGTTAATAAATTAAAATTAAAGGTTAATTAATTTATTATTAATTGTTAATTAATAAATGATTAAAGAATAATTAATCAAAATGATTTGTAATTTATTAATATTAATTAACCAGGATTAGTAAGTCATAAGTAATTAAATCTGATTTGAATTAATCACACAATTACCTGATCTTACTTGTGCATGTTTGGATTCTATTGGATGATTAAAATTGTTTGATACCCTTATATGTTCTGTTTTGATTTGAGTTATGTTTACTGTAATTTATTATCTGTGATATATACCTGTGATCTGTGAATAAAAGATAAGCATTACAATTGGTTTATACCGCTTACCAAATATAAGCGTTATAGTTTATACCGCTTATCAAACATATTGCTGTATTTCAATCTATGCTGATTGATGATATGGCACTTTTATTGTGTAAAACCCATGGACCACACTTATACACACAAATATGGATTGCACGTGGAAATGAGTTAAGTCACAGATTTTGAAATAGTTTAAAGATTGATTTTGGGTTCAAAATAGTTTGGGATTGAAAGCCTTTGAAAATGAATTTAAATAATTAAAGTTATTTTCAATAACTTAATTGAGTTTGAAATTCAAATAATTTGGTTTAAATTTGAATTCAATATTTGAAATTGAACTCTATGATTGGAAACTATGGTTTAAAAAGGTTATTCAACTTATAAATGTGTTTATATGGGTTTTAACCATTTAAAAGGTATTGTTTTGGAATTTGAATTTAAACCAAGCTCATACTTGAATAGCTTCAACTTATGTAAATGTTTCCCAAAATGAAACCTACGTGTTTTCAAATAATAGAAGCTTTCACAT
This sequence comes from Allium cepa, assembly GCA_030765085.1. Taxonomy (NCBI): domain Eukaryota; kingdom Viridiplantae; phylum Streptophyta; class Magnoliopsida; order Asparagales; family Amaryllidaceae; genus Allium; species Allium cepa. The sequence continues at coordinate 31,669,661 of CM060938.1, read as the reverse complement.
AAGAAATGAACGTCCAATTTGTGTTAAAAGGATTTCAAGTCTAAAATGAAAACAGTTTTCCAAGTTATGAATAAATCTTCGAAATCGGGTTTGAAAGCTATAAGTTGAATCTTTAATTTAAAGATAAATTGAGTTAATCCAAATTGAAATGGAAATTGTTTTGAAAATCTATGAATGGTTCTTTGTGAAACTGGGTGAACTTTGTCAAATAAATCTTTTTGTTAAAAGATTTAATATGGTAATTTGTTTAAACCATTTGAAAGAAAAGTTTTGGATTTTATAAGTTGTGACTTAACTAAAATCCCATATCCATATGCTTTTAAATATTGCGTTCATTATTCGGTTTAGCTGGGAGAGGACCTTGTGCCATATAACCCATTCCGAATTGTGATACGACATTATGGATTGCATTTGAAGACTGGTGTTGTAGACCGGGTGTCTTCGAGAACGTTAGGATAACCTATCGATTGTCTCTGCACCGAGTAGCTACGGTATAGAGATTCCCTAACTGATGGAAAGTCCGATCGGGATTATGGATACCCGGATTTGCAAGGGCTTCTTCGGAAGTGCCTTCGGTTCTGTTCGAACCCGGAACAGACTTGTATGGTTGTATGTCCGACATTACACTTTAAGATATTAAACTGATCTCTATCAAATACATTTCTTCTTGGTGGTGAAGAATTTATTCTCTTAGCTTAACACCCTTATCTGAGACATGCGAGCTCAGAGGTTATGTCGTTGATAGTTATCAGTGATATACTCCTAATTTGGTAGTGTGGCATGCTGAGTGCTGATGTGTATCATTTGTTGATCAAAAAGCATGGCTTTTATATAAAGCGTAGCTTTGTGGATGAGACTGCATCAGGACCTCACACCCCGAAAATGGTAGAAACATGAAAGATGCGGCAAGGTTATGAGGGTCGCGCCCTTTAGGGTTTGTCATTCCCTTTTGAAAAAGGGTGGTGTCATGGTATGAAGCCCAGATATTTCACTCATGTGGATACTGCAGATCTATTACTTTGTGATTGCTTTGTGGTTGTTGGATTAGAGGTACCTCGGATAAAGGTCCCAAAGGACCGGGGGATGGCACGCTCGTGTAGTAGTTACCTAGTTACAGAGGTAACCTGACCTTGTGTTGGCAGAGAGATGGTTATGCTCTCAGGACGTCCCGTCAGAGGCGTACCCATGTGGCAGTAGGAAGTTCCTTAGCCTGACCATTTGTTGAAAATCCAATCTTCAGTACGTTCCTTGTACGGTTTTAGTTGTAGAACCTGCCATTTAACATGACAGCTATAGTAGGCATAATATCATGGTACCTATGCTGGCTAGGATTAATATTATACTTTCGAAAGGTTTTCCACTATGCACTAGTAATAATATCAAAGAATTTTTGCGTAATAAGCATGTTTGACTATCATAAGGAGAAATCTCCCCCATGTGTGTGTTTGCATTGTTTGTGTGCCGGGAGGCCTTATGGTAGTTTCATTTCCTAAAAAGCATTGCGGATTTTTCAAATTTAAATTCCTTTGTTTGTTTTAAAGACCAAATGTTTTTTGTTTGCTCATACCAGTCCCACGACTGACCTAGAGTTTATTGTTCCTTTCCTAAACTCTGAGTGCCAACAATTTTCCCACACGGGCAGTCTAGAGTTTGGTTTTTCGGATAGTCGGGTTTAGTAGATTATCTGGAGCTAGTTCAGTCATTGGATCAGGACTGCACTTGCTTATCTTTGTGCATCGTAATTGGGAGTTCGAGCTATTTCTAGATTGGTGCTTTGGAGATGGAGATTACCGATGCTAGAGTTCTTTCTTGAAGACCATATTGGGGATATTGTTCCACTGCTGTTGTTATCTTTTCTTTCCGCCGCTATTGTCTTGTATCATATCTCTGATGTATATTGATATTCATTGTATCATTCAGTTGTATCATATTGTATCAAATGTTGTATATCATATGTATTATTCATTTCTTCCGCCGTGTTGTACTTAATGTGTCATAAGCTTCGGCATGACTCGAATTTCAACGTTTGAATCTGCGACATTCAAGTACAAGTGGAGTACGGATGTCGATTTTTGAACGCTGAAATTTGAACCGTGACAAAATTTGATAATTAAATAAGTATCATTGGAATGAACAAGCAAAATTGTTGGTAAAATATGGCGATTTAAAAAGATCCAAGAAACCTTTAACTGAATGAGGCATTCAAAAGAATAGTCAAACATAATATTAAGCTAGCTAACCGAGAATATACAAGCAACCTAAAAAACTTCAAGCCAGTGTGGCCTTGTTAGCTAATCCAATCCCTACTAGCTATTACAACAAACACCATAAGATTAAACATAAAATAATGAATAAGTTTTCTAACGGTAACAAGCTAAAGAAGACAACTATCATAGAAAAAAATAGGTTAATAAAAAGGTTATATTCCCCAGCAGCAACGAGCCACATGTAGAAAATAAAAACCAAATATATATATATATATATATATATAAATGAGCATGAATCATGTATTATGCATATACAAATGCACATTAATGACTCTAATTCTAGACAAGACTAGCAAACGCAGTAACCTGTTATATAGGCAACAAGTGCATAGGAACAAGTGCGAAATTCGAACATGCATAAAAGGCAGTGGATGCAAACTCTGTGAAATGGTTCAACACAGTTCAGTACATGCACATACACACATAAGGAAAGTGCATAGATTGCAGTACATCAAACGTAGCAAAGAAAGGGACGGTTCACACATTTATACATACATACATATGTATGTATGTATGTATGTATGTATGTTTGTATGTAATATCTGGAGAACAGTTCGTCATTTTACTTCAGTTCAAGGCAAACAGCCAAACCATATACAAGGAACCAAAACAAAATAAGTACAACAGGCACAAAGATGAAAACCTGGCTCAGTCAACTGTAGAGTGCAAGTGCATAGGTACACAGACGGTACTAGAGAGGTCAGGGACATGCACACACCAGAATGCAGAACAACATTACACACAACACTCAAGATCAACATACTCAAGTTCAAGCAACTCAGAGATAAACACAACAAAGTCAAATGACAAAGCATCTGTTCATCACCTTACCACATGTCACAGGAACAACTAGGCTAACATGGACACGCATGCATGAATGAGCATCAACATGCACAGCAACAATAAGGAGCAACTGTTTTAGAGATATGGAAATGTACAAACAGGCATACAAATCAATCCACAATCAAAACCAGCAAAAAAGATACAACACATGCAAGTGGACAGAGGGCAATAAGGCAGTGAATCTGAATGCATGGTGAAGCAATCAGATCGGTGCAGCAAACAAGATCATATAAAGTGGATAACCACATTTACAACAGTGCATAAGCAACTTAGGGACACAAACAACAACAAACTCAAGACTATATCATGTACATAATAGGATGATACATATGCATATACAAGCACATGCACATTCACAAACTCGCACACGCAAATGTAGCAACTCAAGAAAATGAAGCAACTAAATGGCTACATAACAACAAAGAGCACCCAAAAAAACTCAAAATAGCTAAAGAATCAAATCGAACCAATATCAGAAACCAAGTACAGCCACTCCAGATACTGGCACAACTGAAGATGCGCACACACAACAAATGCCAAGGGCCAGCAACACGGTTGTGAAAATCATCAACTCAGAAAAGACTCCATATTCAACATACATATAAACCTATTAAAGAACCACATATAATCACAAAACCAATTGGTAATGTGAATGGAGGTCTCTTGGTATTTATGCATGATATATATTGTAAATTGTTCGATGTGGGGCTAATCTCAACACGCCCCCGCACGTGTGGCGTATCATTAGCCAAACACGTGAACAATCATTGAGGGTGAAGTGTGACACGATAGCATATATTATCACAAAACCAATTGGTAATGTGAAGAGAGGTCGCTTAATATTTATGCATGATTTATATTGTAAATTGTCCGATATGGAACTAATCTCAACAAAACCAATATCAAACAAGAGGAAAATTACCATCAGCAGTCAAACAAAAACTTTCAGCCACAAAATTGAAATTTCCTAAAATCAAAATATGCATAATCAAGGTCAAACTTATTCAAAGTATATTTGAATATATCAAATATATTTATCAACCAGAGGCCAATTCAGAAAGCATACGACCATTTATCAAAGATATCAATGACCAAGAATTCATGAGGAAAAATGTTCAAACCAAAATTCAAAATATATTCAAACAAAAATATTGGAGTTGATTTGTTCAGAAATCAAAGCACCATTCAATCAAGAATCCATGGTCGTAAGTTAAAATTGAAATAAGTTGTAAAATTCAAAACAAAATCCTCAAACAGAAAATATAGGGAATCAAATCCTATAAATTATCTATTATTCAACTATATGATTCCATTTGATCCTCATATACACACACACACACATATATGTGTGTGTGTGCACGTAGATGTGTGTGTATGTATTAATAACCACTTACCAAATTTTTTTTTTTTGAAATTACCATAATACCTTATATAAAAAATTTACTTTCCAAGAACTTTTTCCTTTCAAATTTCATTTCATGCAAATTCAACACAATTTGAATTAAAATTTTTCTTTAAATAAATTCAAATTATTTTAACAATATTTCAAAATTTGATTAACCCAAAATTCCTACTTAACTCATTTTCTATTTAACCAAATATCTTACATTATTTTTTCTTGATTCAACCATTTTATCACAACAAAATCATCTTTAAATACTATTATATGAATAATATTTCCAAATTATTACCAATTTCCATGAATTTATACAAACGTTCGAAAATTTACACTTTATATGAAAAGGTAAGTATAAACTGATTCGCAAAATTTTACACTCCAAAATAATTCTATATTACTCTTCTTAAATCATACCTCAAAATCTATGAAATGGGTTTACAACATTCTTATAATGCTTCATGCATTTGATAATTTTTTTTCAATTAATTCAATAATGCATCTAATTATATACATTCATTAATAAACTCATATTATTCTCATTTTAAAATGAATACCTTCAATATATATAAAAATTCCATATCTTAAATCCCAAAAACTATTACACTTTGCATTTCTAAATTTTGTCAAAATAACCTCAAATATATATATGTATGTCTGTACCTATACTCACAAATACTCTAATGCTACAAAATAAAATGATGTTCTCTTGCCATTAATTATAATGATTAGTAATACCAATCCGACTACAAACATCACTTAAATACATACTAACATACAAGATACCCTTTACAAAAAAAATTCAAGTTAATAAATATAATCTCTTATTTTTAAAACTAAATTAAATATAAATTTAAAACAACACTTTCCAAAATGTTACTTTTATTATTATTATTATTATTTCCACACAAAGCATTCAACTCTAACTAAAAATATTTCCATTTTCATAATTTTTTTTATATCTTTCCCAAACATTTTGTCCAAATGTCACGCTTAAGCATTTAAGAAACTCTATCAAATATGTGTGCACCTGCATCGCTTAAAATTCTTAACACACTCAAAGGACAAATTAACACCATGTTATTTCAAAACCTATGTAAATTTTACTTCCACCAATTAACAATATACTAGTTCCAATAAAACTTTACTAATTCATTTTCAAATCTAATACTACACTTACTAATCAAACATTTTAAAAAAATTATGTCAGATGCCTCGTATGAGGATTTAGGAATCCTTATCAATAATGTTGCTCAGATGTATCAACAAGAATTCTTAAATCACTCTACTAACAACTAACACCAAAATAAATCACAATATTCCTAATCATTTTGTAAAATCAAACTTTTATTTATCAACCATATGCTTGTTTGAATAAAATATTTATTTTTCAATCTTTCATGGGTATATTTCCACTATATACTAAATCAATATCATATATAAAATGCTATTGTTATTTAAGTATTTAATCTAGTAACACGTTAAAGTTGTAACACACACCAATATAACAGGGGAAAGAACAATAAAAATAATAGTAATATATATGTTTATATATAATAGGAAAAGTAACAATATACATCTCCAGATGATTGCCCCAGTAATCATCATATATTCCTAATATCACTTAAGCATAAATAAAAATCTACCACACGCCCATAGGGACAGGTACTCTTAAGTTTCATCTAAGACCAAGACTTGTGTCTCTGATATACAATGTGTTGTTCTAAACCTGCTCTGATACCAACTGTAACACCCCTTCTTTTATACCCACATCATCCAAGAGTATTACAAAGTAATATTGTCAGATAATACGGAGAATAAGATTATATGGGGTACACACAGGAATATTCCTTTGGGCTTACAATGGTACGTGTTAAAACAATGAATAAATATCCCATCCATACATGCACAACATCGGTACAAAGCAAGAAGCATGTGTGCTTCCATGATAGAATAATACACAATATATAGTAAATAACAGAGTCTACAAAGTCAGTCGCAGTGGCAAGATATAATGTATATAAAATACATAAGGTATGATATACATCTCAATGATAAGTACATACATGATTCGATATAATACAAAATAATATACAGAAATGTTAAATATCAAGCCACCTTTAAACCCAGAAAATATTTGCTAGTCTCATTGTGCCTGTACTTGTAATGTCTCGGGCTGACCCGAGTTTTATATAAATAAAACACAAGTCAGACTATATCTAAAAGTATGGGTTAAAACGTACATGAATATAGAATACACATAAATAATGATGATGGCATACTGATAATAGTGTATCATAATAGAAATACTCTCAAACACAACATAAAGATGTCATCACCCATATAAAACACATCAAATCTGAGTTCATATAAAACAACATCGTATGGGTGAATCATCCATAGAAACAAACAATAAAGAGATCCTTAAATATAGTCGGCATGAACAATGTAGTGCCCAAATATCTCTCAATCTCACAATATAAATTATCATCATAGAAAACAAATGAAATGATACAGTAAATAAGGCTAATACAGAGAAATGCCATAATATATTATCATAAAATGATATAATCAACAGGCAATGTGAGATAGCCCATCAAATCATCTAAGTGATATCAAATATCATACAAACCATGAGAATAATCAATTACAATCAATAAATAAGGCTATCTCTAGAAAACAAACCAAAAGTGGTGATATACGGGGACTGACTACACTTTAGAATCAATCACCAATAATCTAGTCAACTTACTATAGGAACAAGACATATATGCCTATCCACTACACACACATATAACTTGAATCTAAAGAGAGACCGACATCCGCCTACCACAAGCCTTCCCTAGGAACACAGGCCCATTAGCCAACTGTAGAGTAACCGTCTAATACTTTAATCTTCGAGGTATATGCCAATCTGCTACACACATACCCTGAACTAGATAGAGAGACTAACATCCGCCTACCAAAAGACTGCTGTAGGAACACAGGTCTACTCGCCTACCATAGAGTACCGTCGACTTCTATAGTCTTCAATTTCCTCAGTGGACATCGTGATTCAATCCAACAATGTCTCGTGTACGGGTAGCCTCGATCACGACCCTGCTTTTCCCCTACAGGTAACAAACTGCTAGCCTAAACAATACAAAGGGACTATGGGCTACAACCCATCTACTACTATGAATACTATGATGCGCATCAAAGGGGCATAAACATATACTCATCAAAGGGACACTTTATACGCATCGAAGGGACCCGGAGTAACAATGTTGCAGACCCGAGTTGTGGCCCCATGATCAGGCCACAAGGAGAATACTAGCCAATCTGGTTCACTCCCAAAAATAATGGAAGCTAGACTTAATATGGATAGTCATGTAGTGCTTATACCTTATCACTACGTATATCTTTTATAATAAGCCAACATGTGGCTCTCATATTCGATATCTAGCAATAAGATACTCCCCATCTAGTATCTCATATATCCTTGAGTGTTATCCTTGATTGAGTGACATTTACCTACAACTAATAATCAAACAAATAACATAACGGTGTCCCATACCACCACACGTTACTTGAATAATTATTCAATGCTCATAAACTACACTCGATCCACACTAGATATCTCTATATGACAAATTCGATGAATAACTAGAAAAAGTATTACTGAATGCCATATCCTAAACGGTATTACTAATCCATTTATTCAGCTTTCTCATAAAATGGAAATAAAACATAATACAATCATATCAAGGCTTCCATCAGTATATCATACTAAATTCATTAAGAAAATCAACTTAACAACGAATCATTCATAATATCAAGATCTGTATAAGATATGAGAAATTAAAAGATACAGAAATCATACTTAAATCTCAATTTTGATTCAAACATTTTAAGACTCCTTAAAATAATTCTTTAAAAAATTAAAACAAGCAGTCAAATATTTATATATAATATTTAAAGATCGATTTATAAATCATATATATACTTATAGTAGTTTTACTATAATTTCCCGCAAATAATTATTATTTCATAATAATATATATAAACTTTAAAATATATTATATTTATTTCTAACCATAGTTGTAACTCGTAGTTCTTACTTAATATCCAATGCAATCAGGAATATAATAATTTCTTTTTAATTATTCCATACAAGAAAATTATTATATTATAAAAGGGACTTTCACTAACACTCTTTATTAAAAGAACCTCTTAAACATTAGTATTATTTCCTAATACATTTTGTAGAACAATGGCACATTGTATTTTCTTATAAACTGATTCCAAATCTTATAATCAATAATAAATTCAACCGAACAACTTAACCAATAATAATCTTTCTCATAAAACAATTTAATCAATAGTATTATTTAATTTACTCAAATAATTGCAATTACTAACGGGATGATTATAAATATAAATGGGAAATAATAAATTTAGATATAATTGTAAGTTTGGAATTAACTCACTGAGCGATGATCTCATATCCACAATAGCTATCAACAACACAACTACCCATTTCCATTATGGGCTCGCTATCAACATCCACACTACGTCACCTTATCCAGGATGTATTCTTCCTCACTGACGACCAGCACTACAAGCCGTGACCGTAATATTAATTTTAAAAATGGTTTCAAGTATAATTATTGAGTAAATATTTTAAAATTGGAAAATTACAATAATAAATCTAAAGCAAATTCAAGTTGCAATTCAAACTAAATATGAAGTCCCAGAAATCAATAATCAAATTCAACCTGAATTAAAAGCTTCAAGCAATTCGAAGATCAACTCAAATGGATTCAAATCAATATCACTAATAGATCAAACTCAAGGGAATCAATTTCCAGTTCAAATCAAAATGTTCAAATCCAGGTTCTCTGTCTCCCATTTCTAGGTGAGAAAACTTCCAATTTAATCCCTTAATCTATTTATATGTTGTTGCTTGTGAGTAAACAATCAAATTTTTTTAAGCTTAAATCTATTTGAAATCCAATTTCATGTAAGTAGGAATGTTGCATGAATGTATTTTGTTGAATTCAGTGATGAACTGTTTGTGCATGTCTATGTATATCAGTAAGCATGCCTCTATTGTTATTAACAGACTTCAACAGGTTTCAAAAATCAATTCCTCTTGCTCCAAACCTTTTCAAGTTATGATTCTAAAAGGAAAAATGTTTGTAAGAAGGTAAATCCATTTTTAAAAATAGTTTCGTGTGAAAATATTTGGTAAATATTTCGAAATTTTGAAATTACAGAGAAAATCATTTAAAATCAAAAAAATCGAGTATCTTAATTTCCATTTTTGATTACATAACTAGATTTGTATTACAAAACGATGATTTTTTAGAATAGTTTGTGTAATTGACGAGTTAACTCGAGTTGATTAGATTTGGCACTTTTGTCAAATTCCGATGAACAACGTCGAGTTGAGGGTCGGGTTTGATGTCAAAGGTAAATGGAGGGATGGAGATCACAGGAAAAATGGAGATTGTTTTTATAAGTGGCCATGGCATCGTCACGGCGTCGAACTGGGGTTCGATTAGCGGTTTTTGTCGACTGAGTTTGAGTGACTACTACATCATCATAGATGGATCAGACGCGGTCGGTCATGGAGGAAATGGAGCATGGGACTTCGACGAGGCTATGGTCGAGGTGGCGACGATTCTGTTGGCCGGAGGTGGATATACGAGGCAGATTTGGGTGACTAGTTTGGTTTCCAAGATGTGGTCAATAGCTTGATTTCGATCGCCGGCGATATCATGGGTTGTGGAAGGTCAGTTGGTTTGGGATGGTCGTCGTTGACATGCAGACGGCAGCGAGGTTGATCGGAGTTGGTCAGATCGGCGTGCATCGTACACACTTACACACCATTATCTATGTTCGTTTGGGCTAGAGGAAGAAAGGATTGGCTCGGGGTAGCACGCATGAAAATGAGGGTTTGACTCGAAGTTGTGATGATGTGAGAGAAGCTCGAGTTGATCCCGGGTTTATCTCGGGGTTTCTCGAGTATTTGAAGTTGCAATTTTAAATTTTAAAATAAATCAAATTTTAAATTAAACAATTTTCTTAACCCATTGTTTTTAAATAATAAATGTTTTAGTTAAGTTTTTGGGATTAGTAAAGGTTTTAAAATAAAATTATTTTAAAATTAACTAAATTTAAATGTGTTAATATGTATATATAACCTTTGTTTTTGAAAGTTTATTTTAAATAAATTAATATTATAATTAAGTAAATGAGTAAAAGGGAAGGGGTATTTTAATCTTAATTTAACTTAAAGGTTTAAGTTAAGTGGTTTATAATAATTAATTACAAGATTTATAAAACAAGGTTTAAATGGTAATTAAAGTAATTGATCAATATAATGATTCATCTTTAAAGTCTTGAGTAATTAAAAATTGATTGATTACTTAATTGATTAAGGGTTAATTAATTAATTAAATAATAATTAATTAATGCAAGTAATTAAAAGATAATTACTTAATGAAATTGATTAAGGGTTAATTAATTAATGTAATTAATTAAAAAATAATTAAATAATTAAGGGTTAGTTATTTAATGATTAAAGGCTGATTGATTTATTAATTAAGGTTGATTAACTAATAATTAAAGGTTAATTAATTATCTAATTAAAAGATGGTTACTTAAATATTAATAACTTAATGTAAGTTATAAAAGATAATTAGTAATTAAGGGATAAAGAGTAAATTAATTAATATAATTAACTTTAAGGTTAATTTATGTGGTTTATTATGGATAATTAATTAATTAAGGATAATTAATTAAGGTAAATAATTAAGATGATTAATAGTTTGTAATTAATTAATGTTCATTAACAGGTTAAATGATTAATTCATAAGTAATTAATTTATTTTGAGTTAATTAAATTAATTTTAATCAGATGATTTATTGATCTTACTTATGAATGTTTGGATTGTATTGAATGTTTGAATAGTTGATATCCCTGATGTGTGACATTCTGTGATACGGTTGTTTTGAATTGAGCTGTGAGCTGTGATTTATTTATCTGTGATGATATTACTTATTTATCTGTGAATAAAAGATAAGCGTTATATGATTATACGCTTATCAATATTGTTGTACTTGAATTGATGATGGTTGTGATATTGTTCTGCTGTGTGTAAAACCCCTTGACTACACCACACACACAAATATGGATTTCACAAGGAATTGGTTAAGTCACAGATATTTTGAATTTAAATATTATTTTGTTTTAAAGTTGAATTTTAAATCCAAATGGTTTGGAAGAGAAATTGAGTTGAATATGAAAAGATTTTGGAAAGGAGGTTTTGAAATTGAAATTTAGTTTGAATATAATATATCTTGTTTAAGTATTGAAATTAATTTGGAAACTGTGGTTTAGAAAACGATATACAGGTTATGTAATATATATATATACATATATATATATATATATATATATATATGGATTGAAAACCATTTAAGTATTTCAAATGAATTGTTTTGGGGTTTTAAATAGAGCTTGCCGGATACGGCAGTTCGTTGATTTTCCAGTGTATACTTTGAAAGGCTATATCTTGAGTAAATTTAATCGGATTTTCCCAAAATAAAAAGTACTTATTTTCAAATGATACTGGCTTTCATATAACGAAAGAATTTACTAGTGGTGTTGAAAACAGTTAAAATGATTGGTAAATTAAATTGAAAATAGTTTAGAAAGTTATGAATGAATCTTTTTTAAAGGTTGGTGTACTTTGTTTTCAAAGTGAAGAGAATCTTAAAGGTGTATCTTTTGTATAAAAGGTTTGAAATAGAAATTTGTTTAAACCATTTGAAAGAAAGGTTTTGGGTAAAAGTTGTGACTTAACTAAGATCCCAATATATCCATATGGTTTTTAAAATTAAGTTCTCATTATTCGGTTTAGCTAGACGAGGACTTTATGTCATAAAACCCATTCCGAATAATGATACGAATTATTGGATAACATTTGAAGACAGAGGTGAAGATGGGTATTTTCGAGAACAAAAGGATACCTGTCGAATGTCTCTGCACTGAGTCATGCCGGTATAGAGATCTCCATATGTGATGCGGAGTCTGATCGGAATGGTGAATACCCGAATTTGCAAGGGCTTATTTGAAGTGCCTTCGGTTCTGCTCAAACATGAAATGGACTTGTATGGATGTATGTCTAACGTTACACTTTGAGATGTAAAACTAGTTTCTATCAAATACATTTTTGTTTGGTGGCGGAGAATTTATTTTCTTAGCTTAACACCCATCTCTATGACATACGAGCTCAGAGGTTTTGTAGTTGATATTTACTAGCGATATATTTCCAATTTGGTAATGTGGCATGCTAAGTGCTGCTGATCATTTTTTGATCAAAGCATGGCCTTTGTGAAAAGCGTAGCTTTGTGGACGAGACTTCGTTGAACCTCACAACACGGAAATGGTCGAAACATGAAGAATGCGGCAAGGTTGTGAGGGTCGCACCCTTTAGGGTATGCCTATTTCCTTATGGATAAAAAGTGATATCATGGTATGAGGCCCAAATATTTAACTTATGTGGTTGTTGGAATTTGTTGGTGTTGAGGCCTCGGATAAAGGTCGATGACGACAGGGGGATGCATACTCGTGTCAGTAGTTACCTAGTTACAGAAGTAACTCGGCCTTGTGTTGGCAGAGAGTCAGTTAGGTTCTCGGGGCGTCCCTCTAGAGGCGTACACATTCGGTGAGGAAGTTCCTTAGCCTGACCATTTGTTGGAAATCCAATCATCCAATACAAGCCCTGTACGGTTTAAGTTGTATAACCTGCCATGGAATATGGTGGTAACCTGCCATGGAACATGGTAGCTATAGTATGTATACCATAATGGTGGTATGCTGGCTAAGATTAAAATTATAATTTCAAAAGGTTTTCTGCACTATGCACTAATGATAATATCAAAAGGTTTTTGCGTATCAAGCATGTTTGACTATCATAAGGAGAAATTTCCTCCAATTGTGCGATTGCATTGTGTATGTGGCGGGACGCCTTATGTCCTTCCATTTTCAAAAAAGCGTAGCGAATTTCTTTTTATTTCTTTTGTTTGTTTTTGTTTAAATAAAACTATTTTCGTTTGCTCACACCAGTCCTACGACTGACCTGGAGTTTATTGTTCCCTTTCTAAACTCTGGGCGCCCATAATTTTTCACACGGGCAGCCTAGAGTCAGGTTTTTAGATAATCAAATAGTCGATGTAGCTTTTGGCAATCTTTGGAGTCTTTGGCAATGTATTGTGCATTCAGTTTGCTTCACTTTAGCATGATGGTGGTTTGAGTTTTTGGTTTGGAACTTTGGCATTGAATATGTTATTCTCCGTTGTTGTTGCTGTCTTATTATTTCCACTGTTGTATCTATCTCTGATAGTGTTGATCATTTCATTTGTATCATTGTTGTATCATGTGCCATATATCAATAAAATTTCATTTCTATTTCCATTGTGTTGTTATCACCTAGTGTTATAAGCTCCGGAGAACCAGGCTCAACATTTGAATCTGCGGCATTCAAATACAGGCGAAGTATTTGCGTGTCAATTTTCGAAGGTCGAGTCAGTGTCGTTACAGCGATTCTAGCATCTCGATGCTCGCCCTTCCTACACCTTCAAGTCACACCCACTAAATCGCCTCCGAACACCAACGAAGGGTAATACCAAGAAACTCAAAATTGAATTAAGGGATTATATTTTAATTCATATCTTATTTTCATAACTTAGAGATGATGTAACACCTTGCATTTTTATGTAAATTAATTAAAGTAGAAATTAATTAATAAACAATAATTAATGAAAAATGAAACTTTTGTAATTTTTGGAATTTAGCTACAAAAATTATACCATTGGATCCATGGCGATTTCTTTATCAATTTTCATATATAAACTTTTTATATCGGACTTCAATCGAAAAAAGTTATCAGCTTTTGAATTTTCATAGTTGGAAATAATTATATATGTAACTAAACAAATAATTTGAAATTAATTAATTATTGATTAACACCATTAAAGTTAATGGTAGATTAATGTTTATGAAAATTAATGAAGGAAAAATATAATGCTGGATAACTTTTACCGGAGAATAAACAGTAACAAATCAACTAAATCCACTAATGCTCAAAAATGCACTATTTAGCCTAGTCAGGTTGACCATGACTTAGCTGTGGTCGACCATGTATGGTCGACCTATGTAACGACCCACCTTTTTAGATGGTTTAAATCGATAATAAACCATACATATCAATTCAAACCATTCAAAATGGAGGATTGTTAATTGGGCAAATAAGAAAACAGTAGGAAAGAAGAAGAAAAAACATAGAATCTCACAGCGAAATGAAAAAAATATAATAATCAAATAAACAGATTATGAAGCTGTTTTACAAATAACATTTGATTACACTTTTACAATATAAATCAGAGTTATACATACTACAAGAATAAATAAACAATGCAGTGGAACAACATGATGCAGTGGAATAAATATAGTAAATAGTAATAGTATACTAAATCTCTGTCTTCATCCTCCAAAGTATAATGGTCTTCAATATGCTACAAAGATCAGGCTGACCTGCAAAGACAAAACACTTGAGTCAAAACTAAAAGATCATATGCAAGTTAAATCAAAATAAAATAAATATGAGTATAATGGCTTTAGAGATGTTTATAATATTTTACATCTCCTATCCAATGTCTAACGTGCGTGCAATAACCTAAGAGATATTCAATATTCCATCTCTTAAGGTTCCATTAAACTGTCTGCATACATAATACAGTACGTTATTATGATATGTGTACAGTAAAGTAAAGTATTAAAAAAGCGTTAAGGCATTACTCATATCCCCCTTAAATGTCGTAGTCTATATAGTACCGTAATTGCTATGTAAACAGGAGGGCTATCAAAAGGCACTCTATAGTGTATGACACAACCCAAACTTGTAGTGGGCCTAATAAGGAATATGACAATGCACGTAGGCAAAGCCCAGGGTAGGATACTACCGTTTTGCAGAACGGAGCTGGTGGTAACTCATAGTAGCTACTACCGCCCATCTCGGAACATACTTCCATAATTAAATTGAAGGTGGAAACCAAATCAATAACAAGGTAATAGATATGGTATCGAAGAAGCATCTCTGAACGGAGAAGGGACCTCACTTACCCTAGGCGTAGCTTCTATTTTAGTCATATCAAGCTGACTCGAGAGGGTCGGGGTTGCGTTCATACCTCATACAGTAGTGTTCGCCAAACCATCCTATTTCGTTCTGGATTCTCCACCACATTCACAGTTGTTAAAGTGGTTTTCGGTATTGGCAAAGAGTATGAAAATATCTGATCCCGGTCTCTTTAACAACCAAACGCTTATTTCATACCGGTTGGTTCTTCCACGTTTCCAAAACCGGTTTGTAATTGATATCGAAATATCATATTCACTTTAAAAATCATATCACTTTCAAAATAATATTCATTTTCTAAATTATTATTCACTTTCGAAACCATTATTCATTTTAAATCATATTCATTTTCAAAATCATAATCACAAAATAGGTTAAACCATCATATCAAAATATTCACACTAAATCAGTTAAATCTAAAACATAATAGTTCCAACTTTAATAGTTTGAACATTGAAAGTTGTTTATATTTTTTTAAAATAGGTTCTAGATTAAAATAGCTTATATTCAAATATGTTATGGATTAATATATATATATATATATATATATATATATATATATATTAAAAGTTGTTTATAAATTTAAAATAATGTATATTAAAATAGTTTATAATTCAAAAATAGGTTATAGATTAAAATAGTTTATATAGTAGAAAAAGTTTATATATTAAAATAAGTTATACATTAATATAGTTAATATATTAAAATTTATTAATGTATAAAAAAGAGAAAATAGTTTATCTGCTAAAAGAGTTTGTATATTAAAAAAGTTTATATCGAAAATAGTTTCCAATTAGAATTGCTTCTTCCAATTTCACAAATCAATTCAAATCAACTTTAGTTCCAAAAAAGTTTCGATTTAAATCAATCTCAGCTCAACAATTTCAATTCAAAAGGCTAAAGGTTTCAGTTCAAATTCTCATTAAAACCATTTCAATTTCTATCAATTCAAATCCACGTTTGAACTACAAATTTAACTACTTCAAATTCAATAGGTTTTAAAGCTTAAATATTCAAGCCTTTAAAATAACTCAATTTTGAAAAATTTCATTTATATTTCATAATTCAACTTTATGATTTCAATTTAAATTTTTAAATAATTCATTTAAACCAATTTTAATTTCAGCATTTTAAAAGCTTGGATTTTGAAAATATTTCAGTTCATATACATCTAATTTTATTTCATAATACAATTTAACTGGATTCAAAAATTAAGGATTTAAAATCATTTAATTTAACCAATCCGATGTCCATATATAATTTTCTACCCCATAGTCAAGTGATACGGATATGTATCATTTTAACCTGCACTAAATTTTAATTTGTGGGTGTATATCATTTCAACCCGCAATTCCGAGAAAATTCAAAATCCATAAAATTGCTCGAGTTTACCATTTTAAACCATAACGATTTTTCTCTAATCTATAAGACCATTCGGGTACGTATATATTCAACCTATAGTGATTTTTCTTACAATAACTAATGGAGCTTGCAGTGTAATAACAACATATAATTTAACATAACATCAAATCATCCAAAATGTCAACAATTAAGCATCCTTACAACCATCATTCAAATCAACCAATAAATCACAACAACTAACTGGTTGTCATTACCAGGTAAATAATTAACAGTTCTATTCCATATGAATTCAAATGGCAATTAAATTCAATATAAATTCAAATTAAATTTGAATGACGATTTAAATATACGAAACAACAATCAATAAATTTCTAATTACATCATAAATTGAATTTAACCAACATAAGAGGATTTAGTAGTTGCGAGTGGGTTAAATCACTCACCCTGGAATTTTAGTCGAATTAGGCCTAAAAATTTAACGGTCTTAGAATGCAGCCAAACTAGTTTCATACTGTCTGGAATTTTGATAAGATCGCAACAGAGAAAACCACGCATGACTCAAAGCTCGTATGAAAAAATTATTCAAGTTAGAACACATGAAAATTTAAATTTGAATTAAAAACTAATAACGGAAAAAAGCATAATTAAGCTTACGTCTGAACTTTATGAAAGTGAACCCTACAGCCATCGTTCAAACACAGATGCCTCCCTCGAGCCACTTCCCCATGATCAGACCCTACTGTCGCCTAGGCCTCATCCAGCAGCCCCTACGACGACCAGCGCGACCACCTCTAGCCACAACCCCAAACTCTGCTGTCGTTCGATTAGATCACCAATTCTGGCGATTACGAGCACTTCTAAAATGAATGGCCACGACCCTTGAGACCTGCTTTGCGACCTCTACAAGCCTGCTCCTCCCGATCGTCGTAATATCAACGATCCACCTTTGGATCGAAAACCCTACTAGGGATGGCCGAGGTTTCTTCATCATTTTTTGGTCAAACGATGCATCGTATTGAAAAACAAATTGCTACAGTAGATTGCACTCGTCAAAAGCTTTCTAATGATATATATAAATCACTATATTTTGAGGAGTTTGAAATTGAATTTAGGAATTTACGGTTTTGATGCTCTGACATTTGAGAAGGAGGAACATATAAGAAATAGAAGTACGTACAAAAAAATGAAAGGCTGCAAGGGTTAGAGAAAAAAAATCTATTTATGTGGACAAAGGTAGATAAGAATGAATTAACATGTCAATTTGGGTCGAAACAATAATGACGACCCGAAAAAACCGTTTCGTTTCCGAAACAAAAATTGGTCATCCAATATATCGAAATCTAGGTTTTCGTTATTTTTAAACTCAATGGAACTAGTTTCAACCCCTAATTTCATTGTATAAAGTAGTTAGCTTTCAATTCAGATTATATTCATTTAACTTCTTTTAATTGATTTCTACACATTTCGAGTTCCTATGATCAAGTGATAAGCCCGATCGCTATGAAAGTTGAAATCCTACAATAATTCGGTGTTACAGATCCGATGAAACTGGTCTCGTTGAATTCCGAAACAGTGGCCAAAATGGCAAATTTCACATTAATTAAATTAATTATTATTAAATTAATTTAATCACTTTTCAAATTCTAAATTAAAAACTTAACAATTTTATCAGCCTTGATTGCATAGAAATTAATAATCCTTTAAAATAAAATTTCCTTATTAAATCTAATACTTAAAAATTGCATATATTTCAAAGTTCATATTCAATAATGATAAAATTCCAGTTAATTATATGTCAAATTCCCAAAAAAATCATTTATTTGATTTACATTCTTATATTCAATCAACAATACCCTATGAATTTTATTAATATAAGTTTACATTTTATTGCATTTATTATTTTACAGTTATCAACTTTACCATACTAATTATAATATTTCAATTTCATTAATTCCATTAATTTCCAATTTAATTTCTTATTGTCAATTATAACCAAATTAACTTTACAATTATTTCAATTGATTGAAATTATAATAAAATGCTGTCAATAATGTTCAAACAACCATATTAAATCATATTCTAATTATTTTTATCATCCATAAATCATAAATTTTTAATTTCTCACAGTATTAAATTTTAAAATCTTATTGAATTTAATGTTTCAGTTATCGAAAAATACGGGTCGTTACACTCGCTCCCACTTAAAACTTTTTGTCCTCGAAAAGGAACGAGAAGGAATGAAGAAACTTGATATAATTTAATTGAAAATATTCAATTTATATTCATTTTAAATTTACGTAATTAAGTATTTTAAATAAAATATATCAATTTATGAACAATTAAATCTTTCATATTAAAGTCTAATAAAAGTTTGAAAATATTTTCACTTTCACAAAAAAATTCAAAGTCTTAAATTCACGGGAAATTTCGACAGAGTCTCCTTTGTACGGATAGGTCCAGAAAATAATAATGTCAGTAATTACAATATATATATATATATATATATATCATATTTTAATAACAAAATATTCCAAACCATGGGGAAAAAAAATATTGCTACAAAACCGTAATTTGAAAACATACCAATTAGTCGGGCAAAGAATTATGAAACCAAAACAGTAGTTGTTGCTTCCAAAAACCTGTATTTCACTTATATAATCTAAAATAGTGAGAATTATGTACAAGAGAAATATTTAGTTGTTTCAATTAGTAACAAAAGCAAATCAAAACATATGTAAACAAACATAATGATCATCATATGCAATAGAGGAAACTATCAAACTACCAATAGTAACCAAACTCACGTTTTTTTCAGGTTCAGACACTTATCATCGTAGAAGGGTGATAAATAACTACCAATTATACCTTACACTCAATAGCTTTGGTAATTTCTTAATAGATTATTCATACAACCTCAAATAAATCGAAGTATCAATTCCCAAACATCCCGTAAGCCAAACAACAAAGGATTTAACACATTATTTAAGTTTTATCAATTGGTTTCCTTTCATTCTTTCCTCATTTACTTTCATTCATTTTCTTACATAACTTTTTTCCATGCACTATTTAAAATCATCAATGAATTCATTATTGAAGTATCACATACATTCCATTGTAGTTTATTTAACATTTATTGTTTATATAGCTTGATTTCAATTTAATATTAATATTCATTAATGAATCATTTCAATCATTTCTTTAAGTTTATAATTATTTACTTAAATAATATTCCCTTTTAACTATTTAGTTTAATTATAAATCACCTTAAAACATAACTTAAGTTCGAAACATTCTAGTAACATCTTAAGTCTTTTATTTATAAAGAGGCATTTATATCACTAGCTTTTACTTGTACAATATTTTATCACATGTTCCTATTAACATTTCAACTTTTAAACATTTTTGGCAAGTTATATCCATGTTTTTAAGTATGCAAATTGAATATTATACAAATTTATCATATTCATTTTAGTTAGAAAAAGTATTCAATAATTTAAATCTTCCAATTTCATTACCCTTTTATGTACAAGTGACAAATCTTCAATTTCTTATATTTTTCATTAATCACTAAGCTTCTAATTTCTTATTTTCATCTTAGAAGTTTTCGATTATTAAAATAGTTAAGATTTCATTTCATTACAATAATTGAAATCCCTAATTTGTAGAAATTTAAGAACTAAATACCGGGTTCCATTTCAAGTCATTTTCAAATAATATATATATATACTCATATTTTTTATATATCAAAATCATACTTAGAAATTTAAAATTAGGATTTATTTATCAAAAAAAATGTGTAGTAAAGCTACTACAGTGGCCTTCCTAATTTGAAACTCGAAAATGAATGGCGATGATGCGGCCATCATCACCGAAATTATTTTCCAGCGATAAGAAAGGGGAGTACATAACTTATTTCTTTTTAAAACTCCTTTAAAACATTTCTTTCTAATCATATTCAGAATATTTATCCGAAAATACTTCCAACTAATACTTGTATTATATTCCAAATATCCTTTGAAAACAAATTTCAAAAACCCAAAAGTTAAGTTCTCACATTTCTAACTTATATTCATTTTATTTATAAATCATATTTTGCATCCAGTATTTATAAAATTTCACTTCCTAGCAAACAAACATATCACATATAACTATATCCATTTATAAAGAATTTTATTCTATATACAAAATATAAGACGAAGTAAAATTATTTCATTTACCTATATTTCAAAACAATATTGTGTTGGTCTGCCATATGAAGTGTTTAGAAATTCTTTGATGCCATGTGGCATCCTATGTACCGACCAAAATTCATAAATACTCAACAGAACAAATTAACACAATATAAAACATTTTTATAATACTGAAAAATACGCTCTCCCATATATACACTCAGGCAACTCAATCTAGGGTATTACTACCCTATCTCTAATGAGTCAGACCCTACGAAGTTCATATTACCGCTAAACCAAAGCTCCGATACCAACTGTAACGGCCCACTATTTTGGATGGTTTAAATCGACAATAAACCACACATGTCAAATCAAACCATTCAAAAGAGAGGATTGTTAATGGGGTAAATAAGAAAATAACAGAAAAGAAGGGAAAACAAAACATCAAAATCTCACCGCGGAATGGCAGAATATAATAATCAAATAAACTGTTCATGAAGCTATTTTACAAATAACATTTGATTACCTTTTTACAATACAAATTAGAGTTATACATATAGCAGGAATAAATAAATAATGCAATGGAACAACATGATGTAGTGGAATAAATATAATATATACTAATTATATAATTAATCTCTATCTTCGTCCTCCAAAGTAAAATGGTCTTCAATATGCAAAAAAGCTCAGGCTGACCCGAGCTTAATGAAATGACCAAATACTCGAAATAGAACTAGGAGATCTTATGTTAAATCAAAATAAAATAAATATGAGTGTAACGGCTTCAGAGATGATTACTGAATTTTACATCTCCTATCCAGTGTCTAATGTGCATGCAATAACTTAAGAGATGATCGGGATTCCATCTCCTAAGGATCCATTAAAATATCTACATACATAGTACAATACGCTATAATAATATGTCTACAGTAAAGTAAAATATTAAAATAGCGTTAAGATGTTATCCATATCCCCCTTAACACATTTTTATAAATGCCATAGTCTATATAGTACCGTAATTCCTCTGTAAACAAGAGGGCTATCAGAGGGCCCTCCATAGTGTATGACACAAATTAAACTCGTAGTGGGCTCGATAAGTCATATAACAAGGCACACGAGGCAATGCCCAAGGCAGGATACTACCGTTTTGCTGAACCGGATTTGTGGTAACGCATAGCAGCTACTACCGCCCACCTTGAAACACACTCCCACAATCAAATCGAAGATTCCCACCAAATCAATCACCAAGTAACAGATATGGCATCAAAGAAGCATGTCCGATCAGAGGAGCGACCTCACTTGGCCCAAGTATAACTCCAATTTTAGTCATATCAAGCTGATCCGCGGAGGGTCAAGGCTGTGTTCATAGCTCATACAATAGCGTTTGCCACACCATCCTACTTCATTCTGGATTCTCCACCACGTGCACAGTTGTTAAAGTAGTTTTCAGTATTCGCAGAGAGTATGATAATATCCATTCCCGGTTTCTTTAACAACCAAACGCTTATTTCTTACCGGTTGGTTCTTTTACGTTTCCAAAACCGATTAATAACTGATATCAAAATTTCATATTCATTTTAAGAATTATATCGCTTTCAAAATCATATTAACTTTCGAAATCATTATTTCGAAACCATTATTCACTTTAAATCATATTCTTTTTCAAAATCATAATCACAAAATAGGTTAAACCGTCGTATCAAAATATTAACATTAAATCGATTAAATCCAAATCATAATAGTTTCTACTTTAACAATTTGAATATTGAAAGTTGTTTATATTTTTTTTCAAATAGGTTATAGATTAAAATAGTTAACATATTAAAATAGGTTATATATTAAAATATAAATATTAAAAGTTGTTTATAAATTTAAAATAATATATATATAAATAGTTTATAATTTAAAAATTGGTTATAGATTAAAATAATTTATCTATTAGAAATAGTTTATATATTAAAATAGATTACATGTTAAAATAGTTAATGTATTAAAATTTATTAATATATTAAATGGTTATATGAGAATATAGTTTATATATTAAAAAAGTTTGTATATTAAAAGAGTTTATATCAAAAATTGTTTCAAATTAGAATTGCTTCTTCTAATTTCACAAATCAATTCAAATCAACTTTAGTTCCAAAAAAATTAGATTTAAATCAATCTCAGTTCAACGATTTGAATTCAAAAAGCTAAAGTTTTCGATTCAAATTCTCATTAAAACCATTTCGATTTATATCGATTCAAATCCATGTTTGAACAAAAAAATTAAACCAGTTCAAATTCAACTTGTTCAAAGCTTAAATATTCAAACGTTTAGAATATCTCAATTTTGAAAATTTTCATTTATATTTCAAAATTCAACTTTAAGATTTCAATTTAAATTCTTTAGATGATTCATTTAAACCAATTTTAATTTCAAAATTTTTAAAACTTGGATTTTGAAAATAATTCAATTCATATAAATATAATTTTATTTCATAATATCATTTAACTAGATTCAAAAGTTAAGGATTTAAAATCATTTAATTTAACCAATCAGATGTCCATATATAATTTTCTACCCTATGGTCACGTGATACGGATATATATCATTTCAAGCCACAATAAATTTAAATTTATGGGTGTATATCATTTTAACCCGTAATCCGAGAAAATTCAAAATCCATAAAATCGCTTGAATTTATCGTTTCAACCCATAACGATTTTTCTCTAATCTATAAGACCATTCGGGTATGCATTATTTCAACCCATAGTGATTTTCCTAACAATAACTAAGGGAATACGCAGTGTGATAACAACATATAATTTAACATAACATCAAATCATCCAAAACGTGAACAATTAAGCATCCATCACAATCATCATTCAAATCAACCAATAAATCACAACAATTGACTAGTTATCATTATCAGGTAATTAACTAACAATTCAATTCCAGTATTAGTTCAAATGGCAAATAAATTCAACATAAATTCAAATCAAATTTGAATGAAGATTTAAATATACCAAACAACAATTAATAAGTTTCTATTTACATCATAAATTTAATTTAACCAGCATAAGAGGATTTAGTAGTTTTGAGTGGGTTAAATCACATACCTTTGATTTTTAGTTGAATTAAAATCCAAATTAGGTCCAAAAATTTAACACTCCCAAAATGTAGCCAAACCAATTCCATAATTCTTGGAATTTCGATACGGTTATAATGAATAAAACGGTGCATGAATCCAAACTCGTACGAAAAGGTTATTCAAGTTAGACACATGAAAATTTATGTTTAAGTTAAAAACTAATAATGGGAAAAAGTGCAATTAAGCTTACATTTGAACTTCATGAAAGCGAACTCTATAGCTATCGTTCGAACACAACTTCTAATGTTTCATCCTATTTCTGCGCCTCCCTCAAGTCGCTTACCCATGTTCAGACATTAGCGTAGCCTAGGCCTCGTCCAGCCCCCCTAAGGCGACCAGCGTGACCACCTCTGCCCACGACCCCAATCTCTGCCACCATTCGATTAGATCTCCAATTCTAGAGACTGTGAGCACTTCTAAACAAACGATCACTACCTATGAGACCTGCTTCACTACCTTTATAAGCTTGCACCTCCCGATCGTCGTAAAATCGATGATCCACCATTGAATCGAAAACCCTAATAGGGACGATCGAGGTTTCTTCATCGTTTTCTGGTTAAACGATGCATCAAATCAAAAAAGAATTGCTACAGCAGATTGCACTCATTGATAGCTTTCCAATGATATATAATTTGCTATAGTTAGGAGTTTGAATTTTTGGATTTGATTTTGATTTGAAATTAAATTTGGGAATTTAGGGTTTTGATGCTCCGACATTTAAGAAAGAGGAACAGATAAGAAATAGAAGTACGTATTGAAAAATCAAAGGCTGTTAGGATTACAGAAACAAAATCCATTTATATGGACAAAGCTAGATAAGAATGAATGAACATAACGATTTGGGTCGAAATAATAACGAGACCCGAAATGCCCGTTCCGCTTCCAAAAAAAATAGGTCATCCTATATTTCAAAGTATAGGTTTTTGATATTTTTAAACTCAATGGAACTGGTTTTAAACCCAAATTCCATTTTATATAGCAGTTAGCTTTCAAAACCATATTATATTCATTTAAATTCTTTTAATTGATTTTTACGCATTTCGAGCTCGCACGAGCAAATAATAGGTCCGATCGCTATGAAACTTGAAATCCTACAATAATTCCTGTTATGGATCCGATGAAACCGGTTTCATCGAAATCGAAGACAGTGGCCAAAATGGTTAATTTTCACGTTAATTAAATAAATTATTATTAAATAAATTTAATCACTTTTTAAATTCTAAATTAAAAAGTTAACAATTCTATCAATCTTGATTACATAGAAATTAATAATCCTTTAAAATTGAATTTTCATGTTAAATCTAATATTTTAATATTACATAAACTAGAGAGTTCAATTTCAATTTTTATAAAATTCCAGTTAATTTTAATTTAAATTCTAAATTAATTCATTTATATTGATTTACATTCTTATTATTCAATCAACAATACCTTATGTATTTTATTAACATAAGTTTACATTTTATTACATTCATTATTTTACAGTTATTATCTTACCATATTAATTATAATATTCTAATTTCATTAATTCCATTAATTTCCAATTTAATTTTTTATTTACAATTATAACCAAATTAACTTTACAATTATTTCAACTGATTGAAATAAGAATAAAATAGTTGTCAATAACGTTCAAACAACCTTATTAAATCAATTCTATTTATTTTTCTCATTAATAAATCAATGATTTTTAATTTCTCATAATATTAAATTTCAAGGTCTTACTTAATTTAATATTTCAATTATCGAAAAATATGGGTCGTTACAAGCTAGGCCATGGGGAGTCAACCTGCCTTGTTTTGTTGGTTGTTGTAACTTAAGGTCGTGTGGCCCAAATCTAATCTATTTTCGTCCAACGGTTAGCGCTGATTTGAATCTTTATAAATTAGGACCTAGGGCTTCACTTCCAACTAATTATTTTTCTAATGAGCGTTGAAGCTCTACCATTTTCCTTTCATCTCTAAAATTTCTAAATACATAGAAATGGATCTAGATTGTACATATACACTTTGGAGAAGAGTAGAAAAGAATAAAGGGTAGGAAATAGGTTTAAATCAAGTTCCTACATCAAAGGTAAATTTTTAGATCAGGTTCTAATTAATAAATCTAAATCTCTTTTCCCTAATCTAATTTCTAATGAGATCTGTATAAATATTGTCTATGGATTTGTATAGGGAGTCAAAAATGGAGAATATAGATAGTAGGGTTAGATCTGAATTAGATATAGAGATCTGAAAGTGCTAATTAAAAGTGAGTGGGAATATTATATATTTTATATAATATTAGATTATATCATTATAAATATATTCCTATATGTATGAGAATTGAATTTAAATTGCAATAAATTCACCCATATGAAATATTAAAGTCTGTAAATTTGCCTATAAGTTTGTATTGATAATTGAAGAAACGTAGCGATTAGATTTAATTCTGCATTTGCAAAATGAATTTAATTATAAATTTTACATCGGATTAATTAACGAAACATAATGAATTGGTATTTCACTTTATTTAATATTGGTTGTTGAAACTGCAAAACAAAGCTAATTTGACTTTTAGGATTTTAGTGATATTTTAATTCATTGGAATGTATATTATTGTAAGTGGATTTCCGTATACCGTCAAGTTTACACTTAGCAAAAGCGCGATGTTTGAAATGACAAGTTTAATGTATATATGTTTATGTGTGTCTATAAAAGAAAGAAATGTACAAAAAGGTAGTTATTGTATTTTGTACTATCTATTTCAATAAATAAAAAGAGAACTCATCTTAATTACAAGCATCGCACAAACCACCACTTTATGACAAAATATGAAAATTTACTGTGTAACAATTATTAAAGTTTAGATTCCAATTTATTAAAAAGTAGTAAATCCCAAAGGTGCGATATTTAAATAAGAATGAAGTTAAAATGTTAATAAAGTGCAAACCGATGAAAAAGGAACTTTGTGTGATAGGAAAGAAAAAGAAGCTGGGAAATAAAATAGATGTTTGGATTAAGTCTAATAATCAAATGAAATAGATAAAAATCCCCAAAGAATACAAGACCTTATGGACTGGTTGTTGTCATGCACTATAAGAGTTCTTTGAGTGATATTATGGTCATGATGTAGCGAGGCAATGGATTCTTACGAGGTGTGGAGTGATAGATACTAGTGGTGATAGTATCAAGGTCCATTAATGGATGATTGGATATATATATATATATCTGCGTGAGAACGGTTCATGCGCAGCGATGGAGCCGTAGCGACTAATGATAAAATCTAACATAACAAGAAATGGTGAACAATCGTCATAAACTAGTGTTATGTATAAGATGTATAATTTACCAGTCACCGGAACGTCGTCCTGCCTCTTCCTCATTAAAACTCATAGGAATTAGAAGCACGGGTACAGGTACGGTTTGGAGCGATGGCCAGGCTAAGACGCTTGACATTTGAGGTGTTAATTTTGGATCAGTGATTATTATAGTCTTTTATATTTACTTATTTCCACCGTGAGTTATTACCACTAGTTCTTTGATATAACTTCTCTTTTGTAGGATACTAAACCAATGATCCATATTTTAGTTGACTTGGGTTTTCGGGTTAGCGAAAATCTAGACCCACTGAAATGTGGGTTGTTGTAGATGAGAATATACTTTTGGTTTTTCGATGTCTTCGAACACAAGGTAGATGATGATGATCTCGTGAAGTCTTTCTCTAGAGAAAAAATGAATAAACAGAGTGAAACAAGAGAAACGAAAAATCTGGAATTTGGGTTATTTTTGGACTTCGGGCTTAAGATTAGATTACAAAGAATATACATACATACATACATACATATATACATACATACATACATACATATATATATATATTTGTTTCTGTTCTTAAGCCAAATTCAATTTAATCCAAGCTATTATTTCATTCTTCTTTATCTATTTTATAAAATATTATTTTCCACATATAAAATATTTAAATTTAAATATCATAATTTTGCAACTTAAATCCCTTTATAAAATAATTACCTAACCAATTTATCAAATAAACTATCAAATTCCAATTTAACTAAATAAATTTCTATTGTTAATTTTAATTAATTATTATTTAAAATTGGATTGTTACGCTATCCCCACTAGTATCTATCGCTCAGCACCTCTTAAGGATCCATCGTCTCACTACATTATGACCATTGTATCACTCAAGGAAATCCTATAGTGCGCGCAGGTGACCTTTACTCCACTAGGTCCTATATTCTTCAAGGATTTTCACCTTTTTTTACTTCATATATACCATGGATTTCTGGCCCCATTCATCCCTACCCTATACGTGTTCTGAAGGAATCTCTATATGGGTTCATTAGACGTGCCCTATCAAATAAACTAACAAACAACTATGCAGTGCATAAACCAACTGAATCAATTCTGGTAGGCAAAGAGATCTATTAGTTGTAACCAAGTCCTTCCCGTTGACAACTAGGGACTGATGACAAGCTTATTAAATATGCCGCTCCTACCCTATTTTTGGTACCCACGGACACAAGCCTTGCATGCCTAGTTGAGTAAGTCCAATCCCACCCGTCTTCCATTTAGATTGCATAATGCAATCAAGGCAATACCTTTCTTTGACAAATTTGACTATAGTGCTTATATAATCTCGCTATCGGCAAAAGGTCCACCATGTGCCTACAATGGCAGAGGTTCCATTCCAAGCACTAACATAACTTGAGGGTATCCTATCATCTATATACAAGCGTATACTCTCCATGGATCTTACATTTGAATATGCTTTCACATTTCAACCAAAATTAATGACTCTCAATGTCGTTTCCTTTTTATAATTTAATTACAAAATTATAATTATCTACACCCGTCATAACTGCATATCCGAAGCTATATATACATATGTTTTATATTTATACGTTCTCATTCTTCCATTCTTCCGTTCATTGCCTCCATATTCTTATAGTTTACCATAAATCTTATTTTACTATGCTTTTAGTTTTTCCTTTTCAATTCATTTGCCGCCTCCTTTTTCAATTTTCAAATATCATTGCCTTTTTATCGCTAGGTTCCAACTAACATTTCTTTTCCCATTTCATTTTCTATCCTTCTACTTACCTATTTCTCAAAGCCTTTTTCATTTATTTTAATTGGGATTTGTACTTTATCCATGACTTAATATCTAACATTTGAGATTTACTACATTTTAATATACTGGAACTAAAATTTTATTCAATATATGTTGACGCGGTAAATATCCATATCTTATCAAAAGAAGAGATGTTTGTTCGGTGTTTGTAATTATAAGGAATCGCCATTTTATTTTACTTGAAATAGACAGTACAAAACATAGAGATTTTTCCTTGCTTTGTACATCTCTTTCCTTTTATTTTCACTTGTGCATTCGTTGTTATTCGAAACATCACACTTTTACTTATTTTGAACTTGATAATATACAGATATTTACTTGCGACAATCCAAGTTCTAATGTATTAAAATATCACAAAAATCCTAAACAACAAAATAAAGTATATTTCAACATAATTCGCGTCTGTCGAATAAAACAAGTTCCTAATCATATATATTCATTATGACTTTAATCTCTTCACTTATGGTAAAAATACTAATTAAATCGAATAATTACGCAGCTACATAATTAAATCTAATCATTTATGTAATTAAAGAATTAAAACAAATCGTTAAGTATTTTCATTAGCAAGTTTCATATCTCTAACTTTCCATATTTATGAATTTATTTGCAATATAAATTAAATTCACAGGCAAATAAGAATAGGTTTGCAACGATATAATCTAATATTATATAAAAGTATATAATATTTCCAATCACCTCTGAATAGTGCTTTCAAATCTCTTGATCTAATCTACATATAACCCTTTTATTTGTATTCTCCACTTTTTGACTCATATGCAGATCAACATATAATATTTATACAGATCTCATTAGAAATTGGATTAGGGAAAGTGATTTAGATTTAGATTTATTAATTAGAACCAGATCTAGAGTTTACCTTCGACGTAGCAACTTGATTTGAACCTATTTCCCATCCTCTATCCATTTCTATCCTTCTTCACGTGTAACCGTGCAATCTAGGTCTATTTATATGTATTTAGAAAGTTTGGAGGAGAAAAGAAAGTGGCATACCTTCCGCGGTCATTAGAAAATATGAGTAGGAAGTGGGACCCTAGTCCTTAATGTATAGAGGTTCAAATTAGCCTAACCATCGGATGGAACCGAATCAGATCTAGGCTGGATGGTCTAAGTTTACTGTCCTCTCTAACCTAATGCGAGTCGAACACCCCAAGCCTAGGTCGACCAACGGAGGTCGATCAGGACTAGGTCATGATCGACTAACATAAGTTAATTCAATGCATTTTGTGTCGTTTGATTTTGTCGTTAACTTGTTTCCATAATCATTCGATTAACGTCTAATCATTATTACCCTTACCTTAATTAAGTTTCTTAATCGTTAAGCTACCATTAACTTTAATGGTGTTAATCAATCATTAATTAATTTCAAATTATTTTCTTAATTGCATACATAACTATTTTCAACTATGAAAACTCAAATGCTAGTAACTTTTTCGTTTGAACTCTAATTGGACAATTTTATATATGAAAATTGATTTGAAAATCACCATCAATCTAATGCTATAAGTTTCATGACAAAATTTCGTCGTTTACAAAAATTCCATTTTTTCAATTTATTATCAACTAATTAATTTCTGTTTTAGTTAACGTAAAACTACGGGGTGTTATATTGTATGTTTATAAGATCTTTAACTAAAACATACTCCATATGAATTGTTTAATAGTAGAAAACCAAATGTATCATATTGTAGGGATTTTGGCACAAAATGTTTTATATTAAATACAAAAGAAGTTTACGAAAATTTGATCCGAAAAGTGATAAAGGTATTTTTGTTGGATATTCAAAATGAACTAAAGCATGTACAATTCCTCAATAAATCAACCAACTAGTTTTGATGATCCTCCTCAAAATGAAATTGATGAAAACACTTTAAAAACATCTCTTTGTATTCCAAAAGATCCTTGAATGACGCCTTTCAAAAAGTAACTTGAGATCAACCAAGAAAGAGCTAGTAGAGACTAAAAACTTCTAGAGAAAAATTTGAAAGAAATTAGGAGGAAAAATTTAGTACACCATCTCCTCCACTACCACAACAAGGAGTCGAATCATCAACTGCCCAATCAACCAAAAAAGTTAGCGAGGAAAGTGGGAGTGAGAATGAAATGGAGAGTGATGAAGGTGACAAGGAGTTGTCACTACTTCGTGTTTTGGAGTAAAGGTGTTGATAAACTTATTATTCATCTACTATTTTTCCTACAGTTTTTACATTAAAAATATTTTTATATTTGACACTTGCAGTTTTCTTGATAGTGTTGCACGATGTTATCTTGCTTGATAGTTCATGTTGATGATTGCATCAGTTTCGTGTGCTTTTTCATGTTGTTGTTTGTTAATCTTTGAAGTGATAATACTTTCGGTACTTCATGTAGTTTCAAAACTTATGTAATCTTCCAACTTTTTGATATGTGGGTTGACGTAGATTTAGAACATATGTAGTTTGTTTGTTTGTGGTGTAAACTCCTAGCCAATGTTTTGTGACAATGTAAATTTGAAAACATATATCATGTGTTTGTTGTTATGTAATTTCATTACATATCATCTACACTGGTGTTGTTAGTATTCTTTTGCAACTTTTTGATAAAGACAAAGGGGGATAATAATATAAGGCACACTGATAAGGGGAGTATACATTACATAATAAATATATATGGTTGTCATCATCAGAAAGGAAGAGAATGTTGAATCTTGTCTTTTTAGGGGTTTGATGATACAACTACATACACTCACATCACATAATGTTTTTATTTTCTACAGAATAAATTCATACATGAAGATAA
The DNA here is from genome assembly GCA_030765085.1 of Allium cepa. Lineage (NCBI taxonomy): Eukaryota > Viridiplantae > Streptophyta > Magnoliopsida > Asparagales > Amaryllidaceae > Allium > Allium cepa. The sequence continues at coordinate 31,637,372 of CM060938.1, read as the reverse complement.
CCTACTGATAAAATCAAGGATTGAAGATAAAATCGTCAAAGTATTATCGTCGTTGTAAGTCTAGAACATAGTACACTATCCTTTAATGATTACATATACTCAAGCACGATAGAAAATATTTTCTAAAAAGAAGATCTTCTTATCAAAAAAGGCAATTTTCTATTTTTCAAATTTTTCAGAACTCAAACATTTGACAAAACATATTAGACGTTTGAGTATGAAAATAACTTAATTTTTTTTGTTGAAGTAGACATCTGATAATAAAATACAAACATCTTAGAAAATCATATTTAACCTAGAATATCTTAGGATGATACCTTGTATAGATTCAGATGTATGAATCAATTATCTAGACGTCTGAAGCGCTCTGTATTTTTATTTTCTAAACTATGCTAGACGTCTAATAGGTTCAACCAGATATCTACTGAGATATCAGATGTCTGGTTAAACTTATTAGATGTCTAAACCTTTATAATTTCATTTATAAAACACAACTCGGATGTCTTATAGCTTAGACATCTGAATCAAGTTCAAATTCAACATATCCCTTTCTGTAATACATTTAGACGTAACAAATAAAATTCGGACATCTGACTCATTTCATAGGATTTATTAATGTAACTATGCAGATGTCTAACATTTTAGTTCACATGTATGAGAAATGAAAATTGGCTACATTTTGAATAGACGCTTATTTTTGAAAAGGGGCATCTTTTTATAAAAAGTTGTGATCTCTTCAAAGATCTCCATCTTTCAACAAACTTCCTCCTCTCTATAAATATAGACAATCTTCTTGATTTTTTTCATCTAATTCTTGCTTTCAATTCTCTATTCTATCTATTGCTCTCTAATTTCAAAAGCAATCAAATTTTCAATATTTTCTTCTTATAACTTACACGTTCAATTCACAATCATCAAAGAACTATAGGAAGGGTATACTGAAGTGTGGCTTATTTGTGTTACTAACAACACATTAAAGTCAGTAAATAAAGCTTTTTTGCTTTGTAATTGGTCGATGTTATGATCGTGTGCTCAGCCAGTATTTGTAAAATAATTCCTCTAGGTGAAGTGAGGTTTGCTGATAATGAAATTACTAAGTGAAACTTGGGGACTGGACATAGGACGGGTGAAACTTGGGGACTGGAAATAAAACCTCGATATGATTTATCATTTTTTTTATAATTATTTACTTAGGTATCTGGTAATATTTATATATAAGTACTAAGGCCATATTAGTATAGATCCTAGTCACTTACATGTGTAATATATATCCAAATGTATAGTTGTCACTTCAAAACCAAAAACATAGGTTCTATCAATCTCTAACTTATGATTTGGTCATATGAATTATCACATATCCAACACATTGAGCGAGCAAATTTGATGGTGAATGATGGCTATTATAGTTTCTTTGTTTCCTATGGTTATCGCATGATGCAGATAATATTGATGTATATATGTGGACTTTCTAGGGTTATCACATGATGTATGAAGACTTCCTAAGGAAATGACTTAGATTTTGTTGATGTAGATATATGGATGCTTAGTGATACCTTGACATATCGTACACCCATGATGACAATGATATAGAGTAGCATATATCCTATGTTATATACTTACTCTTTGGATGCAGAGACATGTCGACTATGATTCTACATACCTTTTTCCCTAGTATATTGACTTTATAGCATTTAAGATTTTCTACTGCTCACGCTAGACTATTGTTTGTCTTGGGAATTTATGCTTTGCTTCCTATTATTTCAAGTACGCTTAAATGTCTATATTAGGAATATCAGGTTTGGCAAGCATGTGGAGCTGGACAAAGGACAGGTTTGAGGCTATAGTCTCATGTATTACTATATTTCACTATTATTGCTCATCGTTCACTATTCAGAATCATTGAGCTAACCAGTGCTTTTATTTACTTAGAGACAGTTTATATAAATTATCATTATGGATATATTACTCTACAACTTATGTTATATAATTGTATGGACTGGGCACTATGATTTCTATGGTTTATTCAATTATTACTATCTTGCCTAATTTATATCTGTGATGACTATCACATTTTATTCGATGCAATGTGAGATATAGGATGAGTTCCACGTTGTTTTATTTAACTTTACAACCCATGACAACAATTATGCATCGGTTGGGCGCGATGGTAACATGTTGTACATGTAATATTTGGTGTCAAAAGTTGTGGAGGTCATCACATTCAGTGTTAGATCTTAAACTAAGCGATTCAACTTAGGTTAAATCTCTTAATTCCAAGTTAATGTCATAGTCTAGTAGAGATAAGGTAGGAGTTATCACCCAAGAATTGATTGAGAGTACAAGAGAGAGCATACTTATTGTATATTTTGGTTTTCAAAACCATATAATAGTGTGTATATACAATATATTGCACTACACATATGAGTACTACTTATGCAGAATTCCCTATACGGAGACTAATCATCCTTATTACAAACCGAAGGATGAGTTGTCATATGAATTATGCTACTAGAAAATCCATTTCTAGAGGAGAGGAAGGAGCTGGTTTAGGAGCGGTTAATCCCAACTTGTAAAAGATATTCAATTCCATAATGGGAAACATGCTACAAAATGCTCAGCTGCTCCTAATGATGTTTCTAATGGTGCTACTCCAACATAAGTTAATAGAGTCAACTTTGCAAAGCTAAATAATGACTTCACTAGTTTTGGTGGTAAACCATTCCAAGGAATGTAGTCGGGTATGGAAGTGCAGGAATGGCTAGACACTTGCAAAAGTATTTTTGATGATTTGGAACTAAAGGAAGCTATGAAAAGGAGATTGGCTTCCATGTAACTCCATGGAAGGGCTATGTATTGGTGGCAAGCTCTTCAAGCTATGACTCCTGATGATCAATTTACATGGGACTAGTTAAAAACTAGATTCAAGCAGAAGTTTTTTTGGGCAGCTCAGAAGTCGGTCTTGTTTTGAAATTTGTGGACTTGAAGAACGAAGACATTTCTATCTTCAGATATGTTGCAGAGTTAGATTCTTTTTTGAGATATGAGATGTCCTCTATAGATACTCCATTAAAGAAGAATGAAAATTTTAATATTGGATTGGATGAATACTTGGACGAGAGACTCATAGGTCATATTGATAAGACCTTTGGAATGATAGTCGAGAAGGCTTTAATGCATGAATGTCTTTATTCGAAGTCGAAGATGTTATTCCTAAAGAAGATCCAAAGCTGCAATCGAGTGGATGAGCCAAGAAAATGTATAATAATAATAAAAGGAGGAAGTAGGTTCAGAATAAAGATGGGCAAAATAAGAAGATCAAATATAGACCAACTTGCTATATCTATAAAGAAAGGGACACTATAGTAGAGACTGTTAAGCTGAAGGGAATAAGTGTTATAACTATAGCAAGCTTGGACATATTTAAAAGGACTATCCATTGCCACTAAAGCAGAAACAAATGGTGATAGCATATGCTCCCAACATCATTCTGAGCGGTCCATCGACGAAAGAGAAGGGAAATGGTGCCTTGTCAAGGTATGCTTTCTATTTAGGATGTTCCCGTATGTGTTTTATGCGATACTAGGACTTCACATTTCTTCATATACAGTGACTTGGTAGATAATTTAGGATTGAAACACGAAATTTTTGACTAGCCTTTGATTGTGATGAATGTTATTGGAGGCTCTAGTAGCCTATGTGTTGTTTGTCATGGTTTGGCCTTATAGAATCATGGATGTTCATTTGCTTATCACCGCATTGCTTTGGTTTTGTGGGGTTTGATATTATTTTGCGTATGTACCATCTTCATGAGTATAGAGTCATGGTGGATTGTGAGAGGTAGTTCGTGACGATAAGGATAGATGATGGGTGGAAAGTAGTGTCAGGCCATCTACCAAGTGACGTGGGAATGGTTTGCTTTCTATATTCACTTAATATCCTACATGAAGAGTTATCATTAGTGCTTATTGCTAGTGAATATCTAGATATACTTGAGGAGGTTATCAAACTTCCGCCACATAAAGAGACCGAGTTCCATATTTACTTGGTAAAGGAGGCCAGACCGATAATGATGCCTTTGAGGAGAATGGCGCCTCGAGAGCAGGGAAAAAGAATCGTTCATATAAATATTTCAAAGTGGAAATCATCTGTAGTATTTACCTTGAAGACAGATGGCTCCTTTAGAATTTGTGTCGATTACCATGAGCTGAATAAAATGACAAAGAACAACAAGTATTTGCTCCTATATATTGATGATTTATTGGATCGACTCCATGATGATAAAGTGTTTTCTTAATTACGTCTTACGATAGGATTTCACAGTTGAGAGTTGTACTTAAGGTGTTAAGAAAACACTAGTTGAAGGCGTAGTTTTCAAAGTGTCACTTCTGGAGGAATGAAATGCAATTTTTAAGCCATGTTGTTTTAAGCATAGCATTGTTATAGACCATGAAAATGTTGTAGGGGTCCAAGATTGGAATGAGATGCAAGGTGTGAGCATGCATTCGTTAGTCTAAAAGAGAAATTGACGAGTGAACCAGTGTTCACCATTTCGAGAAGGAAAGAAAAGATAACGGTATATAACAATGCTTGTGGTACAAGATTGGTCATGATATTGATGCAGAATGGTAAGGTTGTCGCCTATGCTAGTCGACAATTAAACCACATGAGGGGAAATACCAAATCTATGACAAGGAGTTAGCGACAATCACGTTTTCGCTAAAGGTTTGGAGGCATTATCTTTGAGGAGAAAGGTTTGAGTTGGTGAACAACCATATATCATTGACCAAGATTGCCAAATTTATACCCATAAAGTCTAACAGGACAGCAGCCAAATTGACCGAGTTTTATGTGAAATGGATAGTGCAATTCCATGGTGTGTCAAAGAGCCTTGTAAGTGACCAAGATCCATTGTTCAATAGTGGGTTTTGGAAGAGCTTACAGGAGATGTTAGGGATAGAGCTACATCTCAGTACAGCTTATCAATCTCAAACTAATGGCCAAACTGAGAGAGAATCGTATCCTAGAGGATCTTTTGCACGTCTACACACTCAACTTTGGAGGCCCATGGGATGATCGCCAACATCTTGATGAGTTCGCATACAACAATAATTATTAGACTAGCATCGTTTGGCACCATTCAAAGCATTGTGTGGTTTATCGTGCAACACTCGTTCATGTTGGTGGGAAGCGGGAAAAAACTAATACTTCAGTTGGATATGATCAATGAGATTTCTGAGAAGATAAATATCGTACGACAATAGATAAAAGCTGCTCAAGGTAGAAGAAAAGCTATGCTAATAAGAGACATAGAGATTTAAAGTTCTCTATCGGCGACATGGTGTTTGTCAAGATCTCTCCATTGAAGAATGTAATTCGGTTTGTTACTAAAGGGAAGTTGGCACGAAGGTTCATAGGAGAGGATTGAAAATCTAGCATATATGGTCGACTTACCCTAGAAGACGACGGGCATGTATAATATGTTCTACGTTCCTCACTTGTGGAGGTTTGTGCATGCATGACTTAGGTGCGAGTATTGTACTAGATCAATTAGATGACATTGAGATAGAACCAGATGCTTTGAGACCTCGTAGCCATATTCGTATCATTTGATATGATATGAAACAACTTAGGAGGAAGACGGTAGGTTAGTGAAGATTTCGTTGAGTGAAAGCGAGGGTGATTGAATATGAGAGACTGAGGAAGGCATGAGGATAGCTTATTCGTTGCTCTTTACTTGGTAAGACTTTCTACTTTTCGCATTTACTTCCACTTCCTAATACCATGAACTGTAGTCTTGTTTGGTATGCTACATGGCAGGATATGTATAGATTTTACTTTTTAATGTTTATTACAATGTATGCGTGTTTGATGTTTGATGATTGCCTATGCCTGTATATGATAATTAGGCAGGTAGGGTAACCCAATTGATTTGTTTGGTATTTTGAGGGTGAATTCCAAAAGTGGGAAACTGTGTAATGATTCATATTTTAGTATCGAATGATCATAATTTTTTTAATTTATTGAGGTCATACAACTATATAATTTTGGAGAATGCCCACTACGGACATTTTTAGCTTTAGAATTTAACTAGACAGTTTTGACCCTTAAATCTTAAGAGGACTATAACTTTTGATAGGAGCCTAGCTGAGGTTTGAAACCACTTTCATTAGATCAAAATGGTGGTTTCTCTTTTCATAGAGTGTTCGTAATAGGAAAATGGAATTACCATTTAGAAGATATGGTTGTTTTTATTTTGAATTAATTTTTAACAGCTTAGTGGGTAATTAGTGGACTAATGGATATGCTAAAGGCCTATTTCGAGATTAGAGCCAAGGGAGGATGATATGACTCTCTATTATTTCACACATCCCAAATTGATTAGAGATGTCACCATTAACTTTCCCCGAGCCATAAATCACTATAAACCTTACTTTAATTAGCCAAATCTTGTTATGAGAAAGGATTAGTGAGACTAGCACTTTATTTTTAAAGATTTTCTGTTTGGAGGACCTTGGATTCCAAGCTACCGCCATTCATTTTGGAATTTGTGCCATCTTTTGGTTGCTTTGAATTTAGGTGAGTGGTTGAAACCTCAAACTTACTAATTAGCCATTATATACCCAAAGCAATGTTTTTAAAATGGTTTTTGGATTTTAATATGTGTTTAAATCATATCTAATCACCTACATTATTTATTAATAATTTTACAAAGTTTTGTGAAAATGTGTTCTTATGGATCTTTTCTATTTTCTTACACTTAGATCTAGGATACGATTTGGTATATATGCTTTCTTTGCTTGATTATGTTGTAAATGTTGAATGCTTGCATGTATATTGTTTGTTTGGTTTAAAATGCCGAGTGAATGGCGACATAGAAATTGGATTGGCCAAGTTACAACTCGGCATCGACTTGTAAAACCATGCCCAAATTTGATGCGAGTTGTGTGTTATGACACGGAAGACCCCATGAAACTACATTTCAAATTTCAAGTCATTTGATGTTCGTTTGCTCGAGATATGGGCAGTGGAAACATGAATTGATGGTGGCAATCAAGTATTGGATCGGAGTGCTTCTACTTTGGGTTTCATATGTAAAAGCCTCGGGTGATGTAGGGGTTTGTTTCAAGCCAACTTGGAAGAAAATGGTTTTAGTTATAGCTCCAAGCCTTGGTTTGAAGGAGTGTATGGATCGATGGTTCTTGGATCGGTGGACCTCAATGTGGAGGTTCATAAGTTCAATGGAGCATGGTTCAAGGGTTGCATGAGTTGGTGGTGCATAGTTTGGAGGTGAATGGATGTTGTGGTTCGGAGGTGAGTGAATGTGAGGATGAATTTGTATTTCATGGTTGCTTTGTTTCCCAGGGCTATCAAATGATGTAGATATCTTAATATCCATTAATACTTTGACATATAGTATACCTATAAGGACCATGATATAGACTAGCATATATCTTATTTATGTGCTAACTCTTTGCATGCAAAGGAAAGTTGGGTATGATTTTCCATAGCCTATATCCTATTATATTGACTTTATAGTATTTTAGATTTTCTACCACTCACACCATACTGTTGTTTGACTTAGGATTTTATGCTTTGCTTCCTATTATTACGAGTACACTTAAATGAGTAGTTTAGGGATATCAGGTTTAGTGAGCACGTGGAGCTGGACAGAGGATTATCAAAAGGCTATATTCTTACGTATTACTATATTTAGCTATTACTAGTTATCATTCTGCCATGCAGCACTGTTGATCTTGTCAGCGCTTTTATTTACTTGGAGACGATTTATCCTAAATTATTATTATTAGATGTATAACTCTACCAATTATGTTATATTACCATGTGGATCTAGGCATTCTGATTTCTATGGTTCATTCAATTGTTATCTCATCTGTTTTGTATCTCTAATAACTACTATATTTTATTCAATGCGCCATGAGATATATAATGGGTTCTATTATGTTTTATTTACTTTACAACCACTAACAACCATCATGCATCATCCAAGTACCGTGGCGACATGCTTAAGTTATATTTCGTCCCGAAGGTGTAAGATCATCGCCAAAAATTTGGTTAATAATAATCGTTAGTTTTTATTATCTGGCATTATAACCAAGTAGCTTTCAGATGAATCTGGACGTCAAGATGAAGATGAAATGGTTCAAGGACTTAAAGGCATGATTGGGAGGACAATGAAAGAAGTTTCAAGGAGGCAGAGTGCAAAAATATGTCTAAAGGAGAAATCAGTACCGACCTCTTTACAAGTCAGTATCGATATGATTTCATTCACTTTGGTGAACTCTGGAGCTATGGTCCAAGGGTGGTTGGTTAAAGTGATCCTCTTAGAACCCATTTCTGAAGGATTAGGTGAACAACTCCAAAAAGCAATATAGAGAAGGATAAGTACTAATGTGTTGGTAACAACCCGATTTCTAATGCAAAAGTGCTCAAAACATGATGGATCGAAGCAAGAAGACAAAGTGGAAGAAGATGGCATGAGCAATTAACAAATCATATTGGTACATATCGGATCAGGTCAGCATTGACATTATCTTTCATTCTTAGGACCTCATATAGCATCCTTCTTTTTAGGATTTGGAGTTTGAATATTTTTTTCATGATCTAGCTACTTCTTTGGTGATTCTCATATTAATATAAATTCTATAGCAATTTGGAGAGGACTTTTGGGCCATTTTATTCTTCATCATTTTTCATTATTCTTGGCTGTTTTGAACTATAAATCCATTTTACGTGTAACAAATATATTCCCTCATATGATTATAGTGTACCCATGCCTCAAATTAGCTGAATTACAAAAAAAATTACATGTTTTCTACTACCTATTTACTAATTGTAGTTAGATCAATCTTCTGTCATTTGGATTGCAGTGTTGTGCCACATTTTTACCCCAAATTTTGGTGCTTTCATTGAGAACAGAACTTCTTAGGCATAGATCTACTTTGTATTATGGATTAAAGCATCTAGGAATTAGATTTAGAAGATTTTTATCTTAAGTCTAAAGGTCATATTGGATGTAATGACACAAAGATAATCTTGAAGAACTGGAGCATTTGCTAGTGGAAAAGACGCAGCTCCTACCATGATAAGGTGACTAACCAACTAGCAGCTACGTTGGCAGGGCCATTTGTTCCTTAGGAGATGGTGACAAGGGTGGATTTTGATAGTATGATGGTGGAGCTGAATCAGAGGATGGCAGATAATTAAAAGACTACTTGATGAAATGGATGCTTGCATTTCCTAGCTGAACAACCTATCTCAAAGATTTCGGTGAAATAGGAGAGAAGCATCACCTTTTAATTTGGAAGAGGAAAAATTATGTACTTCTACTTAGAACAGAAGGGATGGAAAGAGAAAGATGAATTAGGAGACTATTGAAGTAGTAGGTAGGAATGTTGGGGGAAGTAGCCAAGACTCTACTAAGGGAATTCATATTCGTACTAATCAGAATAAGGTTGGCACCTATCTTAATTTGAGGAATTCTGAGGGGCTATAGCCCGAAGCCGTTAATTGGTCTTATTTCGAGGACGATTTATAGGACAATGGCAATGAAGTTGGACCAAATGTTGGAGTTTACGATATTGGTTGTCAAATGTACATTACAGAGCCAACCAGATGTCAAAGAAGGTCCAAAGGAGTGGTTCTCCCAATGACAGGAGAACCTAGACATAAGCAAGCAAACCGAGACTATTTGTATAGTCAAAAACTCGGTGCATCTCCTGATAACTGTTTTTCGAATCATCAGGCTAGTGAGGATATATTCAAGAGAACCGTTGGGGAAAGAATGAAGATTTGGGTTCTACTCCTAGTAGAACTCCATTCATGGGAAATATCTTATGAGAAGAATTTCCCAGGAATTTTATGATGCAATCATTGTCATTGTACAATGGGACGACTAACCCCAGGAAATATATATTCAAGTATGAATGGCACATGGATGATGCTAGGGCAACAATTGCGGTTAGGTGTATGTGTTTCCTCATTTTCTTGAATGGGGTTGCATTACTGTGGTTTATTCAGCTCGTGCATAAGTCCATCTAAACTTTTAACAACTTAACTAAGAGGTTCTTGTAACAATTCAGGCTACACATTGCTTAGCCCAAGGATGTGATGTTCTTGTCTAGCATTTCTCAAGGGCCTGAAGAGTTATTAAAGGGTTTTCTATGTAGGATTAATATTGCGATCATGGAAGTAAATAATCCGAAGAGGATATGGTTTTGTTCGCTTTGGTCCGAGGAATACATCCAGACATGGATTTTGGAAAGTGTCTAAAGATGAAGCAGACAACTATTATAGTGGAGTTCCACCAAAAGGATAATCAGTTCTTGCACTTGGAAGAGGAAATCTAGGTTTCTAGAAAGACCAGTGGTGGATAGTCAAAGAAAGTTATTTAGATTAATGTAATTATTAAACATACTAGTGAGAGTGTCATAAATGTAGCTATGAATGTGGTGGTAAGTGGAATAATGCCAAAATGCATTCAAGTAATATGAGACCAGAGGAGTACGCATCTCTGAATGGTATGCTCGGAAAAATATACCTTACGGTACAACGTATAAAAAGGTTTATGAAGCTGCCTAGAAGAGTAGCAATTGAGGCAAAAAAGCACTTTGGGAGTTATTGTTTATTCCATGAAACTCTAGGCACAATACAAATGAGTGCAGGCTTCTTAGAGATTTTATTGAAGAGTTGATACGAAAATAGAAATTGAAGTAATATTTTTGAGAGTCACGTGATGGTTGATAAAATGTTTGACCCCAAGGGTCGAACGCTTAAGGAAACCAACCAGGACCCAAGGGAGAGGGACCTAGGCAGGCGATAGAAGGATTATTATGAACATAATAACTAGAGGGCCTGATCAAACCGAGAAAAGCTCTAATGTGATGGAGCGGTATGTGAGCTTGCTAAAGCATGTGTCCATAGGAAAGTTGCTTCACTATCGAGGTTGAAGTGTCAATCTTTGATCCTATGGTAATAACGACCATTTTAGGCCCTATAACCGTAAACCAAGTTTTAGTGGATTGTGAAAGCTCGATAAAAATTTATTCAAAAAGACTTTTGATTAGATGAGAATAAGTCTGAAGGACATCAAGCCTAACAAATCCAGGGTTCAAGGATTTACCAATGAGGTGAAGGGACCCACTAGGACTATGGTTTTGTCCATAGAGTTGGAAGATGAAGACCACAAGATAGGTGGGTTTAGAAGTTTATCATTATGGATGAATCTTCACTGTATAACACCTTTTGGGCCGACTGACCCTTGCGAATTTCAGAATCACACCAACTTCTTGGAGCTTGATTATGATCCTTCCCACGAAGAATGAGGTAGGTTCAATTAAGGCAACCAAAGTGCCGATTGGGAATGTTAAGTCCAGAGTTCAAAGAGGCAAAGTGAAGGGAGAAATGGAAAAGTGCAGAGAAGACTCTCTGCATTAATAATGCTGATGCATAACAATTAATGCCCAAGCCTTGGCTCGGGAACCACGGAAAATTCTTTAAGTCTATGGATCCCAGAAAGCAATTATAGGAAGTGTAGACAACACCAGCTGAGCTGATGATCAATATTCCTATCGATGTGGACGATCCTATTTGGGCCATTAAGATCGGATCTCAGCTCAACATTGGATTGCGGAAGTAATTGGAAGTTTACTCTAAGCAAACCAGCATGTATTTTCTTGGACATATTCAGATATATGCAAGATATCATCGAAGATAAGGTGCCACGCACTTGATGTGGATCTGAAATATCCACCTATAAATAGAAAAGACACAATCTAGGTCCGGAGCAATCTACTGCATTAAAGGAGGAAGTAGATAAGCAGAAGGAAAATGGCTTTATTCACAACGCTTTATACCCAGAATGGGTAATACCATGTAGGTTAAGAAAACAAATGGGAAGTGGCAGACATGCATTAATTACTTGGACCTAAATAAAGCATGTGTGAAGGATAGCTTCTCGTTGCCTATAATTGTCAAGTTGGTAGGACCGTTGGACATAAGTTACTTTCTTTCATGGATGTTTACTTTGGCTATAATGAAATACACATGCATGTTCTGGATCTGGAAAATACAAGTTTTATAAAAGATTTAGGATTGTACTACTATTAAGTGGTGTTTTTCGGCTTAAAGAACATATCATCTATTTAATAGAGATTAGTGAATTCCATGTTCAAGAACCATATCCAACGGACGATGGAAGTGTATATGGATGATATGATCAGGAAGTCATGGCTGTCTACAAACCATTTGGGTGATCTCTCACAAATATGTGATGTGCTGTTGAAGTATGGGATGAAGTTATTGAATTGTTCCTTTAGAGCTGCATTGGGAAAATTTATAGGATTTATCATGAATTCAAGGGGCAATGAGGCTAATCCGAAGCAGATTGACGTCTTGAAGAATGTAACTGCCCTAACCACAAAGAGGGAGATGTAGGATTTAGTAGGCTCATCTCAAAGTCTATTGATAAGTGTATACCATTTTTCAATGCCCTTAAAAGGGGAAAGGAAAGTTTTTCTAAACGGAGGAATGCTATGATGATTTTAAGGAATCAATGAGACATAAGGAAATACCACCGATCCTTTCAAAGCTTTTGGATGGAGAAGACTTGTTTATCTATTTGGTGGTGTCTGCTCACGCACTAAATGCCGCATTAGTATATGAGGAGGCAAGGATTTGGAGGTTGGTATACTACATCAGCAAGTAGTTTACCAAAGCCAAGAAGAACATTAAAGCTAGAAAAGCTCGCTTATCGTTTGTTAATTGCATTAAGGAAGTTGCGACTATACTTCCAAGCTTACCTGATAAAGTGCTGACAAATCAATCCTTGAAGTAAGTATTGCACCAACCCAAGACTTCAGGAAGGTTATTGAAATAAACATCTAACAGAGCCAGTTTGACTTCACTTACTACCAAAGGGCGATAAGAGGAAAGGCATTGGGAGATTTCATCATTGAAGTTACCGTTTGGGATAGAGAATGTTAACCCGCCTTTTGGCAAGACCATGAACAGTTGCATTGAACTAAATCGACTTCTCATTTGTCATAGCTGGTTTATGATGAATTTAATCAACTAGGTCGATAGAGATCAATCATGAATAGCAAACACGATTAAATAGCCAGGACTCGACATGGTAGATGGATGAAGGTTATTAGATATTTGAAACTTAGGTTCGATATGTCTCGAATTGTCTTAGATTAGCTTCGAGTCATAGTTGGTCAAGATTCGAGCCTTGCCGATGGTTTCTTCGAGTCATTTTTGATGCTTCGGCTTTGGATGCTCGACCTTAAAGGTTGTTCGGCAATTTGGTTCGGTCAGGGTCGCTTGACATTGAGGTTCATCGTTATGGCTCGACATTATGGTGAGGTCAGGGTGGCTCGGCATTGTGGTGAGGTCAGGGTGGCTCGGTATTGTGGTTCGATCGAGGAGAGGTGGACAAGTGTGGTTCTGTATGTTTGGAGTTCAGTCATGCGGCTCGGTCATTCGGTCAAGGTGGTCCGGTCAGATATGATGCGGTAGGATGGTGTGGACTGGCATGGCTGTGTGGTTTGGTGTACTAGAATTCAGCTAAGGTGGGTCGGCTATGAGTGTTTGGAACGTGTCGCTCGGTCACATGGGATCGGGAAAAGCTGCTCGGGGTAGGCATGGATTTATGCTTGGGTCGGCCTCTCATTTCTTGATCGGCAATCCATGGGTTTGGCATTGAGAGGAGGATGGATCGGGTTCGGCTTAGGCTATAGGTTATGTTGCTTTGAGTCCTACTACGGTTTACTTTGGGTCGCATGTGCATTCATTTCAAGCCACGCCCTAAGAATATCGGGTCGGCATTATATTGACTTGGGATCAGTCAAAATGATGAAGTAGGGTTTGGCTATGGCCTTGTTGGGCCCGGACTACTCAGGAAGCCCAATAACTTGGGACTTGCCTGTAAATACAACATGTGGGTCTCCAGATGGGGGGATATTCTCTTTAGCTCCCTTGATTTTTATTTTCTAAGGCTAAGGCTACTCTACCATTTTGTAATTGTAATCGATTATTACAGCAGTAAAAAGAAATTTTTTGGAGTGAACGTAGGTTAAAGTTAGCCGATCCACTATATATTCTGTCTTTACTGATTTCTTTTTAATTTTTATTTTTCTTCATATTTATAATCTCTACACATATTCTATCTATGATATGTGACTGTGATTTGGTGCTCTTATCTGGACTTGGGTGTTAGTAGCCAATTTTGGTCCTAACAGAGAATAGAAAGATGATACGATCACACTTTCTCAATGGAAATTATTCATAGATGGAGCTTCTAGTGAATTTAATTTTGGGGTAGGAGTGTTACTCATGAGTTTGAAAGGATAGCCAATTTGCTACGAATTAAAGCTAGAGTTCCCCGTGACAAATAACGAGGCTAAGCATGAAGCGTTAATAGTGGGACTCAGAATAGCGAAAGATCTAGAGGTCAGGATGATGCATGTATTCAGTGACTTCTAATTAGTGGTAAACTAGGTAAAGAAGGAATTCCATGCCAAGGGCACAAGGCTTACTTCATATGTGATGAAAACTGTTAAATGATATAGAGCATTACACGATTATGCACATCCTTAGAGACCATAATATGAAAGCTAATTCTTTAACCAAGCTAGCTAGCTCTAGAGATGTACAATTGATGGGATTTGTTCTTTTATTGGCTCCAACCATCGACCAGACCTTGCAGTCCAAAGAGGAAAAGTGGTCATGGATGACTCCAATAAAGGACTATTTGTTGAAGGGAACTCTCCTGAAAGAAACAAACGAATGATGTAAACTCCTTCTTAAAGCACCACGATTTATAATACAAGAAGGAGTTCTATATAGGAGAGTAGGTTTATCAAACACCCTACTTCGGTGTGTAACCAAAGATGAGGCTAGGAATATACTCATGGAAATCCATGAGGGTAGATGCGGTGATTACATTAAGGGATAGACATTAGCAAAAAAGAAACTTTGCAAGGGATACTTCTGGCCAACAATACACTATGATACTGCTAGTTACACCAGGCGGTGCAATTGATGCTAAAGGTTTACGAAAATTCTTAGATCCCCATCCGTAGAGCTTACGTAAATGGTTAGCTTGTAGCAGTTTTTAGTGTGGGGAATTGATATAATCGATGTACTATCAATGTCGAAAAGAGAAGCTAAGTATGCTACCTTTTGTGCTGGATTACTTCACAAAGCAGGTGGAAGCTGAACTGCTTGCCAAGATCGTACCAAGGAAAGTGGTCATCTTTGTGACAACGAATATTATATGTAGATTCAAAGTTCTCTAGAAAATCATAACTGACAATGGAACTTAGTTCGAGAGAACCAGGTTAAAGAATTTCTACACCTGATATAAGATCAAGAAAAAGCTTTTTGGTAGTAGCATATACGCAAGCAAATGGACAGGTAGAGGATGTGAATAAAATCATCATGTCTATCTTAAAGAAATGTTTAAGTAAAGCCAAGGGAAACTAGATCGATGAGCTCTCACTTGCATCATCGGCTTATAAGACAACACACAAGTTACTGTCTAGGCATACTCCATTCGCTTCGGCCTTTGAAGCTGAGGCTATGATTCCTACGGAATTGGAAATCCATTCCTACCAAAAATGGCATTATGACCCCAAGGTCAGCGGGGAACTCTTACTTGAGTCCCTTGAGTTGATTGATGAGTGAGAAGTGGTTGAGTTAAAGGTAGCCATTCACTAGAAAAGAGTAGCTTGGAATTTCAACACCAAGGTCCAGAGCCATACCTTCAAGTAAGGGACCTTATTTGAAATAAGTTCTCCTAGGTGTGGGGATACTTAGTCTAAATTAGGAAGGTCCTTGTGCGATCGAACAAAAGTTTGAAGATAGAACTTTCAAGCCAGCTACTGTCGATGGAATCCCGGTTCAGTGTGTATGGAATAACAATCTAATGTATCATTTAGATTTATTTAGTTTTTTTTCTTTTGTAAATAAGTCATCCAAGTGATTTGGAGGCAATGTATAAGGCAGGACTTACCACCTCTTTTGGTTATAAATAAAGTTAGCTCATTGAATCAATGGAACCATGTTCTTGTAAATGAAATATCATGCTGCATGATCAGCAATACAATCAAGTACCCAAAGATATGTACTGATCAACTCCTACGATCTAGGATCAAGACAGAGGAGTATGATTATAAGGGTCAGTTGGATAGTTTTTTGTTATCCCTCTGGTATTGAGTAATGCCCAAAGATAGGCAAAGTAAACGAGGGATGGCCATAACTGGGCAACTAGAGCACCAGATTTTAGAGATAGAAACTTGTCTGTCGGTGAAATTTTAATGACTAGGCTTGCAGCCTAATTGGACATGTCAGGTCGAAGATAAGAGAGGGTGGTCAAAGGATACATTCAGTCAATACCAGGATATAGTGAGACTTAAAGTGGATACCCATAGATAGGAGTCCAAAGCACTGACTTTCGGAGATAGATACTGATGTACAAACATGATTTTCATGATCGCGCTTGTAGCCCAGTAGGACATGCTCAACCAAAGATAAGGGAGGATGGTTGATGAACATTCTTGATTAAATCCTGAAGGTAGGTGAGATCGAGGGTAGGAGCCTAGAGATAGGCCCCCAAAACACTAATTCCCGAAGATAGGAAACAGTGTATAATTGGAATTCCCATTATCGTGTTTGGGGCCCAACAGGATATGCCTGATCGAGGAAAAAACAAGGATTGTCAAGGATCTATTTCGATCAATTCCCGTAGATTGGTGGGATCGAAGACTGATGCTTAGAGATAAGGAACTAAGCCATTGATCTCCGAAGATAGGAACTGATTAGTAATTGGACTATCTATCATTTATAGTCCGACAAGACACACCTAGCAGGTGGAAAGCGAAATGATTAAGGAACGATTCGATCAACGCCTTGTGCTAGTCGAGAGTGAAATATGGTATCCAGAGACATACATTCGAAATGATTTTCCCAAAATAGGAAATAACATGAATTCAAGCGTTCCTTTAACTATGACCTTATCCGCGGTTGGATGGAAATCGATCAAGGAAGGACAATGTCGGCTACGGAGATGTCCAAATGAATAACAAGTTCTATTTATCTTAAATGGAAATATTTTCGACAGTGGTAAACAGTATTATACAGTGGAATATAATTGAGCAATTAAAGAAAATTATTTATATGTATAAAGCTACAGTAAGTAATAAAATTATACAGGCACATGCATGTATAATATGGATGAATTGCAATACAAGCAGTGATATCATATGTATTGGAAGTTGTATATAGGCAAGTAAAGTAAAAGTACATGAAAGTAAACATAAATGGAGACTGTACAAAAAACAGCAATATTATTTATTACCGCTTTTTGTACCAAATTTGCAGGAGTGGTTCCCGTACAAGCATGGCCTATGTATAAAAGGAAAACAAAAATATGTCAAAAAAGACCAAAAGTAGTTATCTTTAAAGCACATCAAGAGGAAATAAAGTTGCCTCTGAAAAAACCCCAGATAAGAAGAAACTTATTTTTCAATCACTTATCGTTGCCCTTAGGACATCCTTCATGGGGCGCTTCTTTGAACCCTTGGATTTCCCTTTTCAGGTTTTCCTATCTCAGGACTGCTTCCCTCACAGTGTGTAGTCTCTCCTTCAGTAATGATGGAAAAATTGTTTCTATACTTATCGACGGTAAGGTCTGAAGATCTTGAGGAGCCGTCAGTACTGCTGCCCTTTGAAGGTTTGGTTCTAAAAGAAGGAATCTTCGGAATAGGGTCTTGTTGTCTAGGGCCTACAAGTTCTCCGTTTCTAGGATCTTTCTTGATTTTTCCATTGGTCGAGCTTCAATCTCTCTGCCATGGAAATAGGATCATCTAGCCCATAACACTAGTAATGGTGATATCTTCCCATAAGGACTATAAATGTCATCAAATCCCCCAAAACCTTGATCATTTTGAATCAGGATCAATGACGGAGTTAGACAAAAGGACTGGAGCGACTAGTCACGTGGTAATGGAGGTCGACTCTGTGGAAACAGTAATGGGACCCAAACCTTCAATGATCGGTGATGGAGGAGGAGGAAGCAACGAAGGACCTGTGAGTTCATAAATAGTGAAGTAAAGATTAGTGATAGTTTTGAGTGAGAACAAAAGCTTCTCAAACATCAAAGAGACGAGAGAAATACCTTCATTAGTCGGAGTTTCTGTGGCTAGGGATGTTGCGACTTCACACTCTTTTGTTGAAGACTGAGTGGGTTTAGAAATAGAAATAGGATGTAGGGCTTGTCGGTAGCAATGGCGTTGGAAGCTAGAGTTGTAATAAGGGTGGCCATAAACCTTATCCCCCATGGAAGATGGTATCTCAGTCGTTGGCTCTTTAGATTTTGTAAAAAGCGGTTCTGTTCGGCCTTAGGCACTAGGACAAACAAAATCCTCGATAAGACCTTTGCTTGTAGCCGCATCTTCTTCTACTAAGAAGGCCTTGCCTTTGTCTAAGGCTGTGATGTCATCGGTGTTCAAATATTTGGCCTTCAAATGATCTTCGTTGAGGCCTGCGCTAGACTCGGCCTCACGAAGTATGATCTATTTCCATACATCTGACAGGTTATAGGATAGCTACTTCTTAACCACTTTAAGTTTTAATCTTCGATGACATTTGCAAAATAAATCTATAGAGTGGCATTCATTTCTTCTTTCTATTTGGCATCTTATTCCTTGAGTTTGATTATCCCAACTAAAGAATCATCAAGCTCCACCTAAGCTTCAACTTTCGACTCTGTTTTGGCTTGCAGACGGCCTTGAGTCTTTTAACGTTGGCCTAAAGTGTTTGAATTTCTGTGTCTTTGGCCTGAAGTGCCACATCTTTCACTTCAATCGCCTTATCATTGACATTGATCTAAGTTATGAGCTAGCTACCCTCTAGACAGGCCTTTTGAAGCTAGTCGTTTATCACGTTGGGTGCTTAAATGTGCACGAGAGACAACTCCTTATTTAATTTCTAGGAATTATTAACCGATTTCTAAGCCTCGTGTCTTTATTTTTTAGCATGGCTACTTCCCTCTTATAATCGGCTATTGTATCATCGTAATCCCTTATCTTCATTTCAAATGACTGGATGTCCAACCGATTGATTCTGTTGACATCAAAGGGGGGCGAAGTTGAGTTTACTCTATTAATATCGTTGGTCAACAAGCTCAACAACCCCTCCAACTTTGCGGTTGGCTACCTCATGGGAACATCCTTGATATCGTGATCAAATTTCACCTTTGTCAGGCAGATTCTAGGGAAAGCAGGCCGCTTCTTATCATCGTGGAGGATGATGAGCCTAAAGGAGGAAGGATGGAATTTGGCGAGCTGAGGCATCCTTGGATCTTTGGGTAGTTAATATAGAAGTAATCAGGGGTTAGATTGATGTGACTTGTTGAGAATAAGGCATAGGTTGAGAACATAGCCGAGTAGAACCGAAGATAGTACCATAGTGGTTATGAGAATCACATGACTTTTTCCTTAGGTTATATTCTTCCATTTCCTCACCCTGTCACTTCCTCCTCTCTTTATCTTCGTAGTATTCCTTTCCATTCCATTTCTTCCTTTCTTCTTCAGTCTCTCGATATGAGGAGGGGCGGTGAGGATAAGGCTCAGGAGTGGTTCCTCGGCATTCACTAATGCCAATGTGTATATAATAGAATCTATCTCTTCTCATTGTACTAAAATAAAAGAAAGAATCATATCAGCCTTAGAACATGGAAATAAGGATGAATGCAAAATGAGTATTCATGTTCCTAGAAGTGTATGGAGTGCAGGCATTCCCTTAAGTACTCCACTAACCCGTTCAATAGGTTGTAAAGATGTAGTTCCACCTCCCTCCTTTAAGAGGCCCTTGAACAAGAAGTTAAAGTCTAAAGGATGCTCCTTAAGAAGATCATCGATCGGTATGTCAAGATTGCTTATCGAGTCAAAGATGCATTCTAAAGAACAAGCTAGAGGAGTTTCCTCAGTTGCAGCTATCGATTTAGTGTACTATTGGGAGGTCCTAATGCCCATTCACTACATGCGTGATGGGGATGGAATCTCGGTACCCTCTGGAAACGTCTCAACGTACGACTCATCTCCCCTTTGGCCAAAATCCTCATCATCATAGTCTTGTTTATGACTTTCTCCTTTTTCTTCTTTGTCTCCTCCTCATCCTTTGCTTCCTTTTCCTCCTTCATGAATTGTTTCCGTTTCTACTATCCCTTCCCTCTTTACTTGTACTCCGCTAGCAATTTTTACTTCCACCACTTTATCGATGCTTTCATCGATGTTTACTGTGCCCGACTGGCTTTCAACACCCATTTGCATACCTTCATTAAAGTAGCGGATGGAGGTGGAATTCCGGGTGGACACCCTTGACCACTTGATGGAAGATCAGCTGGAATGAAGAAGTTTTTAGGGTTTAAAAGATTACTCAATTGAAGGTTCTCATTCCTCAATAAATAAATGGTGGAGCAGTATCGGATGCTAATTCTTTTAGGGTTCTTTAGAGTTTCGGAGTGCTCGGCCCTCCTACTCAAGCAGGAAAATGTACAAAGAGAGCGGATAGTAAGTTAAATACTTGGATGGTTAGGACCTAAGTGTGGGAATAATGGAAATGAAGAGGTCTTGCTTCCAAATAAGAAGAGGCGGTTGAATCTGAAAAGGCAACAAATGAGGAAATACTTATTTTTGAAAGATGAGGTTGTGGAGTGCTTCGATAACTTTTCATAGGCACCAGGCTTCTATGATCATAAAAGATGGTGATTCACTCTGTTGTTTAAAGCTCATAAGGTATGTTAACTCCCTAAAGGTTGGATGCCAATAAATTTGATTCTTAAATAAGACGTAGAAGGAATTCAATAAAGTGTATCCATCATGGTGAACTTGAGTGGTAGCGGGCCCAAGCACTTGGAGGAACATTCAAAGGAATGGATTAAAGGGCCATATAACTCCACCTAAGAAAATATATATTGTTGAAGGCTAGATAACATTGTGAAGAATTCTATACCTACTACTAAATATTAGTGACAAAATGTCGTCCTCTAGGATTCCATGTCGAATGCGCATAGTTTGAAGTGACTTAGTTGTTAACATTAATGGCATTTATTCTATGGGATCTTCCAGAACCCTTAAACCAACCTGTTCATAGAATAGAGGAGGTGGATTCTGGATTGGACCTACTGGTATTATCATCCCTTGCAGATCAGCTATGATTGGGCATCTGGCTTTAAAGGCATGATTATAGAAGGTTGGGCCATGGTACACCTAGCTTCAGAAGGAGTTAATGGCCTAGCGCCAACATTGAAATGAGGTGAATACAGAATCACTCTAGACCGAAAATTTTATGGTGAACACAACTAAGTATGTTTTATTTCAAAATTTTATTTTAATGAGAGCCTTTATGATTGACGCCCAAAATCCCACGGATTTGATGTTGTTGACCAATCAGATTCTTAGCGTCGACCAACGTAAGTTGGAAGTGTCAATCTATGCATTGTGTATCTTGTGTCCCATACACGACAAATGGACCATTTTATGTAGATGGCTCGCTGGTGTTGGAAAATGAGCCTTATCGCATGATGAAACTTTGTGTAAGATCTTGTATGTTATCTTTGAATAATCAGTAATGAAACCGTTATCCAAAGTGACATGGATCATTCTTTTGCAGGAACACAGGAATATGTGATGACTGAAGTGCTATGCGATGGAATTGTTCGAATGTCGGAGTGAATTCAACACGATCATTCCATAGAAAGTACCGTCTCATTCGAACTTAAAGTGATGATTGGTGATTAACTAAACTTCAATAGAGGGTTGTTTAATCACTTTGAAGTTTGAAGTGCATTGATATCAGGCCGTAGAAAAATAGGAATGCCTCATGGAGGACAAAAGGTAAGCATCACAAAGACTCAGAGTTGCAACCTAATTAATGGAATTTGTTGCTTTGGAACAAGCTTTAGGTCAATACCAAGTCAAGACTTAGGCCGTCCCATGTCTTGCCTAAGCCGTGGTTTAAAATGAAGTTCAATCACCAATCAAACTCTAGTTAGTCTTAGGCCAAAGATGACCACTGATTATCATCGATAGTGACCCAACAACCACTGACATGGCACTAAGCATTGGCCATCCACCTTTAGGGCTTTGGTTCTAGATCTAGGCATGGATGAAATTTGGGTCGAGATCATTAGGGGGCATCATGGTTGTCGACATGGGAATCAAGCCATGGTGATGGCATAAGGAAGGTAGTGGTGACTCTAAGAAATCGACGGTGAAGGGTGGTGATCAAGGAGATTAATTAAAAATTATTCAAGACAAAAGGGAAAAGGCAAAAAATAGAAAAGTGATGAAAAATGCTAAGCATGGAACTTATATGCTAAGTATGACTCGGCATTTCTTCTTGGTACCGATATGAATGGGTCAGTACCGAAATGAAATATTGACCAAAAAAGGAGAAAACTAAAAGGAGTTCTCACCTTGCCAAGTCATGAACAATCTTCAAAAAGTATAGACCATTAGATGGAAAGCAGTTCGACTACTATTTAAAATAGTTGAATAGATACCTATGGAATATAGATGGCACTTCAAAGCAACTCTTGGATGATCAATATACTTGTATGGATGATTGTGTATGCCTGTCTTAATCCAAAGCATGGTTTGTTTATAACAGAAGTGTACTTTTGAGGGAGGCAAGTGTTATCCGGTTTTATAACCAAGCCGAATTAAGATGAATATAGAAGTAAGGATGAAGATGAAATGTTTAAGGAATGAAAGGCCTGCTTAGTAGTACAATGAAAGAAGTTTCAAGGAGGTAGAGTGCAAAAGTATGTGTAAGGGGGAGGTTGGTACCAACCTCTTTTCAGGTCGGTAATGATGTGATTTCTTTCTCTTTGGTGGACTTTGGAACTATGGCCCAGGGATGGTTGGTTAAAGTAATCATTCTAGAGCCCATTTTTGAAGGATTAGATGAACAACTCCAAAGAAATATACAGAGAAGGACAAGTACTAGATGGATCAGAATCTCTCAGTAACAACTTGATTTCTAAGGCAAAAGTGCTCGGAATCTGATGGATTGAAGAAAGAAGACAAAGTAGAAGAAGTTGGCATGATTTGTAGTTAGCAAATCAGATCGGTACTAACCTGATCAGGTCGGTACCGACATGGATTTACCACTTTAAGGAGCTAATCTCCCCTTCTACTTTTTTGGATGTAGAGTTTGTGATAATCCACATCTTTTGACATACCGATCCAAAGTCTATGGTGACATTCGAAATCACATCGATGCCAAGAAGTACGAGCTATTGGATTTTTTCAAAAACATTACAAAGAGTAAGAATATAAGAGCTATTGGGATTTTTTCAAAAACAATACAAAGAGTAAGAATATAAGGACAAAATCTACGACTTTCTACACTTTCAGATCTCGTGTTAGAAGGCAGTAAAACATAAATAAAGAAAATAATCATCTCAAAAAATATCCTAAAAGATATGTCACAAAGCATACGTACGCGTAATCCAGAGTTTATAGAAACACAGCATATAGTTTATTAAGTACTAAGTAAAATAATTAGTTATATGGAGAGTAATGAAAAATAATAAGCAACTCCAGTGCCAAGCTCGCCTCCCTACCTAGTAATGCTTGGGCATACCATATGATAACTTGTCCTCCTGCGGTGGGGCAAAAAGGAAAGTAAAGGAGTGGGTCAAATAAAAGTCTGTGAATGAGTTACGTCATTAACATATGGTGATCACATGCAATTGACTTCATTAATACTCTAATGTGACCTAGGGTATTCTATTTATGTTTAAGAACCACTTACTACGGTAGGTTTATTTAACCTAAGGGTATAGTTCTAAATACACCTACACCAACATCTTGTAAAGGATTATATTTAAAATCGAACAACTAAATAAACCTCAAAATAACTATGGATTGGCTAATAACTACTAGGACACTCCAATATAGGGTCACCTAAAATATCGGCCTTGGGACTACATTCCCTTATTATGACAACATGTAACATATTTATGCATTGAGGTGGAGCCTGCAATGCCGACTCAGGCCAAAGACGTCTTAGGGTCTACTATATTCGTGCCCACTCTCAGTGGTAACGTAACACCACTTTTTTCATGGCACTAGAAATCCATCAACAACATAGCACCGCATCCTCGTCCTTGTGTATAACAAGGAAACTCTCATTAGTTCCAGGCTACATACTTCTCCAGGCATCATCTTCGGTGTTTCGCATACACCGTAGAACCTCCCATGAGTATCATTTGCGATAAATCACCCCAGTCGAATATTGACCATTCCAAATAAATAGTGTCTAGGACTCATTTCCAGTGTACACATCTATCCAGTCCCGTAACATCCAAGAGTCATAACCCTACGTAACTAATTTCCCTATTTATACAAACATTCAAATATACATATATATATATTATATAAATAAACTTATAACCTTGAGCCTTAGGCCGAGGTTTAGACCATGCCTGTAAAGCGATAACCGATCAATAGTTGGTAACAAGAGCGGTCGACCAGCTCTAGTCAGCCTATTGACCGATCGAAATTGTTTTAATTTTTTCGTTTAATTACCGTTTGTTCTCTATTAATTAATTTCCCATTATAGTAAATCCTAACCTATAAATCTATAATTTATAATCTTAACCTATTTCTATTTAATTTCATATTTAATTTCATATACAATTTCATATTCAATATCGATAAACCAAATTAAATTAATTTTAAAATAAATAGGGTTATATCTATCTATATCCAATCTAACAAAAAAGGCGTGTTCAACCTAAATCAGCTTCTATCCAACCAATTTTTCTTTAACCAAATCTAGGTTAAAAGGAAAGGGACTGTATTTATATATGTTAAATTACTATCATATTTCCAATCCACTATAGTTATTAGATAAACATTTAATTAACCAACTTTGGATCAAATAAGGTATAACATACTTAATTACATGTAAATCCTTACATTAATTATGAATACATTCACCTTTAGAATGCAATCCCCTTTTTTATTTCGCTTGGTTCCTTTGTCTTTCCTTGATTTGATTCGGTTCCTCCTTATTTAGTTTTAGTTTTGCTTTGAAGATTTTTTGATTTGAAGAGAAAAAGGGTTCAAGTTTGAGAGAGACAGAGTTTTGTTATGCTTAGATTTAATTAGGGTTCTAACTATTGCTTAGTGTTATATTTATAGGGGTAGAAACTCATGGCGATTGTTCGATTAAATGTTATAAAATCTCTGCCATTCAGCCAATCCAAACCTTAGCCTGAAAGCCTTGACCTAGGTAAATATATGCAATATCCTAAGTAAATATACCAATAGCTCTACATGTATGCACAATCATTCAATCTATATCCAAAAACCATATGCATATAATTAATAACATAAAATAAGTGATGGTGCGAGTGTATGCTAACTCGAGTATATATTTAACTAAGTGTGTAAAAGTCAACCTAATAAGTACATCCATTAGCAACCATTATCCAAAACACATCCTAACGATATGTTTGTAGCCATTCGTAACATCCAATTGTCCCTACTTATAGGGTATAATAATCTAGAACCTAAACATATAAGCAGTTTATACTTATTTAACTAGGATGAAAACATGCTAGAAAAGAGTTCTAGAAGGGTCCTCAGGCTCTCATGTACTCTCCGTTGGATCGTCTCCCTACTAGAGCTTAAAAAGCGTGATAACTTTATTGTGGAGCCGTTTTTACCATGCTCAAGAATACGAGTGGGTGCATGGAGAAGAGGTGAGTCCCTCTCTACCTTAACCTCCTCTAGTTGACTCCGCTCGACTACAGCGACTGCATCGTATAGACACTTCCACAAGTGCGAGACATGGAAGACATCGTGTGCTCTCACTAACTTCTCAGGAAGCTGCATGCTATAAGCTAACACCCTACTCTACTAATGATTGGAAAAGGCCCTACAAACCTTGATGCTAACTTTCCCAAACTACCAAATTTCATGACATGCCTAAGCAGTTAGATCTTTACAAAAACAATATTGCATCCTGCAAACACCAACTTCTTGCATCTTTTGTCAGTGTAAGACTTCTGCTTATCCTGGCTGACTTTCATTCTCGTATGGATGATGTCCACCTTCTTTAATGTCTCCCACACCATATTTAGTCTATGTGTAACGACCCAAAATTTTTGACCTCGAAAATTCGACACAAATACGCTCACGGTAGAAGTGCCAAGCAATCAAATGACGAAAATTTCATAATGTTAAAGAAAAGAAGAAGAAGAAGAAGGTAGAAGAAGAACATAAATAAAAGCATCTCACATTCGCAGCGGATTAAATATAATAACAAATAATAGCATTATACAAAGAAAGCTATAATTGTTAATTTATATCAATACATTAGAGTTACAACCATTACAAAAAGACTAGACAGTTATATCAACCTATCCCAAACTATTATTAATACCATATTAATACACAGCGGTAAACTCTATACGTTCCTGCCATCCAGCTCTCCTCCTAAGCTCCAGAACGCCCTAATCTTAAAATCTGTAATATTTGGTCTGACTTGAGCATTACATCAAAGTAACACCTGGGTCAGGCTGGAAACCAGTGTGAGTAAACCCACATAATTTGAAAAATTAAGCTAAAAGTCATAAATGAAAAACCTGGGTAACTCATGCTTCACTACATGATTTTAACTTGTTATATCCATACTTATTTCACAAATCAATCCCAAGTACCACTATATAGTTTCAATGCCCAGTGTACTTAAATTTTTCCATTCCAGCCTATTGATTTCACATATCAAAACTATAAAGAATTATTGTAGATTCCCAAATCGAAGTGGTTTCGGGTATCTACTGATACCCGACCCCGGTCTCTTCGATCCCAATGTTATTATTTAAGCTAAATTGTTTACATTTAAACAATTCAATTTATATTCAAGACTTCACATTCACACACAATTCCTCAGATAGATACTCCAAATATCACAATTTAACCCAAGTGTCTCATATCACAAAGCATCACAATCACATATCAGAAATATCAAATAATCTAAGTCATTCAATATATCTTAATCATCTATAAGCAAGATTAATTTAGTCACACTATTTCTAATTAATTTAAATAAATTAAATTAATTACTTCATTCACTTTTAAATCCTGCTTACTTAACATTAATTTATTACAAACCGATTAATTAATTATCCCTTAATCATCCATCATAATTTATTATCCTCAATTAATTATTCTTAACTTACAATAAATAATTAGCCTTTACAAATTAATTTTCTTTAACCATTCTCATTAATTTACCTTACCACTCTTATTAATTAATTAACTATAATTAATTATAATGACCTTCAATTAATTACATTAATTAATTATTCTATAATCAGTTACTTTGATTAATTATAATCACACTCATTAACCAACCCAATTTCCTTAATTAATCAGTTCTTTAATTATCCATTTAGATTAATTATCCATAATTACTTTCATTAAGTAATTATTCCATTGGTTAATTGTCCTCCATTAATTAACCTTTAACAATTTAATCCTTTAATTACTTACATTAAATAATTATCGTTCAATAAATCACATAAATAAATCAATCCTTTAAATTGATTTCACAAATTAATTAATCCTTAATTAATATCTTATTAATTAAATTAATTAATTATTCCTTAACTGATTACATTAATTAGTTAACCATGCTTAATACATTAAATAATTAATACTTTATTTAACTACATCACTTAAATCACCCTTCAAAACATATAGGAATTTACCTATTATAACAATTACTTTAAACAAACAATTTGAAACATTTTAAAACTTTAAAAACTCGTTTAAAACTTGCTAAAGTTTTTTTTAAGAACTTGGTTTACATTTTTCTTTGAAACCTACACATTTTGATAAACTTTTAATACTTGATCACAACAACTCACAAATAACCGAGCCAAACCCATAAAACTCCCGAGCAAAACAACGATACACTAACGAACCATCTTCTTTCCGTCCCATGCTTCGAGTCAAGCACAGGAATATTTCAAGATTCCCCCGAGCAAGCTCCTCCTTCCCCAAATGATCAAACAAACCCAGATACACTCGAACTACTTGTGCAGGTGCACACGCAACCCAATCGCCTCCGTCCAGTGCTACGACCACCAGCAAGTCGTCGTTCCTCCCATCAGTTGCCACGATCACTCAGATCAACGAACGTCATGGCCAATCGAAATCGATCCAATACAAAATCTATAGTTCCAACTTGGCTTTCCAAATTCAAAACATTTTATACTATACACTTATAGTATCTTTCAAATCATACCCTTTATGATTCACTTCAAAATCTCCTTTACATAAAATTGATATCCCAAATCGGTAGTTCCAACTTGGCTTTCCAAATTCCCAAAATTGATTTTTCTCAAAATCAAAAGCCTTTCCAAAATCCATAGGTTCCGAAATCCTTTTTCAAAAACATTCTCATAAAATCATATATATATATATATATATATATATACACACACACACACACAGATTATCCTTTCCAACTTGAAAATAATCTGGACCACTTATATAGATTCCCCTTTTATACTTCAAACATTTTTAAAAACCCTTTCTTCTGGTTCTAGATTCAACATAGGGGGAGCTTATCATATAATATATATATATATATATATATATTGTACCAAATCAAATATTCAATTTGATTTCCCTTATCAATTTATTCACCATATCACTTACTTTTCATGAAGTGAGTTTTGAAAGAATATCCAACTACGACTTTCATTCATATATATTTCTCAAAATATACATTCAAAAATCATTTTCATTTCTTTCAAAATCTCAACATCTATTCATTCAAGCACGTATGATGTACATATATCATCTGTGCGCAATATCAAATTAGATCGCTCACTCGATCACACAATTTCACTTCCGAACTAGTATCGTCCACCCAACTTCCTAATGCGGACTAAGATCTGGTTTCCTGATCGAAAATCATCATTCTCCTTGCATAGCCCTAACTATGATAGAGAATTATCGAAATCAATCAAAAATCCATATCCAGGGTTTGTTGTCGAAAATCGAGTGAAAAATCCCAACTCGGGTCGATATACTATCTCAAAATTCTATGCTCGAATCTAGATCAAATCATTCTGCGAATAGAATAATATATGTACATCCTACATATTTATCTTTATTGATTATTAGAAAAATCAATATTCTTTCTATTCATCTCTATTTTGATTCTATTCACTCATCCACAATTGCTCCCAATTTTCATTTGGATTAACACTTCAATTCTTATCTCAATTGGTATTCAATTGTAGACAGTTTGCACTCTGACCAACTTGTATTAAGAAAATAGCTTGAATTTTTTTGAAATAGATAAGTAGTTATTAATAGCAATAAAATAGTTAAGTAATCATAAAATAGTTATAAACAGTTAAATAGTTTGTAGAATAATTAGATAGTGGCAAAATAGTTGTACAATAATAACTAGTTTGTATGTAGTTGTAAAGGAGTGGTTAGTCTGTAAAACAGATGTAAAATAGTAATTAGTTTTCAAAATAATTGTAAAATAATTATAAGATAGTTTGGGTTTTAAAAAGAAAGGTTGTATAGTAAATAACTAGGAAAATAGATTTAAACCAGTTTATATTAAAAACAATCAATTTGAAAACAGTTTCAAAGTCAAACTGTTCAATTTCCCAATCTCCATTTCCAATTAACTTTCAATTCGATTTAACTTCACTTCAATTCCCTTCCCACATTCAAACCAATTTCCATTTGAATTTTAAACTTATCCAAGTTTAATTTCACATCAAATTAATTCAATCCAAATTTTCCATTTGAATTTTATGCTTATCCATCTTCAATCACAATTTCAAATAGTTCAAATCAAATTCAATTTGAACTAATTCTATTCAAATCTCAACTTTAAACTCTTTTGAATTATATAAATTCAAGTTAAATTTTTAAATGTTGATTTAATTCTTAAATCAATTTAAACTTTACCTTAATTTTAATAACCAAGGTTTTTTTAAGCAATTTAATTCTGAGCCCAAATTCCTAATATTCACTACAAATTACCTTCACTTAACTTATTTCAAAGTTCAAATTAAAGTTCAAATTAAAGTAAATGATTTAATCTTCAGAATCCAATCTATTTTCCAATTTTAACTTCAAAACCAATTCCTAAAATAATTTCAACAAGCTCATTTCTAACATTTAAATCTTTAAATTCAAAAAAAATTCCTTTTCATAAGTTCGATCTTATTTCTATTTTATTTCATTAATGGATGTATATTACCTCAATCCATTTTTTAATTCATTTTTAACCAATCCGATTCACAGTTTAAAAATTATAAATAACAATAGGATATCAGGATAATTTTAAAACTTCCATTCATAGCATCCATACCCATTCCTAGATCTCAACCCATTTTGAGATCACATAACTCCCATTTAAACCAATCATTTAACTTCCCTAAGTTAAATCTCAATTTCATCTTGAAATTTCCAATTCAGACTGTTTGTTAAACTTATTTAACTCCCCCTAAGTTAAATTCAATTTATTTAATCTAGTCAACCTTACTCAAATTTGAATTCCCACTTCAAATTTTAAACTTCACATTAATAATCTCCCACTTATAAGTTCAAAAAAAACTTATCACTTAGGGTTTTCACATAACATACCAAGGAAAAATTCAACATTCAACCTTAGAGTTTATTTCAAATCATTTTTAATATTATGCATATCCCACGTATATACATATTTATTTCATTTGCTCACTAAGTCATACTTTATATTTTAAACCATTCTTGGTTTTTAGTTCAAAACATATTTCTTTTTAAAATTTAAAACAACTCGTGTCTAAAAATAAAATTCCTACATTCAAAAATATTATTCATCTTATCTTTTAACACTTTTTAAGCAATTTAAATTTTCTAGACTTAGATTTAAAACTTCACAATTTAAATCTTCCCAATTTACAAGTCATGCTTACTTAAATTGTTACTTTCTTAGAATATTTCATTCTGCTTTTCATTAGCTATCATTAGAAAACAAACATCCCTCTATTAAATACCATAACCGTTTTATGATAATAACCAAGATTATCATATTCGGAAACTAATTCACTATATATTATCTTATAATTTGTATAAAACCAGGGTCACTTAATTCAACCTTTTGAAAACTCTTCTATAAATTCAGGATTTTATTTTCTATTTTTGAATCCATTTCTAGCATATCTTATTTCTATAGTTCATATTATCCAATTCCCATTCGGTTGTATTTCGATTACCACTTAATTCTTATTATTATTTTAATTCAAATAATAATACAACAACCAATTACCTTAAGATATTAGAAAAATTATTACTTTATATATATATATATATCAAAATATAAACTTATATAAAATCAATTTTAAAATCATTTTTATAATCATTTTATAAGAAAATAACAAATACGCCCTCATATATACTACGCTCATCTCATTCTAGGGTACCACTGACCCTATCGTTAATTAATACACCCACTAGAGCCAGGTTCTCGCTTAACCTTCTGCTCTGATACCAAAATGTGACGACCCAAAATTTTTGACCTCGAAAATTCGACACTAATACGTTCACGGTATAAGTGCCAAACAATCGAATGTCCGAAATTTCAGATTGTTAAAGAAAAGAAGAAGAAGAAGGTAAAAGAAGAACAGAAACAACAACATCTCACATTTGCAGTGGATTAAATGTAATAACAAATAATAGCATTATACAAAGAAAGCTGTAATTGTTAATTTACATCAATACATCAGAGTTACAACCATTACAAAATGACTAGACAGTTATATCAACCTGTCCCAAACTATTACTAATACCGCACTAATACAGAGCGGTAAACTCCATATGTTCCTGCCATCCACCTCGCCTCCTGAGCTCCAGAATGTCCTAACTTGAAAATCTATAATACTTGGTCTGACCTGAGCATTACATCAAAGTAACACCTAGGTCAGGCTAAAAACTAGCTTGAGTAAACCCACATAATTTGAAAAACTAAGCTACAAGTCATAAATGAAAAACGCGGGTAACTCGTACTTCACTACGTGATCTTAACTTGTTATATCCAGACTTACTTCACAAATCAATCCCAAGTACCACTATATAGTTTCAATGCCCAGTGTACTTAAATTTTCCATCCCAGCCTATTGATTTCACATATCAAAACTATAAAGAATTATTGTTGATTCCCAAATCGAAGTGGTTTCGAGTATCTACTGACACCCGACCCCGGTCTCTTCGATCCCAATGCTATCCTTTAAGCTAAATTGTTTACATTTAAAAAATTTAATTTATATTCAAGACTTTACATTCACACACAATTCCTCAGATAGATACCCCAAATATCACAGTTCAACCCAAGTGTCTCATATCATAAAGCATCACAATCACATATCAGAGATATCAAATAATCCAAGTCATTCAATATATCTTAATCATCTATAAGTAAGATTAATTTAGTCAAACCATTTCTAATTGATCTAAATAAATTAAATAGATTACTTCATTCACTTTTAAATCCTGCTAACTAAACATTAGTTAATTACAACCAATTAAT
This sequence comes from Allium cepa, assembly GCA_030765085.1. NCBI lineage: Eukaryota > Viridiplantae > Streptophyta > Magnoliopsida > Asparagales > Amaryllidaceae > Allium > Allium cepa. The sequence continues at coordinate 31,604,726 of CM060938.1, read as the reverse complement.
TAATTATCCCTTAATCATCCATCATAATTTATTATCCTCAATTAATTATTCTTAACTTACACTAAGTAATTAGCCTTTATGAATTAATTTTATTCAACAATTTTATTAATTTACCTTACTACTCTCATTAATTAATTAACTATAATTAATTGTAACAGCCTTAAATTAATTATTCTATAATCACTTTTTTCGATTAATTATCTTTTAATTAATCACACTCATTAACCAACCTTTAATTAATTCCCTTAATTAATCAACCCTTTAATTATCCATTTAGATTAATTATCCATAATTACTTTCATTAAGTAATTATTCCATTGGTTAATTGTCCTCCATTAATTAACCTTTAATTAATAAGGAAATTAATTAACCTTTAACAATTTAATCGTTTAATTACTTACATTAAATAATTAACATTTAATAAATCACATAAATAAATCAATCCTTTAGATTAATTTCACAAATTAATTAATTAATCCTTAATTGATATCTTATTAATTATTCCCTTAACTGATTACATTAATTAGTTAACAATCCATAATACATTAAATAATTAATACTTTCTTTAATTACATCACTTAAATCACCCTTCAAAACATATAGGAATTTACCTATTATAATAATTACTTTAAACAAACAATTTGAAACATTTTAAAACTTTAAAAACTCGTTTAAAACTTGCTAAAACTTTGTTTAAGAACTTGGTTTATATTTTTCTTCGAAACCTACACATTTTGATAAGCTTTTAATACTTGATCACAACAACTCACAAATACCCGGGCCAAACTCATAAAATTCCCAAGCAAAACAATGATACACTCACGAACCATCTTCTTCCCATCCCCTGCTTCGAGTCAAACACTGGAATATTTCAAGATTTCCTCGAGCTAGCTCCTTCTTCCCTAAATGATCAAACAAACCCAGACACATTCGAACTACTTGTGCATGTCCACACACAACCCAGTCGCCTCCGACCAATGCTACGACCACCAGCAAGTAGCCGTTCCTCGCCTCAGTAGCCACGATCACTCAGATCACCGAACGTCACGGCTAATCGAAATCCAACCAATATGAGCACTTGGAACCAAAACTCGAACGAAGAAAACCACCCCGCAACGCCACCCACGACCACCAGTCAACACGCCGCCTCGTCTAGAGTTACGCTGCAAACCCTAGATTCGGTCCCCCTCCTCGCGATCCACTACGGTGCACAACCGACGTCGTAGGAACCCGGACCATCAACACGACCAAAACAGCCCCACAATCCCTACATTGACTCAGACGACGCCACAATCATCAGAAAATTCTTCGGTCATTTTTTCGGTGATCGGTCAGCCTTCAAACTATCTTCGACAACGATTTCAACGATAATCACCATGTCGATCATCGAAAATCGACAATAAACCCAAATCTTTTCAACTCAGATTAACTCAACAAATTCAAAACTAAAAATCAAGATTTCTATCTCTATATTCATCATCTGCAATAACAAATCAAATCATGGATTCAATTCCAGAAAATAAAATATTTGATTTTTCTGATTAAATTGATTTTCACCGTAAAAAAAGATTTTCGAAATATTAACTAAATAATTCCACCTGAAACTATTTTTATAAAAGAATCTAAGTTGATATAATGATTTATTTTTTTACGATCATAGCTAGATAAAGATTGGGAAGAAAGGATTTTATTTTTGAACCTATTTCTTGGCCTGTTAAACAAACATAGAGGTGTTCTTTTCAATATACAGACATGCATACAGATATATACATAGGCACATCATATATACATACATTCATTCACATTCATATGCAATCTATTCCTACAACAATCCATCACAAGCATCTAATTATAATCACAGATTTAAAACTGCTTTTAAAACAAAGGTTTACTCACAGTCAATTTGTGAACAGAGAAAGCCTGAGGTTTTGGAATCTGGAAATTTAGTTGAGATGATCTGCTTGCTTTAATTTTTGATCTGAGTTGTTGAATTCCTTTTGGATTTGAATTGTTGAGCTTCAGGTTGTAGATTGCAAAGACGATTGTAGTTTGAAAGTTGATTTCTTTTTTGATTTTGTTCACTGGCTTTAGTTACAGGCTGTTGGTTTATATTTTTCTTTGTTTCTTCGTTTTGATAATATAGATCAGAGAAAAAAATGAAAGAAAGGGATGGAGATGTTTATATAACCTATATTATCTTTATTTAATCATTTAAAAAAATGAAAAGAAATTAAGGGCACTTGTTGAAATAACTCACATTTGTCATTAGCCTACTATATTTAATTTACACTTGTATTTAGAAACACTCTTAGGCTTACATTTGTAATTGTGTACACATATTATTTACATTTGTAATTTCCTTGTTTAAATATTTTTTTATATGTATTTATATAATATTTTAAATTTAGTTTTAAATATTTATAAATGTCTTAATATGTTTTTATTATATATATTTTTTTATATTATAAATTTTCTCTTATATAAATGTCTTATGTTTTAATGTTTAAACTTTCTCTTAAATTAATCTTACTTAATTATATTTATTCTTTCTCTTTTATTTATTTATATATAACTCAAAAGAAAATGATATTGTTTTCCAATTATACACTTATAAATAATTTATATAAATATACTAGTTTTTAAAACATAGAGTTTTTAAATCCAGTTTACTTCTAAGATGTTTACAATTGAATTTCAAATCCGGATATCTTAAGTTAATTATTCAAATTTAAAACACTTTAAATTATCAGATTTTAAACTTATTTAATTCAATATAAACTGAAAATTCTGTTATTAAATCATTGTTTCAAAACTTTAACTTAAATCTTTGATTTAATAATTACATTCAAATCACCGCAATAGAGTTTGACCACCAAGTTCGGGATGGATTGGTGTGGTTCCTCTATGCCTAAGACACCAGAATATCGAATCATGAACAAAGAAAGGCATGAGAATGACAGAAATATTGGCTAGTGATTGTGAGGCCCCAATTCTTGACGGAAGGAACACCAAAGGCATTTCATTTACTATAATATTTATTTAATAAGGCAATCATACCTTATTAAAAGATTATAAAAATTCCAAATCTCACAATTCTATAACTATCTTATGTATGAATGGTAATAATCATATTTTTATTTTGCTTTGGAATAGAAATTTATATTATCAGAATTTATTTTGTTCAACTAAATAAAATAAATATCTCAATGGTACAATCAGTAAACTACCCAATTACTAGATGTCCAAAAATCTGCGTTATCACATTCATTCCCCCTTTGAATCTTTTCGTCCTCGAAAAGAAACAAAGCCAGAATTAATTAAATATTTATTATCAGATAAATTACCTGTTGAACATTTTAAACTATAAACTCTTTATTTAACAATTTTAAAAACACTTCAAAATCTATACAATATTACCAAAATAGTTTTGTAAAAATACTTTTTATAACTCGATGTCTCAACTAGTCCATCCTTGTTCTCATAGAAATTCGGTCATACGTTGATCAGGCATAAGATAGAAAATTTATAAGTACTTAGCAGACCTGTTTTCAACACCCAGTGAAAACATTATCGAAAACTTTGTTAAAAAATGTTGTTGAAAATATGGAAAACATTTTTGTAAATTGTAACGACCCGCTATTTTGGACCATTCAATCGACAATAATACTATACATGTCCAATTTGAATAATTCAAAATACCGAATTGTTAATTTAAATTTATTTAAATTTGGTAAAAACATATACAGTAAATAAATCAATCACAGAATCACAGATACAGAGTAGTACAATAATACGCAGCGGAATAAATGAATAGTAGTTCATGAAGCTACTATATAACAAAGTTAGAAATAAAATACATCAGAGTACCCCAGATACAGTGAAGTCTCCAACGCAACAGATGACTTCTCTTAACGAATCAACTAGAAGTGCTGAAAGCTAAGCGATAGGTGGATCTCCAAGCGAAGCTCCAAACTCCAAAGGTGAGTCTCAATGCTGTATCACTCAGTCTGACCCGAGCGTAAAGCAAAACACAAAACACTCGAGTCAGGATTAACATTCTTATATCAATAAATCCAAATCAAGTGAAATATCAACTAAAATAAAATTAACTTAGAGGATGTTTGGGATAACCATCCTCTAAGGATCCTTGGAACTATCTATAGGGTAGAAATATACACTATGTCACCGTGGTCATCTCAATTTTATTTATTATTCAAAAACAAAATATCATTTCACTTCAAATATATTTGTTTTCAAATTTGATCACTTTCACAAATACGATTCTATTCTACTCCAATCAAAAATTCAAATCTAGTCAAATCTCAATTTATCAATTTAAAATTCAACTCAATTCCTAAATAACCACTTCAATTTTATAGATCTCAAAATTCGAATTTGTAATCACAAAATACCCCTTTATATTTCAATATATTTCAAACTTTAAGTATTCAATGTTTCAAACTAAATTTATTCAATTTGGTTTTCTAAATAATAATTTCAAATTTTAGTTCAACCTAAATTTTCATTTTTTATTCAATTTAGTTTCTAAATAACATTTCAACTATATTGATTTCAAGTACAGATCTGAATCTCAAAATAACCCATTTAAATACCAATATAGTTTAAAGTTTTAATATTTAAATGTTAAATTTAACAATTTCATAAAGATCTCGATTTACCTCATTATTATTTAGTCTTGAAATGCTCCCTCGTTTGATTCAATATCATTTAAGTAATCTTAAATTACATTTTACTCGATATTTTATTTTAATTTATTTAAACGTGAAATATTCATTAAATCACTTAAATCAAAAATCCAGTTATAAAAATCATACCTTTAGATTTCCCATTTAATAATTTAAAATCTATTTAATTAAATAAATCCTTATTTAAATACTATTTTTAATAAATCCAAATTTGTCTCCCAATCTTAATTATTCAAGTTATTCCAAGAAAATCTTTTTGAAATACAGATTTACATAAATACTTAACCATATTATGTGTATTAAATAAATTCTAATTTAAATCAAATATTACTACTAAATCTATATATAAAATTTCCATCTTAAGAATCAATATTTATTAAACCATATATTTCTTTCCACAATCATAGAAATTATTTCAAAATATTTATATATGGAGCAACTGTGTCTATATATATTTTCTATCATACGGTCAAGTGCTACGGATATTTATCATTTCAATCTGTCCACTAAATATATACGGTGGATGCCATTTCAACCAGTAATCCCAAATTCAACTAAATGAAAACCGCTTGGGTTTATCATTTCAACCCATAACGATTTTCTCATATCCTAAAGTCCGTTCGGGTATGTATCATTTCAATTTGAATACTATACTAATAGGACACTTGCAGAGTGATAACAGATATGATAATAATACATGCATATATCATCAATAACAGTATAATATAAACAATAGGATATGGTGTCATATCCCACAAGTGAACAGTTATAGATAATAGCATAAATGTAACAATTTAAATAACTACAGCAGTATACTCCAATTGTTGTTTCAATTGAAATCAAATTTAATAAATATAAGAATGTTAATCGTGAGTGATTGCTCACCTTTCGAGGCTAAAGAGAATAGACAATGAAGTTTAGTTACTAATTCCAAAGCAATGCTAGATAGACACGATTCGACGAAGAAAACAGACACGACGAACAAAGCTGATAAATGGAAGAGGAAAAAATTGAAGTCAAATTAGAACTAGATCGATGAAGATGAATGATATAAGTGAACTTACAATTATATACATAATTATATATAATTATTTACATATATAAAGCATATTCTAAATTTAATATACATGTTGAATATACGCTCATATGATTTTTGTTTGATGATAATAAACATATATATATTCGTTTAAATGTATTTGTTAATGTACTATTTTATTTTTCATAGATTAAATAAATATTTGCTGAATAAAATTAAATAACACAGAATTTGAATTCAAACAGAAATTTTATTCAAACAAATATTAATTACAATTTTGAATAGTACAAATTCAAGCTCTCACTATACATATAAAATTTTGATTACAATACATCACAATTTCATATTTACATAAATTCCTCACTACATATCACTCACACTCGTATTTATCTTCAACTTCATTCCAGTTAGAATCCAGCATCTGAGCAATCTACAAAAATATACACTAATGCAGTAAAATTGAAAAAGAAATATTTTTGCATTATAAAATAAAATGTGAATTTTGAAAATAATATTTGCCTTAGTTATTTGGGTTGTTCGTCATCATTTAAATTTGAATTCATCACACACGAACAATGTGACATGCACAATGTATCACTGTACATGCCACAAGGCCGTGCACACCGATATACACTTGATAATGTTACAGGGACAGGTGAGCACAAGGTCAAACCCAAAATAAAAGGATGGGTTCAACTCAGGTGCAATATAAATAAAGTCTCGACTTCAGCACAAGGTCAAACCCGAGTTGTGAAACTGGATTCAACACAGGTGCAAATGGCCAAAACTCAAGAATCAAGTGTCGACTAGTCCAATATAAACAAGACCAGTATAATCAAAAATGAACAAAACTATTTGCGAACTGAATCGGACTAAAATACCAGACCAAACTGCATCAAGAAACCAAAACCAGAAAAGTACACAAACATAACCACAGACATGGTCTGAACCAAGACAAACAAATGTGCAACCTAAACAATAAAATGTCCAGACCAGGCTACACAATATCAAAGTGCTCGATCAATATGAAAAAGGGCAGTGGAAAGTGACAATGTGGCTACAGCAGAAATATGGTAATACAACAAAGCTCAGCCAGTTCAAACATATATCAAAGTGGACAATGCAAGCAAGCCTCAACTCTAAATACATAAGCACACATGAAACAGTGCAGACTCAAATGTATAGATCAAGTGAAGTATACAAGGGAAGCCTGTAGACTATCATGAAGCAAAACGACGACCATGCTACAGTTCAAATGCAAATACCACAAATCCAAGACCAGAAAAACAAAACTGCAAATACCCATGTCCAGACTCAATGCAACATTCACATTACAGTTTCATGCACCAATGTCACAAGCATGAACACAAGTGTACATGAAAGTGTACAACATCAAAGACACAGTAGTAACAAATCAAGACAGCATCCACAAGACTCGGTCAATATAAAATGAAGTATACTCAAGTACTACAAATCAAAGAACATATAACTAGACCAAATGCCATCAAGTTACAAGTGACTCAGGCAAATGTACAGAAGCAACAACAACTACACTAAGGTTCAAGTGGAATCAAGACAAATCAGTGCAACCCGAAGTCAGCAGCATCAGGAAAGTGAAGAATCAAATATAGTCAAGCTGTAGTCATCACGAAATGAATCAACACCGTGATTTACAAGCAATGAAAATATATACGCATATGAATAAGTCGTAAATCATCATCAACATCCATACGGAAATCAAAAGACCAAGCCGAAGTCAAAGTATGAACAAGTCAAATTCAAAATACCGTGGTAGCCAAGGAATCAAGCCAAGAAATATACGAATTTGACAAAGTCAATTAAATCTCAATCATCCAAGTAACATCAATCGGCAGAGAATTTTTTTTGACAAATTCAAAAATAATCAGACGAATGAGAATTCAGGAAATCGACTGTTATAAATTACTATAATCATCATCGGCATATTTCCATCGAGTTCAAGCATTCAATCAGAAAGCAAAAAGGAATAATTACATATGAAGCAAGCAAGGATAGAACTCGATCAACGAAGCAGCCGAAGTGAGAAACAAGGAGAACGATCGATCAAGGATAAACGCGAATAATCACCGAATCGATCAACATAAAGTCGGCTCTTCGAAAGCTCTAATTTGGATCAAGGACGAAAGCCCTAATTATAATCGAATAAAAAGAAGCCGCCATTATATCAAAAGGAACCGGAGCAAAAAAAAAAGGATCGGGTCGAATTACAAAAGGGACCGGCCTATTTTTCTAAAGAAGCTTTCTCTTTTATATTAAAGGGATTTTAATAGTTTAAATTAGGGTTATTTTAATTTTAAATTGTTTTTAATTTGTAATTTATTTTTAAACCGTTTAAATTTCTAGTCGTGTGACTAGGGGACAAACTACGTGGCGTAATTTGAGAATTCGCAACTCGGTGGCTGAGTTGTGGCAGGGTTTTGAGCATAGAGTTAGGTTTAGTCGATAGCGGGTGTCGCGAGTTTATGTGTGTAAGCGTCTGACTATCTAATTTCTAGTAGAAACCTTGGGGGCAGCACGTCGGCAGGGTTTTTCCGAAGCTGGGTAAATTCTGTGTCGTTTCTATTTCTGCATTTATTATTCTGCTATTATCTGTGCTGCTATTATTCTGCTGTGAGCTGTGTTGAAATCTGAATTGAATATTTTATAAGCTTCCGCAATTAATTTTTATAATTGATAGCATCACCCTATTCACCCCCCTCTAGGGTGAAATCGATCCTACAAGTGGTATCGGAGCTAGGAATAGAAGTCAATTAGTGTTTTCAAAATTCATGTTTCAAAAATCGGTTTTTGTTTTAAAAATTTGAATTTTTAAAATGGCTTCTTTTAATAATACTTTTGTTGAGGGTCGTTCCAATGTTATTCCTTCTATTTTCGATGGAATGGGTTTTTTGAATTGGAAATTGAAAATGGAATTTTATTTAAAATCTGTTAATATTAAATGTTGGGATATTATTGAAAATGGGTGTGATATAACAGATAAGAAAATTATCTCGATTAATGCTCTTGCTATGCATATATTATATTCTCATATTAATCAAGATAATTTTAGTTTCATCTCTCATTGTGAAAATGCACAGGAAATCTGGAATACTTTAAATGCAATATATGGTGCAAAAGTCAATAGCAATGAGAAATCCTCCACAACCAACTCAGTTAAAAAATTGCGCTTAACGGGATTTGTAAAAAGCGGTTGTGATGAGAATGATGATGATGATGGAGCAGCTGAGCTGGCGTTAATGATGAAGAAATTCAAAAGGTGGAACGGCAAATACGGAAATCCAGATCTAAATCAAAAATTAAAAAGCAGAATAATCAAAGCACTAGACAACTCGGAAGAACACAGGATCATTTGCAACAAACACTGTGATATCAAGTCCAATTATCCTCGATTTCAACGCGATTTTGAAAAGAAATCAAAACGGAGAAATACTACAGCCACGTGGAATACAAGTGATGAATATAATCAAAGTTCTAGCAGTAAGAGTGAGAAAGCAGATATGTGCCTTCATGGAAATATAACTGATAGCGACGATGACGAGCCAAGCGAGGTATCAAAACTTTCTCATTCTGAATTACTTATTTATTTCCACGAAGTGAAAGGCTGTTTTTAACGACTTAGGGAAAAATATGCCAAACTTGAATCACAAAAAGACAATTTGATAGAATTAAATGAACAACTTGACCAATTAGTTGAAAACTGTCAAATAAGGATCCCTAAGTGTGATAAGTGTCCAACGTTCGAAGAGGAAATTAAAAAATCAGAAATCAATATAAAATTACTTGAAAATGAAATTCTTATTATAAAAGAGAATGAAAATACTAGGAGAGAGAATTCTATTAAAAAGTGCACACAATTGTTAAACGAAAATGAATCTCTTAAAACACAAGTCCAACAATTGTCAACGACTTTAGATAAATTTTCAAAAAGTGAAAAATCGTTGAATATGCTATTAGGAAAGCAAACTGTTAATACGGTTAGACAAGGACTTGGATATAATAAATAGAAAATTGTTGAAAGTAATATTAATCGAGTTAATTCTATGTGCACAATTTATAGAAAATATGGACACAATCACAATAATTGTTGGTATAGACCCAAACATGTGAAAACTATACCAATTTGGGTTCCAAAAGTCATAAATATAAAATCACTCAAAGTTAAACAAATTTGGGTGCCGAAGGGAACAATTATAAATAGTTTTGGGTCTCCACAAAATTATTTTTCTAAATATTATGCCACTAACAACCATGGACCTATAAAAACAAATAGGTCACATAAATCTTTTCCCGTGTAGGTGTGGTGGCAGGCTAAGGAACAACAATAGTGTTCTCTGGATTTTGGCTGTTCCAGAAACACAACGGGCGATAAAGCAAAGTTCCTTAGCCTAGTATAAAGGTGACAGAATCACAATGGACAACAACGAAAAATATCGTAAAGGTAAAACATGTAAAAGTATATTTACGATATATTAAATGTGATAATCTGCACCATATTCTAAATTAAATCAGCCAATAATGTGATGATGAAAAAAAATGATGATTTTGATTCTGACTTATTCAAAATAGTTGGCCAATTATATTCTTATACCAAAAACACTATAAAATTCTCTAGATACTTTTAATTACTTCATATACATCAGTTTGGATTAAAAATAGTGTTTTGTTGGATGATAATACATTTGGTTATAATATGGCTAACTCTATATTCAATTTAGTTTCTATATAACAATTCAACTATATTGATTTCAAGTACAGATCTGAATCTCAAAATAACCCATTTAAATTCCAATATAGTTCAAAGCTTTAATATTTAAATGTTAAATTTAACAGTTTCATAAAAATCTCGATTAACCTCATTATTATTTAGTCTTGAAATGCTCCTCATTTGATTCAATATCATTTAAGTAATCTTAAATTACATTTTACTTGATATTTTATTTTAATTTATTTAAACGTGAAATATTCATTAAGTCAATCCAGTTATAAAAATCATACCTTTAGATTTCCCATTTAATAATTTCAAATCGAGTTAATTAAATAAATCCTTATTTAAATACCATTTTTAATAAATCCAAATTTATCTCCCAATCTTAATTATTCAATTTATTACAAGAAAATATTTTTGAAATATAGATTTACATAAATACTTAACCATATTATGTGTATTAAATCAATTCTAATTTAAATCAAATATTACTACTAAATCTATATATAAAATATCCATCTTAAAAATCAATATTTATTAAACCATATATTTCTTTCCACGATCATAGAAATTATTTCAAAATATATATATGGACCAACGGTGTCTGTATATATTTTCTATCATATGGTCAAGTGCTACGGATATTTATCATTTCAATCCGTCCACTAAATATATACGGGTGGATATCATTTCAACCCGTAATCCCAAATACAGTTAAATGAAAATCGCTTGGGTTTATCATTTCAACCCATAACGATTTTCTCATATCCTAAAGTCCGTTCGGGTATGTATCATTTCAACCCATAGTGAATACTATACTAACAGGGCACTTGCAGAGTGATAACAGATATGATAATAATATAACCACATGCATATATCATCAATAACAGTATAATATAAACAATAGGATATGGTGTCATATCCCACAAGTGAACAGTTATAGATAATAGTATAAATATAACAATTTAAATAACTACAACAGCATACTTCAATTGTTGTTTCAATTGAAATCAAAATTAATAAATATAAGAACGTTAATCATGAGTGATTGCTCACCTTTCGAGGCTAAAGAGAATATACAATGAAGTTTAGTTACGACTAGATAGACACAATTCGACGAAGAAAACAGGCACGACGAACAAAGCTGATAAATGGAAGAGAAAAATCGAATTCAAATTAGAACTAGATCGATGAAGATGAATGATATAAGTGAACTTGCAACTATATATATAGTTATATATAACTATTTACATATATAAAACATACTCTAAATTTAATATACATGTTAGGAACTGAGTTGATGATGTTTTGATGACAACAACCTTATATAGTTATTATACTTTACTTTATAAAATATATACTAACATTTCCATATATATATATATATATATATATAGGAAGTATATGCAGGTATCATCGAAGACTGATCAGTATAAAGACTCAAGCATCAAGATGAAGATTAGAGATTCAAGATTCAAGACTCTAGAGAATCAATATTTCAAGATCTCAAGATAAGTGTCTAGTATTTTGTTAAAGCTTCATAATAGCACTCTCATCTTTCTTCCAATTTTCTTTTGGGATGGAACCCAATTTCTATCGAAACCAGTGGCTTACAAACCCACGACAAGTAGCTTACAAACCTCCGACAAGTGGCTTATAAACCCACGAAAATCAAAATCATTTAAACTACTTTGTACAAGTTCTCGAGTCCTATGGAGGAGCTCTGCAGGAAGGTTCTTGCAATTTTAGTTTGAATAGATTTTTCAAAATGTTTTTAAATCTGTTTTCAAAATGTTTTAGCTTTCAAAATCATGTTTTCAAAAATGTTTACAAACTTTGTTTTAGCCTTGAAATATTCCTCCATTCTGATTTTAAAAACTTCTATTTTTAAAACATCAAAACTTATTCTGATTTTAAATATTACTTATATAATTGACGGTCTATATCAATTATATATATATATATATATATATTTAAAATAATGTTTTATATTCATTCTCTATCTCAAAATATTGTTTACGCACTTTATTTTGCTTTAGAGAAGTTTCAACTTGTTTTAAATTCAAATGCTTTTACAAAACAACATCTCTATAATTTTGAACTGAGGGATGTCGACATAAGGGGATACCCCATGTCGACATGGTGACAGTTGGATTCAAAATTCAAATTTCAAAAGAAGTGTCCCTTCGTTCAAAAACCTTTCGCCAATGGTTATGACTGTTGTGCATCTATATAAAGGCTTCCAAAACGAATTTTTTTAACAAATACTTTCTTATTTTCTTCACTCTTTCTTCTCCACCATTCCATATCCATAAAACTTCATATTTTCAAGATCGTGCCATCATTCTGCCAAATTCTCAATAGGAAATCAATTAGATACACTCTCTATTTGATTCTCCATCATTCTACTAAAGATCAAAGTGCTATTCAGAGTTATAGGATTAATTTGTATTTAAAAAGTCCATAGAGTCTATCCATTCAAAAGGATTGTTATTAAGAAGTATTAGGGTGATCTTGTGTCCCGTAAATCAAGAGAGTTTACCCCAGACTCGGAGATAGGAGGGTTCCTCAAGGCCTTAGAAATTGAGGGTTGTAATTTGGATATTGGCTTATAAAAATCTGTACAAGGATATTGCCTTGGTGCAGGACTGGATGTTGGAGGATTCCGAACCAGTATAAAATCCGGTGTGTTCTTTCCTTTTACTTGCTTTACTTTACTATTTGCATTTGTTATATGTTCTGTGATCATTCTGTGCTAGAATTCTGTTTAGATTTGTGTTGAAAGTTTTAATTTAGTCATATAGTTCATATATTCTTTAAAACACTATTCACCCCCCCCCCCCTCTAGTGTTATTTCTGCCTTAAGATCCTTAATCCGCATCCCCAACAGTTGGTATCAGAGCATTGGTTTTCATTGTTTTCATAATCTGAAACTTGCAAAATATAAAAATGGCATTTTTGGAAAATTGTGTTAAAACTGTTTTGAATCTATGCATTTCATCAAAGTATCATAAGTCTGCATATGGTTATTTTGAAAAATCAAGTTATCTACCGAATTGGTGTGTTATGCAGGGACAGACATGTTATATGGCTTTTGACGAATCAACACCCAATGGAAAAACTGTGCAAATTTAGATAGATAAATGGATACTTGATAGTGGCTGTTCGAGGCACATGACTGGAAATCCCGAGATACTCAAGGACATTACTTATCAAGATGGTGGATTAGTCAATTTTGGTGACAACTCTAAAGGATATGTGGTTGGCTTCGGCAATGTCGGTAACTCTGAAACTTTACTTATTTCTGATGTTTTATTAGTTAGGAACTTAAAACATAATCTGCTTAGCATAAGTCAACATTGCGATAAAGGTTTTAAAATTAAATTTGGAAAAGATAAATGTCACATTGAAGATGATAAGTCTAATATAATTTTTGAAGGTATTAGGAAGAAAAATATTTATATCCTTAGTATGAAAATTTCAAATGATAATCTATGTCTTTTGGCTAGTACAAGTGACCCTTGGGTTTGGCATAAAAGATTTGGCCATTTGAATTTCAAATTATTATTTAGGATATCAAAACTTGACTTAGTTAGAGGTCTACCCAAGATAAACTTTAAAGTAGATAGTATTTGTGATGCTTGTCAATTAGGAAAACTTAAGAAAAGTTCATTTAAATTAAAAGATGCTATTTCTATCTCTAGTCATCTAGAATTACTTCATTTAGATTTATTTGGTCCATCTCAAGTTCAATCAATTAACCATAGTAAATATGTTTTTGTTATAGTAGATGATTATTCAAGATATACTTGGACAATCTTTTTTAAATATAAAAGTGATGCTTTTGAAATATTTAAAAAACTTTTCTAAAAGAATTCAAAAACAACATTCTTTCAAAATTAAAACTATTCGAAGTGATCACGGTGGTGAATTTGAAAATGAAAATTTTGAGAATTTCTGTACTCAAAAGGGAATTACTCACAACTTTTCATTTCCAAGAACTCCACAATAAAACGGAGTAGTATATTGTAAGAATAGAACGATTCAAGAGTGTGCTCGTACAATGCTTTCTGATAGTAATTTACCTAAACATATTTGGGCTGAAGAAGTTGCTACAGCTTGTTATATATTAAATAGAATTTTAATTAGACCATTAACAAATAAAACTCCATATGAATTACTTTATAATAAGAAACTTATAGTAGATTATTTTAAAGTCTTTGGGAGTAAATGTTTTATACTTAATACAAAAGATAATTTAGATAAATTTGAACCAAAAGTTGATAAAGGATTCTTTATTGGTTATTCTAATAGAAGCAAAGCATTTAGAGTTTTTAATTTAAAAACTAATGCTATTGAAGAAACTATGCATGTATCTTTTGATGAAAATCTTAAAGATATTGTACAAATAGATGATGAAGAAGATTTTATAAATTTAAATCAATCTAGTGAAACTATTAGTGAAATAAATCAACCTAATAAGAGATTTAAAATATCAAAAGATCATCCTATAGAAAATGTTTTAGGAAATATTGAATCTGTAGTAAGAACTAGAAATCAATTAAGTAGTATGAGTAATGTAGCCTTTATATCAACAATTGAACCTAAAAATCCAAAGGAAGCATCGTCTGATGATTCATGAATTCTTGCTATGCAAGAAGAATTGAATCAATTTACCAGAAATGATGTATGGGAACTTGTTCCTAAACCTGAGGATAAAAGTATAATTAGAACTAAATGGGTTTATAAAAATAAAATGAATGAACTCGGTGAGGTCGTAAGAAATAAAGCTCGTTTAGCCGCGCAAGGTTATTGTCAAGAAGAAGGAATTGACTATGATGAAACCTTTGCTCCCGTAACAAGATTAGAAGCTATAAGAATTCTACTTGCTTTCGCTAATTATAATAATTTCAAATTATATCAAATGGATGTTAAAAGTGCTTTTCTAAATGGTTTTGTAAAAGAAGATGTTTATGTTGAACAACCTCCACTTTTTGAAGATAATAAATTTCCAAACCATATATACAAGTTAAAGAAAGCTCTATATGATCTAAAACAAGCTCCTAGAGCCTGGTATGAAAGACTAAGATCATATTTACTTCAATCTGGTTTTGAAATTGGTAAAGTAGATACAACACATTTTATTAAAAGAAATAATCAAGATATTAAACTGGTTCAAATATATGTAGATGATATAATCGTTGGATCAGCTAATAACATAATGAATAAAGAATTTTCAGATATAATGACTAAAGAATTTGAAATGAGTCACATGGGAGAATTAAGTTTCTTCTTAGGGCTTCAAATTAAACAACTAGAAAATGGAACCTTCATAAGTCAAGAAAAATATGCTAAAGACTTAATCAATAAATTTGGTTTAAGCACCTCTAGTGGGAAACCAACTCCAATGTCAACAAACGTAGGTTTAAGTAAAGAAGATAAATCAAAAGATATTGATCAAACTTTATATAGGGGAATGATTGGTTCGCTACTCTATATAACAGCGAGTTGTCCTGATATTATGCATAGTGTTTGTCTCTGTGCAAGATACCAATCACAACCTAAATAAACTCACTTAAAAGCTATTAAAAGAATTTTAAGATATGTAAAATACACTTTAGATTATGGTTTATTTTATTCTAAAAATAATACTTTTGATTTAATATCATATTGTGATGCTGATTATGCTGGTTGTAAATCAGACCGAAAGAGTACAAGTGGAACTTGTCACTTTCTAGGACATTCACTGGTTTCCTGGTTCACCAAGAAACAAAATACTGTTTCCTTGTCAACAACTGAAGCAGAGTATATATCTGCTGCTCTGGCATGCTCACAAGTCATATATATGCAACAAACTTTAAAAGATTTTGGAATTAACATAAGTAAATCACCAATATATTGTGATAATATTAGTGCAATAAATCTATCTAAAAATCCAACTCATTATGCTAGAACTAAACATATTGATATAAGACATCATTTTCTTAGAGATAATATAACTAAAGAAATAATAACTCTAGATTATATAAATACTAAAAAACAAATTGCTGATATATTAACTAAACCATTAACCGAACAGAATTTTACTAAATTTAGAAGAGAATTAGGTATTTGTTCAAAATCTGAAATATAAAATAATATAATATAATAATCAATAAAAATTCAAAATAAAAATTACATTTTTTGAAGAACATGTCGACATTCCCCATCTCATGATGTCGACATACCCAACAAAAATTTGAAAATTGAATTTCCCTCCAAAGTTATTTATTTGGTTATTTATCTATTTATTTCGTTTTCTCTCCTCTTTCTTCACTATATTCTCTGTAAATAACTTCTGAAATAATAAAATAATGACCTCCTCTTCTACTAATGAACCCACTTCACCCACATCTCCTCATTCTGGTCCATTTCAACGAACTACGCACGCTCGAGTGATCAAATTGCAAGAGAAGATGAAAGATATCCTTCAATTGATGACTGAAATTCAAGTAAGTCAACTTAGGATGGCTAGAGAACAAAAAAGGCAAGGGAATATTATTAGGAATGTACAAAAATTCCTTATGGATAACCGTACAAATCCTATTAATATTGAAGACTCTTCATAAGCCATGGAATCCGAGGAAGAAGAACCTATGGAAGAACCACAAGAAGACCAAGAGGAAGATCAACCTTTACCTCAACCCGAAGTCCCAATGAATACGGACGAGAGCGTTATTTGCGTTGGTGAGATCCTTGTTGATGCTAATGGAAACATAATTGAACAACATGGAAACTTTTGTCTCCACTGCCCCAATTGTTCTATTCATAAGTCTCCAATAGTTAAGGATCGCCATTAAAGCGTACTTTCATTTTTATTCTTTATTTTAAATTGTTTTGTTTGTTTGTGTTTATGTATGTTCTTATATATGTTGTAATAACTAAAATGTGTTCAATTAGACTCATTGTTTCATGCTTGTCTATACATATTATTTGTTCATACTAATCATTCTTCAATTCTTAAGTAGTTAATAGTTTTTGCTGATGACAAAGGGCGAGAAAGTTATAAAAATATATGTGCTTGGTGTAAGGGGGATTCATGGAGTAAGGGGGAGTTGTAGTTTTAAGAAGAAATCATAGAGTTATGGGGAGTTATGGTATGGTAAGAATATTTTATAAATAAAGGTTGTCATCGATATTGTTAGGAACTGAGTTTATGATGTTTTGATGACAACAACCTTATATAGTTATTATACTTTACTTTATAAAATATATACTAACATTTCCATATAGATATATATATATATATATATGTATATAGGAAGTATATGCAGGTATCATCGAAGACTGATCAGTATAAAGACTCAAGCATCAAGATGAAGATTAGAGATTCAAGATTCAAGACTCTAAAGAATCAAGATTTCAAGATCTCAAGATAAGTGTCTAGTATTTTGTTAAAACTTCATAATAGCACTCTCATCTTTCTTCCAATTTTCTTTTGGGATGGAACCCAATTTCTATCGAAATCAGTGGCTTACATACCCACGACAAGTAGCTTACAAACCTACGACAAGTGGCTTTCAAACCCACGAAAATCAAAATCATTTAAACTACTTTGTACAATTTCTCGAGTCCTATGGAGGAGCTTTGTAGGAAGGTTCTTGCAATTTCAGTTTGAATAGATTTTTCAAAATGTTTTTAAATCTGTTTTCAAAATGTTTTAGCTTTCAAAATCATGTTTTAAAAAATGTTTTCAAACTTTGTTTTAGCCTTGAAATATTCCTCCATTCTGATTTTAAAAACTTCTATTTTTAAAACATCAAAACTTATTCTGATTTTAAATATTACTTATATAATTTACGGTCTATATCAATTATATATATATATATTTAAAATAATGTTTTATATTCATTCTCTATCTTAAAATATTGTTTACACACTTTTTTTTGCTTCAGAGAAGTTTCAACTTGTTTTAAATTCAAATGCTTTTACAAAACAACATCTCTACAATTTTGAACTGAGGGATGTCGACATAAGGGGATACCCCATGTCGACATGGTGACAGTTGGATTCAAAATTCAAATTTCAAAAGAAGTGTCCATTCGTTCAAAAACCTTTCGCCAATGGTTATGACTGTTGTGCATCTATATAAAGGCTTCCAAAACGAATTTTTTTAACAAATACTTTCTTATTTTCTTCACTCTTTCTTCTCCACCATTCCATATCCATAAAACTTCATATTTTCAAGATCGTGCCATCATTCTGCCAAATTCTCAATAGGAAATCATTTAGATACACTTTCTATTTGATTCTCCATCATTCTACTAAAGATCAAAGTGCTATTCAGAGTTATAGGATTAATTTGTATTTAAAAAGTCCATAGAGTCTATCCATTCAAAAGGATTGTTATTAAGAAGTATTAGGGTGATCTTGTGTCCCGTAAATCAAGAGAGTTTACCCCAGACTCGGAGATAGGAGGGTTCCTCAAGGCCTTAGAAATTGAGGGTTGTAATTTGGATATTGGCTTATAAAAATCTGTACAAGGATATTGCCTTGGTGCAGGACTGGATGTAGGAGGATTCCGAACCAGTATAAAATCCGGTGTGTTCTTTCCTTTTACTTGCTTTACTTTACTATTTGCATTTGTTATATGTTATGTGATCATTCTGTGTTAGAATTCTGTTTAGATTTGTGTTGAAAGTTTTAATTTAGTCATATAGTTCATATATTCTTTAAAACACTATTCACCCCCCCCCCCTCTAGTGTTATTTCTGCCTTAAGATCCTTAATCTGCATCCCCAACAATACATACATTTCAAATCATTGTTTCTAAACCAAACACATATACAATAAAAAAAATCAAACATACATGCAATATATGTGTTGAAATAATACTTATTAAAATAAAAACTTATATATAATATATGTTCATTGCAACATATCAACTGCCGCGTATATAACTTTTAAACTTTATCTTATAAAATATAAACTGTATAAACTTTTATAACTTAATAAACTTTATATTATAAATATACTATATACACTTAAAACCTACGCATGTGATACTTATATTTAAATAATAATAATATAACCATTATGACATAAACCGCTTAGACATGCTTAAAATTTACTTTCAAAACCGTTATAAATACCATATACTTACTGATCAAATGTATAAACTCGAATGCTTATATATATATATATATGATTTTCGTTCTTTTTCTCACTCACATATTTTTTTGTTTCCAGTACATTGCATTAAGAAAGAGTAATATATAACGAAACCAACAAAACCCCAAAAAGATTCAAAAAAAAGTGTATATATTATTAAATCTCCTTATATTGTTTCATTTAATAACATGATATGAAAAGCTTCACTTAAATCAAATTCATGTTTAAAATATTATATATAAAAAAACAAAATACTAAGCTTAAACAAATTAGAACAAAATGCATCTTTACATACATCAGCCGAAAAACAGAAATTTTATTTTATAAACTAATATAACAACATATATACATATATACACAAATACATTTATAAATATAAAAGAATAACTTTGACATACATATATATATACAAACCATATAATAGACACTGCAAAATTTGTATAATATATTATTAAACTGGAAACAGGGAAACCTAAGATAATATAACCCATGTAACAAATTCACTGATATATATATATACTAACAAACAGAAGTGTTATACCTAATATATGCGAACGTATGCAAGCTAGTGGTGACGAGTGTCTGATGGGTGATGGCGATAGGGGTATCGGCTGTTATGGCCTTCAAGAGGCGCTGTAACAACTTGGGAAAGAAAGCAAATAGACTTCAGGGAGGAAGAGGAAGCAATGGTAGGTATCAACCCAAAGCTGTAAAGGCAGAGGAAAACACTTTGCATAGTTTAAGGTGAGCTTTAAATTTTTAATAAATACAAAAGTATCTTAGTTTATACGTTTATAATTTTCCAACTGTAGTGTATATATATAATGAATGGTCATAATGAAAGAAGTGGAAACAGGGAGCGTAGGAAAGGAAAGGTTAGAAAAATAAAATTTTCACCCTTAAATTCCGGAGATTAATAAGGTAACATACCTCTTTAATGAAATGTACATCAACGGTCACATGCTAAAATTTAGCTGAAAGTTTAAAGAAATGAGGGGAAGATGGGTTTTTAAATTAATCACTTCCCAGAATTAATATGTCAATGAAAAGGGAAAGGAGATGAATCAGGGAAACGTGGTATAACTTATATATAACTATTAAACGGATAGATGGAAGAAAAGGTGAGCAAGTGAGTAAAAGTGGAAACTGATTTATAAGCGAAATGGAATGTGAGCTGTTGCCTGGGAAGAAAATGGAACAGTTTAAAAATTAAAGGCAATGGACTGCTGAAATTAAATGAGTATAAAACGTGTAAAAGTTATATGCTGAAACTGATATAAATTTCAATTATTATTATAAAATGCGGAATAACAAAAGGCAAGGACGATGATTTCAAAGTTTATTAATGGCTAGGAATGGGGAAGTCTACCTGTGAATTGGAAAAATTATTAAGCAATTGAAATTTTAACGGTAGAAAAAGTAACAGCTACACACTGTTTTAGAAACAAACAAAGAAATTAATAGCCTGATTGGACAGCAAGAATAAATATGGAAGGATGTATTATAAAGGCAAAATGAACCGTTTGAAAATAAATAAAAGAAATGATGGCAAATAAAACAGCTGTGCCTTGAATTTCCCAAAATAAATTATTTTGTCAACATCAATTATTACTGACTTAAATTGAACAAAATCACACCCTAAAATATACTTTCTTAATTTTTGATGAAAATTTATCATTTGCCACATTTAACTATACGTAATCCAAATGTAAAATTTCATTTCAAAATATTATTATTTAAAATTTCTCAAAAATCAAATTAAATACGCTAAATAAAACCATCAAAAATCAACAAAATTTTACGGGTCATTACATAAATAGAGGAAACATCTTTGGTGAGAATGCTCTGGAAATCATCACCCTCTCCATGGTCGCAATTAACCCGATGGTTACGTTACCATCCCAGCAAAACCCATAGATAAATGTAGACACTCTGCGCCCCTCGATTACGCCATGGAACCCGCCACAGATCGTAGTTACATCCCGGGTTACGTTGCCATCACGGCAAAGTCCATGTAACTGTAGGCATCAACGCCCTCGATTTTCGCTGCCAAATGAAACTTCACCACTCCCACATAGGTCGCAGACAACATCAGTAAAGTCCCAATGTATCCTTAGGCTATCACCGCCTCTCGACTTTCGCTATGTCTCCATTGGTCGCAGTCTACCAATGTTACGTTGCCATAATGGCAAAATCAAACGTAGATCGTTGGCTATCATGGCACACACGACTTCCGCTGTGGTCCACGTTAGATCGCAGTGACATCGAGTTACACTATTGTCACAGTATAACCCAAATGTCTCTGTAGACATTAGTGCCCTCGACTTTCACTACCCACATCAAAAAATCCTCAAGAACTTTGGTTTGTCCGGACTTCCTTCCAGGATTCAATTTAGAGCCTCCCCCTTAGGGCTCGAGGCAGAACCACCCCGTGGATCTCCTATGAAGTTCATTTCAATGGGAGCGCCTTTTTCTCCGGAGCCAGTCTGAAAATATTTTGCACTCATCCACAATTGCTTCCAATTCCCATTTGGGTTAACACATCAATTCTTATCTCAATTGATATTCAATTATAGACAGTTTGCACTCTGACCAACTTGTATTAAGAAAATAGCTTGAACTCTTTTGAAATAGACAAGTAGTTATAAAATAGCAATAAAATAGTTAAGTAATCACAAAATATTTGTAAACAGTTAAATAGTTTGTAGAATAATTAGAGAGTGGCAAAATAGTTGTACAATAATAATTAGTTTGTAAGTAGTTGTAAAATAGTGATTAGTTTGTAAAACAGATGTAAAATAGTAATTAGTTTTCAAAATAATGGTAAAATAAGCATAAGATAGTTTGGGTTTTAAAAAGAAAGGTTGTATAATAAATAGCTAGAAAAATAGATTTAAAATAGTTTATATTAAAAACAATATATTTGAAAATAGTTTCAGAGTTCAATTTCCCAATCTCTGTTTCCAATTAACTTTCAATTCAATTTAACTTAACTTCAATTCCCTTCCTAGATTCAAATCAATATCCATTTGAATTTTAAACTTATCCAACTTCAATTTCACTTCAAATTAATTTAATTCAAATTTTCCATTTGAATTTTATGCTTATCCATATTCAATCACATTTCAATTACTTCAAACCAAATTCAGTTTGTACTAATTCTATTCAAATCTCAACTTTAAACTCTCTTGAATTATGTAAATTCGAGTGAAATTTTTAAATGTTGATTTAATTCTTAAATCAATTTAACCTTTATCTTTAATTTAACAGCCAAGTTTTTTTTAAATAATTTAATCTAAGCCCAAATTCCCAATATTCACTACAAATTACCTTCAGTTAACTTATTTCAAAGTTCAAATTAAAGTTCAAAACTTTTTAAATGATTTAATCATCAAAATCCAATCTATTATCCAATTTTAACTTCAAATCCAATTCCTAACAAATTTTCAGCAAGCTCATTTCTAACATTTAAATCTTTAAATTCAAAACAATTTTCCCTTTCATAAGTTCAATCTTATTTCTATTTTATTTCAGTCATTGATGTATATTGCCTCGATCCATTTCTTAATTCATTTTAAACCAATCTGATCCACAATTTAAAAATTATAAATAACAACAGGATATCATGATAAAATAAATAAACATCCATACTATTTTAAAACATCCATTCATAGCATCCATACCCATTCCCAGATCTCAAACCCGTTTTGAGATCACACATAACTCCTATTTCAACTAACCATTTAACTTCCCTAAGTTAGATCTCAATTTCATCTTGAAATTTTCAATTCAGGTTGTTTGTTAAACTTATTTAACTCCCCTTAAGTTAAATTCAATTTATTTAATCCAGTCAACCGTACTCAAATTTGAATTCCCACTTCAAATTTTAAACTTCACATAAATAACCTTCCCACTTATAAGTTCAAAAAAAACTTATCACTTAGGGTTTTCACATCACATTCCAAGGAAAAATTCAAAACTCAACCTTAGAGTTTATTTCAAATCATTTTTAATATTATGTATATCCCACATATGTACATATTTATTTCATTTGCTCACCAGGTCATACTTTAAATCTTAAACCATTCTTGGTTTTTAGTTCAAAACATTTTTCTTTTAAAAATTTAAAACAACTCTTGTTTTAAAATAAAATTCCTACATTCAAAAATATTATTCATTATATCTTTTAACATTTTTTAAACAATTTAAATTTTCTAGACTTAGATTTAAACTTCACACTTTAAATCTTCCCAATTTACAAGTCATGCTTACTTAAATTGTTACTTCCTTAAAATATTTCATTCTGCTTTTCATTAGCTATCATTAGAATACTAACATCACATTGTTAAATACCATAACCGTTTTTTGATGATAACCAAGATTATCATATTCGGAAACCAATTCACTATATATTATCTTATAATTTGTAGAAAATCAGGGTCACTTAATTCAACCTTTTGAAAACTCTTCTACAAATTCAGGATTTTGTTTTCTGGTTTGAATCCATTTCTAGCTTATCTTATTTATATAGTTCATATTATCCAATTCCCATCTGGTTGTATTTTTATTACCACTTAATTCTTATTATTATTTTAATTCAAATAATGTTACAACTGTTGAGTCACAGCTTCTATGAAGATTTTGATTGCTGACAACAATATTAAAGCGATCGACAAATCAAGACGTACATATGGTACTCTAGATTATAGGTTGATTATTTGATGTTATAATAGTAATAAAATTGTCAAAATCTATCCTCAAATAATCATGCACAAAATATAATATATATATATATATATACACACATTTATATAGGTTGTGCACTTTATTGTGCAACTTAACAGAGACCGGTCGACCGGTCCAAAAATGAACGGTCGACCGTTCCTGTTGAATGTGCACAATAAACGTGCACACATGTACATAACGACTATATTTTTAAAAACCTGTCTACCGGTTAGTTTTTGACCTGTCGACCGTTTTTAAACAGAGAACAACTTCTTCCAAAAGACACATCTTTCTTCAATAGTTGCGTCTCTTCTTCTTCATCAATGATCATAACTTTTGACTGCAACTTTTCACCAAGGGTTATAACTATTTTCTCTCTATAAATACACATCAATATCATTGATTAAAGTAATAAGTTTTATTAAGATTATATATGCTCTCTATCTATTCTTTGAATTCACTTGCATTCAAAAAGCTCTAAACTACTTTCATTCCTTATTGAATCATTGACACTATCTCATATATTTTGATTCAATAAGCAATATAAATTCCATAATCTTCACAAACATCATTCACAATTTGAGGATAAGATTATAGGAAAAGTGTACTACAAGTGACAAATCCGTGTTTACAAGAACACAAGTTGTCAACAAAAATTGTATTTGTTTTTGTTGAAGTCCTCGTGTTGTAAGAGGCAAGTGTTGAAGCCCTCAGTGTTGTAGAGGCGTGAAATCCCGTTCGGCTGTTCGGGTAATTGTAAACCTGTTCCTCCGGGTGAAGCGAGGTTGTAATTAGTGAAAATCCAGATAGTAGTCTGGGACTGGACGTAGGACGGTGCTCCGAACCAGTATAAAAATCTCTGGTGTGATTTTTCTATTTTTTTATTTACAATGCTATTATAATCTATTTCTGCATTTGTATTGTAATCCATATTAAACGATCCGTGTATACTATATTAGCACATATAATTGTATATACACCGCACTTTCATTTGGTATCAGAGCACGGTCATTATATAACCGTAACACAGTTATTTGATATATTCTTGTAATATGGCAAATAACGCAAGTACTAGCACTCAAAACATCACTTACACAGAAGGGCAATCGACACAAAGACCTCCATTTTTCAATGGTCTTAACTATAGTTATTGGGCAACACGTATGTCATTCTTTATGCAATCAAGTAGCTATGATGCTTGGAATGCTACTCAAAGAGAAATAGTGAATCCAACAACTGATTATTCAGAATGGACTGTGGCTGAGAAAACGGCAGCAGCCGTAAATGCAAGAGCAATAAATATGTTGTTCTGTGCATTAGACCAAAATGAATATAATCGTGTTAGTATCTGTACTACTGCATATCAAATTTGGCAAACGCTAAAAATCACTCATGAAGGTACTAACAAGGTTAAACAAGCCAAAATAGCCATGCTGAAAAGTCAATTTCAAAATTTTAAAATAAAACCAAATGAAACAATCAATGACATGTATTCACGGTTTCAAACTATTCACCATGCACTTATTGGGTTAGGACAAAAGTATTCCGATTTTGATGTTGTTTCAACAGTCCTACATTCTCTGACTAATGAATGGGAAGGAAAAGTATTAGCAATTGAAGAAGCTAATGATCTTTCCGTCATGAAGCCAGATGAATTGATAGGAAATTTAATGTCCTATGAAGCAAATTTGCAGGCTAGAAAAGAACAGAAAGAAGAAAAGAAAAATGTAGCATTTCATGTTGAGAAAGATGAAAATGAATCAGATTCTGAAGATGAAGATTTGGCGTTCATTGCTAAAGGTTTCAAAAAATTCCTAAAATATCGAAAAGCCAGTCGCTACAATAAAAGGAAACCTGGATCAAATAAACCATCTTCATCTGCTATAGAATGTTTCAACTGCCATAAAAAGGGACACATGCAGAAGGATTGTCCAGAACAAAAGAAAAAGTCAGAAAATGACAAATTCAAATATAAGAAGGACAAATCAAAGAAACGAGCCTTCTCAGTAACATGGGATGATTCAGAGTCATCTTCATCAGAAAGTGAAAGTGATTCGGAGAATGAACAAGCTAATGTTTGTTTTATGGCAACAGAAGATGAGGTACAAATTCCTACATTTGATGAATTACTTGATATTAATGCTGAGTTGATAATCAAATATAAAGACATAAAACGTCAATTAAAAGTAGTCAAAGCAGATTTAAGTAGAGCAGAGTTTGAACGAGATATGTTAAAAGATGAGAAGAAAATATTAGAAGAAGAACTTGAAAATATTCAAGAATCATCATCTAATGTTGACTCTCAAATATCTCTTTTGAGTCAAGAAATAGAAGCTCAAAAAGAGAAAAATAATGCTCTCACTACTGAAAATCATGAACTTAAAGCAAAAGTCAAAATTCTAGACCTAGAAAAAGCTAGTTTACAAACAAAGTTTGATGACATTACTCAAAATGTTTCTAACTTTAACAAAGGTCGAGAAAATTTGACTAAAATCATTGAAAGTTCACAATCTATTTCAGATAAACAAGGTTTGGGATATAACAAACATAAAACTAAGAAACATCTTAGAAATAAAAGGAAGAAGAAAGTACAAAAAACTGAAGCTAAGAAAAATCTTAGTTTATTATATTTCAAACCAAAACCAATAGTGAAATTTCAAAAGAAAGATGTCAAGACTATCAAAATATGGGTTCCTAAAACAAATAACAATTTGATTAGGAACAAATACATTCAGCAATTCATGAATACTGTGCATCTTAATAATAATTATATATATAAAGGGGATACCGGACCCAAATGGGTTTGGACTCCTAAGACCTAACTCTTAGGACCCTATGAAAAGTGGGTACCATGAACTTAATTCTATGTTTGCAGGTCCCACTGAAGAAAAGAGGAAAGTGGATATTGGACAGTGGTTGCTCAAAGCATATGACGGGAGACAAGAGCTTACTAACAAATATTAAATACTCAGATGGTGGCTCAGTCACTTTTGGAGACAATTCAAAAGGTTATATCATCGGCAAAGGCGATGTGAGCAATTGTGGTACATCTAACTTACCTCTTATTACTAATGTCATGCTAGTTAGAAATTTAAAACACAATTTACTTAGTATTAGTCAGTTATGTGACAAGGGTTTTATAATTTCCTTTTCAAATAATAAGTGTAGTATTTTAGATAAAGATCATAATTTGGTTTTTGAAGGTTATAGAGACAGAAATATATATATTCTAAATATGAATATTAATCATAATTCAGATATGTGTCTTATGGCTAATGACAATGATCCATGGCTATGGCACAAACGTTTCTGTCATATAAACTTCAGAACTATTGACAAGCTAGCCAAAAACAATCTAGTTAGAGGACTACCCAAAATGAGTTTTAAAGTTAACAACATTTGTGATGCATGTCAATTAGGAAAATTGACCAAATCATCATTTAAATCCAAGAAAGTCATATCAACATTACAACCGCTTGAGTTACTGCACATGGATTTATTTGGACCTACTAGAGTTCAATCAATAAATCACAGTCAATATGTGCTTGTAATTGTTGATGATTTCTCTCGTTATACATGGACAATTTTCTTAAAAAATAAAAGTGATACTTTCGATCATTTCAAATCTTTCGTCAAAAGAATTCAAAAATCAAAAGGGATTAAAGTTAAAAATATAAGAAGTGATCATGGCGGAGAGTTTGAAAATAATGAATTTGAACATTTTTGTACAAAGAAAGGTATATATCATAATTTTTCGTTTCCCAGAACTCCACAACAGAACGGAGTAGTAGAACGAAAGAACCGAACTTTACAAGAATGTGCAAGAACATTATTAAATGGAACCACCTTACCAAAACACTTCTGGGCAGAAGCTGTTGCAACTGCCTGTTATGTTTTAAATCGTGTGTCCATAAGACCTCTTACCAAGAATACTCCTTATGAATTGTTTAACAAAAGAAAGCCCAAAATCTCATACTTCAAAGTTTTTGGTTCTAAGTGCTTTATTTTAAATACGAAAGACCAGCTTGGAAAATTCGATCCAAAAGCCGATGAAGGAATATTTGTCGGTTATTCGGAACGAAGTAAGGCCTATCGAATATTTAATAAACGAACCAAAACTATTGAAGAATCACTTCATGTATCTTTTGATGAAATCTATCAGCATCCTCACACAATATCAGATGATGACGAATCAATAGTCATTAATAATCCAATCATCTCAAATACTGATTCTGACTCAGAAGTAATTATTGAGAATACTCCTCAAATATGTGAATTACAATCACCACCAAGAATATTAAGAGACCATCCGGCCCAAAATATAATAGGTGAAATAACATCACATGTCAGAACAAGGAGTCAACTCAATCAAATGGGTCATGTCGCTTTTCTCTCAAATATCGAACCCAAGAATTCAAAAGAAGCTGCTACAGATGATTACTGGATCATTGCCATGCAGGAAGAACTAAATCAGTTTGAGCGCAATGACGTTTGGGAACTTGTTCCGAGACCAACTGATCAGTCAGTAATTGGTACTAAATGGGTCTATAAAAATAAGGCTGACGAACAAGGAAATATCACCAAAAATAAAGCAAGATTAGTAGCACAAGGATACAATCAGGAAGAAGGTATCGATTATGAAGAAACTTTTGCACCAGTTGCTCGACTAGAAGCTATTAGAATTCTATTATCTTTTGCTTGTTATCATAATTTCAAACTTTATCAGATGGATGTCAAAAGTGCTTTTCTCAATGGATTTATCAAAGAGAATGTCTATGTCGAACAACCACCTTTATTCGTACATGAAAAATATCCTGACCATGTGTTCAAACTTAAGAAAGCTCTGTATGGTTTAAAACAAGCACCTCGTGCTTGGTATGAACGTTTACGTAGCTATCTTATTAATTCAGGATTTGAAATAGGCAAAGTCGATCAAACTTTGTTTATTAAACATTCTCGAAATGATATTCTGGTTATCCAAATATATGTAGACGATATCATCTTTGGTTCAACAAACGATAAACTCTGCAAGGAATTTGCAAGTATTATGACCAAAGAATTCGAAATGTCTCATATGGGAGAACTATCTTATTTTCTTGGACTTCAAATCAAACAACTTTCAAACGGTATTTTTATCAATCAAGAAAAATACTGTGAAAATCTTATCAAACGCTTTGGATTACAAAATACATCTGGTAAACCAACTCCTATGAGTACAACTACACATCTTGAAAAAGATGAAAGTGGTAAGAATGTTGACCAGAAATTATATCGAAGCATGATTGGTTCTCTTCTTTATCTTACAGCTAGTCGTCCAGATATATTAATGAGTGTTTGTTTATGTGCTCGTTTTCAAGCCGATCCAAAGGAATCACATTTACGAGCAGTGAAACGTATAATTCGTTATCTAAATAATACCAAAGATTTTGGTCTTTTCTATCCAAAAGAATGTCCATTTGAATTAGTATCATATAGTGATGCTGATTTTGGTGGCTCACGGACGGATAGAAAAAGTACAAGTGGTACGTGCCATTTTATTGGAAAATCACTTGTCTCTTGGTTTAGTAAGAAACAGAATTGTGTTTCACTATCAACATGTGAAGCTGAATATATATCAGCGGCTCTCGCTTGTACTCAAGTACTATATATGCAACAAACACTTCAAGATTTCGATATACATTTATCGAATTCTATTATATACTGTGATAACACGAGTGCAATAAATCTCTCTAAAAATCCAGTAAATCATTCTAGAACCAAACATATTGATATCCGTCATCATTTCCTTAGAGATAATATTGAAAAAGGTAATATACATCTTGAATATGTTCACACTGACAATCAAATAGCCGATATTTTCACTAAACCATTACTTGAATCTAGTTTTATTAAACTACGAAGAGAGCTTGGCTTAGTATCTCGGAAAGATCTAGAATAGAATAAGTAACCTTCAAACTTAGGCTATATATTTTTCAAATAATTCTTAAATTTCAGCCTATAACAAACTATACCTATTTTTATAACTTTTTTTATCTATCATTGTTTTTGTTTACGGCTAATTATCTCTAACAAATCCTATCCTCAAGTTCATTGGCAAACTTTTTTCTATATAAACGTTTGAAAAATACACTTTCATTCATTCACCTTCTTGCTGAAAATTATAAATCACCTTAAACAAGCTACCATGGCACACATTTGCGACAAATGCGCAGAGGAATCTCATATTTCTATCACTAGCTCGGAGTCGGAGGAACAATATTCTCCGATTACACCGAAACAAAGGCCGGAATGCCCTCACCATTGTTTTCGCACACCTGGCCATACTCCAACATCCAAGCGTGCAAAGAAAGCACTATTCTGCTCTCCGCGCACGAAAGCGCAAATCGATGAAATTCATCACTACCAAAAGCATCAAATTGATCTTCAACGACAACTACATTATGGTCAAAACCTACTATACCATGAACAACAACGTACTTCAACTCGTTTATCCGCTTTAGAACGAATGGCTTCATTCTTCTGCGGTTCAAACAAACACGATGTTCATGAACCAATGCCGTCAAGACCATCGACTTCAACAACTCCAAACTCTTGGGATAAAAACTATAACGAGAATGAAGGAGCTCGATATAAGTGGAGTCCGTGGGCTAAACGCATTGAAAACGACAAGAATTCTAATAACAACTCACCTTCTCATTAGAATTCCATAATGTATATTATTTTGCTTTCATATATAATTCTTGTAATACAGTATATTTTTGCAATAATAACATAATATATAATATATTAATTCGACTCGTTTTCAAAATTTTTGCCAAATTCTGCATTTTTGCACACAGAGCCAAACCGGTCGACAGCCTAAAATATGACCGGTCGACCGTTTTGCTCTCTGGTTGAAAACGGTCGACCGGCAATACGCAAGCGGTCGACCGGTCGGCAGTTATTTCTTTTTTTTTTTTTTTTTATACTTCACGTATATATTTTTGCCACCAACCCTCTTTACTTTCTACTCTCTACTGAAAATTTTCCCATTTCCAAACCCTAGTTCATATTCTCAAGCTTCACAAACTCTCAAATTCTCTTCAATGGCTCCTCCTCAGAAAAAATCAAAGAAAAGAGCAACATCAGAAACTTCTTCTCTTACTCTCTCTGCTAGAAAATGGCTAGAATCTCCGGTTGCAGTAACTAGATGGAATCAAATGACAAATTACAAATTCCATCCAGGCTCATTCATCAAATTCGACGATTTCACTGCATACGGTATTCAAAGATTAGCAAATAGATCTCGTATCTCTCCTCTTATTGATTTTTCTGTAAATAGCATACAAATTAATCATTTGATGATTAAGCTATTTTATGCGAATATGAATTTAGAGGAATATACTCCGGAAAATCCAAATGGAGTTATTTGGTCAGTAGTATGTGGCAAACGAATCTATCTCACTTATGATAGAATTGCTTCTATTTTGGGAATACCGAATAGGGGTGAAGAGTTTTCATCGACATTTTGTGAAGTTTTCACCCGGAATAGTACGAGTCATAAATTTATAGAAGATGATAGTAACGGCACCAAATCGATTGGGCTACGACCGACTGCAAGGTTGTTACACCATGTCCTAATGCACTCTCTATTTCCTCGATTAGGAAACTATGATGCCGTTTACAAAGATAATTTCAAGGCTCTTTATGCTATCTACGATGATATCGAAATAAATTGGGTTCACATGATTTTCGATGAAATTCTTAAGGTAAATAACTCTACTCGTCCACATTTCTTCTATAACGAGTATATTATGCGTATGTTGCTTGCATGTGGAGTCACACCCCCGGATTCGGCATATTCTACATCAAAGTGTATTGACTCCACTACTATCAAACGGATGAAGCTTCCTCCTCCATATGTTCATATTATGCCATTCGAACAATGGCAACAACGCGATACTCAAGAACAACAAGCTCCACCATCTCGTCGTCGTTCTGAAGATGTTAGATTATTGAAATCTAAATCATCTACAAGAGAATCTCTTGAAACCATCGCTCGGAATCAATTTTTACTTGAATCAAGACTAAAACGAATGGATTCGAAAATTGATAGACGATTCAATAAGGTAAAGTCATTCTTCGGCGCTATATGGGATGCTATATCATGTAGCACATCCGTCTCGACCCAACATCAAGACCCCGGAAAACGTCCGGCTCCTCCAACTTTTACTTGGTCGACATCCGAGGAATCCGGTGGTACAAGCGGACAAGGTCGTGGGGACAATGACGATGATGATCACGATGACGATGACGACGACGATGATGATGATGATGATGAGGAAGAGATTCAGTCGGAATGAAGTTAGTTTGTTTTTCTTTTCATTTCTTTAAAAACATATATGGCACTTGTACTAAATAGTGTCCATCTTTTTATTCGTAGTAGACTATGACTTGCATTGTACTTCATCAAAACATCCTATGTTTGAATGTATGCATTGTTCTCTTTGGTTTATATTTTCTATTGTTTACTCCTTTTTGTCGATGACAAAGGGGGAGAAAGGTGCTAATAATTGTTTGCAGGATGAAAGAAGCTAATAATTGTCTGCAGGAAATCACATATTCAGGGGGAGATCCTATACTTGAGTTTTTATATTGTCATCAATCAAAAAGGGGGAGAATGTTGAGTCACAGCTTCTATGAAGATTTTGATTGCTGACAACAATATTAAAGCGATCGACAAATCAAGACGTACATATGGTACTCTAGATTATAGGTTGATTATTTGATGTTATAATAGTAATAAAATTGTCAAAATCTATCCTCAAATAATCATGCACAAAATATAATATATATATATATATATACACATTTATATAGGTTGTGCACTTTATTGTGCAACTTAACAGAGACCGGTCGACCGGTCCAAAAATGAACGGTCGACCGTTCCTGTTGAATGTGCACAATAAACGTGCACACATGTACATAACGACTATATTTTTAAAAACCTGTCTACCGGTTAGTTTTTGACCTGTCGACCGTTTTTAAACAGAGAACAACTTCTTCCAAAAGACACATCTTTCTTCAATAGTTGCGTCTCTTCTTCTTCATCAATGATCATAACTTTTGACTGCAACTTTTCACCAAGGGTTATAACTATTTTCTCTCTATAAATACACATCAATATCATTGATTAAAGTAATAAGTTTTATTAAGATTATATATGCTCTCTATCTATTCTTTGAATTCACTTGCATTCAAAAAGCTCTAAACTACTTTCATTCCTTATTGAATCATTGACACTATCTCATATATTTTGATTCAATAAGCAATATAAATTCCATAATCTTCACAAACATCATTCACAATTTGAGGATAAGATTATAGGAAAAGTGTACTACAAGTGACAAATCCGTGTTTACAAGAACACAAGTTGTCAACAAAAATTGTATTTGTTTTTGTTGAAGTCCTCGTGTTGTAAGAGGCAAGTGTTGAAGCCCTCAGTGTTGTAGAGGCGTGAAATCCCGTTCGGCTGTTCGGGTAATTGTAAACCTGTTCCTCCGGGTGAAGCGAGGTTGTAATTAGTGAAAATCCAGATAGTAGTCTGGGACTGGACGTAGGACGGTGCTCCGAACCAGTATAAAAATCTCTGGTGTGATTTTTCTATTTTTTTATTTACAATGCTATTATCATCTATTTCTGCATTTGTATTGTAATCCATATTAAACGATCCGTGTATACTATATTAGCACATATAATTGTATATACACCGCACTTTCAACAACAACCAATTACCTTAATATATTAGAAAAACTATTATTTTATATATATATTAAAATATAAAATTATATAAAATCATTTTATAACAAAATAACAAATATGCCCTCGTATATACTACTCTCAACTCATTCTAGGGTACCACTGACCCTATCCTTAATTACTAAACCCAGCAGAGCCAAGGTTCTCGCTTAACCTTCTGCTCTGGTACCAAAATGTGACGACCCAAAATTTTCAACCTCGAAAATTCGACACTAATACATTCACGGTAGAAGCACCGAGCAATCGAATGTCGGAAATTTCATATTGTTAAAGAAAAGAAGAAGAATGTGGTAGAAGAACAAAAACAACAGCATATCATATTCGCAGCGGACTAAATATAATATCAAATAATAGCATTATACAAAGAAGGCTGTAATTGTTAATTTACATTAATACATCAGAGTTACAACCATTACAAAAAGACTAGACAGTTATGTCAACCTGTTCCAAACTACTATTAATGCCACACTAATACAAAGCGGTAAACTCCATACGTTCCTGCCATCCAGCTAATCTCATGGGCTTCAGAATGTCCTAACCTGAAAATCTGTAATACTCGATCTGACCCGAGAATTACCTCAAAGTAACACCCAGGTCAAGCTGGAAACCAACATGAGTAAACCCACATAAATTGAAAAACTAAGCTAAAAGTCATAAATGAAAAACCTGGGTAACTCGTGCTTCACTACGTAATCTTAACTTGTTATATCCATACTTATTTCACAAATCAATCCCAAGTACCACTATATTGTTTCAATAACCAGTGTACTTAAAATTTTCCATTCCAGCCTATTGATTTCACATACCAAAACTATAAAGAATTATTCTATTGATTTCACATATCAAAACTATAAAGAATTATTGTAGATTCCCAAATCGATGTGGTTTCGGGTATCTATTGATACCCGACCCCAGTCCCTTCGATTCCAATGTTATACTTTAAGCTAAATTGTTTACATTTAAACAATTTAATTTATATTCAGGACTTCACATTCATACATAATTCCTTCGATAGATACCCCAAATATCATAGTTCAACCCAAATGTCTCATATCACAAAGCATCACAATCACATATCATAGATATCAAATAATCTAAGTCATTCAATATATCTTAATCATCTATAAGCAAGACTAATTTAGTCACACCATTTCTAATTAATTTAAATTAATTAAATTAATTACTTCATTCACTTTTAAATCGTGCTTACTTAACATTAATTAATTACAAACCAATTAATTAATTATCCCTTAATCATCCATCATAATTTATTATCCTCGATTTATTATTCTTAACTTACACTAAGTACTTGGTCTTTACAAATTAATTTTCTTTAACCATTCTCATTAATTTACCTTACTACTCTCATTAACTAATTAACTACAATTAATTATAACGATCTTTAATTAATTACATTAATTAATTGTTCTATAATCACTTTCTTTAATTAATTATCTTTTAATTAATCACACTCGTTAACCAACCCTTTAATTAATTTTCTTAATTATTCAATCCTTTAATTATCCATTTAGATTAATTATCCATAATTACTTTCATTAAATAATTATTCCGCTGGTTAATTGTCCTCCATTAATTAACCTTTAATTAATAAGTAAATTAATTAACCTTTAACAATTTAATCGTTTAATTACTTACATTAAATAATTATCATTTAATAAATCACATAAATCAATCAATCCTTTAAATTGATTTCACAAATTAATTAATCCTTAATTAATATCTTATTAATTATTCCCTTCACTAATTACATTAATTATTTAACCATCCTTAACACATTAAATAATTAGTTCTTTATTTAAATAATCACTTAAATCACCTTTCAAAACATATAGGACTTTACCTATTATAATAATTACTTTAAACAAACGATTTGAAACATTTTAAAACTTTAAAAACTCGTTTAAAACTTGCTAAAACTTTGTTTAAGAACTTGGTCTACATTTTTCTTTGAAACCTACACAATTTGATAAGCTTTTAATACTTGATCACAACAACTCACAAATACCCGGGCCAAACCCATAAAATTCCCAAGCAAAACAACAATACACTCACGAACCATTTTCTTCCCACCCCCTGCTTCGAGTCAAACACGAGAATATTTCGAGATTTCCCCAAGCTAGCTCCTTCTTCCCCAAATGATCAAACAAACCCAGACACACTCGAACTACATGTGCACATGCACATGCAACCCAGTTGCCTCCGACCAGTGCTACGACCACCAACAAGTCATCGTTCCTCCCCTCAGTCGCCACGATCACTCAGATCATCGAACGTCACGGCCAATCGAAATCGAACCAATAAGAGCGCCTAGAACCAAAATTCGAATGAATAAAACCACTCCGCGACGCCACCCACGACCATCACTTAACACGCTGCCTCATCCAGAGTTGCACCACAAACCCTAGATTCGATCCCACTCCTCGCGATCCACTCTGGTGCACAGTCGACGTCGCAGGAACCTCGATCATCAGCACGACCAAAACAACACCATAAACCCTACATTGACTTCGACGAGCTGCCATAATCGTCATAAAAGACTTCACTCATTTTTCCGGTGATCGTCGACCGTCAAACTATCTTCAACAACGATTTTGATGACAATCACCATGTCGATCGTCGAAAATCAACGATAAACCCAAATCTGTTCAACTCAGATTAACTCGACAAATTCAAAACTAAAAATCAAGATTTCTATCTCTAGATTCATCATTTGCAACAACAAACCGGATCATGGATTCGATTTAGGAAATTAGAATGTTTGATTTTTATGATTAAATTGATTTTCACCGTAAAAACACATTTTTGAAATATTAACTAAATAATTCCACTTGAGACTATTTTTAAAAAAGAATTTACATTGATATAATCATTCCCTTTTTTTAGGATCATAGCTAGATAAAGATTGGAAAGAAAGGAATTTATTTTTGAACTGATTTCCTGGCATGTTAAACAAATAGAGATGTGTTCTTTTCAATATACAGACATGCATTGTAACGTCCCGCCTTTTCGTACGCTTCAAATCGACACGTGCCAATTCAAACCATACGGAAGGGCGGACTGTTATGGAGTAAATAAAAAAACGAGAAAGAAATAAAACAAAATAGAATCTCACAGGGAAGAACAAAATCGTAACAGCCCATAATTTTTTTAACGGTTTTTAATAACGTATTTTAATTGAATTTTTGAGAAATTTTAAACAATAATATTCTGAAATAAAAATTTAATGTTTGGATTACGTATAATTAAATATAAGTAGTGAATAAATAAGAAAACATATAAATTTAGATTAAGTTACTTGTTAATTAAGTTGGTCGTACGTTCGTTTTAATTATTGCATCTATTGTACACACTCTTTGATTTCATATCTTAGCTGTTAAAAATCAAATCAGCACGTGCATTTTAAAAAAAGAATTAAAACCCAGCGTCCAATTCACGTGTAAAACTTTCCACTTTCATTTGCGTCTCCGTATTTAATAGGAATAAAAATCTTTGATTTCCTGACCATTTCAAAATCTCTTCCCATTTCATTTTTTGCAACGCAGTTCAGATCTGGAAAAAAAGGGTAATGGGTAACGATCCGAAATTTTAGACCAATTTAAAATTCTAATTTTTTTTGGTAGAAACAAAAATAATGGGAATAATAATAGTTTATATAAGATTTACAGTTTGAATTAAATACAACAAATGTTAAAAATTTAATAATAATTGTTAATTTTAAATATTGATCTATTAAATAAAATTAAAGAGGAAATAATAGTTTAATTGTATTGTTGTAATTCAAATAAGTTAACCTCTAACAAATGAAGTAAAATTGGCAACTAATGGATATGTTGAGTTATGTGAAATTATTAAATAATGTTTGATTTATTGTTAATAAAAAGAAGTAGTTGAATTAGATTTTTATTTGTTTTTAATACGAAATTAATATTTGTATTTGTTGAAATCTCTCCATTAAGGAAAGAGAATGTATTAAAATGGACGTTTAATTTGGTAGTTAACATAATAATATTTTATTTATAAATTTTAAAAGAGAAAAATTATTTCAAAATGTTTTCCAAATATAATAATTATTATAAGAAAGATATTTTGAAATAAAAGTAACAGGTTGTATTCTGTGAATTTACAAAAAAAATTATTTACTATAAAGCAGTAGATAGTTGTTATTGTTTTATATGTTAATTTAATGATTTAAAAGTTAATATGGTATCAATTGGGAATAATATTTATTTTGACGTTAAATAATAAATTTATCTGTAGCCTTGCATTCCAATTGGGAAAGAAATCATTCCCTAGACGTTCAATTTCTTTTAAAGCTAGTTTTGATAAGTTACGTGTAAATTTCTACGCTTTCCTTTTTCCTCATTTTTATAATAGGAATAAAAATTCGCGTAGCAGTTTCAAGCAAATTTATTTCTCTTTAGAACTTCAAAATCCGTTTCAAGATTGTTTGAAATTCACGTGTATAAGTGTCTCTTCTTTTCCATTTACTCCTTTGCAATTAATAGGAACAAAATCTTTGATTTTCCTTACCATTCAAACGAAATTCTTTTATTTCCTTAATGTTCCTATACCATTAATTAGTACGTTTCTTTATTTAATCTATCCAATGCAATTATCTCCTAAATCAAATATCACGCGCTAATTCCTCCTGACAAGCATTATTCCTGCCATTTCTCCAAGCAATCAATACTAGTTTTATTTAAATACTCAACCTTTTACGCAAATAATTTTCACCACCTTTCCATTTTATAAATATTTCTTGCGTTTTAATCAACGCATTTACTTCCTAATAAATTTTAAACGTGTACAAAATGTTTCCCAAAGATTTCTTGCAGTTTCCTTTTGCTAAATTCACGCAATCAATATCACTGTAAATGTTCGCTCAAATCTTTCTTGCCTATATTCTCTCACCTCAATCAATGCAATCGTGTATAAATACAAGCCTCGTACACAAATAGTTTTCAATTGCATCTCAACATTTTCTTCATTTCTTCTTGCGTGTGTGAGCTCTGAAGGTATGGCCTCTATTTTCTTCTTTTTATTTTATATTTTTTTTCCATGCTTTACTTCTCCCCTCCCTGTCCTTTGCTTCTAATATATTTGACCATCTTTATATTTCAACTTGCGTTCACAAATTTTCACATTATAACAGTCTCCATTTAATTGATATTTTAGCATAAAACTATATCTACATATTTTTTTATGTTTAATGCTTATGTGAATTTTAAGCCAAGCTTTTCAGAGACGTATATATACGTTAGTCTTATATATTATTTGTTATTATAAAATATTAGTAATATACATATTTTGAAAATATAATTAGATTTTTATTCCTGTTCGAATATAACATGTATTAGTATGGCAGCTGAGTGTTGTAAAAGCATTAGTGATTTATGTTGTAAAACTAAAAATTTAAATGTATAATTTTCATCTCGATTCTAGTGTATATATATAAAGTATGTTTTGTTTTTTCTCTTTTCTATAGTGCTTTCATAATGTATGGTCTATATATATAGACTGATTTTCTCAGTATATGCTTTGAATTTTGAGTAAACTATATATAAATATGTTATTTTAAAATGCGTGTTTTAAAAAAGTGATGATTTTTATATATATTATGCCTATATTTTATTTTGTGTGTGTTTAAATGTAATATTGATTTAAGAGGAAAAACGTTTATGTGTTTAAATTTAAGCATTGATTTTTCAATAATATGATGATGTTTTGTTTTAATATGTATTTTAAATTTAATATCAGTTTCAAAAAATGTGAATATTTTATTTGAATATCCGTCTTAAAT
Organism: Allium cepa; assembly: GCA_030765085.1. NCBI lineage: Eukaryota > Viridiplantae > Streptophyta > Magnoliopsida > Asparagales > Amaryllidaceae > Allium > Allium cepa. The sequence continues at coordinate 31,564,746 of CM060938.1, read as the reverse complement.
TGAGATTTTAAGGAAATTTAAATAACACGTATAATATATACTCTGTTTATATCAAACAGATTGTTTTTTTTCATCGATTTCTATCTATCAGCTTTGTCATAAATTCATGCCAATTTTGCGTTGCTTCAAAGTTCGTATTGGGATCCATAACTGACTTCATTATCATTCTTCTCTAGCCTCGAAAGGTGAGCAATCACTCATAATTAACGTTCTTGTATTTTATTAAATTTGATTTCAATTGAAACGACAATTGAAATATGATGCTGTAGTCCTTTAAATTGTTACATATATGCTATTTTCTATAACTGTTCGCCCGTGGGATATGACACCATATCCCATTGTTTATATTATATTTTTATTGATGATATATGCCTGTTATTTTATTGTATTATCTGTTATCACTCTGCAAGTTCCCTGCAGTTTAGAATTCACTATGGGTTGAAATGATACATGCCCGTACGGACTTTTGGATAGAAGAATTTCGTTATGGGTTGAAAAGATAAACCCAAGCGATTTTCAATTAAATTGATTTCGGATTGCGGGTTGAAGTGATATCTACCCGTATATTTAAATTTCGAATTGAAATGATAAATATCTGTATTCCTTGACCATAACATAGGAAATTATATACAGACATCATTGGTCCATATATATATATATAAATGTTTTGAAAATAATTTCTATGGTTTGGGAAAGAAAAATATAGTTTTAATAAAGACTGATTCTTAGAATATTATATGTATAAAAATGAAAATTTTACGTATAGACCTAATAATAAAATGTAATCTAATTGAGATTGATTTAATACATATAATATGTTTAAGGATTCGTTTAAATTTATATTTCAAATTAGATTTGGTAAAATTTTGAATAAGCTAGAGTTGAGAAGATAAAGTTGAATTAACTGGAAATGGTATTTAATTAAGAATTATATTCAATTAAATCGATTTGAAACTATTGAATTCAGGATTTAAGATATGATTTTATAACTTGGTTTTGGTAAAAGGGATTAAATGGATATTTTAAGTTTAAACAAATTTAAGGAAATATTCTGTAAAAGGAAATCTAAGGCTATTTAAATGATATTGAACTTGTTAAGTGGATATTTCCTGACTAAATAATAATGATCAAGCTAAATCAAGATCTATATGAAACTGTTGGATTTAACTTTAAAATATTGAATATTAAAGCTTTGAATATAACGAAAGTTTGAATGGATATTGGAAGCTGAATTGAATTAATGAATTGAGCTTTGAATAAATGGGAATGTGGAACTTGAGTTGTTTAGAATCAATTTGTAGTTGAGGAAATTTCAAATACTTTACTTTATAAATTATTTAATATATATATATATATACACACACACACTATCTTGGAAAATAGATATATTTGAAAGGGAAATGATGTTTTGATTTTGAAGTCTAAATAAAATTGAATGACCACGGTGTTATAGTGTATATTTCTACCTTATAGACAGTTCCATGGACCCTTAGAGGATGGTTATCCCAAACATCCTTAAGTTATTTGTATTTCAGTTGATATTTCACTTGAGTTGGATTTATTGATATAAGAATGTTAATGCTGACTAGAGTGTTTTGTGTTTTTGCTTTACGCTCGGGTCAGACTAAGAGATACAGCATTTGAGACTCGCTTTTGGAGTTTGGAGCTTCGTTTGAGGATCCAACTATTGATTCAACTTTCATCTATTTCAGTTGATTCGTTCGGAGAGGTCATCTGTTCGTACTGGAGACTTCACTGTATTTGAGATATTCTGTTGTATTTTTATTTCTAACTCTGATATTTATATAGTAGCTTCATGAACTACTATTTATCTATTCCGCTGCATTATTTTATATTACTCTGTGTCTGTGATTTTGTGGTTGATTTATTTACTGTATATGCTGAGTTTTGCCAAATTTTAATTAACAATTCGGTATTTTGAAATTATTCAAGTTGGACATGTATGATTTTATTGTCGATTTGAATGGTCCAAAGTAGCGGGTCGTTATAGTTGGTAACAGAGCTTTGGCTCTAGGCAAAACTTAGTATATATGGTAAATTTATTTACAGAATCACTTTCGTTCGAGTTGAATCTCTTCCTTTTGACTCGATTTCCTTTGAACTTTGGAATGTTCCCTGTGGTTCAAAAATTCATTCTTATCTCTCTCTATTTATATTCTTTTGATTCTGGAGTATCCAATGACTCCACTGAATGATTTGTAAAGGGGGTGAAACTCCTTTGCAATTGGCATTGATTCACCAGTGATTTATGTATCCCTCGGTTTAAATGCTACTATCTCTTGTTATTACAAATTATATCTCTGGCGATCGAAAGTCGAATTGCCTCAGAATTCTGCACCGATCTAATTTTGGAATCACAGTTGACCGGTAAAGGTCGCCGGCGATTTATAGAAGTATATCCATCTTCTATTTTGTAATTTAATTATCTCATCTTCGATCAAGTCTGCCTTCGAATCAGGATTCTATTGATAGGAGTTCCTCTAAATTAAATCTCTAACTTTGTTTTAAAATCCATTCTTGAACATCCTTTGAAAATCGGGTTTTGTTTGTATTTTAAAATTGTTTTATATGCCGAAATTTTTATTTAGGTAACTATAATTTTATTCTATATGTAAAAGAGAAAATGTTTTCGATAAGGATTATATACCTTTAAAAAACCGAGAATTTGAAGTTTCGAAAAGATTTGAAATTTTGAAAATATTATTAGATTATAACTCAAAGGTTTTGAATTTGTAATTCGAGAGATTGGACTCCGGTATTTTTGAAAATTGGTTTAAGATTTTGAAATATATAATAATAAGATTTGAAAGTATTTTCTGAATAAGAAATGTTTCAAATGACTTCAAATGAGTTCCAAGGATTTCGAAAAAAATTCAAAGAACTTTCTAAGAAAATATAAGTCGAGAACTCACTTATGTCGCTGAAAAATAATTTCGGCGATGAGTGCACGCATCATTGATTTTCGAGTTTCAGAGTAGGGAGAGGCCACTTTAATAGCTTTGCTATGCGAGTGACTTTGTGAAACCAATTTTAATTTCAAATTCTGAAGTATGATTTGATATTCGAAAGATATAGGTATATATATTTGAAATAATTTAAAGTAAGCCAGTGTTCAATCCTCGAGTTTTCGATTTGATTTATTATAACTCTATTTATATAAAAAAATGATTTACTGATTATGTTGCTGATTTCCAACTCTTGGATTTGAAATTTGATTTCACCGACTATTTTGAAGGTTCGAGCACTTCCAAATCAAGGTTTAAAATTTTAAAACTAAGAAATTTTGAAGAGTATAAAATATTTGATAAAGAATATAAGTTTAGTTTTGTATGTTTAAAGTATGAAGAGTACGACTTAAGTAAATTTGAAACTTTGGTTAAATAAATAATTTGAAAAAGGAAAATTGGATTTTTCATACAGAAATAAATAGTTAAAAGGTTTTAAAGGGATAATTATAAATTTAGAAACCATTTTGAGTATAATTGATTTTGAGAAGAATATTTGGTTTTGAAATTAGATTCGAATTAAAACCAGTACATATATGGTGATTTTGGAAATGAATTTGTTTGACCAAAATTTTGTTGATTTGGAAATTTGGATTATTTTCTAAACCTATTGTTTAAGAAACTTTGAAACTGAATATATTTAATTTGAAAGAAAATTGGTGAAATCATATATGATCTTGAAACTAAAATGTTATTGAAACGAGAAAAAATTTAAGAACCTTGATTTACTAAATACTTGATTTGGGAGTTATCGAACTTATACAAAACTGATTTGTATAGTACAAAATTGATTTGAAACCTATTGATTTGAAAGGTACTCAATTTGGAAAGAGAAATTTTATATAATCGAAGTCTATATAAGTGTGATTTGATATACTATTGATTGGAAAAGTATTCGATTGAAAATGGAATCCTATATATAATGGACTTTATATAAGTACGATATTTGAAAGTGATTTGAAAAGGTACTATATGATACATATTTTCGAAGTAAAGATATGGAAAGTGCCTTCTGCTTCATATCCGCTTTGTGGCCACATTGTGGATTCGTTATATCGATATTATTCTCTCTGATTTTTGGTTTTCCGGATGTGATACTCGAGTATCCCACCGTGGCGTAACCCATGGTTTTTTCTCTTCTCGCAACTGCATAGCGCAACTGCCTGGCTGAGACGGCCTAGGGGTACGGCTTGTTTCCTGGGAGATCCAGGCGTAACCATTGTTTATCCTGCAATCTATGTAGGTCGCATTAGTAGCGAAACTGCCTGGCTGAGACAGCCTAGGGGTATAGATTGTTTTCTGGGGGATCCAGGCGTAACCATTGTGTATCCTGCACCCTACTAGTCATCATGGCGTAACTCGCAGGGCTGAGAAAGCTTACGGATACGGATTGTTTCCTAGGGGATCCAAGCGTAACCATTGTGTATCTACGAACCATGGTTAGACAAAGGTTTTGGTTTGGTTATTTTGTTTGGATTGTACTTTCCATATCTGTTTTTAAAGGTATTTCAAGTATTTTCACTGTTTGTTGAAATAGGTCTACTAAGTCTTGAAGAATTCTATCTTTGCGCCTGATCAAAGCATGGCCAGAGTCTGCAAGAACGAGGATAAACTTGTTGAAACATCGAGTTATAGAAGTATTTTCGAAAGGAAAATTGGTTTTGACATAAAAGTATTTTTTGAAAAGGTATTTTATCATAAAAGTATTTCCAACAAGAAATTTTGTATTAATCTTTGAAATTGAAATTCTTTTGGTTTGAAATTAACTATTCGTGTCCGATACTATTCTTTTGAATCTACCTTATCTGCCCAGCTTTAGTTATTCACCTTGATTCTGTTTTCCGAATCTACCTTCTTTCCTTGTTGGATATATCCTTTTTAAATATTGTTTATTTATATACTACATGGTATAATACAAATTTTTTAGTGTTTCATAAGTTATTAATTAATTATAACATATTTAAAGAGAATGATTATTAATTCATCTATAGTGTTGGAAGTATCTTGAGAAATTTTTTTTTATAAATTTTGGATTTAATATTTTGAATAACTTCTTTGTAAATGTAAGTAATAATGTAAATAATTGTTTTCAAAAGAGTTTTGAACAGTACTAAAGTATTAAAGAAACTTAAATTTCAAATGATGTTTTTAAATGAATATTTCAAGTAAATTTTGTATAGTATTAAATTAGTTGTTTATCTTGTACTTCAATCTATTTTTTCTTTCTATTTGTTGCTATTCCCCTACCTCTTTCCTTTTCGAGGAAGAAAAGTTTTGAGTGGGGAAGAGTGTAACAACCCATAAATTATTTAACGGTTTTTAATAACGTATTTAATTGAATTTTTGAGAAATTTTAAATAATGATATTTTGAAATAAAAATTTAATGTTTGGATTGCGTATAATTAAATATAAGTAGTGAATAAATAAGAAAACATATAAATTTAGATTACATTACTTGTTAATTAATTTAGACGTAAGTTCGTTTTAATTATTGCATCTATTGTATGCACTCTTTGATTCCATATCTTAGCTATTAAAAATCAAATCAGCACGTGCATTTTTTTAAAAAAAGAATTAAAACCCTACCTCCAATTCACATGTAAAACTTTCCACTTTCATTTGCGTCTTCGTATTAAATAGGAATAAAAATCTTTGATTTCCTAACCATTTCAAAATCTCTTCCCATCTTCATTATTTGCAACGCAGTTCAGATCTTGAAAAAAAGGGTAATGGGTAACGATCCGAAATTTTAGACCAATTTAAAATTCTAATTTTTTTTGGTAGAAACAAAAATGATGGGAATAATAATAGTTTATATGAGATTTACAATTTGAATTATATACAACAAATGTTAAGAATTTAATAATAATTGTTAATTGTAAATATTGATCCATTGAATAAAATTAAAGAGGAAACAATAGGTTAATTGTAATGTTGTAATTCAAATAAGTTTACCTCTAACAAATGAAGTAAAATTGGCAACTAATGGATATGTTGAGTTATGTGAAATTATTAAATATTGTTTGATTTATTACTAATAAAAAGAAGTAGTTGAATAGATTTTTATTTGATTTTAATACGAAATTAATATTTGTATTTGTTGAAATCTTTCCATTAAGGAAAGAGAATGTATTAAAATGAACATTTAATTTGGTAGTTAACATAATAATATTTTATTTATAAGTTTTAAAAGAGAAAATTATTTCAAAATGTTTTCCAAATATAATAATTATTATAAGAAAGATATTTTGAAGTAAAAGTAACAGGTTGTATTCTGTGAATTTACAATTTTTTTTATTTACTATAAAGCAGTAGATAGTTGTTATTGTTTTATATGTTAATTTAATGATTTAGAAATTAATATGGTTTCAATTGGGAATAATATTTATTTTGACGTTAAATAATAAATTTATCTCAAGCCTTGCATTCCAAGTGGGAAAGAAATCATTTTCCTAGACGTTCAATTTCTTTTAAATCTAGTTTTGATAAGTTACGTGTAAATTTCTACGCTTCCCTTTTTCCTCATTTTTATAATAGGAATAAAAATTCGCGTAGCAGTTTCAAGCAAATTTATTTCTGTTTAGAACTTCAAAATCTGTTTCAAGATTGTTTGAAATTCATGTGTATAAGTGTCTCTTCTTTTCCAGTTACTCCTTTGCAATTAATAGGAACAAAATCTTTGATTTTCCTTACCATTCAAACGAAATTCTTTTATTTCCTTAATGTTCGTATACCGTTAATTAGTACGTTTCTTTATTTAATCTATCCTACGCAATTATCTCCTAAATCAAATATCACGCGCAAATTCCTCCTGACAGGAATTATTTCCTGCCGTTTCTCCAAGCAATCAATACTAGTTTCATTTAAATACTCAACCTTGTATGTAAATAATTTTCACCACCTTTCCATTTTATAAATATTTCTTGCGTTTTAATCAACACATTTACTTCCTAATAAATTTTAAACGTGTACAAAATGTTTGCCAAAGATTTCTTGCAGTTTCCTTTTGCTAAATTCACGCAATCAATACCACTGTAAATATTCGCTCAAATCTTCCTTGCCTATATTCTCTCACCTCAATCAATGCAATCGTGTATAAATATAAGCCTCATACACAAATAGTTTTCAATTGCATCTCAACATTTCCTTCATTTCTTCTTGCGTGCGTGAGCTCTGAAGGTATGGCCTTCATTTTCTTCTTTTTACTTTATATATTTTTTTCCGTGCTTTGCTTCTCCCCTCCATGTCCTCTGCTTCCAATATACTTGGCAAATCCATCTTTATATTTCAACGCGCATTCAAAAAAATTCACATTATAACAGTCTCCATTTAATTGATATTTTAGCATAAAACTATATTTACATATTTTTTTATGTTTAATGCTTATGTGAATTTTAAGCCAAGCTTTTCAGAGACGTATATATACCTTAGTCTTATATCTTATTTATTATTATAAAATATTAGTAATATACATATTTTGAAAATATAATTAGATTTTTATTCATGTTCGAATATAACATATATTAGTATGGCAGCTGAGTGTTGTAAAAGCATTAGTGATTTATGTTGTAAAACTAAAAATTTAAACGTATAATTTTCATCTCGATTCTAGTGTGTGTATATATAAAGTTTGTTTTGTTTTTTTCTCTTTTCTATAGTGCTTTCATAATGTATGGTCTATATATATGGATTGATTTTCTCAGTATATGCTTTGCATTTTAAGTAAACCATATATAAATATGTTTTTAAAACGCGTGTTTTAAATAAGTGATGATTTATATATATATATATATATATATATATATATATATATATATATATTATGCCTATATTTTATTTTGTGTGTGTGTTTAAATGTAATATTAATTTAAGAGGAAAAACGTTTATGTGTTTAAATTTAAGTATTGATTTTTCAATAATATGATGATGTTTTGTTTTAATATGTATTTTAAATTTAATACCAGTTTCAAACAATGTGAATATTTTATGTGAATATCGGTCTTAAATTAAATTTATTGAGATTTTAAGGAAATTAAAATAACACATATAATATATACTCTGTTTATATCAAACCGATTGATTGTTTTTTACATCGATTTCTATCTATCAGCTTTGTCATCAAATTCATGCCAATTTTGCTTTGCTTCAAAGTTCGTATTGGGATCCATAACTGGCCTTATTCTCGTTCTTCTCTAGCCTCGAAAGGTGAGCAATCACTCACGATTAACGTTGTTGTATTTTATCAAAATTTGATTTCAACTGAAACGACAATTGAAATATGATGCCGTAGTCATTTAAACTGTTATATATATGCTAATTTCTGTAACTGTTCACCTGTGGGATATGACACCATATCCTGTTGTTTATATTATATTTTTATTGATGATATATGCCTGTTATTTTATTGTATTATCTGTTATCACTCTACAAGTTCCTTGTAGTTTAGAATTCACTATGGGTTGAAATGATACATACCCGAACGGACTTTGGATAGGAGAATTTTGTTATGGGTTGAAATGTTAAATCCAAGCGATTTTCAATTAAATTGAATTTGGGATTGTGGGTCTAAGTGATATCTACCCGTATATTTAAATTTCGGATTGAAATGATAAATATTTGTATCCCTTGACCATAGCGTTGGAAATCATATACAGACATCGTTGGTCCATATATATATATATATATATATATATATATATATATATATAAATGTTTTGAAAATAATTTCTATGGGTTGGGAAAGAAAAATATAGTTTTAACAAAGACTGATTCATAGAATATTATATGTATAAAAATGAAAATTTTATGTATAGACCTAATAATAATGTTTAATCTAATTGAGATTGATTTAATACATATAGTATGTTTAAGGATTCATTTAAATTTATATTTCAAATTAGATTTGGTAAAATTTTGAATAAGCTAGAGTTGAGAAGATAAAGTCGAATTAATTGGAAATGGTATTTAATTAAGAATTATATTCAATTAAATCGATTTGAAACTATTGAATTCGAGATTTAAGATATGATTTTATAACTTGGTTTTGGTAAAAGGGATTAAATGGATATTTTAAGTTTAAATAAATTCAAGGAAATATTCTTTAAAAGGAAATCTAAGGCTATTTAAATGATATTGAACTTGTTAAGTGGATATTTCCTGATTAAATAATAATGATGAAGCTAAATCAAGATCTATATAAAACTGTTAGATTTAACTTTAAAATATTGAATATTAAAGCTTTGAATATAACGAAAGTTTAAATGGTTATTGGGAGTTGAATTGAATTAATGAATTGAGCTTTGAATAAATGGGAATTTGGAACTTGAGTTGATTGGAATCAATTTGTGTAGTTGAGGAAATTTCAAATACTTTACTTTATAAATTATTTAATATATATATATACACTATCTTGGAAATTGATATATTTGAAAGGGAAATGATGTTTTGATTTTGAAGTCTAAATAAAATCAAATGACCACGGTGTTATAGTGTATATTTCTACCTTGTAGATAGTTCCATGGACCCTTAGAGGACGGTTATCCCAAACATCCTTAAGTTATTTGTATTTCAGTTGATATTTCACTTGAGTTGGATTTATTGATATAAGAATGTCAATGCTGAGTCGAGTGTTTTGTGTTTTTGCTTTACGCTTGGGTCAGACTAAGCGATACAGCATTTGAGACTCGCCTTTGGAGTTTGGAGCTCCGTTTGAGGATCCAACTATTGATTCAGCTTTCAGCTCTTTCAGTTGATTCGTTCGGAGAGGTCGTATGTTCGTACTGGAGACTTCACTGTATTTGAGATATTCTATTGTATTTTTATTTCTAACTCTGATATTTATATAGTAGCTTCATGAACTACTATTTATCCATTCCGCTGCATTATTTTATATTACTCAATGTTTGTGATTCTGTGGTTGATTTATTTACAGTATATGCTGAGTTTTGCCAAATTTTAATTAACAACTCGGTATTTTGAAATTATTCAAGTCGGACATGTATGGTTTTGTTGTCGATTTGAATGGTCCAAAATAGCGGGTCGTTACAAAAATATAATAATCAAATATACAATTCATGAAGCTGTTTTTTAAAATATTTAAGTATACTTACAATATATACATACATACATACATATATATATATATATATATATATATATATATCAGAGTTATACATACCATAGAATATCAATAATGTAGCGGAATACGAAAGTGTAGTGCGACAATATAATATATATATATATATATATATATATATATATATATATATAATACTGAAATCTCCGCCTTCGTCCTCCAGAGATACAGCCTTCGATCCTGAAATACTCGGACCGACCCGAGCGAATTGAAAAGACAAAACACTCGAGTCAGAACTAAAAGATCTTATGTAAGTTAAATCAACAGAAGTAAATATGAGTGCAGTAACTCAAGAGATGCTCGGGATTTACATCTCTTAAGAATCCATTAAACTATTTACTATGTAGTAATATTTCGCTATTAAAATAATGTCTATTTATAAAATAAACTTACTTTTAAATAGCGTTAAGGCTTTACATTTTCCACCTTAACACATAATAGTCCCAGTAGTCCATCCAATATCATAGTCCCTCCTGATCGGGAAGCCACCAGAGGATACCACATGGGCTGCGGGAGAAAACCAAACTTGTACAAGGCGCGATAGGGTAGGTGACACGGCACTACTAGGCAATGCCAGGGTAGATATACCAATTACGCAGCAGGGCTGGTGGTAACGCGTAGCCGCCCTCCCACCTCGAGCCACACCCCCAAAAAGAAAATCAAAAGTGGCCACCGAATCAATCCAAAAGTCAAAGTATAAAATCGAAGGGATGTGTCCGATAAAAGGTGCTACCTCAATTGGCCCGAGTATCGCTCCTATTTTAGCCACCTTATTCCAACTCACGGGAGTTAGGTCCATGTATTTACCTCAAAGGAAACGCCGCCACCATCCTACTTCATTCTGGGATCTCCACCGCGTACACGGTTGTTAAAGTGGTTTTCGAAGTTGGTAGAGAGTATGATAACTTCTGATCCCGGTCTCTTCAACAACCAAACGTTATTATAACACCGCGGTCTTTTCAAAATGGTTTAAACTTTAAAACCAGAATAAAATATTCATATCGAAACCATATAAATACGATATTATTTCTATTTTGAAACCCAAATCAATATGATATCATTTTTATTTCAAATATATATTTTCAAAAATCATAGTATTTTCAAATATATATACTTTAAACCCATAGCTTCGAAACATAATTTTCAATACTTAAATGGTTTAACAATAAGTTACTTTATAAAGTAAATTACCTTTTTAATTTCTTAAATCAATTCCAACTACAGATTTGAATTCCCAAATAAACCATTTAAATTTCCATATATTTCAAAGTTTCAAATATTTCAAAATTTCAAAACTAAATTTTTAATTCATATATATATATATATGTGTGTGTGTGTGTCAAATTCCTTTTTCTATTACTTAGTTTTGAAATACTTGCTTAATAAATCCAGTATCCTTTAAATAAAACTTCCAAATTCAATAATTGAATATTCCTCAATTTATTTAGACTAGATATATTCACTTAAATCATCTTAACCTGAATTTAGTTATAACACCATATTCTTTTTAAATCTGAATTTCAATAAGATTTTAACTAAATGAAATCTCATATCAATTTCAAACTATCTCCTCAACTTTGATATGTAAAAATCAATATAAACTATATATTAGAATATAATTTTAGTAAATACTTATGCATAATATATTCTAATAAAAACCACTTTATTATTAAACTTACTTCATACTTTAAACAATTTTATACATAGTTTAAAACCAAGAATTTAACCATATATAAAATAACCTTTATCAAACATCTGTCATCAATATTTCATAAAAACATATATATGTTTTTTTACAAAACCATAGAAAATTATTTCAAAAATTATTTTATATATATACCGTGGTGCATGTATAAAATTTTCTACCCTATGGTCAAGTGGTACGGATATTTATCATTTCAATCCGAAATTTAAAATAAAAATGCAGTTGTATATCATTTCAAACCGCAATCTCGAATGAGATGAAATGCATAATAACTTGCAGTTTATAACAATATACAACACAGCATTCATTCATCCAATATCATCCATCAACCATTTATCAAAATCATCATCAAATTCAAACAATACATCAATATATAACAGGTAATAAATAACAGGCATTTACTGGCAGTTTATTATGCAAAATAAATTAACTGATAATTTACCTGGCAGTTTATATGCATAATAAATTAACTAATTAACTAATTAACTATCAGTTTGTATGCAATAATAAATTTAACTAGAAATTTAACTGGCAGTTTATATGCAGTACTGAATTAAATAACAAGCAAATTAAATGAATGCAATTTAACTGAGATAATGATGAAATATATGCCAAACAGCTATAAATAAATTTTTAAACACATCATAAATCAATTTAACAAACATAAGAAATCTTAGAAATTATGAGTGGTTTAAAACACTCACCTTTTGAATTTAAATTGGATTCAAATCCAATTTAAACCCAAAAATTCAACAGCCTCAGAATCTGTCCAAACTGAAGTCAAAATCTCCGGAATTTAAATATGATCCTAATGCAAGAAACCGCGCGTAAATTCGAGGTTGTATGAGGAAGTTATGATTATTTGAGTGAAATGAAATCAAAATTAAAAATAAATAAGAAAAGAACCAAAATTCACCTTCTACCACAAAAGCCACATCACTAGTATCCTCTTCATCCCAGTAACGCGCAAGCCCTGCTGAACAAACATCACGCACGCGACTGCCCATGACACCAGAAACTAACGCACATCGCCGCACCAAACTGGAACACGCCACTAGCCACCGCGACAATCTCGAATGGCTCTGCCCCCTCGCGAACACCACGGTGACGACGAACCCTCCCCAAATCGCGGCCGCTGCATAAAAATTTAAAACCCTAGCCAAAAATTGTTGTCAATCCAACCGTCGATTCGTCAAACCAAACACCTAGATGCGATCCCCTTGGCTTGCTCTCCAAAACCCAGAAAGGGTTTTCCGATCCGACGATGTTCATCGTCGAGCGATGAATGACCGAAACTTCTTCGATTTTTACTGATCAAACGACAAACTGAATCGAAAAATGAACACCACCAGCGAATTACGCTAGTCGAGAACTTCAACGTATATTGTTTCCATATTTTTCTGAGGACTTTGAATTTTATGCTTTAGATTTGGTTTGGAACTGTAATTGGATCTAGGGTTTGTTTGTCTGCCATTGAGGAGGAGAGATGGTTGAAATATACGTACAAAAAAATGAGAAATAGGGAGGCTAGGGTTTATAGCAGGATATTTATAGGCAAATTGAAATGAAATAGATCGATCGGGTTGATAGATATACGCGCTAACACTAACGTGGCCCAAAAAGCCGGTTCTGACCTTGGAACGAAATTGGGTAAACCCATATATCAAAATAGGTGTTTTAAAATATTTTAAAAAAATGGAAACGGTTTCAAGTCCAAATTCCATCGTATGAAGAAGTTATGATAAACAATATTTTCAAATTGATTTCAATAGATTTCAATTAAATTAATTTCAAGGCGTTTCAAGCCCATACGATCAAACGACAAGTCCGATCGATACGAAACTTGAAATCCTACAATAATTCACCGTTACGGATCCAATGAAATTGTTTCGTCGAAATCCATGTCAGTGGCCAAAATGGCTATTTTTTATATTAATTAAATAAATTAAAACTAAATTAATTAAATCAAATTTTAAATTCCAATTCTTTAGCTTACAAATTTTGTCACTTGATTTATTTAGCCATTTATAACAATTTAAACAAATTTTTGGGTTGATTCAATGTTAATTATTTCAATAATTACTATCTTTGCTTTCAATTTCAATAATTCGGAAATTACCAATTTTAGTTTCAATAATTCCATTATCTATTAATCCTTTCTAAAATCATAGTTAATATTTGTCTTTCATTCATTACATTAGTGTTCTCATTCCATCTAGTTTCAATTAACGTAATATTAAATGTTGAATTTCATTTATTTACAATAAATTCAATTATTGAATTTTGCAAATTAATAAATCTTGCTTTCTATTCTTTAAATCAACGAATTTTTCATATAGTAAATAGCTTAGCATAAATTTCATCTTATAAAATTAACCATCTTCAATTACAAAACAAATCTACCCTAACTGCACAATTTAAGTCAATTAATTGTAATTGATTCCACATTAAATGTTATTAATTAAAAAATTGGAACCTCAATAAATTCATTTATTGATTTAAAATCTTGCTATTTAGTAAATAGACATTTTATCGGTATAAATAACATTGAATGGTAATACATTTCATTAATGCATGCTTCATTTCATATAAATTCCCCTTTATTAACTAAATCACATTAACAAAACGAAAATAATTAATTTAGATTTATTTGCAATCGATTGTCATTCTTAACTTAATATACAAAATAAATGGTTAACCTAAATAATTGTTACCTTTTAACATTCAAATTCACTTACAACTATCATTAACAACAATGTTGCCATTGATTTAGATTTAATTAAATAAATTAAATGAATGGGTAAAATTTTATAATTATCACTAATGCCAAATTTACTCACATTCATACTTAATTACCAACTACAATTTATTATAATTACTTAATTTGCATTGATTTAATCAAATTGTAATTTAATACGTATTATTTCCTCAATTGATATAACTTTTGAATTAAATTCCCGATTCTCCAATTACTACCTTAAAATAAGTTTACGTTTCTATTAATTTCCATTTCCACTTCCGTTATTTTATATTACAATCATTAAAGTAACGTTTAACATCAACAGAACCATTATGAATACTTATCAACCAGCATTATCTTTATTACATTAATTTACTTTTATCCCATTATAGAATAATGCGTACATTAATTGATTCATATTTTCATCACTTCCGTATATAAATTTTGTAACCAAGGTATAACGTTTACATTTCTTTCTTACTTTAATTAATTACCAAATATTCCTATCTACACTCAATTATAACTTCGTCATCTTAACAAATACATAAATTGTCAATTGCCTAATATATACATTGATTTCTATTAAAAAAATTCCATAAATTTATTTGGTTTCAAACTTTTTATTCATCAATTAATGCCCTATAAATAAACTTACGTTTCTATTCAATTTACATTATTCCTAATTAATTACAATATAAATTTTAAATTTTAAATTTTAATACAATTGATACATCAAATTTCTACATTCGCTCCCATATAAAATAAAAGATTTTTATTTCTTCCTAAATTTAAATTAAAAATCTTATTAATTTAACTCATTTTAATCATTGAATTTTACGGGTCGTTACATGCATACAGATATACACACAGGCATATCATATATACATAATGCATTCACTTTCATATGCAATCATATTCCTACATTAATCCATCACAAGCATCTAATTATAATCACATATTTAAAACTATTTTTAAAATAAAGGTTTACTCACAGTGAATTTGTGAACAGAGAAAGCCTGAGGTCTTGAAATCTGGAAATTTAGTTGAGATGATCTGCTTGCTTATGATCTGAACTTTTGAATCCTTTTTAAATTTGCTTGAATTTGATTCGTTGAGCTTCAGGTTGTAGATTGCAAAGATGATTGTAGTTTGAAATTTGATTTCTTTTTTGATTTTGTTCACTGGTTTTAGTTGCAGGCTATTGGTTTATATTTTTCTTTGTTTCTTTATTTTGATAATGTAGACCAAAGGAAAAAAATGGAAGAAAGGGATAGAGATGTTTATAAAACGTATATTATCTTTATTTAATCATTTTAGAAAAAATGAAAATAAATTAAGGACACTTGTTGAAATAACTCACATTTGTCATTAGCCTACTATATTTAATTTACACTTGTATTTAGAGATACTCTTAGGCTTATATTTATAACTATGTTTACATATTATTTACATTTGTAATTTCCATGTTTAAATATGTTTTTATATGTATTTATATAATATTTTAAATTTAGTTTTTTATATTTATAAATGTCTTAATATGTTTTTAATATATATATATATATATATATTATAAATTTGCTCTTATATAAATGTCTTATGTTTTAATGTTTAAACTTTCTCTTAAATTAATCTTACTTAATTATATTTATGATTTCTCCTTTATTTATTTATGTATAACTTAAAAGAAAATGATATTGTTTTCCAATTGTGCACTTATAAATAATTTATACAAATATACTAGTTTTAAAACATAGATTTTTTAAATCTAATTTATTTCTAAGATGTTTACAATTGAATTTCAAATCCAGATTTTATTTACTATAATATTTATTTAATAAGGCAATCATACCTTATTAAAAGATTATAAAATTTTCAAATCACACAGTTATATAAATATATTATATATGAATGGTAACAATCATATTTTATTTTGCTTTGGAACATAAATTTTTATTATCGGAATTTATTTTGTTCAACTAAATAAAACAAATATCTCAATGGTAAAATCAGTAATTACCCAATTACCAAATGTCCAAAAATCTAGGTTATCACACTAAGAATAATCTTATCTGTAGTGTCCCACCAAAAAGGCTAAGATCTATAAGGTCTCTTGCTTAATGCCTCAAATGGTGTTATTGCAAAACTTGCCCGATAGTTATTATTATAGGTAAACTCCATAATGGAAAGTGATCCTCCCAAGCTTCCAAAATCCAAAATACACAACCGAAGCATGTCCTTCAACACTCGGTTCACCCTCTCTATCTGTCCATCATTCAATGGATGATAAGTGGTAGTTGAATCCAATTCAGTGCCTAAATCCTGCAGGCTCCTCTAAAACTCACTAGTGAAAAGCGAATCTCGATCGCTAATGGTGTTAGTAGGAACTCCATGTAACTTAACTATTTCCATTATGTAAAGTATCGCCATAGACATAGTAGTCCTCATACTCCAAATTGGAACAAATTGAGCGCATTTGGTCAGTCAATCAACTATGACCATAATACACTCATTACCCCCATACTCTTATTCAGTCCATCAATGAAATCCATAGAAATTTTCTTCCACTTCCAATGCAGAATATCTAATGGCTATATAATCTTTCCAGCTTATTCTGCTCCACCTTTACCCTCTACTAAGTCATGTATCGAGCCACATACTCTACCACATGCCTCCTTATACTAGGATAATAAAAGACTTTCTTTATATCACAGTACATTTTGACTCCGTCGGGGTAAATGGTAATCCTAGAATGATGAGACTCGGCTAGTATCACATTAATCAAATTCTAATGAGAAGAAAATATAACCTACCATCCTCCAAACCACCCCTATGAGTCAATGGTATAGCGCCTCAAACTAAGCTTCTCAAAAATATCCATTAACTCCTTATCGTCCTTCTAATTTAACCCAATGTGGTCCATAAGTGTAGGCTGCACATCCAAAGCACCTAACAATACTAGAGTGATGTTCGATAGGGGTCGAAAATTAAATGTAGATATAAAATCCAAGTGCTTCCACTTGAAGAACATATGACTCGACAATGCATGCTCCTACTAAAGGCATAGGCTACAACATTTCCTTTGCTTGGAGTATAGGAAATATCAAAAACATATAATGCCAAAAACTCCATCCACATGTACTACCTTAAATTAATCCTTCTGGGAGAATAAATATTTTAGAGATTTGTGATCCGTATACAGCTTTAATAACTCTCTTAATAGATAGTATCTACGTAACTTGAGTGTAAAGATAATGGCTACCAACTCAAGATCATGACTCATGGACTTTAAATTGTCCACTGGCAGAGCTCACCACTCTCCTTTCCTGCATCAAGACCGCACCCACTCATGTACCACGAGTGTGGGTATGCACTGTGAAAGACTTAGTACCATCGACTAATACTAGAAAAGGTGCACTAGTTAATCGCTCCTTTAGCTTAATAAAAGCATCCTCACACTTTGAGTCCACGAGAATTCTTCTTGGTAAGGCGGGATAGAGATACAGAACTTTTAGTGAACACCATAATAAACTTTCTATAATAGCCCACGAAACCAAGGAAACTCCTCAGTGCCATAGTGTTCTTCGACACATGTCAGTCCTTTACTACAACAACTTTACTAGGATTGACTGCAACCTACTCTCAGAGACGACGTGTCCTAAAAAGTGTACCTCCTTGCGCCAAAATTGACATTTGGAAAACTTTGCCTTCAACTTATGCCCATGAAGTGTATTAAGAACTTCTTCTATATTCAACCTATGCTACTCGCATTTCGAATAGAGTAATATGTTTTATCAGCAGATGCCACTACTAACTTATTAAGTAACCCTCTAAAAACTCTGCTCATTGACTCAATAAAATAAGCTAGTGCATTGGTTAGTCCAAAGGGCATGACTAACCACTCATAAAGTCCACCGGGTGTAAGAAAAGCTATCTTCTAAACACTATCCTCGGCTACACACAGCTGATGGAATTCGGTAGCCAAGTCAAGCTAAGAGTACGCCTATGCTCCAACCAACTGATCAAAGAGAGTGTCTATGCGGGACAACGGATAATTATCTTTCTTTGTTAGCTTATTTAGCTCATGGTATTTGACGCAAAGCCTCCGAAAAGCATCGCCTTGATGGCAAAGACAATTGGTGCTCCTTACTTTGAAATACTCCTCCTAATGAAGCAATTTTCCAACTGCTCATTCACTTGGTTATTTAGCTCACGTCTTAAAAAGAAGCCATACGCCTCAAGAGTAAGGCAATAGGTCTGGTGTTCTCTATAAGATAAATCTGAAATTAGATCTCTTTCTGGGGTGGAAAACAGGTGACCTCGGAAAGATATTAGGATAGTCTTTAACTACTGATACTAAATCTAACTCGTCATCTGATATGTACAAAGAATATAGGTAACTCAACATAACTGAACCTTTGGGATTGCAATAAACTTTAGACTACGTCCACTACCAGTACCCAAGCGAACAAACTTTCTATTACAATCTATTATCACTACATACATGGTCATCCAGTCCCTACCCAAAATCAACCCAAACTAAGAAAATTCTAAGACAAAAGCATCACAATCAAACTTGACCCCCAAAATAAACAATATCAAATCATTACATTGCATAGATAAATAAGTTGATCCTTCAATACGAATTGATATAACTAGTGGGTCTATAATTATGCTAGTGTCTAAGTGGAACACATCTATAAGTCTACTTGAGAAAAAAGAATGTAATTTCCAATGCCAAATAAGGTAAAAATCGGTAAATTAGATAAAGTTAACACACCTTCAATTATGATCTTCTACCTCTTATATGCTACTAAAGGCAACTTGAGTTGGGCATAGCATTCAGAGCATAAGCTCAAACCACTTGGGTAGAGGTCTTCGGTGGTGCCAAATACTCCCTCCTAATGTACCTGAATTGACTAAAGTTGAAATATTTGATCTTTGAGATGTCTATCTTGCAATCCTTTGCAAAATTATCTCTTTCCACATCTCCTACACTATAGCTCCTGCTTGTTAATTTTCCCTTTAGTCCCCATCCCACCCTTGCACTAATTTTGTTAGGGTATCTTTCCTTCTGACTTTGTGGGCTCACTCTTCACTTCCTCCTTGGAAATAGTGTTCAACAAGGCCATCTCCACCAAATCCTCGAAAGTCGCACCTGTGGGAATATGACTAAGGGTCAAATCTTGAATAGGTTGATTTATCCACTTTGCAAACTTTAGAGATTTTTTCTGAGGGGTACTTATCAGCTTTATACCAAACCTAGCCAACTTATTAAACTGATTTACATATTTCTTCATCAACATCTCTCCTTGCTGCAAATGTACAAACTTCTCCAACTGTACTCCCTACTTTATCATGGAAAGAAACTTCATCTCAAAATGCCTCCTAAACTCTCCCTAAGAAATTTTTCCCACATTGGTCATTTCCACAACCATGCCCCACTAATTCAGTGCCTCTCCCTATAAGTACCTGGTGCCAAGCTGTTTATTAACGTCATCTCCAAGAACCTGAATCTGAAAATCATCTCACAAGTGCGGATCCATTCCTCCGAGTCCATATATGACTCGGTCCCCTTATACGGCTTCCTTCCTAGACTTGCGAAGTCCTTGCGTAGCTTATCAAAATCAGTGGCAAGTGGATGGGCATGAATTACACCTGGCGCTAGCTCTTTGGATCCTCTATTAGGGTTAAGCTTGGTTCGTCCTCTCGCTTGTATATACAGAGAGAATAAAATCGAGATATTCACGTCCGAAACCTTAGCTACATCACCTAAGCCACCACAAGCAGGATCGCTCATCATCTCTATTTGTGATTTAGGGATTATTATAAACTTTTCCACATATAGTATTAGCAAGAACAAATGATAGCATTTTAATTTTAATTTTTTATTATATTTATGTAAATCCTTTGATAAACTTTCTACTTATAAATGTATACTTTTGAAAACTCATTTTGAAAAAAAATTCAAAAACTTTCTGCAAAACCTTTGTTTTTCAAAAAAATTCAAGTATATTCTCTCAATATGCCCTAATTCTAAGGAATTTTAAACTTAGGCACTGATACTAAATTTGACAACCCGCACCTCCAGACATACTGATCTAAAAGCTAGGATGACTTTCAATGCATCAGTGCCAAGAAGTATGAGCTATCGTGTTTTTTAATACATTATAGAGGCTAAGATTATAAAGACAAAATCTAAGATATTCTACACTTTCGGACCTCACAGCGAAGGGCGGTAGAATATAAATACAAAAAATAATCATCTCAAACAATATTCTAGAAAACAAAGTCTCAAAACATACGTAGTTATAATCTAGAGTTTACAGAAATACAACATATAGTCTGAATAGTACTAAGTACGACAAATAGTTACATGGAGAGTAATGGAAAACAATAAGCAACTCCACTACCAAGCTTGGCTCTTTACATACTAATTGGGCATATCACTTGCCGCCCTATCCTTCTATAGTAGGGAAAAAGGAAAGGAAAAGGTCGGACAAAAGTCTCATAAAAGAGTTACATCATTAATATGTAGTGATCCCATGTAATTAACTCTAGTAATACACTATGTGACCTAGGTTATTATATTTATGCTTGTGAACTACCTACTATGGTATGTTTTGTCAACCTAAGAGGTATAGTTCTAAATACACCTACACAAACATCTTGTGAAGGTTTATACTTAGGATCGAACAACTAACCGAACCTCAAAATAAATATGGATTGGCTAAAAGATACTAAGACTACTCAAACATACGGTCGTCTACAATATCAATCTTGGACAACATTCTCAAACTACGACTACACATATTATATTTACGAATTAAGGTAGAGCCCGCATTGCCGACTCAAGCCAAAGACGTCATAGGGGCTACGACATATGTGTCCGCTCTTATGGTAACATAATGCTACTTATTGCACAACACTAGGTATCCATCAACAACATAGTATCACATCCTCATTGCTACGTATACCAAGGAAACTCCCATTAGTATCTGGGCTATATCGTAGAACCTCATGTGAGTACAATTTATGATAAAATGCCCCAACCGAGTATCGACCTATTCCTATAATGTCCAAGAGTCATAACCCTAGGGATCTAATTTCCCTATTTATACTAACATTCATATATATATATATATGAACTTATAACCTTAGGACAAAGTTTAGACCGCGCCTGTAAAACAATAATCAATCAACCGTTGTTCATTGGAGCGGTCGACCGCTTGTTGTCGACGAGCTCCAGTGACCCTATCAACCGGTCGGAGTTGTTTTAATTTCGTTGTTTAATTACTACCTGTTCTCTGCTATTCAGAACTTTCCATTATAGTAAAACCTAATAGAAAAAACTATCATTTATAATCGTTTCCAAATTCATATTTAATTTTATATACAATCCATATTTAATATTGGTAAACAAAATTAACTCAGGTTTAAAATCAATAAGGATATATCTATCTATTTCCAATCTAACAAAATAGGTGTGATCAACCTAAATCAACTTTCAATCAACTAATTTTTCTTAATTAAATCTAGATTAAAAAGAAAGAGGACATATTCATATGTGATAAACTATTATCAAATTCCCAATCCACTACAGTTATTAGATAAATAATAAATTAAATAACTCTGGATCAAATAGGGTATAACAAACTTAACTACATATAAATCCTTGTATTAATCACAAACCCACTCAAAAGCTATCCCTTTTTATTCAGCTTGGAATCGCCTCTGCTTAGTCCGTCCATTTTCCCTTTATTTGATTTGGTTCCACTTTCTTCATTCTTTGGAATTTAGTTTTAGTTTCATTTTTTGAACATATTTATTTGAAGAGAAAGAGGGTCCATCTTTAAGAGAGACATATTTTTGCTACACTTGGATTTAATTAGGATTTTGACAATCAGCTTAGGGTTCTATGTATAGAGGTAGGACTAATGACAGTCGTTCGATCGGATATTATAAAATATGGGTCGTTCGACTAATTCTAACCCTTACTTTGAGGCATCGACCGGTCTACCACTTGACCACTAGAAGTCGATCGTTCCAAACTACGATGTCGGCTGATGGTGGTTTTCTTTTTATAAAATATTTCTTTCCTTTTTCTATTATTTTATTATTTTTGATTTTTAATTTTAAAAATTACTAACTTTTCATACTAACTTAGATGACAAAACATTATATACGAAAATTGTCTAAAAAATTGTTGCAAATGCAATGGTACAAGTTTCATAGTCAAATTCGAATGTTTGTGAAAATTCAATTTTTATGCTTATTATATTTAAATTTAATTCTTTTATTAAATTTTCATTTAATTTTAGTGGGATGTTACAGAGTTTAAACTTGTATGTTGTTGTCCAGCTATTTCATTGGACGATTTTTCTCAAATATGAACCCAACTGAAACTTGAAGAGGACATCTGGACCATTATATTCTTCCTCTTCTCTCTCTACTCGCATTTGTAAATATGGAGGCTATATTTTTCTATTCTTAGTTGTTTTGAATTGTAACTCCCTTGTACTTGAGAAAAAACATTCCATAATAAGATTAAAGTGGAGGTAGGCCTCAGATTAGTCGAACCACTGCAAAATTTACGTGTTTTCTACTTTTTATTTGCTAATTATACTCAAATCTATCTTCTATCATTTGAATTGGGGTGTTTTTCCATTTTTTGGCCCAACAATTTTGAACCAAAACTTTGTGTTTGGATTAAACAAGTTGAATGTGGACAATATTTTAATTTTGATCAATACTAAATTCCATAAGGCCAAATATGATATAGTTTGATGAAGAGAATTTGTGTAAATTGTCATTATTGGGGACCACTCAAAATAGTAAAATTATACTTTTACCAATATTGTGTAAGCAATAATTTATGCAAAACTGTCAAACCACTAGCTAAGGTGATCTGGGAATGTTAATATTCGAATTGTTTGATATTATTCATTGTTAAATTTACATATCTAAGTCGCACGACCGCCATTTTGAACACTCTAAAGCACCGTTCGATTTAATTAATTTGAAATTTCTATTGGTTAATTAAATTAATCAATATTTATTAAATATAGATTATTATTTATTTTGATTATGATATAGTTTGAACTTAGTTAGATATGTCTATAGAATTAAAATATGCGTGTATTGATATATGACATCGATAAACATTTAAATTGGATTGAAATGAATCAATTACAAAATAGTTTTTTATATTTTACTCTCCGATGATAACCAATTTTTGGTCGGCCATAGGGGGTAGGGCATTAGAGTTCTTTTTTATGTGTACAAATTTGATTTCAATTAGGTTGGTGGATTAAGCAAACCAAGAAGATTTAGTCTCCTCCTTTTTCTTAGCTCTAGATGCTTATAAAAGGGAATTTCTCTTTTTTTTTTATGTTTTTTCCTTGCTTCCATATTAGCCAAAAATAAAATTGGTCATATGACCATATTTGAAAGAAGAATAACCGAAATTATTATAAAACAAAGCATGGTGTTTATTTCTAGATTGTTGCAGCTTCTAGACATATACAGATATGATCTGTAGGAGCTATATTCAACATTCAATGTGCATTTCATTGGCAGCTATAATTAGTAATAATCACTATTTTATATATTTTCTATTCGCATAAGAATTTAGATCTGTAATGATATATATACACACACATATTCTATTTATCACCACGAATTTATGTTTGTTATCGCTTTTATAGACATATTCAATAATAAAAAGCATCATTTATATATATGTAAAATTATATAATTATATTTTTGACATAATTCATTTGAGTTTAATAATTTTCAAAATTTAAAATTAAAATTGTAATTAACAAATAAAAAAATTCAAAATTTAGTATGTAATATATATATATATATATATATATATATATGTATGTATGTATGTATGTATGTATGTACATATTGATGTATTTTACATTTATAAATATGTTTTTAAATTTATTTTATATGTAAAATAAAGGAAAATTTGGTTTTTAAATTTTAGGATATGGCCAAGAAAATAAAATTGTAATTCTATTGAAAGTTATTTTTGGCCAATTTTTTATAAAAATATAACATTATCTCATTTTGGCAATAAAATTAATTTATGAATTTATTAAAAAAGGATGTTTGGCTTTGGAAAATATATTAAAAAAAGAGCTTTTTGGCTTTGCCCAAAAAATGTTTTTTTGGCTTTGACCAAAATAAAAAATAAAGGATCTTTTATTCATTTTCAATAGAATATTAAGAAAAATATTATAAAATTAATTTATTGATATGTTTTAATATAACAAATTATAATTACATTGTAATTGAATTTTAAAAACCTTATATATACACACATGCACACATATAATACACATCAATATGTGTACCCACACTTCAAATATTAAAATGTATTTTTATTTACAATTCAGAATATAATTTATAAAATTTGAAATTTAAATTGGGATTGGACTTTTAATAGATCTGTTTTTGATTTAGATCTAAAATTACCTCTGAGATATTTTAAATTTGAATTCAAAATTTAATCAAAGTCAATTTAGTCAAAATGTAAATTACAATTGTTTTATACACATGTATATACTTAAATACATAATATTAGATTAATTTATAAAATAATATAGACAAAAAACATGTACATAAAAGGGCAAAATATTCCCAACACTTAGATACGGGTATGTTAAACCATGCATAGTATATATTATTGCATATACATGTACATGTACATATGATATACATATGCACATAGTTTATTAAACATAATATCAAATAAAAAATTTATTAACAAATAAAATGATGATTTTATTTAAAATTTATTTGGATTAGATATAAATCAATTTAGACTTCATAGTCACAATAAGATCCAAAATGACATAATTTTTTTAAATTCACTTATTTGACCCACCGCACGCTGGCCAAATTTCAACAATACAATTAAATTATAATACTCTTTAATGTCGTATCAAATACCCCTTTTAAATGCCACTCTTGAACCACAAGAATGCTCCTTTCATCAAACATTCTCTTTTTGTGCCTCTTTCAAATGCTTATTTCACGTGCTTCTTTCGTGTGCCAAAAGAGCACACGATAAGGTATATAGGTTAGTTGGGACTTAGGAAATGAGTAGAGTGGTTTGTTTGTAATAAATGGTTCTTTCAACTTGATATGGCTTGGAAGTAAACTGTGCATGTGATCTAGGTGTTGTTATTATTGTCACATATGTGTAAAAAATATTATTTTTAACATTTTGCTTGAAATCTAATTGGTGTAGTTTATGCATATGTATAAAACGTGCATGTGAGGCTTTGCAGAAAAAATAAGTGCACTTTTGTGAAAAAATTGTACAAATACGACGTCGGAAGGAAAAAGAAAAGCGTGTCTGTTGTTATTTTTGAGTAGTAAATAAACTTTATAATATTTTCTGCTATATAAATAGTCAAACTATGCAAAATCATAGGGTACGTTAAATGAACAAAGCAGTGGATATTAAAAATATTCCTTAATTATTTAGGTTTAATTATTTTGAAAAAGAATTTCTAAATAAAAGAAAACTTTTTGTTTCCACTGTGTCAATATCAGCTAGATTAGGGCAATTCAACCTTTTATTTTTAGCCAGTGAATGAAATTTCTTTTTAGAAAGTATAGATATGACTTGATGCAACTTATGTATGATATCAACAGCTCTTTAATGATGCTACATAGATCTTATTTTCACTGAGGTACATGTTGGAATTACTGATGCCATATTTCCAAGTTGAAGAAGAAGGAGTTGTTTGAAGCAACAGAAGAGGAGCATCGAAGACAATAAGAAGTGACCAGGAGAAAGAAGAGAATCAAAAGCCTAAAACAATAACTACTAGCTTCTAGTGGACTGGAATAAGCTTCCAGTCGACTGGAATCCTTTTTAATATGATGGAAGAATATTCCATTTAACTAGTATTGTCAATTTTTGACCCGAGGTGAACTATGCCTTCCCAATCGATTGGGAACCCGTATCAGTCGATTGGCACTAGTTCGCTCATGGATTTTCCAATCATCCAGATCAACTTTTGTTAGAGCAATTGGGCTTCGAGATTCAAGAGGCATTTTCATCTATTTTGAGGGTATTGGATTTTTCACCATAGATTTCTGTGTATCTTTGATCCCACAACAGAAGTTACATTAGACTATTATAAATAAGATTGCATAAGTTTTGTTATTATAAAAGAGGATGAGAGTCATTACTCTAAGGTTTTTTTGGATTTAGATTAATTATCTATTTTAGGGGTCTTTTTTGTAATATTTTGGTGAATTAATAAACTTTTGTTTGGGGAAAGTTGTTTATTATTCTTTACTTTTATCACTTCTCAAATATATTTTGTAGGGATCTTTAGGATAAATCTAACTGTTGGTATGAGAGCCTACTTAATAAGTAATTATGGAGAAGATGGGCATTGAAAAATTTAATGGGAGAAATTATGAGTTATAAAAGGCAAAGATGGAGGATTTTATATATCTTAATGATCACTACTAACCATCGGAGGAAAAAAGATAAACCTAATGGTTTAATAGAAGAAAATTGAGAAATTTTGGATAAAAAAGTCATGACTGCTATTAAATGTTTGTGGGGAATATTGTGTTTCATATTGTTGTTAATGAAACATTTTCTTATGCGATTTGAGAAAAGTTGGAAGGAATTTACGCAAAGGACTTTGCAACAAACAATACTCTTTTATGACAAGGTTGGTAAATCTGAAGCGAAAAGAAGGTGGGGCAATTGGAGAGCAGCTTAATGATTTTTAAACATTTGTGAATCAATTCACAACCGTGAATTACAAGGTTGATGACGAGACGTAAGCATTGATGTAAATGAGTTCATTACAAGAGAATTGAAAAACACTTGTGTTGCATTTAGCAGTTCAAAATTTGGATAGAGTTGCTTCAATGGGTTCATGGTTAACAGCTTTCTAATTGAGGAGATGCGAAAGATGAATTTAATGGAAAGAAATGTTAATGAAGAAAGGGAAAATAGGATTCTTACTGAGGGGGTGATCTTGCAAAAAGAGATAACCATCCACATATGAAAAGATAATCAAATAGATCAACCTGGAAAGTGATTTTATCTGCTATTACTATGAAAAAATAGGTCATCGGTTAAAATTTTGTAACGAGCTAAAAAGGGAGAAGAGAGGATGAAGGCATAGGAAGAAGTCCAAAAGAAAAAAAGATAATAGTGATGATTAGGTACATTTTGATTAGGAATCGAATGAAACATTCTATGTATAGGTAAAAGCAATGACAAAAGTTGGGTGCTCGATTCAGGTGCATATTTCTATATATGCAAAACAATGATGCATTCATTGAATAAAAATAGAAAAAGGACAATGTGGATTAAGCTAATAGTTGTGATATGGAGATTGAGGGAACATGCTCAATTAGGGTGAAGATGCATGATGGGAAGATGGTAAAACTAATGGGAGTTAGGCATGTTCTAGAAATTAAACATAACTTTATTCCAGTAGGGAAGTTAAAAAAAAACTGTGGCAACCTTTTAACTTGAAGTGGATTCATAAGGGTGTGTATGTCAAATAGGGAGGTATTGATGCATAATGAAGAAGCAACAAAGTGTATAAACCACTTCGTAAAACGGTGTAAGGTAGATATTCTAAAGGTGGATTTGGGAGGAAAATTTGTTTGAATTAAGGTAGAGCATGCATCGAAAAACCACAAAGCATGCAAGAAGATCTTTATGTTATTTCAAGCAATTCTGATGTATTGATGATACATGTGTTAAATTGGGAGACATACATAATTAGGTTGTTTGGTGTTTTTGGCTATGTATTTTAGGGTGAATACATTTGTTTTCATGGCGATATTAGAGATTTCTAAGAGCGTGCGTTGTAGGTGGAAATTTGGATAGCTTGAACATACTATCAAGGTGGAGATTATTTGATTTGGTGATACAATCTTCCTAAGTTAAAGAAGAAGGGGTTGTTCTGAGTAGCCGAAAATAGTCAGTAGAGGTGATATGAACCGAAGAGGAGGAAGCATAGCATTATAAGCCTATAGCACTCAACTGGAATAAACTTTCAATCGAGTAGAATCCCCTTCAAATGGTTGGAATATTATTCCTATCGATTGCTTCTTGGTTAATTTTTGACCCGAGGAGAACTCTGCTTTTCCAACCCACTAAAAACCGTTATTGGTCAATTGATTGGTTTTCTAGTCGATTGGATTGGATTTTTCTAGAGCAATTAGGCTTTAACATTTTAGGGGCATTTTTCTTTTTATAGTGTTTTGAAGTTTCACTGTAGATTCTGTGTATTTTGATCTAACGACAGGGATAACATTAGACTATTATAATAGAGTTGTACAGGGTTCATTATGATAAGAGAGGAGGAGAGTTGTTGTCCTAAGGTTTTGGGATTCAGTTCATTCTTAATTTTAAGGGTTTTCTTTATAATATTTTAGTGATTTTAATAAAGTTTTGTTTGGAGGAAATTGTTTGTGTATTAGTTTTCTTCATTCTTAACTACTTTTAAATCGAATTCTGTAGATGTTTGCACCAAAAGTTAGACCTACACCCGATTAGATTTAAGTAGAGAATAAGTGAAGAAATTAAATAAAAAATGAAGTAAATAGTACACAAGAATTTATAATGCTTCGGAAAATTCTAGCCTGAGTCCACTTAAACTTTCTTAATAATTTTGAGAGATTCTATAGACTATGTTCTTACAACTCGGTGTCGATCCAACAGCATAACGTCGTAAAATCAAATAATTCAGAAAGCAAAAAAATGATCTCAATTTTTTTCCCTCTCCTCCTATTTATAGACGTAGATCGGAGAAATACGATTCGATTTTTTCTTCTCATGTTCTCCATGTTTAAGAGGAGGTTTATGAGGGAGATCCTAGCTACGTTCCATTTTGGTGGTCAACCTGGTACCGAGTCGCGCACAACAACTTGGTGCCAAGTTGTGAATTGATCTATTTTTGAGCATCTTGTTTCAATCTTTATTTATTAAGTGGAAACTTCCTAACTAATCTCTCATAGCCCCAGTACTTCTTTTTGTGTGTAGTTTAGTTGCCAAGTTCCCTGCAGTTGCATCATTAGTTAGAATACATTACTCGGTACCGAGTTAGGGATTTAGCTCGGGCTTGATTTTTATCAATTCTTCTCTTTACCACTTTGTCCTTCTTAGGATATTGTTAGCTTCCCACAAGTTGCAAATAGATTCTATATCAGTCTTTGGTATTTGTTTGAATTCGAACTCTTGGAGTTATAGGTTTATATTCCCAATTTGTTACCTGATCATTCAATGCTTTTGACTCATTTAGATGTGGCTCGGTTCAAAGTAGGATAACACTTACCATTCAAAGTATACATTGTTGTCAATAATGTGTGCTTTGGATCAGTACTGGACATCGACTTCAAACTCTAATTCGACTAGACATCTTTATTTTTAGAACTTTTGGATGGTATAATGTGTGCTTTGTATCTTTTGGATGGTATAAAAGTTCAAGTTTGCGGTTCGAGTTCATCACCCTAGAAATTGTATCTTTGAATTGGTCAAGCGGAACTTTGATATCTAGAACATGCTTTTTCTTTACATCTCACTTATTTTAAAAATCCACAAGTCAGTACCAGTTTATGGAAGATGGTTCGATGGTTATTTCTAGGTCGAGTATTAGGGACTATCTAATACTTAGGAGAATTTACTTCTCTTCCTTCCTTAATTGCCTTTTAGTTCCCTTCCATACTTTCGAACTCATACTTCTATCATTACCGAACTTGTCCTTATCTACCAATGTTGTCGAGTTAAGAATTCCATAGTCCACCTCCATAACTGCCATGCCTCATTCACTACTACCATTAATGCTGACTTTCTTGTCTTTGGAATTCGATTCAAATTTCACACTCAAATTTTGCTGGGTTTTTTAGTTCACTTCACAATCATAACCCTTGTTGAATTTAGGTGGGTGATAATTCGCTTGCGTTGCCAACGGTTGGTGGTGATCATTAGCTACAGTCGACTTTAATTTGGCATCTCCCTTCTCTTTTTCGAGTTCGATCTTGGCATCGCAGAAAAAAGGGTTTGAGTGAAGGTGTTGATGAACACTCATGCTTGACCCAAAGTTTTCACTCATTTTCTCTGCACAAAGTCTAGGTATTTTTCTAATCACATTTTCTTGGAGTCAGGCTTGACTCGCACCTAGCTCAGTCCCAGGTTGTGCATATTAATCAAAAATTCCAATCTTTTGATATTTAATTGCAATATATGAGAGGGGAGACGTCCAACATTATTTGATTTTTTGTTTTGGTGGAGTATGGATTGAAAGTTATGCCTTTGGGATTATTTAATAATAGTCACATTGAATATGCTCCGCAAGTTAAATGGACTTTTATCCTTCCCTAAGTCATTCATTTCACTCTGGTGTCCGTACAAGAGATCTCATGTCACTCCGAACCACGGTTCCATTATCGTAAATTATACCATAACAAGTAAAATCTGATGCATAGTTTCGTTGTGCGATAATGCTCATTTTCCAGCATCATACCTACATAGAATGTTCACGTTTACCATGCTTTGGGCACTGGATACACACGTTGCATAGATTAAATTGTATATCATTGCCTCTACCAATGTATAAGATCTGATTGGTCAATAGATGTTTACAACCATTGGGTCTTATACATTGGTTGTACATGGTTTTTTTGGCATAGGAATCAAAGTTAATTTCTACCTATCATTGTTCATCTATGAAGTTTTCAATAGTTATGGATCATAGATGCTCGTTGCATATCTCAGTGATCACTACGGGTCCACCTGCATCAAAGATAGTTCAATCTACAAAAAAAATTAAATTTAGATTCCACTTTGACATCATCTATGTTGTCTACTACATCATCTTTTCAGCTTTAACCACCCCATTCATCCAATGGTGTTTCTAGAGATCATTCCCTTTGCAATAGAAGATAATGAGTACATGGGAATTGAACCTAATGTGATCTTGGGGGTGCTATACTTCTTAATAAACCTTCAGACTCCTTAGCATCCAGGCTAGATAAAGCATTTGTCCGAAGAATCTATGAAAGGCATGACATTTCATTTGAAGATGTTCTTATTCCAGTACCTTATCATCGGACCCATAATCTACCTGATAGCTATACGATGTGTAATCGTTATATGTGCATAATGCACTCCATCATTCAATCATTTCATTTGATTCATGCTCCAATTTATGAAACTTTCCCTTACCCAGCTTTACCCGAACAGTTATGCCTTACTACAGAGTATGTATATGTTATGTCATCATTATTTGGGTAGGGTGCCAAAAATGGAGGAGATTCACTAACTTTATGTTTTAAAAAAGCGAAAAAGTGCCTCTCTCTCACTTATTTAGAGCCATCTAAGGGCTATCGTATCATCATTGGACTTTAGAATAAGCTCATCTATTTTGAAGATGAATACTTCTTCTTGCACTACCTTCCTGGCTCTGCTAAGAAATGGTTGCCTGGGCATAAGTTTTTCTGTAATATACCACATTAATGGCATTAACTTATATAGCTTGTAAACCTTTCTACTGCATAAATTCCTAGATATCCTAAGAAGTCCTGATAGCTCAAACCTCCTAAGTACTCCCCGACATTTACATATTATCCTCAAAGAGAGTGGGTAATACGATATCTGTTAAAAGATGAAAGGATGTGCTAGTTCAATCTTTTGGACCATAACCGTAGCTTGGGGCTTGCGTCGAACGTTTATGAATATGCATAGCCTGCTCATGGGGCCAAGAAAAATGTAGATATTCCCCCCATTGAAGATCCCCAAGTTGATCCGAAGGAGAATAAGAAGGAAGTTAAAAATGTGGATAATGCCGTAGGAGGAGGCGATGTTGATAACGATGATGATACAATGAACATAGGGGCAACGATGAGTTTAATACCCCTAATTTTTATGTAGCATATAATTTAAATATTTAATTATAGGATAATTAAATAAAAAGTTTTTAATGTGGAATTTGCTAAAATAATTAACAAATAAACTAACATGAGTTGGCCTTAATAAATGTAACGTAGAGAATGGTTTAAAGAGATAGGAATTAATAAACACAAGTATGGAAGGGTAAAAGTGAAAGAGCCCACATTTTACTACGGTCTCCCATTTCCCTCATTCATTTTCAATTCATTCTCAGAAGTAAACCTTTGAGATAAGGGTCGGCCTCCATTAAAGAGAAGAAATTTCAGGAGGAAAAGAAGAAGAAAAGAAAGCTAAGGCAAAAATCATCATTCCAACAAGGGTTAAGGTGAATAATATGCATCAATCTCAAGTTTTTGTATATTTTGACGATTTGCTTTGCAATAAGTCTAAATTTTTAGGTGTTTATGACTTGCATTTGGATTGAATAATCATGTATAGGAGTCTTTAGATGATTGATTATTAATTTAATAATTTTTTGGAATTTTCCTAAAACGTTTTAATGTGAAAAACTAAGTTTTTATCTCCAAATAATCTAAAATTTTGATATGATTTTTGAATTATTATTTTAGAGACGGGTTTTAAATTTCATAATTTTTGGAATTAATATGAATATTTTATGAATTTTCTAGGTGAGAAAATTGTTAAAATTGGAAAATTAATTATTAAAAATATGAAAAATAATTATTTTTCTTTGAAATTTATTCAAGAGACAAAA
The DNA here is from genome assembly GCA_030765085.1 of Allium cepa. Taxonomy (NCBI): domain Eukaryota; kingdom Viridiplantae; phylum Streptophyta; class Magnoliopsida; order Asparagales; family Amaryllidaceae; genus Allium; species Allium cepa. Next base: position 31,531,471 of record CM060938.1, on the reverse strand, counting down.
ATGATAAAATAGATTTTTGATGATTTCTGAAAATTTTCCTGTTAATTTCTATTTTATATGAATTATATAGTGAAGGAAAACGCCAACTAATTATGAAAAAAAATTAATTAATTATGTTAATTTGGTAGGTTAAGATCTTCTAGAAATATCATCGAAAATTATGCATTTTTCCAATAGAAAGCCAACACCAAATGAGGTTAGGATAAAAGAAGTTCTTTGTGGGGTTAATAAATCAGTTTCTAATTTAATTACAAAACTGCCATTGAAGCATTTTTTTACCAAAATAACTACTGATGGACTAAAGACTGTGTTCGTTAGACATTAGGGAGGCATATCTAGAGCCATGGCATCGATGAACGTGACTATACTTGGACATCGATGGATATGACTATACTTGGGATACGAAAGATAGGATTATGGAGGCATATTCAGATATATTTTGATTACATGATCTATATTGTTGTATAGACTATAGACTATTGACTAGTAGTTATGCTACAATTATTGTCTTATGTGTTGTGATCTATGTTTTTTGTTTTCCTTATCGCAATTTCGATGATAAAATTATTTAAGGCGGGAGCCTGTAACACCCTTAATTTATATATAGCATGAAATTTAAATATTTAATTATGGGATGAATAAATGGAAAGCCATTAATGTGGAATTTGCTTAAATCAAATAACTACTTAAGTAACATGATTTGGCCTTAATAAATATAACATAGAGAATGGTTTAAAGAGATAAAATTAATAAGCACAAGTATGGAGAGGAAAAGAGGAAGGGCCAATATTTTACTACACTCCCCCTTTCCTTCATTAATTTCTAATTCATTCTCAATACTAAAACAAAGAGATAGTGGCTGGCCACCATTAGGGAGAAGGGATTTCTAGAGAAAGAAAAGAAGAAAAGAAAGCTAAGGCAAATTCCATCACTCCAACAAAGGTTAAGGCGAATAATATGCATCGATCTCATGTTTTTAGAAATTCGGTTTACTATAAATCCAAATTTTTAGATGTTTATGTCTTGCATATGGATTGAAAAATCATGGATATTGTTTTATGGATGATTGATAGTTAGTTAAATGATTTTAGGAATTTTCCAAAAGGTTTTTAATATGGAAAACTAAGTTTTCTATCTCTAAATGATCTAAAATTTGGATATGATGTTTGAATTATTATTTTGGTGATGGGTTTTAAATTTCTTTTTTTTTTTTGGAATTAATATAATTATTTTACGAATTTTCTAATTGAGAAAATGGTAAAATTCGATAATTAATTAAAAAAATATGAAATTTATTTATTTTGATCCGAAATTTTTGTAGTAAGTAGAAAATGATAAAATAGATTTTTGGTGAAATTTTGGAATTTTCCTATTAAGTTTATTTTTTATGCGAATTACTTAGTGAAGGAAAACACTATCTGATTATGGAAAAATAATAATTAATTATGTTAATTTTTGGAGTTAACACCTTTTAGAAATAAAATTGAAAAGAAAGAGTTTGGCCAATAAAAATTCAAGACAAATGTGGTTAGGTAAAAGGAAGTTATTTGAGGGGCTAATAAATCCATTTTTAATTTAATTACGAAACCATCATTGAATCATTTTTGACCATGCAAAACTAATTACCTAAGGCTAAACTTTATATTGGGTCAAGAAACACTATGTCGGAAAGCTAGAATAGAAAATGGACACCACATAAGGGTCCAACATATTAATACAGAAACGAAAATACAACAACCGAAGGCTCCTTAAAGTAATTCATATATGAACCAAAGAATAAAAGGTAGCATGCAAGACAAAGGCATTTGAAAGCTACATTGGAATGTATATATAAAGTTACAAGTGTTATGTATGTGTGTTTGTGTGTCAGGACACGAAAGCTCTAAATAACTGAATATAAGTGAATAACTCACTAGACTACAGGGCATGAAATCAAGCAGCGTGTAATATGTGTATATATATATATATATATATGCAGAATACAAAAGACAAAATAATTGCATCCTATGACTTGTTTAATTGGTAATGCACGAAACCATGTGCATACAAAAATAAATATCAGGAATATTACAACGAAGGCTAAATGTTGGCGATGACTACTGCATGCGATGACTAATGCAAGTAAAGTAAAAATAGGATGTGATGGCTTTGGTTGAATTTTTATACGCAATGACTCCAAGTGGGTTTGAACGCGGTGACCTCTATTTTATGCAATGGTATGGGTTGTTATTGGGAGCAGATTATTGGCTTAAATGCACAACGAACTCTATTTTTAGTGTACGAGGACTGTGAAATTTTCAAGATGCAGTGGCCTATGTTATAACGCTTGAAAAGAAGTGAATTTTCATGGCACGATGGCCTACAGTTTTAAAAAGTGGGGATAGCTATTTTATAACACTTGGAAGATTTTCACCCTATTTTAGGACTAAATTTTACTTTAAGAAAAATGATTTTGTCAAGTATTTTTATGAGATTTCAAAAGAGAGGAAAATCGTACTAGCCTATTTTTAAAGAAGTTATTAAAGAGGAAGTTATTACTTTGGAAAATAATTCGTACATAAAATTGACTATCATAGTGAACATATATTTAATTGATTGATGATGTGGTGTATGTTCATCTTTATATCTTGGTCATGTATTATTGCGAATGTTGAATTATTGGTGTGCTCATTTATATGTTATGCGGACATTGTAATCTTGGGATTTGGGAAACAGATAACCAGTTATTGTTGTTCCATTAGTGGATATGATCAGATTTAAACTCCTAAGGGAGTGGAATTGCATCCGGGAGATCTTGAAGATCAAATTTGTGTTAGGATGTCTGGACTGATCAAAAGATGAGACTCATTAACATTTTGAAAACCTGATTTACGATTTAAGATACCGATATTGGGACGCTCTGTATGTTCTAAGCATTAAGCCCCCAATTGGTCGGGTCCATGTATTCCAATGCATAGGGCTTTGCTAATTTAGGTTAAATTTTGGAGATTATGCATCCGAAGGAACTTGGAGCTTAAAGATCACCTATATTGTCTCTTATAGTATTTACGAGACAGCTATTATTCTCTTTTACCATAATTAGTAGATTATTATTCTTCTCTCCTACCATCTTTTGGAGACCATTGTTATATTCTAATGCCGATCGTAGTAGACCGTCAATATTTCTTCTAACTATATTAGAAGACAATTGAATTATCTGGTAAATCCTTGCCCAAGTCAACCTGTTAGGTTTTTAACTGGCCTGAGAAAACTAATATAGGTTCGCAGCAACCTTGAGAAAACTATACCATAGACTGTTTTGGGGTTGGCTAATTGTGTAAATGCGTTACCCTTTGACCTTAATGAATGTTGAACTTTTCATTTTACCAATACATGCATGATATGATATTGATGTTATCATTATGTGCTAATCATTTTGGATGGCGAATATGTTAAAGATTGCATATTGTTTGATAGGGGGTTAGTGAGGGGAAGCCCATTCCGCTCAGCGGCATGGTTTCATTAAGTACCCATATTTTGGTTCAAGATGGTAATATTATTCACACTAGATTATTTGTCTTAGCCGAAGTTTTTGATTTTCCCCTAAATCTCGAGTGATCAATTTGGAATTGAGTAGGCTAAGAGTAGGGTATTTCAAGTTTATGTGAATAAGCTTTTAGAGATGTGAAGGAGGAAATAAAAGATTATATTTCCATCGTGTAGTAGTTTAACTGCTTTTTATTGTTTTTGAATGTATGTTAGGACAAGTACTATAACCGTCTAGGTAATTAAGACTCTAATTTTCCAAGGAAACCATTATCGTTGCTCTTAGAACTATGTGTAATTATTATATTTTATCTAAACAATATATTCGCGAGGTTATAGAAATGAAATGTAACGAGTTTGCAAATTAATGCAAGAAATGTTTTCTTAAAATTCTATGAATTCTAGTGCTCTTTGTGATAATGATTCAATAATGGATCTCATTCTATCATTAGGAAATAATGTTAGCGTTGATTGCAGCATCACTAGTATCTATTTCCAAGACTCGGAATGGGGGTATTACAACTTGGTACCTAAGCACGGTATTACATAAAGCGTTAATAAGATTTTGAAAAAAAAACATAACACAAATAAAGTAAGAAAGAATAAATCAGGGCTTGGGATAGAGATATTATAATGTACATATTATTTGTATACACATACATATACATATATAGACATATTTTTGTAGAAAGGAACTCTCTTGTAAAGAGGAACTCCTCAAGAATGGGTGGAAGATGGGGCAAACTCTTTCAACGGAAACAGATTAAATTTGAACGGATAAAGATATTCGCCCTTGGATGAAAAATGATTTTGCTCTAAAGAAACGAATCATAATTCGCTTTGTTTTATCATCTCTCATCTTCACAAGGGAAAGTTCAATCAAACTAATATCAGATCTGATTTTATATGGATTGCAATAATGGCAGAGAATAGAAAATTGAAGCATCGAGTCTCTCAAATGGATTGGATTTTATACTGATGAATTTCCATCACCATACTCTGAAATCGCATGAACCTTGGAATTTCTAAGGATATCACATCTTCTTGAGTGTGATGGGTGGAGAAGAAGATGCTAATACTGTTGGTTGTTCTTCAAGGATAGTTCCTATGTTTTGGATTTACATCCTAGGGTACAAAGCAGATGAAAATGTCGAGTTAAAGTGGCATATCTAAAATAAAGTTAGGAAACAGTTCACGTTATTTTCATCAACAAGTTTAACAAGATCTTGGTAAACATAGATAATCTTGTGATGGATCAAGGTTTTTCTAAAGGGCTTCCATGGATTGTTAAAGATTACGACAATGATTATCGATGACGCCAATTTTAGATTTGGCAATGATGAGAATCGACATTGGAAACTTGGATAAGGATAAAAACAAGGATTAAGGCTTTATCATGACTCGATTCGTCCATGGTACCCAAATCCGACGATGATAATGATTACGGAAATACGATAGCGTGGGAAACCACTCGCGTAAGAGGAAGCAAAATCATGTGATGCGGTTATATTGACATGGAGTCTAGTAATTGCTTCTAAAGTTTACCATCTTAGCATAAGGAATATGATAAAATGGTTTGAAAAGTTAAAACTGGCCTGATCTGCACTAGAGTCGGTTCTTAATAGATAGGAAAATTGTGTACAAAAGAAGAAAGCAAGTTGGACTTTCAACGAAACTGAATTTTGGAATCAAAATTTGCATCAATGACTACATGGTTACGCGAACATGCTAAAATGCTCACAAACTATTTGTACATATCTGTGTCTTTATTTTAAAGAGTATATATATAACTAGGTAGCTCAATAAGAGTTGAGTAGTTTGTAATGGTATAATATATATTGTAATATTTTATAATCAAGAATAAAGGAACCCATTTCAGTATATGTATATATACACACACACACACACATACGTATATCTATTTATGCTCTCCTCTCTATCTTAGACCATTTTTCTTATTGGATGATGACTTGCAAGAAGATTATGAGAGATGAATATAGGAAGTAAAGAGTAAATATATGAGATGATGCACCAAACCAATGGAAAGGCTTGGATTAATGCTAGGGAATGCTAATTGAGCAACCAACATTAACGCCAACGCTAATGCGAACACTAATGCAAATGTGGGTGTTAGAGCCACTCTAAGTAGAGATTGCAGCTGTTTGGGTGGAATGCCCTTTACGGCAATGGAGAGTGCCATGGAGGTGGATGTTGGTGTCGAGACAATTGTAAGAAGCTTCTTATACTGGTGGAACAGTGTTACCATAGGAGTTTCGAAGGAGGAGAGTTATGCTGAATTTAGGAAAGTATTTAAGGAAAAATTTCTGTATGAAGCAGCCAAGTCGGTCTTGCTTAGAAATTTATCAAAGTTAGAGCAGGGTATGATGTCCATGTTGAAGTATTCGACGATGTTTGATGAGCTATCCAGGAATGGGCTGGTCATCATTAATAAACTAGTTAATAAAGTTGAGAGGTTTATCTTGGGATTGAAGCCTGAGATTGCTAGGGAAAATGTGCCATATCTTAGGGATTGATTTAGTGTCATGGAGGCTGATGTTAATTCGGTTTTTGTAGTAAGAGAGTATGTTGATATTTTTAAACCTGTAGTAGGATTACTACCGAAACGATCCATAGAGTTTCGATTAGATATTGTATCTAGAGCTAAACTCGTGGGTAGACCACCTAGCAGAATGACACCTACCGAGACGAAGGAGTTAAAGGTATAGCTAATGGATTTGGAAGGGAAGAAATTTACTAGACCAAGAAATTTGCCTTGGGGAACCGCGGCTGTATTTGTGAAGAAAACGGAAGGATCACTGAGGTTGTTTATCGACTATGTCATGTTTAATGAGAAGACGATAAAGAATCGGTATCATTTTCCTAAAATAGATGATTGGCTTGATCAACTAAGTGGAGCCAAGGTGTTTCCATAAATTAATAGTAGTGGAGGATAGTACGCCCCTAATGGAATTTCGAACAAGATAGGGTACATAAGAATGGTTGGTGATGCACTTCAAACTGACCAATGCACCTACTTTCTTTGTTGATTTGATGAACTGAATCTTCCGAGAGCATTTGGATAGTTTTTGTTAGTGTTTATAAACGACATTTTGATATATTCAAAGAGTGAACAAGATCATGAAGTTTATTTTAGAATATTACAAGGTACGTTGAGGTAACATCAGTTAAAAGCGAGATTTTCAAAGTTTCATTTCTGAAAAAGAGAAGTGAAGTATCTTGGGAATGTAGTTTCAGAGAATGGATTGTCTACGGATCTATCTAAGATCGAACCTATTAATAGTTAGAAATGACCTGAGACCATTGCCGAGATTAGAAGTTTCTTGGGGATACCTGGCAACTACTTGAGATTTATAAAGATTTATCTCGTATAGTAATATCGAAGGCTAAACTAACATGGAAAGATGTAAAGTATGTATGGGTTGAAAAATATGAAGAAGCATTTTAAAAGCTAAAATATTTATTGAACAACATGCTCATGTTAGTTATTCCAAATGAAAATTAAGACCTGGTGGTATGTCGATGCATTTGGATCAAGGTTAGGAGCTATATTAATGCAGAGAGGCAAAGTTATTTCCTTTGCTTCTTGACAGCTCGACCGCATTCAATTTGATATCCTACACATAGTTTGGAGTTGGTACAAGTAATATTTGCATTGAAGGTGTGGAGGTGTTATTTGTTGAAGGAATGATTTGAGTTGTTTATGGTCATATATCCTTAAAGTATTTATTCTCTTAGAAGGAGTTAATTATAAAGTAGCAAAGATGGCTGGAGTTTTAGCAGTATATGACTTTGGGATTGAGTATAGGCCAAGGAAATAAAATAAAGTGATCGATGCACTTAGTAGAAAACATCATAATATGGTATTGGAAATATTATTAGAATGGAACAATTTAGAGGCGCTGGCTTCATATGGCGTTAGATGAGGTCAACAGCTAGTTCCAATCAGGGTACCTCAATGATTTCTTGTCTAGAAGTTTGATCGGTATTAATCAAAATAATTGCAGCAAGGACAAAAGATGAACCAATATTATCTTAATGAATAAAGAGATAAGAAGAAGAAAGTGAAATTAATGATTTGAAAGATTTTTCACTTGATCAACGAAGATGATTAAGGGAGAAGGGATGGTTATGTGTTCCAGACGTGGATAATCTAAGAAAGTGAGTTCTTAGAGAATTTCATCGATTGAAGCTTACCATTCATCCCAAAGGTACAACGATGACTAGGATATAAAGAGGAGTTTCTTCTGGGAAGTTTAAAGAGAGATGTAGGCTTATGGGTGAAGCAATGTGTCAACTGCCAATAAGTAGAACACAAGCGAACTGCTTCAACCATTCCACTATGAAAATGGGATTTTATATCAATGGATTTTATAGATATGTTGTCAAGGTCGAATAGGAGAAATAAAAGCATTTAGGTCATGATGGATAGAATGACTAAGAGTGCACACTTTATCCCTGTTAAGTTGACAAGGATTGCACCTAGCTTGGCGAAGTTATTCATGAAGAATTTTGTTGGACTCTATGGAATACCAAGTAGCATTGTAAGTCACGGAGATGCTTTTTTCACGAGTGATTTTTGGAAGAGTTCACATAATGAATTGGGTGCCAAGCTGAAGATGAGTACCACTTACCATTTGCGTGATTGGCAAATGAAAAGGGTTAATAAGGTATTCGAAGATTTGTTGAGAGCTATTTATTAGATTTCGAAAGGTTATGGGCAGACCATTTGCACCTAGTCTTATAATAATAATTATTGGACCAGTATAGGAATGGCACTTATAGAAGCACTTTATGGAAGAATACGCATATCACATGCAGGTGGGTGGAGATAGGTGATAAACCGATACTTGGTCCAGATTTGGTGAAAAAAGTGACTGAAAAGATTGAGTTAATCCAAGTAAGGATGAAGGAAGCATAATCAAGGCAGAAAAGCTACGCCGATAAAAGGCGAAAAGACTTAGAACTCTCAGTTGGAGATTTTGTTTTCATAAAGGTATCATCGATGAAGGGTGTTGTATGATTTGGTAAGATGGGAAAATTGGAACTTAGATATGCTGGTTCATTCCCTGTCATTGAGAAAATCGAGAAAGTCACATATTTTATTGTGTTTAGAGCGGTTTGGTAGGAGCCATAACGTTTTTTTACGTATGTCATCTTAGGAATGCATGATCTAGAGACTGCTATAAAGCCAATGATTTTCAAAGATTTAACAATGGAGCCTGATATGACTTTCATTAGGCAACCTATTTGTATAGTCGATAGGGATAACAAGCAATCATGGAATGAGACAGTCAATTTAGTGAAGGTTCAGTGGAGTACCAATGGACGTGACTGTACTGGGGAACAGAAGATAGGATTAGGGAGGCGTATCTCAATCTATTTTGATTAAATGATCTATATTGGTGCATATACTATCTACTAGTTGTTATGCTAGCATTGTTGCCTTATGTGTTGTGACCTATGTTTGTATGAGTATATGCTTGTTGTTGTTTTGTTGCAATTTCGAGGAAGAAATTCTTCAAAGGGGGAGCCTTGTAATTCCCACGATTTTTATACAACACATAATTTAAATATTTAATTATAGGATGATTAAACGAAAAGTTTTAATATGGAATTTGCTTAAATCAACTACTAATTAACTAACATGTGTTGGCCTGAATAAATATAACATGGAGAATGGTTAAAGATAGGAATTAATAGACATAAGTATGGAGGGGTAAAAGAGGAACAGCCAACATTTTATTATAATCCCTCCTTTCCTTCGTTCATTTCTAATTTACTCTCGAAACTAAAATCAAGATATAGGGGCTATACATTATTAGGGAGAAGAGATTTCAACGGGAAAAGAAAGTAGAACGAAAGCTAAGGCAAGTTTCATCATTCCAAAAAGGATTAAGATGAATAATATGCATACATCTCATATTTTTGTGTGTTTAATAGCTATAAATCAAAATTTTAGGATGTGTATATCTTGAGTTTGGATTGAATAATCATAGATGTGAGTTTTTGGATGATTGGTTGTAAATTAAACGATTTTTATGAATTTTCCTGAAAGGTTATAATGCTAAAAACTAAGTTTTTGATCTCTAAATGATCGAAAATTTTGATATAGTATTTGAATTATTATTTTGAAGATGGATTTTAAATTTCATAATTTTTAGAATTAATATGAATATTTCTTGAACGCTCTAGGTGAGAAAATGGTTAAAATTGAAAAAGTATTTTTTAAAAATATGAAAATAATTATTTTGCTTCAAAATTTTTATAGGAGATAAAAAATGACAAAATAGTTTTTTGGTGAATTTTTGAAATTTTACTATTAATTTCTATATATGAATTATTTAGTGAAGTAAAACATTATATGGGAAAAAGTTAATCAATTAATTATGAGGATTAATATTTTCTGAAAATTTAACCGAAAAGAATGAGTTTGTCGAATAAAAACCCAACACAAAATGGGGGTTACATAAAAAGTAGTTATTTAAGGAAGTAACAAATCAATTTTTAATTTAATTACGAAACTGTCATTGGAGCATTCTGACCAAGCAAAACCAATTATCCAAGGCTAAACTTTATATTGGATCAAGAAAAACTATGCTTAAAAGCCACTATAGAAAAGTGGACACAACATGGGGACCAAACATTTTAACACATAAATAAAATTATAATAAGCGAAGGTTTCTTAAATTAATTCATACATGAAGCTAAGAATAGGAAGTAGCATGCAAGATAAAGGCATGCGAAAGCTACATTTGACTGCATATATAAAGTCACACATGTCATGTTAGTGTTTCTATGTGTGTGTGTGTCAGGAGACGAAAGCTCTAAATAGGTGAATATAAAAGAACAACTCGGTAGACTACATGGCATGAAGTCAAGCGGCATGTAATATATATATATATATATATATATATATATATATATATATATATATATATATGCAGAACTCGAAAGCCAATATAATTGAAGACTTGTTTAAATGGTAATGCATGAAAGCTAGTGCATGTGCATACAAAATTAAATAGCAGGAATATTACACACAAAGGCTAAATGCTGGCGTTGACCATTGCAAGCAATGACTAATGCAAGCTATGTAAAAATAGGATGCAGTGGCTTCGGTTGAATTTGTATACTTGATGACTCCAAGCGGGTTTGAACACGATGGCCACTATTTTATGCGACGCTTGTGGGATTGTTAGCGGGCGATGGTTTTTGGCTAAAACGCAGAATGGCTTTTATTTTTAGTTTGTGATGACTATGAAATTTTTAAGTCGCGATGGCCTATTTTATAAAGCATAAAAATAAGTGAATTTTTAGGGCACCATAGCCTAAGGTTTTAAAAAGTGGGGGACAACTATTTTATAACACTTGAAAGATTTTCATTCTATTTTAGGGATAAATTTAACCTAAAAAAAGGATGATTTTTTTTATGTATTTTTTATGATATTTCAAAAAAGAGGAAAAATGTATTATGCCATTTTCAAAGGAGTTATTAAGCAGGAAGCTATTACTTTGGAAAAGTAATCAGTGTATAAAATTGGCTATCATATTGAATATATATATATATATTTAATTGATTGATGATGTGTTGTATGTTCATCTTTATATCCTGATTAGTTATTATTGCATATATTGAATTGTCGACATGCTCATCCATATATTATATGATATCACCCAACATTTTGACCTTGAAGATTCGGAGAACAGATGACACATTAGGGTTGTTTGGGTATAGCCATACTTAAACTTCTAAGTGAGTAGAATTGCATCAGGGAGATCATGAAGATCATATTTGTTTTAGGATGCCCGGAATGATCAATACATTGTTCATTGACATTTTGAAGACCAGATTTAAGATTTAAGGGTGGAGACTAACGTAGGGTCGCTCCCTATGCTCTAGTTATTAAGCCTTCGGTTGATTAGATCTACAGATTCTAGTGCAAATGGCTTTGTTAATTTATGTTAAATTTAGGATATTATGCATCCGAAGGAAATTGTAGCTTGTAGCCGACCTACATTTTCTCCTAAAGTATTTAGGAGACAGCATTATCATCTCATACTTTATTTAAGAGACTATTATTCCTTTTTCCTACCGTTTTCGGAGACTGTTGTTATATTCTCCTTTCGATCTTAGGAGACCATCGATATTTCTTATGACTGTATTAGAAACCCGTTTAATTGTCTAGTAAATCCTGGCCTGAGTCAGTCTGATAAGATTTTAGTTAGCCTGAGAAAAATAATATTAATTCATAGCGACCCTAGCAAAACTATGCCATGGACTGTTTTGGGATTGGGCAATTATGGGAAAGGGTAACCCGTTGACCTTAATGACCGCCGGATTATTTATTTTACATATACATGCTTGATATGATATTGATATTACGATTATGTGCTAATCATTTTGGATGCAGGATATGTTATGGATTGCATATTATTTGATTGCGTATTAGTGTGGGGAAACCCATTCCGCTCAGCAATGTGCTCTTACAACTTACATATATTTTGATTCAAAATGGTATGATGTTATTCACACCAAAGTTTTCGTCTAACCCAAAAAAATTTGATTTCACCTTAAACATGGGTGCTCAATTTGGAATTGAGTAGGATGAGAGTAAGGTATTTCAAATTTAGATAAATAAGCTTACAGAGACGTGCAGAAGGCAAGCTAGTTTATAGAAGATTATATTTTTGCTATGTAGTAGTTTAACCGCTTTTTTGATGTTGATTGCATCTAACGACGGGTGCTATCATTGTCTAGATAGTTAAGACTCTGATCATCTAAGGGTGCATCATTATATGTTGCACTTGGAACATGCGTAATTATTATATTTTACCCTAGCGATGCACTCGTGGGTTTATGGAAACAAAATACAACTAATTTGAAAATTAATGAATGAAATGTTTAGTTAAAATTTTGTAAATTTTAGTGCTATCAGTATCAATGATTTAATAATGGATTTCATTATGCCGCTAGAAAATAATGCTAGGGATGACTGTAGCATCAATATTGTATATTTACGAGCCTCGGAATGGGGGATGTTACAATGTGAATATGGACCTTGGCCTTGAATCTGCTGGTGAGATGGGTGGCAACAATCAAGTGCTACTCATTCCTCGATGGCCAATGTTAAATATTATCTCATCCCTTCGGTTTCATAGCCAACTCTGGCTTCAGTAATAAAAGAGACGCTAATCCCTCCGTCTGGAGATATATATGGCTCGTTCGGTAGCATACCGGATATAATAGGTTCTTATGGTCTTGATAACATCGACATTGACTCTCCTATTTGTTTGCATACTAACATACCTATAACCGAAACCATAGAGAAAACCCTTGTTAGCAAGCTTCAAGACTATGGTCCATTTGGGACACTAGGACACATTAACACATCATAATACTTTGAATCACTCCAAATCTAAATTGCACTTGTTAACCTCCAGTTTTCAAATCTTTACTTGATTGTGTTTTCTTTTCAAGTTCCATGGACTGCCAACATTTTTTTGATGAGCTTAAAATTATGGTGGTGAGTATCAAAGGCCCTGCATATCCATCACCGTCATGGTTCATTCCATTAGTTAGATTTACGCAAGCACCATCGAAGAGAACAAGAAAGGCGAGATAGAGAAAATAAGCGTAGTGATGATTGCTATGGAGGATCTGGTAAGCCTCTCCTTCTCAACAAAGTGCTTGTTCCCCTTGTCCAAAAGCTTGGATATATATTCAACAAGACCTGATTCGGTTCCTACAATTGAACTTCTTACTTCACCTACTCCGATGCCACCTACCATGTAGTTGATAATATCTTCTCACATGCCTAAATAATCTAATCAACCATTCGGGTCTATATCTTCCGATCCTTCTAGATGAAAGCATGACAAAGACCAATTTACTACTCCTTCCTCTACTACAATGATAGAGCCTATTTCAAATCCAAATCTTACTACTATGAAGAAGGATTTTCTAAATATTTTCTTTAATGGAGTTAAATTTGCTCTCAACTTGAAAGACATTCCCTACCATGAGGCAAAAAAGCTGTGTCATATATGAGTGATATATATGATCAATACTACAAATAGAGGAGGCTTGCAGAGCCTTTTCCCGATGTTAACTTGGAAAAGATGGTGGCTTTTCATAGGAAGGATCTAATAGAAAAGGATAATATAAGCATTATTGATACCCTGGACAAAGTAATTGAGGAGCTTAAGAACTCTTTGGCGATTGCTGAAAAGAAGTTAGAAGAAATGAAAAAGTCTTTTGAAGAACAATCCATAAGGCAGCAGAATCGAGTCGAGGCTGTGCATCATAAGAGCCACACTATAATATTGGAAAATGAAAAGCTTTAAAACACCGTCGATAAGCAAGCCTTAGAGACTTAAAAATTAAAAGCCACGCTATAAGTTGAGAAGAAGGAAAAGATAAAACCCTCACTCGGGCCTAAGGTTATTGTAATGAACTGTTGGATGTCAAAAAACCACAAGAGAAACCCAAGTTATGCAGATGTTATTAAGTCTGGGAACTTAAGGTGGCTCAATAAAGGGTATCTTAGGGAATTAGCTATGGCCTTGGAGGAAATACTTAAGCAAGAGGGAGAGCACTCTAATTGTGTTGAGATTGACGAGGAGGAGTTAAAGTTCAACCTCTTGGAGAATGAAGATTTGGATGAACTCAAGATTGGAGGATTTCTTCTAGCATCCGAGGTTGTCGCTCGAATGGTGTACTTATTGGGTCAAGCCTGAACCTAGCTCTAATGGTTTGGTTGAGAGTTCCACTTCTATTTCTAAGGAACTCGACTTCGATTCCAATTGACACTAAATCTGGCGTCGTCACCTCTTCCATATCAAGGCCTCTCACCTTTGAACCTGTTAGTTTTTGGCTAAAATGCGGAATGGCTTTTATTTTTATTTTGTGATGACTATGAAATTTTTAAGTCGCGATGGCCTATATTTTAAAGCATAAAAATAAGTGAATTTTTAAGGCACTATAGCCTATGGTTTTAAAAAGTGGGGGATAGCTATTTTATAAAACTTGAAAAAATTTCACTCTATTTTAGGGATAAATTTAACCTAAACAAAAGGATGATTTTGTTATGTACTTTTATGAGATTGAAAAAAAGAGGAAAAATGTATTAGGACATTTTCAAAGGAGTTATTAAGCAGGAAGCTATTACTTTGGAAAAGTAATCTGTGTTTAAAATTGGCTATCATATTGAATATATATATTTAATTGATTAATGATGTGTTGTATGTTCGTCTTTATATCCTGATTAGTTATTATTGCGTATATTGAATTGTCGACATGCTCACCTATATATTATATGATATCACCCAACATTTTGACCTTTAAAATTTGAAGAACAGATGACACATTAGGGTTGCTTGGGTATAGCCATACTTAAACTTCTAAGTGAGTGGAATTGCATCGGGGAGACCATGAAGATCGTATTTGTTTTAGGATACCTGGAATGATCAAGACATGGCTCATTGACATTTTGAAGACCAGATTTAAGATTTAAGTGTAGAGACTAACGTACGATCGCTCCCTATGCTCCAGTGACTAAGCCTATGGTTGATTAGATCCACAGATTCTAGTGTAAAGGGCTTTGTTAATTAGGTTAAATTTAGGAGATTACGCATTCGAAGGAAATTGTAGCTTGTAGCCCACCTATATATTCCCCTAAAGTGTTTAGAAGATGGCTATTATCATCTCATACTTTATTCAGGAGATTATTATTCCTTTTTCCTACCGTTTTAGGAGACTGTTGTTATACTCTCCTTTCGATCTTAGGAGATCATCGATATTTCTTCTGACTGTATTAGAAACCTATTTAATTATCTAGTAAATCCAGGCCCGAGTCAGTTTAATAAGATTTAAATTAGCCTGAGAAAAATAATATTAATTCATAGCGACCCTGGGAAAACTATGCCATGGACTATTTTGGGATTGGGCAATTATGGGAAAGGGTAACCCTTTGACCTTAATGACCGTTGGGTTATTTATTTTACCTATACATGCTTGATATGATATTGATATTATGATTACGTGCTAATCATTTTGGATGCAGGATATGTTATGGATTGCATATTATCTGATAGCGTATTAGTGTGGGGAAGCCCATTACGCTCAGCAGTGTGGTCTCACAACTTACATATATTTTGGATCAAGATGGTATGATGTTATTCACACCAAACATTTCGTCTAACCCAAAAAATTTGATTTCCCCTTAAACACGGGTGCTCAATTTGGAATTGAGTAGGATGAGAGTAAGGTATTTAAGATTTAGACAAATAAGCTTACAGAGACGTGCAGAAGGCAATTTAGTTTATGGAAGATTATATTTTTCTACGTAGTAGTTTAACCGCTTTTTGATGTTGAATGCATCTAACAACGGGTGCTATCACTGTCTAGGTAGTTAAGACTCTGATCATCTAAGGGTGCATCATCATATGTTGCACTTAGAACCATGTGTAATTATTATATCTTACCCAAGCAACGCATTCGTGGGTTTATGGAAACAAAATACAACGAATTTTCAAATTAATGAATGAAATGTTTTGTTAAAATTTTGTACATTCTAGTGTTATCGATATTAATGATTTAATAATGGATACCAATGTGCCGCTAGAAAATAATGCTACGGATGACTACAACATCAATATTATATATTTACAAGCCTCAAAATAAGGGATGTTACAATATGGATGTGGAACTTGGCCATGAATCTACTAGTGAGATGGGTGGCAACAATCAAGTGCCACTTATTCCTCGATGGCCAATGTTAAATATTATCTCATCCCTTCAGTTTCATAGCCAACTCTGGCTTCGGTAATAGAAGAGATGCTAATCTCTCTGTTTGGAGATATATATGGCTCGTTCGGGAGCATACCGGATATAATAGGTTCTTACGGTCTTGATAACATCGACATTGATGACATCAACTCTCCTATTTGTTTCCATACTGACATACCTACAACCGAAACCACAGAGATAACCCTTGTTAGCAAGCTTCAAGGCTATGATCCATTTGGGACACTCAGATACATTAACACATCATAATACTTTGAATCATTAAATATCTATATTGCACATGTTAACCTCTAGTTTTCAATTCTTAACTCGATTGTGTTTTCTTTTCAAGTTCCATAGACTTCCAACATCTTTTTGTTGAGCTTCAAAGTTAGGTGGTGAGTATCAAAGGCCCCGCATATCCATCACCATCGTGAGTCATTCCATTAGTCAGATTTATGCAAGCACCATAGAAGAGAACAAGAAAGGTGAGATAGAGAAAATAAGCATAGTGGTGATCGTTATGGAGGATCTGGTAAGCCTCTCCTTCTCAACAAAGAGCTTGTTCCCCTTGTCCAAAAGCTTGGATATATATTTAACGAGACCTGATTCAGTTCCTACAATTCAACTTCCTACTTAACCTACTCTGATGCCACCTACAATGCAGTCGATAATATCTTCTCACATGCCTAAATAATCTAATCAACCATTCGGGTCTACATCTTCCGACCCTTCTAGATGAAGGGTTGACAAAGACCAATTACTACTCCTTCCTCTACTACAATGATAGAGCCTATTTCAAATCCAAATCTTACTACTATGAAGAAGGCTTTTCTAAATATTTTCTTTAATGGAGTTAAATTTTCTCTCAACTTGAAAGACATTCCCTACCATGGGGAAAAAAGCTGTGTCATATATGAGTGACGTATATGATCAATACTACAAATGGAGGAGGCTCGCAGAGCCTCTTCTCGATGTTAACTTGGAAAAGATGGTGGCTTTTCATAGGAAGGAGCTAATAGAAAAGGATAATAAACGCATTATTGATACCCTGGACAAAGTAATTGAGGAGCTTAAGAACTTTTTGGCGGTTGCTGAAAAGAAGTTAGAAGAAATGACAAAGTCTTCTGAAGAACAATCCATAAGGCAGCAGAATCGAGTCGAGGCTGCGCATCATAAGAGCCACACTTTAATATTGCAAAATGAAAAGCTTTAAAATACCGTCGACAATCAAGCCTTAGAGATTCAAAAATTAAAAGCCACGCTATAAGCTAAGAAGAAGGAAAAGATAAAGCCCTTACTCACGCCCAAGGTTATTGTAATGAACAATTGGATGTCAAAAAAGCACAAAAGAAACCCAAGTTATGCAGATGTTGTCAAGTCTGGGAACTTAAGGTGGCTCAATAAAGGGTATTTTAGGGCCTTATCTATGGCCTTGGTGGAAATACTTAAGCAGGAACGAGAGCACTCTAATAGTGTCTAGATTGATGAGGAGGAGTTAAAGTTTAACCTCTTAGAGAATGAAGATTTGGACGCACTCAACATTGGCAGATTTCTTCTAGCATCCGAGCTTGTCACTCAAATGGTATACCTATTAGGTCAAGCCCGAACCTATCTCTAATGGTTTGGGTGAGAGTCCCACTTCTATTTCTAAGGAACTCGACTTCGATGCCAATTGACGCTAAATTTGGCTTCGTCACCTTTTCCATATCAAGGCCTCTCATCTCTGAACATGTTGTTCCTTCTTTTGGTATTACTATGGCTTCCACTATTGTGGAAACTACATATACTTCAATTGCTTTGAAGTTTTCACTTAATGTACACTACACTCCTAAGAAGCCCGACTATATAGGAATAGAATCCTTTCCAAAGATTCCTATCTTATCTCCTGTCATGGAAGAAAATTATATGGTGACTCCTTAACATACAACCTCCACTTCTCTTGGATGTATATCATTAATATCCCATATATTCAAGATGGCTCACATGACACTGGTTAATGTCTCTAATGCCTACTTTTTAATTATTCAAGTTTTTGGTCTACACGATGTGCCCTTATGCTTGAAGTGGACTTTTCTTTAGGCACTCAAGCTACAGTGACTAAATCAGTCAGCATGTCTACCCCTGATCATATTCTAACCTGTTCAGTAGGTCCTACTTCCGGTCTTGATACAAAAATGACACATGTTATAAATAAAGAGGCCATGGATGATCCTAACCTAGTAGAGGCTGATGAAGATATAGTTATCACAGTGGTCACTGAGCATAGATCTGGACCTTCAATGCAAGAGATGATATTTTTGCAAATGAAGATGGTTCGAGAAATCAATAAGGAAAAGGTGGATTATGTTCTTCCTCCTTTTTTGGTCTCATTGACTATACCACCCATTGTCATCCCTGATTCTACTCCTACCCCCGGTAGCATTCAAGCTAATGTTCCTAAGTCTATAAGGTGCGATAATGATTGGAATGTCGACCCTAAGGCTACGTATCCAAGGAAGGAAGAGGCGGAAGGGGTGCTAGGTCCAGTAAAAGGCATATAAAGATTTTTCCCAAGGAGAAGGACAAAACGAAGAATGTCTAGTTGAAGTTTTTATTTATCATTTGCTTGTTTGTTTTAGTCTTTGATTTGTTTACATAAATTGTTTTTTTATGGGCATGAACCTCGCTTTTTCTTAGGATGCTTAGTAGTTATTAATAAAAGGGCATTTTTTTCCGATATCTTTCTTACTTGCCTATGTACTCAGTTTATTTATGTTAATTGCGATTGCATATAAATCAAACCAATGTTATCATTCATCATACTAACGTACGTATAAATAACTTCTTGCTATTGCTTGGTTGTGTGTCATTATTTCATCTAGTTTGTTACTACCAAAACATCTTTCAGGTGGTGAATAGAATCTTGATTTTATGCCTAACTTCATAGCTTACTTAGCTGATCCCCGGCCAGTTTGCATTTGCAAGGTATAAGGTAGGAATTCGTATCATTTCCTTTCTTCGAGAAGTAACATTTTGGATATCTATCTCTGGAGATACATGCTCGATCCTGCCTATATTTGGACATTGATCTTTAGTGTTCATCATGAGTGGTGGCTTGGACGCCTATCATTGGACATCTAAACCGAATCTCGCATAACTTTGGATGTTGCTTGTTCTTGGACAAGGAGGTTTGTTCTCCTATTAAAATCCTATCTCTAGGACCGGATGATTAAGATGCCTATCTGATGTGCACGTAAATGTGCATATTTTTACCACCATATTTATTCTATTTAAATTAAATAAATGATCATATTGGGTATTTTAACTTGTTTTAACCAAAATTCATTTTAATTCCAAATTTTCACATATTCATCTTCATATAGGGGCAAAACGGTCATTTAAGTGCATATATTTCTTTGAGAAAAATTGATTGGAAATTTATATATATTTTTGTAGGAAAATGGTCTCAAATAGGAGTGGTTTCATGAAGAAATATGCATGCACAAAGAATATAAAGGAATGAAGATGGAAATAATTCAAAGTGAAGATCATGGAGGACCTCACCTACCCACCTACCTTAATGTACAAATTAAAGGCTAATGCACATGCTTTTGGACTTAATGGCTTCATGTACACTTAATAGGGGATTAAGACATGTTAATGATTACTTGGCCTCCACACTTCCTAAGGGGCATTTTGGGCATTCCCCATAAAAGTGAATTAGGGTTTCTAACTTGCATAAATACCCCTTATGTTTCATGTAGCCATCTCCCTCTTAGTTAGTTAGTTTTAGTTTAGAAAATAAATAAAAGCTCTCTTTCTTTCCATGGCTACTTAGCCATTTCTTCTCTTGTGTAATTCTTTTTTTATGCAATTTTAATTATTGTTTCTTTTTAATTACATGTTCGTTTCCTTTTATGCAAGTAGTGTAGATTTTTCTTTATGCAATTAGAATAGTTTTCCATTTCACTTTGCTCTCTTTTCCTTTTCTTTTTCTCTCATGTTGCAAGCTACATTTGTTCATATGATGACAAATATGAGAGCTTAATCCCTACAATTTAGGGGTAATGAAGCTCTCTAGTATGTAGATGCAACATTTTGATGTTTATACTCTCTTTTTGTGCTTTAATGGAAACACTTGAAGTGGTTTAATGATGTTGTTTAGCTTTGAATTTGATAGTCTATGTTGTTCATAACAAATAGGCTATGCTTAAACAAACATAACACAAATTGCCTCTTCATCTAAATATGATTATGGCAAAGAAGTAAATGTTGAAATTGAAATTTGATAGCCTATATTTCTAAACAATAGTTAATAGGCTATGCTTAAAATAGATTTTTATTTCAACTTTGTTGTCATATTTCATGAGAGTTAAATATGTATTAGTGGTTGTGTTATAGTTTGATGGTTTATATTGAGCTAATTAATAGCACAAATATACCATACTTATGATAAGCACATCAACTAATTCACTAATGACAAGAAAAGAGATATTATAACTTCATTTTGTTGATTTATATAATCTAGAGAGTGGATTTATCTCTAAATTATTCTTTTAACTCTCATATTTTTATCATTTTCTTTTGCTAGTTTTTGTTAGTTTCTTACATTTCTAGCTATTCACTCTCGACTTCGGTATAATTTGATTGAGTAGAATTTTAAAATCATCAATTCCCTGTGGATCGACCCGTATTCGCCGCGTGCTACATTCGTACACCGTGCGCTTGCGGTTATTTTTATTTCAAAATTCATTCGACGGTTTTCTAAACCGATAGAAAACCGTCGAACGGATTTTGAAATAAAAATAACCACAAGCGCACGGTGTACGAATGTAGCACGCGGCGAATACGGGTCGATCCACAGGGAATTGATGATTTTAAAATTCTACTCAATCAAATTATACCCAAGTCGAGAGTGAATAGCTAGAAATGTAAGAAACTAACAAAAACTAGCAAAAGAAAATGATAAAAATATTAGAGTTAAAAGAACAATTTAGAGATAAATCCACTCTCTAGATCATATAAATCAACAAAATGAAGTTATAATCTCTCTTTTCTTGTCATTAGTGAATTAGTTGATGTGCTTATCATAAGTATGGTATATTTGTGCTATTAATTAGCTCAATATAAACCATCAAACTATAACACAACCACTAATACATATTTAACTCTCATGAAATATGACAACAAAGTTGAAATAAAAATCTATTTTAAGCATAGCCTATTAACTATTGTTTAGAAATATAGGCTATCAAATTTCAATTTCAACATTCACTTCTTTGCCATAATCATATTTAGATGAAGAGGCAATTTGTGTTATGTTTGTTTAAGCATAGCCTATTTGTTATGAACAACATAGACTATCAAATTTAAAGCTAAACAACATCATTAAACCCCTTCAAGTGTTTCCATTAAAGCACAAAAAGAGAGTATAAACATCAAAATGTTGCATCTACATACTAGAGAGCTTCATTACCCCTAAATTGTAGGGATTAAGCTCTCATATTTGTCATCATATGAACAAATGTAGCTTGCAACATGAGAGAAAAAGAAAAGGAAAAGAGAGCAAAGTGAAATGGAAAACTATTCTAATTGAATAAAGGAAAATCTACATTACTTGCATAAAAGGAAATGAACATGTAATTAAAAAGAAACAATAATTAACATTGCATAAAAAAGAATTACACAAGAGAAGAAATGGCTAAGTAGCCATGGAAAGAAAGAGAGCTTTTATTTATTTTCTAAACTAAAACTAACTAACTACGAGGGAGATGGCTACATGAAACATAAGGGGTATTTATACAAGTTAGAAACCCTAATTCACTTTTTTGGGGAATGCCCAAAATGCCCCTTAGGAAGTGTGGAGGCCAAGTAATAATTAACATGTCTTAATCCCCCATTAAGTGTACATGAAGCCATTAAGTCCAAAAGCATGTGCATTAGCCTTTAATTTGTACATTAAGGTAGGTGGGTAGGTGGGGTCCTCCATGATTTTCACTTTGAATTATTTCCATCTTCATTCCTTTATATTCTTTGTGCATGCATATTTCTTCATGAAACCACTCCTGTTTGAGACCATTTTTCTACAAAAATATATATAAATTTCCAATCAATTTTTCTCAAAGAAATATATGCACTTAAATGACCGTTTTGCCCCTATATGAAGATGAATATGTGAAAATTTGGAATTAAAATGAATTTTGGTTAAAACAAGTTAAAATACCCAATATGATCATTTATTTAATTTAAATAGAATAAATATGGTGGTAAAAATATGCACATTTACGTGCACATCAAATACCTGTTGAGTCACAAGTTTTATGAAGGTTTTGATTTCTGACAAATAATAAAGGCGATCGACAAAACAAAGACATCATGGCTACATATGGTACTCTAGATTATAGGTTGATTATTTGATATTGTATTAGTGATAAACTTGTTAAAATCTATCCTCAAATAATCATGCATTTCGATATAATCAATATATATACATTTGAAATTGCATTGCACATTCACTATGCAAATTATCAGAGACCGGTCGACCGGTAGTAAAAAAGGCGGTCGACCGTTTCTGCATAATATGCACAATGAACGTGCACATATGCACATAACGTATATATATTTGAATTCCTGTCTACTGGTCACTTTTTAACCTGTCGACCGTTTTTTAAACAGAAAGCAATTTTTCCAAAAGACACTTCTCTTCTCCAAAGGTTGCATCTCTTACCTTTCACCAAAGATCATATCTCTTAATGGCAACTGCTCACAAAGAGTTACAACCATTCTTATCTATATAAACTCATCTAATTCGTTGATTAACATAACATGATTTTATATGCTTTTTAATCTAATCACTGATCTTACTTTCTACATACTCCTGCATTCTAAAAAGCTCTCGATTATTTATTGAATCATCGAAACTATTTCATATCTTTTGATTCAATAAGTAATATACTTTCCTTAATCTTTTCAAAACATCATTCGCATACTTTGAGGATAAGATTATAGGAAGGGTGTACTACTAGTGACAAATCCGTGTTTTCAAGAACACAAGTTGTCAACAACAATTGTATTTGTTCTTGTGTTGAAGTCCACTGTGTTGTAAGAGGCAAGTGTTGAAGTCCTCAGTGTATTAGAGGCGTGAAATCCCGTTCGGTTGCTCGGGTGTTGTAAACCTGTTCCTCCGGGTGAAGCGAGGTTGTTAATAGTGAAAATCCAGATAGAAGTCTGGGACTGGACGTAGGACGGTGCTCCGAACCAGTATAAAAATCTCTGGTGTGATTTTTCTATTTTTTATTTACTATGCTATTATCATCTATTTCCGCATTTATATTGTAGTCCATATTACACGATCCGTGTGTACTATATTAGCACATATAATTGTATACACACCGCACTTTCACTTGGTATCAGAGCACGGTCATCATATAACCGTAACACAGTTATTTGATATATTATAGTAATATGGCAAATAACGTAAGTACTAGCACTCAAAACACCACTTACACGGAGGGTCAATCGACACAAAGACCTCCATTTTTCAATGGTCTTAACTATAGTTATTGGGCAACACGTATGTCATTCTTTATGCAATCAAATAGCTATGATGCTTGGAATGCCACTCAAAGAGAAATAGTGAATCCAACAACTGATTATTCAGAATGGACTGCAGCTGAGAAAACGGCAGCAGCCGTAAATGTAAGAGCAATATATATGTTGTTCTGTGCATTAGACCAAAATGAATATAACCGTGTTAGTATCTACACTACTGCATATCAAATTTGGCAAACACTAAAAATCACTCATGAAGGTACTAACAAGATTAAACAAGCCAAAATAGCCATGCTGAAAAGTCAATTTCAAAATTTCAAAATGAAACCAAATGAGACAATAAATGACATGTATTCACGGTTTCAAACTATTCACCATGCACTTATTGGTTTAGGACAAAAGTATTCTGATTTCGATGTCGTTTCAACAGTCCTACATTCTCTGACTAGTGAATGGGAAGGAAAAGTATTAGCAATTGAAGAACCTAATGACCTTTCCGTCATGAAGCCAGATAATTGATAGGAAATTTAATGTCCTATGAAGCAAATTTGCAGGCTAGAAAAGAACAGAAAGAAGAAAAGAAAAATGTAGCATTTCATGTTGAGAAAGATGAAAATGAATCAGATTCTGAAGACGAAGATTTGGCATTCATTGCGAAAGGATTCAAAAAATTCCTAAAATATCGAAAAGCCAGTCGTTACAATAAAAGGAAACCTGGATCAAACAAACCATCTTCATCTGCTATAGAATGTTTCAACTGCCACAAAAAGGGACACATGCAGAAAGATTGTCCAGAACAAAAGAAGAAGTCAGAAAATGACAAATTCAAATATAAGAAGGACAAATCTAAGAAACGAGCTTTCTCAGTAACATGGGATGATTCAGAGTCATCTTCATCAGAAAGTGAAAGTGATTTAGAGAATGAACAAGCTAATGTTTGTTTTATGGCAACAGAAGATGAGGTACAAATTCCTACATTTGATGAATTACTTGATATTAATGCTGAATTGATAGTCAAATATAAAGACATAAAACGTCAATTAAAAGTAGTCAAAGCAGATTTAAGTAGAGCAGAGTTTGAACGAGATATGTTAAAAGATGAGAAGAAAATATTAGAAGAGGAACTTGAAAATATTCAAGAATCATTATCTAATGTTGACTCTCAAATATCTCTTTTGAGTCAAGAAATAGAAGCTCAAAAAGAGAAAAATAATGCTCTCACTACTGAAAATCATGAGCTTAAAGCAAAAGTCAAAATTCTAGACCTAGAAAAAGCTAGCTTACAAACAAAGTTTGATGACATTACTCAAAATGTTTAACTTTAACAAAGGTCGAGAAAATTTGACAAAAATCATTGAAAGTTCACAATCTATTTCAGACAAACAAGGATTGGGATATAACAAACAAGAAACCAAGAAACATCTTGGAAATAAAAGGAAGAAGAAAGTACAAAAAACTGAAGCTAAGAAAAATCTTAGTTTATTATATTCCAAACCAAAACCAATTGTGAAATTTCAAAAGAAAAATGTCAAGACTATCAAAATATGGGTTCCTAAAACAAATAACAATTTGATTAGGAACAAATACATTCAGCAATTCATGAATACTGTGCATTTTAATAAAAATTATATATATAAAGGGGATACCGGACCCATATGGGTTTGGACTCCTAAGACCTAACTCTTAGGACCCTATAAAAAGTGGGTACCATGGACTTAATTCTATTTTTTGCAGGTCCCACTTAAGAAAAGAGGAAAGTGGATTTTGGACAGTGGTTGCTCAAAGCACATGACGGGAGACAAGAGTTTATTAACAAATATTGCATATTCAGATGGTGGCTCCGTCACTTTTGGAGACAATTCAAAAGGCTATATCATCGGCAAAGGCGATGTGAGCAATTGCGGTACATCTAACTTACCTCTTATTACTAATGTCATGCTAGTTAGAAATTTAAAACACAATTTGCTTAGTATTAGTCAGTTATGTGACAAGGGATTTATAATTTCATTTTCAAATAATAAGTGTAGTATTTTAGATAAAGACCATAATTTGGTTTTCGAAGGTTATAGAGACAGAAATATATATATTCTGAATATGAATATTAATCATAATTCAGATATGTGTCTTGTGGCTAATGACAATGATCCATGGCTATGGCACAAACGCTTCTGTCATATAAACTTCAGAACTATTGACAAGCTAGCCAAAAACAATCTAGTTAGAGGACTACCCAAAATGAGTTTTAAAGTTAACAACATTTGTGATGCATGTCAATTAGGAAAATTGACCAAATCATCTTTTAAATCCAAGAAAGTCATATCAACATTACTACCACTTGAGTTACTACACATGGATTTATTTGGACCTACTAGGGTTCAATCAATAAATCACAGTCAATATGTGCTTGTAATTGTTGATGATTTCTCTTGTTATACATGGACAATTTTCTTAAAAAATAAAAGTGACACTTTCGATCATTTCAAATCTTTCGTAAAAAGAATTCAAAAATCAAAAGGGATTAAAGTTAAAAATATAAGAAGTGATCATGGCGGAGAGTTTGAAAATAATGAATTTGAACATTTTTGTACAAAAAAAGGTATATATCATAATTTTTTGTTTCCCAAAACTCCACAACAGAACGGAGTTGTAGAACGGAAGAACCGAACTTTACAAGAATGTGCAAGAACATTATTGAATGGAACCACCTTACCAAAACATTTTTGGCCGGAAGCTGTGGCAACTGCCTGTTATGTTTTAAATCGTGTATCCATAAGACCTCTTACCAAGAATACTCCTTATGAATTATTTAACAAAAGGAAGCCTAAAATCTCATACTTCAAAGTTTTTGGTTCCAAGTGCTTTATTTTAAATACGAAAGACCAGCTTGGCAAATTCGATCCAAAAGCCGATGAAGGAATATTTGTCGGTTATTCGGAACGAAGTAAGGCCTATCGGATATTTAATAAACGAACCAAAACTATTGAAGAATCACTTCATGTCTCTTTTGATGAAATCTATCAGCATCCTCACACTATATCAGATGATGACGAATCAATAGTCACTGACAATCAAATCATCACAAATATTGATTCTGACTCGGAAATAATTATTGAGAATATTCCTCAAATATGTGAGTTACAATCACCACCAAGAATATTAAGAGACCATCCGGCTCAAAATATAATCGGTGAAATAACATCACATGTCAGAACAAGGAGTCAACTCAATCAAATGGGTCATGTCGCTTTTCTCTCAAATATCGAAACTAAGAATCCAAAAGAAGCTGCTACAGATGATTACTGGATCATTGCCATGCAGAAAGAACTAAATCAGTTTGAGCGCAATGACGTTTGGGAACTTGTTCCAAGACCAACTGATCAGTCAGTAATTGGTACTAAATGGGTCTATAAAAATAAGGCTGACGAACAAGGAAATATCACCAAAAATAAAGCAAGATTAGTAGCACAAGGATATAATCAGGAAGAAGGTATCGATTATGAAGAAACTTTTGCACCAGTTGCTCGACTAGAAGCTATTAGAATCCTATTATCTTTTGCTTGTCACCATAATTTCAAACTTTATCAGATGGATGTCAAAAGTGCTTTTCTCAATGGATTTATCAAAGAGAATGTCTATGTCGAACAACCTCCTTTGTTCGTACATGAAAAATATCCTGACCATGTGTTCAAACTTAAGAAAGCTTTGTATGGTTTAAAACAAGCACCTCGTGCTTGGTATGAACGACTACGTAGCTATCTTATTAACTCAGGATTTCAAATAGGCAAAGTCGATCAAACTTTGTTTATTAAACATTCTCGAAAAGATATTCTAGTTATCCAGATATATGTAGACGATATCATCTTTCGTTCAACAAACGATAAACTTTGCAAAGAATTTGCAAGTATTATGACCAAAGAATTCGAAATGTCTCATATGGGAGAACTATCTTATTTTTTTGGACTTTAAATAAAGCAACTTTCAAACGGTATTTTTATCAATCAAGAAAAATACTGTGAAAACCTTATCAAACGCTTCGGATTAGAAAATACATCTGGTAAACCAACTCCTATGAGTACAACTACACATCTTGAAAAAGATGAAAGTGGTAAGAATGTTGACCAGAAATTATATCGAAGCATGATTGGTTCTCTTCTTTATATTACAGCTAGTCGTCCGGATATAATAATGAGTGTTTGTTTATGTGCTCGTTTTCAAGCCGATCCAAAGGAATCACATCTACGGGCAGTGAAACGTATAATTCGTTATCTTAATAATACCAAAGATTTCGGTCTTTTTTATCCAAAAGAATGTCCATTTGAATTAGTATCATATAGTGATGCTGATTTCGGTGGCTCACGAATGGATAGAAAAAGTACAAGTGGTACGTGCCATTTTATTGGAAAATCACTTGTCTCCTGGTTCAGTAAGAAACAGAATTGTGTTTCACTATCAACATGTGAAGCTGAATATATATCAGCAGCTCTCGCTTGTACTCAAGTACTATATATGCAACAAACACTTCAAGATTTTGATATTCATTTATCAAATTCTATTATATACTGTGATAACACCAGTGCTATAAATCTCTCTAAAAATCCAGTAAATCACTCTAGAACCAAACACATTGATATCCGTCATCATTTCCTTCGAGATAATATTGACAAAGGAAATATATGTCTTGAATATGTCCATACTGACAATCAATTAGCGGACATTTTTACTAAGCCCCTGCTCGAATCTAACTTTATTAGATTACGAAGAGAGCTTGGTTTAATTTCAAGAAAAAATCTTGACTAAGTAATTTCTAAAGAACGTCTTCTTTTTAGTTATTCTTTAACCATAACTTTTGCATAAACTTTTTTTTACATTAAATATAAGTCACTGCTTGATTTAATGGTTAATTCTCTTTACTCACTTTTTCATTCTTTTCTTTTAGTGATCGTCCTTTCCTTTCTTATTTTATAATTTCAGTTTTAAAAGGAGAGCTATTTTTAGAGTTAAAATAAAATTTCTGCTTATGTTTTCTTGGTTAATATTTTCCATTAACTCACATCCATAGGTTTATACATAAGAAACTTGTATATAAGCTTGCAAAAATTTCATATTTTGTTCATCTTTTTTTATCTAACCATAATATTCTATACAACATTCCCTATGGCTCACATTTGTGATAAATGTGCTCAAGAATCATACATTTCTATTTCGAGTTCTGAGTCGGAGGAATATTATTCTCCTACAACACCAAAACAAAAACCAAGTTGTCATCATCAATACTCTTGTATGTCTGATAAAACTCCAAATTCAAAACGAGTGAAGAGGACACTGTTCTATTCTCCTCGTACCAAAGCACAAATCGATGAGATACACCACTACCAGAAACATCAGATAGACCTTCAGAGACAGCTCCATTATGGGCAAAGTCAACTTTATCACGAGCAACAACGGACATCGGCACGATTATCCGTTTTAGAAAAGTTGGCAACATTTTTCTGCGGTTCCAACAAGCATGACGTGCATGAACCAATGCCGTCTAGGCCATCAACATCTAAAAGTCCTAACTCATGGGATCGGAACTATGAGAAGAATGAAGGAGCTCAGAAACAATGGAGTCCATGGTCAAAACGTATTGAAGGAAACAACGATAATTCTAATGACGAACCTTCTCATTAGATTTATATATAGTTATTATATCTTTATCTATCACTTGTGTAATAACGGTTATATTTTGTATTAAGAATGAAATATAATATATATAGGTTGATATATTATAAAAACTTGCAAAATAACATGTTATTACTCAGCAGGCCAGAACCGGTCGACCGCCCCATATGTAGCCGGTCGACCGTTTGCTCCCTGGTTGAAAATGGTCGACCGGCCATATTTCATAGGTCGACCGGTTGACGTATTTTCAGTTTTTATATATACCTATGCGTCATTTTTCCTTCTACCCTCTTTCTCTTTTGACTCAAGCTGTTCTTTTTCCTAAAATCACAAACCCTAGTTTCCTATTTTCAATTCCCAAATCTCAAATCTTCCAACAATGGCTCCTCCTCAAAAGAAATCTAAGAAAGGAACAACCTCTGAAACTTCATCTCTGAGCATCTCCGCCAAAAAGTGGCTTCAAAGTCCAATTGCTGTAACAAGATGGAATCAGATGACAAATTACAAGTTTCATCCAGGCTCTTTCATCAAATTTGATGATTTCACGGCTTATGGAGTTCGGAGGTTAGCCAATAATTCCAACATTACTCCATTGATAGATTTTTCAGAAAATAATGTGGAGATAAATCATTTGATGATCAAATTGTTTTACGCCAACATGAATCTCGATGAATATCAACCTGATAATCCAAACGGAGTCATCTGGTCTGTGGTCTGTGGCAAGCAAATTTTTCTTACTCATGCTAGAATTGCCTCTATACTTGGTATACCAAATCGAGGCGATGAGTTTTCATCTACCTTCTGCGAAGTCTTCACTCGAAATAGTACCAGTCATCAGTTCATAGAAGACAATAGTGATGGCACAAAGTCTATTGGACTTCGACCGACAGCTAGACTACTTCATCATGTTTTGATGCATTCTCTTTTTCCTAGACTTGGAAATTATGATGCAGTATATAAAGAAAACTTCAAAGCACTCTATGCTATTTATGGTGAAATCCAAATCAATTGGGTACACATGCTTTTTGATACAATTCTCAAGGTAAATAACTCTACACGGCCTCATTTCTTCTACAATGAATATATCATGCGACTTTTGTTAGCTTGTGGGGTAAATCCTCCTGATTCTGTAACCTCAAAACCAAAATGCATTGATTCCATAACCATCAAACGAATGAAGCTTCCTCCACCTTATCTTGAGATTATGTCTTTTGAAGAATGGCAACAAAGAGGACCAAGAAAACAAGAGCAACTTCCTCTCGTCCTCGTTCCGATGAAGTAAAACTATTAAAATCAAAATCATCCACAAAAGAATCACTTGAAACCATTGCGCGTAACCAATTTTTTCTTGAATCACGTCTCAAGCGAATGGACTCTAAAATTGATAAGCGCTTCAATAAGGTCAAGTCATTCTTTGGTATGCTATGGGATGCTATATCATGTTCCACATCCACCTCTTTTCAAGCACAAGACCCAGGAAAACGTCCTGCTGCTCCTGTTTTCACCTGGACATCATGTGACGAGTCTACTGGTATGAGTGGTCATGGACATGGAGAATCATCTAGAGGGAACAATGATGAGGAAGAAGAAGATGATGATGATGATGATGACGATGATGATGATGAAGAGGAGATACGATCTGCTTCATCTTAGATTCTTTTATGGTTTGGCACTTTAACAAACATTCATCGACACTTGTACTAAATAGTGTCGTTATTCTTATTTTTCGTTTGACATTATGGTCTGTATTATACTCTGTTATGTTTTGGATGTGTTAATGATTTATTTTGCTATGCATATCATATTCATTCTACTATTCTAGTATCTGTTACTCCTTTTTGTCGATGATAAAGGGGGAGAAAGGGCTAACAATTGTTTGCAGGAACGTACATATATAAGAATTCAAAGAGAGAGATCACATATTCAAGGGGAGATTCAGATTTGCAGATATATATTGTCATCAATCAAAAAGGGGGAGAATGTTGAGTCACAATTTTTATGAAGGTTTTGATTTCTGACAAATAATAAAGGCGATCGACAAAACAAAGACATCATGGCTACATATGGTACTCTAGATTATAGGTTGATTATTTGATATTGTATTAGTGATAAACTTGTTAAAATCTATCCTCAAATAATCATGCATTTCAATATAATCAATATATATACATTTGAAATTGCATTGCACATTCACTATGCAAATTATCAGAGACCGGTCGACCGGTAGTAAAAAAGCCGGTCGACCGTTTCTGCATAATATGCACAATGAACGTGCACACATGCACATAACGTATATATATTTGAATTCATGTCTACTGGTCACTTTTTAACCTGTCGACCGTTTTTTAAACAGAAAGCAATTTTTCCAAAAGACACTTCTCTTCTCCAAAGGTTGCATCTCTTACCTTTCACCAAAGATCATATCTCTTAATGGCAACTGCTCACAAAGAGTTACAACCATTCTTATCTATATAAACTCATCTAATTCGTTGATTAACATAACATGATTTCATATGCTTTTTAATCTAATCTCTGATCTTACTTTCTACATACTCCTGCATTCTAAAAAGCTCTCGATTATTTATTGAATCATCGAAACTATTTCATATCTTTTGATTCAATAAGTAATATACTTTCCTTAATCTTTTCAAAACATCATTCGCATACTTTGAGGATAAGATTATAGGAAGGGTGTACTACTAGTGATAAATCCGTGTTTTCAAGAACACAAGTTGTCAACAACAATTGTATTTGTTCTTGTGTTGAAGTCCTCTGTGTTGTAAAGGCAAGTGTTGAAGTCCTCAGTGTATTAGAGGCGTGAAATCCCGTTCGGTTGCTCGGGTGTTGTAAACCTGTTCCTCCGGGTGAAGCGAGGTTGTTAATAGTGAAAATCCAGATAGAAGTCTGGGACTGGACGTAGGACGGTGCTCCGAACCAGTATAAAAATCTCTGGTGTGATTTTTCTATTTTTTATTTACTATGCTATTATCATCTATTTCCGCATTTATATTGTAGTCCATATTACACGATCCGTGTGTACTATATTAGCACATATAATTGTATACACACCGCACTTTCAATACCCCCACACTTATCTTTTTATTCGTCCTCGAATAAACTAAAACTACGATAAATCCGTTTTCGTAGGAAGCACGATTGCATTGAGCGTATGCAACAAGCCGTTAAACCTCTGGGTGTCCCCAGTAGGACGAGTGTTGTCTCGTGAGGGTTTTCGGCGGATACTACCCACAAAATCCAAATGCAGGATGAAAATATTTACAAAATGCAAGATATATTTACAAAGAGATGAATGCAAATTTTTGAAAATATTTACAAATGAAGGATTTATTTTTAAATTGACACGAATAAGTTAAATATAGGTTTTGGTTATTATCTTGAAAATTTATGTCATTTACTCGTCAAAATTTCCAACAAAAATCAAGTTATCATATCAAATAGACTATAGTTTAACTCGTTGTTTTGGTTAATAACAAAGTGTAACTATGAAATGGATCCTTAGTTGATTATCAAAGTTTATCAAAGTGGTATTTTCATTTCTTTTCAATAACAAATCAAATCAAATAAGTAAAAATAGTGCTAGGATTTCGATTGCTTGCTCTCTCATTATTTGCAAGAAAAATTACACACCTAGCTCAGGTAAACCGAGGCCAGATATACCACCCATGCACTGCCTTTCGGGCTTATGTGAGGGGAGTACAGAGCATGGAGAGTGCACACACCTTCATGCATACACTATCGACCATAGGTGGTTTTTATTAAGTCTTTTTTTTAACATGTGTTCCATACATCATAACCGTGAGGACTTTTAAATGAGTATGAAAGCACATAATCAAAAATTCCAAGTAATCACCCCTACATAACTGTGAGGACTTTTAAATGAGAGTGAATACTTGGATGTTATTATTATTATTTTTTTATATTATTTTTTTTGAGAGGGAGTTTTTGCAAAATCATCTTAGCACCATTTAACTTAGAAGACAAAAAAAATGTTATATCCTTTACTTTAAATCAACCACTTTTTAAAACGAAGATTTCAATTAGGATGTACTTCATAATTAGCACATATGAATCTTCTTAGATACTAGTTAAACCATTATTATTTGTAATCAAACTTCATTTTTATTTTTGTTAAGACCAATAAATTTTCAAAAAATTCAATTTAATAAACCAAAGCCATATATTTATCTTATAGTGTTTCTTTTAAAAATAAATCAAAAGAAAATTTGTTTTTGGGATTTTTTTTTTAATTTTAAAGCAAAAATAAACCATGAAAAAAAATATGAAGACTATCTCTAGGCATCACAATTAGACCTTGCCAATCTCCACACTATAGTCTTCGACCCTACCTATCTCTAGATAAAGGTCAAAGGATAAAAGTAAAAGTTGAATCATTGGAATCGATCCTAGAGTGATAATACTACTGCTTTCTGATATTAGATTGAAGGAGTTCATCAACACCTGCCCATGTATGCCTATATACCTGCATTTTCAAAACGTAGAGCGTTCAATTTTTTTGTTGTCTACAGTGCAAGGTTAGGCTATTAAGAATACATTTCTATCGATCCCTAAAGCCAATTCATTTTATATGCAAGAATGGAAGACTCTGCCATATTAGTGGGAGACTCTGTCATATTACATCAAAGCCTAAGTAGATGTTTACATAGATACAATAAAGTAAAATAACATCGTACATGTTCATTATTCCTTGACCTCGAGAGTGAGATTCAGCCTACAGTTGCCAGTTTGGATGTTCCATCTCCAAGCTTTTGCTCAATGGCATATAGAATTTCACAGTTCGAGCCTAGAGCTGGTGGACCAGGAAAGATACATTTCAGAACAAGATCACCAATCTTGAATATTTGATTCCTAACATTTGCATTGAATTACCATGCTACTCTTTTCTGGTGAGTAGCAACCCTTAAAGTCAACTTCTTCCTACTTCTCATTGATTTTATCAAGGGACTCGAGCAAAAGTTCCTTGTTCATTTTAGGATTACAATGATAACTCCACTATTTTAATTTACGTTGAAATATTACTTAGGAACAATTTGGTATTTTTTTATCGACTTCCTCCCATAATCTAATAACTGCAAATTTACTCATGAATATTGATGCTACAAAGTTCATTTTATTCTACTAATTCAATAAATTAACTTCAATGTCAATTTTTACTCTTAAATGGTCAGTGGCATCTAGTTAAATAATAGCAGAAGTATATGATATAGAGAAGTGGTTTATTGATATTGAATTTGGATATAGATAAGATGTTTGCTGATAAAGTCAAATGTGCGATGTTGGTGAGTCCTTCTTTGGTTATTTTGGAAGGTTCAAAGGATTAATTGATGTGAATTAACCGTAATTTAAAAATTCTTAATTTTTTTCTTTTAAGGTTTGGCCCCTTTGTACTAACATTGCTTTATCAAGAGCAAAATCTAGAGTAGACGTCGAATTTTTTAATGTGAAGGCATTTAAAAAAACTTTGCAATTGATTATGCAACATGTTAGATACAGTCATTTAAACTACGGGTGTTTAAACTCTTTACCTTTCATCTTTTCTTTTCATTAATAACTCTACAACCCTCTTCTACTTTTGTCCCTTCTCTTTCATCCTTTCCTCATTTCACTAACATTACCATATTCCATACTCACTTTGAACTAATTGGTTGATTCATCAAATGCTTCTGCTTCTATTATGCATTAAGCTAAATTAAACATGCCAGACTACCCAATACTCTTTCTTAAATTATAGTTAAATTTTGGATGTGCAAAAAAATAAACAATTATCATCCTAAAGTATCATACCAAAACACAATTAAATACAAATGTAGCTTGTATATTCAAATCCACGAAGAATGAAAATAAATTAAACAAAAAATTATCAAATTTGGAAAACCCAACAGCTGAAATTTAAAAAGTTAACCAGATGTCTAAATCCGCCTTCGGACGTTTGAGTTTTAGAAAGTTTGAAATGGAAAAGAAATTGTTCGGTTGACTTGATTTAGATGTCCAAACCCTTATTCAAACGTCTTGAATCAAAGTCAGACATACGTCGAAACACCTATAACAAACTTTTGTACAAGGTGAACATCTAAACATTTCAGCAAGCCTAGCTTGAATCTAGCCCTTGTGTAGGCCAAGTAAGGCTGGTAGGGGGACTTGTTCCCGCTTTCTCAACTATTAGGGGTTCGAGCAGCTTCATGAACCAAGTGCAACAAGGAGAATCAGTTTTACACTAGATGACGTATTGGATGATGTACCTATATGCACATTTAATGGTAGGTGTAACATGGAACGCGACAAAGCGTGGGATAACAGCCCTGGAACCTCTTATTGTTACTAGAGCACGCCCGGTCGCATGTTAAGCATGTAGAAACTGTTGGAACTAGGCCAGCTCGTAGCGGAAGAAATAGTAGAATTTCAAAAAAAAATTACCATATTGGATCTTTATTGGGCCCATGAAATCTATTTTATTTTGAACATTTCTAAATTACTTAAATAATATCATTATTTTATTTAAATTTATAATATAGCTTTATATTATGTAGTTAATATTATACGTATGTGTGTATCATATGCACAAACGCGTGCACGCACGCACACACATATACACACATGTGTGTGTGTGTAACATAGGAATTCGTGCAATGTTTGACATGTCTGTATATGAGTGTTGGAATTTACTCTCTTTTGGTGTGCTGCAAGTGTTGCTAGATCCTTAAGAAGTTTATTCCTGAATTTTCTTTTCAAACATAATAATATAATAATAATAATAATAATAAATAAGTGTAGATTTATCGAGTCATGGTTTCTACAATCACCTTTATCGGTATGAACTATCCTTGAGATCATTCTGTGATTCTCCGTTACTATTCTGAGTACGATCCTTGATATCGGATCGGTTCGAGTGAATACCAATTTGTTTGTTTGTTTGTTTGCTACGGGTTTTAAATACAATCATTGTGATTGTTTTGGACGATCATCACGATCGGTTTGGATAAGATCTCTTGGATTTTGGATATTTAGATTCTGTAACTATTCCGTGTTTGTGAAATAAATATATATTCTTGTGTCTTATGTTAATGGATTAAATATATATTCTACTGTCCAGTATTAATGAAATATATATACGTTCTTGTGTCTTGTGATGGATGTTAAGTTAATTCTTTTATTGTGTGTTTAGTGACTAATATGTGTTTGTGACTTAAATGTATAACCATATGCCTTGTGATGAACTCTAAGTTAAATTAATTTTGCGACTCGTTATTTCATGGACATATGTATTTACTTATATGTTGTTTGTTCTTGTGTTATATCTTGTTCTCACTCTATTGGATATTTCGAGATAGTCCGGCCAGGTGTTATTTTGCTCGGGTTAGACCGAGACTTTCAGGTTACAGGACAGGCTGACCTTTGAATGGTAATGCTAGCAAGAAGATAAACATTTGGACTTTTAGTTTATCCCATTTAGGAATTTGGACCTTGTGTATAAAATATATAATTAGGATTAGAGAATGGTAAAACTTGTATATTAAGTGAGTTTAGTGTTTTATTTTGTAGACTCATAATTTGCATATATATATATATATATATATATATATATATATATATATATATAAGAGATTATTATTCCGTTGTGATCTATGACTGATGCTTATATGATATATTGTTCTAATTTTGAGAAATCAGTGTGTCTATTACTTTGTATTAATATGTACACGTCAAATTTCAGTCTAGATATTAAGTAAAAAGATATAAATGACATGGCAGTGTTAGTATAAAGTTATATTCAAATTCGATCGCTCTTATCAAGCCGTATTATCTAGATTAGCGGACGATATTATTTGTAATGTTCTTTGCTATATGGGTATCGTGGTGGGGTCGTTACATAATTGTATAAATGTCTGCAACTATTCGTTGAATAACTGAATAAATGTATGCAATTATTCAGTAACTTAATTATAGAGACCTAATTTACAATCTTTTTTGGAGGATTTTTCGTGTATTAAGCTTTATTTTAAGGACTTAAGCCTAACATTCACTAAAAAAATTACAGTGTTTTTGGGTCAAACATGTCATATTTGTTCTAATATACTATCAAATTCAGTTTATTTCTTTAAATTCGGGTATTGAATTATATTTTCTTGTTTATCACAAATGCTGATATGTAGCGTTTGACATAAATTGTTATCAAGTACATGACGTTGTCTCCAGTGAGTATTGGAGAAAACTGAAGAACAAAAGAGGATCCTAAAAAAGTTGATGAAGCAGAGGGCTGGATTTGGTTCGGTACTAAAAATTCATATTCAAAACTATTATCATACCGTTTTATGTGGTAATAAAAAAATCATATCATCACCAATCAAAGTAATCAAAAATCTGATACTTCGGTTTATGGTTGGTGATGGCAGCTAGTAGAGATCGGTAATAATTTTTGCTATTTATATGTATAATATCTATTTATATACAATATTTCACGTTAAAAGAGTAAATATTAAAATTTATTATTTTTTATCAATTTTATTTTGTGTAGTCAAACGTACAAGTAAAATGTTGTGCAAGAAGCTAAAATATTGTCTAAAATAATATTATTTTAAAAAAATACATGATAAGAATTACATTCATTCCGGAATCATAATTGTATTTTGCTAGATTTTATATTAAATCATTACATGTTTAATGTTGTTTTATGCATATAAATGACATATATGCACACTCATACATACACATACATACATGTATGTATGTATATTGGTTAGGGTATGTGCTAGGCATGGGAATTACCACATTTAGTAATTGATTAGTATTATCGTACCGTATGTTTTTTTGCGTTTGACAAACCGTA
This sequence comes from Allium cepa, assembly GCA_030765085.1. Classification (NCBI taxonomy): domain Eukaryota; kingdom Viridiplantae; phylum Streptophyta; class Magnoliopsida; order Asparagales; family Amaryllidaceae; genus Allium; species Allium cepa. Next base: position 31,493,084 of record CM060938.1, on the reverse strand, counting down.
CCAATCATATTGGTTATTATTTGCTTGGTATTAGTTAGGAGCGGTTGGTAATGGTTGATATGTTATAATACGGTAAAAATCTACAGCTATAAGAAAGCCTATACTTCCATTTGTGTATGAACTACAACATTATTTTTCTCTTTTTCTGCTAGGCTGTTGGAAAAATTCATCACAAACCCCCTAATATTATGTATTGTAAGCGTAATTAACTTGTATTGACACAGTGAATGCTCATATTGTATTTTGTATTATATTTTATAGTTCAAGAATAGGTTAATATATGAGGCAGCAAGTAGTCATACACTTCGGTGGTGACGTTTCCAAATTATCCTAAATAACAAACCTACATCGAAAAACCATCACCAATGAGCATACCATTTTCCACTGTCCGAACGTTAATTGTCAAAGAAAGATGACGAGATATTATAGTAATTGTAAGTATGTAACTGACAACTGTAGGAACATATCATAATTAGACATATCCCAGTAGCCGTCTTTGTAAAATGATCACTTTGATGCACGTTATGGAAAGAACGTACCAGTATTTTGCTAATAACTCGTGAAGTAACAGTACTTCTACCTACAACAAATACGCTTGGAATTTTTGTCACGTTCTACTTCTCAGCTGGTTGACGTAACCTTCTACCTTAACAAATTCTGCTACATTTTAATCTCATCGTTACGTCCACGTTTCCTTAGTTTACACACAGTGACAAATATCATGTGGGTTACCGTATCAAAATTTCCAAAGATGTAACTTTATTAGATGTAAAGTGCAAATTTTGGTACCATTATTGGATTTAAAACAGAAGTCGGTATAATGACCAACGTCTGAGCTATCAAATATCAATTACGCTTTTTGATTGGCAAAGCATTAACAGATTGCCCTAACAACAAAGAGCTATTGTGAAAGACGGTTGATATATGTCTTAAAAATGGACATCACATGAAAAAAACCAGCGATCTATCTATGATTAACCAATAACGTGAATAACGTGAATAACTATGAGTATATAATGATTTGAAAAAAAATGGGGCTTGCATCTTCTACCGTTCCTACTTCATAAAAACTAATAGAAACATCCTTTATCGTACCGACGGTAGGTCAGCTTGACCACTCAATTAACTATTTCCTTTCTATTGAACCTTACACTGGTTCAAACACAAATTTTAGATTCGTGCATGTAAACATTTCTTTACAAATAAACTTTAAATGATTTTCTGCTTTCAAGAGGTCGAGGAATTCCAACCAACTCCAATATAACCATAACCAAGAGCCATGAAAAAAGTCATAAGAAAGAAGCATGATCGGTTTTAAATTCACTGCTTGAAGTCTCCCACCGTATCTATGATAGAGTTAGAGATATGTGCTATGGACATTCTCTAATTTATTGTAAATTTTCAACTCTATAATAAAATCATTTTTAAAATAAAAAATATTTTTCCTTTCGTTATAACATGTTATAATTAATTAATTGATTAATTTAAGTATATTTAACAGAAAATACATAAATGATGTGTTTTTGTAATGGTAATTGCAATAATTTGTAATCATAAGCAATTCATCACAATATAATAAACACATTGGTTTAAGTATTCGTAGGCAAGATGTATCGAGATTGAACATTGAAACAACCATTGAGACTAGAGTATCTAACGCTCTCCAAATGTTGGGCAGTGTATTACTCATGACTGTTGGGGCACCAAGTGCTCATGTACGGATAGTTATTGAATAATCATGCAATGACTCACTCGATAGTTTTCTGTTGGTTAACATTACTAAGGTCAATTAAAAAGAAAATACCGATGTGACAATGTTATCCAATTCTCTCGACTTAAGAATACTGTCCAGCTTTAACGTGGAAACTTTGTTTTGATTGGTACGATGCACATTGAATGACTACTTAGGTTAAGTGAAAATATTAGAAGTGAAATGTTGTTCAATAGAGAATATGTCTCATTGGTTATTGATGTTAGTATCACGGTCAAGTGAAGTCGACCCAAAGTCTAAGTCTCAATCCAGAGTCATTTGATTAATAATAATTGTTATTATTAAACCAAAGACTTGATATTTGGACCATAAAGTTGAATATGGACGACGTTGGAATTTTGACCGTTACAAAATTTCATAAGTACTAATGTGGTATAGTTTTGACGAAAAGAATTGATGTCAATAATTGTCACTTAATAATTGTCACTACTGGATAACGCAAAAAATAAGTACAATTGGATTTTACTGAATCTATATAATCGATAAATTTGGTCATAATGTCACACCATTAGCTTAGGTGACGTGTGAACGTTAATATTTAAATTGTTCGATGTTAATCATTGACACCTAAGAGTCGTACAACCGAAATGTTGACTACTCGGACTACCACTTTATTTAGTTAATTATAATTGTTGTAAATAAATTAAATTAACTATTTACGAAATATTAATTGTAAAATTTTATTCGATTTGTGTTGAAAATAGTGTGTGTGTGTGTGTGTGTGTGTGTGTGTATATTTATATATATATATATATATATATAAGTTGTATGTATATATATATATAAGTTGTATGTACATGTATTGATGTACGTTTAAATTGGATTTAAATATATTTTATTTGATTGGGCTCGTAGTGTTTAAAAGGCCCATATATGGGGTAGTTGTAGCTGGCCATATAGATGATGGGAAAAAGAAGGTGAAATTGATTCAAATGGAGTTTGAAAGGGCAGAGAGATTTATTGATCTAGATCAATTTTTGCTCTTTTTCTACCTTAACCCCTTATTTGCATTTACAATTTTTTAGCTTTCATATGTACTGCCTCCGGCCGAAAATTCCTTCCCTCCTACTCCATTATTTCAAGCACCTATCAACATAAAATCAATTAAAATAGGACATTCCTATTTAGTGCTTTCAGTCTGGAAGCTCTCCTTGGAAAGACGTGAATTAAGACTTAACGTGCCAACTAATTTAGCATTCAAGGTGTATATTCTAGGTTATATTAAGGTAATTTTCTTGTTTAAAATCTATATGCATAACTATCCGCTTATTATATGATTTAAGTGTAGTTAGATCAATTGTACTATGCGTGTTTTGTCAGCATAAGATGTGAATATATATTTGTGTATATATATATATATCGATATATAAACATTCTCGAAATTTAATAATATTTAAAAGGATTTTAAAAATATTAATTTTAATATATATATATAATATACATAAATATTTTTATTAAATCGTGTATATTATAGTATTTCCAAAATTAACTCTTTTTAAATCATTCAAAAGATCAAACATTATTTTAATTTCATATATATATATATATATTATAAAATATATACATATAATACATATACATCTATATATATAATTTTTATATACATAAAATTATATGTGTCAAGAAATTTATTTTTGAATTTTTTTATATTTTCATATGGAAATTAGTTAAAAAGTTAGAACCAAAACCGTTAAATTTTTAATACTAAAAGTTCTAATTTTGTTAATATATTTTATGGTCGAAAATTTATATATTGACATGTAATTATATATAATTTTATACATTTATGTTTTGAACATACAAATTTATTTCATATTTAATTTACAAATTTAGATTTTAACATATTTGTATATATGTTTTCAAGAAAACACTATTTTTGCAAGTGCATATATATATTATTGAATTATAATTTGTTATTTTAAGTTTGAAATTATCCAAATCTATGTCTATAATATAAAATTTGAATTTATATTTAAATTTAAAATTATTATATTAGTGTTTATAAATATTATTATTTTATAGTGTATGTATATATATTTATAATATTATAAATAAAAATTTATATCACATTGAATTATATATCTATATATATGTATATGTATGTGTGTGTATGTATCTATATATTAGAATGCACATATATCTATGGGAGGCTAGCATGTCCATTGCAATGAAATCTCAGCACTTACATATAAGCATGTTAAACCATGTACACTATATATGTTGAACGTGCACGTGCACAGACGTGCGTATATGATACGCAAGTTCATATTATATAATATAAATATAATATCAAATAGACTTTATTTATGATAGAGTTAAGGGTATGCCCTAAGGGCAATTCTGTAATTTATTGTAAATTAATTAAGTTTGTAATCACTCTCGTTCGTAATAAAGGTGTTGTTCTTTCTGTTATATTTTTGTTATAAATAATTAATGTTTAATCAAAATATATTTAATATAAATCCCTAAATGGTCAATTTGTGATAGTAATTACAAATAGTTGTAATCATGAGTGTTGTATCACAATATAATAAACACGTCATTTTAAATATTCTTAGTCAAGATGCATCGAGACTAGATATTGATGCATCCATTGAGAATATAGTATATAATGCTCTTCTAACGTTGGACAGTGTATACTCATGACTGCTGGTGACACCAGGGGGTTACGTACTGAAAGTTATTACATAAACATTGAATGGCCCACTCAATAGTTTTCGGTTAGTTAATATCACTACGGTCAAACAGAAAATATCGATGTAACTAATTTACACGGTTCTCTCGACTTGAGAATACTATTGATCTTCAATATGAAAGCTCCACTTTGATTATAGCCATATCAGCACGATGTCCATCGAGTGACTATAGTTGGATCGAGTGGAAAAATTGAAAATGAAACACTATTCATGGAAGGATTTGTCTTCTAAGTTATATGGGATTAGTATCATGGCCAACCGAGGTCAACTCAAAGTCAAAATCTCAATCAGAGTAGTTCAGTTTATAATAATTGTTATTATTGAATGTGTGTTTGGACTATAGAGTTGAATATGGACGATATTGAAATTTTGGCAATTAACAAATTCCATAAGTCCAAATTGGTATTGTTTTAACGAAGAGAATAGGTTTAAATAATAGTCACCACTGGGTAACGCTTAACAACGTAAAGTTGAATTTTACCGAAAGCAAGTAAGTGATAAATTTGGTCAAAATGTCACACCATTTGCTAAATGTTGTATGAACGTTAATATTCGAATGGTTCAATATTAATTGCTAACCAAATTTACATCTAAAGAGTCACACAACTTCAACGTTGAATGCTCCTTTGACCAAATTTTTAATTAAGTTTTATTGTTATAAATTAATTATTTAATTAATATTTATGAAATATTAACTATAAAATTTTATTTGATGTGTTAAAAAATATTAATAAACATGTTTATAATAGTTATAAATATATCAATCGATATACAATATCGATATGTGTTTAAATTAGATTTAAATGTTATAAATATTGTTCAGGCTAGAAAGGAGTTTGAAGCCCATATGGGCAAGGGTATTTGGCCATGGTATGACTAGGATTGGGTGGCGATGAATAGCTATGGCGGTTAGGCTTTTGATATTCTAAATGGGAGAGAATGAGTAAGAGAAGAAAGGGGACCTTGATCCAAATTTAGCTCTCTGTCCTCTTCTTTATAAAAGGATCATAACCCCCACTTTTCTACTACTTTTAGAGCCTCCACCCTTCTCCTTGCTGGCCAAAATTGTTCTCCATCCTCCTTCAAGCTCAAGGTCAAATAAAATAAACGTTATTTGATAGCCAGTGGTCATCGGTTCAATAGTTAGCACCTTGCTGAATTAGAATCTAGTTCAAGCAGTCAATATCTTCAGTTCTACATGTATTCAATATGCTTTGGTGAAGGTATGTTTCTGATCTATGATTACAAACTAATGTTCTATCACTTATATATCATATGATGTTTAGATCGATAACTGATGAATCTAGCATATCGGTATATTGTCTCATTTAGAATGGTTGTATGTTTATCTACTTATGTAATTCTAAAATATATTTTGCAACATATACATACCTATAATATTTATGACATACAGTATGATCTTTTTAAATTAATTTATTATATTATTTAATTCATATAAGTTTCATAATTTAAATATTATATTATACAAAATATGTTTCAAAATTTCATATACACAGTTTTAACTTAAAAGATCTTCGGTATAAAATATATATATATTATTAACATTATTTAAATTAAATAAATTTCACAGATTGATAATATCAATAAATACATCATATAAAATATAGCTCAAATTTTACAAAATTAATTTCATACCTAATATGCTTTTGGCATAAAAAATAATTTTTTTTACTTTTATATAATGTTAAATATTCATATATATTTATTAAATTTAAAAACTAAATTTAAAATTGATTTAAAATTAAAATATATATGTGGAAAATATTTAAATGTCAAAATATTATTCTGACTTTTTTAAAATATTAAAACACAAAGTATTATTTGGAAAAAAAATTATTAATTTTCGAATAGGAATTTAATTCTAATAAATATTAAAAAAGCAATTTTTAACGTGAAAAATATTATTGGTGTATATATATTATATTTTTACATATATTTTGTTTATGTGTTAATATATATATATATATATATATATAATTATTAGTAAATTATTTATAAGCATGTATATATATTATAGGTTATAAAATAAAATTAATTTTTGTTTTTTGAACTTTATAACGAAACAAACAAATAAATTTTTAGTATTTTATATAAAATAATTTTACATTTATTTACATTCATATATATACAAATATTATATATATATCGTGTGTGTGTATATATATATATATAATAATTTAAAATGAAATATGGATATATATATATGGGTGTGTGTGTATTTGTAATACTTTATATACATGACCTTAAGCATATAGACGTACATTTGGATGATATATTTGTGTACTAAGGGGTTGACGTGTTAGTTACGGTATAAATCCCAACACTTATACGCAGGCATGTCAAACCTTACATGGGTTTTGCTATGTTACACATGTACACACACACGGATATATATATATATGTGTGTGTGTGTGTATGTATGTACGTATGTATGTATATGACGCGTATAATACAATAATAATTACATAATATAAAACTATATTATAAATACAAATAAAATAATGACTTTATTTGAAAGAAAATTAGAAGTATTCTAAACGAATTAGACTTCATTGGTTTAATAAAAATCCAAAATGGAAAAAAAAATGTAATTCACCCATTTATTCAGTTGTGGACTGACCTAGTCCAACAATGGTATTGTGTCCAACATCATATGTGGTCTAAATTAGTCATGTTAAGGTTAACTAATTATTCTCGCATCCCAAATAATAACATGTCTAGAAATGTAGCGCTGAAGGATTGAGTTTGGATAATCAAGTACCCTGCCCTAACTGGCTACGGGCCTTGCCCAAACAGATACGTGAGCCTAAATGTTTCCTCTAGTAGAGAATCCCCATTTTGAATTGGGCCTTGCCTAATTTTCAAAATTATTTGAAACTAAAAATATAAGATTTTATATTTAAGATAAATTTAAAATAAGGTATACATATATTATAAAAGTTATAATATAATAAAAAAAATTACTATGTTTGAAAATTAATATATATATATATATATATATATATATATATTTCGATATGTATAAGTTTATTAATAAGGTTAATATAATATATTAATTAAGTTAATTAATCAATAGATATATACATTATCATATATTATGATATATGCAATGTTGTTTTAAAATTTTAAAATATCATAAGTATGCATGTATGTATGCAAAATGAATTTCGAAACTAATATAATTTAATTAAAATTGTTTAGTTAAATAAATTAGTAAAGGTTAATCGATTAAATGATATACACATATATATGATATATGTATTATATTATAAAGGTTACAAAATATAATAAATATATAAATGTTTGTAATATTAGAATAATATGAAATTAATAAAGAATTAATTAACTAAAATTAATTAAATAAGATTTAATTAATATAAGGTTTTTTTGGCAAAGCCAGCCAACTTTATAGTGGGTCGTGCCACTGTAAATATATGTGATGAAAATGTGTTCTGCACATGCACAGAAACAGCTATATGGTTTTATAGTGGCCATTCCACTTAGAGTACATAAAAGGTGAGAAGTAGAGGTTCTTCTACAACTATAAAATGATCTAAGGAAAAACTGGTTCCTCCTCCCAGAAGGAAGAAGAATCACTTCCAGTAACACCTAACACATGCAAATAATCTGCAAAAAGTGTCACAATATCCAAAACAAAACCCGGGTGATCCCTACAGTATAAATATCTCATATCCCAGCTATCATCAAGGAGAAGAGACCGATTCCGCTTTCCAAGAGCTCCATCCACCGCAAGATTAAGACTACCACCATCAATAGAGCAGTGTAAATGCCTAGATTCACTGTCATCATCACTAACAAAATATGGAAATCATGTCCAGTTGGGTCATATCTCATTTCAGACTGAACATGAATCCAAGCCATCTCAGCAGAGTGCCATATAATACCAGAATCTCGAGGATCTGAAATTACAGAAGAAACATCCATAACAGCGTCAGAGAGTGAAGTAACAATAGGTGACACTAAAGGCTCAACAGGAGGGCGGAGGGTGCTACAAAAGGAGGAACATCGTGCACTTTTGAAATCCATTTCATTTTCTGGGGCCTATGAAACGGGGACCGAACCGATAGACGATCAACAAAAGACGGCAGAGAGCATGCAGATGATGTATGACCAAATAACTGACAAGACATACATATGTTTGGCTTCCAACCATAACGAACTACAATCTTCGCTACTTGATCCAGACACTCTAATTTTGATAGTATCTAGTAAAGGCTTATCCGGGGAAATCTCAATTAGAGCTTTTGCATATACTAGTTTTTCCCTAGCTACGGTGTTAGCGTCAAAAAGTTTAACTTTACCTACCGCACTAGCTAGCCAGTTCAGATCTAACATAGGTTGCAAAACGGAGGGAATATGAGAGAAATAAGTCCAAACAGAAATAGATAGTACCTGCACTCTGGCATAGTCAATAGACGAACTCCAAGGAGTAACTATAAAAGGCTTGCCTCTGATAAATATAGGATCTTTACTAAGAATACGAAGACGCTCCTCAGGCCTTGAGAACTTGAAGAAGAACATAGAGTTGTCCATGTGGACTAGGAGACTACCCTTTGGTTGCCAAGCTTTGAATGCCTTGAGAACTTGAAGAAGAACATAGAGTTGTCCATGTGGACTAGGAGACTACCCTTTGGTTGCCAAGCTTTGAAACAATGATCCTTAACCACAAGATAAGGTGGGTTATTGTCCAAAAAGAACCCAACAAGAAAGTTGGACCAATAATCATTGATAACCATTTCAAACGAACAGGGCACAAAATCACCCGCATTTTTTGGAAAAGAAGAGAATAAAGAGGACCACATTTTTCTTGATTTCTTCTTATTGGGCTGGTGAGCAAGAAAAGGAGGAATACTACCCATAATTGGAGTATTGGCTATATTATATTTGCAGTAACTTCAAGGGGGAACTATTGTTGATGAGCAGGTGATACATTTGAACTACTTCGGCCATTAACTGGAACATGGATACCCACTTCATTTATTTCCATACTTGAGTTATCAATTTCCGATCGAAAACATAAACTAACAGACTTAGGGGGTGGACCAACAGAAATTGGTGTGTGATTACGATTAGCTATAACATCATTACACAAGGCAACTACAGCCTTAACAGATGCATTCATAGGTGGAATAACTTCAATACAAACATCAGTGGCCTCAAAACAAGCAGCTTTAGCAGATTTTACGTTCGAATTAGCTGGGTGATTATCAATTAGTTCATTACGCAAGGCATCTGAATTTCCATTACCCAAGATTATATCATTTAGTTTAGACGGTAGGATGGAAGCTAAGGCAAAGGATGAAGTAGGGATCGGGATACCTGAAATAATGATCTAACGACGGAGGTAGACTCTAACAGTCGGAAGCAAGGACTTCCAATGAACTCGGTAACTCGGCAAACGAGAAATCCGATCCAGGATATGGAGTATCATCGAGAGAGTCGTACACTCGACTACTAGAGGGATTTGCAAAGGAGGATTGGACACGCATTTTTCTTTTCCGATTCTTAGCCATAGATGCGAGGAGATTGAGGAATCGGCGATGTAGAAAAGATGGACGGGGAAACGAATTAGAAGGGGAGGCAGAAAAAGAATGCCATCCAGTAGATATAGCCACTTATTAACTTAGAAAAAGACCCAGCCCATTTTTCGAATTAAAATTTTAATTAATATAAGGTCATACATAAAGATTATTATGTAAGCAAATTAAAATATAAATTTTATTTGCTAATAAAACTTATATAATATAAATGTATAATTAAAGGTGGAAAATTAAAAAATCTTAAATAATTTAAGTAATAAATACATATGTAAATGTATTCTCGATGTTTCCGACACTTGAATCACGAGAGTATTTCATAAGAAATACATTATTCTATAGGTTAATATTACTCAATATAATATACTCAAGAGTACGTTTTTTTAATATGATTTTTTCCTCTACCATATTTATAATAATAAATAACTTGCATACTCCTAAGTTGTTGAGCAAACTCAAGCTAGGGATGTTATGCGTAGTATTATTAATATATAGAATATATGACGTAAGATAACCATATGTCTTTGACGAGCAAAGTCAAAGTACAAATACTATACTTATGTCATCGCGGTATGGTAGGTATGAGTGAATAATTTCATTTCGATCTGTTATTCAAATTCAAGGTTGAAGGAAATTAAGATAAGGTATGAGTGAATAATTTCATTTCGATCTGTTATTCAAATTCAAGGTTGAAGGAAATTAAGATAAGGTAACATGGGTTAAGAGTTGTATATGATACAACTGATAAGAAGTTTTCCTTCATCTATGGAACTATGGCTTGTTGAACAAACTCAAGGTTAAAATTCCATGATGGGCAGGTCCTAACACCTACTAGTGAAGCCGAAAGATTCCTCTGTTCCGACTTAGGGTTTAGAGAAAAATAAAAGACTAGTGGGAGCTTACTAGTAAAATGGAACATGAAGTTTAACTTTGCTAATATTATAGAAACATCTACTATGATATTGTTCTAATAGTCTACAAACTAAAACTTACAGGAAAATAACAACTCCAAAACTGTTTTCTAAAAATAACAAGCTTACCAAACTAAACTATATCGATTGGCCAAGAGCAATTAAGATAACGTTGAATTATGAGCATCTTTAGTCCACTATTACGTACGAACCTAAGGAACAATTTACTGCTAATGCAGACCCGAACTCAGACTTGCTTCTGACAAATGGGTTCAGACCTAGAGATCGCTCAAGATTTTGTGTTGTATATGTTAGACAAGACATTGCAGAGGTATCAGGAAAACACGTATGTCCATGAGATATTTGATAGTCTCAAGGTCATGTTTAATAAACAATCATGTTCTATAAGGTACGAGCTTATGAAGAAGCTATTCAATACCAAAATGACTAAAGGACATAAAGTGGACGATTATGTATTGATAAAGAAATGCTACATTGACAAGCTTTCGCAATTGGATGTACAGATAAGAAATGAATTACAAGTTGATTTGATCTTTGGTTTTCTTACACTTTAGTATAAACTGTTCATACTGAATTACAATGTAACCCAATTGAGTGTGCATCTCGTGGAGCTCCTCAATATGTTAATTAAGGTTGGTCGAGTCTGCATCGAAGGATCAATGGGTTGTGCTTGCTGTAAAGGGTGATGCATCATCTTCTAAAGGGTCGAAAAAGAGAAAAAGAGAAGGTAATTAGAACAAGAAAAGTGAGAGGACCGATGACAAGGGTGAATTTCACCATTGCAACAAGAAAGGTTGTTGGAAAAGGAACTGTTATGATTACTCAAAGATTGTTATAGAAAGAAAGCAGAATGGTTCTACGGCTACATCAAGTACATCTATGATTCAAATTTATTTTGTAATCAAGAAAATGTCTTGGTTCTTTGATATTGGATTTGAAATTTATATTTGTAATTCATTTTAGGGGTTTAGGAACTGGCACCACATGGAAAAGGAGAGATGATGCACCAAGTTGTCGTAAATCTATCATAGATGCAACGAAGTAGAAGATTATCATTTGTATATTTCTAGTGGAATAGTTTTGATTTTAAATAATTTATATTTTATAAAAGAATCTATTTTTGGGATTTTTTTTTAAGATTATCTGAGTCATGATATATATTTCATTGTGCTAATAATGTTATAAACATTATTTTGGATAGAAATAAAGTTGAAAATGGTGTCCTTAAAAATGACATTTATGTGACCAATACTAATTATATGTGTTACATTAATAGTTATTCTAATAATGTATATTTGGCGTTGTAGGCCAGGTCATATTAGTGCGAAACGACTACATAAACGAAAGACCGAAGGTTTTCTCCTGTCACCTGATTCTGAATTGTTTGACACATGTGAGTCGTATCTCAAAGGTAAAATTACCAAGCACTAATTCAGTGAGAGCAATGAAAGAGTTGATGAACTCTTAAAGGTTAGTACATAGTGATGTATGTGGCCTAATGCCTGTAATAATCAAAGATAATAGGTTTTTACTTTGTTACTTTCACTGATGATTTCTCGAGACTATGATATGTATATCTTATGGAGAACAAATCCGATGTCTATGATAAATTTGTTGAATACAAAAGTGTAGTAGAATACCAAATGGGCCATAAGATTATGATTCTTCGATATAATTGAGGAGATGGGTATATTGGATGGGAATTCTAATAACAATTAAAAGATAACAAGATTACCTCTCGGATTAAACCACACTGTACTCTTCAACAATGGTGCGTCAAAGCAAAGGAACCAAATTCTATAAGATATGGTTCCTTTTATGATGAGTAAAGCTGAGTTACCTCTGTCCTATTGGGAATGCACTAGAAACTGCATCACATATGTTAAATTTATTACCCACATAATCTATGCCTAAAACACCATATGAGTGGTGTAGTAAGAAACCCAGCTCAAATATTTGAAGATATCGGGGTGTATGGCGTATGTTATGAACGTGGGTCCAAATAAACTAGAGGCAAGATCGATACTGCGTAAATTTACAGGATATCCCAAAACCTAATAGGATTTTTTTCTACAATACTAAGGAAAAAAAATATTGCTTCTTAACACATTGTCTTTTAAAAAATGAATTTCTATCAAAGGAAAATTAGAAAATTTGTAAACTTGGATGAGGCATAAGAAGTTAATACTGAGACCAAACCAGTGGAGAACTAAGTTCGTCGGTATATGAAAACATAGAACTTATTAGAAGACCTAGTAGGGAATCTTATGCACCTGAGAGATACTAAGGATTTCTCGTGAAAGGTGATAAGGAGGACCATATCTTAGATGATAACACTCCTCCGTCTTTCCAACAAGCACTACAAATTAAAGAATCTGCACTTTAGCTTAGGCAATGAATTTTAAGACGGATTCCATATAAGAAAACAAAGTATGGACTTTGTCTGACGTATCCGAAGTGATAAAACCCATCAGCTACAAGTGGATTTTTAAGAAAAAGCTAAAAGCAGATGGAGAAGTAGAGATTTATATGGCATGGCTAATTGCAGAATGATTTCATCAAATTTGAGGTGTTGATTACGATGAGACCTTTTCGTCCATAGCCATGCTTACGTCCATTCGGACTATGCTAGCTACTGATGCATTCTATAACTATGAACTATGGCAAATGGACATAAAGGTGGAAGTAGTAAATGGTGATTTAAAAGAAACCGTCTATATGTCGCGTCTGGAGGGTTTTGAGGTCAGTAGTTGTGAGGGCAAGGCTTGCAAGTTGTTAAATTCGATTTATAGACTTACACAAGCTTCAAGAAGTTAGAACAAGTGTTTTGATAAGGTAATTAAACAGTTTGGTTTTTATCATAATATAAAAGAAGCGTACTTATAAAGAAAAGAACCAGGCAACACTATCGTGTTCTTTGTGCTATATATCGACGACCTTCTGTTGATTGGCAACAACATTATGTTATTGCAACCAGCGAAAGCTTGGCTTTCTAAGAACTTTTCCATGAAGGATTGGGAGAAGCAACCTATATACTTTATAGAGATAGATCTAAAGGTTGTCGGGATTGTTCTAATCCTTGTATATAGATACCATACTGAAGAGGTTCGGTATGGAAAACCAAATGTGGAAACATATCAACGTAGTTTGGAATCGTCCTTTCTAAGAAGGCGCTCCTCATACCAGTGAGAAGAAAAAGCATATAAAGAAGTTCCTTTATGCTTTAGCCATTGGATCCATAATGTAAGCTATGCCATGTACTAGAATAGATATGTCATAATCATTAGAATGCATAAGCCGATACTGGTCTAATCTTGGAGAAAAACACTAGACGGTTGTAAAATGTATACTAAAGTATTTAGGAAATACTCGAAACTCAATCCTCAATGACGCGGCTAAAGAGGCGGTCTGAATGCACATGTTTTTGAATAAGCTTAGAGTGATTTCTAATACCGAGAATCCAATACCATTGTACTGTGATAAAAATTGACGATACAGATGCAAAGGAGCCTAGAGCATATAAGAAGCCATGGTATATTCTTCAAAATTCCACCTCATCAGAGAGTTTGTTGAGAAGAAACAGGTCGTGATATAAAGGACTGATGCCAAAGACAAAATAACAGATCCATTCACTAAGGGTTTAGCTTGATAAGCTATTGAGAAGCTAATTGAAGGGATGGGATTGAGATTTCATAATTGCTCCAAGTGCAAGTGAGGGATTGCTAGAATTAGGGTATGCCCTAAGGGAAATTTCTGCAATTTATTGTAAATTAATTAACTCTGTTATCAATTCTCATTCATAATAAAGGTATTTTCTTTCTAATATACATTTGTTATAATGTGTAATAAATAATTAAATATTTAATTAAAAAATACTTAATAGAAAATCCATAAATGGTGTATATCTAATAGTAATTACAAATAGTTGTAACCATGAGTATTGTATCATAATATAATAAATACATGATTGGAATATTCCTAGTCAAGATGCATTGATACTGGATATCGATGCATCCACTGAGATCAAAGTACTTAACTCACTCCTAATGTTGGACGGTATATTACTCAAGGTTGCTGAGCAAAATGAAGCTAGGAATGTTATGCATAGTATTATTAACATATCGAATAGACGAGGTAAGATGGCTGTATGTATTTGATAAGCAAACTTAATGTATGTATAATATACTTATATGGTCACGATATGGTAGATATGATTGAATAATTTCATTTCGATTTGTTGAGCAAATTCATGTCGAAGGAAGTTAAGATAAGGTACCAGGGGTTAGGAGTTGTATAGGATACAATCGATAAGAATTTATCCATGGTCAATGGAGCTATGACTTGTTGAACAAACTCAGGATAAGAATTCCATGATGGGAAAGTCCTAACACCTACTAGTGAAGCCGAAAGAATTTTATGTTTCGACTGGGGTTTGGTGAAAAATAAAAGATTAGTGGGAGATTGCTTGTAAAATGGAACACAAACTTTCACCTTAATAATATTATAACAACATCTACTATAATATTTTATTAATAACCTACAAACTAAAACTTATAGAAAAATAACAGCTTAAAAAATATTTTCTGAAAATAACAAGCTTACCAAACCAAACTATATCGATTGGCCTAGAGCGATTAAGATAGCATTAAATTACGAGCATCTTTAGTCGAATATTACGTGCAAACCTAAAGAACAATGTACTAATGATGCAGACTCTGAACTCAGATTTGCTTATGAGAAATGGGTTCAGCCCAGAGATCACTTAAGTTTTTTGTGTTGTCTAGGTTAGACTAGCTATTGCAGAGGCATCAGGATAACATGTCTGTCCATGGGATATTTGATAGTCTCAAGGTCCTGCCTAATGAAAAATCATGTTCCACAAGGTACGAGCTTATAAAGAACCTTTTCAATACCAAAATGACTAAAGGACAGAAAGTGGATCGATTACATACTGATAAAGAAAGGCTACATTGATAGTCATTTGTAATTGGAGGTACAGATAAGCAATGAATTACAAGTTGGTTTGATCTTTGGTTTTTTTACACTTCAGTATGAACCTTTTATATTGGATTACAATACACCAATTGAATGTGAATATCATGGAGCTCTTTAATATATTAAGGTTAGTTGAGTCTGGAATAAAGGATCAAAGGGTTGTGCTTGATATAAAGGGTGATGCATCATCTTCGAAAGGTTCGAACAAGCGGAAATAGAAGGTAATAAGAACAAGAGATTGAGAAGACCGATGACAAGGGTGAATTTCACCACTGTCACAGGAAAGGTCGTTGGAAAAGGAACTATCATGATTACTTAAAGATTGTTAGAGATAGAAAGAAGAATAGTTCTACGGCTACATCAAGTACATTTATGATTCAAATTTATTTTGTAATCAATAAAATGTCTGGGGTCTTAGATACTGGATTTGGAACTTATATTTGTAATCCGTTACAAGGACTTTGGAACTAGCACCTCATGGAAAAGGAGAGAAGATGCTCTAAGTTGCTGATGGATCTATCGTCGATGCAACGACCATAGAAGATTCCATTTGTGTATTCCTAGTGGAGTAGTTTTGATTTTAAATAATTTCTATTCTATAAAAGACTTTATTTGTGCGATTATTTCTGTTTCTAGATTGATACATGATATATATTTCATTGTGCTAATAATGTCACGAACATTAGTTTGAACTGAAATAAAGTCTACAATGGTGTCCTTGAATATGGCATTTATGTGACCAATAATAATTATGTGTGCTACGTGAATAGTTCTTCTAATAATATATCTTAGGCGTTGTAGGCTAGGTCATATTAGTGGGAAACAACTATACAAACTAAAGACCAAAGGTTTTCTCTCGTTATCTAATTCTAAATCATTTGACACGTATGTAGGCCTGTCAATGGATACCTGAAAAACTCGAAATCCGTCCAGATCCGTATCCGAAAAAAATGGATATTATCCGATATTCGAAAAGCGGATGCGAATATCCGATATCCAAAAAGAAAATCGGATGCGGATGTGGATATGGGCATACCCGTATCCGAAAAACATCCGTCTGCAAAATTAATTATAATAAACATTATTGTTATTATTGATTTATTATTTAGTGATGAACTTAAAATATACTTAGAAATGAATTGTTTCACTTTGAAAAACTGATAAGTATTGTAGTGTATGTATTGTAATTTGAGAAAGTGATTGTTTTAGTTCAAAAATATTAGTATAATAAAAATCTTGTTCAATTTCATTTCGGATATTTTCGAATATTTAGAAATATCCGCTTTTTATTTTCAGATGCGGATATTTTTGGATATCTGAAAAATATCCGCGGATGCGGATACAGATGTTGATTCTCTGATATCTATGGATATCAGATGCGGATTCGAATGCGGAGTTAAATTTGCGGATGTAGATGTGGATACAGCCATATCCGCATCCGTTTGCATTCGTTGATAGCCCTACACATATGAATCGTATCTCAAAGGTAAAATGACTAAGAACTAATTTAATGGGAGCAATGAAAGAGTTGATGAACTTTTAAGAGTTAGTACATAATGATGTATGTGGCCCAATACTTGTAATCACCAAAGATAATAGTTCTTACTTTGTGAATTTCACTGATGATTTCTCAAGACTAGGATATGTGTATCTTATGGAGAATAAATCCGATGTCTATAAGAAATTTGTTGAATATAAAATGTAGTAGAAAACCAAATTGGACATAAGATTATGATTCTTCGATCTGATGGAGGAGGTGAGGATGTTGGGCAGGAATTCCAATAATATTTAAAAGATAATGAGATTGTCTCCCAAATTAAACCACCCTATACTCTGCAACAATGGTTTTTTGAAGCAAAGGAATCGAACTCTATTAGATATGGTTCCTTCTATGATGAGTAAAATTGAGTTACCTTTGTCCTACTGGGATATGCACTAGAAACTGCATCGCATATGTTGAATTTGTGGCCTACTAAATCTATGCCCAAAATGCCATATGGGATGTGGATGGTAAGAAACCCAACTCAAGTATTTGAAGATGCGAGGGTGTTTGGATTACATAAAGAACATTGGTCCAAATAAACTAGAGGCGAGATCGATACTGTGTAAAGTTATAGGGATATCCCAAAAACTCAATGGGATATATTTTTCTATAATACTGAGGAATAAAAGGTTACTATTTCTCGGCACGCTATCTTTTTAGAAAACGAATTTGTACCAAAGGAAATTAATATAAAAAGTTGTAGACTTGGATGAGGTATAAGAAGTTAATACCGAGGCCAAACCAGTGGAGGACCAAGTTCACCCGTATATGAAAGCATAGAACCAAATAAAAGGCCTAGTAAAGAATCTTATGCATTAGAGAGATACTACGGTTTTCACGTGTTTGGCAATAAGGAGGACCACATCTTAGATGATTTCACATGATTGGCAATAGGAGGACCATATCTTATATGATGACACTCCTCTATCTTTCCAACAAGCACCGTAGAGTAAAGAATCTACACTCTGGCTTCGAGCAATGAAATCTAAGATGGATTCCATGCAGAAAACAAAGTATGGACTTTGTCGGATGTATCTGATGTGATAAAAACCATCGGATGCAAATGAATTTTTAAGAAAAAGCGAAAAACAGATTGGGAAGTGGAGATTTAATAAGCAAGGCAAACTGCAGAATGATTTGGTCAAATTCAAGGTGTTGATTATGCTGAGACCTTTTCATCCACATGCTTAAGTCCATTCGGACTATGCTAGCCATTCCTGCATTCTATAACTATGAAATGTGGCAAATGAACGTAAAGATGGCATTTTTAAATAGTGATTTAGAAAAAACCGTCCATTTATGACTTAAACAAGCTTCAAGAAGTTGGAACAAGGGTTTTAATAAGGTAATCAAATAGTTTGATTTTTTCAGAACATAGAAGAAGTGTGCATATAAAGAAAAGAACCAGGCAACACTATCGTCTTTGAAGTGTTGCATGTCGATGATTTTCGATTGATTGGCAACAACATTATATTATTACAATCAACGAAAGCTTGGTGTTCTAAGAACTTTTCCATGAAGGGTTTGGGTGAAGCAGCCTATATACTGGGTATAAAGATCGATAGAGATAGATCTAAAAGACTATTGGGATTATCTCAATCCCCATACATAGATACCATACTGAAGAGGTTCGGTACGGAGAATTCTAAGCATGCAAACATTTCAATGCGGTTTTGAATTGTCCTTTCTAAGAAGGATGCTCCTCATACCGATGGGGAGCAAAAGCATATGAAAAGGATCCCCTATGCAGATCCATAATGTAAGCTATGCAATGCACTAGAATGGATGTGTCATACGCACTAGGATGCATAAGCCTATGTCAGTCTAATCCTGGAGAAAGACACAATGGCCATAAAATATATGCTGAAGTATTTAAGAAATACTCAGAACTCAATCCTCAATGAACCAACTAAAGAGGTTGTTTGAATGCACTTTTTTTATTAAGCTCGTAGTGATTCCAACACGGAGAATCCAATGGCATTGTAATATGATGAAAATCAGCGATACAAATCGCAAAGGATCCTATAGCACATAAGAAGTCATGGTATATTCTTCAAAAGTTCCATCTCATTAAGGAATTCACTGAGAAGAAAGAGGCTGTGATACAAAGGGTTGATACCAATGACAACATAACAGATCCACTAAGGTTTTAGCTCGGTAAACTATCGAGAAGCTGATTGAAGAGATGGGAATGAGATTCCATAATTGGCCCCAAGTGCAAGTGAGGGATTGACAGAGTTATGGGTATACCCTAGGGAAAATTTCTATAATTTATTGCAAATTAATTAACTCTGTAAATCAGTTATCGTTAGTAATAAAGGTGTTTTTCTTTCTATTATATATTTGTTATAACATATTATAGATAATTAAATATTTAATTAAAAAATATTTAATAGAAAATCCATAAATGACGTGTTTGCGATAGTAATTACAAATAGTTGAAATATTGAGTATTATATCATAATGTAATAAACACAATATCGTGATATTCCTAGTCAAGATGCATCAAGGCCAGATATCAATGCATCCAGGACTAGAGTATGTTACTCTCTCCTAATATTAGACAGTGTATTACTCGCGGCCACTGAAGACACCAAGTTGTTACGTAATGATGGTTATTAGATAACTATGGATCTTATTTGATAGTTTTTATTGGTTAATATAACCAAGGTCAAACATAAAATATCGATGTGACTAATTAAAACAGTTCCCTGGGCTTAAGAAAGTTGTTGATCTTTAATATGGAAATTCTGTTTTGATTATAGTCAAATCATGGCACGACGTCCATCGAGTAACTATAGGTGGATCAAGAAGAAGTATAGGAAGTAATACTCTATAAAAGAAAGGATTTCTTTCTTTAATTATATGAGGTTAGTATCATGGCCAACTTAAGTCAACCGAAAGTTAAAATGTCTAGCTAAAGTGCTTCGGTTAATAGTAATTATTTTTTATTGAACTAAGGACTTTGTGTAACGACCCTGAATTTTGAACAATTTAAATTGAAAATATGTAATTAATTTTAAATATTTAATTGATGGTTTAATTTTAATTCTCAATATAACTACGAATTTGGCAATTAAATTATAAAATTAATCTATTAAAAGTTGAATAAAAATTGAATCTTCAGTTTTAAGCTGATTTAAAAATAATTTAAAGGCTTAGGAAATTCACATTGATAATACTGAAGATAATAGAAGCTTCAGAATTGAATTTGAAAGTGATTTGTTCAGTTTTGAAATTTTATCGTTTAAATTGAATTTAAAAATAGCCTTCTGAGGCACAGTCTCGGAATTCAACAAAATCAGTTCCATTGGGTCCGTAATATTGAATTATTACCGGATTTCAAATTTCGTATTTATCAGAATTGTTGTGTAAACATACAACGTATAAACGCGTTAAAATTAAATCAAATTCAATTTACATATAAAAATTTAAATGGGTCAACATCAGCACTCTTTGGCCTCAAATCAAAACATAGTAGAGTTAAGGCAAGCACGATCTTTTCTCTGCAAAGCCACGAACTCGTGTCCCCTCCCTCTTCTTTTTAAAAAGCAAACATATGAACGAAAATTTATGGCGGCTCTTTTTATTTCCTCACTTAAAAAGCTAGGGCTTCGAAAAAAATTAATGGCTGCTCGTCCTCGTGTTCGTTTGTCCCTCTTTGCGTCTGAATTAGGGCTTCAGGAATTCGAAGGCGCCGACTTTGAATTGTTCGATCGATTCAAGGGTTGGTAGCGTGTTGCCTTGCTCGATCGATTATTCGTTACTCGTCGCGGCTGCTTCGATCCGGACTCTTCGTTCTAAGGTGAGTAATTCTAGTTACTCACATCTAATACAATATTTGTTGATGATTTCTGACTCGTTCAAACTTGTGATTTTGTTGTTGATTATTGGAAATTGTTAAATCTTTATCTCAGCCACCCGATCTCGTTTTGGTGTTGATAACTTCTTTGATTTTGTTGATTTCGTATGATTTGGTGATGTTTTGATACTCGCGGCTTTGTATCTCCTTGATCACCACAGTTTTGATTTTTGCTAGTTTGACTTTGTTCGAACGTACCTCCTGACTTGATTTTGTAGTTTTCTTCACTTACATGATAATGTTGAAGATGTTTTAAGAAAAAAAATAACCTGTTACAGTTGATTGTCTGTCATTTGTTGCTTCGGCCATTATGTCTTTGATTTTTTTGTATCATGTTGTTGATGATACTTTGACTGTTGAACTAGGGTTGAATTTGTAGTTCGGTCGACGTTCGAATTCTGTTTGTTCATTGACATATACACCATGTCGATAGCATTTGTGGTCTGGTCATTCATGTAGCGAGTCTGCACTTATATATTTCACAGTGGTATTGCCACTGCCTATTTCAAATTGCATTTTGATGTTCACCTGTCATCACTGGTTCAAGTGTAGTAGTACTTCTTGTACTCTGATTGCTCTATCTTTGATGTTGAGGCTGCTTGTTTGATTTCTTTGTAATTTCTATGCCCTTGCGATCTTGTGGTGGTTGCAGTATTCGTTGCAGTTTACACTTGTATCCTTGTGGTGGCGGCAGTTCCATTTTTGTTGCATTTTTGGATTATATATGTTGACTTGAGCCTTTTTTTTGTTTTACTGCAACTTTGGTTTGCATATATGATATGCAGTAACCTGTAGCACTTGACTTCGGCATACCTTAATTACACTGCATTTATCTTGGTTCAAAACTGATAATTGCTCCTAGGCATTGTATTTTTCTTGTTACTAAGTTGACTTAGTTTGGGTACACATGCCTATTTCACTTTTAGTGGCATTAGTGATGCAGTCATTAACTTGTACCACTTGCTGTTTCAATTTTTGATTGCACTGTTACTGTTTGGTGCACTTGTCAATCGAATTGATAATGTTCATTGAAGTGTTGTATCACTTACTCATGTATTTATGTGCTGTGGGGCCATACCTCTGGTACCCTCACCTTCACACTGCTGTGTTCTTGTTTCATTCTGATCAGGTTGGGTTGCTTATTGTTTTGATCTCTGTAGTGCTTGTGCATGTGTGGTCTGGAGTTGTTTCTTTGTTTCAGTTTGGTCTTGTTGGTTTTTCTTCTGGCATTTGGTTTTGAGTATGAGATTTGCACTGTCCAGTTTTGCAGTGCATACCTATTATAGCTTTGTTCATGTCACTCCTTTGGTTTTGTTCGAATTTGATGCATTTGGACTTGAACATACTTGAGTCTTGTTGTCACGAGCACAGTCTTGTTTTCACTTTAGTTCACTGTCTAGAACTTCTGGCCTTGGTAAAATTGAGTTGCTATTACCTGTGTTCATGACAACCCATTTGTTTTGTGCTTCTTTGACTTTGTTAGTTATTTTCTCGATTGGCACCGATTTCAAAACTGACTTTGATTTTGAAATGCATATTTCTTTTTTACTTTGGCTTTACATGGCTTACTTATTCAAATTTAACATTCATGTAAAGTTGGTTTTATAAATTCCTTGACCTTTAACTTAGTTTAAATCTTGCTTTATATACTGAAATTTCATTTTGAAAATTTAGGAAAAGGGAAAAAAACTCACTTCAACTTTTACATTTTTCTCTTAAGAACTTGAAACAGTTTCAGGTTTCATTTCAAATTCAATTTAAAAACAAACACTTAATTTTCTTATTATCTCTAAGTTATTTAGACCAATAAATTTCAACATTGGTTTGTTCCAAAACAAGGTTTACAAAACTAACTTTGACTCACTTTTAAACTTTGGTTTAAACTCAGTTACATCTTTAATCTAGAAATTCAAATTTCCTTTCAGCTTCCATTTTGAATCTAATGACGGCCCACTGCAGTTCCACTATCTTTGTGGCATTGTTTCATATATATATATATATATATATATATATATATATATATATATGCATTCATGAATGTATACTTGTGTTTGTATTGCCTTCTAATTACAGTGCACCACCCCTTATGTGCATGTTTCATTGATATAGTCTTGTTGACTTTGTTTTCAAGTGTAACTCATTTTTTTCATTCTTTTACTGCACCTGTGTTGAATCCAGTTTTAGACTCGGGTTTGACCTTGTGCTCGGGTGAGAACTTTCATTGTGCATTTCCTAATCTTTTGCATGTTTCACATGCTGTAGTGGCGAGGCAGTGGACGCGTGCGTGTACTGCAGCCCTACTAGATCTGATGTTTTAAAATGATGTTTTCTATTGATGGGAATTGTTTTATGTTGCCAATTCAATATATTTTGAATCGCATTTTGATTTGGTTTAATTTGATGATTTAGTTGTTAATTGCTGTTTAGGAAATTCTGATGTTTTTCCTAAATTATCTTCATTAATAATCCCTTCATCTATCTTCGTTGATAATTTAAATCTAATGATTTGTTGTTTTAACACTAAGTGTTATAAATTTCCGTTATCCGATTTCTTTATTAAAAGGGTCGGATAGACGAAAATTATTGTGACTGTCGTCTAATTGTTATTTGATTATTATTGCCTCTATGCACTAATAATTGAGTTTGAATTAGACTGACCCGTGTATTATTTTCTTTTGAATGTAATACTCGGGTCAGACCGAGTATTTTGCAGCTTGAAGATTTTCGGGCAGCGAAGTTAGAGAGAGGGGGGAAAACGCTTACTTTAGTTCGGGGATTTTGTACTTAATGAAATATTCCGTTGTATAAATTCAATTCATTATATAAACTTTGATATATGTAAAAAAATTCATTTTTGTGAAATATTATTATTTTGTGTTTCTGTGGCTGATTCTGTTTAAACTCTATAAACTAAATAACAATCCGTCATTTTGAACGTTTCAAGTTGGTTTAATTACCGACTAGGGGCGGTCAAAAGGGCAAATCGTTACAAAGTGGTATCAGAGCTTTGGTTTGTACAAAGTTTAGTTTATGATGTTTAATATGAATAGTCACTAGGATCACTTTAAAGAAAACATTTTTCAAATCTAAAGAAATATAAAATTTGTTTTTTTTTGAAAAATAAAAGGTATTTTGAAAATTGAAATCCTTTTCGGAATTCCCCTCTCTAAATTTAGGTTTACGATAGTTTCTCTTCGGTAAGGTCTCCTTAGATTTGAGTCCCGATCATTTGAAAAACCATTATCGAATTGCTGAGATATATGAAAAATTAAAGTTAAGTGAATTAATGAATTGGTTTAAATCAAATATTTTGAATATCTCCAAAGTAATATTTGGGAAACAAAATGACATGTCAATTTAGTTATAGCCAAGGGGATCATTGAACTATAACTTGGGAATTTGATAAGTAAATTGTTATAGCTTATTAAAGGAGTTATATCCACGATTTTGGACAGTGGATAATCCTTTAAAATAAAATGTGTAGAAATGATGAAATTGGTTAACGAAGTATATTCATGATTTTGGACAGTGAATAATATATTAAAGGATATGTTTTGGGGAAGTAATATTATAAAATGAAGTTAATCGATTTAAAGTTATTTTAAAATGTGTTAAGGATCGAAACCATAGATTTCAACATTCATTGTTGAAATAGACGTTTTCGAGAGAAATAAAAGAAAATAGTGGACTATAACACTGTTGTTATAGTAAATGGTTTCCGAAAGGAAATGTTTTATATAGTATTGGGATTTATATATCTATCTTAAATTCGAATCCCTATACTAGTGATTTTGAGTTGTCGTAACGATGTTTTACGCAACATTCGTTTTGACTCAAATAAATGTGTTTAAAAGAATGCTTTCCTTAAAGAATGAAATATATACTTAATTATGATTTAAGTATATTGAATATTTTCCAAGTGTTGAAAATAAATGGATTTGTGAATTACTTATTATTAAATAAGTATGGAAATGTTTTCTAATATGAAATGAAAGGTTTGAAATTTTATCTTTTAAAGATAAATTGAAAAGTGAATATTTGAAATTTGTTTCAAATGGAGTGTGGAAAATTATATATATCTTGTAAACATATTTTTGGGAAATTTGAACTATTAGTTCAACTTGAAATTTTTTAAAAAGATTGAATCTTGAGTTAAATTGAGTTTAACTTCGACACCGAAAACAATATAAGTTGAGCTTTGAATTTCGGATAGTCGGTTTGGATTGTATGTCTAACATTGTGAATTGATGGCATAGCAATTGATCTCTATTAAATATATATCTGTGGTGGCGGAGAATTTATTCTCTTAGCATATACACCTTTCTCTGAGACGTACGAGCTCAGAGTTTATATATCGGTAGACATCAATTATGTGTTGAGAATTGACGATGTAACGTGAAATCCAAATCGAGTGTGAAGTCGATAATAAATTGAATTATGAATATGAATTGGGTTTGAGATAACCTTAA
Organism: Allium cepa; assembly: GCA_030765085.1. Lineage (NCBI taxonomy): Eukaryota > Viridiplantae > Streptophyta > Magnoliopsida > Asparagales > Amaryllidaceae > Allium > Allium cepa. The sequence goes on along the minus strand of CM060938.1, from coordinate 31,467,237 downwards.
ATTTCCAAATCGACTTAGAGGAAAATTTTAAATCGGTAACGAGATGGAAAATTTAGGAATCCTCTATTTGTTATAGGTATGGGATATTGTGGTTTTCAGAACTTATATGTGAGAATGCAGTAAATTCGAAAACCATCAGTTTGGAAAGTAATTGTTATGGAAATCTTATGTAAGTTTACATAGGTATGATATGTACGAAATGTGAAATGAAGTACTATATGTATATGACATTATGTTTTCTAAACTGAGGATACGGAAAAGTACCTTCCATTGAAAATTTGTGAAGGTGTTGGAACTCGGTATGAGTGTCCATTTGAAATTCATAGCTACGTAGAATTTCCATAAGTTGGAGTGTCCATTTGGATTAGAATCCCTCGTGATAGGATCATGTTGATGGGATCATGTTGATTGATTATGATGTATGCTAGCGAAATTTGAGGGGCGTGATGCCTACAGTTACAAGCGATTCCAATGGGATAGTGGCGCAACCGCCGCGTAAACTGCGATCTAGATGCCAAAGCGAAATTTGAGGGGCGAGATGCCTATGGTTACAAGCGATTCTACTTGGATAGTAGCGTAATCGCCGGATGAAATGTAATCTATGGCAACAACCATGGCGAAATTCAAGAGATGTGAAATCTACAGATTACAAGTGATTCTACTGGGATAGTAGCGTAACCGCCGAGTAACTGTGATCCATGGGGGAATGTGCTTTCCATATCCATTTTTAAAAGATTTTTTAGTATTTTCACTGGGAGTTGAAGCAAGTATATTTAGTACTTGGAGATTTTTAGTCCTGCGCCTGGCCAGCGTATGCCTAATGTCTGTAAGAACGACGATAGACTTGTTAAACTTCGAGTTAGTAAGTATTTTCAAATTTTAAATAGCAAATCAATAGTCTGAAATTAAAATTACATAATTCCAACATAATGAACTAAGAAAGAAGATTTTAAAATGTCTTGAAAGTCCACAGCTTTGGAAAAGATATAATATGCAAATCTCTAACATGAAGAATTTCAAGTTTAAATCTGAGTTTTGTAAGTCGAAAATTTTGGTAAAAGACTTTTGCGTCATGATTATAGAAATCAATGAACAAAGAAGAAAATGAACAAAGCTAGTGAGATAAAACAAATGGAATGAATCCTATATTTATTTATTTTTAAATAAGTTTGAGCTTGGTAAAAATTGTGTAGGGTATAAATATCGGTGAGATTTTAACAATCATTTTTTTTTCTAACTTATAATTTCGGGACGAAATTCTTTTAAGGGGGGAAGATTGTAACGACCCTGAATTTTGAACAATTTAAATTGAAAATATTTAATTAATTTTAAATATTTGAATGATGGTTTAATTTTAATTCGCAATATAACTACGAATTTGGCAATTAAATTATAAAATTAATCTATCAAAAATTGAATCTTCAGTTTTAAGCTGATTTAAAAATAATTTAAAGGCTTAGGAAATTCACATTGATAATACTGAAGATAATAGAAGCTTCAGAATTGAATTTGAAAGTGATTTGTTCAATTTTGAAATTTTATCGTTTAAATTGAATTTAAAAATAGCCTTCCGAGGCACAGTCTCGGAATTCAACAAAATCAGTTCCATTGGGTCCGTAATATTGAATTGTTACCGGATTTCAAATTTCGAATTTATCAGAGTTGTTGTGTGAACATACGACGTATAAACGCGTTAAAATTAAATCAAATTCAATTTACATTTAAAAATTTAAATGGGTCAACATCAGCACTCTTTTGCCTCAAATCAAAACACAGTAGAGTTAAGGCAAGCACGATCTTTTCTCTGCAAAGCCACGAACTCGTGTCCCCTCCCTCTTCTTTTTAAAAAGCAAACATACGAACGAATTGTTCGATCCCTCTTTGCGTCTGAATTAGGGCTTCAGGAATTCGAAGGCGCCGGCTTCGAATTGTTCGATCGATTCAAGGGTTGGTAGCGTGTTGCCTTGCTCGATCGATTCTTCGTTACTCGTCGCGGCTGCTTCGATCCGGGCTCTTCGTTCTAAGGTGAGTAATTCTAGTTACTCACATCTAATCCTATATTTGTTGATGATTTCTGTCTCGTTCAAACTTGTGATTTTTGTTGTTGATTATTGGAAATTGTTAAATCTTTATCTCAGCCACTCGATCTTGTTTTGGTGTTGATGACTTCTCTGATTTTGTTGATTTCGTATGATTTGGTGATGTTTTGATACTCGTGGCTTTGTATCTCCTTGATCACTACAGTTTCGATTTTTACTAGTTTGACTTTGTTCGAACGTACCTCCTGACTTGATTTTGTAGTTTTCTTCACTTACATGATAATGTTGAAGATGTTTTAAGAAAAAAAATAGCCTGTTACAGTTGATTCTCTGTCATTTGTTGCTTCGGCCATTATGTCTTTGATTTTTTTTATATCATTTTGTTGATGATACTTTGACTGTTGAACTTGGGTTGAATTTGTAGTTCGGTCGACATTCGAACTCTGTTTGTTCATTGACATATACACCACGTCGATAACATTTGTGGTCTGGTCATTCATGTAGCCAGTCTGCACTTATATACTTCACGATGGTATTGCCACTGCCTATTTCAAATTGCATTTTGATGTTCACCTGTCATCACCGGTTCAAGTGTAGTAGTACGTCTTGTACTTTGATTTCTCTATCTTTGATGTTGAGGCTGCTTGTTTGATTTTTTTGTAATTTCTGTGCCCTTGCGATCTTGTGGTGGCTGCAGTATTCGTTGCAGTTTACCCTTGTATCCTTATGGTGGTGGCAGTTCCATTTTTGTTGCATTTTTGGATTATATATGTTGACTTGAGCCTTTTTGTTGTTTTACTGCAACTTTGGTTTGCATATATGATATGCAGTAACCTGTAGCACTTGACTTCGACATACCTTAATTACACTGCAGTTATCTTGGTTCAAAACTGGTAATTGCTCCTAGGCATTGTATTTTGCTTGTTACTAAGTTGACTTAGTTTGGGTACACATGCCTATTTCACTTTTAGTGGCAGTAGTGATGCAGTCATTAACTTGTACCACTTGCTATTTCAATTTTTGATTGCACTGTTACTGTTGGGTGCACTTGTCATTCGAATTGATAATGTTCATTGAAGTGTTGTATCACTTACTCATGTATTTATGTGCTGTGGTGCCATACCTCTGGTACCCTCACCTTCACACTGCTGTGTTCTTGTTTCATTCTGATCAGGTTGGGTTGCTTATTGTTTTGATCTCTGTAGTGCTTGTGCATGTGTAGTCTGGAGTTGTTTCTTTGTTTCAGTTTGGTCTTGTTGGTTTTTCTTCTGGCATTTGGTCTTGAGTATGACATTTGCACTGTCCAGTTTTGTAGTGCATACCTTTATAGCTTTGTTCATGTCACTCCTTTGGTTTTGTTCGAATTTGATGCATTTGGAATTGAACATACTTGAGTCTTGTTGTCACGAGCACAGTCATGTTTTCACTTTAGTTCACTGTCTAGAACTTCTGGCCTTGGTAAAATTGATTTTCTATTACCTGTGTTCATGGCAGCCCATTTGTTTTGTGCTACTTTGACTTTGTTAGTTATTTTCTCGGTTGGCACCGATTTCAAAACTGACTTTGATTTTGAAATGCATATTTCTTTTTGACTTTGGCTTTACATAGCTTACTTATTCAAATTTAACATTCATGTAAAGTTGGTTTTATAAATTCCTTGACCTTTAACTTAGTTTAAATCTTGCTTTATATACTGAAATTTCATTTTTAAAATTTAGGAAAAGGGAAAAAAAACTCACTTCAACTTTTACATTTTTCTCTTAAGAACTTGAAACAGTTTCAGGTTTCATTTCAAGTTCAATTTAAAAACAAACACTTAATTTTCTTATTATCTCTAAGTTATTTAAACCAATAAATTTCAACATTGGTTTGTTCCAAAACAAGGTTTTCAAAACTCACTTTGACTCACTTTTAAACTTTGGTTTAAACTTAGTTACATCTTGAATCTAGAAATTCAAATTTCCTTTCGGCTTCATTTTGAATCTAATGCACGGCCCACTGCAGTTCCACTATCTTTGTGGCATTGTTTCATATATATATATATATATATATATATATATATATATATATATATATGCACTCATGAATGTATACTTGTGTTTGTATTGCCTTCTAATTACAGTGCACCACCCCTTATGTGCATGTTTTATTGATACAGTCTTGTTGACTTTGTTTTCAAGTGTAACTCATTTGTTTTCATTCTTTTACTGCACCTGTGTTGAATCCAGTTTTAGACTCGGTTTGACCTTGTGCTCGGGTGAGAACTTTCATTGTGCATTTCCTGATCTTTTGCATGTTTCACATGCTGTAGTGGCGAGGCAATACACGCGTGCGTGTACTGCAGCCCTACTAGATCTGATGTTTTAAATTGATGTTTTTTATTGATGGAAATTGTTTTATGTTGCCAATTCAATATATTTTGAATTGCATTTTGATTTGGTTTAATTTGATGATTTAGTTGTTAATTGTTGTTTAGGCAATTCTGATGTTTTTCCTAAATTATCTTCATTAATAATCCCTTCATCTATCTTCGTTGATAATTTAAATCTATTGATTTGTTGTTTTAACACTGTTAAGTCCGTTATCCGATTTTTTTATTAAAAGGGTCGGATAGACGAAAATTATTGTGACTGTCGTCTAATTGTTATTTGATTATTATTGCCTCTATGCACCAATAACTGAGTTTGAATTAGACGGACCCGTGTATTATTTTCTTTTGAATGTAATACTCGGGTCAGACTGAGTATTTTGCAGCTTGAAGATTTTCGGGCAGCGAAGTTAGGGAGAGAGGGGGAAAACGCTCACTTTAGTTCGGGGATTTTGTACTTAATGAAATATTCCGTTGTATAAATTTAATTCATTATATAAACTCTAATATATGTAAAAAAATTCATTTTTGTGAAATATTATTATTCTGTGTTTCTGTGGCTGATTCTGTTTAAACTCTATAAACTAAATAACAATCCGTCATTTTGAACGTTTCAAGTTGGTTTAATTACCGACTAGGGGCGGTCAAAAGGGCGGATCGTTACACTTTGTGTTTGGATTGTAAAGTTGAATATGGATGATAGTAGAATTTTGACCAATACTAAATTCCATAAGTCCAAGTGATAGAGCTTTGGCAAAGAGATTTGGTGTAAATAATAGTCATTACCTGGTAACGGTTAACAAAGTAATATTGGATTTCACCGAAATAAAGTAAGTGATAAATTTGACTAAAATTTTGCACCACCTACAAAGTAACATGTGAACATTATTATTCAAATAGTTAGATATGAATTGCTAATCGAAATTACACCTAAAGTGTCACATAATCGAAACGTTAATAAATATGTTTATAATAGTTACACATATCAATTGATATACGATATCGATATGTATTTAAAATGGATTTAAGCGCAGTGACTATTATTCAGGCCTAAAATGGACCTGAAGCCCATATAGGCAAGGGGATTTTGGCCATGGTATAACTCGGAATGGGCAGTTAAGAATGGCCATGGGGTTGTGCTTTTTATATTTTAAATGGAAGAGAATGAGTAAGAGAAGAAATGGCATTTTGATCCTACTTTATCTGTTTATCCTCTTCTTTACAAAAGGATCACAACCCTCACTTTTCTACTGCTTTTTGGAGCCTCCACCATTCTCCTGTTGGCTAAAATTATTCTTTATGCTTTCCTTCATTTTCAAGCTCTAGATCAAATAAAATAAATGTTATTCGATGGTCAATGGCCATCAGTTCAGGAGCTAGCACCTTGTTGAATTGAAATCTAGCTAGTTCAAGGAATTAAGCTCTTTGTTTCTACGTGTATTCAATAGGCTTTGGTGAAGGTATGTTTTTGATCTATGGTTACAGACTAATGTTTTATCATTTATATATCATATGCCATTTAGATCGATAATTGATGAATCTTGAATATCGGTATATCGATGCATTTAAAATGGTTGTAGGTTATGCTTATGTAATTTGAAAAAAATAGCAACGTATACATATTTATAATACTCACAACGTATACATAGCTATAATACTCGGGCATAAAATATGACTTTTTAATTTCAATTAATTTAATATATTATTTAATTCATATAAGTTTCACAATTTAAATATTAAATATTATATTATACAAAGTATGTTTTAAATTTTTATATAAATAGTTTTGTATCTAAAAGGCTTTCAGCATGAAATACACACACACACACAAACACACACACACACACACAAACACACATATATTAAATATTATTTAAATTAAATAAGTTTCATGAACTCATAATATTAACAAATACATCATATAAAATATGGTTCTAATGTTATAAAATTGATTTCATTCCTAATATGCTTTCAGCATAAAAAATAATTTATTTAATTTTTACATAATTTTAAATGTTTATATATATTTGCTAAATTTAAAAATTAAATAAAATTGACTTTAGATTACTATATATAGGGGCATTTCACTAGAAGAACAAACTTTGCAGTCCAATTAGTTTCTAGGTCACACATATATAGAAATTAATTTCAAGGCCAAAGTCAGCAGAATAATTACTTTTAAGGACAAAGTCGGCAGTCTAATTACTTTCAAGGACATAATTTCATAGATTTTTCGGTCTTAAAAACTAATTATTTTGCATTTTGTCCTTAAAGTAATTATTTCAGTTGCGTGTCTTAGAAACTAATTGCACTTGCTAAAGAGGCATCGTGGCTAATTTCGACCTATATATATGTGTAAAATATTGAAATGTTAAAATATTGTATGGATTTTTTTAAATTATTGAAACAAAAAAATTTATTTTTGAAAATAATTTTTAAAATTTTTTTTGTTTCTAAGTGGAATTTAATTCTAAAAACTATATAATTTTTTTTTCCATAAGCATCATTATATGTTTGTATAAATATTATACATGTTTTACATGTTTTTCATTTATGTATTAATACACGCACACATAATTATTAGTAAATTATTTGTAGGAAAATATATATATATATATTATAAGTTTTAAAAGATAATATGAATAAAAATTAAATTAAATTTTGTAAATTTTATAATAAAATAAATAAGTAAATTTTTAATACTTTATTTAAATAATATTACATTTATTTATATTCATATATGTATAAATATATATTTTGCATGTATATTTTTTTATAAATTCCTTATATATATATTATTCAAAATTATATATATATATATATATATAATATTTTGAATATATGACCTTAAGCATATAAGCAAATAAGCATATATTTGTATACTAAATGGGATAACATATCGGTTGAGATGTAAATCACATCACTACACGGGCATATCAAACCTTACATGGATCGCTATGTTACATATACGCACACACATATATATGTATATGATACATGTATATATATATAATACAATAATAATTACATAATATAAAAGTATATTATAAATACAAATAGAATGATGATTTTATTTAAAAGAAAATTAGAAATATTCTAAATGTATCAGACTTCATAGGCCAAATATCAAAATGGTAAAATAAAAATAGAACTTCATCCATTTTTCTATTATGGGCTGGTCAAGTTCCAACAATTTACAAATTAAATAAAATAACGATTAATTTAATTTTGATCGAATCTGAAATAAATTTAGACTTAATTGGCACAAGAAAATCCAAAATGACAGTCTATTTGGAAATTTACCCATATAACTACTGTGTGCTGGCCAAGTTTCAACAATGGTAGTAGAGTCCAATAGCTTATACGGTCTAAAGTGATGTCTTAAAAACCAATGTCTAGGTTTGGTTTGGGAAATCAAGTACCATGCCATATATGCTACTGATCTACCCCGAAAGATGAAGTGAACCTAAAAGATTGTCCCTAATAGAAAATGCCCAATTTGAATTTAGGTCTTGAGTTAATTTTCAAAATTATTATAAAATTAAATTAATTTATAAATTTAAAAGTAAAATTAAATAAGGTATATAATATAAATTGTCAAAAATGTCTTGAAAATATAATAAATATATTTCAAAAAATTTCAAGATATTAATCAGATTAATTAATTAATTAAATGATTAATTAATTAAAGTATATATAATATAATGATGTATGTTACATTATCTTGAATTGCTTAATTAAGTTAATGTAAGTATATATGTTTATATAATTTTTTTTGAAATTAATACTTAATTAAAATTATTGAATTAAATATATTAATTAAAAGTTAATTAATAAAGAATAAAATACATATATGCATATATATGTGTGTGTGTGTGTGTATGTATGTGTGTATAACTACAAACATTATAATATACATACTCAACATAAAATATTTGATTGATAAAATGAAATTAATCAAAATGTTAATTAATTAAATTAATTAATAAGGTTTGATTAATATAATATTTTACATACAATAACTATGTAAGTTAATTAAATTATAAAAGTTATATAATTAAAACATATGTAATATGAACGTATAATTAAATGTGGAACAATAAGAAACCTTAAATAGACTTAAGGGATAAATACATACGTATGGTATGTATACATGATATTTATGTGTTTGATACTTGAATCATGAGGGTATTTCATAGGTCGATGTCACTCAATCCAATATATTGAAGATTATGAATCTTTAATATAAAGTTGTCCTCCATCATTCATATATTAATAGATTACTTGCATACTCCTTAATTATTAAGCTTTCCTCAAGCTATGGATGCTATGTGTAGTATTAATAATATATAGAATAGACTCGTAAGATAACTAGATACATTTGTTGAGCTTTTCTCAAGGTATGTGCACATATAATTAGGATGTCGTGTAATGGTAGGTACAAGTGAATAATATCACTTTATTTGTTGAGCTTTCCTCAAGGTAAAGATAAGATTAGGACAAAGACCACGAGGTTATGAGTTGCATATGATACAATCGACAAGGAGTTGTCCATTGTATGTGGAAGTATGATTTGTTGAGATTTTCTTAAGGTCGAAATCCTAAGGCATACAAGTCCTAATGCTACTAGTGAATCAAAAGACTTCTATGTTTTATCATTAAAGTTTTGAGAAACATAAATGATTAGTAGGAGCTTATTAGTAAAATAAAATATAATGTTTAACATTACTAATATTCTAAAAACATCTATTATGGAAATGCCCTAATTTACTGAATTAGAATTTGTAGAAAAATGTCTAAACCTAAGTTATTTTTTGAAAACGAAAACCTCACCAGATCTAACTACATTGACTGGCTAAGAGCGATAAAGGTAGAATTAACTTATGAACAACTTTGGTCATCGATAACCGAACCTCCTAAGGTAAGACTCGTAAATGATGTGGACCTCAAACTAAGGTTACGCTATAACAAATGGGTCTCGGACCTTGAAATTGCCCAAGTTTTAATATTGTCTACGTTAGACAATTCGTTTCAGTGGTAGCATGAAAACATGTCCGTCCAGGAAATTTTCGATAGTCTTAAAGCTTTGTTAAGGGAATAGTCTCATTCCTTAAGGTATGAACTTACAAAGAAACTATTTAATATGAAAATGATAAAGGGACAGAAAGTGGACAATCATGTTCCGATGACGAAAGGCTATATTGATAGATTTTCTTAGTTAGACGTAATGTTAGGCAATGAATTACAAGTAAATTTGATTCTTGGTCCTCTTACACCCTTGCATGAGCCATTCATATTAACTTATAATATGAAGCACTTGAACCTCGGTGTCATAGAGCTCCAAATATGTTGAGCTTGGCCTAGTACTCATCCAAGGATCAAGAGTTGTACTTGTTGTTAAGAGAATACATCATCTTTGAAAGGGTCGAAGAAGCATAAGAGAGTTAATAAGCAGAACATGAAGACTACTCCAACCGGTAAGGGTAATTGTCATCACTAGCATAAGAAGGGTCATTAGAAACAGAACTATCCATGGTACTTAAAGATTGTTAGATAGAAGAAACAGAATGGCACCACTACCCATACAGGTATTTTATGATTCAAAATTGTACTGCACTCAACAAATTATCTTGGGTTTTGAATACTAGATCTGGAACTCAAATCTATAATTTGTTACAAGGGCATAGAAATCGGTGTCATATTGGCAAAGCGAGAGATTAGGATTCAATTTTCTGATCGATCATAAATGAATTCAATAGCAGTTGGAGAATTTTATTTAATTTTTCATAATGGGTTAGTTTTCATATTATATAATTTTTATTATATAAAAGACTTTCTTTATGGGATTGTTTTTGTGTCTAGATTGTCTTAGACTGGCTATCCTATTTTACTGTGCTGAAAATGTTATGAACATTATGTTAAATGGTAATAAAGTATGAGATGGTGTTTTAGATAATGACGTTTATATGATCAATACTAGTTATGTTTGTGTTATGAGTAATTCTTTGAATGATATAAACAAAAAATATCCTTGGCATTATAGGTTAGGTCATATAGATGAGAATGACTACATAAATTGAAAACCTTGGTTCCACCGTCATCTGATTCTGAATCATTTGATACATGTAAGTCACGTCTTAATGGTATAAATGATCAGACACCCCTTTAGTGAAAGGAATGAAAGAGTTAATGAATTCATCGGTCTTGTACATAGTGATGTATGTGGCCCGATGTCTATAGTTACTAAAGATAATTGTTCTTATTTTGCAACATTTGAGGATGATTTCTCATAATTAATATATCTGTATCTTATAAAGAACAAATCCTAAGTGGAGTAAGGAAATGTTAGTAGCAAAAGAATTTCATCAATTTTAAGTTATTGATTATGACGAGACCTTTTCACCCATAGCAATACTTAAGTACATTTATATAACGCTAGCTATTGCTGCGCTATATGACTATGAAATGTGGCAAGAGCACGTAAATATGATATTTCTAAATGGTGATTTAGAAGAAACCGTCCATATGTCGCAGCTCGAGGAGTTTGAGGTTAGTAGGAGTTGTTAAATTCCATTTATGGACTCAAATATTCTTGAAAAGTTTGACGATCTTAGCGTTATACATTGATGATCTTCTATTAATTGGTGATGACGTTTCCTTATTGCAATCAGTAAAAGCTTGGTTTTCTAAGAACTTCTTCGTGAAGGATTTGGGAGAAGATATATATATATATATATATATATATATATATATATATATATATAGACACACACACACACACTAGGCATAAAGATCTATAAAGATGGATTTAAGAGGCTAAAGGGATTGTCCCGATGCCTATATAAAAACACCATACCGAAAAGGTTTGATATGGAAAATTCCAAATATGAAACTGTTCCAACGCAATCTGAAATTGTACTTTCGAAGAAAAATGCTTTTTGGATTAATAAGGAGAAACAACATATGCTTCAACAATTGGTTTTATAATGTAGGCTATGCTATTTACGAGACTAGATGCACATCAGGATGCGTAAATCGAATTAAGTCTAATACTGGTGGAAAGCGCTGAATAGCTGTAAAGTGAATGCTAATGTATTTGAAAAATACTAGAGACTTATCCCTGAGATACAAGAATGGAGATATCCTTATGAAAGGGTATTCTAACTCTAGCTTTCAAAGCAATATCGACAATAGTAGTCAGTGTCAGTTATGTCATAACAATTAACGGTGGCACTATCAGTTGGAAAAGTTCCAAACAAGAAATAGTAGCTGATTCCATCGATGTAGACTAAGTACGTCAATCTCAATGAAGCAGATAAAGAAGTTGTCTGGATGTGCAAATTTTTAAGTAAGCTAGGGGTGATTATTAATAAAGAGAATCCAACGGCCATGTTCTGTGACAATAATGTGGCGGTGCAGATTACACAGCAACCTAGAGTATATAAGAAACCGTGACATATTCTTCGAAATTTCCACCTAATTAGAGAATTCATTGAGAGGAAACATGTCATGATACAAAGGATATGTATTAAGGACAACGTAACAGATAAATTTACGGAGGGTCTAGCTTGGTTGGTTCTCATTGAGCTGATCGAATGGATGAGATGGGATTCTACAATTGGAACCAAGTGTAAGCGGAAGATTGATAGAGTTATGGGTATGCCCTAAAGACAATTCTATTATTTATTGTAAATTATTAACTCTGTAACAAAACCTCATTCAAAATAGAAGATGTTTTTCTTACTACTATATACTTTGTTATAATGTGTTTGTAACGACCCACCTTTTTGGAAGGTTGAAATCGACAATAAACAACACATGTCTAATTCAAACCATTCAAAAGGGAGGATTGTTAATGGGGTAAACAAGAAAATGAAAGAAAAGAATGAAAAATAAAACACATAATCTTGCAGCGGAATGACAAAATATAATAATCAAATAAATAGTTCATGAAGCTATTTTACAAATAACATGTGATTACACTTTTACAATTAAAATCAGAGTTATACATACAACAGGAATAAACAAATAATGTGCTGAATACATGATGTAGTGGAATAATTATAATAAATAGTAATAATATACTGAATCTTCGTCTTTGTCCTTTAAAAAATAGTCTTCAATACACTAAAAAGCTCACGGTGACCCGACCGTAATGAAAACAAAACGCTCGTGTTAGAACTAAAAGATCTTATGTAAATCAAATTAATCTAAAATAAGATGTGAGTGCAATGGCTTCAGAGGTATTATGGGATTTCCCACCACCTATCAAGTGTACAACATGAATATAATTATTAAAAGATTTTAAATAATTCAAGGTATAAATTTTAACCACTTTAATTAAAAAAATTCGAAGTTAACTTAAAGCATTTAATAATTCAGTTCCAATACTTAATCGAAATTAAAGAAATTGTACAGACATATATATCATTTCAGCCAGTATCTAAAATTAAAATTTTCAAACCAATGATGCTTCGGTTTACATTTCAACCTTAAACGATTTCCCTAATATATAAGATCATTCGGATATGTGTCATTTCAATCCATAGTGATAACAGAGATATAGGCATAAATAAATATCAAATCATCAAAATTTCAACCAATAGCATCCATCACAATCAACACCTAAATTAGCAAATAAATCACAACAATTAATTGGTCATCGTTATTAGGTGTTTAACTACAAATTATATTCAATATTAATTTCATGGCTATAAAATTCAATATCAATTCAAATTAAATCTAAATGAAAAATTTTGTAGCCGTGAGTGGGTTAAAACACTCACCTTTGATTTGTCGACGATTAAAAATCCAATTAATGCCCAAATTTGAACAGCGAACAAATCAGAAACTAGGTCATCTTTAAGAAAATATACGGACTAGCATATTACTGAATCTATAAAAGTGACTAGCTAAAAAGTTATTGCAAATTCTTTTCTCTCCACTTTCAATAAAGGGATCACTTAAAAAACATCTGTCTTGTGGAAGTTATGGTCAAAACAAACAGATGTATTTTCTGAGTTGAAAATCTAAGTTCAAATATACTTCGATAAGATTTGAGTTTTTGGCATATAAAATTAATGAATTTGAAGAACTAATCTAAACAAAAGTTGAAACCATTGGAAAAATAAATGGTTAGAAAAAAGAATCACATAATTTGTTTAATTCCCGAAGGAGATATGATTGATACAAAATGGTGTATTTTCGTCTAAAACTGGACCCGAGAAAGGACTTGAAAAATGGAGTTTTTGATATAGGAATATTCGAAATAGGAAGAAGGGTTCAACAACAAAGTTGTTGCCATTGAAATTATACAAGGTTTCAAAAAAATTGATTTAGAGTAGTTTGGTTGAATATAGAAGCAATGGAGATACACGGAAGGAAGAGGGAAAAGGGAAGGGGAAAAGATGGGAAAAAAGAGAAAGAAGAGAAGAGGAAAGGTGGGGCTTTGGCCATGGGTTACTGCCGTGGGTTGTGGGTGGTGATGGAGGTGGGTGATGGTAGGAGGAGAGAGATAAGCTAGGAATTTGAAGGGGGAAGGATGGAATTTGATTTGGAGATTTAGGAGTTTTGGAGTTTGGAGTTTTCTGTAGATTTGAGGAAGAAGAAGAAGAAGAGTACGCAAAAAGTTTCTCAAATGTGGAATTTTCTACGTACTTGGTTTTTGTCAGGTAGGAAAATATAAGGTCATTGTGTGAGAAAAGGAATGATCCAAAGTCTCTTTGGGTTCCTAGGGCCTCTTGGGTTACTAAGGAGCCCATTAGTCTAAAACAAACCCAGAAAGACTTAGCGAAAAAATAGAGCACAAATAACATGCACTGCAAATGAAAGAAATAAGATGCAAGTTATTTAATAATTAGAAAATTAAGGTGGAGAGAAAAAAATAAATGTCATGTTTTACTTTGAAAGCTTCAGGCATTAATAATGCATAAAGAAATACACGTAGAAATGGAAAAGTTTGCAAACCAAAGGAAAGTAAAAATTTATATACATGAAAATGAGGTGATAAGAATTAAATACAGCCTAAAAGTTTAGGCTTAGGTATTAAACAGAAGGAAAAATGAACAGATCGGGAAAATAAACAGATCAAGTATTAATAACGAGATAACTATTTTAAAACGTACATGCAACAATTAATAACAAAAGAAATGAAGGGACCATGTACATCTCAACCGTTTTGAAATTCAACTTGTGAAACGTAACCAAATTAACTTTAACTCAAATAATGTTCAAATTTGTACGCATTTAGCTTTTCTTAATCTATGAATAATAAATAAAATGACATACCATAAAAGTAAAAACGTTCAATTTTGTTTTCTCAAAAAGATCTTTTATTTCCATTAAAACATCGTTTCTATTTAACACAAAAGGTGTGTTTCTTTTATTAAATCTATTAATTACAATCAATATTTTCTTCCCTTGTAATTGATATATTTCAATTACATTAGTTACAATTACTTACAAAGTTAAATTTCAAAATAGACAACTAAAATGGATGAAAAATAGAATGATTGTTTCCATTAGTCATTTAAACACGTTTATAAATTTGTTATTTATATAGGAGAGCAAAAAATAACTTGCTTAAATAAATTATTTTTCTACTCTTGTAATCCATCTATAAGCTAAAATACAGTTCAAATATACATATATTTCTTCCTTTAAAGTAATAATTCTATTCTTTATTTTAATGAAATTAAACATACATTCACAAATGAAATATTCATATCACTAAACCAACTTTCCTTATATTTTCACAAAACATAAGCTACGTTTAATTACACCTATTAATTTACAATTTGGTATCTTCTCTATCTTTAATTGAAATTATTCAATTACACTAATTTCAATTGTTTACAAAGGTGAATTTAAAAATGGACAACATAAATGTAATGAGAAATAGAACAATTATTTCCTATCAAACAGTGATTTAAACATATTTATGCACTATTGGATACAAACAAGAATTATACATTTCTTACCCAATAATAGTTTCTCATCTCTACAATCAATCTTTCAACTACCAAACATTTCAAATAAATAAACATATGATTTCTTTTTTAATAAAGAAACATTTATTATTCCTTATTAACATTTATTTTTCCAATCAAAATCTACATTCGGACAATTGTTAATATCATTCAAACCATTATTATTAAAATACACACTAACATTTGTTATCATCCTTATATTATTGCAAACATATGTCATTAATAGAAATTTTAATTGAGCTCATAACTTGTATTATAATTTAATTTGTACCCAAAAAATTTAAATTTTTTTCCTAACAGTTTTATTAAAAATCTTATTTAATTTAATACATTTAAATGTTTAAAAATATAGGACGTTACAATCTTCCCTACTCAAAACTTTTCGTCCCCGAAAAGAAACAAGAAGAAATCCAAAATCTGTTATATTGTATTTAAACAGTCAATTCATAAATAATTAAACTTACATATTTAAGTTTAATAAAATTTGAATATAACTCAAATTCTACGAAAAAATCTAAGTCTTAAATTATCGAAAAATTTCAGCAAAGTTTTCTTTGCATGGATATGTCCGGATAATAGTGATATCAATAATTACAATATATATATATATATATATATATATATATATATATATATATATCTTATTTCAATAATAAAATATTCCAAACCACGGGAAAACAATATAATATCTCTATAAAACCGTAATCCGAGAACGTACCTATTTGTTAGGCAAACAACGTTCAATTTATGAAACCAAAAGCAGTAGCTATTGCTTACATAAACTTGTACCTCACTTATGTAATCCAAAATAGTGGGAATTATGTATAAGAGAAATATTTAAGTTGTTGCAATCAATAGAAAAACAAACCAACACAACGTAACAATACTCACTTGCAAACAAAACTATACAACCATCATGTGCAACCAAAGTAATCAATCATACATCCATAACAACCAAATACAATGGTTTGTTTATTTTAGAAATTTTTAATTGTTCAAGGTGATAAATAAACTATCAAGTTTACCCTACGCTCAACAGCCTTAGATAATTACTTAATCGATTATCCATACAACCTTAAACAATTAAAAGTATCCATTCTCAAACATCCCATAAGCCAAAACAACCAAGATTTTCAAATATTATTTACATTTATTCAATTGATTTCATTTTACATCATTATTTACCTTTTATTTATTTTCATTCATTCGTACAATGTATTTTCCTTCTTTCACGTACTTACATAAATTATTTCACAATATCAACTTACGTTCATAACATTTCTCGTACATCAAAAGTCTTATTTATAGAAATAATTCCATTGAACACTTCCATTACTCAAGTTTTACTCGTATAATATTCCATTACATATTCTTATTTAACATTACAACTTTTAAACATTTCTGGTAAGTTATACATATGTTTATAGAATGTAATTGAACGTTATCTAAGTTTATCTTATTCATTTTTGTCAACAAAATGTTCAGTATCTCATATCTTTCGATTTACAAGTTATAAATTTCCAATTTCTTATATATTTCATTTATCACTTAGCATTTAATTTTCTTATTTCTCATTTTAGAAGTTTTCGGTTATTAATATAGTCAAGATTTCATTCATTACCATAATTGAATTCTATAATTTATATAAACTTAAGAATTAAATGCCGAGTTTATTTCAAATCATATGAAATAATACACACACACACACTCGTAGCTTTATATATCCAATCATAATTTTAAATTAAAATTAAGATTTGTTTATCAAAACAAAGGTGTAGTAAAATTACTACAATGGCCTTCCCACTTTGAAACTTGAAAATGAATGTCGATGATGCATGCACTCATCATCGAAATTATTTTCCAGCGACAAAAGAGGGAAGTACAGAACTTATTTCCTTTTGCAAATTCTTTTAAAACATTTTTTCCCCAAATCACATTTAAGAACATTTATCCAAAATACTTCCAAGTAATACTAATATTATAATCCAATATTCACTTGAATACAAATTTCAACCCCGAAGCTTAAATATTCAAATTTTCAATTTAATTCGTTTTATTTATAAATCTTAGTTTGAAATAAATTATTTGTAAAATTTCACTTCTATCAAACAAATATATCACATACAACTATTAATGCTTCGAAATCAAGTAAATATTCCAAACATACTTCCAAATAGTAATTCCAATTTATTTTCAAGCATATTACTAAAATAAATTTCCCAAATCATTTAATATCTTTAAAATTAGACATTCAAAGAAACTTACGTAAATTTTTCTTGAAATATTCATTTGAAAACTTCATTTGCAAATCAATCATCTTTGATACTTTAGCACTTTTCAAAAATTTCGTCTGTAAAATTCCTTACTTCATTTATAAATACCATTTTTATAAATCTTAAATAACATCTTTATAAATATATGTAAACTATTTGAAAATATATATTTACATCATTACTTATATTTAGAAGGGGTTATTGAAAACCTTAAATCCATTATTTCAAATTTTATTAGTTTTAAATCTAAAATACTTTTCGAACATCATTCATAAATCTATAATCATTAACTTAAATATGTTTTATTGAATTAATAACTTCTCATAATATTTACAACATTGATAATTAACTATTAAACCAAGTTGTACATAAATAAACAATATTTTAAACAATTAAAAGTATTTAGAAAAGAAACAGAAAAAAATGACCAAAATATCCTTTATGTTTATCAAAATACTTTTATAACTCGGTGTTTTAACAAGTTTGTCCTCGTTCTTGCACACTCTAGCCATGTGCTGATCAGGCATAAGGCTAGACTTCTCCAAGTACTTAGTAGACATGTTTCAACACCAAGTAAAAATACTTAAAACGTTAAAATAGATATGGAAAGTACATTCCCTCATAGATTGTAGTTACGCTATGGTTACGCCGCTATCCTAGAGAAATCACTTGTAACTGTAGGCATCTCGCCCCACGACTTACACTACAGTTGGTAGATCGCAGCTACACAATGGTTACGCCACTATCCCAGCGAAATAACTTGTAGCTATAGGCATCCCGCCCCTCGATTTACGCTATCCAACAATATCAAATGAACAAATAAGTGATCCACCAAAAGGATCCGATAAAATGACCCATCCAAGGGATCCAATAAATGATCCACCAAAGGGATCCGACAAATGACCCACCAAAGGGGTCTGATGGAAGATACTTCCCATATCATTTATTTCAAAATATATCATACCGTATATAGTAGCCTTTAAGAATCATAGCTTCAAATATCATACTTATATAAATTCCATTATATATAAGATTTCATAAATTCACGTATAAAAATATCATAACTTCACGTGTAAAAATTCACCTATATAAATTCCATTATATATAAGAATCATGGCTTCACGTATAAAAATATCAATTCATTTTTATATAAATTCCGTTAGACATAAGATTTATCTCTTCAGATCAAAAACCTTCCAAAATCAACATTTTTCAAAATCACCTTATACTTACAGAAAGTCCGTCTTATACAAAAATCAAAATTTTTCCAAATCAATTACGCTGCATGAAGAGCCATATGGGGTTGAACATCTTTGCTTTATAAAAAAAATTTGAATTAAGAATAGTTTTGTATATAAAATCGTTTTGTGAAATAGTTTTGTATATAAAATAGATTTGTAAAATAGTTTGTAAATAAAATAGTTTGTAAAATAATTTTGTAAATAAAATAGTTTGTAAGATAGTTTCGTAAATAATATAGTTCGTAAAATAGTTTTGTATATAAAATAGAATAAAATGGTTTTGTATAAGAAAATAAAAAAAATAGTTTGTATAAGAAAAATAAAATAAAATGGTTTTGTAAAATGATTTTAAATTAATAGTAGTTTTGCATAAAAACAAAAATTCCAATTTAAATTATAAAGATATCCAACCCAACAACTTTCAATTTCAGCGTCAAAGCATATCAACAATATTAGAATATAAGATGTACAGATGTCATCATTTCGCAAAATCACATTCGATCGCTAGCTCTATCACTCAAGTTTGCTTTCATACTAATATTATCCATTCGACTTCCCAAATGCGGACTTTGATATGGTTTCTTGACTAGGAACCATCATTCTCCTTGTATAGCCATATACTATGATAGAGAATTCTATAAGCAAACCAAAAATCCATATCAAATATTCGCCACCAAAATTCGAATGAAAAACCCTAACAGGAAGTGGTGTAATTCATATACAACTTGTGCACTCAAAGCAGGATAAAATTAATTTTTGCGAATAAAATAATTACATACAACTTATGTAATTATTCCAGTTTGTTACATCACAATTACATTTCAATTAAATTCATTTTTAATCTCATTGATTAACACAAATATCACTTCATACTTTAATATTTGTTTCAAAACATTTCTCCATTTAATATAAAACATTAATATATTCATTCTCATAATATTGCTTATATTTCTCTTTAATTTAAATTACATTCATTTCACATGTAATATTTCTCGTTTAATATAACATTTATTTGCAAATCATTTCATAAGGAATTTTCTTAAATTCATAACCAATTTATAAAAGCTTAATTCCTTTTTATAAGACATTGTTTGTGTTTAAAGTTATCAAAACTTTATTTATATCCATTTACCGCAACATCCATTTATTTCATAACAATTTACAAGTCATGCCTTTATTTATAATCATTTCACTTTTAGTTCATATTTGCTTATCCTATTTAGTTTCACCTTTACCTTTCGATTTATTTATAACACATTTCATAAATTTAATTAAGATTCATAACTTATTTTTCTCATTTACAGCTTTTCCTTAATCACAATTTTGATTTAAACATGCCAAGACTTAAAGTTCACACTTGTATATTATTGCATTACATTCAATTAATGTATACAACAGTTCTATTCATTTATTAACATAGATATAACAAATTTAACCTTGTTTCATAACAAATTTAACCTTGTTTCACTTGCTTTTAATTTAAGGTTACCAAATCCAACTGCAAAATTCAACAAAATTTCTACATTTTAACTCATATATTAATTCGAAATTTCGACTATCCAAAATATCCAGATATTCCATTTTTTCAATATTTGAAACTACCAATCAACAAACAGCAATATTCACAACCCAACATTTCAATTTCATAACCAGATATCCTAATCATTCCTTTTATTCTCTTTAATACACCATTACTAAACTAGTGTTTAGTCCATAAATTAAATCAATAATAATTAGCCAATGCATATAAACCGACAAAAACTCAACTAATCAACAATAAATGATAATAACTAAATATTACCATTTCATATATCAAATACATGACAAATAACTATATTAGTTATAAAAATTTATTCCTCTATATATATCAAATAATATTAGAAAAATAATTTCATTTCGAAACTTGTATAAAACAATTTTATAACACTAACAAATATGCGCTCTTGTATATACACTCAGACAACTCATTCTAGGGTATTACTACCCTATCTCTAATGAGTTAACCCCACCCGGCTAAGATATGTCTAAACCAAAGCTCTGATGCCAACTGTAACAACCCACCTTTTTGGACGGTTTAAATCGCAATAAACCACACATGTCTAGTTCAAACCATTCAAAAGGGAGGATTGCTAATGGGGGTAAATAAGAAAATAAAATAAAAGAAGGGAAAATAAAACATAGAATCTTACAATGGAATGACAAATATAATGATCAAATAAACAGTTTATGAAGCTGTTTTACAAATAACATGTGATTACACTTTTACAATTCAAATCAAAGTTATACATACAGTAGGAATGAACAAATAATGCAGCATAATACATGATGTAGTGGAATAATTATAATAAATAGTAATAATATACTAAATCTTCAACTTCATCCTCTAAAAAATAGTCTTCAATACACTGAAAAGCTCAGACTAACCTAACCGTAATGAAAACAAAACACTTGATTCAGAACTAAAAGATCTTATGTAAGTCAAATTATTCTAAAATAAAATGTGAGTGCAATGGTCTCAGAGATGTTACGGGATTTTCCATCTCCTATCAAGTGTACAACATGAATATAATTACTAAAAGATTTAAATAATTCGAGGTATAAATTTTAACCACTTTAATTAAAAAAATCGAAGTTTAACTTAAACCATTTAAATAATTCAATTCCAATACATAATCCAAATTCAAGAAATTGTATGGATGTATATATCATTTCAACCAGTATCTAAAAATTAAAATTTTCAAATCAACAAAAACCGCTCGAGTTTATCATTTCAACCTAAAACGATTTCCCTAATCTATAAGATCATTCGGTTATGTATCATTTCAACTCATAGTGATAATATAGATATAGGCATAAATAAATACCTAATCATCCAAAATTTCAACCAATAACATCCATCACAGTCAACATCCAAATTAGCAAATAAATCACAACAATTAATTGGTTATTGTTATTACGTGTTTAACTAGAAATTATATTCAATATTAATTTCATGGCTATAAAATTCAATGCCAATTCAAATTAAATCTAAATGACAAATAAAAACACCAAACAACAATTAATAAACTTATAATCACGTCATAAATCTTATTTAACCAACATAAGATAATTTAGTAGTTGTGTGTGGATTAAAACACTCACCTTTGATTTATCGACGATTAAAAATCCAATTAAATCACAAATTTGAACAGCGGACAAACCAGAAACTAGGTCGTCTTCAAGAAAATATACGGACTAGCATATTACTAAATCTACAAAAGTGACTAACAAGAAAGTTGTTGAAAATTATTTTCTTTCCACTTTCAAAAAAAGAATCACTTAAAAAGGTTCTGTATTGTGGAAGTTATGGTCAAAACAAATAGAAATGTTTTCCGAGTTGAAAATCTGAGTTCAAATATACTTCAATAAGAGTTAAGTTTTTGGCATAGAAAATTAAGGAATTTGAAGAAATGATCTAAATGAAAGTTGAAGCCAGTGGAAAAATAATTGGTTTGTAAAAATGAATCGCATAATTTGGTTAATTCCTGAAGGAGAAATAATTGATACAATATGGCGTATTTTCGTCCAAAACTGGACCCAAGAAAAGACTTGAAAAATGGAATTTTTGATATAGAAATATTCGAAATAGGAAGAAGGGTTCAACAATAAAGTTATTTCCATTGAAATTATACATGGTTTTGGAAAAAAATTGATTTGGAAAAAAATTGATTTGGAGTAGTTCAGTGGAATATAGAAGCCTTGGAGATAAGGGGAAGGAAGAGGGAAAAGGGAAGGGGAAAAGATGGGAAAAAAGAGAAAGAAGAGAAGAGGAAAGATGTGGCTTTGGCCATCAGTTATTACCGTGGGTTGTAGGTGGTGATGGAGGTGGGTGGCGGTAAGAGGAGAGAGGTAGGCTTGGGTTTTGAAGGAGGAAGGATGAAATTTGATTTGGAGATTTAGGAGTTTTGGAGTCTGGAGTTTTCTATAGATTTGAGGAAGAAGAAGAGTACACAGAAATTTTCTCAAATGTGGAATTTTTATACGTACTTGGTTTTAGTCAGATAGGAAAATAGAAGGTCAATGTGTGAGAAAATGAAGGATCCAGAGTCTCTTAGGGTTCTTGGGGTCATTTGGCCTACTAAGAAGCCCATTAGTCTAAAACATACCCAATAAGACTCGGCCAAAAAAAATATAACACAAATAATATACGCTGCAAATGAAAGAAATAAGCTGCAGGTTATTTAATAATTAGAAAATTAAGGTGAAGAGAAAATAGTAAACGTCACTTTTTATTCTGAAAGCTTTAGGCATTAATAATGCATAAAGAAATGCACGTAGAAATAGAAAAGTTTGCAAACCAAAGGAAAGTGAAATTTTATATATGCAAAAATGAGGTGGCAAGAATTAAATACAACCTAAAAGTCTAGGCTTAGGTATTAAACAGAAGGTGAAATAAACGGATCAAGTATTAGTAATGAGATAACTATTTTAAAACGTATATGCAACAATTAATAATAAAATAAATGAAAGGACCATGTACATCGCACAACCTTTTTGAAATTCAATTTGAGAAACGTAACCAAATTAACTTTAACTCAAATAATATTCGAATTTGTACGCATTTAGTTTTTTATAACATATGCATAATAAATAAAATTGCATACCATAAAAATAAAAACGTTCAATATGGTTTTCTCAAAATGATCTTTTATTTCCCTTAAAACATTCTTTCTATTTAACATAAAAGGTGCGTTTCTTTTATTAAATCTATTAATTGCAATCAACATTTTCTTCCCTTCTAATTGAAATATTTCAATTACATTAATAACAATTACTTACAAAGTTAAATTTCAAAACAGACAACTAAAATGGATGAAAAATAGTATGATTGTTTCCTTTAGTCATTTAAACATGTTTACAAATTTGTTGTTTATACAGCAGAGCAATAAATAATTACTTAAATAAATTATTTTTCTACTCTTGTAATCCATCTATACGCTAAAACACAGTTCAAATATACATATATTTCTTCCTTTAAATCAATCATTCTATTCTTTATTTTAATGCAATCAAACCTACATTCACAAATGAAATATTCATTTTATTTGATATAAATGTTCTTTTCATTAAACCAACTTTCCTTATATTTTCACAAAACATAAGCTATGTTTAATTACACCTATTAATTTACAATTTGGTGTCTTCTCTCTCATTAGCTGAAATTATTCAACTAAATTAATTTCAGTTGTTTAAAAAGGTGAATTTCGAAATGGACAAAATAAATGTAATGAGAAATAGAACAATTATTTCTTATCAAATAGTAATTTAAACATATTTATGCACTATTGGATACAAACAAGAATTATACATTTCTCACCAAATAATAGTTTCTCATCTTTGCAATCAATCTTTCAACTACCAAACATTCAAATAAATAAACATATGATTTCTTTTTTAATAAAAAAACATTTATTATTCCTTATTAACATTAATTATTACAATCAATTGAAAATTTACATTCAGACAATTGTTAATATCATTCAAACCACTGTTATTAAAATACACACTAACATTTGTTATCAGCCTTATATTATTGCAAACATATGTCATTGTTTGCACCAAAATTGGTCACAACACTCTTCGGGAGTCGTTGAAGAGATAATAATAAAGAATGTAAATTCAAAACGAATATTATCTAACAAAAGCTCCAATCAAAAGTAAAGTAAAATGCGTAGACAAGCGATTTATAGTGGTTCAGCGTGTTGCCTACGTCCACTATGAAGTTTTTTGCAGTTTTATTGATTCTCTTTCAATGATTACAAGTTGTTACAGCAATCAACAGCGAGTTACAACTAGAAATTCGAAATCAACAGCAAAATTATGGTGTAGGATGATGGAGATCTCGATCCGGCAGAGTCTGGGCGCTTCAGAGTCAAAAGATCGAAGAAGATCCTTTTTCTGTTGGCTCTGGGGCTCTATTTGTAGGCGTAGGATGCTGATATTTCGCTGAAAGCTTGGGAGACCACTTCTGGCACGTGAGGGGACCCACGCGCCCGGCCTCAGGAAATGTGGCCCCACTTTGGCATCGATTCGAACTCCATTCGAATCGATCATAAATTCATCCAATCGAGGTGAAATTTGGTGTGGACATTCTTCAACATGCATGCAAGCTTCTCTGAAAGTTTCGTGGCATTTGGATCAGTACATTGAGAGATACGATGGATATGAGATGGGATTCCTTGTGTGGCTGTTTGGTTCGAAACCATCCCTTCGAATCGATGGTTTCGAATCGATGGTGGCACGCGCCTTCGTGATGACGTGGAGCGCAAACCTCGAACCGATCCGGTCTTCATTCCGAGTTGACCGCTTCGATTCCATGTATCTCGGCGCATTCGAACCGATGGATGACACGTCATCATGGATAGTTGACTTGGTGGATTCGAACGAAGCTTCACTGATGGATTCGAACAAGGCTTCACTGATGGGTTCGAACGAGACTTCACTGATGGGTTCGAACGACTGATGCTTGGTGGATACGAACTTGCGTTTCTCTGATGGATACGAGCTTAGTAACTTCTCCATGGATACGAGGTTCATCGATACGAGCTCGATGGATTCTAAGTTGATGGAGTCGGATCCAAGGCACTTCGATGGATTCGAAGTGGATCGATACGAAGGTGATCGGTTCGAACGGTGTTCGGTGATGTATTCGAAGACACCTACAACGATGGATGCGAAACCAGTGCTTCTCCCTTCAAGTTGAATCGATCATAACTTGAGCGTATGAACTCGGATTGACTTGAAATTTGAGATGATGACTTCTATGATCTTTCTTGTCATGTCCTATCAATTGTAGCTCAATCTGGACTCGGTCAAAATTCAGCGATATCCATGGTGAAACGAAGTATGACCAATCTCTGAGACGAACTGTCCTTTGTCTTCGATCGATCTTTTGGTATCACGGCTTTGCCAAAAAGCGGGATAACATTTTCCCCCCAAAGTACGTCTTGTGGAAACATGACGTGCTTTGAATAGCTGCAATTTCTTTCTTGAACAAACATTGTTCTCATTTGTTGAGACTCGTACTCTGTATTGCTGTATCCTTGCGTTGATATGATTGATTGTTGCATAATAGTGCTTAGCTGTTGGTTGTTGTATTCGTAACAAGATGAGTATTCGATCCTGTAAATGTTTAAAATCGAATATTAGTCCGACATAAGTGCTCATATGTTAGTTTGACCCTTGTTAACGTCGTGCGTCCACGAGTCGTTGTCGGTTTTGTTTGCTATTGAATTTCGAATCGATTCTCTCCTGAACCGATTTGGAAATTTGGGTTGAGACAACGCTTGATGGTTGTTTTGAAAAGTCCCTTCATATCGATCCTCTCTTGAATCGATATAGAAGGTTGAAGGAATCGAATTCGCGTTGCGCGGATGTAACATTTCGAATCGATTGGTATGAGCATCAATGGATACGAGATCAACATTCATATTGATGAAGTATGCTTATGCCGTGATGGGTACGAAATCGACATACGTATCGATGGCTTGGATGAGTACGAATCACCCATTCGTATCGATGAGAAAGGATGGATACGAAATTGTCGTTCGTATCGATAGGAAATGATAGATACGAAATCGTTGTTCGTATCGGTAGGTTGTGGATGGAGTTTTGAATTTGTTGATGTGAACAGAGGCTTCGAATCAATGTGCCCACTGTTTGTTTCGCATCGATGGAGCTCAATGTCCACTGTATAGCCTGGGTTGTTTACTTCGTACCGATGAAGGGTAAGGTTAACTTCGCATCGATAAGACCCTAGGCAAACGGGTTCGAATGGAGATTTCGAACCGATGCGTGTTTTGACTGGTTGCGACCGGTCAAGTTTACTGGGAGGCGAATCGTCTCGGTTACTTTCAAGGCTCCATATAAATAGCAGGGGGTTTGCCATTTTTCACTTTTTCACTTTTTACTTTTGCCTTGCGTTTACTGTGCTTTTGCATCGACTCGAAGCTTCAGAGAGGAACTGTGTCACGTCTTTGAATCAATCAAGATCCAAATCCTTAATTCCTCGAATCCCACACTCAAATTAGGTAATTAACCTCGAATCCAAATGGCAAAGCTATTTCAGACCTACCACTTCTTCATCGATTGGCCACTCTAGTGATTGGTAAAACTAGATCTGGTTTGGAGGAGCTTCGAAACGATCTGGGGACTCGTGTTCGAATCGATGAGGGTGGCATCATTTTTCTTTGGATTTCGCATCGATCCCTGGGATGCCCTTTGGAGGGGACGCAGTTCGCACCGATTGACTACTGTGATGGGTCGCATTGATACGAAATGATCGATACGAGAAATATCTATTGCTCGATTCGAAATCCTTAACTTTACATTGATACGAATTACATCTTTATGACCGATACGAAAGGTATCAATTCGAACGCGATCGATGTTAATTTGAGGTTTTCCTGATCGGTACGAACCAGTTAACCAAGGATCGATTCGAAGTCATCCTTGATTGATCGGTTCGAACTCGGCACTTAATCATCGATTCGAAGCGCACCTCTCTGTATCGATTCGAAGTGGTATTATGATGGGTTCGAACAGGCTTCCTGCGATCGTTTCGAAACCCTACATGATGGATACCAAAGTTTGACATTTGCTTAGCATAATTCCGACGAGCTTCATTCTTGCATATTTGGACTTGATAATTAAACTGCATACTTGACCACCTTTCGAAGCTCGTCGATGGAACCATAACAACTTCTATCTGAATCAATTTCCATCATATAAATGGTTTAGTGATGACGGTCAGCGATGACGGTCATTATAACTAGACGTCGTAGCTGTGTCGTTTGCATATGTCCTTTAATTCTGTGACATTTATTCAAGTAATGCACGGCACTGCACAACATACATTCATACACTTTACAATAGGGAGTGCACAGGTCCTTTGTCGTCTAACGATGGTTTCTCATGAGTTAGCTAGTCATGGAACCTTCAAGTTCGCAGCAGCAAGAGATTCAAAGTACGGTTACTTCGAGACTAGAGGTTCCGGATATTGAACCTGAGATCATCGTTCCATCCCCAGACGAATTTCCCAATGCGTCTTTTATTGCCAATCCATCGGATTCCGTTCAATCCAATATTTCTGAAGATATGTTGGGGAGAATATGCTTGAGGCATGGCCTGTCACTGGACGACGTGTTATTACCGGGACCGAATGATAGATCACACAATCCGCCGGAGGGATATACCACATTCAATCGCCACGCGTGTGCGGCCGGGACGCTTCCTCCGTTCAATGAGTACATAAGGAAAGTACTATCATTTTTGAGGATCGCCCCATCTCAAGTACACCCGAACGGATATGCTTCCGTGAATAGCTTGTTCATTATCTTCATGGAGTACCTTCATAGACCACCGCTCCCGACCGAGATCAGATATCTGTTCAATTTCAAAACTCGAAGTGATTACCCCTCCTTCACATTTTTGGAAGCGGTGAGGAATTGTCAAGTGGTCACCGGGTCCTGGACCAGGCAGAGTTATTACAGGACGGAATGGTTTTACGTCAGATGTCCTCCAGGGTTTGCCCGGCGGTGGTTATTCAGACGTGAGTATAGTTGAGTTCTTAAATAATTACCGAGGCAATTGCAGTTGAAGTGAAACTTATATATTTTTTCCTTTTTACAGCCGCGATTCAGCGACCCGAAGGTGAACACTTTAAGGAGATAGTGCGAGTACTCCGAGAAGTCCCGAGCGAAGATAGGGATATCGACTTGCTTTTGACTGATAGGAATCTTCGGACTTATGGGTTGATCGAACGAGGGCAGAGCATAAAGTTTTACAGGGTACTAAGGACCGTCTCGAAAAAAACGAGTCAAGCACAAGGAGCCCAAAATTATTATAGCTGAAGAAGCTGACTCTGAAAGAACCCATACTAATGATGAGTCGTTGATCGAGCCTACAGATGTAGTTCAGGATGTCGCGGAGCAGAGAAAAGGCAAGGCAGCTGTTGTTAAGCCAACTAAGAAGGGGAGATGGAAATCGGTTGTCACGGCCCGATCCGCTCCCGAAGTTAGAATTTCGGAGATGTCTCCGCCAAGAATTGAAAATCTTTATGAAGGGCTCGCCGATATTCCAATTCCAGACGATGTGTCCCTGCAGCATGACGCCGGATTGGAAGAACTTTCAGAAACTTTAGTTTTGAGCGAGTCTTTTCCCACTGGTGTGGCAGACACATCCGGTTGGTCGGGGGGTTGCACATTCATACATATTTCACAACACTGCATAACCTTTGACTGTAAATTACCTGTTTCGAAAGGTGATTAATTCTACTTTATTTTGCCCTATAGATACTATGTCTGGACGAGGTTCAATGTTAGGGAGTCTCCGACATGCTCGCAAGTCTTCATATCATGAGTCGCGCAGACGAGAACGGGACAGAGATTACGACCAGGGACGCTCTGGGTATTCTGGTCAAGAAAGATATGATAAAGATAAAGGCTATAAGCGTCGATCTCGGTCGCGTACTCCTCCTCCTTCCAGGGATCCCATACAACCTCCTGCTTATGTCTCCCGTCACTCTGAATCTTCACACTACAAGTCGGCTTCTCAATCTTCTAGGCATGAATCCCGCCACTCTAGAAGCGAAACAGTAACTGCCGTTGTTACAGAACAGCCCCCCGTGGAAATTTCAGGGGAAGGAGCAATTAAGCTTGCTCAGTTAAAGAAAGATTTTCCGAACATCTTCTGTGATAACTATATCTTTCCTCCACACTTAAAAAGGATCCCGGAGGAAGCCGAGCAGTTAGTACATGACTACGTGCACGACTTTTATGCCCAGTACAAAGCGTGGGCGAAAGCGGCTGAAAAAGCATCAGCGTTGGCCTTTGAGCGAGCGGCCATCATCGAGAAACTCCAAACTGATCTAGCTCACCGGGAGTCATCTCGGAAGTTAGAAATGGATGCTACAAAGAAAGCGGATGAGGTCCTGGCGGTGATGGACAGGATGAAGCGTGAGCATTACGCTACGGTGGAGGACATGGGCCATCGAAACACCATCGTGACCGCCGAGCGGGACGCGGCCCTGAAGGAACTTAGTGCACTCAAAGCCAAATTTGCCAAAATCACTAAAGACAGAGACGACGCGCATAACGCGGCCCAAGAAGCATGCGAACAAGCCGTAGTGCTTCGGACTGAGAGAGATGCGGCAGTGGCTAAAGTTCAGGCTGTCGAGGCTGAGGTCGAGGAGAAAGTTCAAAGGGCAGAGGCCAGGCTGGAGGCCGACATCGAAGATCTCCTCGATACTTACAATGCCAATGTGCTGAGGCATAGAAATTTGGCCTGGCTTCAGGATTATCCGGTACACATTCGTAACGCTTGGGTCCGGTTGGTTGAGGAGGAAGGAGAAGCGCACCCGGATGCATCAGTCGACCAGTTCGAGCTTGAGAACCGGTTGCTGATCGAAGACGAAAAGAAGATCCTTTATGATGCCATAATTTCTCATGAGAAGGAGATGATTGGTGGCCAGCATCAGGAGATTGGGGAAGGATCGGGTGTCGAGCATCACGCTACTATTCTTGAATTTACTGCTCCGCCTTCGTTAGAGCCTGTATCTGTGGTTGATTCACAATCCGTTCCAGCTTACGACCCAGAACAGTCGTGGCTATCTCCTATTCAGGAGCATACTTCTGAGGCCGCTCAGCCGTACGCAAGCCAAATTGAGAAAGCTACTCCGAACTTATCTCAAGTGTATTCCAAATAGGGAGTTTGCTTTGAAGTAGTTACTAATAACTTCGTATCATCTTTGCTTAGTGACTGAAGTTGTGCCGATTGCCGTGACTCGAGAATTAAGTAAATGGGATAAGGCCATCACCACCGAGACTACCGTCGTAACAGCAGTGTCTACTGAGGCGGCGTAGGGGAGCACACTATCTTTCGATGAACAAATGGTAATCGAGCTGCTCGACGAGCAGGGTGGCTTCTCCACAGACTTGTCGTTCATCGTTAGTGACCTCCCGTCAACCTCTAGCTCTTCAATGTAGCCTATAGATGCCCCCAGCCAGGCCCAAGCGATTCGTTATGAAGAGATTTTGGCCCAGATTAATGCAGAATTAGAGGCTGCGGGGCAAAGTGGTAGTATTGGTGGCAGTACGGCGGCGCATAGCCCAGCACCTTTGAGGGTAATATCATCGGGTGGCGCTATCCCATCTTCCGTTGCGGATCCAGTCCCTCCTACTCCTCCGGTGGGAAGCCTTCATGTGGATTCAAGCTCCGCGGAGGACATTGACATCATGCCCCCCGCCGAAGAGCAGCCACTAGAGAGGAAGCACTCCAAGCGAAGGATCTCTGTTTCTAGCGAGTCCAAAGACGAACCGCTGATAAGGAGATTCAAAAAGAAGAAGTAGATGGACCGTTTAAGCGTATTTTTTGGTAGATAGGAACTGATGTTTGTTTTTCGTTAGTAGGCCGTGTATAGACATAGATTCGGCCCCTGCTAGTAGGAATTCTTTTTTGGAAAAACTTATTTGCATGTAAGTCCTTGTCTCTAGTTAGTTGAAATAAAATTCAATTTCTTTGTTTCAATTCTCATTTCTTTTGTGCTTAAGTATTTGCAGTGTTTAGCTTTTAGTCTGGTGTACTTGTGGTGTTTTTACCGTCAAGTATAGTTTGTTTTATTTGCTAAGTCTGAAAATCTTGGTCACAAGTTGTGATCGTTGAATAGGTTGAACTTCAGACATCATATCACTTTGGTTAGTGATTAACACTTAGCTTTTTTGCCCCCTAGTCTCGGGGAACAACATTTTCATCTTGATGGTTGATCGCACTTATTGCAAATCTTGAGCACATGTCCACGCTCTAGGGACTTAGGATAATTCGAGATCGATAATCCGGTTCGCACTCCGGGAATTTGAGAGTTATCGATGTTTGTAACACGGTTCGCGCTCCGGGAACCTGGAATTGATGTTTATACTCCACTTCACATTCTGAGAACTTGGAGTTAGTGTTGATACTTTGGTTCGCACTCCGGGAACTTTGACGTAGTATTTGTGCTCCAATTCGCACTCTGGGAGTTTGGAGATAGCATGTATGTTTGGGTTCGTGCTCCGGGAACCTGTAATTTATGTTTGTACTCCATTCACGCTCTGGGAAGTTGGAGTTGGCCGATAGATGGTTAGTCACACCTATTTGGGCTCTTTAGGAATTCGTTCACACCCCGTGAACGATGGATTTGATGTTTACACTCCAATTCGCGCTCTGGGAATTTGGAGTCCGTTCACACTCTGGGAACGATTCATTGGATATTTATACTCCAATTCACACTCTGGGAAGTTGGAGTCCGTTCGCACTCCGGGAACAAGTTGTTGAATGTTTATACTCCAATTTACACTCTGGGAAGTTGGAGTCCATTCGCACTCCGGGAATGAGTTGCTGAATGTTTATACTCCAATTCCCACTCTGTGAAGTTGGAGTCTGTTCGCACTCCGGGAACGAGTTGCTGAATGTTTATACTCCAATTCACACTCTGGGAAGTTGGAGTCCGTTCGCACTCCGGGAACGAGTTGCTGAATGTTTATACTCCAATTCACACTCTGAGAAGTTGGAGTCCGTTCGCACTCCGGGAACGAGTTGCTGAATGTTTATACTCCAATTCACACTTTGGGAAGTTGGAGTCCGTTCGCACTCCGGGAACGAGTTGCTGAATGTTTATACTCCAATTCACACTCTAGGAAGTTGGAGTCCGTTCGCACTCCGGGAACGAGTTGCTGAATGTTTATACTGCAATTGACGCTCTGGGAATTTGGAGTTCGTTCGCACTCTGGGAACGAGTTATTGGATGTTTATACTCCAATTCGCACTCTGAGAAGTTGGAGTCCGTTCGCGCTCTGGGAACGAGTTATTGAATGTTTATACTCCAATTCACGCTCTTGGAAGTTGGAGTTAGTTGTAGGACAATCGTGTGTTGGTCCAGTTCAACCTTTAATGTGATGGCTTGCCCCCGAGATGGGGTTTCACTTAGTGAGTGGCCGGTCGTATCACAGTCACTCGCTATTTGAATAAATTCCATTGTTTGATGGAATTTAGCTCTTCGTGTGTCGTGATTATTGAACGTTGCATTCGGTGAATCACAGCTCTAGCTTGAAGAGACAGTATTTTATTGCTGAAATAAGAAAATATGGCAAAGTCAGTGCCTTATTACAAGTTCAAATTTCAGAATGTAATGGAAATTGCATAGTATTCATAGATTGAACAGAGCCTGTCATGTGTGACAGTGACGAGAATCTTCGTCGTTCCAGGCTCCTGAGAAAGTTGGTCCGCCACTGATGGCGTTTATCACCAATCTTCCGCAGGGACAAGTTGAGCCCTCATGTCTCGGTCGATTGGGTTCATTGTTTTGATTTGATGGGCCCGCTTCTCTGGGATGCGGTGTCCGCACAAACTGTTCCAGCTTCCTTTCTCTGATTAGTTTTTCAACGAGATCTTATAAGTGATGACACTCGTTCGTATTGTGCCCATAGCTTTCATGGAACCGGCAAAACTTTCCCGTTTGGATTTGTCTTTGTGACGACGGTTTTGGTGCAGGTTTTTGATATTGAATTGTATCACAGGTTTGTAAGTACAAGTCCTCTAGTGATGTATTCAAAGGAGTGTAACTATCAAACATTGGGTTCTTGCGCTGCGGGCCATGATTTTGATCTCGTTTTCTGGTTTGATTCACGCTCTTTCTTCGCCGAGCTTGTTTGTTTTTAACGTTCAACTGAACTTTTCCGGAGCTCTCACCAGACTGTTTGATTGCAACATTGCTTTGGATCCCTTCCGTTCTTGGCCCCGCATCGGTTTGCTTCCTAGACTATTTCGCATCTTCCTGTCTCAGGAATTGAGCCGCCTTGGCATGGAAATGGTCCAACGATGCAAGTGGTTTTCCAGCTAACCAGTTCCCAAACTCAGAATCGGGGTCGATCCCCTTAGTCAACGCCATTAGGATGGAGTTATCGTTTGGATTGCTGATCTCCGCAGTATGGAACCTCTCTAAGTAGCGTCTGAGCGTCTCTCCAGGAGCTTGAGTGACGCTAGATAGAGTGTTGACATCTTTTGGCCTTGCGACATGCATGCGGAATTGTTCAACAAATTTTGTGGCCAACTGGTCGAACGAAGAGATGGATCGAGGTGGAAATCGAGTGAACCACATGGTAGAGATGCCCCCCAAGGATATGGGGAAACTACGACACTTCACTGCATCGTCAGCTCTGGCAGCGGTCATCGACCATTCATATTTCAGAATATGTTGGTTGGGGTCGGAGTTTCCTTCGTACATGGGTAGAGTTGGCATTCTGAATCGCTATGGGGGTTCAGCAGTAAGGATATCGTCCGTAAAAGGAGTGTGACTGCGGGAAACTCCCCAATCGTCATTTTTGAATCCCTGGCTCTCACGGATCATCTGACGTATCATAGTTGAAAGATCTGGCATTTGCGCCGGAGTATGATTACGTTCCATACTTTAGGTTTGAACCGGATGTCGTCGACGGTTCAAGTCTTGCCTTCTTGGCTCATAGTCCTCCGGGACGTACGGTTCAGGTGTACGTCCGTTATGACGACGGTCGAGGTTCGAATGATCTTGGGTGTCGACCCCTGGTTCCGCCGCAACGTTAGTAGTGCGGTATTCTGTGGTGTGGTGAGGGATGGCACCTCCTCGGGAGGAGGGTCCGGTTTGGAAACTGGCTGATGGACCAACTCTCAGTTGTCCAACGGTCAGTGTCGGTTGATCTCCAGTGGCAGGCATGTGACTCCCATCTAGCCGGGGTTGTGGAGAGTGATTATGGTAATCAGAAGAGGAAGAGCTTTCGCTGGAGGAGCGAGAAGCATGGTCTCTCGTGGATCTCTTTCGCTTTTGGTGATCCAGCTTGTTGATCAGCTCGGCATTAGCACGTAGCTGTTCTGTTAGTTGTTGCCGACTCTAGGTCAGCTCTTGGAGTAGCAACTGTAACTCTTGTCGGGTAACCGGACCCGACGGTTTCGAAAGTCCACTGTGAAGTTTTTTGCAGTTTTATTGATTCTCTTTCAATGATTACAAGTTGTTACAGCAATCAACAGTGAGTTACAAATGGAAATTCGAAATCAACAACAAAATTATGGTGTAGGATGATGGAGATCTCGATCCGGCAGAGTCTGGGCGTTTCAGAGTCGAAAGATCGAAGAAGATCCTTTTTCTATTGGCTCTGGGACTCGATTTATAGGCACAGGATGCTGATATTTCGCTGAAAGCTCGGGAGACCCCTTCTGGCACGTGAGGGGACCCACGTGCCCGGCCTCAGGAAATTTGGGCCCACTTTGGCATCGATTCGAACTCCATTCGAATCGATCATAAATTCATCCAATCGAGGTGAAATTTGGTGTGGACATTCTTCAACATTCATGAAAGCTTCACTGAAAGTTTCGTGGCATTTGAATCAGTAGATTGAGAGATATGATGGATATGAGATGGGATTCCTTGTGTGGATGTTTGGTTCGAAACCATCCCTTCGGATCGATAGTTTCGAATCGATGGTGGCACGCGCCCTCGTGATGACGTGGAGCGCAAACCTCGAACCGATCCGGTCTTCATTCCGAGTTGGCCGCTTCGATTCCGTGTATCTCGGCGCATTCGAACCGATGGATGACACATCATCATGGATAGTTGACTTGGTGGATTCGAACGAAGCTTCACTGATGGATTCGAACAAGGCTTCACCGATGGGTTCGAACGAGACTTCACTGATGGGTTCGAACGACCGATGCTTGATGGATACAAACTTGCGTTTCTCTGATGGATACGAGCTTAATAACTTCTCCATGGATACGAGGTTCATCGATACGAGCTCGATGGATTCGAAGTTGATGAAGTCGAATCCGAGGCACTTCGATGGATTAGAAGTGGATCGATACGAAGGTGATCGGTTCGAACGGTGTTCGGTGATGGATTCGAAGACACCTACAACGATGGATGCGAAACCAGTGCTTCTCCCTTCAAGTTGAATCGATCATAACTTGAGCGTATGAACTCGAATTGACTTGAAATTTGAGATGATGACTTCTATGATCTTTCTTGTCATGTCCTATCAATTGTAGCTCAATCTGGACTCGGGAAAAATTCAGCGATATCCATGGTGAAACGAAGTATGACCAATCTCTGAGACGAGCTGTCCTTTGTCTTCGATCGATCTTTTGGTATCACGGCTTTGCCAAAAAGCGAGATAACAGTCATCAATAGCAATTTTAATTAAGCTCATAACTTGTATTATAATTTAATTTATATTAAAAAACCTTAATTTTTTCCTAACAGTTTTATTCAAAAATCTTATTTAATTTAATACTTTTAAATGTTTAAAAATACAGGTCGTTACAGTGTTGCATTTAATTAATTATTTAATTGATGTATATTTAATATAAAATCCACAAATGGTGTTTTTTATGGTAGTAATCTCAAGATATTGTAATCATTAGCAGTTTATCACAATATAATGAACGCATCATTTTAAATATCCTAGTCAAGATGTATCAAGATGGGATATCGTCTCATCTCTTGAGATTGGAGTACGTAACGCTCTCCAAATGTTAGGCAATATATTACTCATGGCTGCTTGGGGCACTAAGGTATCATATACTGATAGTTACTGGGTAACTATAGAATGACTTATTCGATAGTTTTCTGTTGGTTATATAAGTAAGGTCAAACAAAAAATATCAATGTGACAATATTACTCAATTCTCCTGACTTGAGAATACTGTCGAGCTTTAGTATGGAAGCTCTTCGTTCATTATAGTTAAATCATGACATGTCGTCCATCGGACGACTACAGGTAGGTTGAGTAGAAGAATGAGAAGTGGATCACTATGTAATAGAAAATCTACCTCCTCAATTATATAGGATCGGTATCATGGCCAACGGAAGTCAATCCAAAGTCAAAGTCTCTGGTCATAGCAGTTTGGCTGATACAGATTGTTATTATTGAACTAAGAACTTTATATTTGGACTGTAAAGTTGATTATGGACGACATTGGAATTTTGCCCACTACCAAATTCCATAAGTCCTAATGTAATATAGTTTTGACTAAGATGTGAGAAATGTGGATTACGGATCTTAAGACTAGAATAAACACTAGAGGAGGGGTGAATAGTGTTTTAAGGAATTACTATATATTTTTGAGTTTATGTTAATTTGAACACAA
The DNA here is from genome assembly GCA_030765085.1 of Allium cepa. Lineage (NCBI taxonomy): Eukaryota > Viridiplantae > Streptophyta > Magnoliopsida > Asparagales > Amaryllidaceae > Allium > Allium cepa. The sequence continues at coordinate 31,430,142 of CM060938.1, read as the reverse complement.
ATGTATGCCATATTCAAACACAGATATGAACACAGAATCAAACATAGATGCAGAAATAAATTAAAAGCAATAAAGGAAAGAACACACCGGATTTTATACTGGTTCGTAGTTATCCAACATCCAGTCTCACACACAAGTATGGATTTCCTTTCGAAAGAAATTGTACAATTACACCCTCGATTTCAAGGCCATGAGGTACACCACTCCAGATTCACAATCCTCTGGATAGAGATGCTTGATTTCACGGGCAACAAGTTCACCCAATTGATTTCCAAGGCTACAATCACACCTTTTCTCACTTGATTGATTTCACAAGCTACAATCACACCTTTTCTCGCTTGATTGATTTCATAGGCTGCAATCACACCTTTTCTCGCTTGATTGATTTCATAGGCTACAATCACACCTTTTCTCGCTTAGTTTATTACAAAGAAGCCTATAACTCTGAATAGCACTGAGATCTTGTTGAGATAGTGAAAGAGAATCAAACCAGAGATGATCTAATTAGATTCAATGTTGATTTTGGCAGAGTAATGGTAAAAGTGTGTATAAAGAAATGTGAAAGAAGAAGAGGAGTGAAATCAGAGAAAATATGAATACAAATTCGTTCAAAACTACCCATATTTATAGTAGAACAACAGTCATGTTCATTCGTGAAGGATATGACGAATTGACACTTCCTTTGAAATTCAAATTTTTGAAATAAACAGCTACCATGTCGACAGGGGGTACTTGAGGATGTCGACATGCCAAAGGAAATTTTGATAATCTGTTTTTCTTTGAAAATAACTTCTATCTTGTATTAAAACTATTTTCAAACTTTATAAATATACTTAACTATAGTTAAAATACATAAATGAATATAGAGTATAATATTTTGATATATATATATATATATATAATTTTACTATAATTTTATATTTAAATCTAAATTAAAAGTTAAATATATTATTATTAAAGATAGTTTAAAACCAAGGATAATTTGATTTTGAAAATAAAGACATTTTGAGGCTAAAAATATTTAAAACCAGGATAGATGTTTTTGATTCTTTTAAAAGGAAGGTTTTGAAATCATTTTGAAAACAAGATATAATTTTGTAAAAACATTTTGAATAAAAGTTAGTGGATACAAAACAATGTTCCACTAGATTTTTCGTAGGTTCCATCCTACTTAGGGTTCCATCCCTTTAACAGGCTCGAAGTGGATTCCATTCCACGGATAAATTGGATTTTAAGATGCCAGTGCTTTTCTAGGAGTTTTAACAAAATTCAACAAAATTCCTATCTAAATTACAATCCTAAAATCTTGAACTCTTGATAATCTTGATACTCATTAGTTTTCAATCTTGATATCTTGAATCTCCATACTGTACAGTCTTCATTCTTGGTACCTACATGGTTAAATCATGCATATACATATATATCTAAACTATAATGTTAGTATTTATATTTTATAATCTTATTCAAAGGTTGTTGTCATCAAAACCATCTCCTCAGGGCTAACAATCTCCCCCTTTTGATGATGACAACCTTTGTTTATAAAATATTACTTCTATCCTAATAACTCCCCTTAAAACTAATAACTCCCCCTTAATCTATGTCTAGCTATCCTATTTTATATTTCTCCCCCTTTGTCATCAACAAAAACCATCCTAAATCCACCAAACTATACAACTCCCCCTTAAACTAATACTAGAGCAAAGTATAGTAAATGGAATGTGAAAGACATTAACATAATTATATTATAATTATTCAATACATAAATATGTATAAATATATCTCAGACAATCCAATCAACACACATATCAAATCTAATCATGTCAAAAAAATCAAACAAATCAAAGGTCAAACAAATCAATCAAGTCAATTAAGTCAATCAAAACATACCAAACAAATCAAAAACTAATAATTCTAAACTATAAGACAATACTACAAACTGCCCTTAATAAAATACACTCGTTATGTATACATTTATGCAATATGTAGTTTGTAATGCAGTATGAAATGTATGACATATGTAATGTAACATGAGATGACATGCAGAATGAAGTGCAACTTGTGATTGATTATGATATTTCGTGCATTGTAATTTATGACATAATATGTAATCACATGTGATATAAAATAGGATGCACAATGATATAATGATATATACTATGGCAAGAGATATTCAGATTATAAGATAAACATGAATGATAAGAAATATTTAATTGACAAGCATATATATGTATGTATACATATGTGAAACTATTTATTATACATCACTTCAACCAAACAAGGGTAATACACACCAATTACTAGACTTAGGTTAAGGAAACTAATGAATGGGCTGAAAGAGCAGTAAAGACAAGAGTTTAAAGATAGTAAATGGTATTAAAACTATAACATATTCATGAAAGGTAGTAATCAAACTTAATATCAAAATCAAATGCTAAGAAATATGGACTTAAACTATATATGATCAAATATTGTTTTTATAAAAATTAATACCCTCTTTACTTAATTCTTTTAAAAACATTTTTTTAACTTAATTGTTTTTTTAAGAATCTAGACTTTCATGTTTATAAAATACTTAACTTATTAATTAAAACCTATATAAAAAATTAGTATTGATTAAAATATTTAGAAACATGTTTAAACATCTTTTAAATTTCAAAAATATCATAATGAAATATTAAATAAAATAATAAAGATTAAAAAAAACATGTTTATATTAAGGCCTCTTCCTTAAAAAAAATTAATTCATTATAAAAAAAACATTTAAACATGAAATTAATTTTAAAATATTATAATATAAGTTAGAAACTAACTCTAAAAAGAATAAAGAAAAATACTTAATTTAAATATCATTTTTACATAGTTTAAAGTTTCATAAAGAAAAATAGCATTCAAAGAATGCTATAAAAGTTTTTGTAGTAAAATATATTCGAAACTTTATAAAACTGAAACTATAGCTTTTACCAAATGCTGTGTAAAGTTTCTGAAACTCTATAGCATTTCAAAGCCAGAAATGCTATAAAAATAAATTTGCAGTAATTACAAAACATTACAGAAGAAAAGAAGCATTTTAGAAATGCTATCTAAAATTCCGAGCTTGTTTTCAACATGATTTTGCACTAACTTTACGACTAGATATTAACATGTAAATAATTGATTTTTTACCCAATTTTTTATAGTATTTAAAAAATAATGAGAAAACATGTGTAAAGACACTTGACATTATGCATGTAAAAATGTTTTTGTACTTAATATAGTTGTAGTGAATTTGTAGTAAGATTTTATTTGAAAGAGAACACACTTTAAAAAAAATTAAACTGGTATATCGAAATTTATACTATGGTGTGCCGATATATGGACCTAAATATCAAAACTTATAAAAGAGATAAATTTCTATACCTAACTAAATGCATAAATATATACTTCTAAAGGCAACAATAAAGATGAAATAATAGTAAAGCGTACCAATTTTTGCACTCTATCTTTCTAACTTTGTTGTTCTTCCATTGTCGTCAACCACACATTAATATCTTTTAGAATTTAATGACGAGATCTATTCTATTGCGACGGGCTCATTTTTCTGATCAGCGTAGTATGTTCGTTTGCTGAATTTGAAGACCGTATGAGAAAGATACAGATGATTTAGTAGATCGACCAACTTGGCGCCAAAAGTTTGAATTTGAATTTTGAATGAATGGACGCTTCAACCACTATAAATAGGCCCAACAGTCACCACTTTTCATAAAAATTTGTCCTCTTCTTCTTTCCGTTTTTCTATATACTATCAAACTTCTAGAAGGCATGTCTCCTTCGTTTCTTAACGGAATTGGATGAAACCAGCGGCAAATCAAAGAGGAAGGCAAGGGCAACAATCTAGTAATAGTTTGGTGATGAATTTGGATGGTATTGTGGTGCAACAGGTCGAACAGTAAGAGAAATGTAGAAAATCCCGTAGATAGTTTTTCAGTTTTCGATAGCCAACTTCAAACTGTCATATCTCACTCAATTTTGATCGGAATTTAATATCCACCAATCAAACCGACCGTGAGAGAAAGCACTACAATCTGGAAAAGGAGTGGGAACAAAATACTCAAATTTTTGGATGCAATTTGAAGAATACCATTGACAGTTGTACTTTCTTTCTCTCTTTGTTCACCAAAACTTCATTTGACCATAACTTGATCATTTCTTGACGGATACGCATGAAACCAGTGTCATGGCGAAGTAGATGGAGAGAAGTATATCAAGTTGTAGATGAGAATCAAAAGCTTTGTATTGATATGGTACCCATTTCATTGTCGATTGCCATTATATATCCATTTGTTCTTCTTGATTGTTGAATGGTTATCTGGTATCTTTTAACCAATAGTCATTAGACATAATTCTTCTCCTGCAAAACAACATAACCTTTTAAATAATCAAGTGGCTTTTCAAAATAACTAAATATAATTTTGAACAACAATATCATGATGATTCTGTGACATATTCATATGAAAATAGTGTTAATAATTTTATTAAAAAAATTGCCATTTTAAAATTTTTTAAAATTCATATTATGAAAACTTTGGAAACCTTGCTTTGATACCAAACGTGAAAAATGTGGAATACAGATCTTAAGGCTAGAATAAACACTAGAGGAGGAGTGAATAGTGTTTTAAGGAATTACTAAATAAGTTTATGTTAATTTGAACACAAATGTATGCCATATTCAGACACAGATATGATCGCAGAATCAAACACAGATGCAGAAATAAAGTAAAAGCAATAAAGAAAAGAATACACCGGATTTTATACTGGTTCGGAGTTACCCTACATCCAGTTCCATGCACAAGTACGGATTTCCTTTCAAAAGCAATTGTATAATTACACCCTCGATTTCAAGGCCACGAGGTACACCACTCCAGATTCACAATTCTCTAGGTAGAGATACTTGATTTCACGGGCAACAAGTTCACCCAATTGATTTCCAAGGCTACAATCACATCTTTGCTCACTTGATTGATTTCACAGGCTACAATCGCACTTTTTCTCGCTTGATTGATTTCACAGGCTACACTCACACCTTTTCTCGCTTAGTTTATTATAAAGAAGCCTATAACTCTGAATAGCACTGAAATCTTGTTGAGATAGTGATAGAGAATTAAACCAGAGATGATCTAGTTAGATTCAATATTGATTTTGGCAGAGTAATGGTAAAAATGTGTATGAAGAAATGTGGAAGAAGAAGAGGAGTGAAATCATAGAAAATATGAATACAAATTCGTTCAAAACTACCCATATTTATAGTAGAACAACAACCATGCCCATTCGTGAAAGGATATGATGAATAGACACTTCCTTTGAAATTCAAATTTTTGAAATAAACTCCTACCATGTCAACAGGGGGTACTTGAAGATGTCGACATGCCAAAGGAAATTTTGATATTTTTTTCTTTGAAAATAACTTCTATCTTGTATTAAAACTATTTTTAAACTTTATAAATATACTTAACTATAGTTAAAATACATAATGAATATAGAGAATAATATTTTGATATATATATATAATTTTACTATAATTTTATATTTAAATCTAAATTAAAAGTTAAATATATTACTATTAAAGATAGTTTAAAACTAAGGATAATTTGATTTTAAAAATAAAGATTATTTTGAGGCTAAAAATATTTAAAATCAAGATAGATGTTTTTGATTCTTTTAAAAGGAAGGTTTTGAAATCATTTTGAAAATAAGATATAATTTTGTAAAAACATTTTGAATAAAAGTTATTGGATACAAAACAATGTTCCACTAGATTTTCCGTAGGTTCCATCCTACTTAGGGTTCCATCCCTTTAACAGGCTCGAAGTGGATTCCATTCCACGAATAAATTGGATTTTAAGATGCCAGTGCTTTTTTGTAGTTATCTTCTTGGTAATCTTGATACTCATGAGCCTTCAATCTTGATATCTTGAATCTCTATATTGTACAATCTTCATTCTTGGTACCTGCATGGTTAAATCCTACATATACATATATATCTAAACTATAATGTTAGTATTTATATCTTATAATCTTATTCTAAGATTGTTGTCATCAAAACCATCTCCTCAAGGACTAACAGAAGAGAATTGGTGTAAATAATTGTCACTACTGGATGATGCTCAAAATAAGTAAAATTGGATTTTACCGAAGCTTTGTCAGCTATCAATCTGGTCACAGTGTCACACCACTAGCTAAGATGACATGTGAAGTTTAAGATTTGAATTATTCGATATTAATAACTGACCGAATTTACACTTAAAAGCCACACAACTTAAATGTTGAATACTTCGACTACCCTTGATTTAATTAATTATAATTATTATAAATCAATTTATATTTGTGAAAATAAGTTATAAAATTTTATTTGCTTTGTATTGAAAATAGTGCATATATAAAACTTGTATACATATGTATTGGTATATGATATCCATGTACATTTAAATTGAATTTAAATGTATTTTATTTGATCGGCCTTGAAGTGATTAGGAGGCCCATATATGGTGTAGGTGTGGTCGACCACAAATCGTGAATTTGATTCAAATAGAATTTGAAATGTTTGAGATATTTATGGATCTAGATCCAATTTTTCTCCTTCTTTTTCTTATATTTAAACTCCTTTAACCCCTTATTTGCATTTACTTTCTTCTGAATCTCCTCCATACCATCCATGGCTAAAAACTCATTTTCTCCTCTATTATTTCAAGCATCAAACAACATAAGTTCAATTGAAACAGGAACTCGATGCGTAGTACCTTTAGTTTGGTAGCTCTGTCTAGAAGGATTTAATTCAGATTCAAACAGTGTGAACTGATTTCACATTCAAGATGTATTCTTTAGGTTATAGTAAGGTAATATTCTTGTCTACAATTTGTATATGTATAAATTTGTGCATATTTAATGATTCATGTATAGTTAGATGGATTATATTACACGAATCCATATATATGCATGTGTTAGAACCCTATTTGTATGAATATTTTAATGATGACAACTATATCTATGTCTTGTATATTAATTTATATATGTATTTGAATAGGATGATGATTTAAAGAAGACAAGGAGAAGAATAAGTGGTGATCGTCTACAAATCTAAGTTAAGAGTATGTTTTTGTCCTCAAATTTGAATTGTAAAATCTTCTAGATGATTCAAATGCATACACACATACCATTGACACACAAGAAATCCAAATACAAAGGTCAAACTATTAACAAAACAAGTTTTTACAAGACTGAATTTATAAAAAATATTCTATATAGGTTCAATTGAATGAATCCATTTTTAGTTGACCAAGGGCGGTCGAATGAAAATGAAATCAGTCGACTGAACCGGCCTATTAAATTTACACCTCAGTCTACCAAGTTTTGTCTTCCTCTTTGTAAATTTTGGTTTACATATTCAATAGACTGATTAACATCACCAGTTGACTGAATAACCTGTTACGGCTATTTTCTGAAATAACACATCGAACAGTTATGATCGACCGATGATTCTATTAGAAGAGTGGTGGCTTTTCTAAATGATTATAAATTTTCTAAAGCAACCTTTTGACTATTATAAATAGAACCTAAGTTTAGAAGATTAGATTACAACTTTCTATCTTGATACCAATGTTTATTTTTGTTCAAATTTGACATATCCCATGGATTACTAAATCAAGTAAAAAAACAACCATCTTTATTTTTGTTCAAATTTGACAAAGTATTCACGACTAAGGTTACTTTCCAAGTATACCCATCTAAAATTGTGCAAAAAAGCACAGTAACTGAGTAGATTGAACGAAGAGAAGTGGAAGTTATATGAATGGGTATCCACTGTACAGTTACTTATAACGTCTTTTTCGATCTATTGATTACTCAAATACAAATCGAGTAAAATTATTGTAGAAAAAGATTATATAATAGAGAAATACATGTAAAAAGGTTTTTCATAGCTATGATATTACAATTTAGGTATGAATATAAAAGATGAAATATTTCAAGTTTTAGACATTGTGTTTCCAAACTTAAAAGATGAATATTGATAATGAAAGGAATGCGTCGACATCTAAAGTTGTAGTAGGTTATGAACACAGCCATCACCCAGCTAGAATATAATCGTTTCCAAGAAAATGGATGGAGTTTTGAAATGTTAGCGATTAGTAGATTTTACAGACTTAATGTGACAATAATAAGTTGGTATGCTACACCCAAACAATTAAAATTGTAGATGAATAGTTCAAAACATGACATGGAACCATAAAATATATACTTAAGAGAAATTGAAATTAAGGTAAAATGTGAAGTAGTATAAGAGATATGTAGCCATTAAGAACAAAACAGTAAAAAGAAAATACAACTGAATGTTCTGAGCACATTGCAAATTCATTTGTACCAGTTAACTTGTTACAAAAAGAATGAAGTAAAATATTAAAATTATGTATTACAACATATTCGTACTATTACCGAATAACATAATACCCTTTTAAACCATATAATCATGGAAACACAGCTGAATCAGGATAATTTTATATACAAGTCTTGCTTTTGATAACCAATACAGCATGTTGTTGATTTTATTTTTTTGTAATCATCATTAAAATCTTTTTATTTGTATATGCTATCATTTCTCTGTATTATGGTTAGTAATAAATTAAAATATATTCAGTAAATAAGACATAATACCCTTTTAAATATTCGTACTATATACAAGTCTTGCTTTTGATAACCAATACAGCATGTTGTTGATTTTATTTTTTTGTAATCATCATTAAAATCTTTTATTCGTATATGCTATCATTTCTCTGTATTATGGTTAGTAATAAATTAAAATATATTCAGTAAATAAGACATAATACCCTTTTAACTTGTTACAAAAAGAATGAAGTAAAATATTAAAATTATGTATTACAACATATTCGTACTATTACCGAATAACATAATACCCTTTTAAACCATATAAGCATGGAAACACAACTGAATCAGGATCATTTTATATACAAGTCTTGCTTTTGATAACCAATACAGCATGTTGTTGATTTTATTTTTTTGTAATTATCATTAAAATCTTTTTATTCGTATATGCTATCATTTCTCTGTATTATGGTTAGTAATAAATTAAAATATATTCAGTAAATAAGACATTTTAACTGTTGCAAGGTTATGGGAAAAACATACTTGATTCTAAAGTCACTAAATAAGGAAATTGAATTCTAAACTCATGCATAGTTTAAAAAAAGGGTAATTCTACAACAACTAGGGAAACTAGGTGCGGTTTATACGAATATGGAGATGTAGGGTGGTAGGGGGTAAGGAAACTATTTAAAGGTTGCGGTCATGCCCGTACCCGTCGGTTGAAGAAGCATTAACCTTACAAAAAAGGCACCTTCAAATTCATTACAATATTCAAGTGCTGAACAATTTAGGTTGCTAGTGGACATTGGATTAGTTCCATTTAAGAAACCGATTATATCACGTTTGCAAACTAAGAATGTGAGTATGGCAAAACATCTGATTCCCTCCATTTTGTAGTTTCTTTGAATCACAAACAGTGAAATGGACATGAAACAATGTTAACTTATACTACTTAATATCTTTTCTAACGCAGACAACTTGCATAGCATCGTAGCTTTTGCCTACTACCAAAAGTCAGCTAGATGTTATTTTGTTTCCCATATCGATGTGTGTATTTGTGACTCTATAAGACAAATAATTAAAAAGGAAGTAAAAACCGATAAATATACCCGAATAAGATAATCCCTCGTAACATAGGGCCTCTGCATCTTTATGGAATGGATATGAAGTATCTCATTATGCCAAGGCATAGTAATCACCGAGTTCACATTCAACTCATTGATAATATTCTCCTGCTCACACCATCGGGCTTCGTCATTAGCTGGCTTGACATTAACATGGCTAGGAAGAAACCTATTATCCTTGTAATGGTGGTAAATATCAGATTTAATCGTAGTCGCCATAATATGAACTCAGAAAAAAATTAAATCATGTATAAAATATTTTCCCATCCAAAAGCAATAATTACACCCAAAAAAATTTCATTTTTGCTTTGTTATTAGGAGATGTCAATAAAACTTGTTCAACGACTTCCTTCTCTCATCAAAAATTGACACACAACCCACCAATCTTATTTATTTTAAAATCAGGGATGAAACCACACCAGTTAAAACATATAATTAGATTATGAAACAAAGTCAAATGAATAATAACTAACCATGAATTTATCAGCATATATTAAATTGGAGAAGAAAGATTGTGCCTCTACTTTGATTTAAAGGGAAAAAACCAAAAGCTTCCTATCAAATCTATAAATTGCAAAATTAGAGCTAAAATTGAATTGATAAGAATGTATGATGAGATTGCAATAATTAACCTTCAATACTGGAATGGAGAAGAATTCATTACATTGCTACTCCTACTGCTACCATACCCCTTCTCTATTATCAACTCGCAGCCTACAACTATCTGCCATACAGTTGTAACCATTTCAGTCATTTCTGGTGGATTTCTGCCTCACCCTCTACAATTTCCACATAGCTAGTGAGACTACAAACTACCACATAACCATCAAACTGCTGCTACAATAGTTCTGCCACTACCATCCACATTACTATCCCCTTCCTCAAACATAACTGTCATATTCCACCTTCTACTTCATCATCATACTCGACATTCTTCACAAGCATCATTCCAAACCCCTGGTATCAGAGCATCAACAACACATCAACACAAATCCACTTTGTCTAACTGCTAACAACCTAAACAACTGCTCTGTGTTCTACAAACCTCTGTCACCCCTCAAAACTGCCTATGCTTCGGTTTAACTTTCCACTTCAACACAGATATAATCATAGCACTTCTCTCAATCCAAATCACTGCAGCAAAACCAATCATACAACTGCCTTTCACCATCAAACCACATCTCAAACTGCAAGTTCATCAAACAACAATATAACCACAACCACATCACTGCAGTCGCAACATCCACAGCCACTGCATACAATACAACTCCTTCCAACAATTTCACATAAGACCTCTCCACTGCAATTACCTCACTCACACTTCAACAAAATCGAAGTCAAGGCCGATGCTTAAAGTCGAGGCCGATGCCTGAAGTTGAGATACCGAGATTTGCTAGACGTTGAAGTCGAGGCACCGACCGAAATGGAATCGTGTGATCCATTATTTTTCCAGTAATATCAGATTTAATGCAAAGTTGGCATTAAATCCAAATCAATTTCTAGAGTTTTTTTTGCTTTGAAGCAGGCAAAATACTTTTTAGGGGAAACGATTGGAAAATAAGCAGCGGCAGAAAAAATTGGGATGGTGGGAATTAACGAAAGTGCATAATGAAAGGGATGCAATTGCATTGGTTGACTTTAAAACTAATGCGATTAAAACTATTTGCATCGACATATTTTCTTCGATTGTTGGTGAAAATTGATGCAAATTTGATTTTTTATTACCTATTGCTTTTCATGCACCAATTGCACCGGTTATTAAGACAGAACTGATGCAATAGTTCTATTTGCATCAGTGTTTACTTCAACCGATTCAAATGAGGCGAAGTAATATGCATTTTTTGTACTAGTACTTGCAGAATTCTATCACGAAGAAGAGAGATATTTGCATCAAGGAGACACCGAAGCTAAAGATGCTGAAATTAATGTTGTGGATGACATGAGATTGTCTAAAGCAAGGAACATAAACAACAAAGGAGGAAGCCGAAATTCTCTTCGTATACTGATTTTAATAGGGACCCCTGTGAGGATATATCTGGATACTAGGGGTAGATTCATTATCGGAAGCCAACTAGGAGAGAGCTCACTGATCGGGAGAAAAGATTTGGAAAGTCTGCATGTTGCATGAGTTGGATGAATATGAAACGAATGAGTTTTGACACTTTCGTGATCTGATAGAAGAGCTAATTTGGAGAAACTGGCTACAACATAATGTGAGGAATCGAATAACGATCGTGCGGCCGAATCAACTACCATATATAGAGAACGCATCAAGGAAGAACTAGGGATCTAATCTGGGACTCGAAATCCCGTGATCAGGACGGTCGGGGGTCAGGTTTTGACTCCTTTCCTTCGCTTTTTCTTAGTTTAAATAATTAGGATAATAACCTTAGACCGCCTACACGTGTACGAGGCATAGAATAGTCTCTAGGCATGCTGTGATTTGAATGTTTGAGATGACTATTTAGGGAAATAATAACCTTGGACTACATACACGCATATAGGACCTAGAGTGGTCTCTAGGCATGCTTTGAGTCATATGTTTGAGAAAGATAATTGGGACTTTAGCTTATCTGCTTTGATTTGAAGATTTGACTTTTGAAAAAATCACATTGAATATAATTATGGATATTGATCGTTTCAAGTCCCGTTTGGAGAAACGGCACCAAGTGCAGGGTACAAGTCCCCTCACCGGAGAGCGAGCGAATGGAATTGTATGATATTGATCGCTCTAATTCTCATCTGAAAGATAGGAACGAAGTGCAAGGTGCAAGTTCCCTCGCCGGAGTGAGAAAATGGACTTGTACGATATTGATCGCTTAAAGTCTCGTCCGGTGAGATGGGACGGGAGAGACGGGACCGGAGTGCAGGGTGCAAGCTTCCTTGCCAAAGAGCGAGTGGTTAGGCTTGTACGAAAAGTAAGTCCCCTCACTGAAGAGTGAGCAGATGGGCTTATTTGGTCGTTGAGTTCTTTCATGGAGAGCAAGCAAATTCAGTAAGGGTCTGAAGAGATTAAAACCCTATATTGGAAGATAAACGATTCATAGAGATCGAACCTTAGATTAGAAGTTAAACATTCTAGAGCGATCGAATCCTAAATTGGATCATGAATGATACGAAGAGATCACATGTTAAATTGAAAATAAAATGATCCGGAGAGATCGAATCTTAAAAGAAAAGTAGATTTTATAAAAGGATTTGAACGCCTTGTAATTAGAGTAAAACGGATAAATACCAAAAGGACATGGGACAATTTTGATATATGATATAATAACTCTGAATGAAATAGGAATAAATATAATGTATAAACAACACTTAAGCAGTGACTAGAGGCTTTAGCTATAACAAGTTTGGAACGATGATCGATTGGCAAGAGAATCCGAAGAAACCGAACGATTTACGAAGAACGAGATCGATGGAAAGCCAAAGAGCTCAACTATTGGAGGCTGATTACTGAACTTGTACTTGAGCAAAGCACGTCTTACATTCGAAAGGTATACTTTGGGGGGCAAATGTTAACCCTCTTTTGAGTCAAAGCAGACTTCAATTAGAATTAGAAAATTAAAATGAGGACGAAACAATTTGAAAATTGACAAGCACATTTATACGAAGTGAGGAAATGCTTGAGAAAATTTCAACCAAAAATACACTAAGGAAACAAGTGGGCATCGAAATGTTTTACACCAACATGTTTCATATTGACTTGTTTTGGACGACTTGTTTTGAGCCCATATTCCTCCACTCCAACTTCACACGAGTTATGATCTACCTTTCCCTGATGTACCTAAGTGATTTTCAAGGATTTGAGTAGCTATTTCATAGATTGAAGAGAAGACATTGAAGGAAGCATAATAACTCAAGTGATAAAGGAACGATCACCAAAATCAACCAACCATCGAAGAAAACAACACGGAACGCAACAAAATGAAGTTAGAAAAGGAATGCAAGAAAGTTCTAAGGAGTTCAAACTAAGAAAACATGTCGGCACCGATATGTTTAAGTCGACACCGACATGTTTAGTTAACTCGACATGCTCTATAACTTGGTGTACGAATTTGGACCGATGTCTAGACTCTGCTTCAGGTGGACTTTTGACCCAACATGACAAAATACAAGCCGAGTTGCAAACAAAAGAGAATTAGATCTCTCCGCCATTGTAGACTTCTTTCTCTTCTTCACTCATATCCTTGACCTCTCAAACTCTTTGGAAACATCATTGTAAATCTGAGATCGACTAAATTGTGGCGAGATCTGTTATAATTAGTTGTAATATAGAGAGAGAACAAGTAATAAAAAAATTAAAGTGAACATAGACCGAAGATTACGTTGAACCACTGTAAAAATTACCATTTGTACTGCTATTCTCTTGACTTTACTTGAATGGGTGATTTCATATGATATTTAGGTTTTGATCCCTTAATTGGGTTAACATATATGAGCATAATAAATCATGTACCATGTATATATTGCACATGCTCATACACACATGTACATGATACGTATGTTCTTATTATATAATATATGAATAATTATATCGGCCAATAAAATAATAATTTAATTTAAATTTAATTTAGATGATATCTAAAAAGAAATTAAGACCTAAATTGATAATTTTTCTCTTTAAATTTATCCACCTAACCTGCTACACGAAGGCCTCCCTGTGTACGGCCTTTAGTTTCGTTCTCTACACGGTAGTTTGTTCTTTACTCTCATTCAGACTTCCACTAGTTTTAAAACATTATGCATATCTGTTACGAATTTATTTATTAGCGATTTGTCATCCTTACGTGCTTTTATTTAACATGATAATGAATACAGTATGCTATATTGGTTAGCCAGATTAGTACATTTATTTATGGAACAGTATTACTTTTTGAATGCCTTTCGGCAATTTTACTCGTCTGTTAATCTCGGATGGCAAATTTAAATTGCTTTTGGCTGAACCGACTAATATGTCTAATGTTAACACAATTTAATGTTAAACTCATCTGTCAACCATGGGCCACCTACTAGTATGTATATATTTAGATATAGGGAAATTTCTGTGTCAACATACTCACGTCTAATTACAAGGTATTAGGATTAGAAATAAAGCTGACCAACCAAGAATGTATGCCCCCTACTCTTTCAATGTACGGGTTTCAACTCGAACCTATCTGAATCCGTCATGATAATACGGACACGGGTTTTGTTTAAAATTATCTGGATCCGACACAGACTCGATCCGGTTACTATTAGAATAATACAATTTTATCAAAACCGATATGGTTTGGATCCAATTCAGTTATTAGTTTTCTGTATTATCAATAGATGAGTGTTTATATTTTTGTTTGTTTAAATGTAGATGATTTTGTTTACTTCAATTCTGAGTTTGGCGATATAATCATCCATCCAATTTGTATGTTAACATTGTTTATATATGAATTTTATAAAATTAAAAGTTAAAAGTATGATTTAAACGTAAATATTATAAATCTGATACCTGGCGGATTTGCTGGGTTGGATCTGGATTTTAAGATACGAGGGAGCGCCGAACCTGACCGGTGGACAAGCCTAATGCACACCTTGTGATGCTCCACTCGGAATAAGAATCCAAATCACCGGTAAATTAGCAAATAATTTCTCTAGTTAAACTTTCGGGGCAAGTGTAGCAAATCAGTATATGCATCTCTTACAAAGCACTCAACGTGATTTCCCAAAATATATAATTTAATGCGTCAACCAAACAGTATCATGAACTTCAATTCATGGGCTTATTTTGTTACTATTACAGGCCTTATTTTGTTTTTCAGACATCATCGGTTTTTGCCTAGTTGCTATTATCAGGCTAAAATAGGCTCAAAGAGCGGTCAGATTTATGAGCAGGGCCAATATTATATGTATCGGCTTTATACTGTCCAGGCCTTAATTTATATCCAACCCAATAAAGGCGTAAATATCTCATTTGTTGGTAGTAATCGATAAGTTCCTCTTTTTAATCTTAAACGAATCAATGTGCCTAAATTGTTGAAGATTATAAAATGTTTTGTTTTTACGTATCCTTGGAAATATAAAATAATTATAAATACCTAGTAGCGTTTGGTTTTAAAAACGAATTTTATGTTTTCAATTTGCAATGTTTATCTCAAATACGAGAAAAAATGAAGGGACGAAGGAGATGAAGAAAGAAGGGATGAAAGAACGAAGGAATGAGTTGTTTCACGTACTTTTGTTATTTCAAAACGCGGAAAATAAAAATAAAAAGTTGTTTTTTAATCTGTATGTTAACTTTGTTTTTTAAATTAGTCATTTCGACAATATAAATATGTTGTGTGCATTTTTGAACGGACGAAAACCCAAAACTAAAAATAAAAAAATCAAACACCATCTTAAATTTTAGAGTTTTCTACGGTTTTATTATTGGAGGCTATGGCAAACCCTGGTCAAGGCAACACCTAAAACGTGCGTGTACACGTAATTCGTATCATTAGCTATCATTAGCAAAATAGTATCTTTTTATAAGTGTAGCAGTACCATTTCGGTAAATTATATAATTGCTTAAAATTTGAACTAGATTCGATTGTTGTCCGAGCCAACGCTGAGCCTGGGCTATCTGGGCAACGGACCAGGACCCAAGTTCAGGAGAGGGTCAAATCCAATTAATTCGTATTTAAAAATTGTAACATAGCATTAATTCTCAAATATATCTGGTTCATTTGCTAATGGCGAGGATTTGAAGGATATGGTGCAAGTTCAAATCTACTCCTCTCCAATTTATTTGACTAACATTACACCACAAGGCTTTAATTTTCATTCATCTTTAATTTCCTAGTATCATTGTCAGAATCCATAATTATGTTGGGTCGGCCCTAATTCTTGCATGGGGAACATATCTTTTGTTAAAATGTTTCACGTATGAAAAAGTATCATATTTTGTAGTGCTGTCAATGAATACCCGAAAAATTCGAAATTCATCTGTATCCACATTCGAAAAGCGGATAAATATCTGATATCCGAAGAAACAGATGCGGATGCGGATACCTAGACATTCACATCCGAAAATTATTCGTCCGGTGTTTGTCAAGATTGTAGTTCAAATCATATGTAATTTACTACAGTGAAAGATATTTGTTTATTATTTTATTAAGTTAGTAATTTACATTGTATGCATTATGCTTTCAAACTGCTTGAAACTATTTATTATCATCATATTTGTTAATATTTAATATTTAATATTTTTATAATCAATGGAACTGAAAAATATTTATGTTAACCTGAAATTTTATTTTTATAATTCTTAATTTGTCGGTCGTCAACGGATATAATAATTATCCAATATCCGTCTGTATCTGCGGATGCGGATATCTGATATTCGAAATTGAGTTCGGATGCGGATATGACGCTATCCGGATCCAAAAGCATCCGCTGACAGGCTTAATATTTTGTTTGGACTAAGGTTACAACCTAAGCGATAATTTTGGTTTCGGCCGAGGCAACATAAACTTTAAGACAAGCCTAGGTATACTTTGGATCAACAAGTTGTTGATTACCAGTAAAGGCCATTAAAACCAAAATAGCTAATCTTTTTTTTTTTGAAGCGGTACTTTATATACAACAAATCACCGTGATAACATATCACAATTCAATAAACGTTCAAATCACACTATACAAGTTTCGAACTTGTGATCTCTCGCACCAAAGCCAAATCATTTAACCACTGAGACAATGGTGCTTGTCAAAATAGCTAATCTTATCTAAACTATATCTCTTAAGGTCCCATCTGGCAACACTTTTAGAAATAACATTTTCCCCTTTTCTCTTATTTTTAGAAATAATATTTTACTCATTGATTTAATATACTTTCTAGGAAATCATAAGTTTGATCCTACTGCAACACTTCTATATTATAAAAATTACTTCACTTAACGTGATTCGCTTTACTCTAAAGCATCCAAGTACAAATCCATCTTACCTCATTTTATCCAAAATATTTAGGATAACTTTGTTCGTTAGAGTATCTTTGTGTTTCCCTATTAAGTCTGTTCTTACTCAGAAGTTTCAATCAAAATCAAAGTTTGAATCCAATAGCTTTCTTTTTGTGTTATTTTAGATAATTGAGAATGATTTCTTTGAGTTTCAACGGTTTGTTCTTTTAAATATAAATTTAACAGGAAAAAACAACAATTTTATAAATACTTGAGAATATT
The DNA here is from genome assembly GCA_030765085.1 of Allium cepa. Lineage (NCBI taxonomy): Eukaryota > Viridiplantae > Streptophyta > Magnoliopsida > Asparagales > Amaryllidaceae > Allium > Allium cepa. The sequence goes on along the minus strand of CM060938.1, from coordinate 31,412,201 downwards.
TAAAATTAATCAAAAACTAATGAACAAACTATATAATGAAGAATAACATATTAAATATGAATAACATTTATGTTTATTATGTTAGTATTATATTTTAAAAATAACTGCGCTTTATGTGATTCACTTTTTCTCGAGCACCCAAATTCAAATCCAGCTTACCACACTTAATTCGTTTAAAATAGTTATTTTTTCCTAGTACTTCCTTCCTGCCCATAAATATCAATCAAAATCCAAGTTTGAATACAATGGCCACAAGTTTTTGTTTTTGTTTTAGGTGATTATGCATAAATTTTGTGTAAATTTCATTGGTTTTATTCTTTTGAATATAAGTTTATCGGAAAAAGCATTACCAACCACATATGACAATATTAAAAATAATGAAAATAATAAAACCAATGAACAAAAAACAAATAGAGTGAAAGACAATAAATATAAACAAATGTACAATCTGTATATCTACTAGTCCCAATTCATCGTTTATACGAAGATTTTATGTTAATCAATTGTTGATCTAATGTAAAATATAAAATATAAAATGGATCAACTCTGTTTATCCAAATTTAACCACTAATATTAACTTATTTTCTATTGTTAACTTATATAATCAATTATGTTATATATAAAGTTCAGTCTGTATCAAATATTTATCTATTTCCACATTTTTTTTCTAAACCAAACAATTCATTCTCCTTTGCTCAAAGATTAACTTTACTTTTTAGCTCCATGTAAAATTTTGTACTTTTGAAAAAAATACCAGCATTAGCATGTCAATTAATGCTATTGGGATCTTAAAAATGTGACAGTAAAAAGCTTTGTTATCCTTTTTACGTGTATTAAAAGGAGAAACCCAATCAGTGTCACTTCATAATCATTTGTTCATCAGAATTTAGGGTTCTTTCCTCTACATTATTTTTTTCATTTTCTTAAATAAGTATTAATTTTCTTTTGCAGTACAAGTTTTAATTTTTCCTAATGTATTAGGTAGCTCAACATGTCTCTTTCGCTTATCTGTATACATATTAAGTCTTGAAGTTGTAATCTTATTTGAAATGTTTTTGTTAATTCAAATTATTGATTTCATGTAACATACAAAATATAAAATGAACTTCTCATTTTATCTAGGTTCAATCACTCATACTATCTTTACTTTGTTGTTAAGTTATATGCTCTATTATTTTACATAAAGTTTAGTCTCCATCAAATATTGGTCTATGGTAACATTTTATATCAATCCAAAAGGTGCATTCTCCTTAACTGAAGGACTAATTTTAGTTTTTGATTCCATGTAAAACTTTACCCTTTCAAACAAAAAATGACATCAACATGTCAATTGATGTTTTATGAATCTCAATCATATAATGGTAAGAAGCTCTATAGCCTCTTTTACATATATTTTAAAGATAGAAATTCAATATGCGTCAGTTTCATTATCATTTGTTTATCTAAATTTTGTTTATCAAAATTTAGAGTTCATTCCTCTTCATTTTGTCAAACAAGTATCAATTTTCTTTCACAAATAAAGTTTCATAATTTTTTCAAGTGTATTAAGTAGGTCAAAATACCTCTTTTCCTTATTCATTTCAAAACAAAAATTACTTAACCATCTTCTATTTATTAGGTTCTAATTTAGATTTAAGCTTCTTATTCGAGATAATAAAAATATGTTGAGTCCTTCATTTTAAAATCAATAATTAGAGGATGGTTTTGGATTATTTTTCACCTAATTTATATTTATTTTATATTTGGAGTTGAATTTTTTTTATAATTATAGGTTTTCGATCGAAATAATGGAACCATCAAGTCAAAGAATTGAAAAATCAATTTTTAGGTGATTTTTAAATTTTGTGCCAACTTATCCCTATTCGTTGGCTTTACGATATTTTATTTGAAATTCAGATATTTTGTAAGCAGTATTTAGTGGAAGAAATATTTTATTACAGCTTCTAGAAGTAGTATTAAACCTTATGGTTAATTTAATGTTATTTTTGAATACACATTGTTATGCATCTCTTAAATAAACATGGATAACGTTATAGTCCACGTGATCCATCGAGTAACTATGTTTCCTCTTTACATTCTTCATTTTCTTAAATCAATATTAACTTTATTTCGTAATAAAATTTTGTATTTGGCCTGAATTTGTTAGGCAATTCAACATGTCTTTTTCCCCCTGCCGATTCCATAATTAATTAAACCTGAGTATATCATTTCTTTATATTTTTAGTTTTTTATAAAATTAGTTAAACGTCCTTCCATTTATTTAGTATAGATTTCGAATTGAGTTTTGCTTGGTAAAAATGTGTTGAATTCTCCATTCTAGAATTAATAATTATAGACGTTTTTGCTCATTTTTACCTACCAATTTATGCTTATTCTATACGTAGGATTAATCATTTTAGTGGTATGTCAATTTTCATAGGTTTTCAAGTGGATTAGGGACACACTAAGTTAGAGAACTAGAAAATCAATTTTTATTTGATTTTTCAATATTGCATTAATCTATCTCTATTTATTCACTTTAAAATATTTTATTACAAAATAAAATTAATTTTTTTAGTTTAGCAACGCCTGTTGTAAAAGTTAGTTGATTGTAGTTTGCTAAATTACTATCAAGTTTTCATGATTAAATTTGTGTTATTTTGAATAATTATTATTGTTTATGAAATGGTACTTAGATACAACGTATCACCGGGACAACATAACACACGTCACATGTCAATATATGCTCGAATCACGGTATGAAAGTTTCAAACATGTGACATATCACACCAAAGTCGAATCACTTAACCACTGAGACAATGAATAAATATTGTTATGCATCTCACCAAAATATATAATGATAATATTACAATTTATGTGATCTCTGAGTAACTCTTTCATAGAAATATTACTTAATAGGTCTTCTTGAATTAGTTATATGAACTACCATTAATTCACTAACATTTATAAATTTAAAACTATTTTCCTACAAGGATGGCTTTAAACCGCATACATAAACATTTAATTTCCCAAGTAGGTTATAAGAAGTAATAAATGTAGATACTTTTTTAAACTCAATGTCATAATATCTTTTCGCGCGTGCACGCGTGCACACACATATATATACCGATTTATTATTTGATATTATGACTATATGATTGAGGATATATTCCTTTTATTTACTTGAAGTTAGTTACATGGTTAAAGAAAGAAACTCATGCCATAGTTGGTAATTTATTAAATGTCAATCTTCTATTCATGTTTATATGTAGGTACATGTACATGCATATAAGCATGCATATAAGGAGGGATCATTATCCTATATTATCAATTGCTTTGCATCTCCTTTGTATTAGGCATTAAATTTAGTAGAGTTAATAGATTTGTTATAGTTCCCTCTCTCATATTTACTATTTTTTCTCTTTCTTACACCATAAAAAACCAATCCACTAAATTCTAAATCCACAGACACTATATAGTGGACACAAAGTGGATATGGATCCCTTCTATCTATAATATAAACATGCATAAATAACTCTATATGTATGCATCTAGTTGTTAATATTTCAACTCATACCCAACTTGTAAAAGGGAACTTGAGAGTACCATATGTGTGTGTCTCGCTACTAAGTGAAATTCCAATACTTGAACTCAAACCCAACTATAATTGCCCGATGAATTGTCATGTAATGATTTATCTATAATCAAAGTAAAGTATTCACATTGAGGTTCCATAGTATTCTCAAGTCGAGAGAACTATGTAACATCGACATACTGAGATTTCTTATTTGACCTAGATGTTATCATCTGATTGAAAACACTCGAACGAGTCATTCTATAATAATCCAATAATTACAAGTATGTAACCACTTGATGCTCCTAATAGCCATGAGTAATATACTGCCCAATATTTGTATAGTGTTAAACACTCCGGTCTTAATGGATGTATCGGCATTTTTTCGTGAAACATGTTAACTAGTAATATTTAAACAAAATATTATTTCATATTGTGATTAATTACAATTAATTGCATCTATTTGCAACTACAATTAATAATATTTTATCCAAAGATTTTTTTCATTATACACTTCAGGTTAATTATTTAATGAATTATACCTCAATATAACAAAGCACATAAAAGAAAACAAACAACGTTATTATGAACAAGGTTGACTATAGAGTTTGATATATGTAATAAATTATGTAATTACCTCTAGGGTGTACCATTAGCCATTTCAATATATAAATAGAAATTCCTAAGGAACAGTATTTAATCGATTGTAATTGTGAATATGTTTGTAACGATGAGTTTTGAATGAATCTTTTGAAATGCTTATCCTTAAATTGTTCCTTGTCAAGTTGTATTGAGAAAATAATATCGATAAACCATTTTGACTAGTGAACATAATGCTCTCCATTCAAGGAATGGTGAATTAATCATGTTCGCCGTGGACCCTAAAGGATTGTGATCCTGTGATTATTTGGAACATTCTTAGAATAGTACGATAAGATTTTTCTATAGGTTAAACAACTATTACGATGTGCACTAGTCTTCGAACTTAAAAGTATTGTTGATCTTAAGTATCTAAACTAACTTTGATGATAGTCAATCATATAATATCACAGTCGTATTACAAACATAGTTGGGTATACGTTGGACTACTTTAAGTGAAACACTACTCAAGAGAGGACCTATTTCATTCATCGTAGAATTTTAGTTTCACCATAATTAGTTATCAACATAAAGTCAAAATCTTTGAATAATTGATAAATGATATTGGATTGAACCAAGGGTTTTAAATTGGCACTTCGTAATCAACTAAGGATATTATAGGAGTATTTTATACCATTGACCATGCTTTAAATATTTTAGTCTATAATGAAAAAAACATGCATAGAATATCATTACAAAAGTATAACTTACAAAAGATCAGAAATATGATTTTTCCTAAATGATCCATAACCAGCTGAGCTCGTGTCCTGTATTAGACTTAGCAAAGCTGGTATATGTTTAAATATTTATATTGTTTAAATATACCTATGGGCCGAGTTTACACTAGAGATTCAATACAATGGAGTTGTTATGATTTTCTGAATTCAACATGTTTAAATTAATTTATAAATATTTTAAATTAACAGTAAACATGAATAAAAATATTATATTAAATTTTTATTAGTTTTAATTATTTATTTGAGACTTAAATTAATTAACATGATATAAAATTGTTATGTATTAATTCAATTAAATATATGGACCAAAATAAATATTTAATTAATTATTATATAATGCTAATCAGGCCCAAAATCATGGAAAGCTCATGCACAAATGGAAGCCGATCAATGGATAAAGTAGATGAGATGTGAATGCTTCTTTGACCTAGATTAGATCTATACTTAAAAGAGGAGGAAAAGGTGGAGATATTTGATATAGCCACATGCTATGCTCACATTTTCTTATTCAAGATATGCAAAAATTAACCTAGCCTTCATAAAAAAATTAGAGCCTTAAAGCTGGGATTTGCACATCGAGCTAGAGGAAGAAGGAATACAATCCGAGGAGAAACGGTTAATAAAACAACGTGTCGATAATCTATTGATCTGGGGTAACTTTTACTTTAATAACTTTATATATACATATATACATTTGTTTTCCTCCCTTTATCAAAAAATTCTAAAAAATAAATAAATCACCATATGGTGTGTGTGTTCAAGCACGCGTAATTTAGTTATTATAATAAAAAGTAACGATTTAACGAATTAATAAAACATTATATATATATATATATATATATATATATATCTGTGTGTATATGTATCATTTATTATATATATGTACGCAATTTTAAATAATATTAATGAATATATATAATGCTCTCTGGATTAAATAAATAATTTCTTTTTGGCTTTTTTATTAAAAACATTCTTTTAAATTTTGATTAAGAAATTATATATGTACAAACACACATACACACAAAAGATCAAATTTACATTTAAATTTTAAACTTTGACATACATAAATACAACATACATATATACATATACATACATACATACATATATATATATATTCAAAAAATTCAACCAAAATAAAATGGAGTAAATCTAAATATTTAAATTAAAAATGTATATGTTATATTATTTATAAAAATATATTTATTTAACATCCTACTATCAAATGTTTTAACTAATTTTTTTATGTACCATTTACAATTTTCTTATATAATGTATACATATGGCCGAAAGTAAACACACACACACACACACACACACACACACACACATATATATAATTATGTGTGTGTATCTTTGTGAACATGCACAAATATATTAGGAAGATATTATTGATATTACATGCTTATTTATATAGTATGACAATAAATCACAATGGTCATATATATATATATATATATATGCTTTATGTTGATAGTTCCATTAATGTCGTAGATTATTTTATATCATATGTGATATTCACGTTGTGAATGCGAATTTCCATTATATAAATGTAACAAATTATATTGTAAATTGAAGTTAAATCAATTTAAAACAATCTACGTTTATATACATACATAGACACACAAACACACACATACAACATATTGATAAAGTAAGAGAGAAATTAATTTCAGATAATAAGTTTTGTTTTATCAAATATTCACTAAATATTGTTGGAAATGTTTTTCTTTGTGAAGTGAATTTATTAAAAAAAATTAAATAAAAAACAGGTTAATAGTAATATATTTATGAACTATTATTATAACTGAGCCCTTGCAAGTTTATAACAATAATATATTTATGAATCATTATTATAATTAAGCCATTACACTTGCACAATGGTAATATATTTATGTGAAATTATTATTGAGCCGTTACAAAAGCTAATGATATTATAATATTGTTTTAAATGAGAATAAATTAAAATCCAATAACATTCCATCACTTTAGTAACGCATACAATTTTTATTCTGCCTATTTAAATGATAGATAGACAGAAAAGGAATGGTAATAATAACAGATATTTTTCGTTTTCTTCTTCTTTCAACCAAACCAAACATCTTAAGCAGTATTTTAGAGTGCAAATCAGAATCGACTTTATTATTGCAAACAGGTTTATATTTCTTTGGATTAGAGAGGCTCTTTTATCCTAGAGGTGGTGGAGTTTGTTTTTTAAAACTGCTTTGCACTTCCGCGTAGAACATCGAAACGTCTTCAAGAGAGTGACAACGTACACGTGTCAAGCGAAGTTCATTGTTTGCAACAATTTGAAGACGTTCCAGACAACAATGACTTCTGCTGTAACTATTGATGATGTAGCACCAACCTTAATATTTCAGGTTCTCATGGTCGCTTCTACGCCCTTCAGATTCGAGGGCCTCCATTTAAAGCACTGAGGCAAAAGATTGAATTTTTTCTGACGATGAGGAAGGTGGTTGGTGTGCTTACTACAGAAATGCCAATAGTACCAAAGAAGCCCACTGAAACCGATGCACAACAACTGCAGATCTAGCAGGAACAAAACCAAAAATTGCAAAATTGGACAGACCAGGGTTACCTCTTCAAGAACTTCATACTCAATGGCCTGAGCGACGATCTCTACAACTACAATTCAGGAAAGACAACCAAGCAAATCTAGGAGGCACTGCAAAAGAATTATGATACAGAAGAAACTAGAGCAATGAAATATGTCATCAGCCTAGAAATGCAGTCTCATGAACTTTAGAAAATAGCTCATGAGATCGTCTCCGAAGATATGGTTATTGATGAATAATTCCAAGTTATCGTTTTGATAGATAAATTACCCCCTAGTTGGAAAGATTTTAAGAATAATCACAGACATAAAACTAAAAAATTTCTTTGTAAAGCTTGATAGCTCGCCTCCATACCGAGGAGGAACAACATAAACATGATATGAAGCAAGAAGTGCTTGCTATTACAGGCAATACTAAGGAAGTTGTAGTTCTGAAACCAAATCCTAAAATTTTAAGAATCATAACCGCAAGCTTAATCATAACCGCAACAAACAGATAGCACCCCTAAAGAATGGTTTTGGACAATTGTTTCTTTGCTACAACTATAGAAAACCAGGTCATATGGCATGCAAGTGTAAGAACAGACCGGGCCCTGCACCGTAGGTTAACCTGATTAAGAAGCCTATAATGGCTATGACTACAAATAAGAATCACCTTGTTGGGAGATCAGAGGAATTGTGGGTGGATACTAGTGCTACACGTCATGTCTGTTATGACCGTGCTATGTTCAAAACATACACGTAGACTAAGAACAAGAAAGTGTTGGCAACACAAAAACACAAGAATATAAAAAAATTAAATTCCAACAAAAAAATTCTCATTTCTAAAGAATTTTAATTAAAGATTTAATTACATAATCTTAGGCGTTAACCACGTTCAGATCACATATACATGTACAAAATATGATAAGAGCGACATAGGAAGATGTCCCCTTATAATGATGAAAGAAGTGATAAAAATGAACTCTACAGTTCTTAGTACATCATAATAGAAAAAACAAAATAGCTCCTATATAGCTAATACTGCCTCCTGCACGTCTTTGGAAGCTTATTTGTCCAAAAACCTGAAAGTCTCCCACTCTCAGACTACTCAAATTAATTTTGCGTACCCGAGAGTTCATAGAGAAATGCAAACTTCGATTCAGACAATAAGTCTGGCATGAATAATCCCATATCATCTCTTATCATAAATAGATATCTATTGAGACTACAACCATAGCGAACGGGTTTTCCCCTCACCGGTATCCAAAATAAAACGTGCAAATCATTTACTATGCCCCTGTACCCAAAATGATTAATCTTAACATAATATGAAATAAAACCATAAAACATATGTATTGGATATCTCATCCACCCATTTATTAGATATCCCATCTACAAGTAATTTATTAGATTTCCCATCTAAAATCAATTTACTAGGGTTTCCCTCTAAAATCTTTAAAATGACTATCCACCAAAATTTTAATAGGACCATATGTCCCAAATTCCTCAAAATAAATGCAGATTATCCATCGTACATTGTTTTATAAAAGTTGATGTAGGCTATCCACCGCACACACTGTAGTTTTTCCAGGATGACTATGAACCCTTGGGTGCCAAATCCCGAGGCTAACCACCTTTGGTAAAACATTATTTACGTTAGAAATTTGATGTGGGATATTCACCGCACATTCCATGATTTTCCTTGGTTAACTAAGAACACATCTCTTCGCCAATTAAAACATTATGATCCCCATGATTGTTTATAAAAATTCATGATCCCCATGATTATTTTAACCTATTCCCATTTGTAGACCCAATTAGGTTAAATTAAATAAAAGCACATTGATAGCCCCAATGTCTATTTTCGAAAGCATATTTCTATTTGTAACCGCAAATTATGAATCGAAAACATTAAACCCACCCCGACGTCCCCAAGATTTTATAACATTCATTTTATATAAGGATCCGCCTTACATATTCAAGCAAAGATAAGTATTTTATGCTATAACCTTTCGAAGTAACCCCTTCGACCAGCAAAGTTTTACTTAAGAAAAATGGCTAAAAACGACCTTTAAAACCCTTCGAATGAAGTCTCATTCGAAAGCAAATAAACATCCAAAGTTAGCCCCTTCGGAAACCTTTCTTTTGAAAGCATCACAAAATCATACCTTTCGACCTTGTCGAAAGGTCCTACCTTTCGACCTTGTCGGAAGGTTTCTTTTCGACCTTGTCAAAAGCCTAGGTTATCACCCTTATAAAACCATTTATAAACCTTTCGAAAGCAATGAAACTCAAAAACTTTTACAATCATTGAAGGTAACCTCTTCAAAACCTTTCGAAATCAAACTTTCAAATTCACCTTTTGAAACCATTTAAAAACAATGAAGTGTTGGTGTTGGAACCAACCTTTCGAAAGTATACTTCCGACCTAGTCGGAAGGTTTACCCTTCGACTTGGTCGAAACGTATTAAAATTTTTACTTTAAAAACAATAGGAAGGTTGGGATTTTCCTCCCCCTTTCCCTTCGACTTTCTTGAAGGGTATAAAAATCTTCATGGAAAACATTTAAAACATTAACTCAGGAAAATTTTGGCTTTTGAAGAACCCCTTTATCACCCCTCCTTGAGTATATAAAACTTAGTCTTTTTATATATAAAAATTTATAGAATCAAAGGATCCCCCTTTGTTTCAGTTGAAAGAAAGTTTTATTTCCATTTGAAAGCAAAGGAAGCAGCTCCTCGACACTTCGCCCCTCTTCCCTTTGTCACCATGCCTACCCTTCGAATTAGACGAAGGGATAAAGAGGCTTTTAGAGTCGGAGAGAACATCTGGGCCTACTGAAGTGATGTTGTATCTTGCTTATCTAATTGTGATTGATCAAGGGGCTTCCACCAATACTTTTGAATAGTAAAAAGTATACAAAATCAACCTTTTTTGTAAAACACTATACATCTTCCCCAAATCAAATTTTTTAAAGCAAATTCCCTCCGGCTTGGACAAAGGTGGAAGCAATATTGCAGTTTAGCCCTTAGGGTTAATTAATTTAATTACCATAGTTAACCATTAAGGAAAAATCCCCAAAAATCATCAAAAATCTTATAAATCGTATACTTCAACATTTTAAAATTTCGAAGCATATGAAGATCAAAATGACTCGGAATTTAACCAAAACTGAATAAAACATGATAATTAACCCATTAACATTTTAAAACATGATTCTTAACCAAACAAAGTTTTAAATGGTTGTATCCTAACCAAAATCACAACCATAAATCGAGTATAACCCATAACCGATCCAAACACTGAAAATGAGATGATAAACATGATTATCCACCTTGATTAGTTGATTGAAGACTGAGATACTTTCCTAGCTTTAATTTCCTTGCTTATTCTTCGATTTAAACTCTTCCTGGAGCTTTAAATGACCGGCCAAAGATTCCGAGGAATTAAAAATGAGAAAGTTGAAGTTCATTAAGGTGGACGAAGGGATATATATACAAAGAACTGTAACCCCATTTCCAAGTTTACTCCTCAGGAAAATTCCTCCTTCTAAATTTAGTCAAGCTTATTTTAGTTTATTCATTAAGACACAGTCATTGGATTTGTTAATCTCATTTCCTAATTATTCACATTATTCTATTTAATTTATCCAATCAAATATCCCGAATAACATTAATCAAAATTCAGGGGAATTACAGCCTCCCCTACTTAAAGAATTTTATCCCCGAAATTTTAGTAAGGACAAAACTATAAGCTTATAACCCATGCAATCAAAGCTAGTATAACCTACCAGCAAAATTCTATATAAAACCTATATAGAACATACCATCTAAAACAACCTAGGAAAAGTAGCCATAATCATGTCTTCTGTCTTCCAAGTACAGTCCTTCATGTTGTCACTCTACTGAACTTTCACCAACCTGATTGTCTTGTTTCTTAACCTTTTCTCATCTTTTTCCACAACACGAAATGGTTGCCTCACAAAAGTCATATCTGGTTCCACCACTAGGTCCTCCAGTGCCATCGGAGCGATAGTAGTTTTTGGATCATGAACATATTTCCTAAGATGAGAAACATGAAACACATTATGAACCCCGGCCAAACTGCTTGGCAAATCTACTCGAAATGTGAGTCTCCTGATCCTCTCTAATATAGGAAAAGTCCAACATATCTCGGTGCTAGCTTTCCAGTCTTCTCGAACCGAACCACCCCTTTCATCGGCGATACCTTGATGAAAATACTATCTCCAACTGAGTACTCTAGGTCCTTACATCTTTTGACTATGTAACTCTTCTTCCTAGATTGAGCTTCCTTCATTCTTTCCTATATCAGCTCGATCTTTTCTGTCGTCTCTCTCACCAAATCTGGACTAAGGACCAATCTGTCTTCGATCTCTAGCCAACATGCTAGTGATTTACATGGCCTTCCATACAAAGCCTCAAAAGACGCCATTCCTATAGTATTCTGATTATCTCTAACCACCATGCTAGTGATTTACATGGCCTTCCATACAAAGCCTCAAAGACGCCATTCCTATAGTATTCTAATCATTGTTATTATAGGAAAACACCATTAAGTTTAAGTGATCTTCCCAAGAACCACTAAAATCTAGCACATAAGCCCTCACAAATCTTCCAGTACCTTGTTGACCCTCTCTTTCTTCCCATCCATCTAAGGATGATATGCGGTACTCGTCTTAAGCTTAGTGCCTAACACACTCTGCAGGTTCTTCTAGAACTCGCTAGTAAACAAAGCATCTCTATCACTGACGGTACTACTAGGAATTCCATGTAGTCTAACGATGTTCTCCATGAACAACTTAGCCAAAATAGGTGCCATCCTTGCTGACCTTAACCGAGTGAAATAAGCACTCTTGGTCAATCTGTCCACTACGACCCATATACTTTCATTACCCCGGTTTGATCTTGACAACCCGTCAATAAAATCCATGGATATCGAGTCCGACTTCCAAACTGGAATATCCAAAGGTTGAAGCAAGCCACTTAGCTTTTGATATTCGGTTTTTACTTGCTGACAGTTCAAACACTGTTTCACCAATAAGCCAACATCCCTCTTCATACTTTCCTAGAAGAAGCCTCTCTTCATATTTTGGTTCCCCCAGGATGTATCGTAAACTTCGATCGATGACATTCCTTAAGAACTTCCTTCCTAATGTTTCCAACATTCGAAACACATAACCATTCCTTCTTTCTCAACCAACCCCTATGGTCAAGGATAAAATCCTTTAAGTCATCATTCTCGGCTCTAGTTTCTAACTTTCTAATCTTCTCGACTAATACTGGATCCTTTTTCTACCTAAAAGCAATTCATTTGATGAACACTGTTCGAACTTCCAAATAAGACATCATGGCGATATTCCAATTAGATCCAGCAGTCGACCTCAACTGCACACTACAAGCAGCCAATGCTTCTAAGTCTTTTCATTCTGCAAACATAGCTAACACCATATTCTGATGTTTCCTGCTAAGCACATCCGCCACCTTATTTCCTTTTCCCCGGTGTATACTCGATGCTAAAATCATAAGCTGCAACAAACTTCAGCCATCTCTATTGTCTCATGTTCAGCTCCTTCTGGAAGAATAAATATCGTAGAGGCTTATGATCTATATATAGCTCAAACCTTTCTCCCAAAAGATAATATCTCTACACCTTCAATGTGAAGATTACCACTACCAACTCTAAATCATGAGTAGGATATCTCACTTCATGTAGTCTAAACTGTCTAGAAGCATAGACAATAAACTTTCCATTCTGCATTAGCACAGCACCTAACCCAGTACCACATGCATCAGTATAAACTACCAACACCCGATTCCCATCCGGAACCACTAACACAGGCGCATTGGTTAAAGAATGTTTCTATTTAAGGAACGCCTCCTCACATTTGTCAGACCAAACAAACTTCACGTCCTTATTGGTTAGCATAGGCAAGGATGCCGCTATCCACGAGAAATCCTTAATGAACCTTCGGTAGTAACCTGCAAAACCAAGAAAACTACTAATCTCACTTACCGTCAATGGCCTCTTTCAATTGTTAACAGCCTCGATCTTATACAGATCAACTGCTAACCCTTCCTCGGAAACTACATGACCAAAGAACTTCACTTCCTTTTTTCAAAATGACACTTAGAGAATTTCGCTTTCATCTGATGTTGCCTTAGCGTCCCCAACATTATTATAAGATTATCCGCATGATCTTTCTCATTCTTAGAATATACCAAAATGTCATCAATAAAAATTAACATGAACTTGTCCAAGTACTCTCGAAAAACCAGTTCATCAAATCCATTGGTGCATTAGTAAGCCTGAATGGTATAATCAACCACTCGTAAGACCCATATCTTGTCTAAACACCGTCAAAGGAATACCATCCTCTGCCACTATTAGCTGATGGAAATCTGTCGCCAAATCCAACTGGGAAAACACTCTGGCTCCACTCAACTGATTGAATAATTCGTCGATCCTCGGCAAAGGATAACTATTCTTGATCGTTCTATCGTTCAACATACGATAGTCGATACACATCCTTAACGATCAATCTGGCTTCTTCACGAATACTGCGGTCGTTCCCCAAGTTGAACTGCTTGGCCGGATGAAATTCTTTCCTTCCAATTCCACTAGTTGCACCTTTAATTCCTTTATCTTGATTGGAAACATCCTGCTAGGTGGTCTACTTACGGGTTCAGCTCCTAGTATGAGATCTATCCGAAACTCAATAGCTCTTTTCGACGGCAAGCCCAAAACTGGTTCAAACACATCCGCAAACTCTCTTGCTACATAAACCTGCTTCAACCCTGCTTCTGTTCCCATAACACCAATAATTCATAAGCATTTCCATTCGAATTCCTTACTGAGTAAATAACTCGGTTATGGCTATTAGGGTGTTTCAATGATGTTTCTCCCCAATAGCAAAATATCCTATCATCATATCTATCTAACCAATCCATACCCAGTATGATTCTGAAACACAAAATCAAAAACATATAAACTTCATGCAAACATATGACCTAACAAACCAAGCATATGACCTAACAAATCAAGCTCTAACTGGTCATATCTCATTCCTAGAGTTGCATACCCTCCTGTAGGATTCGCAACCCTTAAAGGAGTAATAGTGTATAAATGTTCTAGACATAAGCAATCTACCAAATACTAAGATAGAAATGAGTGCGATGCATCGATATCAAATAGTATCCTAACCGAAGTACTATGAATCATAAGCATACCATCCATCACATCTTTTCCTTTCTTAGCAGCCGTTGGTCTGAAGGATGATGGTTCCAACACAAAGACTTTTCCCTTTCTAGCCTTAGCAGCCACGGGACAATTGTCCTTGTAATGCCCCATCTGGCCATAGTTGTAGCACTTCACATTCGACCTCATTGCAACTCTTCCATCATCTCAACGACACTCATTAGCATAGTGCCTCTTCTTGTCACACTTGTAATAAACAATATCAGCCTTGCCCTTCTTAGCTGTTACCCCTGACTGGGCACCTTTCTTCTTGAAGAACTTCCACTTTTTATCTTGAAAATTCTGGACCTCAACTGGTTTCCCCTTTTCAAAAGTAGAAAGCATCTCTTCATTCCAAATAGCCATCGCGACAATAATATGACAAGGATCTCGGAGGTTTGACATGGTTGCCCTGGCGATCTCAGGATTCAACCCCCTGATAAAGTTATCATTCCTCTGAATGACTATATCCACAGTAGCATATCCATAATAGGACAGCTCATCAAATTCCAAAGTTTGCTCAATCACTGATTTATACCCTTGGACTAAATCTGCAAACTTCCTTAGCAATGATGACTTGGCAACCTCAAATAGAAATCTTTCTTTGAACCTCCTTCGAAATTCAGCCCATGTCAAGTCTTCCTCTGGCACTACCACAGTAACTACATTCCACCAAAACAATGCTACTCCCTGCAATTACCTTAAAGCAAGTTTTATTTTATGCATATCCGTTAAGCCATGATCTGCAAATATCCTTTCGCAATGCAATAGTCAGTTATCCACTCCTACCACATCCTTGGTTCCCATAAAAGGCTTCTCTCCAAGGCTACTGTAATTCCTGCTCAGCTTGGCATAATTATTGCCAACTAGGGCCACCGGATTAGATCCTCCAGCATTCTGTACAACCACTTCTGCAGCTGCTCCAATTTGCATCATATTCAAGAAGAAATGATACAATATCTGCCTATCATCCAACGGGATCTCAACACTAACATTAGCATTTGCATCTGGGTTTGCATTTGCCTGTCCACCCCGGTTGCTCCTAGTATTGGATTGAACATTTCCACATGTTGTTGTGCGTCTTCCACCTTGATCCATTCTTCCGTTTTCGACCTCCATATCTTACTTCCCTACTACCTAAAATCTAATCTTGGTAAGATACGGAAGTACGGTCTAAGAGAGTGGGAAATACATACTTAGGTATTTATAGCAAAGTACACAAACGTTACCATAACGTTTACCCAAGCCCAACCGTATTTTAGATTCATTAAATTATGCTTTAAAAATCTTTTAAGGTTTAAATTCCTTTTAAGTACATAAACCATGATCTGATACCAACTTGTAACATCCCGCTTCCGGAGGCTCAAAACTAACCGCTATAGGTGCTGCAATCATCCATAGGTGTTATTTCTGAGTGACCGAAATCAGAATCTTGAAAATATTGGTAACACAGAAACACAAGAATATGAATAAAATTTAAACTCCAAAAAAATAGAATTTCTCATTTCATATGAATTTAAATTTAAGATTTAATTACATAATCCCAGACGTTAACCTCGTTCACATCACATATATATGTACAAAATACGATAAGAGCGACATATGAAGATGTCCTCTTATGATGATCAGAGAACTAATAAACATGAACTTTACAGTTCTTAGTACATCACAACGGAAAACACAAAATAGCTCCGACATAGCTAATACTGCCTCATGTACATCTCCGGAGGCTTATTCGTCCAAAAACCTGAAAGTCTCCCACTCACAGACTACTCAAATTAATTTTGAGTACCCGAGAGTTTCTGAAGAAACAAAAACTTCGAGTCAGATAATAAGTCTGGTATGAATAATCCCTTATCATCTCTTATCATAAATAGATATCTAGTGAAACCATGCTGCATAGGGGAATGGGTTTTCCACTCACTAGTATCTAAAACACGCAAATTATTTACTATGCCCGAACACCCAAAATGATTAGTCTTAACATAGTATGAAATAAAGCCATAAATCATATGTATTGGATATCCCATCCACCCATTTATTAGCTATCACATCTAAAAGCAATTTATTGGATTTCCCATCTAAAAGCAATTTATTAGAGTTCCCCTCTAAAATCTTTAAAATGACTATCCGTCAAAATTTTAATAGGGTTATCCATCCCAAATTCATCAAAATAAATGCAGATTATCCATCATACATTGTTTTATAAAATTTGGTGTGGGATGTCCACCGCACACTCCATAGTTTTTCTAGGATGACTATGAACCCTTGGATGCCAAATCAAGAGGCTAACCACCTCTGGTAAAACATTCTTTACTTTATAAATTTGACGTGGGCTACCTGTCGTACATTCCATGGTTTTCCGAGGTTAACCAAGAACCCATCACTTGGCCAATTAAAACATCATGATTCCCATAGTCATTTATAAAAATTCACGATCCCCATGATTACTTATTTTTCCCAGGTATACCATCTATTTAACATATTCCCAATGGTAGCCCCAATTAGGTTAAATCAAATAAAAGCACATTGGTAGCCCCAATGTATATTTTTGAAAGCATATTTCTGTTTATAACCCCAAACTATGTATCGAAAACATTAAACCAACCTCGATGTCCCCAATGTTTTATAAAATTCATTTTATATAAGGATCCCCCTTAAATATTCAAACAAAGATAAGTATTTTATGTTATAAACTTTGAAGTAACCCCTTCGAGTTAGAAAAGTTTAACTTAAGAAAAACGGCTAAAAAACAGCCCTTGAAAGCTCGTCGAACGAAGTCCCAATCGAAAGCAAATAAACATCCAAAGTTTGCCCCTTCGGAAACCTTTCTTTTGAAAGCATCACAAAATCATACCTTTGACCTTGTCAAAAGCCTTAGGTATCCCCCCTTATAAAACCATTTATAACTCTTTCGAAAGCAATGAAACTCAAAACCTTTCGCAATCATTGAAGGTAATCCCTACAAATCTTTCGAAACCAAACCTTTCGAAACCACTCAAAAACAATGAAGTGTTGGCGTTGGAATCAAACCTTCGAAAGTATACTTCCGACTTGTTGGAAGGTCTACCCTTCGACTTTGTTGAAATGTGTTAAAACTTTTACTTTAAAAACAATGGGAAGGCCGGGATTTTCCTCCCCCTTTCCCTTCGACTTTGTCAAAGGGTATAAAAATCTTTATGAAAAGCATTTAAAATGTTAATTCTTGAAGATTTTGGCTTTTGAAGATCCCCTTTATGGCCCCTCCTTGAGTATAAAAGACTTAGTCATTTTATATATATAAATTTATAGAATCAAAGGTTCCCCCTTTGTCTCAGTTGAAACTAAGTTTTATTTCCATTTGAAAGCAAAGGAAGCAGCTCCTCGACCTTCACCCCTCTTCCCTTCGTCACCATACCTACCCTTCGACTTAGACGAAGAGATAAAAGTGACTTCTAGAGTCAGAGGGAACATCGGGGCCTACTGAAGTGATGTTTTATCTTGCTTGTCTAGTTGTGATTGGTCAAGGGGATTCCATCTATGCTTTTAAATAGTAAAAAGTATAAATCAACCTTTTTCGTAAAACGCTATACTTCTTCCCCAAATCAAACTTTTGAAAGCAAATTCCTTCCGGCTTTGGCAAAGGCGAAAGCAATATTGCAGTTTAGCCCTTAGGCGTAATTAATTTAATTACCTTAGTTAACCACTAAGGAAAAATCCCTAAAAATAATATAAACCATGTACTTGAACATTTTAAAATTTCAAAGCCTATGAAGATTAAAATGACTCAGAATTTCACCAAAATCTAATAAAATGTGTTAATTAGCCCATTAACATTTTGAAATAGCTAAGTCTTATCAAAACAAAGGTTTAAATGGTTATTGGGAGAGTTAGGAGTATGACCGAGGGGCAATTATGTAATTTGTTACATATATCTAACTCGTTGACCAATCTTGTTCGAAATTAAGGTATTTTCTTTCTATTATATACTTGACATAATGTGGTTATATTAATCAATAAATTTAATTAAAAGTATATTTAATAGAAAATCCATAAATGGTATATTTTGTGATAGTAGTTACAAATGTTGTAACCGTGAGTAATTTATCACAATGAAATAAATGTACCATTTTAAATATTCCTGGTCAAGATGCATTAAGACTGGATATCGATGTATCCATTGAGACTAGAGTACATAACGCCGTCCAAATGTTGGGTAATGTATTACTGATGACTGCTAGGGGCGCCAAGGATTACCTATTGATGGTTATTGGATAACTACGGAACGACTCACTCTTTTGTTGGTTAATATAACTAAGGTCAAACAGAAAATATCGATGTGACAAATTTACACAATTATTTCGACTTGAATATGGTTTGAGAAAAAAAATTGTTATATACTTATAATAGTTATAAATGTATTAATCGATATACGACATCGATAAACGGTTAAATTAGATATAATTGCATAGCATTTTGGCTTGGGCTTAAATTGGTTTAAAACCCATCATTAGGGCTACAAATTTCAGTTTTGACAAGATATTGGAGGCGGCTAAAACTTAGGATTAGATCTGGAGATGGATGGCTAAGATTAATAGAGAATAGGTAATGAGATTGTCTTAATATCTCTCTTGTACAAGGCTATATATATAGATCTCTAAACCCTTAACAAAATAAACTTTTGGCTGTTATAATTATCAAGTTTACAGGTCAAAATTAATCCTTATATCAGTTCTAAGAATCTTAAACCTATTTAAGTTAAGTAAAAGCACTATTTGATAGAAAAGGTAGACGATTCCAGACTTGTAATCTTACGGATTGAGCATAACAAAGAAGGGAATTCATTGATTCAAATGGACTCAAAGGCATCATCAATTGCTATTCTATTTATATATTATAGTAATTATATCATATTTTATGACCAAATCTGTATATATATTAATGTTGTATATCTAGTTAGGTGAGACTTTCGTAGGTATATATAGTTGCGACAAATTAGTTTGGTTATGTGCATGGTTATATTATGCTATATTTAATGCATAAAAAATCTAATTTGCCGTTAAAAATTAAAATTTTCATTATTAATTATTTTATGTATATTTATGTATTAATTTAAATGTGGACTAATGTATATTTTAAACATATAATTACATATATGTATATTTATAATGTATAAACAGCTTAAAAAATTTCCTTACACCTATTTATATATATATGAATGATCAAACTCAAAAAAAAATTATACGTATAAATAATTTTAAATTACCTTTTATTGATTATTTGAATTCTTTATTATATATAAAATAAATTACTGCACCGAAATTTTGATTTTATATTATTTTAAATTGCTACATCTATGCAGTAATCGATGAAAAAATTTCAGAATTTTTTATTAATATTTAACATTTTAATAATTAAATTACTTCGGTTGAACATCTCTTTTATTTATTAAAAATAATATTTTATGTCAAAAAATCATGAAAAAAATTCATCCTGTATTTTATGATCCTAAATTTTTATAAATTCTAAAATTTGATTTTTTAATATTTATTACTAATATATTTAATTATTATGATCAAAATTATTTATTATATATACAATAATGGTAAAATTATAAAATTATTATTTTATGATTGTTATGATATTTCGATTTGGAAATAATTTTTAGATATATAACTAAATTCTAAGTACTTGAATGTAATTAATTATATATATACATTTTATTTAACTTTATAAATATATATATAATTTTAATTATTATTATATATATGTATATATATAATTTTATATGTTTAACTATGTATATATATTCATACAAATGTTTTACATTATATATATATATATATATATATATATATATGTCGATATTTAAATTTGAGACTTTTAGTTATAAAATATATTTTAAATGTATGTATACGTATTTATATAAATATATTTTGCATTATATATTTATGCACATATTTGGATAGCATACAATATATACGAAATGAGCTAATGTATCTGTTGCGATGTAAATCCTAACATCTATATACGGGCATGTTATACACTTAATGAATTATTATGTTACACATACAAACATATGTATATGTATATGTATATGTATATGTGTATGATACATATTAGAATGACCCAAAATTTCAGTCATTTGAAATTCGTATATTTAATTGATTTTAAATATTCAAAAGTTAATTTTATAGGCTGAATAAATTATATTTCAAATATAGTAATTTAATTGGATAATTAAATCGATAATTTAATATTTGAAATTGCTGAAATAATTGAAATTTGAATTTAATATGAATAAAAATGATTTATAAAGTTGAATTAAATTCTATTTGAATTAGAATGATGTTAGAGAACTTTTAAAATTGAACTAAAAGTTAATTTATAGAAATTGAATATTTTTATATTTAATTGACGTGTAAAAATAGTCATTTTTCAAACAGTCTCGGATTTCGATGAAATTAGTTTCATTGGATCCGTAATGTTATATTATTATATGATTTCAAATTTCGTGCCGATCGAATTCACGGTTTATCCGGGACAAGATAAAACGCGTAGAAATTCGTTTAAGTGAATTTTAAATCTAAATGGTCGATACGAAAACCTACCTTTCAAATATGATCGAATTGGCTCCCGATGTATATCCATTGTGTTTGGAATAGGGGTAAAACATTATAAACGCCAAGCGGCATGCTTCGTTCAGAGTTCGGAAAAAATTCGGGTAAATAATGTCGCGACATTTTCTATAAAAGGCCAAATATTTTCACAAATCTACGCAAAGCCTAGTTAGGGCAAGCCGCCACCATTAATTTTGATGGCCGAAAACACATCCTCGTCTTCCTTGATTTTCTCCAAATCTAGTCGTAATTAGCTAGAACCCCAACTACAATGTTGTAGAGGATGGAGAGACAAACTACTTCAACGGTTGTGATCGATTTTGGAGGCATGGACCGACGGCAATATTCGTTTGAACGATCGACATTCGTGTGCGTTGTTCGAGGCCTAGAGACGACCGAGTTCATCAATATTCAAGGTGGAGATGGAGCTCGCGAATGGTGGTTGTGGATCGTTGTATAAGTGAGCGAGGTGGTCGTGAAAATTCCAAAATAATCAGCGGCATGATGGGTTTTTCTTGCATGGTATAACCTAGGCACGACGAAGAAGAAGCGTCGGCCTGATTTGATCAAATCAGTCCTGGGACAAAGCTAGGTTTCAAAATAAATAAAATTTAAAATTTTATTATTTATAAATTCGTACAAACTTTAAAATTGCTTAACTTCTTGATACAAGGTCCATTTTTGACGAAACATGTTGCATTGGATCCGTATTGACGAGCACTACATTTTAGAGCTAGTTTGGAGTTGATTGAAGCTAGTGTAAATTTGGGGTAAAATTAAGCGTCTGTTTAATTTTATTCGGAATAAAACATTACAATTGCTATTGAAATCAATGTGAGTGAAACTCACTCTTTCTGACTCACTGATATTTTTATATAAGTGAGAATAAATATTATTTATGATGATTGATGATTATTTGGATGATATATGATATATTATCTACATATTAATGGGTATTTGGATGCATTCCTGCTAATTGGTGCAGATGAGACCCTATAGGTTCCCGTGTATGAGCGGTGACCTTTTGTAGGCGTGTCTGCCTCGAAGCGGACATTGCACATATTTTCTAATATGTATATTTGTTGCAGGTGACAGGTTGGAGGGATCCAATAGAATTCCTCACTAGTATTGGTTTTATTTATATATATTGTGATATATGCTGTTATCATGTGATATATGACGATTTTGGATGTCGAGATTGATGTATTTAGTGCTGATGCAGCGTTGGGCCTATTTTTGGAATTTTAAA
This sequence comes from Allium cepa, assembly GCA_030765085.1. Taxonomy (NCBI): domain Eukaryota; kingdom Viridiplantae; phylum Streptophyta; class Magnoliopsida; order Asparagales; family Amaryllidaceae; genus Allium; species Allium cepa. The sequence goes on along the minus strand of CM060938.1, from coordinate 31,389,613 downwards.
ATATTAAAGCGATGATTTCTAAATTTAAAAGGATCTTCAAGTGATTTTGAAATAGATATTTTGTTAATTTTTGAATCATTAAGGAATAGATTTATTTGAAATAAATAAAAGTTATAATTTTTATGTTATAAAAATTATGATTTTTAAGAAATATAATGAAATATGATTTTTCAAATACAAAGTTGATTATTTCATAAAATGAGTTAAATTGAGATTTTTTTAATTTATTATAAACGGCTTATATATAAGATTTAAAAAATTGATATTTCGTGAATCAAAATGATGGAATTGTAAAAGGAGTTTTATAAGTGTTAAAAGGAAGTATGAATGAATCTTATAAGTGGATAAGATTTATAATTTAAGAAGTTTTAAAAAGAATGATATTGTAAATAGATGATTTATAAGTAATTAACTTATAATTTTAGTTTGGGCATATAAATGAGATAGATGGAATTTGTTAATAAATGGAGTTTATAAATACAATTTTAGTAATCCGAAATCAATTGAATTTGATGAATTAAATTTGGATGTTTATTAAAGGAATCATATTAACGATTTTTTACAGTGAATTATCCTTTAGTAAAAATGTAGATGTAATGATTTGATTAAATGAAATATATTCACGATTTTGGACAGTGAATAATCTTTTGAATTAAATAAATGATTTGGAAAGTGATATTTTTTATAGAGTTAAATTGTTTGAAGATGTTTTAAAAGGTTTTGAGTATCGAATACATAGATTTCAACATTCATTGTTGAAATAGAAGTTTTCGAGAAGTAAAGGAAATGATGAACTATAACACTGTTGTTATAGTAAATGATTTTCGAAAGGAGATATTTTGTATAGTATATGGGATTTGTATATTTATCTAATTTTCGAATCCCTATACTATTGATTTTTGGTTTCGTAACGATGTTTTGCGCAGCATTCGTTTTGACCCAAATAAATGTATTTAAGAGAATGTTTTCCTTAAAAGATAAAATATGTACTTAATCATGATCTAAGTGTATGTAATTTTTTCGAAGTGTTGAAAATAAAGATATTTGTGAATCACTTATTATTATATAAGTATATGGAAATATTTTCCAATGTTGAAATATTAAAATGGTTTGAGAATTTATCTTTTTAAAGATAACTTGAAGTGAATATTTGGCAAGTGATTTAATTAATTAAAAGTGCCCAGTGATTGTTATGGTGCTGAATATTTGTTCGTTTGCTTTAATAGTTAAATAACCGACTATCAAATTTGGTTATTTTAGTTCCTCAACTTGATATGGGAACCATTTAGTCGTGCACTTAGTACGTAGCCTTCTATGTAGGCTTGATTATTATTTGTGTTGAGGATGAGGATTTGTATAATGTGGAGTATTACTCCAATCTATCGAGCTTCCTTGCTAGCCCAAAGGATAGCAAGTTGAAAGTTGGAGCCGTGATAATTCTATGAGACATAGTTTCTGTGTGAGGTTGAGAAACACTTTTGCGTTGTTGGTGCGAAGAGTCTGGAATTGGTTTATCCGAAAACTACTTCGGACTAACGTATGTGCATTCGATTGTGCAGGTTATTGATGATATTGATAGTCTAGATTTTCATCATGGAGGACTGCTTGTTGATCGTTTGGGGTTAAAATCCTAATATATACATATAGTAGTAGTGGTATCTTCATTATGAAATATCCAATGCAAGGACTATTCGCTACTAATCCTAGGAGTTTCCCGACAGGATGTAGTAAGAAAGTATCTTCGGTTTGTCCTGTTCTTGGACAATTTGTATGAATGTTTGCCCAACATTGAATTTCTACAGATTAGGTGTAAGGACCCGATTCTTCGACTCCCGAATATCGACACCAATACGTCCACTGTATCAACTGCCGAGAAATCGAATGCCGAAAAACCGAACACTTAGGGTTTTAAAAAGAAGAAAGAGACAGAAGAAGAGATAAGAGATAGAAAATAGAGAGAAAAGAAAATAGAAAATAAAGAAAACAGCAGAAAAACAACAGAATCTCACAATTCGCAGCGGAACAACATATAATACATAAATGAATAATCTTTAAACAAAAAACTATATCAGTTATTACATTACATTACATTTCATTACATCATATCATCATCAGAGTGTACAACATCAAACAACAACAAACAGCGGAAAGAAATACTATATACTAGTAATACGCCATGCCATCCAGCTTGCCTCCAGCAACTCTAGAATATCCTGATAAACCTTAACTCTTGACTGCCCGTGTGGAAATTGGTGGGCACCCAGAGTTTAGAAAGGAAAACAATAAACTCCGAGTCAGTCATGTGACTGGTGTGAGAACTCAAAACAGTTTATTTATCTTTGAAAACAAAATAGAGGAATATTTTTAAAGTCAATTCGCAATGCTTTTAAAAATGAGACTACCATAAGGCCTCCTGCACACACACACAATGCAAACGCAGAATCGGAGGAGATTTCTCCTTATGATAGTCAAAGATGCTTGATACGCATTAAAAAGAACATTTGATATTATTACTAGTGCATAGTGTAGAGAAAAATTCATTTCAAAAGTAGAATATAAATCTTAGCCAGCATAGACATTTCGAACTATGCCTACTATAGCTAACTATGTTCAATGGCAGGTTACCGCCACATTCCATAGCAGGTTATACAACTAAAACCGTACAAGTCTCGTATTGTTTCTTTGGATTTCCAACGAATGATCAGGCCAAGGAACTTCCCATTGCCATATGAGAATGCCTCTGGAAGGACATCCCCGAGAACCAAATCGGATCTCTACCAACACAAGGCCGGGTTACCCCTAACTGAGTAACAACTGACCGAATATGCTATCCCCCGGTCCTTTGGGACCTTTCACCGAGCGCTCGTAATCAATTCACACAATCATAAAGTGTTTTCAACATGAGTAAGTATCTGGGCTCCATACCATGATACCACCCTTTTCCAGAAGGAAATGCACATACCCTAAAGGGCGCTACCCCTCATAACCTTGCCCCATCTTTCCTGTTTTGACCATTCCGAGGTGTGAGGCTCGACGAAGTCACGTCCACAAAAACATACTTTATACAAAAGCCATGCTTTGGGTCAACAAATGATCGTAGAAATGATCACCAAGATAGACGATCAAATAAATGATCCTATCACAAATAATCAACACAATGATCATTTCACAGCAACACTCAGCATGTCACATTACCAAATTGGGAATATATCGCTAATAACCATCAACTGTATAACCTCTGAGCTCGTACGTCTCAGAGAAGGGTGTTAAGCTAAAAGAATAAATTCTCCGCCACCAACAGAAATATATTTGAAAGAAATCTGCTTTATATCTAAATTTGTAATGTCAGACATACAATCCATACAAGTCTGTTCCGGGCTCGAACAGAACCGAAGGCACTTACAAAGAAGTCCTTGCAATCCGGATATCCACAATCCTGATCGGATTCACCATCACATATGGAGAACTCTATACCGGAGCAACTCGGTGCAGAGTCAATCGACAGGTCATCCTATCGCTCTCGCAAATACCCGGTCTTCAACACCGATCTTCAATGCTATCCATTACGTCGTATCACTATTCGAATGGGTAATCCGAATAACGAGCGCAATAATTTAAAAATAAGTGTAGCATTCAAATTCAAGCAAATCACAACAAATACCTTTCAAAGGTAAATATTGATAGTCGATTATTGAACTATCAATGGATATGCACACATCACCAGATTCCAAATAATTTTCCAAATTATTTATTTCCCAAAAATATCTTTACAAGATATATAATTTTCAATACCTCAAAAATAAATCAATATTTATTTTTAAACAGATTCCACTTTCTTTTGTAAATTCCTTAGTGAATTTATATACCAAAATATCCATGCATATACGATTTCAATTATTCATTTCAATTTATCTTCAAAAAGATAAATTCTCTAATATTCACTTTATATTGGAAAACATTTCCATACTTATTTATTAATAAGTAATTCACAAATCCATTTATTTTCAACACTTGGAAAATATTCAATATACTTAAATCGAAATTAAGTATATATTTCATTCTTTAAGGAAATCATTCTCTTAAACATATTTATTTGGGCCAAAACGAATGTTGCGTAAAACATCGTTACGACAACCCAAAATCACTAGTATAGGGATTCGAAATTAAAATAGATATATAAATCCCAATACTATACAAAACATTTCCTTTCGGAAATCATTTACTATAACAATAGTGTTATAGTCCACCATTTCCTTTTATTTCTCGAAAACATCTATTTCAACAATAAATGTTGAAATCTATGGTTTCGAATCTCAACACGTTTTGAAACATCATTAGATCGTTTTAATTCTATTTAAAACACCAAATTCAAAACATTTTCTTTAACATATTATTCACTATTCAAAAACGTGAATATACTACGTTAACCAATTTCATCATTTCTATTCATTTTACTTTAAAGGATTATTCACTGTCTAAAACGTGAATATAACTCCATAAATAAGTTTCAACAATTTACTTATCAAAATAAGTCGTTTGCGAATTTATAAAACAACGTTTATAAATTCCATTTCTATTTATCTTATAACATCTTTCTTTATAAATTTTCGTTATCAACCTATTCACTTTATATCTCAATTATGAACCAAAAGTCCATATTATAAGTTAAACACTTATAATTTATTTCTTTGCAAAATCGTTCCTTTAACTTCCCAAATTATAAATCTTATAACTTATAAGATTTATTTATTTATCCAAAACCATTCTTTTAATAACTTTGCAAATTTTATAAACCTACTGCTTATAAAATTCCTTTCATAACTTCACCGTTTATAATTTTATAAATTTCATTCAATTATGAAATTCATTCACAGTTCATTCTAACACTTATAAAAACTCGTTTTATAATTCCAATACTTTAATTTATAAATATCAATTTATAAATTTCTTATATAAATCACCATTATGATTTATTAAATAATCAAATTTCATAAATCCTAATTTTAAACTTTTTATAATAAATCCAGAAATCCCAATTTACACTATTTTATAACATTAAAATTTATACGTTTATTTATTTAATATGAATCAATTCCAAAATATTTTATAAACGTATACCTTCAAAAATCACTTTAAAAACATTTTAAAATTCCAAAATTTGGACCAATGATGCTACACACCAAATAGTCAATCACGACAACAATTATATCATATATCGATATGATAATCCATCAAATATCAAAATATCTGAAATCAAATAAATACTGTTGAGGAATCCAGTTGGATCCCTCCAACCTGTTTCCTGCATCCACAAACATTAGCACAATACCAATTCCGCTCCAGTACGGAATTATCGCGGTATATGGGATTTAAAATATTATCCGCTTAATAGACGGCGCAATAGGGTCTCATCCGCTATACAAATGCGGGAAATCAATAACTGCAATATATACATATGCCAATATATATATATTGTTATTATATATAATACCAATTTCACTGTTTATGAAATATTCGCGGTATATGTTTTTAATAAATAACATCCGCTTACTAACGGTGCATAATGTCTATTTTAACAATCAATAGATAACAATCATCATTCAAACATGCATTCAAGTATTTTAAATCTAACTATTTAAAATAAAAATCGAAACTAATTCGATTGAGTGAGAAGTTCTCACCCTGATTTCAATTTCGTTTTAGCGATTTATTTCGAATAAAATTAAACGGACGTTTAATTTTACCCGAAATTCTCACTAACTCCAAACGACTCCAATCCAATTCCATAGCATAGTGCTTGTCCATACGATTCCAACGCAACTGATTTCGCGCGTTTTCGACCTCGTATGAAAAAGATATGCATTTTACAAGTTTCACGATTTTTATATTCATAAATTTACAATTAAACTTTTATTTTTAAACCTACTCTCATCATCACCCTTGGATCCAAGTCCCCCCCATCTGGACCGTGCTTCCCTTCTTCTCAAACTCGCGTCTTCTTCCTACAGCAAGCGCCGAACCCAACCTCAAAAATTAGGGTTTAAATTTGCACCAAACACAAACCACTTCACATCGATCAGGAGCTTCCACCTCGAAGAGCATGACACGAGCAACACTCGGCCAAGACATGGTGGCACTCGGCTCCCCTTGTGCTCTGAAATGCATGCGCAACATCAGGGAAACGCGGCCTCCTATCTCACAAAATACAGCTCCATTCGCGATCATATCCGTTGAATATGTAGAGTTCGAGACGCTCTACAACTTTCATTTAGAGAGTTTCTTGAATTACTTGATGGATTTGAAGAAATATGGGGATGAAGTTGAGATAATTTCGGCCCTTGATAACTAATGGTGGCGGCTGATGATACAAGCTAGGGTTTAGAATTTTTTTTTATTTTCTTGTGAATTTATGGTCTATTTATAGGGAAACGAGCGACACTATTCATCCGGGTTTTCCGAACTCCGATTTACGCGCCGTAACCAGCGTTTCTAGGGTTTACCCCACGTTCCAGACACAATGGAACAGGTTTCGAAAGCTATTTCAGTCATCTGTGCGAGATATGGCAATAAACGTTCAATTATATTAAACCGATTTAAACGATTTTCTAGGCGTTTTAATTTGTACCGGACAAACAGTAAATCCGATTGACACGAAATTTGAAACCATACGATAATATCACATTACGGATCCGATGAAACTGGTTTCGTCCAATTCTGAGACTGTTCGAAAATTGGCTAATTTCACTAGTCGATTTAATATTAAAATATTCAATTTTCACAATTAAACTTTTAATTCAATTTTAAAAGTTCTAAAATATCATTCTAACTTCAATATGATAAAATAAAATTTTACAAATCATTTTCAATCATATTTAACTCAATTTTCAATTATTTCCATAATTTAACATATTAAATTATTGATTTAATTATTCAATTAAATCCAATTATTCAAAATAAAATTTATTCGACTTATAAATTTCACTTATTAATATTTAAAATTAATTAAATATTCAAATTTTAATTACTAAAATTCCTGGGTCGTTACAATCTTCCCCCCTTAAAAGAATTTCGTCCTCGAAATTATCAAGTAAGAAAAGTTACAGAATCTATTAACTTTCCCAAAATTCATAGTTAAATTTCTTACAATAACTTTACTAAGTTTTCAAATCATACTTAGTTATCTTTTCAAAAACAACTACTATTGTTTGACTTTCAATTTCAAATCAAAATTATAGTTTTCAAAAATTTTTCCAATTTTTCTCAATAATATTCTAACGCCTTAAATTTCCGGAAAAATTCGCCATAGTCTCCTTTGCGCGGCTTGATCCGAAAAAAAATGACAGTATATATATATCACAAATATACATCTCATCAAGTAATGAGACATCCCGCAGGGAAAAAAGTATAAAAGTACGATATTTAATCCGAGATATGTACCTTATATTTTATTAACAAGCATATACGGCTAATATAGCGCGAAAGCGAGCTCCAAATGCGAAGCAAACGCGATCCGCACCTACTAAACACTCAACAAACAACATGAGAATCATGCATATAGACAATAGTATCAATATACAACATATAGCAACAATATAACTATATATGTCAACATAACAAATGTAGGAAAAGCAATAAATTCAACCATCAACCAACTAGCATTCATAACCAATAAATATTCATTCATATTCTCATTTATATTCAATGAAATAGGTTTTCAATTCAATCACATTTGATTCGTTAACAGTGGATGTTTTTACTAACATTCATTTTCAATTAGTTTATATTCACTAATTCATATTCAAGTTGGTTCACTTCCAAATCAAATTCAATTTTATTTAAGATTCACTTAACTTCCAATTGAATTTCAATTACTTTAGCCTTTAATTTCATTAATACTTAATGAATTATATACAATCAACTAGCAATCATATAACAACCAATGTTTATCAATTGCAACCAAATTCCTTTGCTTTCAATTGGTTTGATTAATTGATTTTTCATTCAATTATTCAACTTCTAATAACATTAGATTTTAATGAATTAACACTTACATTCATTATTCCATATCAATTTTATTTACATTCAATTGATTTAAATTCAATCCTTTAATCAAATTTAATTTCTAAAGTTGAATTTCATTTATAAAACTCAAGTTCACATTTATCACTTAACTTTATTAATTTACTTTGATACCAATATCAACTTCATTCAACAACTCTTAAGTTATACTTCCATTTTATAAACATCACTTGTTTTTACTTAACTTAAATTCCCACTTATAAAGAAATTCAGATTCCAATTCTAAAGTAAATTTCTATTTAACTTTAACCAAGGTCAAATTTCATTATTTATTCAAACTCATTTTTTTTTATATAAGTTTATTTTACAACTGTAAATCACTTTAATTATAATTCAATTCTTATAATTCATTATACTTATATAATTATCCTTTTATTTAGATTATTCAAACAACCAAACAATCTACTTATATACACTTTAATAATTCTGAAAAATTATTCCTTTATATATAAAATATACTCGAGGTAAAATTATTTCATTTACCCAATTTAAAACAATATTATGTCGAATTGTTCTATTCAAGTGTTTATAAACCCCTTCGGCATAGTTTTGCAGACCACGCTGACGAAAGTTCATATGCCACTCAATAAACCAATCATCACAATATAAAACAATTTTATATTCACTAACAAATACGCACTCATATCTATTATTACACTCAAACTCATTCTAGAGTACTACTGACTCTATCTCTAATGAGTAATACTCAACAGAACCATGGTTGTCGCTTAACCATATGCTCTGATACCAGATGTAAGGACCCGATTCTTCGACTCCCGAATATCGACATCAATACGTCCACTGTATCAACTGCCGAGGAATCGAATGCCGAAAAACCGAACACTTAGGGTTTTAAAAAGAAGAAAGAGGCAGAAGAAGAGATAAGAGATAGAAAATAGAGAGAAAAGAAAATAGAAAATAAAGAAAACAGCAGAACAACAACAGAATCTCACAATTCGCAGCGGAACAACATATAATACATAAATGAATAATCTTTAAACAAAAAACTATATCAGTTATTACATTTCATTACATCATATCATCATCAGAGTGTACAACATCAAACAACAACAAACAGCGGAAAGAAATACTATATACTAGTAATACGCCATGCCATCCAACTTGCCTCCAGCAACTCTAGAATATCCTGATAAACCTTAACTCTTGACTGCCCGTGTGGAAATTGGTGGGCACCCAGAGTTTAGAAAGGAAAACAATAAACTCCGAGTCAGTCATGTGACTGGTGTGAGAACTCAAAACAGTTTATTTATCTTTGAAAACAAAATAGAGGAATATTTTTAAAGTCAATTCGCAATGCTTTTAAAAATGAGACTACCATAAGGCCTCCCGCACACACACACACAATGCAAACGTAGAATCGGAGGAGATTTCTCCTTATGATAGTCAAAGATGCTTGATACGCATTAAAAAGAACATTTGATATTATTACTAGTGCATAGTGTAGAGAAAAATTCATTTCGAAAGTAGAATATAAATCTTAGCCAGCATAGACATTTCGAACTATGCCTACTATAGCTAACTATGTTCAATAGCAGGTTACCGCCACATTCCATAGCAGGTTATACAACTAAAACCGTACAAGTCTCATATTGTTTCTTTGGATTTCCAACGAATGATCAGGCCAAGGAACTTCCCATTGCCACATGAGAATGCCTCTGGAAGGACTTCCCCGAGAACCAAACCGGATCTCTACCAACACAAGGCCGGGTTACCCCTAACTGATACTGACTGAATATGCCATCCCCCGGTCCTTTAGGACCTTTCACCGAGCGCTCGTAATCAATTCACACAATCATAAAGTGTTTTCAACATGAGTAAGTATCTGGGCTCCATACCATGATACCACCCTTTTCCAGAAGGAAATGCACATACCCTAAAGGGCGCTACCCCTCATAACCTTGCCGCATCTTTCCTGTTTTGACCATTCCGGGGTGTGAGGCTCGACGAAGTCACGTCCACAAAAACATACTTTATACAAAAGCCATGCTTTGGGTCAACAAATGATCATAGAAATGATCACCAAGATAGACGATCAAATAAATGATCCTATCACAAATAATCAACAGAATGATCATTTCACAGCAACACTCAGCATGTCACATTACCAAATTGGGAATATATCGCTGATAACCATCAACTATATAACCTCTGAGCTCGTACGTCTCAGAGAAGGGTGTTAAGCTAAAAGAATAAATTCTCCGCCACCAACAGAAATATATTTGAAAGAAATCTGCTTTATATCTAAATTTGTAATGTCAGACATACAATCCATACAAGTCTGTTCCGGGCTCGAACAGAACCGAAGGCACTTACAAAGAAGTCCTTGCAATCCGGATATCCACAATCCTGATCGGATTCACCATCACATATGGAGAACTCTATACCGGAGCAACTCGGTGCAGAGTCAATCGACAGGTCATCCTATCGCTCTCGCAAATACCCGGTCTTTAACACCGATCTTCAATGCTATCCATTACGTCGTATCACTATTCGGAATGGGTAATCCGAATAACGAGCGCACTAATTTAAAAATAAGTGTAGCATTCAAATTCAAGCAAATCATAACAAATAGCTTTCAAAGGTAAATATTGATAGTCAGTTATTGAACTATCAATGGATATGCACACATCACCAGATTCTAAACAATTTTCCAAATTATTTATTTCCCAAAAATATCTTTACAAGATATATAATTTTCAATACCTCAAAAATAAATCAATATTTATTTTTAAACAGATTCCACTTTCTTTTGTAAATTCCTTAGTGAATTTATATTCCAAAATATCCATGCATAGACGATTTCAATTATTCATTTCAATTTATCTTCAAAAAGATAAATTCTCTAATATTCACTTTATATTGGAAAACATTTCCATACTTATTTATTAATAAGTAATTCACAAATCCATTTATTTTCAACACTTGGAAAATATTCAATATACTTAAATCGAAATTAAGTATATATTTCATTCTTTAAGGAAATCATTCTCTTAAACATATTTATTTGGGCCAAAACGAATGTTGCGTAAAACATCGTTACGACAACCCAAAATCACTAGTATAGGGATTCGAAATTAAAATAGATATATAAATCCCAATACTATACAAAACATCACCTTTCGGAAATCATTTACTATAACAATAGTGTTATAGTCCACCATTTCCTTTTATTTCTCGAAAACATCTATTTCAACAATGAATGTCGAAATCTATGGTTTCGAATCTCAACACGTTTTGAAACATCATTAGATCGTTTTAATTCTATTTAAAACACCAAATTCAAAACATTTTCTTTAACATATTATTCACTATTCAAAAACGTGAATATACTACGTTAACCAATTTCATCATTTCTATTCATTTTACTTTAAAGGATTATTCACTGTCTAAAACATGAATATAACTCCATAAATATGTTTCAACAATTTACTTATCAAAATAAGTCGTTTGCGAATTTATAAAACAACGTTTATAAATTCCATTTCTATTTATCTTATAACATCTTTCTTTATAAATTTTCTTTATTAACCTATTCACTTTATATCTCAATTATGAACCAAAAGTCCATATTATAAGTTAAACACTTATAATTTATTTCTTTGCAAAATCGTTCCTTTAACTTCCCAAATTATAAATCTTATAACTTATAAGATTTATTTATTTATCCAAAACCATTCTTTTAATAACTTTGCAAATTTTATAAACCTACTGCTTATAAAATTCCTTTCATAACTTCACCGTTTATAATTTTATAAATTTCATTCAATTATGAAATTCATTCACAATTCATTCTAACACTTATAAAAACTCGTTTTATAATTCCAATACTTTAATTTATAAATATCAATTTATAAATTTCTTATATAAATCACCATTATGATTTATTAAATAATCAAATTTCATAAATCCTAATTTTAAACTTTTTATAATAAATTCGGAAATCCCGATTTACACTATTTTATAACATTAAAATTTATACGTTTATTTATTTAATATGAATCAATTCCAAAATATTTTATAAACGTATACCTTCAAAAATCACTTTAAAAACATTTTAATATTCCAAAATTTGGACCAATGATGCTACACACCAAATAGTCAATCACGACAACAATGATATCATATATCGATATGTTAATCCATCAAATATCAAAATATCTGAAATCAAATAAATACTGTTGAGGAATCCAGTTGGATCCCTCCAACCTGTTTCCTGCATCCACAAACATTAGCACAATACCAATTCCGCTCCAGTACGGAATTATCGCGGTATATGGGATTTAAAATATTATCCGCTTAATAGACGGCGCAATAGAGTCTCATCCGCTATACAAATGCGGGAAATCAATAACTGCAATATATACATATGCCAATATATATATATATATATATATTGTTATTATATATAATACCAATTTCACTGTTTATGAAATATTCGCGGTATATGTTTTTAATAAATAACATACGCTTACTAACGGTGCATAATGTCTATTTTAACAATCAATAGATAACAATCATCATTCAAACATGCATTCAAGTATTTTAAATCTAACTATTTAAAATAAAAATCGAAACTAATTCGATTGAGTGAGAAGTTCTTACCTTGATTTCAATTTCGTTTTAGCGATTTATTTCGAATAAAATTAAACGGACGTTTAATTTTACCCGAAATTCTCACTAACTCCAAACGACTCCAATCCAATTCCATAGCGTAGTGCTCGTCCATACGATTCCAACGCAACTGATTTCGCGCGTTTTCGACCTCGTATGAAAAAGATATGCATTTTACAAGTTTCACGATTTTTATATTCATAAATTTACAATTAAACTTTTATTTTTAAACCTACTCTCATCATCACCCTTGGATCCAAGTCCCCCCCATCTGGACCGTGCTTCCCTTCTTCTCAAACTCGCGTCTTCTTCCTACAGCATGCGCCGAACCCAACCTCAAATATTAGGGTTTAAATTTGCACCAAACATAAACCACTTCACATCGATCAGGAGCTTCCACCTTGAAGAGCTTGACACGAGCAACACTCGGCCAAGACATGGTGGCACTCGGCTCCCCCTTGTGCTCTGAAATGCGTGCGCAACATCAGGGAAACGCGGCCTCCTATCTCACAAAATACAGCTCCATTCGCGATCATATCCGTTGAATATGTAGAGTTCGAGACGCTCTACAACTTTCATTTAGAGAGTTTCTTGAATTACTTGATGGATTTGAAGAAATTTGGGGTTGAAGTTGAGATAATTTCGGCCCTTGATAACTAATGGTGGCGGCTGATGATACAAGCTAGGGTTTAGATTTTTTTTTTATTTTCTTGTGAATTTATGGTCTATTTATAGGGAAACGAACGACACTATTCATCCGGGTTTTCCGAACTCCGATTTACGCGCCGTAACCAGCGTTTCTAGGTTTTACCCCGCGTTCTGGACACAATGGAATAGGTTTCGAAAGCTAATTCGGTCATCTGTGCGAGATATGGCAATAAACGTTCAATTTAAATTAAACCGATTTAAACGATTTTCTAAGCGTTTTAATTTGTACCGGACAAACGGTAAATCCGATTGACACGAAATTTGAAACCATACAATAATATCACATTACGGATCCGATGAAACTGGTTTCGTCCAATTCTGAGACTGTTCGAAAATTGGCTAATATCACTAGTCGATTTAATATTAAAATATTCAATTTTCACAATTAAACTTTTAATTCAATTTTAAAAGTTCTAAAATATCATTCTAACTTCAATATGATAAAATAAAATTTTACAAATCATTTTCAATCATATTTAACTCAATTTTCAATTATTTCCATAATTTAACATATTAGATTATTGATTTAATTATTCAATTAAATCCAATTATTCAAAATAAAATTTATTCGACTTATAAATTTCACTTATTAATATTTAAATTAATTAAATATTCAAATTTTAATTACTAAAATTCCTAGGTCGTTACATTAGGTACATTAGTTTTTACAAACGTGCATCAGTGGTGGCGGAGACGACAACTTCTCTTAGCTTAACACCCTCCTTGAGACGTATGAGCGTAAGGGTTGTATTTTTGTAGAAGGCAATTAGTACTCAACAGAAATGGCCATGTGGCATTCTAAGTGATGTGATTGTGATATGTGAAAGGTATATGTGAAAGGTAATCTGCACAATTTGTCCATTGTGGATTGATTCCTCAACTCCCATAAAGCATGTTTCCTACACATCAAACAATTTAGGTAGACAGCTTGAATTTGAACATTGATTATATGCAGACTCATAAGACAATGATGATCTGAATATTTCTAAACTAGTATTAACAAACATAGCCATTTTAAAAAAAATTCAAAAATCAGATTATGAAACTTTGAAAACCTTGCTCTGATACCAAATGCGATAAATGTGGATTAAGGATCTTAAGGCTAGAATAAACACTAGAGGGGGGTGAATAGTGTTTTAGAGAATTGTTAAATCTTTTTGAGTTTTTGTTAATTTGAACATAAATGTATGCAATATTCAGACACAGATATGATCATAGAATCAAACACAGATGCAAATATAAAGTAAAAGTAGTAAAGGAAAGAACACACCGGATTTTATACTGGTTCGAAGTTACCCTACATCCAGTCCCGCACACAAGTATGGATTTCCTTTCAAAAAACAATCTTTACAGTTACACCTTCAATTTCAAGGCAACGAGGTACACCCTCCAGAATCTAAATCCTCTGGGTAGAGATACTTGATTTCCCTAGCAACAAGTTCACCCAATTGATTTTCCAAGGCTACAATCATACCTTATCTCGCTTGATTGATTTCCAAGGCCACAATCACACATTTTCTCGCTAAGTTGATTACAAAAAGCCTATAACTCTGAATAGCACTGAGGATCTAGTTGAGATAGTGATAGAGAATCAAACCAGAGATAATCTGGTTAGATTTAATGTTGATTTCGGCAGAGTAATGGTAAGAATATGTATATAGAAATTTGAAAGAAGAAGAGGAGTGAAAAACAAGAAAAACTGAATTAAAATTCATCGAAACTAACCCCTATTTATAGAAAAACAACAGCCATGTCCATTCGTGAAGAATTATGACGAATAGACACTTCTTTTGAAATTTGAATTTTGAACTCAACTGACACCATGTCGACATGGGGTACTTGAGTATGTCGACATCCCAAAAGGATTTTTGGTGTTTTGATTTTCTTTGAAAATAACCTTTATCTTATATTAAAATTATTTTAAACTTTATAAATATACTTGACATAATTAAAATACATAAGTAAATATAAAGAATAATATATATATATATATATAGAATTTTACTATAATTTTATATTTAAACCTAAATATACAAATATTAAAAAATTAAATATACTTTTATTTTAAAAGATAGTTTAAAACTAAGGATAATTTGATTTTCAAATTCAAGATTATTTTGAGGCTAAAAGTATTTGAAATCAGGATAGATGTTTTGATGCTTTTTAAAAGGAAGGTTTTGAAATAATTTTGAAAACAGGATATAATTTTGAAAAATCATTTTGAATAAAAAGTTAGTGGATATAAAACAATGTTCCACTAGATTTTTCATAGGTTCCATCCTACTTAGGATTCCATCCCTTTAACAGACTCGAAGTGGATTCCATTCCACGAATAAATTGGATTTTAAGATGCCAGTGCTTTTCTAGGAGTTTTAACAAAATTTCTAATTAAAAAATAATAAATTACTTGAACTCTTGAATTCTTGATAATCTTGATACTCATGAGTTTTCAATCTTGATATCTTGAATCTTTATACTGTACAATCTTCATTCTTGTTACCTGCATGGTTAAATCCTGCATATACATATATATCTAAACTTATACTATTAGTATTTGTATTTGATAATCTATTCTAAGGTTGTTGTCATCAAAACCATCATCTCACGGACTAACAAAGATGCATCGAGACTGGATATCGATGTATCCGTTGAGACTAGAGTATATAACGCTCTCCAAATGTTGGACAGTGTATTACTCATGACTACTAGGGGCACCAAGGGGTTACGTACTGATAGTTGTTGGATAACTATAGAACGACTCACTCAATAGTTTTATGTTGGTTAATATAACTAAGGTCAAAGGAAAAATAATCGATGTGACTAATTTACACAATTCTTTCGACTTGAGAATACTGTCAACCTTCAATATGAAAACAATCTGCTTTGACTATAATCAAATCATGGAATGACATCCATCAAGTGATTGTAGTTGGGTAGAGTGGAAGTATTGGAAGGAAGATAATATTCATGAGAGGATTTGTCACTTCATTTATATGAGGTTAGTATCATGGTAAACTCAAGTCAACTCTAATTGTTATTATTGAGCCAAGGAATTTTGTTTTTGTACTATAGAGTTGAATATGGACAATATTGGAATTTTGACCATTACAAATTCTAGAAATCCAAAGTAATATAGTTTTTGACGAAGAGAAATGGTGTATATAAATGTCACTAACGAGTAATGCTTATTAAATTAAATAAGATTTTATTGAAAATGAATAAATAATAAATTTGGCCATAATCTCATACTACTTGCTAAGTGACGTGTTAACGTGGTGTTAATTGCTGACCAAATTTACATCCAAGAGTTACAGGACTGAAATGATGAATTCCCTTAAGAGCGAATGATTTAATTTGTTTACAATTGTTATAAATAAGTTAAATAAATTAATATTTATGAAATATTAATTATAAAATTTGAATATGGTTTGAGAACTAAAAATTGTTATATATTTTTAATAGTTATAAATGTACCAATCGATATACGATATCGATAAGCGATTAAATTAGGTATTATTGCATAGCATTTTGGCTTGGGATTAAATGGATTTAAAACCCATCATTAGGGCTACAAATTTTTGTTTTGACAAGTTATTGGAGGGGGATAAAACTTAGGATTAGGCCAAGAGATGTATGGCTAGGAGAGAATAGGTAATGAGATTGTCCTAATATCTCTCTTGTACAAGGCTATATATATGGATATCTAAACCTTCGATCAAAAAAAAATTGACCGCCATAATTATCAAGTTTACTGGCCGAAATTAATTCCCATATCAGTTCTAAGAAGGTCAAATCAATTCAATTTAAGTAAAAGCACCATTTGATTAAGAAAGGTCGACAATTTCAGAATTGCAATCTGACAGATGGAGCACAACTAGAGAAAGGAATTCATTGATTCAAGTGGACTCAAAGCCATTATCAATTGGTATTTTATTTATATATAACAGTAATCATATCATATTTTATGATTTAATGTTGAGTAATCCCAAATCTGTATATATATTAATGTTGTATATCTAGTTAGGTGAGACTTTCGTAGGTACATGTAGTTCTCACAAATTAATTTGGTTATGTGCATGATTATATTATTATGTGTTATAATATATGTATAAAAAAATCTAATTTGCTGTAAAAAAATTAAATTTTTTCATTATTAATTATTTTTATGTATATTGATATACTAATTTAAATATAAGCTAATGTATATTCTAAAACTATAACTGTATATATCTATAATCTATAAATAGCCTAGAATTTTCTTTATACTTATTTGTACATAACATGGATTATCAAATTCGAAAATAATTTTTTTATATATATAAATCATTTTAAATTATCTTTTATTGATTATTTGAATTATTTATTATATTTTAAAAAAATTTGCATTTAAAATTAGATTTTATATTTTTTAAAATTACTACATCTATGTAGAAACTTATGGGAAAATTTTCATAATTTTTGTTAATAATATTTTTAATAATTAAATTACTTTGTTTGAACATTTCTTTCATTTATTAAAAACAATATTTTATTTCAAAAAATCGTAAAAAAAATTCAACCTATATTTTTTGATCCTAAATATTTTTTAATTTTAAAATTAGATTTTTTTAATAATTACTACTAATATTTTTAATTATTATGATCAAAAGTATTTATTATAAAAATATATAATAATGATAAATTATAAAATTATTACTTTATGTTTGTTATGCTAATTTCGATGTGGAAATAATTTTAATATATATATATATATATATATAGTTTAAGTATTTGAATGCAATTAATTATTCATATATATACATTTTATTTAACCTTATATATATTAATTTTAATTATTATATATGTGTATGTATAATTTTATATGTTTAATTATGTGTGTATATATTTACACAAATGTTTTAAATTATATATGTATGTGTGTGTGTGTGTGTATATTTAACTTTGTGACTTTTAGTTATAAAATATATTTTAAATATATGTATACGTATTTATATAAATATACTTTGTATTATAGATTTATGCACATATTTAGACAATATACAATTTATAGGAAATGAGCGAATGTTTATGTTCCGATGTAATTCCCAACATTTACATACGGGCATGTTATACCCTTCACGGATTATTATGTTGCACATGCACACACATATTTATATGTATATGACATATGTATATATAAAAATTAAATCATTCAATTTACTTTACATTACAAAATAATTAAATTTAAATAAAATACATGATTTTATTTAAAACAAATTTAAAGTTGTTCTAAATGAATTAGACTTCATAGGCCAAATAAAGATCCAATAGGATAAAAAAATTAAAATACACCCACCACTACTGCTGCAGGCTGGCCCAGTTCCAACAGTTATATCCTAATCAAAATAACAACCATGAATCAGGTATAACCCATAACCAATCCAAACACAGAAAACGAGATGATAAACATGATTATTCACTTTGATTAGTTGATTGGAGAATGAGATACTTTCCTAGCTTTAATTCCTTAGCTTATTCTTTAATTTAAACTCTTCCTAGAGCTTTTAATGGCCGGCCGAAGTTGGTGAGGAGTTAAGAATGAGAAAGTGGAATTTTATTAAGGTGGAGGGAGAGATATATAGTAAGAAGTTCAGCCCCATTTCCAAATTTACCCTTAGGAAACTTCCTCCTTTTAAATTTAGTTCAGTCTTATTTTAGTTCATTCATTAAGACATGACCATTGGATTTATTAATCTCATCTTCCTAATTATTCACATTATTCTTTTCAAGGTATCCAATTAAATATCCCGAATAATGTTAATTAAAATTCAGGGACATTATAGAAGACCGTCATTCTAAAGGACGTATTGCACACTCCAGAGATGAGAAAGAATCATGTTTTAGGTTATTTTCTTAATAATGCCGGTTTTACATAGACTATTGGGGCTGATATGTACACAATCACTACGAATGGTATGTTTGTGGATAGGGGTTATGCAACCGATGGTATGTTTAAATTGAAAGTTGAATGTAATAAAATGTCTACTTCTGCTAATATGTTATGCGATTTTATTATCTGGCACTCCGGATTATGTTATGTGAATAAACATATAATTCATAACATAAGCACCTTAGATCTTATCCCTAAAATGTCACAAACTTATTTTGATAAATGTGAATTTTGTAGTCAAGCAAAAATCACTAAGAAACCACATAAATTAGTTGATGTAGAGTTTCTGAACCTTTAGATTTGATTCATTCTGATATATGTGAGCTTGATGGAACCTTGACTAGACCTGGACACAGTTACTTTATCGCTTTTACTGATGACTATTCTGATTTTACTTATGTATACCGTATGAAAAATAAAAGTGATGCATTTGATATGTTTAAATCATTTAAAACTGAAATTGAAAATCTATCTAATAAGAAAATTAAGAGACTTCGTAGTGATAGAGGAACAAAATATGATTCTGGTTTATTTCTTGATTTGTATAAATTACATGGTATAATTAATGAGAGAACTGCAACTTATTCACCTGAAATGAATGGTAAAGATGAAAGGAAAATAAAACATTTACCGAATTAGTTTTAGCTATCTTATTGAATTCGGGTGCAGCCAAATATTGGTGGGGAGATATTTTATTAATTGTATGCTATGTATTGAATAGAATCCCTAAATCAAAAAGTAAAATCTCACCATTTGAAATTTCAAGAAATTGTAATTCAAATGTGTCTTATTTTAGAACTTTAGTATGTTTGGCATATGTTCATATACCAGACCCTAAGAGAATAAAATTAGCAAGTAGAGTATATGAGTCTGTATTTATTGGCTATGCTATTAATAGCAGAGCATATAGATTTTATGACTTGAATACACATAATACAATAGAATCTAATGATGCCGATTTTTACGAATTGAGATTTCCTTTTAAATTGAGGAATAGCGGGGGAACATCAGGTAATACCATGCCTATTAGAATAAAAATTAACGAGTCTTCTAAAAATGAACCTAGAAGAAGTAAAAGAGTAAGAACCGCAAAAGATTTTGGTTCATATTTTTGTGCTTTTACTATAGAGGAGGATTCCTTAAGCCTCCAAGAGACCTTATCTTTCTTAGATGCTGATTTTTGGAAAGAGACTATAAATGATGAAATGGATTCTGTGGAATCCAATAAGACTTTGCACTTAGTAGATCTACCATCTGATTGTAATTCTGTAGGCTATAAATAGGTACTTAAAAAGAAACGAAAATCTGATGGCACAGTTGATAAATATAAAGTCTGTTTAGTAGCTAAGGATTTAAGCAAAGAGAAAATGTAGACTTTTTGACACCTTTTCACCTGTAACTAGGATTACATCTATTCGAGTACTAATTTCACTTATATCTATTCACAATTTAATAATACACCAAATGGATGTTAAAACTTTCCTTTTAAATGGTGATTTAGAAGAGGAAATTTATATGGATCAACCTGAAAGATTTATAGCTCATGGTTAAGAATATAAAGTTTTCAAGTTAGATAAATCATTATATGGCTTAAAAAAAGCACCTAAATAATGGCATGAAAAATTAGATAACTTAATAATCTCACATGGTTTCAAAGTTAATGAAAGTGAAAAATGCATTTACTAAAATATGAGAACGACATTTGTACTATCATATGTCTGTATATAGATGACCTACTTATTTTTGAGTCAAACATTCATGCCATAAACTCGGCTAAATCTTTATTAAGGGCCAATTTCGATATGAAAGATGTAGGTTAAGCAAGTATAATCCTTGGTATTAAGATTATTAAGTTCGAAAAGGGACTTTCTTTGGATCAATCTCATTATATTGAGAAGATTCTAAAGAAATATAGTTACTTTGACTGTAAACCTGCATATACACCATATGATCCTAGTGTAAAGATATTTAAGAACATTCATGAAGGTGTAAGACAGCCTGATTATGCGAGCATCATTGGCAACCTTTGGTATGCCATTGATTGTACCAGACCTGACATTGCCTATGTCGTGGGATTATTATGTAGGTTTACTAGTAGACACAGTATAGAAAATTGGCATGCTATTGCAAGGGTCATGAGATACCTAAAGCGAACCATGAACCTTCGGTTACATTATGAAAATTTTCCAGTTGTCCTTGAAGGTTACACCGATGCAGACTGGAATACTTTATCCGATGATTCAAAAGCAACCAGCAGCTATATTTTTAGCATTTCTAGAACAGTTGTTTTTTGAAAATCCAAGAAGCGGACTATTTTGGATCAGTCTACTATGGAATCTGAGATGATAGCACTAGCCACGGCTAGTGAAGAGGCAGAGTACTTAACAAATCAGCTAGCTGAGATTCTTCAATGGAAAAAATCGATACCAGCTGTATTGATCCATTGTGATAGTACAACGGCTATTGCAAAAGTACAGAGCTGTTATTACAATGGTAAGAGACAATAAATACGTCATAAGCACAGTACAGTTAGAGAGCTACTCTCATCAGGTGTTGGTGAAGTGGATCACAAATGCATTGATGAGAATTTGGCAGATCCTTTGACGAAAGGACTGGCCAAGAGAAAGTCCTTGGAACTTCTAAAAGAATGAAACTATTGGTCTTAGATTGTTGAGTCACGCACAATGTTAACCCGACCAAATGACTGAAGATCCCAAGAACTAGATTCAATAGGTAAGAACAAGTTGTGAAGTGATATTAGTTGAACATGCTATTTTTATATTAAGAAGCATGTATTATTGAAGTGATTCGAGGACGAGTTAATGGAAACTCTTAATGAGATCTATACTCTATTTGGAGTGGAGTACCTACCTTCAAGAGTACTCTTGATAGAATCACTTGTGTGAATATGGAAATGTGGATGTTTCCTATCGAGTTTTGGGCAAAATTCCTAAAGCATTCACTAAACTGGGATAGATGTGCATGACCATAAATGTACAGGCTTATTTGATTGCACTTTAGAAAGATTGTGTGTGCTTTGATGTCAGAAGTAGTGTTCAAAACAACGTATCACTCTAGTAAAAACAGAATCTCATCCACTATGCAAAGTTCAAGTCGAAAGACACCTTTGTTTATGCACAATCTTGTGTTTTCAGATACTACTTGAAAAAATATTTTAAAAAAATTCAAGTGGGGATTGTAGGAAATGCTTTTATTTATGAGGCGAGTTTATTAAAAAAAGTTAATGATAATTTATTTATGAACCATTATTATAATTGAGTCATTGCAAGATTATAACGGTAATATATTTTTGAATCATTATTGTAATTGAGCCGTTGCAAGTTTATAACGGCAATATATTTATGAACCATTATTATAATTGAGCCGTTACACTTACACAATGGTAATATATTTATGTGACATTATTATTGAGCAGTTACAAAAGCTAATGGTATTGCAATATTATTTTAAATGAGAATAAATTAAAATCCATTAACATTCCATCACGTTAGTGACGTGTACAATTTCAATATTGTTTATTTAAATGATGGATAGACAGAAGAGAAATTGTAAGAATAACTGACATTTTTTGTTTTCTTCTTACTTCAACAAAACTAAACACCTTGAGTAATATTTCAAAGTGCAAATAAGAATCGACTTTGTCGATGCAAACAGATTGATATTTCTTCAGATTAGAGACGTTTTATCTTAGAGGTGACATTTGTTTTTCAGAACTGTTTTGCACTTTTGAGCAAAACGCCGAAACGTTTTCAAGAGAATGACAACATACACGACCCGGTCGAAGTTCATTGTTTCCAACAAATACGATTTAATGCAAATGAATTATTCATGTAAATACAAAATAAAGACCTAGTTCAAAAACAAATAAAAGGATTTTATCTAAAATTTCCTGTACACTCCGCTGCCAATGCACTTGATCTTACATAATGCACATAGGATTCCTATCTTTCGATTTTCCTTGACCTCAGCAGTTCTTTGATTTTGAAACCCCATGATTTTTCACTGCTTAGATATAGCAACAGTTATAATACATCGACTCCATACATATGAAGTACCGAATATAACATCTGATAATAATGTCTCGTACATATAAATAAAGGTCTGTCATTTACTACAATATATCATCATTCCGCTTCGATCCCAAAATAGTGTGATCCTGAGCTATTCCCAAAAGCTACACATATCTCAGCCTACTCGATCGATCGAGTATCCGAACAAACATCTAGACTCAGGGTCTAAGGTATTTTCAGGTACTAACTCTATTTGTTGTGGACCCTTCACAAAGTTCTTGGATTACGATGAATGTTACGCATCACAATGATGGGTATGAGTTTGCGCACAGTCCTTGACGTATATCGTTGTGTTAAAAACTTGTGGTAGGATATCTATGTTCACCCACATTTATGTATTTGGCCACTTTCCTTACCATAATATGATTGCGCCGGTCACATTATATTTTGTGTTGACTCGTTGATTACCTAAAGTCCAAGTTGAGGTATATCTCTAGAAATACACTCTTATCTTCACTGTAGTCAGCTATTTATATTTTGGTTTCATATACAGTATTTTTGAGATTATACTCCTTTCACACCAGACTTTAAGTTTGATCCGCGTTTTGTCTCTGTTTGTTTTATGATAATTGTCGGATACTCGATCGAGCAGGCTAAGAGAAAGGTGGCTTTTGGGGATTGCTCAGGATCTCATTATTTTGGGATCAGAGCAGGATGATTATATTTTATTATACGCTTATAGAGGTATATTTTCTAGTATATGATAGATCAGAGTAGGATGATTATATTTTATTATACACTTATAGAGGTATATTTTCTAGTATATGATAGACATGTATTCGTATGTACGAGACATGTATTATCAGATGTTATATTTGACACTCCGTATGTATAGAGTCATGTATTATGACAATTGCTATATCTATCAGTTGCTTCCAATGTTGTGTCTCATATATGTATATCATGCTCTGGTCATATATTTTTGTACATTATATATTGTTGTTCGGTGTGAGATTCTGCTGCTACACCTTAATTAAATTAACCTGTATCAATTACAAAATTCTAAATTAACCCTGACAATCTGTTCTGTGGAAATCCAAGTTTTGTTGCCAAAAATTCCTGGGTTGTCACACAGCGGGTTGTTACACATTATGCCTAAAGCCATTGGTTCAAGCCATTATGCACAAAGTAGTTTGCTTTAAGTAGGTCGTTCTCTCTTTCTTTTGATTCATTTTCAGTCGAATCTGCACAGTTGCATGCATACGGTTACCAGCTTGTCCAGTTGCTTGTTCTCAGTGCTCTACAAAGTTCCAACCCATTTTGGTCAGCTTTATTGCCCGTTTCAACCTCAGTCGACAATAATGTGCTCATAATAGGATCATTCCCACATCATCAGATTTACATCCTAGTCCATAGCTCACTTCTTCTGTGTGACAGTTGCAGCCCTCATTAGAACCGCATCTTCTTCAGCTTCTATTCAAGGTCGTTTATCTTTCAAAGCTCAATAGATTCCTATATGTTTATCAGATTTCAGCCCTTGCTATTTGTACATGTTTCAACTTTAGTTCTGGCTAGATCTACAGCAAACTCTCCAGTTTTTCCATGTTTCAGTTTGTATATACTATATAGCCGGGCTTGTACATGTTCCAGTCATAACACTCTGCTTGCATAGCCATCTTTATAGTTTACGTATGCTTCACCGGTCCATCCTATACAAAACCAATGTAATCCTCTGCATTAGCATCAATTTGTTCACTGGTTCATATGTATATGTTTATTTAGGACCGTCAATGGATACCCGAATAATGCAAAATCCACCCGCATCAGCATCCGAAAAGCGGATAAATATCTGATATCCGAGAAAACCGATGCGGATACGAGGACATCTACATCCGAAAATTATATGTTCGGTTTTTGTCAAGACTATAGTTCAAATTATCAGTATTTTAGCGCAAAAGATATTCGTTAATTATTTTATTAAGTTAGTAGTTTATATTATATGCACTTAATGTTTTTTAACCGCTCGAAACTATTTACTATCATTATATTTGTTAACTCTTAACACTTCTGTAATGAATGAGATTGAAAAATATTTATGTTAAACTAAAATTTTCTTTTCATAATTCTTGATTTATCGGTCGTTAGCAGATAGGATAATTATCTGATATCCGTCCGTATCCGTGGATGCGGATATTCGATATCTGATAATGATTTCGAATGCGGATGCATTTGCAAATAGAACTATGCTTATTCTACTGCATTAGCATCAAACTACTGTGCTGCTACATTCAGAGATGAACTCCCATACTACAACCCAACACAATCAATGTTGTTCTCGATTCATACAATCATAACTTAGTAGTTATTATTATATTAATTGAAAGTTAAATGTCATTGTACTCTTGTGTATTAACTCAAGTTGAATACATAGTTGCGCTTAATCACAATAAGCTTTATATGAGCAACTCATAGTTGCTCATGGGAGTAGACAGTTATCTGACATGACAAAAACAAGCATTCTCTGATGATATGTTTGAAAACTGGTACAGGTTTGCATTGTTAATAAGTTTTCACTGGCGTATTAACTGTTTTTCCTAAATAGGCAGGATTGATAGGTGTGCGATTCCACTTATATGTATACAATAATATACTAAAAGAACAGAGTATTTGGAAGTTATTCGGACTTACACAACTCACATGAATCTCTAAAACACCATCTTAAACATGCAAGTCAACTTTTACCAACTTGGTACATGTCATTCATGCAGGCCCGGCCCAATGCACTATGTTGCCCTAGGCAAAAATGAAAGTTTAAGATGATAAAAATTGCTTAATTTTCAAACGCCAAAATCGAACCAAGGACACTTGCTTTGGAACCTACACACACAACGACTGTAATACAATACCATTTGAAAAATTTATAAACTAAAAGCCTATTATCTATCCAAATTCATGGATTGTTGCCCCTCCATCCTATTGCCCTAGGCGGCTGGCTTGGCAGCCTTACCCTAGGGCCGGACCTGCATTCATGCCTAACCATAATCTGATATGCGAATTATTTAAGTTCAAACCTATGCATGGTTTCGTTAATGGCTAAGAAAGATGGTCATTAAACATCATGGTGAAGACTGGTGAATTTCCATGAAAAATATACATGATATGTGAATTATGTAAGTTCAAACCTATGCATGGTTCTCATGTATCCATGTGTGTGTATATGTATATGTATATGTTATTGTAGTTTAGTTAATTCGATGAGATTTCTGTAGGTAATGTTTTTGTCATAGTAATGATTGGCTATGTACATAAATTTGACGTGTTATACATACTCATATATATTTCATTAATAATCTGATGATATATGTGCAAAATAAAAGTATTTTATTTTAATGTTATATAAGTTAATACATTTACATTTACATAAATCAATACATCTACACAATTTATATCAAAGTGATTATGTGTGTGTATTTGATCTAATAATTTTCTAATATATGTTAATATCTATTATGTATTTTAATATCCAAAAATAATTTTTTGTGTTATTATTATTATTTTTTCCATTATTTAATTATTATAAGATTTAATAAATTCATATAAAATAAATAACGTTTTGAAAATTTAGTTTATAATTTATAAAATTAGTTCATCATATCAAATTCTCTAGGAAATTTTTTTAGATTTTAGCATTTCTAAAAATTAAATTAAAATTGACTGTTTAGTAACTAATTAACTAAAAATATAATTTTATTCAAAATATTGTTGAAATTTGTCGCACTTAAAATATCATTCTAGATTTTAAAGAAATTTTAAATTTTAAATTTTATTATATAATTATTTTATAATATTTAATAAATAGTAAATTGACTAATTAATACATTATATATATATATTAAAATTATAGCAAACTTAGATCTGTAAATAATTTGAACTGAAAATAAATAAAACATAAAAATTAATTTTTATACACACATACGTACATACATATATACATACATACATACATATATACATACATACATATATATATATATATTATAATACAAATTTACATTTATTATTATTATTATTATTATTATTATATACACATCTCTACTACTAATAAAGAAAATTCGTTGAACTAATTTACTCGGTGTCTTTTTGAAATTTCAAAAATGCCATTGCTTTCCGTTTACATATTTGCGCTCAAACAAAATATCAACATATACAATAACACAAACAGTCCGTGTGCGAAGCACGGGCCCATACTAGTATTTATATATAATTATTTTATCTTAATTCGAAAGTGTGTGTGTATAAATAAGTAAAATAATTTATTTACATAAATATATATGATTTTATACGTACACATATTTGTTCAATTGTAATTAGTAATATATATAATACACACACACATATAATATTTTATATAATGAATATTTTTGTATACATATAAACACATACACATATATACACATATTATATATTTATGACTATAAGTATATGCACATATTTGGACGACATACAATACATATAGAATGAGCTAATATATCTATTGCGGTGAAATCTCAGCATCTATATATATACATGTATGTTATACCTTGCACAAATAACATGGTATACAAGCACATACATATACGCATGTATACTTATATATTAAGTAAAACTAAATCAAATAAATTTCAATCTATAATTTATGAATTTAAATAAAAAATATTATTTTATTTAAATCAAATTTGGAAATGTTCTAAATAAATTAAAATCCATAGACCCAATAATGATTCAATGGGATAAAAAAATTGAAATTCATTCATAACTTCCGCAGCTAGCTGACCCAATTCCAACATTTAATTGGAAGACTTTCTCTTTGTGGATTTCTGATGATGAGAAGGAAGTGGTAACTCTACTATTGGATGATGGGGACGATCTTGTCCTCCACAATAAAGGCGAATTTGGCACTAACAAACTCTGGACTGGGACCGAAGATATACCCGCTCACCATGCACTCCTGGTTATTGCTTAGCGCTCCTTGGTTGGTTCCATCATTATGCAAGTATTTAGCTCTGTGGTCTTCTTGTATATTTCCAGTGGTTTGTTATATTAATGTTGTTTTCTGCTATCCGGTTATGTTGTGATAGGCCTGGTCAATTTATTTGTGCTTATTTGATATTTGGTGAGGCATGTTGGTAGTTTATTGGGTAAGAGCTCATTGTCCCGTACTTTATTACCTTTTATATATGTATCTGTGTGTATATGCTTAGTAGGGTTGTATGATCATTGGATTATACATCCTTTATATATATAAAAAACTAAAATTTTAAACTTGGCTTAATTGGTTGGTTCGGTTTTCGATTATTAAAAATCAAATCCGATCAATAATCCAAATATATAATAAAACAGAAATGAAAACCAATTAACTAACAAAACCGAACCAAACTGAACAGACTTAATATAATTGTTTTGTTGGTTTATTCGGTTTTAACAAGTAAATGTTCACCCCTACATTCAACCAAACTTATCATTATGCCTGGCTACATAAGGCTACACTGCTAATCATTACGATTTACTGATCTCTTGTGCATTGTTATTTTCCAAACGTAATTGTTATTTTTGATGCCATATTGAATTTTTAGATCCATTCGTACATTTCTCCATCAAGGCAACATGGAGTATGATCAATATTCTTTTAAAGAAATATAATCTCTTTTGTGGCATACGATTAAACTTGTGTGTGTGTATAGACACACACATACATATTACTTTTTTACGATGCGAGGCTATTTTTTTTAACCAATGTTTTATTATCCGCGGACAATGCGATATATCTTGACATAGTCCTGTATGTGTATTTATATCATGTTGTAACTACGGGATTTTGCAAGTATTAGCATGCTTAGATTTAGATTATTGATCCTATTACACGGTATGGAAGTCAATTTACTGGTACTTTTCCAAGAAGAGGAAATTTAAATACCATTACAGCACGGTATTATTATTATATTATAGTTAATTTGACAAATTGATTATTAGCATGCTTAGATTTAGATTATTTATCCTACTACATGGTATGGTAGTCAATTTACTGGTACTTTTCTAAGAAGGGGAAATTTAAATACCTCTACAGCACGGTATTATATATTATATTATAGTCAATTTGACAGATTGATTTCTTCTAGCATGTGCTACAAATTAAATGAAAAAGAGCATCAAAGGAAGAAAGAAAGAGAAAAAAAACCACACATATGACTTTCCCAAAATTTCCAATACCGTTTACAAAACAACGTACAACGTAACATGACCCCATCAGTTCGACGACTTCAAAGTTTTAGTTATTATCAATGAAAAGTTGACATTCTTTTTTGTACATACACAAATCAGAGTCGTCTGTATTTATGAATGAATTAAGTTATGAATATATACAGCTGAGAACGTGTACGTACAGGACGTACATATACATTGTATCATATGATATTATTGATTGCAGTTCCCGATCAATATTATTATACTGGAATTCAAACCGATTGTCAACTGCTAACAATGTTACCATAAATATCTTCAATTTATTTTTGACTTGTATAAATTCGGCTGGGAGGAAAACTCAGTTTCAACTTAACGAAAGTCTCATACTGGATACGCAGTTTTATTCACAACTAGTATTATATGGTGTGTGTATATATACGACTATAATATAATTTTGCGTACATACAATTAGAATAATTAAGTTGTTTTGTTTTTGCTTACATTCATTTTACCAACAAGCAATAGTTGGACAAGTTTTCATAGAACTAAAGGATTAAGTTTGTTTTTTGTTTTCCCCACCAATATTACAGAAATAAATATAGTGAAGGAGCAAGTTTCTCATACGTGTGATTTGGCTTATTATATTTATAAGATAAGGCAACAGAAATCAAAACAAATTTCTACGCGCCCTGTCATTAAAACCATTGACCTTTTAGTTTCTAATGAATCAATGGTGAAATAGAATTTTAATACTATATTTATGCATGTGGATTTCCTCCAAATTGACTGTTCCATGTGCCCAACCACTTCTTTTCCATCCACTTTATCATTAAGACATATTATTAACATTGAATAGAATAATACAGGAGTTGGAATTATTACAGCACACGGGAGCTGAGAGAGCAGACAAATTTGAGAGTAGAATATCCAAGTTCATGTTTACGTAGATATACTCATGCACGGGTATAATTCTTGCTTTGAATGGATGTAAAGACCATACGCTATATACTATGAACATGGATTCAGCACAGAACATATTGCAGTCAGGATGGCACTTCACTCCATGTCTCGAATCGAAAACCCAAGAATTCAATGCTACTGGATCAGTTATAAAACCCCAACTACTAAAACCACATGTTCCACTAACTCAACTCAGATGGAATAAAACAGCAATAATGATGGTATTTCTGGAATATAGTGGCAACTCAACACAACTTCTGCACTTTGATTGTCGATGTTCACTCCAAACCGCGTGGTTTGGCCCACTCCTTATGATGCAATTTGCCCTCACAAACATTTGATGAAACAAGCGGATTCGTAGAATTTAAACAAACCGTCTTGAGGTACAATAGAGTCCAAGTATTGAACTCTCTAATCGACTGCAGATGCACAAGCAAAGTTAGATCTCAACTATTTTCAAAATGACCGCATTGACAAAAGTATCAACATTGTAACCGAAAATATTACAAACTCCATATGGTTTGTAGAAAATGAAAAAACCGAAGATCAACAAGAGAAGAAATTTTTGAGAACAAAAGGTGATTTTATATTTGAATTTGGTGGCCTATTTGTAGACAATGAAGGGTTTTGTTTATCGCAAGTGTCAATTTTGTTCGTACAAACGATTGTACGTTTCAACAACCAATATTTTTCATTCCAATATTACATTCGTTGGTTTTCCTATCCTTAAGACCCCTTCGAATTAAAGATATTTCCAACCCTTGTTATTTGGATTTAAAAAAATTCTATCCAAAAATTATTCTTATGTTAAATCCAAAGCACAAAGCCTGAATCAAGCTCGGCTCACACAACAACGGCGCGTGTGTTATGTTGCATGACCTACCAGAAAGAATTTGACAAAAAAATGTTTTATTGATTTTCAGTGAATTTCTAGTACAAAATTTTGTTGAACCGTTAATCTTTTCTCATTACAAATGGACTCCAATATACAATGTATTTATAAGGACAACTTAATATGATGTAAGGCATTAAGAACCAACCCATTGCTTGAACCCACATTGCTTGAGATATGATAATATGTGGCTGCTAGACTTGGTCAATTGTATATGTCTCATTTGCCCCCCTCAAACCCAACTCTGGGGTGAGGGTTTACAAGACGATTTCCCCAAATTGCAGCTGATCTTTAATTAATTCACAAATTGCTTCATTTTAGCTGACTCTCCACTTCAATTCAACTCTAAGCTTTATTCTCCTCGATAGAAGTGGAATACGTATGAGATTTTGATATTTGAGTTGCTTGTTTCCGCTTCAACAATTCGAGTTGTGAGGAAGATGATGGCTTTGAGCTTGACTTCTCTTGAGCTTCCATGTTTCTACTCAGATCTAACTAATGATAATTTGAGTAGTTTCGATTTGCTTGATCCTCAAATCAGATCCAAATCTGATGAAATTCCTTGCAGATAAGGCTTTAGTGAGAGTGTTACCCTTTGGTAGGTAGCAGATTTATGATTGATTTGAAGATTTCCTTTGAACACTTGTTCACGAACGAAGTATAAGTCTATCTCAATATGCTTGATTCTGGAGTGAAGTTGCAATCATGAACACGGTACTTCGATTATCACGCCATAAGATTGGTTTAACTTCTGAATTTAGCTTTAATTCACTTAGCATTAATTGCAACCACATTACTTCTGCAATAGCACTAGCTACACTTATATATTCGACTTCAGTGCTGGACCTAGAAATTGTGTATTGTTGCTTTAAGCACCTTGATATTAGATTGTTTTCGACATATATACTATCCAATAACTGGTTTTCTGTCATCTGGGTTTGCAGCGCTGTCAGCATCAGCATATCCTATTATGGTTAGATTGTTGCAAGCTTTGAGTGATAGACCGTGATCCGTAGTTTCTTTGAGATATGTGAGATTCTTTTCACTACTCTCTAGTGTTCGTCCAAAGAATTCTGCATAAATTGAGAAACCTTGTTAACAATAAATGCAATATATGGTCCTGTTATAATAGCATATTGTGATGTCCTAGAACATTTCTATCTTGTTTAATATTAGTATGGTTTGTCCCCTATTCTTAGATAGATGCTGATTGCTTAACATTGATGTTGGTTATGGGTTTGCACCATCCAATTTTGTTTTAGCCAGTAGCTCTGAAATATATTTTCTTTAACAAAACATCATTTTAGAGTTTGTTTTCCTTTTGACTTATATCCCTAAGAGGTAATTAAGGATTCCAAGGTCTTTTAATTAGAATTGCTTGTTCATATAGGAGATAATGTGATTGACTTCATCCCTGTTATTACCTGTAATAATAAGATTATTAACATATATTGGTATGTAAATGGTTAATTAATCATTGATTTTAATGAACAATGAGTTATATGATTTGGTAGACTGATATCTCATATTTGTCAAAGTTCCTTTCAATCTATCAAACCAGACTATGGGTGCTTGTTTAAGGCCATATATTGCATTGTTTAACTTGCACACATAGCTTGTACTAGTATTGTATCCTGGTGGTTGCTCTTTGTGGATCTCCTCCTGCAAAATACCATTTAGAAATGCATTATTGACATCTAATTGTCTGATGCGTCAGCTTTTGTGCAGTGCAATAGTAAGGGTAAGTCTTATGATAGTTTATTTGACCATTGAAGAAGAAAGTTACATTGAAATCAAATCCGTATTGCTGAGTGTAGCCCTTGTCAATAAGTCTTGCTTTGTATATGCTAATTGAACCACCAAGATTCTTCTTTATCTTGTATGTCCACTTACCTCCAGCTATATTCTTATGATCTGGTAGACATAAAAGATCCTATGTTTTGTTCTTTATAAGCACATTATACTCTTCATCTATTGTTGCTTTTCTTTTTCCTTTTCTTTTACAGCTTGCTCATATGTTTCTAGTTCATCTGTACTTGAGTTTCCAGAATATATCTTTGGCTTAAAGATGCCACTTTTGGCTCTTTTAATCATGGGATGAATTGATCTTCCTTGAGTTCTAGTGTGAGGTAAAGTCTTCAACATTGGCAAGATCTAAACTGCTTCTTGAGTTACTTTGTTGAATATTTCTTTCATTTTGATCCATATTGTCCATTGATTGTGCAAGAGAATGACCGGCATGATTGGGATTATCTATCCATTCGTAATCTTGTTGAGAAGATATTGTGGGCTGAACATTGTGATCACCAGTAGTCCTCTTTGCCTCCACTTGATGTCCATCCTCAGAATATATAGATAATTATGGTATTGAGACTTTTGGATTGTATACTTTACTTCTAATCTTTATTTCTGATTTGCTAAGGGGGAAAATTCTTTCATTAAAAACAACATGGTTACTAATAAAAAAAATTCCACTATTATCAAGACACTTGTATACTTTCAGGTTTATTGCATATCCTAGAAATGCTTTTATTACTAATAAAAGAAATGGTTTTGATCTAAGGTTCAATTTGCTAGTATTATATGGCCTTAAGTAAGGAAAACACAAGCATCCAAAAGTTCTTAAGCTATGATAATCTGGTTTTACCCCTTATAATTTTTCTATAGGAATAATTCCTTTTAGAACCTTTGTTTGCAATTTATTAATTATATATACATGGTACGAAATGCTTTAAGCCAGAATTTTAAGGGTAACGATGCATGAGCTAGTAAAGTAAGCCCAGATTCTACTGCCTATGTTTTCTTTCAACTAAGCCATTCTGTTTAGATGTATAGGGACATGTGGTTCTATGAATCACTTTTTTTGAAAGAAATTACCGAATGTTTTGTACTCAGTTCCTCCATCTAATTGCATAATCTTAACTTGAGAATTGGTTTTCTTTTCAGCCATAGTTATAAAATTTATTACTACATTACATGCTTCAGATTTTGTTTTTAGGAAGTATATCCAAGTCGTGCATCAAAAAATGAAATGTTGTATTTGTATCCAAAATCTGAACATATAGGTAATGGTCCCCATAGATCAGTGGAAACTAATTCTAGTGATTTTGAGTACTCTGTTAAAGAATACTTGAATTCTAAATTATGATTCTTACCCATTTGACAATAAGTGCATACAAAAGGAAAGGAAATATTATCAAATGGTATTCTATTTTCAGTAAGAATTTATCTTTCAACCTTTACACTTGGGAGGTCAAGTTTGTAGTGCCAAAGATCAAACGCATTTTTATAGTTTCCTTCCTCACACGGATTACAATAATTTTGCTCTTTTGCAAGACTGCTGCAGTTGACAAACTTAAATTTGTACAATCCTTTTTCCGCATCACCCTACAAAAGAATATCTTTTTTTTTGAATTACCTAGAGAACCAAGCTTCGCTTGTAAACTCTAGGGAAGTATGTGCCTGCCAAACACATACTTCGGCTACTTGTTACAGGGTTGTCAGTTTCAGGGCTCGAACTCGTGACCTTCGATCACGCAGTCCGGACCATCAACCAACTGCGCCAACCCTGTTGGCCTACAAAAGAATATCTTTAGCTAGTATGTCTCTAACTATACAATACTTAGGGTAGAATTCAAAGTAGAACTTATGTCATTAGCAAACTGAGATACACTTATAAGATTCTTTTTTATTTTTGGCACTCTTAATAAATTATGCAGAAATAACTATTTCTTGCCTTTAATAAAATCATTACCAATATGAGAAATTTTGATACACTTACCTCTGCCCATGCAAATTGACTATTTTCCTCTATATTCCGTGTTCCCAAGATTTAAGTTATCAAGAGTATTAGTAATATGATTAGTTGCTCCAGAATTAGAGTACCAGCAGTCATCTTGTATGTATTAAGGCTTTGCAGTCTCACTTAAACTATGAATTTTATTACTGTCTGCTTGGGTGTCTGAACTTGCTTGAGCCACATTAGCACTAGAATTGTTGTTCCTTTGGTTGTTATTATTCTGATTTGAGTATCTGAGATAGCATTTTACAGCAGTGTGACCAACTTTCTCACAAATTTGACACTTTGGTCTATTGCTGTTGTTCCATCTGCCTCTTCCTCTGGATATGTTAGAATAGCCGCCTCTTTATGTTGATTGATCTGCTCTATTGTTGTTTTGACTTTTGTTTTTGAAATTAGCTGTGTAGTTGATTGCAAACTTGGATTCTTGTGGCTTCTTATTGTTAATTCTTGCTTCATGTTCAAGCAAGATTGAGTGAACAACATCAATTGATGGCAAGGCCTTTTGAGAAGCTATAACTGCAAAAACTGCTTCATATTCATCACTCGGACCATTTAGTATGGTTAAAATTTATTCTGAATCTGACACTATATGATCTGCGGCCTTCAATAAATTACAAGTTGTTTTAATCTTGAATAGATATTCTCTTATAGTATGGTTATCTTTTCTGATATTATAAAGTTGTTTTTTATAATACATGACTTTGGCTGCAGATTGAGTGTTGAAAACCTTTTCCATGGTTGTCCATATTTCGTTTGTAGATTTATATCAAATCACATGAGATAAAAGATTTATACTTATGGAAGAGAGCAACCATGAACATATGAGTTTGTCTTTTCTATGGTGCTCTACATAATCTTCATTGTTGACAACTTGTTTTTCTGATCAGTGATACATTTTGGTAGGATTGGAATGGTTTCAAGAATGAAACCTTGGAGACTATATCCATGGATTGTAGTCTCGACCTGAAGTTTCCACAAGAGATAGTTATCTTCGTCCAAATGCACTATGACCAGTTGGCTTTGTGGACCGATGACAGTCTAGACCAATTTCTCTGTAGGTGCACTAGTTCGTTGCATGTTGCTCACATCAGTAGAGGTTGCTGAATTTGTTTCATCACCCATGATGACCTTGAATCGGGTAGAAGATGAAAACTAGAGGAATTTAATCAATCTTGATCAAGATATGGATTTCTGAAAGATAGAAGATGTTCACTATATAGGTTTGTTACAACCGTGAGCTAAGATGATGATCATTTTCATATCTGATCTGCTAAGCTTTGCTGGATAGCAATTTCTTTAAGTTTTGTGATGAAATTCTTGTCTTCTTAATCTGATTTTAATTTGTTGATTGATTTTTTAAGATTCGATGAAGAAATCTTGATGCAGCCGAATTTTTTGAATCCAGGTGAGCCACAATACTCTTTTGTTGAATCTACTTCTCAAATGATGAGATTTGAATCTCTGATGAAAAGAAAAACTCAAGTGACAAGATTATTCTAATGAATTTAATTCCCGAATGAAATGCTTTTGAGGATGATGCTCCGATACCAAGACAGAGTTTGAGAGAAAAATGATTTATTGATTTTCAGTGAATTTTTGATGCAAACTTTTGTAACCCGATAAACTTTTCTCATTACAAATGAACTGCAACATATAATGTATTTATAGGAACAATTTAATATGATGTTGGGCTTTGAGAACCGACCCATTGCTTGAACCCGCATCGCTTGAGAGATATGATAATACGTGGCTGCTAGACTTTGTCGATTGCATACGTCTCATTTCAACCTCCTCAACAAAAATATGTATATTTTAATATCCAAAGTGTTCAACCTTTCTCTTGTGAACCTTACATTTAAATAAATACAAACCCTTATTTTTGAAGATGTGGGACTATTCCCTCTTCTCAATTTTCTTCTTCTTCTTTCTCTCTTTAAGCAAAAATCATACAAAACTTTAATTAAAATTGTTCCAGCAATCCTCCACTAGCTACGAAATTTCTATTGTCAGCTGTTGTAGGAAAACTCATATATAAATAAAGATGTCATTGTGGACTTGATCTATACATAGTGATAACCCATCCAAAGATGTTAGGATGGAATTGTTGACTAAACATTGAACGATCGATCATATATGATGTACTAGAATTGTTTCACACATGCATTTTCTAAATATTCAAATAGTATGAATAAGTTAACATGTGTATGGTCTTGTGTCAATATCTCGATTTCATGATATGCCCTTAGAGACTAAACTGCAGTCTTGTAGAAGACAGCTTCACCTTCGTGCATTCATATAGATGGGTTTATCAATAGTGTCATATAATATACACTTCAACATTATCCATGTTGTAAACCTATTAAGTACCAAGTAGTACAACCTCCACTATTCCATTATATGTACCAAGTACTTTACCGTGGAATGAAACATATTATTAGTCGTTCAGACTAATATTATTGCACTTCCAATCGTATTATTTATATATGTTTGCTCATTATACTCAAGGCAATGAATTTCATTATATTGAATTGAGTTTTCAACATTGATTATTGTTATCTATTGGATTTAAATGCATTTCCCTTGATGTGTTCAAAACCAAGTCCCTTGCAAGTCCTTTAGTAAATTGATCTTTCTAGTTTTGGCTAAACCATAACAAAATATATAATAATTACTCCATCAATGAGTGTTTGCATAACTACATCGTGCCTTAGACTAATGTGTCTAAATTTTCCATTATAGACCTGACTATATGCTCGTGATAGTGTTGCTTGACTATCACAATACACAGATATTGGAGGCATTAGATTCAGCCATACATGAATTCTTAATAGTAAATTCTTAACTATTATGCTTCTTTGCTACAAGCAACCATTGTCATAAATTCGGCAGTTATGGTTGAATCAGCAGTACATGTTTATTTAATAGAGGCCTAGGATATCGCTCCCCTATCATGAGTGAATATTCATTCACTAGTTGATTTATGATCTTCATTGTAACTATTCCAACAAACATCTGTGTAAGCTTCTATTACATGTGGATACACACTGCATAAAATACCAAAGTTCATGGTTATTTCACGTATTAGAATCCATTATACAACAATCCAATGAACATGACAAGGCTCATTGATATATCTTCTTGCCTTGCCAACTGCATAAACAATATCCCATTTGGTATATGTCATACGTCAAACTTTCAATAACTCAATCATATTCTATTGATCTACTTAACTACCTATATCGGCATAAAACTGCATATTTGGGTTAAACGAGGGGCATATTGGTTTGCAATCAAAGTGGTTGAACCTTTTCAATATTTTCTCAATATAATAAAATTGGATAATGACTAACTCTTTCTTCATGCACATGATTCTTATTCCTAGAATCACTTTTATGACCCTTATGTCCTTCATGTCAAAACATGAAGTTGATACCTTTTTATTTATTTAATATTCGAAATATCAATCCCAAAAATCAACATGAAATCAACATGGAGACATACAATTATACGTTTTCCAACATGAAAATCTCTATAGACACATTTGTTTGATTCACAAATCTTAAAACCATTAGATATTATGGTTTTATCAAACTTTTTCATGCACTATTTAATGCTTGCTTAAGACCATAAAATGACTTGACAAGCTTACATACCTTACGCTCCTGTCTAGGCATGAAAAAACCTTCTGGCTATGTCGCATATTTGATCACCATTTCATGATTTAGAAATGAGGTTTTATTTGATGAATTTCAAAATTATAAATAGATGCTAATGCAATTAATATCCTGATAGTTGCATTTTTGCTAAAGGTGCATACACATCATTATGGTCTAATCCTTATTTTTGTGTAAATCATCTAATAACTAGTTGACCTTAAACTTTTCTATTATACCATCTTCTTTTTGTTTGTTCTTAAATATCCACTTACAACCTAATGGTTTAGAACAGTGAGGTTTGTCCACTAATTTTCATTTATGATTTCCCATAATAGAATCGATCTCATCATTTATGGCTCTTATCAAAATGATGAATTCTCAGACTTTATTGCTTCAATATATATTAAAGGATCATATTCAATGCATGTAGACAACATGATGTAATGCTGAGTTGTATCCCTAGATCCTACAATCGAATAAGTGATAGCATCTAGTCCAAACAACTTTTCTACGCCCATTCTTTTGTTTATGCTAAGAGATCCATGTAACGATCCACAAACTTTATACCATTAAGATAATTAAATTAATTAAAAATAGGTTTTAAATTAAAAGGTGAATTGAGTATCATGTTTATGACCATCGCCAAGGACTTTCCGAGCCGAACAATTTGGTATATAATTTTGATGGGTTTGAAGTTATGGTTTATAAAATAAAGATGTTATTATATTTAAATAGAGAACGCGACCAGTTTGGCCCAAAAATTTTGGGCCTTTGCATATTACTAAACCCACCTCGTTGCCTTTATAAATAATGCTTAGAAGTCATAGAGAGCATCCATCACATCAATCTCTCTTCTTTGATCTCGGAATCACCTAATTCCTCTCTAGTGGTGACAAGAAAATAAATTAAAAGTGTTTAAAAGTTTGAAATAACCATCCTATTGAATTATACATCATTTTAAAGCTCTCGGCGAATAGGAGATGCAGAAAGTATCCTTTTATTGAAAAATATTCATGTTAACCATAAATCAATGAATTATTCTCAACCGTCGATTCTTTGTTTTGATTCAACGATGGATGTGCAAGTAATCAACGATCGAAGGTTACTTGATTATAGAGGAAGGCATGCTGAGTTCATCGGTATGGTTGGATCGATGAAGTGTCAGAATCGTTAGATCTAAGCCAAAAAGTCATAGAAGTGGGTCAAGCAGGGTGATGTTGCTGGTGGTCATGTTAGGATCGGTCATTGCGGGCTGGCCAGGGGTAGTCGACGGTCATGTATGATCTAGCAACAGTGTTCTCTTACGACGTATGATCTAACAAGGGAATAGCTGCTATTGAAGATCAAACATGGAAATAGCTGCTACTGTATGATCTAACATAGGAATAGCTGCTACTGCATGATCTAATATGGGAATAGCAACTACTGTAGCATAGCGTGAGCTGCTAATAAAGCATAGCATGAGCTGTTACTGTAGCATAGCATGAGGAAAAAATTATTTAATTAATTTAATAATTAAACTACAAATTTGTCCCTGTAACATCTAATCTCAGTATCTTTTGCATACGAATTCCAATTCATGCACTATTTTTTCGATTGGACTCATAGTGGAATTCTGGATAATTTGGCACTTGGTTTATCGTGTTTTGAGGTGGTTTGCAAAAGCATGTTGGTAAGGTTTATTTATTTTAAATAATTAAAGTTTAAACTATTAAACGTGTATATATTGATAAAATATAACATTTGTTGATATGTGATAATGATTATTTAGTTGGTAGGATGTATTGTACCATGGTTTAGATGTTTGTTATTGATTTTATATTGTTAGATGTTAAATTATAATTCATTATAAGTCTGAATGGAAAATTACTAATTTATATAACTTGGATGAAATGGTACAACTTTAGAAAATATGGAAAAATAAATAACAATGAGATTATCTATATATTTTTGATTGGCATATAGAGACAACAATGAAAACAAATTTTACTACATTTAAAAAGAAAATTTTAATAATGTTATTATTTATGAATTTCATAAATAATTACAAAAATATGTTTTTAAAATTTAAATTGGAAGATATATCTTTATTTATAAAATAAAGAGGAATTTCATAAATAATAATATATATTTTAAGAGAAACGAGCAATCACTCGAGGAGGAAAATATTAATATAATTTTATTCTACATTTTAAATGTTACCAACAAGCTTGGTAGGTAGCAGAAACCATCGTGTGCAATGAAAATAAAAAAAGAAAAGCCTCTCATTGCCTAATATAAATGTATACACATATAAGTCGCTACTATAGTGTAATAAATATAAGACAAAGAACAGCAATAAACCTCTAGCTAAGACTATCTGGGATAGCCAAAAAAAAAGCTGAATCAATAATATGCATCATCCCAAGTGTAGAATAAACACCATGGGCAACATGATAGCATCCCAGCTCTATGTCCTTCTCATAAAGCGAACTCCATAGTAATATGTCAAAAAGCATCTATTTACAGCTGCTCTGCATGCATAATTTTTCCTCAACGATGTCATGGCAAAGAGAGTTCAATTTGTAACAGCCAACCTAACCCAAAATAGCTTAAAAAAAGTGTAAGCCCACCACATATATATGTATATAACACACATACACATATATGAAAAATTAAAAACTAATTCTCTATTAGGAGCTGAACATTTGAGTGAATGTCTTCATGAAAGCAGCCAGCTAGGACAGTGTTCAAGGTCCCATTGCGTCTTTCATATGCGAATTTTATCTTTTTTCAGGAATTCCCTGAAGAAAAATTATTGGCTAATTTGTAAGTAGGGTTTGCCATCCAATTGTAGTTAAAAGCGCAAACACGTATATTAGATTATCGAATGGAGTGTTGACATTACCGAACATTCTTTAGTTTTTTTGAACCATAGGTACTAACAAGAAGTAGTTAAGATGGTATCGAGAAGAGTTTTATAACATTTAGTATAATGGAATCTTAAATCGTCCCAATAACAGTCAAAGTTAAATTCATTGTTGGTTAGTTTAAAGTCTAAAATTGTAAGAGTATTTATAAGAATAGAGGGACAATTATAGTACAAGTGTGTTATGTTTTCTATGTTCAAATTACAAAAAACACATTCTTATCTATAGATAAGTTCTTTTTATTTAGGAACTCAGTTGTGTTTAATTTCTTATGTAAGACTAGTCATATGTGTTGTTTTATTTTGGAATGAGCTTTAGCTTTCCAGATAATATTAAAGAATTTTTGTTTTACCCCAAAAAATTTAAAAATTTATAGACAGAATTTAAGGAGTATGTTTTGTTGTTTTTCCAACATCAAACTTTAGTGTTAGTCCCAGTATATGGTTATAGTACCCAAGACTAGTGCATAGACATACAAATTGAATCAAAGTGGGACCTTTGAGGTCACGGTTAAAGTTAAAGTTCCATGCGAATTCATTGCTAAGTCAAGAGACCTTAAGAATAGACGCATTTTTCTAGTTACATATTTCAAAAAGTTACTTGAATTCAATTCTCAAGGGTATAGCAGAAATCCAAAGATCATACCAAAAGGATGAGTTGCTATCTAAGTGAACTATATTATTATTTTTTTTTTTGAATTACCTAGAGAACCAAGCTTCGCTTGTAAACGCTAAGGAAGTATGTGCCTGCCAAACACATACTTCGGGTACTTGTTACAGGGTTGTCAGTTTCGGGGCTCGAACTCGTGACCTTCGATCACGCAGTCCGGACCATCAACCAACTGTGCCAACCCTGTTGGCTGTGAACTATATTGTTAATGCCAAGGTTAAAATATTATAGAAATTTAGATAGCTTTGCAGAAGTGAGACATGTTGTTAGAACTAGCAGTGATATGGTGGAGGTTGTAAGAACCACCACAGAACTGGTTTGAAATTATTTCTTTCTAAATTAGATTTTCTTTATTATCGTTAAATTTCCAAAGCTATATACATATTAATGATACGTTAAGATTATGAAGATTAATGATTCCTAAATCTTTTTATTCTTTGGATTTGCAGACTGTTTCCTAATTGACAAGGCAGTTAATGCTACTATAGGAAATTTCAATAACTCCAAAGAAAATTTCTTCTAATGTTTTCTATCTTACCAATTACCCATTTCGGAAAAAGGTAATAGAGCATCAAATAATTCAGTAAATCTAATCAAATATAGTCAATTGGGACAATTCTATCTGCTTTGGACAGAAGTCTACCAGTTCGCAAAATTTTCTTCTAATTTTATCGATTATTACATATCAATCCTCATTTTTTAGATTAGTTTGTCTAATCAACATTCCTATATAATCTATGGGGAACTTCATGGTTTTACAATTAAAGCAACTAGCGATTGGATTTTCTACGTTGTCTACATCTTACAATACTAAAACCAAGCACTTGCCAAAGTTGATTTTAAGCCGTAAAAGCATTTCAAAGTATATAAAATAAATTTAAGAGTTGTAATATGATCAGGTAAATGTGAGTTAAAGAGCATGGTATCATTAGCATATTGGAGAATAGAGAGTCCTTCGTAGGTAATATCACTAACTACACTATTAAAAACATCGTTTGCAATAAGAAGTTTGATGAACAACAAGGGCAAAAGGGGATCGCCTTTCTAAGCTCACATTTAGATTGAATTTTGTTTCCTAGAAAATCATTGACCATTATACTAAAGTTTCCTGTTTTGAACAAATTCATAATTCAACCATCCCATCTAGAACTAAAACCCATAGTCAATAATAGGTCTTTAAGGAAAAAACCAGTTGATGGAATCAAAACCATTAATAAAATCAAGTTGTGAAAGAGCGTAGGAAATATTATTTTTCTTC
Organism: Allium cepa; assembly: GCA_030765085.1. Classification (NCBI taxonomy): domain Eukaryota; kingdom Viridiplantae; phylum Streptophyta; class Magnoliopsida; order Asparagales; family Amaryllidaceae; genus Allium; species Allium cepa. Next base: position 31,345,869 of record CM060938.1, on the reverse strand, counting down.
GGTTTTGTTATTTAAGATTAAATAAATCTTGATGGTATGAAACATGATATTCTTTAGTTTTGTTATTTAAGATTATATAGTATTTTTTCTACAAAAATAATGTGGGAATGAGAATAAGTTAACTTTAAATATTTAGTTTTATATGCAACGACGATTTTTGCAACTCCGTTATTTTATTCTATGTTCCCTCTATAACGTTTTGTACATCCACCATTGTGAAAATGCTAAGTGCATTAACTACACAGGTTGGAATGCAATCGGAAAGATGGATTCTTGAGTCTTTTTGGCAAACCACCAAGGACCGATCCAAGTGCAAATTCGACCAAAGGAAAGGAATTTTTATTATCCTCCACCATGGCCTTCGATGTGAAGTACAAACTTCTTGATTTTATGAGAAGTGAAGTGGCAAAGAAGAAGGGAAAAGGAAGAGTCTAAATGGGTCGACGATGATGTAGGAAGGAGTGTCGGAGGGGGGATGGTGGGCTATAAGAGCAAGGAGGCATCCACCTTGAAATCAAGATCTAGGTCTAACACGAAGTCAACAATTTCAAGACTGAAGGAAATCTTAAAATGGAAATTCATATTCTTGCAATCGTCGATCCTCGAAGGTGACTGAATTGATCTAGGGTGGCATGTGAAGTGGAGATCGCAAGGAAAATAAGATCGCCTAGACACGACAAAGGAAAGTATTTAGAATGACCAAGTGAGCATATGAAAAATTATAGGTATCAAATTTATATTTACATGTGCATGTCGTTCCGTACCGAATGATGTCATTGGGTAAAGAATGATTCGACTTTTTGAAATATATGGTGATGCATGTGTTAGTTTTATTTACAGAAGAAAAACTAAGAAAAAGAATTTTATCCTCATGAAATCACATTAAATAATCAAATGTATCACTAGCCTTTCTCCATACCAGCAGCCGATTTTAAGCTTTAGAATGATGCTCTTCTTTCTCGTAGGAAACATCCAGGAATGATGTTTTTATAATTTCGCAATTACTCTCCCTTTCTAAATAAAGAATGCGTTATGAATATATCTGGATGGTGAAAATAGTTTTGTTTATATAGTGGGTGAGGACCGTAATCTTATGCGTTAATGACTCGAAGACATTACGAGTCTTTTTTTATTCTAATGCATTGATTACTCAAAAACATTATGAGTTAGTCTTCATTCCACTCACCATCATGTGAATCAAAATTTAGCCCAAAATACGTTATTAAATATTTGTCATACCCCTCTGTTAATTAATAAGATCGTATAAGGATAAATTACATTAATGTAGAATTTTAAAAGATTTAGAGAGCAATAAATATTAATTAATATAACTTTAGAAACTACGTCGTTATTATTATATTATATTAAGCATCCTTAATTTTACATTGTTTGATAAATGCAGTTTACATAATTTAAATGAATCACGAATGCGAGTCATGGCAGTTCCACACTATTCTAGAGTATGGTCCCTTTTACGTACTACAACATCAATGTTCAATTAATCCAAGCCTTTAATATTGGGTATCTGAATGGCCACATAATATCCTTGTTAACGTGGGACTATCTCTATCAAACAATAATTCGTAATTATGTGCACGCATTTCTTAAGAGATATTAATGATAGCAACATAAACATCTTCATTGATATTAAAATAAGAAGCATCATACAACCAAACTAAATAGCAATCCTACCAAAATAATTCAAAACCCATCTCTTTCACATGTCCTAAAAAAGTCTTCGGAGACCATCCTTTCATAAGAGGATCTGCTATATTATTAGCAGTACTGACATGATTAATTAACAATCCGTGTTTCTGAACTTCTCCTTTTACCGATAGGTATTTCATCTTAATATGCTCTACCGCTTTAGTATACCTATCGTTCTTCAAAAAAAGACTACTGTGAATTTGTCGTAATAAATTTTCAACGGCTTAGATACCGAACCAATAATTCTAAGCTTTAAATAAAATTACGCAGCTATAATCCACGATTTGCAGCTTCGAAGCACGCTATGAATTCAACCTTCATAGTGGATGATGTAATTACGCTTTGCTTAGCACTTTTCCGTGAGATGGCTCCTTCAGTAAGACGAAAAACATAACCCAAAGCGCTCTTTCTATTGTCAGTGCATCCATCAAAATTTGAGCCTGAATAACCAATTACCTCAAGGTGATTAGCTTTCCTATATGTGAGCATGTAGTCTTTAGTACCTTGCAAATACCTCGGTGCTTTTTTTGCAGCATTCCGATGATAATAACCTAGGTTACTTTGATATCTGCTTAACATCCCTATTACAAAACTAATGTCTGGTCTAGTACAAACCTATGCGTACATCAAGCTCCCTATGAGCGAAGCATAAGGAAAAGTTTTCATTTAGTTTCTTTCCAAATCACTTACAAAATATTGATTTAAACCGAACTTATCCCCATTTTGAAGTGGAATATTAACATGATTACAGTTGTGCATTCTGAACCTTCCCAAGTCTTAGCTATGTAAGGGGTCTGGGACAATCCTAATGTTCCTCATGATCTATCTCGAGATTTTGCCATCCTAATCGTGAAGGATGCCTCTTCTAAATCTTTAATCTCAAAGTTTTCAGAAAGGTGTTTCTTAGTTTCAAATAGTAAACCAAGTTCATTGTTGGGAATAAGCAAGTCATCAACATACTAAAAATATAAACGTACTCCCACTGATCTTTAGGTATATGCACCGGTCAATGGCGTTTTATTTGAGCAAAAAGGACATAACTGTATTACAAAACTTAACGTACCATTGTCGAGCAACTTAGTTTAGACCATATAATGATTTGTTTAACATGCGGACAATATTTTCCATTCCTTATTTAGCCTGATGGTTGATCCATATAGACTTCTTCTTCCAAATTCCCGTTTATAGAAGTTGTTTTCACATCCATTTGATGCAACTTTAAATCATAATGAGCCACCATAGCTAATATGATTCTTAGTGAGTATTTCCTTGATATTGGAGAGAAGGTCTCATTACAATCAATACCTTCTCTTTTATTAAACCTTTTGCAACAAGTTTAAAACCATTACTTTCTACGATTTTCTTATAAGCAGATCATCTATATTTCCTGTGTTAAATTTTGGTCTCATGAAGGTATACTTCACCAGGAATTTCCAGTATACTTTCTCTTAGAGACCTTCTTAGTGGAACTTCTTACGGTTCGTCAATAACTTCATTAGTTATAGTCTCGTTATGTGGATGTTCATTCGATGGATCATTCACTTATTGTTCGCCATCATTGATTTGGTCAATGATCGGTCAACAATTACATTAAGAACATGTTCAATACAACCTAGTGGTATAGGAATTTGTACACGGACTTCTTGAATGATCACCTCCCTTTCTTTCACACTTCCACCGACTTCACCATCTTTAATAAATTTAGCACTTACAGTTTCTATTATTCTGGTTGTATGATTGGGATAACAGAAAATATATCCTTTCGATCTTTTCGGATAACCAACAAAATGACATGATAATGTCTTTTGGTCCAATTTTTTTTTCATGACGATTGTAAATTCTAGCTTCCACTGTGCATCCCCATACACGTAAATGTCTTAAACTGGGTTTCCTTCCTATCCATAATTCAATAGGAGTTTTAAGAACTGATTTATTAGGAATCCGATTTAAAATGTGTAGAGCGGTTCTCAAGGCGTGGGTCCAAAAAATGTAGGTAGTGCAGTCCTGCTAATCATACGTCTAACCTTTTCTATAAGGATTCTTTCAGCTACACTATTCTGCTAAGGTTATCATGCCATTGTGTATTGGGTGCATATACTATATTTTTCAAGGAGTTCAGCAAAAGAGGTAGGACATTGCTCCGGCTCGTCATATCTTACATAATATTCACCCTCTCTATCTGACCTAATGCTTTTCACCTTTTTATTTAATTTCCTCTCAACATTATTTATGTCTATTTCAATGACATTTATAGATTGAGATTTTTCATGTAATATGTACAATACACGGTAATGGAAATAATCATCGATAATGGTAATAAAAGATTTTTCTCCACCAATGGATGGAATATCAAACGATATACAAGTTTATGTATGAAAATTTTCAAGTAGTTGAATGCTTCTTGTTGCCCTTTTCTATATCTGTTTTGACCATCCATATGAATATTATATCTAGCGCAATCCACGTTATGGAGTATTTAATCTTTAACAAGCCTTTCAATTCTTGTTCTGGATATGTGCCCTAATCCTTTTTGCCACAAGTAAGAGGAAATATTTTAATTAAGTGTACGTTCTGTGCCAATGTTAGAATGTAAGGTAATAAGGGATTTGTTTATAAAGTTCTTATCTAGATTTAACTTGTATAAATCGTCCTACTAAATTCTAAAGCCAACATTAATAGAATTTTTATAAACCAAAACCATTGTTTTTAAATTCAACCATACAACCTTCAACACTAAGTTTGAAGATAGAAATTATATTTCTGAAAACAGTAGGAACATAAAAGGTTTCTTTTAAATCTAAGTTCACTCCAGAACTCAAAAGCAGGCGAAAGACTTCAATTGCTTTCATGTTTGCTTTCATTTTATTTCCCATGTAGAGAAAGTTGATTATTTAGGTTTGTTTTGTGGATCGTTATGAATCACCGCATTGAATTCTAAACATGACACATAGAACCAAAATCAATCCATCAAGTACCAGATGGAACATTTATAAGATTCGATTCGAAACAAACATTAATAAATGGCTTACCCTTTTCCTTGAACTAAGCTTTCCTCTTATGACAATCCTTTTGGACGTGACCCTTCTTTTTATAGGAGACGCACTTGTTGTTCTTTTCCTTCTTCTTGATAGTCAATGATGGTTCTCCTTGATAAGATGGTCCATATAACACCTAGTAATTTTGAACGACAATTAAGCTAAAAGAAATTAAATAGTAAATAGCAATGCCAAAAAATGGAATTTTTACAAATATCAGAGTTCGATTATGAGACCTACACCATAGGGTTTGTAGTGATTTTCTAATCAATTTCATATATAAAATTTTCCGATCATAGTTAAATTGAAAATTTTATTAACATTTAAATAATTAAGTCAGAAATGAATATATATGTAATTAAGAAATTAAGGTATAATTAATGAAATAAATTAGCGTTAATTAACGTCGATTAAATCTGGCGGTCATTTAACGGTTAAGTAAGTTAATGTTAATAAAAAGTAGAAACAAATTGTATTGAATGAACATATAAGGAAGAAAGTTGACAAAACATTTATGGCGTATATTAATTAACATAATTAAGGCTGGCCTGTCGACCCCTAAACCATGTTGTTCGATCGATGGAGGTCGAATGGTAGCGGCGACGGTCGATTAGTCGAGCTGTCAATTGGATTTAAAATAGTTTAATCTAACGATTGACATTGATTCAAATTCCTATAAATAAACGCCTAACCCCTTACTTCTCTTCTTATATTTTCTGAAGCATGGAAAAGCTCTATTATTTTACCTTCTCCAAAAAATTCTTAAAAATAATAATTATAGTTTATACATATATATAAGTGGAGAATAACAAAGGAGAGTTGAGACTATGCAATTAAAGCGTCATGCCACTCCATAGCGTTTGAGGTGTGAAAAGTTGTAACGGAGATATATCGGGGATATACCATGATATAGCGGACGACTTTAAATAGAGCAATGATGAACATTCTACATTAAAACGAGGAACAAGTATTGCTTATTATTTCCCACCAAGAAAAACAAGTTATAATAAAGTAAAGATAAACAAAGTTGACACTTAAGAAGTTAGAATTAGTTATAATAACCAACAGTGTATATCATTGTTACATCAACTTTGAAGTTACCATAAAACTTCAAAAGCAAGACATCAAACAAAAAGCTTATTTATAGGAAGCAAGGATATAGCGGGGTAATAAAATCGAGGATATAGCGGATTATTGTCGCAATATTGGGGATAATAGCGGATCCGCTATATTGGGCCGCTTTATAGGAATATCGTTGTCCCAAAAATCCGTTACGAGATATATCGATGATATATCGGGACAATATCGGGGAATTGACTACACAGGGTTGAGAAGAAGAATAAGGTCGAATCAAACCACCAATCCAAGATAAATTATAAATCTGGATTTAGAATTTAAATCAACTCCAAATATCTCCTCTGATATGGATTTCAAATAAGTATGTGTATGCTTGGGGTATATGTATTCAGATAGGGATAAAAGGGAGTCAAATTAAATAATAGGGATTAGATCTAAAGATTTGAAAAGCTAAAAAGGTGAGTGGAAAATTATATAGTTTTAAATAATATTTGATTTATATCATTGTAAATATATTCATGTATGTTTGAAACGTAAATTGGAGTTGTAGGCTAAAATTTGTATACATGTAATGAAATTATAAACCTTGCCTACGCATTCTTGATTGATAACTTCAATTATATGTTGCATGCATGTAAATCTGAAAAATGTTGGGTATTAGAAATCTTTGAATTTAGTATTGGGTAGTAGTGGTCCCTGAAACTTATAAATTATGTGGTAACTCTAGATTTGTAGATTTGAATGGTCGTTGCAATTAAGAATGTAAATTAACTTATCATAATAAATTATAAGAGTTTAAGTAGTATTTTAATTCATTGGAATATAGGGTGTTACAATGTGAATTTCTATACATTATCAAATTTGATTTATAAATAAAAGTGTATCATTTGAAACAACAAGGAACACACCTAAAAGGAAAGAGATGTGTAAATTAGGGAAGAGATGTGTAAATCGATATCTACTGTATTTTGTATTGTCAATTTTAATAACTATGCAAAAGATAATTTTTTGTGATTCCAAACGTAACTTTTGGATAAGATATAGAAATTTACAAGTTAACCATTTCATTTGAAAGAATATAATTCCAATGCATTAAAATGTAGAAATTCCTAAGGATTAAATGAAGAATTATAAATGGGACAATAATAAAGGTATAAGAGAAGAATTAATAAACATACAATACGAGCACATAGAAATTAAATAAAAATGATGAAAAAGTAGGCAAATAATGATTTAAAATAAAAGGGTATAGGAAGTCCTCTAAAAAAGGAGGGGAATAAAGGTTAAAATGGAAACAGAGAGAAAATTATATATAGAGAAAAGGGAAGAAGATGGGAAAAGATATTTAGAACTTTTAAACGGAAGCGGTAAATGACCTTAAATCGAATAAGATGTAAATGTGTAATGTAGTAAAGAAATGTTATTAACAGTAGAATAGCAGAGATGCAATAATTAAGCAAGTATGAATGAATACATACATACATTTATGTATGTATGTATGTATGTATATATACATTTATCTATGTATGTATACATACATTTATGTATACATACATATATGTATGTATGTATGTATACATACACACATCCTCAAGTATGCGTTTATGATGGGTATGAATTATTAAAGTTAGTAAATGACTTAAGTGGATAATAATGACATAGTCATTGAATGAGTTGAAATGCGGGGTCAGTAGTGTTACATAGTAGAAGTCTGTCTACCACAAAGGGCTACCGGAAATAGGGTATATATTATGTTGATATGTGACATATCCGAAAGTATGTAGGACAGTGGAATTATATATGTTTGCGTATAGGTGAAGGAATACCTTGGTATGGTCTACTTCAATCATTCAGTGGGGTATTGCCTTGATTGCGTTAGGAAATTTAAATAGGAAAGTGAGCAAAGATAGGTGTTATGTTAGTATGTTGGTACTATATTAGGGAGTGAGAGTTTTACATAGATATAGAATGTTATTGGTCCTGAACGGTTAACAGAAGGATGAGGGTTACACTTAACAGGATACAGCTCTTACTGGTGTAGGTAGCGTTATCCATGCACCGCCATAGTTCTTTTCTATTTTATTTGTTGGGAGGCAAGTCTAAGTAACCCTTAGGAGAGATTTTTCAAAACGAATGAGGTAGTCCATGAATCCGAGTCCACAATAGTCCATGAAGCAGAGTCTATAGTCCAAGGAGCTAGATTCTCTATAGTTCATGGAACTAAGTCCACCATATTTCGAGGAGTTAGGCCCTCTATAGTTTATGGAGTTGAGTCCACAATAGGAAGCAGACAATTAGAATATCCTTAAGTCGAGATAGAATATGGTTAAACTATTGTAACATCGTTATTAGGCACTACGAGGTGTTTCTTGATATGCATGATGATGCGGACATGATACTACATTGATGATGAATCCTGACGAGGTGTTGGTTTATGATACTAGCGGGGATAGTATCTTGGTTCAAAGAAGGACTATGGTACTTATATTATATATACACACAAACACATGCGCGTATGTAGTTATGGTCAACTTCGGTTAGATGGGGTGTATCATGTGCATATATGGTATCAAGACGACTAAGTAAACATAAAAATGCATAATATGCAATGGAAGACAATCAGCATAAATTAGTGTTATGTGTAAAATATATAATTTACCAATCACCAGATCGTTGTTCTGACCCCATCCTTATTACAACCCACATGATAACTTTTGAGGAACATGTACTAGTGCAAGGCGAGAATGATGGAATGACACGTTTCCTTATGCATGCTCGGCACTGGCAAGGACACTAATTAATGGAAGTGTCAATCTTGGTTAGTACGATTTGATTTGATTTATTATATTTTACTATTCCACTATGAGTTATATTGATAGTGATATGATATGCATTTACTTATTTATGTGTAGGATACCAAACCGATGATTCGTACTTCGGTGGACCTGGGTTTTCTATTTAGCAAAAATTTAGGCCCACTGAGGTAAAGGTTGTTATAGTTCAAGACCTATGTTATTACATTTTCCGCTTTTCTTCTTAAAACCATTTCCTTTAATTGTCAGATTTGCCACATGTCCTTTAGTCGCATGATCACCCCGCTACTTAAGTCTTCCTTCTTCCTAAACCAACATGTTTGCAAATTAGTTATTTCCACTTGTCTTTTATAGTCTTGTAATTTATTTGAAAATACCCATAATCAGAAGGAAGAAAGTTAAGGATGAATTGGATGAGACGTGCCAAAACTCTAAGTTTAGCAGCAAGATCGTTCGTATCAATTATGTGCTCAATCATAATTGGAGTGCCATCAAACCTCACTGTGGTTAAATCTACCATCAATTTTCCAACAAGGGATTTATTAGTAGAATGGAAGTGATCTTTGATGTTGTTTAGAAACTCTTTCACTTTCGTTGATTTTAGGTACGGATGTCTTAATGTAAGGTGCTACATACATACGTATAAACATAAGTGCCATTCCATTCAATCATGACCATTCATCATAAACAACTATCTCATCCTTGCCACTTGTATCAGTAATAGCTTTGGGTTTGTCACTCATGATAGAAATGTTTTGGTCAAGAATTCTTAGGATGAACAAAATTTACTCGTTCCATTCAGAAAAGTTAATGTCACAAAATTTGGTATAGGGTTGGGCATGTGATAACAGGTTGAGGGAAACTACAAATTTTTAATAATATTTCATAAAATTATATTTGTACACACAACTCCAATAGTAAGGATCGATAATGAATTGTTGCTTATTCATAATTGGCTAAATTTCTTAATGAATACTAATATTATCGAATCTTTGTTCATCTTCATATAAAATTTGGATTCAAATAAAAAATTTCCCTTTAATTTTGTTTGTCATGGCTCCATAAGTTTGGTAACTTTGTTTGTCACATAAATATTAAATTCCATGACTAGTAGAGTTAATATCAACTATTCAGGCTTATGATACTTCTAATGTTTGTTTAATTTGGATATCAACATTTGTTGAGCTTCAGCTCAAATTGCAATAAACATAGACTATAATTAATGTAAGTATATTATATGCTCATGTAGTCATAGTCTTTTTTGGCATTTGACATAAATCATAATGATAGTTTCTTACATCATATGACTTATTATATTCAATCAAACATAAATATGAATTAATCAATGTATTTTCATCTACATTCAAACATCAATAAATGTTCTTAAATCAGAATTGCATGGACATATATATTTTGCACACAGAATACATGAATTATACCAAAAATTGAGTGTTTGCCAGATAATGGAAGAAAATTATGTGATAAATTCAAATCCTTTTGCGGAATCTTAATATTAGCTTTTGTTAAAATTTATACGCCCTAACATTATTACCTTAATGGAAAAACCGGTATTTTGAGGGCTTAAATAAACTCGGATGACCTAAAAAATATAATTATTAATAGCCAAAGCAAAAAAAATGGCTGAAAACCTTTTAACGCCCTTATATCCATGGTGAAATTATTCATTTATGGATAGCACGAAATTATTAGAACTGTGCTCTGATACAACGTGTTAGTTTTATTTACATAAGGAAAACTAAGAAAAAGAATTTTATCTTCATGTAATCAGAATTAAGTAGTCAAGTTAATCAATAACTTCTCTCCATGTTAGCAGCTGATTTGAAGCTTCGGAATGGTTTACTTCTTCCTCTTAAGAAACAACTAGGAATGGCATTTTTATAATTTCGGAATTGCTCTCCCATGCTAAAATAAACTGTGTTATAGGTATATCTAGATGACGAAGATATCTCTATTTATATGATGGAAGAGGGCGAAAATCTTATGCATTAGTGACTCAAAGACATTACGAGCTTTCTTTATTCAACAAGCACCCAAACATATTATAGATATTTACTATTTTCACTGATTTTGTAATCAATTGCAATTTATATACTCCGTTGGATAGCAATTTGGGATTACATTTTACAAAATATGATTTGTGTTGAATTTTGATGACACTATGTAGAATTGAAGAGGTCAAAAAAGCTTGATATTGGAGAAAACGATTTGCAAAACAACTGTCAAAGCTAAATTTATTGGGGTTTGAAGTTGGCAGTATCGTAAGCTGACACAGGAATCCAAACATGTGGAAGCAAAGTCTTGGACATTTGGATATGGTTGTAAATATCTATTAGAAAAGCTCAGATGTCTTTGGTAAACCCAAAAGTTTTGGCCAAAAGTTTGGATAAAATTCCAAACATCTGGTTGGCTGATGTTGAAACGAATGTGTTTCAAGTCAGACGCCTGAGGAAAATTCCAAATTTCTGACTAGCTGTTCGAAGAATTTTCCGCCCATGGACTTTGTACAATGTTTGTGAAGGCTTCAAGGGGCATTTTGGGTGTTTGCCTAGACTAAAATTCTTCCTATATAAGCTATTTTCAAGATTCAAAGAGAAAGGTGTTCATCAAAGTACTCCCCAAGGGTTTACGAAATTGATTTAAGTTTTCTAAACCTAGTTTCCTCAATTCTCATCTCCACAGATAAAATTCTCTAAGAATTTTATTGAATATTGTAATTAATCTCTTTTACTCTTTCATTGATATTAATAATAGGCTCTCCTCAAAGTGGATGTAAATGAACATGACGTTAATGGAACTATAATAAATCGGTGTGATTTACTTTTTCATTGTTGCTTGTTTTATTGCTTGTTTGGATATTGTGGTTTGGTACTATATGAATTGGATTAGGATTTAGGATCAAGTTATTGGTTAGTTATTTTTGCGCATCTTACAACGTTCTCGTTTCCACTGCGTTTGGAGTTTAGATTAGAGTGATCTCGAGTTCGAATCTCATAACATTTGGCATTAGAGCATTGGTGTTTGTAGGGTAGTTGTAGAAATGATGGAATTAGACAATAAATCGGATAGTCCTTTAATAGTTGGTCCAAGTAGTGTATCACCGTATGTACATGGATCGTATGTAGTCTCGGGTTGACAATTGGTTATAAACAAGTAGAATGGCGATAATGATTCTAAAAAAAGGACAGTGGAAGATTAAAGCGGTTCTTAGGCGGAATCGGGTGCATCGAATTTTGTTTGACACGCATTTGTTACCAATAGACATCTGGATATTAAGAGAGAAGAAATGGAAGAGTAGGCATTCACTACACTTCAACTTGCTATGGGAAAGAATGTGATCTTCAAAATTAATGGTGAGATTATCGCTAAGAGTATTCAGGACAAGTTGAAGGAATTATATATGAAGAAGTTACTAGCTAATCGTTTGATCTTATTATGAACGTTCTTCATCTATAGGATGAATGAGGGTGCTTCGCTAAAGGTGCACTTGAATACCTTTAATGATTTGTTGATGGAGATGAAGGCGGTAGATTTGAAGATAGAGGAAGAGCAAAAGATGATGATATTGTTGTGTTTGTTACCGGACCGTTATACGGATTTCTTAAAGAGTTTGATTTATAGTCAGGATACTTTAACTCTTGATGATATCAAAACGGGTCTTCTTAGTGAGGAGTTGCAGTATCAAATGAAGAAGTTGAGTGATGGAAGTGGTGGTGCTAGTAGTGGTCACGGTTTATTTGTGGAGAATAAGAGACATGAGAAGAAGGGGAATCATGGGCATTCTAAATCAAGGAATCTCGGTTGGAGATAAGAGGCAGATGTTTTGACAACAGTGGCATTGGACGTTTCGGTTAGCGAATGGGTGCTCGACTTTACGGAGTCTTATCGTATGACACCGAAGAAGAATTGTTTTTCCACTTATGTCGAGAAAAAGAAAAAATCAATTGTTATGGAAAATGATGTTATTTGAAAGTCAAAGGGCATTGTTTCCATGCAAATTTGAATGTTTGATGGAGTGATTCGTACGCTCACTAATGGACGCTATGTTCCAGGTCTTTGAAAATCTCTTATTTCCTTTTAGCAATTAGGTTCTTTAGGATGTATGGTCACTATTGAGAGTGATAGCTTGTGGGTTTCACAGGATGCGCTTGTGGTGATGAAATGTGAATAGGACTCATGGTCTTTATTTGCTTCAAGATGTGACTATTGAAGGTGAAACTTGTGTAGGTATTGATATTTCACGTAGCTTGGATGCGACATGGTTGTGGCATTTAAGGTTAGGTCATGTCTCAGAGTGGAGTTTGAATATTCTTTGAAAAAGAGAGATGATCGATGGAGAGAGTTTCAACAAACTTGATTCGAGGAATGTGTCATAGGTAAGCAAACTAAAGTGTCATTCGGTGAAGGAAAGCATGATTCGAGAGATGTTTTTAAGTATGTTCACACGGATGTTTGGGGGCCAAAACTGGAAGCTTCTTTGGGTGGATCTCATTATTATATTTCTTTCAATGATGATTTTTCTCGGAAGGTATGGGTGTATGTAATGAAGGCCAAGTCGAAGGCATTTACAAAGTTCAAAGTTTGAAAGGCTTTTGTTGAGAATAAGAGTGGTAAGTCTTTGAAAGTTCTAAGGTTCGACGATAATAGGGAATTTGTTTCCGGAGAATTCTTAGAGTTTTGCAAGCATCATGGTATTCGAAGATATTTTACTACACTAGATATCCGCATCGAATGGTGTTGCGGAGAGGATAAACCGCACTCTACTTGAGAAACTCGATGCTTGAGATTGACATCGGGTTTGTCGAAAGAATTTTGTATCGAAGCTTCGTCAACCGCGATGTATATTGTAAATCGAATTTCATGCTCGGCTTTTGACAACAAAATTCCGAAGGAAATGTGGAAGGGGAAGAGCAATGACTTGAGTTACCTTCATTTGTTCGGTAGTCCGATTTATGCGCATGATTTGAAAAATGATAAGCTTGAGACTAAAACTTTCAAAGGGGTCTTGCTTGGTCATACAGATGGAATCAAAGGTTATCGGATTTGGAATTAGAAAACGAAGAAGGTAGTGAATTCTCGTCATGTTACTTTTGACGAGCCAACTTTATTTAATAAGAATCAGAGCTCATCGGATGTTCCGGATTTGATCGGATGAATCAATGGAGAAGGAAGTTGTCTCTTTTTTCATCCAAGGAGTAGAGTGGTTAGAGATGCTTGTGAGGAGGAATCGGTTGTTGCTACATCACATAGTCCACATGTATCCTCTAGTATTGTTGGTGATGTACATGATTCTAGAGATGATTCAGTTCAATGTGGAGCCAAAAAGAGTTTGGGCAATTGTATTGCAACTCAGGTTGGTCATCGTGCAATAAGACCACCTGATAGATATGGTGATTGAAACTATCTTAGTTTTTATGTAAATTTGAACTATGCTCTTCATATAGTCCAAGGTGAGCTGATGGACCTTGATGACATCGTGAATTCAAGTGATAGCCCGAAATGGATCTATGCCATGGAGGAAGAGATGCAATCATTGTTGAAGAATCAAACTTGTGATTTGGTTCCACATCCTAAAAGAAATCGTGCTATTGAACGCAAATGGATATACAAGGTGATGGAGATGGGAGATACAAAGCAAGAACAGTGGCTAAAGGGTTTACACAAAAGAACGAAAATGAGCATGATGATATTTTTGACAGGTTGTGCGCTATACTTCATTCCGAATATTGTTTGCTATAATTGCTAGTCATGACTCGAAATTAGAGCAAGCTGATGTGAAAATCGCCTTCTTTTATGGTGACTTGGATGAAAATATCTTTATGGAGCAATTAGAAGATTTCGTCTTAGATGGTAAGTTAGTTTGCAAGTTAAAGAAATCACTATATGGTTTAAAAAAATCACTTAGACAATGATACATGAGATTTGATTATTTTATACCTAAAAATAGCTTTGACAGAAGCATCAAGGATGCTTATATATATTTTAAGAAGTTGGAAAATGACTGTTGGATGTATTTTCTCTTGTACGTGGACGACATGTTCATTGCTTCAAAAGATAAAAATGAAATCGACAAGTTAAAAATGAGTTTAAAACCAGAATTCGAAATGAAAGATCTTAGAGTGGCGAAGAAATTTTTTATGCATGGAAATAGAAAGGAATCAAAAGCGTTTTAAGTTGAAATTAATTCAAAAGGAGTATATAGAGAAATGTTTTGTCGGTTTAGCATTGCGAATGCAAAGACGTCGACTACACCTTTACATGTGCGTACGAAGCTTTGGATTAAGGGATCACTTGTCTTGAAGAAAAACAAAGATTATATAGCAAAGGTGTCGTATAAAAGTGCGGTTGGAAGTCTAATTTATGTCATGGTGTGTACAAGGCCCGATATTGCAAATGTCGTCAGGATGATTAGTCGGTATATAACTAATTCGGGAAAATCACATTGAAAAGCCGTGAATGTTATTTTGAGATACCTTAGAGGTACATCATCTCATCTTCTTATCTTTGGCGGTAGTCAATGAATGAATTGCAGGTGGTTGGTTATTGTGACTCAGATTTCGCTAGAAATAGAGATTGGAGAGAGCCAACTTCTGGATATGTTGTTACTCTTGGTGGTACAGTCATAAGTTAGAGATCAAGATTGCAAATTGTAATTTTTTTATCCACTACAGAGGTGGAATTGATAGCTGCGGTGAAGACGATAAAGGAAGCATTATACTTGAAGCGATTGTTGTGTGACTTGAGATTTGAACACAATAGTATCGATGTTCAGTGTGATAGCCAGTGTTATTCACTTGGTAGAGAATTTGGCTTTTATCTCTCGGACTAAGCACATTGAGGTGAGGGAGTCATTTTTGGCAGTCATGGATGAAGATAAACCAGTACATCTTCGAAAAGTTCACAAAAAGAATAACGCAACAGATATGTTCACTAAGACATCTTCGGTTAGGAAGTTCGAGCGTTGCTCGAACTTGATTCGTTTGTCAAAGTACTAGGTGCCACTGGGTTACATGGTTGAGGAGGAACTTGGTTATTGATGATGAAGAGAGTGTCAGCGAGAGATTATGGTTCCATCCTCTTTGTAAGTATTTGTTTACACTCCTAAGTACTTTTGTCTTTTGGTAAGATGGTTTTGGATTTGGATACTTTTGACACTTCGTTAGTGGACGGTGGCCCTATTAGAGCTCGTTGACGAGGGTAGTGGACGGTGATTTTGCCGAAGCTTATTGTGAAAGTATTCAAGCTTGTTATGTAGAAGGTAGAAGTGGTGATAATTTGGTGCTATTGATTCTTATTGGATGGAGATGGATATAGTGTCTAAGTGGATTGTTGAATTTTTGATGATGCTATATGAGAGTTGAAGAGATCGGAAGTAGCTTGATAGCGGAGAAAACGGTGCACGAAACGGAGCTCGGGAGCTAGATTTATCGCGGTTTGAAGTTGGCAGTGTCGTTGGTTAACACAGGAGTCGACGTTTGGAAGAAAAGTCCTAGATGTCTGGATATGGTTGTAGACGTCTGTTAGAAAAGCTCGGATGTCTTTGGTAAACCCGAAAGTTTAGCCCGATGTGTGGATAAAAATTCAGACATTGGTTGGCTGATGTTGAAATGAGTGCGTTTCAAGTCAGAAGTCTGAGGAAAATTCCAAACGTTTGACTAGTTGTTTGAAGACATTTCTGCCTAGGACTTTGTGCAATGTTTATGAAGGCTTCAAGGTTGCCTAGGTGAAAATTGTCCCTATATAAGCTGTTTTTATGATTCAAAGAGAAAGGTGTTCATCAAAGTATTCTCCAAGGGTTTATGAAATTGGCTTAGGATTTCTTGACCTAGTTTCTTCAATTTTCAGCTCCACAAATCAATTTTCTAAGAATTTTATTGAACATTGTAATCAATCTCTTATAATTTTTCATTGGTATTAATAAAAGACTTCCCTTAAAATAGATGTACACCTGCAAGACGTTAGTGGAACAATTATATATCGATGTGCGATTTGCTTTCTCATTATTGCTTGTTTTGAGATTGTGATTTTGTGTTATATGGAATGGGATGAGGTTTAGGATCGGATTATTGATTGATTGCATTTGCATATTTTACAACGATCTCATTTCCGTTGTGTTTGAAGTTTAGATTAGAGCGATCTCGAGTTCAAATCATAATAATTTTGACCTACTATTGGAGATGCTCTTAGGGTTAATGGCTGAAGAGACTAAAGAGTTCGGAGATGAGAAAAAAAGATGAAAAATATAAATTATAAAAAGAAAATTTTATAATTTTAGTTTGATTTTACAAAGGGACAATCAATTATTTGATTCTTCTCTTAATGAAATAATCTTAGTCGACAAATTTTTTTCTTTCAATCGTGATTATAGGTGGATGGGGTTTTCCTGTGCTCAATCTATGCATTTTAACATTTTAAAATATGGATATGACTCGATTCGAGGTTCGATTCGCATCGACTTGATTTGATTTGATTGAGCTATATTATTAAAAATGCATATTTTTAAGTTATTTGGTCGGATCTTCCGTCAATGTGGGCTTGATAGGATTTTTGATGAGTTTTTCGTCATCCAGATCCGACCCAAGATCTATTGGGTTTGGACTGGATCTGGATCATTTAAAATCAGTTTGGTTTGGTATTGCATGTCTGAACGCATGCATGGAGATTAAAAAAAAAGAAATGGAGGGCATAAAGTGGTTTGATCCGTCGACATTTATGTCAATGCTAGAGCTTTCTGACCACCTTCCTCAAGGTGGAAGAGTGGTATATATACCTAAGGATGCTGATTGGCCAGTGTCAAACATTGGCGGCCAGGTGGTACTGAGATGGCCATCTCTAGTTGCTCTTTCGATTAAGGTATTCTAGGAATATTTTTACGTTCTAGGCTGGTAATGGTGTACAAGCCAAATCATTCAATGTGGAGTTGATACTGAATTAATGAGAGGCAGTTATAATATAATATTATCTAAGAAAGAAATGATGGTGATAGAGGCATGATTTGAGGAATAGCCATTGCAGGATTGATCTGAATGCAGTAAGTATGATAAGAGGCCACGCCCGCTACTAGCTAGGAAATGGTGCTATTATGACGCACAACAACTACGAGCATAATATTGAATATTTGAATTGTCACAATGAGAATTGAAGTATATATTCTTAGTAAGAAAATGAACTTATTAGTCAGCGACATGAGCTGTGTAGAATGTACAACACACTTATTCAAAAGATTACATAAACACAGTTAAGAACTATATATAGTCTAGTTAGTTGTAGAAACAGACTTGCCAGATTCAAATATGTAGATCGAGGATACTATGATCTCTTACGTTAACACGCATATAGCCAAAACAGTATTTAATTATTATTCACAATGGATGATTATTAAGTAGAAAAGTCGAGACAGCGGTTGGGAAAATGTTTCTGTTTGATTGGGTCGCTGAAGGTAGGCGAAGGATAACTAGTTTCTAGCTTAGTTACTTGTGCCCCTGGTCTAATTTCAGTCAATGTATAAAGTACTATGACTATATGATTCTGCTTAGGCTAATATAATATGCATGTAAGCATGTTTGATTGTGTAAAAGTAGCAGCCAGGTGTAATGAACCTTGAGACGTTTCCAAGCATTGCTTTCAGTGAAAATTGAACATTTCATGCAGGCAAATGACCCAGTAATAGTCCAAGATCACAAAGAGTTAGTTGTCTCTTCCATATATTAGGAAGCTAAACATTTGGTTAAATTATTAATTGATAACATGAAATAATGATCATCAAACAGTTGTTTATTTACCAATAAGTTTTGCTGGAGCCTGAAGCAACTGTTAAAAGCCTGACGTCAAAATAGATTTGCATGGTGACATGCATGTAAAAGAAAACGAAGTGTGCTACGTTAAATATGTGTGTAAATATAGAGTGAAGGTAACTTTATGGAAATCTATAAAAGATACGGAAACATAGAGGGTTTGGTAAAGCCTAGACAACTATGTAAGATGCGACAACTAAAAGATTTGCATCAAGATTTCTAGGAAATCATTTCCTTCAAATCCAAACAGGTACCAATGGTTTGTAAAGGTTGCTGTCACTTTGCAAATGGGAGGGCCACTAGCTCTTTTATTTTCCATATGCTCCATATAAACCATATCTTTTTAAAATAGTCGAATGATTTATATTTATGTAAAAAGTAACACATGACAGGTTATCTAGCTAAAGGTTGGAATAAGCATGCCCAAGCATTCAATTATTTTAGTTGATTTGAAATGACTGTCTCGTATGTATATAAAAATTGATTGTGATATTTTCTGATGACACTTTCTGCCTTCAAAAATGCTAGATGATTCAAAGCATTTTTTTATATCAAAATGTCAACCACAGATATGAAGGATGTTGGAACTCTCTCGTTTCCACTTTTTTCCCATAACTTTTGTTTTAAGCCGAATTTTTCCTATTCTTAGCTTAGAACCCTCTATCAACTCCTTTATTTTATGTCCTATCTTGTCTTATATTATACTGTATCTATAAAAGTTGGATCCCTCCAGCTCATTTATGCCTACTTTCTCATAATTTTCAAAATTAAATCCTTTTTTCTTCTTAATTTAAATGTATAATTTTACCTTACTTCCTTAAATCCCTAATTTAATCAATTCCAATTAATTCTATAGCAACGGTTGTCTCGTTATCTTCTTCTACAAGATAAATTGCCCTACCTGCGGTCTTTCTTCACATATTTTCTCATTGAACTCTTCACTAATAATCTTCATCGCTATAGTCTTGTTTCAAATACTACTCCACCAATCTACATGATTTCTTCATACTTCCTCTTATCTTAATCATCCAACTACCAATGCGGAAGATACTGTTTCTTCACCAACTTTCGGCTTTTGTCAATTCGATCTAGTGGAAAAAGAATGTAGCTCGAAAGAAATTCAAACATCTCTAACACTTCTTGTTGGAATTCCTAATACTAAATTAAATGAAAATAACATAGTCCCACATCGTCAAAAATTATAAAATTATTCTAGTATATTAATAGCTTTGCAATGAAGGGGGTGGAGCCTTGGGGCATCCAAATATATGCTTCATTATGAGGAGGTAGATCATGCATCACCACCACACGCGCGCCGCAGCCGTCCGATCGAACCGGGCCGGGCTCGGATTTGAGTCTAATATGATCCTATTTTTACTGCAAAACTATATTGCTCACATCTCATTCTATCCCAATTCTATTTTCTTCTTCTTCTCTACTGCTATATACAGTAAATCACAGAGTTGGCATACTCATTATAATCTCGTACAGATTACATCTGTTGTATCTTGGGAGAATTTAAATAAAAATTCTTAAGGAAATTATTTCGACAATCCTCAGATGGAATTTCCTTAGTTAACTGGTCAGATTCTAGTCTATTTATATATTTGTATACATCATTCTTTTATCTTTCTGGTTTCTACGTTGTGCTATTTTTACGACAGTATAACGTTGTTGTTGTAATTTAATTACGACATACCTATTGCTTAAATTAGCTAATACAGACTTCCAGAGTAATGGAATCTGATTGATAAACTTATGAGATGAGTTTATAATTGATTATTCTCTGTTTTGGTATACTAGACGTTTAACACTTCTGTTATGGATGTGAAGATGAGGTTTTTATTTTATTTTTTATCTATCACCGTCTTCATATACAATGATTCATTCTTCATGCTGCAATGTTTTTCCCACCATTGAATGGATAATTTTTCGAACTATGAATGCTCATCTCCTCTTTATGAATCTTTCAAAATAATTTTTCTTTGATTTGTAATGTGCTGTTTTGAAAGAATGTTAATATGTTTCTCTTACGTTGTAATTAATCTACATGCTAATTTTTAAAAAATAAATTGTTTAATATATATATGATATCGTAATGTAATTTTTTGAAAATAAAATACTGGGATTCTTCTTCGATTACTTCTATAATTAATGAATGCATATCGTTGACTGGATTTTTCATCAACCTGATAATTTTACCGATGCTCGTGAAGAGCAATGATTATTCGTTAATCGCCAAGGCTTAAAAAATGAAAAATAAGAAGAAAGTGGACAATTAATGCAAACGATGCCAAATATATAATAGTTCAACATGGTTGCCTACATCCAATAGTGAAGCACTTTTATTATATGTCCTTCTTTCAATTAATAGGAACTACAAGAGAATAACAAGAAAAATGAGATGGTTAAGACTAATGGATGAGCTAATCCTAACGGCTTACTATGTAAGGAGCTATAAATGTGTATATTTATTGGAGTTCTTGCCTATTCCGACCTATTTGAAGTGATGATGAATGAGGTATTTATAGTAGTTGGGAATGATGCTTGGACAGTTGAGATTGAGTTGTAAAGCAAGTAGAAAGCACGTCTAGTCATTAATCAGGTCAAATGGCTAATGGGAAGCTGTTGGAATGGTGAAAGGTTGTGTGGCTAAGGTGAGTGCCAATAAAAGGATCATGCAAGGTGCATGTATTGCATTTACTATGCATTTATTGTATTATGTATTGTGGTAGCATGTTATAAGCATACAACATGTCTCTTGTCAAAAGTAGATATACCTGATTAGACTTCTTTTCATACACCTCTATATGCTTAGGTGGCAAGATGTGCTAGGCTGGTTAGATGCTACCGAGGACATCAAGAGAATAGGAATTTGCTAGATAAAGTTGAGATCAGTGCTGAGCTGGACGGGGGACGACGAGATGGACGATTGGGAATAGATCATAGATGGCTATGCTGAAGTTTGGATAGAAATGGACCACGGTCGAACCGACCTTGAGTTGTGCTGGTCGGAAAATGGGTGGGAGAGATGTTTGAGCGGACATGTATTTTCTTGCTACACCAAATACAGTTTGGCATAGTGTGGGAAGGGGGAGGGTCGCCCATGAGATGGGTCAACATGGATCGGGTCGGGTGAGGCCTAGGCCAGGCCTTGCTTGACAGGTTGGTTGTTAAGCCGCTTCAGGTGTGTCAATCGATAGCGGGCTTGTTGCCCTCTTGAGTAGATAGGCTGATATGGACTCGGTCTGCACCATGATCCATAGCCGAAAGCGCCTAACTAGCCTGCCACTTGCCGCGGTTGGTCTGTGGTGCACTGGCCTGCATCCGAGCCGGTTTAGACTGAACTGGGTCAGGCTAAGAAGCCTTAATCAGTCTACCTTTTTAATTACGAAAAAATGAGCAATGAATAAATTTTATTTAGTAAATTTATTTCTTTGTCTTCTCTCGTTTTTGTTATGGTGTATAAACTTTATTCGATGAAACTTTTATACTAGTGCTTCTCCTTTTTATGAATTTTTTTATGTAATTTTTCTTTGATATACAGTGCACTATTTCAAAAAAAATGTTATTATATTTCTCTTATTTTCTAATTTCAGTTTGTACATTAATTGGTATTTTTAAGAAAGTTGTCTCATGTATCTCATGTTGTTTTTAATTTTATGAAAATAAAATGTTGAGATTTTGGCTTGGTTTCTTTTACCATTAAGTATGAATGCATCTATTTCTTAGGAAGATTTATTCCCATGTTTTCTCATATTTCTTCATGGTTTAATATTTTTTATTGAAATCGGTCACTTAGATGATAATGCATATTAGTATTACAAGTCTTAAGTAGTATACAGCGTAGAACATAAAAATGTATGTTCGAATCACATTATGCATGTTTCGAACCTGTGACATCTCGTAACAAAGTCGAAGTACTATCGACAACACCTCATTTTTGCTACATCTCAAATCCTTCTGGATTTTAACCACATGTTTCGAATTAAATAATGTATCTCTCTTGAAATGATAAGGGAGAGAAGATACATGATTTAATAAGAAACATGTGGTTGAAATCAACGAGAATTTGAGGTGTAGCAAAAATGAGCTATAGTCGATCCTTGCCATACATACACACACATATACAAATATTTGTGCGTGCATGCGTGTAAAAGTTTGATTCTTCCCAACTCTTTATCTATTTTCTCATAATTTTGAAAATTAAATCCTTCGTTCTCCTTAAAGTATGTGTATGATTTTGCTTTACTCCCTTGCGGTTCCTAATTAAAATTATTTCAATTAATTCAATCGTAACGATTGTCCCTTTATCTTCTTCTTTAACATAAATTATCATACTAACACTCTTCTTTCAAACTATTTTCTCACTGAACACTTCTTTGGTAATCACCATCACCATCTTCTTATTTCAAATGCTACCCACCAATCAATAGTTTTTTTCATACTCCTCTTAATTGCCCAACTATCAATAAAAAGGTATCATCTCCCTTCACCATCTTTTAGCTTTTGTTTATTCAATCTCTCAAAGAGTCGAAAAAGAATGTAGTTTGAAAGAAACTCAAACATCTGCAACGCTTCCATTACGGAAATGGAGAAGAGATTTTTTTTCTATTAGTATCTTTATATGTATCAATTCATTCTTTATATAGCAAGGTTTTTTTCGTACCGTTGAAGGTAAATAATTTTTCCAACTACAGATGTTCATCTCCCTTTATGAAATTCTTTATGTAGTTATTCCTTTGATTTTAGTGTGCTATTTTAAAAGAACGTTAGTATTTTCTCTTAATTTGTGATAATTTTTAATTTGCATGTTAATTGGTATTTTAAAAAGTAGTTACATATGTCTACTGTTGTGATTTAATTTTTGAAGCTTAAAAGTTGGAATTCCCCGTAGTTCTTTCTATTATTGAATGCAAATGTTTTCTTTGATAAATTTATTTCCTCATTTTCTCCAATTTTTTATGGTATATAATTTTTATTCAATGAAGTTGTATGTGAGCTTCTTTTATGAATGTGTTTTTTATATTGTTTTTCTTTGGTCTGCTGTTTCAGAAAATTTTTGTTATATTTCTCTCATTCTTTTAATTTTCAGTTTGCATATTAAATGGTGTTTTAAGAAAGTTTTTTCATATACCTTTTTTTTCTAGTTTTTAAGAATACAATGTTGAAATCGCCTTTGGTTTCTTTTACCATTAAGTATGAATGCATTTGTTTCCTTAGGTAGATTTGTTTGGAGTTTTCTACCATATTTTCACGGCCTAATACTTTTATCAATGAAATTTTATGAGAATATGCGAAGAAATCAATCAATGTTAAGAAATATGTTCGTTATGATCATTATCATTTTAGATGCTATAATATAATGCTTCATATAAATTTACCACATAAATTTTATCACTCCAAGTATCCTAAAAACCTTATGTGACATCTAATTGATATTTTGACATAAGATTATCATTACCAACTAAAATCATAGATTCAAAATAGTTTGGATGAGTTTCCTTTCTGTTTTATTAAATATTTCGATGTATTACGTTAAAATATTTAATTTCAAAACATAATGGTTTCACTTTGTATATGGACGGACAAAAGCCTTTTGACCTAACTCCACTTATAGAAAAATTTGATTTGCACTAAATCTACCACTCTTTCTAGTGAATTATGTTTAAGCAGCATTTTCAAAATTCTTAGCAATGGAGTGGAGTTTGCTAGATATAATTCATAAGCCAATTCGATATAAGCCCTTAAAATTTAGAATCTTTATTATTTTTCTTTATCACAATAATTACCTTGAATAACAAATTTTGTTTTACATTTATCATTGCACAAATAATTAGTACACCAATAACCTACGACAACGATGGTATAATGATTTTAAGATATTACCACCAAAATATAGAAATGATATCTCATAGTAAATTAGTCCTTGGATATTGTTAGGTGTGGCTTGTATTGTACTAGAGTGGATGGGTAGATTGGATTATGATTAGTCTCACATCCTAATAAGTCCTAAAGGAGATAGGCATATATATGAGATTGGTAGCATGTAACAACAAAGGATTCCATTTATTACAATAAATGTTGCTATGAAAATATATGTGCTCCAACGGAGATACTGGGATATCCAATCATAATGCTCGTACCAAAGAGCTTCGTTCAGTGGTTTTGCTTCTTCTAAACTAAATGAAATCCAGAGATAGCGAAGATGTGATGGGGTGCCGAAAACTTCAACATGGCATTGGAGAAAATGGTTTGAAGGGGCCAATATAGTACAACATTGATCTAAGTATGTTGTTGTGTGTGACTTGAGCTCTGGATTCTCATTAAGACGGAGTTATATGTTAGAATGCAGTCTGCTCCAATCGTAGAAAAGACGAATCTTTGTAAAAACAGCTTGGCCAACTGCTGAGAGATGGTAGCAACCTAACCTAAACTGCTGAGACATGTTAGCGATCTTATCCCAGTGTCTGAAGACTTTGTAACTTCAAATTGAATAGAGAAAATGCTCGCTAAGATGGAGAACTGTTGGGTGTGGCTCACATATTATTAGAGCGAGTGTGTAGATTGGATTATGATTAGTCTCATATCACAAGATATCCTAAAGAAGCTGAGCATATATATAAGAGTGGTAGCATGTAACAATAAGAGATTCATTTTGTTACAATGAATGTAGTAATGAGAATATATATGCTCCAAGGAGGATGTATTGATATCTAATCATGATGCTGACACCAAAGAGCTTCGTTCAGTGGTCTTGCATCTTCTACACTAAATGAAGTGTGCGTATAGCGAAGATGCGAGGGGTTTCGAAAATTTCAACAAATAGAACATCATATTTTAAAAGAAAGGTTGTAACAAACAAATTAATTTATATATGAGATAAATATTTAGTCATGTTTTTATATTTATGGAAAGTATTTGCACATTGCAATAGGCTTTGTGCAACTTTATATGTAGTTCTTTACTTTATTAACATGAATTTTAAGCTAATTTTATTATTATAATAATTATGTTCTTCAAACACGAGTCGAATGTTTTTCTTATTGCAATATCTAACACACATTTAAGTCATAAGAAATTTCAAAATAGAAATCACTCAAATATTATTTTGAGATGAAATTATGAAAGAAGTGAAGATTAAATAAAATAAAATGTTATAGTTATTATTTTGTCTAAAATTCCTTTTATATTAATTTTAATTTGAATTTTAATCCTAGGCCTAGAATAATAGATGCATATATGCAGAAAATAATGTTTTTTATCAACAACAATATATATATATATATATATATATATATTGTTGTTTACAAGCACAGCTTGGTTCTCTAGGTCTTCATAAAGAAATAACAACGATATATATATGTGTGTGTGTGTGTATTTATTTTAGATTAATAGCATATATATGTAAGGACTCGTGATATACACAACTAATCTAGCCAGACATGACATGAAAAATGAACATATTTGTGTGTATGTGTGTGTATAACAATGAAATAGTATGTTACCTCAAATGTAGCCAAATGATAACGCCTTCAATGCTGAATCTACTAAATTCCTAGGATTTGAATCCAATTTCTTCCATAAAGCACAACTAGACGAAGATATCCACGAATTTTCTTCTATTTGACTCGTTTTTGTTTTTTAAGTTTGAAAATGATGGAGGATGTGATGATATTAATTTGGCTGGAGGTAGAGTGGAGGAAAAGAGCAAATGTCTTATCTAAAAGAAAATGGTAAGTGAGTTTAAATAAGAGAGAAAAGAGAAAGGATAATATGGATCTTGGTCCACGCTTTTCTCTACTAATTCAAACTCTTAAATATCATTACAAGGCCCCTCCTCCCTTCATTCCACTTTAAACCAGATCAAAAAAATTGCATTTAAATCAACTTTAGATGTACATCGATACGTATGTATGTTACTTTTATATACTTGTTAATTTCAATATTGATCAACACAAATCAAATATGATCTTATAATTAATATTTCACAAATATTAATTAATCTAATTACTTTATAAAAATTATAATTTAATTAAATCATATAGCAGTCGGAGTATTCAACATTACGGTTATGTGACTCTTAATTGTAATTCGATCAGTGATTAATATGGAACAATTTGAATTTTAACGTTCATATGCCACCTTAACTAGTGGTGTAAAAGTTTAGTCAAATTTATTGATTACACGGTTTCTGTAAAATCCAATTTTACTTATTTTAAGCGATCACTGATAGTGAAAATTATTTACACAATTCTCTTTATCAAAACTATATCGCATTAGGATTTAAAATTTTATGTAATGGTGAAAATCCAATATCGTCCAAATCCAACTTGTATAGTCCAAATATAAAATCTTTCGTTCAATAATTACAATTATTATTAATCGAATTGTTGTGACCAAAGACTTGGACTTTGAGTTGGCTTCAGTTGACCAGATATTAACCTTATATAACTGAGAAAACGAACTCTCTATTGAATAGTGTTTCACTTTCAATGTTTCAACTCAACCTAATTATAGTAATTCGATGGACATTGTTCCACAATTTAATTATAATCAAAATGGAGTACCTGTATCTAATAATATTCTCAACGCGAGGGAACTACGTAACGTGGTCACTTCGATATTCTCTATTTGACCATGGTTACGTTAACCGACAGAAAACTATCGATCGAGTCATTCCATTAATATCCAAAGGCTATTAGTACGTAATCTTTGATACCCTCATCAGTCATAAGTAATACACCACCCAATGTTCGAAGAGTGATACGTACTCTAGTTTCACCGGATGTATTGGTATCCAATCTAAATACATTTTGACTGTGAAATTAAAATGATATGTTTATGACAATTGTGATAAATGATTTATAATTACTACACATTGTAATTACTACCATATAACATATCGGTTATGCATTTTCTATTAAATATACTTAAATTAAATAAATAATTCATATAACACATTATACCACTTATATAATAGGAAGAAAAAACATTTTATTTTGAACAAATTTTATTACAGAGTTAATAATTTATAGTAAATTACAGAACTAACCCTTAGGACATAACTCTTACCCTATCATCGTATTGTTGTGATCACATGAAACTAAACTAACAAATATGTTGAGTATATTGATACTCACATAATGTAATTAAATTTACATTATTGACATTTTTCAAATCAAATAAGTTGAATTTATGTTGCACGTGATTTAATATAACATTTTTAGGTGATAACACAAAGTTGGTCTTGGGGTAAATTTATTAAAAGATATTTTTTGAAATCAACCCTTTTAGTTCGCTATGCGACTCTCTAGATCCAAGAAATCTTAAATCCATAAATTTGGGTTTCCATGTATAGTACCCAAATTTGACATACATCCATTTTTAATTTTCTCTGCTATCAATTACTCATGTTATCATGCTCTAAGGTCACTTATTTAACTTATTTAATTGTATAATCATCATACTAGTTTTTTCTTTAGAGTCCTAAAAGCCTATTAGTTTTAATGCTCAACTAAAACTCGCTCATATTAATAATAATAAGGTACATATCTTGATTTACATATCATACTTTTATATTTTTCCTATGGGATGCCTCATCACTGAGATGAGATGTTTATTGCTATATATATGTATATGTGTGTGTGCTGTAAATTTTTCCGATTGAGCTGTGCAAATTAGACGCTGCCGAAATTTTCTGTAAATTTGGAAGTTAGAAATTTTTTGAAACTTTGAAATTTTATAACTTGTTTTACAAATAAGTCGATATCAGAGTGGCACAGCAGAAGTGTGATAAAAGTTTTGCAAAATAGATTTTATGTTTTGGATGTTGATAATTTTGAGTAAAATATATCAATTTTTTTCTTACTTAATCCCTTTTCGGGGACGAAAAGTTTTAAGGGGAGGAGATTGTAACTGCTCGTATTTTTAACTATTTTAAATTATCAAATTTGATATGATTATTGAATAAAAATGATTAAAAAATAAATTTTATTTTTTATTTATGTAGATTATTTGATATGAACTTGAAAAAAATAAAAGTTGAATTATTTAGTTGAAAATAAAATGATTGAGTTTTAATTAAGATTTATTTAAATACAATGTTGAAGCTCATACAATTGGATTTTTGGAAGGCTTTAATTAGATAAGTGATTTTGTTTATGAATTTAAATGTAAGAGCATTGGTTGTATAAATTTTGATCAAACGTTTTAATTCACAAAATGTTTTAAGTTAAAATTTGAATGTACATTTTATTTGACCATGTTTATAATTTTGTAAAGAAGGTAATAGTCCTTTTTAAACATAATTTGTTTTAAAGCTTGATATTTTAAAAAATTTCCATAAGCGTAGTAAATGGAAATTTGCAAGTTTATGCTAGCAACGTCGTTTATGTTGATTTGTAATAATATTGTAATATGAATAAAAATTATTTCAAAAAACATATTTAAATTTAATTTAAATGAAAATAGTAAACTTTTAAATTTGAATTTAAAAGTGATTAAATTGATTTTGGAACTTACACGTTTTAATTAAAGTGTAAAAACAGCTTTTTTAAGACTGTCTCGGATTTCTGCGAAACATTTTCATTGGATCCATAATGGTATGTTATAGTATGTCGTCGAATTTTATGGCACTCGGACATATCGTTCAGCTTTGCGAGTTCGAAACGCATAGAAATTTATTAAAGGAATTTAAATTAATATAATTCAATTTTGAAAAGCTATCTTCTGAATATGATAGAATTGGCTTTCGATATATGTTCTATTGTGTTCAGAATATGGGTACAACTTATAAAACGCCAAGCGAGACGCTTCGTTTGGAGTTCGAAAATTTCACGGATGAATAATTCCATAGAAATTTTAATAAATAGCCATCTCATTCATAACTCTAACCCTAAAATGTTTCCAACCGCTATTAAAACTAATTTAATCAGCGGCCTTAGTTTATCGGAGTCTCTAGAGGCGAAATTGGCCAACGACTTCAATTAGTAAAATGTAGAGTGCGACGATACGAATTTGCTTTACGGTTGGATCGAGGTGAGGTGGCTCGAGGCGGCGACTATAGGCCCGCGTTCATCTGTAGCGTTTTGGGTTTCGCGAGGCGAACACACACGCGCGTTGGCTGGGAAAGCTTCTCATTGATGGGCGGCGCTGTATGGCGAGGTTGGTCGACGGCGGCGTACAACCGGAGGCATGATCAACGATTGAATATATATATGTATGTATGTATGTATGTATGTATGTATGTATGTATGTATGTATGTATGTATGTATGTATGTATGTATAAGTGTGTGTGTGTGTGTATATTTGCACGCGCGCGTTGCTTGGGAAGAGAAGGAAGAAAAGGTTTAGTTTAATTTTTGTTTATTAAGTTAATTAAATTTTAATTATATCGAAGGTTTATAATTTCATAACTTTTACATATGAGGTCGGATTCGAGCGAAACAAGTTGCGTTGGATTCGTATCGAAGTCATCTACGGCATGGAGTTGGATTCGAAGTTATATGACTCTGAAATTTTTTCAGTTTCAAATAAAGATGAGTGTTTTAAACTGCTCACGAAATACTAAAATATTCTGATGTTAGTTAGACGAGATCATGAAGTGTTTTATTTTTATAGACAATTGTTTGGTTATTTAACTGACATTTAAATTGACATATGAATTGAACTGTTAGGAATTTGTAATCGACGGTTAATTTGAAATTGAAATTGAGTCGCTAGTTAAACACTCGATATTGATAACTAGTTAATTATTGTGATTTATTTGATGATTTGGATATTGATTGAGATTGGATGTTGTTGGTTGATACATTGGATGGTCGTATTTTTATTTATTATATATATATATATATATATATCCCATTATCACCTAGTATATTATTTGATAGCATATAAACTGTTATTTGAATTATATTCGAATAAATTAAGAAATATGTTGAAACGATAAATACTTATAACACTTTGATTTGGATTGAAATGATACATATATCCATCCCTAAAATTAAAATCGAAATAATTGGTCACATGGCTATAGAATAGAAAATTATATACGGACACGCGATTGGTTAAATTAAATGGGTTAAATTCTTTAATTTGAATTTATTTAAATTATATTGTTTTAAAGAAAAATAATTGAATTTATGAGAATTGAATTAATTTCGAATTCGAGTTTTAAAAGATTGAAATCAAAATTGGTTAAAAGTGATTGTTTTAAAGAATTAAATTTGAATTGTGAAGTTATAATCAACATATGACTTTAGAATTATGGAAATTGAATAATTTTAAATGTTTAAACCTTTACTTGAACTTCAGATTTATGTAAGTAAAAGTGATATAAATGGATATTTCAATTTTAAGCTCGAAATTGAATTATTTTAAAGATTTGAACCTTAAATTGAACATTGCAGTTTAATTTGATATAAGTGATTTAATCGGTAAATTGAAACCGGACTAGAAATTTATATAAATTGAAATGATTTAAAGTAAGAATTGAATTGAAATTTGAACCATTGAATCGAATCATCGAATCAAATTTGAAGTTAAAAATAAATGTTTCAAACTTGAATTTAATTCGAATTGAAATCGAAATCGAAGTTAATTCAAATTGAAATCGAAATTAGAGTTGATTTGAATTTAAAATTGAAGTTGATTTGAATTGAATCGAAAGAGTCGATTTGAATTGATTTGAGATCAAAGATGATTTGGTTTGGAAGATTTGAAACTTCATCGGTTTGATTGAAATTTGGACGTGAGTCCAGATTTACTAGAAATGGAAAGAAACGGTTTTAAATTTGGAACTATTTTCACTATAAACTATTTTACTACGAACTATTTTAAAATTCATCTTTTTAAAATATAAAATTATTTAAATTTTCAAATCATTTTAATATATAACCCATTTTCAATGCTCAGACTATTTTATATCAACCTGTTTTCAATCTCTAAACTATTTTAATTATTTAAACTATTCAAACTATTTTAACTATTTAAATTATTCAAACTATTTTCAAAAATTCAAACTGCTCATATTAGGAACTGTTATGTTTAAATCATTGATTTAAGTACGAATGTGGTTAAAATGAAGTTATAACCTAATTCAAAATTCAAAATGATTTTGAAATGAAATTGATTTCGAAGTGAATATAATGATTTTGAAGTGAAACTGATTTTGTGGTGAATAAAATGATATTTTGAAGGGAATATATTGAAGTAAATATGATATTTTGAAGCGAATATGATATTTTGATATCAAGTAATGATTCACTTTTGAAATGTAAAAGAGCCAACCGTTGTGTAAAATGACGTTTGTTGTTAAAGAAACGAGGCTGATTATCGGCATACTCTCTATCAATGTTGGAACCACTTTAACAACTGTGTATGTGGAGGAGACTCCGGAATGAAGTGATTGGATTTGGTGTATGTTGTTGGATCTGAATAAAGAGAACGATGATGGATAGCTGCGACACTTGTATCAATTTGAAATGACTAAAACAGGAGCACTATCAATCGGCTAAGTAGCTTAGCTACCTCTAGCGGACATCTGTTCTTTAATTTTCTTATTGGACTCAGTTCGTACTATTACCTTTGATGTTGTTTTCAATTGGTGCACATTGATTTGGGATGATTTCTTTTTGACTCGATATGGGATAGATGGACGTGGTGGACGGTTGTGGCTACGTGAATTACCATCAACCGGGATAGGTAAACTGGTAGTATCCTAGCATGCGCATTGCTTCACATGCCTTGTCATACTTTCATCATTGTATAAGACCACTACGAGTTTGGTTAAGTGTTATCGTATCACGACGCATCCCTATCCCCGGATGTTCTACTGAGGTGTTATATGAAAACTATACGCCAATGCTTAAAAACGCGTTAAGGGGGGTTAATGTAAAGCCTTAATGCTAGGAAACATATTTATCTTACTTCTTAGACATTACATATATAATGTATTCAACTATATAGATATTTTGACGGATCCTTAAGAGATGGAAAATCCAGTTACATCTCTTGAGTTATTGCACGTATGTTATACACTAGATATGAGATGTAAAACCCCGTAAACATCTCTAATGCTATTACACTCCTGTTATATGTGATACTGATTTGACTTACGTAAGAATATTTCAGTTCTGACTCGAGTGTATTGTTTTACTTTATGCTCGGGTCAGCCTTGAGTTTTCGGTGCATTGAAGATCATATTATTCGGGAGGACAAAGATGAAGATTTGGTATATTATTACTAGTATTATTCCCCGTACATTATGTTGTTTTGCTGCATTGTTTTATTTTGTCTCTGTTGTATGTATAACTCTGATTGATGTTGTAAAAGTATAATCGGATGTATAGCGTAAATGCTTCATGAACTGTTTATTTGATTATTATATTTTATCATTCCGCTGTGAGATTCTGTGTTTGTTTTCTTATTTTTCATTAACCCCGTTGATTATCTGTGTTTTGGATTGTTTTGAGTTGGACATGTATGGTATATTGTAGAAACCTTACGAAAAAACGGGTCGTCACAGAAAGCTACTGGGTTGACTAAAGCCTTAACCATTTTTAATGTTCCGTCACATGGGTACCTGAAAATTCCACGATATTCATTAGTGATTTGGTCTTTCAATTCACTCCAATTACATTAATCGCTTTCAGATTTGTGACTATACAATAGAGATTATTAACTCGTGATTCTTGGTAAGAGAACCATGAGAGCTGCCTTAGCTCCAATCATTCGATTCCATATTCCAATTCCCTTTAATGATTTTACAATCTTTCAAGACATTATTCGGGTTTATTCCTAAATAATAACTATCCAGTTAAACCCAAGCATACTCACTATCGAACAACACTGCATTAGCCATTAATTTTCCCAAAGTACCAAACTTCTTGTTATGAGTGATTTTATCAATTGTGTGTTTTATTTATCATGTCGATATTGTATAATTGAACAATCATAGATGAATTACCTAGTAAAAAATATTCATCCAAGAATTAATTTAAGTTAATATTTGATTTTGCAATCATTAATTATCGCATGTTTAGCTTATAACCAAAAACACTTCAATTTCGTATAACATAAATAACATCGCAAGTTATAAAAATAGAGTCAATCACAAGTTATCTTAGAGCCATCGCATATTTATGTTGGTACTTCTTCTTACCTCCATGTTCCTTATCATTGCTGTCTTTTACTTATCAACATAATTAATATAATTCTTTGTAAAGATTAGTGATGTTCTGTAATAAGTAAAACACTTGTACGTCCTAAGAAACACACTAACTTAGACGTTGTACGCTCGATTAGAAATAGGGTATGGTAAGAGAGTTATGTGAATGGGTATGATGAGGTGCAAACAAAAACAACAGACGACTGAAATATACTTTCTTTTAAAATCCGCACATAAATTTATAAAATTCACCTAATGCTAATATCATGCTGTAAAAAAAAAAAAAAAAATCGGCGAATGGGTCCGTAAACGATCTTATCCATGAACGTTGGTTCACTTTCAAATTTGTGACGGGAAAAAGATAAAAGAATTGAGAAGAAGACACATACAAGAAAGAGCACATCAAACTTAATATATGTATTTTTCTAATGGGAGAGCCGTTTCTGGAAATGCACGCCAGAAATGTCGTCTTGCACAAGAGGACAAATTTGGGAGTTCGTTACGCATGTTGCATAACAGGCTGATTACGCTATGTGACTTCATCTAATTTGTAAAAATTAACATTTGAATTTGCCACTTTTCCCTTACATTCCAAACAGATACCGATTCTTTTAATCCAAAAAAGGCAATACGTTGTTCCTTCTGATTATTTGCGGTGGAAAATTGAGGCAGGCTCGGAGGGACCTTAACTAAACAGTATTCAAACCTTGAAATGAATACACACTTCGATGGCAACATGAAATGTACACATCAGTCGCCCAATCATTCAACTAAAAAGCTAGTGACATATAGCTGGATTCAAATACTACAAAGTTTTTTTTTTCTTCTTTTTGAACATCTGCCCAAATATTTGTTCGCACCTCCTCCAAAGACTATTGAGTCGCGATGATGTAAAAATAACCAACTTTCTTGTCCGACAACGAACTTTCTCTTGGAGATATTAGTTATCCATTTGATGTGATAAAACTTTCTATTAATATTCAATAAACTAAACAATATCTCATCACTCTTAAACAAACATTACTACATATGCTATTAGAGAAGGTTTCACTTTCGTTTGTTGTGAGGACTGTCTTACCCCTTCGTCATATAATCTACATGCATAGTGCACTGTAACCGTGCTTATCTGGTGTAGGACGATATCCTAATGGTTAAAATAAATAAAACTATCACAAAACTTATCATATATCTCATAGTGCATTAAATAAAATATAATATCATTTGGAAATATAAAATACGAGAGACAAAATATATATAAATAAAGCACCATAGATCAGAGCACAAGTTCAATAAAATCATACAAAACAGCGATAGAGTTTATACAACTTACACATAAACATGGAGATTCGTCTTTAAATAAAATAGGACTAACACTGTTAAGGATCCACGTCATCATACAACAAAAATTGTAAAAAGCTCCAAATATTATGTGTGTGTTTGTGTGTAACGGTGAGCGTTCAGTCATTTTGGTTGGCTTTGAGGTAAAAAATGTCAAACCGAACTGCAAACAAAGAAAATCAAAACCAAGTCGAATTAATTTTGGCTAATTCGACTGGTAACTGATTTAACAGAAATAAAAATGCATGTTAAAATTCAGATGATTGATTTACCCAAAAAAAATAATATAAACTCATGTTTGGAGGGATTTTATTAAAATTTCTTGTGTTTATAAGTAAACTTGACCTATTTCAATAAGTAAACTTTGTTTTTTATTACTACACAAACTATTAAAAACATTACAATACCATAAAATTAGACAATTTAATAAAATTTTGGTTAAGTTGGTTAAACTGATAACCAAATAAAATTAATTAGCAATCCGAATTCAAACATATTGAGTTTCATAACCAAAATAAACCAATCGAGATGAATCGGTTCGATCGGTTAATTTAATTCTAATCAAATATTGCATGCCCCATATGTGTGTTTATACACACACACACTATAAGTGAAAGGATAACATCCTGCTAATCTCACCGGTGCAACGCCGTGTGTTAATCCACACTTGATATCTAGTCTACACATTTGAAAGTTTCGAGATAATAAGAAGAAAAGCGTAAAATTACAAATCAGCAATAGTTTGGTGTAAGCGATAAACAATCTCCAAATACTACAAAAGTTGATATAGTATATAGGACATAAAATATAAAGAAGCATAACGACATGTCTCTACATCCAAAGAGTTGGCACATAACAATATATGCTATTCTATTATCATCTTCATCATAAAGGTGTAGCACAAGTTTAAATATAATATCGGGTACTTAGGTATCCAAGTCCACAATACATACGTCATGTGACATCCCTAGAGTGATAAACAAACTCTGCAATTACAACATCCATCAGAGAATCCTTACATCACTCAGTGCTTTGGATATAAGACTGTCGGAACTGGCCGGCCCGCAGCAAAAATTATGGGTGAATTTAAAAAAAAAAATTCTTATTGGATCTATATTGGGTCTATAAAGTTTAATTTATTTAGAATAATTCTAAATTTTATTTAAATAAAATCTCTTGTTTTATTTAAATTTATAATTATATAATTTTATTTTATTTATATTTTAATACACACACATGTATCATATATATATATATATATATATATGTGTATATGCGTGCATGTGTAACATGTAAGCCAGTGTAAGGTATAATATATTCGTGTATAAATGTTGGGATTACATATAGCTCACCCAGTATGTATTGTATGTTTGTCCAATATATGTATGTATTTAAACTTATTACTTATATAATATATTTTTATTTAAAGTGGATAAAATTTATTTCTAATATGTTTTGGCTCAAAATCCCAAACATACAAAACGCAGCCCAAAACAAAAATAACATACAAACAAAAGATAATAATATTGCCTCGATACATGAAAAGTCGAAGCCAGAAGTAACAACTCTTCTACTGTAATACATATGTTCCACTTTTCTGTTCCAACCCACTTTCCATATAAGATCAAAAATTCCTCTCTCCTGCTCAAATCAGCAAAATCATAGAGGCTCAAAGGGATTCCATGCCTCTAACACCTATCGCTCTAACGTAGCATTACACACACACATAATATGTTAATTTTGTTTAAATAATTTTATGTATATAAAAATATTGATAAAATATACATTTACCTTTGTAAAGTATATAAAGTTTATATATATATATATATATATATATATGCATGTTATTTAATATGTATTAAAACAATATACACACACACACACATAATGTGTTATATTTTTTAATTTTTTATAAATTATGAATCAAATTTATATATATTTCTATGACGACAAAATAATAATTTTTTTATTTTATAAAAGATATATCTATATTTATACATAAACATATTTATAATGTGTGTATATATTAACAAAACAATTTTTTTATAATTCTAGATCAAAAATACAGCACTATAAAATTTTATTGTTTAAAATATATATTAATTGATTTTTCACTAAAAAATACATAAAGATAAATAAAAAATATCTACGAAATATTTTATTAAATTTTAAATTGTTAAAAAACCTTATATGATATTTTGAAGTTTTAGAAAAAATTCATAATTTTTTTCGATCAAAATATATTTTTATTACTTAAATTTTTTTCGACCGTTAATTGTTCTGATAAAAT
Organism: Allium cepa; assembly: GCA_030765085.1. Classification (NCBI taxonomy): domain Eukaryota; kingdom Viridiplantae; phylum Streptophyta; class Magnoliopsida; order Asparagales; family Amaryllidaceae; genus Allium; species Allium cepa. The sequence continues at coordinate 31,308,627 of CM060938.1, read as the reverse complement.
AATTTTATAAAATTTAATAAGTACTTTTCGTGACATATTTTATTTGATATGATTTATTTAGATAGTATATTAATTTACATAATATTAAAAAAAATGATTATTAAAAAAATATTTTAGCTATTGAAAATTATTGTTACTATAAATATGCATGTATAAAAGTATAAGATCAATTATTACTATAGAATGATACTATAACTAAATATGAACCATATATAGTTATAATTAAAAAATATGTACATATATATATTATTATTATTATTATTATGTTTAAAAATTCTGTTGTATACATCTAGCATATGTAAAAAATTATTTTTTTCCTTTTTTAAGTGAATGCATAACCAATCTAGATTGTGACAACAATAATACATATAACAATCTCACCTAACTAATAATACACACACACAAAATGAAATATCAATAAGAAATTATACGCTATAACATAGTGAATAATATACATGAGAACTAATGCCTTGTATCACATCTTGTAGCGACGAACTCTTTCCTCGTATAAGCTTTTCAATTCTACAGACTGCTAATCCTTGAACTATTGACCTTTGACTATCGGATAGTAATTGATCTTAAGTTAATTTGAGTTTGATATGATGGGGCTCCTAAGGATTGAGGTTTCTTAAAAATAGAAGGCAGGAATAGCAGCAAAAATTTGTTTATAATTAGGGTTAGGGGTGTTTAAATAGTGGATGAAAGAGAGAGTAGTGGATATCATCTCATACAAGTTCTCTCTCTGAGCCATCCAAAACCCCACAACCCTAACCTATTTGAGCCGCCCTATTTAGTCCTATTTCAGCCGAAAATTCTCACGCACCATCATGAGCCAAGGTCCTATTTAAGCCTGTAAAAAATATTATTGAATTAAATCTAATTTAATCGCTTATGAATATCATATATCGTTCAGCATATTTATAACTATTATAAACATATTTAAAAATGTTTATTCCTTAAATCATAATGAAAATTTTACAATTAATGTTTCATAAATATTAATTAATTTATAGTAATTATAAACCAATTAAATCATTTGGTCAAAGATAATTCATTGTTTCGGTTGTGTGGCATGTCAGGTGTAAATTTAATCAGTGATTAACATCGAACCATTCGAATGTTAACATTTACACATTACTTAGAAGGTGGTGTGACATTTTGGTCAAATTTATCACTTACTCTATTTCGGTAAAATCCAATTTCACTTTTAAAGCGTTACACGATTGTGGCTTTTATTTACACCAATTCTCTTTGTCAAAATTATATCATTTTGGACTTATGGAAACTATTGTTGGTCAAATTCCAATATCATCCACATTTCAATCTATAGTCCAAACATAATGTCATTGGTACAATAATAAAAATTATTATTAACCAAAATGCATTGGCCAAAGACTTTTACTTTGAGTTAACTTGAGTTGATCATGATACTAACCTCATATAACCGAGGAGACAAATCTTCTCTTGAATTGTGTTTCACTTCCAATAATTCGACTAGATCCAACTATAGTTGCTCGATGGACGTCGTGATATAATTTGACCACAATTAAAGTGGAACTTTTATATTGAAGATCGACAGTATTCTCAAGTTGAGAGAATTATGTCAATTAGCTACATTGATATTTTTCTATTTGACATTAGTTATATTAACAAACGAAAAACTATAGTTATCCTATAACTATCAATACTTAATCTCTTAGTGCCCCCAGTAGTAATGAGTAATACACTACCCAACATTTAGAGAGCATTATGTACTCTAGTCTCAGTAGATACATCAATATCTAGTCTCGATGTATATTGACTAGGAAAATTTAAAATGACATCTTACTTGTTATGATAAGTTACTCACGGTTATAACACTTGTAGCCATTGTCACAAAACATACCATTTATGAATTTTCTATTAAATATACTTTTAATTTAATTAATTAATATAACACATTATGTCAAGTATATAATAGAAAGGAAACACCTTTTATTTCGAACAAGATTGGTTATTAAGTTAGATATACATAACAAATTACATAACCACTTCTAGAGCATACCCCTAACTCCATCAAAGATAACCTGAATGTAACCCATATAAGCCAAAGACTAATGACAGAGTCTCGGTTTCTCAGTACTTGAATCCATGCCACTTCGTATGGCTAGGAACTAGACCATCCTCATAAGGTTCAGGGTTATTAGTGCAGAATTTCGTCTACACCGACATCTTAAGATCCAAACGTAGAGCTCCAAAAGATGGTTGGGTTATAGGTCCCAATTATGAGATTATCGAGATGTGATATAATTAAAATGGAGTTACGAAACATTGAACTATGAAGGCATGACGATAAATGAGAAGAAGATAAATATTGAAAGTAAATAACACCGAGACTTTACAAAAGTAAATAACATCGAGAATTTTATAAAAGTAAATAACACCGAGACTTTTATAATGGTTCGAGCCGAAAGTCCCTACTTTCACCATCCTTTCCTTATTTAGCCACGCCTATATAGTCGATAGGCTTATTACATTGAATCTAGGCATTTCCACCATTAATGAGTTTTGAATAGATATCTAATATAAGAAAGTATGCTATAGTTTTTATGTCAGTTCTTTGTCGTGCCAGAAGATCTTTATGCCTTGGGATTGTCGCCTATTTATAGTTGATATGCTGCAATGCCATTGGTAGAAGATTTGCTATTTATATTACCGAAATTATTTATTGAGTGACTATGATCTGAGCTTGTGCTAAACATCTACTGGTGCTACTTAAGAGACGTAGATTAATGACTTGCTTCCAGCTTAAATGGCCTTTTGTGTCTGGGCTATGCATCATCTCATTGGTCGTCTCGACCATAGATTCTTGCTACCTTGAATTGATGCTTTGGGCTTCAGACCAGCTAATAGGCTACCTCTTTCGGTTTTAGGAAGATAATCATTGTATTTTGCTATTGGGAATTTCTGATAAAACACATGCATTTTAAAGTTACTTCCTATATGAAACATGGAGTGAATTTGAAGTGGGTAGGTCTAGTTAATTTTTCTTGATTATCTTTTTGGCTCAGTCATCTCGTTTAAGGCCGAACTTAATTTTCTACCCAGGGACAGGAACTATGCCAGTTGCTTGGGTCGGGTGATGAGTATTAAAGGTTTTAAAATCGAAAGGTGAAAAATTTAATTTGGTCCCTGAGGCCAAAAACTTCAAATTCATATTTATCATTTGAAGCCATCTAGGCTAGGTGGTAAGCGAAATTACATTGGTGCCGAAAGGAAAAATCTAATTGGGACCGTGTGGTTAATATGTTTGAAACTATGCTTGTCACTTGAAGCTATCTAGGCTAAGTGGTAAGCGAAATTACTTCGGTGCAAAAAGGCAAAATCTAAGTTGAGATTGTGAATTTAAATGTTCGAAACTATACTTGCCACTTGAAGCCATCTAGGCTAAGTGGTAAGCAAAATTACTTCGGTGCCTAATGGAAAATTTTGATTTGGGACCGTGAGGTCCAAATGTTTGAAACTATAATTGTCACTTGAAATCATCTATGCTAAGTGGTAAGCGAAATTACTTCGATGCCGAAAGGAAAAATCTGATTTAGGACTGTGAGGTTAAAATATTTGAAACTATGCTTGTCATTTAAAGCCATCTAGACTAAGTGGTAAGAAAAATTACTTCGGTGTCAAAATTCAAAACTTTATTTGGGGTCATGAGATCAAAATGTTTGAAACTATGTTTGTTACTTGAAGCCGTCTAGGCTAAGTGGTTAGCGAAATTACTTCCGTGCTAAAAGACAAAATCAGATTTAGGACCATGAGGTTAAAATGTTTGAAACCATGCTTGTACTTTGGTGCCAAAAGCCAGAGTTTAAACTGGACCGTAAGGCCGAGGCGATTCTTATATTGTGAAACCTATGAAGTAGAGAGGCCAAGGTTTGATTCTGAAAGGATGGGTCTTAATTCTGCATTTAATGCTTATGAAAACTGTCACGATTCTATTGTTTTCTCTAGAAAAGTGCCTCCTTTTTCTTTATCCCATGATGATTTGTATCCTGATATTGCCGTGTTTATTCTACAATTAGGATCTCGCTGGCTAGAAAACTCCATCATTGGTTCATGGATTTAAATAAACCCTTCCTCTTTCCTTATTTCTTGCTCTTATTGCTAACAGTTGTCTCTACCATTAAAGCTTGGAATCCCTCACAGATTACTGCAAATCTCCAACTGAAACAGTAAGTCTTTGATCTTTCCTATGATTTTATCAGTACTTTTTACCATTATCACTATTTATGAGCATTTCCCTCTTTTCAAACTTACAATAAATTAGATTTTCGATCAACATTGTGATATTAACGATAGATTTTAATTTTGTGTGTTGATCGATTAGTTAATTTATGATGCCAGTTATCCTATAGATTTTGATTTTGTCCCCAGACTGAATTTTTCATTAGCTCAGGTCAATGATTGTCTTATCGACAATTTAGTTTTTTAAGAGAATTTTGTGTTTTGAATTTGGGCTGTAGGATCCAATTTTAGGCCTAATTCCTTTTGTAAACATAAGACTATAAGATTTTCCAGTAGAAACTTCGGAGTTCTTACTGCGTAGTTAGCTTAACGTTAATCTTCTCTAGACTCTTCAATAGATAAAATGATAACTGACCAGAAGGAGTTAATGAACTGGATCGAGAGCTATGGGATTGAGGACGTTGAGGTTAGGGCTTCTAATCTAGATGACGATTGGAGTGAACTCCCTAAAGAGTTATTTACTTGGACATTGAAACATTTAGCGCACAGAATACCGCTTCCGCTTGCCCTCTAGTTTGTCGACATCCTGGAATTTTGTAAGCTTAATCCAATTCAACTTGGGTGGTCTCGTATAACATTTTATCTACTTTTGCGATTTTATATCAGAAGGGAGGGTATAGAAACATGACCACTTTCCAGGTTCATCACTTATACAACTTGCATAGGTCACCTAGTATGTTGTTAGTTCCCATGTATTTTCTTTAATTCTGGAAGAAGATGCCTTTGTTTAAATAGCTCAGCGAAGCAATAACTGCCCGTTGGTTCTATAACAAGACAGATGATAGCCAAATCATTCCAGAGTTACCAAAGACCTGTAAGTTTCAAACTTTTCTTTTTTGAAATGCTCTTGTTTTAAACTTTGATCACATCATTCCTTAATATCTTTTTTTAATCTCTTCAGCTAAACTTGGAAGGGATAAGGCTCCAACCCTCAGGGATCTTTTCGACCCTAGGTAGGAGGAGGAGATGAAAATTCCAGAAGGGGAAAGCTAAAACATGTTGTTCTTACTAAAGCCAACCTCAAGGCTTGCGGGTTATTATCGCCTTCGGCTAGGTTTCTTGGATTCAATCCCCCTTTGATTGAAACAATGCCCATAGATGTGATTGATCTATGTAATTCCGAAGAATTCACTTACTCTAAAAACGCCAAGACCGGTAGGCGAAATGTTGCTCTCGATTGTAGAAATCGGTTTTAAAAATCTTATAGCATATGTTCTAGTATATAGCTTTTATAAAATATAAACTCACTTGACTAACATGTTTTCTTTTTTTTATGTGGCAGTGGATTTTGACGTATATTCAAAATAGGTGGGTTGCCATTGAATAAGTCGTCCTTGTTCACTTCTTCTCATTCAAAACCATCTCTAGAAGATCTATCCATAACAAAGAAACGTAAGAAGAGCATCCTTTTTGCTACCTCCCCCGGACGCCCTTGTTTTAACTTCCTCCTCATGGATCATGAGGACTAGGTGATTAAGGTAACCCGTTATGCTATCAATGATCATTTACCGAAGGTTGTGGGGAACTCTTGAGTGGAGTTAGCTGATGACATTGGCAATTTCGGGAGGATGATGAGCATAGGGATGGAGGATCACCTCATGGTAAAAGTTTTCTTCTTTTCTACGAAATGTTTATCTTTTTTTCCATAATAACATTCTTTCTCTAGGTTTTAGATGACTTCTCGTTTCTTCACTTAGGGTTTCTGAAGTTGAAGGGAGAGTTGGAAAAGGTTGATGTTGTTGGGAGATAATTTGCTGAATATAAAGAAAAGGCTGAGTCTATTGGGAAATGGTTTGCTGAATACAAAGAGAAGGTCGAGAAGGAGGCTTAAGACGAGAGGAGAAGGACCTTATGGAGCTGAAAGCTTTCAAAACCAAAATTACAGAACTAGAGAAGGCTTTTGAAAACTGGAAGGTCAAGCATCAAAAAACCGAAAAAGTGTTAGCGGAAGCCAAGAAAGGGTTTTCAAGCTTCGTTACCAAGGAAGAGGTAGAGAAGGTGGCTATTGCCGAAGCTTTTAGAATCACTGCAACGCATATCAGTACAATGGGGTTAAAGGCACGACTCTTTTGGCTTTAGGAAAATGATCGTCGTTTTTTCTACCGGGAATTTTTGGTATAACAAAGGTAACCCACCATTATGAGGCCCAAACACCATCATAATTCGGGTGGGCATCCCTACATACTCCTATTGTACGAGTACTCTTAGAAACCATCAAATATCAATTATCCCTTGGCACATGTCCCTAAACCCATCTTCTTTCAAGTTCATATCATTTAACTATAGTAGAACACATCATTGTTTTACTCATGAGCTCCCCTATTCGAACTCGTCCTTTTTAATCATCATCACGACCCCCGTCATTAAGTCATCGCAGTCGGAACACCTCTAGACATCCATCGTAAGTCGTAGAATCAAAGTTACAAAGTCACCACGTTGAAGTATTCCATCATTGCCCTCTAAAATTTCTCATCTTTCATCACACCATAACATCAAAATCGAACATCGATCGAGAAAACAAACACTCCTGGCACGACCCTCCACGCCTCCACTCAAATCCACATAAAATTGGGCCCCGTAATTGTCATGAGGATAAAATATAAATAATAGTTTATCAAGCGTTTAGTTTTGACTTATATTTTGGTTGTCACGAGGTTTATCGTATCGTTGAATAATAGTTTAAAAGCTGCTTTTGGAAATAGAGTTTTATAGCAAAATAATTTATATAATATGATAGGATATAAAGAACAATAGAAGAAAAGTAAAGAATACAAGTGTTTTTGTAGTTCTTCGATAGTTAATGAGATATATGTCTGCTTTAATGATGTTATTTCAATTTTAACTATATTTGGATTATTTACTATACAATATTATCTAACACGCAAATGACCTTTAGTTTCAAGTTTCGGGGAGTCCTACAAATGTTGAATCGATCCATTATCGGTTGGTGATTGTGATGCCCCACCTCTATACTCACAATAACAAAGAGTATTAAAAGAAATACTGTCTGTTATTACGAAGAATAAGGCAGGATAGGAGCGGCCATCCGTAGTTAGGCCTTACACTAGTATTAGTTACCTCGATAGGAGTGGTATATATTTTTATTTTTCATCTCTTATTTATTTACTCCCATCGACGTATCTAATTCCAGTATAAAACGAACTACGATGGTTCATAATAGTTTAGGACAATATATATAATAATAACACAGATCAGCTAAATGCGGAACACAGATAATAAAAGTCTCATATATATATATATATAACTAATGTCAGTTACAATACATGTGATACAATACATATGATACAACTACAACTGTCGACTCTGGAAGTTACATATACACGTACATTAACGTATATAATATACATGAATACATATCTTCTAATACAACTACACTGACTACTATACAATGACGACGACCACTCCAAAAGATATGAAAAGACTTCATAGCTCAAGCAGCATCCCAAAGAAAGATATCTACTACCTGTAATACTCGGTCTGACCCGAGTATTAAATTCAAAGAAAATAATACACGGGTCAGTCTAATTCAAACTCAGTTATTAGTGCACAGAAGCAATAATAATTAAGTAACAAATAGACGATAGTCACAATAAATCTCTTCTATCCGATCCTTAAATAAAGAAATCAGATAACGATAATCATAACACGTGACAGTGTTAAACAATAAATCAGCAAATCCAAATTATCAATGAAGATAAATTAAAATGATTATCAAAGAAAATAATTTAGAAAAACATCAGAATTTCCTAAACGTCAATTAACATCAAAATCTAATTATTAAATAAATAATTAGAAACTCATAATCTAATTATCAAAAAGATAATTAGATATCAACAGAAATCATCAAATTAAACCAAATCAAAATACAATTCAAAATATTGAATTGGACACACAAAACAATTCAAACAATTGAAATATCAATTAAAATATCAATTCGGGCAGGGCTGCAGTGCACGTACGCGTGTACTGCCTCGCCACTACAGTAATTAAATACACAAAAGATCAATAATTCAAAAGCGAATAGAATATCAATAAAGCAATACCATGTGTCTGCAGTACACGCTTGTGTGTACTGCCTTACCACTACAGTGATGGTGTACACAAAAGCTCAATGGAAGTTCACAAACGAGCACAAGGTCAAACCCGAAATACAGGATTCAACTCAAGTGTAACTAGAAAAAAACAAACAAAATGCAAAGGTCAAGTCACTGCTATCATGACTCAACTCAATGCAACAGTATAAAGAAATACACTCGGCAAAGCTCAAAGACCAATGCACAAGAATTCACAGTGCAAACTAATGCACTAAGCAAATGGCAGCAGTATAAAGCTTCAACCAAATGAATATGCAATATGGACACAAATGAATGTACATAACGAACTGCACATGGGCAAAATGAATCAGAGGTGCAACCTGGAACTGCATATGGCAGTAGTACACATGAAGAGACGGCCGAATGAAGGTGTAAGCAAACAAGGATATGGCCGGAACCAAACAGCATACTCAAGGCCTAAACAAGTACGCCAGGGATGTGCAGAAATAAGCAAAGAAATGGTTCAGGTATATGCAAGTCTTACCACAAGGGCAGTGACCGCATTTTTATGCAATACAAGTTAAAAATGAACAATGCACAAAGACAACAACTTCAAGTGAACTAATGCACAATGAAGTATAACAATAAGACCAAATGCAAATGAATAATGCAATGAATCAGTTTCTAACATATGACCACGTGCAAATGCAATATGGACCTGACAATATACAAGTGATACTGTCTCGAGGTAAATAGCCTCAAACAACACTCGGCAGTGCCATCAGAAATGAACATTTCATATATGCAGGCCAGATTTGTGTGACAACAAGTACTAACTCAACCAAGTCAAGTGGATAACCAATGCAACAACTCAGGTCAGTGAATACAGCCTCTAAAGAAATCAAATATGCAAATACAACTAAGTTCAAATGAAACTGGACAGAACACTTTGAAAAGTATCTGAATCAAATGCATATACAGGAATGCAACCTTACATATACCCAATACTATGTGAAATAAATGTGCAGACTGCCTCACTGGTTAAGACAGCTACAATGAAGTGGCTCAACAACAAGGGAACGCACAGATAGATCAATACACATAACTGCAGTGCAAATTGAGCTATGCCGAAGTCACCAGTAACAACTACCTGAGACTGGATAGTGCAACCCAAATAGAAAATGTATATGAACGTGAACCAGTGACAAATGTACAAGTATCACAATAAAACCCAATACAGTGACACAGCAATTCAAATGAAGAGAACAAGACTACATCAAGTAATCAAGTGAAGAAAAAAGTCGGTGATGCGTCAGTGAATCACACAGCAATCGTGCGACAGGAATGCAAACTACATGACTCGAATGGACAGAGTTTCGAGTCAAAGCCGAAGCGAGCATAGTGACACAAATCGGATACAAATAAAACATCGTTGAATAATTCATCGTCAAGGACAATTTCTTTCTTTTTACTAAAACTGTCATAGAATCAAAAATGAAAATAACCAAACCATGGATTACAAAGAATCAGCAATTTCAAAAATCCAATTTCCCCTAAGTCGAACAGGTCATAAATCAAAACTATGGTGGCTACGGATGTTCACACCGTATAATCAATTGTCAAATTATAATTTTTTTGATAAAGACGGTGAAATCATCAACAACAAACAAAGTTGAACGACATAAGCACGGTAGAAATTCACATAGCAACATCGAACGAAAACAAATGGCCGAGATAAAACAATATCGAATCAAAATTGAATTGCAGAAGCACCATACTAAGAATGAACTAGATGTGAGTAAATAGAATTACTCACCTTTTATTCGACGAGCACGAATCCCAAATCAAACGGAGGCACTCGACAGTTTGAAGTATTCGAACTCGGCACCCACGAATTACTCGAAAACCCTAATTTGAAACGAAGGAACGAAAGCCTTATTTTTGATCGAACGAAGAAAGGAACAGAGCCGCTACCATTTTTATTCTTTCGCTTGTTTTAGTTTAGGGTTAGAAAATGAAAGGAGAGGGGGTACGGCAATGATAAATAACTCGGCCTCAAAACAAACAAATGGAAACGTGGGCTACAAATTCAACTTTAAATCCCGCATAACCGTTAGACCGATATTCATAAGAATTTTCAACTAATTAAATGCCAATGGCAATTAGCAACCAAATTAAATTGTCATTTGACGATAATTTATTATTACAAAAATCCCAGGGTTATTACAGACTCCCCTCCTTATAGAAATTGCGTTCCCGCAATTTTCATAATTAAGGTCGTCAATAACAATTATTTTTCTAACGTAAACTGGTTAAGATAGAAAAATAAAAGTTGGAAATGCAAACGCCAAAGAAATCTTTTAATTTCATAAAAGAAATTCACAAATTTTCAACAAAATATAACTATCAATAGATAATCAGAAAACAACAATAATCACAATTAGCAGCAATATTCAATTATCAATTAGATAATTAGAACACAAAATCACAAAACAGCAATATCTAATTATCGATACGATAATTAGCAAATCGTAAAATCTAATTATCAACAAAGATAATTAGGAAACACAATTCACAATTCGTAAAACTGCAATTATCTAGTTATCAACCAGATAATTTGAAAACAACAATTATCTAATCACCAAAAACGATAATCAGAAATTTCAAATCGATAAATGTCTAATTATCATAACGATAATCAGAAATCTCCAATCAACAAATATTTAATTATCAAAAACGATAATCAAATCTCAAATCAAAAAATATTTAATTATCAAAAACGATAATCAAATCTCAAATCAACAAATATTTAATTATCAAAAACGATAATCAAATCTCAAATCAACAAATATCTAATTATCAAAAACGATAACCAGAAATCTCAAATCAACAAGTATCTAATTATCAAAAACGATAATCAGAAACAACAAATATCCGATTATCAAAAACGATAATCAGAAACAACAAATATCCAATTATCAAAAACGATAATCAGAATCTCAAATATCTAATTATCAAAAACGATAATCAGAAACAACAAATATCCAATTATCAAAAACGATAATCAAAATCTCAAATATCTAATTATCACAAACGATAATCAGAATCAACGAATATCCAATTATAAAAAACGATAATCAGAATCTCAAATATCTAATTATCAAAAACGATAATCAGAAACAACAAATATCTAATTATCAAAAACGATAATCAGAATCTCAAATATCTAATTATCACAAACGATAATCAGAATCAACAAATATCCAATTATCAAAAACGATAATCAGAATCTCAAATATCTAATTATCAAAAACGATAATCAGAAACAACAAATATCCAATTATCAAAAACGATAATCAGAATCTCAAATATCTAATTATCACAAACGATAATCAGAATCAACAAATATCCAATTATCAAAAACGATAATCAGAATCTTAAATATCTAATTATCAAAAACGATAATCAGAAACAACAAATATCCTATTATCAAAAACGATAATCAGAATCTCAAATATCTAATTATCACAAACGATAATCAGAATCAACAAATATCCGATTATCAAAAACGATAATCAGAATCTCAAATATCTAATTATCACAAGCGATAATAACAAACAACAAATATCCGATTATCAAAAACGATAATCAGAACTCATATCAACAAATATCCAATTACCTGCAGATAATTGGAAACAACAAATATCTAGAATCAATTAAGATAACTAGAAAATCAACATAAAAGGTTGGATCGATCCCATCAGATGACGAGTTTTTAAGCTACGCCGCACGTGCCTCAACAAATGGCCGAAGCCTACCAAGTACTATCAGCATAATTTTTGGCGCCCAACAAATGACCCGGAGTCCAACAAATGACTCGAAGGTCTAGTACTGGTATTGACCCGAAGGTCCAACATATGACCTGAAGGTCCAACATAGTGGCTCGAAAGCACACGAAAATCATCAAAATCATCAAAACATCAAATATTTCAATTAACGAGTCCGAAATTAACCAAAATAGCAAACGCACATGTTCCATAACCACGAGTTTTACTAAATCGTTTAATTCTCTTCATCGTTTCCTTGAAAGTGCAAAATTGTGTATTTCAAAAATAACATTTCACATTCTCAAACGGACAAGTCCGGAATTAAGCGAATCAGTAAAAGAAAGGGGTCATAGTCCTCGATTTTGCTGAAACGTTTAAATCGCTTCCTCATTCTTTTGAAAATGCAAACTGCAAAACTTCTTAAAACAATTTCATTTATTTTATCAAAGTAATAATTTACATTCTCAAACGGACAAGTCCGGAATTAAGCGAACCAGTAAAAGAAAGGGGACATAGTCCTCGATTTTGCTGAAACGTTTTAAATCACTTCCTCATTCTTTTGAAAGCGTAAATTGTAAAAAAATTTGAAAACAATTTTATTTTGGAACAATTTTTAAAACACGTGATTAAAACAGCAACATCAGTAGCAACTTCGACAAGGAAATTGCACTTCTCAAAATACCGTAAAACGAACAACGAAATTAGCATTGCGGGATAACCGCTTGAGAATCCACTTTAAAATTGACGGTTACTGAAGTCAAAGCGACAGTAGTTTTTATACGTAAAAATCTCATCAAAATAATTGGCATCAAAACATAATACTGTGAATTTTCATTCATCAAAAATGTCACAAGAATCTTCTCAAAGATCATAAAGAATGTCATACTCTTTATTTTCATTCACCCAACCATAAATATTGACAATTATATCAACGTCAATCACAAAAGTTAATGACACACAAATTCACCAATGCACAAATATTGATAACACATATCAATGTAAATCACGAAAATTGGTGAAACACAAATTTTAGAAATCAACAATGGAAATCTAGAAATCACAAAAAGGGAGAGGCCTATCACAAAACGGGAGTATGAAAACTCACCAACACGTGTATCACAAAACGGAATGCTAGTCCATGGTTGCTAACCATTAATTTTGAGCCGAAGCTCCACAAAACGGTCTGAAGACCATGGGTCGCTACCCCACCAAATTAAGCCGAAGCTTCACAGAAACGGGGTTTAGTCTACCTCGTAGACAAAGAGACATCGCACATTTGCTAGTCTAAATCACAAAAATGATCATGAACGATCATCAAGAAGTGTCAATTACAGTAAGCTAGTAAATATAAAAGCTTAGATTCATGTCCCATAACCACAAGCTTAACTTAAATATTTACAAACAAATTGTAGATTTCCACAAGAAAATTGTCACAAGAGATTCAATCGAACAAGTCCAAGAATTAACCGGCGAATTAAACGCAAGCATTTCATACCACTTGTTTTACTAAGCCATTTAATTAGATTTCTCGTACGAGTGAGGTAAAGGTTTATATGTACTAGTAGATTGGAAAACGGTTTAAGAAACGAGCTTTGTAATAAAATAGGTTTGAAATCATTTTGATGAAAGAGTTTTAATATTTACTACTAGTATTGAAACCTTTATATTTTTAAAGTGACAAATCACAAAAATGATTGTAGGAACAATCAATCACTAAAATTCACATACGAAGACGTGAATTAATTCCAAAGAAATCGATATCAAATCCATCAAAGTGGAAATGCCCAAAACTCCAAAAATAGAAGTTATCAAAGTTGACAAAGGTGATAACAACTAATCGAAGAATAAGAATCGATTAACAATTGGAAAAACAAAGCAAAACGAGCATAAATAGGCAAACGGGGAAATAGAAGCAGGTCGGTTGACTGAACTGCAAATTCTGCAATTCCTACCCTATTTAATAAAAGTGCAATCTCTCACTCAATTTGCAACTGGTCGAGCACGGACGCTTGGGGATTACGCCCATCGGCTACCCAGTCCTATTGGCTCATCGATGCATCACCAAAAACATGTTCGAACATTAATGTTAGGATCTTCAAAGATTTGAACCCAAAACACTAAAAATTGGAATATTCATAAAACCAATCCAAATCAAAATCAAATACACATAAATAAGTGTTAGGAATTCATACCTAACAATCAGAGAAAATCATAGACTTATATGTGAGATAAAACATCGACAAATAGTTGTAACACATGTTCCATCTAAGTTATTTTTTATATTATGTCCATAAACCCCAAGCTCTGATACCAACTGTGACGCACCACCTCTATGCTCACAATAACAAAGAGTATTAAAAGAAATACTGTCTATTATTACGAATAATAAGGCTGGATAGGAGCGATCATCCGTAGTTAGGCCTTACACTAGTATTAGTTACCTCGATAGGAGTGGTATATATTTTTATTTTTCATCTCTTATTTATTTACTCCCATCGACGTATCTAATTCCAGTATAAAACGAACTACGATGGTTCATAATAGTTTAGGACAATATATATAATAATAACACAGATCATCTAAATGCGGAACACAGATAATAAAAGTTTCATATATATATAACTGATGTCAGTTACAATACATGTGATATAGTACATATGATACAACTACAACTGTCGACTCTAGAAGTTACATATACAAGTACATTAACGTATATAATATACATGAATACATATCTTCCAATACAACTACACTGACTACTATACAATGACGACGACCACTCCAAAAGATATGAAAAGACTTCATAGCTCAAGAAGCAACCCAAAGCAAGATATTTACCACCTGTAATACTCGGTTTGACCGAGTATTAAATTCAAAGAAAATAATACACGGGTCAGTCTAATTCAAACTCGGTTATTAGTGCACAAAAGCAATAATAATTAAGTAACAAATAGAAGACAGTTACAATAAATCTCGTCTATCCGATCCTTAAAAAAAGAAATCAGATAACGATAAATATAACACGTGATAGTGTTAAACAACAAATCAGCAAATCCAAATTATCAACGAAGATAAATAAAAAGATTGTCAAAGAAAATAATTTAGAAAAACATCAGAATTGCCTAAACGTCAATTAACAATAAAATCTAATTATTAAATAAATAATTAGAAACTCATAGTCTAATTATCAAAAATATAATTAGATATCAACAAAAATCATCAAATTAAACCAAATCAAAATACAATTCAAAATATTGAATTGGACACACAAAACAATTCAAACGATTGAAATATCAATTAAAATATCAATTCGGGTAGGGCTGCAGTACATGCACGCGTGTATTGCCTCGCCACTACAGTAATTAAATACACAAAAGATCAATAATTCAAAAGCAAATAGAATATCAACAAAAGCAATACTATGTGCATGCAGTACACGCTTGCGTGCACTGCCATGCCACTACAGTGATGGTGTACACAAAAGCTCAATGATACCGTATGGCTGCAGTACACGCTTGCGTGCACTGCCTTGCCACTACAGTGATGCTGACACAAAAGCTCAATGGAAGTTCACAAACGAACACAAGGTCAAACCCAAAATACAGGATTCAACTTAAGTGTAATTAGAAAAAAACAAACAAAATGCAAAGGTCAAGTCACTGATGTCATGACTCAACTCAATGCAACAGTATAAAGAAATACACTCGGCAAAGCTCAAAGACCAATGCACAAGAATTCACAGTTCAAACTAATGCACTAAACAAATGGCACCAGTATAAAGCTTCAACCAAATGAATATGCAATATGGACACAAATGAATGTACATAACGAACTGCACATGGGCAAAATGAATCAGAGGTGCAACCTGGAACTGCACATGGCAGTAGTACACATGAAGAGACAATCGGATGAAGGTGTAAGCAAACAAGGATATGGCCGGAACCAAACAGCATACTCAAGGTCTAAATAAGTATGCCAAGGATGTGCAGAAATAAGCAAAGAAATGGTTCGGGTATATGCAGGTCTGACCACAAGGGCAGTGATTGCATTTTTATGCAATACAAGTTAAAAGTGAACAATGCACAAGGACAACAACTTCAAGTGAACTAATGCACAATGAAATATAACATCAAGACCAAATGCAAATGAATAATGCAATGAATCAGTTTCTAACATATGGCTAAGTGCAAATGCAATATGGACCTGACGGTACACAAGTGATACTGTCTCGAAGTAAATAGCCTCAAACAACATTGCGCAGTGCCGTCAAAAATGAACATTTCATATATGCAGGCCAGATTTGTGTGACAACAAGTACTAACTCAACCAAGTCAAGTGGATAACCAATGCAACAACTCAGGTCAGTGAATACAGCCTCTAAAGAAATCAAATATGCAAATACAACTAAGTTCAAATGAAACTGGACAGAATACTTTGAAAAGTATCTGAATCAAATGCATATACAGGAATGCAACCTTACATATGCTGAATACTATGGGAAATAAATGTGAAGACCGCCGCACTGGTTAAGACAGCTACAATGAAGTGGCTCAACAACAAGGGAATGCACAGATAGATCAATACACATAACTGTAGTGCAAATTGAGGTATGTCGAAGTCACCGGTAACAACTACCTGAGACTGGACAGTGCAACCCAAATAGAAAATGTATATGAACATGAACCAGTGACAAATGTGCAAGTATCACAATAAAACCCAATACAGTGACACAACAAATTCAAATGAAGAGAACAAGACCACATCAAGTAATCAAGTGAATAAAAAAGTCAGTGATGCGTCAGCGAATCACACAGCAATCGTGCGACAGCAATGCAGACTACATGACTCGAATGGACAGAGTTTCGAGTCAAAGCCGAAGCGAGCATAGTGACACAAATCGGATATAAATAAAACAGAGTTGAATAATTCATCGTCAAGGATAATTTCTTTTTATCTTTCTTACTAGAGTTAATTTTTAAAACTGTCAGAGAATCAAAAATGAAATCACAAAACCGTGGATTACAAAGAATCAGCAATTTCAAAAATCCAATTTCCCCAAAGTCGAACAGGTCATAAATCAAAACTATGGTGGCTACGGATGTTCACACCGTATAATCAATTGTCAAATTATAATTTTTTTGATAAAGACGGTGAAATCATCAACAACAAACAAAGTTGAACGACATAAGCACGGTAGAAATTCACATAGCAACATCGAACGAAAACAAATGGCCGAGATAAAACAATATCGAATCAAAATCGAATTGCAGAAGCACCATACTAAGAATGAACTAGATGTGAGTAAATAGAATTACTCACCTTTTATTCGACGAGCACGAATCCCAAATTAAACGGAGGCACTCGACAATTTGAAGTACTCGAAGTCGGCCCCACGAATTACTCGAAAACCCTAATTTGAAATGAAGGAACGGAATCCCTATTTTTGATCGAATGAAGAAAGGAACAGAGCCGCCATCATTTTTATTCTTTCGCTTATTTTAGTTTAGGGTTAGAAAATGAAAGGAGAGGGGGTACGGCAATGATAAATATCTCGGCCTCAAAACAAACGAATGGAAACGTGGGCTACAAATTTAACTTTAAAGCCCGCATAACCGTTAGACCGATATTCATAAGAATTTTCAACTAATTAAATGCCAATGGTAATTAGCAACCAAATTAAATCGTCATTTGACGATAATTTATTGTTACAAAAATCCCACGGTTGTTACAGTGATGGTTTGGTATTTACAAGTGTAGTATTGAGGCCTAAGAGCTGTTATTCGTGCTAAAGAAGCCTCCAAATGTTGCTAGAAGTCGACTTTGTGCATATTTATAGATTGTGGAGTGAGAATCATTCTTCGTTGACCGATTCACCTCATTTTTGGGGATGGTTTGGCTCGAATAGTGAAGTAGAGTGACTCGGGAAGTGGAGGAATGAAGTTCAGAGAGTAGGAAGTAGACAGGGTCAGCTAACATAAGGATGCGCTTGATTTCTTGGAGGTTTGACTACCTTCCTTGGGTTGGCAACGATAGCCAACCCAGTTTTTGAGTCGGCTTACCTTAGCTTGGTCCCTAGTTCCCGTTGTCAATTCAACCTCTGTATCGCATTCATTTCGCCTTTTATTCGCTTAATGTCTTTTGAATGACTATCTATACCTCCATGCCACTTTTCCAATCATTTTCTTGATTATTAACATCTTTATCACTCCATAGTTTTCCGTTCTCCGATTGGGATTGGTCAGCTCAATGGTAGTTTTAATTTACTTAGCCTCTCTTTATATTGTGATATGTCCTTCGTTATAACTCGACACTCAACAAAAAATTCTTTATTGCACTCCAAACGTTCCTAACTATCACCCATTAGAGTTTGGAGGCATTCTGATCATCCAAGCTCCCTTGAGGATCCGTTCTCCAACGCCTTCTCAATAACTCAACGACCGCTTTTTGGGGCTATAACTTTTTCGTACCGTGCCAGATTTCGATGAGACTTCAACGATCGAGTTTAATTCAAAATAAAATCATTCAAAAATACTCGTATATTCAATTCTCGATTGTGGAACATTTGCCTATTAAATGAGAGATAGTGGAGTCTCTAGGGACTTGATAAGAGATTAGTGAGCTAATGGGTTAATTACTTAACTAGCTTGCAACCATGAAGCATGAACTTCTCTGCACACTCATCCATTCAATACACCAATTGTACATAGATTCATCTATGTACACCCAGTGCAGGCTTTTCAATGGTACAGCCCACATGAATAAATACCCAGCACAATTTGTATCAAATTACCATTATACCCAGCAAAATTCATATCAAATTACGATTATATCCATGATTTCCAGAGAGAAAATTAAAAGAAGAGAAGTACAACTAGTATAATCATATAGCGGTAGGGAACCGACTGTCCGATTACTTGATTTTGTGAAAAATCAATATAGTTTGCATTATTTTAGTTAAACATCAAATGGTAATATGTTGGAATTTTTTTAGAAATTGAGAGATTGAAGGAAGCATTTGTGGAGAGAACAAGGTAAACAGCATTTGGAGAGATTTAAGGAGACATGGTAGATAAATGTTTCTTTATTTTGGATTCACACTGTTTGGTTTCGCAAGTCTATAGTAGAAAAAACTCCCTAACGACGATTTGATAATATTTACATGGTAAAAAAATCGACGTTTAATTTAATTAAAAGACCTCATCGACAAAAATTTCATGTCCAACGTTTTCATATTAAAACATTAGAGCAACATAAAACAACATTTATTACATATAATAACAAATGAAATTTTATTTTCTAATCAAAGAAGAAACACGAGTGTTATGTTAAGTTAGGGTGCGTTTCTGAAGCGAAAGGAGCATGCGAAGAGGGTGCTCTTAAAGGAGGAATTTCAATCTGCATTCTTTGCTGCGAAATGAGATGGCGAAAGGAGAAATATTATTCGTACTTTAATTTGTTAAAGATTGCTTTTAGTATTTTTAAATAAATGTTGGTAACATATTTAAGTGTAGTAAATGTAAAAATTAAAAAAATTGCTAAATTGGGATTGAGAAAAATTGGTACAACAACCATGATATGAACACATGAAAGAATATAACAGAACTCAAAGTGGAAATGAGCTTTCTAGAAAACATTTTACACCAGCCTAGTAAGGAGTGATCGAATTGACAATCTCTTAAGTCAGGATGCAGAGGTTAATGTTCCTTGGGATGGTGGTTTACTTGATCGGCAAATCAAGAGGATTTAGTGGGGTAGTGTTACTTAAACGAAATGCAAGGTGGAACCCTATTCAAAAACGGTATATATCATCAACTGTTATAATATAAATTGTGAATATGCTTATGCTACTTTGTATTTATTCCCACATCGTGGGATTATTTCTACCCAAAGCTCTTAGACCTTTATATATAGGTGCTAATGTAATGAAAATGGATGACTAATCTCTGAATGAATAAAATTGCTGCTTTCTTTATTTTATATTACGTTATCAGCAAGATCTCTAAATAAAAGGAAAATTTAGATTTGATTATAAATCTTCAAAGCGGTAAGCTATTTCTGATCTGATTAATCAAATCTTTCAGATCTCATTCTATTAATTTTATTTCTTTTAGATCTCATTGTATCGTTGATCTAATTATTCAGATTTGATTTTATTTGCACATCTTATTTTTTTGTCTATATATTTCAGATCTTGTTTTGTTGTAGATTTTTTTATTCTAATTTTTTAGATTTCTTGTAGATTTTACTATCATGTTCAAATGATATATTTTTTAGATCTGTAGATTTTAATCATCGGATCTCTTATTTAATTTTTATTAACGTATATCCATTTTTTGTGATAATTTTGAATTTGATCTGAACCTAAAATTGTTTCATAGACTAAAATTTAATTTCAGACCTTATTCTGTTAGTATTCTTTTTAGATCTTATCTATCATATCTAATTTTCTAGATTTCATTATATATATATATATATATATATATATATGTATGTATGTATGTATATGTATGTATGTATGTATATTATCTCATAGATCTTACTCTATTAATCTTATCATTTTAGATCTCATTTTATCATATATCTAAACTTTTAGATCTCATTCAAAAAAAGGGTTTTCATTTTGAAACTTTTTTGTTTGGATTTCGGTTTGAATGAGGACTATAGAAATGATTTTGCTATATGATTTATATTTCCAGAAGAAATATTTTATTGTTTCTTAGAGAAACAAATAGAAGGATAATACGTATCTAGAAGATCGTATTAAGTTTATATGAAAGAATAGGAACCTCAAGTTCATTTGTGCGAAGGTGAAAGATTAAAGCTTTCATAAGCTAAAATAAAGCCTTGAAGAAAATAAGCGAGCAATTTCAAAAGAAGATGTTGATATGTCCAAAAGACATAACATAAAAACAATACGCTAGAATAACATTACAAATGTGGTAAAAAATATTTCCTTGAAGAGAAATAGTATTACGATTCTCATATTCGAATACAATTATGAAGAATCCTCTTGTTTTATTGTGTTTATTTAATATTGAAGGCCTGAAGTTCTCAAATAAAATTTATGCATATAAGTTTGTATTCCTAAAATAGGGGATTATATATCAAAACTCTATAAATTTGAGATGTAAAGCGTTTAATTGTTAGAAAAGCTAATTCAGATTATGATAAATTCTAACCATGTTTGCAATCAAACCTGAAGTTTGATAATGAAAATCAAGTTGTACCATTTAAGATCTAAAGCACTAAACAAAGACTTTACTTTAAAGTAAAATTGGAACATGAAGTTCTAAAAATATTTTCCAATAGTATTAACTACTAAACCAAATAAATGTATAGAAATTTGTTCACCTAGAATTGGTGATGATAATAATATTAAAAAAAATCTCTAGAAGAGATTTGTATATTTAGTAATGATAAAATATCTCAAGAAGAGATTTGTTGATATACTTGGTGCTTTTATTAAACCAAATAAATACAGAGAAATATATCTACTCTCCCGCTCTCTTTCTTTTTAATAGAAAATAAGATATTCTAACAGGAAGTTTATTTCTTATTTTTTTTCCTTCTTCCATTCATCCAATCAAGTTTTTCAAAAGGTAAAATATGTAATAGATCAAGTTTCTTTCCTTTGGCTCATCAAGTAAGTATTTTGGATTCTTCATAAAATGAATGTTAACATGTGATGTACAAATTTTCTCTCTCTATGCTTACAATATGTAAATAGCGCATATATTAATTCATATATTAATCAGTAGCAATTAATAAATCAATAAATAAAATTTATTGATTAATGAGAATGGTCCAACAAAGATGTGTTTGAATGCTTCATACGTTTATTCTTCTTTTATATCTCTTATTGTAGAAAAGGATCATAACATATATACATAGTATATATTTTTGTTTCTCGCTATTGCGGTTGTTATGAATTAATAAATGGTATTTAATACTACCTATTCATATTCTTAAATCTGCCTATATTATAAGAATAAACATGATAAAGTCAGCATGATTCTTTGATTATAATTCATCATTTCTCCACCAATCAACCCATATAAAGGTCTTTCCATATTTTCAAGGGTAATTTCGCATTTTCAAGGAAATGAATGAATGAATAAATGAGATTGAATCTAGAGCTATCAAAAGGATGTACATAAGAAATTATAGTCGCTTTTATAGATTATATTTGGTTGTCTTTTACAATTTTCCATATCATTTACTATTTTTATTTCCGCTTATAGTTGGTAATATGATAAACATAGCCAAGCTTGAATTTAAAGCTTTGGACTTATTAGAAGATAACTTTTTATCATAGTTATTGGATATTGACATCCAATTACAATCTCGTTGCTTAAAAAATGCCATAAAAATGATGATCCAATAGGATAAAACAATGACTCTTATATTTTTAAGGTGTCGTATCCATTGCAAACTCAAAATAAAACATTTAATTGAAAAAGATCATCTTTACCTATGGAACTCCCTATGAGCGTTATGACCACCAAAATATGGTCACACTTCTAAACACTAGACATGAGTGGTTGAACTTGAAGTTTCAAGTCTTTAAATCTGTTAGGAAATACAATTCCTCTATATTTAGAATTACTTCTAAACTAAAATTATGTGAAAGGATTGTCTAGTAATACTAACCTGAAATTAGATCATATCTTCGAAGTTGATGATGGAAGCTTCATTAATGATGAAAATCTAAGTGCAATAATAAATGATATGGTCGAATTGATCAATAGTAGCAGCCTGAAGTCCGCTATGTGGATTTTATTTTATTTCAGTTCAATAAATCAGTTAGAAGTTGGTGCTTGTATGTTTTTTCTTTCATAATTAATTGAAATAATGTACCGATAATGTTGGCTTTTATCAGTAGTCTATTTTAAATTTTTGGAAAGTACTAGCATTTATTTATGCTTATAAATTTAGTAGTTGACTAACTATATTGTTCTTTAGTTTTTAAGATATGGACTATCAATATTTGAGTGATAATATATGTCTACTAGATTGTGCAACTTCTCACATTATTTTGAAAAACAGAAGTTTTTTCTCCAACTATCCAAAAATATTTAGCTAAAAATTTCAAGCATAGCAAATTTGCTAATATAATTGAAGGGTCCGGAAGAGCCCATATAGTATTGCCAAATGGTACATGTATCTTAATTCAAAATACATTATACTCAAGCAAACTTAAAAGAAATTTGTTTAGTTTTGAGGATATATAAATGAATAGCTACCATATTGGAACTATAATGAAAACATCAAAGAATATCTTTGCGTTATTTCTAAAATTGAAAGCCAGAAGCTTATTATAGAAAATTTAGTATAATTTCAACTGGATTATATTTCATGAAAATTGGGCCTAATTGAATCTCATATTTAGACATAAGCCAGAAGCTCACAAATATCACTTGAATGCATCTTATCAATTGATAAAAGAATTATCCTCTTATCATTAATATGTATGGTGTATTTGCTAGTAGCAATATGATAATGGATCAAAATGAGAATCCAAAGATGATTATTATTTAATGTGACAATTTTTGTCAATATTGAGGGGGAGGATAAAGTGATACAAGTTCATTTTGATCTTCACTTACAATGATGCAAAATATTAAGTAACTTGAATAAATTATCAATAATATCCCTGGTAGACTTTCTCCAATATAGATTTGAATCCCTGAAGGATCAAAATGTGTAAATCACATCTGAAATATGGTACAAAAGTTAGTTTGAAATAATTGTGGAGTAAGTAATATAGATGTCAAATAAAAGAGATGAGTGTTCTTGAAGAAACACTTAAGGGTGCTCTTGAAGAGACTAATGACATGATTGTCAAATTACCCTAGAAGTTGTTTAGGTACCTAAAACATGAAAATTAAAGAGATCTCAATAAATCATGTCTAGAACCGATAAAGAAATAATCATCGATGATAAATTTATAAGTAATAAAGCGCTTATGTTTATAAAAAGATTAAATATCTTGAATTAGGGAAAACATGACTGGCCATCATGAATCCTTTACCAATAGAGAAATATTGACATGTAGTCTGCAAAGTAGCAAAAGTACTTGAAATACTTAATATACCCCGAAGGTATAAATATGGTTTAAATCATATTAAATGATGAAAGTATACGAATTCCTGAAGAAAAGAGGCAAAGAACAAGGAGCATAGATTACAACCTACTTTTTAAGTATTGTTATAATGAAAATCTTGGTATAATTCATGATGAGCAGATTACTTCCTATTTTTAAGTATTATTGTAATAGAACTTTTAATATTCATCAAAAATGTAGTTGCAATATGTTATCCCATTTTTGGTCAAAACTGGAATATCAATGTTGTGTGCATTTCCACCACGACCAAACCAAGAAGAAGCAGCCAGCAAGCGTATATAAGTCTGGGGTTTCACTCATGACTCAAGTATAAAAGTCCATTATCAAAGGTTTAAAGTTTCATTCGGCAATGTAGAGCGAAATCTCATTCGGCATTCAAGATGCCTTGGTTCATCCGGCATTCCCAATACAAGAGCTCATTCGGCACTCTCATAGCCGAACCAAGCTCCATCCCTACCACCGATCCAGGAGAAGGAGACCACCGGTCCAACTCCATCTCCACACCACTACCGAACCAAGCCTCACCTCCAACAACTACCGATCCAGGCCACCTCCTACCGAACCAAGCCTCACCTTCAACAACCGCCTCTCCTCCATCACCGAACCAACCCACACCGAACCAGATCCCCTCTCCTCCATCACCGGACCAACACTCCAACAACCCACTACCGGACGAGAACCAACACCGGACCACCCTACACTGAACCAGGTGACCGCCGAACCAAAGCTTCTCCATCCTTCTCTCCAAGCACGGCCGAACCAAGGAACGCCGAACCAGATGTGCTAGGCCAGATTGCTTCAGCCCAGGCCCACCAGCAGCTATAAACATTCAAGACTCCTGGCCCCAACCTCACTCTATAAATAGAGGGGTAGGAGTACAACAATGGCAGACAAGTTTGAGAGCTCAAGCACGGAAGGAATTTTCAAACAACTTTCATATACTTGTAACCAAAGCTTTGTACTTGTAATCTGAAGAGAAATAGGAGAATAACATATAAAGTGGATGTATGCATGTTCTGGCCGAACCACTATAAATCTGTGTGTCTTTTACAGTTTAGTCCCTGCTTTTTACATATTTGCATAAATCACCCAAATCGCTAAGAACAACATATAATCAACTAAATCGTACGACTTTGGGGTGTTTGCCCATTTTTTACGCAAACATTTTTGGTGCTTTCACTGAGAATTGAACTCAAGGATTCTACCGCTTGGAATCTGAATATGAGAGTTTAGAGATTCAGATTGGAAGAGTCATGGCGAGACAATCAAGCAGAAGGCCAATGCCAGAGAGATGTGAACATGAAGGAAAATCAAGAGGCTTCTTCAGAAGCTAATCAGGCATCGATCCTGCATGGGGGCACCACACTTGGAGCATGTTGATCCAATCCCAGAGAGAGAGATAGGGGCCTCTTAGCAACCTGGTAAGGAATGAACGCTCATCCAGGGGGCAGGTAAAATTCCCTCCTGAACTCGGGGGGGAGGGGGGCAGGTCGAAAGAGATGAACAAGTCGCAAACCTCTCACTAACACGATTAGATCATTTACATATGTAAGCGATCGCGCACGATCCATAGGCATGCTCTGAATGACTACTGACCGCACCATAGTAAGAGTTTACACTTTGACATCCTCGTCTTGCTCTTGCTTTGATCTTGACTTGAACATTCCTGTTGTGGAATTCGTATGATTATTGCTTTGATATTTGCAAATTTATTTGTATGTCCTTTGGATCGCGAACGGTCCACAAGCACCTCTTGTATGGCGATGAACCGCCAAAGTCTTTGATTCGGAAACTCCCCTAAACAATAACTCTGACACTGATAATATTAAGCCCCCCCCGGGCACACACAATTCGCCTCGAACGACACCCGACTACGAACAGTCACAAACTCGCTCGAATGGCACCCGACTACGAACAGTCGCAAACTCGCCTCGAACGGCACCCGACTACGAACAGTCGCAAACTCGCCTCGAACGGCACCCGACCTCGAACGGTCACAACTCGCCTCGAACGGCACCCGACCTCGAACGGTCACAACTCGCCTCGAACGGCACCCGACCTCGAACGGTCACAACTCGCCTCGAACGGCACCCGACCTCGAATGGTCACACACTCGCCTCGAACGGCACAACTCATCTCGCCACAAATGGCTCGATCGCGAAAGGTCGCCATTTGAGGTCCACCCCCTGACCGCCAACAGTCGCACCTTACCACGAATGGCTCGATCTCGAACGATCGTCATCCGAAGTAAGACGCTTGACCGCGAACGGTCTCATTTCATCTTTTGCCGCGAACGGCACCGGCCGTGAACGGTCACATTTCACCCCAAGTGGCTTGATCGCGAACGGTCGCCATTTGAGGTCCGCCCTCTGACCGGGCTCGGTCGCACTTTACTTCGAATGGCTCGATACCGAACGGTCGTCATTTGAAGTAAAGCGCTTGACCGTGAACGATCACATTCCACCGCAAATGACTCGATCTCGAACGATCGTCGCATGGATTTAGACGCTTGACCGCGAACGGTCGCACTTCACCTAAAATGACTCGATCGCGAACGGTCGTCATTTGAAGTTAGGCGCTTGACCATGAACGGCCGCGCTTCATCCCAAATAGCTCGATCCCGAACGGTCGTCATTTGGAGCCATATATAATATCAAGCTCTTTACAGGTTGTCAACAGGATATGAACATCCAGCTCATGACATTACAAAACACGCCTTCTTACCGCAAGGACATCAACAGGATATGAACATCCAGCTCATGGCATTACAAAACACGCCTTCCTACCGCAAGACATGTTTTGGGGGGCAAAGTTTTATCCCATTTTTGGTCAAAGCTGGAATATCAATGTTGTGTGCATTTCCACCACGACCGAACCAAGAAGAAGCAGCCAGCAAGCGTATATAAGTCTGGGGTTTCACTCATGACTCAAGTATAAAAGTCCATTCGGTATCAAAGGTTTAAAGTTTCATTCGGCAATGTAGAGCGAAATCTCATTCGGCATTCAAGATGCCTTGGTTCATCCGGCATTCCCAATACAAGAGCTCATTCGGCACTCTCATAGCCGAACCAAGCTCCATCCCTACCACCGATCCAGGAGAAGGAGACCACCGGTCCAACTCCATCTCCACACCACTACCGAAACAAGCCTCACCTCCAACAACTACCGATCCAGGCCACCTCCTACCGAACCAAGCCTCACCTTCAACAACCGCCTCTCCTCCATCACCGAACCAACCCACACCGAACCGGATCCCCTCTCCTCCATCACCGGACCAACACTCCAACAATCCACTACCGGACGAGAACCAACACCGGACCACCCTACACCGAACCAGGTGACCGTCGAACCAAACCTTCTCCATCCTTCTCTCCAAGCACGGTCGAACCAAGGAACGCCGAACCAGATGTGCCAGGCCAGATTGCTTCAACGCAGGCCCACCAGCAGCTATAAACATCCAAGACCTCTGCCCCCAACCTCACTCTATAAATAGAGGGGCAGGGGTACAACAATGGCAGACAAGTTTGAGAGCTCAAGCACGGAAGGAACTTTCAAACAACTTTCATATACTTGTAACCAAAGCTTTGTACTTGTAATCTGAAGAGAAAGAGGAGAATAACATATAAAGTGGATGTAGGCACGTCCTGGCCGAACCACTATAAATCTGTGTGTCTTTTACAGTTTAGTTCCTGCTTTTTACATATTTGCATAAATCACCCAAATCGCTAAGAACAACATATAATCAACTAAATCGTACGACTTTGAGGTGTTTGCCCATTTTTTGCACAAACACAATATGCAAAACTGATTTGAAGCATAAAAATGAAAACACATGAAGTGTTTTTCATAAAAGTAGCAAACAAAATGCAAATCATATTTGGATTGGAAATTTTGATTGTATCAAAGGAAAATATTAATAAATTATATTATTAATGAGATGCATATTTATGGATCCATCTATAACCAATTTAAGTTATCGAAAGACGAATACGAATTCGGAGGAAACTTTAAATCAGGGGGAGCATCCATAAGTATTTTATAATGCACTCTTTTTCCTTTACTAAGATTTTTCCCACTGTGTTTTTATTAGTACGGTTTTAACGAGGCATTATCTTGATGCAGAAGTATACTCCCTAGTAACATTTGAAAATAAGTTACAATGTACTTTTTTCCCTTATTTAAGATTTTTTCCAATTATTTTTTCTTATTAAGGTTTTAACGAGGCATTGTCTTGATCTAGAAGAATCAAACGTATTTTCAAGAAGTAACATCTCAATTATGTTATTTAAGGTAAATTGTATTTTTATTCTTGATTAAGGTTTTTCCCATCAGGTTTTCCTTTGTAAGGTTTTTAATGAAGTATTATATTGATCCAGAAGTATCAAACTTTATTTGATTCTGTAAATTATTGAAATATCTCATACTATATTGTACTCTTTTTCCTTCACTAAGATTTTTCACTTGAAGTTTTTCTTAGTAAAGTTTTAATGAGGCATTAGTTTGATCCAGAAGTATCAAACTTCGTTTGAAGAAATGAGAAAATAAGATATATCATTGTGCTCTTTTTTTCCCTTCCCTAAGATATTTTTCCATTGGGTTTTTCTTAATAAGGGTTTTAATGAAGCATTATATTGATCTTGAAATATCAAACTCTTAGAAGGAATATCATTGTATGATATATATATATATATATATATATATATATATGATCTCAAGTTGCACTCTTTTTCTCGTTCAAGGTTTTTCCATTAGGTTTTCCTAAGAAAGGTTTTTTAATGAGGCAACTGATAATACCTAGATCGACTAAACGAATAAGTGCAAGCAAGATAACAATGAGGAGGAGCAATCATCATACACATTACAAAAGAGACAATTTCAAGTTATCAGATGATTCAAGATTTTGAAGACGCATATTCAAATGGGAGTGTTATAACATAAATTGTGAATATGCTATATACTGTTTTGTATTTAGTCCCACATTGTGAGATTGATTCTATCTCAAGCTCCTAGGCTTCTATATAAAGGTGCTAATGTAATGAAAATGGATGACTAATTTCTGAATGAATAAAATTGTTCTCTCTAATGACTTCTGCTTTCTTTATTTTATATCATCAACATCATTTTTTGTTTTTACGAAAAATATCACCTTAGTAATAATATTGTTCTGTTGTTTAGAAAGTTATATTTAGTTTTGTTTTATTTTTATCAACAAATAATTTGACAAATTCTAAATATATATGTCCTTTAAAGTTTTATTATTTATTTTATATTTAAGAAATTTAATATGTATTATCATATTAAAATATTATTACTTGGTAAAAATAGCTGTTAAAGGGAACGGATCAAAAGGTCCTCGTGGGCTCCCAATTTTTGACGTTTGGGGTGCATAAAGGAATAGAAACATACCAAAAGACGACCGGACGAATACATGGAATAAAAAAGGTATAAATAGAGAAACCTTTGCTGGCAAAAGTCGCAACCGTACAAGCCTCATCAGCGATGAAAAAAACCAACTTGTTCGATTGATATATATGAATGAGTGGTGGAAAATAAAGGAAAAAAAATGATTAGATCCAGGTCGGGCGTAGGCCCATAAAAGCAACAAGGACAATTAATGTACGTTACGTGAATCAACTTGAATTAGTTTGTTTCATTCATTGTACCTTCCATGTATTGTTATTCTGATATATGATCCTGAAATAGTTGATAAATAAATAGTAAATCAACAGGAAAGAAAAAGCCCTTCTTAAAAGCTACCGGTCAAAAAACACGGTTGTAACATGATGAGGTCCACGCTGTTTGCTGCATTCATGTGGCATTTTATCTTCTTCGTCAACTTGTCTGCCTACCTGATATTTTTTACGCTATGTTATTCTACATCTGTCGCACTTACTACTTACTACTGTTCTCTTTTTTTTTATATATTTATACTTTGAACATTTTGCTTAGATATTTTAGTTTGCACAGTGCATCCTACAATCCGTTTCCAAAATATATTTAATTTCAAATAAAAGGTTGTTACGAGTTCTTTGCTTAGTAAGATATTTTCACAAGTTCACATTTTTATTTATACCTTGGAAATAAACGAAATTAAAGAATTCAAAATCTGAATGGTGCCTATACATACAAACAAAAAGGCAGACGAAGTACGTGTCCCCTACAACATTATATTAAACACTCATCTAAACCATTCACGATAAAATAATTAAAATAGGCATATCCGTTATAAAATCTTATCAATCTCCAACCGACGCAACGCAAATCAGTTGCGGCTGCCGCTGTTGCTCAAATTGTGTAACGAAGAAAGATGTTATGCTTTGAGTTTCTTTTTGATAGCAGCTTTAAAGAATATATATATCGGCTACACAACCCGCGCTTTGAAGTTACTGCAAAAGTTTCACACCGTCACTGAGACAACGTTGGCGCATAGAATTTCCACTGTTCAAAATTTGTTTCGTAAAAGTTGTGCATCACATATGCTTCCGTGGATAGAAACAAAAAAGAGAAAAAAATGGTGGAAGTTGTGTCATAAATGAACCATTTTCTTAGAAACAAAGTTCGACATGGTACAATATAATTGATAATTATCCTCCGCTTCTCAAGTTTAATACAACTGTCTTTCAAATTGTGTACTTAATGTTGAAAGAATTGAAGATTTATAAAAATCGCCGTCAAGGACTTAAAACATTTTGAAACATGGATTTAATTTTAAAGAAAATTAAAGAGAAAATTATGAAGAAGCTAATTTTTTTCTGTGGATTTTGTCTTTTTTCCCTAAAAAAAAGAAACGACGGAGAGAGAAAAAAACTAAAGAATACAGTAAATAAGCAATTGTAGAAAATAAAGAATGCAAGACTTCAAACGATGAAAATACTTTAGTTTTTGTTAAAATTATCCAACAATTTAACACTAATTAAAACAAAAACTAAAGAAGATGAACGAAAATAATTAGGAAAGAAGAAAGTTTCATGCTAGATACCAAGGTTTTTCGATTAATTTGTTGTCTAAAGCAGCAAGTTCAAAATATAATGTAAGCAGTGAATCATTGTGCCACATAAAAACGTTCAAATCTTTCAATTTTCTATCAACAACGGGAGACCAACTTTTTTTTTATATATATGACTCACATTAGCCTTTTGTAAATCTGTTATCTCATGATAAAAGGACGTAAAGGAACGCAATCAAATTCATAATTTTTATTATTAAAACTATGGTAGACCCACTTTCACTAAATACCTCCATGCACTTTAAAATTTTAGTTTGGAACACATTTTCATAATCCAAGAATAGCATTTTATGGTTTCTTGTGAGGAACCTCGTTAGTATGAAATAACCTAGTCTCCCCCACACAATCTAAATTACAAAGATTGGTATATTCAATTTTATATCTTAGGTTACATTCAATATTATTTTAATATATTTTGTATTTTCATACATGCAAACATAAACCAATACAATACATCTAAAATTAATGATCAAATAAAACCAATCACGATATACAATACACGATTCAACTCATAACATTAATCTATTTTCATGCACAAACTCATAAAGTACGCACTTAATTGATGTGAAATGTCAAACATTGAGTTTCATAACCAACTTCATGCAGAGGGGAAAAACACATAAATCATCATGTTTACACATATATTCAAAACAAATATTTTCAGCATTTGTAATTAAAACTTCAGTCTTATACATGTATCTGTAATAAATAATTATCTCATATTTGTAAGTCATACATTGGTAATCCAAATACATATTTCCCAACAAGAAATTTTTCTTAGGACCACATTTGGACCAAAATAACTGGTTTTCAAATATTCAAAAATCATAAGAACATGATTGGTTACAAGTAAGTATCTCATTTTAAAATACCTTTATATATATATATATGTGTGTGTGTGTGTGTGTGTGCATATATATATATATATATATATATATAATTATTCCCTTTGATCTACAAACATTCTTCTAAATATACCTCCCCTTAGTTTTAGTAACCACGACTTTCTTTTATTTCAAAGACGAACTAATATCATAGCTTTCTTCTATGTAAGTTTTGTGTACATTGTACTATCATTAAATTATAATGTATAACTCGTATCATTATTTCTTCGCTTTCAATAAGTTCATTCATAACCACAAAGTGATTATTTCAAATCCTTTCAAAATATATTTCAATTGTATTATCAAATAAATGTATGCATGACAAACATCATTGAATTTAATATTAATAGCAATCATATTCTAGAATATACTCATGTCTTTGAAATAATAACATTCTTTCTTCTTTTTGATGAAAATTTCCAAGATCAATATATGAATTAAATATTCAAAATTTCTCCATTCTCATAATTGACATGGTATAAAATTTTAATATATTTAACATGTCTATTCCACTACAAAACTTCATACACAAACAACCTTTTAACTTTAGATTAAAATCCATAATAAACATTTTTCAAAACAGGATTGTGGGTATCATGATATTATAAAAACTCATATTCTTCATATTTGAAATTCTTTAGATTTATGTTCTTCTATAATAAATCCAACTCTATATATCAATAAACATAAAGTCTCTCGTTAGTTGGCTAATGATTTTTCAACCTAAATTTACTTTTCATTCAAACATTAAATGAATCATTAAATGCTCTCAATTTATTTTCATAAACAAATCAATTTCACGATCTAACAATTCAACTACAAGCTTCAAATGCTTATAAAATTCTTAATAAAAAATGAAACCAAATTAATATTTTAATCATTTCCACATATTGCAAGTAATGTCTAATTTATTTGTTAACTCTATATTATAAATAGATTGTTATACTTTTATTTTTAACTCTTAAATAAATAAATAAACATTAAAAATAATTCATATAAATTCATTTGTAAGCATTGAACATTAAAAATAATAACGAATGCTCAAGCAAATCACTACTAGAAAAGGCTTCAATTCCGACAGCATAGACCGACGGCTAACGACGGCCTTTTTCCGACGGCTTCCGACGGGCCGTCGGCGGCCGTCGGAAGCCGTCGGAAAACTGCGATTATACCTTCAGCCGAGAGCTCTTCTTCTTCCCCAAACCATACGAAAATTATTTCCAAAATCCTCCATTTCCCCTCTTCAAGCTTCCAATCCTTGATTTCGAGCTTCCGGATCCTCCACGGCTGCCTAATCAAACTCCATTACTCTTCATCTCAGGTATAATCTCTTATTTTTATAAAAAAAATCAGTTTTTACCCTATTTCTAGATTTGGATAAATTGGTAAATTAGGGCGAATTAGCGATTGCAATTGTTTCTGATAGCGTAATAGTGGTTTATAGCATCACATGGTATACCGATTTCATCTTTTATCGTGAAATTGTGAAAAACACCTATAATTTGGGGTTGTTCATGTATATGTAAATTATTTTGTATGCCTTGATTCGACGATTGTATACGTTATTTGGAATAAGATAAAATGATTGAATGAACTAAGAGTATTATATTGTGCACATACTTACTTATGAAACAAAAAAATGCATTACTCTAAATTACAATTGAGTGTATTGAAAAATGATAAAAATGTTAAAACAACCTTAAGTTGATGCGTAATACGTCGAATAACTGTGTTAAATCAATATATATTTTTGTAAATGTGAACAGTGAGTAAAACTGTATTTTTTCGTAAAATGCATGCATGTAACTGACAAATGTCCCTTAGAGAGTTTTTGGCTCCGTCTGACAAGTGTTGTACATGATCGTTGTATAAATAGTCGTTTTTTTCGAAAAACGACCATTTATATTCATCTGGTACAATGTTTGTTGGATTTGTCCCTATATTGGACAAGTTATGAACACAGTAAGAATTTACATTTTGTATACTACTTCGTCTCAAACGATTCATAAAATTTCGGCCTAACTTTTCTTTTTTGTTTCCTGCGTACACGCATTTGTGTACAATGCAGGGAACAAAAGGGAAATGCTGCCGAAATTTTGTTGAATCGTTTGAGACGAAGTAATATACGAAATGTAAATGCTTACTGTGTTTGTAATGGGAAGTAGGATGCCTGACCAATGAAAATATATATATATATATATATATTTAAATCGTTACGTTAAAAAATGAAATGTGCCCTATTTGAAAATATTTTTAAATTTGTGAAGTTGTTCTTTAAATTCAAAATATTATACGAACATGAAAATAATCTTTTTCGAATATGTATTCTTCAAAATAAATATTAAATTTTGAACTTCTCATTTTGTCAAATAGAAAAAATGATTGATTATTTTGTTGATCGAAGGAGATTGATGTACCAAAGAAAAGGACTGAGGGGCTCAATAAAAGAAGATTTTTATAATGGTATAAACGTGTTTGTTGAATTCGCCTTAAGTAATAACGGAAACGATCCAGAAATTCGTTGTCCGTGTAGTAGGTGTAGACATTTGAAGTTTTTGTTACCAGATATTGTGAAAGTTCATTAGTGCCAACACGATTCACACCTGAATATTATATTTGGGATCGGCATGGAGAAGTTGTAGCAAATACTTATGTAGAGTCTGAAAGTGTCGTTAACGAAATAGTTTCAACGACCCGTATAGAAAATATGGTCGAAGATGCAGCATGATCAATGTTTCCTATGGTTGAAGTTGACGACGATGATGGAAATGTTGAAGAACCAAATATTGAAGCTAAGAAAATTTATGATTTACTAGATACAGCTAAGAAACCTATTTGGGATGGTTGTAAAAGCGGCACGCAGCTGTCAGTAATCGCAGAATACATTGCGATGAAGTCAAAATACAACATCACTGAAGCTGGGTTTACGGCTGTTGTACAAGCTGCAAAAAGACATATGCCGCCCGATAATCTAATGTGTGAAAATCACTACGAAGTTAAAAAACTTATGTCGGCTTTTGCTTTACCGTATCAGAAAATAGATACATGTTTAAAAGGATGCATGTTGTTTTGGAAAGAAGACGCAAACCTTGGAAATTGTAAAGTTTGTAACCATGAGAGATACAAACTAAGAAAAAAGAAGGGTAAAGAAGTTCCGTACAAGCGTATGCACTACTTACCCATAACTCCAAGACTTCAAAGATTATATGCATCTTCTGTAACTGTGTCTAATATGAGGTGGCATAGCGTGAGAACGGAGAAAGAGGGTACGTTGACACATCCGGCCGATGGAGAAGCATGGAAGCATTTCGATAAAACGTATCCAAATTTTGCAGCGGAGAGTCGAAATGTTAGATTAGGATTATGTACGGACGGTTTTTCTCCATTTTCTCAATTTGGTTCTAAATATTCATCCTGGCCCATTATCGTCACACCGTATAATTTACCTCCATGGATGTGCATGAAAACGCAATATATGTTTCTTACGGTTGTCGTTCCTGGCCCCGACGATCCGACACAAGGAATCGATGTATATTTACAACCGTTGATTGAGGAGTTAAAAATACTGTGGAACGAAGGAGTAGAAACATACGATATGTCAAAGAAGAAAATTTTTCGTATGTTTGCTTCTTTGTTGTGGACTATAAGTGATTTTCCTGCCTATGCAATGCTTTCGGGATGGAGTACTGCCGGTCGTCTAGCATGTCCATATTGCATGAATGAAACACGAGCGTTTTCTTTACCGCATGGTAAGAAAATTTCATGGTTTGACTGTCATCGATATTTTCTCCATGTAAATCATCCCTTCAGAGGAGACAAGAAAAACTTTTTAGCTAATAGAGTAGAAACCAGACAACCACCGACGATATGGTCAAGCGAAGACATATATGAACTTGTTAAGGACTATCCAAAGATATATGAAACGGGGGAGCAAACAGAAATTGAAGGCAAATCAGTTATTCATAACCGGTGCAAACAAACTATTTTTTGGGAGTTGCCGTATTGGAAACATCTTCTACTTCGCCATAACATAGATGTGATGCACAATGAGAAAAATGTATTTGATAATGTGTTTAACACAATTTTGAATGTGAAAGGGAAGACGAAGGATGATTTGAAATCAAGACGTGATATAGAAGAATTATGCAAACGTCCCGAACTTCATATGAAACCAAATAACAGTAAAAAACCAAAGCTTGTTACGAATTAGATAATAATCAAGTTAAAGCTGTGTTAAAATGGGTGGAAGGGTTAAGATTTCCTGATGGGATATCATCAAATCTTCGTAGATGTGTTGACTTTAAAAATGGTAGATTGAGCGGAATGAAAAGTCACGACTGTCACATAATGATGGAAAATTTATTTCCCGTTATGTTCAAAGAACTACTGCCGTTAAAAGTTTGGAAGGTAGTAACGGAGCTTAGTATGTTTTACAAAGAGCTTTGTTCGACTACTTTAAAAGTGCAACGTTTACGTAAACTTGAAGTGGACATTCCTATATTGCTTTGCAAATTAGAGAAAATATTTCCGCCAGGTTTTTTTAATGTGATGGAACATTTACTTGTTCATCTTCCATCTGAAGCACGACTTCGAGGTCCTGTCCAATACGGATGGATTATCCATTTGAGAGGTATGTAATATGTTATAACGTAATTTAATTGCATTTGAAAGATGAAGTTAATATAAATTAATTTTGCATAGATATTTGAATCATCTGAAGAAAAAAGTGAGACAAAAAGCACGAGTTGAAGGTTCGATATGTAAATCTTACATCGAAGAAGAAGCTTCGTTCTTTTTCTCTCACTATTTCAGTGTCCATGTGAATATTTCATTTCAAAGTGTTCCTCGTAATGATGAAGGCGACGAACAACAGTCCTCTCAAGCAATGTTATCTATTTTTAGACAACATGGTCGGCCTTCTGGAAAATGTGTGGAAATATGGCTAGACGATAGAGATATTCGTGTAGCACACACTTATATTCTTCTAAACTGTGCCGAGGTTGCACCGTTTGTTAGGTAATCTGAAATAATAATTTTCGTTTTATTCTTTTCTGTAATGCATGCGCGTGTATA
Organism: Allium cepa; assembly: GCA_030765085.1. Lineage (NCBI taxonomy): Eukaryota > Viridiplantae > Streptophyta > Magnoliopsida > Asparagales > Amaryllidaceae > Allium > Allium cepa. The sequence goes on along the minus strand of CM060938.1, from coordinate 31,271,374 downwards.
ACCTAATGTAATAATTTGTTTATATAAACAGTGTTTATGGACGAGAACATCCGAACGGAGATCACAGTAAAGAATTTTCCCGTTGGTTTTCAAATTACGTTTATGAGCCGAAAAATTGTGTTGTGGACGAAGGGTTGAAACATCTTGCAATGGGACCAAAAAGAGTGGTCAAGACATATCCAATATATTTCGTCAATGGATACAAATTTAACACCAAAGAATACGGTGCAGAAAAATTAACAAATAATACTGGTGTATTTGTTAAAGGTAGTGACGATCCAGAAAACCATTTAAATGATTTTTATGGCGTTCTAACACAAATTTAGCAACTGACATATTTCTCAAGACCCGCGGAGGAGGTGTTTCTATTTAGATGCAATTGGTTTAGCAATGTTCCAGGTTCTGGAATTAATGTGCACAAGGATTATAATCTTATCGAAATAAAGCATACATCGCACTATCACAAGTATGATCCTTTTGTACTAGCCAAACAAGCATTGCAAGTTTATTACGCCCCTTATCCGTCTCTAAAAAGAGATAAAGCAGATTGGTCTGCAGTTTTTAAAACAAAGGCCAGATTCACATTCGATGGGAAGAATATTCCGGACGAACAAGCTTATCAGGCAGATCTTGAGCAAAATAACGAAATAATAATTACAGACGATCATACAGATTTTGGTCCTTTGATCGATGAATCAAATGTTTTGGTAGAAGCGTTTGACAATGCAGAGGAAAATATCGTCGAAAACGAGACCGAATCTGAATCAGAAGACGATGATGACTGATATAAATTTGAATCTGTTTTTTTGCAATTGATGTAACTATGTTGAATTCTTGATGTATTATGAAATTGATGTAACTATGAAACTAAATCCGTTTACTATTGTTTTATGTTATTTCAATTTGTCATTTATTTAGCAATTTTTATTAAAAATGCAATGAACTCTGCTTATCGTAGGAAGAGTACACCCATTATGAATCAGGTATAACAAACTTACATTTCTATTTCCATTTCAGTCATTATAATTAAGCAATTTATACCGGTGATGTCATTTTCATATGAAATATATTTCATTATCATGTTTTTATTCTCTTATATAATGATGTGTAAACGTCACAGGTTTATCATTATGTCACATAGAGGGAGGAGCTCTTCCCGTTCTTCAGGAGGCGATGGCAGTGGCCCATCGCAAGCGCCACAGCGTCCAGTTGTATCGTTAGTCCCCAAAGCAGATGGGTAAAAATTAAATTTTATTCATCATCTTATTTTTTCTATACTATACGTACGTACTTATCTGTATCGTACTTAAAAACAGGAGGTTCGAGCTACTACCCACTAAGGTAGTGCTGAACGTCTCCAGAGCAGCATATCGTAGTAGGATGAGTGCGTGCTGGCCGAAGTGGGATACGATCCCTCCGCACATCATAGAGTGCATATGGCAGGATGTCCTAGTATGTGTAATTTTTATGTTTTCCATTTTTATTTCGTTTTTGTCGTTTTTCTACCGTTTATCGTTTAAAGTGTAATCTTTTTTTAACACAGGCTGAGATAGACATCCAGACAGATGATATGCAGCTGGCACGAGCATACTGGATGAGGAAGATGCGAAAGAACTACAGGGACACGATATCTGAGGTTAAAAAATCCGGGAAGAGACCACGGTGGATGGGGGAGAGCGTGTGGCAAGCTTGGTTGAGCTACTGGGAGACGGACGAGGCAAAGGCAAGTATACTAATTTTTTTTGAATTATTAATTTAACGTGATTGGAAAATAATGTATCAAATTTTGAATGTACAGGCAGAGTCGGATAGAAACTCTGCAAATAGAAATTAGAATCCCGCCACTCATCGCGGAGGATCGAAGTCGTTTCAGCAGTATCGGCAGGAGTTGGTAAATTTACTGAATAATAAATGTAAATAGTTTATGCTATATAATTTTAAATGTATAATAATTGTATGTAACAATCAACTTCAGGAAGCCGAGGCACATGGTCCTGTCAGCTATATGGACGTGTTCACCCGTACGCATGCTGTCGAGCATGTTAATCCAGACGGGACTGTTTCGTACACATGGCAGGACGATAAATCCAGTAAAAACCATGTAAGCATATTTCATTTTATTCAGTATTAGTAATTGTTTTAGTTGTCAAATTATTATGAAATAAGATATGATATTATTAATTTGTCAATGCAGGAGATGTTTATGGAGCAACGACAGAAACTCCTTTCTGATACGGGTCGAGAGCAGCTGACGACCGATGAAGAGGACGTTATTTTTGAGTCCGTTATGAGTCCACCAGAGCATGGTCGACGATACGGATTTGACAATTTAGCGGTAAATAATTTACTTTTTCTTAAAATACTTAAAATATGATATTTTTACCTTTTCAAAACAATAAACTTTGATTTTATTTATTTTTCAATTATTGCAGTCCAGTAGTCAGAGTAGGGGACGGCGGAGTAGACCTCAGAGCGAGCTAGCACGTATAGAAGAATTGCAGACTAGAGTTCAGCAGTTGGAGGAGCAGAACCGCCAACAGGCCATGCAGACGGCACAGTTATTTGAGTACATGCAGCAGTTTGGTGGCCACTTCCCTTCATCGGCTAGCTCTGGATCTGGAGCAGATTGATTCATTGCTTTCTGATTCGTTCGTGCAGCTATGTTTTGTTTTAGTTTAGAATGATTTGGTAGATGGAACAATTAATTGTTGATATGTATAATTATGTATAATACACTTGGTTCTGTAGCTGTATCAGGATATGCATGATTGATAGAACAGTTATTGTTAGGATTATTGTTAATGTTGGAATGTTATGTATATTTTGTATTTTATTTTTATTCTAATTTTGTTTATTTCTGTGTTTATTGAATATTTTGGAGTATTGGTTTGCATATTTGGTTGGATTATTGTTTATTGGATTGTGCAGTATTGATATTGTAGTGTTTGGAAGAGAAATGTGGTTGGAAAGCTCTATTTGCAGCAGATTTTAAAAAAAAAACAGCAGATTTCCGACGGCTCCCGACGGCTCCCGACGGCTCCCGACAGCTTACAGGTCGAAATTTCCGTCGGCTACCGACGATTCCCGGCGGTCTGTAGTTTCAGATTTCCGGCGGTTTTCGACGGCTTCCGACGGGCGACGGAAGCCGTCGGAAACCGCCGGAAGTTGTTGGAAGCCGTCGGTAATCTGTACGGCAGCCCCCGTCGGTAGCCGTCGGAAGTACTGCTCCCCGACGCCGTCATTTCCGACGGCCCCCGACGGTTTTTAGCCGTCGGAAATCACGTTTCCCCTTGCAGTGAATGAAGTGGATTGTCATATTAACAATGCTATATTTACAAGCATTTATGATATGCAAATGTTGTTTTAACCCATTCTAGAAATGGAAGGACAAAATCTAAATTTTTTATCAAGAATTTCATTGGTTCATAATTTTAAAGGTTTTATACAATTAATTTTTCATTAAATGATTACGTTTCAAATTAATGGTCCAATTTGGAACATTTTTATAACTGAAAAATCTTCAATTTAAATAAATATGAATCCACACGACATAAAGTTTCCATTTGTCGAACTTTCGATCCAGTCGAAACACTTCTATTCTTTTCTTTGAACCTTTCGAGCTTACTGAAACTGTTTGATTATCCTTTCAAAACCTTCCTTTCGAAACGGTTGAGGAATCATAAGGTTGGCTCTAAGGATTGAATAGTATGGTTTGTTTAGATGGTTTCGACCTTGTCGAAAGCTAATTCTTAAATGACTTAGGCTCGATTCTAAAATCTAAGGGAAAACAAGTTTGCTTTTGTGGTTTCGATCCACTAAAAGGTAAGAGTTTCGTAATTGATGATTCGGGAGTTAAAGACTTGGATTACTTGGAAAAACAGGGGTTTCGACCCACTCGGAAGGCTCCTTTCGATGAATTTAATACCTGTAAAACACAGTTAAATCCAATAAAAGTCTTCAAATAGCTAGATAATAACAAATATTAAAAACTTCCCTTTATTTATTTATTGATGACAATGATGATATATATTTTCAAAGTTAAGAAAATACAAGTATAGAGTGAATGAAATCATATCCTCTAAACCAGACCTCTTGGGTCTTAGTTATAGATGCGTGTTGACATCTTTCGAGCCATAGCTTTCGACCTGGTTGAAAGGTGGCTTCACATATCTTCCGAATTCTTTGACATTTACACATCCCACTGCAAATGTTATTAAATGGGCTCGAACGCTTTCGTCTTCGTCGAAAGGTGTATGATCGTTTTCACCCTTGAGGGTCGGTGAATAGGGTCTACTAAAAATTAATGCGGAAATAAAAAACAAAAGCAGAAAGCAATGCAGAAAAGATGACATACAGTTTTACTCAGTTTCGGTAAAAACTGTCTACATGTTGCCCCCAAAGTTTATACTAGAAATTAAGTAATTGGTCGCTTACAAAAATACGTAAACTCGCAATACCTGCTAACTCGATTAAATCAACTCTAAGCTCAAAATCCTGCCACAACTCAACCATTGAGTTGCAAATTATCGCTACAAAAACCATAGTTCGTCGACTAGTTAAACTAGAGTTTGATTAAAAATAAAAACAAAAACAAAAAACAAACTAAAGTACTAAATTGGTTTATGCTTTCGAAAGGGTTGTTTTGACCAAGTCATCTTTCGAGTAGTTCGAATGAAGGCGAATTGGTTTCGAAAGGTTTGACGCGCATTTGAAAGGTTGTCATTCATTATCTTCGAAAGGTGTTTCTTCAACTCATTCGAAAGGTCTTCATGCATGTGGAGGCCGCTTCTTCGAAAGAGAATCACCGAAGCGGAAGGTGCTTTCGACCCTTTCGACCCCTTCGAAAGATTGTAATACTTCTAGTCTTTGGCTGTAGCAACCCTTCGACTCATTCGAAAGGCTTTACTCGATCTATTTTCTTTTGTTCTTCTTTGTCTTCTACTTATTCTGGTTTCGACAGGGTCGAAATGGTTTTTGATATTAACAGAGAGTATTACATATACTAGTCCCAACGAATGTATCGATATCCTTTTGCCGTTACATCTTGACGAGGAACCTTTAATGACAAGTATTTGGAACATTCGATTCAAAATTCATGGTTACGAATACATTAGTATGTGGAATCGATATAATACTCTTCCTATGGACTTTCTACATATACGTTTAATGTATTCATATCATTGGTTATGCCACAATATAACAACACATATAATATAATATAAAACCAAAAGCATAATTTATTTCAAGTTAGATTCCGATACAAGAATTAAGCTATATAATAAAGTACATAACTGCATCTATAACACACCTTTAACTCTATCAAAAAGTACATGTAACGATGGAAGAGAAAGTTGCAACAAAACAATGGGTGGGGAAGCTTACCACTTGATAAGCCTGTAAAGGAATGACATGCATTTGAGTTGTGTTTCTCTCATTGGTAATGGTTGGTCAGCCATGCCATCAAAAGTTCAAGAGTAATGTACGTATGTGTATTAGATCGGGTGCTATGGATGCTATGATTGCATTTCGTGTTTCTATTAGTTCGTTTGTGAAAACATTTGACCGTCGATACTCTCGAAAGCTCTAAGAGATGAGTTCACATGAATATGCATCGTAGCTGTTAAATGGACCAGGATGAGGCTCGGTATCCTATCTATCATTAACGTTCCATTATTATTTTTTGTAGTGTTATGCTGTAGTTAGCACTTAATCTACCTTTGAAAGACAATTTATTTTATGTAGTTGTTTTCGTGTGCTAGAGAATGCGACTCATTTATCCTCGTGTATCCTTATTCCTGATAAAAAATCATGCGCTTTGGTATTTCATGCATTTATGAGAGTATTTTATCGTTTCAGCTGCATTATATGTCTTATATTCTAGGTATGTGTTTTGATAATCGTTTCTTTATTTTCTTTGATGGATCTTTTATTAGTCGTGGATTTTTTTTCTTGATGACAAGTGTAATATCTTATTCAAGTAGAACGCTTATTTTCATGTTTTGGAAGTTCAAAACCTGGCTTTTAAAATACTAATTTAATCTCCAACAGTGTGAAATGATCATTCATAGATATAGAATGTGTGAAAGGGTCCCAAAAAATATCAGAATGCAACAACATGAAATCATTGAATATTTTTTCTCTTAGGTAAATATTTGCGGAAACCATAAAATACTAAAATCTTGATCCAACATTACAGTAGTTTAATATATTTGAGTAAGTATAGATCACAACATGCGTCAGCATTTACAATATAGGCAACATAACAGTTTGTCCTTTACATAGCCTTATCATAACATTTTGAATGAGCAGAGGCACTTTTATAAAGCGCACCTAAAATATTTAAAAATGCATGATTCGGTTTTCTATTACGGCGTAGCAAAACACTAATCTTATGGTAAATCTTCTACCATTTTTAATAGTAAAACGTCAATAGTATTATTTTGGAATTGACGACAGTGTGATAGATTATCAATCAATTTATATTTCTTATTTTCTTATTTTATTGACGTATTTTCAAAATAAAGCATTTAACCGAACTTGCTTTTGGAATTCAGTCCAAATGTGTAAATCTTATTTGACCCCTTTAAAGTTGATGTCCTTTACCAAAGCGAGTGGATAGAATATGTGATAAAAGAACATTACAAAATACACCTAACGTTTTGATCTATCAAACAAAAAGGAAATTTATTAGTAGTGTGTTTTTATTGGATGAAATTAGTTGAAAGGAAAACGTGATATCGATTTTAGTTTAAAGGACACAAGTTTTAAAATTTAGTTTGAATGACACTAAATGCTATATTAATGTTGCACTAAGTAAAATAAAATATTATATTAAACTAGCATGAGATAAACTAAATGCTAAATTAAATTAGATTCAGATAAGCCACACTAGGTAGAGTAAAATGACATTCATTTTCATGTTAAAGAAATGAGAAATTAATATATCATTACCCGTATATAATACAAAATTCATATTACATTGCACGCATATAATGCTACGATCATTTAGCATTCGTTTTCATAGTGCATATATCTCTTTTATTAAATTCAATATCAAGCATCCATGTCATTTTAGACTAAATTTTAAAACTTATACCCTTCGTTCAAAAATTTGACTAAATATTTTCCTTAGCCATATTTTCGTTTATCTTATCTATAACTATATTATCAATTTATCGACAATATAGCAATAGCACGGGCTTTGACGTACCAATAAGAATAATACCATATCAATTTCTTTAAAATTATAGTTGCGACCTTTACACCCATAACCATTGCTATGCTTTTCCACGGTTTTGGAGCAATAACTTTTCTAGAATAATTTTCACTAGGGTCATTATGGTATCAGATTTTTACTATGCCAGCTTCACTGGTTAAAAAAAAAAAAAAAGAATTATAAATCTTCTCCCGTTAACGAAGCTTTGATATATCGATTATTGTTAATTGATAATTGTAAATTTGTTGTAGCGAATCAAAATTAAGTTGTATGTTTACATTGTAACCAACGGGTTAGTCATGCGTAAATTATAATCATAAATTGTAAAAAAAAAATGGATGAATCAAAGGTTAATAAAATATGAATCCAATTTTACAATGGGATGATAATGGTAAAAGGAGGATACGGTCCAGTTTTACCAACGCAAGCACAGATGGTTACAAACGTTTATGTACTAATTTAAGCATAAAGCTAATTTATTTCTGAACGTTGTCAGGGCGTGCTGGTGTTTATAGGTAAAAGGACGACCGACTTCTCACACTGTTAGATATGCGCGACCCATGCCTGTGCAAGTTTCACGTAATTTGTGCTAATCTCCAATAGGTGGATGCAGAGGTAAATTTTGGACGTTACGTTGCTGCTGTGTCAGGTAGGAATAACATAATAATAATGCTGGTTTACGATTGATGCATTGTTTCGTCCTACTCTTTTTTCATTCGTTTCCATTTGAGGCAACTCCACCGAATTTTAATCAATGCCCATTTATACTTCTTTCCTTGGCTTTGCATTCAAATCCTCAACAACTTGTATTTTTTTACAAATGCAAAATGTACGATATAACAAGTCAAGACAAGGTACTTCGTTCATTGTACGTCTACTCTCCCTTGGATGTACGTTTGGAAGCCATTCATAATGATGTGCATATGTTCAAACATGTCTACCGTTGTTTCATAACATACATACTTGTTGGATTATTTACCATGATAATTGACTTGTTTAATTCTTTGTTTCCAAAGCTCAATGAGATGAAATCTAGATTAATAAAAGATAACAATACGCGGTTAGCAAGGTTCCAATTTATTAAGTCTAAAACAAATCTAATTGTTGGTTTTGTTGGAACTAAAAATATGTAATTATATAATCATGTAATTTTAACTTTGTTTCTATACCATGCGTGTTTTTTTTTATATACAATATAATAACTGATTACGAGCATTAGACATATAATAAATAGAAAATTCCTAAGTATAATATTATGACGATTGCAGTTGCGAATCGATCGTATCCACGAATGTTGAATCAGTCTAGTAATAATACTTAACATTAAAGGTTCCGAGTCAAGATGCATCGAAAAATGGATGTTATGCATTCATTGAGACTACCGTGTGTAACACTTCAAATGTTCGACGGCGAATTACTCATGACGTTAGGGGGCACCAAGAGGTTACGTACTTATGATCATTGGATGATTGCGGTATGATGCACTTGAAAGTCCTATGTAGGTTAAACATATTTAGTCAAAACTGATAGAGTTAGGGATATGCACAAGGGAAAATTTAAAATTTATTGCAAATTATTGACTCTATAACAAAATCTCGTTTGAAATAATTTTTTTTTTTTTTTGTATTATATACTTGATATAATAGTTATATTTGTTAATTGTATAGTTCAAGCATGTTTAATAAAAAAATCCATAAATAGTATGTCCCGCAATAATAATTATGATGTTTTGTAATCATGAGCAACTTATCACAGTGTAATAAATATAACATTATAAATATTCCTAGTCAAATTGTATCAAGACTGAATATAGATACATCCATTGAGAATAGAGTATATAATGCTCTCTAAATGTTGGATCATGTATCACTCATGGATGTTGGGGACACCAAGAGGTCACATACTGATTGTTATTGGATAACCATAGAATGAATCACTCAAGTGTATTTTGCTGATTAATATAACCAAATCAAACAGACACTCTTAAAATGACGATGTTGCACAGTTCTCTTGACTTAAAAATACTGTTAAATTCAGTGTGGACACTTCACTTGATTATACTTAAATCATGACATAACGTCCATTGAACGACTATAGATGGTTTTGAGTTGAAGCACTGTAAGTGAAACACTATGCAATAGAAAAATTATCTCCTCGGTCATATGAGGTTAGTATCATGGTCAAATGTAGCCATCTCAAAGTCAATGTCTTTGGCTAGAGCTGCACGGTTATTAGTAATTGTTATTATTGAATCTAGAGCTTTGTATTTGGATTAAATAAGTTGAATCCTTACCTGAATTCTCTATAGAGTTTCTGAATCTTATTAGAGAGATAACAATGGCAGAGTTTTGTCGTATTTCCCAAAATAATATGAATATAAGTAGAGAGGATAGGGTTTATTTATAGCAGTTGAAGCACACCAGAACCGTAGGTAGGAAACAGATAAATCTAAAGCGCACAACCGACTATAACATTACGTAAAACCCTAGCCGCCACTGTACACATTTTTTTGCCAAGCGGTAGACCGTCCTTCGGCGACCAGTCGACCGATTGACCTATTTAGGTCGCCCGCTCATTTTATTAAAACGTAGTCTATTTATTTCATTACCGTGTTATTTTATTCCCTATCCAACTTTTTAATGTTAAGCATTAATTAAACGTTTACTTAGCCCCCAAACTCATTTTTGAAATTTATACCCTAAATTCAATTTCTGATCTGAATTTGAATTCAAGCTAAATTAATTTAAATCTGAAAACTTCAAATGCTCATAACTTCTTTGTTTGAGCTCCATTTTCAGCATTTATATATTAACAGATCAGAAATTCGCTACGCACGCAACGGAATAATTTTTGGGGTCAAATTTCAATTTTATAAAATTTCCATATCTAACCTTATCACATTTAATTCAATTTACTTTATTTATTTATGGTTCATTTTACGGGATGTTACATTCTTCCCCACCTTAAAAAGGATTTCGTTCCAAAATCTTCCAAGAAGCGAACAATGTAGCTCGCAATAACGTCCATGTTATACAACCAAGTTCTCTACACTACCATCAACTCAACCAATAGTGAAATATGATTACATACCGCAGATATGCTAAAATGAGCTCAATTCTAACGTGAGTGTGTAATCGAGTCATGCAAGTATGTATGGGAATATCATAAATATGCATAAAAATTTCTATATTAGTGTAAGGTGATTATGAAAAAGTGTAACAACCATCTCATACTATCTAGCAACTGCGATGCACCCAAAAATTCAAATTTTGGAGAGAAAAATTACTTACGAAGAGCTCCATGTGAGTGTGTTTCAGCTTCTCATCGGTCTCCCATGTGCTTTTCGCCGGATTGTCCCCCCATTATACTCGGATCAACTTAATTATTTTATTGTGGAGTCTCCTAGTATCATGCTCCATAATACGTGCGATGGTACGAGACATTGTTAGCTCCGTCTCAAAATCTCCCAACTGATCAGGTCCTATTTTGCTAGCGGTATCATGAAGGTATTTTCTAAGGTGAGAAACATGGAAAACATTGTGCACTCGTGCCAACTTATCAGGAATCTACACAAGATATTCCAATTTTCCTATTCTTTCCAGAATTTTGGATGGCGCAATAAATCTAGTCGCAAATTTCCCAGATTTGCCAAACCTAACAGCTTTTCTAAGAAGGAATATTTTAACAAATACCATATCCCCAACCTCAAAATCACGCTCTTTCCTTCTTTTATCCATATAAGATTTCTAACGGTCTTGCGCTACCTTCATCCTTTGCCTGATCAACTCTACTTTTTCCATGGTAGCACGGATCAAATCGAGTTCAAGTAATACTTTGTTGATGGTTTCACACCAGCAACTAGGCAATTTGTATGGCCGTCTATAAAGTGCTTCAAAAAGGGCCATACTAATCGTAGTTTAATAGCAATTATTATACACAAACTCAACCAAAGGTAGATGCTGCTCCCAATGTCCTCCAAAATCCAAGACATAAGCTCTCAACAAGTCTTCCAAAACTCTATTCACCCACTTTGTTTGTCCGTCAGTTTGTTGGTGATATGTCATGCTAAGGTTTAAAGAAGTTCCCAAAGCTGTTTGTAGGATCCTCCAAAACTCGTTAGTGAACAAGAGGTCCCTATCACTGACCATGTTTAAGGAATTCCATGTAGACAAACTACCCTTTAATATAAATCTAGGCGAGAGAGGCACTAGTTCTATTTTTTTTAATCGGAGTAAAATAAGCACTCTTGGTGAGTCTATCTACAATGACCCAAATAGCCTCATTGCCCTTCTGTCTTTTAGGCAACCCTTCTATAAAATCCATCGAAATATGCTTCCATACCCAAGTCAGAATTTCCAACGGTAATAATAATCCACCAGGCTTTACTTGCTCAGTTTTTATCTTTTGACATGTCAAACACCTAGCAACGAAGTCAGTTACACTCTTCTTAATTCCTTTCCAAAAGAAAATCCTCTTTATGTCCCTTGTGCATTTTATCTCCTCTAGGATGAATGATCATCCTTAAGTGATGAAATTCCATAAGCACATGTCTTATCAAGTCAGAAACCATTGGGATGCAAAGACGTCCATCTCTTTTCAAGTATCCCTTCTCATCAACTAAGTACCTCCTAACATGGGAAAAATGCTATCCTTTTCTTTATTTTTCCAAAATCTCTGCTAACTCCTCGTCTTTTATTTGCTTGTGCCCTATACGATCCATCAAGGCTGTTTAACCTCCACGACCGATGGAAAATAGATGGGTTCTGCTGATGGTAGAAGTTGAAATTCGAGAGAAACTCCAACTGTCTCCATTCATATATAGCGCCTAGGGTAGCATGTCTCCCACTAAGGGAGTCGACGGCTACGTTCCCATTTCCAGGGTTATACTTAATACCAAAGTCAAAGAATGCTACATACTCCATCCATCTTTAATGCCTAAGGTTCAAATATTTTAGGAAAATATGTATTTGATTGATTTATGATCAGTGAATAGCTCAAACCTTTTCCCCAAGAGATAATGCCCCCACACATTTGAGGCAAAAACAATGGCTGCCAATTCTAAATCACGCATTTGATACCTCTTCTCATGGTTCTTTAGTTGTCCACTAGCATAGGCAACTACATTTCCTTCTTGCATAACAACTGCTCCTGATCCCGTGCCACATGCATTCGTGAAAACTGTAAACAACTTGGTTCCATCTGGAATGGTGAGCACGGGTGTACTAGTCAATGACTCCTTAAGCTTCTCAAATGCCTTGGTGCATTTATCATCCAAAAAAATAGTTTCTTCTTGGTCAATCTGTTTAAAGGGGATGCTATTTGTGCAAAGTTCTTGATGAACTTCCTATAGTAGCCTACCAACCTTAGAAAACTTCTAACCTCCAATGCATTACTAGCAATCTTCCATCCTTTGACAGCCTCCATTTTAGTAAGGTCCAACGCAAATCCTTTCTTCGAAACAATATTCCCAAGGAACCTGACTTCATTTTTCCAAAAGTGGCATTTAAAAAACTTGGCTTTGAGTTGATTTCTCCTCAAGCTTTCCAATACCTCCCTAAGATGTTCCTCGTGCTCCTTCTTGCCTTTAGAGAAAACCAACATATCATCAACAAACACCATGACAAATTTATTAAGTTACCCTCTAGATATTATATTCATCAATTCCACAAAGTATGTTGGGGCATTCGTCAGTCCAAAATGCATTAATTCTCGCTCATAGAGTCCATCTAACATATAGAATGTGGTCTTTGCTTGCTTTCCTCTGCAATCCTCAATTAATGGAATCCCATTGCTAAGTTTAATTGGGAAAAGACTTTAGCTCTTACAAGTTGGTCGAACAAGTCATCTATTCTAAGTAGAGGGTAACTATTTTTCCTTATCAACTTATTCAACTCCCTATAATCGACGCAAAGTCTTAAAGACCATTTTCCTTGGTAGCAAAAACAACTGAGGCTCCCCACTCAGAAGTACTCCTATGGATGAATCCTTTATTCAGTAGCTCTGAAGTTTTCTTATCCAATTTCTTCTTTCTTTAGGGGTCATATGTTTCAAAGGCAGAGTGACGGGTCTTGCATCCTTCTCCAAATAGATTCGAAACTTAATCTCCCTATGGTGTAGGAGACTCGAGACCTCCTCGAAGTCATCAAGAAATTCATAAACTATGGGTACAGATAATGGCCGTCGAACAACAAACAGATTTAGTGAGTATAAATGGCTTAACTCAACTAAAGTTTTGGGTGTATAAAGAACTTCTAGGTCACGACCTCCACGACTCCTTAATCCCACTACCCTTTTATCACAGTCAAGAACGGCTCCATAATATGACAAACAATCCATATCCAAGATAAGCCATGCCCCTTGAAATTTTAAATGTACGTAGTACATTTGAAATCAACATCGCATATGTCTAACACTGGGTCTTTGCAAATAAGAGAAAGATGGGTCGACCCCGTAATAGGATTGGAAACCTTTATTGGGATGTTAATCATCTAGGTTCTAAGGTTTAAGGAATTTACTACATTCCTAGCTATAAAGAAATGTGATGCTCCTGAATCAACTATCGTACAAATAGTAACCCCAAAAAATAAGAGTTATATCTTCTAAAGCTGCTTTTCCTTGGTCTCTTAATGACTTAGTGGCAATAGGTACAACTTCAATAGTGTAGGCATGTCTGCTTGGTCCTTCCGTAGCCATCTTAGGACATTGATTCTTATGATGCCCTTCCTCGTGGATGCTAAAGTACCTTCCTTTAAAGGCTTCCTTCATCAGACTCACCCTACAATCTTTAGTTTCATGACCCTTCCTTTGGCATCTCTTACACACATTTACTTCCTTCTTAATCTTCCCTTCGACTTCTTGTTGGCCCAAAAGCTCCCCTTTACAGATCCTCCTTGCTTTTTTGTCAGTACATACTTCTCTTTCTCTCTCTTATCTTCCTCATTGTCGACGTGTAGCATCGCCATTTTTACCAACATCTCATACGTGACTCTCATAGGTACTTGGGTCAACAACATTTCTCTTGGTGGGGAATTTAAGCCCTTCATGAACTTATGGCCTTTTTCATAGGTGTGTCTATCAGGCTCATCTTGAATTTAGCCAATTTAGTAAACTTAGCTTCATCTTGAATTTAGCCAATTTAGTAAACTTAGCTATATATTCCTTATGGATAGAATCTCCTTGTCTCTGCTGAATGAACTTTTCCAGTTGTAAGCTAACCTCTGCTCTAGGCATGAATCTCAACTCAAATCGGTCCTTGAATTTATCCCAAGAGAATATCCTTCCCGGGTGCTCATCAGTCACAAAGTTCCACCAATTCAAGGCTTCTTCCCTAAGGTGCCAAGCTGCCATTCTTCTTCTTAGCTGATCATCCCAACCAAGCTCTCTAAATATCTTATCGTCGTTACCAATCCACGCTTTAGCTTTCGAATATCCTTTAGTTCCAGAGTATGTCTTCCCTCTCATATTGAGAAAGTCCTTGCATAGCTTAGGAAAGTCGTCAGGATGGAATGTTGCATTAGCTGCTGGGGTAGCGGGTGCTACCGATGCAGCTGGAGGAATAGGAATTCCCCCGACAGTCCTAAGATATTATTTAAGCCATTCAAGCATCCCACGAATAGATTATCTTCCGCGAGTAGTGTTCCCTTGTTCCGAAGAAGATTTATTATCATCCATATCAATTATCTATAGGTTAAACCTTTAATGACGATTTCCTAAGATAGTATTTACTTGCTAATAGAAAAGAAAAGTTTTCCTAGTGTATGCGCATATGTTTAAGAAGAAGGGGTGTGTGTGCGTGTGTGTATAGTAAGAATTATTTTGAAAATCATTTTTGAAAAGCCTTTTTCAAAATAACAAATACGTCTCTTGTATGCATAATTTTTCCCCATTGATCGGGTAACGTAGGGCTCTGATACCAAATGTAACAACTCACCCCAAAACGGGCCTAAATTTTGACCCAGAAAAGACCCATCAAAACTTAGATTCATTCTAAGGAAAGCTGTTGGTAGTAAAAATAAATAACATTGTAGAGCGATAACTAAACATTCGGAACTCACAATGATGGAACAAAATATAATTGTAAAATGTACCCATTTATTTTAAAACCATAAAAATGTCATAAGACAAAATCCCATAAAAATCGTTATATAATATTCGTTATAGCAATTGTTTAAATCCATGGGTACACATGAAAGCAAATAATAATAATGGCATTAGCCAGGTTCCTCCATCTTTATGCATCGTCGCCGCCATCACTCCGTTCTTAACCTATGTTGTAATGATGAAAGAGTCAGAACAACAAGTGGCCGGTGAAAAAAAACCTCGAGTCTTACCTTTTAAGTACTTAGACAATATATTTCAAAATAAGAATATGTCTATGAACATAAAACCATTAAAATCATTTAACACTTCTTTATAAGGAAATGAGGTGGGTCTAACCACTTAATACCTTCCATTCCAGAAGTAGATCCCATATCCCAATCATACGTCATAAATAGCTAATGATGTGAGAAACGATACGCAAGCCACTTAATACTTTCCAATAGTAAATAGGAAGACCCCATCATTTAGGACCTATTTCTAGAAGCGTGCTCCTTAATGGAATTATCTAGCTGACATCATATGGAATCTTACAGGCCACTTAATACTTTCAAGTGGAAAAAGGAAAACCCCCTCATTTAAGACATATTTCCCGAAGCAGACCCCAACAGAGATACCACTTAACGTAGCCCCTTTGTCATTTCATACTTTATCTCAGGAAAAATGTGGTCCAACCACTTAATATCTCAAATCCCGAAGCATGCCCTTCATCTTATGACCCATACTCATAATGATGTCTCACATTAGTCCGTTATTCATAGGAACTGGTATCCAGATTAACAGGGCAGATTTCCCCTATAGAATTTGGAACTAACATCGCATCATTACAAATATTTATCATAAGGATATATCATATCAATAAAAGTGTACACAATTTCCAGTAGCCTCAAAGTGAAGGGCAGACTTCCGTCATGTAACTCTATTGACCTTGCTCTTTATGACTTACCCATAAATTAATTACTAGACACACACACACTCATCTCATTGTTTCATAAATAAGGCCTTATAAGGAATCTTCCTTATTATGCCTTAAAATATAGTTAGGCTACGTAATAGTTTCATCTTATTTTCGCCTTAAAATCAATTACCTTCCTAAATGGAGGAAATAACTATAAATAAATGCCTAATTAACTATACCATATACGCAGTAGTTATACGTTAATTACGTAAATCTAGATAAATAAATATTCGCATCTAATAAGTTCTAAACACAGATTTTATGCTCTAAACTAGCGTAAGTATCAATTCCTTAACCAATTATTGTTATAAGTCCTTTTTCTTTCAGTTTCCCAAGATTTCATGGAATTCTAATATCCGAAACATGGAATAATTATTCATAACCAAAATTGCAATAACAGACTTGTAAATAAAATAGAAACTTAATTTATTACATCAATTCAATGGAATATCTTAAACAATAAGAATTGCAATCTAAACCCTGTATTTTATTCAACTTATATTTTTACAAAAGAAATAGGTAAGAATAAGTGGTGTAAATAACGAATAGAATTCATAATCTATAACCCTTATTTTATTGAAGGATCACATTTGACCAAAGAAGAAGGAGACGTGGAATAAATTGTGAAATTATCAAAAATTGCATAAACGAAACAAATTCCATCAAATTAATGTAAATAATTGAGAATCTCAACATAGAATTGACATTTTGAAATAAAAAGAAATTTGGGGATATTTTATCTATCATATTTTCGAAATCCCAAAATCCCTATGGCATATTTAAATCCAAAAGAAATACACTAAAAAATTGCTGAAAAGAAATGCTATGGTTTCCACTCATAGATTGGCCTTAGCTTTACTCAAATGGATTTGTTGCCTTCCGATCTCTTCCAGAACCTCTTTTTTTTGATATATACACACACAATACGGAAGATATATATAGATACATACATACATATTTATTAGATTTAGAATAGTTATAGAAGAATATGATAAGAATAGATTGGAGGAAGAAGAAATAAAATAGGAAACAAATTGAATCCTTACCTGAATTCTCTACAGAGTTTTCAAATCTTATTAGAGTAGTAGCTATGGCAGAATTTCGTCGTATTCCTCAAAATAATACGAATAAAAGTGAAGAGGATAGTGTTCTATTTATAGGAGTTGAAACGCACTAGAACCGTAGGATGGAAGTCTATAGGAAAAGGGTAAATCTGGAGCGCACAATTGAATAAAACATAACGTAAAACCTTAGCCACCATTGGAAACATTTGTTACCAAGCGGTTGACCAATTGCCTATTCAGGTCGACTGCTCCTTTTATTCGGGGACATTTATTTATTTCCATTGCCATATTATTTTAGTCCCTAATTAACTTTTTAACGTTAATCGTTAATTAAACGTTTGCTTAGTCCCAAGCTAATTTTTGAAATTTAAACCCTAAATTCATTTTCTCCTTTGAATTTGAATTCAAGCTAAACTTATTTAAATCTAAAAACTTCAAATGCCCGTAACTTCTTTGTTTGAGCTCCATTTTTAGCATATTATATATGGAAACATATTAGAATTTCGCCACGAACGCCACAGAATAACTTTCATGGCCAAATTCCAACTTTTATAAAATTTTCATACTCAACTCTTATCACATTTAATTCAATTTACTTTGTTTATTTATGGTTTATTTCACAGGGTGTTACAAGTTATTAAAACTGTTCAGTATGATGATATGTTAGTGTTGTACTCTGATAGATGTATGTATATTAATAGTTTGGTTTTCTTTTGTAAAGATCGTCTTTATATTATATGTTACTCGTCACATTTTTTGGGAGATTCTATTTTGCCTTTACTTTATTTCACCCTAATGATTTGTCTTTCCAGCACTTGGATGTTTGACACATGAATATCGTGGATGTATTTGCGTTTGCTTCTAGAGATCGTAAAGGTGGGTTATTACAGAAAATAACATAGTTTTTAAATATTCCTTGACTTGGATGCGTAATGCTCTCCAAATGTTGGTCAATCTATTTCTTGTGACTGTTGGAGGGCACCAAGGGGTTACGTACTGATAGTTACTGGATAACTCTTGAATGACTTGCTTAAGAGTTTTTTGTTAGTTAATATAACTAAGATCAAGTAGAGAATCTTGAAGTGATGATATTACACAATTATTTCGATTTGAGAATACCATTGAAATTTAATTTGGACACTCCACTTTGATTATAGTTAAATCATGGCGCAATGTCCATAGAACAACTGGAGTTGGGTCTAAATAGAAGCATTGAAAGTACAAAACTATTCAGTAGAGGATTCGTCCTCAATTATATAAGGTCAGTATCACGGTCAACCGTGGTAAATTCAAGTCAAAATCTCAGACCAGAGTAGTAAGGTCAATAATAAATGTTATTATTGAACCAAGGACTTTGTGTTTGGACTTACAATGTGAATATGGACGATATTAGAATTTTGACTAAATCCAAATTCCATAAGTCCTAATGTGATATAGTTTTGACAAAGATAATTGGTGTAAATAATCGGTACTAATGGGTATCACTTAAGAAAACATGAAATTAGATTTTACAAAAAATAAATGTACGCGATAAATTCAGCAAAACTGTCACACCACTAGCTAAGGTGATGTGTGGACGTTAATATTTGAATTGTTCAATATTAATTGTTGGCCGAATTCACACCTCTGAGTCACACAACTGCAATTGTGATTCTCTAGAAACGACATGATTTAGTTATTTTATGAAACATTATAAAGTAGATAAATTGATTAATATCTGTAAAATATTAATTATAATTAATTTATTTTATTTTTAAATGTTGCTGGTAATTATCTAAATGCATGTATTACAGTTATATTTGCAAATATTGATATCCAATATTGGTACTCCCTTTAAAAGGAGTTTGAAATAAATAATTACATAGTGGTTTTTATTTTGTTGGAAGCTTTGCCTATTATGGATGATGCTAGGACTAGCCAATACATGGAGAAAAGAAGGGTAATGAAATAAGGAAGCTAAATAAGGAGAATGAAGAAAGATTCTTTTATCCCATTAAAAACAAATCTCCTTATTTCACTTGCTTTTTGCAAAAAATTCTTCCCCTTCTCCAAAGTAATGACATCATCTTCCTTTAAACAAATAAAAAACAATAATGACTTAAATCAAACATCAAAGTAAATTAAAATAAAGATGGTTCATCCATCTCTTGTAAGGATTGGACGTGGATCTTGGTGATCCGAGGAGAAATCATAAAGCAAGGTGTGACTTTTGGCTAGATCTATGAGGTATCTTCTATTTGAAACGTTCTATTAAATTTAATATGATTATCAAAGTTTATATGTATATATTATTACCTCATTTGATTTGAAGTTGTTTTTATAATTTGAATCTTTTGTTAAATGATTTGATTTGATTCTTATTTTGATAATCCAAAACAGAAATTTGTATATGATTAAAAATATGTTTTAATTATAGATCTATGTTTTAAACTCTCAAATCAAAGTGTATTTTTTCACATTCTAAAAGTTTGTTCGTACATATTATTTGCATATGTGTTGAAACAAAAATATTGGATATGCATGTTATCACTTCACCTTGATTGAAAATAATCATGCAATTTGAAAACTTTGTTAAAAAAATTGTTTAGTTCTTAATCTGATAAACTACAACAGAAATTTATGTATGATTAGAACAATGTTTTGACAATGAAGCTAGGCTTTAAAATTGATTATGATAATATTCTAAATATGTTACCCAATTTATTGTCTCAAATGTCCTTATTTAAGTACTTTAAAGGATTGTTAATATATTGTTTAATTTGTTGTGTTCCACTTTTGCGTTGAAAAAAATAAATTTCATTTGGGTTAAGACTTTTAATCTATATGTATATATGTATATTTGTTAAGTAGCAGTATACATAAGTTTATTAATGCAATATAAAATTTTAATGCAATATTGAAGTCCGTTTTGACTTAATTGGAAAGTTTTAGTTTAATTTGTTTATACATATACTTATACACACACGCACACAAGTATGTATATGTGTCTGTATCTACATGTGTGTACATATAAACATTTAATATTTTGCCAAAGCATGATTTAAATTTTTTATTATTATTATCAAACAATTTTAAAATGAGGTAATAATATATACGTATTAATTATTATTTGCTATTTATGTTCTTTTATCATAATTCCTCTTGCGTGTTAATTAAATGTCGTATCAATTAAATTTGCCAAAGAGGGAACGTGGAACCAATCGATGACGTCATCTTTCATCACCTTCCATTTTAGATCCTTATGTGATTGCATCTAGATTTAATCATGTTTATTCCTATGTATTATCAGTAATTAAACATACTTAATTTATGTTTAACAATTCTGACACATGATTAAAGTATGAATATATTTGATATATTCAAAAAAATTCATACCTCACACTTAATTAATTTAGAATTTAATTAATAAAACCAAGACAAAAGGAATAAAATATGATTTCATTAAAACAATATTAGATTGGATCTAATTAATCTATTAGACTTTATAGGCCCAACAGATCCAAAGTAGGAATTTTTTGAAATCTAGTTGTTTAACATGCTTCTGACTGGCCCGGTTCCAACACGTATATGTATATGAATATTACACACACATACCCTCACTCGCTCATACACACATAGATATGTGTGTATGTGTATTTGTTCTTAATTCAAGGCTTACAAAATGGACTGTAATTTTGCTTTTAAACTATTTTTAATTAAAACCAACTTTAAAATTGTCCACATTAACTTTAATATATGTCATGTAATAAGTTTATTCTGATGTAAAAATGTATGCATATTTTTGTGTTTGTGTGTGTATATATACATGTATATGTATGTGTATATGTATACACACAATAAATATTATTAAAAGTAATTTTTCTATGACAGCAACATATATAAAGTGGAAATAAATCTATTGCGCGGTGTGTATACCATGACCTAAACAACATTCTCACTAAATATGTACGCTTTTTATATTTTGCACTTGCACTTCCACACATGAGTGCACTTGATGCGCTCATTACAACACACACACACACACACACACACATATAATTTAAAATTGAACTTTAACTACTTTTAAACAAAAGAATAAAATGAAGATTTTATTGAAAATTTTAGATTAGATCTAAAATCTACGTGGGCTTCACAAACTTAACCCAGATCAAAATGGATTTTTTTTTGAAATTTATCCATTTAACCCACTTTCGACTAGCCCAGATCCAACATTAGTATCAGAGCCAAATAGTCTGTGCAATCTAAACTAGTCTTGTTAGGACCAACTAATCAAGCTTAACCATTTAGTAGGGTGTCCAAAAAAGTCGTGTCTAGGCAAGGCTTGGGTAATCAAGTACCTGCCATACCGGCTACTGACATAGCCTAAAAGGTGAAGTGGGCCCAAATGTTATCCCTAATAGAAAAGATACAATTTGAATTTGTGCCTTAGGCTAATTTTTCAAAACCTGTTTTGAAATTAAAATGAAGTTTTAAATCTAAAAGTTAAGTTTAAATTGAGATGTATATTATAAATGTTAAATATTATTTTTAAAATTGTTTCAAAAATTTGTAAATTAATTTCAAAAATTGATTAATTATTAATTAGATTAATAAATTAAATTACTTAAATAAATAGTTAATTAATTAAATCATATGTGTGTGTATATATATATATAACATATATAATGATATTTGTTACATTATGTTGAATTGTTTAAGATAATGTAAGTATTTATGAATTTTAGATATTAAAATAATTAATTGCAATTATTTAATTAAATAAATAAATTAATATATAATATGACATGCACATATAAAGATATATATATACAACTATAAGTGTTACAGTATTCATATTCATATAAAATGTTTAATTTAATAATATATAATTAATTAAAATGTTAAGTAATTAATTACTTAAACTCGTTAAATAGATTTAGTTAATAATATTAACATAAGAATTTACAAAAGGCTATTATATAAGTTAATTTAATTATATTAGTTATATAATAACTAAAACTTATATAGTATGAATGTGTAATAAAAGGCAGAACAATAAGAAACTCTAATTAGATTTAACGAATAAATACACACGTATAGTACATATACCGTGATTTTAGATGTGTCTGATACATGAATCATTCAGGTATTTCATAAGAAATACAGTGTTCCATAAGTGGTATCACTTAGTTATACATATTAAAGGTTGTGAATCTTTAATATAATAAGTTGTCCTCTACCATTTATGTATCAATAGATTACTTGCATACTCCTTAGATGTTGAGCTTTCTTCAAGCTAGAGATGTGATGTGTAGTACTATTCGTATATATAGAATAGACGATGTTAGATAACAGAACATATTTGTTGAGATTTCCTCAAGGTATGTAAATTATACTTAGGTCATTGCAAAAAGGTAGATGCGACTAAATAATCTTTCTTTATTTGTTAAGTTTTTCTCATGATAAAGGTAAAATTAGGACAAAGACCGCAAGGTTGAGGAGTTGTATATAATACAACTGATAATGAGTTATCCATTGTATAGTGGACCATGATTTTTTTAGCTTTCCTCAAGTTTAAAGTCATAAGGCATACAAGTCCTAACACCTACGAGTGAAGTTAAAAGACTTCTATGCTTTGTCTTATGGTTTTGAGAAGCATAAAAAAGAGTGGTGAGAGATTACTAGTAAAATGAAGTGTAATGTTTAACCTTACTAATAGTATAGGAGCAAATACTATGTATGTTGTCTTAATATACTAAATTAAAATCCCAAAAAAGGTCTACACCCAAATTGGTTTTGAAAATGACAAACTCAATCGGACCTAGCTACATATACTGGTTAAGGGCTATAAAATAGCACTAACATACGATCGTCTATGGTCATCTACAGGCGAACCTCTAAGGGAAAACCCAATAATGATATTAGCCCCAAATTACATGTAACCTATTGCAAATGGGTCGCGGACCTTGAAATTGCCTAAATTCACGTGTTGTCTAACTTAGATAAACCGTTGTAGAGATAACACAATAACATGAATGTCCATAAAATTTTCATAAGTCTTAAAGCTTTGTTTGGAGAATAGGCTTGTTCTCATAAGGTACGAACTTATGAAAAAAATGTTCAGTATGAAAATGATGAATGACATGAAAGTGGACGATTATGTTCCAATAATGAAAGGCTATATTGATAGACTTTCTCAGTTGGACGCGATAATAGGGAAAGAGATGCAAGTGGATCTGATCTTTAGGTTTTTACTCCTTAGTTTAATTCATTCATATTAAATAATATGAACCGGTTAAAAGTAATTCTCATGGAGCTCCTCAATATGTTAAAGTCAGCCAAGCCTTCTTCTAAGGATTAGGGCAAGGTACTCGCGATTAAGGGGAATGCATCATCTTTGAAAGGTTCAAAAAAACAAAAAGGTTAATAAGAAGAACAAAAAGACTTCTCAAGATGATAAGGTGACTGTCATCACCATCACAAGAGGGTTCATTGGAAAGAAAACTATCTAGAATACCTAAAGATTTTCAAATAGAAGAAACAAAATAGTTCTGCTGCTCCTATAGGTATATTTATGATTCAATTTTTTTTTTTGCAATTAGTAAATTATCTTGGGTTTTAGATATTGGATCTGGAACTCACATGTGTAATTCATTACATGGACTTAGGAACATGCATCATATGGCAAAGAAAGAGATGTGGCTTCAAGTTGTTGATGGATCTCTGGTAGATGCAACAACAATTGGAGATTTTCATTTAAGTTTGCAAAATGGATTAGTCTTAATATTAAACAATTGCTATTATGTAAAAGAATTTGTTTATGGTATTATTTCTGTGCCTAGATTGTCTGGAATTGGCTATATATGTATCACTATGCCAATAATGTTATGAAAATTATGTTAAATGGCAGTAAAATGTGAGATGGTATTCTGGATAATGCCATTTATGTGATTAGCATTAATAATGTCTTCGCTACGAGTAACTCTTCTATTGGTGACCTAAATAGTAACTATATTCGGCATTGTATCATATAACAGAGAAACTACTACACAAATTAAAAGCCGAAGGTTTTCTACCATCATTTGACTCTAAATCATTTGATGCGTGTGAGTTATATCTTAAAGATAAAATGACCAAGTACCCTTTTAGTGGGAGCAATGAAAGAGTTAATGAACTCTTAAGTCTCTTACATAGTGATGTATGTGGCTTGATGACTATAGTTACTAAAGATATTTTTCCTTATTTTGTAACCTTTACAGGCAATTTATCGAGACCAGGTTATGTGTATCTTATAAAGAAAAAATCCGATGCCTATGAGAAGTTCATAAAATATAAAATCAAGATTGAAAATCAAACGAGCCATAAGATTAAAATACTTCAGTCAGATCGAGGAGGTGAGTATATTGAATAAGGGATCCAACAGTACTTAAAAGATAATGGATTATATCTTAGGTCACTCTACCATATACTTCATAAAGCAACAATGTTTTATAGCGAAGGAACCGAACCCTATTAGTTATGGTTTGTTCCATGATGAGCATAGTTGAGTCACTTATATCTATTAGGGATATGTGCTAGAAACCATAGCGCATATGTTGAATTGATACCCACAAAATCTATGCCTTAGACGGCATAAGAGATGTGGCATGGGATGAACCTCACCTCAATTATTTGAATGTGTGTGATTGTCTAGCCTGCGTTAAGAATATTGGCCCCAACAAACACGAGGCAAGATTATCCTTGTGTATGTTTATGGGATATCCTAAGAACTCTGGGGGTTATATTTTCTATAATATATAGGAACAAAAAGTTATTATTTCCACACATGCTCTCCTTTTAGAAACGTAATTTCTATCAAAAAAATTAACAATGACGTTGTAGACTTGGATGAGACTGAACTAGTAGAGGAACCAAGTTCATCTGTATACGCAAATACGCAACCTATTAGAAGGTCTAATACGAAATCTTATGAATCAAAAAGATACTATGATTTTCTCGTGGATGGTGAGAAAGAGGACCGCACCTTAGACGACCACACTATCATTCCAATAAGCACTGTAGGGTAAGGACTTTGCACTTTGGCTCGGAGCTATGAAATCTGAAATGGATTCCGTATATGAAAACAAAATATGGACTTTGGCAAATATACTTGTTGAAATAAAACCCATCGGCTGCAGATGGATTTTAAGGAAAAATTAAATGGATATGACAAGTTGAAACTTACAAAGCAAGGCTAGTTGCGAAAGGATTTTCTCAAATTCAATGAGTTAACTGCAACGAAACCTTTACATTCAGAGCAATTATTAGGTCCATTCAGGTAATGCTGCTTATTACTGCATTCTACGACTATGAAATATGGAAAATGGACGTAAAGATGGCATTTCTAAATGTTGATTTGAAAGAGACCGTCTATATGTCACAACCTAAGGGTTTTTAGGTTCATAAAGTGAGCCAAGGCTAGCACGTTCTAAATGTCCATTTATGGACTCAAACAAGGTTAAAGGTGTTAGAATAAGTATTTTGGTAAAGTAGTCAAACAAAACAAGCTTCAAGGAGTTGGAATAAGTGTTTTGATAAAGTAATCAAACATTTTGGTTTTTGTCACAACATAGAGAAAACATGCATATTATCGAAAGGAACAATGAAGTGCTATTATGTTCTTAAATTTATATGTCAATGATCTATTGATTGGCAATGATATTTGGTTGTTGCAATCAGCGAAAGCTTGGCTTTTCAAGAATCTCTCTCTAATGGTATGGAAGAAGCTACCTATATACTTGGTATAAAGATAGATAGAGATAGATCCAAGAGGTTGCTGGGATTGTCCCAATCCATGTACATAAATTACATACTAAAAAGATTCAGTATGGGGAATTCCAAGCGTAGAATTATTCTGTTGCAATCTGGAATCATCCTCTATAAGAAGAATGCACCTTAAACCGATGAGGAGAAAGAGCATATAAAGAGGGTACTATATACATCAGTAGTCAGTTCTATAATGTATGCCATGCTATGTACTAAATAGAATGTGGTATATGCATTAGGATGCGCAAGCCGATACCAGTCTAATCCTTGAGAGAAACACTGGATGACTGTAAAATATATACTATAGTATTTAAGAAATACTGATGACTTATTCCTTATATATGAGAATGGAACCTCCTTATGAAGTGGTATACAGACTATAACTTTCAGATCGATGACAGTAAGTTAGTGTCTAGTTATTGTAGGAACATGGTCATCCCGCAACAGAAGTTACGGGTGAATTTTGAAAAATTCCCTTACTGGATCTTTATTGGGCCTACGAAGTCTAATTTATTTAAAACATTTATAAATTTAGTTAAATAAAATCTCTTATTTTATTTAAATTTATAATTTTTTAGTTTTATTAATTTTTATGTTAATACATATAAATATGCACATATGTATCATATGTATGTGTGTGCGCACGCGTGGGCGCTCCTATGTAGCATGATAACCCGTGCAAGGTACAACATGCCCGCGTATATATGTTAGGTCAC
Organism: Allium cepa; assembly: GCA_030765085.1. NCBI lineage: Eukaryota > Viridiplantae > Streptophyta > Magnoliopsida > Asparagales > Amaryllidaceae > Allium > Allium cepa. The sequence continues at coordinate 31,244,539 of CM060938.1, read as the reverse complement.
AACGGACACGTTACATCATCTGATATGTAATGTATATTATCCAAATATATGTATGTATATAACCATTACTTATATATAAATATTATACACATATATATATATATTTATTTATTTAAATGTATATGTTAAGTTTGTTTGAATAATTTTATGTAAATGTAATATATATACATATGTATGCACATATGTATATTATAAATAAAATATTAAAAATATATATGCATATTGTTATAATATATCTGTTTAAATATAAATAATCTATCTAAATAAAATAATGTATATGTATATAAATATATTTTTATTAAACCATGAATAATAAATGCACCAATATATGTAATGATAAAATAAATTTTTTAAAATAATATATACACTTAAGTATAGTTATAATATATAAATATATATATATAATAATTAAAAAAATTAACCTTTTCATAAATTCTAGATGTTGTATACAATAGAAAAAATATTATTTATTTGATTATTTTAAAATATATTTTTAATTAAATATTCATTGAAATTACATAAAATATTAATAAAAAATTATTTTTAGAACATCTTTTTAAATTTAAAATTTCCATTTAATGATATGATATTTTTAAGTTTGAAAAAATTTCCATAATTTTTCAGGCAAAATTTATTTTTATTAATTTTTGGCCTATTATAATAATTTTTTAAAAATAGCAAAATTGGTTTTTAATTTTTAATTTCTACCCGAAAGCTTGTCTTATGATAAGTGAATTTTATGTAATTTAAAAAATTATTTTTGTAACATATTTTATTTTATATGATTTATTTATATAGTATATTGATTTAAAAAATATTAAATAATAATTAATAATTATAAATTAATTTTTTGCCGTTGAAAATTACTATTGTTGAATAATTACATGTATAAAATTATATGATCAATTTTAACCATAGAATAATATTATAATTAAATATAAACCATGTATGTGTAATTAAATTATATATATATATTAAAATAATAATAATTAATATATATATATATATAATTGGTGGCCGTGTAGGTTCGATATGTGTGTATATATATATATAATTTTTTATTTTTTATTTATAAGTATATACATATAACCAAACCAACTTGCCACAACGTTAATACATATTGGAATCGTCACCTAACTAACAATATAATAATAGCGTACATATAATAAAATATTATTTAATAGATTATAAACTATAGTTCATTGGAAACCATGCCTAAGAACCAAAGCCTTGAAGCATACCTTGAAAGGGCAAACTCTCCCTTCTAAAGCTTTTTTCAATTAGGCAGATTGCTAGTCCTTGAACCGTTGACCTTCACCTATTAGATAACAACTAAACTAATTTGATTTAAGCTTAGGATATTAGAGAGATGGGAGAGGGTAGGTCGGACAGTAAGGAACGTGGATGAAGGCTCAAAAGGAACCTTATCAAATGGAGGAAAATATGTTAAGATAGATGAAGGAATGTAGATAGTTTAATATCATATCTTTTACTCAATCTCCTTCCATCTCAACTACTCATTTTCACTCTGCTTTAGCCCATCAAAATGCCACCTCTAACCCCTTATTCCTGCTGACCCTATCAACCCTATGTTGGGCTATAAACCCATTTAGAGGTTGAATAAATAATTTGCATTTTAAATCTAATTTAAAATGCTTATCGATATCGTATATCGTTAATGTATTTATAACTTTTGTAGATACATTTAATATTCATCTATCAAATTTCTAAATAATATTTCATAAATAATATTTTATTTAATTAATGTATGATACTTATAAACTAATTAAATCATTTGGTTAAAGGAGAAATCATCGTTTCGGTTGTATGACTTGTATAGCGCTTCACTTCCTGTAGTTCCACTCGAACCAACTATAGTCACTCGGTGGACATCGTGCCATGATTTGACTATAATTAAAGCGAAGCTTTCATATTGATGATCCACAGTATTCTCAAGTTGAGAGAACTGTGTAAATAAGCCACATCGATATTTTTTATTTGACCTTAGTTATATTAACCAACAGTAAACTATCGAATGAATTCTTCCATGTTTATCTGATAACTATTAGTATGTAACCCCTAGATGCACCCAGTAGTCATGAGTAATACACTGGCCAATATTTAGATAGCATTACATACTCATTAGGGATACATCAATATCCAGTTTCGATGCATCTTGACGAGGAACATTTAAAATGGTATAATTGTTTTCATTGTGATAAATTACTCATGGTTACAACACTTTCTGACTAATATAAAAAACTTACCATTTATGGATTTTTTATTATTAAATATGCTTTTAGTTATATTAATTGAAATAACACGTTATATCAAGTATATAATTGAAAGTACACCCCTTTTATTTCGAATAAGATCAGTTATCAAGTAAGATATATGTAAGAAATTACATAATTGCCCCTTGGGCGTACCCCTAACTCTATCAATCTCCCACTTGCACTTGAGTTTAATTATGGAATCTTATTCCTACTTCCCTAATCGGTTTTCTAAAAACCAGTTAGGTCAGTCCCTCAAAGAACGGGTATGCTATTATGTTTCAATCGGTTTTATCATAGTTACATGATAACAATGCTATTATGATAAATGCACTTGGGTTTTATCTTGTAGAACAATTTAGAGTATGCTTCTGGACTTCCAGTGGGCTCTAAGTTATGTTATGAACTATATCATGACACTGTTATCGTATAACAATGTTACGAGATTCTCAACATTTGGAATTATTCTCGGCTCAGTTATTAATTTGTGCATTTATATTTATATACAGTGTTCTATTACGGCGCTATTTAAGGCGACGTAATTAGTCTTTTTTATTCAATAAATCCATAACAGTCTTTCATTTAGAACATTTCCAACTGAAAGATTCTTCACTTGAATTTATTATTGACATATAATGTTCAATATCACTTATGAAAATTTGTGTCCGAACACTTCTTCTAAGGAGTTTGTTGTTTCCGTAAATAATTCTTTAGCTTTTAAAAATACACGAGAATGCCTCAAAAAACAATTAGTTGATACCTATTTGGATTTGATATTTGCTTTATGTATCAAATACATAAACAAATCACGATATCGAAGATAAAAAGTCAAGCATGATAATTCATATTGCCAATGCATATGGAATCCATTTTACATGGTCTGTATTAGACATTTTAATAAGATGCCCTTGCATATCATTTTAGGACATTTTCAATATATTTTATACTTACTATTAAAGACAACTTTTGCAAATCAAACGTTGAGTACTAAAACAACTAAAATCGATTTTAACACAAGTACATCGTTAAAATCAGTAGTTTATTGTTTATTTATGCTTTGGAAATATCTATGTACCTTTTAACTTTCCTTCTTATGAACACACGTTTTCTTTGTATTTTGACCAATAATCAAACTATTTGATATTTATGTCAAAAAAACCGTTCCATTTTGATGCTTTCCTGCATGATACTTTCATACCATTCTTGGATCGTATTCGAAAACCCACAAACCCAAACCGCTCCTACTGACTTCGAGACCATTGGTTATTATGTGTAAATAGTTTACTCTAAATCATTATTTAGAATTTTTTTGTTTCAACATATACATATCAAACATAAAGTCATACTAAGAAATAACTTTGGGAGTAAGTCCGAACTGACCTGAGCACATTAAATGGTGAATTTTTTATGTTAATTTCAACAAATGAAATTTACTATATTATTCTTATCAATATGGCACACTATATTCCAATTGCATTTGTCTTTATGTTAAATATACATTTGTAGCCAATGGATCATATTTCTTTGGATGCAACTATCAAAATCTTATTTTGATAATGCATTTGGAATTTATTTTAGATTGGGGCATCGTATCTTTTCATAGAGTCAATGCACTTAGTGATTTGATTAAACTAACGAGGATTATATATTTTCGACGTTGATAAGAAACTCAAAGAGTCTCTTCAATGTGCAAGAATACTTATTAGACACTCTAATTTGATTTGTTCGTTTTAGTTAGTTAATTTTATTTCACCTCATGTAATCAGTTTTAATCTTTGGATCGTATCCAGTTCCATTTTACTGTTCATAATTCACCCAGAAATTCCTTTACTACGAAGTTCGTATATCTTGAAACAACAATTGTTCCCCAGTGCACTGGAATAGGTATTCATAAATATTTTATGAATTTCTTTATATATAAAATAGATTTGATTTTAGTTTACAAAACTTATGTTCAAAACATAAATATATAATTCAATGAAAATCTTTTCCAAACCCCTTTAGGGGAGATTCATACAAGATCCCTCAAGATCCCTTATGAACAATTATTACATGCATACTGTTGACTTGCACAACCTGCAAACTCCTTATCTTAGGATATGTTGTGTTTCTTATAAAGCCTTATCTTGTATGATTTTGCAAACTATTATTTAGATGTAATAATATTAACCTTGTGTACTACTCTTATGTGTGTGACTTATAGAAAGAAGTTAACTCAACTTTTTTTTTGAAATGGTACTTAGATACAGCATGTCGTTGGGACAAAATAATGCAAATCACATGGAAATATATAATTGAATCACGCTATGCAAGTTTCAAACTTGTGACCTCTCGCACCAAAGCTGAATCACTTAACCACTGGGACAATGGTGCTTGTCAAGTTAACTCAACTTCACTTATAATCAATCGTAATTTTTCCAAAAAAATTGATTACTCCTTATCGATACATCATTGTGTGTCATAAGGAAGAGTGACAGTTTGAGACAAAATCTTTATTCATGCTAAGTACATAAGAAACTCTTTCCAATATACTCACCCATTCAGTTGTATCAAATAATTTCTATCACATGTTATATTATTTACTTCCATTTTATATTCTATGAGCTTATCTTACACTTACATAGTTGTATCAAGTACCCATGTCCAAGTCTATGATGACTCATCGTGGAATATGATGAAATATGTGGAAACGTTCTAGTATTAATAGACTTATGATTGCATACATCTATATGTACCAATTTAAAGAGTTCATCAACTCCTATGGCGCTTCCACTGAATGGGTGCATTTCCCCTAATTGTTTGATGTATAATTAATTAGTATTATTTGATTCATAATCATATAATAAGATTTATTTCTAAAAACCACGGCTTAGTCTTTAGTTCCAAGATAATTGTATATAAATTTAAATACCTCGATGTTTTCCAATGCATCACTTTTGTTGTGAAAACAAACACCACATTATAGTTTTTTTTTCCATAATGATTATTCATAATGTTCACACTGAAATATAACCATATCCATTTTTTTGGTGTCAGTCGAAACCCAAAAAAATCATTATTTCATAAATAATGTTCGGTATGTTTAAAAAAAACAATTTTCATAACTTAATGCAATCAATAAATGCTATATGATATGCTCTTACTATTTCCACTATTACTATAACAACGTACTAAATTCAAAGGTTCATTATTCTAAATATAAATTATTTATTTCATGTAATGCAACTGGTTTACAGTGTAGACTTCTTTGATCAAATTCTTGAACTCAAAGAAATAAATCTCATAAATTTTTTTATATGAAAATACATTTTGGAATAGAAATCATATTTCTCATTCCAATGTTAAGTATCAATTATTACTATTTCAATTCTCGTTTTTTTGATGTTTCTTTATGGAGTAGAAGTGATCATTCATCTCTTCATTCCAACTGTGCCTTAAATCACATATACTCTTGTAGATTCGTTTTTATTTATAAGTGGTCAGATCATTTAAATGAAAACCCTTACTACAACATCATAATGAACTCTTTAAAAAGATGCACTTGATCTTCCTTAACATTTAAGAACATCAAATAAGATGTAGCTTACGTAAACTGATCAAATTGACATTTCAATGATCGTATTCTTAGATCTTTCTTGTATTTTTGGTCTAGTGTTACATTTAACACAATAGGATCCTTTTATAATCGGCCAAATTGAATACTCGATCTCACAGTACAGTTTACTGGCATATTTTGAGTGAACTAAATTGCAATGACCCATCCTTTCGACCATCGAAAGCCAACACAGAATACATCCACGGTATTCAAATGCCAAACATTCAATCATCGGAATGGTAGATTGTTAGGGTAAAATAAAAAGAAAGGAATAAAGAACAAGGGAAATCGAATCACACAGGGGAATCTACAACATATAATATAATAAAGACTGTATAAACTGTCACTCCGTCATACAATATACATCAGATTTAAAAAAACCTTACCAGTTGGATAGCTATAAATTTTCGACCTTACAAATGCTGATAGGTGTAAACAATACAGCGGAAATAAAAATATTGATAGATGAACGTGTAGCTCTACTCCATAAGCTGCATGTCCTACCAACATAACCTAAAAAAAATACTCGGCCTGACCTTAAGTATTATAATAAAATAACACCTAGATCAGTCTGGAAATACCAGCGTGAGAAACTCAAGCAACGTGGTGAATATATAATAATTCTATGAGACGACGCCACTAAACGCAGAATGGGTTTTTACCAGAAAAGAACAATATTCATAGATGAATAGATGGAAAACAAATCAGAATAGCAATCCAAAACAGAATATATGTGCATAGATAAGATCAAAATTCAAACCTAAAGAATGGACACAAATAATTAAACATCGAGGAGAACCACAATCGCTTCTCGGTGCAATTAAGAAAATAATTCAAAGAATTTGATTCAACAACAAGAAAAGGAATTTTCCAACAAATGACTAGGAGAGTGCTCCCCCCTACCGAAAGTATACCGCTAGAAATATACTTGAGAACTACGATGGCTCTAGGAAACTCCAATCCGAACCCCGCTAACGGTTACCGGGTATTCGTGTATTTCACATCTCCAAAGCATGTAACTGAATCTAGTCTGGAATAGATGTGAAGATACCCTAATGGGATTATTCCCACATAACTTGGTCTCCACTTACGCTTTGGTTTTAGTCATTTTCGACAAAGGACAGCGATACTTAAATCAGCAAAAAATCATCTGGAATTGACGAAACACATAGAAGAAAAGTTTACTTCGAAGGTTCGAGGTAGGAACAAGGGAAATGAATTTATCCAACTTAATTAGTAGGGTGCTCTCACCTATACCTATAGTATACCTCTAGATAAAATATATTTGAGAGCCCATGCCAAAGCACATCACTCTCGGGAACTTCAAGCTAGATCCTATTAAATCCACAAGCATCCGAAAATACTCACATCAATGCATGCATGCTATCGACACCACCAGATAAATTTGAATATATCCTAATGGGTGCGGCCCACATGGCTTGGCTCCTACTCATGCTTTGGTTTTAATTTTTCCATTGTTGGATGCCAATGCTCAAAATGAGCGACAAATCATCTTAGAGTAATGAAGCATAACAATGATTAGGAGCGTGCACCCCCTTACCCGCGCTTTGGTCTTAGTTATTTTCGGCAAAGGATATCAAATCTCAAAAAGACCGCATCGTCTTAGAGTGACAAAATACAAAAATGATAGCATAATCGTAATCGATAATCGATAATCAACTGTTAAGAATAACAAAGTGTTTTGAGTAAGGGAATTTAAATCGAATACACTTACCACCAATAAATGAATCAAAATTTTTAAACTTTTGATTCACACCTGTGCTTGATTTTCACTTTTTAGATATTTGTAAAATACATTAAAAACACTCTTTGATATATTCTTTTAAAAGGCCAAATTATAATACTAAGTGTATTAAAACAAGGGTTAAAACAAATGTCATTAGAACATTTTTTACAGTAAGCCCAAGACACTTTACACTTAGATTGATTTTTAAACAATTTCTATTAAAATATTTTTCTCATTTATAAACCAGCATTTATAAATTCAAAACAAAACTTATTATCCTTAAGGATAATTAATCAATGTAACAATTTGGGATTTCGACCCTTGAAAATCGACACTAATTTGTTCATTGTATTGCGTGCCAAGAAATTGAATGCTAGAAAACTCAATTGTTAGAGGAAAAGAAGGAAGAAAGCTAAACAACATAGAATCCCACAGCGGAACGAATAATTTATAATATGTAGAAAACATTTACACAAACAAAAATGTAAGATACACCAATCAAAGTACACTAACCTATTTCAACTTGGACAGTTATAACAGCCTTATCCTTACAATCGCTGATAAATACAACCAACAAACAACATGGCAGAACAAAAAGAATATGTAGATATGTCTTGATCCTCTAGCTCCTCTTTTGAACTCCAATGCATCCAAAGCAATCTGTAAATATGCTCGGTCCGACATGAGCATTATTATAAAATAATACCCGAATCAGTCGGGTAAACCAGCGTGAGAAAAACATACCCAATTGGATTTTTTTAAGATATAAAGCCTTCAAAAATAAAAGTATCTCATAAGACCACGCCGCACATAAACACAGATGAGATTTTTTACCTTATTATTATCAAATCATTTCTTATAGAAATCCAGTGATATGATAATAGTGTCTAGAGTAAATATTAATCATAGCCCAAATTGTTTTATTAATTAAATTCCAGCATAATAGGTATACAACTAAGATCGAAGGCAGTTACTAGGAAATGATTTCCATATAATGACTGGGATACTGGGGTACCACTCGTCGTGGTGCATCTTTAGATAAAATAACACCGAGGACCTAACCAGGATCCACTGCCAACACAGAACTAGACTACTAGTCGACTAGTAGTGCCAAATATGATCACCCCTTGGTTAATGAGCCCCGAAGCATACAAATGGGAGACAATATCCACTCTAGATTGGGATGGTCATACCTAATTGAGAGTGACTCACTTAATCCTGTTACATCTCGCCTATTTTAGTCATTCCCGATTGATGAGGATTGCGGTAATGTTTTACCATTCATATAGCACTTGGAATGCTAACACTGCCCTCTAGGCAACAATGCAATGCAAGCATTCATCCATATAAGTTGTGGAAGATATGAACAAACCGAAGGCACTACTTCTACTACATCCCTTTTGGAATCACCATCAGGATTAGTAGCAAGCAGCTCTTTCACTTCAAAGAGCCTCATCCTCAATTCCATCATCACCAAGATGTCTTCACTTCGAAACGATTGGGTTGGGTCCAAATGTATTTCAAATAACGTATCCATTCCCGGTCTATTCAATTTTTTTTTTGATAATTTACGGTAAACTCAACCTCCGTTCTTTGGGAAATAAAAAGTCAAAGATAAGAGCAAAGGTCACCTCCTAATCATTAATGGACAGATTTCTTTATCATTTGTCCTAAGAGAACGAAACAAGATTTATACGTACAATAAAGCATCATCGGAGATGACTATACCATATAACTCAGTTTTTCTTCTAAATATTTCCACAGTTACATTTTTGGTCCATATTTGTTAGTCGGCTATTTAACTATCAACAAACACGCATGCAGATCAGGGATATAATTTCATAGGGAATACCAACATTGGTTAAGCATATAAATAACCATAAACCTCTTTAATTAATCTTTTCATTAATTAAATTCACCTTGTAAATACTTATATCAAAATACTTTTACAAAGATTCATTCACAAACCCCCATATTTCCAATACATGGAAAATATTTATATACTATTCTTCGTATAAGTATATTCACAAAGCTGAGAAAGATTTCCATTTTTCTACAATTCTAAAATCATCTATAAACTCCTTTATAAATCTCTAAGATCATTTATAATCTATTTATAAATTATTTCTCAATTCATTTATGAACCCTTATAAATCCATGCAACTATCTATAAAACTCTTTTTTCATAAACTATAAACCCATTTATAAAATTTCCCTGTAGGTATGAAAAACCATTTACAAAACTCTCTTTATACATTATAAATAATTTTCCTTTTGAGTTTCCGAAACATTTTATATAACTCCTCTTATAAAAACCAAGTCTGTTTACAAACTCTATTTATAAATATCAAAAACATTTCTAAATAAATAGTAATCATTTACTTCAAAACACTATTGTACAATAATAATTAAAAAATTTAAAACATTATAAATAAACACTAATAATTAATCTTTACCATTATTATAAACAATAATAATTTATTTCCAAAACATTATAATAATCATTATTATTAATTTCAAAACATATTAATTATTTACATAATTAACTTTTTAAAATATTAAAATATTGATAAATTACCTTAAAAAATATTAAGTATAAATAAATAACTTAAAAACAATATTAAATATAAATAAATGATCTATTAAAATAATATTATATGTAAATAAATAATCTTTTAAAACATTTCTAAATGACTTAGAAAAGACAGATAATAAGGTTGAAGTAAAACAGAAATTTAATCCCTTAAAATAAAATATTTTCGAAACTCAATTCCAGATTTAAAAACATTTCCTGTCTCAAAAACTAGCTCCAACACAAATGGCAATTTATAGTATTTAAAAATACTAATTTTGAGGCCAATAGTCATCCAACGCTTAACCAAATCGATATTGATTCCTTATCACTAAAACGTTTAAGTTTTAGCATATAACAATTTTGTATCCCATAATGTCAACAATCAGGCTTGATTTTCAAAAAGTCATATAACAAGAATATAATGGAAAATTTTCAACAATGGTGAGCAATCCGGTGGGATCCCTCCAACCTATCCCCATGCATTACTGCTTATATATATATATATATATATATATATATATATATATATATATATATGTAAATAAAATTAATAGTGGTGACGAATCCTGTTGGATCCCTCCAATATGTTCCCTTGCATCACATACAATATATGATTATGGGTCATCTGCTATAGGTGGGTATATATATAAAAGGTCATCCGCCCCAGAGGCGGGAATAAAACCAAGCAACCGATAAAAAAGTAAATCCTCCAAACATTCAATAAACAATTTTTATTAACTATATAACATACCGGTTAACCGAACAGTTGAGTTTAACTCATCGAAAGTCTAGTTGTCGCCGAAGCATTCTGATTTTGTCTAAAACCGAATTTATTATAAACTTCTACAAGCTTCACTCGTTATAAATCCAATTCCATCACGTAGTATTCGTCGTTACAAACCTAACATGATTGACCGCATTCAGTTTGAGCCTAGTATGCAAAAGTTATTGATTAAACAAGATTTCATTTTAAATAGCATTATTTTAATCACCGATTCACTATTATAACCTTAATCCCACTTCTAATCTTTCTTCCCCTTAGCTAAACTTCTTCCTTGAACACGCTTTATACACCATGGTCATGCACATCCAAGCAATGACATGGAGCTACACCCCACGATTCTTCGATTCATTTTTGCCAACGCGTTTCTCTCAACGAACTCGACTAGCCCACAATCAAAACATCACCTCTCATCATCCCCTATAAATCGCGACCGTACCTTCCCTCTTCGACCACCATCAGGTCGTTCGACCTCTTTCGACGCCAAATTCTATGAAACTTCGGCACCAGGTGCCATTCACTCTCCCGAACTCGAATCTAATATCAAAATGCAAATCGTCAATCAAAACTTCCCAAACACAAAACCCTGGTCTCAACGGCAAAGGTCGATCGTCCCAATCCACCGTCGTGCAATAAAACTAGTACAGGATCGAAGATCTAGCTTAGGCGATCTCAACGAATCAAAGATTGGAATTTTTAGTGGAGATATGGATGTTTAATTTGAATTTGAAGTTCAAAATCCTCCCTTTCTTAGTTTACCGATAAGTTTATATAAGGGAGGAGAGTGTGGCTAGGACGTTAGAAGGTATATGGGTGATGTGATTGGGTATGGGCAGAGATAGAGGCCCATGATTTGAAAAGATTTGATATCGATTATTTTATTCAAAAATATTTGACATTACACTCCCAAAAATCTCAAACTCTAATCAAAGCATGCCGAGTTGCATTCTGTACTAAATATCCCTATTCTGAACTCAATGGAACTAGTATCGGAGCCTAATCCCTCATATGTAGAAGTTAACTTTTTAAACCCCATCATATTATATTAATTTCTATAATTAGTTTTTAAGCGTTTCGATCTTGCATGACCAAACGTTACGTACGATGGCCATGAAATTCGTCAGCATATAATAGTTCATTATTACAGATCCAATGACACTGATTTCGTCAAAATCAGAGATGTTCCCCGGAATGATATTTTCACACGTTAATCAGAACGAATTATTATTAAAACTAAATTAATCACTTTTAAAACTAAATTTAAATTTTATTATCTCTTTCTTATTCAACTGGATTTAATTAAGATTTTTAATTCATTTTTAGTCTTATTAAATCCAAGATTCAGTTATTTGAACAAATTCCAATATTAAATTCACTATCAAATAAATCACTACATTTGAAATTTAAGCTATTTAGCTTATAAAACTATTATTTAAATATTTAAAATCAATTAAATATTCCAAATTCCAATGACTGAAATGCTGGGTTGTTACAATAAATTTAAATACCTTTATAAACTTTAAACAATGTTAATTTGTCCCAAAGGATAATTTATATACAACTTTAAAATCTTTTTAATAAATTAATCAATTATCTTAAAACACTTTTGTCAAATTAGTTAATTAAATTTTAAATTTTTTTATTTAATCAATTAAGTAACTTTAAAACACTTTTATTAAATCAATTAATTTACTTTAACTCTTTTATTAAATTTGTTAATTAACATTTACAAAACCCCATTAATTAAAATCGTTAGTTAAGTCCAAATATCATAACTAAATGGATTAATTACATTCAAACATTGGCAATTAAAATTAGTTATTAAATCCAAATATCATCAATTAAAAATGATTACTTAGATTTCCTTAATTAAAATGTTTAACTAAAATTTAAAACATCATTAATTAAAATTGAGTAATCAAATTCAAATCCCATTAATTTTTATGATTAATTAATTTTAAATGCCATTTATTAAAATAATTGATGAAATTTAAATATAATAAAATCAAAATGATTAATGAATTTTAAACATCTTTTTTATGAAAATATAAACTCAAGTTCAACACATAAAGGTTTAGGCAGAAGATATTTAATAAACGACGATATAAAGAAAAATCGATATAACATCACTTAAGTAATTCAAATAGACGGTCAAAAATTATTTTAACTAAATATCAATATAAGTAGTAAAAGAAAATAATGAGATGTAGATAATAGTTAATAGATAATGGTGAGAAACCCCTTTAGGTCTCTCTGTAAATGTACCATTTAAATCATAAATGGGTATGTGTTTTTTCAAAGTGTTCCGAAGCGATCTATTCACTACGAAAACACTCAGTTACTCTTTTTTGTCCCCTGCAACAAAATGGTAATTTGTGTCATTCAATACTAGGTGGGAAAAAATAGTAATATATAGTTATATGAGTTTCCAAATCGAAAATCTAATCTAAACAGTCAATCAAACAATAAAATGGACTAACATCCAAGAGGAAATAATTTTTTTATCTACTATATATTGTACCGATTAACCAAAAAGGCGAGTTTAACTCATGAAATTCCAGTTATCGCTTTTGTGTTCTGATTCCATTTAAAATAATTTTAGCTTGAATTTCTATAAGCTCCGATTCCTACCAATCCAATTCCAAAGCGTAGTATTCGACGCTATGAGTACAACACAACTCACCACGTCCGAATCCGACCTCGTACGAAAAAGTTATAGATTAAAGAACGTTCAGCAATTAATTAATTAGATTAATTAAATACTAATTACATGGTTAACACTATCCTCTCCTTAATCAAACTCTGGCTAACCCTTTTGTTAAATCGAATCGATGCATTAACGACCTCGAGCATCGCCTCAAGCGACTCCATGCCCTCGCATTACCACAGCCTATCACCATGCCTCAGACGACCCTCCAGCCGTGGCCTCACCCTCCAACTTGCCTTCGTTGCTGCATACAAACCCAAAGAAGTTGAACCCTGACTGCCTTGATCAACTTCGATTTCCCGACACCGTTGTCGATTTTACGTCGCAATACTTCTCTCGGAGGTAGACTTCGCCATCGTCCATCGTTTTCCTTCAAGACCCCTCGCCTAAAGATCACCAACGATGATACAAAATCTAATCCAAACCAAGCCGTTCAACCTCAGATCCATGATGCCTCGCTTTGATCCACGACGATCCAACTGACTACCCCCACATCTCATCAAGACAATCAACTTTCATGTTGGGGTCGAGGCCCAATACAGCCTCTAGTTCTCCGATCAACCATGATCGTTAGACTTAGCTATCCTAGGTTTCCTAAAATTATATAGGATTTTCTTCAACACCATGCCACTCAAAATTACGGACTCCAATCGAGGCATGCTCACCGGTGTTCCTAACCAAATACACCTATTCTGAACTCAACGGAATTATTGTCGAAGCCTAATTCCGTCACATATAGAAGTTAGCTTTTAAAATCAAATTATATTATTTTAACTCTCTAAAATAATCATTAAGCATTTCGAGCTTGCACGATCGCACAATACGTCCTGTCGTCACGAATCTCGTCGGCGTATAACAATTTATTATCCCGGATCCACTGGCACTAGTTTATCCAAGGCAGTGCCCTAGAATGTTAATTGTACAAATTTACATATCGTTTTATATTTGCGATCCAATTATCGATATTTATCCTATCTGTTTATTATTGCAAATAAATTTACAAATTGAATTCACTAACATTATTTATCAATTAAAAGGAGTTAAATAAGATTATTAATTCCATCAACTAATATTTGATTCACAATTCAAATATTTAAATGCTTACTATATTTGAATTCAAATTATTAAATCCCAAGATCCAATTATTTTAATTATTTCAAATTAATTAAAAATTTGAAATTCAATGATCAAAATTCTGGGTTGTCACATAACTTCATCGAGATATCGTACATTACCAAATTTGACCGTTCCCTATATAACACTTATATGAGATAGTATATGGATCAAATATCCATAGTCTTATATTGCTTTCAGAGTACGAAACTCATATGATGCAATACATAGTCCCGACCAAATAAACGTGCAAGTGACCAAATTACAAATGTATTTAGTAGTTGTAAAATCAGGCACTTGCATGAATATTGAAATAATAACATGCAAGAACCAGCTATTAGTAAGTATATGTTATGTTTCTGTTTGTTAATCTTCAATTTAGTTAATTTGTATATCTTTATTTATAACCATTATGTCAATCATTTTAAATGCATAAATTTATCAGTATAAATTATTATAACATTATATGGCATATGCTCTTACAATATTAGAAAGGTTAAATGTTATCATTTTATTTTTCTAATAAGGATCTCATTAGTCTTTTATGTTTCACCAAACCCAAAGCCAAAATATTGAAGTATTTCGACTTTACTAATGGGAGTTATAACTCGTATGCCTTGGGATTCTGATCTTGAGGAGCTTAACAAACCTTAGGCTTGCATACAATAGATTACTCTTTATTGATTATATCACATACAACTCCTAACCTATGGTTCCTTGCCCTAATCCCGCCTTCACCTTGAGGATGAAATCTCAACAAGTAAAGTGGGATTATTCGCCCGGGCGTATGATTTTGCGATGGGCTAAGTATAATGCACATACTTTGAGGAAATCTCGAAAAATATGTACGATTATCTTACCTCATATATTCAATATATTAATAATACTACATATAACATCCTTAGCTTGAGGAAAGCCCAGCAACTAACGAATATGTAGTAATCTATTAATGTATAAATGATCGTGGACAACTTTATACTAAAGATTCATAATCTTTAGTATATTATATAGAGTGATAATGACTTATGGAATAATGCATTTCTTATGAAATACCCTCGCAATTCAAGTATCGGACAAATCAAAAATCACAATATGCATACATTTGTGTATGTATTTATTCCTTAAGTCTATTTAGGGTTTCTTAATGTTCCACTTCTAATATATATGTTCATATTATATAACTTTTATATTTCATATAACTTATATAATAATCTTAGGTGTAATATTATATTAATGAAATCTTATTTAATTAATTTTAATTAATAATCATTTTAATTAATTTTATATCAATTTAATATAATATTAATATTGAATAATTATGTTGTACTATAATCTTTATAGTATAACACATATATCATATATTTGTGTATATTATTTAATTAATCTTTAATTAACTTATTTAGTTGAACAAAATTAACTAAATTTATATTAATTTTGAAATTCATTTATATACATACATGTATACTTATATTAATTTAACATTTTGAAACAATATAACAAATATCATAATATACAATACATGTATATATTTATTTATTAATTAATTAATATAATTAACATAATTTATTAATCTTATTAATAAATTTTACGAATTTTAGAATTAATTTACATTAATTTTAAATCATTTTGAAATTTTTTAATATATTTTAATATTTATGATATGAATATATTATATTTTAAATTTAAAAATTTAATATTTTCAATTCTCAAAACAATTTGAAAAATTATATTATAACATTTATGATATTTTTTATTTTAAATTTAACTTTTAAGTTTAAAACTTTAATTTTTAATTTTAAAACAATATGGAAAATTAGCCCAAGGCCCAATTCAAATTTGGGTCTTTTATATATAGAACTAATTTTGGGCTATGAGCTTAATAGTTAACTCCAACATGACTAATTTAGACCACATTGGATATTAGGCTCTGATACCATTATTGGAACTAGGCTAACCCGCAGTCGAAGTTATGGGTGAATTTAAAAAAACTTCCCTTTGTGGATCTTTATTGATCCTATGTAGTCTAATTTTTTTAGAAAATTTCCAAATTTTGTTTAAATAAAATCTCTTATTTTATTTAAATTTTATAAATTATATAGTTTTATTTAATTTATATATTAATAATATAAATAAGCACATATGTATCGTATACAGATATATACGTGTGTGCATGTGTAACATGCAAACACGTTCAAGGTATCATATGCCCGTATATAGATGTTAGGATTTACATCGCAACAAACACGTTGGCACATCCAATATGTAAGTCCAAATATATGTATGTATACAAACTATTACTTATATATAAATATTATATATATATATATATATATATATATATAAATGTATATATTAAGTTTGTTTAAATAATTTTATATCACTATGGACTATTTAAATATATATATATATATATATATAGCTATGTATGTGTTTATATATATATGTATGTATGTACAAAATTTATAAATAAAATATTAATAATATATATGCATATTATTATAATATATTTGTTTAAATATAAATAATTCTTTTAAATATTCAAATAATATATAATATTTTTATTAAATTGTGAATAATAATTGTACCAATATATGTAATTGTTAAATAATTTATTTAAAGTAATATTTATATATACATAAATGTAGTTATAATATATATATAATAATTAACTAAACTAATTATTTCATAAACACCATATTGTGCGCACAGCAAAAAAATATTATTTTAAAATATATTTTTAGATAAATATTCAGTTAAATTAAATAAAATATTAATAAAACATATTTTTTAAATATTTTTTCAAATTTTAAATTTCCAGTGAGTCATATATGATATTTCGAAGTTTGAAAATTTTTCTATAATTTTTGCTGTCAAATTTTATTTTTATCAATTTATTAATTTTTGACCTGTAATAATAATGATGTTTAAGAATAGATAAATTGATTTTTAAATTCTAATTTTTGGCTAAGAGCTTATCTTATGATAATTTAATTTTACAAAATTTAAAAAGTATATTTCATAACATATTTTATTTTATATGATTTATTTATTTCGTATATTGATTTAAATAGTACTAATTAACAATATATAATTGTAAAAATTAATTTTTGTTATCAAAAATTACAATTGCCATATAGCTATGCATAAAATTATATGGTCAATTTTAACTACAAAATCATATTATAATTAAATAAAAATCATATACGTATAATTAAACATTATATACATATATATAAATTAATAAAATTATATATATATATATATATGTATGTAATTGGTAGTTGTACATATTTTATATATGTTAATTCATTTTTTTTAAATTTTATTAGTATATACATATATATGACCAAACTAATTGTGACGATATTAATGCATATCAAAATCATCACATAATTAACAATATAATAAAAAATATGTACATAATGAATTATTATTTAGAATATTTAAACTATAATTCAAAAGAAATCATATGTAAGAACTGAAGCCTTGAAGCATACCTTGAAATGATGAACTCTCCATTTTGAAAACTTTTTCAATTTGACAGATTGCTAGTTCCTATACCGTTGACCTTTAGATATTGGATTGTAACTAAATTGACTTGATTTGAGCTTAGGATGTTAGAGAGATATAAGAGAGTGGGTCGGCCAGTAAAGGAATGTTGATGGTGGCTTAAAAAGAACCTTATCAAATGGAGGAAAGATGTTTAAATAGAGGAAGGAAAGGAGAGAGTTTAGGATCATATCTTTTACTCAATCTCCTTTCATCTTAGCCACATATTTTCACTCCTCGTTAGCCAATCAAATTGACACATCTAAACCCTTTATTCTAGCCAATCGTATCAGCCCCATGTTGGGCTATAAACCATTTAGAGCGCGAATGAATTTTTTGCATTTTAAATCTAACTTATAACGCTTATCGATATCGCATATCGATTAATATATTTGTAACTTTTATAAATACATTTAGTATTCATCTATCAAATCAAAATCAAATTTATAAATAATATTTCAAATTAATTAATAAAATTATAAATTATAGATATTTAATTAATCATTTGATGGAGGTCGTTCCATGATTGACTATAATCGAAGCAGAGCTTTTATATTGAAGATCCACCGTATTTTCAAGTCGAGAAAACTATGTAAATAAGTCACATCGATATTTTCTTTTTTAGCTTAGTTGTATTAACCAACCAAAAACAATCTAGTGGGTCATTCCATTGTCATCCAATAACTATTAGTACATAACCACTAGGTGCCCCCAATAGTTATGTGTATTACACTGCACAACATTTGGAGAGTGTTAAGTACTCAAGTCTCAATGGGTGCTCCAATCTCAGCAGATGCAACGACCTCCAGTCTCAATGCATCTTGGCTAAGAACTTAAAATGGTATATTTTTTTCATTATGATAAATTACTCACGGTTATAACGCTTTGTAATTACTATCACAAAACATATCATTTATGGATTTTCTATTAAATATACTTTTAATAAAATTAATTAACATAACACATTATATCAAGTATGAAACAGAAAGAAAACTCATTTTATTTCGAACCAGCTTGGCTAGCGAGTTAGATATATGTAACGAATTAAATAATTACCCCTAAGGCATACCCTTAACTCTATCGGTTTCATCTTTACTATAAATGGTGGGATCGTTAGTTGGAAAAGTTCTAAATTGGAAATAGTGGTTGATTCCACGACGTAGTTGAATACATCGCCTTTAATGAAGCAGCTAAAGTATCGGTATGTATACACAAATTTTTATGTAAGTTAAGAGTGATTCTTGACATAGAGAATCTAACGACATTGTTTTCTGACAACAATGCGACATTGTAGATCGCAAAGGACCCTAGAACACAAAAGAAATTATGACATGTTCTTTGAAAGTTCTACCTAATTAGAAAATTTGTTAAGAAGAAAGAGGTCGTGATACAAAAGGTAGACATGAAGGACAACTTAGCCGATCTATTCATGAAGGGACTAGCTTGATCAATTCTCGTCAAGTAGATTAAAGGGAGGGGATCATAATTTGTCCTAACTGAAAGCGGAAAATTGATAGAGTTAGGGATATAGCCTAGGGGCAATTTTGTAATGTATTGCAAATTATTAGCTCTATAATGAAATCTCGTTTGAAATAAAAGGTGTTATTCTTTCTATTATATACTTCCTATAATATGTTACATCAGTTAATTATTTAATTTAGGTATATTTAATACAAAATCCATAATGTGATAATAATTACAGTGCTTTGTAATCATGTGAAATCTGTCATAGTGTAATAAACATATCATTTTAAACATTCCTAATCAAGATATATCAAGACTGGATCTCGATACATCTATTTAGACTAAAGTAAGTAGCGCTCTCCATAGTTTGGACAATGTATTTCTTATGGTTGTTGGGGAGTACCAAAGTGGTACCTGCTGATAGTTATTAAATAACTATATGATGACTCACTTAAGAATTTTATGTTGGTCAATGTAACTAAGGTTAAATAGAGAATCTTGAAGTGAGGATGTTTCACAGTTCACTCGACTTAAGAATACTGCTAAACTACAATGCGGACACTCTACTTTGACTATAGTTAAATCATGCCATGCGTCCATTAAACGACTATAGTTGGATCTTAGTTGAAGCATTGGAAGTGAAACACTATTCAATAGAGAATTTGTCTCCTCGCTTATATGAGGTTAGTATCATGGTCAACTGTAGTCAACTCAAAGTCAAAATCTTTGGTATGAGTAGTATGGTTAATAACAAATGTTATTATTGAACCAAGGGCTTTGTTATTGAATTTACAAAGTTTTGAATGTGGACAATTTTGGAATTTGGGCCAGAACCAAATTCCATAAGTATTAATGTAATATAGTTTTATCGAAGAGAATTATTGTAAATAATCTTTACTGCCAGGGATCACTTATAATAAGCAAAATTGGATTTTTACCAAAATACGTGTAGGCGATAAATTCAGCCAAAATGTCACACTGGATAAGGTGACGTGAGAATGTTAGTATTTGAATTATTTAATATTAATCGCTCAATGAATTTACACATTTGAGTCACACAACCTAAATTATAAACATTTTGAATAAACCAAATAATGGCATTAATTTTTAATCATTGAAAATTAACCAACTGATTAATATTTATAATATAATTATTTTTAAATTCTATTTGATTATTTTAAATACCATTACTATTTAAAAAGGTGTGTATATAAAAATTGTAAACATGCCTATCGATATACGATGTCGATAGAATATTTAAATTCGATTTAAATACTAAAAGGGCTTTAATTAAATTAACTAATATTTGTGAAATGTTAATTATTAAAGTTTTTGATTTGTTAGCATGTCGATAGTATTTAATAAAGTGCATATATAAAAGTTATAAATGCACGTATCTATATACTATATCGATAGAAAATTTAAATTTGATTTAAATGGGAACAATACTAATTGGGTTTTGGAATTGTTCGAAGCCCAGATAACCCATGTCATGACTGGCCATGGTTTGAGGGATAGGATGAGTCTTTTATTTTTGAAATGAAATGGGAAATATTCATTAAAGGAAGGTGAGTCATTATATCTTCAATGAAAAGTAGTTAATATTGGTATCGGGCACGTATCGGTCAAGTACCGATATGAGATATTTGAAAATATCGTGATAATTTCGAATAATGCTGGTAAAATATTGGATATGTGTAGACATGATATAAACAATATTGTATTATGTTATATTAAGATATTCAATAATATAATGCACAATTACTATCTAAGTCTGATTGTATATAGTTTACAGATTACAGTTTGTTTATTGTGATATTATATTAAATACAAATCATAATATAGGCTTGTAAAAACTGAGAAATTCATACTATACATTTATGTTATTTTCTTCATTTTTATACTATATTCATTGTTTCTACGGTATTCTAATCTTGTATATTACTTTTTTAAAATTTCATTTTTATTGTTTTGTCGTTTTCATTTTCACTGAATTTTATGAATAAGCAAATTTGACTTAATACAATTACTACTTTAGCTCCTTCCTTATCGATATGTCAAAAATGTAACTTTACCGCTCTTCAACTTTTAGTTCTTATTAGATGATAATAACCAATAAAATGAATTTTCATAAGCTAACTTACCAATTAGAAGTGGTGAACAAAAAAATAACTAAAAAGAAGTATCCCTTTAATGATCTTGTTTTTAGTGCTAAAGTCTTTATAAAGAATAAAACATAAAAAATAATGAGTAAGTAGAGTTTTCTTTATTGAAAACTAATAAAGAAGACTAAAACTGTATGGTTAAAATAAAAAATTAATGCATTAGGCTTTCTAATATGGTCTAGATATTGTCATTCACCATATACAAAAAACAAATATTGAGAATCTGAAGATATAAATACGTTTTCCCCAACACATTCAATAACAAACGATATTCTAAATATCGGGTATTTTTCACTAAATACCAAAGTGATATTTCGACAAATACAGGACGATATATCGGTAATGATAATTTAAGCGATATTTTGAAAAAGTATCGACTTAGGAGCGATATGAGATATATCGGCAATACATGAACGATATTAACTACATAGCTTCAGTGACATCTTTATTTCCTCTTTTATTTTCGTTTTCCTCTGCCATTTTGCTCTCCTTCCTTGACCTCTCTAAGGCTAAAAATTCATGGTCGCTAGGGTTTCAAAATTATTAAAGTTATAAATAATTAAGTTAAAGTATATAAACCGAAAAACCTTAAACGATGAGTTATGTGATAGTAATTACAAAGTGTTGCAATCTCCAGAATTTTATCACATTGAAAATACCATATTATTTTAAACATTCCTAGTCAAGATATTTCAAGAAAGTGTATAGGCTCATCCGTTGAGACTAAAGTATGTAACACTATCCCAATATTGGGCAGTGTATTGCTCATAGATACTGGGAACATCAAAGGATTACATACTGATAGTTATTGGATAACTATGGAATGATTTTCTCAAGAGTTTTCTGTTGGTTAATATAACCAAGACCAATCAGTGAACCTCGAAGTGACAATGTTACACAGTTCTTTCGATTTGAGAATAATGTTGAACTTCAATGTGGACACTTTGATTGTAGTTAAATCATGGCATGGCGTCCATAGAACGACTGTAGTTGGGTTTGAGTTGAAGCATTGGAAGTAAAGCACTATTCCATAAAGGATTCGTCTCCTCAATTCTGCTTCCTACTTTATTTTCATTTGCCTCTATCGTTTTGCTCTCCTTCGTAAATCTCTCTAGGGCAAAAAATTCATGGTAGCTATGGTTCCAAAATTCTAAAAAAAATCAGAGAAAAATAAAATGAAAGTGGTTATATCTCGATCGTTGCGAGATCTAGAGATTAATTTATTAAATCTTGGAACCCTTTCATTATTTATGGTATTTCCGTTCACTATGCCTCAAGGTAATCTTCTACTTTATCTATATAAATTCATCATGTCTATATGCTTTTAATCCTCTAGCTCTTATATCTCTTTCACCCATATGAATTTTGGAATATGATTTAGGTATGTAATTTTTTCCCTTGAATTAGTTCTATTCACCACCTGTTAATACATTTTAACATTTCTTTGCTCTTCTTATCTATTTTTCATACGCTATCCATGTTAATAGTTTTAGATTCAGGATCACATTAATACTTTTCATAAACAAGTAAAAAAACAACATGATTAATCCATTTCTAACATTCCCGACCTAACTATTCCTCGTTCAAGAAAGAAGCTTAGTAAGTAGAGCTCTATTACTCCATCCTTACTTGACATCAATCTTAACTCTTAGAAATAGGGAAGCCTACTTTGTCGGGTTTTAACGTTAGGGAAAGTTAATTAGATTTAATCCAGTAAGTAAACAATAAGATTAACACGTTTTCGACATTCCAACTTAACTATTCCTCGTACAAAAGGAAAGCCGGTAGGTTAGAGCACTATTGCTCATATCCTTACTCGACATCAATCTTAACTCTCAAAAATAGAGAAGTCTACCTCGTCTGCTTTTAGTGTTAAGCCTAGTAAATTACCTTTTTAAAACTTTAAAAAATACTTGTAAATAGTTTTTAAATAACTATGTAAAATATTACTTAAAAATAATTAATTTATAATTTGATCAAAAACATGTTTTATATTATATAACCTCTTTGCTTGTATAGTTATTAAAAATATATTCAAACTACAAACTGATTTTAGGATACTTAAAATTGCATTAGAAAACACCACGGAAGAGATTATAGAAAAGTACTAATTTAATCATTAATTTTGAATACTTAAAACGATAAGTAACTTACTACAGCATTTATAAATGCTGTCAAAAGTCCTTGTTAAAAAACACATTAAAAAGCAGATCTTCTAACTAGTTTGAACCACTTTAAAAAATTATTTAAGACTTTAAATTTTTATACTAAGTACAACCATTAAGGTACTTAAAAGCCATGAAATTAAACCATTAAGGATATCTTTCCATTTATTTGTAAAATTCCTAAAAACAAGGGATTTAGAAGTGCACTTGTAACGACTATACTTGGTGTAAACACTTTCAAACATATTTCAATTTAACATACAAGTTAAACAACCATCTAAACATCAATTAAAGGCCATACCAAATGCTTAAAAGGGTAATAGAAGTGATGTTATATAATGTAAAGTTATCATTGGCTTTCAAAAGCAAGAGAGATCCGAAGTTTATAACTTAGTTAATGTCGCTTTAAATTTATATTTCAAAACATAACATATATGTACAAAATATATACTTGTAAGATAGTGATATAACTCACTTAGGTCCATGCAAAACCCAAGCACAAAGCCACAACAAAAAAACCATCTCCTACCATCACCAAAAGCCTAAAGATCCAACCTTTAGCACTTTTGAACCAAGGCAACACCTTCCTCCTCCTTCCATTGCTTTTGACCCACGAATGTCGACACTAATGCATCCACGGTATTCATGTACCAAGCACCCAAGTGCCGAAAGGTCGAATTATTAGGGCGAAATAAAAAAGGAAATAGAACAAGAAAGAAGAAAACACAATATCAAAATTTCACTAGAGGAAATAGTACAAGGGTTAATCCGATACAAATTTTTTGGAGCTACACATCCTAAGTACTATTATCTGCATGGAAAGTTATAATTAACATATCCTCACAAATGTTGATATATGCAATAGTAATGTAGCGGAAATAGGAATAATACGGTAGGTGAAACATCCAGCTCGTCTTCTCAAGCTCCCAAGAACATCAACAAAAACCTGCCTTTCTCAAACTGCTCGAATGAGTACATGGGGAATTTAGGGAAAATAAAATCCATGCGTCAAACAAAAGCCTGGTATGAGAAACTCAAGAAATATGTATTTAGCATATAACAGTACTTTGGAGACCGCATGGAATGCCATAATGGTTATCCCTTCAAAAAACCATCATCTAATAAGTACATAAGGGAATATATTAGATAATGTCTAGGTGTAGAATATAAGTATATAACATAGTGGGAATGGTTACAGTCATTACATTCAATAACATAATAAGAGTACAATCAAATCTGATAAGGAACGTTTGCATATTGGATTTTTCATGGAGATCTCTCTGGTGGAGTTGGATCCAATCCCTTGTATAAGGGTTATAAAGTACCTCGGAGCGACGTGAATCTCTAAATAAAATATACCTTTAGGTAAACGTAGCCGGTCCACGCACAAACACATGATTCCACATATCATCGACTCCCACTAGCTAATAATCGGTAAGTATATCTAGATATGAAAATGATATATCCTGTCATGGGTTAGCTAAACCCTAAGCTATTCTCTTACTCTGTTTTCTATCATTTCCAATGTCGAGGTCATGTTCGACATCTTTCACACAAGTCTTCATCACTTGAATATAACACGAATCCTAATTGGATTCCCACATCTCGAACAGATCTCGAAACTACACATGGATTCCAGCATCTTGAATAGATCCACTTCCAAGGGACGTGGTTTACGATAAGTAATACACTTACAGGTCCCGATATCTTCAAGGCTATAAATTTGGTCATTCAACAACTATGAGTATGATCTCATATGGAAACCAAGTCTCGTATACTTATCACATTTTCGATATTTTCGTCTCACATTATTCGTCGATCAAGAGTGAAGCCGGTAGGTTATAGCTCTAATGCTCATTTCCCTACTCGAACATGAGTTACAGTTCCTACAGAAAGGCAAGCCTACTTCATTGGCTTTTATTGCTAAGTATACTACTAAATACTTTCCATAAATGAGCAAACATGCAAAGCACGATCGAGTCATACCACGATTAAGTCACATAAGTGACTTCTAGTCCCTATTTCTAATCAATCTTTTATTAATTAAAACCTCTTTTATTGATAAAACTTTCTTAACTTAATAAAACATCGTTTATCAATTTCGACTATACATTTGTACTCTTTCTGTACTTCAATAAGTATTCATATACTTATCTCAAACGGTACAGGTATATTAACAAATCATTAACAAGATTTCTTACTTTAAAACTTTACTTTTTCTATACTTCAAAAGGTGTTCACATACTTATCTCAAATGGTATCAGTATATTCACAAATCATTAAATAGATTTCTTATTTTAAACATTTTCTTTTGCCAATTTTTTGAAAATATACCTTATTTATAATTTCCTTCAGAATATCCATTTTTAGGATATAAGTACTTTCACAAATCCATTCAAAAGGTTTAAGACTAATGTTACTCAAACATTGTCATTACAAACCCAAAACCATTTCACTTATACTTATCTTTAAAACATTCTTTTAAAGATCTATTTACATTCATAAGTATGATAAAAAGGGTTAAAGATGAATGTTATTAACACATTTCCACAACAAAACCAAAACCATTTCCATGCTTATATCATCTTTAAAACGTTCTTTTTAAAGATCTAAGTTAGTAATATTTAGTTAAGTTCATTGGTCGACTAATCGATTATCTATTTAAAACCATTGCTTATACAAATCAATATTCTACTACTTAACTCGTCTTTAACATTTCAATTTAACTATTCCTCGTTCAAGAATAAATCCATGTAAGTTAGAGTACTGGTTTGATCAAAGCCTTACCTAAACACTTCATTCTTGAATCTCACAAATAAACAAGCATACTTGTTGTTTGTACCAAAAATGGACACAACACCCTTCGGAAGTTTTTGAAGAGATTAAAATGAAGAATATAAATTAAAAGATGGCGTATCTAACAAAAACTCCAAAAATTAATAAATGAATGCACAGGCACAAGCGATTTAGAGTGGTTCGGTGTGTTGCCTACGTCCACTATGAAATTTTTATGACTTTATTGATTCTTTCTCGATGAATACACTTGATTACGGTGAACAAAAGTGAATTACAACTTGAAATTCGAGTACAACAGCAGTATTAGGATGCAAAGTTCAATCCGGCAGAGCCTAGGCGCTTCAGAATCAAAAAGATCCTTCTTCTGTAGGCCTTGGGGCTCTATTTATAGCGTAGGAGGCTGATATTTTGCTCAAACTTTGAGAGACTCCTTCTGGCACGTGAGTGGGCCCATGCGATCGATCCCGTGAAGTTTCGACTCGATCTGTGATCAATACGACCTCAATTCGCATCGATCAAGATTGTGTCCAATGGAGTCGAAACTTGGTGGGAACATTCTTTAGCTTGTACGTAGTCTCCCGTAAAATTTTCATAGCATTTGGACTTATGGATCTCGAGTTATGATTGATATGAATTAGGGCTTTTCGGCTTGCAGTCTTGTTCAAGTCGATGGTTTCGAATCGATACCTTTGAATCGATGGTTGCACGTGATCATGTGGTGACATGGCATGCTCTCCTCGCATCGATCCACCTTTCACTCCGAGTTGACCCGGCCTTTCCTTAAATTTCGCCTTGTTCGTATCGAAGGTCGTTACATAGCTCGAATCCACCAATAACGTGTGCTTCACATCAACTTGCAACGTGCCCACTTCGTATCGATGGAGGCGGCGTAGTTCATATCGATGGAAGTTGTCTCGATTCGATCGATACAAACAAGCGATATTTTTGATGGATACGAAATGAGGTCAACTGATGGATACAAACCAAGGCTATCTGATGGATTGAATCAATTGCCTCCTCGACGGATACGAATTAGTCATTGAACGACCGATACAAAGCGCACTACCTGTTGATGGATACGAAATCGATCGAAACGAAATAAGGCTTGTGGATGGATACGAACCCGATTGATTCGATTTGTGGTCTACTGATGGATACGAAGTAGTGTCGTCTGATCGATGCGATTGTGACCAATTCGAACTGAGGTTTAGTGATGGATGCGAAAACAGGTTATCTCCTCCAACTTGCATCGATCATAACTTGAGCACATGGACTCGGATTGACTTGAAATTTGAAACGTTGGCTTTGTTAGCTTTTCTTGTCGTGTTTTGTCAACTGTTGCCTAAACCAGACTCGAACGAAATTCATCGATATCCATAGCGAACCTGGGCTACTCGATATTCGGGGCGAGCGATCCCTGGTTCCCAATCAGTTCCTTGATATATCGGCCTTGCCAAAAGGAGGGATAACGTTTGCCCCCAAAGTACGTCTTGTGGAAATATAATGTGCTTTGAAAAGCTGCAGTCTTCATCATGAACATTTATTGCTTTTTCATTGACGTTAGTAACCTTTGATTGACTTTCTCAGTAATGCAAGCTGCTGATTGTCTACTGTTGCACCCTGTACCGTTGTAACTGATTGTTGTATGATAGTTATTGGCTGTTTGTCATCGTAATAGTTATTATATGAGTATCTAATTCCTGTGAAATTTTTCGCCATTTTTTCGCATCAAGTTCCGCATCGATCCTCTCCTGAACCGCTATGAAATTCGAGCTGCAACAACACTTGATGGTTGTTTGAGGATGCTCCTTCATATCGATCCTCTCCTGAATCGATATATAAGGTTGGAAGGCTGATCTTGCATTGATATGTTTTGCACCAATGGATACGAATTTAGAATTGGTATCAATGGTTTTCAATAGCTCCAGCAGGTCTTCGTGATGCCTTTCATGTCGATGAAGCATCGAGCCATTGAATTCGACTAGCCAGTTCATACCGATGGGTACAAGTGTTTGGGAGTCGTGAATCGATTGATTCGAACAATGTAGTTCGCATCGATGGACTGTGGATGGAGCTGCGGAATCGTCGATACGAATAAAGGTTTCGAATCGAGGGAGCTTAATGCTTTCAGAACTGTCTTCATCATGTACCTCGCATAGATGGACCCTATCGACTATTTCTAATCGATGGAAGTTTGGGCTTACGCATTCGAATAGCTTGTTCGAATCAATTCGGAGTAACCGTTGCTACCGCTCGCTTTTGACTGGGAGGCGAATCGCCCCTCTTCTTTTTTTGGGTCCATATAAATACCACTGTACTTAGCCACTCTTCACTTTATTTCCTTTGCCTTCGTATTAACTTAGAGAGCTTGGAAAACAAAACTGCTCGCTTTCGAATCGAACCAAAACGATCTTTTAATCCTTTGAATCCTTACTTTAACTTAGGTAATTAATAAATTATGGATAAATCCAAGCGACGAGGCTCGAATTTCAGTGCCATCCCTCCCGTGCTTATGATCGATTCTGGCGACGCCAAGGCTAGATCTTGGTCAGAGCTTGGTTGAAGAAGGTCATGGCGGTGTTCGTGTTGATTGGGGAAGATGAAGTAAAGAGGGATATGAAGAAGGGATCTGTCTTGATAGTGGATAGTAGACGAGTTCGTATCGATCCAGATGTGATAATCGTTCACACCGACTGAGTAAATCATTTCATACCGATGGGTTAGGGGTATTCGAGTCGATCATTCAGCAATGGTTATTCATATTGATGCGAAGCGATCGATGCGAACGCTGGGCCTGATGATCAATGCGAACGCTGGGCCTGATGATCAATGCGAATTAGAAAACTTCGATCGATCGGAAATGAGTCTTGGGTGAATGCTACGAGATGCCGTCCGAAGATCGATACGAACCGTCGCTCTCGATGATCGATACGAGCTGTCACTTGCTATGATCGATATGAACTGTCACTCGCCATGATCAATACAAACTGAGTCTAGTGATCGATACGAACTGTACCTCGTGATCGATTCGAACTCATCCCATGTTGGATACGAAATGTTTTCCAATTGAACATCCGACTCCAACGAGCTTCATTCTTGCATATCTGGACTTAACTGTTGAACTGCATACTTGACTACCTTTCGAAGCTCGTCGATGGAAATGTAACTTAACAAAATGATAATGGACTTTAACTTGGATTGATCACTAATATCTGGATGACATAGTTGTGATGGTCAGCGATGACGGTTACTTCGACCGAATTTGAAGTCTTGTTGCTTGCATATTTTCATTATCTCTGTAGAATCTGTTTAAATAATGCACATCACCGCATTTCACAACATATTCACACAATTCACACCGGGGGACGCACAGGCTTACTATCGTCTAATGATGATTTCTCATGAGTTAGTTAGTTACGAAACCTTCAAGCTCATAGCAACAGGAAGCCCAGGGTTCAATTCCTCCAACAATCGAGATAACGGCCATCGAGGATGAAATAATTGATCTAGCCCCAGACGAGGCACCTGGTGCATCTTTCATTGCCAATCTGGCGGACTCTGTCCCATCCCAGGTCTCCGAAGACATGCTAGGACGAATTTTTTTAAGGCATGGCTTATCTCTTGATGATGTGCTACTGCCGAGACCCGATGATAGACCGCACTGCCCTCCAAAAGGGTATACCACATTCAATCGTCACGCATGCGCAGTTGGGGCGCTTCCTCTGTTTAACCAATATATCCGAGAAGTGTTGTCTTTCATTGGAATCGCTCCATCTCAGTTGCACCCGAACGGATATGCTCTACTGAACAGCCTGTTCATTGTATTCATGGAGTACCTCTTTCGACCACCGATGCCGATTGAGATCAGATATCCATTCAACTTCAAGAGTCGGGGAGATAGCCCATCTATCACATTGCTGGAGGCTATAAGAAATTGCCAAGTAGTCACGGGATCCTGGATGAGGTTAAGTTACTTCAAGACGGAATGGTTTTACGTCCGATGCCCCCTAAGATTTGCCAATCGATGGCTATTTCGACGTAAGTGTTGCAGTCTTTTCAAATAGCTGATAAGGCAGTCATAAATGAAGTCAACTTATATCTCTTTTTCTTTACAAAGGTAATTCGATGACCCGAAGGCATTTACTATAGGGAGATAGTTCAGACTCTCCAAGAAATCCCGAGTGAAGATAGACACATTGATTTGGTTCTGACGGACAGGAACCTGAGAATCCTCGAGCTGATTGAGCGAAAGAAAAGTATAAGGCTTGAGGGGACGCTTCGAACCAGCTGGAAAAAACAGACCAAGCGCATGACGCCCCGTCTCGTTATAACCGAGGAAGTTGATTCGAAGAGGACACATACCGATGACGAACCTCTGGTTGAGCCTTCGGATGTAGTCCGAGATTCCGAAGGAAAAAGAAAAGGCAAGGCAGCTGCTTTTAAATGACCCAGATCTAGGAGATGGAAATCTTTGGTTACTTTTCGGCCTGCTTTTGGAGTTAGAATTTCGGAGGCTTCTCCCCCACGAGTGGAAAATCTCTTCGAAGGGCTCGCCGATATCCCAATTACTGATTACGTGTCCTTTCAACATAATGCCGGATTGGAAGAGCTTCAGCACGCCTTAGATTTAAGCGAGTCTCTTCCCACTAGCGTGGTCCATACTTCCGGTTTATTTGGGGGTTGCATATACATACATGATTCACAGGACCACACAATTTCTGAGCATAAGCTTTCCACTATTGGAAAATAACTAACCCTATTCTTGCTTTACTTTGCAGACACGACGGCCGGCCGTGGCTCTATGCTTGGTAGTCTACGAAATACTCGCCGATCTTCGTCGTTTTACGAGTCGCGGAGAAGAGAAGGAGACAGGGATTATGACCATGGGTATTCCAATCAAGAATGATATGATAGAGATAGGGGATACATACAACGATCTCTATCTCGTTCACCCCTCTCAGAGCTCCTGCATTGCCTCCAGTCCATGTTTCACGGCCTCTTGAATCTTCATGGCATAAGCCTTCTTCTCATGCTCCAAGGTCCGACTCTCATCGCAGAACTGAAAAGGTGGCCCCTCCAACCACAGAATAGGTCCTTACTGAGCCTACCGGGGAAGGAGCGATTAAGCTTGCTCAATTAAAAAAGGATTTCCCCAATATTTGCTTTAATGGTTACATATTCCTCCCGCACCTAAAGAGAATCCCTGCACCAAGAGATTGGGAAAGGCTCAGGTATCGAGCATCACGCAACAAGTCCTGAGATTATTACTTCATCTCGATCTGAGCCCACTTCAGTAGTTGAGCCCCAGCCTGTCCCAGCATACGACCTAGAGCAGCCACATTTATCTCCTATAAGGGAGCACACTTTCGAAACTGCTCAGCCAACTGTGAGCCAAACTGAGGGAGGTACTCTGAACAAATCTCATGTGTGTCCGAAATGAAGAACTTGTTTTGAAGCGTGTATTAACGACTTCTCTTCTTCTTTGTCCAGTGACTGAAGTTATATCGACAGCGCCTCCTGCAATCCAGGAATCACATCAAGCGCAGGAGGCTAGCATCACCGAAGCGACCACTACAACAACGTCTGTGCCCATTGAAGTAACGTAGGGGAGCTCACTTTCTTTTGATGAGTAGATGATGAACGAGCTTTTTGGCCGACAGAGTGACCCCTTCGCGGACTTACCATTTGTCATTAGTGGATTCGCTCTCGCTTCTAGCGCTTCAACACAGACCACTGCTGCCTCCAGCGAAGCCCGATCTATTCGAGAAGAAATACTGGCTGAAATCAATTCTGAGTTGGAGGCAGCAGCACATGGCAGTAGTTTTGAGGGTGGAATGGCGACGCTTGACCCAACTCCACTTAGAATGATATCTCCTGGGGGTACACTAGTTGATACTAGTGTGTCCATTCCGCCCTCGGTTATAGATCCGGTTCCCCCGACTCCTCCTGCAGAGAGCATTCCTCCAGACTAAAGTTCGGAGGAGGATGTTGACATCATGCCTCCGTCCGGAGGTGATCCGCCAAAGGATAAAAGCTCAAAGCGAAAAATCACTAGTGGCTCTGGCGGATCCACACCGAAGAGGAAACCGAAGAAGAAAAAGGAATAGATAGGCCCCTCCGGTGCATTTTTTGATAGTTAGGAACTTATTTTTTTTTTCATAAGCCGTGTATAGATGCGGGTTCGGCCCCTTCTAGTAGGAATTTTTTGGAAGAACTTGTACATGGATCTTCACTTTAATCATTTGAAATGAAATTTTGTCTTCTTGCTTCAACTGTTATTCCTGTCTTTTATGCTTAAATATTATAGGACTTGATCCTCAGTTTAGTGCACTTGTAGAGTCCTAACTTTTGGACTGAGTTTGTTTCATTCACCAAGTCTGAAAATCACGAACATAAGTCATAGCTGGAGATTGGGTTGGATTTTTGATGCTGCACTGCTCCGATCAATGACTAACACTTAAGCTTTGCCCCCGTTCCCGAGGATAGGTTTCAACGATCAGCTAGTGATCGCCATTTGTCTTTATCATTTCAGGCTTAACATCGTCGGATCGATGCTAAAACAAGTAAGAGTCGAGCAGTCGAATCACACTCACTTACTCATAGTACTTACATCCGTGCTCCGGGGGTCTGCATTTGTATTTCGGTGATCAGTCCCGCTTGTTGAAGTTTTTAAGCACATATCCACACTCTGGGGACTTAGGTTAGTTTATGAGTGATCGTTCGCACTCGAGTTATATTTATACTCTGACCACACTTTGGGGACTCAATGTTATTTGTGATCGATAGTATGGCTCGCACCTAGGAATCCGTAGACTATCGACATTTGTAACACAGTTCACACTCCGGGAACTTTGACTTAGCATTTATACTCCAATTCACACTCTGGGATTTTAGAGTCGGTGCTTATGCTCCAATTCACACTTTGGGAATTGAAAGGTAGTGTTTATGCTCCGGTTCGCACTCTGCGAACCTAGAGTTGATGTTTATACTCCAATTCACGCTCTGGGAATTTGGAGTTTGTGGTTTATACTCCAGTTCGCACTCCGAGAACCTAGAGTTGATGTTTATAGTCCAATTCACACTCTGGGAATTTGGAGTTGGCCGATAGATGGTCAGTCACATATGTTTAGGCTTTTTAGGAGTTCGTTCGAATTCTAGGAACGACGGATTTATCGGGATCGTGAATGGTCGGTTCACATTCACCTCGAGTGAACAAGTGAGGTCATTAGACGGACGGATCCAGCCTTCTAAAACTTGATCAGGGTACGGTTAGAGTCGTTAGACGGATGGGTCTACCCTCTCCAGAACCATATTTATGAATTTTGTGCTCCAACTCGCACTTTGGGAGTTTGGAGTTGGTTAAAGGATTGTCGTGTATCAATCCTTTTTAATTTTGGTGTACTGACTTTCCCTCGAGCTCGGGTTTCACTTAATGAGTGACTGATCGTATCATAGTCACTCTCTATTTGAATAAATTCCACCGCATGATGGAACTCAGCTCTTCGTGCATCGTGATGTTGTATGTCATATTCAATAAATCATAGCTCTGGCTCGAAGAGATGGCATTTTATTGCTGAAATGAAAAAATATGGAAAAGTCAGTTGCCTTATTACAATTTCAAATTTCGAAATGCAGAAACAAATTATAAACGGAAAAAATAGACTGAAGTTAATAGAGCCTGTCATGTGTAGTAGCGACGGAGACTCGCTGTTCAGGCTCTTCGCAAAGTAAGACCGTCAACGGTCGATCACTTGAACGTGCCATCTTTGAGATTTTGTGTGATTACATACGGTCCTTCCCAATTTGGCTTCATGTGTGAAGGAACCGAATAGATTCTTTTGAGAACGAGATCGCCGAGTTCAAAGGTTCGTGGTTGAACCTTGGCATTGTACAATTGGGCGACTCGACTTCGATATGCGGCTGCCCTCAAATCAACCTGTTCCCGCTTCTCATCCAGTACATCCAAAAATTCAGCGAGTAATATGGCGTTTGTCTTCGGGTCAAATAAGTCACACGATGAAAAGGTACTTCCATCTCGACTGGAATTACAGCTTTGGAGCCATAAGAAAAAGAAAATGGGGTGTGTCCGGTCGTGGACTTGTGGGTCGTTCGGTAAGCCCATAAAGCCATCGGAAGTTCATCAACCCACATACCCCCGGCTTTTTCTAGTCGTTTCTTCATAATAGATTTGATAACCTTGTTAACAGCTTCAACTTGGCTATTCGCTTGAGGGTGCGCAACTGCGGAGAATTTCTTGTGGATATGAAATCGTTGACAGAAATTCTTAAATTCAACGCTGTCAAAGTGGGCTCCGTTATCAGTGATAATGGTATGTGGGAGACCAAATCGGCAGATAATGTTGCGAACTACAAAGTTGATCACTTTCTTCGTCGTGATTGTTGCAAGGGGTTCAGCTTCAGCCCATTTGGTAAAATAATCAACTACGATGACGGCATACTTCGCTCCACCTTTGGCCAGAGGTCGAGTGCCAATAATATCGATGCCCCAAACTACAAATGGCTACGGGATGACCATTTGGGTTATCTCAGTAGGTGGGGCTCTAGGAATTTAAGCATGTTTCTGGCATTTATCGCATTTCTCGGCATAGTCTGCTGCATCACGG
This sequence comes from Allium cepa, assembly GCA_030765085.1. Taxonomy (NCBI): domain Eukaryota; kingdom Viridiplantae; phylum Streptophyta; class Magnoliopsida; order Asparagales; family Amaryllidaceae; genus Allium; species Allium cepa. The sequence continues at coordinate 31,208,986 of CM060938.1, read as the reverse complement.
TTTACGGTGGGCCAATAGTACCCATATCAGAGTACTTTCTTAGCAAGAGCTTGCCCCTAATGTGATCGTCGCATTCTCCTTCGATTACATCATGTAACACTCGTTTAATTTCATCGTGCGCGACACATCGGAGGAGAGGAACAAAATATCCTCTTCTATACATTACTCCATCCTGAATGGTGAACCGTGAGGCTTTTCGAAGAATCTGTCTTCTTTCACTCGTGCGCTCAGGTAGTGTTCCATGTTCGATGTAATTTTGGTATGGAGTCATCCATGATTCCCTACCGGGAGCGGTTTCGAATAGGAAGTCTGTCTCCATCTCATCAATACTCAGAAAAAATAATGTCTCCACATGAACAAGCCCCATTTGCCGTGCTTCGCCATTACTCGCTAACTTCGCCAATGAATTAGCCTTTTGGTTGTGCTTACAGGGTATGTAGAAGATGGCATAATAATCAAACTAATCAAGTACTTCTTGGACTCGAGATAGATAAGCAGCTAGTCTTCGATCCTCGACCTGATATTCACCCCAAACTTGGCATACGACCAATTGGGAATCACAATAAATATCCACAGCAATGTTTCTCAAATCACGAGCGAGTTTTAATCCAACAAGCAAGGCTTCATATTCAGCTTCATTATTGGTCGCTCGAAATTCAAATTTCTAAGCATAGCATATGGATCGTCCTTCGGGGGTTTCAAGTACTACTCCAACACTCGAGCACCGATCATTGGATGCACCATCGGTATGCAGCTTCCATATGTATTCGGGAGATTTACAGGTTTCGGGGAAGTCCTCTGGAACAGTAAATTCAGCTATGAAATCTGCTAGGACTTGTCCTTGAATGGCTCTCCTTGGAGTATAGGTGGTATCAAACTGACTCAGTTCAATGTTCCACTTGAGTAACCCACCAGACGTCTAAGGCCGTGTAAGGACTTGTCGTAATGGCTGGTCGGTGTACACATTAATAGGATGAGCTTGGAAATATGGACGGAGCTTCCATGAGGCAATGACTAGGCGGTAAACCAATTTCTCTAGCTTCGGATAATTTCTCTCAGCTCCGGTTAGCCGTTTGCTAACATAGTAGACCGGTTTATGCACTCGATCTTCCTCCCGAACTAAAGCAGCACTGATTGCGTCCTCTGATACTGCTAGGTAAAGATATAAATGCTCGTGGTCGATAGGCTTCGACAAAATTGGTGGCGTGGAGAGATGTTGAACCAGTGCTTTGAATGCGTCTTCACATTCAGTGGTCCATTCAAAGTTTCTCTTTCCTTTTCGGATCAGATCGAAGAAGGGGATGCATTTGTCGGTGGACTTTGAAATGAACCTGCTCAATGCTGCTAGCTTCCCGTTAAGACTCTGGACCTACTTTATTGTTCTCAGAGTTTGTAAATTTCTGATTGCCCAGATCTTTTCGGGATTTGCTTCTATTCCTCGAGCGTTGACGATGAACCCAAGGAACTTTCCAGATGCGACTCCAAAATGTCACTTCAGCAGATTGAGCTTCATCCTGTATCTTCGAAGAATTTTGAACATTGATTCCAAATCTTTGATATAATCAGTGGAGAATCGTGACTTTACCAGTATGTCATCTACATATACTTCCACGGCCTTTCTAATCTGGTTGGCGAACATCCGGTTGACTAGGCGTTAATGCGTTGCTCCGGCATTCTTGAGCCTAAAAGGCATGACTCTGTAGCAGTAGAGTCCCAGATCGGTCATGAAGTTGGTGTGTTCTTGGTCAGGTAAATGCATGGGTATTTGATTGTAACCAGAATAAGCATCCATAAAAGATAACAATTCATGTCCAGCTGTTGAATCCACAAGCTGATCAATTCGTGGAAGTGGGAAGCTATCCTTCGGGCAAGCTTTATTTAAGTCAGAATAATCTACACACGTCCTCCATTTCCCATTCGGCATTCGAGCAAGTATAGGATTGGATACCTACTCCGGGTATAAATCATCTCGAATGAACCCATTTGTTTTCAGCTTATCAACTTCTTCTTTATGGGCGACAGATCTCTCTGGATCCATATCACGCCATTTCTGTTTGACCGGGATACACCGTGGGTCAATATTCATGGTGTGGCTCGCGACGTCCGACGAGATTCCACACATATTAGAGTGCATCCAGGCGAAAACGTCGAGATTCATATGGAGAAATTCAACCAATTCCTGTTGCGTCTGTTGGCTCAACTAAGACCGAATCTTTAGCATTCTTGAATCATCATCATCATCAATCGGAACATCGATCGTCAGTTCAGCCGGGGAAGCTTGACTCTCTTTAGATTCATCTTTGCTCTTAGTGTCTCTTGGGTTAAGATCCCTCTGGAATTGGTTGGGGTGCCCGGACCTAGGTCCACGCACCAATTGTCAATCTTTGGAAAAATAGACGCAGAGAGATTGCTCTACGCCCTTTCCTTTCTCCCTTCGCTGCGTCTCGTGCAGCTCAGCAACATAACAGGCTCTCCCGGCAGCCTGATCTCCTTGAACTACTCCGACCTCACGATCGATGGGGAATTTCAGAGTCAAACACCATGGGGCAATGGCTGCCCTGAATTCAACAAGGGCTGGTAGGCCCAAAAAGGCATTATATGGAGAATCAATGTCTAGAACAACAAACTGTAAAATCCGGATTCTCCGGCGTTCTCTAACCCCTAACTCCACTGGTAGTTCCACCACTCCAGTGGGTATTGTTGCACTTCCATTGAAGCCGTGGATTCGAGATTGATAAGGTTTCAAATACTTGGCTTCAATTTTCATCAAGTCATAGGCTCACTTAAACAAAATATTTACAGAGCTCCCACTGTCAACCAGGATCCTCTTCATCAAAGTAGGACCTACCCGGGAAGATATGACTAGTGGGTCGATAGTGGGGGCTTCGACCTTGTCAGCATCTCGGTTTTCGAATACGATGTCATCAGTCGTCGTCCTTTGTTGCTTGGCCGGAACCCCTTCATCAGAATTACTACAACAGTCAAAGTCTGCATGCTTGATAGAGATGGCATACGAATCCATTTCCCTCCAGCTTCGGTCTACTGGATGTGGACCACCACTTACCGTGTTTATAACCAACCTCCCGCCTGTCTGAGCGGGTTCCTCCTGCCTTTCCTGATTCTGTACACGATTTTGATTTGACGAGTCCGCACCTCCAAATTTCGACGCCCGCACGAACCAATCTAACTTTCTCTCCCTGATCAATTTCTCAATAAGGTCCTGTAAATGATGACACTCATTTGTATTATGGCCGTAACTTTCATGAAACCTACAGAATTTTCCCGTCTGAATCTGCCTCTCTGATGATGGCTTCAGAGCATGCTTTGCATGGCATTCAGGTCTACAAAAACACGTTCTCTAGCAACGTATTCAGAAGGGTGTAATTGTCAAACATTGGTGCCCTACATCGCGGGCCTCGGTTTTGGTCTCGTTTCTTATTCTGGCTGTCATTACTTCTTGGCTTAGTTTGCTTGTTCTGTATGTTCAACTGAAGCTTTCCGGAACTCTCACCAGACTGTTTAACTACAACATTACTTTGTATGCCTTCCATGCTGGGTCCCACGTCATCCTGCTTCCTGTACTGTTTCGCGTCCTCCCGCCTTAAGAATTGAGCAGCTTTGGAGTAGAAACGGTCCAATGACGCGGGGGGTTTTCCCGCTAGCCAATTTTTGAACTCGGAATCAGGATCAATCCCCTTTATTAATGCCATCAGCATAGAATTGTCATTGGGATTACTTATTTCTGCACATGCAACATGAAATCTCTCCAAGTAGCGTCTTAGTGTTTCTCCGGGAGCTTGAGTGACGCTGGGGATAGTATTCACATCTTTTGGCCTTGCCACATGCATTTGGAAATGTTCCACGAACTTGGTGGCCATTTGGTCGAAGCAAGAAATGGATCATGGTAGCAATCGTGTAACCACATAGTAGCAATGCCCACCAAAGAGATGGGAAAGCTACGACACTTCACTGCGTCATCGGCTCTTGTAGCATTCATCAGCCATTCATACTTCAAGATGTGCTGATTTGGATCTGAATTCCCTTCATAAACTGGCAGAGCGGGCATTCTAAATCGCCGAGGAGGTTTGGCATAAAGTATGTCATCCATGAAAGGGGCATGACTCCGGGAGATTCCCCAGTCGTCAGTAAAACCCTGGCTTTTACGGATCATTTGCCGTATCATAGCCGGAATATCCGGCATCTGGACATCCCGTGCATGTTGACCCAAGTTGTGGTCGGGCTCCATAGTGCGAGGCTGGACCGGGCGCTATCGATGGTCCACGTCCTGCCTCCTTGGCTCATAGTCTTCAAGGACGTACGGTTCAGGAGTATGCCCATGCCGATGTTGGTTTGGATCAGGCTGATTTTGGACATCAACTCTTAGTTCTGCAGCGGCGGTTGTGGTGCGGTTATCCGTTGTATAGTGCGGAACTGTATCTCCCCGAGAGGAGGGTCCAGTATGGAAACTGTCCGATGGGCCGATTCTTAGCTGCCCAACGATCATCGCAGGTTGATGTTCGATAACTTGTGTGTAGCTCCCGTCCAGCCGAGGACGGGTGGATCTGCGATGGTAATCGGAGGAGACAAAGCTTTCTGTGGGGGAATTGGAGGCACGATCCCTTCTAAATCTTCTGCGCCTTTGGCGGTTTAGCTGGTTGGTCAACTCAGCATTAGCGCGCAGCCGCTCAGTTAATTGCTGCCGACTCTGGGCCAATTCTTGGGGTAGCTTCTGAAATTCTTGCCTCGTGACCGGATCTGACGGATCTGAGGGTCCGGTGGTGTTTTGGTTGGATGGAGGCAGTTGCGCGGGATTCTGTCTATCCTCGCCTTCCTGATCAGCAGTACTGGAGGTGGTCCATGTGCTCACCATTATGAGAGATGAAGTCCTTTCCTAGATTTTTTCCAAATCTGAATAGCTTGGAAGGATTCTAGAGTAGAGATCTGGATCTACCTCTTAGATTTTTGCAATCCGGTATCGACGGTAGATCCAACGAGCAGGAGAAAACCTGAGTTCTCTCAATGAAAACACCAAAGTGTTTGTACCAAAAATGGGCACAACACTCTTCAGAAGTTTTTGAAGAGATTAAAATGAAGAATATAAATTAAAAGGTGGCTTATCTAACAAAAACTCCAAAAATTAATAAATGAATGCATAGACACAAGCGATTTGGAGTTGTTCGGCATGTTGCCTACGTCCACTATGAAGTTTTTATGACTTTATTGATTCTTTCTCGATGAATACACTTGATTAAAGTGAACAACAATGAATTACAACTTGAAATTCGAGTACAACATCAGTATTAGGATGCAAAGCCCAACCCGGTAAAGTTTGGACGCTTCAGAATCAAAAAGATCCTTCTTCTGTAGGCCCTGGGGCTTTATTTATAGGCGTAGGAGGCTGATATTTTGCTCAAACTTCGGAAGACTCCTTCTGGCATGTGAGTGGGCCCATGCGATCGATCCAGTGAAGTTTCGACTCGATCTGTGATCAATACGAACTCAATTCGCATTGATCAAGATTGTGATCGATGGAGTCGAAACATGGTGGGAACATTCTTTAGCTTATACGTAATCTTCTGTAAAAAAATTCATAGCATTTGGACTTGTGGATCTCGAGTTATGATCGATACGAATTAGGGCTTTTCGGCATGCAGTCTTGTTTGAGTCGATGGTTTCGAATCGATCCCTTCGAATCGATGGTTGCACGTGATCATATGGTGACATGGAGCATCATTTAAATTTCTCCTTATTCGTATCGAAGGCCGTTACATAGCGCGAATCCATGAATAACGTGTGCTTCGTATCGATTTGCAGCATGCCCACTTCGTATCGATGGAGGCGGCGTAGTTCGTATCGATGGAAGTCGTTTCCATTCGATCGATACGAACAACCGATATTTGTGATGGATACGAAGTGTGGTCAACTGGTGGATACAAACCAAGTCTATCTGATGGATTCGATTAAGTGCCTCCTCGATGGATACATATTAGTCATTGAACGACCGATACGAAGCGCACTACCTATTGATGGATACGAAATCGATTGATACGAAATAAGGCTTGTGGATGGATATGAACCCGATCGATTCGAATTGTGGTCTACTAATGGGTACGAAGTAGTATCGTCTGATCGATGCAAACGCGACCGATTCGAACTAATGTTTAGTGATGGATGCGAAAATAGGGTTATCTCCTCCAACTTGCATCGATCGTAACTTGAGCGTACGGACTCGGATTGACTTGAAATTTGAAACGTTAGCTTTGTTAGCTTTTCTTGTCGTGTCTTGTCAATCGTAGCCTGGTCCAGGCTCGGACAAAATTCATTGAGGCGAGTGATCCCTGGTTCCCAATCAGTTCCTTGATATCTCGGCCTTTCCAAAAGGCGGGATAACACTTGTCGGCTTTTAGTGTTAACTACAGTATCAATGATTTTCAAAAACAAGCAATAAACAACGTGATTAATCCATTTTCGACATTCTTGACTTTACTATTCCTCATTCAAGAGGAAATCCTGATTAGTTAGAGCTCTATTGCTCCATCACTGCTCGACATCAGTCTTAAGTCTCATAAATATATAAGCCTACTTCATCGGCTTTTAGCGTTAAGCAAAGTTAATTACCCTCTAAATAAGTAAGTAAACAACAAGATTAACACATTATCGATATTCCAACTTATCCATTCCTCATTCAAGAGGGAAGCCCTATAAGTTAGGACATATTGCTCCATCTCTACTTGACATCAATCTTAACTCTCGGGAATAAAGAAGTCTACCTCGTCGGCTTCTAGTGTTAAAACTCGTATGTACTTTTCCAAAATTTATATATAATTATTAAAAGTACATTTAAACTTCAAGATAAAGTTTATATAATTAAAAACATGTTTGAAAACATCTCAAAAAATATTGGAGAAAAATATCAAATTTGAAAACCATTTTTAAACACTTAAAACCATAAGCCACTTACTACAGCATTTATACGTGCCGTTAAAAATCCTTGTTAACGAACACATTGAAAAACACGATCTTTGTAACTAGTGTTAACCACTTTAACGAATAATTTAAGACTTAAAAAGTTTTTAGTAAGTTCTACCATTAGGTTAATTAGAACCATGGAAAGAAACCCCTAAGAAAGTCCTCCCGTTTATTTATAAAAATTACAGAAAACATGGTATTCAGAAGTGCACATATAACTATTATTCTCGCTTCATACACTTTCAAACATACTTTAATTTAACACATAAGTTAAATTTATATTTAGAAATAATGCATACAAAATGTTTAAGAGGGCAATAAAAGTGATGTTATACAATATAAAGTTATCGCTTTCTTACAAAATAAGAGGGGTCTTAAGTTTATAACTTATTTAATGTCACTTTTACTTTATACTTTGCACACAATATATACTTATAAGATAGTGAAATAACTCATATAAATCAATGCCAAACCCAAGCACAAAGCCACAAGAATATGGAACCACCTTCCACTATCATCGAAAGCCTAAAGATCCAACCTTTGGCACTTTTAAGCTAAGGTAACACTTTCCTCCTCCTCCTATTGCTTACGGCTCCTCCTTGGATCCCCCTTCCTCTCATCTTCTCCCAATTTTTACTTGCTAATCATGGTTTCCATGATGTTATAGGCATAAAACCAATGGTTAGAAGTAATGGAGATGATTTGGTTAAAACATGAAAATGTTAGAGATTAATTAGTGGAATAGTGCTTAAGCAGTTTCCATCATTTTTAATTTACATACTTCATTTCAAGCTTTGTGAATTAGTGATTAGCTAACAAGGGTGTGCCCCTCCTTATATAGTCTTCAAATGGTGTAGCATAAACTCATTCCCACCCCCTTTTATGACTTGTAAGGATCACCTCCCATCACTTCTCGTTTATCATTTCTTAAGAGTTTAGACTTTCAATTTAAGCTCATTTTGATAGTGTCATCCATGACATCATCCAAAAAGTTTATCTTCATAAATGTTAAAAAGGTTTTTTTTTCATTTTACCGATCTCCTAAGCAAATAAGTGTATGTACAAAAATCTGAACAACTTCCGACGATTAATTAGCTATATATTGGTAAAAGTATTTTCGTTCACATTATCGATATTTTTTTCAAAGTATTTATTTTAGTAAACAACCTTCCCAAATAAGATTACCATCATTATTTATGATTTAAAAGGGAGTTAAAACACTTATTAAATCATTTTAATAACGTTTCATCCAAGATTCAAATATTTGAAATAATTCAGATATTAAATACGAAGTGTTTAAAATTCCGAGCCTTTACACTCTCCCCCACTTAGAATATTTCGTCCTTGAAATTTCAACACGAGCAACAATATAAGCATTCACATAGCAATACTTAACAGTATTCAAAATCACTAAGCAAATTAAACTCGAGATTTTCTCAAGTTCAAAATTCTGTCCTCGCACAAGGATGATAAACAATCTATTAAGCGTACCTTATGCTTAACAGCCTCAAATAATTACTTAGTCGACGATCCATAATACCTTACAAAAAAATCAAAGAGTCATCACCTAAACTCCCCATAAACTAACAAAACATCGTATACTTATACTAAAGCCCGTACAATGCACATGAACCATCCATATGCAATATTAGGTATGATCACTTGCTTGATCATATAAATTTGACTTCCTAACTAGTATTGATCACTTAACATCTCTAGTGCGGACTTTGATCAGGTTTCTTGGTTAGAAACTTCTGTTCTCCTTACATAGCAATATACTATGATAGAAAACTTTGGGATCATATCAAAAATCCATATCAAGTGTTTGATGTCGATAATTGAGTGAAAAATCCTTGTTCAAACCAGTGTAAATCATCTCGAAATCATGTACTCGAAAACTGGATCAGGAACAATCATGTGAATAAAACGGTATACGTACAGCTTATGTACTTATCCTATTAGTTTCTTAACTGTACCAATATCTTTCATCGCTTTTATTTACAAAAATAGTATGTCATAATTGTAATGACTCGAAATTTGGCCATTTGCTTTGGAATATTTAATTAATTTTAAATATTGAATAATTGGGTTTTAAAGGTTTTAACTTGAATAAATTTTTTAGAGATTATACAAATATTTTAATTGTGAAATTAATATTTGGATAGTGATTTAAAATATCTGATTTTGAATTAAATATTTATTTAATTGATTTATTGGTCTTATTTGCTCCTTTTAATTTATAAGTAATAACGGTGAAATTTATTTTGTAATTTATTGTATTTATAAACAGTTCGAATAGAATATCATTAAAGTTAATTCAAATATAACAACTCAATTTTCATAGACATATTTTTAATTAATTAGTTTGATTTTTCTATATTTTTTAATTTGGAAAATATTGAAATTATTTGTTTGACGATTAACCGCCAAACGACAGTTTTTTATGATTTTATAGAATTGAATATCCAATGTATATTATAGTGTTTTGACATCGCATTGCTATTTTGAGTGCGACCTTATTTGTTTTATAGTTCGCGGTTCATACGAGAACGAAAATCTGTACGATGAAATGCCGAAAATTTCAAAATTAATATAACGCAACACTTAACTTCAGCACACAATTTCATAAAACCCATTGTGACTCCTGTTCTTCCTGTTCTTCCTTTCTCTTTCCTTTTTGTTTAGTAACAGTTTCCAAAGATAGTGTTATTGCTGAAAAGAAAAATTTCCTCGCGTGGTTGCATACGTTCTTTAAAAGACAGACAGACACACACACACAGATATATATATATATATATATATATATATGGAATTTTAAAAAACATTTTGAAATATAACTAGTACGCTCTCATACGTACACTTATTTCCCTATAATTGGCCAACCTATGCTCTGATACCAAATGTAGCAAACCACTACGAAACAGACCAAAATCCCTTTAGAAAAGGCCCATCGAAACTAAGAGCCATTCCAAGACTAATTGTAGGTTGGTAAAATTTAAAACAACACGGAGTACATAGAGCTATCTATCAAACTCTTAGAATCTCAAAGCAAAATAAATAAAATATAACAACAAAACATGTATCCATAAATAAAAGTCATTTCAAAACATATAAATATTGTTATGGAGTCTTAAAATATCACAACATAACCATCATAGTACATAAGCCTCAAACTGACAATAACAACAACATAGTTTGAAATTTGGTATATGAAAAATAATATAAGGAAATTATAACAGATAAAAAACTACCACAATCAGCATCCCCACCTTTGCTTTTTTAGCAGCCCCTGTCTCCCTTAACATGTATTGTTGAAATGAGGAGGGTGTCGGAACAACACGGTCTAGTGAAAGAAATTTCAAGTTTTACCATTATAGTATTCTAGCGCAGTATTATCCGAAAAAGTAATATATCTTGCGTATTAAAATCATAACATACATATAACTTCAATTGTAAGCCCGAAAGCTCTTTAAGTCCAACTAAATAACTCTAATGCAACAAGTGTTTACGATGTAAGAGGAAGGCCCTGAACCACTTAATACCTTTTTAATGGAAAATAGGTAGACTCTGACCATTTAAGACCTATAAAATAGGCAGGTACCATTCATTTTATGAATTAACCCAAAGCAGGTCCCTATTTAGTTCTCATTGGCTGACATCGTAAGGAATCCCATTAGGTCAAAGAGGTGGGGCCTACCATAGCCACTTAATACATCTAACCCGAAGCGGATCCCTTCCAAAGATTTCACCTATTGTATTAATAGCGTAACTTATGACCCATAAGTCAAATATGACATCTCAAATTAATCCGACTATTTGTAAGTACTAGTAGCCAAATTAGCGAGGCAGATTTACCCTATAGAAATGAGACTAACCTTTCATCCATTAGGGTTATTTATTATAGGTAATGTCCAAAATCAGTCCGCAAAGCCACGACGCTGGTAGCTAGATTTAACTAGGCATATTTCTTTGTAAGTTCGGACTTACCTTTCATCCCTATAACTTAGTCATGCTTCATATGTCTAACCTTTGCATACATATACCATACTACATAATAAATAATTGAGACCATATAAGGTGGCCCTTTATTACGCCTCTAATTGAGGATTAATTTCTTAATTAATTACCTACTTTTCTACAAATTAATATTAACTAGTTATTCTAATAATACTAATCATTATGCTCAATATGTTATAATAAGCACATTAATATTATGCGGGCATATGTGCGGAAATTAAGATCTAATCATTACGCTTCAATAATTCGATTTAATCTACTTACAAGATAATTTGAAATATCAATCACATAGAAATCTCAGATTCCAAACCAAAACAGCTACTACCTATAGCCAAATATAAATAGACTTGTATTACAATGGAATGTCGACTAACTTGTCCTATATTAATATATACTAGAATCACTTTCCTATTTTAAAGAACCATATCTTAGAAATAAGATCATTTATGTTCAATTTAACCTTTACACATATTAATCTGGAGTGAGAAATGAATTCTTTATTTATTCAAGTGGTAGAAATAGGCAATGCAAACTATAATCAGTCAAATGCATACTTTGCACACCATTTCTAATTTGCTTACTTTCAAAACCCTTTGATACAACAATTGGAGATAAAGGAAAAAAGGTTGGATCGAACGTAAATTATCTAATTACAAACAATTTGATTCAACTCTAATATATTAATATAAAAACAATTACAATTTCAATATGGGAAATTTTGGGGTTTTATTATTTTTTGGGTTTGCATTTATAGAGTTTCCTAAGGCATATATCAAATCCAAATAAAGACACAGAAACTAGAGTGGGAAAAATTGAAATTCCACTCGTAGAAGATTCATTGATTTAAGATTGGATCTGATTTGTACCTCTTCTAAATCACAACTAGAACTTCCTCTTTTTAAATATACAATAAATAGATTGTATTATAGATTAGATTTCAAAATCAGAAGGTAGAGAAAAGGAGGATTGAGAATTTAATTTATATTAGAGATTAGAAATTAGAACCACTTACTGGATGTTTACTGTTTCTTAAACCCTGAGGGGAAAAGTTTGTTAGAGCTTCATCGTAGCAACCAAATTTTGTGAGGAAAAGTGGGGTAATCCAGGTATTAGAGCATTCGAATTTAAATCAAATGAATTTGGGCCATCTAGGCCACAAATTTTGTTGGAAGGACCCAATGGTCAACCGCTGCTCCTTAGGACGGTCGACCGACCCGTTTATTCTCAACCGATTTATTTTCTTTCGTTTATGTTGATTTATTACCCTAATTATTTCCTAATCAAATCACTGTTTACATTAACGTTACACTTAATGTTACACTAAACATTACATCCAGCCCAACGACCGCTTAAATACAAATTTCAAACTTTTGAATTTTCTCCAAATTAAAATTTTGAAGTTTAAATTCATTTTAAATTATTTTAAACTTAAAAACTTCAAACGAGCATAACTTCTTCGTTTGAACTCTGTTTTCAACATATTGTATATGAAAATTTATCAGAAAATCAACATGGACGCAGTGGTGCAATTTCTGTGGCTAAATTCCAACATTTATAGAAATTCCATTTTTAGCCTTATTTAATTATTTAATTTCTTATTAAATTTTACAGAGTGTTACAAGATATGTTTCTGTTTATCGTTGGGTTGAATTTATGGTTGGAATTGGACTGATATATATATATATATATATATATATATATATATATATACATGTACATGTATATGTATATGTATACGGAGGAACAACGTAAATAATGAAATTTCATAAGGACACTAACTAGTGATAAACTAGCTAGAAGTTAATAAGGAAATTAGATTAGTTACTAGAAGTAAAGGATGCTTTAATTTCAAAAAATTTAGGAATTTATAAAAAATAAATTTAAATTATGGAAAGGCACCAAGGACGACCCTTCACCCTGGAGGGGATAAGATGAATAGAGATATAAAAAGAATTTTCTATTAAATAGGGAAGAAGAAGAAGGTGTCGGAGTTTTCTACTAGGCATCTGACATGCCAAAACAAAGGTATAATTGATTAGGAAACGAACAAAGGCCGCACAGGATCGCCAAAAATCATACACGGACAAGCGAAAAAATAGATAGAATTTGAAGTATGGGATATGGTATCTCAGTTTCCCCTCTTAGAAAGGTTGTGGGATTTGGAAAGTCGATAAAGTTGGCACCAAAAATTTGTTGGATCTTTCCCAATTTTAGAAAGAATCGAAACTTTGGCTTACTACATAGAGCTACCAGACAGGTTGGCAGGAGTCCACGATGTTTTTCATGTTTCGCACTTGAGTTGTAACATAGCCACTATTGTAGAGCCTGATCTATTAGGGAATACTGAGGTGGAGTTAAGAGCATCCCATGCCACCACACGCAGTATGAAGCATGGAACAAGGAAACTCCACAAAAAATAACTTAGGCTAGTTTGGGTACAATGGAGGGAAAGTTCGATGGAAAACATGAGGACTTCTCATCCTAAGCTTTTCACTGGAAAAATTTTCTCTCTAATATTAGGTTTGGGTTGCATTAGTTTTGCTAGATTGGATGGTTAGATATGATTACTACACTTTTACTATCATTTTTGCACTTATATAGAACACTTTTTCCATGTTTAGGATGTTGCATACATGCCTATATATCACGACACTTGCATTCACACTAGGATTAAGCTCACTCGTAGTATGCCATTGCATATAATGACACTGCACTTTCGGTCGAGTGGATGGTTTTGTAGATAACTTGGTTGTATAACATGAATGATTATTGTGAATTATTTTGTTTGCCCCTTGGAAAGATTTTGGGGATGAAATCCTTTTAAGGTGGAGAATGTAACACCCCGTAAAATTTAGCAAGAAATAAATAAATTAGATAAATTAATTGAATAAGATAAGGAAAAAAATGTAAATTTTTCAAAAGTCATAATTTGACAACAAAAGCTAACCCATTGCATTCATCGCGATTTTCTGATCAATTTTCATATATAATATGTTGAAAACGAAGCTTAAACGGAAAAGTTACGGACATTTGAAGTTTTCGGATTCGATATAATTTAAATAAATAAATAATTCTTAAATTGGAAATTCAAAAGTTTACGGTATTTATATTGGTGACTAAGTAAACGTTAAAATTAACAATAACGATAATTGGTAATTAAGTAAGAAAGTATTAAAACAACATCAACAATTTAACGTTCCCAGAATAAGAGGACCGGTCGACCCACCTCTTAGATCAGTCGACTGCTAGCAATAGATCAGTGATGATTAACGGCGGCTAGAGTTTGTGTAATTTTAATGTACCAAATTATATTATTTTTGACCGACCTAAATTCAAAAGTTCTGGTGCGTTTTAGCCACTATAAATAAATGTTTGGTCTGCTCACTTTTCTTTACAAATTATTTGGGAACACAATGGAATTCTATCGGTGTCTCTTCTAAAAAGATTCAAGAAAGTCTCTAGAATTATAGTTAAGGAATTTTATGTGTTCTTATTCTATTTCTAATACATTTTCTCCTCTAACATCTTAATTTTTGAATCTAATTCATATGCAATTCTCTTGTTGCATATATCTAAGAAAAGTGATCTGAAGGAGATTGTTGTAGTTGTGTCAAATCCAAAGAGGAGCAAAGCTAAGGACCTGCAGTGAGTGAAAATCTTAGTTTTTTAATTTAGGAATTGAGTAGTATAGTTTGGTTTGATATATGCCTTGGGGAATTTGGATTGTGAAAACATCACATAAAATCCCTCAAAATTCCCCTAAAGCGAAATGTCAATTCTTATGTTGGAACCTTAATTGTTTTGTATTGAAATAATCGAGTTTGATTCGATTTTACAGCTTAAGTGTTTTACCTTTTATTCCACTTCTCATTCTTTTCTTTGGAACTGATTTAGGGATTGCATCAGTATTCTACATGTTGAATAGAAATTCCCCTATTTAATTTCATGTAAAAGAATTTGAATAGAGTTTAAAATTAATTAAATTGTAAGTTTCTATACCAATGTATTCATTGTTTTAATATAAAATAAGTTGGATTTGTATGCTACGTACAGGTCTATTGATTTGATTTTGGAATATTGGATTTATGGTATATATGTATTGTAAAAGTGAGACTTGTATAATTTTGGAAGATTTGACATTTGAATGTTAGTTTAGGGCGTCTCTGCATGCATAGACATTTAATAAGTGACTGTGTGTATATATGATATAATTAATATAATAACATACAATTATAACATATATATTGCGTGGTTAATTAGGTTAATAATTATTGCCAAATCCCCTATAGGAAAGTATTTAAATGTAGAGGCGTAATAAAAAGGATTTCTTGTAAGGCCTAAATAATTAATACAGTGAGATATGTGATAATATATTTAGAGAGCGTTATAAATTATGACTAAGTTATGGGGATGTGAGATCAGTCAAAAGCACATAGAAGTCTTCCGGCTAATATGGCTACCAATAGTGTGACTTCGAGGCTGATGTGAGATATTATTTATAATAAGAAACCATGGATAATGTTAGGTTAGCCCCAAACTATTTAGGATAAATCTGCCTAGCTAATCTAGTTACTAGCACATAGAAATAGTCAGACTAACGCGAGACGTCTCTCTGGGGTACGGGTTATAATACGAAGGACTTACTTCAGAGAGTGAATGTATTAAGTGATTTTTTGAGGGGCCACCTCTTCTTGATATAGGAAGTATTAATTGGGCAGGATTGGGTTTGGGCACAGTAGAGGATATCTTGGGAAGGTGCTTATAAATAGAAAGTGTAAAGTGACCGAAGAGATTTCCATGCAATGTCAACTATATAGGAACCTATAAGGAGTTTGCTATTGGTTTAGGTATTGAATGATGGGGGTTTACCTCAAATGAGGTCTTAAATGGTCATAGTCTGCCTAATTCTAATCAAAAAATATTAAGTGGCTTGGGTACGATCACTTGCATTGCTAGGACATTAATAATGACGATTATGGGTTATTAGGTTGAAAATGGTTATGGAATTGGATAAGCTTTATTGCTTATAATTAGGAAGACGTTGAATATAACTAAAATGCATAAGATATATCCTTATTTAAATTATAATTCCCAAGTACTAATATTGAAAGGCTCGAGATTTGTATTAACCAAACATTGTTGTTTCGACTCCCTCCTTATTACAACACATGTTAGGTAAGGAGATGATGATTCAAATGGGGTTGACGATGAGAGCAGCTTATGGCAGTAATCTATTGATTTACTTATGTTATTTTCCGATGCATCCATTTAAAGATAGCAATGTATTTCGAACATGTTTTATTTCGGTTATGTAACAATTATTATTGACATGGCATTATGGTTTTATGACACTTGGAATTTTGAATGAAATGGGTACTGTTTATGTTATGGCATATTTTATCCTTTCACTATGAGTTTTGAATGAGTAGTTAAATAGCTATGTATTATTTTTTTTACAAACCAACAACAAGCTTTGGAATGAGTCTAAGTTTATGGGCCTTTCCTAGGTCGAAATTTAGACCTGTTTCGAGGTGGATTGTTATAAGTTGGGTTAGCCATGACATTATAGGGAGCAACATGTGAACGTGGAGAACGTTTTCAAGAGTTTATTTCAATGTTTTCCATATATAAATAGGAGGAGAGACTCACTTCAAATGGACTTCATTTTTTTAATCTTCATTCTAAACTATTAATCATGATGAGTTAAGAAATACAACTTTAGATTAAACCATGTACAACTCTTACCCAAGTTGAGCAATACTGACTTGTAAAATATACAATGTAGGAGCAAAGTATAATCTACAGAAAATGATTAAGTGGATGCAGATTGGAGTATTTTTCGAACCATTATAAAAATTATATTCTCTTTTCTCGCTTTTATCCCTTTTTCTTTTATAATTTTCAAATTGGATACTTCATGGGGTGTTTGTGCCAATTTCGGTCTAAACATTTTTCTTTTTGCATCTCCCTGATTTCTTTCCTTAGCTTAAGATCTATTTCAAGCTATTGCCTCCATCTTCTAGTCAAATTTGATGAATCTTTCCCTAATTCTATTTTCGTTCAGATAATCTAAAATCATTTGTTGGTTTTGGTTGCTTAAACTTTTAAAGAAGCATAAAGTGCATCAATGTCTCTTTGTTTACTTCATTGGATTCATTTTGCTTGTTTTGTTCTCCTTTTCCTTGTTTTTCTGGAGAGTTAGATGTTATTTGGAATTTTCCATTGGTGATTTGACTATTGTTGTGATGGTGGAAGCTTCCTTGCTAAGAGTTCGCCCTACCACTGATTTTCGTAGTATCCTTGGTTTACCCTAGTGATTGCATGCAATGTGGTGTTTACTTTCGATGTTGATCGTGGAGTTTAATTTTGGATTTTGGTAAACTCTTAGCTTGTTTCTCTTTCCCAACTGACTAGTTGTTATTATTGTTCATACTTTTTCTCTGGCATCACTGCCTTACAAGCTTGTTTGGATTGATAGGAATTATCTTTGCCACTTTTAGGAACAATTGTAGCATATTTGGCTACATGGATGAAAATATTTTTATGGAAAATTCATTTTTTTATTGTTAAGGCCTTCATGTTACGCATCCGATGCTTCCTGCTATTATGCCTTGTGTGATTATGTTCTTACTTTGCATGTATGTATGGGTTGTCCTGTGTGCTAACTGTCTAGCACGAGCTGGAATAGTTATAGTTGTTAAGGGTCCTGCTCTGCCAAGATTTAGAATGGTGTATATTGCTTTTGTCGTTGGTGTTTTGGTTGCTTGTTTAGTCTTGTAGGCTTATTTCTATCCTTGGAATCTGGATTATTCCATTCCTAACATTGTCCATTCTTTTGGTTATCTTACCGAAGCTTGTTTCATCATGGACTATTTGGTAACCTTGGAATTTCTTTACTAGTGATTGGCTTTCTATGATTGTACGCCTTATATAGCTTTGGTATAATGTTGCTTCGTGTTTTTTGTGCTATGTAGCCCTTGTTATTAGAAATATTGAATCATTGTTTTGGTTTAGTGTAACAATGTGTTTGTACTACAAAAAATGATGTCGAACATGTAAAGAGAGCACATCGAGATTCAATATGTCGAAGGAAAAATGGTAGAGCATCTAGCAAGGGATATTGAACTTTAAACATTTCAAAAAGTTTTGAATTCTATAATGAAGGGTGTCATGCACTTAGGGGAGGATGATGAAATATAAGAATGTCAAATTCCAAGCAATTTGACAACCTTGGAGGCCATCAAACGTATAAAGGGGAAGATATATTATATCCCAAAATAGCTTCTAGCGATATAGTATAAGGGCTCAAGAAGATAACATGCATAGAAGAGATGTCGAGTTCTTAAGGGGTGCCGAGCCTCTATAATACAGAGTGTTGTAGAGCATATAACAAAGGAGAGATGCCGCATTACCATAGGGTGTCGACCTATTAAGAAAAGATGGTGTGTGTATATATGATCCAAGAGATGATGCTTATTAATGAACTAAAGGATAACAGATATCTACAATATAGAGGATTGTGGATATCCACAATATGAAAGATGTCGATCTACTAAGGATGGCGTATGTCAATAATCTAAAGGACGACATGTGTCAACAATTTAAAGGATATCGAGTCTCAATAATCTATAGGGTATTGTATATCTATAATATGAAAGATGTCGAATATTTACAATGAACAATGAAATAATGAATATCTACAGTACACTATGGGATGTCGTATAGCTATTGCTTACAAGGGGAAGGCGAGTATCTACTATATACAAAGAATAACACGAATCTGCAATAGCAAGATTATTGAACAACCACCATATAAAGGATGCTAAGAATCAACAATGCAAATGAAGATACCGAATTTCATTGGAACAGAAAGCAATGCCAAAAATCAACAGTTCATGGAGAACATCAAATGTCGACAATTCACCACATGCAGAGTGACATGTAACAGTTGATCCGCCTATCTCCACCCCTATAAGTATGGACCTAATGGCAACTTGGATGGGGATGAATTCTTCTTTTCCCTCTTCGTACATTTTTAATGTTGTAAACTCTAAATTAAATTGGGGATTTTAGAGCCGATTGTACTTTATGGACTTTATTCGCATAAGGACTTTTTGCATAGCATATTCCAATCGAAATAAAGACACTTCTCCAATTATTAGACTTATGACACGTATACAAATTCTTATACTTGACTATGAACATGAATAATTCATTTTATTGGAGCTGGAATTGGATTTTATGTTGCATACTTCTCTCAAGATTTGTATAAGTCAACTTTATGTTAGGAACTGAGATATTGGTTTTGATGACAATAACCTTTTTAACTTATCTTATTATAAAATATATACTAACACTATTGTCTAGATAGTTATGTATATGCAGGAACTATGCAAGATATATATATATATATATATATATATGTATATGCAGGTATTGATTACTGTAGACTGATCAGTATAAAGACTCAAGACTCAAGATTCAGAATGGCGATATCAAGATTGAAGACTCTAGAGTATCAAGATCAAGATTTCAAGATAAATGCCTAGTTTTTGGTAAAATTTTATAATAGCACGGAAATCTTCATTTCAAATTTCATTTGGGATGGAACCCATTTCTATCTTCTTAGTGGCTTACAAACCAATGATATGTAGCTCACAATCCTATGACAAGTGGCTTACAAACCCACGTACATCCTAGTTTTGTACAAGTTCTCGAGTCCTGATGTGATAAGATATTCTGTAGGAAGAAGCTTGCAAAACTACTTAAAAATGGTTTTTCAAAATGATTTAAAAATAGTTTTTCGAAATGTTTTAACCTTAAATATTATATCTTTTCAAATGATTTTCGAAAAGATGTTTAGCCTTAAAATATTCTTTTTTCATTTTTAAATAAACTCTTGTTTTAAACTTCGTTTATTTTTAGAACTATCTTCTGATTTTTAAATATTCTTTATAATATATATACTTGAGATTTAAAATCAAATGTATATTTAAATTCTAAAATATATATACTCTTCTTTATTTTAAATCATAGGAAAACTAGTTTATTTTACTCCAGAATCATTTTATCTTGTTTTCCTTTCAATACCATTTTCAAAACAAATTTTACATTGTTTTTAACTAAGGGATGTCGACATCATGGGATACCCCATGACGACATGGTGGCCGTTAAATTCAAAAGTTTCAATTTTCAAAAGAAGTGTCTATTCGTTTAAATTTCTTCACGAATGGTTATGACCATTACTGGTCTATAAATAGCCTTCACAAATGAATTTTTTAACTAACTAATTTCTTTTTTTCTTCACTCCTTCCTCTCCATAAATCCATATTCTAAAATTTTCGTATTTTTAAGATCGTGCTGAAATTCTACAAAATTCTAGTGAATCAAATTAGAATCTCATTCTTGTTTGATTCTCGGCCCTCGAAGATCAAAGTGCTATTCAGTGTTTTAGGATCCATATGTAATCAGAAGTTATCGATTCTCTCTATAAGGTGCAGTTGTGTCTGAAAATCAATTGGCTGATCTTGTGTCCCATAAATCAAGAATGTTTGCCCTGGACTCGAAGGCAAGAGGGTACATCAAGGCCTTTAGAAATTGAGGATTGTAATCTCGACATTGGTATAATAATAATCTGTACGAGGTGTTTGCCTTGATGTAGGACTGGAAGTAGGGTAACTCCGAACCAGTATAAAATCCGGTGTGTTCTTTCCTTTTACTTATTTTTATTTACGTTCTGCATCTGCGTTTGATTCTGTGATTGTTCTATGATTAAGTTTTGCATTTGTTTATATCATAATTTTTAACTTAGTCCATATAAGTCTTAGAATCCTTTAAACACTATTCAACCCCCCTCTAGTGTTAAATTATCCATAAGATATTTAAGCTGCACTCCCTTTCAATTGGTATCATAGCATTGGTTTTGATAGTTTTCATAATCCGAAACTTGAAAAAAAAAATAATGGCTACCAACACTGTTAATGTAAACTCTGACACAAGTTCTGTTAACACTAGTTTCTTTGTAGAAGGTCAGTCTACTGTCAGACCATCATTTTGCAATGGTAGCAATTATGCATATTGGGCTTGTAGAATGAAAATTTATTTACAATCAATAGGATTAGACACTTGGAATATCGCACAAACTGAGAACCAACAACCAATTTTGCCCAATGGGCTGCTGAGCAAAAGGATATTGCACAAAATAATTCAAAGGCCATGAATATATTATTTTGTTCACTAGATAGGAATGAGTTTAATAGAGTGTCTGTTTGTAAGTCTGCATTTGAAATCTTGAAAACTTTGCAAGCTACTCATGGAGGAACAAGAAAAGTAAAACAGACTAAAATTTCCATATTAACAAATCAGTTTCAATTATATAAAATGCATGCAAATGAGTCCATTTTCGACATGTATTATCGATTTAAAGATATGGTTCATTCAGTAATTGCACTGGAAAAAAGCTTTTCGGAGGAAGACCAAGTAAGAAAAATTCTAAATTCGCTCACCCCATAATGGGATCAAAAGACACTTGCAATCGAAGAAGCAAATGATATCAGTCTAATGAAAATAGAAGAATTTATTGGGAATCTGATGTCTTATGAAGTTCAACTGCAAGGACGAAGAGAAAACAAGGCTACGGAAAAGAAGTCATTAGCATTCAATGCAACAACTGAAGATTCAGAACTAGACAGTGATGAGGAGATTGCTTTCATGACAAGAAACTTTCGAAAATTCCTTAAATATAGAAAAATGAACAATTACAAAAGAAATGATCAAAGGAATTCCCGAAATAATACGGAGAACGTTGACAATGATTGATGCTACAATTGCAGTAAAATCGGGCATGATAGGAAAGATTGTCTGTATCTAGATAAATAGTTATTCCCTCCAAACAATGATTCATCAAGGAAAAGAAAGAAAGCATACACAGCAACTCTTAATGACTCAGACTCATCATCCAGTGACGATGAAAAGAAGACGGATAATTCAAATCTGTGTTTCACCTCTATTCATGAATCAAACGAAGATGGGAGTATGGATCTAAAAACTAGTACACATTTACATTATTTTCAATTTTTCTTGTTTGAATGGATGCTTGTTTGTTTGCTTGATTTTTTAAAAAAAATTCCTTGAATTTTAGCTTCAAATTTATCCCTTGAAATTTGAATTTTAAATTTTAAATTCAAAAATAATATTAATTTAAATATTAAATTATTAATATTTAAGTATTATTATATTTAATGTTATCACAGGAATTATATAAGTAGAATATAGGATATAATATATACGTTTATTAGAAATTAGGAATATATGCTTGTCCTTTGATTCAATAGGCACATGTCGACATACCTGGATACCCCATGTCGACATGCCCCTTAGAAATTTGATTTCAGAATTTGAATTTAAACTTTTGAATTTCCCTCCACCTTTTCACCAACTTTAATGCTCTGGAAAGATGCCTCTTGACAAGAGAACATGTCTATAGAGTCTCCATTTAATTCACTCTCCTTATCATCACTTTTCACTTTTATTTCAAATTTCAAATTTATCTTCATTATTTTCAACTCCTCGCAAACATCTTCAATGGCCTCTTCAAGCACTCCTAACACCGTTAGGCTTCCAAAAGCTATCAAAAATTTTCTTTTTAATGACCCAAAAGCTATTAAAGCTTACATCAACTATGTAAACTTTGGAAAAATTCATATGGGGAAATTTGCTATTTTTGAGGATTTTCCTTCTTATGAAATTGAAAATCTTTTTCACCAATGTTCTATTCTTAGCGTAGTAGATAAAAAAAATGATTTTGTATGTTATCAAAATCTTGTTAAGATGTTTTATGCGAATTTGAATTGTGGTTTTTATGATGGGCAAGATGGACAAATTTGGAGTAGTGTTAATGGAACACAAATAGTTTTGGATTATGAAATTTTAGGAAATATTTTGGGAGGCAAGTACACCAGAATGAATCTCTCGAAATTTCAAATAAATAAAAATGGTCAAGAGACATTTCATCACATCTTTAAAGGGGATGACAATTTTGAATTCAAAAATCGTTATTTTCGTCCAAAAGCAAGAATTATTAAGCTTCTTATTCAATACACCCTTATACCAAGATCGGAAAATTACAACAATCCAACTTTGAAAGTTTGCAATGCTCTTTTTGCAATTTTTGAAAATTATGATATCAATTGGGCTCAAGTTATTTTTGATGAGCTACTGCCCAAGAATTTTACTATGGGTGAAAACACATTATATAATGGAGTTTATCTCGCTTGGATTTTTAATTACTTTGGAGTTGATTTCAAAAGGGAAGAATTTATAACTAGAAAAGTGTTCAACCATGGAAACATTTCCATTATGCAAATTCCGTTAGTGTTTAAACCATATGAAACATTTACGGAAAAGGAAGAAATGTTTGCTCACGAAGAGATGAAATGGAGGAGGAAGAAGAAGAAGAGGAAGAGGAAGGAATGGAAATTGAAGAGGAGGAAGATCAAGAAACTTCCTTAGAGAGTATTGAATATCCTACTAATTCCGCTAATCCGTCCAATAAGACCATTATCAATAATCAAAAAATTATAGTGGAAAATCAAAAGACACTCAAAAGATCAATGAGTAAGAAAATGGATAAGATTTCCACTAAAATCAACAAGTTCTTTGAGAAAGTTAGTAGGAAGCATGGACTATCATCTTCTTCATCTTCATCTAATTAGTTTTAGTTCTTGTTATCATGTTTGCTTCAAGTTCTATCCTTGTATTTTCCTTTATTTTAGTTAATATTATATTATTTTATGTAATGATGACTAGAATTATTAATGAAATCTTTTATTTCCTGTTATTCAACTTCACTTGTGCCTGTAATTTCTTGTTTTAATATTATACAAATTTTAGTTGCATAGATTTGTTTATAACATTCGAAAGAAAGCAAATTGTCACTTTAGGCAGAGGCATGTCGACATTCCCAATCTCCCCATGTCGATGTGCAATGCAACGGGCAAAAAGTAGTTGCACTTTCAAATTTTAATTTATGTTCGTAACTTGTGTGTATTCATTTTAAACGACTTTCTACCTCTATTTTTACCTGTTTATTCCGGAGTAAATTATCAAACTTCATTTCAAATCACTCCCTTTCATATATCTTCCTATTTCTTGAATTATAGCTTCTCCGATTAAGAATCTAAGTGATAATATTAAGGAAACTCTCACTTCCTTAAAGAATATCCTTACATTCATACTTCGTAATCAGCGCCACTTAGAATTGAGCCAAATGCAGATGATTAAGGAGCAAGAGAGACATTTCGACGCCCTTCGTTGGATGATCTCAGCTTTTAACAAGGACGATCTTGAAGGAAATCCACCAGTCACTCTTGACAAAGATAGAGAAGAATGGGATGCCATTAAAGCAGACCCTATCTTTGGAGAAGATGGATGGATGGAAGTACCAAGGAATGTCTTTCTGTATATTATTTGTTTGATTTGATTGGTGTATTTTAAACTTGATTGACTTGACGTATTTAAAACATATGGTGTGGTTTGTATATATAATTGGAATGAATAATTACTGCAAATATGATTGATGATTGACTTACGTCTGGATTACATTTATGATCACATTCATGATCACATTTCACATTTATGATCACATTTCATACTTATGATCACACTTAGCACTTATTACGCTTATATATGGATTACTCTATGGTATTATGGTTGATTATCTTATATCAAGTTCATGGAATTTATTAGTAAGAAGTTTTGGTTGACGAAAAGGGGGAGAAGTTATAAAATAGTAGTTGACTTGAAGTAAGGGGGAGTTATGATTAGAGTAAGGAGGAATCATGGAGTAAGGGGGAGTTATGATAGGAGTTATGGCATGGTAAGTATATTTTATAAATACAAGTTGTCATCATCAAAAAGAGGGAGATTGTTAGGAACTGAGATGTTGGTTTTGATGGCAACAACCTTTTTAACTTATCTTATTATAAAATATATATACTAACACTATTTTCTAGATAGATATGTATATGCAGGAACTATGCAGGATATATATATACATATACATATATATATTTATATGTATATGCAGGTATTGATTACCGAAGACTGATCAGTATAAAGACTCAAGACTCAAGACTCAGAATGGAGATATCAAGATTGAAGAATCTAGAGTATCAAGATCAAGATTTCAAGATAAGTGTCCAGTTTTTGTTAAAACTTCATAATAGCACGAAAATCTTCATTCCAAATTTCATTTGGAGTGGAACCGATTTCTATCTTCTTAGTGGCTTACAAACCCATGACAAGTAGTTTACAAACCTACGATAAGTGGCTTACAAACCCACGAACATCCTGGTTTTGTACAAGTTCTCGAGCCCTGATGTGATGAGATATTCTGCAGGAAGAAGCTTGCAAAACTACTTCGAAATGGTTTTTCAAAATGATTTTCAATTCTACTTTTCAAAATGTTTTAGCCTTAAAAATTATTTTTTCATATGATTTTCAAAAAGATGTTTTAGCCTTAAAATATTCTTTGTTTTTGTTTTTAAATAAACTCTTGTTTTAAACTTCGTTTGTTTTTAAAACTATCTTCTTATTTTTAAATATTATTTATAATGTATGTATACTTAAGATGTAAAGTCAAATTTATATATACATTCTAAAAATATATTTTTCTACTCACCTTTATTTTAAATCATAGGAAAATTAGTTTACTTTACTCTAGAATCATTTTATCATATTTTCCTTTCAATATCATTTTCAAAACAAATTTTACATTGTTTTTAACTATGGGATGTCGACATCATGGGATACCCCATGTCGACATGGTGGCCATTAAATTCAAAAGTTTCAATTTTCAAAAGAAGTGTCTATTCGTTTAAACCACTTCACGAATGGTTATGACCGTTACTAGTCTATAAAAAGCCTTCACAAACGAATTTTTTGACTAACCAATTTCTTATTGTCTTCACTCCTTCCTCTCCACAAATCCATATTCTAAAATTTTCATATTTTTAAGATCGTGTCAAAATTCTGCCAAATTCTCAAGTGAATCAAATTAGAATCTCATTCTTGTTTGATTCTCTGCCCTCTCTCGAAGATCAAAGTGCTATTCAGAGTTATAGGATCAATTTGTAATCAAAAGTTTATCGAGTCTCTCTATAAGGTGTGGTTGTGTCTGGAAATCAATTGGGTGATCTTGTGTCCTATAAATCAAGAGAGTTTGCCCCGGACTCGAAGACAGGAGGCTACCTTAGAAATTGAGGATTGTAATCTCGACATTGGAATAATAAAAATCTGTACGAGGTGTTTGCCTTGGTGCAGGACTGGACGTAGGGTAACTCCAAACCATTATAAAATCCGGTGTGTTCTTTCCTTTTACTTTTTTTTGTTTACTTTCTGCAATTGTATTTAATTCCATGATTGTTCTGTGATTAAGTTCTGCATTTGTTTATATCATAATTTTTAAATTAGTCGATATAAGTCTTAGAATCCATTAAACACCATCCATCCCCCTCTAGTTTTAAATTAGCCTTAAGATCCTTAATCCGCACTCCCTTTCACTTTAGACCTTATTCCAAACTAGACTGGCCTTATCTTACACATTTGGGGTTAACGAATAAATTTGTTAACATTTTAGTGCTAGAAGGAGGGGCCGAACCTTCGTCTCCCTACGTATTTCTATAAAGGACTTTCCTTGGCTTGCATATAAAGAATACAAAGAATTTTCCTAACCTGCATATTTCCTTAAAGAACCTTACATATCTTCTATGTCCCAACAATGAATTTTAGAGACTTTTTGCTTCCTTTAGAGGACTTACCACATCCAACACAACCAATTAGGTCGCATAATGACTATCTCTGAACAAAAATCTTTTGATCCAGGCTTAGCCAAACCAGTTTACCAAATCACTAATGACCATCGTTTCATGAGGATAAAGTGTTGACGTTATTGGCATTGCAAATTATGGAAGAAAAGAGACAGACGACTTCTTATAATCCAGATAAGTGGAGCATAAACCCATTCTATCTAGACTCTATCCCAATCCATTGCTATTATCCAATCTCGAGAAAAGAGAAACCAAAGAAGGATTACATGTTTCAACCCACGAGAACTATATATAAAAAAGAAATAACAAGAGATTTCGACAAATTTTCCCAAAGGTGGAAAGGAATAAATGATCCTTCCACATCAATCACTACTCGAGTATCATTAAAAAGGAAATTCATAATTGATGCAAATATGCCAATTCAGTGCTATAAGAAAATTAAATGGGAACAAAAAGCACAATGCGCTAGAAGTTCCTCATCTTCTAAGATTCACTCTCTTACCACTTCCAACGATAACATCTACTTCCTAACTAAGGAAAAGCTAAACTATTAGCCTTCCAAGAAAGACAACTGGGAAATGCATGGAATCTTAGAGGCGCTTACTGCTAATATCATTGAAAAAATAGGCATCATATCAACCAATGTCGAGCCTGAAAAGGAATGATTGAAAGTTTCTTGGGAAAGGAAAAGCTTAATGAGCTTATAAGCCAAGTTTAAGCAAATCCATAAGAAAGTGAAATTCTTTATGAAAAGGAATTATGAAACAAAGAAAAATCCTAAATAATTGCCTATAAGGCAATAAGGGCGAATGAAAAGCCTTCGATACCACCACAGGTGCCTGGTTAAAGCATCTCCTGGAGGGAGGTTAGAATAAGCCATTTTTCCAGCCCAAGATGGCCTAGACACAACACTACAAGCCTTCGATCCTTCCTAGCCGAAGCACTCCCTAAAGAGAGGACAGAGTAAGGCTTTTATCCTGCCCAAAGCACCAAATCGGCTTTAGTTTAGTCTATAAGGCTTAATTGGAGCGTCTCCTAGAGTGAGGGTGGGTAAGATTTTGGTTCTGTTTAAGATATCTAATCAAATGCGCCGACCGGCATAAATCATTACCTATAGAAAATAACGGGCTCAATCATTACCAAGAAGATGATAAAGGGCAAAAGAGCTCAATCAAAACCTGAACCATCACTTGAGATGGTGATAGGGGGTTCCATCAAAGTCTAAATCATTACATAGAGATGGTAATTAGGGATTCAATCAAAACTAAATCATTACGTAAGACAATAATAAGGGGTAAAAGAAACCAGTTAGATAAATCAAAATTTATCCAAAAGAATGGATCAAAGCAATCTTCCAAAGGAATAATAATCAAAATCGAGCTATTCTACTCCAAGGAAAAGTTAAAGTAACCTTCAAAGGATGGGCCAAAAGATATCTATTACACAGAATCAGGAATTTTGATGATAAATACTGACATTTGAGAAATTGTGACTTCTTACTCGGGCCTAAGGCTTCATTTCTTCTGAATACCGAATTCTCGATTAGAATTCAAATTATCAAATAACGTGAATATCTGTTAATAGTCAGGTTTCTAATTATTAGATAATGGTTATATCCATTGGCAGTCAAATTTATCCTTTTACCATATAGGATTCTGGCCTTGTTAATGTATGAATTTCTGATCATCTTACCGAAGGGAACTCTGGCCTTATTATTAGATGGATTTTTGATTTTACTAAAGGGAATTAATGTCTTATTATCATATGAATTTCTAATTTTACTGCCATATGAAATGCTTGATGGATTACCAAATAGATTCCTAGACTTCATACAAAAAAAACACTAGTCCTATTGATAGATGAATTTATGATCTTATCATAAATTAAGCTTATAGTCTTCTTATTGGACAAACTTTTGATCTTTTATCGAGCTAACTAGAGATATTTACACTTGTAGCAGTAATGATTTTCCTATAAGAAGAAAATAAACAAGCAAATTGATCCAACTTGTCTAATGTTTTACTAAAAACTATTCTGGGAATTGATTTTCAAAACCAAATTTTCGAAGTTTCAAAGATCATCAAGACAACTATTTCACAATAATCTTTAGCACTTTCAAAGAAAAATGATTAATTTGAGAAAGAAATTATTTATCAAAATTGTGAAAATCATCATCAATATTTATCTTTTGTTTTTTCAAAGGAGAAGAAAGAGTCTCATATAAATTCTAAACCAGAAAAGGTCGGTCTAAAAGCATTCTGCAAGAGAATAAAAAGCAAGCAAATCTATACTTAATCAAAGATCACATATCATTTGGAATTGGACTAAAGCACTGAAGAAAGCACAAATCTTAAATAAGTCAACGAGTTCGAATACAAGATTCATTCAAGGTATCAACTACTTTGGTACAAATTTATTTGTTATTACATACAAATTTTATAGATATAAAAAAGATTAATCAGCAAGAGAATTCAATCAAGAGTTTCTAAGCAATGTCACTTCAATTATTAAGAATCAAGGTCTTGCACCTTTTTCTTAAAACCTTCAATAGCCAAAGAGTTCGTTATGTGGCGATGTACGACATCCAAAAATTTCTTAAGCTTCTTTTCCTTCCTGTGAATAGTGTTTGTGTCATCAATCGAAATAATTTGAACCTTTGTTGCGTGATCAAGCATGTTGTTGACTCCTTTGAGCGTTTTAACTCTGTCCTGCAACTCAATTACCTTTTGCTCAAGAGTGTGCTTCTCGCATCCTAATTCCTCAACTTGACTTTGGTAATTAATGAGATGTTTTGAAACATTTTCGTCCCATTTCCTTTAAAAAAGTAGGTACACTCATATTTATCGGCACCACCTAGAAACCTCTTCATCGTCCACACCTAGAGGAGGGTTCTCTAAGCAAGAAAATTTCTTCTTACCAACTAAGGACTTAGATTCGGTTAACTTTATAGGTGTAAGAGTAGGAATGCCAGATCACCTCCACTCGAAATGAGCTCTAAAGATTAGCGTGACACTTTCCACTTTTGTTAATCAACTTCAAGATCTTCAATTTTATGATGCAACCGGGCAATTTACGCATCTACCTCAGTCGTTTGATCCGGAAATCTACATTGACTAATTGAAGCTATGTTCTCTTTTAGCTCTTTAATTTCTTTGTCCTTCTCTTTGATTTTTTTTTCCTCTAAACTCGAAGTCATTTACTTCACACTTGCCTATAAATGGCTAACGCTCTCCATTATTTCATTTCGCTTTCTCATTTACGTTACTTTCCTCTTCCTCTTCTTTAATATTTCCTTAATCCTCTTTTATTCCCCTTTCTTTAATTAGCTAATCCCAGCCAAAATAAAATTTCTAAATTCAAATAAAAATTACCACAATTCCTCTCATGCAATGCTCTACAAAACTCGTGAAGGAATTAGATTGAATTAGAATATGAGTGGAGATCTCAAATTTAAAGATAGCAAATTGATGGGTTTTGTTGATTTTGGGCTTGGTATGGAAAAGAAGAGGTGAGTAGGATGACTCTCCTTACAAATTTTCATGTTCTACTTCATATGTTTGATTATTTATGATTATGGAGTTTTGTGTAATGATTTAGGTGATGTTATGATATAATGTAAGCTTATGTTCATGTAGTAATCATGATTATATGAGCAAATTATTTTGTTTGAACCCTTAATTACTATGTTTTGAAAAGTTCGTAAGCCTTAGAATGATTTGGAGTTAATTGGGTGATTGTTTGTGATGTTATAGTTTATTTGGGATTAGTTAAGTAATATAATAATGTGCATGTCAGTGGAAAATATTAACCAAACCATTTGAATGATGTTTGAAAAAGTTCTGAATAAGTTATTAACGAAGCTTAACTAGTACTTATAAATATCATTTAAAGTAAATAAATGATTTTTAAAAGCGAACATATTATTTATAAATATTATTGATGTAAAGAAATAATTTTATAAATAAAAGTGATGTTTTATAAAATAAGTGGATTTATAATATAGTATAAAAGTGATGTTTTATAGAATAAGTGATTTTATAAATAGTACGAAAGTGATATTTTATAAAGAGTATAAGGTTTTTTAAACTATTATGAAGAAGATATTTTATAAGATGGTCATAAGGTTTTTAAAATATTTATGAAAGGAATACTTAATTATAAATGTAGAGATTTAATATTTCAAAGCCTTAAATGGATTAATAAGCTAGTATTGTATTTTTATAAAATGATACGAAATTTTATAGCATGATATAAAATAATGTTTTACTCTTATTAAAACTATTGAGTAAATAAAAGTTGATTTAATAAAAATGTTTTATAAAGAAGTGATTTATTACAACCATTCAAACTAGATGCACAAGCTTTCAAGTTGAGTGGGGTTGGTCAATAAAGTGTGACTTAAGTTTTATCTAAGTAGGGTTCGGTGGATGCCCGGTAATGAGCAAAGATCGAGCGGACAACTTATAAGCATTTTCCTAGAGTTGTTCATGTTAAATTTTTTTTCTTCTTTGAGCCAGTAAACCTTAGGAGATGAGAGTAATCCGATATGCAGAAAGGATATTTTCTAAGGATTGGTCCATTCACATACCTGTTTCCAATCCTTAGTTCAAACGCAAGGTTTATAGGTGATTTGCACTAGGGTTATCCACTCAATTCTTATAGGCAAGTAATCGAGTCTGATTCTTAAGATGACTAGGACATTTACGAAGCGTGACTCCATTGTGCAAGGGAATTCCATTAGTTGAACCAAGGAACCAGATTTGAGTTCACATGAGAGGAGTCAGATGGCTGATCCTAATTTAACAAAGGAATCCTGTGAGCAAACGAAGGGTTGGATCAGACACCATGTTATTTTGGATGACCTTTACTCATTTTAAATTTTAATATTGTACAGATAAAGTTGTATGGGATAGTTTAGGGAAGGATTTCTCAACTAGTTTTATGGCAATTCGGATAATCTTCTAAGTGGCGAAATGAAACTTGCCTAGGGGAGTGTTGCAGAACACTTTGTATATTATCCTTATCCTTACTAACATTGTGCGGTTGAAGTGAGTTTGAACTCGAGAAAACCTAAGCATATGTAGGTCTTTATTTAATCATGATATAATTAATAGAGTTTCCTCCTTTGGAAATGGATTTCTTTTTAGAAGAAATGGAAAATAGAGGCTTAAGTTGTTTTGTTTATTTAAGAGTTTTAAGATTCGACGATCCAGCATATTTTATGAATTTTCCTTTTCATGGCGGGCAGTGAAATAGGGTTCCAATGTATTATGCTCATGGAGGGAGATTTTCCACTTATGCATTTTGTTCCATTTTAATATCGAACAAGCTCATTGGGGTTTATTGTTTGACATGCACATTTGACTAATGATTGGTTACCGTGCATGTCGACATAGACTCTTTTGAAAAATTTCATTTTCTTTGTATGCTTTATGTTGCTTGTTGATTGGTTGTTTGTATGTTGAGTTTATGATGGTTGGTTTTTTGTTATTGATGATTGCTGATGCTTATTGCTGTTTGATTCTGCTTGTTGTTGATTTTGTTTCTTGGTTGTATGCTTGATAGCTTGTGTGCTACTTATTGTTGCTTATCCTTGCTGATTGTATGCTTGATTTGTGTGCTAATTGTTGTTACTTATCCTTGCTTACTATGATTTGATCGTTGCTTATTATTTTCTTGCTTTTTGATTGGTTTTTGTTGTCTGCTATTGTTTGATGGTTGCTTCTATGATAATTTTAGTTTCATATAAATGTGTTCGAAGAGGGATTGCGATAGCTATCCTGAATAGATTTCATATCATTCATACCCACTCTAGGATCGAGATGTGATCTATATGAGTCCGATAGCTTTTGATGTGACTCTGAATCTGTGGTATATATTAACATCGACCCATATTGAGAGCTTAATCTCCAATTGATTTTCCTGTATGATTATAGTAGTATCGGTTACTACACTAGGTTTGTACGCAATTGAATTCTATATTAGTGCATAATCCTCTTTGTATAGTATAATTAGGCACTTGAGAGCGGAATTATAGCTATTTAAATGCTTATTTTCTTCGATTGGCATTTAAATGGTGAGAAGCTTTCTTAAGAGAGGCATGAATTTTTACGAATAGGGGTTAATGTAGGTTATTGCATATTCCCTAGTTTTGTGATGCATTCTAATTTGGAAGCTTTCCTAATGCCGATAGCATAAAGGAAGTTACTGTTGGAATTTTCTCAAATTTAAATTCAATTTTTTTCGGTCTTGTTACTTTTTCCTACTCTTGGAAATTTCAAGGATGAAATTCTTTTGAAGAGGGAAGAATTAACAACCCGCATTTTAAGAACTTGGTGTTTAAATAATTAATTTAAATATTATGTTGTTAATTAATGGAATTACCCTTGTACTCGACTTTTATAGACGAGAAAACTAGGACTCAAAACATCCGCTGTTGAGTTCGTTTTCTGACGTGAGTTAAATGAGTATAACTTGACTATGTTTAGAGTCGATGAATTTTTGGAGTGGATGGTGATTTTTGGTTGGAAAGAAATGAATTAGGCTAAGCGCGTTACCTGCCTATAAGCGGCTAACCCTCTCCATTATTTCATTTCACTTTCTCACTTATGTTACTTTCCTCTTCCTCTTCTCTAATCTTTTCCTAATCCTCTCTTAATCCCCTTTCTTTAATTAGCTAATCCTAGCCAAAATAAAATTCCTAAATTAAAATAAAAGTCACCATAATTCCTCTCATGTAATTTTCTACAAAAGCTATAAAGAAATTAGCTTGAATCAGAATATGGGCGGAGATCTCAAATTTAAAGAGAGAAAAATGATGGGTCCTGTTGATTTTGGGCCTAGTTTGGAGAAGAATAGGCGAGTGGGATGATTCTCCTTACAAATATACATGTTTTACTTCATATATTTCACTATTTATCATTATGAAGTTATGTGTAATGGTTTAGGGGATGCTATGATATTATTAAGGCTTACGTGCATGTAGTATTCATTATTATATGAGCTAATTATTTGTTTGAACCCTTATTTACTATGCTTTGAAATGCTGGTAAGCCCTAGAATTGATTTGGAGGTGATTGTTCGTGATGTTATAGTTTGATTTGGGATTAATTAACAAACATAATGATGCACGTCTTTGGAAAACATTAATTAAACCATTCAAATGATGTTTGGAAAAGTTAGTAAGCTAACTAAATGATTAATGAAGTAACCCTGAGAGAATAGAAAAGGAATAAAAACTCTCTTCAATGACAGAGGCTGATTTGATTGCCTTGGCAGAATAACAGGAGATCATCAGCAAAACAAAGGTGAGTCAGATCCAGCTTAGCACATCTCGGGTGGTCTTCCATTGCTAAAAGCATTGGCAAGGATCCTGGAAATTCAATAGCAAGACCAAACGGATAGAGGGAAAGTGGATCCCTAAATAGCCCTCAGGCCCCCCCATTGATTGACTAGTACTTATAAATATTATTTAAAGTAAAGAAATGATTTTTACAGGAGAATGGATTATTTTGTAAATATTATTTATGTAAAGAAATAATTTTATAAATAAAAATGATGTTTTATGAAATAAGCGAGTATATACAATAGTATAAAAGTAGTGATTTTATAAAATAGTGCGAAAGTGATATTTTATAAAGGAGTATAAGATCTTATAATATAATATGAAGAAGATATTTCCTAAGATGGTTATAAGGTTTTATAAAATATTTAAAAAAGGAATAATTAATTATAAATGAAGTCTAGTATTTCAAAGGATTAAATGGACTAGTATTGTATTTTTATAAAATGATATGAGATTTTATAAAATAATATAAAAGGATGTTTTACTTTTATTGAAAAGATTTAGTAAATAAAAGTAAGATTAAATTTAAATAATAATTGAATTATTTACTCAAATATACGTGTATGTATATATGGACGAGTATGCATTTGTATATGTGTATTTAAAGTAGTACAATGACCAAGATAATTCTTGTATTGTAGCAAGAATCATTGTATGTAGTTATTCATATATATGCATATAAGTGAATTATATGTGTGTGTGTCCACATTTGTATATAAAATGTATTGAGCATCTCAAGTAACTATAGTGATTATCACATGTGCTAAGTTATGTGAGAAGGTACCAGGTCGAGTAATCACTTCGTTGAAGGCTGAAACAGTATTTATGTAATTGAATATGTGGTTGTGTATTCGTATATGTATGAATATACGTAATTGGGTGTATGGACGTACATGTAGTGCAACTATAACGACCCAAAATTTCAGTCATTTGAAATTTGTAACGACCCAGAATTTTTATTAATTAAAATTTGAATATTTAATTAATTTTAAATATTAATAAGTGAAATTTATAAGTCGAATAAATTTTATTTTGAATTATTGGATTTAATTGGATAATTAAATCGATAATTTAATATGTTAAATTATGGAAATAATTAAAAATTGAGTTAAATATGATTGTAAATGATTTGTAAAATTTTATTTTATCATATTGAAGTTAGAATGATATTTTAGAATTTTTAAAATCGAATTAAAAGTTTATTTGTAAAAATTGAATATTTTAATATTTAATTATCGACTGTAAAATAGCCAAATTTTGAACAGTCTCAGAATTGAACGAAACCAGTTCCATTGGATCCGTAATAGTTAGTTATTACCGGATTTCAATTTTCGTGTCAATCGGAGTTATTGTTTGATTTTGGCAGCTCGAAACGCATCGAATTATTTTTAATTTAAATTTGGCGAGTCAAAATAGCCATTTTTCAAAAAGTCTCGGATTTCGACGAAACCAGTTTCATCGGATCCGTAATGTGATATTATTGTAAGGTTTCAAATTTCAAGTCAATTGGATTTACCGTTTGTCCGGTACGAATTAAAACGCCTAGAAATCGATTTAAATCGGTTTAATTTAAATTGAGCGTTTACCGCCATAATTCGCACAGATGTCCGAATTAGCTTCCGAAACCTGTTCCATTGTGTCCGGAACGCGGGATAAACCCTAGGAATGTCAGTTTCGGCGCGTAAATCGGAGTTCGGAATTTCCGGATGAATAGTGTCGATCGATTTTCCTATAAATACACCCCCTACCCATCATAATTAAAAAATAAAAATAAAAACCTAATTATAAAACCCTAGCCTCCACTACCCCAATGGATGGCCAGAAATCATTCTCCTTTCCCCCTCAATCTCTCTCAATCTACAAAGATTTAGCCAAGGTGTTCAACACGAAAGTCGTAGAGCTCGACGAGAGCTTTAATTTCATACGGAGATGATCGAAAATGGTGCAACGTAGAGGGAGATAGATGGGGCCGTTCTCTACAGCTGCGCACGCATTCCTAGGAGGAGGAGGGGGCCGAGTTGGCCAGGGTTATGGCCGAGTATGGAGTTTGTCATGCTCTTCGAAACGCAAGTCTCCGATCGTGTTCAAATTGAGTGTGGTGATCGAAAAATGTAAACCTAATTTAGGGTGATGGGTTCAATTTGTTACGGCCTCAACCTGTAGAGGAGTAACGTGGGAGAAGATGAGGGGATGGAGGGCCGTGATCAGGTTGGAGATGGATCCTGTGGCTGAAAATGGTTGTAGTTTAAAATTGATTAAAAGTTGTGTGATTTATGTTTATAAAATTCGAGTAAACTTCAAAAATTCATAACTTTTTCATACGAGGTCGAAAAAATGCAAACTCAGTTGCGTTGGAATCGTATGGACGAGCACTACGCGATGGAATTGGATTGGAGTCGTTTGGAGTTAGTGAGAATTTTGGGTAAAATTAAACGCGCGTTTAATTTTATTCGAAATAAATCGCTAAAACGGAAATAAAATCAAGGTGAGAACTTCTCACTCAATCGAATCGATTTCGATTTTATTTTAAATAGTTAGATTTAAAATATTTGAATGCATGATTGAATGATGATTGTATCTATTGATTGTTAAAATAGACATTATGCGCCGTTAGTAAGCGGATGTTATTTATTAAAAACATATACCGCGAATATTTCATAAACAGTGAAATTGGTATTATATATAATATCAATATATATATTGGCATATGTATATATTGCAGTTGTTGATTTCCCGTATTTTTTAGCGGATGAGACCCTATTACGCCGTTATTAAGCGGATAATATTTATTAAAAACATATACCGCGATAATTTCGTACTGGAGCGAAATTGGTATTGTGCTAATGTTTTTGGATGCAGGAAAACAGGTTGGAGGGATCCAACTGGATTCCTCAACGGTTTTTATTTGATTTCAGATATTTTGATATTTGATGGATTATCATATCGATATATGATATCATTGTAGTCGTGATTGACTATTTGATGTGTAGCATCATTGGACCCAGATTTTGGGATTTTAAAATGATTTTTAAAGTGATTTTTGAAAATATACTATATTTTTTGAATTGATCCATTTTAAATAAATAAACGTTATAATTTTTCATGTTATAAAAACTATGATTTTTGAGAAATATAGTTAAAGATTGATTTTTGAGAAATATGAAGTAATAATGTTATAAAATAGTTTAAATTGGGATTTTTTTGGATTTATTATAAAAAGTGAAAATATAGGATTTATAAAATTTAATTATTTTATAAATCAAGAGAATGATGAAATTATAAAGGGATTTAAAGACGTTTTAAAGAATAATATAAATTGATTTATATTAAGAGATTTATAAATGGATATTTATAAATTGAAATATAGACATTATAAAACGAGTTTTTATAAGTGTTTGAATTAAGTGAAAATGAATTTCATAAATGAATGAAATTTATAGAAGTATAAACGGTGAAGTTATAAATGAAATTTATAAATAGTAAGATTTATAAATTTGGTGAAATTATTTGAAGAATAGATTGGTTAAATAAATGGATCTTATAAGTTATAGGATATATAAATTGGAAAGTCTTTAAAAGAACGATTTGGTAAAATAATCATTTTATAAGTAATTAATTCATAATATGAACTTTTAGTTTATAATTGAGTTATAAACTGGAATAGGTTAATAAAAGAATTTATAAAAAAAAGAAGTTTTTATAAATAAATAGAAATGGAATTTATAAACGTTGTTTTATAAATCCGCAAACAACTTATTTTGATAAGTTAATTGTTATGACTTATAAACGGAGTTATATTCACGTTTTAGACAGTGAATAATCCTTTGAAATAAAATGCATAGAATTGATGAAATTTGTTAATGAAGTATATTCACGTTTTTGAATAGTGAATAATACGTTAAAGAAAATGTTTAGATGTGATGTTTTAAATAGAATTAAAACGATCTAACGATGTTTTTAAACATGTTGAGATTCGAAACCATAGATTTCAACATTTATTGTTGAAATAGATGTTTCGAGAAATAAAAGGGAATGGTGGACTATAACACTGTTGTTATAGTAAATAATTTCCGAAAGGAAATGTTTTGTATAGTATTGGGATTTATATATCTATTTTTAATTTCGAATCCCTATACTAGTGATTTTGGGTTGTCGTAACGATGTTTTACGTAACATTCGTTTTGGCCCAAATAAATATGTTTAAGAGAATGATTTCCTTAAAGAATGAATTATATACTTAATTCGATTTAAGTATATTGAATATTTTCCAAGGTTGAAAATGAAAAGATTTGTGAATTACTTATGAATAAATAAGTATGGAAATGTTTTTCCAATATGAAGTGAATAATTAGAATTTATCTTTTTGAAGATAAATTGAAATCGTATATGCATGAATATTTTGGAATATAAATTCACTAAGGAATTTATAAAAGAAAGTGGGATTGGTTTAGAAAAATAAATATTGATTTATTTTTTTGAAGTGTTGAAATTAGATATCTTGTAAAGATATTTTGGAAAAATAAATAATTTGAGAAATTATTTGGAATCTGGTGATGTTGTGCATATCCATTGATAGTTCAATAGCCGACTATCAATATTTCCTTTTGAATGGGTATTTGATGTGATTTGATTGAATTTGAATGCCACACTTATTTTTGAATAAGCGCTCACTATTCGGGTTAACCGGGAAAGGACCATGGGGTCGTATAACCCATTCCGAATATGTGATACGTCGTTGTGAATTGCATTTGAAGATCGGTGTTGAAGACCGGATATTTGCGAAAGCGATAGGATGACCTGTCGATTGACTCTGCACCGAGTAGCTACGGTATTGAGTTCTCCATATGTGATGGTGAATCCGATCAGGATTGTGGATATCCGGATTGCAAGGACTTCTTTGTAAGTGCCTTCGGTTTTGTTCGATCCCGGAACAGACTTGTATGGATTGTATGCCTGACATTACAAGTTGAGATATAAAGCCGATTTCTTTCAAATATATTTCTGTTGGTGGCGGAGAATTTATTCTTTTAGCTTAACACCCTTCTCTGAGACGTACGAGCTCAGAGGTTATATAGTTGAAGTTATCAGCGATATATTCCCAATTTGGTAATGTGACATGCTGAGTGATGCTGAAATGATCATTGTGTTGATTATTTATGATAGGATCATTTGTTTGATCGTCTATCTTGGTGATCATTGTGTTGATCATTTGTAGACCCAAAGCATGGCTTTTGTATAAAGTATGTTTTTGTGGACGTGAATTCGTCGAGCCTCACATCCCGGAAATGGTCAAAACAGGAAAAATGCAGCAAGGTTATGAGGGGTAGCGCCCTTTAGGATATGTGCATTTCCTTCTGGAAAAGGGTGGTATCATGGTATGGAGCCCAGATACTTACTCATGTTGAAACACTTTATTATTATGATTGTGTGAATTGATTACGAGCGCTCGGTGATAAAGGTCCCAAAGGACCGGGGGATGGCATATTCGGTCAGTTGTTACTCAGTTAGGGGTAACCCGGCCTTGTGTTGGTAGAGATCCGGTTTGGTTCTCGGGGATGTCCATCCAGAGGCATTCTCATGTGGCAATGGGAAGTTCCTTGGCCTGACCATTTGTTGGAAATCCAAAGAAACAATACGAGACTTGTACGGTATTAGTTGTAGAACCTGCTATGGAATGTGGCGGTAACCTGCTATTGAACATAGTTAGCTATAGTAGGCATACGATAATGGTCGTATGTTGGCTAAGATTTATATTCTACTTCCGAAATAATTTTTCCTACATTATGCACTAGTAATAATATCAAATGTTATTTTAAATGTGTATCAAGCATCTTTGACTATCATAAGGAGAAATCTCCTCCGATTCTGCGTTTGCATGTGTGTGTGTGTGCGGGAGGCCTTATGGTAGTCTCATTTTTAAAAGCATTGCGAATTGAATTTAAAAATATTCCTCTATTTTGATTTTAAAGTTAAGTAAACTGTTTTGAGTTCTCACACCAGTCACATGACTGACTCGGAGTTTATTGTTTTCCTTCCTAAACTCTAGGTGCCCACCAATTTTCCACACGGGCAGTTAAGAGTTAGGTTTATCAGGATATTCTGGATATTCAGGAGTTGCTGGAGGCAAGCTGGATGGCATGGCGTATTATTAGTATATAGTATCTCTTTTTCCGCTGCATTATTGTTGTTGTAAGATGTTGTACACTCTGATGATATGATGTAATGAAATGTAAAGTAATAACTGATATAGTTCTTTATTTAAAGATTATTCATTTATTATTATATGTTGTTCCGCTGCGATTGTGAGATTCTGATGTTGTTCTGTTGTTTCCTTTCTTTCCCGTTCTATTTTAAAATTCTCTATTTTCTTTTGTCTTTTCTCTATTTTAAAATTTTCTCTATTTTCTATCTTCTTATTTCTTCTTCTGTCTTTCTTTTTCTTAAAAACCATAACATTCCGTGTTTCCGGCCTTCGATTTCTCGGCAGTCGATATAATGAGTATCGATGTTGAATTTTCGAAAGTCGAAAATTTTCGGGGCGTTACATTTGGTATCAGAGCATATGGTTAAGCGACAACCATGGTTCTGTTGGGTATTACTCATTAGAGATAGAGTCAGTAGTACTCTAGAATGAGTTT
Organism: Allium cepa; assembly: GCA_030765085.1. Lineage (NCBI taxonomy): Eukaryota > Viridiplantae > Streptophyta > Magnoliopsida > Asparagales > Amaryllidaceae > Allium > Allium cepa. Next base: position 31,168,190 of record CM060938.1, on the reverse strand, counting down.
GAGTGTAATAATAGCTATGAGAGCGTATTTGTTAGTGAATATAAAATTGTTTTATATTGTGATGATTGGTTTGTTGAGTGGCATATGAACCTTCGTCAGCGCAGCCTCGAAACTGAATCGAAGGGGTTTCTAAACACTTGAATAGAACAATTCGGCACAGTATTGTTTTAAATTGGGTGAATGAAATAATTTTACCTTGATTATATTTTTATATATAAAGAAATAATTTTTCAGAATTATTAAAGTGTATATAAGTTGATTGTTAGGTTGTTTGAATAATTTAAATTAAAGGATAATTGTATAAGTAAAAAAAAAAGAATTATAAGAATTGAATTATAATTAAAGTGATCTACAATTGTGAAATAAACTTATATATATAAGAAGTGAAACTATATGGATATATTATGAATATGAGTTGTAAATGAAATTCAACTGTTGTAATTGAATTGAATGAATCAATTGAATGTGAATTAAGTTGATAAGGAATAATGAATATAAGTGTTAATTCATTAAAATCTAATGTTATTGGAAGTTGAATAAATTGAATGGAAGTCAATTTAATTAAAGGTGTAAAACCAAAATGAATATAAGCAAAGGAATTTGGTTGTAATTAATATACATTGGTTGTTATTTGATTGTTGGTTGATTGTTTATAATTCATTAAGTATTAATGAAAGTGAATTAGCGAAATTGAAAGCTATGTAATTGAAATTCAATTGGAAGTTAGTGAATCTTAAATAGAATTGAATTTGATTTGGAAGTGAACCAACTTGAATATGAATTAGTGAATATGAACTAATTGAAAATGAATGTTAGTAAGAACATCCACTATTAATGAATCAAATGTGATTAAAGTGAAAACCAATTCATTGTATATGAGTGAGAATATGAATATTATTGGTTATGAATGATAGTTGGTTGATGTTTGCATTTGTTGTTTGTTTACATTTGCTATGTTAGCATATATAGTTATTATGTTGCTATATGTTGTATATCGATACTATTTCCATACATGCATGATTCTCATGTTGTTTGTTGAGTTTAGTAGGTGCGGATCGCGTTTGCTTCGCATTTGGAGCTCGCTTTCGCGCTATATTAGCCGTATATGCTTGCTAGTAAAATATAAGGTACATATCTCGGATTAAATATCGTACTTTTACATTTTTTCCCTGCGGGATGCCTCATTACTTGATGAGATGTATATTTGTGATATATATACTGTCATTTTTTTTTCGGATCGAGCCGCGCAAAGGAGACTATGGCGAATTTTTCCGAAAATTTAAGGCGTTAGAAAAATTTGAGAAAAATTGGAAAATGTTGAAAACTTTAATTTTGATTTGGAATTGAAAGTTAAACAATAGTGGTTGTTTTTGAAAAGATAACTAAGTATGATTTGAAAACTTAGTAAAGTATTATAAGAAGTTTAACTATGAATTTTGGGAAAATTAATAGATTCTGTAACTTTTCTTACTTGTAATTTCGAGGACGAAATTCTTTTAAGGGGGAAAGATTGTAACGACCCAGAATTTTTATTAATTAAAATTTGAATATTTAATTAATTTAAAATATTAATAAGTGAAATTTATAAGTCGAATAAATTTTATTTTGAATTATTGGATTTAATTGGATAATTAAATCGATAATTTAATATGTTAAATTATGGAAATAATTAAAAATTGAGTTAAATATGATTGTAAATGATTTGTAAAATTTTATTTTATCATATTGAAGTTAGAATGATATTTTAGAACTTTTAAAATCGAATTAAAAGTTTATTTGTAAAAATTGAATATTTTAATATTTAATTATCGACTGAAAAATAGCCAATTTTTGAACAGTCTCAGAATTGAACGAAACTAGTTCCATTGGATCCGTAATAGTTAGTTATTACCGGATTTCAATTTTCGTGTCAATCGGAGTTATCGTTTGATCGTCGCAGCTCGAAACGCATCGAATTATTTTTAATTTAAATTTGGCGAGTCAAAATAGCCATTTTTCAAAAAGTCTCGGATTTCGACGAAACCAGTTTCATCGGATCCGTAATGTGATATTATTGTAAGGTTTCAAATTTCAAGTCAATTGGATTTACCGTTTGTCCGGTACGAATTAAAACGCCTAGAAATCGATTTAAATCGGTTTAATTTAAATTGAGCGTTTACAGCCATAACTCGCACAGATGTCCGAATTAGCTTCCGAAACCTATTCCATTGTGTCCGGAACGCAGGATAAACCCTAGGAATGTCAGTTTCGGCGCGTAAATCGAAGTTCGGAATTTCCGGATGAATAGTGTCGATCGATTTTCCTATAAATACACCCCCTACCCTTCATAATTAAAAAAATAAAATAAAAACCTAATTATAAAACCCTAGCCGCCACTACCCCAATGGATGGCCAGAAATCATTCTCCTTTCCCCCTCAATCTCTCTCAATCTACAAAGATTTAGCCAAGGTGTTCAACACGAAAGTCGTAGAGCTCGACGAGAGCTTTAATTTCATACGGAGATGATCGAAAATGGTGCAACGTAGAGGGAGATAGATGGGGCCGTTCTCTACAGCTGCGCATGCATTCCTAGGAGGAGGAGGGGGCCGAGTTGGCCAGGGTTATGGCCGAGTATGGAGTTTGTCATGCTCTTCGAAACGCAAGTCTCCGATCGTGTTCAAATTGAGTGTGGTGATCGAAAAATGTAAACCTAATTTAGGGTGATGGGTTCAATTTGTTACGGCCTCAACCTGTAGAGGAGTAACGTGGGAGAAGATGAGGGGATGGAGGGCTGTTATCAGGTTGGAGATGGATCCTGTGGCTGAAAATGGTTGTAGTTTAAAATTGATTAAAAGTTGTGTGATTTATGTTTATAAAATTCGAGTAAACTTCAAAAATTCATAACTTTTTCATACGAGGTCGAAAAAATGCAAACTCAGTTGCGTTGGAATCGTATAGACGAGCACTACGCGATGAAATTAGATTGGAGTCGTTTGGAGTTAGTGAGAATTTTGGGTAAAATTAAACGCGCGTTTAATTTTATTCGAAATAAATCGCTAAAACGGAAATAAAATCAAGGTGAGAACTTCTCACTCAATCGAATCAGTTTCGATTTTATTTTAAATAGTTAGATTTAAAATATTTGAATGCATGATTGAATGATGATTGTATCTATTGATTGTTAAAATAGACATTATGCGCCGTTAGTAAGCGGATGTTATTTATTAAAAACATATACCGCGAATATTTCATAAACAGTGAAATTGGTATTATATATAATATCAATATATATATATTGGCATATGTATATATTGCAGTTGTTGATTTCCCGTATTTTTTAGCGGATGAGACCCTATTACGCCGTTATTAAGCGGATAATATTTATTAAAAACATATACCGCGATAATTTCGTACTGGAGCGAAATTGGTATTGTGCTAATGTTTTTGGATGCAGGAAAACAGGTTGGAGGGATCCAACTGGATTCCTCAACAGTTTTTATTTGATTTCAGATATTTTGATATTTGATGGATTATCATATCGATATATGATATCATTGTAGTCGTGATTGACTATTTGATGTGTAGCATCATTGGACCCAGATTTTGGGATTTTAAAATGATTTTTAAAGTGATTTTTGAAAATATACTATATTTTTGGAATTGATCCATTTTAAATAAATAAACGTTATAATTTTTCATGTTATAAAAACTATGATTTTTGAGAAATATAGTTAAAGATTGATTTTTGAGAAATATGAAGTAATGATGTTATAAAATAGTTTAAATTGGGATTTTTTTGGATTTATTATAAAAAGTGAAAATATAGGATTTATAAAATTTAATTATTTTATAAATCAAGAGAATGATGAAATTATAAAGGGATTTAAAGACGTTTTAAAGAATAATATAAATTGATTTATATTAAGAGATTTATAAATGGATATTTATAAATTGAAATATAGACATTATAAAACGAGTTTTTATAAGTGTTTGAATTAAGTGAAAATGAATTTCGTAAATGAATGAAATTTATAGAAGTATAAACGGTGAAGTTATAAATGAAATTTATAAATAGTAAGATTTATAAATTTGGTGAAATTATTTGAAGAATAGATTGGTTAAATAAATGGATCTTATAAGTTATAAGATTTATAAATTGGAAAGTCTTTAAAAGAACGATTTGGTAAAATAATCGTTTTATAAGTAATTAACTTATAATATGAACTTTTAGTTTATAATTGAGTTATAAACTGGAATAGGTTAATAAAAGAATTTATATAAAAAAGAAGTTTTTATAAATAAATAGAAATGGAATTTATAAACGTTGTTTTATAAATCCGCAAACAACTTATTTTGATAAGTTAATTGTTATGACTTATAAATGGAGTTATATTCACGTTTTAGACAGTGAATAATCCTTTGAAATAAAATGCATAGAATTGATGAAATTTGTTAATGAAGTATATTCACGTTTTTGAATAGTGAATAATACGTTAAAGAAAATGTTTAGATGTGATGTTTTAAATAGAATTAAAACGATCTAACGATGTTTTTAAACATGTTGAGATTCGAAACCATAGATTTCAACATTTATTGTTGAAATAGATGTTTCGAGAAATAAAAGGGAATGGTGGACTATAACACTGTTGTTATAGTAAATAATTTCCGAAAGGAAATGTTTTGTATAGTATTGGGATTTATATATCTATTTTTAATTTCGAATCCCTATACTAGTGATTTTGGGTTGTCGTAACGATGTTTTACGTAACATTCGTTTTGGCCCAAATAAATATGTTTAAGAGAATGATTTTCTTAAAGAATGAATTATATACTTAATTCGATTTAAGTATATTGAATATTTTCCAAGGTTGAAAATGAAAAGATTTGTGAATTACTTATGAATAAATAAGTATGGAAATGTTTTTCCAATATGAAGTGAATAATTAGAATTTATCTTTTTGAAGATAAATTGAAATGATAAATTGAAATCGTATAGGCATGAATATTTTGGAATATAAATTCACTAAGGAATTTATAAAAGAAAGTGGGATTGGTTTAGAAAAATAAATATTGATTTATTTTTTTGAAGTGTTGAAATTAGATATCTTGTAAAGATATTTTGGAAAAATAAATAATTTGAGAAATTATTTGGAATCTGGTGATGTTGTGCATATCCATTGATAGTTCAATAGCCGACTATCTATATTTCCTTTTGAATGGGTATTTGATGTGATTTGATTGAATTTGAATGCCACACTTATTTTTGAATAAGCGCTCACTATTCGGGTTAACCGGGAAAGGACCATGGGGTCGTATAACCCATTCCGAATATGTGATACGTCGTTGTGAATTGCATTTGAAGATCGGTGTTGAAGACCGGATATTTGCGAAAGCGATAGGATGACCTGTCGATTGACTCTGCACCGAGTAGCTACGGTATTGAGTTCTCCATATGTGATGGTGAATCCGATCAGGATTGTGGATATCCGGATTGCAAGGACTTCTTTGTAAGTGCCTTCGGTTTTGTTCGATCCCGGAACAGACTTGTATGGATTGTATGCCTGACATTACAAGTTGAGATATAAAGCCGATTTCTTTCAAATATATTTCTGTTGGTGGCGGAGAATTTATTCTTTTAGCTTAACACCCTTCTCTGAGACGTACGAGCTCAGAGGTTATATAGTTGAAGTTATCAGCGATATATTCCCAATTTGGTAATGTGACATGCTGAGTGATGCTGAAATGATCATTGTGTTGATTATTTATGATAGGATCATTTGTTTGATCGTCTATCTTGGTGATCATTGTGTTGATCATTTGTTGACCCAAAGCATGGCTTTTGTATAAAGTATGTTTTTGTGGACGTGAATTCGTCGAGCCTCACATCCCGGAAATGGTCAAAACAGGAAAGATGCAGCAAGGTTATGAGGGGTAGCGCCCTTTAGGATATGTGCATTTCCTTCTGGAAAAGGGTGGTATCATGGTATGGAGCCCAGATACTTACTCATGTTGAAACACTTTATTATTATGATTGTGTGAATTGATTACGAGCGCTCGGTGATAAAGGTCCCAAAGGACCGGGGGATGGCATATTCGGTCAGTTGTTACTCAGTTAGGGGTAACCCGGCCTTGTGTTGGTAGAGATCCGGTTTGGTTCTCGGAGATGTCCATCCAGAGGCATTCTCATGTGGCAATGGGAAGTTCCTTGGCCTGACCATTTGTTGGAAATCCAAAGAAACAATACGAGACTTGTACGGTATTAGTTGTAGAACCTGCTATGGAATGTGGCGGTAACCTGCTATTGAACATAGTTAGCTATAGTAGGCATACGATAATGGTCGTATGTTGGCTAAGATTTATATTCTACTTCTGAAATAATTTTTCCTACATTATGCACTAGTAATAATATCAAATGTTATTTTAAATGCGTATCAAGCATCTCTGACTATCATAAGGAGAAATCTCCTCCGATTCTGCGTTTGCATGTGTGTGTGTGCGGGAGGCCTTATGGTAGTCTCATTTTTAAAAGCATTGCGAATTGAATTTAAAAATATTCCTCTATTTTGATTTTAAAGTTAAGTAAACTGTTTTGAGTTCTCACACCAGTCACATGATTGACTCAGAGTTTATTGTTTTCCTTCCTAAACTCTGGGTGCCCACCAATTTTCCACACGGGCAGTTAAGAGTTAGGTTTATCAGGATATTCTGGATATTCAGGAGTTGCTGGAGGCAAGCTGGATGGCATGGCGTATTATTAGTATATAGTATCTCTTTTTTCGCTGCATTGTTGTTGTTGTAAGATGTTGTACACTCTGATGATATGATGTAATGAAATGAAATGTAAAGTAATAACTGATATAGTTCTTTGTTTAAAGATTATTCATTTATTATTATATGTTGTTCCGCTGCGATTGTGAGATTCTGATGTTGTTCTGTTGTTTCCTTTCTTTCCCGTTATATTTTAAAATTCTCTATTTTCTTTTGTCTTTTCTCTATTTTAAAATTTTCTCTATTTTCTATCTTCTTATTTCTTCTTCTGTCTTTCTTTTTCTTAAAAACCATAACATTCAGTGTTTCCGGCCTTCGATTTCTCGGCAGTCGATATAGTGAGTATCGATGTTGAATTTTCGAAAGTCGAAAATTTTCGGGGCGTTACAAAATTCATATATTTAATTGATTTTAAATATTCACAAGTTAATTTTATAAGTTGATTAACTTATATTTGGAATATCTGGATTTAATGGGATAATTAAATTATTAATTTAATATTTGAAATTGTGTAAATAATTGGAATTTGAATTTAATGTGAATGAAAATGATTTATAAAGTTGAATTAAATTCTATTTGAATTAGAATGATGTTAGAGAACTTTTGAAATTGACTTGAAAGTAAATCCATAGAAATTGAATATTTTAATATCTAATTAACGTGTAAAAATAGTCATTGTTGATACAGTCTTGGATTTCGACGAAACTAGTTTCATTGGATCCATGTTGTTATATTATTATAGGATTTCAAATTTCGTGTCAATTAGATTTACGGTTTATTCGCGGCAAACTAAAACTTGTAGTAATTTGTTTAAGTGAATTTTAATTTTAAATGAGTCGATTCGAAAACCTATCTTTCAAATACGATCTAATTGGCTCTCGATATATATTCCATTGTGTTCGGAATAGGGATAAAAAATTATAAATGCCAGGCGGCACGTTTCTTTTGTAGTTCGGAGAAAATCCGGATGAATAGTGCGCAGAAATTTTCTATAAAAGGTCACGTTTTTAATTCTATTTGCCAAAACCCTTATCTAGCTAGGGTTAGCCGCCACCTTATTTTCAATGGCCAAATTTTCTAAATTTTCTTCCTCTCTTTTCTCTCGATCCGTCAACCGATTCGAGAAACTTCCTAAAGCAAAAACGTAGAGGGCGATGAGATCTCTCAAATCAACGGTGATGATCGAAAATAACGTGATAGATCGATGACAAATCGAGCTCGAACGTTCGTCATTCACATGCATTTTTCCATGCAATGGAGTGACCGAATACGACCAGTTTTCTGGTGGTGGCGTGTCTCGAGACAAGCTTCATTTTGGTGGTACTCGATCGTTGTCTAGCTGGTCGTGGAGGCATTGGAAATTGGTGGTAGGAGGCGGCTCTATGGGTTGTTGCGTGCGTTCATTGACCTTGGGGGGAGAAGAAGAATAGAACGTGGCCCAGATGTGATCAAGAGAAATCAACAGCCGAGATTTGAAAGAGGGTTTAAAATAAAATAAAACTGTAAATTTATATATAAAATCGTGTAATCCTTAAAACGTCACAACTTCTTCATATGAGGTCCGTTTTTGACAAAAAAAGTTGCGTTGGGTTCATATTGACGAGCACTACATTATAGATCTAGTTTGGAGTTGAATGGAGCTAGTGTAAATTTTGGGTAAAATTAAACGGCTGTTTAATTTTATCCGAAATAAAACACTGCAATGTTATTGGAACCAAAGTGAGTACAACTCACTCTTTCTGACTCACTGGTATTTTTATATGAGTGAGGAATAATTTATTTTATGCTTATTGATGATTGTATGGATGATATATGATATATTATCTATATATTGATTGATATTTGGATATATTCCTGCCTATTAGAGCAGATGAGACCCTATACGTTCCGTGTATGAGCGGATGAGTCATTGTACGCGCGTCTGCCTCGAAGCGGACATTGTACACATATTCTAATATGTATATTTGTTGCAGGTGACATGTTGGAGGGATATACCTGGATTTCTCACTAGTATTGGTTTTATTTACAGATATTGTGATACATGTTGTTATCATATGATATATGATGTTTCGTATGCCGTGATTGATGCGTTTGGTGCTGTTGCAGCATTAGGCCTATTTTTAATAATTTAAAAATGTTAAAGTGATGATTTCAAATTAAAAAGGATTTTCAAGTGATTTTGAAAATATATGTTTTGTTGAATTTTAAATTGTTAAGAAAATGAATTTATTTTAAATAAATAAAGGTTATAATTTTTATGTTGTAAAAATTATGATTTTTGAGAAATATAATCGAAGTGTGATTTTTGAAATATGGAGTTAACTATCTTGTAAATGGTTTAAATTGAGATTTTTTAAATTATTATAAATGGTTTATATATAAGATTTATGAAATTTATATTTTTATAAATCAAATACCGTGATTACAAAGATTTTATAAGTGTTAAAATGAAGTTATAATTGAATCTTATAAGTAATAAGATTTACAGATATATGAACTGATGAAGTTATAAAAGGAATGACTTTGTAAATAAAGAGATTTATAAGTAATTGACTTATAATTTGTATTTTGACACATAAAAGAGATATAAATAAGATTGGTTATAAAAGGATTTTTGAAATAGTAGTTTTAATAAAATATATATGGAATTTATAAACATTGTTTTATAAATCCGAAATCAATTGATTTTGATAAGTTAATTATGGAGGCTTATTAAAGGAATTTCATCCACGATTTTGGACAGTGGATCATCCTTTAAAAATGTGTAGAAATATTGGCTTTGGATAAATGTATTATATTCATGATTTTGAACAGTGAATAATCTTTAAAGTTAAATGAACGTTTTGAAAAGTGACATTGTTAAATAGAGTTAAATAGTTTGAAGATATTTTAAAATGTGTTATCGAGTACATAGATTTCAACATTCATTGTGGAATAGACGTTTTCGGGAAATAAGAAAATGATGGACTATAACACTGTTGTTATAGTAAATGATTTTTGAAAGGAGATGTTTTGTATGATATACGAGATTTATATATCTATCTAATTTTCGAATTTCTATACTAATGATTTTAGGTTGTCGTAACGATGTTTTACGCAACATTCGTTTTGGCCCAAATAAATATGTTTAAGAGAATGTTTTCCTTAAAACATAATATATATATATATATATGTATATGTATATATGTATATATGTATATATACTTAATCCTGATTTAAGTATATGTAATATTTTCTAAGTGTTGAAAATAAATTGATTTGTGAATTACATATTATTAAATAAGTATATGGAAATGTTTTCCATTATTCAAATATTGAAATGGTTTTGAGGTTATATCTTTTTAAAGATAATTTGAAGTGAATATTTGGCAAGTGATTTAATTAATAAAAGATTAATTAAAATGGCCTAGTGATTGCATATGGTGCTAAATACTTGTTTTTTTGCTTTGATAGTTAAATAATCAACTATCAAATTTTGCCATTTTAGTTCCTCGACTTGATGTAGGAACTATTTAGTCATACACTTAGTACGTAGCCATCTGTGTAGGCTTGATTATCGTTTGTGTTGAGGATGTTGATTCGTGTAGTGCAGAGTGTTACTCCAATCTATCGAGCTTCCTTCTTAGCTGAAGGATAGAAAGTTGAAAGTTGGAGACATGATAAGTCTATGAGTCTTAGTTTCCGTGTGAGGTTGGGAAATGCTTTTGCGTTGTTGGTGCGAAGAGACCAGTATCGGTTTATCCAAAAACCACCTCGGACCAATATTTATGCGGCGATTGTGCAGGTTGGTTGTGATGACATTGATATTAGGATTTTCATAGTGCAGGACTGCTTGTTGATTATTTGGGGTTAAAATCCCAATATACATCCAGTTGCAGTAGTCTCTTCGTTATGAAATATCCAATGCAAGGATCATTCACTACTAATCTTAAGGATTTTCTGATAGGATGTGGTAGGAAAATACCTTCGGTTTTTCCTGTTCCAGGACAAGTTGTATGGATGTTTGTCTGACATTGCATTTCTAAAGATTACTACATTGGTTTTTACAAACGTACAATAGTGGTGGCAGAGAAGGCAACTTCTCTTAACTTAACACCCTCCTTGAGACGTATGAGCTTATGGGTTGTATTTTTGTGAAAGGCAATTAGTGGTCGAAGGAAGTGGTCTTGTGGCATTTAAAGTGATGTGATTTGTGATATGTGAAAGGTAATCGTTACCTTAGTCCTCATCAATCAAAAATGACCAAAACAGGGTTAGATGTAGCAGGGCTAAGTGGGTCGCTCCCATTAGGATATGATCAGCCTCTTCTAGATATATTTCTTTCCACGATGACATTCTGGATGTAAATTATTGTGGTTTTTATGCTATGAGGGCCCTCGAAAAAGGTCGGTAACGACCAGAGGATGACATATTCAGTACTATCTAGTTATAAAGGTAGGCTGGCCTTGTGTTAGTAGAGGAACTTTGTGATGGTTTCTCGGGACATCCATCGAGAGGTGTACCCATCGGAAGGTAGTCCCTTCACCTGGTCATTTTTATGGAAATCCAAAATCCACTACACACATGCCATTTTGATTGTATGCCAGATTTGGGCTATATGCTGGAATTTAATCCATGTAACAATTTCGGTTATGATTAATATTATTTGTGCAATATACACTATTATAATATAAGATGATTTGATATGAAATGATTTAGTTACCGTAAGGTAAAAACATGTCCGTGTTTATGTGTGGGCATGTCTTATGAGATACTTTTGTTTGAAACCAAAGTTTGGTAATTCAATAAATTCAGTTGAATATGCTTCTCATGCTGGTTTACCAGACTGATCCGAGCATTCTTCCCTTTCAATGTTCGGGTCAGACCGAGTATATTTACAGGTTCAGTTTTGGTGCTTTTGGAGCTTCAGTAGAAGAGCTGGAGGTCTTCATTTTCGTATACACGTACCTTTTTTGATTATCCGCTTTGCGCATTATTCTTTTTGTTGTTGTATAATGTCGGCAATTGTAAGGACATGTTATTATAACTGCCCAGGCTGATGATTAGTGATTGATTGTTGAACTCTGATTGACGTAAGTATGTATAGTTTCTATTTTGTAAAGATTATTGTTATGATATTATGTTTTCCACTGCGATATGAGATTCTATATTGTTCTGTTTGGTTTTATCTTCTCTCTTTCTTCTCTTCTCTTCTTCTCTCTTCTTTTCTTTCTCTTGACTTTCTGTTATTCTTTGATTTTTGGGTCGAACATGTGTGGTTTATTGTCGACTAAAAGGGTATATATTTGCGGGCCGTCACGGTAATGACCCACCTTTTCGATCTCCAAATGTTGGCGCTAATACATCTATGGTATTTGTATGCCGAGCATCCAACTGCCGGAAAGATAGATTGTTAGGGTGAAATGAATGAAAATTAAAACAGAACAAGAAAGAAAAAACACAATATCTAGTGGAATAATAACACATAATATCAAAAGACAGTTTAAAACTGCCACTCTAAGATACACAACATTTCATGGTTACAATTGTAAATACTATCATTAGCCTGGATAGTTATAACAGCTCGTCCTCACAAATGCTGATAAGTACAATATATAATGCAGTAGAAATAAAAATACTATGGTAGGTGAAACATCCAGCTCGTCTCCTCGAGATTCAATGAACATCAAGTAAAACCTACCTTTCTCGGACTGCTCGAAAGAGCACACGAGGAATTTAGGGGAAAAAAACCATATGTCAGACCTAAGTCTAGTATAAGAAATTCAAGAAATATGTAGCTAACATATAACAATACTCTTAAGACTACATGGAATGCCATAACAATTATCTCCCAAAAGAACCACACATCTAATAAGTATATATGATGATATAATAGATAATGTTGGGTGTAGAATATGAACCAGTAAATAGCAGTGCCGCATATGCACCACAACAATAATAGGTATACAATCAATAACCACCAAGGCGCGTTCACATAATTGTGTAGGATTTCAAGATGTTGTCCTCAATACAACGAGAACATTTTTCTTGCACAAGGATCAGAAGCATCCTTTTGGGCAACATACATCTCTAGGGAATGTACCATAGAAAATACATGGCTGGCCCATCCCCAAACGCCCATGGCATCGAATGCATCACTCCCGCAATCATATCCATAAGCAGTACTAATTGGAGTCCCCTGCACCCTATGGGTTAGCTAAACCCATTGGCTATGCATCCTACCTATGGTGTCTACCATAACGATGGTGAACTTATGTTCAGCATCTCAACACACAAACCATCATTACTTGAATAGATCTCAACACACGAGCCCCTACTCGAATAGATCTCGAAACCACACATGGATTCCCATATCCTGAATAGATCATTCACCTCTATAGGGGTTCGAGTGTAGCAACCCGTATTTTGAACGTTTTATAATTAAATATGAGGATTATTTAAATATTTAAATCTTGGATTAAATTCGAATAAAAATGATTTTGAAAGCTTATTTAAATTTTATTTAAGTAGGAATGATATGGAAAGCTTTTAATATAGAATTAGAAGTGATTAAAATTGATTTAATAATAATTCATTTTAATTAACATATGTAATTCTCATTTCGGGATAATGTCTTGCATTTTGACCGAACTATCGCCATTGGACGTAAATAAATTGAATGAAAAATCAATTTAATGTGAACCTAATTGAATAAAAGTTGGTGGAGTGCAAATAAATTGAAATGAACCAATAAAAATGTTAATAAAATGAGTGTTAATAAAAAAATAAAGGGTATAAAAATTAGAAATTGATATTGGATAACGTAAATTCACGTGGTTATGAGTTAAATTGGATAATGGGACGGATATTGATGGTTAGATGGTTTCTTTTGTTGCAAACCATTGTTATAACTGTTTTGATTGCATATGATCGTTGTATGTTGCATATTTGTGCTTGTTTTTATTGTTTGAATTCAAAATCCATGTTATATGGTTATTTTAGACTTATACATGCTTTCATATCTTTATGTGCAACTAATATCTTAAACTGAGATGAGATAGGTACATACGAAGACTATTTGGACGTATATGAGGATTTATATGCTTTTGGTTGCTTAATACGGGTGAACTTACTCGTGCTATAAATAATAAGGTACGTATCTTGGATAACATATCACGATTTTATATTTTTGCTCTTCGAGGTGCCTCATCATTGAGATGAGACGTGCATTTGATATATATTGGTTATATTTGTGTTATATATTATATTGTAAAAATTTTCTGATCGAGCCACGCAAAGGAGACTCTACCGAAATTTTTCATAAATCCGGGAGTTAGAAGATTTTTGATGTTTTAAAAAAAATTATAGCCTGTTTTTATATATAAGCTATATTTTCCGTAAGACCAATATCGGATGGGTATGGAGAGAGTATAGTAAAAGTTTTGTAAATATGATTTAATGTTTTATAAGTTGATTGTTTTGAATAAAACATATCAAGTGTTAAATTATGTACTTAATGCCTTTTCGAGGACGAAAAGTTTTAAGTGGGAGAGTATGTAATGACCAGTGCTTTGGACTATTGTAAGTTATTAAATTTAACATAATTATTGGACAAATATAGGTAAAAAATAATATAATGATTTGTTAATATAAATTTATTGGATAATTTAATTTGTTTAAAATTAATATTGGAGATTATTTAAATAGTTGAATTATGGATTTAATATGATTAAAATGGCATAGGAAATTGATTCAAATTTTGTTTGAGTATGAATTGAGATTTTTTAACATATAAAATTGGATGTAAAAGTGAATAATGAGAAGTTGAAAATTTTGTATTATAGTTGACAAGTAAAAATATTCATTTTAGAAACTGTCTCGGATTTCGGTGACAACAATTTCATCGGATTCGTGATAGTGAGTTATTGTAGGATTTCAAGTTTCGTAGTGTTCGGACTTGTCGTTTGGCCGTGTGAGCTTGAAAGCGTAGAAATTTAATTTTGGAACTTAATTAAAATAATTGACTTTGAAAAGCTATCTTCCACATATGATCGAACTAGGCCTCGAAACTAGTTTCATTGCGTTCGGAATAGGGGTAGAATATTATAAATGCGAAGCGGCACGCGTCATTCAGAGTTTGGGATTTCATGGGCTTTTGGTTGGATATTTTCAATATAATATTTTATATTTTCTATTTGTTCACATCTCCATTCCCGTATTTCCCTCTTTCTTTTCAAATCATCCCAGGTCGTAGAAAATCGGCAAACGGATCCAAAAAAATAAACGAGATCTCGTTCAAAACTAAATCGAAAAAAAGCCTCGATCAGATAAAAAAAGGAATCAATCGAATCCCTTATTTGTGATGCACAGCGCCAAGGAGGGGTGGCGCGCGCATTAGTGGTCGTGAGAATGTTGCTGGGTGTCTGGGTTCGAACGCGGAGGCGGTTTGCATGCGCTCGTGGCTTGGGCATGGCACATGGGGTTGGCAGCTCGCGCGTTGGCGGCGAGGCGGAGCTTGGTAGGGTTGTGCGTAAGTGAGTATCGGCAATGGAGGCGCTACGTAAAAAAAATTATACGCGTAGAACAAATTGAGATTTGTGGAGGAGGAAGGTCGCGCTTGAGGAAGAATGCGTGCGGTAGGGATTAAAGTGGGTAATTGGCTGAAAATTTTGTTTAGTATGTTGATTAAATTATTAATTATCAAATATTTAAAAACTCATATTTTTTTCTTACGAGATCCATTTCGAACGAATCTAATTGCATTCGAACCATATCGACGTCATCTACAACTCGAAGTCAAACAAGAATTTATTTGACTCTGAAATATTTCACTTTCAAATGGAAGGTGAGTGTTTATACGGTCACAATTAATTAAAACAACTTTTTTATGTAGCTAAATTTGTATCATGAAGTGATTGAAATTTATTGGTTGTTGTTAGATAAGTTTAATTGATATATGAAATAATTGATAGAAATTTAATTCAAGGTTAAATTGATAATTATGTAATTGTTGTGAATTTTATTGACCGTTTGGTTGTTTGGTTGTGATGGATACTATGGTTTGATATATCATGTTATCATCATGTATATTATTTGCACTATATAAAACTGTAAATTGAATTAATTTGAACAAATTAAGAAATAGGTTGAAATGATATATACCTATGGCATTTATTTTGAATTGAAATGATATATATCCATTCCTGGAATTAAATCGAAACAATTAATTCACTTGGCCAAAGGATGGAGAATTATATAAGAACCCCGGGTTGGTTAAATTAAATTATTTTAAAATTTTGATTTGAAACTATTTAAATGATTTGATTTAAAGAAAAGGTTGAATTTATGAAAATCGAATTATTTTTGAATTAGAACTCGGAATGTTGGAATTTAAATTGGAAACAAAATTGTTTAAATAATAGAAGTTGAGATTTTTAAGTTATAATCGAAATATGATGTGAATTTCAGAAAATCGATTTGTTTTAAAAGACTGGATTTTTTATTCGAGCTTTGAATATTTCTAAGTAAAAGATGATATAAAATGATATTATGAAATTGAGACTGGAATTTAATTATATTTTAAGATTGGGATTTTAAATTTAATAAAGGGAAATTTGATTTAAATGTTTTGAATTGATATTTTGGAAATCAAACTCGTAATTGAAATAAGTCGAAACCGTTTAAATTTGGAATTAGAGTTGAAATTAATTTGGAATTCGCATTGAAATTAACTTGGAATTGAAGTAAAATTCAACCGGAAATCGGAAATGAATCGATTAAATCGAAACGGAAATTGGAGCTGATTTGAATTGAAAATTTGGATAGTGAACTGGTTTGACTTTAAAATTAGTATTTTTAAATGAATATTTTTAGTATAAACGGTTTAGAATCCATATTCCTTAAATATTTAAATTATTTTGAGTTTCCAAACTATTCTACTGTATGAACCATTTTTAATACTCAAATTATTTTTTGTAAACTATTTTCACTATTTAACTATATTAAAAATATTTATACTATTTTCATAAAATTCAAACTGTTAAAGAGGGTGGAATGTTTATATTTAAATCTTGGATTTAAATATGATTTTATTTAAAGTGAGGTTATAACCTAAATTTTAATTTGAATCAAGTTTTGAAGTGAAATCAATATATTGATCTGAATTGACTTTTTGAAGCAAAATATGATTTTTTAAGAGAATATGATGATTTTAAAATGGATTTGATTTTGAAATGAATATGATATTTTAGTATCTAGTATGAATTGTTTTCAAATTATAAAAGTACCATCCGGTGTATAAAACGATATTTGCTTGTAAAGAGACCGGGGCCTCTTATTGGCATACTCTCTTTAAATATTGAAACCACTTTAACAACCATGTACACGGTGGATGATATCCAGAATGTAGTGGTTGAATTGGAGACTTTACTGGAATTAAATAAGAGAACGATGATGGATAGCCTTGACACTCATGTCATAATTAAAATGACTAAAACAGGAGCCTATATCTGGCCACTGAGGTTAGCTATCTCTAGCGATGTTGATCCCTCGTATTATTATTGTGATTGCTTGAGATTTTGTGTTTTGTTTTCTTCTTTTCTTCTTATTTTTTTATTTAACCTCATTGATTATCTACAATCCGGATTGTTTAAGTCAGATTTGTGTGGATTATTGTCGATTTAAACCTTCTGAAATGTGGATCGTCATAGGTCAGCTCGAGTATGTTTCCAGATTTATCTGTGATTTATTTGAGCTCTTGGAGAGAAGCTGGATGATTCCCTACCGTATTTATTTTTCATTGCATTCCTTGATTGTATCTATCAACATTTGTGAGGACAAGATGTTATAACTATCCAGGCAGATGATAAGCTAGTTTTCTCTGATTTACTTATGTACATAAAGGATTTCTTATTGGCAAAAACCTTTTGAGATATTATATATTACCATTCTTCATGTGAGATTCTGATATTGTGTTCTCTTCTTTCTTGTTCTATTTCTATTTCCTTTTATTTTACCCGAACAATGCGTCTTTCCGATACTTGGGTGCTCGGCTTATGAATACTGTGGATGTATTAATGTCGACATTCGAGGATCGGAAAGGCTGATCGTTACATTGAGCATCTCAATCAGATCTTGAATCTCCATGTAGATTCCAACATCTCAAACAGATCACGAACCTCTTCCAAAGCATAGAACATGTATATGGTTTTGAAGTGGTTATGGTTTTGAGTTGTCTCATATAAGTACACTCCTCTGCTCACCGGACGCTCCAAAACCAATCGATAGATTTTAGGTCATATTTAACAATAATGAGAACAATCACATATGGAAACTAAGTCTCGTATACTTATCTTGTTTGCTAACTTTTAGTGCTAAGGACGCGACTAAATACTTTCATAAACTAGTAAACACACAAAGCACAATCAAGTCACACAAAGCATGACTAAGTCGGTAAGCTACTTCTAATCCCTTTTTTATTTAATTAGTACTTTATTAACTAAAACCTATTTTATTAGTTAAATTTTTGTTATCTAATGAAACTTCATTTATGAATTTCTATTATTCGTTTGTACTCTTTCAATACTTCAAAGTATTCATATAGTTATCTCAAATGTTATAAGTAAATTCACAAATCATTAACATGATTTCTTACTTCAAACCTTTGCTTTTTCTATCTTTTTCCAAAAGATTTCATACTTCCAATTTCCTTTAAAGTATCCATTTTAAGGATCTAAGCACTTTCACAATCTATTCAAAAGGTTTAAGACTAATGTTACTAAAACATTGTCACTACAGACCCAAAACCATTTCACTTGTGCTTATCTTTGAAACATTCTTTCAAAGATCTATTTACATTCGTAAGTACAATAAAAAGGATCAAAGATAAATTTTAATAAAACATTGTCACAATAAAACCAAAACCATTCCATGCTTATATTATCTTTTAAACATCCTTTTAAAGATACAAGTTAATATTTGGTTAAGTTTGATAGTCGACTAATCGACTATCCACGTAAGAAATATAACTTATAGAAATCACGGTTCATATAATTAACTCATTTTCGATATTTCAACTTGTATTATCGCTCGTTCAAAAGTGAAGCCAGGTAAGTTAAAGCACCGATTGCATATCAAAGCCTTGCCTAAACACTTTATTCTTGAATCTCATGGATAAATAAGTCTACCTCATTGGCTTTTAGTGTAAAATACAGTATTAATGACTTCCATAAATGAGTAAGAAATCGACATGTTTAACATTTTTCTGACATTCACAACTTAACTATTCCTTGGTAAAAAGGGAAGCTGTAGGTTAGAGCACTATTGCTTCTATCCCTACTTGGACATCAATCATAACACTTACGAATAGATAAGCCTACATCGTCTGCTTGTAGTGTTAAGTATAGTTAATTTCTTCTTCAACTTATATATATATATATACACTTTAAAAATACTTATAAATATTTTTTAAATATCTATGTAAAATATTACTTGAAAATAACTAATTTACAATTTGATAAAAATAAGTAAAAGTATGTTTTATAATTTGAACCCCTTTTAATTCCACAATTCATGTATAATTATTAAAAATATATTTAAAATTTAAACCTACTTTAGACACTATAGAATATGTTAGAAAACATCCCTAAAATTATTAGAGAAAAACACCAAATTAAAAGGCATTTTTAGATACTTAAAACCATAAGCAACTTACAGCAACATACATAAGTGTTGTTAAAAGTCTTGTTAAAGAATCAACATAGAAAAGCACGATCATTGTGACCAGTTTTAACCGCTTAAACAAATAGTTTAAGATTTGAATTTTTTACTTTAAATACTACCTTGATGGTTCTTAAAAACGATGGAAAGAAACCCTTAAGGATATCTTCCAAATTAATTAGAAAAATTCCCATAAACATGGTATTTACTAAATAGTTCGTTTAGTGACATTTTTACTCCAACTTTAACCATTTTTTTGACTAAATACTTATTAAAAATGCAAACAAACCCCTAAGAATTTTTTTCCAATCTAACTACAAAATTTCCAAAAACAGGACATTTCAAAGTGCGTGTATAGCGACCTTCTTCTTGCTATAACATTTTGCAACTTTGTTTCACAAGTTCATGAATGATAAAAATTTCCATTTTTTCTAGCAATAAGTACACATATAATACTTATTACAAATGAAAAGAAGCCCCTAGATGTCTCTCAAAGTTAATTTTGAAAATTGCCAAACACAAGGAATTTTCAAAGTGCATCCAAAGCGACCTTTTCGCTTCTGACCTTCATAAATTTGGTTCAAAATTTGTATAACATGTCTTTACTAATCCATACACAAAAATATGTGTAGAGAACAACCTTAAAAATTATCTCATTTTCAAATCACAAATATTCCATTTACACAAGCTAAAGTTAAGGGATATCGAAGTGCATTTATAGCGATTATTCTCGCTTCAACACTTTCAAACAAAATACAATTCAAAACTCAATTTAAAAAACTATTTGAATATCAAGTCAAGGACACAGCACATGTTTAAGAGGGCAATAAAAGTGATGTTATATAATATAAAGTTGTCATTTGCTTTCAAAAGCAAGAGGGCTCCAAAGTTATACCTTTACTTAGTTAATACGTACTTTAACATTATATTTCAACCATACAAGATACACACTCAATATACATACAAGATAATGAGAAAACTCACCCAAATCCAAGCCTACAACAAGCTCAAACACACAAGAATCAAAGAACCTCTTCCGACCGTCACCAAAGCCTTGAAATCCAACCTTTAGCACCAAAATCACGAAGCCAAGCCCCCCTTCCACTTCGTGCTAATGGCCCTAGCATAATCACCCCTTGATCTTCACTTTTCTTCCACTTTAACTTTAGATCTAAGCTTATTATGGTGTTCTAAGGTGTTGGTGAAAATTTGATCGAGTTTGGAGAAGGACTGAGTTAACTAGAGAAAGTTAGTGAAGAACAAAATGGATTAGTGCTAATCCACTACCACCATTTTCTTAATTTGTAAAAAGTGATTAGTCAACCCTTAAGGGGGTACTTATAGATTTAAACAAGAGGTCATTACCACTTTCTACCTTCCATAAAAGATCACAAAGGAGCCACCCTCTCATATGCCACATTTGCACCACTTTTTCTTTACTTAATACTTAAGATTTTCCATAAAAGCTCATTTTAAAAATATCTTCTATGACATCACCCTTGACATCATAATTTTTTTATTTTCAATGAATGATGAAATATTTTTATTTCATATTAATGTTCTTTGAAGCAAATAAGTGTATGTAAAGAAAATCTATACAACTTTTGACGAGTAAAAAGTTATTTACTGATAAACCGATTTTCGGTCACATTATCGATATTTCTTCAAAGTAAATATTTTTGTAAATATTTTCCAAAACATGTTTATCATCATTAATTATGATTTAAAAGGAGATTAACAAGATTTTGCATGTAGGTTCGTGCGAAGCATCGATGCAACTTTTGGGAAGACAATGAGCTACTAAAGAAGGTGGAAAGAAAGGCGAAGCTTGGGATCCGAAAGCAAATGTTGAGCGATTCCTTTGGGAACAGCCTTGATTGGGCATGGGATTAGTACGATGATTTGTCAATTGATCACGTTCAAGGGGCGTGTAAGATTTCATAAAGTAAATTCGTACCCTCAGGTTTTGACTCGAGAATGTATAGTTTAATTAATTGTTTCGGTCTTATATTAGTAACTATATATAGTATTGACTTTATATTAGTGGCCATACACTATATTGGCCTTATATTAGTGGTCACGCCTATTGTTGGTCTTAATCATAGGCCATCCTTATTGATAGGTGAAGATGAGATATCAATCTTCATATGTGATGGATGTATTTGACTATGTGAAGTTTTCTTTGATACATACATACATACATGTATGTATGTATGTATGTATGGCATCGGTGTTCCTTAGTGGTCTCGATGGCATATTATATGGGATACATCTATCATTCTCTTTTGTAGATACATTATGTGGGTTTATTAAGAAATACATAATGGTCGAGGGTTAGATGTGACGATCATCTACAAGTGGATCATATATAACTTATGTTCACTGAGGGGTACACTGTGATCCAAATAGTTTACAATTAAATAGAGTAGATCATATATCATTTATGCTTTCTGAGGGGTATGGTGAGATCTATACGAATTCAACCACACTGGATCTGACTCGGTGTTTTTGGTCTGAGGTACCGGCTCTATCTATTTTGGTCCCTCAACAGGAATCACTGGATTGTAATCAATGTCTAGTTTTAGGTACATATAGTAGGTTACATATCGCCTATGCTCATTGAGGGGTATGGAGAGACCTACACGAGTTTGACCATTCTGGATGTGACTTGGGGTCCATGGTACACTAAGGTATCGACTCTATTTATCTTGGGCACGAGTCTACCATGGACTCCATTCATCCGCAGTAATAAGTATCAATTTTTATTCTTTTTTTATCTCTTATAGTTATACGGTGTGTTATATAAATCATTTGGTAATATGGTCGTGTATTCTAGGATATGGTTGTAGCGTGACATCCACATTGTCTCGGATTTGCATATTGGGTAACTTTATCATGATTTATCATTACGTTTTAGTCAAATTATATTAGTTGTGCTCACTTGTTGATTACAGGAGAAGAATAGGTTATGGTAAGATTTCCTATCTTTCGGATAGGTTTGCTTTACTTTTTTATGGACAATACCGATTACCCTTAAGCTATAATTGTGGAGAGGACCGATTATGCCTTAGTAGTTCCCGTTTATTTGTAAATATTATTAATATAGACTATTTTGAAATAGTTCCTCTCACACTAGACTTTATGTCTGACTAACATTTTGTCTTTGTCTGCTTATGTCATGACAACTTTCAGGTACTCGATCGAGTAGTTTAGGTATTGGGTGCTTTTGATGATACGCCTCTAGGATAGCTGGAGCATTTTATAGAGGCGATGTCGATACTCCATATATATACTTGATATTATAGTAGTACATTATAAATATGTATTTATATGTGAGACTTGATGTATCAGATATTATATTCATAAGTTTTTCTATATAGAGTTTGATGTATTCTGACTTTCTGTATTGATTTTCGTTTATCATTTATTTCCGCTAGAGCAGTCGCTTATATATATTGTAATCTTGTTCTGTTCACTTATATTTAGTATATTGTATGTTATCATTCTGATGTGAGATTCGATCAATACGCCTTAGTTTAATGTTTGTGTTAATTTTATTTCCCAACAACCTATCTTTTGTGGAATTCGAAAGTCACGCGACGATGTAAGACATCGAGTTTTGGGTATTACGAAGGACGAGTTGTTACAAATACCATTACTGGGAGGCTTGTTTAAGTTCATGTATTGATTTCTTAAGTTTACACACCATAGTTCTTTTCCTTCAACCATAAAACATTCTAGTCAATACATAAAATTTTCTTCATCTAAATTCTCATTCAAAAAGGCTATTTTAACATCCATTTGATAAATCTCTAAATCGTAATGACCTACCATTTCTGTAATAATTCTTAAGGATTCCTTTTTAAAGACGGGCAAAAATGTCTCTTTATAGTCAAGATCATTTTTCTGAGTAAAACCTTTAACAATGAGACTGGCCTTGTGACGTTCGATATTGCCATTTGAGTCACGCTTGGTCTTGAAGAACCATTTACAACCAACTCTTTTACAACCTTTCAGCAATTAAAAATGGTCCCAAACTTCATTGTGATCCATTATTTTTAGCTTTTCTTTCATAGAGTTTAACCATTCAATAGAACTATCACTATTTATAGCTTGTGAAAATGAAATTGGATCATCATCAATTCCTAAGTCAAATTCTAACCCTTATAGATAAACCACATAATCATCAGAAATGATGGTCTTCTTTGCTTATCAGATCTTCTTATTGTAATTTCTTATGGTTCATCTATCATAGATTCGCTCATGATAACTTCATTTCGTAGTGTTTGATCATTAATTTGTTGTTCTTTCAAATCATTAACACGATCAACATATAGAGGAATAAAAACTTGAGAAGAAGCTACAGGCAAAGGAATTTTCACTCTAACTTCTTAAGTTTCTACTTTGCATGGTTCCAAACTCCCACTTACTTCACCATTTTCAATGGACCTAGCATTTCTAGTTTCAACAATTCTTATGCTATGGCTAGAACAATAAAATTGGTACCAATTAGATATTTCTAGATAACCAATAAAGAAAACGCTGATTGCTCTTGAATCTGGTTTCTTTTCTTATGGATTATAAATTCTTACTTCCGTTGGGAAACCCCAAACATGCAGGTTATTAAACTAGGTTTCCTTCCAGTCCACAGCTTAAAAGGTATCTTTGAAACTGCCTACTAGGAACCGTATTCAAAAAATACACAGTAGTCTTTTAAAGCATGCATCCACAGTGATTTTGGTAAAGAAGAATTGCTTAACATACTTTTGACTATATCCATTAAAGTATGATTACAGCTTTCCACAACACTGTTTGTCGTGGTGTTCCCGCTATTACGTATTGTGCACATATGCGATGACATTCTAGGAATTTAATAAATGGACAAGGACGTTGTCTACTTTCATCATAACTTTCATAATATTCACCACCTCTATCAAATCTGACAATTTTCACCTTTCCATCTAATTGCCTTTCAAATTCTAACGTGTTTACTGATTGTGACTTTTCAAGCAAAAACAACCATATCCATAACGTGAAAAATCATCAGTAAAAATGCTAAAATACTTTTCACCCCAAGAGATGTAACATCAAAAGCCCAACATATAATAGTGTGTATTATTTCAAGAAGCTGTGTGCTTCTTATGGTTGCTTTCTTAACCGTGTGTCCGGTGTGTTTTCCCTTAATATATTCTACACAAATTCCAGGATCATAAATATCCAAATCAGGTAGGGTTTCATTCTTTACCGATCTTTTGATTCTTTTTCTGAACATGTGACCCAAACGTTTCTGCCACAAGTAAGATGATGATTCATTGATTAAACCGCATTTAGTACCAACATTATGAGGCAAGGTTAATAGAGTTTTAGCAAAGAGAATATCAAGCTTTAATTTGTACAAACCATCATAAAGAATACTCGAACCAATAAAAAGATTTATTTAAACAAACTGAAACATCCATTCCCAAATTTAAAACGGTATCCAATAGTATCAAGTTTAGACAAGGAAATCAAATTTTAAGAAACTGAAGGAGCATACAAATTCTAAAAACGATCTAAATAATATCCGGTGTCTAAAATTAAATGAAAGCTTCTAATTGTTTCAACTGGAACTTAGACTTGGTTTCCCATAATGATAAAATTTTCAATTGGAATTGTGGTTTGGGTTGTAAGGAATCCTTGCAACATATTTGAAACATAAGTAGTACAACCATAATCAATCCACCAAGTATAATAAGGAACTTCAGCTAAATTTGATTCGAAACATACTAAAGCATGGGCTTGCTTTTCCTTTTGAACCCCGCCTTAGGTTTTAGACAATCTTTTTGATGGTGTCCCATTTTTCCACATAAATGACACTTATCCTTGCTTGGTCCCCTCTCATGGTTTTGGGAAGATGACTGATTTAACTTTGATATTCCTTGCTTATCTTTTCCAACATTCTTTCTTGTTTTATTTTCAGCTCCTTTTTGACCAATGAGATTTTCTAAATAAATTTCCGATTTCTTAAGCCTCGCTTCCTCTTGAATGAGCATATTTCGCAATTCATGCACATTCCATTTATCCTTTAGAGTATTATAATTCATGTGAAATAAACTATACTCGAGAGGTAAGGAGTTAAGGATGAATGTTACTAAGAAATTTTTATTCACTTTAATTCATATGTTCTTTAATTTGCTATCGTATTCTTTATTTCAACAATATTCTCATGCATACTATGAGAATCATCAAATTTAATAGGGGTTAAGATAACCATCAGTGTCCCGACGAGCAACTTATCAGCATACTCAGACTGGGATCATTGTTTCATAAACTTCATAAATTTCTTAGGATTCGCAATTTCTTAATTGTGGACGTTATATTTTTTCTACAGTCATTTGCATAAACATGAAGCTCGGTCTGCTATATCTTTTCCAAGCTTTATAAGAAGATCTCTATTTAGCACTGCTATTAGTAGTAACTGCAGCTAGTTTCTTACTTAAGAGTGCCAAATTAAGATCCAGAACGCCGAAGTGAAACTAAACTTGTTCAGACCATTCAAATAAATTAAGCCTAGTAAACTTAATAATAGACATGGCTTGCGAATGTAGATAAGCAATAACATACGTTGCAAAAATATAAAAAATACACTCACACATTAAAGCTTTGAGTAATAAACTTAAATCTATAATATAGATTCAGATTCATCCAATTAACATAAGGTGTATATTGAAGTTTTCCTTTGGATGTTATAACAATATGCAATAAAACAAACATAATTGATTATAAATAAAATTTCACATAATTAGCAATTAACATGCTCCAGTTAGATAAGTTTGCTATCTTTGGATATACCAAACATACTTAACCAAGCTCATCAATATACCTTGGTAATGTTCATAGGTTATAGAATAAGTGATCAACCTTGGGTAATCCAAAACATTTTATAAATATAAACTCAAAATACTCATGACAAATCCTTAAAATTATACATAAACCATTATGTCATTCATTCATAAGCACCATATAAACTTGAGTAAATGAATTTGTTTTAATTTGCATTTATAAACCTTTCTAATTTAACCACCTTCGGCGAATAACAAATTTTACACATAATATAAATATCAAATTTAAACGCCATTAAACATTTCATATGCATAAATCCTTAATTTTTGATCACTTTGGTGACCAACATATAGTATAACCACTTTAATTAAAATAGCTTACTAATAATACTTTAATTCAAATGGCAACATACATGTATTGTGAACATAATCATAAGACATATAATTCAAAAATATGTATTAATCATTTACAACATTGTACCATAATTCAAAATATTACATACAAGCCGAAATTGTTATAGCAATAAAACAATACACCGTTTCATTATGTAAGACTAAAGCAAGCATACACGAAAACATATATAGCATAATTCAAAAGTTTACAATTAAGTTATTAATTAGAGATTTAGAGCTACGAAAAGTTTCAAAGCTTGATTCATATGTGTGTATATGTGTGTGTGTGGGAAAGTCTATTAGGATACAAAATATAGACACAATTGGTGACACAATGTATCTGCACCATTGGATTGCCCCCTGATTTCCACCTTCCATATAAGGAAAAAAGATCCAAAGGTTTATATCTCTTGTGTCACCCAATTGTGTTTAATTTTGTATCCAAATAGCTGCCCCCATATATACCATCATTTAATATCAAAAATTGCAAATGTACAACGATAAAGAAAAATAAACATCAATCAGAAAGTAAGATGGTATAGCTTATTTTGATAAAGTTAAAATATATCGTAGCGGAGAAAATGAAATAAGTCATTCATGGAAAATCATCGGGTTCTCCATTTATGCTCTGATACCACAAATGGAGTCTGTATCTTTAGTTCGATAAAGGATAAACTAATAATGCATAAATCATAATAAGCTAAATTTAAATCATAATAGGCTAGACTTAAATCATAATAGGCTATATCTAAATCATAATAAGCTAGGTCTTTGAACAAAATGATTTTCACAATCACATAATAGATTAAGAGAGCGTATCTTGTTGATAGTAAAAGCAATTAATTTCTAGTAAATAATTGCCTAGGATTGTTTTTCTCTCACTTGGCCCCTTTAGTTCGACAAGCTTTCTTGATGGAGAAGAAACCTAGACGAGTGGGTAGAGAGAGAAAGAGAGCGCCATTCCTATTAGGGTTTTTTATTCTTTATATGCACCTACTATCAAGGTGTTAATAGGAAATCATATTTTTGTCCACCAATAGAAATTATTCTCTTTATTTTACTAAACCAATTTGATAATTTTAATTGGGCCATTTAATTACCTACTTGACCTATATATGGGCTTGTGAGTCTGTCCAACAGAAAAAACATATAACACAAACACATTTCATACACTACTAAAAAAGGCACCCTTTATGCAAACTGTGCAAATCACCTACCATTTGTTTTGTTGGTTCTCACAAGAATACCCAACAGTTAGTACTTGGTAATGATGTTCGATGTTTACTTTTATCATATCGGCTAAGTAACAAGTGGTTGGTATTCAACTAGAAGTATGACCTAACCGATGAAGGAAATGGATGACAGGTTCTTTTTACTGGCTTTATATGGTACCACAATTGATCAAACAACAACCGAAGCTGCCATAAGCAAAAACATACTCATTACTCTCATGATTCATTACAACATAGTAAAATCAATTCTAGTATTAATATTTGTATCAATTTTTAGCTTATTTTTCTTCCTTTTGGTGTTGTTGTATGTATACAAATAGACGTAAAGAATACTTGACTATTTGTTTTAGTTTTTTTGAATATACTGCTAATATTTTAGTAAATTTATGTACTATTTCTTAACAAAACTTGAGTATTTTAAAATTATAAATTTTATGTTTCTAAGTTTTTGGGATACATTGTAAAAAAATCAATGGTTACTTATGAAAGTTTTTCATATTTAATTTTTTTAAATTAATTGTCAGATCACTTTTATTTTATTATTAGTATTTATTATTATTTTGATTTTTATTAAGTATCACTATTTTGAATATCATTTACTTCCATAGGCCACACACGTTCAAAACTAGCCACGAAGACATGATGCCATGTTTTCATCTCTAGGTCGCATCTCTCATCAACTCATGATTTATTTTCAACAAACCACCAATCTCGCCACCATTTCTACTTCATCATCACTATTAAGCCGCAACATCAACAAA
Organism: Allium cepa; assembly: GCA_030765085.1. NCBI lineage: Eukaryota > Viridiplantae > Streptophyta > Magnoliopsida > Asparagales > Amaryllidaceae > Allium > Allium cepa. Next base: position 31,139,539 of record CM060938.1, on the reverse strand, counting down.
AGAAACCTCATGACCATCATCATTCCCTACCAATCAACTTACTTCCCTTAGCCACCACCTTTTTACTCTAACAAAATCCTTAACCCTAAAATCAACCTTTTCTTGGTACATGTTGAACCACCTTGATATTCGATCCATATATGACACAAATCTTCCCTACCTCTTACCACACTTCATCGCCAATCATTACTAATAGTAGAAATAGTAACAGCCAAACAATTATACTACACGGTATCAGATATAATTTAATACTTTTAATAAAAGTTTTGGTTACAAAATGATACTACATAGTAGGATTATAGGAAAAGGAGTGCAAATATGATGCCCCACCCCGATACCCATACTTATAAAAGATATTATAGAGTAATATCATCTACTAGTGCAGAGAGTTGGTCTGATTAGGAGCGAACATCCATGAGTTTTACTTTAAGCGAGTGTATATACGTCGATAAATATGTTATACATTTCTTTTCTCAAGTGGAATTGCCGTGTACAATTTAGGCTGAAAGCAAAACTACAGTGGCTATAATAGCAATCCAGAACAACATAATACAAAAAGTGGTTGAAAGCAGACATGATGTAGACTACATAATACAAAAGTGCTACATCTTAAAAATACGAATATGTACACAAAAATAGCCTAGCTCGACATAATATACATCATAAACATTAATGTAATATAGTAATGACAAAAGTAAACATCTAGCTAACTAATAGGAAGTCTGCTCTAAAAGCATCAAGCTAAAGGACCTGAAACATCTTGGTCTGACCCGAGTATTATAAAATAATAAACGGGTCGTTCTAGACCAAAATAAATGAGTTAGCAATTTGAATGATAGATAAAACGAACTAGATCTCAAATATAGTCATCAAGTCTTGTATTGACAAATATCAAGCATACTTCAAAACTACAAGAACGAAATTACCAAATGTCAAAACTCAAGATAACTTCTACAACCAAAATCCCCGAAACTATTTGGTGATAACCCACAAATAACATTGAATCTTGAAACCACAAATAGAAATCCAGAAATCTCATAAAAATGGAAAAAGGCACCAAACTACAAGATTGGTGAATAAATTCACCTACATGCATGTAACTCTAAGATAGACGTATATGTCTATTGACTCCAAGATGGGTATAGTTTCCATAATAACTCCAAGATAGGCGAGTGTCTATAAGACTCCAAGATATGTGCGAGACCTATAAAATCAAAATAGGAACAAATCCTATAAACTACATGATAGGTACAAGAACTATAAAAACTCCAAGATAGGTTCAAGACCTATAGAACTCCATGGACGAGTCATAAACTTATTGATATATGTATTATGTACTTTCATATAGGAACTGAATATGTAACGACCATGTGTTGCATACCACACGCTTTACTCAAAAGTTTACTATACGATAGTAAACTCCACTTCTATGTAGCAATGGTTCGGTCAAACAAGTCCGGAAATTAGCTGGTGAAACAAACGCGAGCGATCCATACCGCTCGTTTTATTGAACCGTTTAAATCAATTACTCATTCGATCTATGTTGTGCAATTTTATAAAAGATTTTACATTAAAATCATTCTTGTAATTTATAAGCTAGAATATATATATATATATATAAGTACACTTTTTAAACCGTTGCTCCAAATCATCTTTAAAACCATTGTTAATGAGAACAGATTATATATATATATATATATACGTACGTACATATTTCTAAAATTCTTCATATAAAAATTAGATTTATAGTTAAAAAGATTTCGATAAAATGGTTTGATTTAGAAATTAGCTTTTATAAATCCAAGTTGAAAACATGCATCAAAAAGTTGTGTATAACTCCCATGACCACAAAGCAATTTTATGGTATAGAAACACCAAAATGAATTCATTAATTCACAAATCAAAAACCAGAAATGGCAATGAAATCGATATGAAATACAACATCAAAATCAGGCAAATAGCAATGGAGGTCAATCGGACAAACGAGTGGCGAAAGGGGCGATCGAGGAACATAAGAACATCGCCTAGGAGTCAATTCCAAGTTGTGACTGGTGCACTGGTCGGGCAGACCGGTCCACCAATTGCCTCGCCTGGGTTGACTTTTAGGCGACTTCGGTGGTTCCTCGATAATCTGATTCCGCCCATTTCTCCTTCATTAGTACCCTTGAGATCTAGGGTACTGAATTTGCAATCATGCAAGCATATAAACATGTACAATTGAATGAAAATTTTGACTATATAAGGCAGGTTTTCAACGAACTGAGAATCCATTTAAAATGATAAGAGATTCAATAACCTATAGATATCATATTAACTTATAGATTCAAGCAATTTCATATATCAGCAACACACATCCATTTTAGACTAGAATTTATGAGATAAACTCGCCTAAATAAATTTGAAATTGAGGATTAAAGCTGGGATTCTCCTAGGCTTTTCTATTTCAGCTTCAACCTAGGTTAATTTTAGAAATTAGAGAGGACTGATTACAATAAGAGACTAAACTGGAATTGATCAACAATAGATACACAAGTAGGTGGAAGGGATTACCATTTATAAATCCACACATGAATTGATCATAAGCCCTTTGATTTCTAGCTTTGAGTCAGGGATCAAGGTTTTGAGACTTAAGAGAATTTTGGTTTTTTGGTTTACGGAAGTGAAACGAGAATGAGAACTTACACGTACAGGTTTCTTATTTCTTATTTCTCTTATTTGGGCTAAATGGATTAAGGTATGGACAATAGCAAAGTGTTGCTAATTTTCTAAAAGAAAAGTGTTACTAATTTATTTGGTTTTATCACTTCATAAATTCCAATGTGTACTAAATAATGTTCTATTTAATTAACATTGATTTTCTTAATTTTCTCGAAATAAATAACCATGTTAAAATTCTCATCTCTATTAATACTGAAACATTTTATAAAATTTAAATACGACTTTTGAATATAAAGGTTATCATAATAGTTTTAATAAAATAAACTATTAATTGAAAAAATCTTATTTTTAAGAATAAATCTCAGTATTAACCTTTATTTAAATTTACAACACTTGTTTTGGTAATTTTAGAATTGAAAGATATTTGTCAAAAATCTCCTATTAAAATAAAAAAGCAAATAAACCCTTAGAAAAATTCATATTTTAAATTATAAAATTATTCCCATATTTTTTTTACTTATTTCTCCAAGATTGTTCTTATATTAGTAAATATAAGAATTAAATTACATAAAAGGACAATTCATTAAATTCCTAATTTATTTTATTCCAAATCCATTTTAAATTTAGAAATACAATAATTGTAACTTCCTCAAATTTATTCAATTAATTATTATAATTAATTAGAATCATATTTTAAATTTTAATCTCAGGTAATCTCGACCGGAGTTGTTACAGCAAAATTGTACTATGCACATGACATGTTAGAATAATGTAAATTAAAAACAAATTAAACCATCGTTATGATAGATACAATGCTGAATGCAAAGAAAATAAAATGTTAAATAAGTGCATTACAATATGGGTTTACCTCATCAAATGGTAGCATGGAGTGAACTTGAGTGTCAGTATGCTGAGATGAATAAAACTATTAGAGATTTACCTTTTTGTAGTTTTACTTCTCTAAGAAAATGGAAAGTTGCATTCCTCATTGTAAGAATAAGATTAAAAAGATGTAAGAAAATACAAAAAGGAAAATAAATGTTTTTTTAGACCATCGCATCATAAAGTAAACCAAATTTTCACAAAACAATCTAACACAAATGACATAATTATTTGCAACAATGTACTTTAAACTAAAATTGATACCCAACATTTAATTGTTGAACCCTAATTACGAAATGTAGGAACTTAAGTTTTTTCTTTTTACATTTTTAAATCAAATGTCACCTTAAGATATTGCCTTCTTTTAACAGGCATAGGAACTTTGGTGATTCTACCATTAGTGAGTGCATGAAATCTATGTTTTTGACAATTTTTCGAAATTAATGTTATTCCTTTAATAATAGTTCAATTTTTTGCAAATTACCAACAAATTTACTTTTGTTTTAGAAATGTTAAGCATGGTAAATTAATCAAAAGTATTCAAATCATTTTAAATATTTTAGAGCATTCTTAATGTATATTTTACAAAATTTCTGACTTGTAATCCAGAATAATAATAAACTAATGAAAATTGGTTGATAACAACTTATACAAGTATGCATTCATAGATGGACCAAGTATATTTTCTTGAAGAATGTATAGGCTAAAGTCGAGGATAAGAATGAATTTCATACCCATAAAAATGTTCCTTGTTATATTCATAGATATTATTAGCAATATTATAAGTCAATGATATATGGATTCATTTATTCTCCATTTCTTCCATCCATCATTATTAAGTTTCCCTAAAAAAACATAATATTTTTAAGAAAACATCAAATATGATAAACCCTAACTAAATATAAGTAGAGGATAAGAATTTGTTATTGTGTTGGTTATGTAGCAAATCTAGAGTTTTTTGATGTCTGCATCAAACCCGTCAGGTTTGGATATTAATCTTTTTTAACAAAAGAAACAAGGCTCAAGGTGCGACCCAAAAGGAAGGATACGCTTCTTATTGTTAAGAAGATTAAAGTGGACTTCGTTTCACCAATTTAAATAAAAACTAATATTGAAAAAATAATACTATCATTAGAATGATAAATATGGCAGAGCGAGAAGAATCATAAGTTGTTATGGTAGAGGATAACGATGGGTCAGTTGTATTTTGTAAATGTAGATTAACTATCCCTTTATTTTTGATATGTGCATCGAAATTATGTTGCAATTATTTCTTCTACAAAAAGCGGGATGAATAAAAGAGTGAGATATGGAGAGTGAACTGAGACAAACGAAATAAGAGAGTGGAAATAAGAGAAAAATGATCAAGAAAAAATTAATTCTCAATAGAAAATTGAAGTTATACCATCGATTTACTTTTACATTAACCCTTTATAGAAAAGATTCTTGATTCTTCATTTATTTGGAAGTATGATGAAACAAAATAATATGTATCTACTATATACAATTTACAGTGTTAGAATAGTTTATTCAAATTAGTATTTATTAATATTTGAGAGTTATTAATGGCGATTAAAGCTCATGGGATAAACTGGGTGAGCTACCTTTGTCTTATATGTTAAAAGATTGAGATAAGTAGTTTAATTTGGAACCTCCTTTTAAAAATAAAACGAGTTAAGAAAAGAACTTTGAATGCAAGCTACATTTTTCAAATCAAGTAGGAAAAAATTTCTCAGTCATTATATTTTACAATTAATATTTAAACCTTATTTTTATAATTTAATTACTAAAATTTGTTCTACATTCTGATCAGTCTCCTTATAGTATTTAAAAATATGTTATTTTTTATCAACAAGATTATAACTTCAAAAATTAATAAAATTCTTCATCGATGATTCACTATTTTAATAATTACAAAATATAATGTGTGTTGTGGCTGCATTAAAATAAAACGAGTGATTTCACCATATATCATATATTAGTTGAAAATGTAGCAAACTAAGAAAAGAGTTCAATCTAAAAATATATCTTTCAAATAGAATATATATGTGTGTATTGAACAATTTATTTTAGTATGATTGATTATTATTACTCATTTTCCGTTTTATTATTAATTTTAACTTTTCCTATTATTTTTTACACTAACAAAATGTTTAAAAATAAATCGTTGTTTTCACCTGTAAATTTTATAATTTTAAAAATTAGAACTAATAAATTTAGGATGAACATAAAGCTTGCTTGTTTTAAAAGCCTGCAAAAATAAGGTTAAAGGATTTAACCTTGGCTTTTATAAGAAAAACGTAAAGAGTTCTAATTATACTATGTAATTTTATAAATGATATGTTAAAATGATTTATTTGATTTGAACATGGGTGCTTAAGAATAAATTAAATCAAGGAAAATTAAGTTATTCTAAAACATATCAAATAAGTGAGTTTACTGGACTTGAACTTGAATCTTTCTAAAAAACAAACTCAATCAACAAGAGTCGAGTAATTTTTTATAAGGCAAGGAGGAAAAAGGAAAAATTGAGAGAGATCCAACATTAATATATAGTGTAATATAACCTATAAAGAAGGAATCAATTATGACATAACCTTTGTATCGTTATAATCTCAAATAACATATCATGATAAACACATAAAAATGTATACACACATACATATTATGATGCTGAATTTCAAATAAACATGTACCATTTTATCTTATAATATATAACTGGGTTCTTAAATGTTGATGTACGCTACCACTATTCTTATAGGGAAAATATTTTAGAATTTTTAAATATTTGTAAATTAGTGGTATTTCATAGGAAAATCAACAATATTCATCATGAAATATGTATGTTAGATAGAGTTTCATAATGGAATAAGATATAATATTACCTATATTTATTTTCTAAGAATTGCTTAAAGACGTATATTCAGGATAATACTATATTAACCTTATCATATTTTTTCTGAATTTTTTTGCTAAATAAAATGTAACTGTTAAGTTTGTAATAAATTATCTTGAAATGAATAGGAAGAGATAAGATACAGTAAAGTTAAAAAGTCACCTAAATATTTACTTTTCAATTTTCTAGTTTATAGATTCCATTAATTTAATCTTAAGCTAGTAGCTACTTACATAGCAATAGAATATTCAATCCTACATAAAAGAAATATGAATTGGTTGAAAAATGAGTCAAAACTATTCTTTGTTGTTATTTTCAAAGTGGAAAACTCAAATTAAAATAAGAACCAAAAGGAGTGGAAAAATGTTGAGTGAATCCTTCTAGAATTGAAAATGTAAAAATGAGATAATTGGCTTCATTGGACGTGAAATGGATAAGGAAAAGTGGCATGTTAAATTACATGATGCCCTTTGAATTAGATGCAAAATTGTGCGTAAAAAGGTGAAATAACATTGATTTTAGAAAAAAGATAATAATTCGGGGAAGAATGAAACCTGACTTTGATAAATAAGTAACATGAAATGAATGTTGTCTAAATTCTTTTTTTTAAACAATAATTTTAAAAGGAAAGGCCGAGCTTTGATGCATTCTTAAAAAGCATATAACATTAACTGCTAGTATAATGCTGGTATTGATTGTGGAAGAATTGATTTTGTTAGAGACTAGAATAAGCATTATTGTTTTCGCTGTCAACATATTGTTTAACAGCAACATTACTATACACGACGTTGCTCGGTCCAACTTAATCGTCAACGCCGGAACTTTCTTCTAGGTCTGTCTCATCTAAGCGTAGGAATTGGTTTACTTTTCTATAAAATAATCTTTTAAGGTTACAGGCTTCTTCATTTTTAGTCATATACCAAACTCCATTGCTTTATTCACACGACTGATTGAAGCCATCAAAATAATATTTCCACATGGGTTCTTTAGTTCTGTGATAGTAGTGTAACGACTCAGAAATTTTAACGATTTTAAATAATGTAATTAACTAAATTTTTCATGAAAATAAACAATAATATTCTTGCAATGAAAATTTAATATTTGGTATGCGTTTATTGAAGCATAGCAAGTGGCAGATTTTCATCGAAAAATAAGAAAGGTTGTTTGGTTGTGAAATTTCAACTTAAAATTTAAAATTAGTTAAAATTTGTTGAAAATAAAATATTTTTGAAATCTGAAAAAAAAAATATAATAAAAATGTAAATCATTTTCTGAGTGAGTCGTCATATTTCGTTTTGCCAAATTTGGAATGCTCTAACCCCGTTTATCTTTTTTTGGCAATTTAGCAGCAGTTTTGGCAGCGAATATGGAGTTTTGATAGATGGGTCGTGTCACTCATACCTGTGTACCATTCTGTTCGTCTCGTCGTGTTGATCTTCATGGTATATTCATTCATGCATTTCGATGTCCGGTACGCGACGAAATCTGCAAAATGATTAACCATGTCAGTTCCGCATTTGGGTCTTTTGGTTTCCTTTGTCCTTTCATCGTCATTCGTGGGAAAGCTAATAGCCACTAGTTATTAATAATTCTTAGAATTCAACTATTGGTTATTACTATTCCACCATTTCACTTTATATCTCTGGTTCGTTCCTTTCTCTTCCCTGTCTTCTATTTGGTTCTTGCTTTTATAAAAATAATAATAGAAAAAAGGAGCGAGAAGCTTGTATATATATTTTGCCTGAGGTCTCGTGCTCGTCCTTTTCCATAATAGCCAACCCAGTTTCCACCCAGTCCGCTTCCACCACCCTCCCTTCCTCCGCATACTCTCGCCAGTTCGACCACCCCTCGCCATTTCCGCCACCGAGTAGACACCCTCCCTCTGCATCACTCTCTCCGCTGTCCACAAACCCTAGCATTCCCATCACAAGCCCTCCTCCACTATTCCCCGAGCAGCTGCAAGCCTCTCCACTTCCCAACCCGCTTCAGCCTGTGCTTGATCCTTCAAGCCTCCTTTGCTCCACTGTCCACAAAACCCAGCCAACTCCACGCATCAACACCCGACTTCCAAGCCTATCGCCGACCATCATCATCCTCAGCTGCCATCCTCTGCATTCCAGCCCCAAGCAGCTGCTCCGGCTTTCCTACCTCACCTTCGCCGCCTCAACTTCCGCACTCAGACCCAAGCACACCACTGCCGAAGCCACCAACAGCCGAGTCCCCCTGACCTCCCATAACTATCCACCAATTGCCGCACACCTTGGATCCACCTGACAGCTGCCTTGTCTCCTAGCAGCAACCAAGCGACTTGCCTAGCCCACTATCGAGCAGCAGCTTCTCTTCATCTTTAAAAAAAGAGGTATATATATTGTTTGTGTGTATATGTATACATGTGTGTGTGTGTGTAGTTTTAGTTTGTCAAACTCAAGCTGGCTTGTATTTGTGCTTGTTGTCCGAGGGATTTTCCAGCAGTTCATCTCTTGTTTCGTTGTCCCATTATGTGTGCGTGCGTGTCCGTGTTCTTATTCGTGTCCGTCTGCGTCTCATTCTTGTTGTTTCTCTAGACTCGAAAGGTGGGCGATCACTCACGATTAGCATTCTTATATTTAGTAAATTTAATTCACACGAAATGACGATTGAAATATGTAGTTAAATTTTGAATTAATTAGAAATTTAATTGTTAAGTATGATATGTGATTATCTGAATTTGTTAATCTATGTTAATTGACGTATGACACCGTAATACGTTGTGTATATATTATATTTTAAATTGTTAGTTATGATCTATGCTTGTAATTGTTATGTTATGTTATTTTAAGTTATTAAGTTATTGTTCTTACACTGTAAGTTCCCTGTTAGTTTAAAAATCCCTATGGGTTAAAATGATACATACCGGAATGATATTATAGATTATGGAAAATCCTTATGCGTTGAAGCGATAAACTCAAGCGATTTTATTGATTTTGAAATTTTAGGATTGCGGGTTGAAATGATATACACACATAAATAATAAATTATTGCGAATTGAAATGATAAATATTCGTATCACTTGGCCATAGGATAGAAAACAATATACGGACACTGTTAGTCTTTTTTTAAATGATTTCCAAATTTTTAAAAAGGAAAAATATGTGTTTTAAATAAATATCGATTTTTTAAAAAATATAATATAAAGATTTTGTTTATTTTAATATGTGTGTAAAATTTAGATTTTTAAATTATATATTTGGAATTTCAAATTTATAAGTTAAGTTTTGAGAAATATAAATTTTAAGATTTTACTAATAATTTTATTATTTTAAATATATAAAATAAGATTTAATATAAAATAAATTTAATAATAAGATTTAATTGAATAAAATTTAATTTAATTAGTATATATTTATAATATGTTTAAGTATTTATTTCAATTTATATTAATATTTTAAAAATAGATTTGGTAATAACTTTAATAAATTAAGGGGAAAGATAAATTGAAATTGATTTAAAATTTTATTTGTTTAAGAATTGTATTCAAATAAAATTGATTTGAAACTTATTAATTTTGAGGTTTTAAAGATATGATTTTTTTAAACTTGATAACTGGATTTGATTAAAGGAGATTAAATTATTATTTTCAAATTTAAATAAAATTGAAATTGAATATTTTATATTGATTTAAATTTGTAATTTGAGATTTTATTAAAATGTTATTAAAAATGACTAAGTGAATATTTCCAAAATTTAAATAAAATTAAAGTTGGATTTCGAGTATAAATGAAATTTATCAAATTGAGTTATTGTAATTTGTTTGAATGTTTAAACTTTGAAACCTATTAAATTGGAAGTGGTTTACATTTGCAGTTTAAACCTGAATTTGAAATCGATATAAATTAAAAATGGTTTAATAAGAATTTGAATTGAACCTTTAAGCTTTTTAAATGAAATTGTTGGACTAGGTTTGATTTAAATTGAATTTGCAACTAAAATTGATTTGTGAAATCGGAAGAAACAATTCTAACTTGAAACTATTTTCGATATAAACATTTGTTAATTTATAAACTATTTTTAATATATAAACTATTTCAATCTATAACCAATTTTTAAATATAAACTATTTTTAATGTGTAACTATTCAAATATATAAACTACTACCAATATTCGAACCGTTTAAATTGGAACTATTATGATTTAGATTTAATGAATTTAATGTGTATACTTTGATATGATAGTTTAACCTATTTTTTGGTTATGATTTGAAACGAATATGATTTAAAGTAAATAATGATTTTGAAAGTGCATATGATTTTGAAATGATTGTAATTTGGAATTGAATATGATTTTGAGGTAAATAATGGTTTTGAAAGTGATATGATTTGAAATGAATATGATATTTTGATATGAAGTTTGAACTGTTTGAAATGTAAAATGACCACAGTGTGGAATAAGCGTTTGGTTGTTAAAGAGACCGGGATCGGATATTGTCATACTCTCTGTCAATACCGAAAACCACTTTAACAACTGTGCACATGGTGGAGAATTCAGAACGAAGTAGGATGGTTCGGCGAACGTCGGTATGAGGTATGAACGCATCCCCGATCCCCTCGGGTCAGCTTGATATGACTAAAATATGAGCTATATCGGGCCAAGTGGGGTCATTTCCCCTATCAGGCACATTTCTTCGATACCATATTTATTACTTTGTGATTGATTTGGTGGCATACCTTCGATTTTGATTTGTGAGTGTGTCTCGAGGTGGGCAGTAGTAGATGCTATGCGTTACCACCAGTTCGGGAGTGCGAAACGGTAGTATCCTACCCTGGACATTGCCTCGCATGCCTTGTCATATGCCTTATCGCGTCCACTATGAGTTTTGTTTGTGTCGTATCTATGGAGTGCTCTTTGATAGCCCACTAGTTTGGTGGAGTATACAGTACCGTATAGACTACGACATTTATATAAAATGTGTTAAGGGGAATATGGGCAACGGCTTAACGCTATTTTAATAGTTTACTTTACTATAGACATTATCTCTGCAGCGTATTGTACTATGTATGTAGATCGTTCCACGGATCATTAAAGGATGGAATTCCAAACATCCTTTAAGTTATATTGCATTTCACTTAGACATTTCACTTGAGTTGATTTACTTACGTAAGAATGTTAATCTCGATCGAGTGTTTTGTGTTTTGCTTATGCTCGAGTCAGCCTGAATGTCATAGCATTTGAGACTCACCTTTGGAGCTTGGAGCTCAGCTTGGATATCTATCTGTTATCTATTCAGCTTTCAGTCATATCAGTTATTTCTAGTTGTTTACGTTCAGACTTGTCATTTGCTTTTGTATTGAGACTTTTATGTATTGGATTTGTTTTGTATTTTATTTTAGACTCTGATGTTTTTTGTAGTAGCTTCATGAACTACTATTTATCTATTCTGCCGCTTATTATTGTAAAACTCTATGTCTGTGATTCTGTGATTGATTTATTTACTACATATGCTAAGTTTTGCCAATTATAAATTAACAATATGTTGTTTTGAGCAATTCAAGTCTGACATGTGTGGATTATTGTTGATTTTAATGGTTCAAAATAGCGGGTCATATCCTGACCCCCTCTAGTCAGCTTTATATGACTAAAAAAGGTGCTATTTTGGGTATGAACGCAGCCCTAACCACCCTCGAGTCGATTTTGACAATTATAAATAAGGTACGAATGCAGCCCTGACCCCCTCGGGTCAGCTTGATATGACTAAACCAGGTGCTATACCGGGCCAAGTGGGGTCTCTCCCCCTATCAGACACATTTCTTCGATGCCATATTCATTACTTTGTGATTGATTTTGTGGCCACTCCTCAAGTTTGATTTGGAAGTGTGTCTCGTGGTGGGCGGTTGTAGCGGCTATGCGTTACCACCAGTCTGAAAGTGCAAAACGGTAGTATCCTACCTTGGGCATTGCCTCGCGTGCCTTGTCATATGCCTTATTGTGCCCCCTAAGAGTTTGGTTTGTGTTGTACCTATGCATTGCTCACTGATAGCCCACTGGTTTGGTGGAGTGTACAGTACTATATAGACTACAACATTTATATAAAATGTGTTAACGGGGATATAGGTAACATTTTAACGCTATTTTAATAGTTTACTTTACTATAGACATTATCTATGTAGCATATTGTACTATGTATGTAGATAGTTCCACGGATCCTTAAAGGATGGAATCCCAAACATCCTTTAAGGTATATTGCATTTCACTTGAGTTGATTTACTTGCACAAGAATGTTAATCCTGACTCGAGTATTTTAAGTTTTGCTTTATGCTCGGGTCAGCCTGAGTGTCACAACATTTGGGACTAACCTTTGGAGCTTGGAACTCAACTTGGAGATCTATTTGTTACCTATTCAGCTTTCTGTCATTTCAGTTATTTCCAGTTGTTTATGTTCAGACTTTTCATTTTATTTTGCGTTAGGCTTCTATGTATTGGACATTTGTTGTATTTTATTTTAGACTCTGGTGTTTTTTGTAGTAGCTTCATGAACTACTATTTATCAATTCCGCTGCTTATTGTTGTAAAACTCAGTGTCCGTGATTCCGTGATTGATTTATTTACTGTATATGCTAAGTTTTTCCAATTATAAATTAACAATCTGTTGTTTTATGCAATTCAACTCTGACATGTGTGGATTATTGTTGATTTGAATGGTTCGAAATAGCGGGTCGTTACATGTGGCTCTAGTCTAGGCAAAACTTAGCATATGGAGTAAAAACTTGTTAAAGATATGGTAGTAATACACTAGAATGAGTAAAAATTAATTACATAGTCATCTTCGTTCGAACTTAAAGTTCATTGTTAGTATCCTCTTTGATTTGGATTTCGTTTGAATTTTGGAACTTTACCTTTATTCTAAAATCCATTCTTGTCTTTTCATGTTCGTTTTCTTTTGATACTAGAGCATCCCATAGCTTTATTTCTGTGGATCTCTATAATAAATTTGAGCACATCTTGTAATCTCAATTGGAAACTTCATCCTTATGTGTGACTAATCCCATCGGCGGTTCTGCCAAGCATAGTATGATTTGTAAAGGGTGAAACTCCTTTACAGCAGGCATGGATTCACCAGAGATCTTTGTGTCCTCGATTTTGATGCATTTGATATCTTACTTGGGGGTGATTTATTAAAGCGTTTTGATGTAGCCATCTCTTGCAAAACCCAAACCATTTCTTTTGTAGATAACCAGTACAATTCTCTTGTGATCGAATGTTGAATGCCTCAGGATTATGCAGGTAGTTTTGTCTTTTTACTTGATTCTCGGCTTAATGATCTTGACTCCACTCCGATAGTCAGGGATTATCTCGATGTTTTTGGTGAAGTTACTTCTCTTCCTCCCAAGCGGGAAATTGAATTTCCCATCGATCTTATTCGTGGAGCTCGATCTTGCTACAGGTTTCCACCAGCTTCATGTAGCCGAGGAGAGCATACCCAAGACAGCTTTGCTCACAGGGAATGATTTCTATAAATGGTTAGTCATGCCCTTTAGATTAACCAATGCTCCTGCCTTCTTCGTTGATCTCATGAATCGTGTTTTCTGCGATGTTCTTAACAAGTTTTCCCTAGTTTTCATTGATGATATTCTCGTCTTTTCTAAGTCGAAGAAGGATGATAAGTCACATTTGAGCTATGTGCTGGAAACTCTTAGGAGTCATCAGTTGAAAGCCAAATTTTTCTAAATGCAATTTCTAGAGGGATGAAGTCCGATCCCTGGGGCACATTGTTTCTGAAAATGGAGTCTCAATTGACCCGGTTAAGTTCGCCGCGATTAATATAAGTCTGTCCATCTTTCCCTTTTTGTAATTTAATTATCCTATCTTCCTTTCGAGCCTATCTTCTTTATTAGAAATTCTCTTCGATTAGGTCCCTTTAAATTTGAATCTCTGTCCTTGTTCTAAAATCCATTCTTGAAACATCTTATTAGGGAGCATATTTGAAATTGATATAAAAATGTTTTATATTATGTTGTTTGAGTTGTTAAGTTTGAATTTTGGGTTTCGATTGATCCGTCTGGCTAACGCTATCGATACGAATTCCAAACCATTTGAATGGAGCAAACTGACACAATATTATTTTCGTAATTGGTAAATGAAATAATTTTATGTATGATTATACTTTATATATAAAAGTATAATTTTCTGAAATTAGATAGTTAAATGAATTGATTATTAGAAATGATAATACAAGATTATCATTTAGTTTTGTCAATATTCCTTAACCATTAACGATTGTTGTATGCTATAAGGAGATGAAATTTTATAAAAATGGTTTATAAAATCTGATTTGCAAATGAAATGAATCTAAATTAAGGATTTCAGAATTTAATTTTGGTGCTTTTCAAAATTTGGTTTTCAAAGTTTTGAAAAATATATTATTTGAAAGTGTTTTCGAATGGAAATTGTTTTCAAAGAATTTTAAAAGAAGTAAGTCAGCATTATCCTCTTATGTCACTAGAAAATAATTTCGATGATAACTACAACATCGTCGACGTTTATTTTCGAGTCTCAAAGTGGGGAGACCACTTAGTAGCTTTACTATATTTTGTTTTGGAGAATGGATTTGATTTGAATTTCTTGAGTATGATTTGATGTACAAAATATACATATGTATATATTTATTTCAAAATGGTTTGAAATGAAACTGGAAATTTAACTCTTAAGTCTTATGTTAAGTGATGGTTTTCAATTATTAAAATGAAGCAAAAAATTTGAATAATTTGAGCGTCTAAAATGAGAAATGGAATTGAAAAAAACTGAAATAGTTGAACTAGGATAAAATTTATTTATATAATACTCAATTGCATTCTAAAACATATATAACTTATCATAAATGTTCAGAAAGGTAAAATGTTAATGTTAATATGTAATTGAAAGTATACACTATAAAGGTAAGTAATAAGATGTTCAAAAAAATGAAATTTTGTTAAGGGTATTTTTAAATAGAAATTGAGTGGTTACAATAAATGCTTATACACTTAATCTATGTTGCAAGATACGTTGAATGAAAAAAAAATTGAATAATATAAAGAGAATGCTATTTAAGTAAATAAGGTGAATGCAAATAAATTGGATATGAATTTAAATTAAATTGAAAGTGAGTTAATTTGAATGATAATAATAAATGGATGCTAATAAGTAATGAGATGTATAATGTTAAAACTCGAAAATGAAATCTATATGGTTTTGAATTAATTATTGCATCTGGTACTATGTTTTTCGTATCTATCTTTCATTTCTGTTGCTATTGTTCTCCTATCTCGTTCCTTTTCAGGGACGAAATGTTTTGAGTGGGGGAGAGTGTAATGACCTAGAAATTGTAACGATTTTAAATAATGTAACTAACTAAATTTTTCATGAAAATAAACAATAAAATTCGTGCAATGAAAATTTGATATTTGGTATACGTTTATTGAAACATAGCAACTGGCAGATTTTCATTGAAAAATATGAAAGTTTGTTTGGTTGTGAATTCAATTTAAAATTAGTTAAAATTTGTTGGAAAAAATAGTTTTGAAATCTGAATATTTTTATACAATAAAAATGTAAATCATTTTCTGAGTGAGATTTCATATTTCATTTCATCAAATTTGGACAGCTCCAGCCCCGTTTATCTTGTTTTCGGCGATTTAACAGCAATTTTTCAGTGAATATGGAGTTTTGATAGGAGGGTCATGTCACTTATATCTATGTACCATTCTGTTCGTCTCGCCGTGCTGATCTACACAGTATATTTATTTGTGCATTTTGGCATTCGGTACACGCTAAAATCTGCAAAATGATTAGCTATATCGGTTCCACATTTAGGCCTTTTGGTTTCCTTTGTCTTTTCGTTGTCCTTCGTGTGAAAGCTAATAGCCACTAGTTATTAATAATTCCTAGAATTCAACTATTAGCTATTACCATTCCACCATTTCACTTTATATCTCTGGTTCATTCCTTTCTCTTCCTCTCTTCAATTTGGTTCTTGCTTTTATATAAAAAATAAGAATAACAAAAAGGAGTGAGAAGATTGTATATATATTTTTCCTGAGGCCTCGTGTTCATCCTTTTTCTACAACAGCCAACCCAGTTTCCACGCAGCCTGCTTCCACCACCCTCCCTTCCTCTGCATTCCCTCGCCAGTTCGACCACCCCTCACCATTTCCGCCATCGAGTAAACACCCTCCCTCTGCATCATACTCTCTCCACTTTCCACAATTCCTAGCCTTCCCATAAGCAAACCTTCCTCCGCTATTTCCCAAGAAACCGCAAGCCTCTCCACTTCCCAACCCGCTTCTGCCTGTGTTTGATCGTCCAAGCCTCCTTTGCTCAACCGTCCATAAACCCCAACCAATTGCACACGTCAAACACCTGACAGCCAAGCCTCCCTCTGACCATCACCTTCCTCGGCATTCCAGCCACTAAGCAGCAGACCGCCACTCTTTTCCCTACGCAAGCAGCCTCTCCGGCTATCCTACCTCACATTTGCCGCCTGAACTTTCGCACTCAGACCGAAGCACACCCACTGCCGAAGCCACCAACTTCCCAGTCCCACTGACCTCGCATACCCATCCACCAATAACCACACACCTTGGCTCCACCTGAGAGCTGCCTTATCCCCTGGTCACAACCAAGCGACCTACCTAGCACACTTCCGAGCAGCAGCTTCTCTTCATCTTTAAAAAAAAGAGGTATATATGTATATTGTGTGTGTGTATATATATTGTTTTTTTCATCAAACTCAAGCTAGCACTTATTTGTGCTTGCTGTTCGGGGGATTTTACTGCAGTTCGTCTCTTTTTTCGCTGTCTCATTGTGTGTGTGTTTGTGTGTTCATGTGCTTATCCGTATCCATCTGCATCTCATTCTTGTTATTTCTCTAGCCTCAAAAGATGAGCGATCACTCACTATTTGCATTCTTATATTCAGTAAATTTAATTCACATGAACTGGCGATTGAAATATGTTATTAAATTTTGAATAGATTAGAAATTTAATTGTTAAGTATGATACGTTATTATCTGCATTTGTTAATCTATGTTAATTGACATAGGACATCATAGCACGTTGTGTATATATTATATCTTAAATTGTTAGTTATGTTCCATGCTTGTAATTGATATGTTATGCTATTTTAAATTATTATGCTATTGTTCTCACTCTGCAAGTTCCCTGCTACTATAGGAAATCCCTATGGGTTGAAATTATACATACCCGAATGATATTATTGATTAGGGAAAATAATTATGGATTGAAACGATAAATCCAAATGATTTTATTGATTTTGAAATTTTCGGATTGCGGGTTGAAATGATATATGCCCGTAAACATTAAATCATTGCGGATTGAAATGATAAATATCCGTATCACTTGACTATAGAATAGAAAACTATATACGGACACTATTGGTCTATTTTTAAACGATTTCCAAATTTTTGAAAAGGAAAAATATGTGTTTTAAATAAATACTGATTTTTGTTTTAAAAAATATAATATAGAGATTTTATTTATTTTAATAGGGGTTTTTAGGCAAGTTGGAGGAAAATTTAGTTTCAGGGACAGGAACTATGCTTTTTAGGTTGAAAGACAATTTTTTGTGTAAATCACAAAATGATAGTTGCAACTATCATTTTCTGTTTACACTATAAAGTGTCCTTCAAACTAAAAAACAAACTTGTCGTCCTTGAGACTAAATTTTTTTGCAACTTCTTCCTTGTGCCTATTTTCCAGTATTTTAATATGTGTGTAAAATTTAGATTTTTAAATTATATATTTGGAATTTTAAATTTATAAGTTAAGTTTTGAAAAATATAATTTTAAGATTTTACTTATAAATTTATTATTTTTAAATATATAATATAAGAATATAAAATAAATTTAATAATAAAATTTAATTTAATTTAATTTAATTAGTATATATATAATATGTTTAAGTATTTATTGAAATTTATATTAATATTTTAAAATAAATTTTGTAATAGCTTTAATAAATTAAGGTTGGAAAGATAAATTGAAATTGATTTGAAATTTTATTTGTTTAAGATTTGTATTTAAATGAAATTGATTTGAGACCTATTAATTTTGAGGTTTTAAAGATATGATTTTTATAACTTCATAACTGGATTTTGATTAAAGGTGATTAAATGAATATTTTCAAATTTAAATAATACTGAAATTGAATATTTAATATTGATTTAAATTTGTAATTTGAGATTTTATTAAAATGTTACTAAAATAGATTAAGTGATTATTTTCAAAATTTAAATAAAATTAAAGTTGGTTTTGAATATAAATGAAATTTATCAAATTGACTTATTGCAAATTATTTGAATATTTAAACTTTGAAACCTACTTTCAAACCTGGATTTGAAATCGATATAAATTTAAAATGGTTTATTGAGAATTTGAATTGAACCTTTAACCATTTTAATTGAAATTGTTGGACTGAGATTGATTTAAATTGAATTTTGGAACTAAAGTTGATTTGAATTTATTTGTGAAATTGGAAGAAACAATTCTAATTTGAAACTATTTTCAATATAAACTTTTTTTAATACATAAACTATTTTTAATATATAAACTATTTTAGTCTATAACCTATTTTTAAATATAAACTATTTTTAATGTATAACTATTCCAATATATAAACTACTTTCAATATACAAACTGTTTAAGTTGGAACTGTTATGATTTAGATTTAACAGATTTAATGTGAATACTTTGATATGATGGTTTAACCTATTTTATGGTTATGATTTGAAACGAATATGATTTAAAGTAAATAATGATTTTGAAATGATTATAATTTGGAATTGAATATGATTTTGAAGTAAATAATGATTTCGAAAGTGATATGATTTTGAAAAGAACATGATATTTTGATATGAAATTTGAACAGTTTGAAATGTAAAATGACCACGGTGTGAAATAAGCGTTGGGTTGTTAAAGGGACCGGGATCGAATATTGTCATACTCTCTGCCAATACCGAAACCCACTTTAACAACTGTGCACGTGGTAGAGAATCCAAAACGAAGTAGGATGGTTTGGCGAACGTCGGTATGAGGTATGAACGCAGCCCTGACCCTTTCGGGTTAGCTTAGTATGACTAAAATATGAGCTATATCAGGCTAAGTGGGGTCGCTCCCTTTATCGAGCACATTTCTTCGATACCATATTTATTACTTTGTGATTAATTTGGTGGTGACCCCTCGATTTTGATTTGGGAGTGTATTTCGAGGTGGGCGGTAGTAGCTGCTATTGTAGGATCGATTTCACACTAGAGGGGGGTGAATAGGGTGATACTGTTAATTATAAAAATTATTGCGGAAGCTTATAAAATTATTCAACACAGATAAATCAAAATTATAGCAGCACAGATAATAGCGAAATGAATAAAACTCAAGATCAATACATATGAAGCAACCAGACCTAACTGAAGTTTTCAGATATTACAAACATACAAGTGTAATGCACAATGAAATATATAGCTCAAAGTTTCAACCGCAATGACATGGTGAAAATGGAAAACTACAAACCATGGAACAATCTCCCCCTTTTGATGATAGCAAACATATATTTAAGATTTTGAAGATATTAAATGTATTTGATGATTCCATTTGCTCCCCCTATTTGAATGTTTCCTCTCTACACAAAGCTCCCCCTTCATATATGCATACAATTAAAAATATGCAAATGAGCCTAGATGCAAATAGAAAATATTTGACCTTTGCTTGATTTTGTTTAACAAAATCTTAACTTTTCTCTCCCCCTTTTGTTATCAGCAAAAGAGTAATAGTGTTAGAGAAAATAGAGATAAAGTGATCGATATTAATACAATATTAAAACTTAATTGAATATAAATATTAAATTTCAATAAAAATTCAAACAAAATTCATACAGTTGTGTCTATTTGTGGTATATTTATATCAGGAATTTGAATATCTACCAACCATGCGTAACCATTAGGACTTTTAAATGATATTAGTAATATTCCAATTTTATTTTAAGAAAATGAATTCAAGTATCTTCTAACCACGCATAACTGTGAGGACTTTTAAATGGGATTAGAATCGACTTGTTTACTATTAAAAAAAATGAAGAAATCAATTTTGATATGCGTTCCATACATGCATAACCGTGAGGACTTTTAAATGAGCATGGAAGCACATAACAAATTCCAAGTAATTCACTCATGCATAACCGTGAGGACTTTTAAATGAGACTGAATACTTTGGATTTTATTTTATTTTATTAAAAAAAATGTAAAATGAAAAACGAATGATTCCTATTTAAAGTACCACATATTGACAAACTAAATTGAATTTTGATGAGTGATGGTCGTTAGAAATATGATAGAAATAGAGATGGTCATGGAATTTTTTTACCAACAAATTTTTTTATAACTCTTGTTTAAATTTCTAAAGAAATTTACTAATTATACCGTCCCGAGTCGTAACATATGATAAATATCAACACTCATCACTTTTTCAATCACTATTTATCTTTTTAATAATTAGTAGGGAGTCAGATTAGTCAATGTTATAACTTAAAAATTCAAAAATAATTATAAAATCAATTTTTCTAAAAATGACCAATCTGAAAACAAGGTCAAAGATGATTTTTTAGAAGGGGTTTTATGAGAAAAATTTCTGCTATTTGAAAAAATTATGAAATGAAAAATATGAAGATATTTTCTTTGAAAAATGATGCAGTTACTAAATGTCTCAACATATCACGTTCCACTAATAATTTTTCTATCAACTAGATTACCAATGTAATCTGCATCTGAATTTCTCTTTCACTCAAAATTATAATTAATTGAATTTGATAGACCAGACTATGAAGTGTGCAACAAAATATCTCAAAAATCAATTTTAACAGGTTTTTAAATGACATTCTCTTGAATTTGAATTGAAACCGTGTAAATAATCAAAAACCGTGAATATAGAGTCAGCCGTAAAATAACCAAATGTATTATCATCCAATAAAACACTATTATTAATCCAAACTAATATATATGAAGTAATTCAAAGACTCTACAGATTTTTACAGTGTTCTTGGCATAAGAATATAACTGGCCAACAATTTTGAATAAGTCAGAATCAAAATCATCATTATTTTATCATCACATTATTGGCTGATTTAACTCAGATTACGGTGCAGATTATCACATTTAATGTATCATTCAAATAAACATACCATTACCTGTTTTACGTTTACGATATTTTTCGTTGTTGTCCATTGTGATTCTGTCGCCTTTATACTAGGCTAAGGAACTTTGCTTTGTCGCCCGTTGTTTTTCTGGAATAGCCAGAATCCAGATAACACTGTTGTTGTTTCTTAGCCTGCCACCACTCCTACACGGCAAAAGATTTTTGTCACTTATTTGTTTTTATAGGTCCATGATTGTTAGTGGCAGAATATTTTGAAAATTAATTTTGTGGAGACCCAAAACTATTTATATATGTTCCTTTCGGCACCCAGATTTGTTTAACTTTGAGAGATTTTATATTTGTGCCTTTTGGAACCCAAATGGGTATAGTTTTCACGTGTTTGGGTCTATACCAACAATTATTTTGATTGTGTCCAAATTTTCTGCAAATTGTGCACATTGAATTTACTTGATTAATCTCATTTCTAACAATTTTAGATTGATTATACCCAAGTCCTTGTCTAACTGTATTAACAATTTGTTTTCCTAATAGCATATTCAACAATTTTTCACTTTTTGAAAATTTATCTAAAGTCGTTGACAATTGTTGGACTTGTGTTTTGAGAGATTCATTTTCATTTAATAATTGTGTGCAATTTTTGGTAGAATTTTCTCTTCTAGTATTTTCACTCTCTTTCAAAATCAGAATTTCATTTTCAAGTGATGTTATATTAATTTCTGATTTTTTAATTTCTTCTTTGAATGTTGAACACTTATCACACTTAGGGATCCTACTTTGTTAGATTTTAACTAATTGGTCAAGTTGTTTATTTAAATCTATCAAAGTATCTTTTTGTGATTCAAGTTTGGCGTACTTCTCCCTAAGTCGTTCAAAACAGCCATTTACTTCGTTGAAATATATAAGTAATTCTGAGTGAGTGAGTTTTGATACCTCGCTTGGCTCGTCATCGTCGTTATCAGTTATATTACCTTGAAGGCATATATCTGCTTTCTCTCTCTCACTGCTAGTACTTTGATTATCTTCATCACTTGTATTCCACGTAGCTGCAAAACTTCTCCTTTTTGATTTCTTTTCAAAGTCGCATCTATTTTGAGGACAATTAGGCTTGATGTGTCCGGCTTGGTTGCACTTATGACAGATGATCTTCTGTTCTTCTGAGTTGTCTAGTGCTTTGTCTATTCTGCTTTTCAATTTTTGATTTAGAGCAGGATTTTCGTATTTGTAATTCCACCTTTTAAATTTCTTTATTATCAACTCTAATTCTGCTGCTCCATCATCATCACCATCACTTTCTGTTGTTCCTTTAAGAGCTGTTGATTTCTTTCGAGTGTCTCCTCCTTCACGCTCTTCCTTGAATTTCATTTCTAGCTCATAAGTGGTGAGATTTCCGATGAGTTCTTCAACTTTCATTTGTTTTAAATCTTTCGATTCTTGAATGACAGTCACTTTTGCTTCAAATCTTCGTGGAAGGACTCTGAGGATTTTTCGGACTATCTCCAACTCTGTGTATGTTTGCCGAGAGCTTTTGATTTGTATACGATATTGGAAAGTCGTCCATACATCTCTTTGACATTTTCTTCCTTCGCCGTTGTGAAGTTCTCGTATTCGCTGCTTAGCATGGCAAATTGAGATTCTTTGACTTGAGATGTTTCTTCGTGAATCACTTCTAGTGTGTGCCATATTTCCTACGCAGTTAGACAATGTGAGACATGATTAAATTCAAATTAATCCAATGAACAGATAATAGAATTCATAGCTTTAGCATTAGCATTTTGTAATTTATTTTCTAGTTCTGTCCATTGATCCTTTGGTTTATCTATTTCCTGAATATCTATAATTATAGTTGGTGCTCTATAACCTGTCTCAACAATATTCCAAGCGTCAATGGTTTTCAGAAAAATTTTCATTCTATTTTTCCAGTAGGCGTATTCACCATTGAACATTGGTGGTCTAACTATGGACTGACCCTCAACAAAAGCAGTATTAAAAGAAGCCATTTTAAAAATTCAACTTTTTAAAACAAAAATTGATTTTTGAAGAAAATCAAAATTTTAAAAAACAAAAGCTGACTTCTATTTCTAGCTCTGATACCACTTGTAGGATCGATTTCACCCTGGGGGGTGAATAGGGTGATACTGTTAATTATAAAAATTGCGAAAGCTTATAAAATTATTTCAACATAGATAAATCAAAATTATAGCAGCACAGATAATAGCAAAATAATAAATGCAGAAATAGAACGACACAGAATTTACCCAGCTTCGGCAAAACCCTGCCTACATGCTGCTCCCAAGGTTTCTACTAGAAATTAAGTAGTCACACGCTTACACACGTAAACTCGTGACACCGGCTACTGATTAACCTAACTCTACGCTCAAAACCCTGCCATAACTTAGCCACCGAGTTGCGAATTCTCAAACTACGCCACGTAGTTTGTCCCATAGTCACATGACTAGAAATTACAACGGTTTAAAATAAAAATACAAATTAAAAAACAATTAAAAACAAAACCCTAATTTTATAAACTAAAGCCTTTGTTAATATAACCCGGCCCAAAGTATTATCAATTAAGAAAACGTGACCCCATTATCTCCTTCTTTATTTTAATATATGTCGGCCCACTTTCTTCTTTGTTTGTGAAAAACAAAGAATGGCTGCTTCGATCTCTTTCCTCTTTTGCTTTGAAATTAGGGCTTTGGCCTCGCGTTCGCTCCTGTGAGATTAGCTAGTGCTTCGGCCTTGTCTTCGCTCCTGTAAGATTGGCTAGGGCTTCGGCCTTGTGAAATTAGGGCTTCGGCTATCGAAGGACCCGATTGATTGTTGATCGATTACAATTGATCTTCTGATTTGCGTCGGCAATCGACCGTCTCTTCACTTTGCTCACGGTTCCTTCAATTTGCGTCGAGTTCGAATCAAAATTGGTAATTTTCTTTTTTGCTTTTCTGGTTTTTCTTACTTAAACTCGATGCTTGCCATTTGCCGATGATGTTACTTATTTATATAGGATTCGAGATCCTTGATTTTCGTTTGTATACATCTATTTGAATTCGTCTTCGGCCATTTGATTATTCTTGAACGATGGTGATTTATCTGACTTCTTCAATTCATATAATTTCATTGTTTGATACTCATGGCTTTGAATTTGTTCGACTTCTTGGTCATTACGGCTCTGACTTTGAACTGTTTGATTCCTTCTTATTGACTTGCGGCATTTAAACTTGACTAGTTCGAATTCATGATTACCACAGCTTGATTTTTTATTCGAACCTGCATGCTATGTTCTTATCTCTGTTGGCATCGGCTTCTGTTGTTCCATGGTTTGTAGTTTTCGATTTTCACCATGTCATTACAGTTGAAACTTTGAGCTGTATATTTCACTGTGCATTACACTTGTATGTTTGTAATATCTGAACACTTCAGTCAGGTCTAGTTGCTTCATATGCATTGATCTTGAGTTGTTTTCATGTTGCATTTGTTTCATTTTGATTTTGGTCGAGGCTTGTTAACATTATCGATGCACTGACTTGAGTTGCTTTGAGTATTTGTGTTATGCTCTTGTTTGGTGCACATCCTTAACCTGTTGCATACCATATTGATTGAGTCGCTGTCTTGAATTGAACTCTTCTGGTTCATGTGTACACTTTGACTGGCTTACTCTTGACCGTTTTATTAAACTTGCATATTCGAACTGCACCTGTGTTGAATCCAGCTTTAAAGCTCGGGTTTGGCCTTGTGACATTATTTTTATTGCACTTGAGTTGAACCCGGCGTTTTTGGTTTGACCTGTGCTCACCTGTCCCTGTAATTTTATCAAGTGTATATATCGGTGTGCACGGCCTTGTGGCATATACAGTGATACACTGTGTCTGTCACAAGCTATTCGTGTATGATGAATTCGAATTTAAATGATGACGAACAACCCAAATGGCTGAGGCAGATATTATTTTCAAAATCCATATTTTATTTTATACGTCAAAAATATTTTATTTTCAATTTTACTGCGTCAATGTATATTTTTGCAGATTTCTCATATGTTGGATTCACATTAGAATGAAGTTGAAGATCAATACGAGTTGAGTGAATGAGTGATATGTAGTGAGATGCAATGTAAATGTGAAATTGTGATGTAATCAAAATTGTATTGTAATTGAAGTTGTATATATATAGTGAGAGCTTGAAGTTTGTACTATACAAAAATGGTAATAAATATTTGTTTGAATAAAATATCTGTTTGAATTCAAATTCTGTGTCATTTATTTTATTCATCAAATATTTATGTAATCTGTGTAAATAAAATAGTATATTAACAAATACATTTAAATGAATATATATATATATATGTTTATTATCATCAAATAAAAATCATATAATCGCTTATTCAACAACTATGCATTACCACCAGTCCGGTAGTGCAAAACGGTAGTATCCTACCCTGGACATTGTCTCGCATGCCTTGTCATATGCCTTATCGTGCCCACTACGAGTTTTGTTTGTGTCGTACCTATGGAGTGCTTCCTGATAGCCCACTGGTTTGGTGGAGTTTACAGTACCGTACGTACTATGACATTTATATAAAATGTGTTAAGGGGAATATAGGTAACGGTTTAATGCTATTTTAATAGTTTACTTTACTATAGACATTATCTCTGTAGTGTATTGTACTATGTATGTAGATAGTTCCACTGATCCTTAAATGATGGAATTCCAAACATCCTTTAAGTTATATTGCATTTCACTTAGACATTTCGCTTGAGTTGATTTACTTACATAAGATTGTTAATCTGGACTCGAGGGTTTTGTGTTTTTCTTTATACTCGGGTCAGCCTGAGTGTCACAACATTTGAGACTCGCTTTTGGAGTCTTGAGCTCACCTTGGAGATCTATCCGTCATCTATTCAACTTTTAGTCATTTTAGTTATTTCCAGTTGTTTACGTTCATATTTGTCTTTTGCTTTTGTATTGAGACTTCTATGTATTGGATTTCTGTTGTATTTTATTTTAGACTCTGATGTTTTTTGTAGTAGCTTCATGAACTACTATTTATCTATTCCGCTGCTTATTGTTGTAAAACTCTTGTCTATGATTCTGTGATTGGTTTATTTACTGCGTATGCTAAGTTTTGCAAATTATAAATTAACAATCTGTTGTTTTGAGCAATTCAAGTCTAACATGTGGGGATTATTGTCGATTTTAATGGTTCAAATTAGCAGGTCGTTACAGGTAGCATTGAACCCTTCATGAAGTTCTTCAAGATCTCAATCGACCCTTGATGCAAATTGGCCAAGGACATAGCATCCTTTGGTTGAACTGAGAGATCTTAGAATTGCTCCAAAAGTTTACTAGCTAACTCATCATAGGACAATATGGACCTAGGCTAAACCCTGTATAACCACATCGTGGCAAATCCGTCAAGGAAGAGGGAAAACATATGTACTTAACAACATTATTAACTCAAGCACCATCCATATGCCATTTATACTTCATCTAATGCTGCATTGGGTTAGTCAGACCATTGTAACTAGCATTGTAAAAACCCGATATTGAGAAGCA
The DNA here is from genome assembly GCA_030765085.1 of Allium cepa. Taxonomy (NCBI): domain Eukaryota; kingdom Viridiplantae; phylum Streptophyta; class Magnoliopsida; order Asparagales; family Amaryllidaceae; genus Allium; species Allium cepa. The sequence goes on along the minus strand of CM060938.1, from coordinate 31,112,380 downwards.
ATAAATTTGAATCTTAAAACAAAAAGAATAACATTAAATGAAATTAAAGGATGGTAGTTAATTAAGTTAGATATTAAATTATTTGAATGAGAATAATAGATTTTTATGAATTCAAAATGGAATGAAAGAGAAATTAATTGATTTTGATGAGAAGAGGAATGTGAAAGAGTACATAATTTCAAAATTACATTTTGAAAGTTGTAAAAATATTAATTTTGGGTGTTAATTAATTTTTATGTAACGCAACAATAAACATATAGCAATTTAAAATTTGAAATTTGGAGATTTAGTTTGAAAGTAACTAGAACCTTTTCTTTGTTATTAAATACCTTTTTAAAGCAACGAATGATCAATAATGGAAATTTATTATATTTTGAATCAATATTGATATTTAAATTCAAAACAAATTTAGCATGTGCTTAAGTTGAAAAGAAAAATATATATCTTATAATGTAACTAATAAATTAAGAATAAGTACGAAAATCTTATGATAAACATATTTTTGGTAATATGAAGTTTTGATAGAGTATAAAACCATGGTTTCATAATATGTAGGGCAATAAATGCTATTTTTGAATTATTGTTGCAACCAAGATTTATGAAATATATTTCAATAGAATGTGAATTTTTGCATAGATAAAGTCGTTAGTTAAAATATGACTTTTGAACTTAATAAAGCTGAAATTTCGTCATTGGGAGTTTTGAAATAGGTTAAGAAAGAAGGAAAAGATGAGATGTAAGCTTATTTTTAACCCTAAAGACAAGAAAAATATGGAAGTTTAATCTTTAATTATACGAAACTGTTAAAATTTTGAAAAATGGCTTTTGTATGCTATTAAAATTTTAAAATGATAAGAATACAATTTTAACCATGTTGATAATTTAAAAGGAGAGTTGTGTTACTCTGAATTTAAGTATGTAAACTCTATTTTTACCCGCAAATAAAATTAAAATATACTTCATAAAATGCTATAACGAATTTGATAGAATTATTTGTTCATGAGAATGCAAACTTAAAATTTTCAATTTGAAAAGATAATGTGAAATGTTTTAAAAACATGGTTTAATTAAAGAGAAAAGAATTAAATGAGTTGTTTTAATTGGTATTTGATATTGGGTTTAGTTTAACAGCCTAATAGCCCATTAGTAAATAAAACGGAACATCTGTTTCTCTTCTTCCATCTTCTTGTACGTTTATTTTGCAAACCAGAAAACAAACCAACATAATTCTTCATCATTCTCCTAAAACCCTTGGTCTTTAGAAAATCAAAACAAATCCAATAAATTCCCAAAAATTACCAAACTTAAAACATATCTTCTCAGCGCCTCTCTCCATCTTTTAGACACAAATAGTAAGAGTTTTGGGTCAGTTTTGATTGAGCGGTAGTTTTGGACAACTAGGAGTATGGAAGAAGAAGGTTGGAAAAGAAGAGCTGCTATGCATTTGAGAAGTATTTAGCAAGCTATTTAGATTTTACGTGAGTTATTTCCTAACTTATATATATATATATATGTATATATATATATATATGTATATATATATATATATATATATATATATATTCTCTTTGCATGCGCTATTACGATTATGGACTGTGATGAACTATGGTTGTGACTGATTGAAATATAGATGCATGTTACTGTTCAAATATTGTTGTGATGAATTAAACTGAAGCGGGCTGAATATGATGTTAAATATAATTTTAGCACATATGAATATTCCTTCTGATAATGGATGTAATTCCTTGTTTGCTGAGTGATGTAATTTGTGTGTACACATATGTATATATATGTATATAATGCTTGCATGTCCTTGCTTTACTTTGGTAATGGACAGACATTGCATTTAAATTGATTAGAAGGGGAAATTTTGAGCTAAATACCTTTGGAAGTATTTATAAAATAAGAATTTGTTTGAGCTATATTATTTTTGAAATAAATGATTTTAAAATTTGATTTTATATATAAATTTTTTTACTAGAGAAGATATATATATTTCAAAATAAATATTTTGAGAAGAAAATTTATATTCCAAAAGCCATGAGTATTTTTATAGGAATTGAAAAGAAGTTAAGTTTTATGAAATAGTACTTTTGAAATAATAAATTTTTTGAATATAATTTATTCATTGTACGAAATATATTATTAATCAAAATTTATTATTATATTTTGTGAAGTATGACCTTTGGAAGTAATATAGTTCATATTTGATTGTCTCTTCTACATGGAAATTGATTTATATACCCTTTTAAAATAGTATAAAAGTGATTTAATTGAATTACTTTGAACAAGGAGGTCTTGCAATTTGGTCACAAAAGTGAATTGTATTAGTTGATGTCTTAATATAAAAATTTGAAAGACTTTACAGAAAGGAAATTTATTTTAACAAATAATTTTACAAACGTGGCTTAAACGGATTTGAAAGTGAATACGGATGTTATAAATTATTTTTAAGATTTAAATATTTTATTATTGGAAATAGTTTGTATTATGAACCATTTTTAGGGGAAAATAATAAAAGAATTCGAGAATTTAGGGAGCTCCTATATTAGTATTTTTATAGTATTAAAGAGCGATATGCTGTGGTATGAATTATCTTCAATATGGCATTAGTGGTTCAAAATTTTAACTAAGACTTAAATCGAGGATTTTTTTGAAATGTAGGAAGGGTTTAAATTACGAACTTTCGACATTTAATCAGATTTTGAGAGAAATGAAGATTTTAGCCTTTAAACCTCTTTGAATTTAGTATTAATATTTGATATTTAAGACAGAGGTTTAGGAAATCAAAAATTTTATAATAAAACCCCTTATGAATCAATAATTAACCAGTTAGATGATTTTAGGTGTTGTGCTTGTATGATAAATTTTGTTATGTTATTTTATCACTGTTCGTTTAAACGTTTTGCTAACTTGTAAATGATATTTGAAAGGAAAGGTGTCTTAATTTAAATATATTTCTTTTCAAAGTGGACTAACATGTTTTAAAACTTCCTAAATGTTCTTTCTTTTTAGTTGATAAAAAAAATTATTTTCGAGTTGAAAAAATTTAGACTTTCCCTAAAATATAATATCTACTCATTGCAAAATGTTGTGTAAGACATGAATATTAAGTGTTTAAAATGCACATCTTGGAAGAAAATTGGTATAATTAGTGGAAAATTTTATTTTAGCAAAGTTCTTAATTGATATTTTATTACAAGGTATAATATAAGTACAAAGAAAACTATTTTCAATTTTACGAATTTAATTTGGTAATGTAGACTATCAAATCTTTACAACTTCCAGCTTTTCCAAGAAATGTATTTCAAAGCATGCAACTCTGTTTAAAGAACTTAGGTAAAATTATATTTGTTTTTGAAACGAAGTTTTGGTTTGAAATGAGAAGTTAGAAATGTATGTGTAACCGAGTTTTTTTTTAAAAAGTGATAAAGTAAAACTACAATATCTTGTGATTCTTTTATCGGGTTTTTGTAATCCTTTTGGGTTGGGAAGGTATTCCATTGAGGAAGAACTTTTTTTTTATAATTTTATTAATTTTGGTACATTCCTCGTGCAAAAATCATGTTTTAACCAAATCATAAACTCTATCCTCTATTTATTTGCTAACTTAAAAATGATGTTCGACAGAAAAGGTGTGCTTAATTTAAATATATTGCTTTTCAAAGTAGATTAACATGTTTTAAAACTTCCTAAAATGTTCTTTCTTTTTAATTGGTAAATTTTTTTATTTTCGAGTTGAAAAAATTAAGACTTCCCCTAAAATTTGATATCTATTCATTGCAAAATATTGTGTAAGACAGTACATGAATATAAAGTGTTTAAAATGTACATTTTGGAAGAAAATTTGTATAATTAGTGGAAAATTTTATTTTAAAAAAGGTTCTTAATTGATATTTTATTACAAGGTATAATATAAGTACAAAGAGAACTATTTTCAATTTTATGAATTTAATTTGCTAATGTAAACTATCAAATCTTTGCAATTTCCAGCTTTTCCGAGAAATGAATTTCAAAGCATGCAACTCTGTTTAAAGAACTTTGGTAAAATTATATTTGTTTATGAAACAAAATTTGGTTTGAAATGAGAAATTAGAAATGTATGTGTAGCTGAAAATTTTGTTTTAAAAGTGATGAAGTAAAACTGCAATATCATGTGATTCTTTCATCGGATTTTTGTAATCCATTTGGTTTGGAAAGGTATTTCATTGAGGAAGAATTATTTTTTGTATCATTTTATTAAATTTGGTAGTTTCCTCGTGCAAAATCCTGTTTTAACCGAATCATAAACTCTATCCTCTATTTATTTGCTAGCGTGAAAACTAACTTGTTTTGATCATAACCTTCGGACTGTTAATCCTTCTTCACTTATCTTTCGCATTCTGGAAAGCTAAGACTATAAGGAATAACTTTTATGCTATAGGTTTGGCGAAATTTTGAGATTTTCTATATTGAAAATCATAATTAATAAAGAGGATCTGGTCAGTAAAATGTGATTATTCAAAATTGGTAACTTAAAATTTAAATGAGTTTGTTTTAATGTACTCTATATTTCTAGATCTGGAATTTTTTTTAATTATTTAGTAAACACCTTACAACCTTATTTTGACACATATATTAGTAGCATGTTATGAAAGTTGCTAGTTGAGAAAACCTACGACTACGAACTTTGAAAGAGTGGTCGGTATGTGGATGTAATGTCTATATATGTGTGTGTTATTACATGAATGGCATATTTGAGCACAGTTTTTAGGAGGTGATCAAAATAAAACAAAGAACAAATGTGCTTGTGCTCGCAAAGGTATGTAAGTATGCATTTAAAAATATTAAAGAAGGCATGCTTCATAAATATCGACCATGTTTTATATTGTTGTTGTTTTCCCCATGTTCGGGATGCCTCTCTGGAGATGGATAATGATTTCTACGTGTTGTAAAGTTTTGGAATGCTATCCATGCAAAGGTGATTCTGTCTATATTTTCAAGAAGACACTTTGAAAATATTTGTTTCATATGCAGGAATATAAAATCTTTTTAGTAAAGTTAAATTTAATTGAAGGCAAACAAAATAAAAGAAGTTTAGATGGCATTTATTAGAAGAACCAACATAAAGGGTTGGATAGTATGTTTAAGTAGATTATAATTTGTGATGCATGAGAGTAGAAGTGAAGGAATTTTTTTTGAAGATGGTATGTATTTAGAACGATGGGTAAATATGCCTAAATGAAGGCTAAGGTCTAATTACTGAATATTGAGTGAATAATTTTGTACTTCTCTATTTAATACAAAAGGGTCGAAGTAATACCGTAATCTCATGCATGACTAGAAAAAGTATGTGAAAAGCATTTTTGTGCTATGGTTGCTTTGATTGCTTTGTGTTTATGCTTGTTTGTGTTGCTTACTTTGATTGTGTTGATAGATAGTTATGTCTAAATTGTAAATGGAGTTAAATGCAAGAAGTTATTAGGATGTTATAGATTTTCCTTAAGTAGAATTTGTGAGGACATATACGTAATTTTTTTTAAGTGGGAGTCTGTAACCACACGGTATTGAGAATCAATAAATTTAAACCTTAAAATTAAAATAAATAACTTCAAAAGAAATTAAAGGATGGTAATAAATTAATTTGGAATTGAAATCATTTGAATGAGAATAAAAGGTTGCTGTGAATTCAAATTGGAATAAAAGAGAAATTAATTGATCTTTATAAGAAGATGATTGTGAAAGAGTATAGAAGTTTAAAATAAGATTTTGAAACCTATAAAAGTATTTATTTTGGGTGTTAATTCATTTTTAAGATTGCAGCTATAAATGGATAACAATTTTAAAATTTGAAATTTGCATTAAGGTGGAATAAATGGTAGTTTAGTAGTTCTAAAATAATTATTTATTGTTAGATACATTTTTAAAGCAGTGAATGGTCAATAATGAGGACTTTTTTATATTGAATCAATATTGATATTTAAATGTGAACAAATTTAGCATGAGTTAATGTTTAAAATAATATATTCTGATATCAATAACAAATAAATGAAGAATAAGTATGACAAATCTATATTTGAAAATATGAAGTTTTTGGTAGAGTTCAAAACCATGGTTTCATAATGAATAGGGTAGTAAATGTTATTTTTGAATTTATTATAGCAAACCATTTCTGGAAATGCATTTTATTAGAACGTGAATTTTTGCATATATAAAGTTGTTTGTTTAGATATGAGTTTTGAACTTAATAAAGTTGAACATCATTATTGGGAGTTTTAAAAATAAGTTAAGAAAGACGGAAAAAAAGAAGTAAATTTAAACGTTGACTTTAACTTTTTTAACCATAAAGAAAAGATAAACATGGAGGTTTAATCTTTAATCATATGAAGTGAAATTCATTAAAAATGATTTTTGAATCTTCTTAAAATTTTAGATAATAAAAATACAATTTTAGCCAGTGCCGATAATATAAAATGATAATTATGTTATTATGAATTAATTATGTAAACTCTATTTTTATAAGGAAATAAAAGTAAAATATACTTTACAAAATGTTAACATAAATTTGATAGAATTATTTATTCATAAAAATATAAGTTTCAAAAATTCAGTTTGAAAAGGTAATGCGAAATGTTTTAAAACATAATTAAAAAGAAAAGAATAAAATGATTTGTTTAAATTGATATTAAATACTGGGTTTAGTTTAACTACCCATTAGCCCATTAGTAATTAAAATGGAATAGTTATTTCTCTATGTTTAGTTTGCAAACCAGAAATAAAACAGCAAAACTCCTTCATCTTCCTCCTACAACCCTGTATCTTTAAAATAAATCAAATCAAATCCAGCAAATTCCCAAAATTAATACATAGCTTATCAACACCACTCTCCATCTTTTAGGAACAAAATGTAAGAGTTTGGGTCAGTTATGGTTGGGCAATAGTTTGGATGACAAGAAGAATGGAAGAAGAACGTTGGAAAAATGGCAAAAGAAGTATTCAGTAAGCTATTTGGAATTTAGGAGAGTTATTTCTTAACTCTCTCTCACACACACGTGTGCGTGTCTGTACATATACACGAGTGTGCATGCGCACACACACATACATTCTAGAATATATATTTCTCTTTGCATGCACTACTCTGATAATGATTGTGATGAACTTTGGTTGTGAATGATTGTATTGATTGAATATAGTTGCATGTTATTGTGCAATCATTGTTGTGGTGAAGTAAAAATGAAGTAGGCTGAATATGTTGTTCAATAAAATTTAAGCAACATATGAATATTCCCTTTGATAACAGATGTGATTCCTTGTTTGTTGAGTAAAATTTTGTTTTAGATTGATTTCAAGATTATATATATGATGTTTGCATGTCCTTGCTTTGCTTTGATAATGGACAGACATTGCATTTGAAATCGATTAGATGAGAAAATTTTGAGTTAAATACTTTTGGAAATATTTATAAAATAAGGATTTGCTTGAGTTATATTATTTTTGAAATAAATGATTTTAAATTTTTATAACAAAGAATCTATAATTTTAGAAATTTTGAAAAGAAAATTTTATGTTCCAGAAGCGATGAGTTTGTTTTGATAGAAATTGAAAAGAAGTTAAGTTTTATGAAATAGTGTCTTAGAAATAATAAAAGGTTTGAATATGATTTATTTATTGCACAAAAAATATAATTACTCAAAATTTATTATTGTATTTTATGAAGTATGACCTTTATAATTGATATAGTTCATATTTGATTATCTCTTATAAATGAAAATTGATTTATATACCTCTAAAAATATTATACAAGTGATTTAATCGATAACTTTGAAAAGGAAATTTTGGAATTTGGTTACCAAAGGGAATTATATAAGTTGCTGCCCTAGTCAAAACATTCAAAAGACTTTATAGAAAGGAAATTTGTTTTAATTAATTATTCTTTAAAGGTGGTTCAAAAGGATTTGAAAGTAAATAAGGGTGTTATAATTGTTTTTAATAATTAAATATTTAATTATTGGAAATAATTCGTATTATGAATCATTTTGGTGGAAAAATATGAAAATTTGAATTTAGTGTTTAAAAGAATTCTAGAATTTACAGAAATCCTTATTTGTATTTTTATAGTATTAAAGAAGGATATGCTATGTGTGAATTATTTTCAATAAGCAGTTAGTGTTTTCGAAGTTTAATCAAGATATAAATTTTGTGTTTCTTTGAAACGAAGAAAGGGATTTAAGTTATGGATTTCGACATTATATGGGATGTTTTCAAAAAATGAAGATTTTAGCCTTTAAATATTTTTGAATTTAGTATTAATATTTGAAATTTAAGATGGAGATTTTGGAAATTAGGTATTTTTAATAATAAACCCCTTATGAATCAATAATTAACTAATTTGATGATTTTTGGTGTTATACTTGTATGAGAAAATTTGTTATCGTATTTTATTACTTTTCGTTTGAATGTTTTGATCATTAATAAAATGATATTTGAGGAAAGATGTATTTAATTTAAATAGATTTTTTTTCAAAAGTGGATGTATTTGTTTTAAAACTTCCTGAAATGTTTGATCTAATTAATGAGTAGAAATCATATTTTCGAGTTGAAAAAATTAAGACTTTCCTTAAAATATATTATCTACTATTGCAAAATGTTTTATAAGGCAATGCGTGAATATAAAGTATTTAAAATGTACTTTTGGAAAAATAATTGATAAAATTAGTTGAAAATTTTAGTTGAAAAGATAAATTCTTAAGTGAAATTTTACTACGAGGTATAATATAAGTGCATGAAAAAGTATTTTCAGTTTTACGAATTTGGTTTGCTAATGTAAAATGTCAAATCTTTGCAACTTTTAACTTCTCTAAAAAATGGATTTTAAGGAATACAACTCAGTTTAAGGAACTTTGGCAAAAATTTTGTTTGTTTTTAAATGAAATTTTGGTTTGAAATGAGAAATGTGTAATTTGCTAAAAATTTTGTTTTAAAAGTAATGAAGTAAAACTACAATATCTTGTGAGTCTTTTATCATATTTTTCTAACCCTTTTGGGTTGGAAAGATTTTTCAGTAAGGTAAAATTGTTTTATATATCATTTTATCAAATTTTGTAGTTTCCTCATGCGAAACCATATTTTAAACCGAGCCATAAACTATGTCCTACTATTTTTTTGCTAGCTTGAAACACCAACTTGTTTTGATCATAACTTTCGAACCGTTAATCCTTTTTAGTGAGCTAGTGCATTCTAGAAAGCCAAGACGGTAAGGAAGAACATTTATTGTGAAGTTTTGCAAAAAAATTAATATTTGCTATCTGAAAACTGATAACTAATAAAGATGATTTGTTTTGATGTACTCTAAATTTCTAGATCTGGAAGTGCTTTGAACAATTTAGTAAACATCTTGCAACCTTATATTGACGCATATATTAGTAGCATATTTTTTTGAAATGGTACTTTATATACAACAAATCACTGTGACAACATATCACATATCGATAAACGTTCAAATCACGCTATACAATTTCCGAACTTGTGACTCTCGTACCAAAGCCAAATCACTTAACCACTGGGACAGTGGTGCTTGTTCATTAGTAGCATGTTATGAAAGTTAAAAGCTAGTTAAGAGAAACTACAACCACAAACTTTGAAAGAGTGGTTGGTAAGCTGATGTAATGTTTATATACATGTGTTATTACATGAATGACATGTTTGAGCATAGGTATTTGGAGGTGTTCAAAAGAAAGAAAAGCAAAATGAGCTTATGCTCACATAGATATTAAAGTATGCTTCATAAGTATATGCCATGTTTATATTACTGTTGTTTTCCCCGTATTCAGGATGCCTCTTCGACGATGAATATTGATTTCTATGTACCGTGAAGTTTTGGAATGCTCTCTATACGTAATGGAGACTCCGTTGAAATTATCTTAAATTTCAAACACTTAGAAAATATTTGTTTCGTATGCAAGAATATGAACTATTTTAGTAAAGTTAAAATTAAACTGATGGCATATAAAATAAAAGAAGTTTAGATGGCCTTTATTAAAAGAAGACACATAGAGGGCTGGATAGTACGTTTAAATAGATTATAGTCAGTGATGCATGAGAGTTGAAGTGAAGAAACACTCTTGAAGATGGTATGTCTTCGGTACGATGGGTAAATATGTCTAAGTGAAGACTAAGGTCTCGTTATTGAATATTCTTGAGTGATTGATATTCTCTACTTAATAGAGAAGGGTCGAAAAAATACCGTAATTTCATGCTAGACCCAAAGAAGTATTATAAAAGAATTTGTGTGTTATGGTTGTTTTGATTATTATGTATTGACGCTAGTTTGGATGGCTTACTTTGGTTGTGTTGATCGTTAACTCAGTCTAAATTGTAAATGGAGTTAAATGCAAGAAGTTATTAGCATGTTATAGATTTTTTCTAAAGAGAAATTGCAAGGATGAAATTTTCCTATTTGAGGGTTTTTAACAACATTGTATTGAAAAACAATAAATTTGAATCTTAAAATTAAACTGAATTACATTAAATGAAACTAATGGATGATAGTTAATTAAAATGGATTTGAAATTATTTGAATGAGAATAAAAGGATGTTAAAAATTCAAAATGGAGTAAAAGAGAAATTGATTGATTTTGCTAAGAAGAGGATCGTGAAAGAGTATAGAAGTTGAAAATAAGATTTGAAAGTTGTAAAAGTATTTATTTTGGGTGTTAATTCATTTTTAAGTAATGCAACAATAAATGCATAAAAAATTGGAATTTTCAAATTTGCATTGAGGTGAAAGAAATGGTAGCTTGGTAGTTGCTAAAATAATTGCTTCGTTATTAAAAACATTTTTAAAGCAATGAAAGGTTGATAATAGGAATTTGTTTTATTTTGAATCAATACTGATATTAGCACAACTTAAAGTTGACAAAAATAAATATTCTTATAACAACAGCTAAGAAATTAAAAATAAGTATCGAAAATCAATTTTTGATAAAATGAAGTTGTTGATAAAGTATAAAACCATAGTTTCACATTGAATAGGGTAATAAATGCTTTGAATTTATTATAGTAAACCTATTTTTATGGAATGTATTTTATTAGAATGTGAATTTTTACATAGATAAAGTCATTTGATGAAATATGAATTTTCAACTTAATATGGTTGAAACATCATTATTAGGAGTTTTCGAAAGAGGTTAAGATAGTAGGAAAAAAAGAGAAGTAAATTTGATATTGACTTTAACTTATTTTCAACCGTAAAGACAAGGTAAATATGAAAGTTTAATATTTAATTTTCTGAAGCTGTGAAATATATTAAAAATGATTTTTGTATCTTGTTAAAATTTTAGAATGATAAAAATACAATTTTGACCAACATCGATAATTTAAAAGGATAACGGTGTTATTATGAAGTAAGTATATAAACTTTATTTTTATAGGAAATAAAATTTACTTTACAAAATATTAACATAAATTTGATAGAATTATTTGTTCATGAGAATGTAAATTTAAAATTTTCAATTTGTAAAGATAGTGTGGAATTTTTAAAAAACATAGTGCAATAAAAAGGAAATGAATAAAATTAGTTGTTTTAATTGATATTGTATATTGGGTTTGGTTTAACTACCTATTAGCTTGTTAGTAATTAAAAGGGAAGACATATTTCTCTTGCTTTTATTCTGCAACTCCTTCATCTTTCTCATAATATCCTAGATCTTTAGAAAATCAAATCTAATCCAATAAATTCCCCAAAATCACCAAACTTAAAACATATCTTCTCAACACTACTCTCTATCTTTTAAACACAAAAAGTTAGTGTTTTGGGTCAATTTAGGTTGAGCAATAGTTTTGGATCACAAGGAGAATGGAAAAACATTTGAAAAAAAAGAGTTGCTAGGAAATATTTAGCAAGCTATTAGAATTTAGGTGAGTTATGTAACAACCCACCTTTTCGACCTTCAGAAGTTGACACTAATACATCTACTGTATTCATGTGCCGAGCATTCGAATGCCAAAAAGATAGATTGTGGGAGAAAAATAAAGAAAAGATAGAATAGAATCTCACAACATGACGAGCAATCTATAATATAATAATATTTCTACAAAAGAAAAGCTGAACTTTATTATACATATATCAATCAGAGTCAACAGTTATAACAACTTGTCCCCACAATTACTGATAAATATAAATAACCAATGCAATGGTAAATATAATATATGTGAATACGACTTGGAGGCATCCAGCTCATCGCCTAATGCTCCAAGTATACAAACCGAATCTGTAGATATACTCGGTCTGACCTAAGCATTATAATAAAATAACACTCATATCAGTCTAGTAAACTAGCATGAGAAAACACACCTCAAATGGATTTTAATGTTATAAAACCGTTAAAAGAGATGTATCTCGTAAGACCACACCACACATAAACACGGACGAGTTTTTACCTTATGATAGCCAAAATATTTCTATAGAAAATCCTCTTATATTATTATAATAATGTCTATGGTTTAAAATAAATATTGAATCATAACCAAAATTGTTATATTAATTAAATTCCAGCATAATAGGTATACAATCAAGTCTAAATGCTCGTATTGGAAAATAGATTCCAACTATGAACTATGAAAGGGTAATGGTTCACCCACCAAATCAGTAAAACTCTATATAAAATGTACTGGAGGCTACAACACGTTGCACTTCTACTACTCGGGTCCAGTCTTACCCCTAAATAGATAGCGCAGAGTATGATCTCCCGTTGGTTGTGATCATACAACCATGATGGGTCCCGAAGCATACATAGATATCGAATCTAGATAAGGCGATGATCATACCCTAATAGGAGCGACCTACTTTGCCCTGCTGCACGTCCCTACTTTAGTCATTTATCGGGTGTGAAGCCTAAAGTTACGCTTTACCTTGGAATAGTAAACCCATTTGGAATGCTAAAACTACCCTCATGGAAGCAATGCAATTCCAGCATTCATCCATACTAGTTCATTTTGGGTCTGAACAAAACCGAAGGCACTACTTCTACTACATACATTTTGGAATCACCCTCAGGATTAGTAGCATGTAGCACATGTACATCGAAGAACTCCATCTTCGAAACATCCTCTTCAAGGTGTCATCCATTTGAATGCTTATGCTGGTTCAAAGTGATTTTCGAATAACAGATCTGATTTCGGTCTCCTCGAACCGACAACGATAGTTTAAAACTGGCCAAGTTCAATAGTAGGTTATTTAACTATCGACTAATACAACAATCACATCAAGTATTTAATTTCATAGGGAAAACCAACATTGGTGAAGCACATAAGTAACCACTAACCTCTTTAATTAATCCTTTCGTTGGTTAAAATCACCTTGTAAATACTTGTATAAAATTACTTTTATAAAGGTATACTCACAAATCCTTTTTACTCCTTTCAATACTTGGAATAATATTCATATACTTATCTCAACGATATAAGCATATTCATAGAAACACTAAACTTTCACTGCTTAGAAAATGTATTTATATTCTTATCTCAACGGTATAAGTATATTTACAAAAATTGAGAAAGATTTCCTATTTGGTACTGAGTATAGAAAGATGTTTCCACACCACCATAATTATTTAAAGATCATTTTTTGGAAATTAATCTCATCTTCTTTTATAAATTCCCTTTTTATAGAACTCTAAAATCATTTATAAAACTCCTTTACAAATCTCTAAAACCATTTATAAAACTCTTTTAAAAACTCTAAAACAAATTATAAATCTCTAAAACAATATATAAAACTATCCTTTTATAAAGTCCTTTATGAAAATCTTATATAAAAATCTTTATAGAGCCTTTATAAAAATATCTTATAAATCCAAAACTCCATTTTCATTTATAACTCCTTTCTTGAATGAAATCCCTTTTATAAATCAATTTATTATTTATAAGTACAATTAATTTAATTAATTAACTAACTTTAAGTGTCATAAATAAATAATTATTATTTACTTTAAACCATTATTACATAATAATTATTAAATTCAAAACATTATAAATAAAATAATTAATAATTTAAAACATTATTAAATAAACAATAATAATTAATCTTCAAACATTTTTATAATAAAATAATAATTAACTTCCAAAACATTATTAATAAATAATTATTATTAATTCTAAAACATTATTAATAAATATTAATTATTAATTCCAAAAGATTATTAATAAATAATAATTATCATCTTCAAACAACGTTAATTATTTAAATAAAAAACTTTCCATAATATTAAAATATAAATAAACAACTTTTAAAACATTATCAAACAATATTTAAACAACCTTAAAAATACATTTCTAAATGTTGTAGAAAAGACAAATAAAAGAGGTTGGAGTAAAATAGAAGTTAAAAATCCATTTAAATAAAATATTCCAAAAAATTCAAAAAATCAGATTTAAGGTCATTCTCTTAGTCAAAACCATTCTTAAGCATAACGACAATTAATAGTATTTTCGAAATAGTAAATTGTAGGCAATAGTCACTAAGCACTTAACCAATGTTGTTATTGATTTTTACCACTATAGGGTTAAGTTTTTAACATATAATAATATCATATATCACAAGCCAAACAATTAAGTTTGATATTTAATAATTCATATAACAGAGTATTATTGAAAATAAATCAACAAGGGTGAGGAATCCCATTCAATCCCTCTATAAATTTCATGTACATCAAGTAAGTCCCTACAGTTGATTTCATATACTGATCGCTTTCAAAAGTGACAATTCATCAAAACCAAGCAGTCCACCAAATGAAGTATCCAAGCAAACAATCAACAATTTTATTACTACTATACAACATTATAATATCATTCAGAGGCGAGTTAACTCTCTAAAATTTCAGTTATCGCTTCCGCATTCTTAGCTCCGTCTAAAATCGAATAGCATTCGATTTTAGCTAAAATTCCTACAAGCTCTAATCTAAGCCAATCCAATTTCGTAATATAGATATCATTGTTTCGAGGTTAACACGACTGACCACATTCGGTTTGGACCTAGCTTATGCATAATCCACAATTAGCCATAATCCTTCTTCATTAACCAAATCTGCATGCAAATCCAACCTTAACGCACTTCCTCAACCTCGCACCGCCGCCTCAGGCAACTTTGTGACCCCGCTCGCCTCTAAGTGATAGCCCAGCCATCGTTGAGTCCAACAACATCGGCCTCACCACGTGCCATCATCCCTAGCTCGACGACGGACCGAAAAACGTACTAATGTTGAACTCCAATTCCTATCACCACACATCTACATAGCCTAATCCAACCGGTCCCCTCATCAAGGCAAACATTTACCTAGCCGAGGTCGAGACCTAATTTGGCCTTTGATGGCCTCGATGGACGTGGGTCATTAGATTATTAGGGTTATGGTTGATAAAATTGGCAGCTAGGGTTCCAATCTCTAGTTTGGGCCAAAAAGATTAGAGTTGGCGTCCTATACATAGGATTTCTAACCGATACTATTCACGCTCTAAATTCTACGAACTCTAATCGAGGCGCACTTCTTGACGTTTCTAATTAAATACCCATATTCTAAACTCAATGAAACTATTTTCAGAACCTAATTCTATCATATACAGAAGTTAGCTTTTATAATCAAATTATAATATTTTCAATTCTCTAAAATCAGTGGCTAGGCGTTTTGATCTTGCACGACTACACAGTACATCCGATCGCTAAGAAACTCATCGGTGTACAATAATTCATTATTTCGGATCCAATGACACTAGTTCCGTCAAAATCCAAGACAGTGCATCGGATTGATAATTTTAAAGAATTTCCAAATTATTTATTTGAACCATTTATTTTCAATAATCAAATTTACAAAATTAATTCACCATTATTTTTTTATAAATTATAAGGAGTTAAATAAGACTATTAAATCCATTAAATTTACATTCAATTCAAACTCTAGCTATTTAAAACACTATTCAAATATTAATTCACATCTCAACTGTTTAAAATAATTCCTATGTTTGAATTCTAGTTTAAAACCCAGTCATTCTAATATCTAAAATTAATTAAATACTCAAATCAAATGAGCAAAGCCCCAAGTTGTTACAAGTTATTTCTTAACTCACACCCAAGCGCGCATGCGCATACACACGCATATATATGTATATGTTAGATATATATTTCTCTTTGCATGCGTTACATTGACTATGATTGTGATGAACTTTGGTTGTGAATGATTGAATTGGTTGAAACATAGTTGCATACTATTGTTCAACCATTATTGTGCTGAATTAAAATTGAAGTTGGTTGAATATGCTGTTAAATACTATTTAAGCAACATATGAATATTCCCATCGATAATGGATGTGAGCCTTATTTGTTGAGTATAATTGGTTTAAAATTGATTTCAAATCGTATATACGATGTTTACATGTCCTTTGCTTTGATAATGGAAGGACATTGCATTTGAAATTGATTAGAATGTAAATTTTTTAGTTAAATACCTTTAGAAGTATGCATAAAATAAGAATTTGCTTGAGTTCTATTATTTTCGAAATAAATAATTGAAAAATTCGGTTATATAAAAGAAATTTATACCAAAGTAGATACATATTTTAAAGGGGATTTTCACTTCAAGGGCTTATTTGTGCAGGGTAATAAATTTGAAGGACACTACTTTTGAAAAATTAGATTTAAGTACATTTTACAAGAAAATGATAAAAGAGTTAATCATTTTCATTTATACAGAAACAATAATAAAAAGATTTATCATTTTCCTGTATACTTAAAAAGAAAAATGAATTTATCGTTATGCCGTAAATTGTCCTTGAAACTAATTATTCAGAAGTAATGTCTTTAAAACTTATTACTCTGCAAATAGAAGCCCTTCAACCTAATTTCCACTATTTTAAAATGAATATTTTTAGAAATTTTGAAAAGAAAATTCATATTCCAAAAGCCATGCATTTATTTTTATAGAAATTGAAAAGAAGTTAAGTTTTATAAAATAATATTTGTGAAATAATAAAAAGTTTGAATATGATCTATTTATTGTACGAAAAATATTATTAATCAAAATTTACGGTTATATTTTGTGAATTATGACCTTTGGAAGTAATATAGTTTGTATTTGATAATCTCTTATAAATGGAAATTGACTAATATACCCTATAGAAATATTATAAAAATGATTTACTTGAATTACTTTGAAAAATTAAGTTTTGGAATTCGGTTATAAAAGTGAATTATATAAGTTGGTGTCTCAATATAAAAATTTGGAAGACTTTACAGAAAGGAACTTTAGTGTAATAAATTATTTAACAAAGGTGGCTTAAACGGATTTGAAAGTAAATAAGGATGTTATAAATTGTTTCTATGAATTAAATATTTGATTATTGAAAATAATTCACATTATGAATCATTTTGGGAGAAAATTTTAATTTAGTGTTTAAAATAATTCTAGAATTTACAGAACTTCTCTATTAGTATTTTTATACTATTAGAAAGGGATATGTTATAGTATGAATTATTTTGAAGAAGCAGCTAGCGGTTGGAATTTAATTAAGATTTGAATTGATGATTTCCTTGAAATGATGAAAGAGGTTTAAATAATGGATTTCGGCATTAAATGGGATTTTGAGAAAAATGAAGATTTTAGCATTTAAACCTCTTTGAATTTAGTATTACTATTTGAGATTTAAGATGGAGATTTTGAAAACTAAGTATTTTATGACAAAAACTCCTTTTGAATCAATAATTGACAAGTTGGATGATTTTAGGTGTTATGCTTGTATGATTAAAAAAAGTAAGTTATTTTATCACTTTTCATTTAAATGTTTTGATTACTAATAAATGATATTTGAAAAAAGCTGTATTTAATTTAAATAGATTGGTTTCTAAAGTGAATGTATATGTTTTAAACTTCCTGAAACGATCATTCTTTTTACTTGATTAAAAATATTTCCGAGTTGGAAAAATTTAGAGTTTCCTTAAATATATTATCTACTCGTTGCAAAATATTTATATAACAATACACGAACACATTGTGTTTAAAAATGTACATTTGGGAATACAATGATACTTGAGAATTTTATTTTTAGAAAAGTTCTTAAGTGAAATTTTACTACAAGGTATAATAAAAGTGCATGACAAACAATTTTCAATTTGATGAATTTAGTTTGCTACTGTAAAAATCAAATATTTAAAACTTTTAGATTTCCCAAAAAATGTATTTCAAAGCAAGCGACTCTGTTTAAGGAATTTTGTATCCATTTTTTTTTAAACGAAATTTTGGTTTGGAATGAGAAATCCGAAATGTACATGTTGCTGAAACTTTTGCTTTAAAAGTGCTGAAGTAAAATGCAATATCTCATGATTCTTTTATTGGATTTTTGTAGCCTTTTTGGGTTAGAAAGATAATTCAATAAGGAAGAACTTTTCGTTGTACCAATTTATCAAATTTTGTAGTTTCCTTATGCAAAAATTTGTTTGAAATTGAACAACAAACTCTGTGCTATTATTTATTCATTGGCTTGAAACATCAATTTGTTATGATCATAAATTTCAAACTACTAATTCGCTTTTAGTGATCTTATAAATTTCTGAAAGAAAAGACGGTAAGGAAGAACTTTTATTCTATAAATTTCGCAAAATTTTGAGATTTTCTATGTGAAAACTAACAATTAATAAAGAGGATCTGTTTAGTAAAAAGTGATTTTTCAAAATTGATAATTTGAAATTGAATGAGTTTGTTTTAATGCACTCTATTTTTCTAGTTCTGGAAGTGCTTTAAATGATTTAGTAAATCTTACCACCTTGGTTTGACACATATATTAGCAGCATATTATGAAAGTAGAAAGCTAGTTAAGAACAACTACATTTACGAACTTTGAAAAAATGGTTAGTATATGGATGTAATGTGTGTGTATATATATGCGTGTGCATGTGTCTTATATTACTTGAATGGAACGTTTGAGCATGGGTATTTTGAGGCGAGCAAAAGAAAAAATAGCATAAATGCGCTCATGAACACAAAGATATGTAAGTGTGCTTTTAAAAGTAGCAAAAGAAGGTATGCTCCATATGTATACGACAATTCTATTTTATTGTTGTTTTCTTCGCGTTTGGGATGCCTCTTTGGAGATGAATATCGATTTTTGTTTTGTGAAGTTTCGGAATGCTCTCCATGCAAAGGCGACTCTGCCGAAATTTTCCAAAATTTTTGACACTGAGAAAATATTAGCTTTGTATGCAAGAATATAAATATTTTAGTAACGTTAAATTAAATTGATGGGATACAATATAAAAATGGTTTATATGGCCTTTATTAGAAGAAGTCACATTGATGGTTGGATGGTATGTTTAAGTAGATTATAATTTGTGGTGCATGAGAGTTGAAGTGATGGCCATATTCTTTGAAAATGGTATGTATTCGATGTGATGGGTAAATATGCCAAAATAAAGGCTAAGGTCTTATTATCGGATACTCTTAAGTGATTAATTTTGTACTTCTTTTTTAATACAAAAGGCTCATAGCAATACCATAATTTCATGCTAGAATCTAAAAAGTATTTAAAAATCATTTGTGTGTTATTGTTGCTTTGATTAATATGTATTGATGCTTGTTTATATTGCTTTCTTTGATTTTGTTGATGGATACATAAGTCTGAATTGTAAATAGAGTTAAATGCAAGAAGTTATTAGCGTGCTATAGATTTTCCCTAAGGAAAAATTGCTAGGAGCAATTTTCTTAAGGGGTAGTGTGCATCAACTTGGTATTAAGAAGAATAATGTTGAATCTTGAAATTAAAAAAAAAAACATTAAATGAAATTAAAGGATGATAGTTAATTAATTTGGATTTGAAATTATTTGATTGAGAATAAAAGGTTGTTATGAATTCAAAGTGAATGAAAGAGAAATTAATTGATTTTGATAAGAAGAGGATTGTGAAGAGTATAGAAGTTTAAAATAAGATTTTGAAAGTTATGAATGTATTTATTTTGGATGTTAATTCATTTTTCAGTAATGTGACAATAAATGCATAACAACTTTAAAATTTGAAATTTTCATTAAGGTGAAATAAATGGTTGTTTGAGAGTTACTAAAAAATTGCTTTGTTATTAAATTCATTTTTAAACCAATGAATGATTAAATTTGAAATATTTTGAATCAATATTAATATTTAATTCTTAAACAAATTTAGCATGAGTTAAAGTTGAAAATAAAATATATACTTATAATGGTAACTAACACCTAAGAATAAGTATGAAAAAAATCTATTTATGATAATATAAAGTTTTTGATAGAGTATAAAACCATGGTTTCATAATGAATGAGGTAAAAAAATGTTGTTTTTGAACTTATTATAGTAAACCTATTTTCGTGGAAATATATTTTACTAAAATGTGAATTTTTACATAGATAAAGTCGTTTATTGAAATGTGAGTTTTGAAAACAATAAAGTTGAAACATTATTATTAGGAGTTTTTGAAATAGTTAAGAAAGAACGAAAAAAGGAGAAGTAAAATTAAATATTGACTTTAACTTATTTTAAATCATAAAGACAAGATAAATGTGGAAATTTATTTTTTAATTATATGAAGTTGTGAAATTTATTAAAATGATTTTTGTATGTTATTAAAATTTTAGAATGATAAAAGTACAATTTTAACCAATGTTGATAATTCAAGAGAATAATTGCGTTGTTATGAATTTAAGTATGCTAACTCTATTGTTATAAGGAATTAAAAGTAAAATATACTTTAAAAAATGTTAAAATAAATTTGATAGAGTTATTTGAATGTAAATTTAAAATTTTCAATTTGAAAAGATAGTGTGAAATGTTTCAAAAAGAAGTTTAATAAAAAGAAAAAGAATGAAATGAGTGGTTTAATTGATATTGGATATTAGGTTTCGTTTAACAACCTATTAGCCATTAGTAATCAAAAGGGAACACTTATTTCTCCTAATTTATTTTGCAAGCCAGAAATAAAGCATCAAAACTCTTTCATCTTTCTCCTAAAACCATTGATCTTTAGAAAATCAAATCAAATCCAATGAATTCCCAATAATTACCAAATTTAAAACATAGCTTCTCAACACCACTCTCCATTATTTTGGAACAAAAAGTTAGAGTTTTGAGTTAGTTTTGGTTAAGTGATAGTTTTGGATGGCAAGGAGAATGGAAGAAGAGTGATGGGAAAAAACGCCGCTAGGCAAAAAAGAAGTATTTAGCAAGATATTTGGAATTTAGGTGAGTTATTCCTCAACTCACACACACATACACATACAATGTTTATGTGTGTATGTTATAGAATATATATTTCTTTTTGCATGCACTACTTAGATTATGGATTGTAATGAACGTTGGTTATGAATGATTGAATTGGTTGAAGTATAGTTGTAGGCTATCATCCAATAATTGTTTGTGTTGAATTTAATGTTGGTTGAATTTGTTGTTAAATACAATTTCAACAACTTATGAATATTTCCTTTGATAATGGATGTGATTGCTTGTTTGTTAAGTATAATTTGGTTGTAGATTGATTTCAAATTGTATATATGATGTTTGCATGTCCTTACTTTACTTTGATAACAGGCAGACGTTGCATTTGAAATTGATTCAAAGGGAAAATTTTATGTTAAATACTTTTGGAAGTATTTATAAAATAAGAAGTTGCTTGAGTTATTTTATTTTTGAAATAAACGATTTTAAAATTTGGTTATATAAAAGAAATTTCCACCAAAGAAGATATATATTTTGAAATGAATGTTTTTACAAATTTTGAAAAGAAATTCATATTCCAAAGCGAAGAGTTTGTTTTTATAGGAATTAAAAAGAAGTTAATTTGAATATGATTCATTTATAGTACGAAAAATATTGTTAATAAAAATTTATTATTATATTTTGCGAAGTATGACCTACAAAAGTAATATATTTTGTTTTTGATTATCTCTTGTAAAAGGAAATTGGTCTATATGCCCTTTGAAAATATTATAAAAGTGATTTAATTGAATTTTTTTGAGAAGTTATGGATTTGTTTATAAAGTAATTTATATAAGTTGATGTTTTAACATAAAAATTCAAAAGGCTTTATAGAAATCAATTTCAATTTAATAAGTTATTTTACAAAGGTGGTTTAAAAAAATTGAAAGTAAATAAGGATTTTACAAATTGTTTTTGAGAATTGAATATTATATTCTTGGAAATAATTTGGATTATGTATCATTGTAGGGAAAAAAACAAAATTTGAATTTAGTGTTTAAAAGAATTCTAGAATTTACAAAACTCCTTTATCAATATTATTTTTTTAGCATTAAAGAGGGATATGTAATGGTATGAATTAGTTTAAAGAAGAAGTTAGTTGGTTCAAAATTTAATTAAGATTTAAATCATGGATTTCTCTGAAATGAAGAAAGAGGTTTAAATATGGACTTTTGACATTAGAGGTTAGTTTGATAAAAATTAAGATTTTAGCCTTTAAATCTCTTTGAATTTAGTATCAATATTTGATATTAAAATAGAGATTTCGAAAATCAAGAATTTTATAATAAAACCCCTTTTGAATCAATAGTTGACTAGTAAGATGGTTTTTGACGGTATGCTTATATGATAAAATTTGTTATGTTATTTTATCACTTTTCGTTTAAAATATTTTGCTCTTATAAATGATATTTGGGATAGGAACAGTAACCAAAGGAGGTTTACCATGAGCGAGGATACATGAAATTTGAAATATGATAACTATTACATTATATACTGGATGTTCCAGTTATCCATCGTAGTAGACCGACATCAGGGTAGCGCCTCAAGCTGTGGCAATTCGGCTCATTGTTACTAGTTAAATAGTCCACCGTATAGGCATAACAGCAAGGTTCAGGCAAACTTTTACAAGGATGATGGAAGGGAGGATAACAAGTGAGGTGCAGATTATTTGTGTGATAGATAAACCGTGTGAGGATGCTTACATTCTGAGTATTTAAGGTCATGAATACCTAAATCAAGGAACTCGAATTCTAGTAATATGTTAATGTGGAACCTATGATGAACATATCAACTATACTGATCGATAGGTAAACTTAGCTAAGTATCTTAATAAATGTGTGATTGATTATAAAGGCATAAGAGTGAAACTCAGTTGACTATAGTAGCGACTATATGCCACTATGAAATTTGAGGCATTAAACGGGTGTTAAAACACTATGTGAGGATGATGAGACATTGTGTACTTCCTCTGTCATGTGACCTTTCTAAGAGGAAAAACATATTATATAAAAATACGTGATGCACACTATGATATATGTATATTATTTCGTCTTTTCCATCAGTTTGGATTTTTTTGCCATGCCGTGTATGTGTTATCCCATTTGCTATATTGCTTATGTACTCACTTTTAAATCTAGACACAGTCTAACCCATTTATTATTTATATAATACTCAGGTCAGTCAGAAACTTTTCATAGATAGGGATATTAACCATTTTGGACGTTGGGCTTTTTGAGGAGATAATTATAGATTATTGTATTTTAGAAGTCTATTATGTATATTTCCTTTTAATGTCTCCATGTGTGTGTGATGTTTGAGTTTTGCAATATCCTAGAATTTTATCACTTTGGTTTGAGAATTTTTAATTTTTTAAAACAAGGGAAGCCATTAAAATGCGGTTTGAATAAAGGAAGAAGAAGATAAGATTTTGAAAAGTAAGAAATGAAGAAGAAATGAGAGAGAAAGTATGAAATTGTTTTTATATATGGTTTGAAATAACCAAATTAGCCTTAAAGTACATACCCTCTTTTCATTTAGTGCCACATCATCACCATCCACTTATTTCCCCCACTCCAAACGCAAGCACAAGCGACCTCCATTTTTTCACCAAATAAAACACTTCTTGTACTTAGGATGTAAGAGATAATGTGACATATCGTTCTTATTATATTTTTATTTAAATTTTTGGTTAAATGTCACATCTATTTTTAGATCTACTGGAGTAAATACATTTTTACTTTATCATACTACTAACCACATTTATGTTATTAATATGTGTGTGTGTTAACTAAAATGTACACAATATTTCCGATAACTTTTAGAAACCGAAAAGTCGAAAATTTAAAAAATGATTTTCAATCACATTTTCTATTTTTTTTGAACTAAATATTTTTGTAAATACTTTGAAAACCATTTTACCATCATTAATTATTAATTAAAAGAGGGTATTTTAATTAATAAAACCATTAATTGAATGCTTAAAATAAATTAAATATTCTCAAACCAGGGCGTTTAAGTTTCGGGTCATTACAAATATTATATGGTATTTGAGTTGTATCTATGTATATTATTTTAGTAGGTCATATACTCTATTTTGCAAACCCACTCAGTTATGTACATGATAGGTTATACTTCTCGCTGCCAACCTTGACTCTATGTTTTATATTTATGTTGTGTATTGGTTTTCTGTTCTGGCAAACCCATGTGTTTATTATTTTGGGTCAATACCAAGTATGTATATTTGTGTATTATATGAAGTAAGAACATATACTTTGTTAGCCTAAGGAAATATTCATATGTAGCACTCCTAACAAGCCCCATTCTCTATATTACCAATATTATTACTCTATAATACTCTTTAGTAGAATGGGTATACAGGTGGGATGTTACAGTAATCGTTGGCATAACGAACTTCCTAAGATACCTGACATCTCTAATCTTCTTAATAAATGGATTTTGACTAGCAACAGTTTCCCATCCAACATCTTGTTGTTGATTTTGCTATAATAACCTTCTGATTGTTTCTATAATCAGCTTATTTTTTGTCATTAATTTGTCCCAAATGTTAGCCATTGTGTGTGCGCCACAATGTGTTGGGCTCAGTGAATGGTCATGGCTGGTATGACGATGCCTAAGTCCCCTTACCTTTAGGGGGTAGATTTTCTCAGTTCTTTAATGATTTGGAGCGAATTGCGTCCCTTTTTGAGCATTTCTAATCCTCCAACGACTTCATCCTGAGAACCAACACCACGTCCAGCATCATCACCATCACTATGAGAGTCTCAAGCTCAATTTGGGATCCTGATCGATCATTACCTTACCGACCTTGAGCTAGATCGTTTGCTCCATTTCTTCTCCTTTGATTCATTGTCGCTCTAATGCCCCCTTCTTGAGCTTTTTACTTCTCATCTCTATGCCAATTCGTAGCACTTCTTTGCTTGAATCGGATGATGAATCCTCTCTATCATCACAACATTCTTGGAAAATCCTTCTTCTTAGCAGGGATACTCATTATTGAGGAAAATTGCTTTTGCATCTCTTCCGTGATGGCAAGTACCTTCTTGATTTTTTTATCTACCTCATTAACTCCATGCTTTGAACTCTCTGTTCCTTTTTCTATCAGAGTTTGCTTACTTGTAGCTCTTCTTGGAGCTTTATTCTTTGGATCCAGTTAGAGATTTTATGAAAATCATAGTATAAATCACAGATCTAATCCTAAGTTCATGTCTCAATGAAAGCAATAATAAATGTTCGCATGTAAAATCGGCAAACACTCCAATTGATTGAGAGCAAAATTAAAAGTAAGAATTTGGAAGCAAAGTGAGAGAATATAAGATTTTTATTATGGTTCAATAAATAATATAGCCTATGTCCACTTTGATGTCTTATTAATTGCGATTCACAAGTACATCTGAATTACAAGACAAGTTTCCTAGTATAATGGCTTGATTTCGAATTTAGTAGAGCTTACGCATCAAAATCAGTCAAAAGTCCAAAAGTCGCTTTTCATGTGATGGAGATAGATATTTATAGACGAAGCCATGCCAAAAAATTGCTAGATCTAGTTTGAATCGGTCTGTTTTCCTAGATCCGAGTTTCCAACCTGACGAACGAGTCAATTTGGCACGTTTTCCCAGATTTGATCTATCAACCGATCCATGGATCGATACCGATTTATCATTGGACCAATTGATCGCTCTTGACTTCAAAAATTCTCAAGTCTTTATGCTTTTAAACTTTAATGGCAAGACGGTTATTTGGATCGATCGGTATCGATCAACGTCTCATCCCCTATAACTGGTATTTTTCTTTAATGTAGAACCATCGTTGGTGCAAAGTAGGCCCATACCTACTTTTCGATTGATCGTTACCGATCAATGGATCGATCGGTACAAGTTTGTGCCAAACTTGAACATTTTTCTTAGCAATTCATTTATGATATCATCCAAGCATCCTGATTTATTCCTTCATCATCTCGTAGTCCACTTCTATTGGAATGTCGCTTGGTTCAAGTACCTAATAATATATACAAATGATGGTTGTATAGCGTGTTCTATTAAGTTGGATTATATCAAAATTTTATCGAAGATCCATTTGCTGGTAAGAATGATTAAAGCGACGATAGCATCGAAGTGCAGAGTGCCCTAGTTTCCCATACACTTGACATGGTGAATGATTACCATAAAATCGAGGTGGTGCACCGAGTATGGATTGTTTTGTTGTTAAAGAACCACAGCGGCTACCATATCCACCACCATAATTGCCATGACCTTGATTATGACTCCCTCGATTGCTGCATCCATAAACGCCATGTCATCCATTTTTATCATCACAGTTATATAAATTATTATATTGATTGCTCATGACATTCTAGTTATAGTTCATATTAGCTTATGAGTTGGGATTGGAAACCACCATAGTTATAGAAATTATTATGTTGATTGCCCATAACATTCTAGTTATGGTTTATATTAGGTTTAGAGTTGGGATTGGAGTGGTTTGGATTATTGTTGAAGGATTGATTTCGAGCAATAAAGGTTGAAGATTGAGAATTGCTTAAGGCGAGATTTTGGAACTGACGTACTTTAATTTCATTATCCAATAGAAGTGGATAAAGTTGAGCAAAGGTTAGAAGATTTTCTCTACTTTAAATAGCTATGAAAAACCGATCATATTCAGAGCCAAGGCCATGTAATGTGTGATGCACAAGTATTTGATAAGCGATAGGAGCGGGGAGGTGAGAGAGTGAATGTGAAAGCATTTTGATGTTGGCTAGATATTCATTGATCGATTTGTTTCCTTTTTGAATTTGTTGAAGTTGCGTGATAAATTAGTGAGCACGGGATGTGATTTAAGCAATAAAGGCTTTTCCTAGGTAGACAAAGAGTTCAAGTGAAGAAGTGAAAGTTGGAGTTCGGGAAAGGAGGCTAGTAGAAAAGCTAGCTTTAAGAAAGGTAAGTAGAGTTTTATCCATTTTTTCCCATTGATAAAAGGAAGGATATTATTTGTTTTTTTTCAAGATTTCAATAAGAGGAGGTGAGATACCGAAATTAATATATTGGGAGATTTCAAGAGAGTTGAGAAGAGAAATGATTTGTTTCTTCCACACCAGATTGTTCTCGTCATCGAGTTTGACTGAGATGAACTGCAATTGTTTTCATAAACTGAGAATATCAGAGGTAATACAGGAAAAATATCGAGATGTAATGGTAGTTATTTGATGCTTTCATACCAAGATAGGATGCTCTGAAGATTGCTTTATTCTCTACCGGTAATGATTATTTATACACAACTAGTTACAATGGATCACAATACTTTAGGATCCTTATTAATAACTCAAATGCATGTAATAGTAACATAACAATAATATTCACTTGTTCAAACATTGACCATGTCATCCATTAAATATTAAATATTAATTAGAAAAATATTACTTAATTATTAAATAATTATTAAATATTATTTGAAAAGAAGATTAGTTGTTAGATATTAAAATTTATTGAAGATAAAGGATTAGAAATAAAATATTTCTTGTAAACATTTATTTCAAATATATTTATTTATTTAAAAATATACTACTTTTTTTTTGCTTCTATCCAACTTCTAATCAAACTTTATCCAGAAAAGTTTTTATACTCCGACTTTCATCATACTTTCCTCTAATCAATACTCAAATTCTAATGCAATTTTTCGAGGGATGCACCCTTGATTTCAGTGTATTTATGTGTTAGGTTGTTCATAAATTTAGTTTGATGTAGTTTATTTGAGAAAGGTAATACTTGATAAATTTAGTTTGATGTAGTTTTTAGGTTTTTTAAGTGAACATTAATTCTTAGGAAGTAATAAATACAAACTTTTGTTAAGTAATTTGATAACTTTAGTAATTGTTACATTTTTAGTTTTTGTTATCTTCATTCAAGGTTTACAACAATATTACAAAAGATCTCCTAAAACTTTTCTTAATATGAAATCTTTTAGGATTGTCCCACATGATTGAAAATTGGAACAATGGTTTGGAGTCCCTCATCGCTCAGTAACTTGGAGATATAACAAAATATGAGTTGGTATGCATGTAACATTAAGTTTTCATTTTGTTAAATTGTCATCTCATCGTCATACGTCATGTGCAGGAGAAGATCGAGCATGGTACAACTGTCTGCTATTGTTTAAGATTTTTTTTTTATAATTTTAGTTAAATGAGTTTCTTATCCAAGTATTGTTGGATACTATCAACGATAACTAATAAAATTGCTTTGGAGCCTGTCATCCCACGAACTTCCATGTCATTTCCAATTCAACATTATAGTATTGTTACACCAATTGTAATGGAGATCAATCCTGTTCACTAGTGCTTGAGGTACTGGTCCTGGAAGGGAAAGAGTTTTCGACATGGGTTAAGGTGAGTTAGGGTGGAGTGGTTGTAAGTGTTGTAAGGTTGGGCTAACTCAGTCAATAGGATAAGCTGCTTCATTTGGTTCCTAATCCATGTTATTTGGCAGAAATGTGCAACCAATTAGCAATGAGATTGTTTTGAATTTGAACGTGGTATCGAGATGATTATGAAGACCTACCCGTTCTCTATAAAACTGAATGCGCATAACGCCTTTCTCTATAAAAAAAAAGGATCATTTGGAGTCCTTATACAATACCGTTTATGTTAAATCTCAAAAAAATTCAAAGCTAAGCAATTCAAATCAGAACCCCAACGTTGTACGTGTCTATCATATTTTGAACAATACAAAAATATTATAAAATATTGAGCATATTGATGCTATAAATGAATTATTAATAATGAGATTATTTTGGAAACTTTTCATAACAATGTGATATTAATTATTAAAACATTAGTTTTGTCAACTCATTTGGAAGCCAATTTGAGCGTGTTAGGATAATTAAAAATTAACCATTGCTATGTGAAAATTATATCAAGTACTAGTAGAAATTATCATTATAACTTTAATGCAATTAATACCGTGTGAATCGGTCAGAGTATTAAAAGAGGTACTAATAGGGTACTAAAGAAGAAAGACGTCATGAATCATTGTTATATATACGTATACACGGTCTAATGTGTGTGTGTGTGCATATAAGAGGATGTTTCGTAGGCCCTTCATTTTTAGCACATTTGTAGTCATTTAATGTCCACTATTGAATCTGACAAATTGATGGATAGATTAAATGCTATTTTTTCTCATGCTTGATTGATTTGATCATACTTACACCACCATCTAACTCATTCATTGATTTAGCGGATCTAATCGACTTAAATGAGTCAAATGGATAATATATGTGTGTATGTATTATATACAAATGATTTAACTGCACCCCTACAATTTTTCAAGCTACATACTTCCGAATTGAACGAGTGTGTGTGTTCTCTTACATGCCTAAAAATCATCTTCACAAATTTTATATACATATGTGTATGAAGGACTCAAAGACCTTTGTAGTCTAAATATGTTGCACTATTGGATTTCATAATTGATGGTGTATTAAATGACGTTGTAAGAAGGGGAAAAATTATAAGAAGGAAACAATAAT
This sequence comes from Allium cepa, assembly GCA_030765085.1. Taxonomy (NCBI): domain Eukaryota; kingdom Viridiplantae; phylum Streptophyta; class Magnoliopsida; order Asparagales; family Amaryllidaceae; genus Allium; species Allium cepa. The sequence goes on along the minus strand of CM060938.1, from coordinate 31,082,605 downwards.
ATAAAATTCATCTACCAAATTTACAAACTCAATTCATCCGTCAAATTTACAAACTCAATTATGGACATTAGGGAGCTACAAATGGTTAGTTCGAATAATTCTAACATGCTCAAAGTAATATTTTAGATCAATAGATTAAATGTATGTTTTAGCGATTGATATTTGACATGACATTTTAAATATGCTAGAAATTTCGAGAAGGTTTAATTTTTTGTGTACGTGTTATTCATATCATAAATTGCATATCCTCGGGTTTCATTTGATTTTAAATTGTGTAGCTTCAAAAATCGTTGGAGTGTAGAATTAGATAGAGATCTAATGATTCTTTTACGTGTGTGTACATAGATACATACATAGACAAACGACTACTGAAAAACATATCTAGACACAATTAACGATATAATGCTTTTCAAACACTGGAATTCAATTATTAAGTCTAAAATACAAAATAAGTTTTGATGGTAAAGATTTGTTGTGTTATAAATCGTGTCACTGAATTGCATTAACTTTCCCTATATACACACTGCAATGAAAATAATTCAAATGGTCTAACTTGATTTCATACCGTAAAGCAATAATCATTAAAAAAAACAAAATCCAAATATATTTCATTAAAGATTGAAAACCATGTAAATATTGGAAAAAAAGTTTCCTTCATGATCTCCAAAAGAATTATGTTGGTCAAATAAACAAGGTTGCATGCTCGTCAAATTTTTTGAATGGAACAACACACAAGGGTTGAATTAAGAATATTCAAACTTAAGAGGAGCCCATAAACAATAAATCCTTAAAATTATTTCAGAACACCTATTGAGAAGTAGAAAAGTGTAGCTCTCCAATTTTCTTTCCCTTCTTTGTCACTCAGCATTCCAATCCCAATATTCATAGAATCAACATGAGCTGTAAACTCATTTTCTTGCATTCACTTAAGTGGTATCAAGCTGTATTTCTTCTATATAAACCCCCCTATCACCTCCTCTCATTTCAACCAAATCAAAAACTCAACCAATATCACACTGTTCTCTCTTCTACTTCAATCCAATAACAATGATTTCTTCATTGCTATCAACCATTTCAATCCTTATTCTTCCTTCACTACTTCTCTTCTTCATCTTGCTTCCTTGTCTATGTCTATCTTCAAGAAAAAAGTCTTCACAAAACACTAAAAAGGCACCTTTACCTCCAGGCTCTATGGGCTACCCTTACATAGGAGAGACCTTCCAGCTTTACTCAAACAACCCCAACTCTTTCTTTGCACTTAAACAAAAGAACTATGGCCCTATATTCAAAACTCACATCTTGGGTTGCCCCTGCATAATGGTTTCTAGTCCTGCTGCTGCAAAATTCGTTCTCCTAACTAAGTCTCATTTGTTTAAACCAACTTTTCCAGCTAGTAAAGAGAAGATGTTAGGGCCACAAGCAATATTTTTTCAACAAGGGGACTATCATGCTAAATTGAGGAAGCTTGTGCTTAGAGCATTCATGCCTGAATCGATGAGAAGCAGAGTTCCTTATATCGAAGAAGTTGCTTTAAGAGCTCTTGGTTCATGGGATGGACAGTTCATCAATACTTTTCAAGAGATGAAGACAGTAAGTTCTTCAAATTTTTATTAACCTGCCATGACAGTAAAAGAACCGTCACTGTACATTCCTCTTATACTAAACTAAATATATGTACATATTTGATTGCAGTATGCATTTAATGTGGCACTAGTATCAATATTTGGAAAGGATGAGATCTCATCAATAGAAGAGCTCAAAGAGTGCTACTACACTTTAGAAAAGGGATACAACTCAATGGCGGTAAATGTACCAGGAACTCTTTACTACAAATCAATGAAGGCAAGGAAACAGTTGGGGCAGATAGTAGCTGATTTAATATCATCAAGAAGGAAAAACAATGTAGATGCAAAGGATCTTCTAGCTTCATTCATGGAATCTAAAGAAGCTTTGACTGATGATCAAATATCTGATAATGTAATTGGAGTTATTTTTGCCGCCCGTGACACTACTGCTAGTGTGCTAACTTGGATTGTAAAGTATCTTGGTGAAAATCCTAGCATCCTCAAGGCAGTCACAGTAAGTAGTTTTAAACTGTTCATCTCTTCTTTAACATGCGTGTTTTTACTTTCGGTTAAATTGACCGTTAATTTTGTTTGTGTAGGAGGAACAAGAAGAGGTAATAAAATCCAAAGAGAAGTTGGGGGAGGTAAAAAATTTGACTTGGGCAGACACAAAAAAGATGCCATATACAGTTAGAGTGATTCAAGAAACCATGAGAGTTGCTTCTATCCTATCATTCACTTTCAGAGAAGCAGTTGAGGATGTTGAGTATGAAGGTATGTCTAATACTTCAATTATCAGAATTTTATATGGTTTCAAATAATATAAATTATCTTCCTTTAGCAGTCAAACAGAATATTTAAAGCTTCACTGTACTTTCAGGTTACCTTATACCAAAAGGGTGGAAAGTATTACCTCTGTTCAGAAACATTCATCACAGTTCAGATAACTTCACTGACCCTGAAAAGTTTGATCCATCAAGATTTGAGGTAAGCTTTTCATTGAATACAATTATTATTATTATTTTAATGGTAAAAGTGTGTATGTCAACATTTTCTGTGTTATCTAGTGCGTGGGCCTCACATGACTTTTTTATTACCGGGCCACATTTACCTGTTTCATTAGGTAAATTCAGATGGCAATAACACAGAAAAAAAAGACATAAGACACTCCTCATTGGAAACAATAATAGGAAACTGTAAATATCAATCAGTCATATTCTAAGGAAGCAAACTCAATGAATCTATACTGATGTTTGCAGGTCGCACCCAAGCCAAACACTTTCATGCCCTTTGGTAGTGGGACTCATGCATGTCCTGGGAATGAGCTGGCAAAGCTTGAGATTCTAGTCATGCTCCATCACCTCACTACAAAATACAGGTAATCACAAACTACATTATTTAGTCACAAATGTCTTTATCACCATGATTAGCATCCAAAATAATAAATAATAAAAATAAAACATTACTCACATTCTTTATTACTTTCTATGCAAATCAGGTGGTCGCTGTCAGGAGCCGAAACTGGAATTCAGTTTGGACCTTTTGCATTACCTTTAAATGGATTGCCGATAAAGTTCACTCTCAAGAAAACCTAACAGAACACAAGACTTGTATAACAGAGATATATACTAACTTGCATTCACAATCAAACAGTTTGTAATGCAAGAATACTAATTCATAGAAGAGAATATAATCGAACCAAGAGAAGGAAACCGAAGGCCACTTTCTCGCTGCTAGACAATAAGATTTCAAGTTGTACAGCCATTTCGACCCGCACGTTAGAAGGATCACAACTAGAAGAATAGCATCAAATGCCAACGAATTACTTCTTTTACGTGTTTTTTTTCATACTATTTAGTTCAAGAAGAAAGGTTGGTAGTATTGAATTAGTTGTTATGCAATTTACAAGATGTAAAATGCCAGGTTTGGGTCAGCCTTAACCTGAAAATTCGATGTTGTTATTCACCAAAGTATCAAATGATACAGAAATGCAAATAAGACAGTCCGTTGTAATTGTTCAACAATGATAGATAACTGATTGAGATGCTTCAAGAAATATCAACATTGACCTTTCTTTCTGATATTATAAACATAGTTCATTGCTCAAATTACTATTTGGAAACTACTAAAGATATTTTCAAGATATTTTCAGACATTATAAACCATCTGTTAACAGTTTAACCACTAAATAACCATCATACTTCTACCCATTTTGAACAAAGTTTTCCATGAGGCCTGTTAGGAAGACTAAAAAAGAAAGAAACCATTTTAAAGATTTAAATGTAAAAAAAATATGACATTCAACTGCATAAGACCGTATGCGACATTTTGATCAGAAGTGATTTAAAATCATCATAAAACAAAATTCTAAAAAGTATGAAGAAATGACATCACGTAAAATTTCAAACTTTCAAATTTCCTACAGATCCACAATTAAAATTTGAAGAAAAGTTGGTCGATATAAACTGAGATGGCATGAAATTCCATAGGCGTCAACATGGCTAAAAGTAATGTTTTTTTTTCTCCAAGTGGTCTATTTTGAAAAAGAGCTATATAAATTTGTATCGTGACATTTTATATTCATGTGCTAAAGCATGTTTATTACAATATAACAAACTAATCCATTATTGAAATTTTTGAAGGTGGGGCTATAACTGTAAACAATGTGTTACAAGAACAATTAGTTTTGTTCCTACGGAAGGATTCAATTGCCATCGAGATTTTATAAGCTGTTAGTGTTTTCTTCTAAAAAAAAGTTACTGAAGTTATTTTTAAAGCAACTGCACTTTTCTAAATTGCCAACAACTTGAGTTGTACTGTAAAACTTTAATAAGATTGCGTATAAAAAGATTGACTTTTTGACTTACTAAGTCGATCAAAAAATATCTGGACATGGTTGTATCCTAAAATTAATGTTATAGAATCAATGGTTTTAAGCTAAAATGTCAAAAGATTCATGGAAATAACAGTGTTCCATCAATTAAATAAGAGCTGAGATCTATCAAGATTCCAAAAACAAAAAGTTTAAAAGTGGAAACCAAATTCAAAGTATTACGGCAAAATGTGTGGCTCTTCACAGCTCTTAAAGGAAGATATTATAGCTATAATATATTATATTACAATGACTAAAGTTAAGATTAAGTTGACTACACCTCTATAATCACTATGAAGACAAGAGGAAAGTTCTAAGCAACAAAATTCTGATCCAATGATTAAGATATACAGTCAAAGACAACTTGTATCTGATACAGTGTACTCTAAGACAATTCTTAGTACGAACGTATTTGGTTATTGTATTGCATTAATAGAGGGCGTTTCAGTTATACTATTATTATAGTACTATTATTATCTATTATTATAATTCAAATTATGCTAGGGGTGAGTAGATCTTGTGAAATACCCCCTAATCTAGCTGTCTAATGGAACGAGACAAACATAAATAAATTTAAGTGACCTTTTTAAGACTTTTATGTGAGGGTTGTGATTGAATATTTTAAACAAGGGGCTTGTCATAACATTTTCTTGCACTAACTACAAATTTAATTTATGATTAGTAATATCTGAAAAATATATGTATCGATATTTCATTTCATAGTTTCTTCTGCTATCTTTGTAGAATTTCCTCTAAACTACACTGAGGAGGAGAAGAAGAAGAAAAAAAAAGCTTGTCTAACTTTTTACAAGTTGATTTAAATCTTTATGCACGTATTAATAAATGCAACATTCCACCGTTTACTCTAAACTAATTCATTAATCTTCCAAACTCTCATATTGTGGTGGTGGATTTCATGGAATCATTCATAAATATACCTTCACAGAATTATAGTATTATACAACACCTTTTATTAATTTACCAGAAAATAGTGGTCAAGTGAACTTGCTTTATTAAACGCACCATTCTCTAATTTTTATTCAAAAGTATATATTGCTTGTAAGATTTTGTTATAAAAGGCATCTAACCTTATTGGCTGCCTTCACCATAGTGAACTGCTAGTCTGGATCATGATAAAAAGTCCACAGCTGTGCATGAAACAAGAAAGTAATCAGTTTTTAAAAGACGCACATTTTATGAAATATTCAAAATATCTCAAAATTAAGCACTAGGATCTGCATTAGCAACTGACAATTGTATGATATACTTAGATACCGCTATTAATCCTTGATCAATTTTGGAATAAACTACCTTAATAAACTAGCAATCTGCCACATTTCCTACAACTATTTTAATTATTATTCACGAAAAAATAAGAGGGAAAAAATCTTGAAATTTAACTAACTTTAAATAGTAATGTCATCATTCATCATTGTTTATTGAGTTCAGTAGCACCTGGTACCTAATCATCAGATAAAATATTAAGAATCCAAACCAATGCTAACTACCTTCATCCTAAAACCTGCTTACTCTCTTTCTTATTCTTATTTTGTTAGAACAGGACTTTTTCACTCTTAATCTTGACTCATTTTACAAACCAATATTTATTTATCCTCATTTTCGATGTTAATCAATCATATATGACATTGGCATCATATACACGAAGACGATCCACTTTCGTATTAAGAAAAATAGCCAACCACCGATGTAGGTTCTTAACCGACAACAAACTATCCGCATGCCATCTACACTCGATCAAATAAAAAAATTAGATCCATTATAAATTTCATGCGTGTATCAGCTGTGGATCCGTCATCTACTAACTAAAAAAAACAAGTATAGTATTACTGTAATCTTATTACTGACAATGTAAAGGCAAAGGATTGTGGACATATTGTTACATTAGTCCCTAATGCATGAAGCATAATGTTTGATCAAATAAAGAATTAAGTTTGTACTTGAGCTAACCAAAATACAGCACATGTACATTTCAGCTCAATTTTAATACTATTGGCGGTGCCAAATCAAAGATTAACATTGCAAGTACTTTACACGTTGTTAAAGGTAACTCAAACAGCCTAACAAGTGTTTCATCAAGACGAGATCATCTTACAAGGTCATTAAAAGATGACCAAAATTTCCATAAAATATTAAATCCTAAAAAAAATAGCAATGTAAAATTTTCATTCATCATAAGAGGTGTCAAGAATGTACAGTTATTCAATCTGTTTACGGAATAATTTGCAGTATGTCATACATGAAGTTTGTATGAAAAATATTCTGAAAGAAATCATAGGAAAACACAATCAGCATATAGAAAGGAACCAGTACTTCATGTATGATGTTATGAAAGAACACGTACAAAAGAGTCAGTATATTGAGAGCACGAAAAGTCATCAACACAAGGTACCTCTAAACAATATATAAAACATGAAAATGACGTCAAGATAAGGAGGACGGGGACTGAAGAACACAAGCAAAATGTGAAGTCAAGAAAGAGTTATGTAATCCGATAGCTAATAAAATAAAAGTCATACCTTATATCTTACATTTGGCTATCTGTAATGAGCCCCAGCCTCTACAGAATAAATAATCATGAAAGAATCACCATGATCTTACCATGGATTGACTATTTGGATGTATGAGCAATATTATTAGTTCTGTCATGTCCTTTAGTTCAAAAGATTACCTGCAAAATAGCGAAAATTTGTACCATGGATATTAAAAAAGAAGTAAAACATTACGTATCACGTTGCCACTATTATTTTGAATCAATATATGCTCTCAGTGAAACTTTTCCCATGCTAAATGTAACATTAAGAGTTTGATGAAACTTTTGTAAGCTTTCTACCCACGTGAATCCCAGAAAGGCATTATATCAAACAGGTTATATGCAGAAATTAGCAAAATACTTGAGGCCGACTTGTATGCAATTATTTGAATCATACAAGGGAGAAGAAGCACTACACATTGCATACATTATATAAATTTGGACAATTTATTATCATAATGTGCGATTCTATACATAGACATATTCTTTAAATTACAGATGCGCCTGATATCATTCATAGAGAACTACCAATTTAAACTATGGATAAAAAATTTATGGTAAAAGAAGATGCGCCTAACGACGGTGGTGCTGGACAAATCTGTCATATTGTGGAAGAATAAAAATAAGAATTGAAAATAAGAACTGAAATAAAGTAATGAAATATTAGGCCCGAAATCTGTTACCCAAGCTGATTACAAAATACATTATCTTTAATTGAACTGGGCCAAAATTGAGTACAAGCTTCAATCAGATCATCCATGCGGTATGGTTACTTTGTATCCAAAGTTTTTCATATTTCTCATGATATACTAAGATATCAATTTGATGAACTCACTACAAATATTTTTCCAGACGTTCAGTAAAATCTCGTATTGATACGATTTTAGGCGGAATTTGTGACTTCGCCCCAAAATTTCCAATTTGCTCGTTTTCCTTTTTTTTTTTTTTTTTTTTTTTATTTCTAAATTCGTCCAAATGTTGTTACATCCAACCAAAATCGCAAAAAGAACCGCCTATATACATGGGATGAACGAAGCTGACCACGTAGACGTTCCTCCAGCTCCTGGTTTGACGATTGACGATCTACGGATATTGTAGGAGCCTTCACTTGGCTATCGGCATAAGTACGAAATCGTTGTCCATCGTTCATGTATATTTATGTAATGATTTCACTTTGCAATCACTCCGTCCAAATTCCTATTAATTAACTATCGGTGTATTTATTATGCACTATTAAATTATATATATGATTGGTGCATATATTATCGTGGCAGTTGGGCTAATTGCATTGTACACTTTTATGACACCCTTCTACTTTGCATTATAGATAGGCTCCAAGCGAGTTCCTTTGGTTTGTTTTTGCAGATTATGCATGTTTTGTCTTTTGATCGACCTCAAATTCAGGCCTTAGCAGAGAGGAGGTGCTTGCCAAACATACTGTTTACTTTTCTAACTTTGAGTTAACCCCACCGTTTTTTCCATGCTTACCGGTATAGTGATTAGAGCAGACGGACGTAGACCTTTCCCTTTTGATGATTTATACGAGTCTCTCCAATTGTTTACTGTTCTTTTACCGCACTGTGATTTCGACTTCATTCACAGCGATGCTGAACCCTTGATCTATCTTCAGCAATACATCACCATGTACAAAGATAGTGCAGGGATGAGTGATGCGGTTATACGAGCATTTCTTTGGTACTTGTTTGGTTTGATATTTTTTCTGAACTAAAAGCGTACGGTTCATCTTGGGTATCTAGCAGCATTAGCTAGTGTAAATCAGCTACATACCATCGACTGGGAACGACCATTCTTGGTACTTTATACATAACATTGGATTCGTTTGCTCTTGCCGAGGTCAAGCATATTTCCGCTTTTTGGTTGATGATGCTGATACGGTACTACGAGTACATGCAAACATGTGTCCCTATATCTAGGGGACAACCAATCTGTCTCCCGGGCATTACTTTCCAAGGATGAGACGATGGAAAATGTTTCAGTACGTGTAGTATGCTCCTAAAGTGGTTGGGTTGGCTTGTTGGAGTCTAAGTCATAGCTCGACATGTACAGTCGAAGCAACATTATACGGACTCCTTGAGCCTCACATTGGATACAACTTGTAAACGTCGGTCTTATCAATGACGACCCTCCTGGATAATTGCATAATCGGTGTTTTAATAGAGAGTCGCTTTGCACACACTAGCATTCTTGCCTATGTGGTATCTGGGTAAGAGATGCTGGAACCATTGATGAACTTCGTTTCCCCCATCGATCAATTATCTTGCGAGGATGTGTTGGCAGACGTAGAGTGATCGAGGAGAAGTATCTATTGGCTATTCAAGAGGCTGGATGGGTCAATATCGAGACCTATTTCTTATAGGGAGATTATGACACATATTAGAGCAGAGTAGCTCCATGTCATTTCATGTTACTAGATTATGTATGTAGGATGAACTCTGATCACATAGGCCCTCATATGTTAGTTGGGAGAGTCCAGATATCGTAGTTTTGTTTTTGTCTGACTCTATCACAGCTCTCCCAGGTTACCATATAGTTGGAGTCTGAGTATATGTTTACGGCATACGATGTCATAGAAATGTTGATCGAGTAGCCTATAGTCTATCCTTTTCATCGTGACATGTTGAATATGCTAATATATGATTTTTGTTTGATGATAATATATATATATATATTCATTTAAATGTATTTTCTATTATACTATTTTATTTTTCATAATAAAATAAATATTTGTTGAATAAAATAAATAACATAGAATTTAAATTCAAACAAATATTTTATTACAATTTTGAATAGTAAAAATTTGAGCTCTTACTATATATATACACAATGTCGAATTACAATGCAATTTTTCACTATACAATTTTTACATACATTTTCACCTCACTACATATCACTCATTCACTCGTATTTGTTCTTCAACTATATTCCAATTTGTATCCAGCATCTGAATTATCTGCTAAACAAACACCGACGCGGTAAAATTGAAAAAGAAATATTTTTGTAGTGTACAATGAAGTGTATTTTTGAAAATGTTATTTTCCTTAGTTATTTGGGTTGTTCGTCATTTATTTCTTTTTAATTCATCTTACACGAACAGCTTGTAACATGCACAATGTATCACTGTACATGTCACAAGGCTGTGCACAACGATATACACTTGATAAAACTGCAGGGATAGGTGAGCACAAGGTCAAACCCAACCAAATGGTAGACTCAACTCAGGTGCAATACAAAACTAAAAAAAGATGGACTCGAAGTCTGAAAACATGTACAAAGGGCAATACAAATGAAGTATTAACCAAAACCAGACCAGTCTCCAAAATCAAAACAACATGTGCAGTGCAAAAAAACATGAATGCAAATGGAAACAGACTCAAATGCAAAAGGAAAATAAACCAAATACAGCAACCAGACTAGACAAGGTCATCAAAGAATCCATACCAGATTAGATGCACATGTGCAAGGTGATGTACGCATGGTTGGTCATATGTACAACCAGCTTTAGGAACTCAAATATAACCAGACAAGATCAGTGCAACAATGAAGCTTCAACCAATACACGGTGCAGATAAATTTAACTCGAAACAGACCAGATTCAATAACACATGAACTCCAAAACATAAGCATTCAAACAGAGACCAGAGCATATGCATTAGAGCATGTATGCATATATGCATACACGCATCAGTTCAGGTATGAAGGCAACATGGTAACCCAGATAACAACAATGAGCAGTGGAGACATCAAGCCAACCAAGTGCATATGCACAACAATTGTACACATATATACATACATACATATATGTATGTATGCATGTATGTACACGGTGACACACATATAAGTGAGCATGACACGATCAAGCATAGTATCTATAGAAGTTCAATGAAATGGTCAAAGAAGAACATACAGTACATACACATGTATACATATATGAGTATACACATATATCAGTTCAAAGAACAGACCAAGCAAAGAACTCAACCTCAACTAAAAGGACCACCGGACCAGAGTATATGGATATGCAAGCATTCTACAAGTCCAGGCATCAAATTCACCAAACAAAATTAATCAGTGATGCAACATTGATACCAGAGATTACAAGACCACAACAGCATGCATACAAACTCAACAATGAATTGACCAGGAGTAACAAAGGCAACCGGACTAGACTTTAACTTAGGGATCACATATAACATCAAATTGAATGAAACAAAACAGTTCAACTCGAAGCAAGACTCATGTGAACTAGCAATGTATAAAATGAGTGTGCAGATCAACATACATCAATGCAGACCAGGCAGTGAACAAAACAAAGAAGCTACACACACATATATACATATATACATGCAGTACAGTTCAGTTAAAGACTCCAACCAAGCATATGTTTAATCAAGTGTATCACCACCCTAAGTATAAAGCAGTGCAAGTCAATGCAAGTGGACAGCACAACCAAGTGCAGGCATTCAGGTATGCAACCAGACTAAGGCAACAACAATCATGAAGATATACAACAGAGAAGACTGCAGCCTAATGATGTCCCAAATTAACATAAGTACAAACCAACATAGCAAAAAAGAGTTCGAACTAGTCAAAGGTAAATATTGAAGTCAATTTTTATCTCACGAATTAACCAAGTCAATACTCTCAAGAGTTCAAAGTGCCAAAGTCAGAGAAAAAATGAATGAGAAACAAATTCAAATGCCAGAAAAGAACGGAACCAAATCCAGCCGAGTATGACTTGAACAAGTAAGTACAATCATAAGTATTCAAGCAAAATCGAACGGCCAAACAAAATTAGTTGAAGAATTCAAATTGAAAATACGAATGAAAATTAAGGGATTTGTTCCCTATATAACCTAAAATCATCATCGGGAAAATAAAGCAATTGAGTTCAAGCAAATCAATAGTGTAATCAAAGCAAAAACCTACATACCAATTTCTGTTCACTCGAACTCGAAAATTCAAGAGACCGCAAGCTATAAAAGCCAAAGAATCGATTGACCAAGCCAAACAAAGCAAAATAATCACTGCAATTGATCAAATACAAGCGGCGTCTTCAAATTTGAACGAAGCCCTAACACGGATCAAAGAGAAAACAAGGCGGCCATGGAGAGAAGCAAAAGGGGTCGGTAGATAAAAAGAAAAAAGAAAAAGGGAGACAACTTTTTTTTTATTAGGCCGGTCTCTTTATCTTTTGTTTGTGCCTATTTTTAATTAGGGTTTTTATTGTTTTTTTATTTTTATTTTTATTTTGAATTCCTTTTAAAATTGTGCAATATTCTAGTCGTGTGACTAGGGATAAACTACTGGACGTAGTCTGAGAATTCGCAACTCCGTAACTGAGTTGTGGTAGGATTTTGAGCGTAGAGTTAGGTAAGTCGTTAGCGGGTGTCGCAATTTTACGTGTGTAAGCGTCCGACTACTTAATTTTTAATGGAAACCTTGAGGGCAACACGTAGGAAAGGTTTTGCAAAAGCTGGGTAAATCTGTGTTGTTCTGTTTCTGCTATTATCTATGCTGCAAATATTATATATATTTCCACATTAATTTCATTAATATTAGTATCACCCTATTCATCCCCCCTCTAGGGTGAAATCGATCCTACAAGTAGTATCGGAGCTAGGAACAGAATCCACTTCTTGTTTTAAAAAATTCAATTTTTCAAAAACCAATTTTTGTTTAAAAATTTGATTTTTTAAATGGCTTCTTTTAATTATAATTTTGCTGAGGGTTAGTCCATAGTTAGACCACCCATGTTCAACGGTGAATAGGCATATTGGAAAAATAGGATGAAATTTTTTCTGAAAACCATTGATGCTTGGACCATTGTTGAGACGGGATATAGGACACCAATTATAGTGGTAGATAATCAGGAAATTGAAAAACCAATGGATCAATGGACAGATCTTGAAAATAAACTACAGAATGGTAATGCTAAAGCTATGAACTCTATTATTTGTTCATTGGATCAAATTGAATTTAATCATGTCTCATATTATCTAACTGCGCAAGAAATTTGGCACACACTTGAAGTGACTCATGAAGGAACCACCCAAGTCAAAGAATCTCACCTTGCCATGCTTAGTAGCGAATATGAGAACTTCACAATGGCCAAGGATGAGAATGTCAAAGAGATGTATGGATGACTTTCTAATCTCGTATACAAATCAAAAGCTCTTGGAAAACCATACACATAATTGGAAATAATCCAAAAAATCCTCAGAGTCCTTCCACGAATTTTGAAGTGAAAGTTACTGCCATTTAAGAATCAAAGAATTTGAAACAAGTTAAAGTTGAAGAACTCATTGGAAATCTCACCACTTATGAGCTAGAAATGAAATTCAAGGAAGATTGTGAAGGTAGGGATACTTGAAAGAAATCAATAGCTCACAAAGGAACAACCAAAAGTGAAGATGATGAAGCAAAACTAGCACTACTAATAAAGAGATTCAAAAAGTGGAACCGCAAATATGAAAAACCAGTCAAAAATCATCAACTGAAGTGCAGAATCATCAAAGTTCTAGACAACTCAGAAAAACAAGAGACTATTTGCTGCAAGTGTAATAAACCGGGTCATATCAAGCCAAATTGTCCTCAGAATTGACTCAGCCAATGAAAGAAACCGAAAAGGAGAAGTTTTGCAGCAACTTGGGATGAAAGTGATGAAGATGAAAATGAAAGCACTGGTAGTGAGAGTGAAAAAGCAAATCTATGTCTTCAAAGAGAAATAACTGATAGTGATGCCGATGAGCCAAGCGAGGTATCAAAACTTGCTCATTCGAAATTACTCATATATTTTCATGAAGTAAATGGCTGTTTTGAACGACTTAGGAAAAAGTACACTAAAATTGAATCATAAAGAGATAGTTTGATAGAATTAAATAAACAGCTTGATCAATTGATTAAAAACTATCAAATCAAGAGCCTTAAGTGTGATAAGTGTCCATCACTTAAAGAAGAAAATAAAAAATCATAAATTAAAATTAAATCACTTGAGAATGAAATTCTGATTTTAAAAGAAAGTGAAAACACTGGGAAAGAAAATTCTATTAAAAAGTGCACCTTATTATTGAATGAAAATGAATCACTCAAAACACAAGTCCAACAATTGTCTACAACTTTAGAAAAATTCTCCAAAGGAGAAAAATCACTAAATACGCTAATAGAGAAACGAACAGTCAATATTGTTAGACAAGGACTTAGGTATACTCAATCTGAACGTGTTGGTAGCGAAATTAATCAAGTCAATTCCAAGTGCACGATTTGTAGAAAAACTGGACACAATCACAATAATTGTTGGTATAGACCAAACACGTGAAAACCATTCTAATTTGGGTTCCAAAAGGCATGAATATAAAATCCCTTAAAGTCAAACAAATCTGGGTACCAAAAGGAACAAATATAAATTGTCTAGGGTCAACATAAACATATTTTTCAAAATTATTTGTCACTAAAGACCATGGACCTATAAAAATAAATAGCTTACAAAAATATTTTCTCATGTATGTGTGTTGGTAGGCTAAGGAACAACAATAGTGTTACCTAGATTCTGCCTATTCCAGGCACACGACGAGCGACAAATCAAAGCTCTTTAGCCTAGTACAAAGGTGGCAGAGTCACAATGGGTAAAAACGACAAATGTAAAATTATTGGTAAAGGTAAAATAAGCAATGGTGCATTTATCTTGAACGATATATTATATGTTGAAAATCTACACCATAATCTGTTTTAAATCAGCCAATTTTATGATAAGAAAATGAATGTTGATTTTGATTCTGACTTATTAGCCAATTATCTTTTTATACCGAGAACACTATAGGTACCTCTAAAGTCTTCGAACTAGTTCATATATATTCATTTGGACTAATGATGTTGTTTTATTAGTTGATGATTACTCAAGATACTCATGGATAAATTTGTTTATTTTACAGATTCTAGGCCTGTCATTATGTTCACTGTTTTTTTATTTGCACGGTTTCAAATAAAAAGGAATTTCACATTTTAAAAGCTGTAAAAATGATTATAAGGTATTTTTTCCACACTTCACGATTTGGTTTATGACATCTATCGAATGATAACCTTGAGTTAAAGGGAAATTCAGATGCAGATTACACTGGTAGCCTAGTTGACAGAAAAAGTACAAGTGGACCGTGTTTTATGTTGAGACATTCATTAATTGCATCATTTTCTAAGAAAATATATGCATATTTTTCATTTCAACCGATTTTCAATTAGCGGACATATTTTGAAAAACCCCTTCAAGAAAATAGTTTTTTTGTTGACTTCATTTCAGATTAGGCATTTTAGAAAATTTGATTTTATATTTATTTTTGGATTTGATCTTAAATGACTACATTAACTAATCTGACTCTGTATTGATTATTGAAAAGATAAATAGTAATTGAAATAGTGATGAGTGTCGATATTAATCATATATATCATGACTTGAGACAGTATATTTAGTAAATTTCTTTACAAATTTAAACAAGAGTTATAATAACGTTTGACGGTAAAAATTCCATGACCATCTCTATTTCTATCATATTTCTAACGCCCATCACTTAGTAAATTTCAATACGGTATGTCAAAATATGGTGTTTTAAACGAGAAAATATTCGTTTTTATTCTATTTTTATTTTTTAGCAATAAAAACATCTAAAGTATTCACTCTCATTTAAAAGTTCTCACGGTTATGCATGGGTGAATTACTTGGAATATTTGTTTATGTGCTTTCATGCTCATTTAAAAGTCCTCACGGTTATGCATGCATGGAACACATATCAAAATTGATTACTAAATAAACAAGTTGATTCTAATCCTATTTAAAAGTCCTCACGGTTATGCTTGGTTAGAAAATGCTTGAAATTCATTTTTTTATATATAAAATGGGAATTCTACTAATCACATTTTAAAGTCCTAACGATTATGCATGGTCAGTAGATATTCAAATTCCGGATAAAAAAATACCACAAATAGACCCAACTATATGGTTTTATATGCCAACATCACCCCTATCACTCTAAAGTGGAATACGCACCTAACAGAGTATTTATGATTTTGTTTGGTTTTTTAATTAAATTTAATATTTATACTCAACTAGGTATTGATGTTGTATTAATATCTATCACTTTATCTCTATTTTTCTAACATTATTACTCTTTTGCCGGTAGAAAAACGAGGAGAGAAAAGTTAAGATTTTGACAAATAAAGGTCAAATATTTTATTTTTTATTTGCATATTCCCATCTAGGTTCATTTGCATATTTTTATTTAATTTCATGCATATATGAAGGGGAGCTTTGTTGTAGAGAGGAAGCATTCAAATAGAGGGAGCAAATAGAGTTTGTCAATGACCAAATACATTTAATAAATTCAAAATCATAAATATATGTTTATTATCATCAAAAGGGAGAGACTGTTGAATATATTAGTATATGATTTTTTTTGTTGATAATATATATATATATATATATTCATTTAAATGTATTTGCTATTGTACTATTTAATTTTTCATAATTAAATAAATATTTATTGAATAAAACAATTACACAGAATTTAAATGATTTTTTTTGTTGATAATATATATATATATATTCATTTAAATGTATTTGCTATTGTACTATTTAATTTTTCATAATTAAATAAATATTTATTGAATAAAACAATTACACAGAATTTAAATTCAAACAAATATTTTATTATAATTTTAAATAGTAAAAATTTGAGCTCTCACCACATATATATACACACAATCTTTAAATTATAACACAATTTTTTCACTATACAATTTTTACATACATTTTCACCTCACTACATATCACTCATTCACTCGTATTTGTTCTTCAACTATATTCCAATTTGTATCCAGCATCTGAATTATCTGCGAAATAAACACTGACGCGGTAAAATTGAAAAAAATACTTTTGTAGTGTACAATGAAGTGTGTTTTTGAAAATGTTACTTGTCTTAGTTATTTGGGTTGTTCGTCATTTATTTCTTTTAAATTCATCTTACACGAATAGCTTGTAACATGCACAGTGTATCACTGTACATGTCACAAGGCTGTGCACAACGATATACACTTGATAAAACTACAGGGATAGGTGAGCACAAGGTCAAAGCCAACCAAATGGTGGATTCAACTCAGGTGCAATAAAAAACTAAAAAAGGATGGACTCGATGTCTGAAAAAATGTACAAAGGGTAGTACACATGAAGTATTAACCAAAACCAGACCAGTCTCCAAAATCAAAACAACATGTGCAGTGCAAAGCAACATGAATGCAAATGGAAACAGACTCAAATGCAAAAGGAAAATCAACCAAATATAGCAACCAGACCAGACAAGGTCATCAAAGAATCCAGACCAGATCAGGCGCACATGTGCAAGGTGATGTACACATGGTTGGTCATATGTACAGCCAACTTCAGGAACTCAAATGAAACCAGACAAGACCAGTGCACAAGTGAAACTTCAACCAAGACACAGTGTAGATAAATTTAACTCGAAATAGACTAGATTCAATAACACATGAACTTCAAAACACAAGCATTCAAACGAAGACCAAAGCATATGCATTAGAGCATGTATGCATATATGCATACACATATCAGTTTAGGTATGAAGGCAATAGGGTAACCCAGATAACAGCAATGAGCAGTGGATACATCAAGCCAACCAAGTGCATAGGCACAACAATTGTACACATATAACCGAGTATGACATGATCAAGCATAGTATCTATAGAAGTTCAATGGAATGGTTAAAGTGGAACAATCAGTACATACACATGTATACATATATGAGTATACACATATATCGGTTCAAAGAACAGACCAAACAAAGAACTCAACCTCAACCAAAAGGACCACCCGACCAGAGTATATGGATATGCAAGCACTCTGCAAGTTCAGACATCAAGTTCACTAAAAAAAATGAACCAGTGATGCAACATCGACACCAAAGACTACAAGACCACAACAACATGCATACAGACTCAACAATGAATTGATCAGGAGCAACAAAGGCAACCAGACTAGACTTCAACTAAGAGATCACATATAACATCAAACTGAATGAAACAAAACAGTTCAACTCGGAGCAAGACTCAAGTGAACTAGTAATGTATAACATGAGTGTGCAGATCAACATACATAAATGCAGACCAGGCAGTGAGCAAAACAAAGCAGCTACACTCATGTATACATATATACATGCAGTACAGTTTAGTTACAAACTCCAACCAAGCATATGTTCAATCAAGTGTATCACCACCCCAAGTACAAACTAGTGCAAGTCAATGCAAGTGGACAATGCAACCAAGTGCAGGCATTCAAGTATGTAACCAGACTAAGGCAACAACAAGCATGAAGATATACAACAGAGAAGACTTCAACATAATGATGTCCTAAATTAACATAAGTACAAACCAACATAGCAAAAAAGAGTTCAAACGAGTCAGATGTAAATGATGAAGTCAATTTTTATCTCACGAATCAACCAAGTCAATACTCTCAAGAATTCAGAGTGCCAAAGTCATAGAAGAAATGAATGAGAAACAAATTCAAATGCCAAAAAATAACAGAATCAAATCCAAGCGAGTATGAATTGAACAAGCCAGTACAGTCATAAGTATTCAAGCAAAATCGAATGACCAAACAAAATTGGTTGAAGAATTCAAATCGAAAATACGAACGAAAATTAAGGGATTCGTTCCTTATATAACCTAAAATCATCATCGGGAAAATAAAGCAATCGAGTTCAAGCAAATCAACAGTGTAATCAAAGCAAAAACTTACATACCAATGTCTGTTCACTCGAACTCGAAAATTGAAGCGACCACAAACTATAAAAGCCAAAGAATCGGTTGACCAAGCCAAACAAAGCAAAATAATCACTGCAATTGATCAAATACAAGCGGCGTCTTCAAATTTGAACAAAGCCCTAACTCGGATCAAACAGAAAACAAGGCGGCCACGGAGAGAAGCAAAAGGGGTCAGTAGATAAAAAGAAAAAAGAAAAAGGGAGACATCTTTTTTTATTTGGGCTGGTCTCTTTATCTTTTATTTGGGCCAATTTTTAATTAAGGGTTTTTGTTGTTTTTTAATTTTAATTTTTATTTTGAATTCCTTTTAAAATTATGCAATATTCTAGTCGTGTGACTAGGGACAAACTACATGGCATAGTTTGAGAATACACAACTCCGTGGCTGATTTGTGGTAGAGTTTTGAGCGTAGAGTTAGGTTAGTTATTAGCAGGTGTCGTAAGTTTACGTGTGTAAGCGTCCGACTACTTAATTTCTTGTAGAAACCTTGGGGGCAGCATGTAGGCAGGGTTTTGCCGAAGCTAGGTAAATCTACGTTGTTCTATTTCTGCTCTTATTATTCTACTATTATCTGTGCTGCAATTATTATATATATTTCTACATTAATTTTATTAATATTAGTATCATCCTATTCACCCCCCTTCTAGGGTGAAATCTATCCTTTGCAGGCCTTCAGTTGGGTTATACCCTCCATATGAGGTACTTACTTTAAGTTATATGCATCATTTTTTCTTGTGATCTTTATATTGTTTACGTCAAAATTATTCATACATACAATGTGCACCAAGATTAGACCAGGCTAGATGAACTTGTATTGCATATGGAGAGATGATGCTTGCACATACTCAGATCCTGCATAAGATATACAAGCAGCATACACATGTGCCAAAGGCACAAATTGATGATTTGACAATTGGAGTGGTAGTGTAGGAATCTTTCGGACCACCAGGTGGTGGTGGTGATGCTAATGGCAGTGATGATGGAGATGGTGATGCTACAGATGATAGTGGTTATGAGGATTATGATGATGGTGGTGGTGGGGGTGATAATGATGCTGATGGTGCTACATCGTTCAGTTGATTATACATAATTTATGACATTTTTCGATGTTGTCACATATTGAGTTGTACGATATTACGTTTCTATGGCTGATTTTTTTTCCTGTGTTGACACATATTATATTATGAGTTGCATTATGTTCTGTTAATGATGCCGGTGCATCTGTTTACGCACTCTTTGATATATCTTTTTTTTTTTGTATGTTACATTGTTGGTAAACTTATTTATGTCCATGTATTATAACTCTTCTGTTTTAGATATATCCATGTCCTATGTATGTGTATGTTGCTTTGTTGGTAAATTTATTTATGTCCATGTACTATAACACTTCTGTAAATTTATTTATGTCCACACCATATAGTTGTTTTGTGTATGCACATTTTAATTTTATACTAATAACGATACTTATAATTTTATAGTGTTTACTATAATTATTCTTTCATTATAGGTAGGTATATATTTGTACTATACCATTGTTCTATGTTGGAAATCAAACGTTGTATGTGAATAATGTACGACTTTGTTTTAATGACTATGTTCTATTTATGACGTTGGTCTTTTTGTGTATGTACATATCAGATACATCGGTTATGTGTTTGTTACATTGTTGGTACATATTTGTCTATCCTATAGTGAAATTACAAGGATCTTTTTAAAAGTCAACATTATAATATATTACTTAGTACATTGATTATTATATCAATGAGGTACTAGATATAGATACAAATATTACCGAGTACAAATATTACTGGCTACAAATATTACTGGATACAAATATTGATTGACATATATATTACTTACTAGATATCCTAATCATCATGATGATTAAACCTTGAATGGAGCTGGTTCCGATACAAATGATTCACTCTTTCTAAGTTTGTTGCAAAGTCGACCATTCTTTGGGAAATTGGTTCATCTAACCAATAGTGAAATTCAAAGATGTAGTGTCAACACTTTTAGTATTGACGACCGATATCCCTATTATACGTTATAGTGGCCATCGATGCTGGCCAATCACAATGACATCATGGGGTACTTTTGTTCATAATCAAAGGTTCTTCACAATGAAGGGATTATCACGCATTGTGCATCACAGATCATTATAAATCCATGTTAAGTTGCATTCACCATAATCATTCACATTCAATCTTCTTCTTCCTTCCATTTGCTCCTTGTTTTATATACTCGAACGTCTTCATCATGTTGGTTTTGCAAATAGATGTTGTACTCTCGGGAGTTCCTACTAGTAGCAGATTTTTGTCGGACTAAACAATTTGTTGGATGCTTTGATTTTATTGATGCAACACAATATTCTTTCACTGTTTGTAACAATCTGCCCTGAAACGTGCCAAAATTAAAACCCAAAAAGGCCTATCAAAAATTAGAACCATTCCAATGTTGGCCATTGGTTGGTAAGAAGAAAAACAATACAAAGCTATCTATCTATTCTTTCAAAACTCACAACTGAAGGAACAAAATATAATAGCAATAATAGTATCCATTTATTTCAAATCATTTCAAATGTCACAAAACATAACATAATGTCAATAACAACCGTTACATCATTTTGTTCCAAAAATACATTTTATGGGTATAATAGAAAATAGCATGAAAAGAGACTGCCACAAGCTTCACTCTTGCTATCTTCAAACATCATCTACTCCTTCTCTAACCTATGTTGTAATGAGGAGGGAGTTAGAACAACAAGTGTTTGGTGAATGAAAACTGCGAGCCTTATTATTTCTGCACTTGGGCAGTATATTTCAAAATAAGAATATGTCTTACATATTTTAAAATCATTTAATACTTCATACAAGGAAAGGAGGCGAACCCTCAAACAACCATTTAATACCTTTCATTCTTGAAGTAGGTTTCCCAAACCCATAACCCATAACCAAAGTCATAAACGTCTAACAATGCAAGAGATAGAACCCAAGTCACTTAATATCTTTTGATGAAAAATAGGCAGACTTTGACCATTTAAGACCTCAATTGAGGTAGGCTCCCATCATTTAATATATATTCCCAAAGCGGATTCCACATAGGTGTTTATTTAGCTGACATAGCATGGAAATCTCTTCAGATACTTAATACTTTCTATTGAAGCGGACATTTTCGTGATATCCTTAACCATTTAATAACCATTTAATACCTCAAAAACCCCGAAGTAGGTCCTTCGTCTTATGACCCGTACCCACAGCGACGTCTCACATTCGCTCGACTATTCGTAGGCATTAGTAGCTAAATTGACTGGGCAGATTTACCATACAGAATTGGGACTAACCTCGTATCATCGTAGTTATTTATCATAGGTGATGTATCACATCAATCCCAAAGTCACACTTCTGGTAGCCAGATTGCTGGGCAGACTTCCATGTGTTTGTTGATTTACCTCGCACCACTCATGACTTTAGTTTTATTTTATAACACTCGTAATATATTATCACACACCTTACCGTGTCCATTAATTAGGCTGCATAAGAATTCTTTTGTCTTAACAATTCAATTACTTTCCCAAGGGGAATTTAATGACAATTATTACCTAATTAACTACAAAAATTTTATGTTATAATTGTACGCTATTTACAGTAATGAATATATAAATAAGGACGTGCTTATTGTTTTCTATGCGTGTGGAGATTATGCCCTAACTACCATTTAAATGTCATTATTTCTAACAACAATAATACAAGTCCTTTTTTCCATATTATCAGTGGTGTCATATTTCCAATATCCATAACAAGGGATTTTAGTATCCTTAACAAAGGATCTGATATTCATGTCAAAAAATTGCAATAACAGACTTGTACAGAATAAAAATTTCAAGTCAATCCATCACATCAAATCAATGGAATAATCTCAAAAATAGAAATTGCAGTTTCAGTTTCCGCTTTTATTCAACCCCTCTTTTACAATGAATTAAATAATGGAATTTCTCTTTTATTTTCCTACGGAATAAATGGTATAAACTACAAATAAGTTCAGACTTTACACCCTGTTCCTTAATTGAAACTTCATAATAAAATTAGAATTAAAGAAGAGTGGAATAAAAATTGAAATCACCAAAAAATGAAAAAATTGCATATTCCCACAATTTAATGTAAACAATTGAGAATTCCAACAAGAATTGACATTTCAAAATTGTAGGAGTTCTGGTGGGTTTTATTTTGTTTTATTTTCGTAAACCAAAAACCCCCAAGGCATATACAAATCCACAATATTCTAATCAATTACTGAAATAAACATGATAAGATTTCCACTCATAGTTGGTGCTTAGCTTTGCTTCTCTTTGGATTTGAAATGTCGATCTCCTTCAGATCTCTTCTTATTGATATATAAAACAAGGTATTTGTACATATATTAGATTCAGAAAGGTTGGAGGAGAAGAGGATTAGAAATTGAATAATAAACAAAGATAGTATATAGGATTTCTTACCTGAAACCCTAATGGATTTTTTCCGAATCTAAGAAGGGATGAACTGACAGAGCTTCGCTGATATTCTCAAAATATTTGTGAATATAGTAAGGAATGTAGGCTCTTATTTATAGAGGCTGAAACGTATCAGAACCGTGGGATGAATATAGATTAAGAATGGATAAATCTGGGACGTTTGCTGATAGGAAAACCCTAGCCGCCACCATCAGAAGCGGCCGATTGGTTGTGGTCAGCGGTTGACACCCCCCGGGGCCTATTTTGGGAACATAATTATTTTTGTACCATTGGTTTTATTTAATTCCTTTATTATTATTTTAACATTAATTTTAACGTTAATGATTTCTTAACTCCCAAGTCTAATCTTAGTTAATTTTCAGATTTAATTATTTATTTGAATTTGAACTCGAATTAAATTATTTTAATCCTGAAAACTTCAAATGCCTATAACTTCATTGTTTGAGCCCCGTTTTCAGCATATTGTATATGGAAATAGGTCAGTCGAACATATCGATACAACTTACATATTCCAAATTTTACAAAATTTCCATTTTTACCGTTAATTAATTTAATTTATTTTACTAATTCAATTCTTACTGATTTTACGGGGTGTTACATTGTTCCCACTATAACATTTATTACAATTGATTTATTTCGGTCATTCACTTTAGATTGACCAACTGCACTCTTATAAGTATGTTGTAATAGTTCACTATGCTAATTGTTTCTCCAATACTAATAGCTGTTGCGACACAATATTCTCTCACTATTCCCACTATAAAACTTATTACAATCAACGAGTTTTGTCCCTTCACCTTAGACCATCCATCTTTACTCTTATAAGGATGGTGTGACAATTCACTATGTTAAATATTTCCCTTGTATTGATGCGGTACAATATTCTTTCACTGTTCCGACTATAACAATTGTTATAAGTGATGAGTTTTGGTTGTTTACGTATGACCGGCTAGGTCCACTCTTATTATGACGATGTGATATTTCATTGCACTAAATGCTTCTCCCGTACAAAAAAGTTGATGCAACACAATATTCTTTCATTGTTCCCACTATAGTTACAAGAAATTTGATGCGACCCGATATTCTTTCACTGTTCCTACTATACACAATCTTTTGAATGCTTATCCTATATAAGTATACCCTTATTTAGCTTATTCTACACAATTAAAACTTATGATATTATTCAGTTCACAAGCAAATAAATACAACAACAATTTCTTCATCTATACTAAAACTCATAATGTTATGCAAGAACAACTCTAATGATGAAGCATATGGTTAAGCACAATATGTGAAAGAAGATAAGCTATTAGAACTCTAACGTAAAGTGTATGGATCAATATCTAGGAAACCTGGTGGTTTGGTCATGGGTCATCAATTCATCAATCACAACCACTCAACATTCCATAAAACTTTGATACAGGACTACTTTAGTCCTAGCCCTACTTATTGTCCTAAATTGCTTCATAGAAGATTCGAAATGAGACATGAATTATTTTTGTGGATTTTGGCAAGTATCAAACAAAATAATGATTACTTTGTTTATAAGCAAAAATCTTTGAAAGCACAAGGTTTAAGTGGGCATAAAAAGATGAGAGCTTTAAGGATTTAGCTTATGGTACACCTACCGCCTTAGTGAGCATGCCATACCGTAGAGAGTATATCGTTAGAAACTCTGGACAAATTCTGTCAGGCTATTGTAAACATTTATGCAACTGAATAACTGTGGTCGGCCAACAAAGAAGATGTAGCGGGATTACAAGAAATGCACAAAAGCAGAGGATGGTTTGGAATGCTTAAAGTCTTGAGTGTATGCATTGGGAGTGGAAGAATTGTCCAAGAGCATATCATAAAGAACATAACTGTAAAGAGAAAATAACCATCATTCTAGAAGCGATCACATTTGTTTAACAATCTTGGACTTAGTAAATCAACTCCTGTCTCATTTACACTTGGTTAAAACATATACAATCACGGATACTATCTTAGAAATGGGATTTATCCAAAATGGGGCACCATTGTAAAAAACTTTTCGCACCCAATAATGCCCAAATAGATAAAGTTTGTTGTAATTGTAAAGATATTTTCGCACCTAATAACACCCAAATAGATAAAGTTTTTTACAATGCAAGAAGGGAGAAGGAAAGACATCGAAAGAACTTTTGGAGTGATTGAAGTAAGATTACGATGATTAGTAATCCACGTAGACTATAGAAGCACTCAAAAATGTCTAAAATCATGTAAACCTATATAATTCTACATAATATGGTCATTGAAGATGAAAGGGTATGGACTTTAAAATACCCTAAAAATTTTGATAATAATTTAAAAGATTATTTTAATCAACTTAATCAATAAGGAAAAATTGCCATTTTAAAAATGATTGAGTTTGATGAAGAGAGTTTTTCCATTGAATAGAGCAGGTTTTTTCGGTCAATTTTGACTATAAATTGTCAAAATCAGAGATGTGTGGAGGAGATATGGTTGATACCGATTTCAATTTTGTGATGGGTTGAAGAGGGTAAATCCATTAATTTATCTTTTTAATTTGAACCGATGTTTCCTTCCATGCATAAATAAGCAATCAATGTACAAAGAGAATTTCAAATTCATTTCTTCTCTTTGTCGTCTCCTTCTTCCACATCCCATCAAAAGTTCAAATCAACATATCTCGCTTGTTTTTCAGTGGAATTGGGCAGTCTTTAACTCAAAACAACCAGTAGAGTGAGGACTACAATTGGATACTAGATTTAAGATGAATTAAAGCAAATTTCCAAGTGTGAATTTTTTTGACTATGGAGGACTCTTCTTCAAAACATGATTTTTTCCCTTTTATTGGTGAGTGAAATTCATCTCTTTGATGTATAATTCACTTGTATCTTTACACTATTGTTTTTTAATCTATATTTAGTGACTACATTTGAATTTAATTAAGAAATTACTGAATTAATTTTATAAAATGAATGAAGAAGAAATAAGTAAGTAAAATTTGATTTATTTGATCTATAACCGGTTTTTAATGACATGGATATATAGCGGCCTTGAATGATTCATGAATAATTGTAAAGTTTAAGATACTATGTATAACATCAAAATATACATGATAGGGATCGGAAAGAAGAAGAAAAAAGAAAAGAAAAACAAAAGAACAATGCAAGGAAATGGAAAAAAATAAACAAACAAAATGACCTTGCATTTGCGGCGGTCAAAGTTAGAAAATCAATGGTCGACCGTTGGCACTTGTAGAGGTCAACATTTGAGTAAGTTATGGTCGACCACTGTCGGTGTAGTGGTTGACCGCTTGTTTTCCACTAGTCAACTTCTGGCCAAATGTTGGTCCAGGTTTAACTTGGACCCAAAAGGGACGGATTGAACGGTTACTTTTTTTTGAAATCGGGCTATAATGTGATGTTTTGAACTACTTATAGGTTGACATTGATAGACAAGACTATGACATCATAAGACATCTTAATATTAGATGTTTGGTAAATGGAGTCAAATGTGTTTGATGGAGTTATTGATGCTCGATGATCGTACTGAATTTATATTGACACTTAGTGAGTATGAGGCATGTTTTGTTGTGTCATTGATATATTGCATGGTATTTGCGATGCTTGTGCGATACAGGAAATAGTTGTTTTAGGGAAATAGTTATTCCCTAGGTATTATAAGAAATGGTTGTTTCAAAGAAATGGTTGTTCCCATAGTGATTTGGGAAATGGTACTTTTGAGAAATGATTGTTCCCTCGGTAATATGGAAATAATTGTTCCTCTTGGTTGTTTATATGTTTGTGTACATAGCATGTAGTTGGATGTAACATAACATTAACTGAATAATAAACTACGTTATAGTGTTGATATTACTCTTTGAAAGAAGGTGGAGCAGGTTAACATATGTTTAATATGTTAGTAAATAAAAATGATGTTACAATAATATTTTTGAAGTATATGCATAATAGATTAGTTTCACTCACCCGGATGTATGTTTGACCCGCTCCACATTGTTTTTGTACCTTTTAGATAGATTAATGGACTATCGAGTTGAGTTGATATAGGTGAAGTTAAAGATGTGGATGATAGATGCATTAACTATGTATATATCATATATATTATCAGTTAACATTATAGCGTGTTGGTCTGGATTGCATTGATAACCGACATTGTATGAATCTATGGTTAGGGTTATGCTATCAAAAGTTTAGTTCGAACATATGGTTATTTAATATTATATTATCCTTTCGCTATGAGCTCGAAAATATACAATTAGATTCTTACTCATTTCTTATTATTATATGTTGTTTTTGGCTACGGTGGTTTTAACGTTTATTCGGGTATTAAATCGGATGGTGGAGAATAGTGGGTTATTATAACTATCCCACTTATGAGTACGAGTGGTCGAACCAAATGCCTAAAATATTTAGAGAAGATATTCTGCAAACTGAAGTGAATTACAACATTCACATGAATCATCAATTTGTATACTGGAACACAACTCTACCTAATAAGCCCCAATAAGAACTAACGGAATGTATTTGAAACGCTTATGGGAATAATTAGTTAAATTTGAAATTGATGCTTATTCGTATGACATTCACACTTGATCTTTATTAAATGTAATGTTTTATGCTCTAAAGGGGTATTAATATATGTCTTTGATTGTGTTGAAGTAAAAGTGTTGTGTAATGTATAGTCTTTCATAAGAAAATTGGTATGCTACTTAACATTTCAAACACATTAAACATTACATAGTACATAGCAAATAGTAAAAGATACCACTTTCCATGCAACAATTAACTATATATGACTTGTCCAGACCTACTATCAACATTTCAACATCAAACATAGAGTGGATTATTTCCCATCAAATCCTTTTCCACGACCATGGACCTTGTTGTTGATGCTTTATCTCGTACCTACTAGCTTCAATTTCGACTGATTTATTCCAACACAACAAGCTTGTTCACATGACCTTCCAATTGTTCATCAATTTATCTTGCGTGCCTTTCATTTGTTTGGTTAATTACAGAATCCAAAGTTGCTTGAACTTGCTAGCCCATCAGTTTATTATCTTCGTCTTTTTTTGGGTAAATGCGTCGATTTTAGTGGCATCGCCTCAGATAGAATCCCTACCTGAAGATTCTCCAAAACTCAAATTGTTAGATGATTGCTCCTATTCCTTCTCCTTTCATTTAGTTTGAACATCTCTTAAGGTATTAGCATTGTTAGAGCTCCATTTATGATGATTAGCTAGTAATTCATAACAGTTTTCAATTTGGTAAAAATGAGGTTTTTGTAATCATTTCCCTTATAAATAGCTTTAAGAATTGGTTGTTCGCATTTATTCTCTGCATTCAATATTTAAAGGGAATATATATATATATATATATATATATATATATATATATCCGTGTGTGCGTTAAATTTATTTTGAATATAATATTTATAAGTAACGTACCAGCTTAGCTTCTCCGCCCTTGCCTTTACGGTTGGCTTGCTTAGTTTTGTAAATCTAAGGTTTGTAAAATTGTGCTCGCCGATTAGTCTTTCCAAAACGACCAGCACGGATGTTAAACACATCTTCTTGACATAAATTTTATTATATGCATTCATAACTTTGTCCAATATGTTTATCCAATTTGGTTGTTTTCCTTCATCGAGTCATTGGAATAATGGCAGTATATGAAACATAAATCTTTGTCATCGAATGGTCCATGTAGTGTTGGAGTGGAAGCATAATGGAGGAGCACTCTGACCATGTTCGGATTCAAATTCATACTCATCCATATTTAAAGCTTAAGAAAACAATTCAAATGGTTGAGGCATAGTATGCTTTGCAAAATTTTGTAAGAAAAATTTATAGTGGTTGTAGAGTTGGAAGATTTGGGTATGTGTTATTTCAAAAATTGGTGGTTAAGATTTTTTTAAAAAAAGTAGACATTAAATGTAGCCATTTAATGGCCACTGGAGGTCAGAAAACTATTTAATGGGTACTTAGAGTGTGCCCATTTAATGGGTGCCTAGAAATCAAGCTCTCATTACATAAAAGAATGTACTCAAGCGCCCATTAATTGGGTGATTGAAATCTGGGCACTCATTAAATGAGTGTCTGATTTAAAGCTCTTGTTAATGGACACCCAATTCTAACTTAGTTTCTAGAATCGAAAGTTTAATTACCCTAGATGTTCAATGTTAATTACGTTGTTGGAAAATGAAAACTGAATTTTATGGCTAAATTTGTTACTTTTGGAGTTGCTTATTGTAGAATATATTTTTTATAAATGGGGTGAACCCATGCTACGAATATGGTTTTGAAAAAAGTTTAGCTATTGGTTTCAAGATAACGTTTGTTATGTAATCATTTATCATAAATGCTTTACCTGGAAAGTTTGATGAAATCAAGTTGTAAACATTATAAGACTATGTAGTTAGTTTATGCATGAACTCAAGATATTAAAACTTAAAATAATTCCTTATCATGAATTGCTTGACACAACTTGTATAATGAACTTGTAGAATGACATTACACCAACAAAGCTTCTATTGGAACTGGGCCAGCTTGCAGCGAAAGTTATGGGTGAATTTTAATTTTTTTTTACCCTATTGGACCTTTATTGCCCTTATAAAGTCACCATTTAGAACATTTTTAAACATTATTTAAATAAAATCATTTTTTATTTAAATTTATAATTTACATAGTGGTGTTTAATTTATATTTATATCTATGTGTGTGTTGCATGCGCGCGCGCACACACACACACACACATATATATATGTATTACGTACACATATATTTATGCATGTGTAGTATATCAAAATCGTGCAAGGTATAAAATGCCTATGTACAGATGTTGGGATTTATATTGCAATAGACATGTTAGCTCATCCAATATGCAAATATATATTGTCCAAATATTTGTATGTGTATAAGCAATTACTTTATATAATGATCATATATATGTTGTTAGTTTAAATAATCATATATATATAATATGTTTAAAATATATTAATATATATATTATCTTATAAATAAAATATCAATATTATGTATATACATATTATTATTATGATATATTAATTTATATATACAAAAGTTATTTTAAATATTAAAATATACATTTGAGTCTTATCAGTGGTTATATATAATAATAAAATAATTATATATATATATATATATGCATAAATATTTATTTGCAATATATATATTAATTCATAAAATTATTCAACATAAATTTTTTTATTTTATTTCCAGGTCGTATCACAGCCTAAAAAACTAACTTCAAAATGCATTTTTAATTAAATATTCATTCAAAAATAATAAATATTAATAAAAGTTTATTTTAAAAATTTATTTCAAATTTTAAAATTCCAAAAAATCCTAACTGATATTTTATGGCATAAATTTAAATAATTTATTTATTTTAAGTCGTTTTAAATAATTAAATTTTAAAAATATGGAGATTAATTTTGCTTTTGATTTTTAGTCAAAAGCTTATCAATTGGTAATATAATTTTATAAAATTTAACAATAAATTTTCATGACATTTTCAAATTAATATAATCTATTAATGAAATAAATTGAATTAAGTAATATTAAATAATAATAAAATATTTATAAAAATTATTTTTTACTGTTGAAAATCGATATTAGTGTAATACATTATAAATAAAATTATATGACTAATTTTAATAATGATATAATGTTGTAACTAATAATAATCTATATATATGTAACAAAATTATATATATTAATTTAATAAATTACAAAAATTACATTAATTTTATAGCTGCACCGACTTGACATATATGATTAAATGAACCTTTTTTTGAAGTATCAATATGTACATGCATATAACCAAACAAATTTGTGACAACATTGCTTGCATGTTAGAATCGTCACCTAACTAACAATATAATATACATATATGTATATGATAAACATTATACTCATAATTATTGACTATAAAATCTTACCTTAATCCTAAAGCCATGAAGTACACCTTGAAAAAATATACTCTCCTTTTGAAACCTTTTTTGATTCAGTAGATTGCTAGTTCATGAACCGTTGACCTTCAACTATCAAGTAAAGACCAGATCTGAGTTGATTTGAGTTTGTATTAATGGATAGGCTAGGATATAATTTACGCCAACAAGAAGGGAAGAGGAGGCAGTAGAAGATACAATCTAATTAGGGTTAGGGTTGCTTACATAGTGAATAAAAAGGAGAGAAAAATGGAGCTAATCTCATACTCTTTCTCCTTCAATCCGAGCCATCCAAAATCAAACATATCTAACCCTTAACAGGCTGCCCCATAGCCTATGTTGCCAGAATTACCAATCCTGTGATGGGCCTCAAACATTTAAGGTCCGAATGAATATTTTGCATTGTAAATCTAATTTAAAACGTTTATCGATATCATATATCACTTAATGCATTTTTAACTTTACAAACATATTTAATATTCATTTATCAAATAAAAATTAAATTTATAAATATTATATCATAAATATTATTTAATTTAATTAATTTATAACAGTTATAAATTAATTAAATCATTTGGTCAAAAGAGAATTCACCGCTTCGGTTGTGTGACTCGTCAGGTGTAGATTTGGTCAACAATTAATATCGAACTGTTCAATATTAACATTCACACGTTACTTAGTAGGTGGTGTTACTTTTGGGCTAAATTTATTACTTATTTGGTTTTTGTAAAATCCAATTTTATTTTACTTTATTAAGCTTTACTCAATTATGACTTTTACTTACACCAATTCTCTTCGTCAAAATTATTTCACTTAGACTTATGGAATTTGATAATGGTTAAAATCCTAATATCATTCATATTCAAGTCTATAGTTCAAACACAAAGTCCTTGGTTCAACAATAATAATAATAATTATTAACCGAAATGCTCTGGCCAGAGACTTTGACTTTGAGTTGACTTGAGTTGGCCGTGATACTAACCCCATATAACTAAGGAGACAAATCTTCTCTTGAATAGTATTTCACTTTCAATACTTCCACTTTACCCAACTATAGTCACACGATGGGTGCCATGCTATAATTTGACTATAATAAAAGCGAAGCTTTCATATTGATTGTCGACAATATTCTTAATTCGAGAGAACTATGTAAATTGGTCACATTGATATTTTTGTTTGACCTTAGTTATATTAACCAACAGAAAACTATCGAATGAATCATTTCATAGTTATCTAATAACTATCAATACATAACCTCTTGGTGACTCGAGCAGTCATGAATAATACACTGCCCAACATTTGGAGAGAGTTACATACTCTAGTCTTAACGTATACATCAATATCCAGTCTCGATGCATCTTTACTAGGAACATTTAAAATGATATATTTATCTTTATTGTGATAAATTACTCATTGTTTCAACACTTTGTAACTACTATCACAAAACATACCATATATGGATTTTTTCTATTAAATATACTATTAATTAATTAATATAAAACATTATATCAAGTATATAATAGAAAGAAAACACCTTTATTTAGAACAAGATTGGTTGACAAATTAGATGTATGTAACAAATTACATAATTGCCCCTCCTTAACTCCATCAATCTCCTACTTCCACTTAGAGTCAATTATGGAATCATATTTAACTTCTCCAATCGGTTTTGAGAAAACCAATCGGGTCAGTCTCTCAGTGAATGCGTATGCTATTATGCTTTAATCATTTAATCTGTCAATTAACTCTCTCCGATGCTGATAAACTAATTTTATTATATGGAACAATTTGGAGTATGTTTCTTGACTTCAAATGATCTCTAAGTTCTATTAGAACTATCATGACATTATTATCATACAACAGTATTATAGGATTCCCGACATTTGAAATCACCCTCAGCTCAATTATAAATTATGCATTTATATTTGTATACATTGTTTTATTACGACGCTATTCAAGGCGACGTACTTAGCATTTTCATTAAATCGGCCACGATCTTTCATTTAGAATATTTCCAACTTAAAGGTTCTTAACTTTAATTTATTATTGACATATTATACTCAATATCACTTGTGAAAGTTTGAATTCGTACACTCCTTCAGAAGGAGCTCGTTGTTTCTGCAAAAAATTCCCTAGTATTTCATAAATACATGAGAACACTCTAGACTCTCATTTAGTTATATCAAAATAGATTTGATATTTGCTTCATGTATCAAATACATAAACAAATTACTATAACGAAGACAATATAACATGTATGATAATTCCTATTGCCAATGTATAAGGAATCCATCTTACATGTTCCATATTAATTATTTTAATAAGGCGTCCTTGCATATCGTTTTAGGACGTTCCCACTATCTTTCATACTTACTATATAATATATTATTTACAAATCCAACACTGAGTATTAAAATAACTAAAACTGATTTTAACAAAAGTACATCGTTAATAATCAGTAGTTTATTATTTACTTATGTTTTAGAAATATCTATGTACCTTTTAGCGTTTTTTTATGAACACACGCTTTCTCTGCATTATGACTATTACTCAAACTATTTGATATATGTATCAAAAAATTTGTTCAAATTTGTTGCTTTTGATAATGATACTTTCATATCCATTCTTGGATCGTATCCAAAAACCTACAAACTCAATATCGTTCTCACTGACTTCGAGACACTTTGGTTGTTATGTGCAAATAGACTAGTCTAAATCTATATTCAGAACATCTTGTTTCAACACATATATACCAAAACATAAAGTCATACTAAGCAATAATTTTATGAGTAAAATCTGAGCCTACTTGAGCACATCGAATGGTGAATCTGTTATGTTAATTTCAACAATTGAAATTATGGTAATATTCTTATCAATGTAGCTCACTGTATTCCAACTACATCTGTCTTTTTCATAAAGACACATTTTAAGCCAATGGTCATATCCCTTCGGATAAAACTATCAAAATCATATTTTGATAATGTACTTGGAATCTATTTTGGATTTACACATCATGCCATATTATAGAGTCAATACTCTTAATGGTTTAACTAAACAACTGAGAATTATATATATTCGACATTGATAAGAAACTCATAGTTTCATTTTAATGTGCAAGAATATTTATTAGACACTCTAATGTGATCTGTTCATTTAGGTTAGTTATTTCATCTCATCTCATGTAATCGGTTTTATTTTTGGATCGTATCCAATTCCATTTCACTACCAATAATTTCTCAAAGAAATTCCTTCACAATGAAGTTGGTATTTCTTGAAATAATAATTATTTCTCAGTGCAAAGAATAGGTAGTCATAAACACTTTATAAATTGTCTTTTATATAAAACTGACTTTGTTTTTAGTTTACAAAACTTATCTTCAAACAGAAATTGGCCATTTAATGATAGTCGTTTCCAAACTCCTTTCATTGCGATTCATAAAAGATTCCTCACATACGATTATTACATGCAATCTTTTGACCCACACGACTTGCCAACTTCTTACCCTTGGATATGTTGAGGTTTCTTATAAACCCTCATCTTGTATGATTTTGTAAACTATTATTTAGATGAAATTAATTTAACTTTGTGAACTACTCTTAAATACACGACCTTATAGAAATAAGTTAACTCAACTTCACTCACAATTAATTGTACTTCATCAAACAAAGTTTGATTACTCCTTATCAACACATCATTGTGTATTTAGGGAGCAGTGATCTTTGAGAGAAAATCTTTGTTCATATTAGGTACACACGAAACTCTTTTTATGAACGTATTTGAGTTTGAAACTCATAAAATGCAATACACGACCAAATAAACACATAAGCGATCAAGTTACAAATGTATTTAGTAGTTGTAAAATCAGGCGCTTGCATGAGTATAGAAAATATTAACATGCAAGAAGTATTTAATAGTAAATATATATTATATTTTTATTTGTCAATCTTTATTTAATAGTAAATATATATTATATTTCTATTTGTCAATCTTTAATTTAGTTCGTTTCTATATCTTAATTGACATACGTTTTATTAATGATATTAAATGCACAAATTTATCAATATAGATTATTATAACATTATATAGCATTACAATATTAGAAAGATTAAATGTTATCATTTCATTTTTCTAATAAGGCTCCCACTAGTCTTTTATGTCTCACCAAACAGTAATTGAAACATAGAAGTCTTTTGACTTCATTAGTGGGTATTAGAACTCGTCCGTCTTAGAATTTCGACCTTGAGTTTCCTCAACAAGTCATAGCTCCACGGATGATGAATAACTCCTTATCGGTTGTATCGTATACAGCTCCTAACCTTTAGTACCTTGTCCTAATTTCACTTTGACCTTGAGTTTGCTCAACAAATCGAAACAAAATTATTCACTCGTACCTACCATATCGCAACGGCCTAACTATAGCATATGTACCTTGAGTTTGCTCAACAAATGCATATAGTTATTTTACCTCGTTTATTCAATATATTACTAATACTACACATAACATCCCTAGCTTGAGTTTGCTCAATAACTAAAGAGTATGCAAGCAATTTATTAATATATATATATATATATATATATATATATATATATATATGGTAGATTACAACATTATATTGAGTGATATCAACTTATGAAATAATGTATTTACCATGAAATACCTTTGTGATTCAAGTATCAGACACATCTAAAATCATGGTATACGTGCAATATATATGTATTTATCCATTAATTTTATATAGTTTTCTTTAATATTCCACCTTTAGTTTATACATTCATGTTATATAAGTTTTATTATTATCCAACTTCTATTTTTCGGTTAACTTATATAATAGTCTTATGTATAATAATATATTAATTAAATATTATTTAATTAATTTTATATTATTTTAATATAACTTTTATATTAAATATTTATTACATACTATAAGCTTTATAGTATAATATATAATCATATACATGTGTACATTATTTAATTAATTAACCATTAGTTAATTTATTTAATTAATTAACCATTAATAATTTTATTTAATTAATTAACTTTTATTTTATTTATTTTGTCATTTAAAATTTAATTAATTTATTTAACTAAACACATTTAATTAAATTGTATTAATTTCGAAAATTCTTTTATATACATACATGTATACTTATGATATCTTAAATGTGTTCAAATATCACAATATATATGAAATATATAATACATATATATATTTTTCATCAATTAACTTATTTAATTAATTAATTAATTTTATTAATCTTATTAATAAATTAAAATTTTTGAAATTAATTTATGTTATGTTTTAAACATTTTGAAAATTTTATTATATTATAACATTTATAATTTTATTTAAAATTTAAATTTAAGATTTAAAATATTATATCTTTAATTTTTAAACAATTTTGAAAATAACCCAAGGCCCAATACAAATTGGGCCTCTTCTATTAAGGCCAACCTTTTGGGCTCACATATCTGTTCCGGGTTAGGCTAGTAACCAGGTAGGGCAGATTATCCAAACCTAATCCTAGACACTAGCTTTCTAAACACCCTACTAACTGGCCTGTAAGCTTAATTAGTTAACCCAAACATGACTAATTAAGACCACATAGGGTATTGATCTTCTATACCATTTTTGGAATTGGGCCAGCTCGTAGCAGAAGTTATAAGTGAATTTCAAAAAAAAATTACCCTATTGGATTTTTATATGACCTATGAAGTCTAATTCATTTCGAACATTTTTATATCATATTTAAATAAAATCTTTTATTTTGTTAAATTTATAAATTAAATAGCTTTATCTAGTTTAAATACTGATATACATATATGTTTATTTATTTATATATTTATACGTGTATCATATACACATATATATGTGTATGCAAGGTATAACATGTTTGTGTATAGATGTTGGGATTTACATCGCAATGGAAACATTAGCTCATCCAATATGCAAGTATATGTCGTCCAAATATATGTATCTATATAAGCTATTATTTTATATAGTTATTATACATTATATATATGTGTGTGTGCGCACGGGTGTGCGTGTGTTAGTTAGTTTAAATAATTATATACATATATATAATATATTTAAAATATATTAATAAATACTTGTATATACTATCTTGTAAATAAAATGTTAATATTACGTATATACTGTGATGACCCGAAATTTTAAGCAATATCAATTTAATAATCTGAATTAAAAATTAAATTGATTTGATAATTTTTGTAAA
Source organism: Allium cepa (assembly GCA_030765085.1). Taxonomy (NCBI): domain Eukaryota; kingdom Viridiplantae; phylum Streptophyta; class Magnoliopsida; order Asparagales; family Amaryllidaceae; genus Allium; species Allium cepa. Next base: position 31,045,051 of record CM060938.1, on the reverse strand, counting down.
AAAGATTGGAATTAATTTAATAACCCAATTAAAATAAATATCTAATTGATAGATTTAATCTTTTAAAATCTAGTAAATTGTTTTCTATTTATAATGTATATAGAATATGTATATGTTGTAAATAGATATTGTTTTTAATTTAATAAATAAATAAATCTTGTTTTCTAAATATATACATATCTTTGGTAAAATTGGGTATAATTTTAAAGTTAAACTTTTAAAAGGTTATTTAATAAATAAAATATGGTTTTAAATTGATAAGATAAAAATTTAATTTGTTTAAATTGATTAATTTGATATTAAGCTTTTTAAAAAAAGTATATAATAAATAACTATATGATTTTAAATACATAAGGTAAATATTGAAATGGTTTAAAATATGTTTTAACTCAAGTTTAAATTTAAATAAAATAACAATAAAGTTTATTTTGATATAGTGTGATAAAATAAATAATTTATTAATAAAGAAAACAATTTCTTTCATAAATTATTTATAGTTACCAAATTTTATTATTTTCAAAATATAATAATAACATTGTTTTTAACAAATAGAATTTTAATAAAATAAATGTTTTTCAAAATTTAATTTTATAATTTGATTTTAAATTGAATTTAAAGCTTTGAAAATTTAAAGTATAAATATTTTTAATTTGTTTTGATTAAAATATTTGTATAAACTTTATTTTATAAATAAAATTGGATTTATTCATTTTAAAATTATCTACGTGTAAATAAGTAGATATTAACTAATTAATTAAACAAAGATTCACATTTATCTCATATTAACATATTAACTAAATAACTAATTAACATAATTATAACTAATTAACTTCAAAAGAAAAATGTAAGCATTATATAAATTAAAGAACATGTGGTAACAAATTAACATACCTACTTGACAAATGTTAAAATTGAAAGACAAGTGGCATTTTAAAAATTTAGCGTTGTCTTTTATTTTATTTCAGTTTTTATATATAAACAAATACTCTTTCATTTTATTCCTTTTCAAAATCTATGATGCTAAGAAAATCTGAAAGAAAAAACACACACACTTCCTTTGAAACTAAAATCTAAATCAACTTCAAAATCCTGTAAATCAGAAACATGCAAAATCATTTTCAAAATTGAACAAGCAAGCAAATCTGTAGCATTCAAAGCAAACTTGTTTTAAGCCTATATTTCACTTAAAATCTGGGAATCAAAGTAGCATGAATGCAGTTCAAAATTAAAAGAGAAAGCATTCCAACATTTGCCGTGCAAAGTATACAAGCAATTCAAATTTAAGCTAAGCAATTCAAGTTTTTAAAAATGGGCACTGCATATACCAGTTTTAAGACAAGAAAAGCATTTGAGGCTCTGTCTTCTAATTTAAAAAAAGGTGAGTAACATCACTTTTTTTAAAATCTTAAATTGATTATGGTTGCATGCTGAGATCTGGAATGAATGTGTGTTGAATAAATATTTATATGTGATGAATTTCTATATACATGGATGTGTAGATATGTGTATATGTTCCACTATCATCTCTGTTACCAGTTTTCAAGTTCAAGACTTGATTCAAAATTCATATTCTCTTGAACCCATCGATGTTAGTACTTAGAATTTAAATAAAACTTGTTGTTATGTCATAGAGAAGGTTTTAAAATTTTGTTTAAGTTTAATTAAACTTGAAATCTCATTGGAAGTACAAAAACATTAGTGCATATTAAAATATGTGAAAATTCGAATTGTATAATTTATAAATTCAGTATTATGAGATGAATGCATAAACAAAATCATGATTTTTAACACCTAAATCACAATTTTTAATCTAGAAATGAGGGCACAGTTCGGTAATGAACAGAAAATGGAAAATAAGGGATTTCTGTTGATCTCTAAAATTTTGGATGTTGTAATCTTCAGTATTGACTGGGAAGTGAGCATGGATTAAGGGAAAAATGCCAGGAAAATCGATCAATTCAATTTGGAGGAGCGTGTGGTCGATTTGAATCTGTAGCCCTAGTTTTTGGAAGATTTAGAAATTGATCAACACGGCTTTAATGTTTGATCGAGTGTCATGGGCTTTTGGGAGATGGTTGCTGAAGCGTAGTCGAGGCTGTGGCCGGTGGTGGAGGCTCTCTGGTGGTCGGAGCGCCGTAGATGAAGCGTTGACAGGTTTTGGAGGGTGTTGTTCTTTCTGTTACAGGTTTTTCAGATTGAACTTGAATTCGATTTTTGAGCTATTAAGGGATGATTTGTTGGTCGTGTTGGGATGAGGAGTTGGTCACCGATGTGGGGAGACCACCGGAGGTGGCTGGAGGTAGCCGGAGGCACGGTGCACGTGCACCGTGCACTTTTGGTTTCTGATGAACTCTGGGTAGATGCAGTGTAGATTGACTCGAGTTTTTTACCCGTGATTTTGGGAAGTTTGCTCGAAGATTTTGGTTGGTGGATTCGAAGCAGTTTTGCTCTGGCTCGGGTTAAAGTATGGTAACAGGTTTTGGGACAAAAACCTGTTACTCTGTTTAAATTTTAAAATAAAATTCAAAACCTGATTTTAAATGTAAATAAAGTTTTAAAATAAGATTTAAATCTAGTTTTTAATCTTAATTTAAGTTAAATCTAAGTCTAAAATAAATTCAATTTTAATTTGAATATAGTTTGGAAATAAATGAGTTTTTAAACTCAAATTGACTTAATATTATTAAATTATTTAAGAAGTTAAAGTGTATTTAAAAAGATTTTTGAATTTAAATGGAGTTTGAAAGGTAAGGAGGGATTTAAACAAAGTGAAATCAGAATTTTAAATTTGAATTCAAATTGGGTTTGAAACTTAAGTTTTGGAAATAAGTTAAAAGTTAAAGTATACCTTAATGATTTGAAATTAAAAAGGAATTTAGTTTAAAATCTCTAAATTTCTTTTATATAAGTATTCTTTAACATATGAATTTCAAAGTTTTAAAATGGGTTAAAGATAAATTGGTTTTTATTTTAAAAACTTGATTTTCAAAATGAAATTTGAAATTAAATTTGAAATAAATATTTACAAAAGTATTTATGAATGATAACTTAACCTTAGATAAGAAAAGTTTTATCTTAAAGTAAATTTAGAATTTAATGAGTTATAATTTCATTTAATTATTAAGTTAATTAAATGGATAATTTAATTAATTAATGGAATGGATAATTAATTAAGGTAATTAAGGGTCTTAAATTATTAATTTAAAGTTTAAGTTAATCCATTAATAAAGGATAATTAATCCATAATTAAGGATCATTAATTAGATTTAATTAATGATTAGTAATTAATTAATCAAGTAATTATGAATTACTTAAGTTACAGTTAACACTTAATTAACTAAATAATTAAAGGTTAATTAATTGGTTATTAAAGATTAATTAATTTGAAATTAATAATGATTAATTAAAGTTAATTACTTAAGAGAAGTAATTAACGTATGGTTGATGGTTAATGATGGTCATTAACTTAAGATTATTTAACAATTAATTAATGCGATTAATATAAACAATTAATCAGATTAATTAATTTAATGATAATCAATTGTGAAAATTATTTAAGTTTAATCACTGAATGAAAGTAATTATGAAATTAATTACATAATGTAATTAATGGAGTTTATTGTGATTAGTTTAAATTAATTAATTAATTAAGTTTAATTAATTTTAATCACTTGTTGGTTTGATAATAATTACTTAATGTAATTAATGGAATGTAATTACTCAGTAAAGTAATTAAAGATAATTACTGGATGTAATTAGTGGATAATGATGGAATTGTGAAACTAATTTGGATTAAATACTTTGTATAATTAATCAAGGGATTAATTATAGATAATTAATTAAGGAGTGATTATTTTGATGAAGTAATTAAGGTTACATAATGTGATTTATCAAAGGTGATTAATAATTATGGTTTAATTGAGATTAATTACTGAAAGTAATTAATTTAAATAAGATAATTATTTAAATATAATTAAGGATCATTAATTAATATAATTAATGATGTAATTAAGATTGATTAATTAAAGATTAATTAATCAATAATAAGTGATTAAGAGTAATTGTAATTACTTAAGGTTTAATGTAATTAATTATAGTTAATTACTTAATGAAGTAATTAAGGGTTAATTACTGTATTTGGTTTAGAGCAATTGATTTGTGCAATTAATTAAAGGATAATTACTAGAATAATTAATTAAGGATAACTAATTAAGTTGATTAACTAGAGGATATTTAATTAATTAATTTGTAATTAATTATTGAATATGTAAGCAAGATTTATATTGATGTAAGTAATTAATTTAATTCACTTTAAATTAATTAGAGATGAAAGTAATTAATTTAATTCATTTTAAATTAATTATAGATGGTATGATTATATCTTATTGCTTATGTATGGATGAATGATTTTGTTTGCCTTGAATGGTTTGAAATCTCAACTATGAGATTAGTAATATTGTGTGATATGGATGCATTGGTTGCATTGTGATAAATATATGGATTATCTTTGATAATGATAATATGGATTATTTGTGGTGATGATTATCTATTGTGAATCTGTGAATTATCTATCTGTGTGTATGTAGATAATTGTATTGAATTGTTTTAAACTCTAAAACAACATTGACCTAAAAGACACGCTTTGGATTTCGATGAGTCCGGGATCGGTTTCCATATTTGGATATCCGAAAACTACATCGATCCAAATTTACGATAGGTCGTGAATTTCAAGTAAGAGTGAAGACTCGAGGTTTAAGGACTATTCGTCAGTATAACTCTGAGGGTGATTCCGAGATGAGTTTGACGGAGATAGTACTTTCAGATTCGAGATGAAGATTCAGAGTGCAAGGGTTATCGTCGTTAACTCTGAGGGTAATTCCAAAATGAGAGTAACGAGATAATGCCTTCAGTTTCGTTCAAACCCAGAACGAACTTGTATGGATTGAATGCTTTCAGAACATCGTCAGGTGGATGATGAGCATTCTAAGTGATGTGTCCTATAAAGGTAATCGTAGCCTCAAGCCTCATCAACCGGGAACGGCTAAAGCAGGGGAGGTGCAGCAAGGCTAAGTGTGTCATGACCAAGTAGGATGAGATTTTCCCCTGTCTGGAGGTCCCTTTTTATTCGGCTTAGTGGGCGGTTGGATATGCGCACCAACTGCGGGGTTGTCTTGTTCGGAACTGTTCAGTAAGGAATGGTTTCGGCCTTGTGTTGCAGGGGATTGGAAGTGATCCTCGGTACGGTGATCTAGGCCACATACTGTGACGGGCGGTACCCCGGTAGCCCTGCCATTGTATGGAATCCAAAATCCAATAAGTGCCAACGGTTTTGATTGTATTACCCACTTTTGTGGCTAGTAGCTGGAATTTAATGAATGTAACAATTTCGGCTATTTCATATTTACTTGAAAACCCTAGACCTATTATAATATCACTGGATTTCCTATCAAATATTTTGGTTAGCGTAAGGTAAAAACTTTTTCATGTTTATGTATGGGAAGTCTTACGTGATACCTTTCTTTTCAAAAAAAGTTTTTAAAGTTAAGCAACCTTAACCTGTTACTCACACCAGACCCATGTCTGACCCGGAGTTTATTTCTATTTTTATTAAACTCTTGGGTACTCAAATTTTACGAGTAGCCAAGGGATTAAGGTTAGCTTTGACGAATTATGGAGGAGCAATGGAGCAGGAGGCTTCGGCGTTAGATATATAGCTGCGCCGTGTGTTTTCTATATTGGTATCTCTTTGTTGAGTTGTAATAACTAGACAGGTGTTTATAACTGTCTAGTATGTGTTGTATAAGTTGTGTATCTATGATAATTGTTGTATACAATGTAATACTTATGTTATTAATATAATTTACTCGTTCCGCTATTTAGATTCTGATGTGTTGTTTCTTATTTCTCTCTTCTATTCCTTTCTTTCTTATTAATGACGCGTCATTCTGTGGAGATGAATGGCGGGTCGTTACAGTGGTATCAGAGAACTAGGTTGAGCGAATACCTAGGCTCTGGAGTGATTTCTTTCTTGAGAGAGCGTATTTGTAATTTTGAATATATTTATATATATTTATTTATTTTCTACCTATCTGTTAGGTTACCTGTTCCGGTTTTTCCAATATAGGTTATGAAGGTAGATGAGGTAGTGGTGTGTGTAACACGACAACTACCATTTGTTGGAGTTTATGTTTGAGGTTGGAAGTGTATTTGTCGATACTGTAGACCGAATACTGTCTCGAGTAAATTGTGCAGAGTGTAGAGATTTCATCGATCTCTAAAGGAAACCTGTTAAGGTTCGGAGTCCATCTTTGATGTTGGATGAGTTGAATGTTGGATCCGTCGGTTGCGCAGAAGCAAGTGATGGCATTTTGATACCTCAGGAAGTTGTAGCTGCGTGATGAGATGCAGTGACCATGCATTGTTTCCGAAGATGTTTTCTTTGGAATAAGTTTAAGGAAGTAGATTTGCTTCGGTGTTGTGACTGAGTTCAGCAGGATGTTGTGGTTAGCTTTGAAGTCCGAGTTTCTCGAAGAACTTTGGATTAGGAAGTTTGGCATCGGTGTCAGCAATGCAGCTGCTCGGAGTGTTTTGTGTTGGCAGGAAGTTTTCTGGCTGAGTAGTTTTTCTGAAGGTGGAGTTCAGAAGCAGCAGAGTGAATCCGTTTCTTCAATGGATTGGCTAGGCCAGTGTAAGATGTTCTATTGGGTAAAGAGAGGACAGTTTTCTTGGAAAATGATCTGGGTTGATCGCAAAAGTGACTTGCGATAGTTGAGTGTTCTCTTGGATTGTTGGAGATTTTATGGATGTCTTCTGGGAAGACAGAGGTTTGTACGCATCTGAAGATTGAGTTTTCTTACCAACTAGGATTCCAGGAGTGATACTGGTGGTTCAGCTTAGTTGAAGGATGGTTTCTAGAGATAGAGTTTGATGAAGCAGCTCATATTTTTGGAGGTATTTTTGAGTTTTTCTTTTATGGACCTGTTGAACTATATTTCTGGGAAGTGATGTCCAGTTTGTGGTTGTGTTCTTCATCAACATTTTCTTATCTACTTCAGATCAGAGTTGTGCAGTGGAAGCAGTTTGGAAGTGTTTCTGATTGTCTTTTCTGGATAAGGAGAAGTAAGTTCAGTCTTCTGCTGATTATGGAGTAGAGTTGTGTTCTTGGTTTTGGATTGATCTTGAGGAGATCATTGGGTTGGGTTGTTTTGGTCTAGTTTGTTTCTAGAGGAATCAACAAGGGTAGAGTTGATCAGTTTGGATGTTGACAGCCCAAGATCGTCTGAAGACATTTTGTGGATAAGAGACGAAGGAATTTGGATTCTGGAGTTGGAGATTTGGTTTTGGTTGAGTTTATCTGGTCAAAGGAGCTATAAGTTTTGGGGTAAGGCCGGGAAGCTGACTCCGAAATGTTTTGGATCTTTCTTTGTTCATGAGAGGATAAGTGTTTGGTTTTTAGGATTGAATTGCCAGTATGGATAACTGGGATTCGATATGTTTCACGTATCTCTGAAGGAGTACGTGTATGGTCTATCTCTGGTTTTGGAACCAGCTGTTCAGGAGGTTTGGTTGTTGAATCGGACTCGTCTGTAGTCTGATATGCTGTCTAGTTTTGTAGATCTAGATGAGTAGGAGCTCTATAGCTTAGTAGTATTGATTGTTTGAATTCTATAGAGCGAGTATCCTGATATTTATACCGGGGAAACTCGAGGAAACTCTATCCAGATTTTTGTCTGGATAGTTAGATTTGTTTGATTGTAAGAACTGATTGCTATGGTTGTTAGCATATCATTGATATATGCTTGTGTTTTAAAATTAAATCTTTAAATAAATTATTAAATTACCTTTGTTTTAAATTTCGGGGACGAAATTCTTTTAAGGGGGGAGGAATGTGATGACTCGGAATTTCAAGCAATATCAATTTAATAATCTGAATTAAAAATTAAATTGATTTGATAATTTTTGTAAATAAGATTGGAATTAATTTAATAATCCAATTGAAATAAATATTTAATTGATAGATTTTATCTTTTAAAATCTAGTAAATTTTTTTCTATTTATAATGTATATAGAATATGTATATGTTGTAAATAGATATTGTTTTTAATTTAATAAATAAATAAATCTTGTTTTCTAAATATATACATATCTTTGGTAAAATTGGGTATAATTTTAAAGTTAAACTTTTAAAAGGTTATTTAACAAATAAAATATGGTTTTAAATTGATAAGATAAAAATTTAATTTGTTTAAATTGATTAATTTGATGTTAAGCTTTTTTAAAAAAGTATATAATAAATAACTATATGATTTTAAATACATAAGGTAAATATTAAAATGGTTTAAAATATGTTTTAACTCAAGTCTAAATTTAAATAAAATAAAATAAAGTTTATTTTGATATAGTGTGATAAAATAAACAACAATTTCTTTCATAAATTATTTATAGTTATCAAATTTTGTTATTTTCAAAATATAATAATAACATTGTTTTTAACAAATAGATTTTTAATAAAATAATTGTTTTTCAAAATTTAATTTTATAATTTGATTTGAAATTGAATTTAAAGCTTTGAAAATTTAAAGTATAAATATTTTTAATTTGTTTTGATTTTAAAATATTTGTATAAACTTTATTTTATAAATAAAATTGGATTTATTCATTTTAAAATTATCTACATGTAAATAAGTAGATATTAACTAATTAATTAAACAAAGATTCACATTTATCTCATATTAACATATTAACTAAATAACTAATTAACATAATTATAACTAATTAACTTCAAAAGACAAATGTAAGCATTATATAAATTAAAGAACATGTGGTAACAAATTAACATACCTACTTGACAAATGTTAAAATTGAAAGACAAGTGGCATTTTAAAAATTTAGCTTTTTATTTTATTTTATTTCAGTTTTTATATATAAACAAATCCTCTTTCATTTTATTCCTTTTCAAAATCTATGATGCTAAGAAAATCTGAAAGAAAAAAACGCACACTTCCTTTGAAACTAAAATCTGAATCATCTTCAAAATCCGGTAAATCAGAAACATGCAAAATCATTTTCAAAATTGAATCAAAGCAAGCAAATCTGTAGCATTCAAAGCAAATCTGTTTTAAGCCTGCATTTCACTTAAAATTTAGGAATCAAAGTAGCATGCATGCAGTTTCAAAAATAAAGGAGAAAGCATTCCAACATTTGCTGTGCAAAGTATACAGCAATTCAAATTTAAGCTAAGCAATTCAAGTTTTTAAAAATGGGCACTGCATATACCAGTTTTAACACAAGCAAAGAATTTGAGGCTCTGTCTTCTGATTTAAAAAAAGTTGAGTAACTTCACATTTTTTTAAAATCTTAAATTGATTATGGTTGCATGCTGAGATCTGGAATGAATGTGTGTTGAATAAATATTTATATGTAATGAATTTATATATATATATATATATATATATGGATGTGTAGATATGTGTATATGTTCCACTATCATCTCTATTACATGTTTTCAAGTTCAAGACTTGATTCAAAATTCATATTCTCTTGAACCCATTGATGTTAGTACTTAGAATTTAAATAAAACTTCTTGTTATGTCAAAGAGAAGGTTTTAAAATTTTGTTTAAGGTTAATTAAACTTGAAATCTCACTGGAAGTATAAAAACATTAGTGCATATTAAAATATATGAAAATTCAAACTGTTTAATTTATAAATTCAGTATTATGAGATGAAGCATAAACAAAATCATGATTTTTAACACCTAAATCACAATTTTTAATCTAGAAATGAGGGTGCAGTTCGGTAATGAACAGAAAATGGAAAATAAGGGATTTCAGTTGATCTCTACAATTTTTGATGTTGTAATCTTCAGTATTGATTGGGAAGTGAGCATGGATTAAGGGAAAAATGCCAGGAAAATCGATCAATTCAATTTGGAGGTGCGCGTGGTCGATTCGAATCTGTATCCCTAGTTTTTGGAAGATTTAGAAATTGATCGACACGGCTTTAATGTTTGATCGAGTGTCATGGGCTTTTGGGAAATGGTTGCTGAAGCGTAGTCGAGGCTGTGGCCGGTGGTGGAGGCTCTCTGGTGGTCGGAGCGCCGTTGATGAAGCGTTGCCAGGTTTTGGAGGGTGTTGTTCTTTCTGTTCTAGGTTTTTCAGATTGAACTTGAATTTGATTTTTGAGCGGTGAAGGGATGATTTGTTGGTCGTGTTGGGACGAGGAGTTGGTCACCGATGTGGGGAGACCACCGGAGGTGGCTGGAGTTGGCCGGAGGCACGATGCATGTGCATGGTGCACTTTTGGTTTCTGATGAACTCTGGGTAGATGCAGTGTAGATTGACTCGAGTTTTTACCCGTGATTTTGGGAAGTTTGCTCGAAGATTTTAGTTGGTGGACTCGAAGCAGTTTTGCTCTGGCTCGGGTTAAAGTATGGTAACAGGTTTTGGGACAGAAACCTATTACTCTATTTAAATTTTAAAATAAAATTCAAAACCTGATTTTAAATGTAAGTAAAGTTTTAAAATAAGATTTAGATCTAGTTTTCAATCTTAGCTTAAGTTAAATCTAAGTCTAAGATAAATTCAATTTTAATTTGAATCTAGTTTGGAAATAAATGATTTTTTAAACTCAAATTGACTTAATATTATTAAATTATTTAAGAAGTTAAAGTGTATTTAAAAATATTTTTGAATTTAAATAGGGTTTGAAAGGTAAGGAGGGATTTAAACAAAGTGAAATCAGAATTTTAAATTTGAATTCAAATTGGGTTTGAATCTTAAGCTTTGGAAATAAGTTAAAAGTTAAAGTATACCTTAATGATTTGAAATTAAAAAGGAATTTAGTTTAAAATCTTTAAATTTCTTTCATATAAGTATTCTTTATCATATGAATTTCAAAGTTTTAAAATGGGTTAAAGATAAATTGGTTTTTATTTTAAAAACTTGAATTTTAAAATGAAATTTGAAATAAATATTTACAAAAGTATTTACAAATGATAATTTAACCTTAGATAAGAAAGGTTTTATCTTAACGTAAATTTAGAATTTAATGATTTATAATTTCATTTAATTATTAAGTTAATTAAATGGATAATTTATTTAATTAATGGAATGGATAATTAATTAAGGTAATTAAGGGTCGTAAATTATTAATTTAAAGTTTGAGTTAATCAATTAATAAAGGATAATTAATCCATAATTAAGGATCATTAATTAGATTTAATTAATGATTAGTAATTAATTAATCAAGTAATTATGAATTAATTAAGTTAAAGTTAACACTTAATTAACTAAATAATTAAGGGTTAATTAATTGGTTATTAAAGATTAATTAATTTGAAATTAATAATGATTAATGAAAATTAATTACTTAAGAGAAGTAATTAAAGTATGGTTGATGGTTAATGATGGTCATTAACTTAAGATTATTTAACAATTAATTAATGCGATTAATATAAACAATTAATTAGATTAATTAATTTAATGATAATCAATTGTGAAAATTATTTAAGTTTAATTACTGAATGAAAGTAATTATGAAATTAATTACATAATGTAATTAATGGAGTTTATTGTGATTAGTTTAAATTAATTAATTAATTAAGTTTAATTAATTTTAATCACTTGTTGGTTAGATAATAATTACTTAATGTAATTAATGGAATGTAATTACTCAGTGATGTAATTAAAGATAATTACTGGATGTAATTAGTGGATAATGATGGAATTGTGAAAGTAATTTGGATTAAATACTTTGTATAATTAATCAAGGGATTAATTATAGATAATTAATTAAGGAGTGATTATTTTGATGAAGTAATTAAGGTTACATAATGTGATTTATCAAAGGTGATTAATAATTATGGTTTAATTGAGATTAATTACTGAAAGTAATTAATTTAAATAAGATAATTATTTAAATATAATTAAGGATCATTAATTAATATAATTAATGATGTAATTAAGATTGATTAATTAAAGATTAATTAATCAATAATAAGTGATTAAGAGTAATTGTAATTACTTAAGGTTTAATGTAATTAATTATAGTTAATTACTTAATGAAGTAATTAAGGGTTAATTACTGTATTTGGTTTAGAGCAATTGATTTGTGCAATTAATTAAAGGATAATTACTAGAATAATTAATTAAGGATAATTAATTAAGTTGATTAACTAGAGGATAATTAATTAATTAATTTGTAATTAATTATTGAATATGTAAGCAAGATTTATATTGATGTAAGTAATTAATTTAATTCACTTTAAATTAATTAGAGATGGAAGTAATTAATTTAATTCATTTTAAATTAATTATAGATGGTATGATTATAGATCATTGCTTATGTATGGATGAATGATTTTGTTTGCCTTGAATGGTTTGAAATCTCAACTATGAGATTAGTAATATTGTGTGATATGGATGCATTGGTTGCATTGTGATAATGATATGGATTATCTTTGATAATGATAATATGGATTATTTGTGGTGATGATTATCTATTGTGAATCTGTGAATTATCTATCTGTGTGTATATAGATAATTGTATTGAATTGTTTTAAACTCTAAAACAACTTTGACCTAAAAGACATGCTTTGGATTTCGATGAGTTCGGGATCGGTTTCCATATTTGGATATCCGAAAACTACATTGATCCAAATTTACGATAGGTCGTGAATTTCAAGTAAGAGTGAAGACTCGAGGTTTAAGGACTATTCGTCAGTATAACTCTGAGGGTGATTCCGAGATGAGTTTAACGGAGATAGTACTTTCAAATTCGAGATGAAGATTCAGAGTGCAAGAGTTATCGTCGTTAACTCTGAGGTTAATTCCAAAATGAGAGTAACGAGATAATACCTTCGGTTTCGTTCGAACCCAGAACGAACTTGTATGGATTGAATGCTTTCAGAACATCGTCAGGTGGACGATGAGCATTCTAAGTGATGTGTCCTATAATGGTAATCGTAGCCTCAAGCCTCATCAACCGGGAATGGCTAAAACAGGGGAGGTGCAGCAAGGCTAAGTGGGTCATGACTAAGTAGGATAAGATTTTCCCCTGTCTGGAGGTCCCTTTTTATTCGGCTTACTGGGCGGTTGGATATGCGCACCAACTGCGGGGTTGTCTTGTTCGGAACTGTTCAGTAAGGAATGGTTCCGGCCTTGTGTTGGAGGGGATTGGGAGTGATCCTCGGTATGGTGATCTAGGCCACATACTGTGACGGGGGTTACCCCGGTAGTCCTGCCATTGTATGGAATCCAAAATCCAATAAGTGCCAACGGTTTTGATTGTATTACCCACTTTTGTGGCTAGTAGCTGGAATTTAATGAATGTAACAATTTCGGCTATTTCATATTTACTTGAAAACCCTAGACCTATTATAATATCACTGGATTTCCTATCAAATGTTTTGGTTAGCGTAAGGTAAAAACTTTTTCATGTTTATGTATGGGAAGTCTTACGTGATACCTTTCTTTTCAAAAAAAGTTTTTAAAGTTAAGCAACCTTAACCTGTTACTCACACCAGACCCATGTCTGACCCGGAGTTTATTTCTGTTTTTATTAAACTCTTGGGTACTCAAATTTTACGAGTAGCCAAGGGATTAAGGTTAGCTTTGACGAATTATGGAGGAGCAATGGAGCAGGAGGCTTCGGCGTTAGATATATAGTTCCTCCGTGTGCTTTCTATATTGGTATCTCTTTGTTGAGTTGTAATAACTAGACAGGTGTTTATAACTGTCTAGTATGTGTTGTATAAGGTGTGTATCTCTGATAATTGTTGTATACTATGTAATACTTATGTTATTAATATAATTTACTCGTTCCGCTGTTTAGAATCTGATGTGTTGTTTCTTCTTTCTTTCTTCTATTCCTTTCTTTCTTATTAATGACGCGTCATTCTGTGGAGATGAATGGCGGGTCGTTACAGTGGTATCAGAGAACTAGGTTGAGTGAATACCTAGGCTCTGGAGTGATTTCTTTCTTGAGAGAGCGTATTTGTAATTTTGAATATTTATATATATTTATTTATTTTCTACCTATCTGTTGGGTTACCAGTTCCAGTTTTTCCAATATAGGTTATGAAGGTAGATGAGGTAGTGGCGTGTGTAACACGACAACTACCATTTGTTGGAGTTTATGTTTGAGGCTGGAAGTGTATTTGTCGAGACTGTAGACCGAATACTGTCTCGAGTAAATTGTGCAGAGTGTTGAGATTTCATCGATCTCTGAAGGAAACCTGTTAAGGTTCGGAGTCCATCTTTGATGTTGGATGAGTTGAATGTTGGATCCGTCGGTTGGGCAGAAGCAAGTGATGGCATTTTGATACCTCAGGAAGTTGTAGCCGCGTGATGAGATGCAGTGACCATGCATTGTTTCCGAAGATGTTTTCTTTGAAACAAGTTTAAGAAAGTAGATTTGCTACGGTGTCGTGACTGAGTTCAGCAGGATGTTGTGGTTAGCTTTGAAGTCCGAGTTTCTCGAAGAGCTTTGGATTAGGAAGTTTGGCATCGGTGTCAACAATGCAGCTGCTCGGAGTGTTCTGTGTTGGCAGGAAGTTTTATGGCTGAGTAGTTTTTCTGAAGGTGGAGTTCAGAAGCAGCAGAGTAAATCCGTTTCTTCAATGGATTGGCTAGGCCAGTGTAAGATGTTCTGTTGGGTAAAGAGAGGACAGTTTTCTTGGAAAATGATCTGGGTTGATCGCAAAAGTGACTTGCGATAGTTGAGTGTTCTCTTGGATTGTTGGAGATTTTCTGGATGTCTTCTGGGAAGACAGAGGTTTGTCCGCATCTGAAGATTGAGTTTTCTTACCGACTAGGATTCCAGGAGTGATACTAGTGGTTCAGCTTAGTTGAAGGATGGTTCCTAGAGATAGATTTTGATGAAGTAGCTCAGATTTTTGGAGGTATTTCTGAGTTTTTCTTTTATGGACCTGTTGAACTATATTTCTGGGAAGTGATGTCTAGTTTGTGCTTGTGTTCTTCATCAGCATTTTCTTATCTACTTCGGATCAAAGTTGTGCAGCGGAAGCGGTTTGGAAGTGTTTCTGATTGTCTTTTCCGGATAAGGAGAAGTAAGTTCAGTCTTCTGCTGATTATGGAGTAGAGTTGTGTTCTTGGTTTTGGATTGATCTTGAGGAGATCATTGGGTTGGGTTGTTTTGGTCTAGTTTGTTTCTAGAGGAATCAACAAGGGTAGAGTTGATCAGTTTGGATGTTGACAGCCCAAGATCGTCTGAAGACATTTTGTGGATAAGAGACGAAGGAATTTGGATTCTGGAGTTGGAGATTTGGTTTTGGTTGAGTTTCTTTGGTCAAAGGAGCTATTAGTTTTGGGGTAAGGCTGGGAAGCTGGCTCCGAGATGTTTTGGATCTTTCTTTGTTCTTGAGAGGATAAGTGTTTGGTTTTTAGGATTGAATTGCCAGTATGGATAACTGGGATTCGATATGTTTCACGTTTCTCTGGGGGAGTACGTGTATGGTCTATCTCTGGTTTTGGAACCAGCTGTTCAGGAGGTTTGGTTGTTGAATCAGACTCGTCTGTAGTCTGATATGCTGTCTAGTTTTGTAGATCTAGATGAGTAGGAGCTCTATAGCTTAGTAGTATTGATTGTTTGAATTCTATAGAGCGAGTATCCTGATATTTATACCGAGGAAACTCGAGGAAACTCTATCCAGATTTTTGTCTGGATAGTTAGATTTGTTTGATTGTATGAACTGATTGCTATGGTTGTTAGCATATCATTGATATATGCTTGTGTTTTAAAATTAAATGTTTAAATAGATTATTAAATTACCTTTGTTTTAAATTTCGGGGATGAAATTCTTTTAAGGGGGGAGGAATGTGATGACTCGGAATTTTAAGCAATATCAATTTAATAATCTGAATTAAAAATTAAATTGATTTGATAAATTTTGTAAATAAGATTGGAATTAATTTAATAATCCAATTAAAATAAATATTTAATTGATAGATTTTATCTTTTAAAATCTAGTAAATTTTTTTCTATTTATAATGTATATAGAATATGTTATGTTGTAAATAGATATTGTTTTAATTTAATAAATAAATAAATCTTGTTTTCTAAATATATACATATCTTTGGTATAATTGGGTATAATTTTAAAGTTAAACTTTTCAACAGTTATTTAACAAATAAAATATGGTTTTAAATTGATAAGATAAAAATTTAATTTGTTTAAATTGATTAATTTGATATTAAGCTTTTTAAAAAAGTATATAATAAATAACTATATGATTTTAAATACATAAGGTAAATATTGAAATGGTTTAAAATATGTTTTAACTCAAGTTTAAATTTAAATAAAATAACAATAAAGTTTATCTTGATATAGTGTGATAAAATAAATAACAATTTCTTTCATAAATTATTTATAGTTATCAAATTTTGTTATTTTCAAAATATAACAATAACATTGTTCTTAACAAATAGATTTTTAATAAAATAATTGTTTTTCAGAATTTAATTTTATAATTTGATTTGAAATTGAATTTAAAGCTTTGAAAATTTAAAGTATAAATATTTTTAATTTGTTTTGATTTTAAAATATTTGTATAAACTTTATTTTATAAATAAAATTGGATTTATTCATTTTAAAATTATCTACATGTAAATAAGTAGATATTAACTAATTAATTAAACAAAGATTCACATTTATCTCATATTAACATATTAACTAAATAACTAATTAACATAATTATAACTAATTAACTTCAAAAGACAAATGTAAGCATTATATAAATTAAAGAACATGTGGTAACAAATTAACATACCTACTTGACAAATGTTAAAATTGAAAAACAAGTGGCATTTTAAAAATTTAGCATTTTCTTTTATTTTATTTCAGTTTTTATATATAAACAAATCCTCTTTCATTTTATTCCTTTTCAAAATCTATGATGCTAAGAAAATCTGAAAGGAAAAAACACACACTTCCTTTGAAACTAAAATCTGAATCATCTTCAAAATCCGGCAAATCAGAAACATGCAAAATCATTTTCAAAATTGAATCAAAGCAAGCAAATCTGCAGCATTCAAAGCAAATCTGTTTTAAGCCTGCATTTCACTTAAAATCTGGGAATCAAAGTAGCATGCATGCAGTTTCAAAAATAAAGGAGCAAGCATTCCAACATTTGCTGTGCAAAGTATACAGCAATTCAAATTTAAGCTAAGCAATTCAAGTTTTTAAAAATGGGCACTGCATATACCAGTTTTAACACAAGCAAAGCATTTGAGGCTCTGTCTTCTGATTTAAAAAAAGGTGAGTAACATCATATTTTTTTAAAATCTTAAATTGATTATAGTGCATATTAAAATATTTGAAAATTCAAACCGTTTAATTTATAAATTTAGTATTATGAGATGAACACATAAACAAAATCATGATTTTTAACACCTAAATCGCAATTTTTATTCTAGAAATGAGGGTGCAGTTCGGTAATGAACAGAAAATGGAAAATAAGGGATTTCAGTTGATCTCTTCAATTTTGGATGTTGTAATCTTGAGTAATGATTGGGAAGTGAGCATGGATTAAGGGAAAAATGCCAGGAAAATCGATCAATTCAATTTGGAGGAGCGCGTGGTCGATTCGAATCTGTATCCCTAGTTTTTGGAAGATTTAGAAATTGATCGACACGGCTTTAATGTTTGATCGAGTGTCATGGGCTTTTGGGAGATGGTTGCTGAAGCGTAGTCGAGGCTGTGGCCGGTAGTGGAGGCTCTCTGGTGGTCGGAGCGCCGTTGATGAAGCGTTGCCAGGTTTTGGAGGGTGTTGTTCTTTCTGTTCTAGGTTTTTCAGATTGAACTTGAATTCGATTTTTGAGCTGTGAAGGGGTGATTTGTTGGTCGTGTTGGGACGAGGAGTTGGTCACCGATGTGCGGAGACCACCGGAGGTGGCTGGAGTTGGCCGGAGGCACGGTGCACATGCACGGTGCACTTTTTGGTTTCTGATGAACTCTGGGTAGATGCAGTGTAGATTGACTCAAGTTTTTACCCGTGATTTTGGGAAGTTTGCTCGAAGATTTTGGTTGGTGGACTCGAAGCAGTTTTGCTCTGGCTCTGGTTAAAGTATGGTAACAGGTTTTGGGACAAAAACCTGTTACTCTATTTAAATTTTAAAATAAAATTCAAAACCTGATTTTAAATGTAAGTAACGTTTTAAAATAAGATTTAAATCTAGTTTTCAATCTTTGGTTAAGTTAAATCTAAGTCTAAGATAAATTCAATTTTAATTTGAATCTAGTTTGGAAATAAATGAGTTTTTAAACTCAAATTGACTTAATATTACTAAATTATTTAAGAAGTTAAAGTGTATTTAAAAAGATTTTTGAATTTAAATAGGGTTTGAAAGGTAAGGAGGGATTTAAACAAAGTGAAATCAGAATTTTAAATTTGAATTCAAATTGGGTTTGAATCTTAAGTTTTGGAAATAAGTTAAAAGTTAAAGTATACCTTAATGATTTGAAATTAAAAAGGAATTTAGTTTAAAATCTTTAAATTTCTTTTATATAAGTATTCTTTAACATATGAATTTCAAAGTTTTAAAATGGGTAAAGATAAATTGGTTTTTATTTTTAAAACTTGAATTTTAAAATGAAATTTGAAATGAAATTTGAAATAAATATTTACAAAAGTATTTATGAATGATAATTTAACCTTAGATAAGAAAGGTTTTATCTTAAAGTAAATTTAGAATTTAATGAGTTATAATTTCATTTAATTATTAAGTTAATTAAATGAATAATTTATTTAATTAATTAATGGAATGGATAATTAATTAAGGTAATTAAGGGTCTTAAATTATTAATTTAAGTTTAAGTTAATCAATTAATAAAGGATAATTAATCCATAATCAAGGATCATTAATTAGATTTAATTAATGATTAGTAATTAATTAATCAAGTAATTATGAATTAATTAAGTTAAAGTTAACACTTAATTAACTAAATAATTAAGGGTTAATTAATTGGTTATTAAAGATTAATTAATTTGAAATTAATAATGATTAATGAAAATTAATTACTTAAGAGAAGTAATTAAAGTATGGTTGATGGTTAATGATGGTCATTAACTTAAGATTATTTAACAATTATTTAATGCAATTAATATAAACAATTAATTAGATTAATTAATTTAATGATAATCAATTGTGAAAATTATTTAAGTTTAATTACTGAATGAAAGTAATTAAGAAATTAATTACATAATGTAATTAATGGAGTTTATTGTGATTAGTTTAAATTAATTAATTAATTAAGTTTAATTAATTTTAATCACTTGTTGGTTAGATAATAATTACTTAATGTAATTAATGGAATGTAATTACTCAGTGATGTAATTAAAGATAATTACTGGATGTAATTAGTGGATAATGATGGAATTGTGAAAGTAATTTGGATTAAATACTTTGTATAATTAATCAAGGGATTAATTATAGATAATTAATTAAGGAGTGATTATTTTGATGAAGTAATTAAGGTTACATAATGTGATTTATCAAAGGTGATTAATAATTATGGTTTAATTGAGATTAATTACTGAAAGTAATTAATTTAAATAAGATAATTATTTAAATATAATTAAGGATCATTAATTAATATAATTAATGATGTAATTAAGATTGATTAATTAAAGATTAATTAATCAATAATAAGTGATTAAGAGTAATTGTAATTACTTAAGGTTTAATGTAATTAATTATAGTTAATTACTTAATGAAGTAATTAAGGGTTAATTACTGTATTTGGTTTAGAGCAATTGATTTGTGCAATTAATTAAAGGATAATTACTAGAATAATTAATCAAGGATAATTAATTAAGTTGATTAACTAGAGGATAATTAATTAATTAATTTGTAATTAGTTATTGAATATGTAAGCAAGATTTATATTGATGTAAGTAATTAATTTAATTCACTTTAAATTAATTAGAGATGGAAGTAATTAATTTAATTCATTTTAAATTAATTATAGATGGTATGATTATAGATCATTGCTTATGTATGGATGGATGATTTTGTTTGCCTTGAATGGTTTGAAATCTCAACTATGAGATTAGTAGTATTGTGTGATATGGATGCATTAGTTGCATTGTGATAATGATATGGATTATCTTTGATAATGATAATATGGATTATCTGTGGTGATGATTATCTACTGTGAATCTGTGAATTATCTATCTGTGTGTATATAGATAATTGTATTGAATTGTTTTAAACTCTAAAACAACTTGGACCTAAAAGACACGCTTTGGATTTCGATGAGACCGGGATCGGGTTTCCATATTTGGATATCCGAAAACTACATCGATCCAAATTTACGATAGGTCGTGAATTTCAAGTAAGAGTGAAGACTCGAGGTGTAAGGACTATTTGTCAGTATAACTCTGAGGGTGATTCCGAGATGAGTTTGACGGAGATAGTACTTTCAGATTCGAGATGAAGATTCAGAGTGCAAGGGTTATCGTCGTTAACTCTGAGGGTTATTCAAAAATTAGAGTAACGAGATAATGCCTTCAGTTTTGTTTGAACCCAGAACGAACTTGTATGGATTGAATGCTTTCAGAACATCGTTAGGTGGACGATGAGCATTCTAAGTGATGTTTCCTATAAAGGTAATCGTAGCCTCAAGCCTCATCAACCGAGAATGGCTAAAACAGGGAAGGTGCAACAAGGCTAAGCGGGTCATGCCCAAGTAGGATGAGATTTTCCCCTGTCTAGAGGTCCCTTTTTATTTGGCTTATTGGCCGGTTGGATATGCGCACCAACTGCGGGGTTGTCTTGTTCGGAACTGTTCAGTAAGGAATGGTTCCAGCCTTGTTCTGCAGGGGATTGGGAGTGATCCTCGGTACGGTGATCTATGCCACGTACTGTGACGGGCGGTACCCCGGTAGCCCTGCCATTGTATGGAATCCAAAATCCAATAAGTGCCAACGGTTTTGATTGTATTACCCACTTTTGTCGCTAGTAATTGGAATTTAATGAATGTAACAATTTCGGCTATTTCATATTTACTTGAAAACCCTAGACCTATTATAATATCACTGGATTTCCTATCAAATGTTTTGGTTAGCGTAAGGTAAAAACTTTTCCATGTTTACGTGTAGGAAGTCTTACATGATACCTTTCTTTTCAAAAAAAGTTTTTAAAGTTAAGAAACCTTAACCTGTTACTCACACCAGACCCATGTCTGACCCGGAGTTTATTTCTGTTTTTATTAAACTCTTGGATACTCAAATTTTACGAGTAGCCAAGGGATTAAGGTTAGCTTTGACGAATTATGGAGGAGCAATGGAGCAGGAGGCTTCGGCGTTAGATATATAGTTCCGTTGTGTGTTTTCAATATTGGTATCTCTTTGTTGAGTTGTAATAACTAGACAGGTGTTTATAACCGTCTAGTATGTGTTGTATAAGCTGTGTATCTCTGATAGTTGTTGTGTACTATGTAATACTTATGTTATTAATATAATTTACTCGTTCTGCTGTTTAGATTATGATGTGTTGTTTCTTCTTTCTTCTCTTTCTTTCTCTTTTCTATTCCTTTCTTTCTTATTAATGATGCGTCATTCTGTGGAGATGAATGGCGGATCGTTACATATACATATTATTGTAATATGTTAATTTAAATATACATAAGTTATTTTAAATACTAAAATATACATTTATATTTATAAGCTGTGAATAATCTATGTGTGTGTGTGTATAATAAAAAAATAATATTGTAATATCCCGAAATTTTATCGTTTTAATTTTGGATATTTAATTAATTTTAAATATTTAAATAATTGGTTTTTTAAATATAAAGAATTTATACTCAAATATAGGGATTATTAAATATTTGAATTTTTAATTTAATATTAATTTTAATAGCCTTCTTTAACTTTTTTAATTAATAAATAATAAGGGTGAACACTATTTACAATACTAAATAGTTCGAATAAATATCGGTAATGAGACCGAAAATCGTTTTATCAATAAACAGTCTCGAAACGCATGAAGTTATCATCTCGAGGTACTATCTTGGATTTTGACAAAACTAGTGCCATCGAGACCAGAATAATAAGGCGATGTACGCCGAGGAGTTTGGTGGTGATCGGACATACCATGTGTTCGTGCAAGCTCGAAACGCATAACGGTTAATTTTAGAGAACTAAAATAATGATATAATTTGATTATAAAAACTAACTTTTGTGTACGTTGGACTGAGGTCTTGAAACTAGTTCCAATTAGCTCGGAATAGGGGTATTTGGCTAGAAATGACAGTAAGCACGCCTCGGTTGGAATTCATGATTTTTGGAGTGGTGAGTAGTATAAGAGATAGAATCTTTTAAAGGACCTAAGCCCTCTCCTCACTTTCTTAACTCAAAACCTAGGATAGCCAAATCCAGCAACCGTCGTTGATCGACGCCTCTAGAGGCCGAATTAGATGATGGCCCCATCATGAAAAAATTTGCGTGAGGGTGAGATGTAGAAGTTGATCGGAAGTATCGTCGTGGATCAGAGCACGACGGGTGGATCTGGGTTTGAATAGCACAACTAGGGTTGGGTTTTTCGGCGACGACGTTGATCTCCTAGCGGTTTCCCTGAAGCAAAGATGTGGGGGAAGGCTAGGGTACGTTCTGGTGGAATTTGGGGGTCTGTCATCGAAGGCGGTGGCAGTAATGTCAAGTTGAACGGCAGCGATTCATTTGAGTTTGTCCTTAACCTTGCGGCGTCGAGGGGAGTGATAGAGTTAGGGCATGCCCTAGGGCAATTATGTAATTTGTTACATATATCTAACTCGTTGAACAATCTTGTTCATAATAATGGCATTTCTTTCTATTATATATTTGATATAATGTGGTTATATTAATTAATTAATTGAATTTAATGTATATTTAATAGAAAATCCTTAAATGACATATTTTGTGATAGTAGTCACAAAGTGTTGTAACCAAGAGTAATTTATCACAATAAAACAAATATACCATTTTAAATGTTCCTAGTCAAGATGCATCAAGACTGGATATCGGCGTATCTTTCGAGACTAGAGCATGCAACGCTCTCCAAATGTTGGGCAGTGTATTACTC
The DNA here is from genome assembly GCA_030765085.1 of Allium cepa. NCBI lineage: Eukaryota > Viridiplantae > Streptophyta > Magnoliopsida > Asparagales > Amaryllidaceae > Allium > Allium cepa. The sequence goes on along the minus strand of CM060938.1, from coordinate 31,021,967 downwards.
ATGACTACTGGGGGAACCTAGAGGTTACATATAGATAGTTATTGGATAACTATGGAACTACTCACTCGATAGTTTTCTGTTTGTTAATATAACTAAGGTCAAATAGAAAATATCGATGCGATTAATTTACACAGTTCATTTGACTTGTGAATATTGTAGATCTTCAATGTGGAAGATCCGCTTTAATTATAGTCAAATTATGGCACGTCCATCAAGTGACTATAGTTGGGTCAAGCGGAAATATTGGAAGTGAAACACTATTCAAGAAAGGATTCGTCTCCTCAGTTATATGGGGTTAGTATCGCAGTCAACTTAAGTCAATACAAAGTCAAAATCTCTAGCCAGAGTGGTTCGGTTAATAATAATTGTTATTATTGAACCAAGGTCTTTGTGTTTGGATTATAGAGTTGAATATGGATGATATTAGATTTTTGACCATAACCAAATTCAGTAAGTCCAAAGTGATATTGTTTTAAAGAAGAGAATTAGCGTAAATAAATGTCACAAAAGGGGAACGCTTAATAAAGTGAAATTGAATTTTACCAAAGTATAGTAAGCGATAAGTTTAGCCATAATGTCACATCTGCTAAGTGACGTGTGAACGTTGACATTTGAATAGTTCAATGTTGATCGCTGACGGAATTTACACCCTAGAGTCACACAACCGAAATAATTAATTCTCTTTAGACCAAACGATTTAATTGATTTATAATTGTTGGAAATTAATTAATATTTATGAAATATTAATTATGAAATTTGAATATTATATGAGAATTAAATTTATTGCATATATTTATAATAGTTGTAAATATATTGGTCAATATAAGATATCGATAAGAAATTGAGTTAAATATGATTGCACATATTTAATTTGGGTTAAATTGGCTAATAACCCATGAAATTATGGAGTTGTAGGCATTGGTTACGGCTAGAGTCAGAGGTGGCTTAAGCAAATGGTTAGGGTTTGGAGACGTGTGGTTAAGAACTACTGGTTTTCTCTCTTATCTTACCATATAAATAAACGGTCACAAAACCTTAATTTGTAAAAAAAATTCTTTTCATTTTTGAGCCGCCACCCTCTTCCCTATTTCATGGATGAAACCCTTCTCTAATTCAACCCTAAAATTCTCATATCAAATTCAAATCAAAACTAAAAGCTATTTGATTATAATTGGTCGTAGATTCCAAATCAGCAATCTGAAGAATAAAAACATTTCAAAAGAAGTGACTTGATTGTTCAAGGTGGACTTTACGGCATCTAATTTAGGTAACTTTGATTTTTCTTTTATCATATTATTGTGCTTTCATAACTTAGATTGCTGTTTTGTTAGTTAGGTGAGATTTTTGTACGTATTTATGTTGTCACAATGGAGATTGGATATGTGCATAATAATTAAAGATCTATTCCATGATTATGCTTCTAATCTGAAATCAAACATTAAAATTAATTTTAAGTTTGAAATTATTTATGTTTATACATATTGATTATATGTGTAAATCTTATACGTTAATCTTTTGTGTTAAATCTTAACATACAATTTGAATTAAGAGATATGTTTAATTATATGTTGTATAGATCTGAATATTTGCAAATGTTTGTTTGTGTTTATTATGAATTATATGTGTTGATTTTTTTTATTTATATATTTTATTAATTTTAATTTTTATCGATTATCTAAACAAATAAATTCATATATAATAATAAACTTTTCTTATCTTCAATTTAATATTTTCTTAAATTCATCCTTCATGTCAGAAGCCTACAGGAATAAATTTAGATTTTTTGAAGTTAAAATAATAATTTTAAAAATTGATTTTATTTCGAACCTGAAACCAATTAGTTGAATAAAAATACCATTTAATTTAGAAAATTCTAGAAATTTTTTTGAAGAACCAAAATATGTTACAGATACCTCATAAAAAGTTACAGATTTTTATAACTTAATTTTATATTTTTAATAATTAATTTAATTTTGGGTCTACAGTAAATTATATATTTAAAATATTATTTTAATTGAGAAAAATTTTGAAATTTTTCCCGAGGCCAAATATATGTTTCTAGATTTTCTAAAATTATAAAATTTATAATTTTATCATATGGTTTTTTTATGATTATTTATTATGACTAAATCTATTTTATTCAATATATTAAATATTTATGTATATTAAATAATAAAATCTTTGGAATTCCTGATCTAGTATATTTTCTAACTAGTAATTGTAAATGAAAGGAATTTATAAACTTTTTTGTATATATGTTGCTATTTATGGTTCAATATATTGTCATATAAGTAAATAAATAATTTCTACAATATTTTAATGATAAAAAGTAAGTTTTATGCATACATAATATATATATACATATACATATACATATATATATATATATATATATTCAACATAATCACGTGAAATTCATAGTTATATATTTACACACATATTTGACAACATATAATACATACAAAATGAGCTAACATCTCCGTTGCGATGCAAATCCCAACATCTATATACGGGCATGCTATACCCTACAAGGATTGCTATGTTACACATGCACACACGTGTGTGTATATATATGTATGTATATATATATGTATACGATACATATATATACACAAGTATATAAGAAAATCCAAAATTAAACAAATCTCAAACTACTATTTGTAAATTTAAATAAAGTACATGATTTTATTTAAATCAAATCTAGAAAAGTTTGACTTCAAAGGGCAATTAAAGATTCAAAATGGCTAATATTTTTGAAATTCACATATTTCTTCCGCTACGGGTTGGCCCAGTTCCTTCAATGGCATCAGAGCCCAATAGCTTATGCGGTTTAAATTAGTCATGTTAGGGCTAACTAATTAAGCTTGTGCCCTTAGTACGGTGTCCAGAAAGGTGATGTCTAGGATTGGAATTGGATAATCAAGTATCCTGTCCTATCTGGTTACCTACGTGGCTTGAAAGGTGATATAAGCCCAATGGTTGCCCCTAATAGAAAAGGCCTAATTTGAATTGGGCCTTGGGCTAATTTTTAAAATAGTTTTAAAAATTAAGACATAATTTTAATTCAAAAGTTAAATTTAAAATAAAAACATGTTGATTATAAAAGGTTATAATATAACATAAATTTTCAAAATGTTTGAAAATGTTATGATAAAGTTTAAAACGTTTAAAACTATGTAAATATTAATTTCGAAATTTAAAATTATTAATAAAATTAACAATATAAATTAATTAAATTAGTTAATTAGTAACACTTATACACATGTATTATATATGTTGATATATGTTATGCTATTTTAAAGTGTTAAGATAACATAAGCATACATGTATGTATATAAGATAAAATTTTGAAATTAACATAATTTAACTAAAATTGTTTAATTAATAAATTAATTAAAGGTTAATTAATTAAATAAAAATACACACATATAAGATATATGTGTTGCACTATAAAGGTTATAGTAGATACGTCCATTATAAAAGTTATATTAGAATACTAATATAAAATTAATTAAAGAGTCAATTAATTAAAATTAATCAAATAAGGTTTAATTAATGAAATATTATACATAAGACTATCATATAAGTAATATGAAATATAAAATTTATTTAACAACAAAACATATATGATATGAATGTATAAACTAAAAGTGGAACATTAAAGAAAACCAAATAGACTTAAGGAATAAATACATACGTAAATGTACGTATACTGTGATTTCTGATGTGTCTGGTACTTGAATCATGAAGGTATTTCTTATGAAATACATTAATCCATAAGTCAATAACACTCAATATAATATATTGAAGATTATGAATCTTCAATGTAATGTTGTCCTCTACTATATATATATATATATATATATATATATATATATATATATATTAATAAATTACTTGCATACTCCTTAGTTGTTGAGCAAACTCAGGCTGGGGATGTTACGTGTAGACTATCAATATATTGAACAGATGAGGTAAGATAACTATATGTATTTGTTGAGTAAACTCAAGGTACATATATTATACTTAGGCCATCACGATATGGTAGGTATGAGTGAATAGTCAAACTCAAGGTTGAAATGAGATTAGGACAAGGAAAAACGGGTTAGGAGTTGTATGTGATACAACTGATAAGGAGTTATCCACCGTTTGTGGGGCTATGATTTGTTGAGCAAACTCAAGGCAAGAATACCAAGACAGACGAGTCCTAATACCCACTAGTGAAGTCAAAAGGCTTCTGTGTTTCATCTTAGGTTTTGGAGAAACATAAAAGACTAGTGGGAGCCTTACTAGAAAAATGAAATAGTAACATTTAACCTTTCTAATATTGTAAGACATATGCTAAATAATTTTGTAATTATCAACAATGATAAATTTGTGCATTTAATGTGATTGATAATTTTTTTATCAATTAACATATACAAATGAACTGAATTGAAAGTTGAAAAATGGAAATATAATGCCCACTATTAAATTCCTATTGCATGTTAACGTTTCAACATCCATGTAAGTGCCTTAATTTACAACTACCGAGTACATTCTTTGTTTGGTTACTTATGCATTTATTTGGTCAAGACCATGTATTGCATTCTATGAGTTTCGAACTCTAAAAGCAATACAAGACTATGGATATTTGATCCATATACAATTGCATATAAATATTATATGGTGAATGGTCAAAGTTTGTAACGTACAATATTTCGATGAAATTAGTTCATCCGAAAAACCAAATAAACCTTAGTGCGAGATCGAGTATTCAATCTGATTGATTACAAAAGGGATCATATTGTGTTAATGTAACATAAGACCAAAAACTACAAGATAGATATAAGAAATCGATCGCTGAAATGTCATTTTGATCGGTTTATGTAAAGTGCAACATATTTGATGTCCTTAAATGTTAAGGATAATCGAATGCGCTTTTATAAGAGTTTGTTATGATATTGTATTATGGTTTTTTTGAATAGTTTGACCATTTGAAAGGAAAACGAATGTATAAGATAGATGTAATTTAAGGTACAGTTGGGAAGAAAAGAATGAATAGTCACTTCTGCTTCATAGAGAAATACTGGAAACAAAAATTGTAATAATAATTGATACTTAATACTGGAATAAGAAATATGATTTCTATTATGAAATATATTTTCTTATAAAATTGTTTTATATGACATTTATTTCTTTGAGCTCAAGATTTTTGATCAAGGAACTCTCCACTGTAAGTAGTTGCAGTGTATGAAATAAAAAAATTGTATTAAGTGAACGATGGACCTTCAAATTTATTACACTGTTATAGTAATGGTGGAAGTAGTGGGAGCTAGCATATAGCACTTATTAATTGCATCATGGTATGAAAATTGTTTTCGTAAAACTTACCATACATTATTTTGAAATAATGATTATTTTTCGGTATCGACTGAAAATATAATAATAGACATAGCTATATTTCAATATGAAAATCATGAATATTCTTTGTGAAATAAAACTATAATGTGGTAATTTTTTTATAACAAAAGTGATGCATTGGAAAATACAAAAGTATCTAATATTATTTATAGTTGTTTTGGAATTATAGACCGAGCCATAGTTTTGAGAAATAATTTTACTGTATGATTTTGAATCATATGATACTTGTTAATTCATCTCAAACAATAAAGGGCTATGCACCCATTTAGTGGGAGTATCATAAGAGTTGATGAACTCTTCGGATTAATACGTATAGATGTATGCAATCGTAATCCTATAAATATCAAAACGGTTCCTTGTACTTCGTCATATTCACCGATAAGTTATCGTCGATGTAGACATGTGTATTTGATACACATATAGTAAACTTATTGAATATGAAATAGAAGTAAATAAAATAACATACGATAGAAATGATTCGATTTAATCGAATGAGTGAGTATATTATAAAAAGTTTCGAATGTACCTAAAAATGAATAAAGATTCAATCTCAAAAGTTACTCCTCCATGTGATGCATAATGATGCACCAATATGTGGTAATCAAATTTTGTTAGACATTGTGCGATTAATTGTGAGTGAAGTTGATTTAGTTTCTTTCTATAAAGTCATGTACTTAAGAGTACACAAGGTTAATATTATTTCATCTAAATAACAATTTACAAAATTTTACAAGATAAGGATTTATAAGAAACTCCAACATATCTTAGGCCAAGGAGTTGGTAGGTTGTGCAAGTTGAAAGATTGCACGTAATAATTGTTCATAAGAGATCTTGCATGAATCTCCCCAAAAGAGTTTTTGAAAGACTGTCCTTGGATGACATATTTATGTTTTGAACATGATTTTTATAAACAAAAACCAAATTAGCTTTATAAATAAAGAAATTCATAAAACATTTATGAATACCTATTCTATTGCATTGAGAAACAAATGTTGTTTCCAGGTATACGAATTTCATTATGAAGAAATTTCTTTGAGGAATTATTGGTACTAAAATGGAATTGGATACGATCCATGGATACAACTGATTATATGAGAAGAAATGATATTAACTAACCTAAATGAACACATAGCATTAGAATGTCGAATAAGTATTCTCGCATGTCGAAGAGAAACTATGAGTTTCTTACTAGTGTCGAAATATATAATCCTAGATTGTTTAATTAAACCATTAAGAGTGCTGACTCTATATGGAATGATGCGCAAATCTAAAAGAATTCCAAGTACACTATCAAAATATGATTTTGGTAGTCGTAACCTAAGGGATGTGATCCATCGACTGTGATTATGTATTTATGAGCAAGACTAATGCAGTTGGAATTAAATGAGCAACGTTGATGAGAATAATATCGCAAATTTCAATAGTTGAATTAGCTTATAGATTCAGTATTCAACGTGTTAATTCAGATTTACTCACAAAATTACCACTTGATATGACTTTATGTTTGGTACGTATGTATTGAAACAGTAAATTCTAAATAATGATTTAGAGTAAACTTTTACACATAATAACCAAAATGTCTCGAAGTCGGCGGGAGAGATTCTGAGTTTGCGAGTCTTTGGATATGATCCAAGAAATGATACGAAAGCATCATTTTGTAAGCATCAAGATTGAATAAGTACTTTGATAGGAATATCAAATAGCTTGATTTTCAATCAAAATTTAGAGGAAGCGTGGGTTCATAAGAAGGAACGTTAAAAGGTACATTGATATTTCTAAACTATAAGTAAACAACACGTTGTTAATTTTAATGATGTGCTTGTGCTAAAATAAACCTTAGTTGTTTTAATACTCAACATTGGATTAATAAATGATGACTTTTATATTAAGTATAAAAGATGTCAGGAATGTCCCAAATGATATATAAGGACATCTTATTAAAATGTTTAACATGGAACATGTAAGATTGATTCCTTTGCATTGGCAAAAGGAATTATCATACATGTTGTGTTGTCTACGATATCATGATTTATTTATGTATTTGATACATGAAGCAAATATTAAATCAAATTGATATCACTAAATAGTTGTTTGAAGTATTCTCGTGTATTTATGAAATACTAGTGTTTACAGAAACAAAAATTCCTTATGAAGGAATGTTCAGACTCAAACTTTCACAAGTAATATCGAGTATAATATGTCAATAATAAATTTTTTAAGTTCGAAATGTTCCGATGAAATATTGTAGCTAATTCAATATAAAAGGCTAAGTACATCGCCTAGAATAGTGCCACAATAATGAAAATGTATATAAAAAAATAAAAGTGCACAAATTTATAACCAAGCTGATTTCAAATGTTGAGAATCTCATAACATTGTTATATGATAACAATGTCACGATATAGTCTGTAACATGACTTATAGCTCACTAGATGTCGAGAGACATACTCCGAATTGTTCCACATGATAAAACAATTTATCACCTTCGGAGAGAATTGATTGACAGAAGTAGATAACTAAATCATAATAACATACTCGTTCACAAAAGGACCGATCCAACTGATTTTGAGAAACCGATTGAGAAGTTGGAATAAGATTCCATAACCTTAACTGCAAGTGGAAGATTGATAGAGTTAGATGTATGCCTTAGGGGCAATTATGTAATTTGTTATATATATCTAACTTGATGAACAATCTTATTCATAATAAAGGTATTTCTTTCTAATATATATGTGAAGACCCAGAATTTTTGAACATTTGAAAATTAAATGTTTAATTGATTTTAAATATTTGGAGGTTAGTTTAACTTGAATTTCAAAATTAACTATGAATTTGGCAATTTAATTTATTGAAGTTGGATAAAAATTTGAACCTTCAATTTTTAGCTTGTTGAAAAATATAATTTTGGAGGCTTAGAAAATTTATATTGACAATACTGAAGATAATGGAAGCTTCAGAATTAAATTTGAAAATGATTTATTCAGTTTTGAATTTTTATCATTTAAATCGATATTTAAAAATAGCCTTCCAAGGCATAGTCTTGGATTTTGACGAAACCTGTCCCATTGGATCCGTAATATTGTATTATTATCGGATTTCAATTTTCGTAATGTTTGGAGTTGTCGTTTGGCCGTACGATAAACAAACGCATTGAAAATTAAATCGAAAATTTAATTTAATAGCTCGATTCAAAAAGCTATCTTCTCCATAAGATCGAATTAGGACTCGAAACCTTTTCCAATGTGTTCGGAATAGGGGTATAACATTATAAACGCCTAGCGGCACGTCTTAATAGGATGTCAAGATTTTTAGCTACAAATTCAAGTCGATTTAAATTTAAATTTAATATAATTTATGCTTTGCCTGACCAGTCAAATTTCACATCAATGTTTTTTTGCCTTCACCTCACAATTACCGTAGCCTTTTTTCTCCCATACGCTACCCAGTGTCCTTATATCGTACCGCTATCCTATCTTCCTTTGAAAGCAAACCGATCTTTATAAAAATCGAACATCTTCACTCCTCGAGCTCGAAGTCAAAAAAAAGCAAGGCAGAATGAAAATTAGAACATAAAAAATTAATGGCCGAGTAAAAATTCGAACATGATTTCGTTCGAACAAAAAAAAAGAGACAAGATCGAATCTCGCCCTCAAATCTCTACACCCAAATCGAATACCAATTTCACTTCCACCCTCAGATAAAATCAATGGCCAAACCCAAATCAGAAAAAATGTCGCCATGTTGAAGGCGCGAAGCTCAGCGAAGCGCGACACTAGTGGAGGGGAGGCACGACAATGAGAAAGTCGGCAGGGTGTTCGACACTGTGGTGCAGGAACGATTTCTAATCATTACCGTTAGGGTTTCGGCAAAGGGATAGGGGTCGATGCTAGGATTATTCGGAGTTTTGAGGGGCTTGTCACTGAATTTGGGGCTGGACATGGAAGTCGCAATGGAAGGTATTGCAGTTGAGTGACGTCGCTGGAGGAAGCCGTGTGGGGTTATGGTGAAGGGACGGCGCTGCGATGGAGGTGGCTGATGATAATCGACAGTGGGAGGCTCGCGGCTATAAAGTGTCGCGCGATGGAGGAAATTCGACTTGGGGAGTCGTCGATCTGATTTTGGTTGAGCAGCCTCGAGGATGTCGTTAGCATTTTGGTGAGTTTCTCGCACGATTTACGATTGTATGTCTTCGGGTCGAACGATTTGTAATTTATCCATGTAGTCAAGCAGAAAATTTTAGTTATGAATATACAGAAAAGGTTTGGAGAAAATATTTATAAAAATATATATATATATATGCATACATTGTAAATTACAAACTTATTTTAAAACAAGTATTAGGGTAATGAATTTGTTTAAATGGTTCGTTTAATTATTTAGTCACTAAAAATAATTTTTAAAAGGAAATTAGTATAAAGTTTAATTCTTTGATTAAAATTGAATCATTAGTTAAATTATTAGTTGAAAATAACAAACATTAGTTGAATTAAAATTTTAAAATGGAAATTTAATTGTTCGATTTATTCGAATATTAATAAATGATATAATTATTTATACAAGGTCTAATACTGTGAAGACAAAATCGGGATTGGAAATGGATTGCAAATAAAAAGGTGAGATCTTCTCACTCAATCAGATTTTTCTGATTTAATTTTGAATAATTAGATTTAGAATTGATTGATTGTATGCTTGGATGATAAATTATTATTAGTTATATTAGCTTAGACCCAATGCGCCGCATAATAGCGGATGATATTATATTAAACCCATATACCGCGATATTCCACCTCGAAGTGGAATTGATATTTAATTGTTGTGCTCACATCTGTGGATGCAGGGAAAGAGGTTGGAGGGATCCAACTAGATTCCTCAAATATTGAATTTGTTTCATATGTTGTGTGTTGATAATCTTTGTGTAATTATATTGCGATTGAAATTATTGAAGGCTAAAATTTAGCCGAATATATTTTTGGTATCGTAGGATACCAGAAATAAATAAAATTGGATCTTTAAGTTTAGGTAGAAAATCTACAGTGAAACCCTATTGAATAAAATTCGAAAATATGGGAAAAAGTTTAATAAATGGATTTCAAGTAATATTATTCAAAAGGTGAAGAATTTATTTAAAAAAAATACGGATTTTAAATAATTTGGAAGAGATAAAGGAATTTATTTTAAAAATAAATTCAGAAATTGATTTGGTGTTAAAAAGAATAAATCTTTGGGAAATCCATATGAAATTTGATTTGGTGTTTGATTGAAAATCGAATTGGTATTGAAATAAATTCAGAAATCAATTTGGAATTTAATTTGATGTTTAAAATAAAATTTGAAATCAAATTTGAAAATTATAAATTGGTGTTTGAAATAAATTTGGATATCAATTTGGAAATTTATTTGGTGTTTGTAAATGATTTTAAAAAAAATCATATATCAGTGAATATTTGGGAATTTGAATCCACAATGGGAATTTTATAAAAGAAAGGGAAATTTGTTTTAAAAATAAATATTGGTTTATTTTTAAAAGTGAGGAATTTACGAATTTGGAATGTAAGTTGAAATAAATCAAGAAGGATTTACTAATTGGTTTAAATGGACCGTTTTGAAATGAAAGTGTATTTCCTTTGGAAAGCCGAGTACATTTTCAAAGTAGCTTTTAAGGTATAAATTAAAAGTTCTAGAGATGGTTTTAAAAAGAATATTTTGGAGAATTTATTTTCTTATGTTATTTTGAAAATCTTTAGAGTAAAGATTTATTTAATTAATTATGGAAGTGATTATTTAAAGATTTAATTGATAATTGTTTTAGGAAAAGGTTATTGGAATAATTGTACTCTATCAACTAATTTTATTTTTAAAATTAGTTTGGACTTAAAGTTGATATAATGTTTTCATAACTAATATTTAAGTAAGTGTTTAAAAATAGTTAAATGTTTTTCAAGTGTATTTGGATAAGCAATTTAAATTATTTTAAAGTATTCGGACTTGGCAGATTTTCAGTGGAAATGCATAGACATTTGGAAATATTTTCCACGTAAGGAAAATGATTTGAAATTTGTTTACAAAGGATTAAAATATGGAAATTAATTTGAAATTTACTGTCAAAAGGTTAAAATATGAAAATATATCTTGCGAAGATATGTTGAAAATAATAATTGGAGGGAAAAATTATTTAAATCTTGGTGATTGTTGTGAATGTTGATTGATAGTTAAATAACCGACTATCAATATTGGCCTTTAAATGTCATTTGAATTTCGATGCGACCGGGAGTCGAATTCCAAATGGATATTCGAAACCCACATCGAACCTTTGTGATTGTGATGGATCTTTTATTTAAGAAGATCAACGTGGAAATTGTTATGATTTGTTTGGAATCTGATTGAACACTTATTTTTAAAAATAAGCGCTCATTATTCAGATTAGCCGGGAGAGGACTTTGTGTCATAAAACCCATTTCGAATAATGATACGACAAATGGGATTGCATTTGAGGATGGTGTTGAAGACCGGGTATTTTCGAAAACGAAAAGTTTACCTGTCGAATGTCTCTACATCGAGTTGCTCCAGTATAGAGATTTTATCACCCTTTGTGATGGGCATTCCGGACGTGATTAGTGAATATCCGAATTTGCAAGGGCTTCTTTGAAGTGCCTTCGGTTCGTCCGATCCCGGAACGGACTTGTATGGATGTGTGTCTAACGTTGCACTTTGAGATGTAAAGCTGGTTTCTATCAATTACATTTCTGTTGGTGGCAGAGAATTTATTCTCTTGGCTTAATACCCTTCTCTGAGACGTACGAGCTCAGAGGTTATGTAGTTGATGGTTACTAGTGATATATTCCCAAACTGGTAATGTGGCATACGAAGTGCTGCTGATCATTTGTTGATCAAAGCATGAATTTGTGAAAAGTGTAGCTCTGTGGACGAGACTTCATCGGACCTCACACCCCGAAAATGGTCGAAACCTGAAAGATGCGGCAAGGTTATGAGGGTCGCGCCCTTTAGGGTATATCATTTCCTTCTGGAAAAGGGAGGTATCAGGTATGGAGCCTTGATATTTAACCTATGTGATTACTGCAAATAATTTTCTTTGTGGTTGTTGGTGTAGAGGATCCTTGGATTAAGGTCGCAAACGACCGAGGGATGGCATACTCGAGTAGTAGTAACCTAATTACACAGGTAACCCGGCCTTGTGTTGGCAGAGATCCAGGTAGGTTCTCTGGACGTCCCTCCAAAGGCATACCCATGTGGCAGTAGGAAGTTCCTTAGCCTAACCATTTGTTGGAAATCCGAAGAAACAATACGCGCCCTGTACGATTTTAGTTGTATAGGCTGCCATGGAATGTGGCGGTAACCTACTATTGAACATGGTAGCTATAGTAGGCATACAATAATGGTTGTATGCTAGCTAAGATTAATATCATACTTTCAAAATGTTTTCTGCACTATGCACTAATAATAATAATATCAAAGGATTTTGCGTATCAAGCATGTTTGACTATCATAAGGAGAAATCTCCTCCAATTCTGCGTTTGCATTGTGTGTGTGGCGGGAGGCCTTATGGTAATTTCATTTTCCAAAAGCATAGCGGATTTCCTTTTATTTTCTTTGTGCAAATAACTGTTTTTAAGATCTCACACCAGTCCCAAGACTGACCTTGCTTATCTTTGTGAAACGTGATGAGGGGTTCTCGCTTTTTGTTTGGTGGCGAGTAGGAGACTCTTACCCCTACACGTCCTCTTTAAGAGGTTGGTTAGCCGTAAGGCATGACTGTCGAAAGGCTGGACGTAAAAGCAATGGCAGGGTACCAGTGTAAGCCACGGCGGGGCTGGGATGGTTGAAAAGCCTACCAGTCAAGATTGGCCGCTGTCGATGGTTGAAAAGCCTAGACCTTTACAGTGGTATCAAAGCATTTGGTTAAGCGACAACCTTGGCTCTGTTGTTTTATATTATGATGATTGGTTTGTTGAGTGGTATATGGATTCTGGTCGATATAGTCTGTACAACTCTATCGATATGAATCTCTAAACACTCATACAGAACAATTCGGCACGATATTGTTTTAAAAATGGGGTAATTGAGATAATTTTACCCAAATTATTTTCGTATATAAAAGGAATGATTTTCCATAAATTATTATAGTATATGGTTGCTTGATTGTTAGGAAGTGATAATATTAAATTATTATCATTGATTATTGAATAAGAAATTGAAAACAAAACCAAAGTCTAAGAAATAAATTCATTTACAAATGAAATTTATAAATATAAATTGTAAATGTGATTTATAATTTGAAATAGAATTCCAAAGGAATATTGGAAAAATGTTTTTGAAAGGATATGAAATTTTGGAAATTAAATCCCTTTTTAGTTTGAAAATGAATTTCAAAGTTTTTTGAAAAGTGTTTTGAAGGAATGAAAGCTCTAATCTCTATTCGGTCGCTGGAAAATAACTTCGGTGATGACTGCAACATCATCGATGTTCATTTTCAAGTTTCCAAGAGAGGAATTGCTGCCAAATTATTTTAAATGGAAGTTGTTTGCAAACTGGGTTTGGTTTTAGAAATTTAAAGGGATGATTTGAATTGATTTCAAAAAAAGGTTTTGAATTGTTGAAAGACTCTGGAAAAAAAAGTTATGGTATAAAATTTTATAAGGTGGAAAATAAAGTTGTGAATGAATAAATAAATCTACAATTGAAATTAAATGAAAGTGAAATTGAATGTTGAAATTCATTTCGAATTTGTAAGTAAATAGAACTGGAATTGGAATTGAATTTGATTTGTGATAAACAAAGCGAAGTATTAAAACAAAATTAGTAAGTGAAACTAATTGAAGGAACGACAAAATCAAATATGGTTTGAAATGAATTGAATTCAACATCTATAAATGAATGATAAATTAAATTCAAATGGAATTTGAAATCCAGTTTAAATATAAGTGGGCATAAACCAACGGGGATGAACAAAAGAATAAAACTGGAATTAAAAACTGAATATCGAAAACCAATTTGAATTGTGTGAAATAAAATGAAGTTGTAAAATTAATTCGAAGTGAACTAAAGATAATAAATGTGAAGTAAAGAAATGGTTTAAGATAAAATAAATTGGAACTTGTAATGAACTAGTAAATGAAACTAATTTAAAATAGTTATATGAATCAGTTGTGAATGAAAGATAGTTGATATAATTCAAAATCCGGAAGATAAATTAAATCTAAATAGAATTGAAATTGTGAATTGAATTCAAAGGAAAGTGAAAATGCAAGATTGAATGAAAATGGATATATAAATTCAATAATGAAGTAAAGATGGTATAAGAAGTAAGTATTCAAACTTTTGTAAAGAAATGTGCAAAAATGATTTTGAATGTTGAAATTGGACATTATGGTATCGGGATATACATGTGTGTTAAAGACAAAGGATAAATTGGAATTTGATTCTGAAGATAATTTAAATTGCTCGACAAAAAAGGTATATATTTAAATTTCAGTATGAAATTTGATGATTTTCTTGTCCAGCCACTTGGCATTTTGTTCTCTTTTTGAATCTGGGGGCCCGTGGTGCCATTTTGTAGTCGTACCGAGCTAGCTGCGCAAATGAGACGTTGGCGAAATTTTTCGAAAATTTAGAGAGTTAGAAAAAATTTGAGAAAATTTTGAAAGTTTAAAATTTAAATTTAAATTTAAATTATTAAAGAAAACAATGTTGTTTGGAACTTATAATTGAAGCTGAAAAGTTAGTTGAATTAATGATGGGTCTTAGATAAAAAGATTTGTTTTGGTAAGATGATAAAACTATTTGAATTGGGAAAAATAATAAACGGGTTAAGGATCATTCTTCTTAACTAGAAATTTCAAGACGAAATTCTTTTAAGGGGGGAAGGATGTGACGACCCAGAATTTTTGAACATTTGAAATGAAATGTTTAATTGATTTTAAATATTTGGAGGTTAGTTTAACTTGAATTTCAAAATTAACTATGAATTTGGCAATTTAATTATTGAATTTAATTATTGAATTTAATTTATTGAAGTTGGATAAAAATTGGAACCTTCAATTTTTAGCTTGTTAAAAAATATAATTTTGGTGGCTTAGAAAATTTATATTGACAATACTGAAGATAATGGAAGCTTCAGAATTGAATTTGGAAATGATTTATTCAGTTTTGAATTTTTATCATTTAAATCGATATTTAAAAATAGCCTTTCGAGGCATAGTCTCGGATTTCGACAAAAACAGTCCCATTAGATCCGTAATATTGTATTATTATCGAATTTCAATTTTCGTAATGTTTGGAGTTGTCGTTTGGCCGTATGATAAGCAGACGTGTTGAAAATTAAATCGAAAATTTAATTTAATAGCTCGATTCAAAAAGCTATCTTCTCCATACAATCGAATTAGGACTCGAAACCTTTTCCAATGTGTTCAAATAGGGGTATAACATTATAAACGCCTAGCGGCATGCCTTGATAGGATGTAAAGATTTTAAGCTACAAATTCAAGTCGATTTAAATTTAATATAATTTATGCTTTGCCTGACCAGTCAAATTTTACGTCAATGTTTTTTTTCCCTTAACCTCACAATTACTGTAGCTTTTTTATCCCATATGCTATCCAGTGTCCTTATATCGTACCGCTATCCTATCTTCCTTTGAAAGCTAACCGATCTTTATAAAAATCGAACGTCTACACTCCTTGAGCTCGAAGTCAAAAAAAAGCAAGGCAAAATGAAAATTAGAACAGAAAAAAATCAGTGGTCGAACAAAAATTCGAACACGATTTCGTTCGAACAAAAAAAAGAGACAAGATCGAATCTCGCCCTTAAATCTCTACACCAAAATCGAATACCTATTTCATTTCCACCCTCAACTAAAATCAATGGCCGAACCCAAATCAGAAAAAATGTCGCGATGTTGAAGGCGCGAAGTTCGACGAAGCGCGACACTAGTGGAGGGGAGGCGCGACAATGAGAAAGTCGGCAGGGTGTTCGACACTGTGGTGCAGGCACGATTTCTAATCATTACCGTTAGGGTTTCGGCAAAGTGATAGGGGGTCGATGCTAGGATTGGTCGGAGTTTTGAGGGGCTTGTCACCGAGTTTGGGGATGGACATGGCAGTCGCAATGGAAGGTATCACAGTTGAGTGACGTCGCTGGAGGAAACCGTGTGGGGTTATGGTGAAGGGACGACGCTGCGATGGAGGTGGCCGATGATAATCGACAGTAGGAGGCTCGCGGCTATAAAGTGTCGCGCGATGGAGGAAATTCGACTTGGGGAGTCGTCGATCTGATTTTGGTCGAGCAGCCTCGAGGATGTCGTTAGCATTTTGGCGAGTTTCTCGCACGATTTACGATTGTATGTCTTCGGGTCGAACGATTTGTAATTTATCCATGTAGTCAAGCAGAAAATTTTAGTTATGAATATACAGACAAGGTTTAGAGAAAATATTTATAAATATATATATATATATATATATATATATATGCATACATTGTAAATTACAAACTTATTTTAAAACAAGTATTAGGGTAATGAATTTGTTTAAATGGTTCGTTTAATTATTTAGTCACTAAAAATAATTTGTAAAAGGAAATTAGTATAAAATTTAATTCTTTGATTAAAATTGAATCATTAGTTAAATTATTAGTTGAAAATAACAAACATTAGTTGAATTAAGATTTTAAAATGGAAATTTAATTACTCGATTTATTCGAATATTAATAAATGATATAATTATTTATACAAGGTCTAATACTGTGAAGACAAAATCGAGATTGGAAACGGATTGCAAATAAAAAGGTGAGATCATCTCGCTTAATCAGATTTTTCTGATTTAATTTTGAATAGTTAGATTTAAAATTGATTGATTGTGTGCTTAGATGATAAATTATCATTAGTTATATTAGTTTAGACCCTATGCACCGCATAATAGGGGATGATGTTATATTAAACCCATATACCGTGATATTCCACCTCGAAGTGGAATTGGTATTTGATAGTTGTGCTGACATCTGTGGATGCAGGAAAACAGGTTGGAGGGATCCAACTGGATTCCTCAAATATTGAATTTGTTTCATATGTTGTGTGTTGATAATCTTTGTGTAATTATATTGTGATTGAAATCATTGAAGGCTAAAATTTAGCCGAATATATTTTTGGTATCGTAGGATACCAGAAATAAATAAAATTGGATCTTTGAATTTAGGTAGAAAATCTATAGTGAAACCTTATTGAATAAAATTCCAAAATATGGGAAAAAGTTTAATAAATGGATTTCAAGTAATATTATTCAAAAGGTGAAGAATTCATTTAAAAAATAATAATACGGATTTTAAATAATTTGGAAGAGATAAAGGACTTTATTTTAAAAATAAATTCGAAAATTGATTTGGTGTTAAAAAGAATAAATCTTTGGGAAATTCATATGAAAATTGATTTGGTGTTTGATTGAAAATCGAATTGGTATTGAAATAAATTCAGAAATCAATTTGGAATTTAATTTAGTGTTTAAAATAAAATTTGAAATCAAATTTGAAAACTATAAATTTGGTGTTTGAAATAAATTTGGAAATTGATTTGGTGTTTGTAAATGATTTAAAAAAAAATCATATATCAGTGAATATTTGGGAATTTGAATCCACAATGGGAATTTTATAAAAGAAAGGAAATTTGTTTTAAAAATAAATATTGGTTTATTTTTAAAAGTGAGGAATTTACGAATTTGGAATGTAAGTTGAAATAAATCAAGAAGGATTTATTAATTGGTTTAAATGGACCATTTTGAAATAATAGTGTATTTTCTTTGGAAAGCCGAGTACATTTTCAAAGTAGCTTTTAAGGTATAATTTAAAAGTTCTACAGATGGTTTTAAAAAGAATATTTTGGAGAATTTATTTTCTTAAGTTATTTTGAAAATCTTTAGACTGAAGATTTATTTAATTAATTATGAAAGTGATTATTTAAAGATTTAATTGATAATTGTTTTAGGAAAAGGTTATTGGAATAATTGTACTCTATATACTAATTTTATTTTTAAAATTAGTTTGGACTTAAAGTTATATATGATATTAGTATAATGTTTTCATACTAATATTTAAGTAAGTGTTTAAAAATAGTTAAATTTTTTCCAAGTGTATTTGGATAAGCGATTTAAATTATTTTAAAGTATTCGAACTTGGCAGATTTTCAGTGGAAATGCATAGACATTTGGAAATATTTTCCACGTAAGGAAAATGATTTGAAATTTGTTTTCAAAGGATTAAAATATGGACATTAATTTGAAATTTACCGTCTAAAGGTTAAAATATGAAAATATATCTTGCGAAGATATGTTGAAGATAATAATTGGGGGGAAAATTATTTAAATCTTGGTGATTGTTGTAAACGTTGATTGATAGTTAAATAACCGACTATCAATATTGGCCTTTAAATAGAATTTGAATTTCGATGCGACCGGGAGTCGAATTCCAAATGGATGTTCGAAACCCGCAACAAACCTTTGTGATTGTGATGGATCTTTTATTTAAGAAGATCAACGTGGAAATTGTTGTGATTTGTTTGGAATTTGATTGAACACTTATTTTTAAAAATAAGCGCTCATTATTCAGATTATCAAGAGAGGACTTTGTTTTATAAAACCCATTTCGAATAACGATACAACGAAATGGGATTGCATTTGAAGATGGTGTTGAAGACCGGGTATTTTTGAAAACGAAAGGGTTACCAGTCGAATGTCTCTACATCAGGTTGCTCCGGTATAGAGATTTTATCACCCTTTGTGATGGGGATTCCAGACATGATTAGTGAATATCCGAATTTGCAAGGGCTTCTTTGAAGTGCCTTCGGTTCCGTCGATCCCGAAACGGACTTGTATGGATGTGTGTCTGGCGTTACACTTTGAGATGTAAAGATGGTTCAATGAAATACATTTCTGTTGGTGGCGGAGAATTTATCCACTTAGCTTAACACCCGTCTCTGTGACGTACGAGCTCAGATGTTATGTAGTTGATGTTTACTAGTGATATATTCCCAAACTGGTAATGTGGCATACAAAGTGCTGCTGATCATTTGTTGATCAAAGCATGACTTTGTGAAAAGTGTAGCTTTATGGACGAGACTTCGTCGGACCTCAAACCCTGGAAATGGTCGAAACAGGAAAGATGCGACAGGGTTATGAAGGTCGCGCCCTTTAGGGTATGTCATTTCCTTCTGGAAAAGGGTGGTATCATGTATGGAGCCCTGATATTTAACCTATGTGGTTACTGCACATACTTTTCTTTGTGGTTGTTGGTGTAGAGGATCCTTGGATAAAGGTCGCAAACGACTGGGGGATGGCATACTCGAGTAGTAGTTACCTAGTTACAAAGGTAACCCGACCTTGTGTTGGCAGAGATCCAGGTAGGTTCTCGGGACGTCCCTCCAGAGGCGTACCCATGTGGCAGTAGGAAGTTCCTTAGCCTGACCATTTGTTGGAAATCCAAAGAAACAATACGCGCCCTATACGGTTTTAGTTGTATAACCTGCCATGGAATGTGGCGGTAACCTGCTATTGAACATTGTTGCTATAGTAGGCATACAATAATGGTTGTATCCTGGCTAAGATTAATATTATACTTTTGAAATGTTTTCTGCACTATGCACTAATAATAATAATATCAAAGGATTTTGTGTATCAAGCATGTTTGACTATCATAAGGAGAAATGTCCTCCAATTCTGCGTTTGCATTATGTGTGTAGCGGGAGGCCTTATGGTAGTTTCATTTTCCAAAAGCATAGCGGATTTCTTTTTATTTTCTTTGTGAAAATAACTGTTTTTAAGATCTCACACCAGTCCCTTGACTGACTTGGAGTTTATTGTTCCCTTTCTAAACCCTGGGTGCCCACAATTTTTCACACGGGCAGCCTAGAGTCAGGTTATCAGTTTTTCGAAAGCGATGTCAAGAAGTTGCTTTAGAGATCGAGAGTTGAAGCTGGATGGCAAGGCGTATCATTATACTATGTATTATCCGCTGCGTTGGGATCGCTTTTGCTGCAAGTTCAGTTTACATATGGATAAGTTGTCGTAAATGTTGTATCATGTTGTTGTAAACTCTGATGATGTATTGTAATAACAGGTATGGTTCTTTGTTTTAAAGATATTCATTTATCGATTATATATTGTTCCGCTACGAAATGTGAGATTCTGTTGTTGTTTTCTTTTTTTTCTTCTACCTCTTTCTTCTTTGAACCCGAAGACTCGTATATTTGTTCCACTTTGGGCTGAATTGTTATGGAGTTTTGCCAGCTCAAAGGGGTACGGATTTGCGGGCCTTTACAATATACTTGATATAATGTGGTTATATTAATTAATTTAATTAAATATATATATATATATATATAATAGAAAATCCATAAATGGCATATTTTGTGATAGTAGTTACAAAGTGTTGTAACCATGAGTAATTTATCACAATGAAACAAATATACCATTTTAAATGATCCTAATCAAGATGCATCGATACTTAATATCGGTGTATCCATTGGGACTAGAGTATATAGAGCTCTCCAAATGTTGGGCAGTGTATTACTCATGACTACTGGGGGCATTTAGAGGTTGCGTACATATAGTTATCGAATAATTATGGAACGACTCACTCGATAGTTTTCCATTGATTAATATAACTAAGGTCAAATAGAAAATATCGATGTGATTAATTTACATAGTTCTTTTGACTTAAGAATACTGTATATTTTCAATGTGGAAGCTCCGCTTTAATTATAGTCAAATTATGGCACGATGTCCATCAAGTGACTATAGTTTGGTCGAGTGGAAGTATTGGAAGTAAAACACTATTCAAGAGAGGATTCGTCTCCTTTGTTATATGGGGTTAGTATCATGATCAACTTAAGTCAAAATCTCTGGCCAGAGTAGTTCGGTTGATAATAATTGTTATTATTGAATCAAGGTCATTGTGTTTGGATTGTAGAGTTGAATATGGATGATATTGGAATTTTGACCATAACCAAATTCAATAAGTTCAAAGTGATGTAGTTTTGACGAAGAGAATTGGCGTAAATAATTGTCACAAAAGGTTAATGCTTCATAAGGTGAAATTGGATTTTACCAAATTATAGTAAGTGATAAATTTGGCCATAATGTCACATCACATGTTACGTGACATGTGAACGTTGACATTTGAATAGTTCAATGTTGATTGCTGACCGAATTTACACCCAAGAGTCACACAACCGAAATAATTAATTCTCTTTAGACCAAACAATTTAATTGATTTATAATTGTTATAAATTAATTATAATTTATGAAATATTAATTATGAAATTTGAATATGATATGAGAAATAAATTTATTGCATATATTTATAATAGTTGTAAATATATTGGTTGATACCAGATATCGATAAGAAATTGAGTTAAATATGATTGTACACATTTAATTTGGGTTAAATGGGCTAACAACCCATTAAATTATGGAGTTGTGCATTGGTTATGGCTAGGGCTAGAGGTGGGATGAACAAATGGTTAGGTTTTGATATGTGTGGTTAAGATCTACTGGTTTGCTCTCTTATCTTACCATATAAATAAACGATCTCAAAACCCTAATTTGTATAAAAAAAATCTTTTTGTTCATTTTTGAGCCACCACCCTCTTTCCTATTTCATGGCTGAGATCCTCTTCTAATTCAATCCTAAAATTCTCATATCAAATTCAAATCAAAACTAAAAGATATTTGATAGTAATTGGTCGTAGATTCCAGATCAGCAATCTGAAGAATCAAAATTTTTCAAAAGAAGGGAATTGATTGTTCAAGGTGGACTTTAGGGCATCTAATTTGTGTAAATTTGATTTTTTAATCATATTATTGTGCTTCCATAATTTGTTAATTATATGAACATATGTGTATAATTAGATTGCTATTTTGTTTGTTAGGTGAGATTTTTGTATGTATTTACGTTGTCACAATGGAGATTGGATATGTGTATAATAATTAAAGATCTATTCCATGATTATGTTTGTGATCTGAAATTAAGCATTAAAATTAAATTTAAGTTTGAAATTATTTATGTTTATACATATTGATCATATGTGTAAATCTTATATGTTAATCTTTTGTGTTAAATCTTCGCATACAATTTGAATTAAGAGATATGTTTTATTATACGTGGTATATATAGATTTTAATTTTTGTAAATGTTTATTTGTGTTTATTATGAATTATAAGTGTATAATTTTTATTTATTTATATATTTTGTTAATTTTAATTTTTAATGACTATATGAACCATTAAATTTATATATAATAATAAATGTTTCTTGACTTCAGTCTAATATTTTCTAAAATTCATCCTTCTTGTTAGAAGCCTACAGGAAAATTTTAGATTTTTTGAACTTAAAATAATAATTTAAAAAATTAATTTTATTATGGACCTAAAAAAATTAATTGAATAAAAATATCATTTTAATTTACAAAATTATGAAAAATTTTCCTAATACAAAAATAAATTATAGAAACATCAGAAAAAGTTTAAGATTTTATAACTTAATTTTATATTTTTAATAATGAATATGATATCGGTTCTACAATAAATTATATATTTAAAATATTATTTTAATTGAGAAAATTTCATAAATTTTTCTTAAGACAAAAATGTGTTTTTAGATTTTCTAAAATTATAAAATTTATAATTTTGTCATATGGTTATTTTATGATAATTTATTATGAAAAAATCCATTTTATTCAATATATAAAATATATATGTATATTAGATAATAATATCTTTGGAATTCCTGATCTAGTACATTTTCTAACTGGCAATTGTAAATAAAAGCAATTTTTTTGTATATATATATTTATTGTTATTTATGGTTCAATATATTGTCATATACATAAATAAATATTTTCGTGACGACCCGGAATTTATGCATTTGAAATCGAAATATTTAATTGATTTTAAATATTTAAAAGTTAATTTTTAACTTGAATTCAAATATTATTATTATTTAGCAATTAAGTTATTAGATTTAATAAACTGAAATTGGGTAATTTAATTATTAGATTAAATAATTTGAAGTTAGGTAAATTGTTGAATATGGAGTTTTAAGCCTGTTAGAAATAATTTGAAGGCTTGTAAAATGTATATTGATAGTGCTGAGGATAATGGAAGTTTCAAAATTGAATTTAACAGTGATTTGTTCAGTTTTGAAATTTTATCGTTTAAATTGATATTTAAAAATAGCCTTCCCAGGCACAGTCTTGGAATTCGACGAAACTAGTTCCATTAGATCCGTAATATTGTATTATTATCGGATTTCAATTTTCGTAGCATTTGGAGTTGTTGTGTGAGCGTACGATATATAAACGCGCTGAATTTACATCGAAAATTAAATATAATAACTGGGCTCAAGAAAGCTATCTTCTCCATACGATCGAATTAGGATTCGAAACCTTTTCCATTGTGTTCGGAATAGGTGTATAGCATTATAAATGCCTAGCGGCATGTCTCGATTGGAGGTCAGAATTTTAATTGTTCAACATGGGATATTTGAAATTAAATAATATTATAACGGGTCAAGTCAACCTTAGCCTAGCGTATAACCGAAGCCATCTCACTTTGTTAAAACGCCAATACCTTATCCATTCTACCCTTACCTTCCACAGTAATTCAAATCAAAAACTAACGAGAGAAAAAATGGCCGCTGTTAAATCGCGGTTCTCTTTCGCTTCCACCCTCGGCTTACCCCTAAAAGTCTCCTCAGATCTCAGCAATCAAATTCGTGTTCAAAAAAAAGAAAAGAAAAGGGGGGCTGCTGTTTCTTCTTTCGCACCTATTTCTCTCGTTCTTTTTTCCCAAAAATCAAAATTTACTCTCAGTAAAATCGAAAAAAAATTCGATTCAAGCTTAGGGCCGAGGCATGGAGGGGGAGTTCGATCGACTTGGGTACGGGAAGGGGCATACCGACACGCGACTGTGGCATGGACGTTTCAGCGGAAAGTGAGTCGAGCTTGTAGAGGCAAAGGCGACCTGATTTGTTGCGTCTTGGTGAGGCTATGCATAGTGACAGCACCCGTGAGTTAGTGGGAAGTCGTGCTTGTAATCTTGGCAGCGACGTTGAATTGAATTGTTGAAGTGAGCAGGGGCATCGCGATGATGCTACTTTTCTGTTCGATTTCTCTGGCCGTGTTCGAGCTATGAGGTATTGCAGTTCTCGTTTTTAATTTGATATATATACATCGATCAATAGATATATTATGTGTATACAGGCAGATAAAAGAAATCTTAAAAGCCAAATTTCTGTTTTACAGAAATAAAAATAAAAATGTATGTACGTATTAAAGAAAGAAAATTTACAGTAAAGAAAAAAAATGTTACGGCAAAGTATAAACATTTCTGTTTTAAATTTAATACGTATATGAAGTTTTGGGAAAAATTATAGAAAATGTTAAAATGTTTAAAGTTCATGAAAAATTAGAATTTTATAAAAAAAACAAAAAAAACTATGTAGATTATTTAGTATATGTAGTTGGAAACGAAAATAAATAAATAAATATACATATTTTAATTTACCAAATTTATTTTAAAAATAATGGATTAGATGATTAATTTGTTTTAGTTACTAAAAATTATTTATTATAGGAAGATTAGCTTAATATTTTAGTTAATTAAATTAAATTTATCAAATGGAAATTAATTATTCAATTTGTTTGAATATTAATAAAATCATCTAATATTTATTCAAGGTCAAAATCCGAAAGGGAACAAGCTAGATTGGATTAGACTACATATTCAAAATCAAAGGTGAGTTAATCTCACTCATCTGGGTTAAATTAGATTTAAATGACTAAATTTAAATAATTGGTTGAATGATTGAATTGATTTGATGTGGTATATTATATATAGTAGTATATAGTATATATTGGATGACTGATTTCCCGCATTATATAGCGGATGAGACCCTATGCGCCGCATAATAGTGGATGATATTATATTTAAAACCCAAATACCGCGATATTCCACTCGAAATGGAATTGGTATTGTGATAAAATCTGTGGATGCAGGAAAACAGGTTGGAGGGATCCAGGTGGATTCCTTAAAATTATTTAGATTGTTCAATATTCTGTGTTATGAATATTTTATATTCTGTGATGAATTATATTGATAATTGGAAATGTTAGATGCTGGTTTGATTGAATATGTTTGGATATACTAAGTTATCAAAGATATAAATTGGATTGTTGAAAAGAAAATAAAGAGAGAATCTTTAAGTAAAGTAATCATAGAAAATTTGAATAAATTTAATAATGAATTTGAAAAAGTAAAAGTGATTTTTAAAATTTTAATAAATGAATTCCGTGTATGGAAAAGGGATTTTGAATAAACAGGAAGATAATGAATTTTAAACTTAAGTGTTATTATTTTAAAGAATAAAGCATTTATTTTAAATTCAAGATTTAAATTATTGAAAAATAAATAAATAAAGAAGGAATTTGGGAAAAAATATGAAAATGGTGTTTTCAGTTAAAAATTTTAAATCATAATTAAGGAATAAAGGCTGAAATCAATGGATTTTGAAATGAACTGAGTAAGTAAAGAAATTTATTTCAAATGTAGTAAATTAGGAGTCAATTTGGAAGATCTAAGATTTTGGAATCGGAATTTAAAAGGGGAGTTGAAACTAAGAAATTTATAAACTGGGTTTATAAAAGTGAAGTAATATATCAGCGGATATTTGAAAGAATAAATTCACGATGGGAATTTATTAAAGGAACAGGAAATTTGTTTAAAAATGAATAGTGATTTATTTTCAAAAAGATGTGAAAGAAAAGCGTATTTCCCTGGATAGCCAAGTATGTTGTCAAAACAAATTTAAAGTGCAACAACCCAACTCCCAAACTCCAGGAAGTCGCATCGCTAATAAGAAAGAAAGTGATAGAAAGAGAATAGAAAGAAGAGAAGAAAGAAACAACACATCAGAATCTAACAGCGGAACGAATAAATTATATTAATAACATAAATATAACATAGTTTACAACAAATATCAAAGTTACACAGATATACAACACATACTAGACAGTTATAAACACCTGTCTAGTTATACAACTCAATACAACAACTTAGAGAACACTACACAGCGGAATCTATATATAGCTACACGTAGAAGCCTCCTGCTCCATTGATCCTCTATAGTTCGTCAAAGCCAGTCTAAAATCCTAACCTGAATTCCCATGGCAACTCATAAAAATTTGAGTACCCAAGAGTTAAAGAAAAACAGAAATAACTCCGGGTCAGACATGGGTCTGGTGTGAGTAACAGGTTAAAGTTGCTTAACTTTCAAAAACCCTTTTGAAAAGAAAGGTATCACGTAAGACTTCCCAAACATAAACATGGAAAAGTTTTTACCTTACGCTAACCAAAACATTTGATAGGAAATCCGATGATATTATAATAGTGTCTAGGGTTTTCAAATAAATAAGAAATAGCCGAAATTGTTACATTCATTAAATTCCAGCTACTAGCCACAAAAGTGGGTAATACAATCAAAACCGTTAGCACTTATTGGATTTTGGATTCCATACAATGGCAGGGCTACTGGGGTACCGCCCGTCACAGTACGTGGCCTAGATCACCGTACCGAGGAGTCACCCTAACTCCCCTGCAACACGAGGCCGGGCACATTCCTTACTGAATAGTTCCGAACAAGACAACCCCGCAGTTGGTGCGCACTAACAACGGCCCACTAAGCCGAATAAAAAGGGACCTCTAGACAGGGGAAAATCTTGCTCTCAAGTGGGGGCTACCCATGAAGCCTTGCTGCACCTCCCCTGTTTTAGCCATTCCCGGTTGATGAGGCTTGAGGCTACGATTACCTTTAGAGGACACATCTCTTAGAATGCTCATCGTCCACCTGACGATGTTCTGGAAGCATTCAATCCATACAAGTTCGTTCCGGGTTCGAACGAAACCGAAGGCATTATCTTGTTGCACTCGTTTTGGAATCACCCTCTGAGTTAACGACGATAACCCTTGCACTCTGAATCTCCATCTCGAATCTATAAGTACTATTCCGTCAAACTCATTACGGAATCATCCACAGAGTTATACTGACGTATAGCCCTTACACCTCGAGTCTTCACAAAGCTCCACTTAGATTCATGACCTAACGTTATTTGGAATCGATGTGGTTTTCGGATATCCAAATATGGAAACCCGATCCCGGTCTCATCGAAAACCAAAGCGTGTCTTTTGGGGTCCAAGTTGTTTTAAAGTTTTCAAAACAATTCAATTACAGTATCTATATACGCACAGATAGATAATTCATAAATCATAATTGATAATATACCATTATCACATAACAGGTAATCTACACTATCAATATCAGATAGATATACCATATATCACCATCACAATAGATAACCTATGTTATCATCCAATACAATCAAACATCCATACCACACAATATTATTTATCTCATTACTGAGATCACAAAGCATCCAAGTCAATCAATGACATCCATTCATACATAAGCAAATGATTTACTCATCATTATATAATTAATTTAAAATGAATTAAATTAACTGTCTTCAACTCTAATTAATTTAAAATGAATTAAATTAATTACCCCATCTTTAATTAATTTAAAATAAATTAAATTAATTACTTCATCAAATTATAATTTGCTTACTCAACCATTTAATTGATTACAATCAATTAATCAATCATAAATTACTTTAATTAATCACTGTTGATTAATTACTCTTAATTACATTCAAGAAATTATCCTTAATTGATTTCACAAATTAATTATCCTCAAACAAAACACTAATTAACCTTTAATTACTCCAATTAATTAATTAATCATAATTAATCCTTAATTAATCATAATTAATCCTTAATTAATAAATTAATTAATTATCTTTAATTACTTATCATTGATTAATTAATCATAATTAATCATCTTTAATTACATCATTAATTAAAATAATTAATGATCCTTAATTAGTTCTTAAATTAATTATCCTAACTAATTAACTAACTTAATTACTATATTAAACCAAATTAATTATCCTTAAATTAATTTCTTAATTAATTATTTGATTAATTACTAAATAATTAATCCAAATTATTTCATACTTAAACATCTCCACTTAATTACAATCATGTAATTATTAATTAATTACTTAACTAAGTAATTTCCAAAACTTTAATTACATAAAGTAATTATTTATAAAACTCAAGTGTTTATAATTAATTAAACTTAATTAATTAAATTAAACAACCTCATTAAATTAAATTAATTACATTAAGTAATTAACTCCTTAATTACTTCATTAAGTAATTATACTCATATCATTCATAAATGATTATTATTAAATTAATTAATCTAATTAGTTATAAAAATTAACTACATTAATTAATTGTTAAATAATCCTGGTTAATGACCTTCATCAACCATTCTTTAATTATTTTATAAAGTAATTAACTTAAATTAATTACAATTTAAATTATCTTTAGTCATTCATTAATTAAAGTTAATTATTAAATTAGTTAACCTTAATTTAAAACTTAATTACATAATTAATATTCAATTATAATTAATTAATAATTTAATTAATGATCTTAATTCCAAATTGATTAATCATTAATCAATTATTAATTTCAAATTTAATTAATGAATTAAATTAATTAATCTTAATTACCCTATTAATTTATTCTAAAACATAAATCTTAATCAAATTTTCAAAACATAACTTAATTATGTTTAAAACAATTTGATTTAAAACAAAGTACTTAAGAAATTTCGTTTTAAATTTCAATTTAAATCAAGCTTAAAATAGAATAATTTAAAAACCTATCAAAGTTTTAAATAATTTAAAACTTATTTAAATTTCAGGACAAAACAAAAGTTTTTTAATGAAATCATAAAATTTGAAGTTAATTTCATTTCAATGTTTTAGAAATTTCAACTCTTTCTTAATTTAAACTTTCAATTTAAATCTTCTTTAAATTTAAACTGAACTCTTTTTAAACTTCGAATTTCCATATTTAAAATCACTCTGTAAATCCTTACTCACATTTTTAAAAATCTCATTATTAAAAATGTTTAAACTATTTACCAACAAATAGTTAATTTAAATTAAATTCCTGAAACTTTTATTTCATAAAATAAAACTGGAATTTGAATTCAAATCAAAAATACAAACTTGAATTTGATTTTAAACTTAAACTTTTCTTTAAACCTAAACTACAGATTCTAAAAGTTTAAAACCCAGATTTTTTTAAACAGTTTCTGTAACCTGGAAATTACAGAGCACAACCCGACTCTTCCCTAATTTTACTTCGAGTCTACAGCTGCCTTACTTCGAGTTTCCTACAAACTTGCTTCGAGCAAATTCAAATATCTCCCCTGAAACAATCCCAAACCCAACAATTGCCAGAAAACATGTCGCCGTGCATATGCACGGCGACCACCGCCCCTTCTCATCATCCTAGATGATCCAACCCCTTCCAGTAACCCACCACTACTCTAACACAATCGCCAGATCAAACATTTAAACAAGAATTCACCATTTAGCTCTAAAACCCAAACCTGATAATATAAATCAGGTTACTGACCAACCCTGTCAACGGCAATTTCTTGCCACTCCGATCATCTTGATATCCTCCGCTCCGGCCTTTAGCTCCTTCACCCATCAGCTACACATTCACCTATTATCTCCCCACTCGATCCATCCTACATCTCACACTGACTAAAAATTCAAACCCACTTTAAACTAGGGTTACAGAAAAGATCTTGCCACCACTGACTCCTCGATGGAAAGCATCAACATCTAGTATTTTTCCTATCAACTACGATCAATCCTTCATCATTACGCAAAGTTCCAACCTCTCCGAACACTTGGATCACCAACATATCACAGGTTTCTGTTTCCTGTTCAAACAAGAACTGTACACTCATTCCCAACTTAAAAATCCTGATTTTAATTTTAAAATTCATGTTTTAAGGTGCTATTTCAGATCCTAACTCTGAAACAATAAATTGTGATATTCGAGTTTTCACTTATTTTTTTTAAACCTGATCAGTAAATTGGGTTTCTAGAGGAAATACAAGTTATTTTAACTTAAGTAAATTTCTAAACTAAATTTTATGATTAGACAAACAGGTTTGATTTAAATCTCAAGTTTAATCAGAGATTAAATTAAATGATTTTGATTTTTAAATCAAAACTTTGAACCTGTGAACTACAAAACAGAGAAGACTCAGGTAATACAAGCATGCATACCAAACATTCAGAGAAACAACCATATAAATACACAACCATACATATGAATGTACTTAATACAATATTTAACACAGAGATTAGCATGAAACCATTATTCATACTTAAGTTTAAAAGAGAATGTGATGTTACTCACCATTTGATGAATGCAGACCCCCTGTTTTTTTTCTTCTTTTAAATTTGCAGAAAACACAAAAATGCAGGCTTGCTTCCTCTGTTGTTTTTAATCTGAGTTGAATTTGAAAGCTCATGATCCAAACTCTAATTGCTTGCATGCAGAAAAAGATGCTATTGCCAATTTCCCAAATGCATGCTATGATCCCCAGTTTAACAGAATGCAGAAAAAAAAGAACAGTGCAGTCTTAATTTGATTTTGAGGAAGTGTAGATTGATATTTGAATTTAAAGCAGATGGGTTTGATTGTTGAAGAAGAGGAATATGCAGATTTGAAACTTGCAGACTTATTTTGAAATTTGAATGAAGGTGGATTTGATTTGAAGAGGTGGAGTATACAGGTTTGAGTTTTAGAATATGCAGATTTTAGGATTTTAATGAATTTATGAATGCAGATTTGTGGATTCTTTTAGGAAATGCAGATTTAGTTGATTTTGATTCAAGAAGTTTGAATATTTTCTTTTGATTAAGGAAGAATGAAAATGTAATATGAAATGAAGATGCATACTAAACTCAATGTATTTTCAAATTTAATAAAAGAAAAGAAAATTAAAATTAAAATTAACACATGCCAAATGGTTATGCTAATTTTTAAACGCATGTCAATTTGAATGCATATTAATTTAACACTTGTTTTCTCTTTAAGATAATTAGTATTTAAATTACAAATTAGTGTGTGTTAGCTTAAATTAAGTTGTTAGTTTATATTTAAAATATGTGTATGAATTTATAAATGAAAACAAACCATGTTTACAAAACTTACACAAATAAAAATTAAAACAATTAAACAATTTAAAATTTATACTTTTAAATTTAAATTCAAAATAAATTCAAGAATCAAACAATTTCAAATTAAGTTATAAATAAAAATTCAATTTGAACTAAAAACTACAAATCTTATTCAAAATTTATTTATAAAGTCAATACAATATTAACATTGCTTTTATAAATCTCTTTTTATTAAATTAAAATCATTTTACAAGAAATTATACTTTTATTAAATAAATATTCCATTTTATTAAGTCTCAAAACCTTTTTGTTGAATTTATTCTAAATTTAAAACTCAGTCTAATTTAATTTAAACATTTAATATTTTTCTTATCAATTTTTAAAATCATATTTTTATTTATGAAATAGTTTTTAAAAACTAAATACTAATTAAAATCAAAATTTCCAATTTATAATGTAAATTTTCGAATTTTAAAACATGATTCATTTATTAAATTTAAACCAAAATCATTTATTTAACTTTGAAAAGCTTAAATATTAAATAATTTTTTTTCCTAAATCACTACAAATATTAAACTAGAAAATATGCTTTATTTATTAAAATTAAAACAAAACCAATTTATTTAAAATATAAACCAAATATTTATTTATAAGTAGAAACTAATTTATATCATTTAAAAGATAAAATAACCAATTTAAATATTTATTGAAGATGATTATTAAATTTATTTGAATAATTATTAACAGATTATCAATATTAATTTAATTTTAACTACAGATTATTAAATTGATATTGTTAAAAATTCCGGGATATTACAATCCTTCCCCCTTAAAAGAATTTCGTCCTCGAAATTTAAAACAAAGGTAATTTAATAATCTTATTAAATTTTAATTTTAATTTTAAACACAATCATATATCAAACATATGCTAACAACCAAAAAAAACCAATCAAACAAATCTATCCAAACAAATTCTGGATAAAATTTTATCGAGTTTCCCTAAGTGTGTATATATATATATACCGGGTTACTCGCTCTAGAGAATCCAAACAAACAATACTATGAAGCTATAAAGCTCCAATACAACTATATCTATAACATTAGACAAGATATCAGACTACAAACGAGTCTGACTCAGCAACCAAAACTCTAGAACTGCTGGTTCCACAACCAGAGATAGATCATACACGTACTCCCTCAGAGATACGTGAAACTCATCGAATCCCAGTTATCCAAACTGGCAATTCCATCCTGTAGATCAATCACTTATTCTCTAAAATACAGAAAAGATCCAAAACACTTCAGAGCTAACTTCTCAAACTTACCCAATCTTATAGCTCACTTTTGATCGGAGAAAACTTATCCAAAATTATCTCCGACTTCAGAGTCCAAATCCCTTCGATTCTCATCCATAAAATCTCTTCAGACAATCCTGGGCTGCCCACAACCTTACTGATCAGCTCAACCCTCGCTGATGCTTCTAGAAACAAACAAGACCAACAACTCAACAAAATGATCTCCTCAAGATCAACCAAAATCAAGAACTCAAACTCAACTCTTCAACATCAGAAGACAACAACTTCTCCTATCCGGGAAAAGAAAATCAGATACACTTCCAAACTACTTCCGTTGCTCAACTCTGATCCAAGTAGAAGGAAATGATGAAGAAGAACGCAAGCACAAACATGACATCACATCCCAGAGATATGATTCAACTAATCCATAATTTTTTTTCAGAAGCTCCTCCAAAACTCCGAGCTGCTACACCAACTCAAACTCTTTGAAACCATTCTACTATAAAGCTGAACTACCGGTTCCACTCCTGTAATTCCAATCGATAAGAAAGCT
Organism: Allium cepa; assembly: GCA_030765085.1. Taxonomy (NCBI): domain Eukaryota; kingdom Viridiplantae; phylum Streptophyta; class Magnoliopsida; order Asparagales; family Amaryllidaceae; genus Allium; species Allium cepa. The sequence continues at coordinate 30,988,543 of CM060938.1, read as the reverse complement.
CAAACTTCAGATGCGAACCAAACTCTAACTTCCTGAAGACATCCAGAAAAACTCATATAACCCAAGAGAACACTTAAACAATCGCAAGTCACTTTTGCGATCTATCAAACCAAATTCAAGAAAAACTGTTCTCCCTTAACCAAATAGATCAGCTTAAACTTAATTAGCCAACCCATCGAAGAAACAGGTCCACTTAACTGCTTCTGAACTCCACTCCAGAAAAACTGCTAAGCCAAAAGATCTCTTCCAAGCACTGAGAACACTCCAACCGCACTGCTGCCACAGATGCCAAAGAATTCCAAAATAAAGCTCTTCGAGAACCTCGGATTTCAAATCAACAAAAACACCAGCTGAATACAGTCACAACACTGAGGCAGACTCACCTCCTTAACTTGTTCCAAAGAAAACATCTTCGGGAACATCCATAGTCACTGCATCTCATCACACAGCTACTACTTCCTGAGGTATCAAAATACCATCACTTACTCACTTCTACCCAACCAACAGATCCAAATCCTCAAAAAAATCCGCTCACACGAGCGCAATCAAACTTACACTTCAAAGATGAACTCCGAACCTTAACAGGTTTCCTTCAGAGATCAAATGAAATCCTTACTCCAAACTACAAAGATTACTCGAGACAGTATTACGTCAACAGTCTCGACAAATACACTTCCAACCTCAAACATTCAAACTCCAACCAATGGTAGTCGTGTTACACACACTACTACCCCATCTACCTTTATAAACTATATTGGTAAACCTGAACAGGTAACCCAACAGATAGGTAGAAATAGATAAATATATATAAAATTACAAATACGCTCTCTCAAGATAGACAACACTCTAGAGCCTAGGTATTCACTCAACCTAATGCTCTGATACCACTGCAACGACCCAACTCCCAAACTCCAGGAAGTCGCATCACTAATAAGAAAGAAAGGGATAGAAAGAGAATAGAAAGAAGAGAAGAAAGAAACAACACATCAGAATCTAACAGCGGAACGAATAAATTATATTAATAACATAAATATAACATAGTTTACAACAAATATCAGAGTTACACAGATATACAACACATACTAGACAGTTATAAACACATGTCTAGTTATACAACTCAATACAACAACTCAGAGAACACTACACAGCGGAATCTATATATAGCTACACGCAGAAGCCTCCTGCTCCATTACTCCTCCACAGTTCGTCAAAGCCAGTCTAAAATCCTAACCTGACTTCCCTTGGCTACTCGTAAAAATTTGAGTACCCAAGAGTTAAAGAAAAACAGAAATAACTCCGGGTCAGACATGGGTCTGGTGTGAGTAACAGGTTAAAGTTACTTAACTTTAAAAAACCCTTTTGAAAAGAAAGGTACCACGTAAGACTTCCCACACATAAACATGGAAAAGTTTTTACCTTACGCTAACCAAAACATTTGATAGGAAATCCGATGATATTATAATAGTGTCTAGAGTTTTCAAATAAATAAGAAATAGCCGAAATTGTTACATTCATTAAATTCCAGCTACTAGCCACAAAAGTGGGTAATACAATCAAAACCGTTAGCACTTATTGGATTTTGGATTCCATACATTGGCAGGGCTACTGGGGTACGGCCCGTCACAGTACGTGGCCTAGATCACCGTACCGAGGAGACACCCTAACTCCCCTGCAACACGAGGCCGGGCCCATTCCTTACTGAATAGTTCCGAACAAGACAACCCCGCAGTTGGTGCGCACTAACAACTGCCCACTAAGCCGAATAAAAAGGGACCTCTAGACAGGGGAAAATCTTGCTCTCAAGTGGGGGCTACCCACGAAGCCTTGCTGCACCTCCCCTGTTTTAGCCATTCGCGGTTGATGAGGCTTGAGGCTACGATTACCTTTAGAGGACACATCTCTTAGAATGCTCATCATCCACCTGACGATGTTCTGGAAGCATTCAATCCATACAAGTTCGTTCCGGGTTCGAACGAAACCGAAGGCATTATCTCGTTACACTCGTTTTGGAATCACCCTCTGAGTTAACGACGATAACCCTTGCACTCTGAATCTCCATCTCGAATCTATAAGTACTATTCCGTCAAACTCATTACGGAATCACCCACAGAGTTATACTGACGTATAGCCCTTACAACTCGAGTCTTCACAAAGCTCCACTTAGATTCATGACCTAATGTTATTTGGAATCGATGTGGTTTTCGGATATCCAAATATGGAAACCCGATCCCGGTCTCATCGAAAACCAAAGCGTGTCTTTTAGGGTCCAAGTTGTTTTAAAGTTTTCAAAACAATTCAATTACAGTATCTATATACACACAGATAGATAATTCATAAATCATAATTGATAATCTACCATTATCACATAACAGGTAATCTACATTATCAATATCAGATAGATATACCATATATCACTATCACAATAGATAACCTATGTTATCATCCAATACAATCAAACATCCATACCACACAATATTATTTATCTCATTACTGAGACCACAAAGCATCCAAGTCAATCAATGACATCCATTCGTACATAAGCAAATGATTTACTCATCATCATATAATTAATTTAAAATGAATTAAATTAACTATCTTCAACTCTAATTAATTTAAAATGAATTAAATTAATTACCCCATCTTTAATTAATTTAAAATAAATTAAATTAATTACTTCATCAAATTATAATTTGCTTACTCAACCATTTAATTGATTACAATCAATTAATCAATCATAAATTACTTTAATTAATCACTCTTGATTAATTACTCTTAATTACATTCAAGCAATTATCCTTAATTGATTTCACAAATTAATTATCCTCAAACAAAACAGTAATTAACCTTTAATTACTCCAATTAAATAATTAATCATAATTAATCCTTAATTAATAAATTAATTAATTACCTTTAATTACTTATCATTGATTAATTAATCATAATTAATCATCTTTAATTACATCATTAATTAAAATAATTAATGATCCTTAATTATTTCTTAAATTAATTATCCTAAGTAATTAACTAACTTAATTACTATATTAAACCAAATTAATTATCCTTAAATTAATTTCTTAGTTAATTATTTGGTTAATTACTAAATAATTAATCCAAATTATTTCATACTTAAACATCTCCACTTAATCACAATCATGTAATTATTAATTAATTACTTAACTAAGTAATTTCCAAAACTTTAATTACATAAAGTAATTATTTATAAAACTCAAGTGTTTATAATTAATTAAACTTAATTAATTAAATTAAACAACCTCATTAAATTAAATTAATTACATTAAGTAATTAACTCCTTAATTACTTCATTAAGTAATTATACTCATATCATTCATAAATGATTATTATTAAATTAATTAATCTAATTAATTATAAAAATTAACTACATTAATTAATTGTTAAATAATCCTGGTTAATGACCTTCATCAACCATTCTTTAATTATTTTATAAAGTAATTAACTTAAATTAATTACAATTTAAATTATCTTTAGTCATTCATTAATTAAAGTTAATTATTAAATTAATTAACCTTAATTTAAAACTTAATTACATAATTAATATTCATTTATATTTAATTAATAATTTAATTAATGATCTTAATTTCAAATTTATTAATCATTAATCAATTATTAATTCCAAATTTAATTAATGAATTAAATTAATTAATCTTAATTACCCTATTAATTAATTCTAAAACATAAATCTTCATCAAATTTTCAAAACATAACTTAATTATGTTTAAAACAATTTGATTTAAAACCAAGTACTTAAGAAATTTCCTTTTAAATTTCAATTTAAATCAAGCTTAAAATAGAGTAATTTAAAAACCTATCAAAGTTTTAAATAATTTAAAACTTATTTAAATTTCAGGACAAAACAAAAGTTTGTTAATGAAATCATAAAGTTTGAAGTTGATTTCATTTCAATGTTTTAGAAATTTCAACTCTTTCTTAATTTAAACTTTCAATTTAAATCTTCTTTAAATTTAAACTGAACTCATTTTTAAACTTAGAATTTCCAGATTTAAAATTACTCTGTAAATCCTTACTCACATTTTTAAAAATCTCATTATTAAAAATATTTAAACTATTTACCAACAAATAGTTAATTTAAATTAAATTCCTGAAACTTTTATTTTATAAAAAAAACTGGAATTTGAATTCAAATCAAAAATACAAACTTGAATTTGATTTTAAACTTAAACTTTTCTTTAAACCTAAACTACAGATTCTAAAAGTTTAAAACCCAGATTTTTTTAAATAGTTTCTGTTACATGGAAATTACAGAGCACAACCCGACTCTTCCCTAATTTTACTTCGAGTCTACAACTGCCTTACTTCGAGTTTCCTACAAACCTGCTTTGAGCAAATTCAAATATCTCCCCTGAAACAATCCCAAACCCAACAATTGCCAGAAAACATGTCGCCGTGCATATGCACGGCGACAACCGCCCCTTCTCATCATCCTAGATGATCCAACCCCTTCCAGTAACCCACCACTACTCTAACACAATCGCCAGATCAAACATTTAAACAAGAATTAACCATTTAGCTCTAAAACCCAAACCTGATAATATAAATCAGGTTACTGACCAACCCTTTCAACGACAATTTCTTGCCACTCCGATCATCTTGATATCCTCCTCTCCGGCCTCGAGCTCCTTCACCCATCAGCTACACAATCACCAATTATCTCCCCACTCGATCCATCCTACATCTCACACTGACTAAAAACTCAAACCCACTTCAAACTAGGGTTGCAGAAAAGATCTTGCCACCACTGACTCCTCGATGGAAAGCATCAACATTTAGTATTTTTCCTATCAACTACGATCAATCCTTCATCATTACCCAAAGTTCCAACCTCTCCGAACATTTGGATCACCAGCAAATCACACGTTTCTGTTTCCAGTTCAAACAAGAACTGTACACTCATTCCCAACTTAAAAATCCTGATTTTAATTTTAAAATTCATGTTTTAAGGGGCTATTTCAGATCCTAACTCTGAAACAATAAATTGTGATATTCGAATTTTCACTTATTTTTTTAAACCTGATCAGTAAATTTAGTTTCTAGAGGAAATACAATTTATTTTAATTTAAGTAAATTTCTAAACTAAATTTTATGATTAGACAAACAGGTTTGATTTAAATCTCAAGTTTAATCAGAGATTAAATTAAATGATTTTGATTTTTAAATCAAAACATTGAACCGGTGAACTACAAAACAGAGAAGACTCAGGTAATACAAGCATGCATACCAAACATTCAGAGATACAACCATATAAATACACAACCATACATATGAATGTACTTAATATAATATTTAACACAGAGATTAGCATGCAACCATTATTCATACTTAAGTTTAAAAGAGAATGTGATGTTACTCACCATTTGATGAATGCAGACCCCCTGTTTTTTTCTTCTTTTAAATTTGCAGAAAAAACAAAAATGCAGGCTTGCTTCCTCTGTTGTTTTTAATCTGAGTTGAATTTGAAAGCTCATGATCCAAACTCTAATTGCTTGCATGCAGAAAAAGATGCTATTGCCAATTTCCCAAATGCATGCTATGATCCCCAGTTTAACAGAATGCAGAAAAAAAAAGAACAGTGCAGTCTTAATTTGATTTCGAGGAAGTGTAGATTGATATTTGAATTTAAAGCAGATGGGTTTGATTGTTGAAGAAGAGGAATATGCAGATTTGAAACTTGTAGACTTCTTTTGAAATTTGAATGAAGGTGGATTTGATTTGAAGAGGTGGAGTATACATGTTTGAATTTTAGAATATGAAGATTTTAGGATTTTAATGAATTTATGAATGCAGATTTGTGGATTCTTTTAGGAAATGAAAATTTAGTTGATTTTGATTCAAGAAGTTTGAAGATTTTCTTTTGATTAAGGAAGAATGAAAATGTAATATGAAATGAAGATGCATACTAAACTCAATGTATTTTCAGATTTAATAAAATAAAAGAAACTTAAAATTAAAATTAACACTTGTCAAATGGTTATGGTAATTTTTAAACGCATGTCAATTTGAATGCATATGAATTTAACACTTGTTTTCTCTTCAAGATAATTAGTATTTAAATTTACAAATTAGTGTGTGTTAGCTTAAATTAAGTTGTTAGTTTATATCTAGAATATGTGTATGCATTTACAAATGAAAACAAACCATGTTTACAAAACTTACACAAATAAAAATTAAATCAATTAAACAATTTAAAATTTATACTTTTAAATTTAAATTCAAACTAAATTCAAGAATCAAACAATTTCAAGTTAAGTTGTAAATAAAAATTCAATTTGAACTAAAAACTACAAATCTTATTCAAAATTTATTTACAAAGTCAATACAATATTAATATTGCTTTTATAAATCTCTTTTTATTAAATTAAAATCATTTTACAAGAAATTATACTTTTATTAAATAAATATTCCATTTTATTAAGTCTCAAAACCTTTTTGTTGAATTTATTCTAAATTTAAAACTCAGCCTAATTTAATTTAAACATTTAATATTTTTCTTATCAATTTTTAAAATCATATTTTTATTTATGAAATAGTTTTTTAAAAACTCAATACTAATTAAAATCAAAATTTCCAATTTATAATGTAAATATTAGAATTTTAAAACATGATTCATTTATTAAATTTAAACCAAAATCATTTATTTAACTTTGAAAAGCTTAAATATTAAATAAAACAAATTTTCCTAAATTACTACAAATATTAAACTAGAAAATATGCTTTATTTATTAAAATTAAAACAAAACCAATTTATTTAAAATATAAACCAAATATTTATTTATAAATAGAAATTAATTTATATCATTTAAAAGATAAAATAACCAATTTAAATATTTATTGAAGATGATTATTAAATTTATTTGGATAATTATTAACAGATTATCAATATCAATTTAATTTTAACTACAGATTATAAATTGATATTGTTAAAAATTCCGGGATATTAGATAAAGGTATAAGTTAAAAGTTTTAAGTTGTTTGAAAGTATGTTATATAAAACTTATTATTTCTAATTGTTTAAATTCCAAAGCAAGTATTTTTCAAATCTATTATAGTAGTAATTATTTAAAGATGACTTGGTATTTTGTTTTTAAAAGAGAAAATCTAGTTTTATATTTTATAAAGTAACCTCGTTTTCAAATATTCCTATAGTATATATTTTTAATAAAGTATTGAAGTAGTTTTTAATTTAAATTTTTTAAAGGATATTTTAAACTAAAGTGTGTTTAAAAATTATTTTAAAAATCTAAAGATTTGTACTTGGTGATTCAGTGGAAATAGAAATTATTTGGGAAATGTATCCGTTAGAGGAAAATGGTTTGAAAACTGTTTTCAAAGTGTTGAAAACAGAAATATATCTCATGAAGATATTTTAAGATTATTAAATAATTTGGGAAAAATTATTTATGTTTGATGGATGTTTGTGAATATTAATTGACAGTTAAATCACCGACTATCAATATTGGCCAACGCGCTGATCGTTTCGAAGAGACCGGGATCGAGATTAATTTCTTGAAAACCAGTTCAATTCGGTTTGTACGTTTTCGTGTGGAAAACAAGAGTTCGGAGTCGAAGATGGAGCAGTGAAGTGCAAGGGCTAGTCGCTACTAATCCTGAGGATGATTCCAAAATGGATGTAGTAGGAGTAGTGCATTCAGATCCGTTCGAATCAGGGACGGAATTGTATGGATGAATGCTTTCAGAACCTCGTCAGGTGGACGATGAGCATTCTAAGTGAAACGTTCTAAAAGGTAACGCTTAGCCTAAAGCCTCATCAACCGGGAATGACTGAAAATCAGGGGTTATGCAGCAAGGCTAGGTGGGTAGCGCCCATTAGGGTGAGGTCATCCCTGTCTAGATGTCGCTTTTTATTCGGCTTAGTGGTGCGGTTGCTGATCCCAACCGTGGGGTGATCTTACTTAGGATTATTCAGTAAGGGATAGTCCCGGTCTTGTGTTGCAGGGGGTCGGGAGTGATCCTCGGTATGGTGATCTAGGCCACGTACTATGACAGGTGGTACACCAGTGCCTAGTCATTAGTTGGAAATCCATTCTCCCTACGTGCCTTTTACGAGTTTTGTTTGTATAACCACTTTCTGGCTAGTAGCTGGAATTTGATCATGTAACAATTTCGGCTATTTGAATAAGTATTTGTAAATAGACCCTATTATAATATCAGAGGATTTTAATAAAAAGTTTTTTAGCTATCGTAAGGTAAAAACCCGACATGTTTATTTGTGGCGTGGTCTTACAGGATGCTTTTGTTTTCAGAAGAAATTTTGGAACTTTAATAATCAATTGAGTGTGGTTTTCTCATGCTGGTATTCCAGACTGACTCGGATGTTATTTAATTGTAATGCTCGGGTCAGACCGAGTATTATAGAATACAGGATATGATGCTGTGGAGCTCAGGAGACGAGCTAGATGGCGATACGTACTTCCGTACTTGATTATTATTCCGCTGTGTATTCAGTCTTGAGGACAAGTTCATATGACTGTCCAGTTGTATGTTATTGATGTTGTTGAACTCTGATGATGTATTCTGGTGATATAATGTATAAGCAGATATATTTGCTTTTGTGTAAAGATTAGTTATTATCTATTATATTTTATTCCGCTGCGATGGTTAATGTTGTTTTCTATTTTCTTCTTCTACCTCTTCTTCTTTAACCCAAATGGTTCGTATTTCCGTACATCTTGATTTGATTGATGGAGAATAGTGTCGACTCAACGGGTATGGATTTGCAGGTTGTTACAGTTGGTATCCGAGCCGAAGGTTAAGCGAGAACCTTAGCTCTGGTGGGGATTACTCAAATAGAGTCCGTAGTACTCTAGAATGAGTTTGAGCGTATTAATAACAATGAGCGCGTGTTTGTTAGTGGATATAAAAATGGTTTTATATTCTGTTGATTGATTTATTGAGTGGCATATGAACCTTCGTCGGCACAGTCTGTACAACTGTATCGAAGGGGTTTCTAAACACTTGAATAGAACAATTCGACACAGTATTGTTTTAAAGGTGGGTGAATGAAATAATTTTACCCAAAATATATTTTGATATAAAAGAATTTTTTTTAATTGTTATATAACTTGGATGTTTGGATGATAATATTTTAAACAAATACGATTGTAAAAATTGGAATGACTAGTATAATCAAATGGATAATTTGTATGAGCATAAATTACACAAATGAATTATAGTTAAAATTTGATTTAAATCAAATCTGTAAATTTATAATCCCGGAGATTTTGGAAGTGTTTTTCGAAATGTTTTGAAGATAAATAGTAGCATTATTATTTTGGAGGTATTTCTGAAAGAAAATTTGTTTTTAAATGGATTTTGAAAGTGATATGGCATTGAAATCACTTGGATGATTGGGAAATAATTCTGATGATGACGTCCGCATCATCAGTATTCATTTTCGAGTTTCTATGTGACGGATTGCTGCCAAATTGATTTGTTCAGAAGAACTAGCTTTGTTTTGATATTTAAAAGAAAATTGTTGGGAATAAAAAACCAGGATTGGTTTAAAAATTTGAGAAGTGTGATTTTGAGATATTAGTGAATTTCAAATGGTTTAGAAACAAAAGCCAGGTGTTAAAAATCTTGAAATCCTTATTTAAATAATTTAGAGATCATCAGGAGATAAGTTATAAACTTGTAAATGGTGAATGATTTTGATGAGGAATACGGGGATTGGATTTTGGAATTAAAATTAAAGGTGAAAGTTAAAAATGAGAATTTAATTTGGATTAATATTAAACTTTGAAATTTAACTGATGATTGGAAGAAATAAATTAGTAAATTTGAATGTGATTGGAATGGGAAAATATAAATTAAATTTGGATTGGGAGATAAATTGGATTGAAATTAATTGAAATAAACTGAAAATAAAATTTAGTTGTATTTGAATGAAGTTGGAATGAAATTGAATTTAATAGAAGGGAATTTAAATTGGAAATAGAGATGAACTTAAGTTGTTAACTTAAGTAAATTGTTAAATGGTTGTTGTCTAGATATATGAAATGGTTTTGAATGAAACTAGTTTGGTTAATAAAGTGAAAATGCTTAAATAAAATATGTTGGGGCTATGAATAAATGTATAATCCCGGTCTAAATGAAATACGAATATATTCGAGCCTAGAATGAATGAAAATGTGGAAGATCAATAAGGGTGTGACTTATAAAAATCTAAGGTGTTGTAATGAGCCAAAATAAATTGTTGCTGTTTTGAAAATTAAAAAGGAAGTCCAAATTTAATTGTAAATTGGAAGAGAGCTAATTGGATAATTAACTTTTAACATGGAAATGGGAATGTGCTTAATTATAAATGAATGGAAGTACAAAAATATAGGCGCATGACCTATGAAAATTTGAATAGTGAGATAAGAACCAAAATAAATTTGTTTGGTATTTCAGAATTAAATAAAAATCCAAACATGAATTATAAAATAAATTAAACTCGAGAAAATTAATAAAGTGATTTTTGAAGGTAAAAATCAAAATTTGAATTGGTTAAATGTAGGTTGAATTATGAGTTAGTAATGGAGTTGGAAATGAACTTGAGATAAATAAAAAAGAGTTGGATCAAAATGGTGATGGTTTGAATTACAAATAAAATTCAAGTGAGTAGAAATAAATTGAGAATGGGTTTGTATTAATAAAATAAATTCGAAAATGAATTAAGTAGGTAAATTAAAATTTTAAATTAGGGCGAATAAATGGGTTAATTGAATTAAATAATAAATGGATAAAGTCTGAGTGAATAAAAAAATTTAAATCAAAGTTTTAATTGGAATTGGGTTATCAGAAATGAACTTAAGTTATGAGGCGTATTAATTTGAAGTAAAATTTCTTAAGTCAATAAAGCTTGGTTTCGAGTAAGAATGGAAGACCATTAAATAAAAGTTTGGGTTGAATTTGTTTGGAAAATGGATATTAATATAAGCATCGAATGTGGTCAAGCTCAATGAAATAGTTTTAAAATGAAACCAATGCGGAGATGAAATGAAAATGCAAGTGTATGGGTTGTGAGTAATGTAGAATGGAATAGAATTAATATAAATTGAGTGGAATCAATTTTAAATGGTTATAAGCTTAAGTAATTGTTATTTGCATGAATAACATCAAATTTGCACAGAAAATTAGTCATTTTGTCATAAACGAAAGTAGATGTATTAACAAAGGTGAATAAAATTGATTTTTAAATCAATTGGAATAATATGGGTTTATTTAAAATTAAAAATGAATTGAATGTAAGCAAGTGGGTTGTAAACCATTCAAATTGAATGAAAATGGTATATGAATTAATTGAAAACAATTGAATTATTATTAAAACTATATAAATTTCTTACGGAAAGTGTTAGTGTGCATTGCGTTTAGAATTCATGTGTTTGACTATTGCAAATAAGTGAAATGTTGTTAAATATATGGCACTTACATGTTTGAATTGAGCAAGTCCAGGTACCGAGAAGCGTTTGGTTGGGATTTGGGCACGCTAACTACTAAATAAATAAGCCGCTTGCTTAAATGCTAAATAAAGGTACGCCTACGCAATAAATATAGGAAATATGAACTGTTTTTGTTTTTCGACCGGGTGGGTCGATGTATATATATTTATATCTCTTGTCAAATTGCAAAAGCTCCTCCGTACAAAGGAGACTCTGTCAAAAAGTTTCGAAAATTTTGGGAGTTAGAAAAAATTTTGAAAATTTTTGGGAATTTTTTTGTTAGCGACAAAACGACTTCAAATTGGAAATTGGAATAAATTAGTGGATGAAACTAATTTAAAATAATGATATGAATAGCTATAAATGGAAGATAAAATTCAATATTTAGAGTTAAAGATAAATTGAATTCATATGGCAATGGGAAAACTAATTTGAATAGAAGTAGATATGAAAACCTTTCTAAGGAAATGTATAAAATGATTTTAAAGACTATGATTGGATATTATTGCTAAGTAGGATATGTAGGTATTATAAGGGAAAGGAAAATTAATTTTGATTTTAGAAGATAAATTTGAATTGCTCAACAAAAAGGTATGTGTTTAAATTTCTGTATGAAATTTGATTGGGTTTTTGATCTAGCCACTTGGCCTTTTGCTTTCTTTTGGAATTTGGTAGCCCGTAGAGGCATTTTGTAGTTGTACCGAGCTAGCTGCGCAAATGAGACGCTGGCGAAATTTTTCGGAAATTTAGGGAGTTAGGAAAATTTTGAGAAAATTTTGATAATTCAAAATTTGGTTTTAAAGTCAAATTTGAATTGTTAAGTAAATTATATTATTGGGACTTATGGATAAGTTTGGAAAGTTAGGAAAAGGGTTAGTGTGTCTTTAATAAAAAGATTTTTTTGAGAATTCTTTGGAATTGTTTGGTTTTGTGAAAAAGTAAATGGATTTTGGACCATTCTTCTGAACTAGTAATTTCGGGGACGAAATTCTTTTAAGGGGGGAGGAATGTGACGACCCGGAATTTTAGGCATTTGAAATCGGAATATTTAATTGATTTTAAATATTTAAAAGTTAATTTTTAACTTGAATTCAAATATTATTATCATTTAGCAATTAAGTTATTAGATTTAATAAACTGAAATTGGGTAATTTAATTATTAGATTTAATAATTTGAAGTTAGGTAAATTGTTGAATCTGGAGTTTTAAGCCTGTTAAAAATAATTTGAAGGCTTGTAAAATGTATATTGATAGTGCTGAGGATAATGGAAGTTTTAAAATTGAATTTAACAGTGATTTGTTCAGTTTTGAAATTTTATCGTTTAAATTGATATTTAAAAATAGCCTTCCAAGGCACAGTCTCGGAATTCGACGAAGCCAGCTCCATTGGATCCGTAATATTTTATTATTATCGAATTTCAATTTTCGTAGCATTTGGAGTTGTTTTGTGAGCGTACGATATATAAACGCGCTGAATTTACATCGAAAATTAAATATAATAACCGGGCTCAAGAAAGCTATTTTCTCCATACGATCGAATGAGGATTCGAAACCTTTTCCATTGTGTTCGGAATAGCTGTATAACATTATAAACGCCTAGCGGCATGTCTCGATTGGAGGTCAGAATTTTAATTGTTCAACATGGGATATTTGAAATTAAATAATATTATAACGGGTCAAGTCAACCTTAGCCTAGCGTATAACCGAAGCCATCTCACTTCGTTAAAACGCCAATACCTTATCCATTCTACCCTTACCTTCCACAGTAATTCAAATCAAAAACTAACGAGAGAAAAAATGACCGCTGTTAAATCGCGGTTCTCTTTCGCTTCCACCCTCGGCTTACCCCTAAAAGTCTCCTCAGATCTCAGCAATCAAATTCGTGTTCAAAAAAAAGAAAAGAAAAGGGGGGCTGCTGTTTCTTCTTTCGCACCTATTTCTCTCGTTCTTTTTTCCCAAAAATCAAAATTTAGTCTCAGTAAAATCGAAAAAAAATTCGATTCAAGCTTAGGGCCGAGGCATGGAGGGGGAGTTCGATCGACTTGGGTACGGGAAGGGGCATATCGGGACGCGACTGTGGCATGGGCATTCAGTGGAAAGTTAGTCGAGCTTGTAGCGGCAAAGGCGACCTGATTTGATGTGTCTTGGTGAGGCTGTGCGTAGTGACATCACGCGTGAGTTAGTGGGAAGTCGTGCTTGTAATCTTGACAGCGACGTTGAATTGAATTGTTGAAATGGTTAAAGTGACCAGGGGCTTCGCGATGATGCTACTTTTCTGTTCGATTTCTCGGGCCGTGTTCGAGCTATGAGGTATTGCAGTTTTCGATTTTAATTTGATATATATACATAGATCAGTAGATATATTATGTATATACAGGCGGAGAAAATAATTCTTAAAAACCATATTTTTGTTTTACAAAAATAAAAATAAAAATGTACGTACATATTAAAGAAGGAAAAAAATTTACAGTAAAGAAAAAAAATGTTATGGTAAAGTATAAACATTTCTGTTTTAAATTTAATACGTATATAAAGTTTTGGGAAAAATTATAGAAGTGTTATAATGTTTAAAGTTCATGAAAAATTAGAATTTTATGAAAAAAACAAAAAAAACTATGTAGATTATTTAGTATATGTAGTTGGAAACGTAAATGAATAAATAAAAATACATATTTTAATTTACCAAATTTATTTTAAAAATAATGGATTTGATGATTAATTTGTTTTAGTTACTAAAAATTATTTATTATAGGAAGATTAGATTAATATTTTTTAATTAAATTTACCCAATGGAAATTAATTATTCGAATTGTTCGAATATTAATAAAATCATCTAATATTTATTCATGGTCAAAATCCGTAAGGGAACAAGTCGAGATTGGATTAGACTGCATATTCAAAATCAAAGGTGAGTTAATATCACTCATCGGGTTAATTTAGATTTAAATGGTTAAATTTAAATAATTGGTTGAATGATTGAATTGATTTGATGTGTTATATTATATATAGTAGTATATAGTATATATTGGACGATTGATTTCCCGCATTATATAGCGGATGAGACCCTATGCGTCGCATAATAGCGGATGATATTATGTTTAAAATCCATATACCGCGATATTCCACCTCGAAGTGGAATTGGTATTGTGCTAACATCTGTGGATGTAGGAAAACAGACGGGAGGGATCCAACTGGATTCCTCAAAATTATTTAGATTGTTCAATATTCTGTGTTATGAATATTTGATATCCTGTGATGAATTATATTGATAATTGGAAATGTTGGATGCTGGTTTGATTGAATATGTTTGGATATACTAAGTTATCAAATATATAAATTGGATTTTTGAAAAGAAAATAAAAAGGTGAATCTTTAAGTAAAGCAATCATAGAAAATTTGAATAAATTGAATAATGAATTTGAAAAGGTAAAAGTGATTTTTAAAATTTTAATAAATAAATTCCGTGTATGGAAAGGGGATTTTGAATAAACAGGAAGATAATGAATTTTAAACTTAAGTGTTATTATTTTAAAGAATAAAGCATTTTTTTAAATTGAAGATTTAATTATTGAAAAAATAAATAAATAAAGAAGGAATTTGGGAAAAATCTGAAATTGGTGTTTTCAGTTTAAAGATTTTAAATCATAATTAAGGAATAAAGGCTGAAATTAATGGATTTTGAAATGAATTGAGTAAGTAAAGAAATTTATTTCAAATGGAGTAAATTGGGAATCAATTTGGAAATTGATCTAAGTGTTTGGAATCGGAATTTAAAAGGGGAGTTGAAACTAAGAAATTTATAAACTGGGTTTATAAAAGTGAAGTAATATATCAGTGGATATTTGAAAGAATAAATTCATGATGGGAATTTATTAAAGGAATGAGAAAATTTGTTTAAAAATAAATCGTGATTTATTTTTAAAAAGATGTGAAAGAAAAGCGTATTTCCCCGGATAGCCAAGTACGTTTTCAAAACAAATTTAAAGGTATAAGTTAAAAAATTTAAGTTGTTTGAAAGTATGTTATATAAAACTTATTATTTCTAATTGTTTAAATTCCAAAGTAAGTATTTTTCAAATCTGTTATAGTAGTAATTATTTAAAGGTGACTTGGTATTTTGTTTTTAAAAGAGAAAATCTAGTTTTATATTTTATAAAGTAACCTCATTTTCAAATATTCCTATAGTATATATTTTTAATAAAGTATTGAAGTAGTTTTTAATTTAAATGTTTAAAAGGATATTTTAAAATAAAGCATGTTTAAAAATTATTTTAAAAATCTAAAGATTTGTACTTGGTGATTCAGTGGAAGTAGAAAATATTTGGGAAATGTATTCCATGAGTGGAAAATGGTTTGAAAACTGTTTTCAAAGGGTTGAAAACAGAAATATATCTCGTGAAGATATTTTAAGATTATTAAATAATTTGGGAAAAATTATTTATGTTTGATGTTTGTTTGTGAATGTTAATTGATAGTTAAATCACCGACTATCTATATTGGCCAATGCGCCGATCGTTTCGAAGAGACCGGGATCGGGATTAATTTCTCAAAAACCACTTCGATCCAGTTTGTACATTTTCGTGTGGAAAACAAGAGTTCGGAATCGAAGATGGAGCAGTGAAGTGCAAGGGCTGTTCGCTACTAATCCTGAGGATGATTCCCAAATGGACGTAGTAGGAGTAGTGCCTTCGGATCCGTTCGAACCCGGGACGGACTTGTATGGATGAATGCTTTCAGAACATCGTCAGGTGGACGATGAGCATTCTAAGTGAAACGTTCTAAAACGTAATGCTTAGCCTCAAGCCTCATCAACCGGGAATGACTAAAAACCAGGGGTTATGTAGAAAGGCTAGGTGGGTAGCGCCCATTAGGGTGAGGTCATCCCTGTCTAGATGTCCCTTTTTATTCGGCTTAGTGGTGCGGTTGCTGATCCCAACCGTAGGGTGATCTTACTCGGGATTATCCAGTAAGGGGTAGTCCTGGTCTTGTGTTGCAGGGGGTCGGGATTGATCCTCGGTACGGTGATCTAGGGCACGTACTGTGACAGGTGTTACACCAGTGCCTAGTCATTAGTTGGAAATCCATTCTCACTACGTGCCTTTTACGAGTTTTGTTTGTATTACCCACTTTGTGGCTAGTAGCTGGAATTTAATCATGTAACAATTTCGGCTATTTGAATAAGTATTTGTAAATAGACCTTATTAGAATATCAAAGGATTTTAATAAAAAGTGTTTTAGCTATCGTAAGGTAAAAACCCGACATGTTTATTTGTGGTGTGGTCTTACGAGATGCTTTTGTTTTCAAAAGAAATTTTGGAACTTTAATAATCAATTGAGTGTGGTTTTCTCACGATGGTATTCCAGACTGACCCGGGTGTTATTTAACTATAATGCTCGGGTCAGATCGAGTATTATAGAAACAAGATATGATGCTGTGGAGCTCAGGAGACGAGCTGGATGGCGATACGTACTTCCGTACTGGATTATTATTCCGCTATGCGTTCAGTCTTGAGGACAAGTTTATATGACTGTCCAGTTATATGTTATTGATGTTGTTGAACAATGAAGATGTATTCTGGTGATATAATGTATAAGCAGATATATTTGCTTTTGTGTAAAGATTAGTTATTATCTATTATATTTTATTCCGCTGCGATGGTTAGATTCTGATGCTGTTTTCTATTTTCTTCTTCTACCTCTTCTTCTTTAACCCAAATGGTTCGTATTTCCGTACATCTTGAGTTGATTGATAGAGAATAGTGTCGACTCAAGGGGTACGGATTTGTGGGTCGTTACAATTTTCTACAATATTTTGGTGATAAAAAGTAAATTTTATTCATACAAATATATATATATATATATATATATATAATTATTCAAAATAATCACATGAAATTCATAGGTATATATTTATGCACATATTTGACAACATACAATGCATACAAAATGAACTAATGTGTCCGTTGCGATGCAAATACCAACATTTATATACGGACATGTTGTACCCTACACGGATTGCTATGTTACATGTGCACACACGTATATATATGTTTATGATACGTATATATATACATACAAATATATAAGCAAAACCAAAATTAAACAAATTTCAAACTACTATTCGTATATTTAAATAAAATACATGGTTATATTTAAATCAAATTTAAAAAAGTTCTAAATAAATTTAGACTTCATAGGCTCACTGAAGATTCAAAATGGCTAAATTTTTTTTAAATTCACCTACTTCATCCACTGCGAGTTGGCCCAGTTCCTTTAAGGAGGAGATCTGGGCGGTGTTGGGTTGCTCTTGGTTGGGGCTACCTCCAGCGATGATGCGGCGGTGGTTGGAGATACCTGGTGGCGGCGTTGAGTAGTTGTAAAGCGTGGCCTGGGTTTCAAACGAGAAGAGATTAATGGTCAAATGTGTATTTGATTGGGTTATTAAAGTTAACTAAATTGATTAGTTAAATTAATTATTTTAATAATTCGAATTCTTATAAATTAAATATCTTGGTCATACAAGATCATATTCAGACGTGGTCTTTTGCATTGGACTCCTGTCAATATTATCTATGCATTAGGATTAGACTCAACAAATTTGGAACTATTGGATGTCGTTCGATTTTAGATCGAACCGGAACGTAAAAGTGTCCACTTGAATTTCGGTGAGTTTACTTACCTTTAAATAAACTATATGATATATGTGTTGCTGTAGATTATTATTGTTCGCTTGGATGATAGTTGATAGTTTTAATGAAGTATAAATTAATGATAAAATTATAGTGATAAAATTTAATTATATTTGAGGTACTTAAATTCGTTATACTTTGTTTGTGATATCTGTTTAGTAGAATAAAACACCGTTATACTATAATTATATTGAATGGATTATTTTGGACATCTATGAACATAATAAATCACCGTTCTATGCTTGCAAAGCAAAAAGATTATTTTTTAAAGTCAATTAATATGTGGATTAATTAATAAATGATATGTTAGCTATTGATTTCTAATTGTTGATAATGATATGTTTGTGATTATTGTTTGATTGTTTGTTCAAATTTGAATTTCCGCTTGAAAGGCGGATTGCATAAATAACCATTGTTTGACAAAGGAATTTTGTAGAGAGACCCTAAGGGGTTTCTTGCCATTATTAATTTCCTATTATATGTACCTTACTTACATTCTTATGTTGCTAATATTGATGTTTGGATGAAATATTTGTGACATACCATTTATTTTGAGTAAATGTCGTTATAACGGTCATCGTTATACCGTCACTTATGAAATATCATCTCTTTGAACAATGTGTTGAATATTATGCTTGTATTTTTACAAAATAAATGTTTGGTTATGTTTTTTCCCTTTTAAAGTTGTTTAAACTATATTTTCAAGTATTTTTGAGAATTTTGAAATAATAGGCAAGTGTTGTTTAAAATTTTTAAACGGGGTTATAAATTTGATTAACTATCTTGCAGGATAATTAATGTTGTTTTGAAAATATATAAAAAATTATAAATTTGATAAATTTTCTTTCGGGATAATTAGTGTTGTTTTAAATTTATAAAAGAGTTATATCAATTATTATCTTTAGGATGATTAACATTGTTTTAAATTTATAAAGATATTTTTAATTGATTTATTATCTTCGAATGGCAAATGTTGTTTTTAAAAGTTATAAATGGTAGTTTATAAATGAGAAAATCTTTTAAAAGGATTGTTTAAAATAAAGCTAAGTGCAAATTATTTTGGGGTTTATAATAATTAATATTTTAATGATATTTTTTTGACCCTTCTTTTTCATACACTTAGAAAGAAATTAGCTCTTTAAAAATAATATTTTTAAAGAGTGTTTTACAAATATTTATGATGTGACAATCAAGCATAAGTGTGATTCTAATGTTCTAAGAGATTTAATTTCCATATACGATCATTTTTTGTTCCTAATAGTTCATTTATTGACTATCGATTCTACTATCTTCTTTTATTTTCATCAATTTAAGACAATTTGTAGCTCATTTGAGCGTTGATATCCTTTGCCAAAAATGACTAAAACCAGAAAGCGAGTAGATGTCAAGCTATGTAGGGTTGCTCCCATTAGGGTATCTTCACATCTAATGTAGATTGGATTCTGTTGTATGTGCATAGAGATGTGAAATACTCGGATTCTTGGTAAGGCTGTCGGGGTCTGAATTGAACCGTTCCGAGAAAGTAATAGAGTAAATAACCCTCTCAAGTATATTGTCTAAAGGTATACTTTCGGTAAGGGAGGCACACCCTCCGAGTCATTATTGGAAAAATTCCTTTTTCTTGTTTGATTCAAACTTTGAATTGTTATCTTAATTGCATTGAGAAGTGACTAGAGCTCTTCTCAATGTTTAATTATTTATTTCCATTCTTTCAAGTTTGATTTTTTCCGACTTGTTCCAGTCTTTCATAGTTGGATGTTATTCTTGCGAGGTAAAAACTCATTCCATATTTAGCGACGTGATCTCACAGAATTGTTCACTATATTTCGTGAGTTTTCTCACGCTGGTTTTCCGGACTGATCCAGGTATTTCTTTATTATAATGCTCGGGTCAAACTGAGTATTTTTCCAGGTTATCGTTAATGGAACATGAAGCTCATGGGGTAGAGCTAGATGTTCACCTACGGTAATATTTTTATATTCCGCTGTATTATTATGCATCCCCATCAGCAATTGTAAGGTCAGGAAGTTATAACTATCTAGACCGATGAGGTTTGTTTTTAACTTTAATATCCCATGTATTTTAGAGTGATAGCTTTTACTGCCTTTGTTACATTACATTTTGCCATTCCGCTATGAGATTATATTTTCCCTGTTCTTTTTCTTTTTACCCTAACAATCTGTCTTTCTAACACTTGGACGCTTGGCATTAAAATACCATGGATGTATTGAGTGCCGACTTTCAATGGTCGAAAAGACGGGTCGTTACAAATACACACACACACACATATACATACATACATACATACGTACGTACGTACATATATATATCCATGTGTGTATTTATATATGCACACACACACATATATATGAATAAGGTTATTCAAGATAATTTTTTATTTTATTTTATTTTCAGGTCATGTGCACAACACAAAAAATTATTTTTATTTTTAGTTTCAAAATGAATTTTAATTAAATATTTATTCAAAATTAATAAAATATTAATAAAAATTTTATTTCAAATTTTAGAATTCCAAAAGTCCTAATTAATATATTTTGGTCCAAAAAAAATTTCTTTATTTTTTTGGCTTAAATCTATTTTTAATAATTTATTTAGTTTTAGGCGTTTTAAATAATTAAAATTTTAAAATAGAAAATTTAATTTTTCATTTTTTAATCAAATGCTTACCATGTGCTAATAAAATTTTATAAAATTTAAAAATAATTTTTCGTTATATTTTCGAATTAATATAATTTATTAATGAAGTAAATTGAATTAAATAATATTAAATATTAATAATATTTATAAAATCATTTTTTATTGTCGAAAAATTAATATTACCGTAATACATTATAAATAATAATATGACTAATATAATGTTGTATCTAATTATAAGCTATATACATGTAATTAAATAATATGTATTAATTTAATAAAATATAAAAATTATATTATTTTATATGGTTGCACTGACCTGAGCTATATGATTAAAAAAACCTTTTTTTAAAGCATAAATATATACAGGCATATAACCAAATTAAATTTAGACAACATTACTGCATATCAAAATCGTCACTTAACTAACAATATAATATACATACATACATACATACATACATACATACATACATACATACATACATACATACATATATATATAAAAGATAAAATATTATAATAATAATAAGTATTGACTATAAATTCATACCATAATTTCAAAGCCTTGAAGTACACCTTAAAAAGGTAAACTCTTCTATTTGAAACATTTTCCGATTTAGTAGATTGCTAGTCCTTGAATCGTTGACCTTCAGATATCGAATAGCGATCGGATTTGACTTTTTATTAATGCAGAGGCTAGGATATAATTTCAGCCAACAAGAAAGGAAGAGGAGGTAGCAAAAGGTGCAATCTAATTAGGGTTAAGGTTGCTTATATAGTGGATAAAAATGAGAGAAGGTGGATCTAATCTCATACTATTTCTCCTTCAGCTCGAGTCATCCAAAATCAAACCTATCTACCCTTAAATGGGCTGCCCTTAGGCTATGTTGTTGCCAAAATTACCAACCCTCGTGATGGGCCTGAAACCCATTTAAGGCCCCAATGAATATTTTTCAGTTTTAAAATCTAATTTTAAACGTTTATAGATATCGTATATCGATTAATGTATTTATAACTTTTATAAATACATTTAATATTCATTTATCAAATCAAAATCAAATTTATAAATAATATTTAAAATAATTAATTTATAAAAATTATAAATTAATTAAACTGTCTGGTCAAAAGAGAATTTATCATTTCGGTTGTGTGACTCGTCAGGTGTAAATGTGGTCAACGATTAATATCGAACAATTCGATTATTAACATTGAGATGTCACTTAGCAGGTGGTACGACATTTTGGCTAAATTTATCACTTACTTGGTTTCAGTAAAATCCAATTTTACTTAATTAAGGGTCACCTGGTTATGACTTTTATTTACACCAATTCTCTTCGTCAAAACTATATCACTTTAGACTTACGAGAATTTGGTAATGGTCAAAATTCCGATATCATCCATAGTCAACTCTATAATCCAAACACAAAGTTCTTGGTTCAATAATAACAATTATTATTAATCGAAATACTCAGGCCAAAGACTTTAAATTTGAGTTGACCATAATACTAACCCCATGTAATTGAGGAGATGAATCCTCTCTTGAATAGTGTTTCACTTCCAATACTTCCACTTGACCCAACTATAGTGGCTCAACTGACATCATGCCATGATTTGACTATAATCAAAGCAGAGCTTTCATATTAAAGGTCGACAGTTCTCAAGTCGAGGGAACTGTGTAAATCAGCCATATTGATATTTTCTGTTTGGCCTTAGTTATATTAACCAAAAGAAAATTATCGAGTAAGTCATTCCATAGTTATCCAATAACTATCAATACATTACCTCTTGGTGCCCCTATTAGACATGAGTAATACACTGCCGAGCATTTGGAAAGCAATATATACTCTAGTCTTAACGGAGACATCGATATCCAATCTTAGTGCATCATGACTAGGAATGTTTAAAATGGTATATTTATTTATTGTGATAAGTTACTCACGATTTCAACACTTTGTAACTACTATCACAAAACATACCATTTATGGATTTTCTATTAAATATACTTGTTGGACGTATTTCCACCGAACCAGAATAAGGAAAAATGTTGCCGAACCAACCACTTCCTAAGCACTGCCGAACCAACCACTTCCTAAGCACTGCCGGACCAAACACATATCCTCACCACTGCCGAACCAACTCCTGGCCGAACCAACCCACTTCCCATGTACCAACGAACCAAAGCCACTCTACCTGCCATCGAACCAACCCATCTCCCAGGTACTACCGGACCAAAGTGCTACCGGACCAAAGTGCTACCGGACCAAGGTCTCAACTCCAACCATCTACTACTGAACAAAGGTGTTGCCGAACCAACGTTGCCAGGCCAGATTGCATCATCCCAGGCCCACCAGCAGCTATATACATCCAGAACCCCTACCCCCAGCCTCACTCTATAAATAGAGGGGCAGGGGTATAACAATGGCAGACAAGTTGGAGAGCTCAAGCAAGGATAGAACTTTCAAACAACTTTCATATACTTGTAATCAAAGCTTTGTACTTGTAATCTGACCAGAAAAGGAGAATAACATATAAAGTGGATGTAGGCACATTCTGGTCGAACCACTATAAATCTGTGTGTCTTTTATAGTTTAGTCCCTGCTTTTTACATATTTGTGTAAATCACCCAAATCTCTAAGAACAACATTAAATCGACTAAATCATACGACTTGGAGGTGTTTGCCCATTTTTTGTGCAAACATTTTTGGTGCTTTCATTGAGAGTAGGAGCTTGAAGCTTCAGCTTCTCCCACTTAACCTTCTTCCTATCAGCATCGCTCATTGCTTGGAAAACATGCCTCCCAGACAGAAGAAAGATGCTAGCAAAGGAAAGAACATCGCAACTAGTAGTATTCCAGATCCAGTGATCACTGATCAAGAGAATCATCCCATTCCAACAGCGGTACAAAATGGAAGTCAGGTAAATCCTTCCCCTGCCGCGGAACAACCGGCAGCAATTACTAGGGCAGATCTAGATAGGGTTGTGGCTGAAGTGACTGATTGCTTCACATCCCAACAAGAAGCCTTGGTGAACCAACTCATGTCACGCTTAAGGGATGCAGAAGAATCCAACCGCAACACTGAATCATGGGATGAATCCCAGTCTGGAGGACCTGGGAGGCGACAAAGATCTTTCTTCCTCGAAGAGGCAAACAACAGAAACAGCAATGGTAGGAGCCGAGCCCGGACTCAGCCCGAATTCCGATCCGAGGAGACGCTTAGAATCGAACCCAACAGGGGAGGTACCAGGCGAGGGTCGGATGTAGCCGAGCCTGTCATGCTACCTAGCCATGGGAACATCAATGAACGGGACCGAGCTAGAGTCCAGCCCGAAGTTGGACCCGAGGAAATGCTTGGAACAGAACCCAGCAGGGGAAGATCCAGGCAAGTGCCAACTGTAGCTGACCCTAACATGCTTCCAGAAGACCAGAGGCAGCCACTGGAAAATATTAGGAGTGATAGACGATACCATCCCTACAGGTCATCTGGACGGAATCAATCCCCCAGGGAAGAACCAAACTCATTTCTATCTGCTCCAAATTCTGATGAAAGGATGGCGCGATTGTTCAGAGAGTGTGTCCGATGGGATCAAAGAGATCGAGGGATAGGCGCTAGGGTAACCAGCCCCTTCACCCGCAATATCGAAATTGCCATCACCCCCCCGAGAATGGAAAATGCCAACAATAGAGCCTTACAAGGGAACCTCTGACCCCGTCGTACACTTATAAAGATACACACATCTTACGCTCATGAGCGGAGCGACAGAATGAGTATTGTGTAAATGCTTTCCACTATTACTGGCAGATCTAGCTACCTCCTGGTTCTACCATCTACCCAAAGGGTCCATCAGCTCATGAGAAATGTTGAAAGAAAAGTTCATCAGCCAATTTCGCATTCATATGGAACAACCCAAGGACGCTTATTCCTTATCCAATATCAAACAAAAGCCCGAAGAGACAGTGCAACAATATCTAACCCGATTCAATGCCGCAGCGGCCGCAGTCAAGGATGCCGATGAGAAACTTATCCTAATAGCCCTCTGTAGTGGTGTGCATCCGGATACTAAATTTGCTAGGAGATTAACGAAAGAAAAGCCAGCTACCTTACCTGATTTCTTCCATGAAGACGAAAAATATATGAGACTTGAAGACGCTGCCATTGAATGGAAGACAGGGCAACAAACTAAGGCAGCTCATGGCAACACACCCGCAGTAGCAAAGGACGTTCGAAGAAATGACTCCAGAGATAGTGATGGGGGCAAGAAGGGAGAAAAGCGTCTATATTGGCCAGGACCGAGATTTGACACTTTCACTCCTTTGAATGAAACAATCGAAAACATCTTCCTGGCCACCCAAGATGAAGTTAAATACAAACGCCCCCCGCACAAGAAGGAATCAGATAACGCAATTAAATCTGGAAAGTTCTGCCGTCCACGAATCTCATGGGCATGATACCAATGAATGCCATCATCTCCGGGACTTAATTGAAGAACACATCAGAAGGAAGAGACTGGAACGCTATGTAAAAAGCCATAATAGGACTCCAGCTCCAGCCAATGAAAGCCCGAGGCTATCACCCCCGGAAGTAGGCGGAGGAAATCGCAACACCAGCGGCTCTAGTCAAGAGAAGATAGTGGTCCATACCATATCGGGAGGACCACACATCGCCGACAGAAGTTGGGCAGAGATGGAAAAATATGGAAAGTCGCTTAGAAACAATGAAGACCGCGTTAATTCCGTTACAGAAGAACGCCACCCAAAGCGGAAAGAGAATAATGACATCACATTCGGTAGGCGTGACCTAGAAGGAAGGCAGTACCCTCACATGGATCCCATGGTCAACTCTGCCTGGTTCGGTCCAGCCAAAGTTTTTCGAATTCTAGTAGACACTGGAAGCTCAGTAAATATCTTATTTAAGCATGCTTTCGACAAAATGAAGCTGTTGATGAAGGATGTGTCTCCCTGCAACAAACCGCTACATGGTTTCACTGGAGATGCGAAGATGCCCCTTGGGCAACTGGACCTCTTTGTTGAAATAGGAAGTCATCCCCGCTCCGTTGTGCGGAAACAAACATTTGTGCTAATAGAAAACCACTCGGCCTACAACGCCTTTTTAGGAAGACCAGCCTTGTCCGACTTCCAAATTGTCCTGGCCTCGTGGTGCCTGAAGATGAAATTCCCAACAGACAATGGAATAGGAGAAGTAGAGGGAGATCAAGATGCTGCTCGAGACTGCTATGTAACTGAACTTCGCAATAACCGCAGAAGGGATAAAGGGAAGAATGCAGAGACTACTCTCTGCATGAAAAGCTTGGAAGCATAGCAACTAAAGAGAGCCCATCCTCTTCGATATACCAGTGATCCTTTCAATGAATTAGACCCCAGGGACAAAGAGGAGGAGGCTACCGCCGAGCCAGAAGAGGCTATGGAGTTTGTATCTGTAGACAAACATGACTCAAGTAGACTATTGAAAATCGGATCTCAACTAAAAGCAGAATTGAAGGATCAACTCACTGATTTTCTTCGTCACAACTTGGATGTATTTGCATGGACGCACGCTGATATGACTGGAATCTCCCCAGACGTAGCGTGCCACGTACTGAACATCGATCCTACCAAAGTGCCAGTAAAGCAGAAAAAGAGAAGCATGGGGGCTGAAAGATCAGCAGCCCTCGATGAGGAAGTAAAGAACCTGCTTGCCAAGAACTTCATACGAGAAGCCATCTACCCAGAGTGGATCGCTAACCCGGTACTAGTAAAGAAGGCTAATGGGAAGTGGCGAACGTGCATTGACTTCTCCAACTTAAATGATGCTTGCCCAAAGGATTTCTTCCCACTCCCCCGAATCGATCAGCTGGTGGACAGCACAGCCGGGCACGAACTCTTATCTTTTATGGACGCATACTCAGGATGTAACCAAATTCCTATGCACGCTCCCGATCAAGACCACACTAGTTTTATCACTGACCGGGGATTGTACTGCTACATAGTAATGCCTTTTGGACTTAAAAACACCGGAGCTACTTATCAGCGCCTCGTCAACAAGATGTTCGCAGAACTAATAGGACGAACTATGGAAGTTTATATGGACGACATGCTAGTAAAATCAGGGAAAGCCAACGACCACGTAAGACACCTGAGCAAGATGTTTCAAGTACTTCTCCAATATGGAATGAAGCTGAATCCTCTAAAGTGCTCCTTTGGAGTATCATCGGGAAAGTTCTTCGGATTCATTGTCCATGCCAGAGGAATTGTAGCGAACCCTGAACAAGTCCGGACTCTGAAAGAATCAGGATACCTTCCACTCGAAGAGAAATGCAAAGCCTAAATGGGAAAGTGGCCGCCCTAAGCAGATTCATCTCTAAAGCAACTGACAAGTGCGTCTCTTTCTTCGAAGCTCTAAAGAAGGACAAAGGAAAGTTCGAGTGGACTGACGAATGCTTAAAAGCCTTCCTTAACCTAATCGAACACCTCCAGAGACCCCCAGTACTCTCAACTCCAAATGAAGGCGAAGAGCTATAGCTATACCTTGCTGTGTCATCTCATGCTCTAAGCGCCGCTTTGGTAAGAGAGGACAACCGCGCGCAGCGGCCAGTATATTTTGTAAGCAAGAGGTTTACGGGGGCAGAAGACAGATATCCTAAACTTGAGAAGCTAGCATACTGTTTAATAATCACATCACGGAAACTGCGACACTACTTCCAATCTCATTCCATCAGAGTTCTAACCGGTCAACCGCTAAGGCAGGTACTCCATCGTCCCGACACTTCCCGGCGACTACTTAAATGGTGCATCGAGCTGAGTCAATATGATATCACCTACCATCCTCGCACCGCCATCAAGGGACAGGCCATGGCCGATTTCGTTGCCGAATTCACTACCAACGAAGGAAAGGAGCAATCTGAAATAGCGGAAAACATTAAGTGGAATCTCTTTGTGGATGGAGCATCAAACGAACAAGGCTCGGGGGAAGGTATTGTAATAATCACTCCCAGGGGAAGGAAGCTACATTAGGCTCTAAGGTTGGAATTCACTGCCACCAACAACGATGCAGAATACGAAGCAGTGATAGCCGGATTAGAACTTGCCCTAGAGATTGGAGTTGGTTCTTTATGTCTCCATAGTGATTCTCAACTTATTGTGAATCAAATACTGGGAGAATTCCAGACTCGAGGAGAACGACTCACAACATATCTAAAGAAGACCAAGCTGCTGCTCGATTGATTGGATCACTATTTAATCAAACACATTCCTCGGGAAGAGAATCAGGAGGCCGACGAATTGGCAAAGCAAGCTAGCATGAAGGACGGCACCACTTCCGGAACAGTAACCATCTCAAAGCAACTAGCCCCGAGTTTCGAACAAGTGAATCTGATAGCTGCAATCGAAGAGGAAACTTGGATGACTCCCATCCAGAAATACTTACAAAGTGGCACACTGCCCGACGGGCGTAACAAAGTTAAGAAAATCTCGAGGAAAGCTTCCCGCTACACAATACAAGAAGGCATCCTCTGTCGGCGCGGCTTCTCTAACCCCTTATTGAGGTGTGTCGTTGGAAGGGAAGCCAAGGAAATCTTATCCAACATCCATCAAGGAAGTTGCGGAGATCACACTGGAGGGCAGACTCTGGCAAAGAAGATACTCCGATATGGATATTTCTGGCCTACCTTAAACAAAGATGCCTTGGACTTCGTCAAAAAACGCGACAGATGTCAGAAATTTGCTAAGATCCCTCGATTACCAACAAATGAGATTACTCAGATGACCAGCCCTTGGCCCTTTGCAGTATGGGGAATTGACTTGATTGGCGAACTGCCAATGGGCCGAGGCGGAGCCAAATATGCCATAGTGGCAGTCGACTATTTCACCAAATGGGTGGAAGCAGAACCTATAAATAAAGTATCTTCAGCAAAAGTTATTAACTTCTTGATCAAAAATGTTCTATGCAGGTACGGGGTTCCACTCAAAATCATATCGGACAATGGACTTCAGTTTGGCAGCAAGGAGTTCGCCGACTGGTGCCAAGAGCACGGAATTTACAATAGCTTCTCGTCCGTGGCTTATCCCCAGGCAAATGGACAAGTCGAAGCTGTCAACAAAATTCTCAAAACTCTAATCAAGAAGAAGCTTGAAAAGTCAAAAGGCGCTTGGGTGGATGAACTTCCTACAGCACTTTGGGCCTACCGCACGTCTTTCAGAACATCAACAAGGCATACTCCTTTCTCTTTGGCATACGGATCAGAGACCATGCTCCCATTTGAAACCGTAGTGCCTACCCACCGTAGGATCCACTACAACCCAGAAGAAAACGAAGAACTCCTCCATATGTCTTTGGATCTAATCGAAGAAAGAAGAAATGATGCAGCACTCAAAGCGGTAGCTCACAAGCAAAAGGTGGCAGCACAATACAACTCCAAAGTCAAGCATCGCAGCTTACAAGAAGGAGATCTTGTCCTCAAGCGAATCTTCCCGTGCCCCGGAGCGCTAGATCCAATCTGGGATGGATCATATGTAATTCATAAAGATCTCCACAATGGAGCTTATATTTTGTCAACAGTGGACAGAGAGGTGTTCCAGAGGGCATGGAATATCCAACACCTTCGTCGATACTTTTCTTAACTTGTACTGCCCATATGAAGTGAATTAACAAAGAGAATCGGTGGACGTAGGATTTTCGTGCCGAACCACTTTAAAAATCTTGTCTCTTTTTTAACCTGTTCCTTTATATCTTGGCTGCTTGTTAACTTTATCTTTTTCTGTTGAACAAAATCCTGTGTTTCTATTCAAGACACATCATGGCGCGACTTCACCTGGACAAGACCTAACAGGTACTATACGAATCTATGCCCTCGCCAATGAGACACTTTTTCTCTAGCATCCCTCTGCTGCGGGTTAACTCACTGCTCGCGACGGCCCTCAAAGCCAACTGTAATGAGCCGATTATAAGCCACTGAGGAGGCCGAAAATAGCCTAGGCAGCTCATTACAGCGTTCGGCTCACCGGCAACTGTGAACCTACTTTAAGCCCTAACATAAGGTGTGGCCAGCCAGGGGTAGTTCACGGTTGACGATCGGCACCCACGCTAGCCGGCCACGGTAAATCGAATAATACCCACGATTACGGGCCATAATGGTCCGGATAGTTACCGTGCGCGATCTCGGCTCTGATGTGTCTTAAATACGGCTGTGGTAAAAAAGAAAACTCCCTGCGGAGGCATAAGATGGGTGACAAATGTCTCCAAGACCCACAGCTAGGGAAAGTGACTACAAAACCCGTTTGCCACGAACTTGAGCACATCGAAGGCCTTCCGTGATTGGAAGTTTTACTATTTCTTATATTTCTATTTTCTTTGAAAACTTTTCCTCCTATTCTCTATAACAATCCCTAAAGTATAGGACACAAAATAGGAGACGCTCGCCAATGGAAATAGGAAGTCACAACTGAATGACATGACACTCAGCCGCATTCCATACTCAGCTACACAAGACATTCAAAGCTACCATCTACAACTAAGACATGAGGGGCGGTACCTTTTGCTCTTGTATATAAATACGTAGCTAAAATTTATTCGCACATCACACAAACATTGCAAGATATGAAATTATATTTTAAGCAAGAACTTGGCATCAAACACGATTGAATCACATACATGTGCACAGCTGTATTTCTTATGCAACACATCAAAATAACAAAAGCATTCAAATATAGCAGAATCAGTCTAAGTTAAAAGTTACATGCCAAAAATCAAGTTGTTCGTTACATAATTACAACCTGAAAATTACATTAATGTTTTAAGACTAACATAGACAGCAATGTCAAGTAAACCAAAAAATGTCCAGATCAAGCCAAGGAGTCGGCTGCATCGGGGATTCGCCTCTATCCTGCTGGCCCTCCGAGATCTACTTAACCGCAAGATCAGAACTCCCAGCATGTTGACCAGAGGTAGTTGGCGCTTCATAGGTCCCGCTTGTCCAATTCAGGAGAAGAATCCATTAAATAAACAATAAGCAACCAAGTTATGAAAAGGTTAAAAGGGAAGACTTACCAGTATCTGTTCCTTGATCATCATCCTCCAACTGCACACCTACCTCCTCTGCAGCGAGCAACCGCATACCCTCCTTCACCGCCACTTTCTCCTCCTTGGTGAATTGGGCCGTAACCACATCCATTCTGAAGGCCATGCCACCCTCCTTATCCGCATCAGCCTTGGCCTCCTCCAGAGCCCTGAGATAAATCCTGGCCATGACTCGGGGATAATCATCCATCCAGGATAAGTTGCCCTGTTTCCAAGTACGGAAGTACATATCCTAGAGCATCTCATCCATCATCCCCTCGTTCTCCTCGAACTCTCTCATTCGGACCTCAGAAGCCAACAGCTTTGCAACGGCAGCATCCCTCTCCGATCGGTATCGCGAGCGGTCAGCCTGAAGAGATTTCCTCATCGTCTTCATCTCCTCCTTTAGCTTGGTTTGAGCAAGCTCTGCGGCTTCAAGCTTCCCGGATAACTCCTCTACCCGCTCGAGATCCGCTTTCCGGACCTCATCCACCGTTGCAATAGCCATATCGATCCGTTCCTTGCAGGCAACCTCCATTCTCCGTAACTCTGCTCTGCTAACCTCTTCCATGGTTTTCTTTAGTCGTCTGGAGGCGGCCTCATGCTGAGAGATCTGGATGGCCTGATCGGCGAGTTGCTTGGCCTGGTCGGAAACCGTTAACCGCAATCGAATGTTAGCACTCTCGATTTCCTCTCCGGCTTGACCAGTCGGGCATGATGCCCCATCAGCTTCCTGGTCTCCTCAGCAACCCGGTTGATGTTTGCCTTAGCTTCGTCCCCCATAGTTACAATTCGAGTAGTAAGCAAATCAAGGTCCAGGGACATAGCCTCATCAAGCACCCGTACCATAGGATTGCGAGGGTGAAGGGCTCACCAGTAGCCTCGTCAAAGGAAATATCATGAGAGCCTGGATCCAGATCCGGATGACCCACAAACGGATTACGAGCCAAGCCGGGATGATCTATTGGGGTAACAGTAGGGTTTTCAGAAGGGTGCGGGGAAGGTATAAACTCAATATTCTCCTCTGTGGTATCTCGAAGAGGTTGAGTTGGGGGCTGAGGACCAGGTGAGGATTCGAACAAGGAACGGCTCCTCTTCCTCTTTTGGATGTCCTCTTCGATGACCCCAAGAAGAGGACGGTAGCCGACTACGTCTCCGGGGCGGTTAGTCGAAGGCTTCGGCTTAGTAGAAGCTTTAAGAAGTTTGTATTGTTCAAGCCGGTGCCGAACATCTGATGTCTTGGCCGCTTCGCCCGCTCCTGGAATAAAAACCAAGTGTTACAACCATACATTGAGATATAATTCAAGAAATGTATCAAGTTAAGAAGAGTAAAAAGACACTTTTGTTATACAAACCCTGGAGAGGAGTAGGATACTGCAATAAGTCCTGGATCTCATTCCAGGACGGGAGCTGGCCATAAAATATTCCTAAATCCTTATCATAAATGGAGTTGTCAGGAGTCAAAAATTCACCTTGAATCGCAGGGGTTGTTTTAGCTGAAATGCTCTTGGAAGATGAATCGGCACCAGTCCCGGCCTTGTCAGCTTTCTTTGGCTTCTCCACCAAGGCCGATCCTTCCTCCAACCCCTCAAAAGCCTGGCGGAAAGCATCATCTGTCCACTCTTGGATCTCCCCTGCTTGCCCAGAGGACAAAGCCCCAGCGCCATCACCGCTCTGTCCTTCGCCACTATCATCACCATCACCTTCTCCATCGCCTCCGCTCTCCTCCTCGCCTCTTTCCTCCTCCACGTCTTCCTCCTCCGGGATGTCTGGACATGTGCTGGGGGAGGGTCCATCAGACTTCTTAAGCTTCTCCCCCTGACAATTGGAGGTTTTGAGAAGGGTTTCCTTTTGCCACTCTTTGCCGTAACCCCTCCTTTAGCTTTGGCAGCCCTCTCCTCAGCCGTCTCTCTGCTTGACCACAGACTGGCATGGCAGAATCAAGTTGTGCCCCAGAAGAGTAGCATTCCTGATCAAGTAAGAAGCTGACCTCTCCCTTCCCGAAATGGCTTCTATTTTCGCAGCCATCTGAACCAGGCGATCGTTCTCCACGACTGCAAAGCCACCTGTCGCTAGCAGGAATTAAAAACACATAAGAAGGAGTATTGCAGTCAGAACAAAAATTATAAATAAGCTTTGACTTACAGCCAGAGGTGAAGTGATGGATAGAAATGGAGTCATCCTTGACGAAAAGCCATTCCTTCTTGAACATGCTAAATTTCGAATACAAGTCCAGGACTGGCTTGAAAGACACGGCCGACTCCAAGCTTATATAGGGAGACCCCTTCTTGTAGCCTCTCAGGTTATACAGGTACCGGATCTCCCGGTTAGAAGGGGGACGGCCGTATCTTCTTTGGAAGATAATAAACAAGCACACCAAGATGGCATAGGAGTTGGGCTGAAGCTGGAAAGGAGCCACCTTCAAGTATGTGATGAAGCTGACTATCCAGGCATTGATCAGAGGGATGGCTCCGCACATGCAGTGATACCTGCTATAAGCAAAATATCCTTCAGGAGAGTCATACGGCATAACTCCTTTCCCTGGCAACACCATGCACGCTCTGTCAATCCCAAAAGAACGAGATATAACATCAAGCTGCTCATCCTCGAGGGAGCTGGGAAAGCAGTCAGGTGGAGAGTTCAGAAGCTCCTGAGGGCCGTATCCATCTACTACTGATCTCGGGGTGGGTCCATGTCGTCCTGGTTATGGCTGAACTGGGGGCACGACGGGGGACTCTCTTCTGTCCGTAGATTTCCTCTTGTCAGAACGAGTTTCGACTTTATGAGACATTATCTGCAAACACAAAAAAGTACGTCGTTAGAATGTGGGAAGTAAACAAGCAAGTGTATGTAGTCTGGAATTTCACTCGCAATTCAAAACATAAAAGTGCATTCGGTAGTTCAAGTCCGAAAGGTCATTCGGCACTCGAACTCCCGAATCCATTCGGTAAAGCAAGGCAAAAGGTCATTCGGCACTATACTCCCCAGTCCATTCGGTAAAGCAAGGCAGAAGGTCATTCGGCACTCATATCCTCCGAATCCATTCGGTGGTTCAGGCAAAAAGTTGGTTCGGAGAAAGAAGACCTCACCTGGTCCGGCAATCAACTCTGGTTCGGCACTATGATCGATTCGGCAGCTTGGTTCAAACAGTAAGGAATAACGGAGACATAGAGCCCATACTTATAGAGAAGAGAAGGGTAGCCGGACCAACCGGTTCGACACTCGGGCCGAATAAGGGTGTCCAAATAAACAAAGCATGACATATGCAAGCATATGCCCCACTTTGGGGGGCAAATGTTGGACGTGTTTCCACCGAACCAGAATAAGGAAAAACGTTGCCGAACCAACCACTTCCTAAGCACTGCAGAACCAACCACTTCCTAAGCACTGCCGAACCAAACACATATCCTCACCACTACCGAACCAACTCCAAGCCGAACCAACCCACTTCCCATGTACCACCGAACCAAAGCCACTCTACCTGCCACCGAACCAACCCATCTCCCAGGTACTACCGGACCAAAGTGCTACCGGACCAAAGTGCTACCGGGACAAGGTCTCAACTCCAACCATCTACTACCGAACCAAGGTGTTGCCGAACCAACGTTGCCAGGTCAGATTGCATCATCCCAGGCACACCAGCAGCTATATACATCCAGAACCCCTACCCCCAGCCTCACTCTATAAATAGAGGGGCAGGGGTACAACAATGGCAGACAAGTTGGAGAGCTCAAGCAAGGATAGAACTTTCAAACAACTTTCATATACTTGTAATCAAAGCTTTGTACTTGTAATCTGACCAGAAAACGAGAATAACATATAAAGTGGACGTAGGCACATTCTGGCCGAACCACTATAAATCTGTGTGTCTTTTACAGTTTAGTCCCTGCTTTTTACATATTTGTGTAAATCACCCAAATCTCTAAGAACGACATTAAATCGACTAAATCATACGACTTGGAGGTGTTTGCCCATTTTTTATGCAAATAATACTTCTAATTAAATTAATTAAATAACACTTTATAATTAAGTATATAATAGAAAGAAAACACCTTTATTTCAAACAGGATTGGTCAACGAGTTAGATATATGTAACAAACTCTATAATTGCCCCTAGAGCATACCCCTAACTCTATCAGATTTTACAATCAATACATACCATTCGGGTTCAATCATCAATTTTGATGCTTAAGCAAGTTATTACCATACCCTTTTTGTTCCTTTCTTCCATCTTTAAGCCTATGGTTTTGGTGTTACCATTTAAAGTAGCATTGTCTTTAGAAAATAAAATGTAGTTAATGGTATATTGGTCTTTCCATTCATTTCTAACTAATTCGTGTGTATGGTTATATTAAGTATATAGTATAAGTATATATATATGATATTTTATGCAAATGGTACCAATTAGTTATAACATAGATGTAATACATTGGACAAAACAATAATAAATATCACAAATGAAAAAAAATGCAAATCATAGGTTGATTCAAACTTGCATTTTCATTTAATCCAATGTAAATTAAAAACCATCCTTGATAATGTAATATAGGATCATCAAAGCAGAAACATAGAAAGCACATGCTTTTTAATAGATATCTAACCTTTGTGGTATTTAATTTTTCAAGATACGAATTGATTTCTACATCTTTGAAAAATAAAAATTATAGGATAGTATTTATAAAAATAAAATAAGAGCTACTAAGTAACAAACATTTATTTTCAATGTTTTTGTTCTAAAGTTGGTTGACGTGAGATTTATGTTAGCAGTATACGCACCGTGATCTGTAATAACATGTTTACCTTATGTTGGGCTGCTAAAATTTTAGTGAAAACTAAATTATACTCAAAATAAAAATTATAATTTAAAACTATTTTTGATGAAAAATAAAATTCATGGAGTGGTTTCCACAAAAAGTCCGATGAAATTTAGTAGTTTATGAAAAATAATCGACTTATATAACAAAAATTAGAATAACAATAAATGAATGAAATATAAATTAGGCATAACATGCCATTACCATTTGAGCAACTAAAGGTATATATGCACATAGAGATATGTTTATAGGCTGTCAATTTCCAGCACGATCCGGAACACGACCTGAAGATTACATGGAAATTAGCAAGTTAACCCGACCCGGTTAAGTTGGCAGGTCATTTTCGGGTCAACCCGAATTTGACCAATTTATAAACGAATGGGTTTCGCGTTAACCCGCAAACCCGAATTTGACCCGTTTATACTTATACGGGTTGACCCAACTCGATTATAACCCAACCCGACCCATAAACCTGAATTTGACCCGTTTATAGCCTGTTTATACCTTATACGGGTTGACCTAACCCGTTTTCGACCTGACCTGACCCGAACCGGTTATAATCGGGTTACACAGGTTGGGTTGGGTCGGGTCAACCCGTTTATAATCGGGTCGGGTTCATGTTGAGCTATTTTTGACCAGTTTAATAAACGGGTTGACCCGACCCATTTAAAATCAACCCGACCCCGACTTGACCTGATCCGAACCCGACCCGGCCCATTGAAAGCCCTATATGTATATGTGTATGTGTGTGTATAATAGTTGGTAAGATGCTAGTATTTATATTTAATCGAATATCATTATATTAACAAATAGGCTGCTTACTTGACATTAACTCTTTAATATAATATAACTGTCATGGATCACGTGCCTAGATGGCAAAGCCTTTATGCATGGTCTGAAGGTCTAGGATTCCTACCACTAGATGTCAAGATGATCATCAAGAAAAATTCAAATTTTTATGGCTTTGTGTTTCCACGAGCGCTTGAAAATTTTATACCTATCTATAAGCCAAAAATCGAATTTACTAATGTTTAGTAAAAAGACTCATTTTTCTTAAGAAGGAAATCTAGGAAAACTATTAAAAAAACTACTTCACATCACTTCGCTCTACCTGATTTAACAATAATTCAGTGACTGATTAAAAAACAATGAGTATGAGTTTTTTAATACATAATATCATATTATATTTGTCATACTTCACACATTATTTTCTTTAATAAATACCATCAGAAAAGGTGGTCAACATTATGAAAAATCACATAACATTAGGGTAAGTCATTTGGAGTTAATCTGTGCTTTGTAAATTTACTTATGGCTTCCTATATATATTTCCTAACTAATGGGTTTTTCGATATTATTTCACATATCGAAGGATCATAAATTATTACATTTAAATTCATATGAGGTCGTATTACTAAATAACTTTAGGTAATGCCCATTAGTGACTTTTCCTACCTTTATAATTTTATAGGATAATATTACCCTTAGGAACTTGTAACGGCTATAACTTTAAATAGAAGCCGAACTAGTGTCCATGGCTACTTTCATCGGAAAGATATGATAGTTTCCCTTTACGTAAAGTGGTCATAATATGGATTTGGAATTTTTAATTAAGATATATGGTTGTTTGAAGTTTGTTGGTTTTTATAGCGTCTTAGTGGGTAATTAGTGAGAATGGGCAGACGTCCAATAACCCATTTCAAGTTTGGAGCCTATATTGGTTGAAGCAAACATCCCTAAATCTTCTTTACCACTTCCCAAATAGATCTATGTTCCCAGTAATCCATTCTTCAACCAATACAGTAAATTTGGTATGCACAACCTTCCAAATTTTGAATTGTTCCTAAAATAGAGTTCTCAAATATGATGGAAGTATCAAAGAAAATAGATACAAACCTAACACTCCAATGAAAAATCAATTTTATAACTTGAACTTTATAATAGATATGTTAAAGTAAATAAATTGTATTTGATTCATTTTACATCTTAATTAAAGAGTAAGTGATATTGTAGAATAATCAACTTTCTTAGCAGAATTTTATATAATCTATTGAAATTGAGTTTGCAAATGCAAAAAGATAATTAGTCTATCCATCATTGCATATATTATTCACTCAAAAGACGAAGGAAGTATTATATAATAAAACATCAATTTTTTATTCATGGTAGGCTAGAAGCACAAACATAAAATTTAACAATATAACTATTTCACAATTAGTCGATACTACCATAATTGTAATCTAAATATATGATTTCCAACTTCATATATGATTTTACTTTGTACCAGAATGTTTATTATTTTAATGTTTAAACAAAATGGTTTCATTAGTATGATTGGTTAGAGATTTCTAAATACATTATGGTCTAAAAATAATGGGGCAACAGCTATTAACATGTTAATATTTACCAATAGATATTAGATAATTCAAAAAAAATTTCATTTCAAAATTCTAAAGATGTGTGTTCTAAAAATTAAAATTTCAAAGTACTAATTTAATTGTAGCACGCTATTTGTAAAATATATTAAAAGTGGTAGTTCAGTCATTTATTCAAAGTTTTGCGTACACATTAAATTTTTGCAAAAAGATGCAACTGTAAAAATTCAAAAACTAAATAACTTTTACTCATAGATGTTGATATTTTTCATGAAGCCAATATATTAGTTTTAGCCTTATACATATTATGGTGGGATATTACAAAATTGGGAAATGAAACATGAATTATTGTACCATATAGGCAAGTAAATTATTTTTAAGCATTAGCAACAATAAAGTGGAAAATAGAATAAAATAAAAGTGAAACATGAATCAAAATTGTTATGAGTAGAAAGAATGTTAATTGATGGTATCAGATAGTGCCATAACAATGGATATTGAAACCATAACTTTATTGTGATAAAATTACCTGATAATATAATAGGTTAAAAATTACTTTAATGCTTATGTGAATCTGAGAAGAATAATCATAAGGGTCATCCTCCAAAGCTTGTTTATTGCTTTAAATTTATTTAATGTATGAAAGGACTACACCACTAATGGATGTATTAAGTGCACTACTATCTTTCATCCATGGATGCTTCATACAGAATTCATTCAAATAAAAACCCAATGAAATGTATATATACAAAAAAATTACAACTAACATCAATCACAAATTAATGCATGAATATTGGGACACCATACAGTAAATTCCATACCTATTTGCTTTAAATTTTAAGCAGCTACATCATTGCAAATATAAGTATATACAAATCAAAGTCATGTGGTTTAGGAAAAGATTCAATAAATTTATAACAATGGAATACATTATCCAATAATGGGGTACACAATATATAGTGGCAATTCATACTCTTTAAACTCTAATGTACTAAAAATCTATTGTCCACTGTTATTTATTTCGTTTTATTTTTTATTATTAAAATCCTTAATCTAGCATTGGATATTATATTATCAGTAGTAATTTTCAAAGTATAATATTATCATAAAGATTAGAGAACTAATAGTATCATAATCCCATAATGTTTGATCCTTATAAGTGTAAATGAAATGTACAAAAATTATAATTCAAAATAATGAGTTACACTTTATTCATGTGCACATGTCAGCATAATGGGTGTAATGCACTTCAAGATCTCTAAATTCATCTATATTAAATCGGCGGTAGATAAAAAATACGTACATGGTAGCAAAAGATTCTCAACCACTACTCAGCTACCTTCGGTAGCAACATTGTTCATGTAAAAAACACAAATAGTCAACACTCATTTAACTCATAAAACATGAACATAGAGCAATGTAAATAGGAAAACCAATAAAGACTTTCAAAAATTGATTAGGATTAACAAACTATAGTATAAGACGGAAATCATTCTTAAACTTTGATAAAAATAGCTCTTATATACGCTCTTAAATAGGTGGTACAAATCAAAGTTTCTATTTTACATACACTAAAAATTAACAGAGGCAGTTAAATGATGAGCAAAACATAAATTTTAGGAAGATAATAACCTTCAACAATGACAAAATGAGGAAAAGCAAAAAAAAGAAAGAGAGAAGTAGAGAAAAGATTACCTACAAAATCATTAAGTTCCTTCAAATTTGAAAGAGCCTTCAAATTTATTTTAAAATAGCAATAGCTGAAGTCTAGAGATAATTTTTATTTTAGAAATTACATGAAATTTAGATGAGAATATATATATGTATGCACATACATATGTATATATGTATATTAAAATTCAAAGTACAATGATGTTGAATATTAAATAGTAATTTTTGTTATAAACATTTGTTTGTTTGAATATATTATTGCTTATGTTATTTTGATTCTATGTTGTAATGAATAATCCCCACATCGTAGTCAAATGTGAATATAAAGATCTCTTGTCCATGATGCTCTTTTGCTATGTATGAATGGTTATTTCACCTATGCTATGTAATAAGTGCCCTAATGATATGATATGACTTATTGTTGTCATTACTTTAACATTAATGTATAAAATAGTATTGTTAAGTTAACAATAGTTTAAAACTTTTAGGGAACCACACAGCTTATGCCTATTCTCTACTAGAATAACTTATTAGTATAAGATATTTGCACGAATAACTATGATATACCTACTAATTAGTAATATTAGGTATGACGAATCCTATATATTTATTGTTCCACTAATAGTGTCATCTCCTTCTTGTAATTGGTTAACTAGCTTCTATACCAGATTTTTATGGAAGTAATATTCTCATAGGATGTTAAAGGAATACAAATGTTTGTCCCATGTGATATTGTTCATGAATCACTCCATTGTTTTGATTGACTCGTTGAGTTATATATTGTGATGACATTAAAATAAAATGTATGAATTGTAGTGTTTACCCCAGTAACATCTCGATATTTTCAACTATTCGCATCCGCATATGTCAGACTTGAATTGCTCAAAATATCAGATTGTTAATTTATATTTGGCAAAAATCAGCATATACAGTAAATAAATAATCATAGATTCACAAACATAGAGCAATATAACAATAAGCAGCAGAAATAAATGAATAGTAGTTCATAAAGCTACTATATTTATATATATAACAGAGTTAAACAAAATACAACAGAAGTCTCAAATACATAGAAGTCTCAATACAATAGTCAAATACAAGATAAGAATATATCACAGGAGTCCACTGAATAACTGCAAGCTGAATAGATAGATAGGTCTCCAAGTGTAACGACCTAGAATTTTGGATATTTGAAATTGGAATATTTAATTGATTTTAAATATTTAAAAGTTAAATTTTAACTTGAATTTCAAATATCACTGTTTAGTGGATAATTTAACTATTGAATTAAATAATTGGAAACTAAGTAAAATGTTGAACCTTAAGTTTCAAGCTTGTTAAAAATAATTTCAATGCTTATAAATTTACATTAATAGTACTGAAGATAATGAAAGCTTTAAATTTTAATTTAAAGGCGATGTGTTAAGTTTTAAAAATATATCGTTTAAATTAATGTTTGAAAATAGCCTTCCGAGGCACAGTCTCAGAATTCGACAAAACCAGTTCCATTGGATCCATAATATCGCATTATTATCGAATTTCAAATTTCGTAGATTTTGGAGTTGTCGTGTGGCCGTACGACGTATAAACGCGTTGAAATCTATATCGAAACAATTTAAAATTTAAAATATTTATATATAATTTGGCTGATGGTCATATATTCTCACATCCGGAATTTTTGCCATCGTTCCAAATTCATCGTAGCTAGGAAATTTCTGCACGCAAGATGATTAAATACATTACCCATTATCCTTAAATCGCGCTACCTTCCCGTTTAAAATCAAATCCATTTTTCTTTTATAAGTCACGCAAAGCAGATTCGTTTATAAAAAAATGACGATGACAGATCGAGTTCTGTTCATTTCAAACCCATAAAAAATAAAATAGTATCGCGATTTTCCCTTCTTTTCCAAATCAAATAATGGCGATCGTTCCTCTAATAATAATATGTATATACCTCGCAATCGACTCGCATTAATCTTGATTCAACTTAAGTTTTCGAGGTCATTGTCGTTCTAGGCGAGAGGAGTTTCGGTCTAGGGCATGGAAATGAAGCTCGGTGAGGGTGTATGGGTTATTCGAGCTTGTACTCGTGGCCGTAGTGCAAGGCAAGTTTGGTGGTGGAAGCTCAGGAGGTCGCGGCTCTAGCGACAATCGGTATAGGCGGGGTTGACTTGGGGAGGGGGTGAATTCTTGTGAGCGATGGCGAGAGGAAGAACACAACGATTATGGTTAGTAGTCGATGTCAGTTGTGATGGCGACTGGGTTTGGCATTGTGGAATTCACTCGGGGCCGAAGTTCGTCGCAAGCTTATGTTGGTCGAGGGGGCGATCGAGGTGGTATAGCCTAGGCTGTTTTTTTTGCAGTAAGGTATAGATTTCTGTTTCAATTTAAATATAACAAATTTGTCTATAAATAGAAAAAAGTATATAACAGTTTTGGTTTTAAGATTTGAATCAGTTGTGTGTATATATATAGGGCAGTAAAGTATATTATTTCACTTATCAAATGCTAACTATGTGTGTATATATATATATATATGGATTTTGACTGTAGAAGAATTTCTATGAAATTATATTTTTAATCCATATAAATAATTTTTTTTACAAGTGCATGGGTTTCAAAGAAAAATATATAAATATAAATATAAATATATCTTTATAAAAATACATATACATATTTTCACTTACTAGTTTATTTTAAAATAATGGGTACA
Organism: Allium cepa; assembly: GCA_030765085.1. Classification (NCBI taxonomy): domain Eukaryota; kingdom Viridiplantae; phylum Streptophyta; class Magnoliopsida; order Asparagales; family Amaryllidaceae; genus Allium; species Allium cepa. Next base: position 30,946,073 of record CM060938.1, on the reverse strand, counting down.
AGGAGATTAACTTGCTAAATTAGCTTATTTAATTATTTTAGTTACAAAAGATTTCAAGGGAAAATTAATTTAAATCCAATTATAAGTTAAATTAAAGTAGTAAATGGTGATTAATTATTTGATTAATTCAAATAGTATTAAATCGTGAATTGGTTATGCAAGGTCTGAAATCGTGAAGAATTGTGAAAAAACAAATCGGGATGGATCAGATTGCAAATAAAAATCAAAGGTGAGTTAATCTCACTCATTTGGATTACCGTTAATTTAAATAGTTAAATTTAAATTTATGGATTAATTGTTTTAATTGATATTATATATAGTATAATATATATTATATATATTGGAGTGACTGATATTCCCGCATTATATAGTGGATGAGACCCTATGCGCCCCGTATAATAACGGATGACCCTTTATACCGCGATATCCCCATCGAAGTGGGATTGTATTTTTATAATGTGCTAACATCGGTGGATGCAGAGAAACAGGTTGGAGGGATCCAACTGGATTCCTCAAAATGTTGGAATTCATTTTCATATTCAGTGATTTGTTTTATTTGATAATCTGTGAGAGATTATATTGATTATATTGGGAATTGAAAATATTGAATGCCATGGGCTTGCTGAATATATTTTGGGTATATTGAGATGTCAAAAATATAAAGATTGGATTTTAAAGGAAAATAAAAGAGGGAATTCTAAGTAAAACAAATATAGTGAAATTGGATAAATTAAAGGAATGAATTTGGGAAAGGATAAAAAGTTTGATTTTAAAATCCTATCGAATAAATTTCGAGAATGGAAAAAAAAGATTTTTGAATAAATGTGAATAACGAATTTTTGAAGACTTTAGTTATATTGTTTAAAAAATTAAAGCAATCAATTTAAACTCAGGATTTCAAATGGTTTGGGAGAAATAAAGGGAGAATTTGGAAATTAAGTATGAAATTAATATTTCAGATTTAAATAAAATTTTAAATCTTAATAAAGGAATGAATACGGAATTAATGGGTTTTGAAATAAATTTGGATAAGTAAAGGAATTTATTTGAAAATGGAGTTGGTTTTGGAAATCGATTTGAAAACCGACTAAGTGTTAAAACCGTGACTAAAGGAGAATGAGATTGTGAAATTTATAAACAGAGTTTATAAATAAAGTGAAATATTTATCAGAGCAAATTTGGAAGTATAAATTCAGGATGGGAATTTATAAGGAAACGGTGATTTGTTTTCAAAATAAAAAGGTGGTTTATTTTTAAAGGTGGGGAAAAGAAATTTACGGGATTGGGACGTAAATTAAACTCGAAATAAATCGAGAAGGATTTATAAATAATTAAATGGCTATATTTAAATGGAAAGTGTATTTCCCTGAAAAGCCAAGTATATTTTCAAAGAAATATTTCCAAGTATAAGTTAGAGGTTCTAAAGTGGTTTTAAAAACAAATTTTAGAAAGAAATCATTATTTAGTGGTTGTAAAATTTTTAAAAGGTAAATATTTATTAAGTTAATTATATAAGTAAATTATTTTAAAGGTTTAACTAGTATTATGATTTAAAAGATAATTATTTAATATTTATACCTTATAGAACAACTTTTATTTTAAAATTAGTTTTGGCTTAAGTTTTACATGAGAAATTATTATAAAATTCCTAACTAGTATTTTTAAAAAAGTGTTTAAAGTAGTTTTTATTTTAAATGTTTTATAGTATTTTTTTTGATAAAGTGATTTAAATTATTTAAAAACCTAAAGTATTAAGACTTGGTGATTTTCAGTGGAAATAAAACAATTGGGTTGAAATTTACTTCCGCAAGAGAAAAATGATTTGATAACTATTTTCAAAAAGTTGAAATGTAGAAAAATATCTTGCGAAGATATTTTGAAATAAATAATTTTGGAAATTATTAAGACCTAATGGTTGTTTGTAGATGTTATTTGATAGTTAAATTACCGACTATCAATATTGGCAAATTTGCTGATCGTTTCGAAGAGACCGGGATCAGGATTAATTTCTCGAAAACCACTTCGATCCGGTTTGAACATTTTCGTGAGGAGGACAAGAGCTTGGAGACGAAGATGGAGCAGTGTAGTGCAAGGGCTAATCGCTACTAATCCTGAAGGTGATTCCAAAATGGATGTAGTAGGAGTAGTGCCTTTGGTTTCGTTCGGACCGGGAACGAACTTGTATGGACGAATGCTATCAGAACATCGTCAGGGGACGATGCGCATTCTAAGTGTATGTGTGCTAAAAAGGTAACGCATAGCCTCAAGCCTCATCAACAGGGAATGGCTAAAACAAAGGAGGTGCAGCAAGGCTAAGTGGCTAACAACCAATTAGGATAAGGTCATCCCTGTCTAGATGTCCCTTTTTATTCGGTTGTGTGGGCGGTTGCTGATCTCAACCGCGAGGTGATCTTATTCGGACTAACCAGTAAGTTGTAGCTCTGGTCTTGTGTTGCAGGGGATAAGGGGGGATCCTCGGTACTCTTATCTAGACCAGGTACTGTGACGGGCGGTACCCCAATAGCCCTGCCATTGTATGGAATTCAATCTCCAATAAGCACCTGTACGGTTTTAATTATGCCCAACTATGTTGGAACGTGAGATGCAAGCATTTCAGCAAGATTCTATTTTACTTTCTATAGACACTATTATAATATCAGAAGAATTTGATAAAAATGTTTTGGTTATCGTAAGGTAAAAACTCGGCATGTTGATTTGTGGCGTGGTCTTACGAGATACCCTTGATATAAAGGATTTTGGAAACTTTAATAATCCAATTGAGTGTGTTTTCTCACGCTGGTTTTCCAGACTGACTCGGGTGTTATTTTACTATAATGCTCGGGTCAGACCGAGTATTATAGAGTACAGATTATGGATGGACTGCTATGGAGCTCATGGGATGTGCTGGATGGCGAGACATATCACACGTATCTATCTTATTTCTGCTGTGTTTGGTATACTGTGCAGTTAGCTCTTGTGGGGATGAGTTAATATAACTGTCCACTATTTTGCTATTGATGGTGTTATACTCTAATGATGTAATGTATTATTCAGTTACATATTCTTTTTTATAAAAATCTGTTGTTATCAATTATATATTATTCCGCCGCAATTGTGAGATTCTGATATTGTTTTGTTTTTCTCTTCTTCTACCTCCTTCTTCTTTCCCTTACGGTCTGGTTTTCCAGCATTCAATTATTCGGCATTTGATAAAGTGGATGTATTGATGTCGATTTTTGGGCTCATAAAATTGGGCTGTGACAGTTGGTACCAGAGCAGAAGGTTAAGCGAGAACCTTGGCTCTAGGGGGAATTACTCATTAGAGATAGAGTCTGTAGTACTCTAGAATGAGTTTGAGTGTAATAATAGATATGAGCGCATATTTGTTTGTGAATATAAAATTATTTTATATTGTGTTGATTGGTTTGTTGAGTGGTTTATGGATTCTTGTCAATACAAGTAATTAACGTTATTGTTAGGGATCTCTAAACACTTGTATAGAACAATCCGACACTTTATTGTTTTAATAGGATAAATGAAATAATTTTATCCGAATTATTTTTATATATATAAAAGAAATTATTTTCGTAAATTATTATAGTATATATGGTTGCATGGATGTTAGGAAGTAATTAATATCATTTCTGTATGGAAATTGAAACAAAGGAATAATGTTATAACCAAAGTTAAGAAATTAACTTATGTAACAAGATAGAGTTTGTAAATGGGGATTATAAATGTGATTTATAATTGAAAATGAAATAAAAATTCTAGAGTAATGTATGAATATGAATTGAAAGGATTTGAAACTTGAAAATTTGAGGAAATATAATTTCCTTTGAGTTGAAAATGATTTTCAAAGGCTTTAGAGGAATAATAGTGATATTATTTCGAAAATATTTTTGAATTGGATTTGAAATCTAGTGAGATATGGAATTAGAAATAATGGAAACGTTTTTAAAGAGATAAAAGCACTGAACTCACTTTGGTCATTGGAAAATAACTTCGGTGATGACTGCAACATCATCGATGTTCATTTTCGAGTTTTCAAGAGAGGAATTTCTCCTAAATGTTTTAAATTGGAGTTGTTTGCAAAACTGAGTTTGGTTTTAAAATTCAAAAGATACTTTGATATTCAAATGAATTATATATATAATTGATTTCAAAAATGATTTTGAAATGTTGAGTAATTGTTTAAAAGACTCTGGAATCTTATACAAATTGCTTATGGAATATAAGTAAGTATAAAAATCTTATAAGAATTCGGAATTGTTAGAATAAAATCAAACTTGAAGAAGAGCTAAATTAAAAAATGTGTGAAACCGAAATAAGTTAGAAAAGTAAGTCAATTAAATGAAGTAAGTTAAAAGAATTTAACTTAGCAAATGGAATGTAAATAAAGTTTGGAAATAAAATTATTAAGTTTTGAAATTAATTAGTAAATTGGAAGGTAAACTAAATTCAAAATAGATATAAAAGCTTAAGGAATAAAGTGAAATGGAAAAATTAGTCAAGTTGGACTAAATAAAACAAAGGATTAAAAATAAAATTTGAAAGTAAGCTAATTGATTTAAATGGGTAAGCAAATGAATTGAAATTGAATATTGGAATGATATTTAATTTAAATTGTGTAAAGTAAAGTGAAATTGAAGAATTAGTTTAAAGTGAAAGTTAAATAATAAAAGTTTGAAAATAAGAAAATTGTTTGAGATTTAAAAATAAATTAGTAAGTGGAACTAATTAAAGAAAGGGTTAATTAAGTATGGTTTGAGATAAGGTGAATAAAATTCAATATTTAAAAATAAATTGAATTCATATGGAATTAGAGATCCAAATTTAAATGAAAATAAATATTAAGCTTAAGTGGTAAAATGAAATAAATATAAGAAGTGTATAAAATATTTATATTGAACTTAAGGAATGGTTGGTGGAATTCTTAAGTATTTGGAATCGAGAAACATATTCAAAATTAGTATTTGAATGAAGGTTAAGTAAAGCTGTGAAAAGGGAAAGTGTGGATAAGTGAATAGAAATCGAGTAAGTGTGTGTAAAAAGAGAATTGATATAAGTAATGATCAACTGGAAATTTATACGTGGGATGTATGTATATTATTTTATTCGCATAACGATTTGATCCAGAATCGAGCATAGAATTTCGAGGTAGTTATACCGATCCGAGTTGGGATTTTTCACTCGATTTTCGACGGCAAACCCTACATATGAATTTTTGATTGATTTTGGAAATTCTCTATCATGGTGTATGGCTATGCAAGGAGAATGACGGTTTTTGATCAAGAAAACAGATCCGAGTCCGCACTAGGAAGTCGAGTGGACGATACTAGTTCGAAAGTGAAATTGTGTGATCGAGTGAGCGATCAGATTTGATATTACATATGGATGATATGTGTATATCATACAAGTTTGAAAGAAATAGATATGGAAACTTTTGTAAAGAAATGTATAAAATGGTTTTTGCTGTGATTGGATATTATTGCTAAATAGGATATACAAGTGTTTTAAAAGCAAAAAAGGAAAATTTGTGTTCGTGATTTCAGAAGATAAAATTTAATTGCCCGAAAAAGGTATGTATTTAAATTGTCATATGAAATTTGATGATTTTCTGGTCTAGCCACTCAGCTTTTTTGTTTTCTTTTGAAATCTGAAGGCCCGTAGAGGCATTTTGTAGTCGTACCGATCTAGCCGCGCAAAGGAGACGCTGACGAAATTTTTCGAAAATTTAGAGAGTTAGAAAATTTTGAGATAATTTCGATAATTTAAAAATTGGTTTTAAATTTGAATGGTTAAGTAAGTAATGTTGTTTGGAAACTATGGAAGAGTTTGGAAAGTTAGTAAGGGTGATAATGTGACTTTAATAAAAAGATTATTTTGGGGAGTCGTTGAAAACTGTTTGGTTTTGGGAGGTTGTTAAAAACTATTTGAATTGGAAAAATAGTTAACGGGTTATGGATCATTCTTCCTAACTAGTAATTTCGACGACGAAATTCTTTTAAGGGGGAAGGAATGTAACTACATGGAATTTTGGATCTTTGAAATTGGAATATTTAGTTGATTTTAAATATTTAAAAGTTAAATTTTAACTTGAATTTCAAATGTCGCTATTTATTGGATAATTTAACTATTGAATTAAATAATTAGAAACCAAGTAAAATGTTGAACCTTGAGTTTCAAGCTTGTTAAAAATAATTTGAAAGCTTATAAATTTTATATTAATAGTACTAAAGATAATGAAATCTTTAAATTTGAATTTAAAGGTGATGTGTTAAGTTTTAAAAATATATCGTTTGAGTTAATGTTTTAAAATAGCCTTCCGAGGCACAATCTCGGAATTCGACGAAACTAGTTCCATTGGATCCGTATTATTGCATTATTATCGGATTTCAAATTTCGTAGCTTTTGGAGTTGTCATGTGGCCGTACGATGTATAAACAGACTAAAATCTATATCGAAACAATTTAAAATTTAAACTATTTATATATAATTTGGCTGATGGACATATATTCTCACATCAGGACTTTTTGCCGTTGTTCCAAATATCACTATAGCTAGGAAATTTCTGCATGCAAGATGATTCAACACGTTACCTATTATCCTTAAATTGCGCTGCCTTCCCATTCAGAATCAAATCCATTTTCTTTTATAAATCACGCAGAGCAGATTCGTTTATAAAAGAATGATGATGACAGATCGAGTTCTGTTCAATTTCAAACCCACAAAAAATAAAATAGAATCGGATTTCCCCCTCTTTTCCAAATCGAATAATGGCGACCGTTCGTCTAATAATAATATGTATGTATATACCTCGCGATCGAGTCGCATTAATCTCGATTCAACTCAAGTGTTCAAGGTCGTTGTCGTTCTAGGCGAGAGGAGTTTCGATCTGGGGCATGGAAATCAAGCTTGGTGAGGGAGCATGGGTGATTCGAGCTTGTACTCGTGGTTGTAGTGCAAGGCAAGTTCGGTAGTGGAAGCTCGGGAGGTCGCGGCTCCGGTGACGATCGGTACAGGGGGGGTTGACTTGTAGGGAGGGGGCGAGTTCTTGTGAGCGATGTCAAGAGGAAGAATGCAGCGATTATGGTTAGTAGTCGATGTCTGTTGTGATGGCGACTGGGTTTAGCATTGTGGAATTCACGTGGGGCCGAAGTTCGTCGCAAGCAAATGTTGGTCGTGGTGCGATCGAGGTGGTATAGCCTGGGCTGTTTTTTTTGCAGTAAGGTATAGATTTCTGTTTCAATTTAAATATAATAAATTTGTCCATAAACAGTTTGGTTTTAAGATTTGAATCAGTTGTGTTTGTGTATATATATAGATATATAGGGCAGTAAAGTATATTATTTCACTTATCAAATGCTAACTATGTTTAGTATATATATATGGAATATATATATATATATATATATATATATATACATAGGAATTTTGATTGTAGAAGAGTTTCTATGAAATTAGATTTTTTAATCCACATAATTTTTTTTTACAAGTGTATGGGTTTCAAAGAAAAATATATAAATATAAATATATCCATATAAAAATACATATACATATTTTCACTTACTAGTTTATTTTAAAATAATGGGTTCAAGGAGATTAACTTGTTAAATTAGCTTATTTAATTATTTTAGTTACTAAAGATTTCAAGGGAAAATTAGTTTAAATCAAATTATAAGTTAAATTAAAGGAGTAAATGGTGATTAATTGTTTGATTAATTCAAATAGTAATAAATCGTGAATTGGTTATATAAGGTCTGAAATCCTAAAGAATCGTGAAGAAAACAAGTCGGGATGGATCGGATTGAAAATAAAAATCAAAGGTGAGTTAACCTCACTCATTTGGATAACCGTGAATTTAAATAGTTAAATTTAAATTTATGGATTGATTGTTTTAATTGATATTATATGTAGTAGAATATTATATATATATATATATATATATATATATATATATATATATATATATATATATATATTAGAGTGATGATATTCCCGCATTATATAGCGGATGAGACCCTATGCGCCCCGCATAATAGCGGATGACCCTTTATACCGCGATATCCCCCTCAAAGTGGGATTGGTATTTTTATATTGTGCTAACATCTGTGGATGAACTGGATTCCTCAAAATGTTGGAATTTATTTTCATATTCGGTGTTTTGTTTTATTTGATAATCTGCGACAGATTATATTGATTATATTGGGAATTGAAAATATTGAATGCCATGGGTTAGCTGAATATATTTTGGGTATATTGAGATATCAAAAATATAAAGATTGGATTTTAAAGAAAATAAAAGAGGGAATTCTAAGTAAAACAAATATAGTGAAATTGGATAAATTAAAGGAATGAATTTGGGAAAGGATAAAAGTTTGATTTTAAAATCCTATCGAATAAATTTTGAGTATGGAAAAAAAAAAGATTTTTGAATATGGGAATAATGAATTTTTGAAGACTTAAGTTATATGTTTAAAAACTTAAAGAAATCGATTTAAATTCAGGATTTCAAATGGTTTGGGAGAAGTGAAAGGAGAATTTTAAAATTTAGTATGAAATTAATGTTTTAGATTTAAATAAGATTTTAAATCTTAATAAAGGAATGAATATGGAATTAATGGGTTTTGACATAAATGGATAAGTAAAGGAATTTATTTTAAAATGGAGGGTTTTGGAAATCGATTTGATAACTGACTAAGTGTTGAAACTGTGATTAAAGGAGAATGAGATGTGAAATTTATAAACAGAGTTTGTAAATAAAGTGAAATATTTATCAGAGGATAATTTGGAAGTATAGATTCAGGATGGGAATTTATAAGGAAATGGTGATTTGTGTTAAAAATAAAAAGGTGGTCTATTTTTAAAGCTGTGGAAAATAAATTTGCAGGATTGGGACGTAACTTAAACTGGAAATAAATCAGGAAGGATTTATCAATGATTAGATGGCTATATTTAAATGGAAAGTATATTTCCCTGAAAAGCCAAGTATATTTTCAAAGAATGATTTCCAAGTATAAGTTAGAGGTTTTGCAGTGGTTTTAAAAGAGTGTTTTAGAAATAAATTATTATTTAATTGTAACGAACCAAATTTTCGCGTTGGAAAATCGACATCCATACTTCAACTCGTATCCGAAAGCCGTAGATTCAAACGTTCAAATCTGATTCGTTGGAGCTTATAACACATTAAGTACAATAACACAGCGGAAGAAAACAATGAAATAATATATCATTGATTACACAACATCCGAAATAATAATGATACAATTGAGATATCGATACAAATATCAACGATAAGATCAACGGCGGAAAGAGATAACATAAAATTGAACTCCAAAGAAGGAACTCCAATATCTGCAACTTCGTCTCCAATTCAAAGCTAGCTCGAACCCCCATTAAGTTGTACTAAGCAAGGTCGGTCTGGAATGATGAAGAGAAGCACAAAGTGATAGCCGAATTTCAATGTCTGAATGCCACCGAATCTACTCCTACTATTTGATTATCTGAAAAGCCCAACTCTTGACTGCCCGTGTGGAAAATTGTGGACACCCAGTGTTTGGGAAGGGAACAAAAAACACCGGGTCATTCATGGGACTGGTATGAGCACACAAAAATAGTTTATCTTTAAAACAAACAACAAAATAATTTAAAATTGAAATCCATAATGCTTTTTGGAAAATGAAACTACCATAAGGCCTCCCGCAGCACACACCATGCAAACGTAGAATTGGAGGAGATTTCTCCTTATGATAGTAAAAAATGATTGATACGCAAAAACCGTTTGATATTATTGTTAGTTCATAGTGGAAAACATTGAAAGTATAATATTAATCTTAGCCAGCATACAACATTTCGTCGTAAGCCTACTATAGCTTCCATGTTCAGTAGCAGGTTACCGCCACATTACACGGCAGGTTATACAACTAAAACCGTACAGGGCGCGTATTGTTTCTTTTCATTTTTCAACAAATGGTCAGGCTAAGAAACTTCCTATTGCCACATGAGAACGCCTTTGGAGGGACATCCCGAGAACCTACCCGGCTCTCTGTCGACACAAGGCCGGTTTACTCCCTTCCTGGGAGTAACACCTAAGATATGCCATCCCCAGTTATTTGCGACCTTTATCCGAGGATCCTCAACACCAACAACCACAAAGAAATGTATTTGCAGTAACCACATAGGTTAAATATATGGGCTCCATACCATGATACCACCCTTTTCCAGAAGGAATGGACATACCCTACGGGTGCAACCCCTACAACCTTGCTGCATCTTTCCTGTTTTGATCATTTCCGAGGAGTGAGGTCCGATGAGGTCTCGTCCACAAAGCTACGCTTTTCACAAATACCTTGCGTCGATCAACAAATGATCAGCAACACACAGCAGCACTCAGCATGCCACACTACTAAATTGGGAATGTATCGCTAGTAACCATCAACTACATAACCTCTGAGCTCGTACGTCTCAGAGAAGGGTGTTAAGCTAAAAGAATAAATCTTCGCCACCAAACAGAAATGTATTTGATAGAAACCAGCTTTACATCTCAAAGTGTAATGTCAGAGATACATCCATACAAGTCTGTTCCGGGTTCGAACAGAACCGAAGGCACTTCCAAAGAAGCCCTTGCAAATCCGAATAATCCCTAATCACGTCCGGACTTCCCATCACAAAGGGTGATCAAATCTCAATATCGGGGATCAGCCGGTGCATAGACATTCGACGAGTTATCCTTTCGCTTTTGGAAATATCCGGTCTTCACCACCAGTCTTCAAATGCAATCCATATACGTCGTATCATTATTCGGAATGGGTTACATGACACAAGGTCCTCTCGCGGCTAAACCGAATAATGAGCGCAATATTTAAAAACCCATATGGATAATATGATCTCAGTTAAGTCACAACTTTAAAACCCAAAACAAATGGATTAAAAAAATTACCATTTCAAATCTTTAAACAAAAAGATTCACTTCACAAAGTTTTCCAATCTTTCACAAAGATTCATTTACGGCCTTTCAAAACAATTTCCTTTTCAAATTGGATTAACTCATCCAATCAATAAGTCAAAGACTCAATTCATAGCTTTCAAAACCATTTCCAAAGATTCATAGCTTTCAAAACTATCCATTTCAAATCTTGAATTTTTTTAACACAAACTAGAAGTTCTTTCATTATGTGAAAGCTATTATTATTGAAAAAAATAGTTTTCGTTTTCGGAAAAATCCGATTACATTTGCTCAAGTTAAAGCCCTTCAAGTATAATACTTGGATTAAATTCAAATTCCCAAAACACTACTTTTAAAATGGTTTAAAACCCACATTTATAACTTATATACTTTTTAAACCATAATTTCCAAATATAGAATTCAATTTCAAATTTTGAATTTAAATTCAAATCAAACTATTTAAATTTCAAAACTTAACCAGGTTATTAAAAAGAACTTTTATCTTCAAAATTCCTTTTCAAAAGCTTTTCTCTTTTAACCCAATTCCATTTCCAAAACTATTTGAATTCAGAATTCAACTTTAAAACCATTTCAAAAATCTGTGACTTAACTAATTTCCTTGTGCAATCCATATTTGTGTGTGTATAGTGTAGTCCAGGGGTTTTACCCAATAGTGCAACAACATCAATCATCACAGATTCAAACACAGCAATATCGATTAGCAGTATAATCCTATAACGCCTATTGTTTATTCACAAATTCACAGATAATATAATTTATCACAGATAAATAAATGACATTCATCACAGATCACATCAAAACAATTCATAGCACAAAGCATAACATATCAAGGATATCAAACAATTCAATCAATTAATAGAATTCAAACATTCATAAGCAAGATCAATTAATTATCTGATTAATTTAAATCAGATTAATTACTTATGAATAGACTACAAATCCTGGTTAATTAATATTTATTAATTACAAACCATCTAATTAATTACCCTTTAATCATTTATTAATTAATCTCAATTAATAAATTAATTAATCCTTAATTATTAATTAATCAACCTTAATTAATAAATAAATAAACCTTTAATCATTAAATTATAACCTTAATTATTTAATTATCCTTAAATTAATCACACTAATTAATTAACCCTTAATTAATTACCATTAAATGAATTATTCTTAATTAATTACAATAATTAATTAACCTTAAGTTAATTACCAAATTAATTAACCTTTAATTATCATTTAATTAATTATAATAGGTGATTATCCTTAATCAATTTCATTAATTAACTAATCCTTATTTAATTAATTTATCCTCAAAGTAATTACTTAAATTAATTAATCACATAACTAATTATCCTTAATTAATTATTGCTTAATCACTTGATTAATTAACCTCTAATCATTAATTAATTATCCTTAATTACTTTTATTAAGTAATTATTTTTAAGTAATTAATAACCCTTAAATTACTTATTATAAATTAGTTAATCTTTAATTAAAGTAACCAACCTTTTTAAGGAATTATATTAAGAAATTCACCTTTTAGTCACCTTCAGTAATTAATCCCTTAAAGTCTTGTATCTTAAATAATTATTTTAATTATCTTTAAAAATCTTGTTAATGACTTATAGAAAATATATCATCATTACTACATTAACTAACTCAAGATTTTTAAGTAAATTAAATTAATAATTTGAAAACATTTTATTTTACTTATTTACTTACAAAATTGCAAGAATCAAATTTATTTGAAATAAGTTTTAAAATAAGGTTATAAATGGATATAAAAACATTTTAAAAACTAAATAATTTTGGAATAATTCCTTTAAAACTTTACTAATCCTAAAATAAAAAGGATTATCAAGAAAGTGTTTAAATTTGTTTTAATTTTAAGTTTGGAAAAATTTGTTTAAAACTGAAACTGTTTTAACAACAACCCCAAAGCCACATCGGGTCTTCACCCGAGTCAGGAAACCAATTCGTCGATTCCCCCTTCGAGTTACCTATTTTTTTCTCTGTTTAAACTTTGTACAATTTTAATTGTTAATACTGTTATCACACTCACTTAAACCAACTGGAAACTAATCCGAGCCATCTACTCCTCTACCCGAGACACTCCTCGAGGCAACTTCCTCTTCCAAACATCAAAACCACCCAAGCACGCAAGTGCATGGTGCACGTGCACCGGAGCTCCGACCCTCTTCGGTCGACCACGTTCCCTTCGACAAGGATGACAACATCACCATTGACCAACCAAAACAACCAGATTCTCGAAAACATCCTCGACATCGAATTTGAACATGTTGTCCAAAACTGGAACAAAGCAACCCATCAGAAAAATACTTCGACTCGCCGCCACAGTTTACCAGAGGTTGTGAAATTCCAACCACACCATCGCCGATGACCCACGAAGCTTTCCCTCCTAGTGCAATTGCTTCCAATTCGACAATGACCACGCAAATACCTCGATTTTGACATTGATCAAAACAGGCTGTTGAACCCTAATTTGACTTCGAACGATCATCACGATGGATTATAAAATCATCAAACATTTTTCTGATGATCATTGACCTCCAAACATGCTCCCTCTTCGATCACGAGATTTATCCTTGCCCTGATCATCGAGAATTGTCGAAAATGCATAATCAATTCATCTCGTAAATTCACATGACTTACTTAAAAATTTTGAAACCTTCATCTAAATTCATCACCAACCAATTCGAATATGATTATGAAGTTCAAACACAAATTTATGATGGTTGAATTCGAACATATCCCTGATTTTCACTGTGATTTCTATTTTTTTATAATTGCTTAATATAATCACTTGAAAATATTTTTAAAATTTGAATTCGACAGGCACAAACAAATTTTGTTTAGAGATCAAAATCTAATATGGATTCCTGTGAGTGGTATAAAGTTTCAAACAGTTTTAAAACCTGTTATGTATGCTCAGAGGCAAGATTTTGCCTGTTTTTCCAGACATGCAAACTTTATTTACACATATATATATCACAGGTAAATATATACAAATATTTACAACAACATTCAAGCATTGATCATGACTATCAAGCTATCATCATCACAGATATCAAGAAAAACTGGTTCAAAAATAAGTTTGCTCACTTGGAAATATGGAAGCAGAGAACAGAGACTTGAATTTAAAACTTGGAATTTGAATTTGGTCTTTGGTTTATTGAATCTGCAGTTTTGATCTGAGTAGAACTTGGATCTGAAGGTTTTAATGTTGATTTCTAGATTCACTTACTTTGAATTTTCTTTGCAGTCTTTGATTCAGTTATTTGTTTGCTTCCAGATTTCTATTTCTGGTTTAAATCTTGTATTTGCTTTTACAGGTTTATTTTGATCTTGAACTTGATCAGTTCCTTTGCTTTTGGAACCTAGAACAATTCTTAGGTTGAAGATTTGTTGATTTTTTTTTCTAGGTCTGTTAGTTTGATCTAAGAGGATCAAATTTCTTTTTTTTAAATCCGTAGCTTTTTTTTAATTCATCCTCTCTGTTTTGAAACTGAAGCTTGAATTTATTTTAGTTGATCTGGACTGATGAATTATGAGTTGATCTTGATTTTTTTTGAAGCTTTTATCTTGATTTGTTGCTTTTAGGTTGGAGAAGTTGTGAAAGAAAGTATGAAGCCTGGTTTTCATCTCTTTCATAATGTTTTATCTAATTCAAATTAAAAGATAAATGCCACCTGTTCATTTATGAATAAAATCAAGTTACACTTGTAAAATTTTCTTATTGGATGATTTACAAATGTTTTAAATCTTTAATTATTTCCTTACAATCGTCATAAGCATGAATTTTTATGTTTAAATCTTTTACTTTTATTTTATTTAATCTTATATATTTAACCCTTCTTATTTTAAAATTTGTGAATCATATTTTTTTATGTTTTTAACATACATATTTTTTAAATTACATTTAAAGTTTTTATCTTAATCCTTATTTAAATTTAACAATTTCTTTTTAGACCCATTTCATTTTATTTATTTATATATTAACGTTTTTATTAACTAATTAAATTTATGTAATATGGTTTCTTAAATTACAAAAGTTTAAACCCATATTTCTTATATTAACAATGTATTATATTTTAGTTTTATAAATATATAAACCATATTTATTGTAGCGACTCGACTTTCCACTCCCGGAAAATCGCATCACTAATTAAGAAAGAAAGGGATAGAAGAAGAAAAGAAAGAGAAGAAAGAGAAAACAACACATCAGAATCTCACAGCGGAACGATTTAAATATAATATAGAACATATACATAGTATCATATACATCAGAGTACACAACTAAACATCTCAATTTAGACAGTTATAACACTTCTGTCTAATACAATACAAGACATCAACACAGAATACCACACAGCAGAAACTCTAATCATATATCTACACGCTGAAGCCTCCTGCTCCAAAGCTCCTTCAAAATTCGTCAAGAGAAAACCTGAATCACTTGACTACTCATATATAATATGAGTACCCAAGAGTTTAATAAAACAGAAAATAAACACTTGGGTCAGACAAGGGTCTGGTGTGAGTAAACGGTTTAAGATTGCTTAACTTTAGAAAATCCTTTGAAAAGAAAGGTATCACGTAAGACTTCCCACACATAAACATGGAAAAGTTTTTACCTTACGCTAACCAAAACATTTGATAGGAAATCCAGTGATATTATAATAGTGTCTAGGGTTTTCAAATAAATATGAAATAGCCGAAATTGTTACATTTATTAAATTCCAGCTACATAGGTATACAAACAAAACCGTAGGGTCTCGTAGGGAAAATGAGTTTCCAACAATGGCAGGGCTACTGGGGTACCGCCCGTCACAGTACGTGGCCTAGATCACCGTACCGAGGAGCCACCCTAACTCCCCTGCAACACAAGGCCGGGACCATTCCTTACCGAACAGTCCCGAATAAGACCACCCCACAGTTGGCTGCAGACCAACTGCCCACACAGCCGAAATATAAAGGGACTTCTAGACAGGGATGTATCTTGCTCTCCAGTGGAAGCGACCCACGAAGCCTTGCTGCATCTCCCCTGTTTTAGCCATTCTCGGTTGATGAGGCTTGAGGCTTCGATTACCTTGGACCAATTATCTTAGAATGCTCATCGTCCGCCTGACGATGTGCTGAAAGCATTCAATCCATACAAGTTCGTTCTGGGTTCGAACGAAACCGAAGGCACTATCTCGTTGCACTCATTTTGGAATCACCCTCAGAGTCAACGACCATAGCCCTTGCACTCTGAATCACCATCTCGAATCTATAAGTACTATTCCGTCAAACTCATTACGGAATCACCCACAGAGTTATACTGACGTATAGCCCTTACACCTCGAGTCTTCACTTGCTCCACTTGGATTAACGACCTAACGTTTAATTGGAATCGATGCGGTTTTCGGATATCCAAATATGGAAACCCAATCCCGGTCTCATCGAAACCAAACGCCATTTTAATGTCCAAGTTGTACTTAAGGGATTTAAACAATAGATATTTCAGAAAATATCACTTAACATAAATGGATGTATCATATTACACAGATAGATAAGCATTTATTATCACATGCATCTATACATATCACATAACAGCATATATATCACATTCAGATATAGCATATTCACATCATCATCCATCAATCAATGTCATCCAATAACAACCAATCATTAACTTATTCAATGATATATATCATCCAATCAATTATCATTCATAAACAAGTTTGATTTCAAACTTGATTAATTTTAATTAACCTTAAATTAAATTAATCCTTAATTAATCACTTGGATTATCTTCAATCCAACTTCTTATTCATTAATTAATTACAAATTAATTAACTAACATCACTTAATTATCCATTTCAATTAATCTTCCCTGATTAATTATCACTTAATTACTTTAAGTAATTCTTACTTAATTACCATATTAATTAATCATCCTGATTAATTACTCCAAATTATACTAAGTAATTACCTCTTAATTACCTTCTAAATTAATCAACCTTGATTAATTATTCTCTAATTATTTTGATAATTATTCCTTAATTATCTTTTAATCATACCTGATTAGTCACTTTAATTTAATCACATTGATTAATTACTTTTAATTAATCATATTTAATTGATTACCTTTAATTAATCACCTTTGATTAATTACTTTAATTACATTTAGTAATTAAAACTTAATTATAAATTAATCATTCTTAAATTATTAATTAATAATTAATTAATTATTTCTATTAATTAATGATTACTTCATTAATTAAATTTCTTTCTTAATTAATTAATTTTACAAGTAATTAATCACTTAATTAATTACTCTTAATTCTTTTATTCATTAATCATTAATAAAATAATATAAATCTTAAGTAATTATTAATTAATTCTTTAATTAATAACTAAAGTGATTATTCCTTAATCACATTTACTTAATTACTTTTCATAAAGTAATTATCTTTTACTTAATTACCTCAAATAATTAACCACTTAATTACTTGATTACTTCCCAAGTAATTATATTAGATTAATCCAAAGTGATTATCTTAATTAATCACAAGTTAATTACTTAATTAACTATTTAACTTAATCATTTAAAATTAATTAAATGATTCTTAGTTTATTATATTAAAAGATTCTTAATTAAGAAACCATTATCTTAATTAAATCATTTATTAACAAATAAAACTCGATAATTAAAAATAATTTAATTATCTCAATTATCTTTACAAATTTAATTATCATTAAATAATCAAAACTTATAATTTATTAAATTATAATTGATTTCTAAACTTTAACCATTAATCCTTACTTAAAAATAAATTATTTTTAAAAGTCAGTTATGATTAAAACAATTTTAAATATTCAAATCAAACCTTTTTAAATCTTTAAAACTTTCCATAGTTACTAAATAAAAGTTAATACAACTTAATTCAAAATTACACTAATTTTATTTTAAACTTCCATATTTTATATATATATAAAACTTTGTTTAACCAACTTTAAAAAAATTTAGTTTTATAAACAAACTTGTTTAACTCTTGTTTAAAATCTAAATTATTTACAAAATCATATTATCTTGTTTTAAAAATTTTATAAAAACCTTGCTGTTAATTTTTTTAAAACTCTTAAAACCTTTCTGAACCCAAGCTAAGCATGCTGGACAACACGAGCAAAACTCTCAGGAACTCACGCGTCGACCCCATGTTAACACACGATAAACTCCAAGCAAATCCACCCTGACCTGCTTCGAGCTCTTCCCACGACAAACACGAGAACGACATCGAGATCCCCCTTCTTCTTCCCAGAACCCAAACCAAAACAAGACCTGATACACCTTGCACCGTGCAACGTGCACCGCCACTCCTTCCACCGGCGATCACCTCCATGACATCGCCCAGTCATCCTCGACCCCAACGTTGTAACGCGACACCCAGAAACTCAAATTCAAATGAAAATCAAAAATTCGATCATCATGCCAACTGTCTGAACCAACAGCCACCAGAAAAATCACCAACGCTGTCGACCCCTCACTCGAGATGCCGCGCCATCCTCCCCATAGCTTCGCCTCACTCCCCTGTGCCACTGGCACCAAGTGCGATCAACTCCAACAGCTTCATGACGCCGCGGATCCAACAGAACCCATCGACCCAAAAACAGGTACTAAAATCCTAATTCTTCGATTCATGATCAACTCGACTAATAGAAAATTCCAATAGTATTTTTCTGATGATCTACAACCTACCCTCCACCTTCAAGTTCAACGGCGATGTCCAATTCGCCGTGGTTTGCCGTAAATTGATCAGAATACCCAAAACAGAAAAATCCTAAATCCACATCAAAAACTAATCTAAAAATCAAGATATGTTCATTAAAAATCATGACTCCCAATATGTAATCTACTTATAAGATCAAAACTTAAGATTGAAATAATAAAAATTTGACCCAAAATGAAAGTTTTACTGTAAATATGAAATTTTACAACTAATTCTTCAAATTTACGACTTACAAACAATTTTAGATGATAAGTTAGTTGATTAGAAACAACTTTTATTTATACATCATAGGTCAACATGAATTCAACACTAGATTATTGATTTTATGATGAAATTTAAACCTGTTTCTATACACAGAACATATGCATACTTCTCAGACAAAATAAACATACTCAATGCATTCAAATTTAAATCAAATATTCTATCAACATCATGCTATCTAATCATAAGAACAGGATGAATCCAAAGTTTAAACTGTTTTTTAAAAGAATTTATTTACTCACCAGATTAATGCAGAGGACAGAACTGCATTTTCTTTTCCAGGCTTCAATTTTCTCTTGCATGTTGAAGATTTACATCCTGATGCTTGATTATCTTTAATTTCTTGATTTGCTTGAATTATTCAAGTTGCTCGCCTCTAACTTCATTTGAAAATCTTGTTTTAGCCTCTGTTTGAATTTCCAGACTTTACAGTTTTTCTGCATTTGTTTTCTTTTGATCTTTATTTGATTTGTTTTGATTCACATTTTCCTTTTCAGATTTGTATTAATTTTGTTGTTGAAGAGAGTAAAGGAATTCTTTTTCTGAAAATGAAGCTCATTTGTATTTTACAATTAAACTTTAAATTAAATTATTAGAGAGGAAGACATTTGTCACTTAAATGTTATAAGGATCTTACACTTGTTTTTAACCCACTCTAAATGTTTACAAGTGTTGTTTTAATGTTAAATAAATGTTTAACAAATGTTTTTAATATTTAATTAATATTTTAAATGTTATTCCCTTATTAATAATCTCTTTAAGCTACATACATACATTTATGTAATGTTAGATAATTATAAAATGCTTCCATCTTATAAAAATAAACTTTAGGCTTTCATTATCTTAAAAACAAATTCATATAGGCATTTTTAAATAACTTGTATTTTAATCAATTTAATTTTATCATTTGTTCATAAATTGAGAAACTTAGTTTAACTCTTTATATAAATTTTTAAAACAATTTTATCTTATTAAAAACAAAAGCTAAAATATATGTTTATAAAATAAGAAATTAACTTTATTATTTAAAATTTAAATTTCAAATATCATTTCAAAGACATTAAATCAAATTATCATTTCAAATTTCAAAACTAAATATATTCAAGTTTGAAAACTCTTACTAAATTCAAATTAATAATTTTCCTATTTCAAATATATATACAAATATATATACACATTTCAAATAGAAACATTCTAACATTAAATTTGTTAATTTCCATATTAAATTTTAAAACAAATATCAAATCACAATATGTACATTTATATATTACAATTTGAATATAAAGTCTTATTACATTAAAAACTTCTTATTTACCAAATTAAATATTTCCAAATCAAATTATTATAACCTTTCAAAAGAATTTAATCTTTCCTATTCATATTGCAAAGAAAATATTAATAGACATTAACAAATTATTATTTTCAGCCTTTGAAATAATCTTAACTTTTCAATTTATAATATAAAATGATCAAATCAATTTAATTATTATCAAAGATTATTAAATTGATATTGCTCAAAATTCCGGGTCGTTACATTTATTCTTTTAAAATTTTAATAGAAAGTATTTTAAACCTCTTTATATATATGTTTTACATTTTTATATTTATATTCATATACATTAGTTCCTTGGAAATAATAAGTTAATAAATCAAATTTTATTCTTAATATATTTATTTTTTAATTTCAAACCAAAATTCTATTTAAAATCATATTTATATACATTTATATTAATAAATAAACAAATATTTATTCAAATTTGGAAAATACCAAATTAATTCACAATTTAATTTCAAAAATTATTAAATTAATTTCCAATTTGAATTTGATTTAAAAATAGGAATGTTACATTAGTGGTTTTAACATTTTTAAAAAGTAAATATTTATTAGGTTAATTATATAAGTAAATTATTTTAAAGGTTTAACTAGTGTTATGATTTAAAAGATAATTATTTAATATTTATACCATATAGAATAACTTTTATTTTATAATTATTTTTGGCTTAAGTTTTACATGAGAAATTATAATAAATTTCATAACTAGTATTTTAAAATAAAGTGTTTAAAGTAGTTTTTATTTTAAGTGTTTTAAAGTATATATTTTTGGATAAAGCAATTTAAATTATTTAAAAACCTAAAGTATTAAGACTTGGTGATTTTAAGTGGAAATAAAATAATTGGGTAGAAATTTACTTCCGTGAGAGAAAAGTGATTTGAATACAATTTTCAAAGGGTTGAAATGTAGAAATATATCTTGCGAAGATATTTTGAAATAAATAATTTGGGAAATTATTAAGACCTGATGGTCGTTTGTGGATGTTATTTGATAGTTAAATAACCGACTATCAATATTGGCCAATGCACTGATCGTTCCGAAGAGATCGGGATCGAAATTAATTTTCCAAAAACTACTTCGATCAGGTTTGAACGTTTTTGTGAGGAGGACAAGAGCTTGGAGACGAAGACGGAGCAATGAAGTGCAAGGGCTAATCGCTACTAATCTTGAAGGTGATTCCAAAATGGATGTAGGAGTAGTGCCTTCGATTCCGTTCGGATCGGGAATGGACTTGTATGGACGAATGCTATCGGTACATCGTCAGAGGGATGATGAGCATTCTAAGTGTATGTGTGCTAAAAAGGTAACGCATAGCCTCAAACCTCATCAACCGGGAATGGCTAAAACAGGGGAGGTGCAGCAAGGCTAAGTGGCTAGCAACCAATTAGGGTAAGGTCATCCCTGTCTAGATGTCCCTTTTTATTCGGCTGTGTGGGCGGTTACTGATCCCAACCGTGGGGTGATCTTATTCGGACTATCCAATAAGGGGTAGCTCTGCTCTTATGTTGCAGGAGATCAGGGGGATCCTCGGTACTCTGATCTAGACCAGGTACTGTGACGGGCGGTACCCCAGTACCATTGCTATTGTATGGAATCCAATCCCCAATAAGAGCCTGTACAGTTTTGGTTGAGCCCTACTATGCCGGAACGTGAGATGCAAGCATTTCAACTAGATTCTATTTTACTTTTTATAGACAATATTATAATATCAGACGAATTTGATAACGATGTTTTGGTTATCATAAGGTAAAAACCGTGCATGTTTATTTGTGACGTGGTCTTACGAGATACCTTTGATTTCAAATGATTTCGAAAAATTTAATAATCCAATTGAGTATGTTTTCTCACGCTGGTTTTCCGGACTGACTCGGGTGTTATTTTACTATAATGCTCGGGTAAGACCGTGTATTATAGAGTACTGATTCTAGACGGACTGCTATGGAGCTAAGGGGATGTGCTGGATGGCGAGACGTATCACACGTATCTGTCTTATTTCTGCTGTGTTTAGTATGATGTGTAGTCAGCTTTTGTGGGGACGAGTTAATATAACTGTCCAGCATTTTACTATTGATGGTGTTGTACTCTGATGATGTAATGTATTATTCGGTTACAAATTCTTTTGTATAAAAATCTGTTGTTATCTATTATATATTATTCCGCTGCGATTCTGAGATTCTGATATTGTTTTGTTTTTCTCCTCTTCTACCTCCTTCTTCTTTCCCTTACGGTCTGGTTTTCCAATATTCAATTGTTCGGCATTGATACAGTGAACGTATTGATTTCGATTTTCGAGGGTCGAAAAATCGGGCTGTGATGCCAAGCGAAGCTCCAACTCTAAAGGTGAGTCTCAAATGCTGTGACACTCAGTCTGACCCAAGCGTAAAGCAAAACACAAAACCCTCGAATCAGGATTAACATTCTTATGTCAGTAAATCCAACTCAAGTGAAATATCAACTGAAATACAAGTAATTCAAAGGATGTTTGGGATAACCACCCTCTAAGGATCTGTGGAACTATCTACTATGTAGTACATTACGCTATTATAATATGTCTATAGTAAAGTAAACTATTAAAATAGCGTTAAGGCATTACCTATATCCCCCTTAACACATTTTATATATTCCCATAGTCTATACAGTACCGTAATCTCCCCCGTATCGAGCGTTGTCAGAGGGCACTCCATAGGTATGGTACAAAACAAAGTCGTAGTGATCTCGCTATGGTAGGTGACATGACACAACTAGGCAATGCCATGTTACACTTTCGAGCTGGTGGTAACGCATAGTAGCAACTACCGCCCATCTCGATCCACACTCCCAAATCAAAGGTGTGCACCAAATCAACCACAAAGTAATAGAATGGCAATCGAAGAAGTGTGTCCGATCGGAGGAGCTACCTCACTTGGTCCGTCAATTGCTCTTATTTTAGCCACCTTATGCTAACTCACGGGAGTCAGGTCCACGTATATACCTAACATAGAATCGTCGCCACCATCCTACTTCATTTTGGAATCTCCACCACATACACGGTTGTTAAAGTGGTTTTTGGTATTGGCAGAGAGTATGACAATAACCGATCCCAGTCTCTTTAACAACCAATCGTTATTATAACACCGCGGTCATTTCAAAATAGTATATACTTCAAAATGAAGATATCATTTCCATTTCAAAATCATATCACTATGATATTATTTTTACTTCAAATATATTCATTTCCAAAATCACAGTACTTTCAAAATTACAACACTTTCGAAACCAAAACACTTGAAATCATAACACTTTGGAAATCATAACACTTTGAAATCATAACACTTTAGAAATCGTAACACTTTGAAATCATAATACTTCTAAAACCATAACACTTTGAAATCATAACATTTTGAAATCATAACATTTTGAAATCATAACACTTTGAGAATCATAACATTTTGAAATCATAATACTTACCTTTAAACCGTTTAGATATTAATAATAGTATATATAATAAAATAGTTTATAAAATAAAATAGTTTATATAATATAGTTATAAGTTAAAATAGTTTATAACAAAATAGTTATTATATTAAAATAGTTTATATTAAAAATAGTTTATATTAAAAATGATTTATATTAAAATAGTTTATATTAAAATAATTTATAAAGTAAAATATATAAATTGTTTAAAATATAAATTTAAAATACTTTATATAATAAAATAGCTTCCCTGAATTTCACAAATCGACTCAAATCAACTCGAATTCCAAAAATTCAAATTTAATTCGATCTCAATTCATCAGTTTCAACTCAATTCAATTTCTCAATAACCCATTTCAAATTATATCGATTTCAAATATAGATTTGAACCACAAAATAAACCATTTCAATTTCGATATATTTCAAAGTTTTAAGTATTCCATAATTTCAAAACTAAATTTGATAATTTCACATATATCTTAATTTAACGTCATTATTATTTAGTTTTGAAATATTCACTTAATAAATCCAATATCATTTAAATAAAACCCCAAATTTCAAATCACTAAATATTTCTTTTAATTTTTTTAAACTTGAAATATTCATTTAATCACCTTAAACCAAAATCATATCCTTTAAAAATCTCAAATTCAATAAGTTTCAAATCAATTTAATTAAATAAAATTCTTAATTAAATACCATCTCAAATAAATTCAAATTTATCTTCGCAACCTTAATTTATAAAATCATTACAAAATCTTTTTTTAAATATTTTTTTTAGATAAACTTAAACATATTATATATGAATTAAATCAACTTTATTAAATTGAATTAAATTTTATTATTAAACTTGTTTTATATTAAAAATAATTTATACATATTTTAAAATAGCAAAATTATAAGTAAGTTCTTAAAATTTATAATTTCAAAACTAACTTATATCTTTAAAATTTTCATAACATATAATTTTAGAAATCAAGAATTTAACTATATATAACTAACATTTATATTTATATATATAATATTTAAAAATAAAAATTTATATAAAACCATATATTTATATCTTTTTAAACCATGGAAGTCATTTAAAAATATATATATTGACCAACGGTGTTTGTATGTAATTTTCTATCCTATGGTCAAGTGTTACAGATATTTATCATTTCAATTCGCAATTTAAATATATACGGGTATACATCATTTCAACCCGCAATCCCAAATTCAATTCAAATGAAAATCGCTTGGGTTTATCATTTCAACCCATAACGATTTTCACCTATTCTATAAATCGTTCGGGTATGTATCATTTCAACCCATAGGGAATTCTAAACTAACAGGGAACTTGCAGAGTGAGAACATATATGGTAATAATATAACCGGCATATATCATCAATATAAATAACAGATAATGGTGTCGGATGTCACAGGTGAACAGATACAGATAATAACATATATATAGCAATGTAAATAACTAACAACAACATATTTTAATTGTCGTTTCAATTGAAATCAAATTTAATAAATATAAGAACGTTAATCATGAGTGATTGCTCACCTTCGAGGCTAGAGAGATTAGACAATGAAGTAGAGTTACGAAATACAAGAACGAATCCCAAAGCAAAGCTAGATTGGCACGAATTCAACGATCAAAGCTGATAACAGGAATTGATGGAAAAAATCAAAATTTGCTCAACTTAAACTGGAACAAAGTAAATATTATACCCACAAATATCATTACCTAATAATTAATATAAAATTTTAAATCCATATTAAAAAATAATATACATATATACATATATACATATATACATATATATATATATATATATAGACACACTTATGAATTTAAACTAAAGTATAAACATGTATATAACTATTTTGAAATAAAATGATATATACATATATTTTCTAATTTATATTTAGTTCGAACACATAATCTATATATATATTTACTTGAACCAAGCTCAAATATTCTTATATATATATACTAATATGTTTAAACAGATGTACATTGTATATATCTCTAAACTATAAACAAATATGCAGATTCATTGTTATAACAAATATATATATATATATATATATATATATGACTAGACTAAAGTGAAACACACATGCAAACACACAACTAAATGTATATATATGCAGGCTAGTATATGACTAAGGCATAAATATCTGTACAACTGTAAATAAAGTGAAACATAAAGCTATAGACCCATGATATACATAATATACATACATACATACATACATATATATATATATACATGTAACATAATTCATGTGCACAGAAATGAGTAAAAGAAATGTAAGCGATAACATACTTATATAAGTTATATATATATATATATATAACTAACCGTTTATATAAAATTTACATGAATATATACAAATTTGACCGAATATAATATATAATATTGACCTGAACTTATAAAATACACATACGATAACAACCTATTATATAAACTCTTATACAAACTTAAAATATACAAACTGACCTATTAACAAATAAACTATGCAGACTATACATACAATTCACTGCATATGAAAATCAACATATCATTGTATAAAATACTAGTACATATATAAACAACACATATATTAAATTAACACAAACATATACTATTATATATATAACTGACTAAAGCAATCCATATATATGTGATATAAACTAACATATGTACTTTAAATCGATATGTAGCTACATACTTAAAATAGCCTAAAACAATTATATATCAACCACATATATATATCCTTATATATGATAAGCTTGGGAAGCTAAAGGCCAAGACTTGTGGGTGTTGCTGCCACACGACGAAGGTGGATGGAGTTGTTGATGATAGTCTCAGGCTTCGGGGAGGGCTGCACGTGAGTACCAAGGTGGGAAATTGGTCGAAAGACGGGAGCTCGGTGGCGGTGGCAATGAAGAGGGGTTCGGGTTCGGCAAGAGGTCTTGGTGAAGGCTAGGTTGAAGCATGCATGGGTAGGAAGGAGATGAGAAATGGGTTTCACCATGGAGTGTGTGGTCGCCTGAGGCTTGCAGTGGATGTAAGGCGGAGAAGGTAACGGGCAGTGGTGATGAAAGATGCAGGCGATGGAAATGGTGAGGAAGAAGAATAGTCGTCTGGTTTCCAAATGAAGATCTTATATGCAATATATAATTTGTTTTATGAAACAGAAGAACAGAGCAAAATATTGGAACCAGAGAATATATGGAAAAGAGGGGAATCACAAAAGTCATAAGTTGAATAGCCAGTAACATTTATAATAAGTGGATATTTAATTTCAGTTGGTAGACAATGAAAGGCCACAGAAGTCAAAAGGTTTGAAAACGGTTACCGATCCGGTAATCGTGTTACTAATTTCGTGGTGTACCGTGGTTCGAAAAACAGAAATGAATATATCGCAGAGATCAGCACGATGAGACGATCAAAATGGTATATAGATATTAGTGGTACGAACATCCTATCAAAAGTCAATACTCGGCACCGAAATGCTGCTAAAACGCCGGAATTAAGGTAAATGGAGCAATAACAGTCAAAATTTGGAGAAACAAAATATGACATCTCACTCAGAAGATGATTTACAAATTTATTGTATAAAAGTATTTAGGTTTAGAAATATTTTATTATCATCAATTTTAATTGATTTGAACTCAAATAAAATTACAAAATAAAATAAACTTCCATATTATCTGATGAAAATTTACCATTTGCTTTGTTTATATAGACGTATTTCAAATATTAAATTTTTATTTCCAAATTCAATCATTTAAAATTTCACAAAAATTCAGTTAATTACGTTATTAAAAATAGTTAAAATTTACGGGTCGTTACAGCCCCTTAGTTATGATAATATATAGGATGTGAATATATCTTGTTGATGCTTTTAGTACATATTTTTATATGGATGTGCTTTTCTATGTTTATGCTTATGTTGCCTCACTATGTTATGCTTATTTATGACATCATGTTAGTAGTTCATGCTGAATGATCCCATTATGTCTATTTATATGTCAAATTATTTATTTATTCACATTTGATACAATATGTGAGAT
Source organism: Allium cepa (assembly GCA_030765085.1). Lineage (NCBI taxonomy): Eukaryota > Viridiplantae > Streptophyta > Magnoliopsida > Asparagales > Amaryllidaceae > Allium > Allium cepa. The sequence goes on along the minus strand of CM060938.1, from coordinate 30,918,203 downwards.
GAGTGCTAAAACCCATAAAGACATGATATGTGAGATGAGTGATAAAACCCTATAAAAACATTGGGATATAAACAAAATTTAAAGGGTAATGTCTTTAGTGAGGCCGATTTAAATAAATGTAATAATAATGATGATTGGTGCAAGGTGGCAGGCCAGTATCCATCTTAGTTGGACTGCCTAGAGGTCACTCCCTGAATCGTGGTGTACCGGTTCCCTGTCACTATAGTCCAAACAATCTGTTGCACATACAAAATAGTAAGTACATGCACCAGTGCTCTGATGAACTGATGGAAGGCAAGGTGACATGAAGCATGATGGGGCAATATACAAGGCATGATGATGGGCTGCAAGCGAGGATAAGTGGAGAAGATGGTACGACAAATAATTCATGCGGGGGAACCCACATCTATAGATTGAGCGGTATATGGATGAAATAGGCCTTGCTATCTTCGTGTCAATTTAATTTTTAGTAAAGACCAATCGAGGGGATATGGATGAAATAGGCCATAGTCCTTAAAGTCAAATCGGTATTAATAAAATGAATAGGATTTACTTAGAAATATACACTATGCTCGTATGACTTACAATAGGATATTATTAATGAATATAATGATTGCAACTCATATATATATATACATGGATAGAAGTGATTGCTTAATTGATTAGAGTTGCAACAATGAGTCACATGATTTAGAGCGATGGCACACATATTATAGCATGTCTGTGCAATGGGATGTGGGATGGGTATTCATGTAGGGAGTGCGTAACATATTTGAGAGTAAACGCATATCACACTTACCCGACACACATATTATTTATGTATTAAACACAATTACACTTACAGCTAGTTTATAGCCTAATTCAGGGTCTGTTATATATTTAACAACCTTAGGTCAGACTAAGATTTTTTTCAAGTTATGATGTGTAATAATATGTATTTTGTGGGATGCGACATGGAGATGGAACCAATGAAGATGGAGCATATCTATTTTAATTATATTGCATATTTCGTGCAATATGTTGATTTGTAGATATGTGGTGACTCAGTTGTATTTGAAGATATGATGCATTTATTCTATCTAGACATGTATTTTTATTTGAGATGTATGGTAAGATATATTGTATTTGATTTTTAGTTATTTATATTTGATATCTTTTATTCGCTTCCGACTCTATTACCTTGGGTTTATTCTCATGCTGTCCCTAATAGTATATTACTCGGTTCTTGGAAAATCATGTACATTGCTTTGTTCTGAGATAAGAGATGTATTATTTCTAATGTATTCAGGTATTAAAAAATATCTATGTCAGCCCATGGGAATGTATATGATAGATCACTCCTATCATGTCCTTTGTTGCATGCTGTTAGGCAATATTACTCTTTGGTAGCACAGTGTAACGATCCGAAATTTCGAACACTTTGTATTTAAACATATGAATTATTTAAATATTCGAATTATTTAAATATTTGAATCTTGGTTAAATGTGATTAAATTGATTTAATAACCATGTTGACCCCTTTTAATTAATAACTTGTAACGACCCGAAATTTTATCATTTCAATTTGTGAATATTTAATTTAATTTAAAATCTTAAATTAATGGTTTTATTAATTTAATAACCCACTTTTACTTTATAACCGATAATAAAAAAATTATTGTTAAATTTTGTTTACATAAATAAATAGCTCGATGGAAAACTGAAAATATAACCGAAACGCAATTATCGAATTTTCAGCATTTATCGAACTACAAGTTATTTTAAGTTGTAATATTTTGATTATGCTTTAAAACAACTTTTTAAATGTAAAACACTTTTATTTAGAATAATTTAATAATAATAAGTGTTTAAATTGTATAATATGTTTAAAATAAAATAAATGAAAGATGTGACATGGATTTGAGATGTTAAGTGTAAAATAAACCTAAGTACATGGTAACACCTTATTAACCAATGTGTTTACTAATGCTTGTCCTCTTGGTGGTTTGTGATGTGAAATAAGAGTTGAAAATTATGACTAAGGGGTATTTTGGTCTTGGCATTTTCATTTCATTTATAAAAATAATTCTTATTTTCACTTTTCAAATTGTTTTCCATCTTTCCTAACTCCATTTCTTTTCTAACATTTAAACATTAAAATATAAATTAAAAATCTAAGCTTTAAACTCAAAAATGGTTGATTTACTCAAAGGTCAAGGCTTAAAAAGGTTTGGTTTAGCAATTTTAGAAACATGGAAAAAATAAAGGTGAGATCTCTATACCTTGTACAAAATGAATGAATGTTGTCTATTTAGTGAATTTGTTGATAATATTAGTTGAGTTTGGACATAATACTTATGTGTATGAAGTGTTAAAATCATGCTTTATTTGGTAATTAGCTTAAAATTTAGAAATTAGTTTACTGTAAACCAAAAATAAAGCAACCTTCTCTCTGTTTTTATTTGAAACAAAGTTCCTTTCACCTTTAAGATTCAATAACTCACAAAACACTTAGAATTTTCACTTGCCATCAACTACAAAGTTGTTAGTTTTGGTCCAAAGTATATTTTAAAAGTGGTTGTTGAAATTTTCATTGAATATATTTTGGGAATTTCTTAATATACAGCAAGAGGTTAGTTTTTGTCGGTTTTTTGTCAATCGCAAATCGATAAACGAAGTGTATGATCGTGATCGTCTTAGCAAAACATACTTTTACTAATGGTTTCATTATTTTTAGTGTTTTGGCTGAGTCAAATTTGTTGGTTGATCAAAATTGGGTTAAAAATAAAATTTTAGCGAACTAGTGGTAGAGCCGTGGAGCAGTTGGAGCTGGAGCGGTCTTTTGTAATGGCGGAGCTGTGGTGTTGATCACAGATGGAGTGATGGTCAGAGTTGGTCGTTAGAGCTAGAACTATGGTTTAGAGGACTGCCAAAGTTGGGTTTAGGTTTTCTGGTCTTGCGTGGTGCTGGAGAGGCCGAGCTGGCTTGGATTGGTTGTGAAGGTGCAAGGGAAAGTTGTGAAGCTTGTGGTGGTGGTTGAGGTGGAAAGTGAAGGAGGCGATGGTGGATGTAGATTTTAGCATCGCGGCGTTGATTTGTTTCGTGGGTTTGCTCTCGGGTAGGTGGTCGATTTTGGGTTTCAAGGTGCTGTGGGGTCGGTGCCAGGTTTGGGGAGATGGGCTCAGTCAGGTGGAATTGGCGAGGTAGTTGGTGAGGCGGCTAGAGGCCGTGAACATGCGTGCACGTTTGTGCATGATGATGTCGTTCCAGGTTTTTGAAACATGCGAGCAATAGTGGAGTATGGTTTAAGAGGGAGAAGGAGTAGGGTGCAGGCCTGATTTGCTTAGGTTGGGCTTGTTGGGCCGTATAGGTTAGTGTGGGATTGTGTTTTTTTCAAAATTTAAAACTTATAATTTAAAAACCCATAACTTCGTTCGCAATCGATTTGACATGCAGTTTTCGCATTAAGTTCATATTGACCTGCAGAACAAACTTGTGAAATTACTTGACCCATATGTTGTATTATATTTTAGTGGTAAATTATTACTAGCTACGTACAATTACGTTATTTAATAATTATCATTAACCCCTGACATCCTATTAGCATAATAAAACATTGTTCTGTCATATTTATACCGAATATATTATGTCGGACATCTATTTAGCAGAATAAATCACTGTTCTACTGTTACGTTAGTTTGGACATTTATTTATATGCCATTTGAATTATATTGATTTGTTTTTTTATCGATTGACAGTTATGCATTTTATTTACATATCTGGTGCTTATGCAAATACATGTGTTGTGACTTGAATGTTGATATAAAGTACAGTGGTAGCTTGTTTAAGTACCATTGAGAATGTTAAGCCTCTTTTCAAATTTGACAAGTTATGGATTTGAAATCAATTTAAGTTTATAACAATTTAAAGTAAATTGCTAAATTTATTAATAATGTTAATTGATTATTTTCATTAAAAATGTTTAATGTTAATTAAAATTGGAATGGTTGAAGTTAATTATTATATAATTAATAATGTTAAACTTATCTTAATTAATTATGTTAAGTTAATTAATATTTTAATTAATAATGATTAAGCTAATTAATTCTTTTAATTAATGTTAACCCAAAAAAGGATCAACACCTTGATATGATTGTGAAAGCACTAGCACTGTTTATCAGGACAAATAATGTAGAGAAAAACACTCTCTAAATTGCAGAAAAGGCAGAATAAAGTAGAGAAACACAAGATTTTTATAGTGGTTCGGTCGTTAACAAAGCCTACGTCCACTTTATAGATTTTATTGGTGGATTGACTGTTAATCACAAGTATAAGTTGTTTACAATTCTAATAATTGAACGAAGGAAGATCGAACCACCACTGATGAAGACAAAAGGGAGGATCTCAACTGTCCATGGCAGCCATTACGAGGACGAAGAAGGTTGAAGAATCTTAGTAGCAGAGTTTTCCTAGTGATCAGAGCAGCCAGCCCTGCTTCTGTTGAAGATAAGTTGGTATTTATAGGGTTTAGAAAGCACTTGGATCAGAACTAGAGTACCAGAAGCCTGTAGTTATCCATAGGAGGAGGCACATAAAATTTGGGATAATTTAAACTAACCTTTTGGGATATCGGTACCGATCCAAAATGTTGTGCAATTTTGCCCAACTCCTACTTTGTCCTTTCTTGCATGCGAAGTTCCCCGTGTGATTTCATAGCTTGTTGACTTATTTTGACGATGGTTCACCTGTAAATTAGATTGAACTTTAATCCGAATTTGATAAGTCTTGACTTCTTTAACTCGGATGCTCAAAATAATATCAAACTTGGTAGATAAGTTTAGGAGAGATGCACGAATATAATGCATGTAGATTGAAGAATCCACAAGCCAATATATAGGATCGGTACCAATCCAATTGGATTGGATCGATGCCGATCCAAATACTTGGTGTATTTTTGGTTCAAAATCACGGGATTTCTTTGTCATGTACTTTTAAGTCTTCCTGTCAAGTTTCGAGTTGTTTTGGATCAGTTTGAATGTTCTAACTCCTTCTGAATTCAGCTGGGTTAAAAACGGTTAACATTTGCTCTCTGGAGCATGCTTTCGTTGGAAACAATGCATGCTCTGGAATTATTTAATCTTTCGGTTTCCGTTTCATGGAGCTTTATTGATCGTATCTAGCTTCCTTGAGCAGCTGCCTATGACGTTTCAACTAACTATCTAGTCCTTAGTGGAAATCTTCATTAGTCGTAATTATAGAGTGATCTTGACTTGATAACTTTCAAAATGAATACGAACATCGAGTTGGGCAAACAAGGAAAGTTTGAGGTCATTTGGGGGAAATAAATTGGATTGGTACTGATCCAATTGGATCGGATCGACACCAATCCAAGTACTTAGGAAATTTTTTTGCCTTCCTCTTTTTTTATACGTGGGATCGGATCTCCATTTTCTCATTTTACATTTTCGAGCCGAGCTGATCCAAAGAAACCGAACCTTCGCCGATCCACCTTCTGTCATCATCGCAATGCTGCCGCCGTCGATCCTCACTCCGCCTTGAGGCGCTACCGATCCAAATCACCCTAATTCAAGACATCTTGAATTAAAGACCTCATCGCTTCTCTCAATTTCGAAGGTCAGTGGATTTTGACGTGATATTACACCATCAATCGATGGTGAGGTTATGTTGATGATGGATGCAGTGGAAGATTCGAGCTGACTATGATTTTGTGAAAGAAGATAGTAAATCAAGTCCGAAGATCTTCATAGAACGAAGCTATGTTTTGCCCTGGTTCTTGACATGTTTACTATCTTCATCCACATAATCAGAATTAACTTATACCAAGTTTGATAGTTGATTTTGGCATGACATCTTACGGATTGCAGATTGGTTTTGGTTTTTCTAGGAGGTGATAACAACTTAGGATAACATATTGCATGTAGTTTAGGTCGTTATCACTTTCCAAGAAACTAAAATCGACTTATGCTAATAATTTTCTTCCCGATTCCGACTTATCGGTCTATAGTTGCTTGCATTGGTTTGGTCTTGTCACTGCATAGTCGATGTACCTAGAATAGGAAGATCATTCGTTGATCGATAACAGATAAGTGTAGAGGAAAAGACATTACCAGTTGATAAAAATTGCGTTTTCCAGTGTGAGTGAGCCATCTACATCGAATGGTCTATTCACAATGTTCAAGATGTCGAGCTCGTTCTCATATAGATTACACATTACACAAACTCACGGTTGGAATCTGATCAGTGATTCGTACATGTCAATTACCTTTCGAATTTCAAGTATCAGCCATGTTTGGTGTTTATAGTTTATAGATTTGGCACACCTGACCATTTTAAACACAAGCATTCTTATATAGAATGATGAGCACGTCCACCCAAAGAAAGTCAATTGAAGGAAGCTCACATAATTCTGAAGCAGAGTCTTCGTCGATCCCGACTGGACATGCTACATCCATAGCTTCGGGGCAATATGGCCATCTGATTCCAATTGGCCCCGTCGTCGAGCACACTCCCCCCAACTTTAGGGTTTTGCATGATCCTCCGGAAAAAGCCTCTTTGATCCTTACACCTAGGGCATTGAGAAGCATTTTCTCGTAATATGGCATTCTGAAGGACGACGTGCTTCTGCCATCAAGAGGGGAATTTGCTTATAGGCTACCTTTCGGATACGTGGCCTACCATTGCTACAAGTGTATGTATGGTGTGGTGCCCCTATTTAATCACTCTCTTATGGCGACTCTTCAGAAATGGGGTTGGCTCCGTTCCAAATCCTCCCAAATGGTTACACCATGCTAACTTGCTTGTATATTCGGTTTATGCAAACACTTTACCTCGAGCTTTGCCGACCTGCAGTATCACCTATTATTTAAAAAGAGGGAGTACAACCCGTCCCTCATTTATATTGAGGCGCAATGCACCCGAAAGTTTATGCCTAATCTTCTTAGCAAGGTTCCCTTATTTAAAAATATGTTCTTTTTGCCAAGTGTCCAGTAGGATTCACCCGTTTGTGGACCACAAGGGGTAAGTTTCTTTCACCACGCATGGAATTTCCTTTAGCTGTTAAAAAGTCTTCCGAAAGATCGTCTATTCTTTTGCAGTTCTCCTGAAGATTAATAAAGATCCGATGCTCAGCCCTGTTCTCGGCGCCTTGAAGGTGGTCGATGCTCGAGAGAGCCTGATTAGGTTTTTGCAGACTAAAATCTTCACCGCTGTGGGTTCTTACATCCCTAGAGGTCTGTTGGATTTGCTAGTGCCCCTTCTCGCTCCAAAAGCCGAACTCGCTCACTTTCCTCTTTTCATGATTCTGATGAAAGTGATGATGATGATGATGGTAAGGAGGAAGAAAGTGTTTGGCAGGTTAGAGAAAACTTCTGAAGAGGCCCATGTTCAAATTGGGTTAAAATTATGCCCAAGATGCCTTCGATCCTGGAGGAGAAAGAAGAAGAGTTTGTTCATCGAACGAGAAAAGCTTCGTTGATTAAGGGAAAGGAGAAAGGAGAGATCAGTGAAGGACTCACTTTAATCAAAGAAGAAACAAATGATATGGATATCGACAAAGACGAGGTCGATGAAGGTGACAAGGCTCCAGAGTTGAGTCCTGAACACACTCCCTCACCTCCTTCAAAAGAATATTTTGAATAAGCTCCTCCCAAGAACAAACCCATTCACAGCCATTTGCCGGAAGGCACCGATTTTGACTTGGGAGATGCAAGCAACATTTTGGTAGATATGGAGGTCCTAATGGATACTTCACTTTGGAAGGGTTGCCTTCCCATCCTACCGAAATCATTCCTAAAGAAATGAATGCCTTGACGTTAGTTGGCAATCAATCCAGTTTGTGTATTCTACTGGGGTCATTAAATTATATCATACACTTCACTAGGATCACGCTGTTCACTGTTATTCTCTTAGGATATTTTAATCCATCAAATGCGTTTTTTCTGAAGTCATTTTGTTATTTTCTATAGGAATCATGTCTCGTGCCTTTTACAACAATCTTAACCAAGTACATAAGTCTCAGCGTTCGCAAAGGCATTCATCCTGATCCCATGAAATTGACGAAGAGAGAAGGAAGAGAAAAGCTAGGGAGGTAGAAGAGCGCCTCCGAGCTGATAAGGATTAAGACCGTGATCGAGGAAGCGGCCAAGAGAAAAGGAAAAGTTCAATTGAACGAGAATACACGTCAAAGAAGCTGAAGAATGATTAAGAACATGTACCTACCATATAGCTTCCTACTTCTACTAGGATTGCCATTCCCACTTTCGAAATCATGACCTCTTCCACTCACGCTGCTGTGGCTGCTTCCCTCCTAATTTCAAGGCGAGCCACTTACATTCTCCCTGTTGGTCCGCCGCTCCTACAGATTGCATTTCCCAACTTGTTCTTAAGTAGGGTTGCTTTCAATAAACCCGACTCGAAGTTGGTTCACGCAAAATCTTATTCACCCCATCCCCATGCGATTCAGAGTGGCTTGGAGCAAGCCGAGGGGTGGGAGAAACTGTGCATGCAACTTTCTACCATTATTCGAAACAATTACCAGGAGATACCCTCATTCGTGTCTGAAAAAGATGAATACGAGAAGTAGCTGTCAGGCTGTGACTCGAAGATTGAGAGATTGAAGAAGGAGATGGATGATGCCCTAAAGAGAGAAAGTAAGAGTGCTTCTTTATTCAAGGAGATGAAGGAGTCTACCGACCGAGTTGCAGTCATATTCAGAGACGAAATGAAGAAGTGCCACATCGACGAGGCGGCTCTAAAATAAAAAATAAAGGAAAATGAGACAATGGTCGAGGTGGAGAAGAAAATTGTCGTCGAACAATCCCATGAAATTGCCTCTCTATGTGCGCAAATTTTGACTTTGGATGCTAAGGAAAATCAATTGGCAGTAAAGAAGGCTAGCACGGAGACCAACTTTTCATAGCTTCAAGATACTTTTGCAAAGAAAACAGAAGTCTTGGACACTACCATTTTAGGCTTTATGTTAAGTCCGTGATTTATCAGGGTAACCTTTGTTACTTGGGTCCATTGTTCCTTCGCACACTTGCTGTAGTTTGGGAAGAAGTTCTGGCCCTGTTTTGAGACATGGGTGGCGATTACACCAAATAGGAGCTGGTTCAAGCCACTTGTATGAAGAATCCCACCTCGCTCTAGCGGAAGGCTAGAGAATCCTAAAGATGGAGAGGGAGCGTGAAACCATCAATGCCATAGCCACCGCCGAGGCAACTAGTGAACATTTTCCTTCGGGCTAGGACGAGTCATTTCTGCATTTTCATACCGGCAGGGCGATCGCTGCCACTTCTCCTGTACTCATGCGGCCATCGAAGGAAGGCAACAGCGAAGGCTTCGAAGTCATTGTACATGAACAAACCCCCACAATAGGTAACTTTCTTATCTCTTTTGTGCTTGAGGATTTTCAATTCACGCCTGATGAAATTGCCGAGATAACTTCCCTTTATTCTGATATTATAGATCAACCTTCTATTTCCATCGAATTGCCTTCCCATCATGATGCCGAGTCCGTCGCTACTTTAACTATGTCAACCATCGTCTCTCCTTCTATCTCGCAGTCCAGTTCACATTCTGAGAAAATTGCGACGCCTCATAGTTTAGACGACCCCTCTGTTTCTCAAGAGGAGAGCTTGGCAGCTGGAGATACATGGGAGCAAGCAGACCAAGGCAACCAACCAGATAGAGTAGAGGCTGAGCAGCCGAAGACCGAGCAGCCGAAGACCGAGCAACAGATGATTGCGGTGAAAAACGAGAAGGTTGAAGCACATAAGTGGTCATTGAAGAGCTCTCACCAATCCTTCAAGCATAAAGGGAAAGGAGGGCCCGCCAACGCCGTGCTTTGGAGAGTGAGATTATCCCAGGAAAGGATAAGCCCGATAAATTGCAAATTAGTGGTGGGAAAGGCGACCGGGGAAGCGGTGAGAATACATCTGAATTTGCCTTTTCCTTATTTTGTTGTTTTTGATCACCTTTTGTATAAGTGCAGAGTTTACACTTAGCATTTTTCTTGTTGTCGTCACGGTGATATTTTGTGTTTTTCTATTTTTTGGCCGATATTATGCGGGCACGACACCCGCTATTTGCTATTGTACATTGAAAACGTTATAAGTAAAAATTGTTGACATTTTGATTGTAACTTTATTTGTCTACTTACCTATGTTTCTTGCACTTATGCCAACTTTATTTATCACTATTTTATTTAGTCCTGCAATCATCGCCCAAATTCTTTGTTTGGAGTAATAGAACTGTGAAGTATTTGGTTTTTGGTTGAGTATTGGTGTATGTGCCCACCAGTTCACAGAGCTATTTACTTCAAACATTTGACATGAGATTGGGTGCTTTCTATGACCTTTCGGATGCCCCTAGTCAGACTTGTATTGCAACTCCTATCTTTGGGAATTTCTGGTTTGAGATATTCATTTAGCTCTTTTAGCAGCCTTACGACGAGAATTTTACACACTCTAGTGATTTGTGTACTTAAGTTATCGGCGATGTCGAGGCGACACTGGTTTCTTAATTATTTGTTTAAGTTACTTTGTCACGATGGTGAAATTCAGGTTATCACGCCGCATATCACTACTGGGAGCGCTATTTTCTTGGCTCCTGGGGGCGAAACGCGATTTTTGCAGTGTATGAGTTCCTTGTCTTCGGATGTAATTTTGCCGATCCAAGTAGTAGTGTATGCCTTATGAAATGCGCACAGTGGGATCGGGGCTTACATGGTTGCAGTTTCGCGAACCACGAAGTGATGTGTGACTTATGAGATGCATGACTTAGGTAGTTGTGCTTGCTTGAATGTGATTCCACAATCCAAGAAGCGGTGCATGGCTTATGAAATGTGCGACTTAGATTTGGGCCTTCCCGGTGGGGCTGGAGGAACACGGTTCTTAGAAGGTAGGGATCGGGTTTCGTCGATCCAAGAGTTTGAGTCAATTTGCTTTCATCGACCCGGCGGTTAGGTGGAGCATACTTGAGTGTGGTTCCACTATCTCAAGCAGTGATTGGATGGTTTTGAGTCGATTTGACCCATCAACTCAACATGTTACTTTTATGAACACGGTTTTATTAGTTCAGAAAGCAAAGCGATTTAAAAGTTGGGCAAGTTGTGCCTATTTACAATAGCCCCGATACTCCGGGATGGCTTATTTGCAAGAAATAGGAAATACATAAGACAGTCTTAGATAAAGTAATGACGCAACGATTCACTATTCCATGCTCGGGGAATTTAGGCTCCATAATGGTTGTTAGCTTAAATGTACCATCCCCAAGCTTCTGACCGATCATATAGGGTCTTTCTCAGTTTGGTTCAAATGCTCCTGGTACATGGTAGACCCTCTTGAGGACAAGGTCCCCACTTCAAAGGTGAGGTTATGAACTTTGGAGTTGAAGTACCGTGCTACCCTTTTCTGGTTAGCGGCAGTCCTTAATTCGGCATCTTCCCTCTTCTCGTTGACCATATCAAGCGACTCTAGTAGGAGCTGCTCATTCTGCCTTTGATCAAAGTTTTGCCTTCCATGCCAGTTGTAAATTTGTTCGTTGTCCTGTAAGCTCATAGAGTGAGTGGAAGTTCATAGACCCAATTTCCTTTCGCTTTCAGTAGCCGCTTTTTGATGGTGGACTTGGTGATCTTGTTTACTGCTTCCACTTACCCATTTGCTTGCGGATGTGCGATAGTGGAAAAGCTTTTTTTGATTCGAAAGCATTTGCAAAAGTCTTTGAACATGCTTTCAAATTGAATCCCATTATCCGTGATGATCTTCGTGTGGCACACCGAACCTACCAATAATGTTTTTAGTAATAAAGTTAATAATTTTCTTTATGGTAATAGTAGCCAGCGATTCCACTTCGGCCATTTTGGTGAAATAGTCAAAAACAACGATATCATATTTGGCTCCCTCTTTAGCCATTGGTTATACACCAATCAGATCGATTCCTCAGATTATGAATGGCCATGGGCTGACCATCTGTGTTAGCTCAGTCAAAGGAGTTATGTTATCTTGCTAAATCTTTGGCATTGGTCGCACCGTCTGGCATAATCTGATGTAATGCGATTTACTATTTGCCCAAAATACCCACCGAAGAACTTTCTTTACAAAGGTTTGCCCCTCGGTATGATCTCCACAGTCGCCTTCATGAATTTCTCTTAGGATCCTTCAAGCTTTGCGGTTGGTCACATATCTGAGCTAGGAGTAGCGAATCACCTTCGAGAGTATCCCATCCTATATTGCGAATCATGGTGCCTTTCGGAGAAGCTTTTTTCGCTGATTCCTGTCTGCAGGGAGAGATCCCGTGAGCAGGTAGTCCTTGATTGGCATCATCCATATTTTTGATTCTTTGGTTGTCTCAAAAATCAAGTTGATATCCATTTTGCTTATGCTTGGAGTGGTCAGGGTTTAAACTCAGACTAGCCCCGATTACCTGAGCTTCTCCGGAACAAGCCAATTTTGCTAGATAGTTCACCATCGCTCGGAATATTAGTTATGGTGTAATGCTCAATGTCGTTCAGCAGTTCCTGTACTTTAGATATGCATGGGGCAAAGTTCTCCCCTTGAGCCTGGTATTCGCCTTTTATCTGACAAATGATTAGCTGAGAGTCGCTATAGATGTGTATGAATTTTATCTCAAGTTCCTTCATAATCTTTAGCCCAACTATCATTGCTTCGTATTCTGCTTTGTTATTTGTTGTTGGGAATCCAAGCGTAAGGCTTAGCAAATGGATCCTTTGGGAGTCTCGAGCAGTACCCCTACTCCCGAGCAGAAGTTGTTAGATGCATCATCGACGAACGGCTTCCAGTGTGTTTCCACTTGCGGAGTAATTTCTTCTTCATTATCCCGTATAGTAAATTCGGCAATGAACCAAACAATGCCTACCCATTGATCGCCCTTCGAGGATGGTTAGTGATTTCATATTGACTCAATTCCATGTTCCATTTGATAAGCCGCCCAGAGGTGTCGAGGCGGTACAACACTTGCTTCAAGGGTTTATCTGTTATTACTTTGATCTGGTGCATCTAAAAATATGGTCGTAATTTTCTGGATGCGATCAAGAGGCAATATGCTAGCATTTCCAATTTCAAATAGTTTTCTCGGCTCCAGTGAACCGTTTATTGATGTAGTATATTAATCGCTGAATCCTAGCTTCTTAACCTACAAGCGCAACACTTAATGCGTGAGGCCAGACTGCTAAGTAGATGAACAATTTTCTCTGTCCACTGGCTTGAATAGGATTAGTGGGGTTTCCGTATGTCGCATCGAACTTAGTTTGACAAGCCTGATTCCATTTGAAGTTCTTCTTTCCCTTCTTTAGAGAGTCAAAGAGCATTATACATTTGTCGGGTGCTTTTGAGATGAACTGGCTTGGTGCTGCAACTTTTCCATTTAATCTTTGTTGCTCCTCCTTGTTCTTTGGGGTCTCGACTTCTCGTAAAGCAGTAATTTGTTCTGGATTTACTTCGATCCTCTGGCGCTTACGATGAATCCTAAAAACATTCCAGAGGTTACTCTGAGGTGACATTTAAGTAGATTGAGCTTCATTCCATATTTGTAGAGTATTTCAAACATTTCATTGAGATTATCCAAGTGATTTGTGGCTATACGCGATTTAAGCAACATGTCATACACATAGACTTCCATAGTATTCTCGATCTGGTGCTTGAACATGGCGTTCTCTAGTCATTGGTAGGTTGCCCCATGATTCTTTAAGCCAAATGGAATCACTTTATAAAAGTGCAACCCCAGATCGGTAATTAGACTGGTGTTATCCTTCGTGCATTATGATCTGGTTGTATCCCGAGTATGCATCCATAAATGATAGTAATTCATAGGATCTGGTTGAATCCCGAGTATGCGTCCATAAATGATAGTAATTCATGTCCAACCGTCCCGTCCACAAGCTAATCGATTCTGGGCAGAGGAAAGTTGACTCAGACAAGCTTTATTTTGATCCAAGCAGTCGATACAGGTTCACCAATTCCCATTGGATTTCTTGACAAAGACCGGGTTAGATACCAATTTGAGGTAGGTTGCATCGCGGATAAAACCATTCACCATTAGCTTGTCTACTTCCCTTAAGGCTTTGGACTATTCGAATCCTAGGTTGCGTCTCTTCTGCTTTACTGGTGTATACTTAGGATCGATGTTGAGTGCGTGGCATACAATCTTCTGTGACACCCTGCACATATCAGAATGCATCCAAGCGAATATGTCTAGGTTGGCACAATGAAATTTGATGAGTTCCAGTTACACCTTGTTTCCAAGATGCAATCCAATTTTCGGGACCCATGTAGAGTCATCCATATCTATAGGGACAGACACTGTCAATTCTACCGGTGCTGCTCGATCCTCCCTTGAACTCTTCTTTCTAAGGTCCAAAGCTCTGTTGAATCAGCTATGGTCCCCAAGCCAGGGGGTTCTGTGGTTGTTATTCGGCAGGTTCACGATTGTGAAGAGATCTCCCCACATTCTTTCCCTTTTCCCTTTTTTAGACTCATGTAGTTCCACAATATAGCATTCTCTAGCGGCACTTTGGTCACCTTTGATTACCCCAAATCCATTCTCTATCAGAAATTTCATGGTTGGACACCATTTAGCTAAAAGAATTCTAAAATCTGCCATGGTGGGCCTCCTTAAGAAGGCATTGTAGGTAGAAATTTCATCTACGATCATAAAGGTTTGGATGGGGCGACTCTTAGGTTGCCTTCCCGATTTCTATGGGCAAATCAGTTGTTCTGCCAGGTTGTTAGGGTTTACCGGTGAATCCCTAGATCTTTATTCGACAAGCAGATAAATTTTTCATATTGATCTTCATTTGATCAAAGGTGCGTTTGAAAAGGATATTCGTAGAACTACCACTGTCTACCAATACTTGTCGGACCATGGCAGGTATGATTCCTGCTGTCATGACCATAGGGTCGAGATTTGGAGCTTCTATCCCTTTAGTGTCTCGAATATAGAATACTATGTCATCATTCAGTGTTCTTCGTTGTAACGACCCGTCTTTCAATACCCAGAATGACGTATCATCGATAAGAAAAGAAAGATATAGAAATAGAAAAGATAGAAAGAAAAGAACAACAATCATCAGAATCTCACAGCGGAAACGAACGAAATATAATATTACACATATCCATTACATAGTTTACATATCAGAGTACACAAAATAATTATGTCTTCATTACATTTGACATATATAAAGGTCTGCTAAAACATACAACTCAAAATACAACATCAAAGTCACTACAGCGGATAGAGATAGATAAGTACGCCTGGTCTCCAGCTCCAGCTTCCAAAACATTTGCTAATCCCAATCTAATCACTTGGATACTCATAAAAATTTGAGTACCTAAGAGTTTATGAAAAACAAAATAAACTCTGGGTCAGACATGGGTCTGGTGTGAGTAAATCAGTTAAAGTTGTTTAACTTTAAAAATTATTTTGAAAACAAAAGGTATCACGTAAGACTCCCCACAAATAAATACGGGTAAGTTTTTACCTTACGCTAACCAAAACATTTGATAGGAAATCTAGTGATATTATAATAGGGTCTAGGGTTTTCAAGTAAATAGAAAATAGCCAAAATTGTTACATTCATTAAATTCCAGCTACTAGCCACGGAAGTGGGTAATACAATCAAAATCATAGGGTCTCGTAGGGAAAATGGGTTTCCATCAATGACAGGGCTGCTGGGGTACCGCCTGTCACAGTACGGGGCCTAGATCACCGTAACGAGGAGCCACCCAAACTCCCCTGCAACACAAGGCCGGAACCATCCCTTACTGGACAGCTCCGAACAAGATAACCCCGCAGTTGTGGCCAACAACTGCCCACACAGCCGAAATATTAAGGGACTTCTAGAAAGGGGAAAATCTCGTCCTACTTGGGCAAGACCCACTTAACCTTGCTGCACCTCCCCTGTTATAGCCATTCCTGGTTGACGAGGCTTGAGGCTACGATTACCTTTAGAGAACACATCTCTTAGAATGCTTATCGTCCACATGACGATGTTCTGAAAGCATTCAATCCATACAAGTTCGTTCCGGGTTCGAACAAAACCGAAGGCATTATTTCGTTACACTCATTTTGGAATCACCCTCAGAGTTAACGACAATAACCCTTGCACTCTAAAACTCCATCTCGATCTTCCTTTGAGATGTCACGACCTAACGTTTAACTTGGATCGATGTGGATTTCGGAAAATCAAATTTGATTCCCGATCCCGGTCTTATCGAAATCCAAACGTGTCCTAAAGGCCAAGTTGTTTAAAGATTTAAACAATTCAATTCAACTCAATTTTAAACATTGAATCCACACAGCATTATCCACAGATAATAACAATCATCCAACTTAGATATATACAAATCTCATCACAGAATATCTCGATTATCATTCAACTGATATCAACCATATTCAGATATTCAATTCAAACAATCATCCATAAGCAAGCACTTCTTTAATTTTTATAATTAATTTAATTAATTTAAATTAAATTAATTACTTAAGAATTAATCACTTAATCTTGCTTAACCAAGCATTAATTAATTAATCACAATCATTTAATTAATTAATCACTTCTTAATTAACCTCATTATTAATTAATTAATCGTTAATTAATTACAATCCTTTAATTAACTATTAATTAATTACTATAATTATTCATTAATTAAAACTTGATTTAAAATTTATCATTCCTTAATTGGTTATTAATTAACCCATAATTTATAATTAATTAACCTTAATTAATTTCTTAATTAATCACAAATTTTATATTAATTTATCTTAATTACTTAATCAATTGTAAATTAATTAACCTTAATTATTCAAATTAATTGAGCCTTAACCATTAATTAATTAACTATTAATTATAAGTTAATTAATGTTTAATTAATCTATTAATTAACTCTAATCAATTAATTAATTCTAAATTACTAATTACTTAATCATTAATCACTTAATTAGTTAGTTACCAATCACTTATTAATTAATCTTTAATTAATTAATTATTTAATTAATGATCTATTAATTATTATTTAATTTAATCCTTAAATATCAAATTATTAAACCATAATTAATTAATTAAGTCATAATAAATTAATTAATCTAAAATTATTAATTAATTTTAACCTTAATTAATTTATTAATTAAAGTAAACTTTAATTTCAAAACTAAATTAATTTTCAAAACCAAACAATTTCATTAATTATTAAAAACTATTACATATTTAAAACATTTTCAATTTGTTAAAAACTAATTACCTTTTTAAAAGTTAAATTTAAAAGATGTAAAATCATTTTAAAACTTCAATTAACAAAATATGAAATACTTTGAATTAAAAATATTTAATATTTCATAAAGTAGTTGAGATAAAATTTTAAAGTTTTAAACTTAAACAAATTTGAAAATTTAAATTTGAAATCTTCAAACTTCACTTGCCCCCTTTTTGTTTGACTCGACCAAAACTCAAGACAAACACAACCCAAACCCCTATTCTTCCCTTCCTTCTCTTCTTAGTTTAAGCTAAAACTAACCCAAAACAAATAAAACCGGAAAGAACACTTACCTCCCCCAATCCCCTACATGAGCAACAGCGATATTCCCCGAGTACACACACGAGCCACACCCCAAACAACTCGAACGCTGCTTCGAGTCACCCTGACACCCCATCTCACTGACACGGTCGCTGTCTTGTGCACGTGCACGACTCGCCGACGCCGTCGCCACCATCCACGATACCTTGCGCAAACTCCACTTCGACAAACGACATAACTCCGGCCCTCAATCCTCACTTACACGAGCTAAATCAAAATCGAGACGGCTCGAACCCAAAACCAGAACTGCATCACTAGAAAAACCCATCAACCCACGATTGCAGACCACCGTTCGCCTCGAGACTTCGGCCACATCACCGCGATACCTTCCCGCTACTAACCCCATGATCCTGTGCCACTCGATTCACTACAAAATCCAAACAACCCATTGTTCAAACGCGACCAACCCACCGAGCTTAAACCCTAATTTCCCAAATTCCAAACACTCAGATGAATGATTATCACTTCAACTATTTTTCTCGAGTACATCAATCATTAATGCAACCTCAAACCAAAACTCGACCCCAAGAAATTTCCAAATCGCCCAATTTAGCCTAGAGACCAATTTCTGGTCATCATCATCTTACTGCCTCAAATCCACTTTTAAAATTCTGTTTTTTATCTTAAAAATCATGTTATACATTGTATATTTGGGATGTGAATTCAATTCAACAAAATTCAAAACATGATCTTATCATGATATAATTTTTTTTACTAAATTATCCTGATTCTGCAGATTTTTATACAGCTTCTTTTTGATTATTAATTTAATACTTAATTCACGTTTAAGTAAAACTACCGCATTGAAGATTCTAACTTAACAATGATTTGTTAAGTAGAATTTGAAATTCCAGTTTAAATTCTACTCTGTATTTGAAGATACAGAGAAGCATCAGTAATATTTTAAACATGCAAAGTTACATTATAACATGTAAACAAAGATTTTACAAAAAAATAGGTACATGCAAGCATCAACATGACTAACATTCACGTGCAAACATTTTTACTTAAATTTTCTGATTTTAAAATTTACTCACCTGAATTGTTGCTAAGCAGAGTCAAAAAAAATTGAATTCCTGGGAAAAGAAATGACTGCAGTTCTTTATCTTGATGATGTTGTTTGATCCAAATGTTTGCTTGATGATGCTTCAATATTTAATCAATCAGTATTTAGGATAGAAGAACTTTGAATTTGCCTTGCACTTGATTTATTTATTTTTTCTTCAGGAACTTGATCTTTCTTTTCAGATTTGCTGTAACTTGTTTTGCATATTTTCTTCTTGATTTTGTTTGCAGATTAAAATTTTTGAAAAGAGGTTTGAATGTTTGATTAATTTTGGTTAAAGTTGAAAGATTTGAAGAATTTCAGATTTGTTAATGAGGAGTGTAATTTTTTTCTTCGCTTTAGAAAATTTGAATGAGAAAATTTAGATGAAGAATAAGAAGTGGGTTTTTATAAAAATAGTTTTGTTTTATAAAAATTTAAAGAAAATAAATTAAATCTTTGACACTTGTCATGGTACATAGTTAACTTCTTAACACATGTTATAAGCGTGTTTTAAATTTTAACAAGTGTAAATTTCATGCAAAAAGAAATTTTAAAGTGTTTTTATTAATTGACTTTCTTATTTTAAATCCATTTTTAATTCATATAAAATCAATTCTTCTTAAAGAAATAAATACAAATCAAATTTTATATTCTAAATAAAATCATGAAAATACTCTTTTAAAATCAAAGTATAATTTAGAATATAATTAACCTATTTTGAATCTTTTAATTTAACAATTCAAATTCAAATTAAATTTCAAATTCAATTCAAAAAAATCAAATTTAATATGAATGCAATTTTAACAAATCCATTTCCCTTCTGTATATATTAATTTTAATTAAAATCAACATACACTTAAAACTTATTTATTATTATTGTTTAAAATACAATTTTATTAATTTAAATAAATTATTTAGAAGATTATCACATTTAAATTGGGTTTAAATTCCGGAATATCACATTCCTCCCCCCTTAAAAGAATTTCGTCCCCGAAATTTAAACAAAGGATAATCCAAAATTTCATTTCATTCAACACTTCAAGCATACATATCATCCATACATAAGAAATCAACAAGCAAAACATCCTAACAACAATACATCCAGTACAAACATCACTAGCTATCCGGACACATATCCGGACAAGCCTTCCTAAAACTATCCAGAGTCTCCCAGGTACAATCTCTGGGATCCTCACTCCACTGGACCTTAACGAGCTTCACAATCTTGCTTCTGAGTTGCCTCTCGTCTCGATCAACAATCTGAACAGGATGTCTGACAACTGATAAGTCCATCTCAACCTCTAAGTCTTCCTACACAGCTGGTTCCAAAATAAGAGATGGATCGTGCACATATTTCCGTAGATGAGATACGTGGAAAACATTGTGAATTCCAGCCATCCGGACTGGCAATTCAATCCTGTATGCTACAGCACCAATCCTCTCGAATACTCGGAACGGATCAATATATCTCGGAGCGAGTTTCCCTGTCTTTCCAAATCTTACTGCTCCTTTAATAGGGGAAACTTTGACAAAGACTAAATCACCAATCTCGAATTCCAATTGTCTTCGTATTTTATCTGCATATTTCCTTTGACGATCCTGAGAAGCTCTCATCCTTTTCTTGATAAGCTCGACTTCAGCAGATGCTTCACGGATTAGATCTGGTCCAACCACAGTACGGTCTTTCAACTCTATCCAACAAGCTGGGGATATACACGGCCTTCCATACAGTGCTTCATAAGGAGCCATCTTGATACTTGCTTGGTAACTGTTATTATAAGAGAATTCCACTAAATGTCCTCCCACGATCCACCAAAATCTAATACACAGGCTCTCAGCATATCTTCTAGAATTCGATTTAGCCTCTCCGTCTACCCATCTGTTTGGGGATGATATGTTGTACTTAATCTCAAACTTGTTCCCATAGCTGATTGCAAAGCCTCCCAGAATTTGCTGGTGAAGATAGGTTCTCGATCACTTACAATACTGACTGGAACACCATGCAATCTCACTATCTCTCTCAAGAAATTTTTTGCCAGAGAAGCTGCAGTATGGGTTGCCTTAACTGGTATAAAATGGGCGCTCTTGGTTAGACGATCAACAATCACTCATATTCCCTCATTTCCCTTCTTTGTTCTAGGAAAACCATCGATGAAATCCATCGAAATCATCTCCCACTTCCACATCGGGACCTCCAAAGAACAAACCGGCTGGCTTCTGCTGATCTCCTTTAACTTGCTGGTAGATTGCACAACTATTAACGAATCATGTTATATCTTACTTCATGCCCTTCCACCAAAAGACTCTCTTCATATCCTTATACATCTTCGAGATTCCTGGATGGATATTTAGTCTAGAGCGATGACTTTCTGACAACACCTCTTGTCGCAGATCCTTATCATTCGGAACACAGATCCTTCCGTTGATCCTCAGTGTCCCTTGGTCATCAATCTCAAAAATAGGACACTGACCCTTCCTAACTCTTCTGATAATTCCTCTTAATTTACTATCAGATTCCTGCTTGCTCGAAATCCTTTCCAAAAGAGACGGAACCACTTCCAAAAGAGAAAGAACCGCATTTCTGCTAAGTGCGTCTGCCACAACGTTCGCCTTTCTCGGGGTATACAGAATATCCAAATCATACGATGCCAAGAACTCGACCCATCGCTGCTGTCTTAGATTAAGATCTTTTTGAGAGAAAAAATATTTCAACGGTTTGTGATCCGTGAATAACTCAAACTTTTCTCCTAAAAGATAGTGCCTCCAGATCATTAAAGCAAAAACAATGGCCAACAGCTCTAGATCACGCATTGCGTAGTTCCTCTCATGTGGCTTCAATTGCCGACTCGCATACGCAATTACCCTACCATTTTGCATAAGAACAACTCCCAATCCAACAATACAGGCATCAGTATACACTTCAAACTTTCTCTTCCCATCTGGAATAGCCAATACAGGAGCACTTGTCAACTTTGCCTTCAGATTCTGAAAAGCCTCCTCACAATCCGGTGTCCACTTGAATTTAGCTCCCTTCCTTGTCAGCTTTATTAGGTGAGGATAGATATTAGAATAATCCTTAATAAACTTCCTGTAGTAACCGGCCAATCCCAGAAAACTGCGAACTTATGTTGGTGTCCGAGGCTGTTTCCACTCCAGAATAGTCTCAACTTTAGCTGGATCTACAGAGATTCCCTCACCAGAAACAATGTGGCCCAAAAATTTTACTTCTGATTTCCAAAAATGGCACATAGAGAATTTCGCCTTCAGCACATGCCTTCTCAGAGTTTCCAAAACTATTCTTAAGTGCTGCTTGTGTTCTTCTTCCGACTTAGAATAAACCAAGATATCATCGATGAACACCAAAAAAAACTTATTCAAAACATCTCTAAAGACTCGGTTCATCAGATCAACAAATTAGGCAGGAGCGTTGGTTAACCCAAAAGGCATAACCAACCACTCATAAAAACGATTAGGTCCCGTAAATGCAGTTAAGAGAATACTGTCCTCAGCTACCCTTAACTAATGGAAACCTGATGCTAAATCCAATTGAGAAAAGACTGAAGCTCCATGATGCTGGTCGAAGAGATCATCAATACGAGGAAGAGGATACTTATTTCGAATGTTTACTTTGTTCAATTCACGATAGTCTACACAGAACCTTAGCGACCCATCCGACTTGGTGACAAATACTGCAGCAGAGCCCCAGCAAGAAAAACTTGGTCTAATCAAACCCTTCTCCAACAGATCTTGAGTTTTCTTCACTAGTTCTTCCCTCTCCCTTGGAGCTATCCTCCTACTTGGTTGAATTACGGGTACTTCTCCAGGAACCAAATCTATACGAAACTCTATTTCTCGGTGCATAGGCAAGCACTTAACTTCTTCGAATACGTCAGAGAAATCCCGGACTACTTCAATATCTACAACCTCCTCTTGAGAAGTCTCAACTCCATGTAAAAGACTACTCAAGTGAATTCCAGAGTTATCACACATTACTCTGGCAGTCCTACCCAGATCAGTTTCCAACGAAACTGTTCTCTCATCACCATTTAAAATAGCCTTATATTTGTCAAGCCAATCATTCCCAATATAAGGCCAAAACACATAAAATCCAATACATAAGAGTCACAGGAAAAACTATGGGATAGATAGGAGATTCTCAAATCCTTACAGATCCTATCTAATTTGGTTACCCCTCCTATAGGATTTGATACACGGATGGGATTGTCTACGGTACTAGGGGTAAGAAAGAAGTTCTCTACAGTTTCCAAGGAAATAAAACTTAAAGAAGCACCATAATCAAACAAGACTTTAATATATTTACCATCTAAAAGTAAGGTACCTTCTAAAACTCCTTTGCCCTTAGACGAGTTTGATGGTGCACCTTCTAAAGAAAATACTTTGTTCTGCTGGACTTTATGAAGGAGCGGGCAATCTTTAATCATGTGTCCCGGTTGATGGCAGTTAAAGCAAAGAGACTTCTGAACTAAGGCTGAACCTGGTCCACTATAATACTGTCGCTACTGCTTTCTCTCTTGCGGACAAGGCCAAATGTCCCACTTGATTACAATTATAGCATTTTCGGGGCACATTGTTATTTCCAGACTTTTTCTTGTTTTGCTTTTTCCAATTAGGATTGAATTTTCTTTTATTAGGGTTGGAAGAATTTCCTCCAGACGCAGCTACTCGCTCCTCAGATCTTTTGTTCATCAAGTCTTCATATCTTAACTCCATATCAATAAGCTCCACAAAAGACCCTTTTAAATGTGAAGTCATTCTTTCGTGATACTCTATCCTCAACCCTTGGACAAACATCTCGTTCTTCTTAAGAGGGGTTTCTATAAGTCCTGGACCATAGCATGATAACTCGTTGAATTTAGTCTCGTATTCAGCTATAGACATATTTCCTTGTTTTAGATTCAAAAAATCTTGATAAAGACGAGTTCTCCCTGCAGCAGGCATGAACTTCTCCAAAAGAATCTCCTTAAACTCTTCCCAAGACATATCATCTTTCGAGACATTTGCAGTCACTGAATTCCACCAGACTGCAGCACCACCTTGTAATTGCCGCGAAGCCATTATTCCCTTCTACTCATCCGATAACCTCATACTCTTAAAGATCTTCTCAAACGAGCGAAGCCATGCTTGTACCTCTATTATAGTTTCTGATCCTTGAAATGGTTTTCCTCTAAGATGAACGAAGTCCTTGCATAATGCAGCAAAACTGACCGGAGTGATACTGGATTAACAGCCTCATTATCAGTCTGCTCTCTCCTATTATTGGTTGACGCACTTCCAACAGCCCTTCCCCTTCGGCCTCTTGAACTCATTCTGGCTACCTGAATAGGTAACCCAATTAATTTAGATAGGGATATAGTTATATAAGAAAATTACAAAGACGCACTCTCAAGATAGATACTATTCCAGAGCCTAGGTGTTTCTCAACCTATGCTCTGATACCAACTGTGACGACCCGTCTTTCAATGCCCAGAATGACGTATCATCAATAAGAAAAGAAAGTGATAGAAATAGAAAAGATAGAAAGAAAAGAACAACAATCATCAAAATCTCACAGCGGAAACGAACAAAATATAATATTACACATATCCATTACATAGTTTACATATCAGAGTGCACAAAATAATTATGTCTTCATTACATTTGACATTTATAAAGGTCTGCTAAACCATACAACTCAAAATACAACATCAAAAGTCACTACAGCGGATAGAGATAGATAAGTACGCCTGGTCTCTAGCTCCATCTTCCAAAACATTTGCTAATCCCAACCTAATCACTTGGCTACTCATAAAAATTTGAGTACCCAAGAGTTTATGAAAAACAAAATAAACTCCAGGTCAGACATGGGTCTGGAGTGAGTAAATCAGTTAAAGTTGTTTAACTTTAAAAATTATTTTGAAAACAAAGGGTATCACGTAAGACTCCCCACAAATAAATACGGGTAAGTTTTACCTTACGCTAACCAAAACATTTGATAGGAAATCCAGTGATATTATAATAGGGTATAGGGTTTTCAAGTAAATAGAAAATAGCCGAAATTGTTACATTCATTAAATTCCAGCTACTAGCCACGGAAGTGGGTAATACAATCAAAACTGTAGGGTCTCGTAGGGAAAATGGGTTTCCATCAATGGAAGGGCTACTGGGGTACCGCCCGTTACAGTACGGGGCCTAGATCACCGTACCGAGGAGCCACCCTAACTCCCCTGCAACACAAGGCCGGAACCATCCCTTACTGGACAGCTCCGAACAAGACAACCCCGCAGTTGTGGCCAACAACTGCCCACACAGCCGAAATATTAAGAGACTTCTAGACAAGGGAAAATCTCGTCATACTTGGGCATCATCCACTTAACCTTGCTGCACCTTCCCTTTTTTAGCCACTCCCGGTTGATGAGGCTTGAGGCTACGATTACCTTTAGAGAACACATCTCTTAGAATGCTCATCTTCCTTCTGACGATGTTCTGAAAGCATTCAATCCATACAAGTTCGTTCCGGGTTCGAACGAAACCGAAGGCATTATTTCGTTACACTCATTTTGGAATCACCCTCAGAGTTAACGACAATAACCCTTGCACTCTAAAACTCCATCTCGATCTTCCTTTGAGATGTCACGACCTAACGTTTAACTTGGATCGATGTGGTTTTCGAAAAATCAAATTTGATTCCCGATCTTGGTCTCATCGAAATCCAAACGTGTCTTAAAGGCCAAGTTGTTTAAAGATTTAAACAATTCAATTCAATTCAATTTTAAAAATTGAATCCACACAGCATTATCCACAGATAATAACAATCATCCAACTTAGATATATACAAGTCTCATCACAAAATATTTCAATTATCATTCAACAGATATCAACCATATTCAGATATTCAATTCAAACAATCATCCATAAGCAAGCACTTCTTTAATTCATATTATAATTAATTTAATTAATTTAAATTAAATTAATTACTTAAGAATTAATCACTTAATCTTGCTTAACCAAGCATTAATTAATTAATCACAATCATTTAATTAATTAATCACTTCTTAATTAACCTCATTATTAATTAATTAATCGTTAATTAATTACAATCCTTTAATTAAATATTAATTAATTACTATAATTATTCATTAATTAAAACTTGATTTAAAATTTATCATTCCTTAATTGGTTATTAATTAACCCATAATTTATAATTAATTAACCTTAATTAATTTATTAATTAATCACAAATTTTAAATTAATTTATCTTAATTACTTAATTAATTATGAATTAATTAACCTTAATTATTTAAATTAATTAAGCCTTAACCATTAGTTAATTAACTATTAATTATAAGTTAATTAATGTTCAATTACTCTATTAATTAACTCTAATCAATTAATTAATTAATTCTTAATTACTAATTAATTAATCATTAATCACTTAATTAATGATTAATTAATTAGTTACTAATCACTTATTAATTATTCTTTAATTAATTAATTATTTAATTAATGGTCTATTAATTATTATTTAATTTAATCCTTAAATATCAAACTATTAAACCATAATTAATTAATTAAGTCTTAATAAATTAATTAATCTAAAATTATTAATTAATTTTAACCTTAATTAATTTATTAATTAAAGTAAACTTTAATTTCAAAACTTAATTAATTTTCAAAACAAAACAATTTCATTAATTATTAAAAACTATTACATATTTAAAACATTTTCAATTTGTTAAAAACTAATTACCATTTTAAAAGTTAAATTTAAAAGATGTAAAATCATTTTAAAACTTTAATTAACAAAATATGAAATACTTTGAATTAAAAATATTTAACATTTCATAAAGTAGTTGAGATAAAATTTTAAAGTTTTAAACTTAAACAAATTTGAAAATTTAAATTTGAAATCTTCAAACTTCACTTGCCCCCTTTTTGTTTGACTCGACCAAAACTCAAGACAAACACAACCCAAACCCCTATTCTTCCCTTCCTTCTCTTCTTAGTTTAAGCTAAAACTAACCCAAAACAAATAAATTTGGAAAGAACATTTACCTCCCCCAATCCCCTACACGAGCAACAGCGATATACCCCGAGCATACACACGAGCCACACCCCAAACAACTCGAACGCTGCTTCGAGTCACCCTGACACCCCATCTCACTAACACGGTCGCTGTCTTGTGCACGTGCACGACTCGCCGACGCCGTCGCCACCATCCACGATACCTCGCGCAAACCCCACTTCGACCAACTACACAACTCCGGCCCTCAATACTCACTTACACGAGCTAAATCAAAATCGAGACGGCTCGAACCCAAAACCAGAACTGCATCACCAGAAAAACCCATCAACCCACGATTGTCAACCACCGTTCACCTCGAGACTTCGTCCACATTACCGCGATACCTTCCCGCTACTAACCCCATGATCCTGTGCCACTTGATTCACTACAAAATCCAGACAACCCATCGTTCAAACGCGACCAACCCACCGAGCTTAAACCCTAATTTCCTAAATTCCAAACACTCAGATGAATGATTATCACTTCAACTATTTTTGTCGAGTACATCAATCATCATTGCAACCTCAAACCAAAACTCGACCCCTAGAAATTTCCAAATCTCCCAATTTAGCCCAGAGACCAATTTCTGGTCATCATCAGCTTACTGCCTCAAATCCACTTTTAAAATTCGGATTTTTGTCTTAAAAATCATGTTATACATAGTAGATTTAGGATGTGAATTCAATTCAACAAAATTCAAAACATGATTTTATCATGATATAATTTTTTTTTACTGTATTATCCTGATTCAGCAGATTTTTAAACAGTTTTTTTTGAATATCAATTTAATACTTAATTCATGTTTAAGTAAAACTACTGCATTGAAGATTCTAACTTAACAATGATTTGTTAAGTAGAATTTGAAATTCCAGTTTAAATTTTACTCTGTATTTGAAGATACAGAGAAGCATCAGTAATATTTTAAACATGCACAATTACATTATAACATGTAAACAAAGTTTTTATAAAAAAATAGGTACATGCAAGCATCAACAGGACTAACATTCACATGCAAACATTTTTACTTAAATTTTCTGATTTTAAAATTTACTCACCTGAATTGTTGATAAGCAGAGTCAAAAAAATTGAATTCCTGGAAAAAGAAATGACTGCAGTTCTTTATCCTGATGATGTTCTTTGATCCAAATGTTTGCTTGATGATGCTTCAATCTTTAATCAATCAGTATTTAGGATAGAAGAACTTTGAATTTTCCTCGCACTTGATTTTTTTTTCAGGAACTTGATCTTTCTTTTCAGATTTGCTGTAACTTGTTTTGCATATTTTCTTCCTGATTTTGTTTGCAGATTAAAGTGTTTGAAAAGAGGTTTGAATGTTTAATTAATTTTGGTTAAAGTTGAAGGATTTGTAGAATTTTAGATTTGTTAATGAGGGATGTAATTTTTTTCTTTGCTTTAGAAAATTTGAATGAGAAAATTTAGATGAAGAATAAGAAGTGGGTTTTTATAATTTATAAAAATTTAAAGAAAATAAATTAAATCTTTGACACTTGTCATGATACATAGTTAACTTCTTAACACATGTTATAAGCGTGTTTTAAATTTTAACAAGTGTAAATTTCATGCAAAAAGAAATTTTATAGTGTTTTTATTAGTTGATTTTCTTATTTTAAATCCATTTCTAATTCATATAAAATCAATTCTTCTTAAAGAAATAAATATAAGTCAAATTTTATATTCTAAATAAAATCATGAAAATACTCTTTTAAAATCAAAGTATAATTTAGATTATAATTAACCTATTTTGAATCTTTTAATTTAACAATTCAAATTCAAATTCAAATTCAAATTAAATTCAAAAAAAATCAAATTTAATATGAATGCAATTTTAACAAATCCATTTCCCTTCTGTATATATTAATTTTAATTAAAATCAACATACACTTAAAAATTATTTATTATTATTGTTTAAGATACAATTTTATTAATTTAAATTAATTTATTTAAAAGATTATCACATTTAAATTGGGTTTGAAATTCAGGAATATCACATATGCTGCTTGGTAGGGGTTCCATCTTTGATCGCAAAGCATGAATCTTTCGATCGCAAAGCACGAATATTCGTTGCGTGCTTTAATGAACTTGCATACCGCTCCATTTCTCCCCAACTTCCTACGTGTGATGGGGCCCTTCATATATTATTCAAATGATGAGTCTCGGGTCAGTCCGTTTGGTCCCTCTTCGTTGGTTCTAGCTTGATTCCCTCGATCTTTAGGAGCTTTGGACGCTGTGGGTTGGTCAGGATTCTATGGTTTCCTCACATACTGCTGAAGCTTGTTTTCCTGAATCAGCTCCTCAATCAAGTTCTTCGGGCGACGACACTCATTCGTGTTGTGGCAATGTATTTCATGGAAGCAGTGTACTTTCTAGAACACTTTCGCTATTTAGTTGCTCACTTTTTAGGTGGCTTCTTGTACTCTTCCGTCCCACGTGTCGCGAGGTAGATGTTTTCTGGAGTATCATTGAGTGGGGTGTATTCTTTGGGCCTCAAACCTTTAAGTTTCTTGTCACTTCCATTCCACTTGTTGGAATTCTGCTTTTTTTTCTTTCGATTTTCATCTTTTCCTGCGTTTTCTTCGGCGTCCCGGAGGTATTTATGTCTTGATTTGTCGCCATACCACTCTGCCCAATGTTGGTTGGTTGTAAGTTAGTAGATTTCCTTTCTACTTCATGTGTCTCTTCCAATCTCAAATAATGGATTGCCTTTCGGTTGAAGTCCTTCCTAGTGGCTGGTTGTTTCATTTTGATCCATTTTTCGAGTTCAGTTTCGGGGTGCATAACATGGACCAAGGCCAAGAAAACCATACCCTTGTTTGGATTACTTACTTCAGTCACTGTGGTGTTGAACTGATTCATGAAGGGCTTCAGAGGTTCATTCCATCCTTGGAATAGAACGGATAAGGACATCGCATCTTTTGTTTGTGCTATGTGAAGTCTAAATTGATCAAGGAATCTTTTTGCTAGTTAATTGAAGGTGCACATAGATCTTGGTGGAAGCTTGATGAGCCACATGGAAGCAATTCCCTCCAGGAAAATCGAGAAACATCTGCATCGAACGACATTTGATGCATTTGGCCCGTCCATATACCAACTATACTTATACAAGTAGGGTTTGGGGGCTCTTGTTCCATCGTAAGACAGAATAGTAGGCATAGTGTATTTTTTAGGGTACCGCTCAATCAAAATGTCATCATTGAATGGAGTCCGACTTGGAGCAGATCCCCATTCATCATCTCTTTTATCTATACTTTCATCCATTAGTCGCTTAACCATGATCGTGATACATGCCTCAGATGTCGGTTAATCTATGGGTTGGCTGTCAACGACTAAACCAAGTGTTTATTTTGCAATCAATCTTAGTAAGTGGACTAAATCCTAGGCTATCCCATCTTCGGGAGAGCCACTCCCTTAGAGTTTCGTTGGCTTGCGGTTGGTCGGGTTGGGATAGTTTGTATCTCCCTGGCATTGTTGAATGCATTGGTATTTCCTTCCAACTTGTCACCGTTATATCGCTCAGCATCTTATGAGTCGGGGAGATCCATTACTATATCTTCCCATGGGGTTTTTGCCCCTAGATTCAAGTTTGTAGCTAGTTGCCTCTCAGTTGGTAGAGTGATTGCATTTCCTTCCATATTAATTCCTACGGTTCCACCTATCACACCTTTCTACTACTACTTTCCATTTCTCATATTTAGGCCAAAGACGGAAGAATTTTCTTGTTCCGTGGCAATCGTAGGCTCTGTCATGGTTCTTAGAGAAGTATGTGACTATAAGGTCAATAGGGAATTCAATTTGTCCGTAAGAGCTCTTTGACTATTTTCTTTTGACTAATTCCATTAACCATTTTATTTAATTCATCTCTAGTGACAACTTCACGCTAATTAGAGGAACCCGGCACCTGGTCTCCTGTGTCGGTGCCATTGAATGCAATTTGCTGAGGATTGATCTCTTCTCCAACAATTATAGCTACTATGGATCTTCCAGAAGTAATCCTCTTCTTCTTGGTGCCATTGATTCTCAGCAGAAGATCTTATGAGCAGAGATTGAGGATCTAACTTCTGAACCTACCTGATCCAAATTAGATAGCTAGATCTAAGCCTAGATCTAGTGTTCTTAGTGAAAGCACCAAAATGTTTACCAAAAAATGGATCAACACCCTGATATGATTGTCAAAGCACCAGCCTTGTTTATCAAGACAAATAAAGTAGAGCAAAAGACTCTCTAAATTGCAGAAAAGACAGAATAATGTAGAGAAACACAAGAATTTTATAGTGTTTTGGCTGTTAACGAAACGTACGTCTACTTTATAGATTTTATTGATGGATTGACTGTTGTTCATATGTACAATTTGTTTACAATTCTAATAATTGATGAAGAAAGATCAGACGACCGTTGATGGAGACAAAAGGAAGGATCTCAATTGTCCCAAGGCAGCCATTGTGAGGAGGAAGAAGGATGAAAAATCTTAGTAGCGGAGTTCCCCAAGTGATCAGGGCAGCCAATCCCGCTTCTGGTGAATATAGGATTGGAACCAGAGTACCATAAGCCTGTAGTTATCCATAGGAGGAGACATATAAATATTGGGTAATTTTGAACTAACTTTTTGGATCGTTACCGATCCAATTGGATCGGATTAGTAATGATCCAAAATGTTGTGCAACTTTTGCACAACTCCTACTTCGTTGGCTCCCTTTCTTGCATACGAGGTTCACCATGTGATTTCGTAGTTTGTTGACTTATTTTGACAATGTTTCACCTGTAAATTAGATTAAACCATAATCTGAATCAGATAAGTCTTGTTCTTCAATGCGGATGCTTGAAATGTTATCAAACTTGGTAAATAAGTTTAAGAGAGATGTAGGAACGTAATGCATGTGGATTGGAGAATCCACAAGCCAATATTTTGGATTAGTACCAATCCGATTGGATCAGATCGACGCCGATAAAAATACTAGGTGTATTTTTTATTCAAACTCTTGGGGTTTCTTTGTCATATAGCTTTTGGTCTTCCGCTCAAGTTTCGAGTCGTTCTGGCTTAGTTTGAATGCTCTTGTTCTTTCTAAATTCTGGTGGGTTAAAAATCAGGTTAACAAATAATGCTCGTCTGAAGTTAATTAATTTTTTAAATTAATATTGTTTATAAGTTAATTAAATTTTAATTAATTACTTTAATAAAAGTATTTAAAGCTGATTATTTATTTAATAATGTCATTTAAACACAATTAACCATTTTTTAAAATGTATTTAATGTTAGTTAATTAACTTTATTTGTAACAACCTAGGTTTTGTGATTTCCTGTGAAAATAAATTATAACAATGGTTATAATTTAAAATGGAGAAATAAAATAAATTTGGAGAAGGGAATATTTTGAATATTGTTTATTTTAAATAAACAATGGGTTTGGAATAAATAAAACGGAGTTAAATTGTTTTGGTTGTGAATTAAATGAGAATAAAAGAATTATGTTGATTTGGTGGTGAATTAATTTAAATAACAGACAAAATAATTTAATTCAACATTAATTGTTGTAAATATATATAAAAATTAGGAAATAAAGTTTTAGAAACTTTATTATGTTAGTTTGGGGTAAAAATGAGCATCTAATAATTTTAATTCGTTGAAATGCAATAATTGTGGAAAAAATGGTCAAATAGTGATTTTTCTTAATTTTAATAATGTGTTTAAAATAAAATATGGATAATATAGTAAATAAAGATGTGGAACATTGGTTAAAAAAAATATTTGGGGGCAAAAAATATTTTAAATATGATTTGTTATGATTATTTAAACAAGAAAATGAATTTTGTTGTTAAAATGTTAATATATTTAAATAAATAGTGCAAATTAATGCATTTAAGCAAAAATTAAATTTAAGTGATAGAAATTGGTTTTTAATACCTAAAATAACTTTTATATCTTGTTTAACAATTTGTTAAACATAAAACATGTAGTTGTGTTAATTATTTGGTCTAACAAAGTGATATAGTGTAAATAACTTAACTAAATTTGTTTATATGTAATTAATAACATACTTAAGATTATATTTTATCATATGGCTTAGTGGGTATGGTTATTGGGTTCAAACCCAAACCTAAACGCAATTTCTAGAACAAGGCAGAAATGAGATAGTCTGCACTTACAATTTTCACTTCTCATTTCTTCCTCTTCCAGAAACAAGGTCAGTAATGGCTTCTTCTCCAAAGCTCTAAAACACATTTCTAAGCCTCCAAACTATATTAAAATATAAGATAAATTAGAGAATTAACATCTCTTATAGGTAATCTCTCCAAAACCACAATCTATTTCAACCATTTTCTAATTTTATGAAATTGTTTATTGCAACTAGTTTTGTTTGTCTTGCATGTCTATTTTCTCCTTCTCTATAGGTTCCTAGCTTCCTATCATAGCCTAAAGACTCCAGCTTGTTTGCTAAATCACTCAAAAATCAAATAAGGTGAGTTTAAACTCTCTTTTCGAATCTAAACAAGCTCTATATGTTGTCCGGTTGTTAAATTCTTGTGTTTACTGTATAATCTAGTGAAATTAGTTTATACAGTAAGTATATAACTTCATACTGTCACTTTGTGAGATTGAATCTTGCACTGGATCCATGTAGAAATTCGTTCGGATTTTTGTCTATGTGTAGTTGTATGTGCATGCCAAATTTCATGTTCCAGTTCACCCCGAAACTATGATGAAATCACATTAGAAAATCAAAACGAAGCACGTAGGAAATCTTCGGAGGAAGATCGACCAGAGGTCGACCTTGCACACTCCTAGGCCGACCATCAAGCTGGACCTTAGCCTCTAGGTGGTCGAACTTCATGGTCGACCTAGGCTAGAGTAGGATCAAACTATAGGTCGGCTCTTGCCAAGATCTGTGACCTTTTCTACTTGTTTTTCCGACTTTTGTTGTTGCATTCTGTAGATTTCTGAGATGATTTTCGATGGCTTCTTCTTGCAAAACAAAGAAAGCCAACATTTTATGATGATTTTATGATGAATTTTCTATTTCATATGAGTTTTGAGATATGCAAATTTCTAGTTGACTTTGTTGTTATTTTGTTGATTTCACGCATAGGTTTTAAAATCGGTTTTAAACGAAATTTACTAAATTAAACCGAATTTTGAAATGAAAATTCTCTAAATAAATTTTTATGAGTCCGAAACTATTTTCATGTTTATTATTATTTAATAATATATTTCTTTATTTCAAAGGAATTTAAAAGAAAATAATTTCCAAATATTTTTAGAAAATTGTTTTTAACTCGTTTTCTCGAAGTAAATTATTTTCTATAAAATTACATGTTTTTGCACTCTTTGAGAGAAAAAGGAAGTGACTTAAGCGATTTAGTAAATTATGTGGTATGTGACACATGCGTTTACTTTTTTGGTTAATTCCGGACTTGTTCGGTTGAGGTCATACACGAGAGTGAAATTAACTACCTTATAGTAAACGGTTAATTGAGAACATGTGGTATGGGATGCAATGTTGCCACTTATTTGGTTACCATTTGGAAGTTGGTGACACTTTGTATTAGACCTTCAGGTATGTTGATTGCCATTACATGGCTTTTGGGCCATTTGTAGGGCTTTCGGGCCATTTGTTGGACCTTCGGGTCATTTGTTGGGCTTTTGGGCCATTTGTTGGGCCTTCGGGTCATTTGTTGGGCGCCAAATTTGTTGTTGATAGTACTTAGCAAGCATGGCACTCGGGTCATTTGTTGGACGCCAAATTTGTTGTTGATAGTACTTAGCTGGCTTCAGCCATATGTTGTTGATGCACGTGTAGCGTAGCTTAGACTCGCCATTTGTTGGGATCCACTTTTGTTGTTGTTTCTAGATTTCATTATTTTGAATTTCTAGAATTTGTTGATTTTCAAACGTTTTCAACATATTTTGTTGGATGTTGGAGTTATATATAGCCAAACTATTTGATGACGATGACATGGTGATTACATTTTTGTTGTTTTGAACTCCTTAGTGACTTTGATATGTTTAGATTTATGCTGTTTTAGTGACATGGCTCATATGCTTTTGCCTTATGTTGTTTGATGATTTGGCTTTTACGCCATATGTTGTATATTGATTTGGCTCATATGCCTTATGATGTATGCTGATTTAGCTCATATTCCTTATGTTGTTACATGATTTAGCCTATATATCGTATGTTGATTGAGAACATGGAGTTCATCTCCGTGGCAAGTTATTATCATCTTTTGTATCTTATCCTCACCTATCTTGTACTAACTATCTTTTTTAGGCTAGACTGACCCGTGTGTTTATATTTTAATATGATGCTTAGGTCAGACCGAGTCATTACAAGTCAGCAGATTGATGTTTGACTTCTACCTTGCTTTGATCCATCGTGAACTTTCCTCTTTATTGCTTAGCGTATGTTTTGTTGTAGCCCCTTTTTGTTGTAATACTCTAATGTATATATTCTTTCGTGAATCTGAAGTATATTTGGTTCATAAGAACCGAATTCATGTAGCATGTTATGTTGTACTTCTGCTGATGCTGTATATGTATATGTATATATATATATGTGTGTGTGTGTGTGTGTGTGTGTGTTCCCGTATGTGATATGAAGTATTTGATGTTATTATATTTGTTCTGAATATGATCCTTAGCCACCATAGTTTTGTGTTAAACCTGAATTGAATATGTCGATCCGCTTTAAAAAAGAAAGAAAGAAAAAAAGGACACTTAATCGATGTATTCGATACTTATTTAAGAAAAAGCTCACAGATGGTCGCTCCTAGCCCTATTCTCTACACTAGCAAACAGTATTACGTAGTAATGCTCTTTGTTAGTGTGGGTCTCGGGGTGGGGCGTCACAGCTTGGTATCGAAGCCAGGTTCAAGGAAAATATGATAGAACATAACTAGAATAATACATATGTTACAGAGCATGTGAAGGACAATATTCATGCCATCCTAATCTTCCCTTTTCATCGCCCTAAGTCTTTAGGGGTAGATAATTGGTTTGGGAATACGTCTACGAAAGCATTTTTAATTTCTTAGCATTCCATATATTGAATTCTATTATCAATGGTATATCCCTATGAATAATCTTTATCTTATCTTTTTACTTTCAACATTATGGCAGGAAGAGGCAGAGCTAGCCATTCCGGTGTTGGGCAGTCCAACGGTCCACATCCGGACAGAGTGTATATGTCTGCCGATCAGTTTATGGAGCTATTGCATAGTACTTAGCCTCTAGCTCCTACTCCTACACTTCCAACGCGCAAGTCACCATTTGGACGCATGTGTAGTGACTTTTCGCACCTTGGAGGCAAGCCTTTCAAGGGTTTAGAAAGTGTATTAGAGGTTCAGGCTTAGTTGCATACTTGTGGTCGTATATTTTCTCACATGGATCTTCCTGACCAGCATCACATACTCGTAGCATCTAGTATGTCGCAAGAACATGCTCTGCATTGATATGAGCTTCTGATTGCAGAAGTCAATGACTCTTCTCTTTTTTGGGATCAGTTCAAGGAACGATTTGAGTTGAAGTTCGTTCCCGAATCAGAGAAAGCCTTTCTTGCTCAACGGTTCCTTGAGTTGAAGCAAAGGAAATCTTCCGTTTTTGAGTATGTTTCTTCTTTTGAAGCCTTATCCAAGTACAGTGTTGAGCATATTAATACAACTTATAAGAAGAATCAAAAGTTTGTGAATGGTTTGAGAAGTATTTGAAGAAGGCCTTAATGCTTCAGTTTAGCATCACTTTTGAGGAGTTCGTTGACTTGGCACTTTGCCTTGAAGATATCGAGAAGGATAAGGATAGTAGTGATGAGATTGGGGTTCATTCAAAGCCCAATAAGAAGAAGCGGCTTCCTTTCCATAAATCCAAGTCTTTTCAGCATAAAAATAAGAAGAAGTAGTTTGGTTCTAGTTCTCATTCCAAGGTAGCACACCTTCAGAAAGGATGCTACAATTGTGGTTCACATAATCATTTGGTTAGAGAATGTCCCAAGCCTCGCATTTGCCGCTATTGCAAGCAAGAGGGACATTGATCTTCATCGTTTCCTAGACCTCCCAAGGGTCCTATTTTTGGGAAGCTGAGTGTTGTTGATGGTTCTGGTGGTTCTTCTCGGCCCATAGGCACTTTTCTTCGATTTTGGAAGGTTCTATTTTATTCCTTGGGCGTTCTATTCGAGTTTTCTTTGATACGGGAGCGTCACACTCATTCGTGTCAAAGCAGCTTGTTGATGCTATTCCTTTGGAGGTATCTTGTCTTATGACTTGTTTGAGGATTGCAAATCCTATTGAGGGATCCACAACATTTAGTCTGTTTTGTGAAAGTGTTGAGATTGTTCTTTGTGGTTATTCTTTCCATGCGAATCTGCATGCTATTCATTATCTTGATTTTGACAAGATTTTAAGGATGGATTTTCTTGTCCGTTATGAAGCCCAAATCTTATGCCCCAAAAGGATTCTATATCTCAAGCATCCCAATTCTGTTGATCGGTTATCTGTTATTCTTCGAGATGTTGATAATAGTTCCAAAGCTTCATTGTTTTGTCTCAAATCACGAGATGATGATGACATATCTCGAATTCCTGTTGTTTGTGAGTTCTTCGATGTTTTTGAGTCTTTTTCGAGTTTGCCACCCAAGCAGGCAATTGAGTTCCATGTTGATCTTATTCCTGGTGCTCAGCCTGTTAGCCGTCCTCCCATAAGGATGTCTACCAGGGAAAATGAGGAACTCAAGAAGTAGTTGCTGAAGCTAGAAGCTAAGCAGTTTATCCAGTCTAGTTCACCTCCTTGGGGTGCCGCAGTTGTGTTCGTTAAGAAGTCTGATGGTACTCTTAGGCTTTGCATTGACTATCACAAGCTTAACGAGTTGACTATCAAGAATAAGTATCCCTTTCCTAGGATCGATGATATGTTTGCTCAATTATCTAATGCCAAAGTTTTTTCTCAGCTGGATCTCAATACCGGATTTCATCAGTTATGAGTTGCGGAGGATAACATTCCTCTTACCACATTCCACAATCATTATGGATCTTTTGATTAGCTTGTGATGCCATTCAGCATGACGAACGCTCCTGCTTATTTTGTTGATATTATGATTCGAATATTCCAAAAATATCTCGATAAGTTCGTCTTGGTTTTCATTGATGATATCCTTATTTATTCCAAATCTGAAGATGATCATGCCTGTGACGACCGCCCATGACTCCTGCACTAAACAAGGAAAAAGTGCACTGAAAAGTGTGCCAGGCCGTCATGGTCAATCATCAGGGTAAGGTAAAACAATAAACTCTATCGTATTACTCACAGCTCATGGACAAAATACAATAGAAAATATACATAGTGAAGCTCCATAGAACAGAATTTCATCATATGAACT
Organism: Allium cepa; assembly: GCA_030765085.1. Classification (NCBI taxonomy): domain Eukaryota; kingdom Viridiplantae; phylum Streptophyta; class Magnoliopsida; order Asparagales; family Amaryllidaceae; genus Allium; species Allium cepa. Next base: position 30,880,128 of record CM060938.1, on the reverse strand, counting down.
CATAATAGTTTGATACAGCAATCAGCAAAGTCAATACATCAAGCCTCACTACATGTCACTCAGAGAATATACAAAACAGCGGAACACCCAGTACACATAGTAAGAAAATAATATGCAAAAGCCTCCAGCTCGTCTTCGTCATCAACAGCATTGACCACTAAGAACAGCACCTGTCACCTGCTACCTAGTCTGCCCATCCCAACATGGATGAACAACCCAATGTAATAAGAGTTAAACATAAAACCTTGAGTCAGACAAAAGTCTTAGTGAGCAGTAAATCAACTATCAAACATACCAAAAGAGCAAAAAGGGTAAAAGGAATAGGAACCCAACCATCCCACTCCACCTCTTTCTACAGTGATAGCCCCCAGACACACTAAGCAGAAGTAAACATAGCAATTCAGACATTCAAAGCAAAGTAATTATCACTCGAGTCAAGGTCGGTGTTTTCCAAGTGCTAACCCCCAAGGCCTAAATCAAGATCAGATAAGCACCCTGAAAACATCGCTCTTGACCTAAATGACGATACAACCAAACATCCAAACATCTATGACTCTGGCTATCACTGTTATCATTGCCTTGAATTCACCGTTAGTTGAATGACCGCCTGTCAAGGGCTAATGGTAACCCCGGTTCTAGACATAGCTCCGCACGTCGTCGTGACCCGTGCCTAGGACTATCGCATCTGCCCAGAGTACTAGCACGTCATCGTGACCCGTGCTTGGAACGTCATCGTGACCCGTCCCAACGTACTCTTGCTTTGAGCATGCTAGAACCTTCAACAACGATGAAATCTCAGCCTTTTAGTCATCCTCCTCGACGACTATTCCCATACTAGCTCAAGCGCCTCTCAAGCTAACCATTATCCACAAACTCGGACCGCATCACCGAGTTATCAACATGCTTGGGATGATCCTGTCTGGATTAAACCAAGGCTTTCACACATCATGCTTTGCTTCATCGCATCATAGCAAAGTCCCATCTCAACATCATGGTTTGCCTCAAAGCATCATGGCAAAGTCCCATCTCAACATCATGGTTTGCCTCATCGCATCATGGCAAAGTCCCATCTCAACATCATCATCAAATCTATCCATATGAGCTTCAACATCCGCTTCATATGCCACAAGCAGCTTTCCTTATTCAAGAGCCTTTCCATTTAGCTTTTGAATCATCTTCGACCAACTTGTCCAAATCAAGTTATCAATCAACTAATCAATCAAATCAAACATTAATCCAAGTAATCAATCATTCAAACAAGATCTAAATAAACAATTACAACAATAATGGCAATTTCGTAAATAAAGAGTCCAAATCTAACATGCATTCTAACAAGCATGAATTATGAACAATATCTCTACAACTTGATGAATGAACTTGCATAAGTGAACATGTAGTAAAATAGATGTCAAATCATCATGAACAATAGATCTACATGCAGACTTGAGAAAAATGCACGAAATCACTCTCTTTAACACATAAACAAACCACCGATCCAATATACTCCTTTGGGTCCGTGTGAGAGATAACCACCACTCACCGAATCACCTAAACACCTCAAAAGATAACAACTTCAGATATGGACAGCGAAGAACTAAGCTGGATCCGGCAAATCTCGCTTCAATCGATGAAATCTCACGTTGAAGAATGTAGATCTTCAACTTTGGATCTTGGATCTTCAACCTTGATCTTCAATCTTGGATGGATGTAAGCACTAGATTAGAGTGGAGAAAAGAAGTGAAGAAGTGTAGTAGTCGAGCTCTCAAAATGGCAGCACTTCGTCGCTTCAAATCCGGTGTCAAAAAGTGAACCAAAGCCCTCTATTTATAGGCTGAAAAACCCATGAGTCGTTCGCCCCCATGAGTCGCCGCCGACCTACCCCATGAGTCGTCCCCGACCTAAGACTCTCGACTTATAACCTAACGTACATGCACATCCATAACCTACCCATGCACGCACGTGACTTAACATAAGTCGGTAACGACCTAAAACACTTACACGGCTTAACGACCCAATGACTTAACAAAGGTCGCGACTCAACCCAGACATGACCCAACATTGCTCGCGACCTAACTCGTACGCGAGTTAACTAAGACACGACCTAATGACTTAACACTAAGCCTAGGTCCCTACGACCTACGACTTATACCATAACGACTTAAGCCTTAGGTCGTTCACGACCTAACTACAACACCGTTCTAACTTAGGTCGTTCACTCGTTTAACCCATTAAGTCCCTTAGGTCGTCCCATTCCCTATACGACCTAAGCCCCAATATGACCCAACTATACTAAGTCGCACGAACGACCTTCCTACCTTTTGCCGTTAACCCTAAGCCGTTCACTCTTAAGTCGTTAACCTACTTAGGTCGACCAAACCCTTAGGTCGTTAACTCGCTAGCTCTGCTAACCCGTTAACTCGTTCAATACTATAGGTCGATTAATACCCTTAGGTCGTCACTTCTATAGATTGCTCCACCCGACCTATCTACCCTTAGGTCGTCACTTCTATAGGTTTCTCCACCCGACCTATCTCTCACACGACCTAAACAACAACACGGGCCAAAATTCTACTCGAGCTAACATCCACACGCCTTAAGCACTAAGTCGTTCCACTATTCCAACTACAACACGACTTAGGCATTCTACGACCTAAACTAATACACGACACAACTTGAACGACTCAAGCTCTAAACGACTTAAACTCTGAACAATACTAACGACCTACTGATAATTATTCTACGATTTATCGACACGTAAAATACGGGTCGTTACATTCTCTCCCCCTTAGGAATTTCGCCCCCGAAATTCCAAACAATCAAGAGCAACCAAAGTTATTCCGCATGTCTACCATCCATAGCAATCAACAAACCATGCATCTAATTACTAGCCTAGCATGCAGAATTCTAAGACTAGAACAAGTTACAAATTCGTGAGATGTCACGACACCTTAGGGCCATACCTCGAAGAGTTCAGGATGAGCTGCCTTTATCCTCTCTTCCTCCTCCCATGTACAGTCGTTAACATCATCACTCCATTGTACCTTGAGCAACGTAATCGTCTTCCTCCTAAGCTGTTTCGTGTCAGTTTCCACAACACGAAGCGGCTTACGAGGTCTCGTAACAACTGGATCAACCTCTAAATCTTCACAGTTATCAGAAACCACTATATTCGAGTCGTGCACATACTTCCGTAGATACGATACATGAAAAACATTGTGCACACCCGACATCTTTTCCGGTAACTCCAATTTATAGGCGAGCTTTCCAATTCGCTCGATGATCGGGAACGGTCCAACAAATCTTGGAGTTAATTTTCCTTTCTTCCCGAATCGAATAACATTCTTCAATGGAGAAATCTTCACAAAAACCATATCACCTACGTCGAATTCCAAATCCTTACGACGCTTATTAGCATAACTTTTCTGACGATCTTGGGCTGCCTTCATCCGTTGTCGAATGATCTCTATGCAATCTGAAGTCTGTCGAATCATTTCTGGCCCAAGTATCAACTTTTCTCCAGTTTCCAACCAACATGATGGAGAGTTACACGGTCTTCCATACAATGCCTCATATGGTGCCATACCAATACTAGACTGATAACTGTTATTATACACAAATTCCACCAAATGAAGATGATCTTCCCATGATCCTCCGAAATCCAAAACACATGCTCTCAGGAGATCTTCCAAAACTCGGTTGACTCTCTCGGTCTGACCATCTGTTTGGAGGTGATAAGCTGTACTCAAACACAACTCAGTTCCCAAAACTTCCTGGAAGCTCTTCCAAAATCCACTAGTGAACAACGGGTCTCGATCGTTCACTATACTCTTCGGAATACCATGGAATCGAATTATCCACTTAACATACAACTCTGCCAACTTCGATGCAGTCCTAGTTGACTGAACAGGAATGAATCTTGCACTCTTAGTCAAACGATCTACGATTACTCAAATCCCTTCATTTCCTGCTCTGGTTTTAGGTAACCCATCGATAAAATCCATCGATATTTGCTCCCACTTCCATGTAGGAACTTCTAACGGCTGAAGTAATCCACTTGGCTTCTTCTGTTCGGCTTTTACCAACTGGCAGTTCATACATTTGGAAATAAAATTTCCAACATCCTTCTTCATACCTTCCCAGTAGTAAGTCCTTTTCATATCCCGATACATCTTATTTCCACCTGGATGAATTGTCAACTTCGAGTGATGACTTTCCTTTAGAACTTCATCTCTGAATTCATCTATACCGGGAACAACCAGTCGTCCTTGTTTCCGAAGCCAACCCTCTCGATCGACCTCGAATCCTTTATCCTTTTCTGGATCCAATCCAGATTCCAAATCACGGATAATCTTGACAAGCTTATCGTCTCGCTTTTGGCTCTCGCCAATTCTTTCCACAAGAGTAGGTCTTATTGATAAGTTTGCCAACATCTCAGGTTCCAATTCACATCTAGGCCTGAAGTCAAATCCAGCCAAATACTCAAGACTCTTCCATTCCGAAAACATGGCTCCCAAACCTGCATGTCTTCGACTTAACGCATCTGCCACTGCGTTACCTTTTCCCGGAGTATAGGCTATACCAAAATCATATTATGCTAAGAACTCTAGCCACCGTTGCTGTCGAAGATTCAAATCCTTTTGGGAGAAAAGATACTTCAATGACTTATGATCTGTAAACAACTCAAATCGGACTCCCAATAGGTAATGTCTCCACATCTTCAAAGCAAACACAATCGCCGCTAACTCCAAATCATGAGTCGGATAATTCCTTTCATGCGGCTTCAGTTGTCGACTTGCATATGCAACAACTTTATCCTTCTGCATTAGCACTGCTCCAAGTCCAGTACCACATGCATCGGTGTATACCACCATCTCATCATTCCCACTTGGAATAGTCAAAATAGGAGCACTTGTCAATTGCTCTTTTAGGATTCCAAAAGCTTGCTCACACTTAGCATCCCATCTCAACACTTGGTTCTTTTTCGTCAATCCTGTTAATGGTGCAGCTATCTTGGAAAAGTCTTTGATAAACCGACGATAATATCCTGCTAATCCAAGAAAACTTCTCACATCAGATGCATTCTTAGGTCTAACCCAATCCTGGATCACTACCACCTTGGCGGGATCAACCGCTATTCCATTTCCAGAGATAACATGGCCTAAGAATCTCACTTCACTCTTCCAGAAGTGACACTTCGAAAACTTAGCCCTCAGCTGATGTTTCCGCAAGATTTCCAAAACAATACGCAAGTGCGTCTTGTGCTCTTCTTCAGTCCTGGAGTAAATCAGAATGTCATCCACGAACACAAGTACGAACTTGTTCAACTGATCTCTGAACACTCTATTCATAAGATCCACAAAATATGCTGGTGCATTGGTCAATCCAAACGGCATTACCAGCCACTCATAAAAACCGGATGGTGTCCTAAAAGCAGTCTTTGGAACACTATCCTTTGCTACTCTTAACTGGTGAAATCCCATTGCCAAATCCATTTGAGAAAACACCTTAGCTTCATGAAGCTGATCAAACAAGTCATCTATTCTCGGCAATGGATACTTGTTCTTCTTAGTCACTTTATTCAGCTCACGATAATCCACACACAACCTCAACGATCCATCCGCTTTGGTTGCGAACACAACTGGTGCACCCCATTCGGACACACTACGCCGAATGAATCCTTTCTGTAAAAGGTCATCAACTTGCACCTTCAACTCTTGCTGTTCTCTAGGCGCCATCCGCCTTAGAGGCATCACAACGGGTCTGGCTCCCTCAACTAGATCGATACGAAACTCGATCTCCCTATGCGGCGGTAATCCTTTGACTTTGTCAAAGACATTCTCAAATCCATTCACAACTGGCATCAATGACAGTCCATCCCGTGGAACAACCAGTGAATACATGAAGCTCATGAGGACGCCTTCTTCATGCTTACATCGTATCACAACCTTTCGCCCTTCCACATTCCCGACTGTCACTTCCAGTTTCTCACAATCAACCTTTGCCGCATACTTCCTAAGCCAGTCCATACCCAAAATAATTCCGAACCCCGCAAAGTTCAGAACAAAACAATCACAAACAAAAGAGCAATCATGACTCGATACAACTAGACCACGACATACCATACACAAACAAGACGAACCCCCAATTGGATTAGTCACAACCAATGGTCTCTCAACAATATCCGGTTCGAAACCCAACCGGCCTACAAGTTCACTACAAACAAAAGAATGCGACGCTCCAGTATCAAACAACACTCTAACCGAAACACCACAAATGGAAAGAGTACCTTGAACCACCACACTCTTTCCTTTCTCATCTGCAGTAGGAGCTTTCAAAGATGATGGCACAGCCCCCAAAGTATAAGCTTGCACAATCTGCTTGTCCTTCCTCCGTTCCGGACAATTCCTCTTGATATGCCCCAGATTGTCACAGTTGTGGCACTTCAGGCACTCTCGGATTCTTGCTATCTCTGGAGAGATGACCCTTCTGCCAACAGTTGTAACAGATCACTTTGCCCTTCGGCTTCTTCTGGCCATCCTTACCCTTCTGCTGCTGCTTCCTCTTCTTGTTTCCATTTTGCTCCTTGGTCATAGCAACAACAGATTCTTCCTTAGGAAACAGATTCTCATGCCTGAGAGCTTTCTCCACAAGCTTCTCGAATGGATCATCCAAATGATCCACCAACTGTCTCCCAAGATAAGTGTCCAAGCCTGTCACAAACTTCTCATTCTTCTGATAGGGAGATTCAATATACGACCGAGCATACTTGGACAAAGCTTCAAACTTCGAAACATACTCAAAAACTGGTCTCCCACCTTGCTTGAGCTCCACAAACTTCTTAAACAGAGCAGATTTCTGAGCTGTAGAAATGAACTTAGCCTCAAATCTAGCTTGGAACTGCTCCCAAGTAATCTCTTCTTCCGGAGTATCAATGATGATAGAATTCCACCAATCCGAAGCTCTCCCTTGAAGCTGTCTTGATGCAAGCTTCCTCTTAGTTACATCCTCAATTCCCAAATCACCAAAGATCCTTTTACAAGCATCAATCCATCTCTGAACTTCAACGGTTGATTCTGTTCCCAAGAAAACCTTTCCCCCAAGAGCAGTATAGTCTTTGCACAACTTAGCAAAATCCACTGGTTTTGGGGCTTGAACTTGAACTCCAACATCTACTGATGACCCCGAGGCTGGTATCCTTCTCATGATCGAAGTCATCATAGCCTCAAACATAGCATCAGCAACTCCCCCAGAAGCACGGCATTCCCTAGCAGCTTGTCTCTCCCTTCGACTCATACTTTATATCGATAAAAAGAATGATTAGAACACCTTGAGAAATAACTACATAAGGAGTTCAAATCCTTCTAAGCTGCTATATTATATATAGTAATCATCCATCAAAATAAAATTACGTCTCTCATACGTAGTTACGTCAGCGAGCGTTGGCTAAAATCGATTAACCAAAGCACTGATACCAAATGTGACGACCGCCCATGACTCCTGCACTAAACAAGGAAAAAGTGTGCTGAAAAGTGTGCCAGGCCGTCATGGTCAATCATCAGGGTAAGGTAAAACAATAAACACTATCGTATTACTCACAACGCATGGATAAAATACAATAGAAAATATACATAGTGAAGCTCCATAGAACAGAATTTCATCATATGAACTCATAATAGTTTGATACAGCAATCAGCAAAGTCAATACATCAAGCCTCACTACATGTCACTCAGAGAATATACAAAACAGCGGAACACCCAGTACATATAGTAAGAAAATAATATGCAAAAGCCTCCAGCTCGTCTTCGTCATCAACAGCGTTGACCAATAAGAACAGCACCTGTCACCTGCTACCTAGTCCACCCATCCCAACATGGATGAACAGCCCAAGGTAATAAGAGTTAAACATAAAACCTTGAGTCAGAAAAAAGTCTTAGTGAGCAGTAAATCAACTATCAAACATACCAAAAGAGCATAAAGGGTAAAAGGAATAGGAACCCAACCATCCCACTCCACCTCTTTCTACAGTGATAGCCCCCAGACACACTAAGCAGAAGTAAACATAGCAATTTAGATATTCAAAGCAAAGTAATTATCACTCGAGTCAAGATCGGTGTTTTCCAAGTGCAAACCCCCAAGGCCTAAACCAAGATCAGATAAGCACCCTGAAAACATCGCTCTTGACCCAAATGACGATACAACCAAACATCCAAACATCCATGACTCTAGCTATCACTGTTATCATTGCCTTGAATTCACCGTTAGTTGAATGACCGCCTGTCAAGGGCTAATGGTAACCCCGGTTCTAGACATAGCTCCGCACGTCGTCGTGACCCATGCTTAGGACTATCGCATCTGCCCAGAGTACTAGCACGTCATCGTGACCCGTGCTTGGAACGTCATCGTGACCCGTCCCAACGTACTCTTGCTTTGAGCATGCTAGAACCTTCAACAACGATGAAATCTCAGCCTTCTAGTCATCCTCCTCGACGACTATTCCCATACTAGCTCAAGCGCCTCTCAAGCTAACCATTATCCACAAACTCGGACCGCATCACCCAGTTATCAACATGCTTGGGATGATCCCGTCTGGATTAAACCAAGGCTTTCACACATCATGCTTTGCTTCATCGCATCATAGCAAAGTCCCATCTCAACATCATGGTTTGCCTCATCGCATCATGGCAAAGTCCCATCTTAACATCATGGTTTGCCTCATCGCATCATGGCAAAGTCCCATCTCAACATCATCATCAAATCTATCCATATGAGCTTCAACATCCGCTTCATATGCCACAAGCAGCTTTCCTTATTCAAGAGCCTTTCCACTTAGCTTTTGAATCATCTTCGACCAACTTGTCCAAATCAAGTTATCAATCAACTAATCAATCAAATCAAACATTAATCCAAGTAATCAAACATTCAAACAAGATCTAAATAAACAATTACAACAATAATGGCAATTTCGTAAATAAAGAGTCCAAATCTAACATGCATTCTAACAAGCATGAATTATGAACAATATCTCTACAACTTGATGAATGAACTTGCATAAGTGAACATGTAGTAAAATAGATGTCAAATCATCATGAACAATAGATCTACATGCAAACTTGAGAAAAATGCACGAAATCACTCTCTTTAACACATAAACAAACCACCGATCCAATATACTCCTTTGGGTCCGTGTGAGAGATAACCACCACTCGCTGAATCACCTAAACACCTCAAAAGATAACAACTTCAGATCTGGACAGCGAAGAACTAAGCTTGATCCGGCAAAATCTCGCTTCAATCGATGAAATCTCTCGTTGAAGAATGTAGATCTTCAACTTTGGATCTTGGATCTTCAATCTTGATCTTCAATCTTGGATGGATGTAAGCACTAGATTAGAGTGGAGAAAAGAAGTGAAGAAGTGTAGTAGTCGAGCTCTCAAAATGGCAGCACTTCGTCGCTTCAAAATCCGGTGCCAAAAAGTGAACCAAAGCCCTCTATTTATAGGCTGAAAAACCCATGAGTCGTTCGCTCCCATGAGTCGCCGCCGACCTACCCCATGAGTTGTCCCCGACCTAAGACTCTCGACCTATAACCTAACGTACATGCACATCCATAACCTACCCATGCACGCACGCGACTTAACATAAGTTGGTAACGACCTAAAACACTTACACGGCTTAGCGACCCAATGACTTAACAAAGGTCGCGACTCAACCCAGACACGACCCAACATTGCTCGCGACCTAACTCGTACGCGAGTTAACTAAGACACGACCTAATGACTTAACACTAAGCCTAGGTCCCTACGACCTACGACTTATACCATAACGACTTAAGCCTTAGGTCGTTCATGACCTAACCACAACACAGTTCTAACTTAGGTCATTCACTCGTTTAACCCATTAAGTCCCTTAGGTCATCCCATTCCCTATACGACCTAAGCCCCAATATGACCCAACTATACTAAGTCGCACGAACGACCTTCCTACCTTAAGCCGTTAACCCCTAAGCCGTTCACTCTTAAGTCGTTAACCTACTTAGGTCGACCAAACCCTTAGGTCGTTAACTCGCTAGCTCTGCTAACCCGTTAACTCGTTCAATACTATAGGTCGATTAATACCCTTAGGTCGTCACTTCTATAAGTTGCTTCACCCGACCTATCTCTCACACGACCTAAACAACAACACGGGCCAAAATTCTACTCGAGCTAACATCCACACGCCTTAAGCACTAAGTCGTTCCACTATTCCAACTACAACACGAATTAGGCATTCTACGACCTAAACTAATACATGACACAACTTGAACGAATCAAGCTCTAAACGACTTAAACTCTGAACAATACTAACGGCCTAGTGATAATTATTCTACAATTTATCGACACGTAAAATACGGGTCGTTACAGTGCCCAGCACTTGACGATTGTCTTAAGTACCCTCCGTCAAAATAACCGTAAGAAAAATTCTCTAAGTGTCAATTTTGGGAGAAGAAGGTCAAGTTTCTCGGCCACGTTGTTTCTTTTAATGGCATCTCTGTCAATCCTTCAAAGATTGAAGCTATTCAGAATTGAAGAGGCCTGAGAATGTTTTTGAGATTCATAGTTTTTTTTGGATTGGCGGGTTATTACCGTTGGTTCACTAAAGATTTCTCTTCCATCATCCTACCTCTTACTAGCCTTACGAGGAAAGGAGTTCGTTTTGTTTGGTCTGATAAGTGTGAGTCTTCTTTTTAGAAATTGAAAGAACTTCTTACTCATGCTCCTATCTTAGTGGTTCCTGAAGGGAATCAATATCTTGTTGTTTATACCGATGCCAGTCATTGTGGTCTTGGTGCTGTTCTTATGCAGAAGGATCGGGTGGTTGCCTATGCTTCTAGGCAATTGAGGCCGAACGAGATTCGGTAGGCTACCCACGATTAGGAGTTAGCCACCATAGTCTTTACCTTAAAGATTTTGCGACATTAGCTTTTGGGCAAGCAATTTTTTCTTTTTACTGATAAAAAATCTTTGAAATATTTATTCACTCAAAGAGAGCTTAATATGCGGCAACAACTTTGGCTTGAGTTCTTTGCTTCTTATGATTTTGATATCCAGTATACTCCTAGAAAGGGGAACCGAGTTGCTGATGCGTTGAGTCGCAAACAGAAAACCGTCATTTCAATGATGTTAGTGGAGTGGAATATGCTGGAAGCTTTATCTTCTTATGTTATTCATGATTGTGCATCTACATTTGATTCTCCTATTCTACTATTCAACATGGAAGCTCGCCCTAGTTTATTGGATCATATTGCCGATGCTCAAAGGCAAGATCCGGACCTTATCCATCTTATTCAGCTTTGTAAATCGGAATCCTATGGTGATGTGTTGAAGGATTTCCATATTGATGCTCGTGGTTGTATTTGTAGGAAGAGTAGGTTAATCATGCCTAATATTGCTGATCTTAGAAAAGACATTCTTGATGAGTGTCACCATTCTAAGTATATTATTCATCCCGGTAGTAGTAAGATGTATGTTGATATGAAACGTCTATACTATTGGGAAGGTATGAAGTGAGATGTGGAAAGTTATGTGAGCAATTGCATGACTTGTCAACTTATCAAAGCTGAGCATCAACATCCTAGTGGTCTTTTGCAGCCTCTTGAAGTCCCGTTGTGGAAGTAGGATCAGGTCTTGATGGATTTTATCGATGGTTTACCTCGATTGAAGTCTGGCCACAATAGTGTGTGGGTAATTATTGATCATTTGACTAAATCAGCCCACTTTATTCCTATTAAGTCCAATCGAACTGCTTCTTATCAAGCTAAGCTCTTATTAAGGTAATCGTGAGACTTTCCTAGTTCTATTGTTTGTGACCGAGATCCTCTTTTCACTAGTGGATTCTGGTAGAGTCTCTAGAAAGCTTTGGGTACAAAGCTTAATTTTAGCACAGCTTATCATCCATAGTCCGACGGACAGACTGAACGGGTGAATCATATTCTATAAGATCTCCTTCGTGCTTGTATTCTTAATTTTGGTGGTAGTTGGGAATACCACCTACCTCTTGTTGAGTTCACCTACAACAATAGTTTTCAGTATAGTATCGGTATGGCTGCTTTTGAAGCCATATGCGGAAGGCCATGTCGATCACTATCTTGTTGGTTGGAGTTCGGGAAGAAGTTGGTTTTAGGCCCCGACTCTATTCGTGAAGCTTTGGAGAAGATTGATCTCATCCGACAGAGAATGAAAGAGGCTCAAGGTAGGCAGAAACCCTACATGGACAATAGTAGGAAACCATTAGAGTTCTCTATTGGTAATCTTGTGTTCGTTCAAGTTTCTCCTTTGAAAGGGAAATGCATTTCATTCGGACTGGAAAATTGGCTCCTCGATATATAGTACTGTCTCCTATTACTCAATGCATTGGCCTAATTGAATATCACGTATCACTTCCAGCTCAGTTTTCTGGTATTCATGATGTATTCCATGTATCTCAACTCCGAAAGTGTCTTCGTGATTCTGATTCAGTTGTTGATCCTCATGTTTTGTAAGAGCTCAAGATCTCACCTGATTTATCTATTGTGAGAAATTCTATTCGTGTGCTTGCTTCTGAGGTTAAGCGCATTTAAATATGTTTCGCTTGTAAAAATTCAATAGTTTGCTAACCCTAAAGATTGTGCTTGGAAAAACAGAGAATGTATCTAGCAAACATATCCTGGTTTTCTTTCTTATGGTATTTGAGGTTGAGTATTCTTGACTCAAGCTTATCTTATTCCTAATTCATGGTGAAATAAATGTGTTATAGACGAATCTTTTATAGAAATTGCGAGGACACAATCTTTAAAAGGAGGAGTCTGTAACAACCTTGGTTTTGTGATTACCTGTGAAAATAAATTATAACGATGGTTATAATTTAAAATGGAGAAATAAAATATATTTGGAGATTGGAAATTTGTTGAAAATTGTTTATTTTAAATAAACAATGGGTTTTGAATAAATAAAATGGAGTTAAGTTGTTTTGGTGGTGAATTAAACAAGAATTAAAGAATTATGTTGATTTGATGGTGAATTAATTTAAATAAAAGGTAAAAGAATTTAATTTAACATTAATTTTTTGTAAATAAATATATAATGTAGGAAATAATGTTTTATAAATTTTATTATGTTAGTTCGGGGTAAAAATGAGCATCTAATAATTTTAATTTGTTGAAATGCAATAATTATGGAAATAACGGTCAAATTATGATTTTTATTATTCTAAAAAAATTAAATATGGATAATATTGTAAATAAAAATGTGGAGTATTGGTTAAAAATAATATTTGGGTGTAAAAAATATTTTTAATATGGTTTGTTACGATTATTTAAACAAGAAAATGAATTTTGTGGAATTTTGTTGTTGAAATGTTAATCTATTTAAATAAATAGTGTAAATTGAAGTATTTAAGCAAAAATAGAATTTTAGTGATGGAAATTGGTTCTTAATAGCTAAAATAACTTTTATATGTTGTTTAACGATTTATTAAACATAAAACATGTAGCTGTGTTAATTATTTGGTTTAATAAAGTGATATAGTGTAAACAACTTAACTAAATTGGTTTATACGTTAATTAATAACATAGTTAACATTATATTTTATCACATGGCTTAGTGGGTTGGGTTATTGGGTTCAAACCCAAGCCCAAATGAAATTTCTAGAACAATGCAAAAATGAGATAGTCTGTACGTACAATTTTCACTTCTCATTTCTTCCACTTCCAGAAACAAGGTCAGTAATGACTTCTTCTCCAAAGCTCTAAATAAAATTTCTAAGCCTCCAAACTAAATTAAAATACAAGAGAAATCAGATAATTAACATCTCCTATAGGTATTCTCTCAAAAACCACATTCTACTTCATCCATTTTCTGATTTTGAAAAATTGTTTACTGTAACTAGTTTTGTTTGGTTTGCATGTCTGTTTTCTCCTTCTGTATAGGTTCCTAACTTCATATCTTGGCTTAAAGACTCCATCTTGCTTGCTAAATCGCTTAAAAATCAAATAAGATGAGTTTTAAACTCACTCTTCTAATTTAAAAAAGCTCTGCATGTTTTTTGATTGTTAAATTCTTGTGTTTACTGTATAATCTAGTGAAATTAGTTTATACAGTATATAACTTCATACTGTGACTTTGTGATCCATTTGCTGTTGAATCTAGAACTAAACCTATGCTGGAATTCCTCTGGATTGTTGTCTATGTATGGTTGTATGTGCATGTCAAATTTCATGTTCTAGTTCATCCCGAAACTATGCTGAAATACATTCGAAAATCAAAACGAAGCACGCAGGAAATATTGGGAGGAAGATCGACCATAAGTTAACCTTCGACACTCCTAGGTCGACCTTAGCCTTTAGGAAGTCTACCTTCAAGGTTGACCTAGGCTAGAGGAAGGTCGACCTGTAGGTTGGCTCTTTTGTGCCCTGTTCTGTCACCTTTTCTACTTGTTTTTCGACTTTATTGCTGCATTCTGTTGATTTCTGAGATGAATTTCGATGGATTCTTCTTGCAAACAAAGAAAGCCAACATTTTATGATGATTTTATGATGAATTTTCTATTTCATATGAGTTTTGAGATATGTAAATTTTCAACCGAATTTGCTGTTATTTTGTTGATTTCACGCATGGGTTCTAAAATCGGCTTTTAACTTATATTTACAAAATTAAACTAAATTTTGAAATGGAAATTCTCTAAATAAATTTTTATGAGTTTGAAACTATTTTCAAGCTTATTATTATTATTTCACAATATATTTTCTTATTTTAAAGGAATTTAAAAGAAAATAATTTCCAAATATTTTGACAAAATCGTTTTTAACTCGTTTTCTCGAAGTAAGTGATTTTCTATAAAATAGCACGTTTATGCACTCTTCGAGAGAACGAGGAAGTGACTTAAACGATTTAGTAAAACATGTGGTATGGGACACATGCGTTTGCTTTTCTGGTTAATTCCAGACTTGTTCGATTGAGGTCATACACGAGAGTGAAATTAACTACCTTATAGTAAATGGTTAATTGGGAACGTGTGGTATGGGACGCAATGTTGCCACTGATTTGGTTACTATCTGGAAGTTGGTGACACTTTGTGTTAGACCTTCGGGTATGTTGATTGCCAATACAAGGCTTGCGGGCCATTTGTGGGGATTTCGGGCCATTTGTTGGACCTTCGGGTCATTTGTTAGGCATTCGAGCCATTTGTTGGACCTTCGGGTCATTTGTTGGGCACCAAATTTGTTGTTGATAGTACTTGGCTTGCTTCGGTAGTATCTTGTTGATGCACGTGCGACATAGCTTAGACTCGCCATGAAACACCCCACACCCCTTAATATACTCAAAAGGATACATTAAAAGGCGCGGTGCATTGTAGGTATAACTGAAACTAACAGAGACTATGATTCAGAAGACAAAAATAGGTAAAACAGCGGAAACTAAAATAATAACTTAATCAAAACAAAAATTTCATAATTGCTTCATAAACCAAATAAGTCAAATACCAAATACAGCGTGCATGTCTCAAAAACCAGTATGTCTCATGAAATAAAAACTCATAGTCTCAACAAAAATCAGAGTATAAATATCCCTCTTAAGTGCTAGTAAAAAGAAATAAAACGGAAATAAAAGTAGGGAAATACATAACAGAATCTTCTCCAAAAAACCTCCAAGAAACTGCAATCTACTGCCCTCTCACTTGATTGCCTATGGGGGGAAAAGGAGAAAATAGAGGAGTGGGTTAGACTAAAAGTCTGGTGAATGATAGTAACTACTAGAATCTTTAAGCAAAGTAAAAGTAATAGACTCTTCGATAGTTCTAGTATATATAAAAGGAAACAAAGAAAATAGGAAAGAGATAAAGCTGAAAATAAATACGAATTAACTGGTACTCAATTAATAAGATAGGTTAACTTTAAATATTTACACTTGTCCTTGATAGCCTCTTTGATTAGGCTGAATTCCTAATCCTATAATTAGGCTGAAATCCTAATTCTACCCTTTGATCGACCTGCTACTTCATAGAATCAACTATGGACCGGACATTTCCCAACACAGTAGACTTTGATGTCTTCGAAAGACACACTTACTAAGCGCTTGGAACTCATAATGATTTATGAGCCATCACTGGAAGCCATACACATGACCATCACTAAGCTCGCGTTCCTGTTGTTCCCACTTTTGACATTTTATTTACCCTAGACAACATAAGCTTGCTCCTCGCCTCACTTCAAGGTTATGTGAAGCACCTTGTCTCACTTTAGGGTTATGTGAAACACCGTGTCCATAGAATAATAAGGGAATTGCTATTTGTACTGGTCCCTATCAAACAAAAATCTAATTGCTCCCCTTGTTCAAATCCCCTTGATTTGAATTACCACAGATTGACCATTTACTACCATTATAAGCATAAGTGTACCCCTCGCCTCACTTCAGGATTATGTAAAGCACCCTGCCTCACTTCGGGATTATGTGAAACACCGTAACTATAGAAATATTAGGGGAATGCTATTTGGTATAGGTCCTATTCTTATCTTTGCTTATTAACTTAGATAAATTATCTAAATAAGCCCTTATTTTTATCAATTACTATTATTGTTTATTAGTTTATCCAAAGTCTTAAAATAAGCACCACAGTTTCCATAGTTTACCATAGTTCCCATCGTTTATCAATTTATAACTAATATTATAATCATACTTATTACTTAACCCAAGGTCTAAGTTTGAAGATAAGCTTCTTTTATTCTTTTTAGTTATAATTCTAAGCTATAACTAGGACAATCTCTTTAATTTGGTCCAATTAATATCATAATTAGGCATAATTTTAGTCCAATTCCATTTATATTGCAGTTTTTATAATTTACGTCATATACTCCATTATTTTAGATTTTTATAACTTAATCCAATTTCGCATTAATTCTATTCTAATCAATATGCGAAGAAGAAGAAGAAGGAGAAATAAAAGAAAACTGAAAATAGAAGTAAACCAAGGCGTAGGAAGAAGATGTAAATAATGCATAAATAACAGTAAATAAATTAAAATATTGTAAATAAACTTTGAATAAATGGAAAAGCTACAATTAGTAGAAATAATCTAAAATTAACGGAAAATAATAGCTAAAGTAAATAGACTGAGAATAATTCTAAAAACTGTAAATAAATTACTAAAAAGGTTACTTCAAAAATCGTAGTTAAACTACAACTATTGAAAACCCTATTATTTTAAATTACTTAAACAAAAATATAAAATAATTACAATCACTCACCTCTGGTGCTTAGCTCTTCCCTTTAGGTCTTCCTAGATCCTCTCGAGGGTATTAAAATATTTTTATTAAAAAGATTCTCTCCTTGGTAAATTATTCCTTTTAGGGTCCTTCCTGAAAAGGTGAACCCAAGCCGAGAAAATCTAGAATAAGAAAAAGTGCTTAGGCCTCAGCTATTATTTATAGGGGTAGAAGTGGATCTCGAACTGTTAGATTTGGTGATTGAATAGGATGCAACCACGTTATAGGATGAAAAGGAGCCATCGAATGCAAGAATGGAAGGACCAGAAGAGTTTAAATAATGCAAAATACGTGCAAAAGCTTGTTGGAATGTTCAAAACAAAGGAAAATATCCTTCGTTTATTACACAAGGCAGGTCAACCGCTAGGTCGACCGCCCCTATACCGAGGTCGACAGGCCGGTCGACCTAGGGTAAGGTTAGGTCAACCTGGTGGTCGACCTGGCCAATATATATATATATATATATATATATATATATATATATATATATATATATATATATATATATATATCCATGTGTGTGTATATATATATATATATATTTATCTTGTAACTTGTTCGTATTAGCTCAGGTTCTAACGTTCTATATATGGAAATTGACCAGAAAATTACCTCAGACACAATGGTGCAACTCCCATGGCTCAATTCTGATAATTTGACAAGGTTATTTTATTAGTTAATTAACGAATTAATTAATATGGGTTAAGTTTTGAGTTATTACATTCTCCCCTCCTTAAGGGGTTTCGTCCTCGAAATCTCTTAGGATGAATGAATAAAATAAAAGTTTCCAACCAAATTTTACAACCAACTACCCACTCATCACCAATTACATCCATTGTCCTTAAATTTTTCTAATGCGGTTTATAATACTTATGCAATTAGTGTAGTTTCAATGTCCCTAACTAATGCAAAAGATTAGGCAATCAACTCATTCAGTTGACCTCCTTTTATGCAATCATGTCCGTGCTATGTATCCAAATGAATGTAAAAATTCCTAATGGTAGCTGATAGTTCTATATGCATGCTTCCATCATCATCCTTATGCAACAACCACATGATAAATTTCCATTTATAACAACCAAGAAAATAAATAAAAATGCAAATGCACACACATCCATATGCATATGCTCTAGTGTCCTAGTTAGGCCAATCCCAGAGAGATAATAGTGCCTAGTGCAAATATATGCGTCCATTTGCATCCACTAGCATCCGCTAGCAAAAACTTGCAACAACTTGCATACATCATCCATAACATGTTCTAATAACATGTTTACATTAAATCCAACCATCCATAGGTTAATTCCTAAGTTCTACCCTCTCAAAGTATAATAAAGGAAAGAACCTATTCAAAACTAAAGATGGAAAATAGGAATTTCAAAAAATTATTATCAAAGAAATGCAGATATAAGATATGAATTTTCTCCAAATCAAACTAATCTTCTCCGAAGTCTTCTTAACCGTGTGGGAACCAAGGCAATCTCTCTATAGACACTATCTAACACGATGGCGACTTGCGCGGTCTTCCATAAAGAGCTTCGAAAGGTGCCACTCTAATGCTAGCTTGAGAACTACTATCTTATGTGGATTCCTCTAAAGAAAGACGCTTCTCCCAAGTTCTTCCAAAATCAAGGATATCCATTCTCAACCATGCGTGCCTTACTACCTTACTCATTTCACTTTACTATCTTCTTTAGTCTGCACACATGAATCAATATTCCTAGGTTCTTCCTAGGGTCCTATATACTTTATGGAAACTTTAATATTACTTCCAAAAGTAATCACTGCTACCCCTACATGATCTTGCACTTTTTTCATTACACTTAGGAAATGATTTCAGTATACTCTATATTTATAAGAGTTTGTTGGGTATTTATTATTTCAAAAACTAAGACTTCTAAATTTTCAAAACATCAAATCCTAATTATTTTTCTTTAAAATGTTTTATTTTTGAGTTTCTATTAAATTCAAAAATACTTGATTACTTAACATTATTTCCCAACCTAAAGGGGAAAATTTTCAAATTCTAAGTCCACAACTTACTCTTTGTTTGCTTTTACAGACCTTTTCTGTTTTCTATAAAAATTTGAATTTTCAAATTCTATTTATACTAAGTTTGTCATTTCCAAAAACTTACCTTTTCACCAAACCATTTTCTTTTAAAATATATCTAAGCTATTTTTTTGTGTTTCAAAACATCTTCTTATTATACCTCACGTTCCGATACCTTAATGTATTGGAACTACTTTCTTAAGTGAGAAATTATTAACGCTAAAATCTTCTATGCATCTTTTAAAAGAGAATTTCATGTTTATGTAAAATTACAAGGAACTTATTTTATATTTTCGAAATAGTCTGTAAAAAATATAGTGATTTTCATACCTTGTATATCTCTTTCATGTATTCCATGTAACTTGCACAAAACATTTTTATTGGTTTCAAAGAAAATCACACCATTATTCTTTTCATTCAAATAGATTAAAGTATGTTTAATTTTTATTCTTCCATGATAAATACTTTCTAATATCTAACTTATACATTTTCCTTTCAGAAAAACTCATCTTCAAAATTGTTTAAATATTCCTAAAAATGCAAAACACTTGTACTTATTAAAAATAATAAGTGTACTTTATAAACCATTTTGTTTCTATACTTAGAAATTACATTTAAAAATACATTTTTAATTGGGTTAAAATGAATGTTGCATAAAACACCGTTACCGTAACAAAAAAAAACCCACTGTACGGACTGAATTAAATAAATACCAATAGATCTCATATACCTATGTAAAAATATTTCTTTTGGGAGTCACTTGCTATAACAATAGTGTTATAGCCCATGCTTCACTTTTTTTTCATGAAAACATTTATTACAACAATAAAAGTTGTAATCTTTGTTTTCAATACTTGATACACTCTAGGTTTTTATGTTTAAAATCTTTGTTTACTTAAAATGAAACTAGTGAGTTATACACACAAACACACACATATAGACGCACACACACTCCATAATTCTTCAAAAAGAATTCCAATTTTTCATCATATAAAAACTAACTTAAATTTCATATCATTCTTCAAAAACCCCATATTTATTTTCTAAAAGAAAATGTTAACAATGGGAATTTTCAATTCTAACAATTAATTTTTTTCAACTTTTTAAATTTCAAAATTTTCATTTTATTGGGCTTGGTATAAAGTGTATTTTGTACTCACTAACTAGGAGTACTTTTCTTAAACCTTGGAAATCCCATTTCCTTACCAAAGTCTTTTGTTAGATTTATTTCACGGTACTACCATTAAATCCTCTTATATGAAACAAATGTAATATCTGTAATTACCTACACAGGGGTTTTCATCTTTTCTTATCAACTGAACCTACTGTACATCCCCAATCTTTGCCTACCTCTCTTTGGATTTCCACAGTCCGATCCTAAATGTAAAAAGGGTTTCTTCAATCCCTGCCATGTGTATACATTGTCTATGCCCCAGGAAACGAAATTCAAAAGTGATACTTCAAGAACTTTGTCTTCAGGTAATGAACACGAAGCATACGAAGAACCTCCTTCAGATGAATAACATGCTCTTCCATACTTCTTGGAAAACACCAAAATTTCGACCATGATACCACCACGAACTTTATTTTAGGACATCTCTGAAAATATGGTTCATCAAATCTATAGGATAGGCTGGGACATTGGTTAGCCCAAAAAACATAACCAACCACTCAAAGAATCCGCCGGGTGTCCTAAATGCGGTTTTATCAATGCTGTCATCAGCTACCCTAAGCTAATGAAATCCAATGGCTAGACTAAGCTAAGAGAATACTGAAGATCCAACTAACTGAAAAGATCATTTATCTTAGACAGTGGATAATGGTTCTCCTTTGTGAGCTTATTCGATTCTTCATAGTTAATGCAAAGTCAAAGAGAACCACCTGCTTTTGTAGTGAAGACGATTGGCGCTCCCTATTCTGATATGTTTCTTTTTATGAAACCTTTCTCAAAAGCTCATGCATCTGCTTGCTCAATCCCTTCCTTTCCCTAGGCACCATGTAATATCCCAGAATTTCGGAGGATTTAAACGGAGATGATCTCTTAATTAAATCATTTAAAATTGATAAAATTATTATCTTCAAATATAAATAACCAAAATAAAATTTATGTGATGTTTTTAAATTTAGAAATTAATTGATTTTAAATGAAATAATTATTTAATTTGTGTTATTTTATAAATTTGATTTTTGATAAGTTTGACATTTTAATTTAATAAGTATTGTTTAAATATCTGTTTATTTAAAAATTAACTTTAAAATTAGAATTTAATATTTCTTAATTTAAAAATGTTTTTTTTAATTTGATAAAAACATATTTGATTTGAAATTTAAGTTTAAATTGAACTTGAATTTTTAAATTTGAAATTTGAATTGGAATTTTAAATTTTTAAAAGAATGTATATCTTGAAATACATTTGTATATAAAAGATTTATGAATAAAGTTTTTATTTTAAAAATAAGATTTGTTTTGTATTAATTTAAAACAAAAGAATTTTATTTATACAAATTTTGAAAATGTTTGTTTAGTAGTAAATAAATGGAAAGAGCATTTAAACTAACATGTAAAAATGGATTAAATAATTTTATATTTTGAATTTTGAATTTAATTAATTTATATATTATTTTCTTTTGAAAGTTTTATTTTTATAATAAAAGAAAAGGATTTATAAATTTATAAAAGCATTCATAAATTAGTAAAGTACTTACATATTAAGAAAATTGATAATAAAGGGTTTTAAAAATCATTTTAAAATAATTTAAAAATATTGAGTGACATGTGTTCATTTTTAAACATCATAGAATACATGTGTTAGGAAAATATGTTTGGGTTATGACAAATGTAATCAAAGATACAAATGTATTTTTTCTTAATTTTTCTTTTCTTTAAATTTTATTAAATCTTAAAATTCATTTTTATAAAATCCTATTATCTTCTTTCTTCTTTTTCTTTGAATACAAACAAGAATCCATGGCCACAAAGTTCAATCTGAAACCTAAAATCTCAAAAAACTGAAAACATTTTTTTCTTGTAACCTCAAGCATTATCAATCCTGTAAACATTCATACCAAATCCTGAAATTCCTTCTCAATTCTGAAAACCATATTCAATTCCTCGGTTCAAAAACCTGTAGTTTCTTTTTATTGATCTCCTCAAACCATACAATTGAAACCAGACATGTATATCTCCTCTGTAACCATTCATTTCCAAATCCTATGTTGTTTTTATCAAAACCTGAAACTATATTCAAATCCATGTTCAAAAACCTGTCAACCCAGTTTTAAAATTCATAATGCAATCTGGAAATATCAATGTTTCAAAATCTTGACCATCATGATTCCAATTTTTAAGAAATCCAGTATTATCTTAGAAACTATAACCTGTTTTGATCAAGCTTGGAAAATCTTCTTTTATCAAGAAAGAAAAATCTGAAACCAGAAAATCAAATGCCTGTAGATTCTTTAGAACTACGAAACTGGAATGTAGTTGAAACTGCATGCCTGAGATCAAGCTTCAAATTGCAACCTGGCAACCCAACAAAGTATCAAAGTTTATAGCAGAGTCTAGTATCGGTAATAATTCAAATATTTTGGAATTGCAACAGCAGTTTTCAAAATTTTAAGGGGGTTGTCCATTCCTGTTCCAAAACTGTGTGCAAAGTCCAAAAGAGGTGAGTAAACAATTAATCTAAATGTTAAGTAGGATAAAATTTGTTGCTTAAGTGATATTGATTCTTGCATGTGCGGATAATAGTTTAAATTCTGTAATTATGAAAGTATTTGTTTCTGCATACCTGTTCCTCTGTTCTTTCATGTTCACAAGAGTTTATAAATTAACAAAATTCAAAGTTTTTCATATAAACACTTTGAAGTTTTGAATCTAAAACAAATTAGTTAAGTTTTAAACTCATCTAGCTTATGAAATCATGTTTAAACAAATGAAGTTTAGAATATACCTGTAAGTGAAAATATGCTGCTTATAAAATGAAATAAATAAAATTTTGAATTATATTGATTCATGTTTATGTATTGAATCATCATTCAAAATTATGATTTTTAACACAAAAATCCAGATTTTTAAAAATGGATTGAATATGGACTTCGGGGTTTTCTGTAAAGCGAGTTTTGGGGAAATTCTGGAGGCTGATGCAATTGGGTTGATCGGGGTTGCTACTGGAGGTGGGAAAGGCCATGGGGGTACGGGGAAAAAATGATGGTTGAGGCTATAAGAGGTTGTGGTGTCGGCAATGATCGAGAATGGGTTTTAAACCCTAGTTTGGTCGATGTAGGAAGTTTTGGATCTGAGCTTTTCTCTGTTGATCGAGCGTCGTGAAATTTTGGCAGAGGGCAGTGTATCGGCTTGGCTATGGGATGGTCGGCACCGAACGATTTCTGGTGACCGGAGCTTGGTGGTCGAAGAGGGTTTGTGTGGGGTCGTTTGGGTTCGGGTTCTGTAGTATTGCCCAATTTGGATTTGTGGTGAGTTTGTGTGTTTGGGTGGTTGAATTGGGATGCGGTGGTGTTGAGCAAGTTGCCGGAGACGATGACGTTGGTTTGAGGTGACCAAGGGTGGCGTGCATGTGCACGAGATGCTGGTTGGTGTCAGCGAGTTTAGACTCGTAGGAAATCTCGAAGTAGCGTTCGAGTTTGGCAAAGGGAAACTCGAGATGTTCTCTAGTATGTTGGGTTGGGAACCTGTTGTTTTTGTAAACTGTATTTAATCAAAGTTTTTTTTAAAAAAAAGGGTGGAAGAAAGGAACTCGGGTTTTGACCCGAGTAAGTAACAGGTTTGACCCGAAGCTGGAAAACTAAAACAGTTTTAAGAAGATTTAAAAAAAAAGTTTTAAAACTTGTTTTTGAAATTTTAAATTTTAAATTATAAATTAGTTTAAAATTTATATTAATTTCTTAATGTTTTAATAAATGTTTTATTAAACATATTTTAAGAAGTTTTGAAGTTTGTTAAATTTAAACATTTGTTAACAAATTTTAAAACGATTTTGAAATCGAGTTTTGAATGTAATTTTAAAAGTTTATATAAAATGACAAGTTTAAATTTAAATTGAAATTAGCTTTTTAAAATCATAGATTGATAAATGTTTAAATTGTGTTTTGATAACTTTAATTTATCAAGCTAAAACATTGTTTTAACTTAAACTTAATTAATAATTTAATCAAGTAGGGATAGTTGTAAAGTAAAGTTGTAAATATGTTAAGGCAATTAAAGCATTTATAAGGTAAATGTTTTATCTTAATTAAGGTTTTAATATCTTAATTTTGATTGAGTTAATTTAAAGAAATTATGTTTAATTAATGAGCTAAAATATAAAGGATTAATTGAGAAATTAATTAAGGGAAATAATTTACTTGATTAATAAATGGTTAAGAATTAAAGGTTAATTAATTTAAGATTAACTAAAAGATCATTAACTAAATTATTAATTAATGATTAGGGATTCATTAATCAAGTAATTAAGTGAAATTAAACCTAATTAATTAAGTGGTTAAGATTTATTAATTAAGTAATTAATAAGTTGTTAATTAAGTAATAAAGGTACTTAATTAGTATTTAAGAAGTGTTTAACTTGTAATTAAATTTTATTTATTAATAATTAAGGTTTTATTAATTAAATAATTATAGGATAATTAATCTGTAATTAGGGATTAATTAAGAAGTTATTAAATGGTAATTAATTGATTAATCAATTGTGATTATGGATTAATCAAATGGTAATTAAGGATTGATTATCTGTTAATTAGGGATGGGTTAACAGTTAATTAAGAGTTAATTAAATGATTAATTAACTGGTTATTAAGGAGTAAGTAATCTGTAATTAAGTTCTTAATTAATAATTAATAATTAGGTTTATTAATTAATAATTAAGAGATAATTAATTTGTTAATTAATAATTAATTAATTAATTATAAAAGTAATTATGGATTAATTAATGTGTATTAAGAGATATTGATTAATAATTAAGGTTATTAATCGATAGTTGATGGATAATTAATCAGTTAATTAAAAGTTAATTAATTGATTATGGAAGTAATTAAGGATTAATTACTTTGTATTAAAGGAGATTAATTAAAATTGAGGTTTATTAATTGATGATTAGAGGACAATTAATCTGGATTAAGGATTGATTAATTAAGTTAATCAAGGATTGATAAATTAATTAAGGTTAATTAATGATTGTATAAGCAAGATTTAGGGGTTGATTCTTAAGGGATTAATTTAAGAAATTAAATTAATTATGATATGAATTTATAATGCTTGCCTATGGATAATTGGTTGTTGAATGTCTGAATTGGATGATATCTATTGGATTGATATTTATTTACGATATGTGTTGTGACATTTGGTGATATAATATTGGTTATATTAATGATAAATGTGGTATTTATATATGTTAATGTTGTGTGATTTCAAAGCATTGAATTGAATTGTATTGAATTGTTTAAACCTTTAAATAACTTGGCCTTTAAGACACTTTTGGTTCGATGAGACCGGGATTGGGTATCAAATTTGATTATCCGAAAACCACATCCATCCAAGTTAAACGTTAGGTCGTGAATTCAAGTGAAGATCGAGTTGAAGACTCGAAGTGTAAGAACTATCTGTCGTTAGGAACTCTGAGGGTGATTCCAATACGAGTATAACGGAGATAGTACTTTCAGGTTTGAGATGGAGTTTTTAGAGTGCAAGGGTTATTGTCGTTAACTCTGAGGGTGATTCCAAAATGAGTGTAACGAGATAATGCCTTTGGTTTCGTTCAAACCCGAAACGAACTTGTATGGATTGAATGCTTTCAGAACATTGTCAGGTGGACGATGAGCATTCTAAGATAGATGTTTTCTATAAAGGTAATCGCAGCCTCAAGCCTCATCAACCGGGAATGGCTAAAATAGAAGAGGTGCAGCAAGGCTTGTAGGATCTAGATTAACCCTAGAGGTGGGGGTGGGGGGTGAATAGGGTTATAGCAAATTTTTCCGAATTAAACACAGAAGCAAACTGCAGAAATAAATATGCTGAAAAATAAATCACACACAAAATTTACCCAGCTTCGGCAACCCCTGCCTGCTGCTGCATTCCCAGATTTCTATTAGAATTAAACAGTTTCCCGCTTACAAACACTCTAACAGACTTGCAAACCCTGCTACCGCCTATAGAGTTTTGCAAACTCGCCAACCCTGCTAACTGGACTAACTCTAACTAGACAATCTGACAACACCTAAACCCTAGGTGATGATTTACCATGTTTTGTTTTGAAAAGAACAGACAAATAAAACAAATTATAAGAGCAAGCACTAAATTTAAAAACAATTTAAATTATCTTGCCCTTAAAAAAAACAAAACACCCTAACCCAAAACAAACGCGGTCACTTCCCTCTTATCTTATTTCACCCGGTCCTTTTTCTTTTGTTTGTGAAAAAAAAATGGCGGCCCTCTGTTTATTCGATCTGAATTAGGGCTTCTTTCCCTTGCGATCCAAATTGGGGCTTTGACTGATTTTTGATGCTCGTGTTCGCGCTCGCTCTCTGATGATCGAGTTGTTGATGGTTCGGTATGTAATTTCTTTTGTTGCTTGTTTGATTGCTTGCTATTTAACTCGATTGTTCTGTGTTCTATGATGATTTCTTGGGGTTTATTTATAGGGTTGAAACCCTAATAACCACTGTCAGATTTGATTTCTACACGTCGTTGATTATTTTCCTGAATTTGTTCTGGATTTGGAGTATTCCTTTCTTGATTTAATTTCGAATTATTGCTGTCCATATTTGTCTTCGAATTAATTAATTCGAAACTTTCTTCCTATATTTGTTGTCTCGGCCCCTATTTGAATTAACACTGACCATATACGTAGTCGAGAAATTTGATGCAGAGATTTCTTTCCAAATTAGATTTCTCTGACTTAATTAAAACCCGATGTTTATTTTTAAATTCAACCCCATTTTTTTTTCTTTGACTTTGGACATGTTTGCATAACTGTTGAGCTCACTGTGTCTACTGACCATCTTCTCTGTTGTTCATGTAGTTGCATTTGGTCTCGAGTTTGTACTTGCACACTGCACGTAGCTTATTGTCTGTACTTGGTGTATTGAGCATTTTCACTGTGTTGCATTTATTGTAGCTCCATCTTGACTTGGGCTTTTTCACTGTATCAGGTGCTACACTTATTCATGTATTCAACTTCACTGTTGCACTTGAGTTTGTTTCCACTGCTTCATCATGTTGTATTCATCCCTGTACATGTGCACAGAGTTTGTTGTTGCACTCGGTGTTTGTAGCTTGCCACTGACTTCTTTGTAGTTGCACTGCACTTTGGCTTCACTGTGTTTGTTGTTGCAGTGATTTGTCTGACCTCGTATGCTTCAAGTTGCCTTGAGTTGAACCTATCTTGGGTTTGACCTTGTTTGTGATTTTTGTGCATTGTGCTCTGTTGTTGTATTTGCATTGAGTCACTGATTTTGGTCGAGACTTTGTTTGTTGCAGTATGTCACTGCATTTGGTCTGAGTCACTTGTATCCATTCTCGAGTTGCACACTTTGATTTACTACTGCTTCACCTTGTTGAGTACCTGTAATTGCTGTTATATCACTTCAAATTGTATTTATTTGCTTGTACTTGTGTTCTGGTCATTGCTTTGTTGTGTAGCTGCTATGCAGTTGCTATGCATCACTATATATATACTCTCTGTTCTGATTTGCATTGGTGCAGTTTCCATATTTTGTGTATCTTGATGTTGTATACACTTTTTCATGCTGCTGTGATGCAGTTTCCTTCACTGTTGTATCTTCGGGAGTTTGCAGTGCTTCATGTTGAATTCATTGAAGTATTGATTGCTTTTGTTGATAACGTACACGAGTTGGCAAGGCAGTGCACACGTGTATAAATGTACACGTGTGTATTGCAGCCACTCACGATTACCTGTAAGAACACTGATATGCACAGATATTACACAATCAAAGATGATGACAATAACCCATGTATCTGAGACACAAACAAATTTCTATTTTTGCAAATTCAAATTTGTTTGTTTTCAGATTACTGTTGTAGTTGCTAATTATACAGGTACACAGGAGACAGGACAAGAAGTGGAGCTGGATAATGCAGATAGATGCAGATGTGCAGACAAAGTGAAAAACTGAGTGTTGAGTGTTGTAGTGAGAAATGTAAAATGTATGAACTGGTGTATGTATATATAGAGAGAGCTGAAAACTTTGTATTGTTTAAGTGTTGTAATAAAATATTATATTGAATAAAAAATACTGGTTGAATTATATAAATTCTGTGCAATAGTATAATTATTCAATATGAATATTTCTTCCTTTCTGTATATAGTCCAAACTGCAAACACATATATATATTGATATATATTTTGTTAACATCAAACAAAAAATCACATCAAACAATCTCCCTCTTTTGATGATGACAAACATATATATTAAAGATTTTGAAATGCTAATACATGTGTTTGAGCATGAAATGTTTAGCTCCCCCTATTTGAATGCTCCCCCTACAACCAAGACCACTCCCTATTTAGAAGATAACAAAAATTACTGATGAATAAAAGAACTAAGGAAAATTATCTAACAACATTAAACAAATATTTTTGAAGTATTCCAAAAAATATTTACTTCCTTATCAAAATCTAGTTCTTTTCTCCCCCTTTTGGCATTATCAAAAGACTGACAAAAAAACAATGGAACAATAGGAACAAAAAATAATATATCATAACGAGATAACAACTTCCACATTGTAGAGAATGGATCGATGATCGGTTTAAGAAGAGAGATATTTTAACATTAATTTGACATTTAAGCACAAAAAATAAAAAAAAATAAGCACTTACTAACCATGCATAACCATAAGGACTTTTAAATGGGAATAGCAGTTACTTATTAGTCTAAGCATCCGGACTTTTAAGTGAGACAAGAATACTTAGTTACCATACTCCATCCATGCATAACCATAAGGACTTTTAAATGAGGATGGAGTAATGATAAAAATAATTCACTCACATGCTCCATCCATGCATAACCATAAGGACGTTTAAATGAGAATGGATGCATGAGAGTTATTATTATTTATTATTATATATATATATATATATATATATATTTTATTTAAAAATAATTCACTCTTCTTATTTTACAAAACCATTATGAACGATAGAAAGATGGTAGAAATAGAAATGATCGTGGAATAAGTTACCAAGTTAATTATATTATGTAATATCCAGTACTGAATACCATATTCGAATCAATCTTTGGATAATATCCAAAACTGGTTTGAATCCTAGAAATTGAAGTTGAAAGTATATATCCAAGAATATTTCAACAAAGAAAATGAAAAATGGTTAGTCAATTTCTATAATCCCCAAATCCAAACGTAATCTGGAAAATCTTTCTTCTAGGAGGGGTTTTGTGAAAATATCAGCAAGTTGAGTCTCAGTTGAAATATATTCAATGCAAATGTCTTCCTTAGCAATGTGATCTCTAAGAAAGTGGTGTCTCACATCAATGTGTTTTGTGCGTGAATGATGAACAGGATTATTTGATAAGTCTATTGCACTTTTACTGTCACATTTTAATGGAACTTGTTTATAAACTATGCCAAAATCAGAAAGAGTTTGCATCATCCATAAAATTTGAGCACAACAACTCCCTAAAGCAATATATTCTGCTTCAGTGGTGGATAATGCATCACAGTTCTGTTTTCGACTTGACCATGAAACTAACGAGTGTCCTAGCATAAAGCATGTTCCACTAGTGCTTTTCCTGTCAACCAATGAACCAGCATAATCAGCATCAGAATAGCCAACTAAATCAAAATTTTCACAAGAAGGATACCATAACCCAAGTTTGTTTGTGTGTGAAAGATATCTCAAAATTCATTTAGTGGCTTTCAAATGAGATTCTTTAGGATTAGATTGAAAACGTGCACACAGACACACAGAAAACATAATATCAGGTCTAGAAGCAGTAAGATAGAGAAGTGAACCAATTATCCCTCGATATTTCTTCTGATCAACAGCACTTCCTTTCTCGTCTTTGTCCAACTTTGTTGATGGGCTCATAGGAGTTCTCAATGGTTTGGAGTTCTCAACTCCAAATTTCTTCAACAATTCCAACACATGCTTGGATTGTGAAATGAAAATGCCATCACTGCTTTGCTTGATTTGAAATCCAAGAAAATATTTCAATTCTCCAACCAAGCTCATCTCAAATTTAGCCTGCATGACTTGTTCAAATTTCTCGCACAAGAGTTCATTAGTAGCGCCATAAATGATATCATCTACATAAATCTGAACAATCAAAAAATCACTTCCTTTATGTAATAGAAACAGTGTCGTGTCAGCACTCCCCTTTTTAAAGCCATTTTCCAAAAGATATGTACAAAGACAGTCATACCACGCTCTAGGAGCTTGCTTAAGACCATATAATGCTTTTTCAAGTTTATACACATGATTTGGAAAATCGTGATTTTCAAAACCGGGGGGTTGTTCAACAAAAACCTCTTCCTTCAAATCACCATTTAGAAAAGCACTTTTTACATCCATTTGTTTAAGTTTGAAACCTTTATAACAAGCAAAGCTTAGCAAAATCCTAATGGCTTCTAACCTAGCAACTGGAGCAAATGTTTCATCAAAATCTATGCCTTCTATTTGGTTATATCCTTTTGCGACCAACCTAGCTTTGTTTCTAATTACATTTCCTGATTCATCAAGTTTGTTTTTGAACACCCATTTAGTTCCTACAATTGGATAGTCATTTGGCCTAGGAACTAATTTCCAAACTTTATTTCTCTCAAATTGATTAAGTTCATCTTGCATTGCTAGAATCCAACTTTCATCATTAAGAGCCATTTCAACAGAATCGTGTTCAATTTCAGAAATAAAACCACTATGAAAACAAAACGCACACAAATTTTTATCAAATGAAGAGCGAGTACGTATACCTTCCGTAGGATCTCCTATAACCAATTAAGGAGGATGATTGGATTTGAACTTCAATCTATCAGCATCAACAGTCCTACTTTCATCTTTCTCACTAGATGTCCCTTCTTTAATGCCTTCATGATCTACCCCATCATCAACCGTTTTTTCAGTCGTCCTTTCCAGATCAGATTCATCAAATTTCACATTGATTGATTCAACAATTGTCTTTGTTCGTTTGTTGTATATCCTGTAAGCCTTGCTCCTGGTTGAATAGCCCATGAAAATTCCCTCATCGGCCTTTGATTCAAATTTTCCAAGTTGATCACCTGTGTTAAGAATGAAACAAGGGCATCCAAAAACACGAAAGTAAGAGATGTTACGTTTCCTTTCATGCCACACTTCATAAGCCGTTTTGCCAAGTATTGGTCTAATCATTACTCTATTCATTACGTAGCACGAAGTATTCACCGCCTCTGCCCAAAAGGTTAGAGGTAGTTTATACTCACTCAACATGGATCTAGCCAATTCTTGCAATGTACGATTTTTTTCAACCACCCCATTTTGTTGAGGTGTTCGTTGAGCAGAAAATTCATGTTTTAAACCATTTTCTTCACAAAAGTTTTCAAATTCCGAATTTTCAAATTCGCCTCCATGATCACTTCTTAAAGTTTTAATTGAAACTCCTTTTTCATTTTGAACAAGTTTAGCAAATTTTGAAAAATAATCAAAAGATTAAGACTTTTTGGCTAAGAAATAAACCCATGTAAATCTAGAATAATCGTCAACCAATACATAACAATAACGTTTTCCATTCAAGCTAGCAATTTCATTTGGTCCAAATAAGCCCATATGAATTAATTCGAGGACCCTTGATGTGCTAACAATGTTTTTAGGGCGAAATGATGATCGACTAAGCTTGCCCAAGGAACATGCTTTACACACTTTGTTATCTTTAAATTTCTGATGTGGTAACCCTCTGACTAATTCTTTCGTTTCAAGATTTTTTAAGAGACTCATGCTAGCATGTCCAAGTCTCCTATGCCTTAAAGATGCCTCTTCGTCAGTGGCTACCAAACATCTGGAAAGATTTAGATTGTCAAACGAAAGCGAGTAAACATTTCCTTTTCTTTTGCCCATAAAAACTATGTTATTAGAAGTTTTATCAATGATCTTGCAAGTATCACTATCAAAAACCACATTCATACCTTTGTCGCATAGTTGGCTAATAGAAATGAGATCGTGATGCAAATTATCAACGTATAAAACATTAGTCAAGGAAAAAGTACCGTTACTTACTTCACCTTTCCCAATAATCTTACACTTGCTATGGTCTCCCATGATCACATTTCCACCTCTAAAATTCTCTAGGCTAAGGAACTTAGATTTATCACCTGTCATATGTCTAGAACAACCTGAATCTAGAAACCATTCTTGTTGCTCCTTAGCCCGCCAACAGACCTACATAAAGAGAGAGGAAGATGACCTAGAGAAACTCTTAGGTCCAATGATATTAGTAACTGAAGCATTGTGAACAAACAATCCCTTTGGAACCCAAACTTGTTTTGTCCTTTCATTTTTGTTCCTATAGACATGGAATTTGTTTGTAGAATTCTTAGGAACCCAAACTTGTATAAATTTTGTGTTCTTGTTCCTATGGCTACAATTTTCAACACGATGTCCAATTTCACTTCTAACAAAGACACTCTTACCTTTTGCATAATCATCAACCTGTGTTTTCCCAAAGCCTAGTCCTTTTCTGTTATTAGCAAAGAGTTGATTTCCCAATAACATGTTAAATGATTTTTCTCCTCTTGAAAAGTTATTCAGAGATTTCTCAAGATTTTGGACTTTGGTTTTTAGTGTTGTGTTTTCAGTTACAAGTGTGGTGCATCTATTTATAAAATCCTTTTTCCTAGTGTCAATGGTTTCCTTAAGACTCGAGTTTTCTTTTTCAAGATTATCGAAGCTATTCTTAAGTCTTGATATTTCTGAATCTAAAATTTTACATTTTTTACAGTCTAGGTTTTGAATATTTTCAAGTTCAGTTTCTAACCTAGTATTCTCATGAACGAGTTCTCTCCTGTCAGACTTCAATTTTTCAATTTTAGTTTCAAGAGTATCAATTGTATTAGTAAGATCATAACACATCAAAACAAGTTCTTTATAAGAATAGTCACGTACCTCACTGGATTCCTCTGAACTTGTTTCTGAATCTGATTTTGCCATAAGGCACAAGTTAGCCTCTTCTGAGCTATTATCCGAAACTTCTTCCCCTTCTTCATCATCCCAAGTTGCTGCAAAGGCCTTCTTCTTCTTTTTCTTTCCTTTGTTGTTTTTGAGAAGTGGGCATTTTTGTTTGAAGTGGCCAGGCTTTTTGCAGTTAAAGCATGTCAATTCATTATCGGAATCGTCAGAATCTTTTGACCTATTACCACTTGTTTTCTTCTTGCGTGGCCTGAATTTTGACCATTTTCTAAGATTATTGACAGCCATCGCAAGCTCTTCAATTGGATCTTCTTCTTCTTCATCGCTTTCTTCTTTGCTCTTTAAGGCAATTGTCTTCCTTTTTGATTCGGAGTTGTTACATTCCTCCTTTGCCTTTAGCTCAAGCTTATATGTCATCAAGTTTCCGATCAACTCCTCCATGCTTAGTTTACTCAGATCTTTCGATTCTTGTATTGCCGTGACTTTTGCCTCAAAGTTCATTGGTAAGACTCGCAGTATCTTCCGCACAAGCTCTACTTCAGTGAAGACCTTCCCAAGTGCTCTAGCATTGTACACCAAAGTTGAAAAACGTCCAAACATATCCTTTATGCTCTCGCCCTTTTCCATCACAAAGTTTTCGTATTCATTGCTAAATAGAGCTAGACGTGACTCCTTGACTTGAGAAGTTCGTTCGTGTGTCACCTCCAAAGCGTACCAATTTTCCTGTGCTGTTGTACAATGAGAAATTCTATTAAACTCATTTTTATCAAGAGCACAGATCAAAGCGTTCATTGCTTTGGCATTTGTAGTTTTTAATTTCTTATCGTTAGCATCCCACCTATCCTTAGGTTTAGGAATCTCAGTATCACCAATAACTACAGTGGGAGATTTATAGCCAGTTTCAATAATATCCCAAACATCATAATCGACAGAACTAAGATAAATACTCATCCTAACTTTCCAATAAGCATAATCATTCCCATTAAACATGGGTGGCCTAGCAATAGATTGCCCCTCAGAAAAAGCATTATTTGGTGGATTCATGACTCTAGAGTTAAAGTAAAATACCTTGCTCTGATACCACTTGTAGGATCTAGATTAACCCTAGAGGTGGGGGGGGGGGTGAATAGGGTTATAGCAAATTTTTCCGAATTAAACACAGAAGCAAACTGCAGAAATAAATATGCTGAAAAATAAATCACACACAAAATTTACCCAGCTTCGGCAACCCCTGCCTACTGCTGCATTCCCAGATTTCTATTAGAATTAAACAGTTTCCCGCTTACAAACACTCTAACAGACTTGCAAACCCTGCTACCGCCTATAGAGTTTTGCAAACTTGCCAACCCTGCTAACTGGACTAACTCTAACTAGACAATCTGACAACACCTAAACCCTAGGTGATGATTTACCATGTTTTGTTTTGAAAAGAACAGACAAATAAAACAAATTATAAGAGCAAGCACTAAATTTAAAAACAATTTAAATTATCTTGCCCTTAAAAAAAACAAAACACCCTAACCCAAAACAAACGCGGTCACTTCCCTCTTATCTTATTTCACCCGGTCCTTTTTCTTTTGTTTGTGAAAAAAAAATGGCGGCCCTCTGTTTATTCGATCTGAATTAGGGCTTCTTTCCCTTGCGATCCAAATTGGGGCTTTGACTGATTTTTGATGCTCGTGTTCGCGCTCGCTCTCTGATGATCGAGTTATTGATGGTTCGGTATGTAATTTCTTTTGTTGCTTGTTTGATTGCTTGCTTTTTAACTCGATTGTTCTGTGTTCTATGATGATTTCTTGGGGTTTATTTATAGGGTTGAAACCCTAATAACCACTGTCAGATTTGATTTCTACACGTCGTTGATTATTTTCCTGAATTTGTTCTGGATTTGGAGTATTCCTTTCTTGATTTAATTTCGAATTATTGCTGTCCATATTTGTCTTCGAATTAATTAATTCGAAACTTTCTTCCTATATTTGTTGTCTCGGCCCCTATTTGAATTAACACTGACCATATACGTAGTCAAGAAATTTGATGCAGAGATTTCTTTCCAAATTAGATTTCTCTGACTTAATTAAAACCCGATGTTTATTTTTAAATTCAACCCCATTTTTTTTTCTTTGACTTTGGACATGTTTGCATAACTTTTGAGCTCACTGTGTCTACTGACCATCTTCTCTGTTGTTCATGTAGTTGCATTTGGTCTCGAGTTTGTACTTGCACACTGCACGTAGCTTATTGTCTGTACTTGGTGTATTGAGCATTTTCACTGTGTTGCATTTATTGTAGCTCCATCTTGACTTGGGCTTTTTCACTGTATCAGATGCTACACTTGTTCATGTATTCAACTTCACTGTTGCACTTGAGTTTGTTTCCACTGCTTCATCATGTTGTATTCATCCCTGTACATGTGCACAGAGTTTGTTGTTGCACTCGGTGTTTGTAGCTTGCCACTGACTTCTTTGTAGTTGCACTGCACTTTGGCTTCACTGTGTTTGTTGTTGCAGTGATTTGTCTGACCTCGTATGCTTCAAGTTGCCTTGAGTTGAACCTATCTTGGGTTTGAACTTGTTTGTGATTTTTGTGCATTGTGCTCTGTTGTTGTATTTGCATTGAGTCACTGATTTTGGTCGAGACTTTGTTTGTTGCAGTATGTCACTGCATTTGGTCTGAGTCACTTGTATCCATTCTCGAGTTGCACACTTTGATTTACTACTACTTCACCTTGTTGAGTACCTGTAATTGCTGTTATATCACTTCAAATTGTATTTATTTGCTTGTACTTGTGTTCTGGTCATTGCTTTGTTGTGTAGCTGCTATGCAGTTGCTATGCATCACTATATATATACTCTCTGTTCTGATTTGCATTGGTGCAGTTTCCATATTTTGTGTATCTTGATGTTGTATACACTTTTTCATGCTGCTGTGATGCAGTTTCCTTCACTGTTGTATCTTCGGGAGTTTGCAGTGCTTCATGTTGAATTCATTGAAGTATTGATTTCTTTTGTTGATAACGTACACGAGTTGGCGAGGCAGTGCACAGGTGTATAAATGTACACGTGTGTATTGCAGCCACTCACGTTTACCTGTAAGAACACTGATATGCACAGATATTACACAATCAAAGATGATGACAATAACCCATGTATCTAAGACACAAACAAATTTCTATTTTTGCAAATTCAAATTTGTTTGTTTTCAGATTACTGTTGTAGTTGCTAATTATACAGGTACACAGGAGACAGGACAAGAAGTGGAGCTGGATAATGCAGATAGATGCAGATGTGCAGACAGAGTGAAAAACTAAGTGTTGAGTGTTGTAGTGAGAAATGTAAAATGTATGAACTGGTGTATGTATATATAGAGAGAGCTGAAAACTTTGTATTGTTTAAGTGTTGTAATAAAATATTATATTGAATAAAAAATACTGGTTGAATTATATAAATTCTGTGCAATAGTATAATTATTCAATATGAATATTTCTTCCTTTCTGTATATAGTCCAAACTGCAAACACATATATATATTGATATATATTTTGTTATCATCAAACAAAAAATCACATCAAACAAGGCTAAGTGGGTCATGCCCAAGTAGGACAAGATTTACCCCTGTCTAGATGCCCCTTTTTATTTCGGCTATGTGGGGCGATTGATAGCTAGATACGCCGGGGTGGTCTTGTTCGGAACTGTTCAGTAAGGAATGGTTCCGGCTTTGTGTTGCAAGGGAGTTA
Organism: Allium cepa; assembly: GCA_030765085.1. NCBI lineage: Eukaryota > Viridiplantae > Streptophyta > Magnoliopsida > Asparagales > Amaryllidaceae > Allium > Allium cepa. Next base: position 30,842,927 of record CM060938.1, on the reverse strand, counting down.
GGGTGGCTCCTCGGTATGGTGAGCTAGGCCACGTACTATGACGGGCGGTACCCCAGTAGCCCTGCCATTGATGGAAACCCATTCTTCCTACGTGCCCCTACGGTTTTGATTGTATTACCCACTTTTGTAGCTAGAGCTGGAATTTAATGAATGTAACAATTTTGGCTATTTTCTTTTTATTTGAAAACCTTAGACACTATTATAATATCACTGGATTTCCTATCAAATGCGTTGGTTAGCATAAGGTAAAAACTTACCATGCTTATGTGTGGGAAGTCTTACGTGATACCTTTCGTTTTCAAAAGTTTTTAAAAGTTAAGCAACTTTAACCCGTTTACTCACACCAGACCCATGTCTGACCCAGAGTTTATTTCTGTTTTTCTTAAACTCTTGGGTACTCAAATTTTTACGAGTAGCCAAGGGATTCAGGTTTGCTTTGACGAATACTGGAGGAGTTATGGAGTAGGAGGCTTCAGCGCTTGTAGTTATATTGTGTTTCCACTGTGATGTATATCTGTGATGTATGTGTTGTACTTGAGTTGTATAATAGACAGGCTTTTATAACTGTCTATCTTGTGTTGTTGTATCTGAGTAACTCTGACATGTAATAGACTATGTAATAGTTATGTTATATATTATATTTTGTTTCGTTCCGCTATGAGATTCTGATTTTTTTGAGTTCTTTTCTTCTATCTATTCTATTTCTACCTCTTTCTTTCTTAAGGATGATACGTCTTTCTATGGAATGAAAGGCAGGTCGTTCCACACCATATGCCCTAGGGGTAATGCTACTGGCTAGCAAAATAAATCCTAAAGTCAATATCTCTCTTAGGGGGGTAGTCTCCTAAACTCATCAAAGATGTCTGAAAAATTTTTGATGACAGGAACCAAATCTAACGTTGATGATAATGAATCAAGGGAATAAAGGAAGCTCAACATAACTGACCCTTGTAGGTCACAAGAAATCTTGAGAGTCCTATTGATGCTTGTATCTAGCCTAACGACTCTCCACTCACAATCTAATATAGCTCCAAATGTGGATAGCCAATCCATTCCCAAAATCATCCCATACCCCGAAAATCACAAAACAGAGGCGTCACATTCAAATTCTACGCCTAGGATAAAAATTTTCAAACCCCTACAAACTATAGAAAAGAGTGCCGATCCTCCTATGAGGTTTGAAACTAAAATGGAGTCTACTACTAAAGAAAGGTCAAAGTGTAAACAAACCACATGAGAACTAGAGATAAAAGAGTGTGATGCTCCAGAATTGAAAAGAGTCCCCATGGGGAAATCAAAAATAGAAATCAAACCTTCAACTGTGACTTTCCTACCTCTATCCAAAATGCTACTGGATGGTGCCGCATCTAATGCTTGAATCTGTGTGACTTGTGCACTCACTCCCTGACCAGCTCTTTGGGGACAACTCATACTCATGTGACAGGCCCGCCCGCAATTATAACACCTTCCACTCATCTTCTCCTTCTTGCAGTCTCTGGCGTAATGACTAATCATTCTACAACTATGGCACTTTACTTTTTTTTATTGATTCGCTTCTGAGGGCCTTTCCTTTTCCTCTTATCCTTCTTGCCCTTTCACCATGGCTTCTTAGAGCTTATAGGAACCTTCTGAAGCTCTTTTTCCAATAGCCAAGATATAGGTTGAAGACTCTGTCGGTCCTCCAACCCTAACTGCCTAAACCTTTGTTCCAAATTCTCAAAACTAACCCACGTATCCTCGGAATACTCCGTGCCAGAAAACGTTATGCCTCCTATACTAGCGAAGTCCTTGCATAGCTCAGAAAAGGGGGCTGATGTAGGTGGATTAAAGGGATTTCCGCCTACTGTTGTTATATTGGGCATTTGCCCTTGCACCTCTGGTACCGTAACTCAATGGAACCTGTCGGTCATTTTATGCAAAGCAAAGAGAATTTGATTTCGAAAGAATCAAAAATAGATTGCATTAGATTTGGAGGGGGATTTTCTTATAAAAACTCTTTTATACTTAAAATCTTTCTAAAAGTTATTTTCTGAAAAATATTATTTTTTCAAGTAGTTATTTTGGAAAATACTTTTACTTTTAAAAGTAAATATTTAAGGAATCCTGCAACCTCGCTCTGATACCAAGTGAAACACCACACACCCCTTAATTTACCCAAAATGACACATTAAAAGGCGTGGTACATTGTAGGTATAAGTGAAACTAACAAAGACTAAGATTCACAAGACAAAATAGGTGAAATAGTGAAAACTAGAATAGTAACTTATTCAAAACAAAAACTTCATAATTGCTTCATAAACCAAATTTAACGACCCACAAATTTTAACCGTTTTAATAACGTAATTAAACTGAATTTTGTGAAATTTCAAATATTTGAATTTGGAAATAAAAATTTAATATTTGAAATATGTCTTCTTAAACATAGCAACTGGTAAATTTTCATCTGATAATATGAAAGTTTATTTTCTAGTGTGATTTTATTATTTATTTATATCAGTTAAAAATTGATGATAATAAAATGTTTTCCAAACCTGAATATTTTTCTATAGACAATTTGTAAATAATCTTCTGAGTGAGACATCATATTCCATTTCTTCAAATTTGGACTGCTATTGCTTCGTTTATCTAAATTCTGGCAAATTAGCGGCATTTTCGGTACCGAATATCGACTTTTGAGATTTCGGTCGTATCATTATTGTTTGTATACTGTTTTGATCGTCTTGTCATGCTTATCTTCACAATATATTCAGTTGTGTGTTTCGACATTCGATACACTGTGAAATCAATAAAACAAGAAACCATATCGGTACTCGATTTTTTTTACCTTTTTGGTTTCCTTGTCCATTCGTTTGCTTCCTGAGATAACCAATGTTTTGTAACCATTAATATTTTGAGAAAATTTATTGTTGGACTTTTTAACTTCACCGTTTCGTTTATTGAAATTTTAATATTGATTCGTTCGTACCTTTATATTTTATTTTCTTTCGGTTTCCTGTTCATTTACTTTATCAATGAAATCTGCCCCTTCACGTTTTCCCCTCCTCTCCCTTTCACCTTCCTTTCCTTGTCTGACCTTTCCCTAGGCCAAAGCCTGTTCTCCAACACCTCACGTCTCCTCCCCGCTCTCATCCTTGCCCTATCCCACTACCGTCTCCACCAGTCGAAGCAGTCACTCAAGCCTCCACCATTTCTCCACTTCTCCGAGCGTCGAACCGAGACCACTCATCTCAGCCTTATCATTTGTGGCAACAGCTTGAACAACCACCCTTCAAGCCTACCCGCAAGCTCCAGCCACCTCTTCTTTCCTATTGTCGAGCATCTTTGTTTTAAGGTATATTTATATATATATATAGTTATTATTATGCTATACTTATATATGTATACTAATAAATTAAGTTATCTTTTTTTTTTGGTTATATATATATTATATAATATAATGTTTAGTTGTAAGCATATGCTATATTACCTGTTTTGTATTATGCTACCTTGCTGTTATTGCATGACACATCTTATACATATATATTTATAGTATCAGAGTTGCATGATATTTTGTTTATACATCGAAATATTTTGTATGTATGTTTATATTATATATATGGATGTATATATATATAATGCTTTTTGTTTAGAAATAGCCTGTAGGCAAGTTATACGTACTGTAATATACTAGTTATATATATATATATATATATATATCTATATTTTGATTATAAATTAAGTATCTATTTTGATTCTGATATTTGTAATTTTTCAGTAAAGTATATATAATAGTTATAATGTTTATACTGTTATTATATCGGTTTCATATATTTATTCAAACATGCACATATATGTTCGGTCTGTGTATGTATATAAAATCTATAGTCTACATTTTTGGGTTAGAATTGTTTATATGCATTTGATAACGTGATTTTATATGTATAGATTTCAAAATAAATTTGCAGAGTGTTGTATATATGCGCTTTAAATTTTACGTTGACTTAATTATAATATACATTTGTTTCAATATAAAGTAGGTGCTTGTATAAATTATAACCTGTAAGCTGTATGAGTTATACTAGTGTTGCTGTTATAAAATTTTATTATATATAGATTTGTGGATACATGTTATCTTTTGTATTGCGTTATATTACGTGTATATAGGTGTGTTTGAGATTTAGAATATGGTTTTATATAACTATTTGTGCATAATTATATATATATATGCTAGTTTACCTGAGTTTGGATTTTTAAATATGTATATAAAGTTATACATTGGATCTATACAATTGTTTATATATATGTAAGGATACCCTGTGATTAAGTCTATATAAATATTAATGTTAAATATACATATCGTATACATGTTGATTTTATATATGTGTTTAATTAAAACAATGATTTATATATATATATATATACATATGTTATTTTAATATTTGTTTTAAAAGTATTGATTCAAAAATTTATTAGCATATATAAGTTTAACTTTAATATTTGAGTTTTAGTTTAAAAACGATGGATTTTGAAATGCTTACATATTTAATTTAACATATGTTAGAATTTAGAATTTGATTATATATATATATAGTTATATATATATATAAGATCATTTATACTTGTTTTCTCCCTCAAGCCAGTTCTGATTTATTTTCATCGATTCCTTATATATCAGCTTGTCCATCAAATTCGGGTCCATCTAGCTTTTCTTTGAAATTCGTGCTTGGATTCAAAACTCGTTCCATCATCGTATCTCTCTAGCCTCGAAAGGTGAGCAATCACTCACGATTAACGTTCCTATATTTATTAAATTTGATTTCAATTTAATCAACAATTGAAATATGCTGCTATTAGTTATTTACACTGTTATATATATGTTATTACTTGTATCTATTCAACTGTGACATCTGACACAATTATCAGTTATTTATATTGAAGACATATGCCTGTTATATTATTATCATATATGTTTCACTTTGCAAGTTCCCAGTTAGTATAAAATTCACAATGTGTTGAAATGATATATACCCGAACAGACTTTAGAATAGGAGAAAATCGTTATGGGTTGAAATGATAAACCCAAGCGATTTTCATTGAATTGAATTTGGGATTGCGGGTTGAAATGATATATACCCGTAAAAATTAAATTATGGATTGAAATGAAAAATATCCGTATCACTTGACCATAGGATAGAAAATTATATACAAACGCCGTTGGTCTATATATAAAAATATTTTGAAATGATTTCTATGGTTTTTGGAAAGAAATATATGGTTTTATAAAATATTAATTTTAGATATTATATAAATATTATTTTATATATAATAAAATTCTTGATTTTAAGCTATGTCTAAGTTGTTTTAATATAAAATTAGCTTAAAAAAATAAAATTTTGATTTTATTAAAATATAATATGGTTAAATATTTATTTAAATTATATTTTAATATAGAGTTTTTAAAATGATTTTTAATAAATTAAGGTTGAGAAGATGGATTTTAAAGTATATTTGAAATCTTATTTAATTAAGATCATATTTAATAAAAGCCAATTTGGAACTTATTGAATTTGAGAATTTTAAGGATATGATTTTATAACTTGAGGTTGGTTTGAAGTGATTAATGAATATTTCAAGTTTGAATTTTATTTAAAGGATATTGGACTCATTAAGTGAATATTTTCAAAGCTAAATAATATTAAAGTGAATTTGAGGTATATATGAAGTTATCAAATTTAGTTCTGAAATGTGGAATATTTAAAAGCTTTGAAATATATGGAAATTGAAATGGTTTATTTGTTGTTCAAATCCATATTTGAAATTTATATAATTTGAAACGGTTTATTGAGAAACTGAATTGAATTGAAATTGATGATTTGAGATTTGATTAAATTTGAATTTTGGAATTCGAGTTGATTTGGAATTGATTTGTCAAATTTGAGGAAGCTATTTAATTATATAAAGTATTTTAAATTATATTTAAACTATTTATATATTTTACTTTATAAATTATTTTCATGTAAATTATTTTTATTATAAACTATTTTAACTTATAACTATTTTATGTTAGCTATTTTACTTTATAAACTATTTTATTATGTATATACTATTTTAATATCTAAACAGTTTAGTGGTGGAAGTTATGTTTTCAAAGTTATGAATTTCAAAGTATTATGTTTTGAAATTGTTATAATTTCAATTGTTTGGTTTCGAAAATATTATAACTTTGAAGTGCTATGATTTTGGAAATGGATATATTTGAAATAGAAATGATATCGTATTGGTTTTGAAATGGAAATGATATTGTATTAATATGGTTTTGAAACGGCAATGATATTTTGGTTTTTGAAGTATAAACTATTTTGAAACGACCGTGGTGTTATAATAACGTTCCGTTGTTAAAGAGACCGGGATTGGAAGTTGTCATACTCTCTGCCAACTTCAAAAACCACTTTAACAACCGTTTACGCGGTGGAGATTCTAGAATGAAGTAAGATGGTGGCGACAATCCTATATGAGGTATATACGTGGACCCGACTCCTGTGAGTTGGCATAAGGTAGCTAAAATAGGAGCAATCGATGGGCTATTGAGGTAGCTCCTCTGATTGGACACACTCCTTCGATGCCATTCTATTACTTTGTGATTGATTGGGTGCACCTTTGATTTTTTGGGAGTGTGGCTCGAGGTAGGCGGTAGTGGCTGCTACGCTTTACCATCATTCCGGAAGTGCAATTGGTATATCTATCCTGGCATTTCCTAGTTGTGCGGTGTCACCTACCGTAGCGAGCTTTACTACGAGTTTGATTTGTGTCGTACTTATGCAGTATCCTTTGGTGGCCTTCCGATTAGGAGGGATTACGGTACTGTATAGACTATTGGCACTAGATGTATGTGTTAAGGTGGAAATGTAAAAAGCCTTAACGTTATTTTTAAGTAAGATTATTTTACTTTAGACATTATTATAATAGCGTATATTACTACATAGTAGATAGTTTAACGGATCCTTAAGGATGGTTATCCTAAACATCATTTGAGTTACTTGTATTTCAGTTGTTATTTCACTTGAGTTGGATTTACTGATATAAGAATGGTAATCCTGACTCGAGTGTTTTGTGTTTTGCTTTACGCTCGGGTCAGACTAAGTGATACAGCTTTGGAGACTCACCTTTGGAGTTGGAGATTCGCTTGGAGATCAATCTACATCTTTTCAGCTTGGAGTTATTTCAGTTGATTCCAGTGATGTATTCTGATCTTGTATTTGACTATTGTATTTGAAACTTCTATTGTATCTTATTTACCTCTGATATATACATAATAGCTTCATGAACTACTATTCATTTTGTTTCCGCTGCACATTGTATATTACTCCGTGTCTATTATTCTGTGATTATTTATTTACTTTGTATGACGAGGTTTGCCATAACAATCTTGTATTTTGAGCAATTCAAATCCGGCATGTGTGGATGCGAATGGTTTAAAATATCGGGTCATTACACCAAATAAGTAAAATACCAAATACAACATACATGTCTCAAAACCCAATATGTCACATGGAATAAAAACTCACAGTCTCTACAAAAATCAGAGTATAAATATCCCTCTCAAGTGCTAGTATAAAGAAAGAAAATAGAAATAAAAGTAGGAAAATACATAGCAGAATCTTCTCCAAGAAACCTCCGAGCAACTGCAATCTACAACCCACTCACTTGATTGCCTATTGGGAGGGGGAAGAGGAAAATAGAGGAGTGGGTCAGACTAAAAGTCTGGTGAATGATAGTAACTACTAGAATCTTTAAGCAAAGTAAAAGTAATAGACTCTTCAATGGTTCTAGTATATATAAAAGGAAACAAAGGAAATAGAAAAGAGATAAAGATGAAAATAAATACGAATTACTAGTACTCAATTAATAAGATAAGATAAATTTGATTATTTGCACTTGTCCTTGATAGCCACTTTGATTAGGTTGAATTCCTAATCCTATATTAGGCTAAAATCCTAATTCTACCCTTTGATCGACCTGCCACTTCATAGAATCAACTATGGATCGAACGTTTCCCTACACAGTAGACTTTGGTATCTACGAAAGACACACTTACTATATGCGTTGAACTCATAACGATTTATGAGCCATCACTGGAAGCCGCACGCGTGATCACCACTAAGCTCGCATTCCTGTTGTTCCCTCTTTTGACCTTTTGTTACCCTAGACAACATAAGTGTGCCCCTCGCCTCACTTAAGGATTATGCGAAACACCTCGTCTTACTTCAAGGTTATGTGAAACACCGTGTCCATAGAAAAATAGGGGAAATGATGTTGGCACTGGTCCCTATCAAACAAAAATCTAGTTGCACCCTTTGTTCAAATCCCATTGATTTGAACTACCATAGATTGACCATTTCTACCACTATAAGCATAAGTGTACCCCTCGCCTCACTTTAGGATTATATGAAGCACCTCGTCTCACTTTAGGATTATGTGAAACACCATAACCATAGAAATATTAGGGGAATGCTATTTGGTACAGGTCCTATTCTTATCTTTGCTTATTAACTTAGATAAATTATCCAAATAATCCTTTATTTTTATCAATAACTATTCTTGCTTATTAGTTTATCCTAAGTCTTAAAATAAGCACCATTGTTTCCATAGTTTACCATAGTTCCCATAGTTTATCAATTTATAACTTATGTTATAATCATGCTTATTACTTAACCCAAGGTCTAAGTGTGAAAATAAGCTTATTTTATTCTTTTTAGTTACAATTCTAAGTTATAATTAGGCCAATCTCTTTAATTCAGTCCAGTTAATATCATAATTAGGCATAATTTCATTCCAATTCCATTTATATAACAATTTTTATAATTTACTTCTTATATTTCATTATTTCAGATTTCTTCTAATTTAATCCAACGTCGCGTTAATTCTATTCTAATCCATACGTGAAGAAAAAGAAGGTGAAATAAAAGAAAACTGAAAATAGAAGTAAATCCAAGGCATAAGAAGAAGATGTAAATAACGCATAAATAACAGTAAATAAATTAAAAAATTGTGAATAAACTGTAAATAAATGGAAAATCTATAATCAATAGAAATAAACTAAAATTAATTGAAAAGAATAGCTAAAAGAAATAGACTGAAAATAATTCTAAAAACTGTAAATAAATTACTAAAAAGGTTACTCCAAAAATCGTTGTTAAACTACAACTATTGGAAACCCTATTATTTTAAATTACGTAAAGAAATTTTAAATAATTACAATTACTTACCTCTGGCCCTTAGCTATTTCCTTTAGGTCTTTTCGGATCAACTCGAGGGTATTAAAATATTTTTATTGAAAAGATTCTTTCCTTGGAAAATAATTCCTTTTAGGATCCTTCCTGAAAAGGTGAACCCAAAAATCTAGAATGAGAAAATGTGTTTAGGCCTAAGGTCTTATTTATAGGGGTAGAAGTGGATCTCATACCATTAGATTTGGGGACTGAATAGGATGCAACCACGTCATAGGCTGAATAGGTGCCATTGGATGTAAGAATTGAAGGACCGGATGAGTTTAAATAATGCAAAATACGTGTAAAAGCTTGCTGGAACATTTAAGAACGAAGGAAAATATCCTTTGTTTATTACACAAGGCGGGTCGACCGTTAGGTCAACCACACCTATACCCAGGTCGGTTGGTCGGTTGACCTAGGGTGAGGTTAGGTCGACCTGGTGGTCGACCTAGCCAATATTTTTTTGTTTATCTTGTAACTTGTTCATATTAGCTCAGTTTTTGGCGTTCTATATTTGGAAATTGACCAGAAAATTACCCCGGACGCAATGCTGCAACTTCCATGGCTCAATTCTGATAATTTCACAAAGTTATTTTATTATTTAATTAATGAATTAATTAATATGGGTTAAATTTTGGTTTGTTACATGCCATTTGTTGGGATCCACTTTTGTTGTTGTTTCTAGATTTTGTTATTTTTTATTTCTAGAATTCGTTGATTTTCAAATTTTTTTCATCATTTTGTTGGATGTTGGAGTTATATATAGGCATTGAGCTATTTGATGACGACGACATGGGGATTACATTTTTTGTTGTTTTGAACTCCTTAGTGAGTTCGATATGCTGAGATTTATGCTATTTTGGTGACATGGCTCATACGCCTTTGCCTTATGTTGTTTGATGATTTGGCTTTTATGCCTTACGTTGTATGTTGATTTGGCTCGTATGCTTTATGTTGTTACATGATTTAGCCTATATATCATATGTTGATTTTAGAACTTGGAGTTCATCTCCATGGCGAGTTATTATCATCTTTTGTATCTTATCCTCACCTATCATGTACTAACTATCTTGTTTAGGCTAGACTGACCCGTGTGTTTATATTTTTATATGATGCTCGGGTCAGACCGAGTCATTACAGCCCAGTAGATTACAGTTTGACCTCCACCTTTCTTTGCTCCGCTGTGATCTTTCCTCTTTATTGCTTAGTGTATGTTTTGTTGTAGCCCCTTATTGTTGCAGTATTCTGATGTATATATTCTTTCGTGACTCTGATGTATATTTGGTTCATAAGAACCAAACTCATGTAGCATGTTATGTTGTACTTCTGCTGACTCTGTATATGCATATATGTGTATGTTCCTGTTCTATGGTATGAAGTATTTGATGTTATTATATTTGTTCTAAATACTATTCTTAGCCACTGTAGTTTTGTGTTAAACCGGAATCGAGTATGTCTATCCACTTAAGAAAGAAAGAAAAAAATGGACACTCAATCGACGTATTCAATACTCGTTTAAGATAAAGTTCACTTATGGTCGCTTCTAGCCGGCCCTATTCTCTACACTAGCAGACAGTATTACCTAGTAATGCTCTTTGTTAGTGTGGGTCTCAAGGTGGGGCGTCACATTGTTTATGGAGTTTAAGTTAATTTAGTTAACTTAAGTACATGCTTTAAATAATAATATTGTTTTATAAAAAGGGTTACAAGCTAATCAGTTTGTTTTATAAGGGGATTATTACTTAATAAAAGAATTAAGTAAATGACTTTATAATCGGAAGGAGATTTTGAATTTGGAAAAGAAATGGGCTTATAGAACCATGTTTAAAATAAATTGTGTATGGAACTTATGAATTCAAATTATTATTTTCATATATGATTTATTTTACTTAAGAAAGTCATGCTCTTGAATTTATGAATAATCCTTCTTAATTATGGGGGTATGGAATGTTATTTCCATATTTATCACTGTAGGATAAGTAGTTTTGGATCTATAGTTAACATGTTTTAAATGACATTTGTTTTTGACCCATTTAATACGACTTTGAAAAATCTTTCTTAAATGTTTTTGAGAATATACTTATACTGGTGAGATAATTATATAAAAGTTTTCGAAAAATAATTAAATATATTTAATTAATGGAAGATTATTTAAATGAGGCATAGTGGTTTCCACTGGAAATTAAATTTGTGATTGATATGCGTTTATTTGATAGTTAAATAACCAACTATCAAATATTGGCCAGATTTAAACTCTGCAAATATCTAGAGGAAACAATGGAATTATAGAGTATAGTTATCTTAGATGATATTGCTGTACATATAAACTATTTGTGATCTTCTAGGGCAAATGATAAGGATATCCCTCCACTTAAATGGCTAAGAGATGATCCACACTCTTATGCATTGTATATTTATTTCCAAATGAACCGGAGTTGGGTTTACCGAAAACTATTAAATGTTGGTTTGAAGAGATCGAGATCGGATAAGTATAAATTATCCAGAAACAACTTCGAACCAACTCAAGCATTCGAATTAGAGACATCTTGAAGTTAATGAGATCGAAAATGAAGATCTTTGAAGTGTAAGGGCTACTTGCTGCTAATCCTGAGGGTGATTCCAAAGTGGATGTAGTGGAAGTAGTGCCTTCGGTTTGTTCATATCCTGAATAACTTATATGGATAAGTACTGGCACTTTATTGCTGCCTGGAGAGCAATGTTAGCATTCAAAGTGAGATTGCTATCATAAAGGTAAAACGTAGTCTCCAGCCTCATCAACCAAAAATGACAAAAACAGGGGATATGTAGTAGGGCTAAGTGGGTCGCATCCATTAGGGTATGTCATCACCCTTCTAGATATATACATTTATGGATTTGGTGTGCATGAGAGCTCTTGGTAAAAGGTTACAAAGCAACCGAGGAGATGACATATTCAGTACTATCCTGGAAGGGGTAGGCTGGCTCTGCGTAGTAGGGTGTAAGATGTTCTTGTTGAGCTTGGTACATTTTTCTAGAGATGTACCATGATGGGTGCTACCCCAGTGATGGAATCCATTCTCCAATACACACCATATGGACTTAGTTGTACCCAACTATGTTGAAATGTGAGATGCAAGCGTTTCAGTTATTTTATTTATTTATTTTCAATCCAAGACATTACTATAATATCACCAGATTTTTAAATAAAATGGTTTGGTTCTTATAAGATAAAAACCCGTCCATGTTTACGTGCAATGTGGTCTTATGACATACCTTTACTTTCAAAGGTTTTTATTACATTAAGTAATCTGGTTGATTGTGCTTCTCACGCTGGTTTTACCAGACCAATCTGGTTGTTGTTTTCTGATAATGCTTTGGTTAGACCGAGCATGTTTCCAAATTTATCTTTGAATGCTTTGGAGCTCAGGAGATGCGCTTGATGCCTAAGATGTATCCCTCATATATTCCTTTTTATTTTCCACTACATTGTTTGTTTTATTTTTCAGCATTTGTAAGGATGTGATGTTATAACTTTCCAGGCCGATTATAAGATAGTTTGCTCTGATTGTGTATATAAAACCTTTCTTGCATAAAGATCATTCTACATTATAGATTATTTATTGCATTGTGAGATTATGTTCTTTCTTTCCTTTTCTTTTCCCCAACGAACTGTCTTTCTGATGCTCGGATGCTCGGCATGTAGATGTCGTGGATGTATTAGTGTCAACTTTCGAAGGAAGAAAAGGCGTGTTGTTACATAACTAATGATAAGAAACTTGTCTTCGAAATTTTTTTACAAAAATAAATACTTAGAGGAAATATCGATAATGTGGTCAAAAATTATTTTTTGGATAAATGGTTTTTATTCGATATAAGAGGTTCAAACTCTTTTGTAGATGTCTAATAAACTAACGAGGATATTCATAACTAAGAAAGACATATTATTTCATGAAAAATTAATTAAATACTAAGTGCTTCTAGAAGGAGAACATGGGAAATGATTTAAGGAGGGAACCAAGGAGGATTTTCTCTAGGGCATGGAGTGTAAAGCAAATCACATAGGGGTGAGGGTGCATGGCCACCTAGGAGAGGAGGGGGGAAGTCAGCTTACCCCTTTGTTGCTTATATAAGTGTGCACGCATATGACATAGAACCACTTTCACAAATTAAAAAAAAAAAACTAACTCTTTATTCTCTCTCTCTTCTTTATAAATTCCTATACATAAACTCAAATCACCTTAAAATCTCTCCAAACATTGCCAAAGACCTTAAAACAACATACAAACAACTATCAGACAGTTGAGGCCTAAAGAAATGGAGCATACACCCCCGAAATTCCCATGGTTGTGAGCAATTGGAACCCATTCTAGGCTTGCCCGTGAGCAATTAAGGCATTGGGTTGGATTTTGGAGCTTGTTTGTTTGAGGTAGGAAGTGGTTGTAAAGGTTGAGGCTTGTGCCTGGTTGTGCACTTAGGGAAGGTTGAGAAAATTCACCATTTAATGTATATGAAGTGTATGCAACGCTTTTTTATATTATAGTATTTACTTGACTATATTTTTTTCTTTATCTCTTGTGATTCTTGCTTTGGAAAGCAAATGACATATGTAAATAATGTGTTTAGACTTGTATGGATTTCTATGACTTATTGGATAGCCTTGACATAAGGCACATAGGGTTTGGTTGGGCTTGGACCAAATCGGACTTGGATTTGAAAGAAGTTTTATAGCGAATAGTCGCTGTATAAACACTTAGGAAGTGCCTTGTATTCGAAAATTTCTATAATATTTTTTAAAGAGATCCTTAGGGGTTCCTCACCATATTGTGATGTGTATCAAGTTTATTGCTCACTACAAAAAGATTGGATGTTATAGCATATCCAAAAATGGAAATTTTTTCAAGTATGTAAAACTGCCCTAGGTCAATGTCATTTATGACATAGTACGATAGCACTTTTTATCCCTTGTTTTTTCTCTAAAACCTTTTTCAACGTTTTTGAAATGCTATAGTTATATTTGAACTTTGATTGTTTAGAACTGACTTTACTTTTAGTTTTTCTTTAGTCCTTTTAGAAGTGTTTTCTATCTTATATTAAAGTATTTTAAAAGTGGTTTAGAATTTAAATATATTTTTAATAATTAATGATGAAATATTAAAGTAGAATGCTTTTTTCTAATAAATGAAAACGTGCTTTTTGGAGTTTTCAAATAAATTATATGATAAGTATTTTTATATAATATTTTTAATGGATGTTTTGAACTTATTATAAGTATTTTAAAGTATTTTTATTTATATATAGCTTTTAGAAAATTAGTTAAATATTTTATTTAAGTATTAAAAAGTTTATGTAACGCTTTATCTTATGAATTGTTTTTAAGAATTTTACTAATTATATTAGCTTATAAATAAATTAGTATACATACATACATACATATCTTTTTTAAAAGGTTATTTAGTAAATATATAAGTCTGGAAAAGTAAGTTAAGTATTTTATAAAAGAATCAAAGGTGGTTTAGATTATGATTATGTTATAATAAATAGTTTTCTAAAGTTATTAAAAGTATATTACCTTCTTTAATAAATGTAGATATACTTAGATCTTTTAAATGAATGTTTTTAAAGATAATGACAGTGCAAAATGGTTTTGGTTTTACGGTAAACAATGTTTAACCAACATTTTTTTTAAACCTTTTGATTGTACTTTGTAATATAATTAGATCTTTAAAAGAGTGTTTGAAAGATAATTATAAGTAAATTGGTTTTGGGTTTAAAGTAAACAATGTTTAAGCAACATTTGTTTTTAACCCTTTTTATTATACTTAGTAATATAATTAGATATTTAATAGAATGTTTTAAAGATAATTATAAGTAAAATGGTTTTGGGTTCATAGTAATAATGTTTATATAAGCATTTGTTTTTAACCCATTTAATTATACTTTTAGAAATGTGAAATCTTGTTTAATGATTTGTGAATATTCTTATACTACTTGGGACAAGAATATGAATACATTTTCTAAGTATTGAAATGTAGTGAAATAGTATTATACAAGTATATATCTTTGTAAAGGCATTTTAAATATATATACATATATAAAAAGTATTTACGAAGAAGTTTTAATTAATAAAAGGATTATTTAAATACGAAGGGGATTAGAAGTCGCTTATATGACTTAATCGTGCTTTGTGTGAGTTAATCGTGGTTTGAGTGTTTACTTGCTTATGGAAAGTATTTAGTCGTGCACTTAGCACTAAAAGCTAACTAAGAAGATTTATCCAATTTCTAAGAGTTAAGAATGATGTTCGAGTAGGGTTTGGAAGCAACAATGCTCCAACCTACGGACTTCACTCTTGACCAAGGGATAGTTTAGGTTAAGAAAGTGGAAACATGATAAGTATACGAGACATGGTTTCCATATGCGATCGTTTCTATTTATACTTGATAGTCGATTAGTTGACTATCAAAATTGACCAATTAACTTTTGAAAGTATATATAAGCATCACATATTGATATGGTTTGAGAGCCTCGAAAAGGACTTATTCGTATGAATCGTCTCTTGCTTTAAGAATGTATATATGCGAGATCCCCACAGAAGACTCCTTCATATTGTTTGCTTATTCTTAAAGAACTGAAATGGAGTTAATCATAAATTCATCGATTTGGTTTTGAAGAGACCGAGATCGGATAAGTGCACCATTTACTGAAAACCACTTCAAAATTGATACAAGAGTTCTATGTTTTGTGAAGCGCTGGGAGTTGGGTATATTTGATATCACATGTTCGAGCATGGATCAACTTTGTTTCCCTTATTGTAAATTCTATCCAGAGATATACGATGCTCAAAGGTAGTTTCTAACACTTGTATAGGAGATCCGCCTTAGTTTACTAAGGGCATCTCCAAGATCAATTATGCGTGAAAGAACGATATATATGGTGTTTTGATGATAACAACCATATGACAATGCTGCCAGTGCATTTATTGAGTTGTTTCATGTCAAAACGATGATGGAAAAGTTGGAAAATAAAATGGCCAAAAATTTACAAACCTAGAATTCAAACCC
The DNA here is from genome assembly GCA_030765085.1 of Allium cepa. Lineage (NCBI taxonomy): Eukaryota > Viridiplantae > Streptophyta > Magnoliopsida > Asparagales > Amaryllidaceae > Allium > Allium cepa. The sequence goes on along the minus strand of CM060938.1, from coordinate 30,826,639 downwards.
AGCAGGGTAGAGACAATAGCATACGTCTTTACTACTACACCACACAATTTTTTGGAATTTATAGTGATTAAGCCGATTGACTAGAGCTCCCAGTCGACTGAAACCAGTCGAATAAAAACATATACAATCTTCTTTTTTGGCTATGCTCTTGGGAATGTTATTTACACTAATTTAGTCGATTAATCATTATCTCTAGTCGACCGAAACTACATTTTCCTAAAGAGGTGTCTTCACATTTCTTCATGTCTGCAGTAGCTTTTCTTCATCAATGCCAAATTTGAAAGGTTGCACCCTTATCTTAGCTTCCCTATAACATCTATATAATACCCTAACCATCCTTGAATCACAGTACAACAATATACAACTCCATGCTTTGATTTCCACACCTAAAACTATTAATCCCAAAAGCATGAGTCCGAGCTTCAAGAGATTCAGTTGATTCAGAGAATATGGACTAGTGTACTTCAACTCCACATCCCATATTCTAGTTGAATAAACTCCTTAGCATCTACACCTCCACTTAATTTTGTTTGGTTTAGTTATAAGAGTCATTGTACATCAAAGAGACAATTTGTATATCAAGATACGTTGTGTCAGAAAGTAACATTTATTACACTACTTGTAAAAGTTGTTGAAGTCCTATCGTAGTATCTTCAAATAGAGTTAAAGTCCTGTTCGGTTGTTCAAGTGGACTCTGTAAACCCGTTCCATCGATAAATTCTAGAAGGAGTCATGGACTGGATGTAAAACAGGTGCCCCAAACTAGTATAAAATTGATTGTATGATTTACTATATTATTTCAACTACATCTACATTGTTTACTACTAACTGGCCATCTTCGATCCAATGGATATCGACTAACAAGTGGTATCAGAGCATGATCTTTTCATTAACTATGATTTTTTTCAAAAATTAAAATTATAGCAAGCACTTTTGTAGAAGGTCAATCTACTACACGTCCTTTACTATTTACCGGGTCTAACTATGCGTATTAGTTTACATGTATGGGAACTGTTATAGAACCTAATGGTCTTGAGATTTTGCAAGCTTCCCAAACTAAGTATGAAGCACCTACTACCGAAATAAGTACTTGGAAATTTTCTCAAAAGACCACAACAGCCAACAATGCTAAAGCAAGAATGTTCTTTTTATTCACTTAAAAAAAATGAATTTTCTAGAATTATGTTATATACATCTACATATGATATTTGGCGTAAACTTTAAATCACACATGAAGGAGAAAACCAAGTGAAACAAACTAAATTTTTTATTCTATAAAATCAATTTTCTTCATTCAAAATGAGAGCCAATGAAACTATTTTAGATATATATGCCAGATTTCAAACCATACAACAAGATCTCATGGTACTGGAAGTTACATTCACCAATTTTGATCTTATTATATGCATTTAAATTCTATGACTATTGAATGGAAAAGAAAGGTTCTAGCAATAGAAGAAGAAAATGGTCTTTTCAAACTCAAAGTTGAAGAACTAATAGGGAATTTGATGTCGTATGAAGCAAATTTGCAGGCAATAAAAGAATAAAATCCAAAGAAGAAGAGTATAGATTTTCAAGCTAACGATGAAGATTTCGAATTAGAAGAAGATGAGATCGTGTTCATCACTAAAAACTACAACAAATTCAACAAATTCACGAAAGCACAAAATGGGGAAAGTTCAACTTCAATCAAATGTGACAAATTCGGGCATATGAAGAATCCACAATTGAACAAGGAAAAGATGCAAAACAAATCTGAAAAGTTCAAGAAGAAGAGAAAAGCATTTCAAGTTACCTTGAATGATTTAGATTCATCTTCTTCAGATAGTGAAAGTGATAGTGACATAGAACAAGCAAACGTTTGTTTCATTGCCACTAATGAGGTAAATCCTGGTGTGACTGCTTTTTACTTTATTATTTACTTTGTGATATAGCTTGTTATTGCATATACACTTATATACATAAGTTAGCCATATAGATCCTTGTGCGCTTTCATTTGGTATACATTGTATCAGAATGTAACATTTGTTACACTACTTGTAAAAGCTGTTGAAGTCCTATTGTAGTATCTTCAAGCGGTGTTGAAGTCCAGCTTGGTTATTCAGGCAGAGCCTGTAAACCTATTCTTTCGGGTGAAGTGAGGGTGCAAATAGTGAAATTCCAAATGAAGTATAGGACTGGATGTAGGAGAGGTGCTTCGAACCAGTATAAAATCAACTGTGTGATCTACTATATTATTTCTGCCACATTAACATTATTTACTACTGATTGGTCATCTTCGATTCTATGCATGGCACCTAACAAGTGGTATCAGAGCCTGGTGTTCTATTGTTCATAACAACATCCTCAAATAATGGCTAGAAAGAGAAGATCTAGTCAAAGCTCTAGACAGTCGAGAAAAAGAAAATTTGTAAAAGCAATCTATAGTCTATAGATTCAAGGTACATGTGCTGCATGGCTAATCTGAGATCAAAATGGTATAGTTGATTCTTTATATAGTGATTTTATAAATGCATAAGAACTTATTAAAAGATTTAAAGCATCACAAAAAGTCAATACAATTACTTTATCTGGATTAAAAGACTATGAGCGTAAAATTAGTATTTTAAAGGAAAAAAATAATTTTGTTTGTAAAATAAGCTGAAGTTTTTGAAAATACATTGGACGAACTTGTTATACAAATAGAATTTCTATTAAAAGATGATGATCGTTTACATGATAGAAATAATGAACTTTTAATGGAAATTGAAGTTTTGCAAAATAAAAATATATTTCTAGAAAATTCTGTAAATGATTCTAATTCTAAACTTTTGTCTCTTGAAAAATAGAATAGTGCTTTAAATGATAGAAATCCAGAATTAATTAAAGAATGAAACTTTTAAAGGATAATAATATTATTTTACGAAAAGAAATTTACGGTTCTAAATTTGTTTTTGAAAAAGTAAATGAGAAAATCACAAATTTTAATAATGGAATAGATGATTTATCTTTCTTAATTGCAGGTACCAAAGCTCACAATAATAAAACTACTTTAGGCTATAACAAGGTAATTATAGAAATTATACTAGATATGCATTCGAATATACACGTTTTAATACTAGTACTAATGGTAGAGATAGATCTAAAACAACTTCATGTCATGATAGTATTTTGCTTAGAAATAGAAAACATGCTTTAAATACTAAATCAACGACAATCAATATTGATATATAGGTTCCTACTAATCTAACTAATCATGATAAAAAATTATACATTAGCAAATATTATGACAATGTGATTATTAATGAAGACTGTATTTTTAAAGTATTAACCGCATTCTGCTGGATATGGTTTCCTAAGTCGTGAACCCTATATTTTTAGAAAAATAAGTATTATTTTGCTTACACTTGACATATCTATCAGATACTCATCAATTTGCATTAATGTTAATTATTTTTTATGTATTTATGTATGATAATTATCTCTTTTATAAAGGGAGAAAAGTACACATATTATAAAAAGTGCATAGATTTATTTCTTAGGAGAAATATTATATTAGGGGGAGTTTCTAACATATAATATGCCTTTACTCTTATCTCCTTTTATTGATGACAAAGTGGGAGAAGAACTTGTCCTTTACATATTTTATATTAGTTATACAAAGTTAAGGGAAACAAACTTGTTATGTATCTAACATATATTTAGAGAGAGTTATTTTTTTATTATAAAGTTATGTGGTTGTCATCATCAAAAAGAGGAAGAATGAAAGAACCATGTATATGGTGTTTTGATGATAAGAACCATGTGACAATGCTACTAATGTGTTTATTATGTTATTTCAGGTCAAAATGATGATGCAAAAGTTGGAAAATAAAATGGCCAAAAATTTGCGAAGCTAGGATTCGAACCCATGTTGGTAGAGACAATAGCACACGCCTTTACCATTGCACCATGCAAGATTTTGAAATTTATAGTGATTGAGTCAATTAGCTAGATTTCCCCAGTCGATTGAGCGCAGTTGACTAAAAACAAATATTGTCTTATTTTTTGGCTATGCTTTCGGGAATGATTTTTAAACTAATTCAGTTGTCTAATCATCACCTTCAGTCGACTAAAACTGCATTTTCCTTAAAAGGTGTCTTCGCATCTCTTTGTGTCTGCAGTAGCTTCTCTTCATCAATGGTGAAATCTAAAAGGTTGCACCCCTATTTTAGCATCCCTACAACAAGTATATAATCCCCTAACCATCCCTGAATCACTACACAACCATATATAACAACATACAACTCCATGCTTTGGTTTCCAAGCCTAAAACTCCCAATCCCAAATGCAAGAGTCCGAGCTTCAAGAGATTCAATTGATTCCGAGAATATCAACTAGTGTGCTTCAACTCCATATCCCATATTCTAGTCAGATAAACTCCTTAGCCTCTACACCTCCACTCAATATCATTTGGTTTTTTTTATATGAGTCATTATACATCAAAGAAAAAATATGTATATCAAGATAAGTTGTATCAGAAAGTAAAATTTGTTACACTACTTGTAAAAGTTGTTGAAGTACTATCGTAGTATCTTCAGGGGTGTTGAAGTCTTGTTCGATTGTTCAGGCGGAGTCTGTAAATCTGTTCCTCCGGATTAAGCGAGGGAGTTGGAAGTGAAATTTCAAAAGTAATCTGAGATTGGACATAAGAGAGGTGCTCCAAACTAGTATAAAATCGACTATGTGATCCACTATATTCTTTTTGTTGCATTTACATTATTTACTACTGATATGCCATCTTTGATCCTATGAATAGTGACTACGAATGCATACTTACCTTAGCTATTTTAGTTGTACTTCTAATATTGTTGTGTTGCGAAATGAAAGCAGCACAACTATTTCTGATTTATATTCTACACCACAGACATTATCTATTTTATCACCTAATGTACTTATTAGATTGGTGGTTCTTTAGGGGATAACCGTGTTCGAATGGTCTTAAAAGTACTATTACATGCTAGCTACATATTTCTTGAGTTTCTCCTACCAATCTTACAACTAACTCGAGGTTTTATATTTCCCTTATTTCCATGGGTGCCTTTTCAAGTAGTTTGGAAAAGGCAGATTTTGGTCAATACCCTTTAGAGCTTGAGGAGACAAGCTAGGTGATTTCACGTACTGTAATAGTCTTAGAGTGATAATGTGTACCGTCTTTTGATATTATATGATATCGTTCCGCTATGAGATTCTGATATAGTATGTTCCCTTCTTGTTCTTTTCCTTTTCTTTTTATTTTACCTTAACAATGTGTGTTTCCAACACTTAGGTGCTCGGCACACGAAGACCATGGATGTATTAGTGTCGACATTCGAGGGTCAAAAGGTCATGTCGTTACACATAGGCTGTAACACCCCTAATTTTAAATAACATTATTAAGGAGATTTAATTAGATAAATAAATAGAATAAAGTGGAGGCTAGAGTGATAAGGGTATTGAGATTTGAAAACTAAGTAGAGGTCGTACCTTAACTAAATGAAATCATAAGAATCTGTTTACAAAATGGATTTATAAGTTAAGAGAATATGGTAAGGGTATTATGGGAATAGTTGTATACTATAACCCCATAACCCTTAAACCCTTTCCTCATTCTCATTCTCACAAAACAAAAAACAAACAAAAGAGATCAAGGTCAGCCACAACCCTAAGAGAAAAGAGGATCAAAATTAACTAAAAGCCAAGAATTGAAGCAAGCAAGAATTAAGCAAGAAAAAATTTAAAGTTCTTTATCCAAACAAGGTGAGCAATTATATGAACCGTCTAATATATATTTTAATGAACATCTTAATTTCGGTTATAAAGTTTAAAATCGTTTGGATGATTTGAATGATGATAAGCTTTGATTATATGCCATGTTTAATTTAAACAAGTATCTTTGAAAAAGGTTTGATTTGATTTTAAGGTTAAAATCATGTAAAATGGGTTTTAAATGCCATGAGGATTTGATATGTTACGTAAAACATTATTCTGGAGATGTCTTTAACTTTTCATAATTATCCAAGCTATGAATAATTTATTATGTATTTAGAATGGAAGAAATAGATAATTTGGGTTTAAAATTAATTTCGGCAACTATATAAAGTATTTTGGTTTCGAAATTTATATATGCTAGAAAACGTATTAAAAGTGAATTAAGATGATTTTTAGGGATTTTTCCTAAGTGATTTACTATGGAAATTTAATTAATTAAGTCTGAGGACTTAAATGTCTTAATTGTTTTGTTAGGGGGAAGGGATTCTTCGTTAAAATATTTTAATTATTAACGGTTGAATTCGACAGCTTTTTTAGAAACTTTTTTTAAAGAATTTGGCAACCAATTATATTTTGATAAATAAAGCAAGTTAGGTATAAAAATATTATTTTTGAAGGTAAAGAAATCAATTTTTCTCTGAATTACGAACTTACCACTTCCATTTGCTTGCTTCCAAAATCATCCCAGATTGCTTTTTGAATCCATTCGAAACCAATAAACATGGTGTGAAATAGTCAGTATGTAGCGTATTGGAGAAAGGAAAAAGGGGATGGGTTCGAAAGCTTGCTTTCGAAAGGGTTAATGATATTTTTAATTGCTTTCGAATCAACCCACGTGCCTTTAGTTTGCTTTCAAAAGAGATGCAGCTTACTTTGTGTTCCAAGAAGCTTTCGAAAGGGTTGAAGTTACTTTTAAATAGCTTTCGAATGGATTGCCACTTGGCTTTGTTTTGAAGGTAGCTTTGGATTGAGTTGTAGCATTTTAAGTTTTAAGAAGAAGCTTTCGAAACGGTAGTTGCTTTTGAACCTAGTCGAAACCTAACTTCCATATTCATACCTTTCGATTGGGTTGAATATCGCTTTTCTTAGTAGCCTTATAATAATGAGTTCGAAAGGGAAGATTTTGTTTAAATAATATTGAAGTCACTTCCAAATGCTTTCCAAAAGGTTCCTATAATCAATTACATGAAAGGTTTCAAAGGCAATGGTTTTGAAATGTTGTTTTGAAGCTATCCTTTTCCCAATTACTTTACTTAAAGAACATCGCTTTCGAAAGGATGGTTCCGAAGCCATTTGTTCCAAAATTCTTTTACTTAGGGATAAAAGTTTTCGAAAGGGTTAGTAACACCCCTAATTTTTATGACATTATTCAGGAGATTTAATAAGATAAACTAAATAAAATAATGTAAAGATTAGAGAGATAAGGGGATTGAGATTTGAAAATTGATTAGAGTCCAAGCTTAACTAAAAAAAGCTAAAAGAGTGGTTTATTTAAATGGTTTTAATAAGAGAATAAGGCTAAGGGCATTATATGGATTAGCCGTTCACCATATCCTCAACCCCTAAACCTTAGTCCCATTCTCATTTTGCGCGTTCAAAATATAAAAACATAAGCAAAGAGAAGCTTAAAGCCAGCCTTACCTATGGAGAAAAGAAGACGAAGAAAATTCAAGTAAAGCTAAAGAAACAAGCTAGAAGTATTAATCAAGTTCAAATCTCAATTCCTTATCCAAATCAAGGAGAATAATAATCTATACCATCTATTTTTCTTTTTAAATGAACTTGTTTTTGGTTTTAAGATTAAAAACTCTATTATGATTTTGATGATGATGATAAGCTTGGATTACATGATTTATTATGTTCAAACAAGGTTCTTTGCTAACGGTTTACACGGTTTTAAAACTAAAATTGTTTATAAAAGGTTTTGAATGCCCTGAGGATTAAATGTGTTTTGTAAACATTAGTTTGGAGATGGGTTTAAATTTTGGTAATTATCCAAGCCATGGATAATTTAATATGAATTTTCAAAGGAAAATATAGACAATTAGGTTTGAATATTTATTTTGGCTATTTTATGAAAGGTTTGGGTCCAAAATTTATATATGTAAGATGTCATATTAAAAGTGAATTTCTATGATTTTTGGGTATTTTTTCTAAGTAAATTACTATGGAAAATAAATTATTTTAGAAAGGAGGACTTAAATGTCTTAATTGTTTTGTTAAAGGGAAGGACTATTTTGTTAATTATCTATAATTAATTTCTGCACATTTTGGTAGTCTTCTAGAAAAGAATTTTTATAAAGTTTATGGCAACCAGTCATATTTTTTCAAATAGACAAGTTAGTTTAAAAGTAATTACTTAAAAAGGTAACAAAACAGTTTTTGTCTAAATATTTGGTTTTGCCACTTCCAGTAGCTACCCTTTCGACCTCATCCTTTCTCCTTCGACCAAGTCAAAACCAATACACATGGTATCAAAGCTTTGGTATGTAGTGGATTGGGGAAAGGTGGAAAGTATGGAGTTGAAACCTTGCTTTCGATGGGGTTAGAGCCTCCGTTTTGCTTACTAAAGAAAAGCCACTTGCCATGTTTCCAAATGAATGCTTTCAAAAGGGTTTTGTAATGCTTTCAACAAGGTTGCTACCTTTTTGGTTTTGAATAGGTAGCTCTGGTTTAGTAATGCTTTCAACAAGGTTGCCGCCTTTTTGGTTTTGAATAGGTAGCTCTCGAAAGAGATGCCTTGTTTTCAAATTAAAGCTTTCGAAAGGGTAGATAGTACCTAATCGAAACCACTCTACCGACTCTATGCCTTTTGAAGAGATTGAATTCATCAACTAGTTCGTAAGGCAGTCTTTGTTTTAGAAAATACCAACCGCTTCCCAATGCTTTCGAAAGGGTCCTAGCGGCAAACTATACCAAAGGTTTCGAAGGCAATGGCATCGAAAGGGCTTTCGACGCTATCCTTCAACTTGTTTTACTTAATAGATCAAAGCTTTTGGAAGAATGGTGTCAAAGCCATCTGTTTTTCCCCAAACTCATTTCTATGGTTTCAAAAGGGGCACTTTCACTTGTATTCACTTAGACCCAAAATGATATATTTAAAATTAAACCCAAAGGTTTCAAAAGGGTTACTTTCAATGGTTTTGAAAGGGGTACTCCCAAAGGTTTCGAAAGGGTTACTTTCAATGCTTTCAAAAGGGATACTTCCAAAGGTTTCGAAAGGGGTACTTTCAAATGGTTTTGATGCTATGCTTCTGTAAGTGTATATTATCACTTCAATACATTCGAAAGGTTTTGAAAGAAAGGTTTTAAAGTGTTTCGAAAGGCAGGTGCCTAGTGTTTTGAGAAGGAGATTTGAATGCTTTCGAAAGGAAGTTTCCAATGGTTTCAGAAGTAAAGATTAAAGGTTTTGAAAGCCTTACTTTTCAAAACAAAGAACCTAATCTCAATTTTTAAAGGTGAAACCCAAGGCATAATAAAAGAGCTTTTAAATGCTTTTGAATTAGAGTTTTTGAAGAAGCTTGCTTTGATATAAATAATAGGTTAAAGGGATTAACCAAATTTCTAGGAGGAAATGATTTCAAATATATAAAACCAAAGGAGTTGGTATTATTTTTATATATGCACTTCTATAAATATATTCACTAAGTAATGGACTCATAGCTAAATTTTGGGGAGTAAGGGCAGAATAACCATGGGGGTTGACTCAGTAGTGAACAAAAACTAAGTAACTCCTGAATGAATATAGTTGCACCCAGGTCAGGTAGACCAGAATAGAATGACCAAAGACTAATTTAGAAGTTGTCAGTTGAGATAGGTTCATAGTGAACCCATGAAAACTATATTTAAATTAGAGCTATTGGCAGGGACCAACAAGTTTGTAGTGAACCCATAAGAACTATATCCAGATTAAGTTATTGACAGGAGTCAATAGGCTCATAGTCAACCCATAAAAACTATGAAAAAGGTAGTTATTAGAGTCACAAATAGGTTTAGGGTGAACCCATGAAATAATTGAATTACGATAATTGGCAGGGGCCAATAGGTTCTTAGTGATCTCATGAAAACTACGAGACCGGATAGATTGTCTAGAAGTTAAAAATAGGTTCTTAGTGATCCTACGAAAACTATAAAATAGGGTAGGAAGTCCATAAATTATAAACAGGTTAATAGTGAGCCCATGAAAACTAAAAGGTTAATAGCGACCCTAGAAATAATAAATATGATGGGTAGTCAAATAAACGAAGAAGGGAAATCTAGAATGTCTTAGTTGTATGCATATCATCATAATTTTATTAACTGCTTTGTTTTTAACCTTTGTGGATGCAGGAGCACAATATGTGATTATTATATGTTTTGATAAGATACTAGTAAGGGAAAACCTGTTCCACTAAGCGGTGTAGTCTCACTAAATGTCTAAATAGTTCCAAATGGTAGGTTATTATTTATACTAGGCTTTATGTCCGACTCGAAGTTTATGTTTTCCCCCTTAAACTCTCGGGTGCTCAAAATTAATTTGAGTAGGTTGAGGATAAGGGTTTTCATGTTCTTTTTAGATAAATAAACTTCCGGAGATGAGCAAGAGGCTATCTAGCTAAATAAGAGTTCTTTTCTTTGATTCTACAGTGTTTTGTTGTAAAGACAAAGTTGTATAATTGCCTATATATATATACTCTGATCATCCAAGGGGCATCTTTATATGTCGCTCTTGGCGTATGTTGTAATAATTATGTTTTTTGAACGTGGTTCCCATATGTTGGGTTATGTAATGAATCTGAAATGATTTTTGAAATGGATTGAGAAATTTGTTTAAATAATTTCTTTATATCCATGTTTTTCTGTTGTATAAATGGATCAAGCATTATCGTATTTAGTCGTCGAGGATTAATAACTATGGATAACTACAACATCCATAACCATTATAGTTGGGCCTCCATGTTGGGGATGTTACAAGTTGGTATCAGAGCATAGCTTATGAAAACCTAACAAAGTTAAACCTAAAAGATTTTTCAAAATATAATCCAATGAATCATAAATAAGATCGGGTTTGGGTTAACGTTATAGTAACGTACTTGTATTAGATATATATAAATACATATTCACATCTCTCTTAGACCGTTATTCTATATCTTACTAAGGCTCGTATGCAAATTTACGAGAAAGAAAGATATGGAGGCAAGAAACGGAAGAGAAAATATCGGTGGTGGAAGCACCGCAACCAACATAAATGTTCGACCTAAAACCAGGAGGAACCAGAGCCGATAGGAAAATGCTAATCAGAATGCAATAGATGCTAGAATGATGTATTAGTTTTTCATCAACTTGATGCAAGCAGGTGCAACTGTAGGAGTGGCTTGGAATGTTGGAGGAGCTAATCTCGTGGATCCAATTGGAAACAATTATGCTCATTTAAGGAGAGATTACACCAGTCTAGGTGGAAAGTCGTTTTTGGGTGCTGAGGATGCTATAAAGGTTGAGAATTGGTTGTTGCATTGTGAGAGAATCTTTGCTGACTTGGACCTGAATGATGAGTAGAAGAGGAGACTAGCCTCTAGGAAGTTGCAAGGAACTGTGCTTTATTGGTGGAATAGTGTTACAACTGGAGTTCCAAAGGAGGAATTAACTTGGGCTAAGTTCCATAGGAGATTTGAGGAAAGGTTTTTGTTTGAAGTAGCTAAGTATGCTTTGCTGTGGAAGTTCTTGGATTTGGTGCAAGGTAAGATGTCGGCGGTTGAGTATCCTACTAAGTTTGATGAGCTATCTAGTTATGGATATGCTATGTTTGACATCGTCATCAAGAGGAATGAAAGGTTTATTCGGGGGCTGAGACCCAAGATTTCTTGTGCTATCTTGCCAAATATTCATGATCCTTGTAATGCTGTTGTGCAAATGGCTATCCGACATGAGGAGATGTTGGTCATGTATAGAAGGAAAAGCATACTGAAACCCAAAATTCTTTTAGCAAGAAGAGAAAGTTCTTCAAGAAGAAGGGAAACCAGAAGGGAGAAGTCGCCAAGAAGGCAAAGGCAAATCTGGTTTTCTATAAGTGTGACAAGAAAGACCATTATGCTCATGAATGCAGAACTTAAAAAGGGAAGAAGGCCACAGAAAAGAAGAATGTGAAGTGCTTCAATTTTGACTAGGTTGGGCATTACAAGAACCAGTGTCCAGAGCCAGTCAGGGTAGACATGGGAAAGGTCTTTGCGTTGGAATCATCTTCTTCTTGACCAACTGCTGCAGATAAGGGAAAGGTTGTGATGGAAGGTACGTTTTTGATTCATAGTATACCAGTTAGGGTACTATTTGATACCGGTGCATCACATTCATTTATATCTCAGTGTTTGGTTTATAGGTTATGTTTAGAACCCACATACCTTGCTACTTCCTTATGGGTAGCGAATCCAATAGGAGGGTATGCAACTCTAGGGATGAGATGTGACCAGATAGAACTTAATTTGTTAGGCCATAAGTTTTCTCACAGTTCGTATGTTTTTGATTTCGTAGATTTCAAGATCATTTTGGGTATGGACTCTTTGGGCAGATATGAGGCTAGGATATTTTGCCAAGATAGGAAATTATCGCTAAGACACCCAGATAGTCATAACTGAATTATATTCTCAATGAGAGATACTGACTAGAGTGCATGTATTCTATTGAGTGCTATGGAAGTGAAAGAAGAGTTAAGTCAGGTTCGTGTAGCAAGAGAATCTGCAGATGTTTTTGAGCCAGTTATAGGATTACCACTAAAACGAGCTGTCGAGTTGCTGATAGATCTTATGCCAGGAGCAGAGCCTGTGAGTAGACCACCTAACAGGATGACACCCACTGAGATGAAGGATTTGAAGGTGCAGCCAGTGGATTTGGAAAAGAGAAATTTTATTAGGCCAAGCAGTTCACCTTTGAGTGCGGCCGCGATGTTCGTTAAGAAACTGGATGGGTAGTTAGGGATGTGTGTCGACTATCGTATGTTAAACGAGAGGATGATCAAGAATTAGTATCCTTTACCGAGAATTGATGATCTGTTTGATCAGTTGAGTGGAGCCAGAGTATTTTCCCAGTTGGATTTGCCTACAAGTTTCCATCAGTTAAGAGTGGCAGAGGACAACATTCTGCTGACTTTATTTCAGACTAGGTATGGTTCGTATGAGTGGTTAGTAATGCCATTCGGGTTAACAAATGCACCAGATTTCTTCGTAGATTCGATGAACCGAGTTTTTCAAGAGTACTTGGATAGGTTCATATTGGTTTTTATGGATGACATTTTAGTGTACTCTAAGGATGAAAGAGAGCATGAAGATTATCTAAGAGTAGTGCTTGAGATGCTGAGTCTACCTAAGAGCGAAGTTTTCCAAGTGTCATTTTTATAAGAAAGCAGTCAAGTTTCTTGGTCATGTGGTTTTATAGAAAGGTTTGTCAGTCTATCCAGATAAGATCGAAGTTGTTAATAATTGGAAGAGACCAGAGACGGTGACTGAGATTAGAAGTTTTCTTGGACTTGTTGGCTATTACTGGAGATTCATTAAGGATTTCTCACAGATAGCAGCACCTTTGACTAAGTTAACTAGGAAGGATGTGAAGTTTGTCCGGTCCAACAATTGTGTGGAAGCATTCCTTAAGTTAAAGCATTTGTTGACCAATGCACTTGTGTTAGTAGTTCCAGACGGAAACCAAGGGTTGGTGTGTATATACTGATGTATGCGGAACTGGATTAGGAGCTGTATTGATGTAGAAGGGTAAAGTTATTGCCTACGCTTCACGATAGCTTAGACCACATGAAATGAGATGTCCTACTCATGATTTGGAGTTGGCTGCGGTAATCTTCACATTGAAGATTTGGATTTATTATCTCTTAAGGGAGAGATTTGAGCTATACAGAGATCGTAAATCTTTAAGGTACTTATTCTCTCAGAAGGAGTTGAATATGAGACATCAAAGGTGGTTGAAGTTTTTGGCTGCTTATGATTTTAGTATAAAATATACACCTAGGAAAGGTAATAAGGTAGCGGATGCTCTTAGCATAAGACATCGTAATGTGGTGTTAGCTATGTTGCCAAAATGGAAAGATTCAGAAGCTTTGAGTAATTGTAGTGTGCAGTTAAGATCGACTACTGGTTCTAGTCAGAGTATCGCCATGTTGTCCTGTTTGGAAGTTCGACCAGTGATGATCGAATGGATTGCTTCTAAGTAAAAAGAGGATCGATTATTAGCAGAGAGGATTAGAAGGCTTGAGATTTGAACTAAGATGGATGTTCTAAAGGATTTAACCTTGACCAAAGAAGATGGTTGAGAAAAAAGGGACGGTTGTGTGTTTCGAATGTTGAGGACATAAGGAAAGAAATTCTTGGAGAATTTCATTGGTTCAAGTTTATGATTCATCTTGGAGGGACCAAGACGTATCGAGATATGAAGAGGAGCTTCTATTGGGAAGGTATGAAGAGGGATGTTGACTTATGGGTCAGGCAATGTGCAAACTGTCAATAAGTGAGCGTCGAACATCAAAAGCCGAGTGGATTGCTTCAACCTTTAGAGATCCAGTTTGGAAATGGGATTCGATATCCATGGATTTTGTAGACTGGTTGCCAAGGTCAAATAGAGGGAATGAAATTATATGGGTCATAGTGGACAGATTGACCAAGAGTGCCCATTTCATTCCAGTAAAGTCAACCAGGACGACACTTGTTTTAGCTAAGTTGTTCATGAAGAACATAGTTTGACATGGGATTCCTAGTAGTATAGTCAGCGACAAAGATGCTTTGTTTACTAGCGAATTCAAGAAGATTCTACAGGATGTATTGGGTACCAAGCTTCATATGAGTATTGTATATCACCCACAGACCGATGGACAAACAAAGAGAGTCAATAAGGTACTCGAGGATTTATTGAGGGCTTGTGTGCTAGACTTGGTGGATCTTGGAAAGATCACCTACATTTGGTTGAGTTTTCCTATAATAATAATTATCAGACTAGTATGGGAATGATGCCTTTTGAAGCGTTGTATAGAAGGCCATGCAAATCACCAGCATGTTGGTTGGAGACTAGAGATAGATTAGTTTTAGGTCCAAATCTGGTTAGAGAGGCGACATAGAAGATTGAGTTAATCCAAGAAAGAATGATGGAAGCTCAGTCTAGACAGAAGATTTACATAAACAAGAGGTGTAAATACCTAGAATTCTCAGTGGAAGATAATATTTTCCTTAAGGTATTACCGATGAATGGTATTGTGAGATTAGGAAAGTCAGGGAAACTAGCACCAAGATATGTCGGTCCGTTCCCAACTATAGAGAGGATCGAAAAGCTCACATACAGAGTAGAGTTATCGAGCAGTATGGCAGGTGTCCATAATGTATTTCATGTATCTCATCTTCGCAAGTATGTGCATGATCCAGAGACTGCTATTCCTTCGATAAGGTTGGAAGATTTGATAGTAGAACCGAATTTGACTTTCTTTAGACAACCGGTTCAGGTTGAAGCGAGGGATGAGAAGAAGTTAAGGAACAAGATAGTCAAGTTGGTGAAAGTTCAAGGAGTGACAATGAGAAAGATTGTACTTGGGAGACAGAAGATATGGATAGAGATACTTATCCTGATCTGCTATGAGTGTATGTTCTATATTTTCTTTATATAGACTGTTGCTAGTCAGGTAGGCTAGTATGATAGATAGAAGATGTTACAGATGGTTACTATGTTTAGTATTTAGTCCTTACTAAATTTCAAGGACCAAATTTATTAAGGAGAGAGCCCGTGGCACCGCTAATTTTATATGACATTATTGAGGAGATTTAGTTAGATAAATTAAATAGAATAATGTAAAGATTAGAGAGACAAAGGGACTAAGATTTGAAAATTTATTAGAAGCCGAGTTTAACTAAAAATTAACTGAAAGAATGGTTTATGTAAATGGTTTTAATAAGAGAATAAGGCTAAGGGCATTATAGGAATTTACCATTTACCATATCCTTAACCCATAAACTTTAGCCTCATTCCCATTTACACGTTCAAATCATAAAAACATAAGCAAGGAGAAGCTTAAAGCCGACCATTGCCTAAGGAGAAAATAAGAAGAAAAAAAATTCTAGTAGAGTTAAAGAATCAAGCTAGAAGAATTAATCAAGTTCAAATCTCAAATCCTTATCCAAATCACGGTGAATAATAATCTATACTATCTCATTTTTGTTTATAAATGAACATTTTTTTGGGTTTTAAGATTAAAACCTCGATGATGATATTGATGATGATATGCTTGGATTACATGATTTATTATGTTCATACAAGTTGTTAGCTAATGGTTCTAAACTGTTTTAAGACTAAAATCGTTTATAAAAAGTTTTGAATGCCATGAGGATTATATATGTCATGTAAAACATTATTTTGGAGTTAGGTTTTAATTTTGGTAATTATCCAAGCTATGGATAATTTAATATGAATTTGCAAAGGAAAGTAAGGACAATTTGGTTTAAATATTTAATTCGACTATTTTATGAAAGATTTGGATTCTAAATTTATATATGTTAGATAATATATTAAAAGTAAATTTCTATGATTTTTGGGGATTTTTCCTAAATAGATTACTATGGAAAATAAATTATTTTAGAAAGGAGGACATAAATGTCTTAATTGTTTTGTTAAAGGGAATGGCTAGTTTGTTAATTATCTATAATTAATTTATGCAAATTTTGGCTGTCTTTTAGAAAAGATTTTTTTAAAAGTTTATGGCAACCAATCATATTTTCTTCCAATAGGTTAGTTAGTTGAAAAGCAATCGCCTGAAAAGGTAACAAAACATTTTTTGTCTAAATCTCTGGTTTTGCTATTTTTAGTAGCTACCCGTTCGACTTCATGCTTTCTCCTTCGACCTAGTCGAAACCAATACGCATGGTATCAAAGCTTTGGTACGTAGTGGATTGGGGAAATGCGGAAAGTATGGAATCGAAACCTTGCTTTCGATGGGGTCGGAGCCTTCGTTTTGCTTACTAAAGAAAAGCCGCTTGCCTTATTTCCAAATGAATGCAAAATGAATGCTTTCGAAAGTGTTTAGTAATGCTTTCGACAAGGTTTCCTCCTTTTTGGTTTCGAATAGGTAGCTCTCGAAAGAGATGCCTTGTTTTCAAATTAAAGCTTTCAAAACAGTAGATAGAACCCAATCGAAACGCCCTGCCGACTCTATACCTTTCGAAGGGATTGAAGTCATCAACTAGTTCGAAAGGTAGTCTTTGTTTTAGAAAATACCAGCCTCTTCCCAATGCTTTCGAAAGTGTCCTAGGGGCCAACTATACCAAAGGTATTGAAGGCAATAGTGTCAAAATGGCTTCCGATGCTATCCTTCAACTTGTTTTACTTAAATGATCAAAGCATTCGAAAGGATGGTGCCGAAGCCATTTGTTTTTCCCCAAACTCTTTTTAATGGTTTTGAAAGGGGCACTTTCGCTTGTATTCACTTAGACCCAAAAAGATATGTTTAAAATTAAAGGTTTCTAAAGGGGTACATTCAATCGTTTCATAAGGGGTACTTTCAAAGGTTTTGAAAGAGGTACTTTCAAATGGTTTTGAAGCTATGCTTCTATAAGCGTTTAGTATTACTTTATACATTTGAAATGTTTCGAAAGAAAGGTTTTAAAGTGTTTCAAAAGGCAGGTGCCTAGTACTTCCAAAAGGAGATTTGAATGCTTTCGAAAGGAAGTTTCTAATGGTTTCGAAAGTAAAGATTAAAGGTTTCGAAAGCCTTAGTTTTCAAAACAGAGAATCCAATCTCAATTTTTAAAGGTATATCCCATGGCATAATAATAGAGCTTTTAAATGCTTTTGACTTGGAGTTTTTTAAGAAGCTTGCTTTGATATAAATAATGGGTTAAAGGGATTAACCAAATTTCCCAGGGAAATGATTTCAAATATATAAAGCCATAGGAGTTGGTATTATTTTTGTATGTGCTTCTACTATAAATATATTCACTAAGTAATGGACCCATAGCTGAATTTTGGTCGGTAAGGGCAAAATAACCAGGGGGTTGACCTAGTAGTGAATATAAACTAAGTAACTCCTGAATGAATAGAGTGGCATACAGGAGGTCAGGTAGACCAGAATAGGATGACCAAAGACTAATTTAGAATTTGTCAGTTGAGACAGTTTCATAGTGAACCCATGAAAAATATGTTTAAATTAGAGTTATCGGCATGGGCCAACAGGTTTGTAATGAACGCATGAAAACTATATCTCGATTAAGTTATTGACAGGAGTCAATAGGTTCATAGTCAACCCATGAAATCTATGAAAAGGGAGTTATTGGAGTCACTATTAGGTTCAGGGAGAACCCATGAAATAATTGAATTAAGTTAATTGGCAGGGGCCAATATGTTCTTAGTGATCCTAGGAAAACTGTGAGACCAGACAGATTGTCCACAAGTTAAAAATAATAGTGACCTTACACTACAAGAAAATAGTTTATTAATGGTAAAAGGTAATAGAATTGAAACATGTTTTGCCATTGTTAGCTATATAGTAGTCACTTGGATTTTAATTATAGCGTCTATTCATGCTGTTATTAATTAAGAAAATGAAAGGTTGGCGGAAAATTTTTGCTCTCTATCTTTTTTTCCTTTTCCCACGAATCCCTCTTTTCACCCTTCTCTTTTCAAAACCCCTAAATTATGAGCACTCATATTCACTTTAAAATCCATAAACTTTGCTGAAGCGTCAATGCCACTTTTCTTCTCTCATCCAACCTATTAAAGCTCCGATTCTTCAACTTCTCTGAAGCGGCTCCTTTGATACCCAATTTCGACCGCTTTTAGGTATTTTTTTTTAAAATTTTGCATTTTTTGTCGATCATTGAGTGGTTCTTTTATTGTATGGAGATGAAATATCTTTTTTGAAAAGCTTTTACCTTTGAGAATATACTCGCTGCCGTGAATTGAGTAAATGAAATCAATGTGTGTTAGATCTTGCTATTTACTTTTAGGTTTGCCATAAATTGTAAGTAGATGAGAGTTTTTCGTGAATAGAGTGTTCTTTTCATTTTGGTTTATATTAATCTTCTGGAATTTATGCAATTATTTCAGTTATGTCTGAAAGGTTGAATTACTTTTGAAATATGATAATCCTTTCCATCCACATTTGGTAGTTTTAGGGCTTTTTAAATTTGGAGTTGTGATTAATCAAGCTCGCGATAGTTGATATAGATGTATAGTTTATTTTGTTTAAATAAGTAATAGTAAGAGGTTGTATGTTTAAGCATACTGATAGTGCTAAGAATTGAGAAATGGTTAAATTGTATTGATTGTATACTTGATTTTCTGTTAACATTGACCTCCTTTGCTTCTTAGTTTTGTACATCCTATAACAATACTCCTCACATGACAAAACATAATATGCTCAATTATTTGCTTTAGCAATTTTTAGTTGATGCTTCTAATTCAAAATTATTTTTACTAATGAATAAATTTGAATCAGGCTAAAATTTTAAGTAATAAGATATAATTTGTAGTTCAAAATTATCACATATTAATATACTTTAAAGTCATTGCCCTAATTATTTATTATCAGTAATTTTTAAACACCAGATATCCAAAGCTTCCATCATCGCCTTCAAGCCATTCAAGCAATCCTTGGTGCGTTTGTTAATTTAATTACTAGATGACATGCACCCACCATCATGGATCGAATAATTACAGGTAGAAAGAATTGGAAAAGAAAAGAAAAGTTGTGAAAAAGTAAAATGAATGGAAAAGAGTTCCATAATTGGTTATTTTAACCTGGAGCCTGTGTTGGATAGTGAGATACCAAAATGAAATCTAGTAAAACTTTATTATAGTTTAAAAATGGTACATGTGGATAACTAGATTTGCATAATTACATTTTCACCGAAACATATGAATACTATTAAGAGTTTGATATACTGATCCATGGTAAAAATCATAAGAGTGGATAATTGATCTTATTTATGATTACATGTTATTTTCTGTAATAGAACAATTTGTTAAGGCCTATCCAACTAAAATCTTCCTAGTTTAAAATAGAAATAAATCAAAATAGAATTTAAAAAGCAACAGCCACAATATACATTATATATTACAGATATATAATATATACAAGATTTGCAGCTTCATGGATACTTAACTGGTCCGAAACCAATGGAAGACATTTATGTTTTTTAATCTACCATAATAAATTTTGCTATCATTACTTAAGATTTGTGATTATAAACATGGTTCCTTTAATTGAAGCTGCTGTGATATTTTCCATTCCTTTGCACCCTTGACATTGCCATGTATAATCTCATATGAATATGACGTGGAAAGTCTTGCATTTTGCAGAACAAAATGAACATTATATTCAAATATTTTATATCCAACATGTGCCGTAGTAACTTTTTATCCAATATTTCATATCCAACGTATACTATAGTAACTTTTTATCTTGCTGTTTATAAATTTGAACTTTAAAAGTTACTACTTGTTTGATCAATATAGAGTTGCACACTTCTACAAACTATGAATTATGAATAGAAGGAGTAGACTACTTATTCCAGATATAATTTGGCATTTTTACTTCCTTTGCCTTAGTAAAAATCTGTATAATAAAAATTTTGAGGGATAGTAAATGTTTATCAGCTCTAAAAGAACCATTGTTTTTAAAATGAAAAATGTACTATGGAAAATGAAAAATCTGGGTAAGGTAAAGCTCCTTTCCTTTGAATGCTTGAAGCAACATCTATAGGAAAATAAAATATAGCACATCTAGTGAATGAATATTGTGATTTTGTACTGCCTGAATAGATTGATATTTGCTTTTGTGTACATATTAGAAATATAGTATAGTATGTTTTTATTTATATTATAGATACTAGTATATATGCACATGCACATGTGTGTACGTTCAATAACCGAAGCATTTATATTTTATTTTTATGATTCATTAAATGTTGTCTATCTTATGATGTACATGTAGTGTGTATGTCTATATAAGTAGTATCAAATATTTATGACAGTGATGTAGTGCGGATAAACTAGGGAGATCCACCTAAAATTTTGTTGCCAATTTATCAAGAGGAAAGTAACACAATTTCTGGACATTCAAAAGATTAGTGTAATATTGCGACCTTGAGCTGGTAGTAATGTCTATGGCTTAAAGGAAACAGTTGGCAGCAAGATTTTCTCTCAAGTATGTATCATCAATTACAACTTCAATTTTTTTAATGTTCCATATGATTTTGCAAAAGCTTATTATTTCAATTAATGTTTAATAAACTGTATTTATGTTAGTAAGCATTTAACAATTAATTTATGACATCCACAAATACTTTTGTTCATACTTAATCATCTTCTTAAAGATGTTTCATAGACTATACTTATGTCAATAAACATTTAACAATACACTACGACATCTTCCTCAAACAATTAAGTTCATATCTATTCTTATTTTTAGTTTGTTGTCTATAAATAGAAATTAGAACAAGGGCTACGGAGTGTATGACATTGTATGTGGAATAACTCTATATTTGTACTAGAGAAACATACATTACCTTGCTTTTGTTGTGAAGGTGACCGGGTCATGCAAGTAGGCATTCGTTGCAAAATCTGGCAACTAATGCATCCGCATTCCA
Source organism: Allium cepa (assembly GCA_030765085.1). Lineage (NCBI taxonomy): Eukaryota > Viridiplantae > Streptophyta > Magnoliopsida > Asparagales > Amaryllidaceae > Allium > Allium cepa. The sequence goes on along the minus strand of CM060938.1, from coordinate 30,805,274 downwards.
TATTTTGGCATTTAGTCTATCCTTTATATATTGTTAACTCATTACACTATCCACGTAATATTGTTTAGTTACACATTGTATTAGGAGTATTCAAATCTAAATTAATTTATTATCATTTAGCATATTTTTTGCACCATTACTATAATTCTATCAGTAACATTTACTTTTGGATTTTATGTTTGATGGCATTTTTTCTACTTTTTTGATATATACACACGTTGAACTTTGAAATAAGATGAATGTATAAATATATTCAATGTATGAATATATTCAATCACATGTATCTAGCTTATTAGTGTAAGTACCCATATTCCTTGCAGTGAAGAAACTAGGACCGCAATCTCTTGGATGGAAAATTTTATCTAGCTTGTCAACTACTTTTTCTTAAATGATATATCAGTTCACTAATTGATTAAAATTTGTCAGTCAAGCAACTATGTTGATAAACAACCTAGAGCAAGCCCATTTCCTTCTATTGTTAAATTCTTACCCTACAATTACAGGGCTTTTATTTTGGTTTCAGGATTGAACGATTATTTGTTATGTGATGCAGGTTGATTTTTTCTTAAGAGGAGGGTCGGTAATTTGTCAGATGCTGAGGTTTCAAGGCTTAACTCATGGGTGCTTGGCCTTAGAGTTCTAGCTTTATTGCCATTGCCTTCTCAACAAGGGTGCTTTGGGTTACATGAACATCCTCATTCGATTGTTGAAGTCATGTTGATGACGAAGCAACTTCAGGTTGATGCTTTGGTAATACTATGTTTGAACTTTTACAAAGTATTTAAGTCGATCTTATTTCAGGGTTCAAATGGAACTATATTACACGACCCTTGCCATAGTCTGTTAGATTGCGCTACAATAGATTAATATAAGGTACTTTTCCATTAGTTTGAACTTCCTTTATTTACGAACATATAAATACATTATGGTTGTCAGTTTGCAACTGTGCAAGCTCAGTTTCCAGGCTCAGCTTGCAACTGAGAACTCAAACAAGCTCAGTTTGTAACTGAGCATGCTGTTGAGTATGCAAAATGATCATAAAACTGACCATGCAAAAGATTGTTATTTTTTCACAAGTCTCCATCACTTGTGATTATAGAAAAATCCTCATTTATGATAAATACTCTTGGTTTCAACTGTTCTAACCAATGCACCTGTAAACTGGCATTAGTTTCCCCCTTATGATATCCTATATTTATATCATATAATTCAGTCATTTTTAACATTTGAACTATTTATTGAGTTTTTGAATTTGAGATTTTCACTTTTCATGAATCTAATGCTTTTGATAGTAGTTTCCAATAGTTAAATGTCATGCTGTTATTATGATTTAGAATTAGGATCCGAATAGCATTGGTGAGTTATATATAAATTGTTTGACCAGTTGTATATCATGTTTCTTACCCATGTGTATTTTTACAAGTTCAAGGAATATAATCAACAGGAAACATGAAATTAATGGCTTTCTTAGAGTAGCCTTACTTAGTATCTCTTAATGTGGGTGCCACAACAAGAGGTAGCCTACAGATATAGTTGTTGATGCAAAGTATGTCAATGGGCTTTGTGGCTCAATCCACACTAACCACACTATTCATGTGAATATTACTAGGATATATATTGTTGCTTCGTGCATATTTTCTCTCTCAAAGTTTGTAGGCAAAAACTTGGTATTTTGATTGCTAAAAAACCAATGTAATATGTTCTTCCACTTATTTAAGGAGATTTAACTTCCATCAAGTAGTACATAGAAGCCTTTACAAACACATATACATAATAGGAAGCACGGGCCAAAGTAGCATTTTAGCACGATGTTGGTTCTCTAAGCATTGGAGTTCTCATTACATACAGTAGCCACTCTGTTCTAAAATGTACCTTTTGCAACCGCTGTGAACATGCATATGCCAAGTAAAGGTCAATGATGATTTCTGTTATTATTTCTACTTCAATTAAGTTGAGTCTTTTTGGATGCATTTCTTATCTGAATCAATACTCATATTCAAGCTTTTACTTGCCTTGTAGTAATTGAAAAAATTGATTTTTACTAACATCTTTTCATAACATTTACAAATCCACCAAACGTGTGCAGTTTTTTTTGTTGATTTTGCTCAATAATTGGTGATGCCTATCTTTTCGGAATAGTGTTTTTTCCCTTTAGGAATATAATGCCAAGCTTTCTGATTTTGGACTCGTCGAAGATGCTCCTGAAGGTGACAAGACTTATGTTTCAACACATGTAATGGGAACATATGGGTATGTAGCCACCAAGTATGTTAATAGCATAATGTTATGATAGGTGAGATTTCTAGCTAAAGTTGCATCGAGATGTTGTCTAAATGTCTAGGGGAGTTTGGATTCAATGTTGTTTAATGTAGGTCAGGAGTGCTTGAGTTACTTGCATCTGATGTTGCAGTTCTTTAATCGGTTCGGTAATTCGATGTTGAAGTCAGATCTACAAAGAGATGCTAAAGTAGCCTCCAACTCTTATAGTCTTATTTTAGGAGATTATGTCACGTTGGTCTAATGTTGCTGCCATTAGAGAGTTATCTCTATAAACATAATTAAATAGCAAGGGATATAGGCTAGTTGTGGGCTGAAACTGTGATTTGCGAAACCGTTGCATTGTCAGGTTTGAAATCAAAGATACTCAATGATGGTAGTATTTGATCGAGATTTGTAAGCGTCTAGAGATGTTGTCTTCTTTCAGAACTGATACTACTACCTTGGTAGGTGATAATGGATCCTTGTATGCCGTATCTATTGTGTTTTCCAGAAACTAAGATGGTATGTTGTCACTTCTCATTTGGTTATGTGCCAGATGTTTGCTATTGAGATCTGGCTATGCCTCATCTGTTACTTAGAGTGCGATAATTCTGAACTGAAGATGATGCTTGTGATTGTTGTAACTAAATTATCGTCTGTGTGATGATGTTGCGCTTGTTCACTTCATTGGGATTCATCTGTTGATGGTATTGTTCGTGTCTGTGTCTCTGAGTGTATGGTAATGTGTTTTGTTTGTTATATAGGTACACAAAACATTCCTTTGCATAATTACATAACTCTTTTGTTGATTTGCACCTTAATTATTCCCCTTACTTTGCTATATAGGTATATAAAACATTCCTTTGCTATATGGAAAATTGCTAGATGGAAAATTGCTAGCTAAAGTTGCTAATAAAAGGTATGTTTTTATGCATTTGAATGTGTACGCTATTATAAAGTATTTTCGGTTATATATGATACAAATCCGATCTTGTTTCGATCGTGTAAATGTATATTGAATTAGGGTGTGCGGAGAAGCACTAATCGCATAAAGGAGGTGCTGTCAAAATTTCATGAAATCCAATAAGTTTATAAAAATCAACGAATTTATAAGAACTAACTAAGTTAACTAAGTTTTATAAAAATTAAATAATTTTCTAAAAAATAACTAAGTTTTATAAAATTAAATTAATTTCTAAATATTAATAAAATTTTATAAAATTTAAATAAATTTATGAAAATTAACTAAGTATAAAAATTTAACTAAGATAACTAAGTTATATAAAAAATAATTAAAATTAATTTTTTTACTTAATTTATAAAAATTAACTAATTTTTATGAAAGTTAACTACGTTATCAAGTTTTACACAAATTTAACTAGATTAACTAAAAGCTAATATAAATTATATAAATCTTATAAAATTTAACTAAGTTATATAAAAATTAACTAAAATTATTTAACTAATTTATAAACTAAGTCTTATAAATATTTAACTAAGTTAATTAAGTGAGTTTTATAAAAATTAATTAAAGGATATAAAAACTAATTATAGGACATAAAAATTAACTAAGTTATATAAAAATTTAATTAAGTTAATTGAGTTTTATAAAAATCAAAAAAATTTAATTTTTTTAATTAAATTAACTATAGTTTATGAAAATTAATTTATTTTTATAAAAATCATGTTCTCTATTTTGAAATCTTTATTAAATTGTTATAAAAATTGACTAAGTTTTATAAAAATTATCTAATTTTTATAAAAATTAACTAAGTTAACTAAGTTTTATAAAAATTAATTAAGTTTATAAAAATTAACTAAATTTAAAAGAAGAAGAATATAATATAATAATAGTAGTAGTAATAAAATAATAGTATAATAATAATAATAATAAATCAACTAAGTTTAAAATAAGTAACTAAGTTAATTAAGTTTTATGATAATTAAATAAGCTCACTGTTTTTTTAAAATTAAATAATTTTATAAAACTCAATTAAGTATTATAAAAATTATTTTTATAAAAATCATGTTCTCTATTTTGTAATCTTTGTTAAATTGTTATAAAATTTGATTAAATTTTATGAAAATTATCTACTTTTTATAAAAATTAACAAAGTTAGCTAAGTTTTATAAAAATTAATTACATTTATAAGAATTAACTAAATTTAGAAGAATAATAATAATATAACATAATAATAGTAGTAATAAAATAATATAATAATGTTAATAATATAATAATGATAATAATAACAATAACAACAACAGCAAATTAACTAAGTTTAAAATAAGTAACTAAGTTGATTATATTTTATAATACTTAAACAAACCAACTGTTTTTTTAAATTAAATAACTTTATAAAATTTAATTAAGTTTTATAAAAATTAATAAGTTTACAACAATATGGATGTAATTGTTGAATAAATTATTTTAAACAAAATTTACATCCATTTTAGGAAATTCCATATGTCATTGATATCATTTTCATATGATTATATAATTTAACTGAATTTTATAAAATTAACTAAAGCTTATATAAATCAATTTAATTTTATAAAAATTAAACAAGTATCAAGTTTCATATAAATTAATTAAGTTCCATATAAATTAATTAAATTTATATAATCAAGTTTCACACACACACACACACACACATGTATGTATGTATAGAATTGTTGAATTTCTTTTTCATAGGTAATTACCCATCTATGGTGCATACAAATGGCAACATGTTGCGGTATATTAGCGATTTGAAGTTCTTTTGAAGTAATTTTTTGTGGTTTGCATATTTAATCGTCATGTGTAGTACAATCTTTTATCACTTGTATTATTTACACTTTTAATGTAATGTTCATTAAATATTACAACATATTATGCATTATTCTATGTGAATGTTGATTGGTTAGTTATTTTTCGTTTAATGTGATCTATAGGATTGTGTGAAATGATAGACCGTGTTTATGTATTCGATTATAGTGTGATAATGGATATGTACGTACTACAAAAATGATATTTAAAACACCGTTAAAGGATTTGATAGAATTTTTAAAACCCTGTTAAATCTTATAATAGCGTTTTTAGAACACTAGTAAAGCCTATAATAGCATTTACAGAATGCTATTACAGTTAAGAGTAACTTTTTATGCCCGTTGTACACCAACATGTCATTACAATAAAGGGTTTTTAAGAATGCCATTAATAAGAGTTTTTGTAGAATTTTGAAAACGCTTTAAAAGATTCGTTTTTTATAGCGTTTCTTATGTTGCAATAAAAGGTCATTGGTCTATTACAACTTGTTGATTTACAACGTTTATAAAAACATTATAAAATATTTTTAAAGCGTTTTTTAGAAGCTATTAAAGGGCCCTTTTGTTGTAGTGCTAGAAACTATAAATATGACGAGTAGTAAAATAAATGGGTAAAGAAAATCCAGAATGTTTTACTTGTATGCATATCATCGTAATTTTATAAACTGCTTTGTTTTTAACCATTGTGGATGTAGGAGCATAGTATATGGTTATGAAATGTTTTGATAAGATATCAGTGAAGGGAAACCGTTCCGCTATGCGGCCTGGTCTCACTAGATGTCTAAATGGTTCGAGATGGTAGGTTATTATGCATACCAGGCTTTATGTCCGACCCAAAGTTTATGTTTTTCCCTTTAAACTCTCCTGTGATAAAAATTAATCTGAGTAAGGCTGAGGGTGAGGTTTTTCAAGTTCTCCTTAGACTAATAAACTTTTGGAGATGAGCAAGATGCTATTTAGATAATAAGAGCTCTTTTTCTTTTGATTCTGTTGTAAAGGCAAAGTTGTATAATTGCCTATATATACATACTCTGATTATCCAAGAGGACATCTTCATATGTCACTCTTAGCGTATGTTGTAATAATTATGTTTTTTTGAACGTGGTTGCGTATGTTGGGATTATGTAATGAATCTGAAATGATTTTTGAAATGGATCGAGAATTTTTTTTTTAAATTGTTTTAAAATTTCTTTATATCCATGTGCTTATGTTGTATCAATGAATCTAAAATTAATGTATTTAGTCGCCAAGGATTAATAACAATGGATGACTACAACATCCACAACCGTTAGTTTTGGGCCTCCAAGTAGGGGATGTTACAGGGTTACTTTCGTTTATGTTCACTTTGACCTAGAAATTATACTTAAAGTTAAACCCAGTGATTTTGAAAGATATACATTCATAAGGTTTCAAAGCTATTCTTTTGTAAATTCTACTTGAACTAAGGGGTTTTGAAAGGTAAGCTTTAATACTTTTAAATGGAATACTGGTTTCGAACGGAAGGTTTTGATGCTTTCGAAATGAATGTTTTGAGTGTTTCGAAAGGCATATATTTAAGTGTTTTGAAAGAAGTTTTGAATACTTTTGAAAAGTATGTTTCAGTGATTTCGAAAGAGAAGGTCTAAGGTTTCGAAAGGCTTAGTTTACAAAACAAAGAACCCAATATCAATTTTAAAGATAAACCCATGGCAATATGAAAAAGTTTTTGAAATGGCATTTAACTTTGGAGTTTTTGGAAGATACTTTCCTTGCTAAAGATAATTGGTTAAAAGTATTAACCATGTTTTATTTGGAAAATGATTATAAGGAAGTTAAACTATAAATGTTTATACTATTATGTTATGACCAGTTATCATGTGTGTTTCTTTTGTAAATATATTCACTTTATAATGATCCCATACTGCATTTTGGGGTATTAAAGGTAGAATAACCAGCTAGGTTGATCCGGTAGTGAATATAAATTAAGCTAACTCCTATATGACTAGAGTTGCACCCAGGAGGTCAAGTAAACCAGAACATAGGATTCCTAGAGACTGATAAAAAATTTGCTTGTTTAGACAGGTTCATAGTAAACCCATGAAAACTATGTATGGAAAAAAGTTATTGACAGGGGCTAATAGGTTCTTAGTGATCTCATGAAAATATATCCGGATTAAGTTATTGATAGGTTCATAGTAAACCCATGAAAACTATGACATGTAGGAAGTTATTAGAGAGCCCAATAGGTTCATAGTGAACCCATGGAAACTATAATTGGATGAAGTTGTTGGTAAATACCAATAGGTTCTTAGTGAATCCATGAAAACTATGAAACCGGGCAGATAGGCCATAAGCTTTGAACATGTTATTAGTCAGCCAATGAAAACTAATAGGTTAACAGTGACCCTCGAAATTATGACTAAGACAGATAGTCAAATGAACGGGGATGGGGAATCCAAAATATTTTTCACGTTTGCATATCATTATGATATATTTTATTATGTTATGTCTTAACCATTATGGATATAGACGCACAATATGTAGTTATTATAATTTTTTTTAAGATACTAGTCAGCGAAAAACCCGTTCTGCTAAGCGACATGTCTCACTGGATATTTATATGGTTTGAGATGGTAGGTTATTATTCACACCAGGCTTTTTATCTGACTCGAAGTTTATGTTTTCCCCTTAAACACTCGGGTGCTCAATTAATTTTTAGTAGTTTTAGAGTTAAGGTTTTCAGGTTATCCTTTAGACGAATAAGCTTTCGAAGATGTGTAGGAGGCAAGCTAGCTATTAGGATTTCTTTTTTGTCTAATTCCGGTGTGTTTTGGTTGTAATGGAAAAGTGGTTTATTTGTCTATATTTTGACTCTGATCAACCAAAAAGGTATCTTCATATATTGCACTTGGCATATTTCTTAATAATTATATTTTCTCTAAACGTGTTTCATGCATTGGGATTATGTAATGAATTTGAAATATAATTTGAAGCGGAATGAGAAATTTGTTTTAAGTTGAGTTTAAATTTTTTTCATATCCATGTGTTTATGTTATATCAATGTATCTAACATTACTGCATTTGGTCATCGAAAATTAATAATTATGGATGACTGCATCATCTATGGCCATTAGTTTTAGGCCTCCAAATAGGGGATGTTATAAGTTGGTATCATAGCATAGATTCATGTAAACTTAAAAAGAAATTTAAACCTAAAGACTTTTCGAAACGTAATCCAATGAACAAGAAAATAAGATCGGGGTTTGGGTTAACCTATAGTAATGTACTTGTATTTGTTATGTTTATACATCCATAAGTATGCACTTCCCTCTCTTTTAGACCGTTCTTTTGTATCTCACTAAGGCTTATATGCATATTTGAGAGAAAGGAAGATATAGAGGTAGGAAACGAAAGAGGAAATCTATGTGGAGGAAGTACCATAGCCAATGAGAATGCTCAACCAAATAGGAGAAACCGGTGTTGATAGACAAATGCTAATCCAAATGCAAATTCCAACCTTGGTGCTAGAAATCCGCCAGTAGATACGGGGATGATGTATCAGTTCTTTGTCAGTCTGGTGCATGCTGGAGCGCTGCTCGAGTAGCTGGGATTGTTGGAGGAGCTAATCCTGTGGTCCCAGTTGGCAACAACTGTGCTAAACTGAGTAGGGATTGTACCGGTTTTAGTGGGAAGCCGTTTTTAGGAATAGAGGATGCTATAGAAGTAGATAATTGGCATTTGCATTGTGAAAGGATCTTTGTTGACTAGGGATTAGAAGATGAGCAAAAGAGGAGACTTGCCTCTAGACAGTTGTAGGGAGCAGCGCTTCATTGGTGGAATAATGTTACCGTTGGAATTCCCGAGGAAGAATTGACTTGGGTGGAATTTCGAAGGAGATCTAAAGAGAGGTTTTTCTGAAATTTCCAAGTAGGTATTGCTGAGAACGTTCATGGATTTAGTGCAGGGTGAGATGTCGGTGATTGAGTATGCAATGAAGTTTGATGAGTTGTCCAAATACGGACATGCTACCACTGAAACATTCATCAAAAGACATGAGAAGTTTATTTGAGGGTTAAGACCCAAGATTGCTAGGGAAATAATGCCACATCTCTATGATCCAAGCACTGTTGTTGTGGAGATGGCAATCCGAAATGAAGAAATTCTTTCTACTTAAGGGAAGGAGAAACAGGTTGGAACCCAAGGTTTTCAGGGTAAGAAGAGGAATTCTTTAAGAAGAAAGGAAACCAGAAGGGAGGAGCTGCCAAGAAGGCGAAGGCTAATCTAGTTTGTTTTAAGTGTGATAAGAAGGGACATTATGCTCATCAATTTCGAACTGAAAAAGGGAAGAAGGCTACAGACAAGAAAGTAGTGAAGTGCTTTAACTGTGGCCAGATTGGGATTACAAGAATCAGTGTCCAGAACCGGTCAGAGTGGACAAGAAAAATGTCTTTGTTGTTGTATCATCATCTACTAGGCCAACACTAATGAGTAAGGAGAGACTGTGATGGAAGGTATGCTTTGGATTCAAAGTATACCAGGTAGGGTACCATTTGATACCGGTGCATCACATTCATTTATATCTCAGTGTTTGGTTGATAGATATGTTAAGAATCCTCACACCTTGTTACGTCCTTAAGGGTTTCGAATTAGATAGGAGGGTATGCAATTCTAGGGATGAGATGTGACCAGTTAGAACTTGATTTGTTAGGTCATAAGTTTGCATGCAGTTTGTATGTTTTTGATTTCGTAGGCATCGGGATCATTTTGGGTATGAATTGGTTAGATAAATATAATGCTAGGATATTTTGCCAAGATAGAGAAATATTACCGAGACACTCTAATAGTCATAACCAAATTATATTCTCAGTGAAGAATTCAGATAAGAGTGCTTGTGCTTTGTTGAGTGCTATGGAAGTAGTAGAAGAGTTGAGTCAGTTTCGGGTAGCAAGAGAGTTTGCAGATGTTTTTGAGCCGGTTACAGGATTACCACCTGTAATGACCCGTAGATTTTATGGATTTAATTTGGTTGCATTAATAAGTTGTAATTAAATTTAGAAGAAAAATAAATTAAAAACCTACTTATAGTAATTCGAAGTTAATTCAAATGATTTTAAGTGGTGAAAAGAATTTTACCTATATATGGGTTGAATATGAGGAATGTGAGGAAAATATTAAACTAATATAATGTAATAAACATTGTTAACAGTAAATGGAATATGATAATAAGAACAATTGCAAGTTTGTATTTATGGGCGAAATAATATTGATAGGTAATAATTGTTGTAGAGAATAAATTACAAATGTTATAAATTGTATAATGGTGACAGATATTGTTCGTTACCAATGCATTTAATTTATAGCGATTAAATGTAATTAATCATTGCCTTTTTGTAAGTTAAGAAGTAACTGAAAATTTTGAAGGAAAAATCAATAGAAAGGTTAACTATATGCATAAGATGGAAAGTTGAATAGAATTCTAATAAATGATAATAATAGAAAACGTATACAATCAATGTAGGTAATTTGAAATTACAATGTTGTTGAAATGATTAACGTTTCTTGTGATAACTAATAAATAACGAAAGGAGTAAGCGTATTTATTTAGGGTATTAGTTACTATTGGGTAGAGATTTAAGTAACAACGTTTAATGCAATGTTAGTAATGCCAATATAAGTCAATAATAAGGAATTGGGAATCATATCTATGAAATGATAACGAGAATACAAGGTGATAAATGCCAATTAAGGGTAATAATTAATAAACTTAATGAAATCCCAATTTTGTATAAAATAATTTAAAAGTCAGGTTTGGCTACAATTTGAACATAAGTAAATTGAATTTGTAGTATGAAAATATATGCAAAAATTGATTTTTGTAATAAAAGATTTTGTATGTGACAAAAAGGTAACGGTAATGTTTATGGTAGGTTGCCTATTCATTTATTTAGATTTTTAGTTGGAATTGGAAATAAGTTTGTAATAAATGTAAATAAATGATACATTTATGTGAAATGTAACCAATGTAAATTTTATTTATAATATAGCAAAGGGTGAATTTAAGAAGTGAAACTGCAGAATTTGAAGCTAAGTAATAATAGACATAGTAAAGATGGCAATCCAATCAAATACTTAGGAATAAAATTTATTGGAAGGTAACCTAATTTATAAATAAATGGTAAGTATTTAAGATATAATTCTATATTAATTGAAACTGATTGTAGATTTAGTGTAGTAATGTTAAGGCTAACTAAATTTGCTTTATAGATGGAATTTTAATCAAGGTGGATAGGTAACGAACTTAAAAATATAATTAAGAACTAATAGGTGGCAAATTAATATAGTTTGTATTATGTAAGTAAACTTCGGTAAATCAAATTCTACCAATCCAAAGCTAACGTTTTGTTAATATAGATTTAAGTATAGAGAGCAATATTTATTAATTTAATTGAAGTATTGCAAAATAAATGAGAATTTAACATCTAAATATTACGTTAATAGGAAGTAATTGTTCTACTTATCATTACATTCATTTAGCCCATTTTGAAACTTAATCAACTGAAATTAATAGGAGAGAGAATACTAATTGTAATAGGTGCAAATAAAAGCAGCTTATGTTTTGTGAAATATAAGAAAAGTTTTGATTCAAAAAAAAAAAAAAAAACAATTTACATCAATAAAATGAATGTTTCATCTATGAATGTAGGTTTAATTTAATTTAAATAAAAATATAGAAAGATTGATTTTTAAAGAAAGAAATATATGTTTATTTGAACTGTGTTTAGCTTACAAACTAATTACAAGAATAGGAAAATAATCTCTTTATTACTCTTATGTATAAATAATTTTTCTATTTTTTTTATGCAATTTAGTTGTCTGTTTTAAAATTTAATTTTGTGTGATTGCAATTAATGTAGTTCAAATATTTCAATTAAAAGAAAAGAAAACGATGATTGCAATTAATAGATTTAATAAAAAAAAACGCGCGGTTTATGGTAAACAAAAAGGGTGTTTTAATGGTAATTAGAGATCATTTTGGGAAAAACAAATCAAATGTTTTCATTTTTAAGGTAATTATAAAAAAATTATTATGCATAGACAAAAACCCGAATGCGTAGAAATTCGAATATTACTTGAGTTAATGAAGTTAATTTTGGTGTGTTTAGGGTTAACAAAATTCATTAAGTAAACAATTGTTTTGAAATTTGAATCCTAAAAGTATGTTTACAATATAGAGTTAGTCCATTCATTCCCTTTCTAATAAATAATTACCTCTTTTTAATACCTTATACTTTTAAAAAGGTTGTTCATATTTACTATATTTGAAAACCAAGTTTGTTCATATTTACTTTATTTCTTTCCATTCATTTTCCAACTTCATTTTCTGAAACGTCATTTCATTTATTTCTAATTAATAGCGGTCACTCTTTCCAAATCTCTTTGATCATAAACCTAACTCTAACCTTATAAATAAGATATGACGCAAATGAAACCACAGCCTCCATTATAATCTTCTTCTTTTTTTCCTTTTTTTTCCTTCAAATCTCCTTATTATCTCCGATTTTAATTTTTCCTTCCTCTTCAAATATACTTCTTTTTCAAATTTTCTTCTATTTCAAACCTTCTTCGTTCTTTTCAAATCTAGATTTTCTCTTCCATTTTCAGTTTTTATTTTAATCATTTTCTTTTTCAATTCTTCTTTTTCAAATCTTTTTTTTTTCCAAACCTTTTAAAAATGCATACATTCATATAATAAGGAGGAAAATTAAAGTAAATCGAAATAAAAGAAAAATTACGGAACAAAGTTAGCAATCAAGAAGAAGCATACGCGTTTTTCACGAGGGAAGAGTGCATGTGGCACGGTATTTTATTTTTGTTTAATTTATTTTTGTTAATTTTGATTTCAATTAGTTCTAATAATCATAACTCGTACATACGGACTCCGTTTCACGCAATTTTTTTTTGTTAGGATCGAAATTAAATTCCAGATCTTTTGACACTGGTTTGGACAGATTTGGAGATAGTCGAATTTTTGGGTTTAAATCGGATTTGAATTCGATTTAAATTCAAAAGGTGAGTGTTTTAACCCACTCACAACTACTAGAAGCTTTTATGTTTGTTAAATAAATTTTAGAAATGAATAGAATTTATTTATGAGTATTTGGCATGCTTATTTCATTCATATCTGCTGAATTGCATTTATTGAATTTAACTGTTAATTTAATTTATTTATTGCGTATTAATTGACAGTTAGAATTTGTGTTTGCATGAAACTGCTAGTTAACAGTTATATAATTTATTACTGAATATAAACTGTTAGATTTATGGTCGTTAAATTTAAATTGAATAAAATTGCCAGTTATTACCTGTTATATATTATCAAATATAATATTGTTATTGATTGATGATTGCGATTTGGATGATGGATGATGTTGGTGAATGGATGTTTATTGTATATCATTAAATTGCAAATTATCATGCATATTTCATTTCATTCGGGATTGTGGTTTGAAATGATATATAACCGCAAAATTTTATATCTTTTAAATTGCGGATTGAAATGATAAATATCCGTATCACTTGACCATAGGATAGAAAATTATATACAGGCACCGCGGTATATATATAACTATTTAAATGTGATTTCTATGGTTTGGATGGAATACGGTTTATAATAATCTTAAATTTTATATTGTATAAATATTTTTCTTCCATATATATATACATATGAAGTTGAAAATTTTGAAATTAAAAGGTGTATAAAAATATTTATTAAAAATGGAAGAAAATTAAGAAAATGGAGTTTAATAATTTATATCATATGTTTAAATGTTAAGTTTGGAAATTTTAAGATATGATATTTATAATTGGATTTTTCCCAAAATAAATTGAAATGAATATTCTAGTATAATTTGAATTGGGAAAAATATATATATTTTATTACTAGAAATTGAAGTCTTATTATTTATGGATTTTATATGAATATTCAAGACTAATTAATAGAACAATTGATTTGTTGAAAGAATAAAATCCAACTTTAGTTTGAAATATTGATACTCAAAATGGATATACGTATATATAAATAAATTGAAGTGGTTTTGGAACTTGAGAGAGATAATATAAATTTTGGTTTAGACTTTAATAAAGAAATGTATTTGTAAAGCCATGAGAACTATTTTCTTTACAAAGTAACATTTAAGTTAAACCTTTTAATTCATATACCGTTGAATATCCAAACCATTCAAGTTTTAAAAGTTATGGTTTTAAATTATGAATTTCGAAATATTATGCTTTGAAAGGATATTTGGCTTTCAGACGTTATAAATTTTAAAGCATTTGGATTTTTGAAAAGGTTTATATTTGGGATAAAGGATATCATATTGTTTTGGGTTTTAAAATGATATCATATTCATAATTTTAAAATGGAAATGTTTATTCTGATTTTTAAAGTATAACCTATTTTTAAATGACCGCGGTGTTATAATAACGATGGGTTGGCAAAGAGACCGGGATCGGATATGGACATACTCTCTGTCGATACCGAAAACCACTTTGACTAACCGTGTACGCGGTGGAGATTCTAGAATGAAGTAGGTGGTGGCGACGTTTCCTGTAAGGTAAATACGTGGACCCGACTCCCGTGAGTTGGCATAAGGTGGCTAAAACAGGAGCGATTCTCAGGCCAATGAGGTCATTCCTCTGATCGGACCCTCCTCTTCGATATTATACTTTGATTTTGGATTGACTCAGTGGCCACTTCTATATTTTGATTTTGGGGAGTTAGTCCGAGGTGGGCGGTAACTGCGGCTACGCGTTTCCACCAGCCTGGATAGCAATTGGTATATCTACCCTGGCATTGCCTAGTTGTGCCGTGTCACCTACCATACCGAGCCTTTACTACGAGTTTCTATTTGTGTCGTACCTATGGAGTATCCTCTGGCAGCTTCCCGATCTGGAGGTATTACGGTACTGTATAGACTATTGGTATTATTTGTGTTAAGGGCTATATGGCTAACCCCTTAACGCTATTAAAAAGTAAGTTTATTTTATAAATAGACACTATTATAATAGCGCAATATACTACATAGTAAATAGTTTAACGGATCCTTAGGAGATGTAAATCCCGAGCATCTCTTGAGTTACTGTACTCATATTTATTTCTGTTAATTTAACTCACATAAGATCTTTTAGTTCTGACTCGAGTGTTTTTGTCTTTCAAATTCGCTCGGGTCAGTCCGAGCGTTTCAGGATCGAAGACTTTAGCTTTGAAGGACGAAGACGAAGGAGTCGTATTATTACTATCTATAGTATTGCACCACACTCATACTGTTCCGCTGCATTGATTGTATTGGTAGGTGTAACTCTGATATTTATTGTATAAAGCAAATCAAGTGTTTGTAAACTGTTTTGAACTGTATATTTATTATTATATTTTATCCTTCCGCTGTGAGATTCTGTTTTGTTTTATTTCTTCTCTGTATTCTTATTTACCCCATAACAATCCGCCCTTGCGTATGTTTTGAATTGGCACGTGTGTCGGTTTAAAGTGTGCGAAAAGGCGGGATGTTACAGTTGGTATCAGAGCTTTGGTTTAGCGACAAACCTTGGCTTTGTGGGGTTTGACTCTTTGTTAATAGGGTAGAAATATCCTATGGGAGTCGCTGAGTGTATATATATGAGAGAGCGTATTTGTTAGTGTTATAAAAAGATTTTGATATTGTGTTAATCTGTTCCGTTTTGTATTTATAAATTCTGGTTGGTGCATGGGACGCTATGACATCAATAGGGATTTCTAAACACTTAATAGGACAGACCGACATAATATTGTTTTAATATAGGTGAAATAACTTTGCCTATTATATTTTCTATATATAAAATAAAATTTTCAAATGATATCTATATTTGGTTGCAATAGATTGGTTGTTAGGAATAAAATTTATAAATAATAGGAAAAATAAGATTGAAATTAGAATCAATGAAATTTGGAAATTTTAGAACTTCAGTCCGGGATTTTTGAAAATTTTCTTTCAAAGGATTTATGAAATATAATAATTTTGTTTATAAGTATTTTCTTATATAAATATTTAGTATAATTCGGAAGAATGGTTTTAAAGAAGATTTTGGAGAAAATAATTTTTGTACTTTCCTCTCTGTCGCTGGAAAATAATTTCGGTGATGGCGGCCGCATCATCGACTTTCATTTTCGAGTTTTCGAAGGTGAGAGGCTACTGTAGTGAATTCTACTGCAGATTTGTTTTGGAAATAACTAAAGGTTTAATTGTTTTAATTATAATTAGAGGTATATAAGTTATAAAGGTATATTTATCTATTGAAATTTAACCCAGTATTTACTTCTAAAATTTCCATTAATTAATTGTTTCATTTATGGTAGTGAAACAGAATTTAATTAAGAATTGAAACCTAAATAGAATAAGAGACTTTAATGCTAAGTTATAAAGGAAGTTAAAATTTTAACTTATAAGAAAAGGTAAAGATTTATTGAACAATGAACATAATTAAAGGATGAGATAAAACTTGTATAATCTCTTTTGCATTTTCTTTAACATATATAACTTACCAAATATTAAAAGTTGAAATGTTAAATAAGTGATTGGAATAGAATATTATACAAGTAGAAATTTTGGAAATAATGAAGTATTCAATGAATTGCTATTATAAATAAGAATTTAATGGTATAAACTTAAGTTATAATTGAAATTTTACCAAAATTAAAGGTAAGTATTATAAATAGGTGATTTTAAACTTAAGTGAATAAAATGAAATTCTTTAATAAATAAGGATTGATGTGTAGGGTTATTAACTTAAGTATGAATTAAATACTACTAGCTAAATATAATGGAAAGTAGGTAATATAAATAAATGACTGCAAACCCTAGTTAAAGAATTTGTAAATTCCTTTACTTATAAGAATGGATATTTTAGGGTTAAGAATTTAAGGGAATTAAAAAGGGTTACTATAAATAAGTGATAGAATTGTAATTTATAAAACAAATATATATTAATTAAAGGAATTGAGAAGAAACTTGTAAATTTTCACTTACATTCTTAAAACATACATAACTTACCATATAATAAAAGTTGCAATGTTAGTAAGAAAATGTAAGGGGAAATCTTACAAGTGAAGCTTGAGGTAATAAAGGTATTCAATAAATTTGTTGTTATTAATGAGAATTAATTGTATAAACTTAAGTTAAATTGGAAATTTTACTATATAAGTAAAGGTAAGTAGTATAAATAGATGATATAAACTTTAGTCAATAAATTGGAATGCAAATATAATGAATTTTGTAATAAATGGAAAACAAAAATTGTAAGAAATAAAGAAATCCCTCCATAAATGAAAGAAAGAAAATCAAACCACTGAAGCATGAAATAAATGTATAATAAGTTAATTTGGTTGTTGGTTTGAATTGTATCGTTTGATTTATGATTGTGGGGTAAGGAACTTGAAGTTGTTGGATGAATAAATAATCTATCTTTGTTCCATCTAAGACTGTTGAGTAAAGGATGCACTTGATAGTTAATTTCATTTCATACAAATTTCAAGTTTGAACCCAAACAACTATTTGTTTGATGGATTAAATGATTGCTTTGTGTGTGTATGTATGTTGTTTGTAAGTTTGATGGTTGTTGAATTGTTTGATTGATTAATGATTGAATCCACTTGAATAGTTCACTTTAAAATAAATATTTAACCTTTTAGATTTTATAAGTGAAATGCAGGCTATGGAAGCCACTGCTACTGCTCTGGTTCCCTAATAATAAGCGTATTGCCCGACAAATAGGTACGTTTTCGGATTACGTTTAAAGCGCTATTTTATAATTTTGCCCGTGTTGGGATAATATTTTGATAATATATGTAATATATTTGTATATTTTGATATTATATTTTCTCCATCTCTCCGTACAAAGGAGACTCTGCCAAAAATTTTCGTAAATTTTGGACTTAGAATTTTGTTGAATATTTTCCAAACTTTAATGATTTAAGTATAAAAGGTTATAATGACTATAAAACGGGCATATCTAATTTAAGGAAATTAATTTAGTAAATTATTGTTTATAAGTTAATATTTGAAATAAGATGTAATGTTTTATTCTTCCTTCTCCCTTCTTTTTCCTTTTCGGGGACGAAAAGTTTTGAGTGGGGGAGAGTGTAATGACCCGTAGATTTTATGGATTTAATTTGGTTGAATTAATAAGTTGTAATTAAATTTAGAAGAAAAATAAATTAAAAACCTACTTATAGTAATTCGAAGTTAATTCAAATGATTTTAAGTGGTGAAAAGAATTTTACCTATATATGGGTTGCATATGAGGAATGTGAGGAAAATATTAAACTAATATAATGTAATAAACATTGTTAACAGTAAATGGAATATGATAATAAGAACAATTGCAAGTTTGTATTTATGGGCGAAATAATATTGATAGGTAATAATTGTTGTAGAGAATAAATTACAAATGTTATAAATTGTATAATGGTGACAGATATTGTTCGTTACCAATGCATTTAATTTATAGCGATTAAATGTAATTAATCATTGCCTTTTTGTAAGTTAAGAAGTAACTGAAAATTTTGAAGGAAAAATCAATAGAAAGGTTAACTATATGCATAAGATGGAAAGTTGAATAGAATTCTAATAAATGATAATAATGGAAAACGTATACAATCAATGTAGGTAATTTGAAATTACAATGTTGTTGAAATGATTAACGTTTCTTGTGATAACTAATAAATAACGAAAGGAGTAAGCGTATTTATTTAGAGTATTAGTTACTATTGGGTAGAGATTTAAGTAACAACGTTTAATGCAATGTTAGTAATGCCAATTTAAGTCAATAATAAGGAATTGGGAATCATATCTATGAAATGATAACGAGAATACAAGGTGATAAATGCCAATTAAGGGTAATAATTAATAAACTTAATGAAATCCCAATTTTGTATAAAATAATTTAAAAGTCAGGTTTGGCTACAATTTGAACATAAGTAAATTGAATTTGTAGTATGAAAATATATGCAAAAATTGATTTTTGTAATAAAAGATTTTGTATGTGACAAAAAGGTAACGGTAATGTTTATGGTAGGTTGCCTATTCATTTATTTAGATTTTTAGTTGGAATTGGAAATAAGTTTGTAATAAATGTAAATAAATGATACATTTATGTGAAATGTAACCAATGTAAATTTTATTTATAATATAGCAAAGGGTGAATTTAAGAAGTGAAACTGCAGAATTTGAAGCTAAGTAATAATAGAATAGTAAAGATGGCAATCCAATCAAATACTTAGGAATAAAATTTATTGGAAGGTAACCTAATTTATAAATAAATGGTAAGTATTTAAGATATAATTCTATATTAATTGAAACTGATTGTAGATTTAGTGTAGTAATGTTAAGGCTAACTAAATTTGCTTTATAGATGGAATTTTAATCAAGGTGGATAGGTAACGAACTTAAAAATATAATTAAGAACTAATAGGTGGCAAATTAATATAGTTTGTATTATGTAAGTAAACTTCGGTAAATCACATTCTACCAATCCAAAGCTAACGTTTTGTTAATATAGATTTAAGTATAGAGAGCAATATTTATTAATTTAATTGAAGTATTGCAAAATAAATGAGAATTTAACATCTAAATATTACGTTAATAGGAAGTAATTGTTCTACTTATCATTACATTCATTTAGCCCATTTTGAAACTTAATCAACTGAAATTAATAGGAGAGAGAATACTAATTGTAATAGGTGCAAATAAAAGCAGCTTATGTTTTGTGAAATATAAGAAAAGTTTTGATTCAAAAAAAAAAAAAAAACATTTACATCAATAAAATGAATGTTTCATCTATGAATGTAGGTTTAATTTAATTTAAATAAAAATATAGAAAGATTGATTTTTAAAGAAAGAAATATATGTTTATTTGAACTGTGTTTAGCTTACAAACTAAGTACAAGAATAGGAAAATAATCTCTTTATTACTCTTATGTATAAATAATTTTTCTATTTTTTTTTATGCAATTTAGTTGTCTGTTTTAAAATTTAATTTTGTGTGATTGCAATTAATGTAGTTCAAATATTTCAATTAAAAGAAAAGAAAACGATGATTGCAATTAATAGATTTAATAAAAAAAAACGCGCGTTTTATGGTAAACAAAAAGGGTGTTTTAATGGTAATTAGAGATCATTTTGGGAAAAACAAATCAAATGTTTTCATTTTTAAGGTAATTATAAAAAAATTATTATGCATAGACAAAAACCCGAATGCGTAGAAATTCGAATATTACTTGAGTTAATGAAGTTAATTTTGGTGTGTTTAGGGTTAACAAAATTCATTAAGTAAACAATTGTTTTGAAATTTGAATCCTAAAAGTATGTTTACAGTATAGAGTTAGTCCATTCATTCCCTTTCTAATAAATAATTACCTCTTTTTAATACCTTCTACTTTTAAAAAGGTTGTTCATATTTACTATATTTCAAAACCAAGTTTGTCCATATTTACTTTATTTCTTTCCATTCATTTTCCAACTTCATTTTATGAAACGTCATTTCATTTATTTCTAATTAATAGCGGTCACTCTTTCCAAATCTCTTTGATCCTAAACCTAACTCTAACCTTATAAATAAGATATGACGCAAATGAAACCACAGCCTCCATTATAATCTTCTTCTTTTTTTCCTTTTTTTCCCTTCAAATCTCCTTATTATCTCCGATTTTAATTTTTCCTTCCTCTTCAAATATACTTCTTTTTCAAATTTTCTTCTATTTCAAACCTTCTTCGTTCTTTTCAAATCTAGATTTTCTCTTCCATTTTCAGTTTTTATTTTAATCATTTTCTTTTTCAATTCTTCTTTTTCAAATCTTTTTTTTTCCAAACCTTTTAAAAATGCATACATTCATATAATAAGGAGGAAAATTAAAGTAAATCGAAATAAAAGAAAAATTACGGAACAAAGTTAGCAATCAAGAAGAAGCATACGCGTTTTTCACGAGGGAAGAGTGCATGTGGCACGGTATTTTATTTTTGTTTAATTTATTTTTGTTAATTTTGATTTCAATTGTTCTAATAATCATAACTCGTACATACGGACTCCGTTTCACGCAATTTTTTTTTGTTAGGATCGAAATTAAATTCTAGATCTTTTGACACTGGTTTGGACAGATTTGGAGATAGTCGAATTTTTGGGTTTGAATCGGATTTGAATTCGATTTAAATTCAAAAGGTGTGTGTTTTAACCCACTCACAACTACTAGAAGCTTTAATGTTTGTTAAATAAATTTTAGAAATGAATAGAATTTATTTATGAGTATTTGGCATGCTTATTTCATTCATATCTGCTGAATTGCATTTATTGAATTTAACTGTTAATTTAATTTATTTATTGCGTATTAATTGACACTTAGAATTTGTGTTTGCATGAAACTGCTAGTTAACAGTTATATAATTTATTACTGAATATAAACTGTTAGATTTATGGTCGTTAAATTTAAATTGAATAAAATTGCCAGTTATTACCTGTTATATATTATCAAATATAATATTGTTATTGATTGATGATTGCGATTTGGATGATGGATGATGTTGGTGAATGGATGTTTATTGTATATCATTAAATTGCAAATTATCATGCATATTTCATTTCATTCGGGATTGTGGTTTGAAATGATATATAACCGCAAAATTTTATATCTTTTAAATTGCGGATTGAAATGATAAATATCCGTATCACTTGACCATAGGATAGAAAATTATATACAGGCACCGCGGTATATGTATAACTATTTAAATGTGATTTCTATGGTTTGGATGGAATACGGTTTATAATAATCTTAAATTTTATATTGTATAAATATTTTTCTTCCATATATATATATACATATGAAGTTGAAAATTTTGAAATTAAAAGGTGTATCAAAATATTTATTAAAAATGGAAGAAAATTAAGAAAATGGAGTTTAATAATTTATATCATATGTTTAAATGTTAAGTTTGGAAATTTTAAGATATGATATTTATAATTGGATTTTTCCCAAAATAAATTGAAATGAATATTCTAGTATAATTTGAATTGGGAAAAATATATATATTTTATTACTAGAAATTGAAGTCTTATTATTTATGGATTTTATATGAATATTCAAGACTAATTAATAGAACAATTGATTTGTTGAAAGAATAAAATCCAACTTTAGTTTGAAATATTGATACTCAAAATAGATATACGTATATATAAATAAATTGAAGTGGTTTTGGAACTTGAGAGAGATAATATAAATTTTGGTTTAGACTTTAATAAAGAAATGTATTTGTAAAGCCATGAGAACTATTTTCTTTACAAAGTAACATTTAAGTTAAACCTTTTAATTCATATACCGTTGAATATCCAAACCATTCAAGTTTTAAAAGTTATGGTTTTAAATTATGAATTTCGAAATATTATGCTTTGAAAGGATATTTAGCTTTCAGACGTTATAAATTTTAAAGCATTTGGATTTTTGAAAAGGTTTATATTTGGGATAAAGGATATCATATTGTTTTGGGTTTTAAAATGATATCGTATTCATAATTTTAAAATGGAAATGTTTATTCTGATTTTTAAAGTATAACCTATTTTTAAATGACCGCGGTGTTATAATAACGATGGGTTGGCAAAGAGACCGGGATCGGATATGGACATACTCTCTGTCGATACCGAAAACCACTTTGACTAACCGTGTACGCGGTGGAGATTCCAGAATGAAGTAGGTGGTGGCGACGTTTCCTGTAAGGTAAATACGTGGACCCGACTCCCGTGAGTTGGCATAAGGTGGCTAAAACAGGAGCGATTCTCAGGCCAATGAGGTCATTCCTCTGATCGGACCCTCCTCTTCGATATTATACTTTGATTTTGGATTGATTCAGTGGCCACTTCTATATTTTGATTTTGGGGAGTTAGTCCGAGGTGGGCGGTAACTGCGGCTACGCGTTTCCACCAGCCTCGATAGCAATTGGTATATCTACCCTGGCATTGCCTAGTTGTGCCGTGTCACCTACCATACCGAGCCTTTACTTCTATTTGTGTCGTACCTATGGAGTATCCTCTGGTAGCTTCCCGATCAGGAGGTATTACGGTACTGTATAGACTATTGGCATTATTTGTGTTAAGGGCTATATGGGTAACCCCTTAACGCTATTAAAAAGTAAGTTTATTTTATAAATAGACACTATTATAATAGCGCAATATACTACATAGTAAATAGTTTAACGGATCCTTAGGAGATGTAAATCCCGAGCATCTCTTGAGTTACTGTACTCATATTTATTTATGTTAATTTAACTCACATAAGATCTTTTAGTTCTGACTCTAGTGTTTTTGTCTTTCAAATTCGCTCGGGTCAGTCCGAGCGTTTCAGGATCGAAGACTTTAACTTTGAAGGACGAAGACGAAGGAGTCGTATTATTACTATCTATAGTATTGCACCACACTCATACTGTTCCGCTGCATTGATTGTATTGGTAGGTGTAACTCTGATATTTATTGTATAAAGCAAATCAAGTGTTTGTAAACTGTTTTGAACTGTATATTTATTATTATATTTTATCCTTCCGCTGTGAGATTCTGTTTTGTTTTATTTCTTCTCTGTATTCTTATTTACCCCATAACAATCCGCCCTTGCGTATGTTTTGAATTGGCACGTGTGTCGGTTTAAAGTGTGCGAAAAGGCGGGATGTTACACCACCGGAACGAGCCGTTGAGTTTTGGATAGATCTTATGCCACGAGCAGAATTTGTAAGTAGACCGCCTAGCAAGATGAAACCGACAGAGATGAAGGAATTGAAGGTGCAGCTGGTGGATTTAGAAGGGAATAATTTTATTAGACTAAGCAGTTCACCTTAGGGAGCGGCTGCGGTGTTCGTAAGGAAACCGGATGGGACGTTTCGATTATCATAAGTTGAATGAGAAGACGATCAAGAATAAGTATCCTTTGCTGAGAATCTATGATTTGTTTGATCAATTGTGTGGAGAAAGATTATTTTCCCTATTGGATTTGGCAAAAAGTTTCCATCAGTTAAGAGTGGCAGAGGACGATATTCCATTAATGGCATTATAAACTAGGTATAGTTCGTATGAATGGTTAGTAATGCTATTCAAGTTAACAAATACACAAGCTTTCTTCGTGGATTTGATGAATTGGATTTTCCAAGAGCACTTGGATAGGTTCATGTTGGTATCTATAGATGACGTCCTAATATACTCTAAGGATGAAAGAGGGCATGAAGCTAATCTTAGAATAGTGATTAAGACACTGAGGCAGCATCAGCAGAGGGCAAAGTTTTTCAAGTGTCATTTCTAGAAGAAAGAAGTTCAGTTTCTTGGTCAGGTGGTTTTAGAGAAGGGTTTGTCAGTTGATCCGTATAAAATTAAAGCTATTAACGGTTGGAAGAGACCAGAGATTGTGACAGAGATCAGAAATTTTCTTGGACTCACGGGCTATTAACGGAGATTCATTATAGATTTCTTGTAGATAGCTTCTCCTTTAACTAAGCTAACCAGAAAGGACATGAAGTTTATTTGGTCTGACAAATGTGAGGAAGCATTGCTTAAGTTAAAGCGTTTGTTGACCAACGTGCCTGTATTAATGGTTCCAGACAAAAATCAAGGCTTAGTGTATACCGATGGAAGTGGAACTAGATTAGGGGCTGTGTTGATGCAGAATGGTAAAGTTATTGCATACGCTTCCCGACGGCTTAAACTGCATGAAGTGAGATATCCTACTCATGATCTAAAGTTGGCGGCACTGATCTTCACACTGAAGATATAGAGACATTATCTCCTAGGAGAGAGATTTGAATTATACGCAGATCATAAATCCTTGAGGTATTTATTCTCTCAGAAGGAGTTGAATATGAGACAGCAGAGATTGCTACAGTTTTTAGCAGCATATGATTTTGGTATAGAGTATACACCTAGAAAAGAAAATAAGGTAGTGGATGCTCTTAGTAGAAAACATTAGAATATGGTGTTAGCCATGTTGGAGGAATGAAAAGATCTTGAGGTTTTGACTATTTGTAACGTGCAATTAAGATCGACTATTAGTTCTAGATAGAGCACTACCATGGTATCTTGCTTGGAATTTGACCACTATTAATCGAAAGGATTACTTCTAAGTAGAAAGAAGACCCATTATTAGCAGAGAATATTAGAAGGCTTGAGGTTGGGTTGGAGATCGATGATCTAAAGAATTTTAATCTTGACCAGAGATGATGGTCGAGAAAGAAGGGACGATTGTGTATTTTGAGTGTTGGAGACTTAAGGAAAGAAATTCTTAATAAATGTCATCGATCCAAATTTATGATTCATCCTGGGGGAAACAAGAGGTATCAAGATATGAAGAGGAGTTTCTACTGGGAAGGTATAAAGAAGGATGTTGGCTTATGGGTAAGGCAGTGTGTGAATTGTCAACAAGTGAAGGTCGAACATTAAAAGCCGAATGGATTTCTTCAACCTTTGAAGATACCAGTTCGGAAATGGGATTCAATATCCATGGATTTTATAGACAGGTTGCCAAGGTCGAGTCAAGGAAATGAAAGTATATGGGTCATAGTGGACAGGTTGACCAAGAGTGCCCATTTCATTCTAGTTAAGTCAACCAGGATGACACCTGTTTAGTTAAATCGTTTATGGAGAGCATATTAGAGTACATGGAGTTCCTAGTAGTATAGTGAGTAATAGAGATACTATGTGCAATAGTGATTTCTGGAAGAGTCTGCATGATGTGTTAGGTACCAAGCTTAAGATGAGTACTGGGTATCACCCTCAGATGGATTGGTAGACAGAAAGAGCCAATAAGGTGCTCGAGGATTTATTAAGATCTTGTATGTTAGACTTTGGTGGATATTGGGAAGGTCACTAACACTTAGTTGAGTTTTCCTATAATAATAGTTATCGGGCAATGTAGGAGTGGCGCCTTTTGAAGCTTTGTATGGAAGGCCATGCAAGTCACTAACATGTTGGTTAGAAACTGGAGATAGATTAGTCTTAGGAATGGATCTAGAAAGAGAGGCAACGGAGAAGATTGAATTAGTCCAAGGTAGGATGAAGGAAGCTCAATCAAGACATAAGAGTTACATAGATAAGAGGAGTAAAGATTAGAGTTCTCAATTGGAGATAGAGTTTTCATTAAAGTTGAAAGTGACTAAGTATCGTGCAATATGGAATATTAACTAAACTATTTACTTATGCGGAATATAAATATAAAAGTAAAATAATTAAAGTAAACGACACCAAAGATTTTTATACTGGTTCAAACTTCTCGTTCTACGTCCAGTCCCAGACTCCTTCTGGAATTTAACTATTAAACTCACTTGATCCGAAGGAATAGGTATTACACTGCCCGAGCAACCGAACAGAACTTTAACAGCCTAAGCAACATGATTGGACTTCAACCGCTTGAGCAATCAAACAGGACTTCCAATACAAATAGTAGTAATGTTTCTGACTAAGTATGCTCTTGAATAACACTGATAAGTTAATAATGTACACCCTTCTTATCATCTTCTCCTTTGTGGTATATCGTGTAATTTTTGAAGATGGGAAGTTTATTAAATCACTAATGAAGTTTTCTTGAATGTACAAGTGATTAGAACGAAGTATTGAATGTTTAGAGCGAGATAGTTTAGAATATAAGAATGAGAATTAGAATGAATATTAGTAATTAAAACAATAGAATTCATGGCTATTTATAGAGATTGAAGATTTGTAATCGTTCGTGAAAGATAGCATGAAGAGATATAGAAGCAACTCTTGAATCAAGAGTCGTTTCTGTTCATTGAATTGAAGTTTCTTTTCAAAATATAGCCGTTATGAAGATACATCCGTCTGAATGGAGCAATTCAGCCAGCAGAATCGATTTAAAATCGAAACAGTAAGAAAACAATGCAAAAATGATACAATTCAGCCGACTGAATTTGCAAGGTTGGCCGGTTGAATGTTCAAAGAAATTTTTGCACATGCACAACATTTGGCCGTCTGAATCAAGCTATTCAATTGGCTGAATTTTTTGTTTTCTGGCATATGAACAATTTTTTGAAAAACTTTACTAATCAACCTGTTATATGAGCATTCGTATACCATATTGGAGATATTTTAACATGAATTTACTACTAAACTCGGAAATTAAACTTAATACTTTGCTGGCTTCAATCAGGAATCTGATGTGCAAATTGTTAAACTATTTCTCGAGTAAAAACAATATTTTCTCCTGCAAGTTTGGTTAGCTCATATAATATTTACTTATATAGTTGTCACAATCAAAACATCAAAATTCTTGGTTCTAACATTCTCCCCTTTTTGATAATGACAACCATGTAAGTTTTTTAATATATAGAGTAATTTTCTCCCGCGGACTGGATACTCCCCTATCAATCTTATTCTCCCCTTTTTTCATCGACAAAAAGGAAAAAGAATTGATATGAGAAATAAAATAGACAAATAATTCAAATAGACATATAAACACATAGATACGACAAACAAATAAACATTTAACATAGATACTTCATAGAGGAAATGATACTAATGATTGAAGAAAATATCGCAAACCTAATATTAGTTATGGAGAAAATAAATTAGATTTTACTATATTTGCTAAAATCCACATTTCATTGTAAGAACATAATTCTATTTAAATGTATGGAACATCCTTTAAAATTCCAAAATTTATCCTTTTCCTTTTGTTTCTCCAAGTACATTGAAAATTTGAACATCACGTTTGTGGCTTCATTTCCATAAGTATTAGAAAATTTTGAATATATCTCCCCATTCATATGTGGTGTACCTGAAAAAAAGTGATATATGTTCTAGTACCCACTTCCTATGTTAGGTCCGAGGGTTAGGTCTTGGAAGTCATACCCATTTGGGTGTGGTCGAACCTTTATAAATATAATTTTCATTATTAACTACTACATCAAAATAATCATCAATGTATTTTTCTCCGTGTTTCCAACTAATAGGAACCAAAATGCTTAGATAATTTTAATTCATATTTCCCATCAATGATTTTGTACTTCTAGAGATATTATAAACATTATTGGTCATAGTAGTACTTGAAGTTCTATAGAAATTGGATTTAAACTTTAATCGAAATCTAATACTAGTACTAACATTTTTATAATACGTGAAAGCGTTTCTAGTGCAATTTCTACGATCAGTATTATTATATCCTAAATCACCTTCATCATGTAAAGGTCTAGAACTAGATAAAATCATGTTTAATCATTTTGACTTTATTAAATTTCATGAATTTATTTTTACCTTTTTCGAATTTAGTTTTAAAGTCACAATTGTTATTTTCAAAAGAAATTTTACTATTTTTCCAATTATTAATTTTCTCATTTAATTCAAAATTTTCGTTTTTTAACGTATATTTCTCATTTTTGAGAAGAAAATTTTGAGATTCTGAATTATCTAAGAGGATTGTAATAAATCATTTTGTCTTTTAAAATAAAAAATTTCTTTTACAAATTTTTCTTTCTCTTTTTCTAATAAAGGTGTTTTGTTCATCTAAAAATTCTTTAAGAGTTACAAAATTATTTTTAAAATACCAATTTGATTTTATAAATTTAATTTTCATTTTTCATTTTCTCATTTTCAATTTCGACAGATTTCATCTTTTCTAAAATAATAAAATTAAGCTATGAGATCTTATCGCTTATACTAACTAATTCATTATTATCACTTACTGAAATTTGTAAATCATAAAGTATCTTTTTGTTGTCCTCATTGGTGGCTTTGACAGGGATTTTGCTTGTTGTATTTCGATTTGATCTTTTTTTGGCCTTTATTCTATGATGTTGTAAAGATCGATAGAATGAAAGTGACAAAGGATTGTGCAACATAGAATATTAACTAAACAATTTACTTGTGTGAAATATAAATATAAAAGTATAATAATAAAGTAAATGACACTAGAGATTTTTATAATGGTTCGAACTTCCCGTTCTACGTCCAGTCCTAGACTCCTTCTGGAATTTAACTATCAACCCTCACTTAACCCAAAGGAAAAGGTATTTCACCGCCTGAGAAACCGAACAGGATTTCAACCGCCTAAGCAGTAGAATAGGACTTTAACCACCAGAGCAACCGAACATGACTTCCAATACAAATAGTAGAAATGTTGCTAACCGAGTATGCCCTTGAATAGCACTGATAAGTCAATAATGTACACCCTTCATATAATCTTCTCCTTTGTGGTATATTGTGTAATTTGTGAAGATAGGAAGTTTATTAAATCACTAATGAAGTTTGCTTGAATATACAAGTGATTAAAATGAAGCATTGAATGTTTAGAGAAAGATAGTTTATAAAATAAGAATGAGAATTAGAATGAATATTAGTAATGAAAACAATAGAATTCATGGCTATTTATAGAGATTGAAGAGTTGTAATCGTTCGTGAAAGATAGCTATGAAGAGATATAGAAGCAATTATTGAATCAAGAGTTTTTCTGTTCATTGAATTGAAGTATCTTTTCAAAATATAGTCATTATGAAGATTCGGCCATCTGAATAGAGAAATACAGCTAGTTGAATCGATTTAAAATTGAAATAGCAAGAAAATAGTGCAAAAATGATACAATTCAGCTGACTGAATTGCAAGGTCAGCCGTCTGAACGTTCAAATAAATTTGTGCACATGCACAACATTCAGCCATCTAAATCAGACTATTCAACTGGCTGAATTTTGTGTGCTCTTACATATGAAAAATGTTTTGAAATACTTTACTAATCAATCTATTGTGTGTGCATGCATATACCACTTTGGAGGGATTTTAACATGAATTTACTACTAGACTCAAACCTTAAACCTAACACTTTGCTGAAGCTTCAATCCGGAATTTGGTCCACAAATTGTTAGACTATTTCTTGGGTAAAAACAATATTTTCTCCTGCAAGTTTGGTTAGTTCATATAATATTTACTTATACATTTTTCATAATATAAACATCAAAATTCTAGGTTCTAACAAAAGTATCACCGATGAAGGGTGTAGTACGATTTGAAAAGTCATGGAAACTAGCAACGAGATATTTTGGACCGTTCCCAGTCATAGAAAGGATCGAAAAGCTCGCATACAGAGTAGAGTTGCCGATCAGTTTGGTAGGTATCCATAATGTATTTCATGTGTCTCATCTTCGTAAGTATGTGCATGATCCAGAGACTACTATTCCTCCGACCACGTTGGAAGATTTGATAGTAGAATTGAATTTGACTTTTGTTAGACAACCAATTCGGGTTATAGAGAGATTTGAGAAGAGATTAAGAAATAAGACAGTCAAGTTGGTGAAAGTTAAGTGGAGCAATTACGAGAAGGACTGTACTTAGAAGACAAAAGACAAAATTAGAGATACTTATCTTAATCTGCTGTAGGGGTATGTTCTATATTTGCATTATATATACTGTTTTTCTAGTCAGGTAGGCTATTATGGTAGTTAGGAGATGTTACAGATGATTGTTATTTTTAGTATTTTGTCCTTACTAGATTTTGAGGACGAAATTCTTTAAGGAGGGGAGCCTGTAACACCCCTAATTTTAAATAACATTATTCAAGGGATTTAATTAGATAAATTAAATAGAATATTGTGGAGACTGGAGTGATAAGGAGATTGAGATTTGAAAACTAAGTAGAGGCCATGCCATAACTAAATGAAATCATAAGAATGGGTTTATAAAATGGATTTATAAGTTAAGAGAATATGGCAAGGGTATTATGGGAATAGCCGAATACCATAACCCTATACTCCCTAAACCTTAAACTCATTCTCATTCACGTTCTCACAAACAAAAACAAAAATAAAAGAGATCAAGGCCGACCACAACCCTAGGAGAAAAGAGGATCAAAATCAACTAAAAGCCAAGGATTCAAGCAAGGAAGAATTAAGCAAGATCAAATCTCAAGTTCCATATCCAAACAAGGTGATTAATACTCTAAGCCATCTCATATATGTTTTAATGAACATCTTAAATTTGGGTTTAAAGTTCAAAATCGTTTGGACGATTTGAATGATGATATGCTTTTATTATATGCCATGTTTAATTTAAACAGGTATGTTTGAACAATGTCTGTTTCGATTTTAGGGTTAAAATCGTGTAAAATGGGTTTCGAATGCCATGAGGATTTGATATGCTATGTAAATCATTATTTTGGAGAAGGGTTTCAAAAGGGTTGATGTTACTTTTAAATAGATTTCGAATGGATTTTCGCTTGCCTTTGTTTTAAAGGTAGCTTTTGATTGAGTTGCCACATATTAAGTTTTAAGATGGAGCTTTTGAAAGGGTAGTTTCTTTTGAACCTAGTCGAAGCCTAGCTGTCGTCTTCAAACCTTTCGAATGGGTCAAAGGCCGCTTTTATTAATAGCCTTATAATAATGAGTTCGAAAAGCAAGCTTTTGTTTTATTAAAATTGAAGCCACTTCATGATGCTTTCGAAAGGGTTCCTATAGTCATTTACATTAAAGGTTTCGAAGACAAAGGTTTCGAAGACAATGGTTTCGAAAGGTGTTTCGAAGCTATCCTTTTTCCAATTATTTTACTTAAAGATCATTGATTTCGAAATGATGATTTTGAAGCCATCAGTTCATAAATTCTTTTACTTGGAGATTTATGTTTTCAAAGGGTTACTTTCGCTTATGTTCACTTTGACCCAGAAGTTATACTTAAGGTTAAACCCAATGATTTTGAAAGTCATACTTTCATATGGTTCCGAAGCTATGCTTCTGTAAATCCTACTTAGACTAAGGGATCTTGAAAGATAAGCTTTAATACTTTCAAAAGGAATAATGGTTTCAAAAAGAAGGTTTTGATGCTTTCGAAAGGGATGTTTTAAGTGTTTCGGAAGGCATATATTTAAGTGTTTTGAAAGAAGGCTTGAATACTTTCGAAAGGTATATTTCAATGTTTTGAAAGAGAGGGTCTAAGGTTTCGAAAGCCTTAGTTTTCAAAACAAAGAAACCAATCTCATTTTTAAAGATAAACCCATAGCGATATGAAAGGTTTTTTTAAATAGCATTTAACTTTGGAGTTTTTGGAAGAAGCTTTTCTTGCTAAAGATAATAGGTTAAAGGTATTAACCATGTTTCAATTGGAAAATGATTACAAGGAAGTTAAACTATGTTATGATCAGTTATCATGTGTGTTTCTTCTGTAACTATATTCACTTTTTAATAATCTCAAAATAGCATTTTGGAGTATTAAGGGAGAAATAACCAGTTAGGTTGACCTAGTAGTGAATATAAATTAAGCTAACTCCTATATAACTAGAGTTGTATCTAGAAGGTCAGGTAGACCAGGACATAGGGATGCCCAGAGACTGATCAAAAAGTTATTTGTTTAGACCGACTCATAGTAAATCCATGAAAATAATGTATAGCAAAAAGTTATTGGCAGGGGCCAATAGGTTCTTAGTGATCCCGTGAAAACTATATCCGAGTTAGATTATTGACAAAGATCAATAGATTCATAGTGAACCCATGGAGACTATAATTGGAGAAAGCTGTTGGTAGATACCAATAGTTTCTTAATGAACCCATAAAAGCTAAGAAACTGGGCATATAGTCTATAAGATTTGAACAGGTTATTAGTCAGCCCATTAAAACTGATAGGTTAATAGTGACCCTAGAAACTATAACCGGGACAAATAGTCAAATTAAGGGGGATGTGGAATCTAGAATATATTGCATGTTTGCATATCATCATGATATATTTTATTATGTTATGTCTTAACCATTGTGGATGCAGGTGCACAATATATGGTTATTATAAATTTGGTTAAGTTACTAGTAAGGGGAAAACCCATTCCACTAAGCGGCGTGGTCTCACTAGATATCTGTATGATTCGAGATGGTAGGTTATTATTCACACCAAGCTTTTTGTCTGACTCAAAGTTTATGTTTTCCCTTTAAACTCTCGGGTGTTCAATTAATTTTGAGTAGTTTAAGAGTTAAGGTTTTCAGGTTCTCCTTTAGGCGAATAAGCTTCCAAAGATTTGCAGGAGGCAAGATAGCTATTAGGAGTTCTTTTCTGTCCGATTCCATTGTGTTTTGGTTGTAACGGAATTTTTTTTATTTGCCTATATTTAGACTCCGATCAACCAAGGGGTATCTTCATATGTCGCTCTTGGCGTATTTTATAATAATTATATTTTCTCCAAATGTGGTTCATGCATTGGGATTATATAACGAATTTGAAGTATGATTTGAAGTGAAATGAAAATTTGTTTTAAGTTGAGGTTAAAAAAATTCTTATTCATTTGTTTTTGTTTATCAATGTATCTAACATTACCACATTTGGTCGTTGAGAATTAATAATTATGATTGACTACCACATTCATAGCCATCAGTTTAAGGCCTCCAAATGAGTGATGTTACATAGGCACTGGGCTGGGGTGTCACAGTTTAGTATTAGAGCCCTAGTTGGAATGATACGGCAACAGAGATATATTTTGGCTTTAGAGGAGTGAGACTTAGGATATTTTTACCCATTTTTATTCAACTCTCACAATGA
This sequence comes from Allium cepa, assembly GCA_030765085.1. Taxonomy (NCBI): domain Eukaryota; kingdom Viridiplantae; phylum Streptophyta; class Magnoliopsida; order Asparagales; family Amaryllidaceae; genus Allium; species Allium cepa. Next base: position 30,771,674 of record CM060938.1, on the reverse strand, counting down.
TATGCAAGTTATTAAATGATCGAAGGGGTTGATCTTCGGGTAGGATACATACATACATACATATATGCTTACATACATACATATGTATATATGTGTGTGTGATATCTAGCCTTTTGATCGGAAAGTATTCGAACAGACTTAAACAATCAAATCGGAACAACAAACGATGGAGAAATGACCAAAGAACTTTGTAAATATCATAAAAAGGCAAGAAAAAGTAAATATAGAAAAGGAGCGATAAAAGTTGAAATTTGGAAGTTCAAGTTTTTGGAAGATCTGACTAGAAGTAAACCCACAAAATCCTCGGGTCAGACTCAAAGCAAAATAAACATGAGAAATCCCTGAGTCAGACCTGAAGCAATCCATAAAAAAGCCCAAGCGCGACCTAGAGTGGACTCGTTACCGACCCCTGGACTTGACTTAGTACCGACCCTTAATGACTTGGAGAAAACACTCAAAAATCTCGGGTCTGACTCCAAACAGACGAAGAAAAATTCAAAACACAAAATCTCAGAAAATCTCAAGTCAAGCTCAAAGTAAACACTCGAATTTCTCAGGTCGGACTCCAAGCAACGACACCTCAACCAAGGCAAATCCAAATTGCCTAAGTTAGGGATTGGTACGTTCCCACTCTATGGGTCGGTACCAGAATTCCATTTTGGGTGGACCCCATCTTCTACCTACATGCCTAACTCGATGCTAAAAGCTAATTTCCAAGGCCGCTGTTGATTTAATGCAATTTTCCTTCCATTTCTACTAATACTTAAAGCTGCAACTCTATTCTTCCACAACTTCGTCTTTTGGACTTGGAAACAAGCTATTATGGAAACAAGCAATCATGGAATCACGAAGCCAACCACAAGTCGAACCAAATTAGGAGGTTAAAGGCAGCCATATTGGCGATTTTAGGAGTCGGTATTGACTACTACCCTTGGAGTGGTACCGACCCATCCAACCTAATTACGTGGCACTCTATTTTCATTAAAAACCGGTCTATAGCATGGACAATGGCTTGAAGATATTTGGTGCAAGATTTTAGGTTCCCTACCTATATAAATAGGAAGGTAGAGCTCATTTCTGGGGATATTTTGGCTCTAGTTCTATTTTAAGCTATATTCTTGTAATTCTGAAAATCTAAGTTAGAAACAAGTAATAAAATATTAAAGTGGACGTAGGCCTTTCTTTGCCAAACCACTATAAACCTCGCATTTTCATTATTTACTTATTCCTCGCTCATTTTTCTTTTAATTCCTTAATTTTATTCTCTACTTAAATCTTTGGGTGTTTATGCCATTTTTAATTCAAACATTTTGGTTCTTTCACTGAGAAACCAACTCTCGAGCTATTTGGATCTTTGTCTACTATTGGATTACCTAAAATCTAGGGAAGAGATCTAGTTTCTTCTCAACTAGTTTCCCTACTACTCAAATTTAAAGAAAGTCTGCATGAAGCTATCTTCAACGGCCCCTAGGAAAACAAAGTTATTGCCTCCTCAAGAGAAACTGATGAAATGGAGAATTCTAACCTTCACATCTTGACGAAAATGTGCAATAAGAAGCTATTGTTGTCCAGAATCCCTCAAACACTATCATCAGGATTGATTTTAAGCGTATGATGAAAGAGCTATAGGATAGCCGTGTGGAGTTGAATCGGTAAATCCAAGAGAATAGGAACTTGATGACCCAACTGAATGCCCATCGTAGGAAGAATATAAGAGAACCTTCTCCTCTATATTCAGAATCAGGCAGTTCCTCATCATCTGACCACTTTTGGAGAAACAAAAGGCGAAGGACGAATGCATATGAAGCAGGAACCTCTAGGTAGGAGAATGCAACCGACCCTCACCTTGGCATAGGGATCGATACCGATCGCCCCTTATAGGGGTCGGTACCAAACCAATCCATCAAGGAGAATGACTTCAATCTGGAATTGGAACACAATCTGATTGCACTATGACTGACCAAGGAACTGAAAATCAAGAGTTTGCTGCTGAATGCCCAGAAGGAATAAACGCGGACCTACCAGGCAGACGGTTCGTCTAGCATTAGGAGAACCTAGGCGACGAGGCACGAACCAAGATCATTTACCAAGACAAGCGTAAGGAATAGATTACGACTACCACAACCTAATAGGTTCTCAAGAGCTAAACTTAGCCGAGATGGTGAGACAACTTGTGAGAGAAATTCAAGGCCAAACTAACGATGACCGGGGCACTTCCCCTAGTCAAAATCCCTTCGCTGAAGCAATCTTATGCAAAGAGTATCTATGGAGATTCAACATGCCAATGATGTTGCCATACTTAGGAAAGAATGATCCTCGACAACATCTCATGAAATAAAATTGGCATATAGACTCTGCTAGAGCATTAGATGCAATCAAGTTCAGATGCTTCCTAATGTTCCTAAAAGGGGTAGTAACCATGTGGTTTACTCGACTACCACCAAGGTCCATCTCTTCTTTTGATCAACTGGCAAGGAAATTCATCGAGTAGTTTAAAATGCACTTGACTCACCCCAACAATGTCAAGTCATTGTCTAACTTATTCCAAGAACTGGGGGAATCCCTCAATGAATTTTTGCAAACATTTAATACTGCTGTGACTGAGGTGAGCAACCCTCAGGACAACATAATCTAGATAGATTTGATCAGAGGAATCCACCATGATACAAACTTCGATGAATGGTTATTGAGAAAGCCTCCTACTACTATGGATCGTTTTATCAATAAGGCAGCCCGGTACTTGCACAAGGAGGAGCTTGCTCTAACTAGGAGAGGCAATGATACAGGCCATTCGGCCGAAGTAGCACGAAGCAACGTTACTATGAGATAGTCTAGAGCGAGTTTCAAGAACATACTATTAATGTATAGAATAAGAGCAGTGGTTAGAGCATGAGCCATAGTGGGGGCACTAGACGAAAACCTGGATACCAAGGGACGACCAAGAATCCCGAGATTTGACACATACAACTTGCTGAATGAAGCAGTTGAATTTATTTATTTGGCAACTTACGACTCGGAGTGGTACAGGAAACTAACCCCGAGACAGTCAATTGAAGAACGGAGCAAGTCTAGAAAATTATGTATATTTCATGAAATCCATGATGATGACACGAATAAGTTTAGACATCTTTGTGATATGATCGATGAATCGATCTTGAAAAAAACGCTCCAAAAGTTTGTGAAAAACTCGCAGGATGGCGGACAATGCACATCCAACCCGTAACTAGGATACACCGCTCCTAGTGCTGACAAGCCTAGGTGACTTGAAAGGAGACTGATTATAAACTAGACCACTAACGGTTATCTCCCAGCTAAGAAGGGTTGAAGCAAGGTGGAATGGCGAGCGTGACGACGTCACTTCATTTTAGAATAAAACTTATGCTTATTTTCTTAGAACTTCTAATAAGATAGACTCTGTTATTTTTCATTTTTAATAAAATTGCTTCCTACTAAAGCAGCCTTGTCTTTGCATGCTATATGAGTCGTGAAACGCGACCAACTCGAATGAAACTTCATACGAACAATTCAAGTGCGCAAGTACCTAGAGTTAGGTGCCCACCAAATCTCCATGTCCCATGGCCATACATGTAAAACTCTACCAAGGTATGCGTGATTTGATCGCTCATTAGCCAACTCTTTCCCCTGACTTAGGGGCAAAACCATGATCTAAAAGTGGATGTGATTCAACCATCCACTCTTAAGTTCATGCCTAGTGTATTCCAGAACACCGACGCCTTACTTAGAGCTCGATAGGCTTAGAATCTGATCTAAAGTGGATGAGACCTAACCATCCACGCATTGAATCTCATCCTTGACACATAGCCCAAAGCATAATCCAAGATGGATTTGACATAACCATCCATTAACCGACTCTATCCCATGATTCGATGGGAGAAGTGAAAATCCAATTTGGACATGATCCAACCATCCATCATCGAACTTACATAGATGTGATCCGACCTTCTTCCTCCTAACTCTTTCCCTTTATCCGATGGGGGGAGTTTAAACACAATATTGACGTGATCCATCATCCACCTCCTAACTCTTACCCTTGACCAGACAGGAGGAGCATAAATCCCAAAAGGATGTAATCTGACCTTCCATTGACGAACTCAAAACAGATTTGACCAGACCATCCATTACCTAAATCTTACCCTTGATTCAATAGAGGGAGTATAAATCACAAAAGGATGTGACTTGAAAATCCAATACGAGATGGATGTGACCGGACCACCCATCAACTAACTTTTCCTATGGTTTGACAGGAGGAGTATAAAACCACCCAGGATGTGACTCGACCGTCCTACCCATGATGGATGTGGCCCAACCATTCACCGGCTAACTCCTACCTTCGATTTGTCAGGCGGAGTAGAAATTTAGGATGGGTACGACCCGAGTACCTATTCACTAACTCAGACCTTAGACACGGAAGGAAGAGTATTACTTCATAAGGACAAGGTTTGACCGTCCATATACTAACTCCTCTAATCCAAGTCTGGGGGAAAGAGTACAACCACCCCAAGATGTATACGATAGCTTAACACTATGGCTCACCCCTCGTATTAAAAAACCAAAACAACTTGTGATTATAATTTCATGGAACTTGGAAACAACATATAGGCATATTAATATGATCAGGAGCCAATAGAAAAAGTATGTGCATGGACGTACGAGCGTGCATACATACACAACATGCAATTTCCAAAATCGACAATGATTGAATTTTACCTCGGGGACATTAAGCAAAGAAACCAATTCAGATAATCAAGGCCTACTAACTTAACTAACTAGCTCAATGGTACCAACTATAGACAATTTTCTAGAAAATACATCCCGAGTTTACAATGTCCAATATGAACCAAGTATCGCAATGAGCAGTTAGAGATTTGACTCTTCGCGAAAGCTACCCGATGGAAGGATAATGATAATTCGACGTATTGAGTGAAATCTATTCCAGCAATCACAACTTGTCTCGATTTAAAGCACATCATGTTTGTAGTAAGATGTACTTTGAAGGGCTAATGTTATCCATACTTTTGACCAGGTAGTATTTGAACAGACTTAAATAATCGGATCGGACGCGTGGATGATGGAGAAATGATTAACGGCTTTAGGAATATCATAAAAAGGCAAGAAAAAGGAAATATAAAAAAAAAGCGAAAAAATTCAAAATTTTGGAAGTTCAAATTTTTGGAAGAACCAACTCGAAGCAAACCCACAAAATCCTCAGGTCAGACTTGAAGTAGAATAGACTTGAAAAATCTTTGAGTCAGACCCGAAGCAATCCATAGAAAATCCCAAGTGCGACCTAGAGTGGACTCAGTATCGACCCCTGGCCTTAACTCACTGATGTGCACGTAAATGTGCATATTTTTATCATCATATTTATTCTTTTTAAATTAAATAAATGATCATATTGGGTATTTTAACTTGTTTAAACCAAAATTCATATTATTTGAAATTGTCACATATTCATCTTCATCCAAGGGCAAAATGGACATTTTTGTGCGTATATTAATTAGAGAAAAATTAATTGAAAATTTGTATATATTTTTGTAGGAATTTGATCTCAAATAGAAGTGGTTTCATGAAGATATGCATGCACAAAATTAATACAAAGGAATGAAGATGGAAATAATTCAAAATGAAGAACATGGAGGACCCCACCTACCCACCCACCTTAATGTACAAATTAAAGGCTAATGCACATGCTTTTGGAGTTAATGGCTTCATGTACACTTAATGGGGGATTAAGACATGTTAATGATTGTAACGACCCAGAATTTTTATTAATTAAAATTTGAGTATTTAATTAATTTTAAATATTAATAAGTGAAATTCATAAGTCGAACAAATTTTATTCGAATAATTGGATTTAATTGGATAATTAAATTGATATTTTAATATGTGAAAATATAGAAATAATTGAAAATTGGGTTAAATATGATTGAAAATGATTTGTAAAATTTTATTATATCATGTTGAAGTTAGAATGATGTTGTAGAACTTTTAAAAATCGAATTAAAAGTTTATTTGTGAAAATTGAATATTTTAATATTTAATCCACTAGTGAAATTAGTCAATTTTCGAACAGTCTCAGAATTGGACGAAACTAGTTCCATTGGATCCGTAATAGTTTGTTATTACCGGATTTCAATTTTCGTAGCAATTGGAGTTATCGTTTGATCGTGGCAGCTCGAAACGCATCGAAATTTGTTTAATTATTAATTTGGCGAGTTAAAATAGTTATTTTTCAAACTGCCTCGGATTTTGACGAAACCAGTTTCATCGGATCCATAATGTGATATTATTGTATGGTTTAAAATTTCATGTCAATCGGATTGACCGTTTGTCCGGTGCAAGCTAAAACGCCTAGAAAATCGTTTAATCGGTTTAATTTTTAAATCGAACGTTTATTTCCATAACTCGCACAGGTGACCGAATTAGCTACCGAAACACGTTCCATTGTGTTCGGAACGCGGGGTAAACCTTAGAAACACCAACCGACATGCTTCGTTTGGAGTTCGGAAATTTCGGGATGAATAGTAATTGGTGAAATTTTCTATAAAAGCCCTTAAATGTTCACATTTGCAAGCAAAATAAACCCTAGGGTTTCAAAACCTTCAATAGCCGCCACCTACAGAACCTATGGCCGAAATTTGTTCATCCTCTTCCCTCTAAATCTCTCAATCCATCGAGAATTAGCAAAAAGTGTCAACTGCAATATGGTAGAGGGCGATGAGAACTACGTTTTCAACGGTGGTGATCAGAAACGAGCTGGCGGATCAACGACAAATCGACCACAAAGGCGCACGGTTGCACACGCAATTCGAGGCCATAGGGTGGCCGAGCTCCTCCCTGTTCCAGCCGAAGATGGCTCTTGCAATGAGCAACGAAATGAGGGTCTCTGATCGAATTATAAGCAAGCATGGTGGTCGCAAATTGGAACCCTAGTTTCGACTAATGGGTTTGTGCGTGTGCTGGGTAGAACGCGTGTTGGTTTACTATAAGCAACGTGAAGATGGAAGAAGATAGGGGCGGCCAAGATTCATCAAGGGGAAATGGACGGTCTTGATGCTGTAGGGTTAAAATTAAAATAAAATGTTGTAAATTTATGTATATAAATTCGTGAATCTTCAGATATTCATATCTTTTTCATAAGAGGTCGAAAACGCGCGAAACCAGTTGCGTTGGAATCGTATGGACGAGCACTACGCTATGGAATTGGATTGGAGTTGTTTGGAGTTAGTGAGAATTTCGGGTAAAATTAAACGTCCGTTTAATTTTATTCGAAATAAATCGCTAAAACGAAATTGAAATCAAGCTGAGAACTTCTCACTCAATCAAATCGGTTTCGATTTTTATTTTGAATAGTTATATTTAAAATTCTTGAATGCATGTTTGAATGATGATTTTTATCTATTGATTGTTAAAATAGACATTATGCGCCGTTAGTAAGCGGATGTTATTTATTAAAAACATATACCGCAAATATTTCATAAACAGTGAAATTGGTATTATTTATGTACTTGGAATTGATTTCCCGCATTATATAGCGGATGAGACCCTATTGCACCGTCTATCAAGCGGATAATATTTTAAATCCTATATACCGCGATAATTTCGTACTGGAACGGAATTGGTATTGTGCTAACATCTTTGGATGCAGGAAAACAGGTTGGAGGGATCCAACTGGATTCCTCAACAGTACTTATTTGATTATGGATATTTTGATATTCGTTGATTATCATATCGATACGTGATATCGTTGTTGTCGTGATTGACTATTTGGTATGTAGCATCATTGGGCCAAATTTTGGAATTTTAAAAGGATTTTTAAAGTGATTTTTGAAGAGTATACGTTTATAAAATATTTTTTGGAATTGATTCATTTTAAATAAATAAACGTTATAATTTTAACGTTATAAAAATTATGATTTTTGAGAAAAATAGTTAAAGGTTGATTTTTGAAAATATGGGGTTAATGATTTTATAAAATAGTTGAAAATTGGGATTTCTGAATTTATTGTAAAAAGTAAAACAAAATAGGATTTATAGAAATTTGATTATTTTATAAATCAAAGAGAATGATGAAATTATAAAGGAGTTTAAAGATGTTTTAAAAGAATAATATAAATTGATTTATATAAAAGGTTTATAAAACTAATATTTGTAAATATAAAATATTGGGATTATAAAACGAGTTTTTATAAGTGTTAGAATGAATTGTAAATGAATTTCATAAATGAATGAAATTTATAGAATTATAAACGGTGAAGTTATAAATAATATTTTATAAGCAGTAGGTTTATAAAATTTATAAAGTTATTAAAGGAATAGATTTGGATAAATAAATGAATATTATGAGTTATAAGATTTATAATTTGGGAAGTTAAAAAGAACGATTTTGCAAACAAATAAATTGTAAATATTTAACTGAAATTATGGACTTTAGGTTTATAATTGAGTTATAAATTGAATAGGTTAATAAAGGAGATTTATAAAGGAAGTAGTTATAAAATAAATAGAAATGGAATTTATGAACATTGTTTTATAAATTCGCAACGACTTATTTTGATAAGAAAATTGTATAATTTATTAATGGAGTTATATTCACGTTTTAGACAGTGAATAATCCTTTAAAATAAAATGAATAGAAATGATGAAATTGGTTAACAAGTATATTCACGTTTTTGGATAGTGAATATTATGTTAAAGAAAATGATTTGGATTTGATGTTTTAAATAGAATTAAAACGATCTAACGATGTTTTCGAAATATGTTAAGATTCGAAACCATATATTTCAACATTCATTGTTGAAATAGACGTTTTCGAGAAATAGAAGGAAATGGTGAACTATAACACTGTTGTTATAGTAAATGATTTCCGAAAGGAAATGTTTTGTATAGTATTGGGATTTATATATCTATTTTAATTTCGAATCCCTATACTAGTGATTTTGGGACGTCGTAACGATGTTTTACGCAACATTCGTTTTGGCCCAAATAAATATGTTTAAGAGAATGATTTCCTTAAAGAATGAAATATATACTTAATTTCGATTTAAGTGTATTGAATATTTTCCAAGTATAGAAAATAAAAAGACTTGTGAATTACTTATGAATAAATAAGTATGGAAATGTTTTCCAATGTGAAATGAAACGTTTTGAGAATTTATCTTTTTGAAGATAAATTGAAAATGAATAATTGAAATCGTATATCAGTAGATATTGTGAAATATAAATTCACTATGGAATTTATAAAAGAAAGTGGAATTTGTTTAAAAATAAATATTGATTTATTTTTGAAGTATTGAAAACATATATCTTGTAAAGATAGTTTTGGGAAATAAATAATTTGGAAAATTATTTGGAATCTGGTGATGTTGTGCATATCCATTGATCGTTCAATAACCGACTATCAATATTTACCTTTGAAAGGTATTTGTTGCGATTTGTTTGAATTTGAATGCCACACTTATTTTTGAATAAGCGCTCACTATTCGGGTTATCCAAGAAAGGACCTTGGGGTCGTATAACCCATTCCGAGTATGTGATACGTCGTTATGGATTGCATTTGATGACCGGTGTTGAAGATCGGATATTTTCAAAAGCGAAAGGACAACTCGTCGATTGTCTTTGCACCGAGTAGCTACGGTATAGAGACTCCATACGTGATGGGAAGTCCAAACGTGATTAGTGAATATCCGAATTGCAAGGACTTCTTTGTAAGTGCCTTCGGTTCTGTTCGAGCCCGGAACAGACTTGTATGGATTGTATGTCTGACATTACAAATTGAGATATAAAGCTGATTTCTTTCAAATATATTTCTGTTGGTGGCAGAGAATTTATTCTCTTAGCTTAACACCCTTCTCTGAGACGTACGAGCTCAGAGGTTTTGTAGTTGATGGTTATTAGCGATATATTCCCAATTTGGTAACGTGACATGCTGAGTGTTGCTGTGAAATGATCATTGTTTGATCATTTGTGATATGATCATTTGTTTGATCACTTATCTTTGTGATCATTTCTATGATCATTTGTTGATCCAAAGCACAGCTTTTGTATAAAGCGTGGCTTTGTGGACGAGACTTCGTCGAGCCTCACACCCCGGAATGGTCAAAACAGGAAAGATGCGGCAAGGTTATGAGGGGTAGCTCCTTTTAAGGTATGTGCATTTCCTTTTGGAAAAGGGTGGTATCATGGTATGGAGCCCAGATACTTACTCATGTTGAAACACTTTATTTATGATTGTGTGATGTTGATTACGAGCGCTCGGATAAAGGTCCCAAAGGACCGGGGGATGGCATACTCGTGTCAGTAGTTACCCAGTTAGGGGTAACCCGGCCTTGTGTTGGTAGAGATCCGGTTTGGTTCTCGGGGACGTCCTTCCAGAGGCGTTCTCATGTGGCAATGGGAAGTTCCTTGGCCTGACCATTGGTTGGAAATCCAAAGAAACAATACGATCTTGTACGGTTTTAGTTGTAGAACCTGCTTCCTCAGGAGGTAGCTATAGTAGGCATAATATAATGGTACCTATGCTGGCAAAGATTTATATTTTACTTTCGAAATGATTTTTCCTACACTATGCACTAATAATAATATCAAAATTGATTTGATTTTGCGTAGTAAGCATCTTTGACTAACATAAGAAGAAATCTCCTCCAAGTCTGCGTTTGCATTGTGTGTGTGGTGGGAGGTCTTATGGTAGTTACATTTTCAAAAACATTGCGAATCTATTTTTAAAAATTATCCTGTACTTTATTTTAAAGAAAATAAATAAACTGTTTAGTTCTCACACCAGTCTTGCCTAGCTTTGGGCTATGTGATGGGGGGTTCTCGCTTCGCGGTTTGGTGGCGAACGGGAGACTCTTTCCCTTACACGTCCTCTTTACGGGGTTGGTTAGGCGTAAGCTGAGACAGTCGAGAGGCTGGCCGTAAAAGAAAGTTTGGGATATCAGTGTAAGCCACGGTGGGGCTGGGATGGTTGAAAAGCCTACCGGTTGTGACCGCAGACGTTACATTTGGTATCAGAGCATATGGTTAAGCGACAACCATGGCTCTGTTGGGTATTACTCATTAGAGATAGAGTTAGTAGTACTCTAGAATGAGTTTGAGTGTAATAATAGCTATGAGAGCGTATTTGTTAGTGAATATAAAATTGTTTTATATTGTGATGATTGGTTTATTGACTGGCATATGAACCTTCGTCAGCACGGTCTACACAACTATGCCGAAGGGGTTTATAAACACGTGAATAGAACAATTCGACATAATATTGTTTTAAATTGGGTAAATGAAATAATTTTACCTTGATTATATTTTGTATATGAAGAAATAATTTTTCAGAATTATTAAAGTATTTATAAGTAGATTGTTGGTTGTTGAATAAGTTGTTTGAATAATCTAGATAAAAGAATAATTGTATAAGAAAAAGAATTATAAGAATTGAATTATAATTAAAGTGATTTACAATTGTGAAAAAAAAACTTATATATATAAGAAGTGAAACTATATGAATATATTTATGAATATAAGTTGTAATAAAAATGAATTTAAAGTTAAATGGAAATTTACTTTAGAATTGAAATCTGAATTGATTTATAAGTGGGAATTTAAGTTAAGAAAAACCAAATGATGTTTAAATGAAGTATAACTTAAGAGATATTGAATGAAGTTGATTTTGGTATCGAAGTAAATTAATAAAGTTAAGTGATAAATGTGAACTTAAGTTATGTAAATGAAATTCAACTTTTGTAATTGAATTGAATTAATGGATTTAATGTCAATCAATTGAATGTAAATTAAGTTGATATGAGAAATGAATGTAAGTGTTAATTCATAAAAAATCTAATGTTATTGGAAGTTGAATAATTGAATGAAAATCAATTTAATTAAACCAAATTGATGAATATAAGCAAAGGAATTTGGTTGTAATTAATATACATTGGTTGTTATATGATTGTCAGTTGATTGTATATAATTCATTAAGTATTAATGAAATTAAGTTAATGAAATTGAAAGCTAAATTAATTGAAATTCAATTGGAAGTTAAGTGAATCTTAAATAGAATTGAATTTGATTTGGAAGTGAACCAACTTGAATATGAATTAGTGAATATAAACTAATTGAAAATGAATGTTAGTAAAAACATCCGCTGTATATGAATTAAATATGATTTAAATTGAAAACCGTTTCAATGGATATTAATGAGAATATGAATGAATATTTATTGGTTATGGATGTTAGTTGAATGCTAGTTGAATGATAGTTGGTTGATGGTTGAATACATATTGCTTTTACTACATTTGCTATGTTGGCATATATAGTTATTATGTTGCTATATGTTGTATTTGATACTATTTTCATATATGCATGTTTCTCATCTGTTTGTTGAGTGTTTAGTAGGTGCGGATCGCGTTTGCTTCACATTTGGAGCTCGCTTTCGCGCTATATTAGCCGTATATGCTTGCTAATAAAAAATAAGGTACATATCTCGGATTAAATATCGTACTTTTACACTTTTTTCCCTGCGGGATGCCTCATTACTTGATGAGATGTATATTTGTGATATATATACTGTCATTTTTTTTCGGATCGAGCAGCGCAAAGGAGACTATGGCGAATTTTTCCAGAAATTTAAGGCGTTAGAATATTTTTGGGAAAAATTGGAAAATTTGTGAAAACTATAACTTTGATTTGGAATTGAAAGTTAAACGATAGTATTTGTTTTTGAAAAGATAACTAAGTATGATTTGAAAACTTAGTAAAGTATTGTAAGAAGTTTAACTATGAATTTTGGGAAAGTTAATTGATTCTGTAACTTTTCTTACTTGGTAATTTCGAGGACGGAATTCTTTTAAGGGGGAAGTATGTAACGAACCAGAATTTTTATTAATTAAAATTTGAGTATTTAATTAATTTTAAATATTAATAAGTGAAATTCATAAGTCGAATAAATTTTATTCGAATAATTGGATTTAATTGGATAATTAAATCGATATTTTAATATGTGAAAATACAGAAATAATTGAAAATTGGGTTAAATATGATTGAAAATGATTTGTAAAATTTTATTATATCATGTTGGAGTTAGAATGATGTTGTAGAACTTTTAAAAATCAAACTAAAAGTTTATTTGTGAAAATTGAATATTTTAATATTTAATCGACTAGTGAAATTAGTCAATTTTCGAACAGTCTCAGAATTGGACGAAACTAGTTCCATTGGATCTATAATAGTTTGTTATTACCGGATTTCAATTTTTGTAGCAATTGGAGTTATTGTTTGATCGTGGCAGCTCGAAACACATCGAAATTTGTTTAATTATTAATTTGGCGAGTTAAAATAGTCATTTTTCAAACTGTCTCGGATTTCGAAGAAACCAGTTTCATCGGATCCGTAATGTGATATTATTGTATGGTTTAAAATTTCATGTCAGTCGGATTTACCGTTTGTCCGGTGCAAGCTAAAACGCCTAGAAAATCGTTTAATCGGTTTAGTTCTTAAATCGAACGTTTATTGCCATAACTCGCACAGATAACCGAATTAGCTCCCGAAACAAGTTCCATTGTGTTCGAAACGCGGGGTAAACCTTAGAAACGCCAACCGGCACGCTTCGTTTGGAGTTCAAAAATTCCGGGATGAATAGTAATTGGTGAAATTTTCTATAAAAGCCCTTAAATGTTCACATTTGCAAGCAAAATAAACCCTAGGGTTTCAAAACCTTCAGTAGCCGCCACCTACAGAACTTATGGCCGAAATTTGTTCCTCCTCTTCCCTCTAAATCTCTCAATCCATCGAGAATTAGCAAAAAGTGTCAACTGCAATATGGTAGAGGGCGATGAGAACTACGTTTTCAACGGTGGTGATCAGAAACGAGCTGGCGGATCAACGGCAAATCGACCACAAAGGCGCACAGTTGCGCACACAATTCGAGGGCCATAGGGGGGCCGAGCTCCTCCCTGTTCCAGCCGAAGATGGCTCTTGCAATGAGCAACGAAATGAGGGTCTCTGATCGAATTATAAGCAAGCATGGTGGTCGCAAATTGGAACCTTAGTTTCGACTAATGGGTTTGTGCGTGTACTGGGTAGAACGCGTGTTGGTTTACTGGAAGCAACGTGAAGATGGGGGCGGCCAAGATTCATCAAGGGGAAATGGACGGTCTTGATGCTGTAGGGTTAAAATTAAAATAAAATGTTGTAAATTTATGTATATAAATTCGTGAATCTTCAAATATTCATATCTTTTTCATGCGAGGTCGAAAACGCGTGAAACCAGTTGCGTTGGAATCATATGGATGAGCACTACGCTATGGAATTGGATTGGTGTCATTTGGAGTTAGTGAGAATTTCAGGTAAAATTAAACGTCCGTTTAATTTTATTCGAAATAAATCGCTAAAACGAAATTGAAATCAATGTGAGAACTTCTCACTCAATCGAATCGGTTTCGATTTTAATTTTGAATAGTTATATTTAAAATTCTTGAATGCATGTTTGAATGATGATTTTTATCTATTGATTGTTAAAATTGACATTATGCGCCGTTAGTAAGCGGATGTTATTTATTAAAAACATATACCGCGAATATTTCATAAACAGTGAAATTGGTATTATTTATGTACTTGGAATTGATTTCCCGCATTATATAGCGGATGAGACCATATTGCGCCGTCTATTAAGCGGATAATATTTTAAAACCTATATACCGCGGTAATTTCGTACTGGAACGGAATTGGTATTGCGCTAACATCTTTGGATGTAGGAAAACAGGTTGGAGGGATCCAACTGGATTCCTCAATAGTATTTATTTGATTATGGACATTTTTATATTCATTGATTATCATATCGATATGTGATATCGTTATTGTCGTGATTGACTATTTGGTATGTAGCATCATTGGGCCAAATTTTGGAATTTTAAAAGGATTTTTAAAGTGATTTTTGAAGAGTATACGTTTATAAAATATTTTTTGGAATTGATTCATTTTAAATAAATAAACGTTATAATTTTAACGTTATAAAAATTATGATTTTTGAGAAAAATAGTTAAAGGTTGATTTTTGAAAATATAGGGTTAATGATTTTATAAAATAGTTGAAAATTGGGATTTCTGAATTTATTGTAAAAAGTAAAAAATATAGGATTTATAGAAATTTGATTATTTTATAAATAAAAAAGAATGATGAAATTATAAAGGAGTTTAAAGACGTTTTAAAAGAATAATATAAATTGATTTATATAAAAGGTTTATAAAACTAATATTTGTAAATTTAAAATATTGGGATTATAAAACGAGTTTTTATAAGTGTTAGAATGAATTGTAAATGAATTTCATAAATGAATGAAATTTATAGAATTATAAACGGTGAAGTTATAAATGGAATTTTATAAGCAGTAGGTTTATAAAATTTCTAAAGTTATTAAAGGAATAGATTTAGATAAATAAATGAATCTTATGAGTTATAAGATTTATAATTTGGGAAGTTAAAAAGAACGATTTTGCAAACAAATAAATTGTAAATATTTAACTGAAATTATGGACTTTAGGTTTATAATTGAGTTATAAATTGAATAGGCTAATAAAGGAGATTTATAAAGGAAGTAGTTATAAAATAAATAGAAATGGAATTTATAAACATTGTTTTATAAATTCGCAACGACTTATTTTGATAAGAAAATTATATAACTTATTAATGGAGTTATATTCACGTTTTAGACAGTGAATAATCCTTTAAAATAAAATGAATAGAAATGATGAAATTGGTTAACAAGTATATTCATGTCTTTGGATAGTGAATATTATGTTAAAGAAAATGTTTTGGATTTGATGTTTTAAATAGAATTAAAACGATCTAACGATGTTTTCGAAATATGTTAAGATTCGAAACCATAGATTTCAACATTCATTGTTGAAATAGACGTTTTCGAGAAATAGAAGGAAATGGTGGACTATAACATTGTTGTTATAGTAAATGATTTCCGAAAGGAAATGTTTTGTATAGTATTGGGATTTATATATCTATTTTAATTTCGAATCCCTATACTAGTGATTTTGGGACGTCGTAACGATGTTTTACGCAACATTCATTTTGGCCAAAATAAATACGTTTAAGAGAATGATTTCCTTAAAGAATGAAATATATACTTAATTTCGATTTAAGTATATTGAATATTTTTTAAGTATAGAAAATAAAAAGACTTGTGAATTACTTATGAATAAATAAGTATGGAAATGTTTTCCAATGTGAAATGAAACGTTTTGAGAATTTATCTTTTTGAAGATAAATTGAAAATGAATAATTGAAATCGTATATCAGTATATATTATGAAATATAAATTCACTATGGAATTTATAAAAGAAAGTGGAATTTGTTTAAAAATAAATATTGATTTATTTTTGAAGTATTGAAAACATATATCTTGTAAAGATATTTTTGGAAAATAAATAATTTGGAAAATTATTTGGAATCTAGTGATGTTTTGCATATCCATTGATAGTTCAATAACCGATTATCAATATTTACATTTGAAAGGTATTTGTTGCGATTTGTTTGAATTTGAATGCCACACTTATTTTTGAATAAGCGCTCACTATTCGGGTTATCCGGGAAAGGACCATGGGGTCGTATAACCCATTCCGAGTATGTGATACGTCGTTATGGATTGCATTTGATGACCGGTGTTGAAGACCGGATATTTTCAAAAGCGAAAGGACAACTCGTCGATTGTCTTTGCACCGAGTAGCTACCGTATAGAGACTCCATATGTGATGGGAAGTCCGAACGTGATTAGTGAATATCCGGATTGCAAGGACTTCTTTGTAAGTGCCTTCGGTTCTGTTCGAGCCCGGAACGGACTTGTATGGATTGTATGTCTGACATTACAAATTGAGATATAAAGCTGATTTCTTTCAAATATATTTCTGTTGGTGGCGGAGAATTTATTCTCTTAGCTTAACACCCTTCTCTAAGACGTACGAGCTCAGAGGTTATGTAGTTGATGGTTACTAGCGATATATTCCCAATTTGGTAACGTGACATGCTGAGTGTTGCTGTGAAATGATCATTGTTTGATCATTTGTGATATGATCATTTGTTTGATCACTTATCTTTGTGATCATTTCTATGATCATTTGTTGACCCAAAGCACAGCTTTTGTATAAAGCGTGGCTTTGTGGACGAGACTTTGTCGAGCCTCACACCCCGTAATGGTCAAAACAGGAAAGATGCGGCAAGGTTATGAGGGGTAGTTCCCTTTAGGGTATGTGCATTTCCTTCTGGAAAAGGGTGGTATCATGATATGGAGCCCAGATACTTACTCATGTTGAAACACTTTATTTATGATTGTGTGATGTTGATTACGAGCGCTCGGATAAAGGTCCCAAAGGACCGGGGGATGGCATACTCGTGTCAGTAGTTACCCAGTTAGGGGTAACCCGACCTTGTGTTGGCAGAGATCCGGTTTGGTTCTCGGGGACGTCCTTCCAGAGGCGTTCTCATGTGGCAATGGGAAGTTCCTTGGCCTGACCATTTGTTGGAAATCCAAAGAAACAATACGATCTTGTACGGTTTTAGTTGTAGAACCTGCTTCCTCAGAAGGTAGCTATAGTAGGCATAATATAATGGTACCTATGCTGGCAAAGATTTATATTCTACTTTCGAAATGATTTTTCCTACACCATGCACTAATAATAATATCAAAATTGATTTGATTTTGCGTAGTAAGCATCTTTGACTAACATAAGAAGAAATCTCCTCCAAGTCTGCGTTTGCATTGTGTGTGTGGTGGGAGGTCTTATGGTAGTTACATTTTCAAAAACATTGCGAATCTATTTTTAAAAATTATCCTGTACTTTATTTTAAAGAAAATAAATAAACTGTTTAGGTCTCACACCAGTCACATGACTGACTCGGAGTTTATTGTTTTCCTTCCTAAACTCTGAGTGCCCACCAATTTCTACACGGGCATTCAAGAGTTAAGGTTTACCAGGATATTCTGGAGTTGCTGGAGGCAAGCTGGATGGCATGACGTATTACTAGCATATAGTATTTCTTTTCCGCTGTTTGATGTTGTTTGTTGTTGTACACTCTGATGTAATAAAATGTAATGTGATGTAAGGTAATAACTGATATAGTTCTTTGTTTAAAGATTATTCATTTATCTATTATATGTTGTTCCGCTGCGATTGTGAGATTCTGATATTGTTCTGCTGTTTTCTTCTGTTTCGTTCTATCTTCTATCTTTTTCTCTCATCTTCTACCTTTTTCTTCTTCTTTAACCATAACGGTACAGTTTTCCGGCCTTTGATTGCTCGACAGTTGATACAATGGACGTATTGATGTCTATGTCCGTGGACGAAAAATCGCGATCGTTACATTGATAACTTGGCCTCCACACTTCCTAAGGGGCATTTTGGGCATTCCCCAAAAAAATGAATTAGGATTTTAACACTTGTATAAATACCCCTTATGTTTCATGTAGCCCTCCTCCTCTTAGTTAGTTAGTTTTAGTTTAGAAAATAAATCAAATCTCTCTTTCTTTCCATGGCTACTTAGCCATTTCTTCTCTTATGTAATTCTTTTTTTTATGCAATGTTAATTATTGTTTCTTTTTAATTACATGTTCATTTCCTTTTATGCAAGTAGTGTAGTTTTCCTTTATGCAATTAGAATAGTTGTCTTTTCCATTAGCTTTCATTTTCCTTTCTTTTTGCTTTCATGTTGCTTTCTACATTTGTTGATTTGATAACAAATATGAGAGCTTAATCCCTACAATTTAGGGGTAATGAATCTCTCTAGTATGTAGATGCAACATTTTGATGTTTATACTCTCTTTTTGTGCTTTAGTGGAAACACTTGAAGTGGTTTAATGATGTTGTTTAGCTTTGAATTTGATAGTCTATGTTGTTCATAACAAATAGGCTATGCTTAAACAAACATAACACAAAATGCCACTTCATCTAAATATGATTATGGCAAAGAAGTGAATGTTGAAATTGAAATTTGATAGCCTATATTTCTAAACAATAGTTAATAGGCTATGCTTAAAATAGATTTTTATTTCAACTTTGTTGTCATATTTCATGAGAGTTAAATGTGTATTAGTGGTTGTGTTATAGTTTGATGGTTTATATTGGGCTAATTAATAGCACAAATATATCATACTTTTGATAAAAACATCAACTAATTACACTAATGAAAAGAAAAGAGAGATCATAACTTCATTTTGTTGATTTATATGATCTAGAGAGTGGATTTATCTCTAAATTGTTCTTTGAACTCTCATATTTTTATCATTTTCTTTTGCTAGTTTTTGTTAGTTTCTTACATTTCTAACTATTCACTCGACTTCGGTATAATTTGATTGAATAGAATTTTAAAATCATCAATTCCCTGTGGATCGACCCGTATTCGCCACGTGCTACATTCGTACACCGTGCGCTTGCGGTATAAATTTTATTTCAAAATTCATTCGACGGTTTTCTAAACCGATAGAATTTCTATCGACGAACACGAGTTATTTATTACATATGTAGTTGTATTTACACTTGCGTTTGGAAAAATTAAAAATACAAACAACAACGGAAGGAAAGATAAGAAACTAAAGTGTGTTTCTGAACATAGGAGATCTATAAATCGAACTGTTTGGATAGTGGAAACAAAAATTTCCACGTTGTTCGACAAGATTCCCATTTTTTTCGAAACATGCTTCTCCAACACACACTACTTGGTCATCATCCTCCTCTTGTGCTTCTTCCATGGGTTCTTCTTCTTCTTCGTCGTTGGCCCTTGTTCTTGATTGAGTGAAGAGTCTTCATCGATCAAGATAGGGTTGGCCTGGTTGTTCATTAGGAATTTTTGCAAATTCCTAAGAATCTTGCCTTGCCTTTCCTTTTACTTTGTCATATGAAGTTGAGTTACTTGAATTTCAGTTAACATCTGAAGTACATCAATCACAGACTCCTCTATTTTCGTTACGCGAGCAAGAGTAGTGCATTAGAGTGGACCAGAAGTAGGAGAGGGAAATGAGAAAGTTGATTTTATGTTTGATTTTGAGGATGAAGCCATGATTTTATTTATTCTAGAACAGAGAATGAAGAGAAAACAGAGAGAATGAATGAAAAGTCGAAATTGAGAAGAATATATAACTAATTTTTTGAATTTGGGTGGGAAAATTATAAAAAAAATCCAAAAACGTTATATGTCCACATGTATACCTAGGGGATGTTGTAACATCCCGCCTTTTCGCACGCTTCAAATCGACACACATGCCAATTTAAACCATACGGAAGGGCAGATTGTTATGGGGTAAATAAGAAAAAAAAACAGAGAAGAAATAAACAAAATAGAATCTCACAGCGGAAGGATAAAATATAATAATAAAATATACAGTTTATAAAACTGTTTACAAACATTTATATAATACATATCAGAGTTACACATACCAATAACAATGCAACGCAACAGTGTGTAGTGCACTAGTATAAATAATAACAGTAATACTACAAATCTTCGTCTTCGTCCTCCAGAGCTAAAACTTCAAATCCTGAAACGCTCGGACTGACCCGAGCGAATTGAAAAGACAAAACACTCGAGTCAGAACTAAAAGATCTTATGTGAGTTAAATCAACAGAAGTAAATATGAGTACAGTAAGTCGAGAGATGCTCGGGATTTACATCTCCTAATGATCCGTTAAACTATTTACTATGTAGTATATTGCGCTATTATAATAGTGTCTATTTATAAAATAAACTTACTTTTAAATAGCGTTAAGGGGTTACCCATATAGCCCTTAACACAAAATATACTCCCATAGTCTATACAGTACCGTAATCTCCCCCGTACTGGGCGTCGTCAGAGGGCACTCCATAGGTATGGTACAAAGCCAAAATCGTATAAGGCGCGCTAGGGTAGGTGACACGGCACAACTAGGCAATGCCAGGGTAGATATACCAATTACGCTTCCGGGTCGGTGGTAACGCATAGCTGCAGCTACCGCCCACCTCGAGCCACACCCCCAAATCAAAGAAATCAAAAGTGGCCACTGAAAACAATCCAAAAGTCAAAGTAAAATATCGAAGGGATGTGTCCGATCAAAGGTGCTACCTTATTAACCCGTCAATCGCTCCTGTTTTAGCCACCTTATGCCAACTCACGGGAGTCGGGTCCACGTATTTACCTTAAAGGAAACGCCACCGCCATCCTACTTCATTCTAGAATCTCCACCGCGTACACAGTTGTTAAAGTGGTTTTCGGGGTTGGCAGAGAGTATGACAACTTCCGATCCCGGTCTCTTTAACAACCAAACGTTATTATAACACCGCGGTCATTTAAAATAATTATACTTTAAAACCAGAATAAAATATCCATTTCAAAACCATATAAATATGATATCATTTCCTTTTAAAACCCGAATTAATACGATATCATTTTATTCCAATATATATACTTTCCAAAATCATAGGGTTTTCAAAGTAAATATTTAGAGGTCAAAACTCTTGAATATAAAATTTAAAATTATACTACCTTGAAAATCATAACTTTGAAACAAGTTTCCATCTATTAAATGGTCAAATATTAGATTACTTTTATAAAACAAAATAGCTTCTTTACATTTCACAAATCACTTCCAAATATCGATTTAAACTTCTAAATACAATTTTAATTCTTATGTTTCAAAGCTTTAAATATTCCACCATTTCAAAACAACTCATTTGACAAACCTATATATATCAAATTCAATTACTTATTATTTAGACTTGAAATGTTTGCTTAATGAATTCAATATAATTTAAGAAAACCTTTAACTTCATATAATTGGATCATCTTTCAATTTATTATATATTCATTTAATCAACCTGATATTCATTCACTTTACGCAAAAAATCAAATTATAAAAATCATATCCTTTAAAAATTCTAATTTTTATTAAATTTCAATTTAACTTAATATTCATCTTCCAAATCTATTCTCATTTAAGTCATAAACTCCAGAAATTAAATTTTAAATAAATGTTTAATCTTATTTGATCTTAAAATCAAACTTTATTTAAACTTCAAATCAAATTTATACAAAGCTTACAACCTGGAATCTACTATATATAAATAACCTTTATTAATAACCAAATCAAAACCCATAAACCATATATATATAGCTTTACAAACCATAGAAAACATTTCAAAAATAATTTTATATATATACCGCGGTGCCTGTATAAAATTTTCTATCCTATGGTCAAGTGATACGGATGTTTATCATTTCAATCCGCAATTTAAAATAAAAATGCGATTGTATATCATTTCAAACCGCAATCCCGAATAAAATAAAATATGCATAGCAACTTGCAATTAATAAAATTAATCATTCATTCATCCATCAAATCATACATCCATTTATCACAGTCATCATCTAATTTCAAACAATCATCAATACATATCAGGTGATAAATAATGGTATCAATTATCAGTTTATACTCAAAATAAATTTAATAACTGTTAATTGGTAGTTTATATGCAAAAATAAACGTAAATTTAACTGGCACTTAATATGAAATAAAAATTTAACATAACTATGACTGGCAGTTAATATGCAATTAAATAAATTCTAACTGTCAAATTTATGCAATAAATAAAATTAATTAACAGTTATTAAATGAATGCGATTTGTCAAAGATAATGAATAAAACATGCCAAACAGTCATAAATAAATTTCTACTCATATCTAAAATTAATTTAACAAACACAAGAAATTTTAAAAATTGTGAGTGGGTTAAAACACTCTCCTTTTGAATTGAAATCAAATCTAAATCCGATTTAAACTCAAAAAATCCGACGTCTCCAAATCTGTCCAAACCAGCGTCATCAGATCCGGAATTTAATTACGATCCTAACAAAATAAACCTCGCGTGGAACGGAGATCGTATGCAAAAATTATCATCGAAAATCGATTTGGAAATAAAATTAAATTACAAAACAAAAATAAATACTTGCCACCCAAAATTGCACACGTCATCAGAGACGTTCCTCTTCTCCTCGTTCGTGACATGTAGCCATACGAAACTCGCACCCAACATCCCCGTTTGACCAAGCATTTGACCGAGCCTTACGCCCAACTCCGACCTCCATTGAACCCAGCGCCACCTCCATCGTCCTCAGCTCGACGAGCCGCCCCCAAAGGACCCCGTGCGCAACCCCCTGGTTGCCGCCGTCGTCGCTTCACACTAACCCTAATCAAATTTTATAGGTCGATCTGACCGTTAACTCCACGCCTAGCCTACTCTGATGTGATCCCCTCGCGTCTCTCTACAATACCCAGAAGCCATCTTCCGATCCGACGACTTTGATCTCGACGATGATGAAAGGCCGAAAATAAACGCCCAGTTTCTGGTCAAACCACAACCCGAATTGAAAAACGAATACCACCATTGAATTACGCTCGTCGAGAGCATCAACATATATTATTTTGGAATTTTTCTGGAGAGTTTGAATTTCATTTGAAATTTTGAATTGAAATAGATCTAGGTTTGCATCCATTTGAGGAGGAGAAGGAGCTGAAGAAAAGAACGTACATACAAATGATAGAAGATGGAGGCTAGGGTTTATGATCGTCTATTTATAGATAGATCGCAAAAGAATAGGTGTGCATAAATTTTAACGTACAAACGGAAGTGGTCCCAAAAGATAAATAATATTAATTACATACGTTACGGATTTAGGAAATAAATAAATTCCTTATCATTTACATTTTATTTTAAACATATTTACAAATGTAAATCTAGACATTTCGTTTACGTTTTAAAATATATCCACAATTTTATTAATTTCCAAATTGATGTAAACAAATTTAGATGTAAATTAAAAGCTGATAAGTCTATCCATTGCAGTGTTAATTTCTCCACTTCCTTATATTTAGAAATTATAAATTAAGTTTCAAAAACCTATTTTAGATTTCAATCTTCTATATACTCATCTTTTACCAGTAATAAGGATGCACTAACATTTTTTCAAGGTTTTACCTTATTATTCATTTTTAGTTTAAATAACGTAATATTAAACGTTTAATTCTACTTTATTTGCAATAAATACAATTGTTGAATTTTGATACTTTAATTAAATTATAAATCTTGCTTTCTATAATCTATATCAACAAATGGTCCAATTATAAATAGAATTAGCATTAACTTCATCTTATAGAATTAACTACCCCAATTACAAAACAAATCTACGCTAACTGCACGATTTAAGTCAATTAATTGTAATTGAGTCTACATTAAATGTTATAAATTATAAATTGGAACCTCAATAAATTCGCTTATTGATTTAAAAATCTTTCTATTCATAAATAGACACTTTTATGGGTATAAATAACATTTGAATTATAATACATTTCATTAGTGCATGCTTCATTTCTTATAAACTCCCATTTATTAACTAGAACACATTAACCACAACAAAATAATTAATTTAGATTTATTTCAATCGATTGCCATTCTTAACTTAACATACTCAAAATGGTTAACCTAAATAATTGTTACCCTTTTACATTTAAATTCACTTACAACCATCATTACAACAATGTTGCTATAGATTTTGATTTAATTAAATAAATTAGATAAATGGGTACAGTTTTGAAATTATCACTAATGCCAAATATATATGCATTAATTACTACTTATTATTATGAATTCATTTATTAATTTACTAGTTGCCATTGTCTTCTTATATCCTATTTACTACCAAACTTTCTATTTAGTTATAGTTTATCAATATATATATACCTAGGCAAATCAAGTTCTTGTCTTTTCTGTTATTTCAATTAAATCGGGTATGCACAAATAAATTGTTTATTAACTTATTCTTACAAAATTATTTACATG
The DNA here is from genome assembly GCA_030765085.1 of Allium cepa. Classification (NCBI taxonomy): domain Eukaryota; kingdom Viridiplantae; phylum Streptophyta; class Magnoliopsida; order Asparagales; family Amaryllidaceae; genus Allium; species Allium cepa. The sequence continues at coordinate 30,746,796 of CM060938.1, read as the reverse complement.
CATTCAGTTACACCTAATTTAATGCATTGATTTTCATTTATAAATCTTAACACCCTAAATTTGACAACTTCTAACATGGCATTACTTCTCATATTAAATGTAACTTTTATTTAGTGTATTAACATTTATTTCAATTTAAATTCCATTAGCCAATTAAACATGTGACTTATAACTATTGCTTACCGTTCAAAATATTACACCCATGGTCATATTCTGAATGGAGTTAGCATTAAATATCAAAACTTACCTAAATTTACATTAAGAAAATATTTAATACTAGATCTCAAATTTATTTTAATGGAATCAATATATCTTTCTTTATATACTTTACGTATAAATATCTTAATTACCACATTTCAACTTATTCCTTAAATCCCCCAAATAACGTTATCAACATAAATTAATATTAAATGCTTCACATTTATTCCTCCACGTTCAAATATGTTCTAACCAAATATATATATTAATGTTATCCCTTATGGTTATTTATTTATTCACTTATTATTAACAATGTCTACAAATTTGATTTCAGGTCTAATACCTACACCATTGTATTTATTGAAAGATTTATTCATATTACAATCAAAGGCTTAAATTACCATTGGTAAATTAGCGTTCATTTCCATATAAATTTATCACTCTTAATCATTACTACTATATTTTGTTATTACAAATTCTATTAAATAACTAAATTAAATCATCTAAAATTTCGGGTTGTTACACTCTCCCCCACTCAAAACTTTTCGTCCCCGAAAAGGAAAAGGAAGGGAAAAGAAGAATTTCGAAATCAATATCGTATTTAAATATTATATTTATAAATATTTAAATTTACAAAATTAGTTAATTTAGCTAAAATATACAAATTTATATAAAGTGAAATATTTAAGCGGTTTCAACCATTAATCAACCCATCAATACAACAACCATCAACTTTACAAACAGCATACATACAGAAGACAAAGCAACCATTTAATCCAACAAACAAATAGTTGTTCGGGTTCAAAACTTGAAATTGTATGGAATGAAAATAACTATCAAGTGCATCCTTTACTCAACAGTCTTAGATGGAACAACTATAGATTATTTATTCATCCAACAACTTCAGATTCTCTTACCCAACCAACCATAAGTCAAACAATAACAATTCAAACCAACAACCAAATTAACTTGTTATAAATTTATATTTCATACATTAACAGTTTGATCTTTTCATTCATATAACAGTTTATCTTTTATTTTCATTTATTTCTTTAAATTATCCTTTTATAATTTACATTTATTTCCAACAACTTTTAATTTTATTCACTCATTAAATGTTTGTTTCATTTATTTTCCCTTATAACCTCCAATTATCCATTTCCATTTATTTAGGTCATGTAAGTTTCTTCTATTTAATTACATTTAATGCACTTCTCACTTTCAATCATTTATTTAATGCTTCCATTTCTATTACATTTAATTATAGTAACCCTTTTTAATTTCACTCAAATTCTTAATCTTATAACATCCATTCTTATAAATAAAGGATTTTATTAACTCATTAACTAGGGTTTGCAGTCATCTATTTATATTACCTACTTTTTATTATATTAAACTAGTAGCATTTATATCATACTTAGGTTTATAACCCTACACATCAATCCTTATTATTAAAGAATTTCATTTTATTTACTTAAGTTTAAAATCACCTATTTATAATACTTACCTTTAATTTTGGTAAAATTTCAAATTTATAAATTAAGTTTATAACATTAAATTCTCATTTATAACAGCAACTCATTGAATACTTCATTATTTCCAAAATTTCTACTTGTATAATATTCTATTCCAATCTCTTATTTAACATTTCAACTTTTTATATTTGGTAAGTTATATATGTTAAAGAAAATGCAAAAGAACTTATACAAGTTTTATCTCATCTTTTAAGCAAATTTAATGTTCAACAATATTACTCTTTGTCTCATATGTTACAAATTTCAAATTTCCCTTTATAACTTTGCATTAATTATCTTACCTAAATTAGATGTTTCAATTCATTAATCACTTACCATTTATTTCACTACAATAATTTAAACGATTAATTAATGGAAATTCAAGAATTAAATACTGGGTCAAATTCAAATTATTTTAAAAATAATAGATAAATAATTTCTTACAACTTTTATATCTCTAATTATATTTAAAACAATTAAAATTTTAGATAATTTCAAAATAAATCTGCAGTAGAATTTACTACGGTGGCCTTTCCCCTTCGAAACTCGAAAATGAAAGTCGATGATGCGGCCGCCATCACCGAAATTATTTTCCAGCGACAGAGAGGAAAGTACAAAACTTATTTTCTCCAAAATCTTCTTTAAAACAATTCTTTCGATTGGCACTAAATATTTATATAAGAAAATACTTATAAACAAAATGATTATATTTCATAAATCCTTTGAAAGCAAATTTTCAAAATCCCGGGCTTAAGTTCTAAAATTTCCAAATTTCATTGATTTTAATTTCAATCTTATTTTACCTATTATTTAACATTTTATTCCTAACAACCAATCTATTGCAATCAAAAATATATATATATAAATAATATCATTTAAAATTTATTTTATATATAGAAAATATAATAGGCAAAATTATTTCACCTATATTAAAACAGATATTATGTCGGTCTGTCCTATTAAGTGTTTAGAAATCCCTATTGATGACATAGCGTCCCATGCATCAACCAGAATTTATAAATACAAAACGAAACAGATTAACACAATATTAAAATCTTTTTATAACACTAACAAATACGCTCTCTCGTATATATACGCTCAGTGACTCCCATAGGGTATTACTACCCTATTAACAAAGACTCAAACCCCACAAAGCTAAGGTTTATCGCTAAACCAAAGCTCTGATACCAGCTGTAACATCCCGCCTTTTCGCACGCTTCAAATCGACACACATGCCAATTTAAACCATATGGAGGGGCGGATTGTTATGGGGTAAATAAGAAAAAAAAACAGAGAAGAAATAAACAAAATAGAATCTCACAGCGGAAGGATAAAATATAACAATAAAATATACAGTTTATAAAACTGTTTACAAACATTTATATAATACATATCAGAGTTACACATACCAATAACAATGCAGCGGAACAGTGTGTAGTGCACTAGTATAAATAATAACAATAATACTAAAAATCTTCGTCTTCGTCCTCCAGAGCTAAAACTTCAAATCCTGAAACGCTCGGACTGACCCGAGCGAATTGAAAAGACAAAACACTCGAGTCAGAACTAAAAGATCTTATGTGAGTTAAATCAACAGAAATAAATATTAGTACAGTAACTCGAGAGATGCTCGGGATTTACATCTCCTAAGGCTCCGTTAAACTATTTACTATGTAGTATATTGCGCTATTATAATAGTGTCTATTTATAAAATAAACTTACTTTTAAATAGCGTTAAGGGGTTACCCATATAGCCCTTAACACAAAATATACTCCCATAGTCTATACAGTACCATAATCTCCCCCGTACTGCGCGTCGTCAGAAGGCACTCCATAGGTATGGTACAAAGCCAAAATCGTATAAGACGCGCTAGGGTAGGTGACACGGCACAACTAGGCAATGCCAGGGTAGATATACCAATTACGCTTTCGGGTCGGTGGCAACGCATAGCCGCAGCTACCGCCCACCTCGAGCCACACCCCCAAATCAAAGAAATCAAAAGTGGCCACTGAAAACAATCCAAAAGTCAAAGTAAAATATCGAAGGGATGTGTCCGATCAAAGGTGCTACCTTATTAACCCGTCAATCGCTCCTGTTTTAGCCACCTTATGACAACTCACGGGAGTCGGGTCCACGTATTTACCTTAAAGGAAACGCCACCACCATCCTACTTCATTCTGGAATCTCCACCGCGTACACAGTTGTTAAAGTGGTTTTCGGGGTTGGCAGAGAGTATGACAACTTCCGATCCCGGTCTCTTCAACAACCAAACGTTATTATAACACCGCGGTCATTTAAAATAATTATACTTTAAAACCAGAATAAAATATCCATTCCAAAACCATATAAATATGATATCATTTCCTTTTAAAACCCGAATTAATACGATATCATTTTATTCCAATATATATACTTTCCAAAATCATAGGGTTTTCAAAGTAAATATTTAGAGGTCAAAACTCTTGAATATAAAACTTCAAATTATACTACCTTGAAAATCATAACTTTGAAACAAGTTTCCATCTATTAAATGGTCAAATATTAGATTACTTTTATAAAACAGAATAGCTTCTTTACATTTCACAAATCACTTCCAAATATCGATTTAAACTTCCAAATACCATTTTAATTCTTATGTTTCAAAGCTTTAAATATTCCACCATTTCAAAAACAACTCATTTGACAAACCCATATATATCAAATTCAATTACTTATTATTTAGACTTGAAATGTTTGCTTAATGAATTCAATATAATTTAAGAAAACCTTTAACTTCATATAATTGGATCATCTTTCAATTTATTATATATTCATTTAATCAACCCGATATTCATTCACTTTACGCAAAAAATCAAATTATAAAAATCATATCCTTTAAAAATTCTAATTTTTATTAAATTTCAATTTAACTTAATATTCATCTTCCAAATCTATTCTCATTTAAGTCATAAACTCCAGAAATTAAATTTCAAATAAATGTTTAATCTTATTTGATCTTAAAATCAAACTTTATTTAAACTTCAAATCAAATTTATACAAAGCTTACAACCTGGAATCTACTATATATAAATAACCTTTATTAATAACCAAATCAAAACCCATAAACCATATATATATAGCTTTACAAACCATAGAAAACATTTCAAAAATAATTTTATATATATACCGCGGTTCCTGTATAAAATTTTCTACCCTATGGTCAAGTGATACGGATGTTTATCATTTCAATCCACAATTTAAAATAAAAATGCGGTTTTATATCATTTCAAACCGCAATCCCGAATGAAATAAAATATGCATAGCAACTTGCAATTAATAAAATTAATCATCCATTCATCCATCAAATCATACATCCATTTATCACATTCATTATCCAATTTCAAACAATCATCAATACATAACAGGTGATAAATAATGGTATCAATTATCAGTTTATACTCAAAATAAATTTAATAACTGTTAATTGGCAGTTTATATGCAAAAATAAACGTAAATTTAACTGGCAGTTAATATGAAATAAAAATTTAACATAACTATGACTGGCAGTTAATATGCAATTAAATAAATTCTAACTGTCAAATTTATGAAATAAATAAAATTAATTAACAGTTATATTAAATGAATGCGATTTGTCAAAGATAATGAATAAAACATGCCAAACAGTCATAAATAAATTTCTACTCATATCTAAAATTAATTTAACAAACACATGAAATTTTAGAAATTGTGAGTGGGTTAAAACACTCACCTTTTGAATTTAAATCGAATCTAAATCCGATTTAAACTCAAAAAATCCAACGGTCTCCAAATCTGTCCAAACCAGCGTCATCAGATCCGGAATTTAATTACAATCCTAACAAAAGAAACCTCGCGTGAAACGGAGATCGTATGCAAAAATTATCATCGAAAATCGATTTGGAAATAAAATTAAATTATAAAACAAAAATAAATACTTGCCACTCAAAATTGTACACGTCATCAGAGACGTTCCTCTTCTCCTCGTTCGTGACCTGTAGCCATACGAAACTCGCACCCAACATCCCCGTTTGACCAAGCATTTGACCGAGCCTTACGCCCAACTCCGACCTCCGTTGAACCCAGTGCCACCTCCATCGTCCTCAGCTCGACGAGCCACCCCCAATGGACCCCGTGCGCAACCCCCTGGTTGCCGCCGCCGCCGCTTCACACTAACCCTAATCAAATTTTATAGGTCGATCTAACCGTTAACTCCACGCCTAGCCTACTCTGATGCGATCCCCTCGCGTCTCTCTATAATACCTAGAAGCCATCTTCCGATCCGACGACTTTGATCTCGACGATGATGAAAGGCCGAAAATAAACGCCCAGTTTCTGGTCAAACCACAACCCGAATTGAAAAGCGAATACCACCATTGAATTACGCTCGTCGAGAGCATCAGCATATATTATTTTGGAATTTTTCTGGAGATTTTGAATTTCATTTGAAATTTTGAATTGAAATAGATCTAGGTTTGCATCCATTTGAGGAGGAGAAGGAGTTGAAGAAAAGAACGTACAGACAAATGATAGAAGATGGAGGCTAGGGTTTATGATCGTCTATTTATAGATAGATCGCAAAAGAATAGGTGTGCATAAATTTTAACGTGCAAACGGAAGTGGTCCCAAAAGATAAATAATATTAATTACATACGTTACGGATTTAGGAAATAAATAAATTCCTTATCATTTACATTTTATTTTAAACATATTTACAAATGTAAATCTAGACATTTCGTTTACGTTTTAAAGTATATCCACAATTTTATTAATTTCCAAATTGATCTAAACAAATTTAGATGTAAATTAAAAGCTGATAAGTCTATCCATTGCAGTGTTAATTTCTCCACTCCCTTATATTTAGAAATTATAAATTAAGTTTCAAAAACCTATTTTTGATTTTCAATCTTTTATATACTCATCTTTTACCAGTAATAAGGATGCACTAACATTTGTTCAAGGTTTCACCTTATTATCCATTTTTAGTTTTAATAACGTAATATTAAACGTTTAATTCCACTTTATTTGCAATAAATACAATTGTTGAATTTTGATACTTTAATTAAATTATAAATCTTGCTTTCTATAATCTATATCAACAAATGGTCCAATTATAAATAGAATTAGCATTAACTTCATCTTATAGAATTAACTACTCCAATTACAAAACAAATCTACGCTAACTGCACGATTTAAGTCAATTAATTGTAATCGAGTCTACATTAAATGTTATAAATTATAAATTGGAACCTCAATAAATTCGCTTATTGATTTAAAAATCTTTCTATTCAGTAAATAGACACTTTTATGGGTATAAATAACATTTGAATTATAATACATTTCATTAGTACATGCTTCATTTCTTATAAACTCCCTTTTATTAACCAGAACACATTAACCACAACAAAATAATTAATTTAGATTTATTCCAATCGATTGCCATTCTTAACTTAACATACTCAAAATGGTTAACCTAAATAATTGTTTCCCTTTTACATTCAAATTCACTTACAACCATCATTACAACAATGTTGCCATAGATTTAGATTTAATTAAATAAATTAGATAAATGGGTAAAGTTTTGAAATTATCACTAATGCCAAATATATATGCATTAATTACTACTTATTATTATGAATTCATTTATTAATTTACTAGTTGCCATTGTCTTCTTATATCCTATTTACTACCAAACTTTCTATTTAGTTATAGTTTATCAATATATATATACCCAGGCAAATCAAGTTCTTGTCTTTTCTGTTATTTCAACAAAATCGGGTATGCACAAATAAATTGTTGATTAACTTATTCTTACAAAATTATTTACATGCATTCAGTTACACCTAATTTAATGCATTGGTTTTCATTTATAAATCTTAACACCCTAAATTTGACAACTTCGAACATGGCATTACTTCTCATATTAAATGTAACTTTTATTTAGTGTATTAACATTTATTTCAATTTAAATTCCATCCGCCAATTAAACATGTAACTTATAACTATTGCTTACCATTCAAAATATTACACCCATGGTCATATTCTGAATGGAGTTAGCATTAAATATCAAAACTTACCTAAATTTACATTAAGAAAATATTTAATACTAGATCTCAAATTTATTTTAATGGAATCAATATATCTTTCTTTATATACTTTACGTATAAATATCTTAATTACCACATTTCAACTTATTCCTTAAATCCCCCAAATAACGTTATCAACATAAGTTAATATTAAATGCTTCACATTTATTCCTCCACGTTCAAATTTGTTCTAACCAAATATATATATTAATGTTATCCCTTATGGTTATTTATTTATTCACTTATTATTGCCAATGTCTACAAATTTGATTTCAGGTCTAATACCTACACCATTGTATTTATTGAAAGATTTATTCATATTACAATCAAAGGCTTAAATTACCATTGGTAAATTAGCGTTCATTTCCATATAAATTTATCACTCTTAATCATTACTACTATATTTTTTTTATTACAAATTCTATTAAATATCTAAATTAAATCGTCTAAAATTTCGGGTCGTTACAGATGTCGACATGGTCTTTTTTTAAAATTTAACTCTTTGATTTATTTTGATACCAATTGTTAATTATACTTGTTATTTATATTTTATATTTCAGTTATAGAACAAATTCCTAATTCTCTTCTTAATTTAGTAAATATTGATTCATTTAAAGGTTTTGTTAAGAGATCAGCAATTTGATTTTCAGAATTGATATAATCGAGAGTAACTACTTCCTTGCTTATATTATCTCTGAGAAAATGATGTCTGATATCAATATGTTTAGTTCGAGCATGTTGAGTAGTATTTTTGGATAAATTTATCGCACTCGCATTGTCAGAATAAATTGGAGGTTTTGAGAAATTTAAACCAAAATCTTTTAAGTTTTGTTGCATATATATTACTTGAGAACAAGCCAAAGCAGCAGAAATATACTCTGCTTCAGTTGTTAATAAAGAAACCGTGTTTTGCTTTTTACTAAGCCAAGAAATCAGAGAATGCCCCAAAAAGTGACAGGTCCCACTTGTACTTTTTCGGTCCGATTTACTATAACAACCCTGTATTTTCTGATTATTGTAATTGTATATTTTAATTATTTTAATTTAAATTCCTAGTTTAAAAACTTTATTTTATTTATTAAAATGAATATATTTTGTTAATTGAAATATAAATGTTGATTTTGATGTGGATTAGAATTTCAAACATGCATAAATTGAATATTTCCAGAAAATGTGAATTTTGGTCAATCCGGTCAAACTTTTACTTTTAAATTTAAAATTTAAAAGTTTGAAAATTTTAATTTTTTATTTTATTATGAAAATAAATAAAATTTCAAGAACACTGCTTTTCGTTTCGTTGAAATCCGAATAATATTGTGAAAGTTATGCTTTTTACAAAATTGGGTGTAAATTGTTTTATTTAACACTACTTTTTATTTTAAATTATATAAATAATCTTTTTAATTGTCATATATTATTATAAATTGTATTATATGTTATGTTTCATATATTTTTACCTTTTGAATATTTTAAAGTGATGTTTGAATTTGTCCAAAGCTCATTGAATTTATTTTCTATTTTTAAAGGTTAGTTTCCATTTTTCTGCTATTTTCTTCATCTAAACTATATTTAAATTAAAATTTATTTATTTACTTTTGTGATTTCCTTTTTATTTTGTTTTATTATATTTATTTATAAATACTTTTAAGTACATAAAAATTTTCCCAAGTTCATTGCACTTATTTTTCATATTTTCAAGACCAGTTGCAAATTTTGCTGTTTTATTTAATTAAACTATATATAATTAATAATTAATTAATTTATTTTTGTTTATTTACTAAATTTTCGTATTTTATCTGATTATATATATATTTCAGTTATATAAGGTTTAAAAAGAAAATAATGGAAATTTGAAGAGTTTGTGTCTCTTTAGTTGCTCAAGGCTCTTCGTTTTTCCGCCTCTTCATTTGCTTTTGCCTTTTCCTCTCCTTGCTTTAGCCATACATCCCTCTACCCTATAGCCATGTTTCTCATCTTCAATTCACGTGAAAAATATCTTTATCCTCATTTCAAACTCACGACTACATCATATTGAGGAAAAAATTGCAAGCTAATGGCTTCTTTCTTCCATTTTTTCCCTCTTCTTCATTGATTTAGCCTTCCTCTTCCTCTTGCTTGCTCGGCCCCACTTCTCCTCCATCACCACTGACCATCTCCTCTACCATCTACAGCAGAAAACACCTCCTCCTCCTCTGACCATGACAAACCATGCCATCTAATTGAAACCGTCTCCACAAAACTTTGCTTAAAACTCCAAATATTGCCTAACCGAGCCTTGTATTCCCATTTCCTTCATGTTTAGCCTTGGCCACCACCTCTAACACCACCACCACTTGCCGACATGATCTATAGCCATCATCATCACCTATGACCTGACCTGAAGATGCACCAGGCCGAGCCCATAGGACCATAGGCCGAGCCTATGTACACCAAAACCTTCCATTCCTTGACCCAAACCCCTTGCCTCCTTTACTTTCCACTTGTTTTGCCTTTACCTTCCACTTTCATGCCCTAAGCCTTGTCGCTAGGCAATGGCCAAGCCATGCTGACACCTAGGCTGAGCCTAGTATGGTGAGGTCAAGCTCATTTGATCATGTGACAAGCTTATGTTGTCGTGTGCAAGTCTTTTGCTTTTAAGGTTTGGTCATCTCTCTTGTTTTGCAACTGTTCTGCAAACTAAAGTTGTTGATTATATTTGTATGTCAATATCTATATTTGTGCTTATGTATGTTATATTTTGTGTTGTTTACAAGGGTCTCCATCAATTCAAATCAAATCGTGCTTGTCGTGCCTTTGGAATCGCTCTTGTGTGTGTTGTTTGTCTCTAGCTTCATAAAAGGTGAGTCTTTCTCACTCTGACATTTATACTTATGAAATAGTGAATTGATGACAAGTGTTTAGTAATATAAAATGTTTATGCAAGTTAATGATGATTATATGATATGCTATGCCATGTTATTACCATGTTAAAACTGTTAATTATAACCTGACATCTGATATATGACATTATATTGTGACATTGACATTGTTTATATTGTTTATGCATATATTCACACTACTAGTTCCCTGTTAGAATAGAATCATTATGGGTTGAAACGGTACATACCCGAACGGACTTTAGAATAGGAAAAAATCATTATGGGCTGAAATGATAGGCCTGAGCGATTTTTATTGTATTTTATTTGGCTTGGGATTGCGGGTTTGAAATGATAAAACCCGGTTTTCTTTGTAAATTACGGATTGAAATGATATATATCCGTATCACTTGACCTAGGTTAGAAAATTATATACAGACCCCGTGGTATATTTTTAAATGATTTTTTTAAATATGTATTTTCAAAAGTATGAAATTTTGATTTAAAATATATATATTATGGTTTTAAGAAAGTTAAATATTAAATCTTGAAATTGTGAATTTAAGTGAATTCAAGTATGTAAATTTGGAGTAAATGTGACGTTTGACTTTAAATTTTATTTTAAGATGTAAATAAATAATGGAAACTAAATTTAAAGTTTTGAAATGATATTTGAAGTAAAATTTTAAGTTTATTAAATTTATAAATTAATAAACAGTGAATTTTGACTTAATAAATGAATGGAGTTTGCAAAATTGAATATTTGATCTTAAAATTTTATTATGTTAAATCATATGTTAAAATGATTTTAAATGTGAAATTTTGAAGTCTAGAAATATGATTTTTAAGTTGTAATAATAGAAATTTGGAGTTTTATTATTATTTTTGAAAAGCTAAAATGAAACCTGGAATTTTATAGCATTTTCAAAATGCTTTAGTCTTTTGACAGCATTTTAATGCTATTGTTTTGAATCTAACAATGTTTGAAATAACTAAATATCTATTACGACATTTTATAAATGTCGCTATTCCTGAAATAAACCATTTTGGAAAATATAAGCTACGATAGCACTTTATAAATGCTGTCGTTGCTATAATTTGACAATGTTTTGAAATGTTATAGATTTCAACACTGTTTGGGCTATATTTTAAAGTGTTAAATAATTTAACTTTTGAAATGGATTATCTGTTAAATTTTAGAAGTTTTGAATATTTAAATTTGAATTTTTAAGGAATTTAAATTGAATTTGAATTTAAATAAATTTTACTTGGTTATGTGTTAAATGGAATGAAATGTAATATAATAAATGAATTTTTGAATGGAATTTTGGAATGTATTTTTGGTAATGATGTTTGAAATAATAAATGAATGACATATTTGATTTTCAAATGATATTTAACTTTGAATATTTGGATTTGAATTCAAATAATGATTTGATTATGAAGTTTTGAAAGGATGTAATATTTTAATGATTTTGAAATGATTGGAAATGATTTGATCTTTATTTTAGCAAAGAATGTGAATGTGGAATGATATTTGATTTTGATTTATTTGATAAAGGAATATTGAAGTTTATATTTGTATGAAAAGATATTTGGTTTAATTGTAATGTAAGTTTATTTAAATAATATTGGATTTATGAAATGAATATTTCAAAACTAAGTAATAATGAAACTAGATTTGAGATATGTGAAATTATAAAAAAAATTAGTTTTTGAAATGAGGGATATGAAAGCTTTGAAATATATTAAAAATTGAATAGTTTAATTTATGGATCAAATCTATATTTGAAATTGGTATGATTTGAAATAGTTATTGGCGAATTTAATTGAAACCGATGGTTTGAATTGAATTAAGTTGGAAATTGAAATTTTGGTTTCATGGAATAAATTTGTAAAGTGTAAAGAATTAAAAGATTGATTTCAAATGAATGATTTCGGAATGTTATGATTTTCAAAGTGTAATGATTTCAAGTATTTTGGTTTCGGAAATGTTATACTTTGAAAGTATTATGAATTTTTTAAAGGTGAATATATGTTTGAAATGGAAATGATAAACTATTTGATTTGAATATAGTTTTGAAATAAAAATGGTTTTGGTTACGAAGTGTAAACTATTTTGAAAGGAATACAGTTTTGAAATGAAATGATTTGATCCTTTTGAAATATAAACTATTTTGAAATGACCACGGCGTTATAATAACGTTTGGTTGTTGAAGAGACGGGGATCGAAAGTTGTCATACTCTTTGCCAACTCCGAAAGCCACTTTAACAACCGTGTACGCGGTGGAGATTCCAGAATGAAGTAGGATGGTAATGAAGTAGGATGGTGGAGACGTTCTTGAGGTGTATTACGTGGACCCAACTCCCGTGAGTTGGCATAAGGTGGCTAAAACAGGAGCGATCTCGGGCCAAAGGAGGTAGCACCTCTGGTCGGACACATTCCTTCGATACTATACTCTTACTGGTGATTGATTAGATGGCCATCCTCCGATTTTGATTGGGAGTGTGTTCCGAGGTGGGCGTATGTGGCTGCTGCGTTACCACCAGCCCGTGTGCGTAATTGGTATATCTACCCTGGCATTGCCTTGTGTGCCGTGTCACCTACCATACCGAGCCTTTACTACGAGTTTGTTTTTCTCCCGTAGCCCGTGTGGTATCCTCTGACAGTCACCCGGAGTGGAGATGGCATGATATTGGATGGACTACTGGGACTATTATGTGTGAAGGGTGATATGGGTAGCCCGGAATGCTATTTAAAAGTATGTTTATTTTACTGTAGACATTATTATAGTAGCGCAATATTACTACATAGTAAATAGTTTAACGGATCCTTAAAGGATGGGCGATCCCAAGCATCCTTTAAGTTACTGATGCATTTTTGTTACTGTTCACTTGAGTTTATTTACAGTTCATAAGTATTTATGTCCTGACTCGAGTGTTTCGTATTTTGCTTTACGTTCGAGTCAGATTGAGAGGGTTAGCATTCAAGATTCACCTTCGGATTTGGAGCTTTCCTTGAAGATCCAGCCATCTATTTTGCTTTCTGTATCCAGTGATTTCAATGATGTATTCTGATTTGTACCTGATGTATCTTGTTACTTTTTGTTGTATCATGTTTAACTCTGATGTATCTTATTTTTAGATAGTAGCTTCATGAACTACTATTTCTTTTAAATTCCGCTGCATTATTAAATACTCTGTGTCTGTGATCTGTGATTATGTATTTACTGTATATTCTGAGATTTGCCAAATTTTATTTACAACGCGGTATTTTGAGCAATTCAAGTCTGACATGTGCGGATGCGAATGGTTGAAAATAACGGGTCGTTACATTTACAACCAGCATAGTCGGCATCATAGTAAGATATTAAGTCAAAAGAATCATTTTTAGGGTAGAATAAACCATAATCAGACGTGTGCTTAACATATCTTATGATTCGTTTCATGGCTTTTAAGTGGGTCTTTTTAGGTTGGGATTGATATCTGGCACAGAGACAGACACTATGCATGATATCAGGTCTACTAGCAGTAATATAGAGTAATGAGCCAATCATTCCTCTATATAATTTTTGATCTACATCTTTCGAGATATCTTCTTTACTAAGGTACTCATTTGTTGCCATGGGAGTGGGTTTTCCACTCGCAGTGGTCAAACCAAATTTACTAATTAGGTCTTTAGCATATTTTTCTTGACCAATAAAGATACCATTATCTAATTGTTTTATTTGTAATCCTAAAAAGAAATTTAATTCACCCATATGACTCATCTCAAATTCTTTTTTCATTATTTCAGAAAATTCTTTATTCATTTCAAAATTAGTTGAACCAAAAATGATATCATCTACGTAAACTTATACTAGTTGAATATCATTTTTATTTCTTTTAATAAAAAGAGTATTATCTACTTTACCAATTTCAAAATTAGATTGCAATAAATAAGATCTTAGTCTACCATACCAGGCTCTAAGAGCTTGTTTTAGACCATATAGCGCTTTTTTAAGTTCGTAAACATGATTTGGTAATTTATCATTTTCAAAAAGTGGTGGTTGTTCGACATATACTTCTTTTACAAATCCATTTAAAAAGGCTCTTTTAACATCCATTTGAAATAAGTTGAAATTATTATGATTTGCGAAAGCAAGTAGAATCCTAAGGCTTCTAATCTTGCTATGGGAGCAAAGGTTTCATCAAAATCTATTCCTTCTTCTTGACAATAACCTTGAGTGACTAAACGAGCTTTATTTCTAACTTCCTCTCCTTGTTCATTCAATTTATTTTTATAAACCAATTTATTTTTTATTTTCTGGTCTAGGAACAAGTTCCCAAACGTCATTTCTAGTAAATTGATTTAATTCTTCTTGCATAACGAAAATCCATGAATCATCAGTTGATGCTTCTATTGGATTTTTGGGTTCAATAGTTGATATAAAAGCTACATTACTCATTTGGCTTAGTTGATTTCTAGTTTTAGCAACAGATTACATATCTCCCAGTATATTTTCTATAGGGTGATCTTTTAAAAGTTTTGTCCTTTTATTAGGATGATTAATTTCATTATTAGTTTCAATAGGTTCTTGATTTTGAGTGATTAAATCCTCTTCACATTTGTATCTTCAAAATTTTTGAAATTTTCATCAAATGAAACATGCATTGTTTCTTCAATTGTAATAGTTTTTAAATTAAACACTCTGTACGCTTTACTTCTATTAGAATATCCGATAAAGATACCTTTGTCGGATTTAGGATCAAATTTATCTAAATTATCTTTTGTATTTAAAATAAAGCATTTACTTCCAAAAATTCCGAAATAAGATACTCTAGGCTTCTTTGAATAAATAAGTTCATAAGATGTCTTATCAGTTAGAGGTCTAATTAAAGTTCTATTCAAAATATAACAGGCAGTAGCAACTGCTTCTGCCCAAAAATTCTTTGGTAAATTACTATCTGCAAGCATAGTTCTCACACACTCTTGAATCATCCTATTTTTACGTTCTACTACTCCGTTTTGTTGTGGAGTTCTCGAAAATGAAAAATTATGAGTTATTCCCTTTTTATTGCAGAATTCCTCAAACCTTTCATTTTCAAATTCACCACCATGATCACTTCGAATAATTATAATTTTTAGAGAAAATTGATTTTGAATTCTTTCTGAGAATGTCTTAAAACATTCAAAAGTATCACTTTTATGTTTTAAAAATATTGTCCATGTAAATCTAGAATAATCATCTACAATTACAAAGACATATCTACTATGATTTATTGATAAAATTTGAGATGGACCAAATAAATCAAGATGAAGTAATTCAAGAGGTTTTGAAGTTGAAATCATATCTTTTAACTTAAAATAATTTTTTCTAAGTTTTTCTAATTGACAAGCATCACATAAACTATCTACTTTAAAATTCATTTTAGGGAGACCTCTTACTAGATCATGTTTTGACAGTCTAGATAGGAGTTTGAAATTCAAATGCCAAAATCTCTTATGCCAAATTCAAGGGTCACTTTTTTTTTCCAACAGACACAGGTTATCATTTGAAACTTTCATACTAAGAATATATATATTCTTTTTCCTGACTCCCTCAAATATAATGGTAGAATTATTATCTTCAATGTGACATTTATCTTTTTCAAATTTAATTTTATAACCTTTATCACATAGTTGACTTATACTTAGCAGATTATGTTTCAAATTCTTAACTAGCAAAACATTAGTAATAGTAAGAGTTTCAGAATTACCGACTTTGCCGATGCCAATCACATATCCTTTTGAATTGTCTCCAAAGTTAACCAATCCTCCGTCTTTGTATGTTATATCATTCAGTATATCTGGATTTCCAATCATGTGTCTAGAACATCCACTATCAAGTATCCATTTGTTCTTTCTGATCTGCACAATTTGTCCGTTGTGGATTGATTCGTCAACACCCATAAAGAATGATTCCTGCACATCAAACAATTTTGGTAGATAACTTGAATTATATGCAGACTTATGAAACAATGATGATTTGAATACTTCTAAATGAGTATTAACGAATATAGCCATTTTAAAAACTTTTCAAAAATCAGATTATGAAACTTTGAAAACCTTGCTTTGATACCAATTGTGAGAAATGAGGATTATGGATCTTAAGGCTAAGATTAACACTAGAGGGTGTGAATATTGTTAATAAAGAATTACTAAATCTTTTTAATTTATGTTAATTTAGACACAAAAGTATGCAATATACAGACACAAATATGATCACAGAAACAATCATAGATGCAGAAATAAAATAAAAGCAGTAAAAGAAAGAATAGACCAGATTTTATACTGGTTCGGAGTTACACTACATTTAGTCCCGCAACACAAGTACGGATTTCCTTTCAAAAGCAATTGTACAATTACACCCTCGGTTTCAAGGCTACGAGGTACACCCTCCAGAATTTCGATCCTCTGGGTAGAGATACTTGATTTCCGGGCCACAAGTTTACCCAATTGATTTACCAAGGCTACAATCACACCTTTTCCCTTTTGATTGATTTCCAAGGCTACAATCACACCTTTTCTCGCTTAATAGATTACAAAGAAGTCTATAACTCTGAATAGCATTGAGAATCTTGTAGAGATATTGATAGAGAATCAAACTAGAAGTAATCGAGTATGATTCAATGTTGATTTCGGTAGAGTAATGATAAGAATATGTATTAAGAAATGAGGAAGAAGAAGAGGAGTGAAAATGAGAAAATTATATGTTAAAATTCGTCGAAACTGACACATATTTATAGAAGAACAATAGCCATAACCATTCATGAAGAGTTATGGTGAATAGACACTTCTTTTGAAATTTGAATTTTTAGATCAAACTGTCACCATGTCGACATGGTCATGCTAGGCATGTCGACATCCCAAAGGACTTTTTGGTGTTTTTGATTTTCTTTGAAAATAACATTTATCTTGTATAAAAACTATTTTAAACTTTATAAATATACTTGACTATAGTTAAAATTCATAAGTAAATATAAAGAATATATATAGATTTTAACTACAATTTTATATTTAAATCTATGTATAAATATTTCAAAGTTAAATATTGTAAGGACCCGATTCTTCGTCTTCCGAAAACTGACATCAATACGTTCACTGTATCAACTGCCGAGTAATCGGTTGCCGAAAAACCGAACACTTAGGGTTTTAAGAAAAGGAAAGTGAAGAAGAAGAGATAAGAAGGTAGAAAATAGAGAGAAGAAACAATAGAAAATAGAACGTAGAACGGAACAGAAAACAACTGAACAACATCAGAATCTCTCAATTCGCAGCGGAACAACATATAATAGATAAATGAATAATCTTTAAACAAAGAACTATATCAGTTATTACATTATATACATTTCATTACATCATATCATCAGAGTGTACAACAACAACAACAAACTGTGCAGCGGAAAAAGAAATACTATATACTCGTAATACGCCATGCCATCCAGCTTGCCTCCAGCAATTCCAGAATATCCAGAATATCCTGATAAACCTAACTCTTGACTGCCCGTGTAGAAATTGGTGGGCACCCAGAGTTTAGGAAGGAAAACAATAAACTCCGAGTCAGTCATGTGACTGGTGTGAGAACTCAAAACAGTTTATTTATCTTTAAAATCAAAATAGAGGAATATTTTTAAAGTCAATTCACAATGCTTTTAAAAATGAGACTACCATAAGGCCTCCCGCACACACACACAATGCAAACGCAGAATCGGAGGAGATTTCTCCTTATGATAGTCAAAGATGCTTGATACGTATTAAAAAGAACATTTGATATTATTATTAGTGCCTAGCGTAGGAAAAATTCATTTCGAAAGTAGAATATAAATCTTAGCCAACATAGACATTTCGAACTATGCCTACTATAGCTACCATCCAAACAGTGGGGCGCCACCATAAGTGAATGATAGGTTCTACAACTAATACCGTACAAGATCGTAGTGTTTCTTTGGATTTCGAACGAATGATCAGGCCAAGGAACTTCCCATTGCCACATGAGAATGCCTCTGGATGGACATCCCCGAGAACCAAACCGGATCTCTACCAACACAAGGCCGGGTTACCCCTAACCGAGTAACAACTGACCGAATATGCCATCCTCCGGTCCTTTGGGACCTTTCAACCGAGCGCTCGCAATCAATTCACACAATCATAAAGTGTTTTCAACATGAGTAAGTATCTGGGCTCCATACCATGATACCACCCTTTTCCAGAAGGAAATGCACATATCCTAAAGGGCGCTACCCCTCATAACCTTGCTGCATCTTTCCTGTTTTGACCATTCATGGGCTGTGAGGCTCGACGAAGTCACGTCCACAAAAACATACTTTATACAAAAGCCATGCTTTGGGTCAACAAATGATCATAGAAATGATCACCAGGATAGACGATCAAACAAATGATCCTATCACAAATAATCAACACAATGATCATTTACAGCAACACTCAGCATGTCACATTACCAAATTGGGAATATATCGCTGATAACATTCAACTACATAACCTCTGAGCTCGTACGTCTCAGAGAAGGGTGTTAAGCTAAAAGAATAAATTCTCCGCCACCAACAGAAATATATTTGAAAGAAATCGGCTTTACATCTCAATTTGTAATGTCAGACATACAATCCATACAAGTCTGTTCCGGGCTCGAACAAAACCGAAGGCACTTACAAAGAAGTCCTTGCAATCCGAATAATCTCTAATCACGTCCGGACTTCCCATCACATAGGGAGTCTCTATACCGTAGCTACTCGGTGCAAAGACAATCGACGAGTTGTCCTTTCGCTTTCAAAAAGATCCGGTCTTCAACACCGGTCTTCAAATGCAATTCATAACGACGTATCACATATTCGGAATGGGTTATACGACCCCATGGTCCTTTCCCGGTTAACCCGAATAGTGAGCGCTTATTCAAAAATAAGTGTGGCATTCAAATTCAAACAAATCACATAAATTACCCATTCAAAGGGAAATATTGATAGTCGGTTATTGAACTATCAATGGATATGCACACATCACCAGTTTCCAAATAATTTTACAAATTATTTATTTTCCAAAATATCTTTACAAGATATATTATTTCAATATGTCAAAAATAAATCAATATTTATTTTTAAACAAATTCTTCTTTTCATTTATAAATTCCATAGTGAATTTTATATTTCACAATATCTACTGATATTCGATTTCAATTATTCATTTCAATTTATCTTCAAAAAGATAAATTCTCAAAATATTCACTTTGTATTGGAAAACATTTCCATACTTATTTAATAAGTAATTCACAAATCTTTTATTTATTTTCAACACTTGGAAAATATTCAATATACTTAAATCGAGATTAAGTATATATATTTCATTCTTTAAGGAAATCATTCTCTTAAACATATTTATTTGGGCCAAAACGAATGTTGCGTAAAACATCGTTACGACGTCCCAAAATCACTAGTATAGGGATTCGAATTTAAGATAGATATATAAATCCCAATACTATACAAAACATTTCCTTTCGGAAATCATTTACTATAACAATAGTATTATAGTCCACCATTTCCTTCTATTTCTCGAAAACATCTATTTCAACAATAAATGTTGAAATCTATGGTTTCGAATCTTAACACATTTTAAAACATCGTTAGATCGTTTTAATTCTATTTAGAACATCACATTCAAAACAAATTCTTTAACATATTATTCACTATTCAAAAACGTGAATATACTACGTTAACAAATTTCATCCTTTTATTCATTTTTTTTTCAAAGGATTATTCACTGTTCAAAAACGTGAATATAATTCCATAAATAAGTTATAACAATTTACTTATCAAAATAAGTCTTTGCGAATTTATAGAACAACGTTTATAAATTCCATTTCTATTTATCTTATAAAAACTTCTTTTATAAATCTCCTTTATTAACCTATCTCAATTCATATCTCAATGATATACTAGAAATTCATATTATAAGTCAAATACTTATAATTTATTTGTTTGAAAAATCGTTCCTTTGAACTTCATAATTATAAATCTTATAACTTATAAGATTCAATTATTTATCCAAATCTATTCTTTCAATAACTTTATAAATTTTATAAACCTACTGCTTATAAAATTCCATTTATAACTTCACCGTTTATAATCTATAAATTTCATTCATTTCCGAATTTCATTCATAATTCATTCTAACACTTATAACTCGTTTTATAATTCAAATATTTTCATTTATAAATTATCAATTTATAAATCTTTTTATATAAATCAATTTATACTATTATATTTAAAACATCTTTAATTTCCTTTATAATTTCACCATTTTGATTTATAAAATAATCAAATTTTATAAATCCTATGTTTAAACTTTTCACAATAAATTCAATAATTCCGATTTAACTATTTTATAAAATCATTAGCATCATATTCTCAAAAATCAGTTTTCAACTATATTTCTCAAAAATCATAATTTTTATATAACATTAAAATTATACGTTTATTTATTTAAAATGGATCAATTCCAAACATATAGTATATTTTCAAAAATCACTTTAAAAATCATTTTAAAGTTCCAAAACTTGGTCCAATGATGCTACACACCAAATAGTCAATCACGACAACAACGACATCATATATCGATATGATAATCCATCAAATATCAAAATATCTGAAATCAAATAAAAACTGTTGAGGAATCCAGTTGGATCCCTCCAACCTGTTTCCTGCTTCCACAAACATTAGCACAATACCAATTCCGCTCCAGTACGGAATTATCGCAGTATATGGGATTTAAAATATTATCCGCTTAATAGACGGCGCAATAGGTTCTCATCCGCTAAAAAAATTTCGGGAAATCAACAACTCCAATATATACATATGCCAATATATATATATTGCTATTATATATAATACCAATTTCATTGTTTATGAAATATTCGCGGTATATGTTTTTAATAAATAACATCCGCTTACTAACGGCGTATAATGTCTATTTTAACAATCAATAGATAACAATCATCATTCAAACATGCATTCAAATATTTTAAATCTAACTATTTAAAATAAAAATCGAAACTATTCGATTGAGTGAGAAGTTCTCACCTTGATTTCAATTTCGTTTTAGCGATTTATTTCGAATAAAATTAAACGGACGTTTAATTTTACCCGAAATTTTCACTAACTCCAAACGACTCCAATCCAATTTCACCGCGTAGTGCTCGTCC
Source organism: Allium cepa (assembly GCA_030765085.1). Classification (NCBI taxonomy): domain Eukaryota; kingdom Viridiplantae; phylum Streptophyta; class Magnoliopsida; order Asparagales; family Amaryllidaceae; genus Allium; species Allium cepa. The sequence goes on along the minus strand of CM060938.1, from coordinate 30,724,896 downwards.
ATACGATTCCAACGCAACTGGTTTCGCGCGTTTTCGACCTCGTATGAAAAAGTTATGATTTTTTAAAGATTACGCGAATTTATATACATAAATTTATAACATAATTTTCTTATTTTTTTAACCTTCAACTATCACAGCCGTTAGATCCACATTCCCCTTCATCACAGCCGCACCCTCCTTCTCCCTCTCCCTCACGTTCAACAGCCGAACCCAACTCTTCCATTAGGGTTTAAAACGCACGCCACACCACTCGCTTCCACCACGATCAGGCACTTGCAACACGAAGCTCCAAACCCCCTCTACCTTCGCCCACCACCATAGCGAGCTCGGCCACCTCATCCTCACGCAACACGAGGCCGAACGGCCCACGAACGCGGCCACTTTCCCCCCTCCACGCGACGCCAAACTCCATCATTACTGTATGGATATGTAGAGCACACTAGCCTCTACGTTTTCCTAGTTGAAAGTTTTGCCTAATTGTCGACGGATTTGGAGTAAGCGAGGGAGGAAGGAGGGAAAAATCTGGCCTTTCATTTGTTAGGGCCGGCTGCAACGTTTAGGTTTTTAGTTTTTTTTTTCCTTGAGTGAAGGGGCTATTTATAGAAGATTTTTCAATCACTATTCATCCGGGAATTCCAAACTCCAATTTACGCGCCGAAACTGACGTTCCTAGGGTTTATCCCGCGTTCCGGACACAATGGAACAGGTTTCGGAAGCTAATTCGGACATCTGTGCGAGTTATGGCAATAAACGTTCAATTTAAATTAAACCGATTTAAATGATTTTCTAGGCGTTTTAATTTGTACTGGACAAACGGTAAATCCAATTGACACGAAATTTGAAACCTTACAAAAATATCACATTACGGATCCGATGAAACTGGTTTCGTCAAAATCTGAGACTTTTTGAAAAATGGCTATTTTAACTCGCCAAATTAATATTAAAAATAATTCGATGCGTTTCGAGCTGCCACGATCAAACGATAACTCCGATTGACACGAAAATTGAAATCCGGTAATAACTAACTATTACGGATCCAATGAAACTGGTTTCGTCCAATTTTGAGACTGTTCAAAAATTGACTAATTTCACTAGTCGATTTTAATATTAAAATATTCAATTTTCACAAATTAACTTCTAATTCGATTTTAAAAGTTCTAAAATATCGTTCTAACTCCAATATGATAAAATAAAATTTTACAAATCATTTTCAATCATATTTAACTCTATTATTCAATTATTTCCATAATTTAACATATTAAATTATCGATTTAATTATCCAATTAAATCCAATTATTCAAAATAAAATTTATTTGACTTATAATTTCACTTATAAATATTTAAAATTAATTAAATATTCAAATTTAAATTACTAAAAATCCTGAGTCGTTACAATCTTCCCCCTTAAAAGAATTTCGTCCTCGAAATTATCAAATAAGAAAAGTTACAGAATCTATTAACTTTCCAAAATCCATAATTAAATTTCTTACAAAACTTTACTAAGTTTTCAAATCATACTTAGTTATCTATTCTAAAACAACTACTATTGTTTAACTTTCAATTCCAAATCAAAGTTAAAATTTTCAAAACTTTCCAATTTTCTCAAAATTTTTCTAACGCCTTAAATTTCCGGAAAAATTCGCTATAGTCTCCTTTGCGCGGCTCGATCCGAAAAAAAAATGACAGTATATATATCACAAATATACATCTCATCAAGTAATGAGGCATCCCGAAGGGAAAAAAGTGTAAAAGTACGGTATGTAATCCGAGAGATGTACCTTATATTTTATTAGCGAGCATATACGTCTAATATAGCGCGAAAGCGAGCTCCAAATGCGAAGCAAACCGATCCGCACCTACTAAACACTCAACAAACAACATGAGAACATGTATATATGAAAATAGTATCAATATACATCATATAGCAACATAATAACTATATATGCCAGCATAGCAAATGCAATAAAAGCAATATATTCAACCATCAACCAACTATCATTCATAACCAATAAATATTCATTTATATTCTCATAATATTTGATGAATTGGTTTTTCAATTTAATCACATTTGATTCATTAACAGTGGATGTTTTCACTAACATTCATTCTCAATTAGTTTATATTCACTAATTCATATTCAAGTTGGTTCACTTCCAAATCAAATTCAATTCTATTTAAGATTCACTTAATTTCCAATTGAATTTCAATTACTTTAGCTTCCAATTTCATTAACACTTAATGAATTATATACAATCAACTAACAATCATATAACAACCAATGTATATCAATTGCAACCAAATTCCTTTGCATGTCAATTGGTTTAACACCATCACTTTCAATTGGTTTAATTAATTGATTTTCATTCATTTATTGAACTTCCAATTACATTAGATTTTAATGAATTTACACTTATATCCATTATTTCATATCAATTATTCACATTTAATTGATTAACATTTAATCCCTTAATTCAATTCAATTACAAAAGTTGAATTTCATTTATATAACTCAAGTTCAAATCTATCTCTTAACTTTGTTAATTTACTTTGATATCACTATCAACTTCATTCAATATCTCTTAAGTTATACTCCATTTTAAACATCACTTGGTTTTTAGTTAACTTGAATTCCCACTTATAAATAAATTCAATTTTGTTTATAACTCATATTCATAAAGTTTCACTTCTTATATATATAAGTTTATTTCACAATTGTAAATCACTTTAATTATAATTCAGTTCTTATAATTCATTTTACTTAGATTATTTAAACATCTTATTCAATAACCAAACAATCAACTTACATACACTTTAATAATTCTAAAAATTATTCCTTCATATATAAAAATATAATCAAGGTAAAATTATTTCATTTACCCAATTTTAAGACAATACTGTGTCGGTTTATCTTGTTTAAGAGTTTAGAAACCCCTATCAACGATAGTTAGCCAGACTAGATCGACTGGAATCTATAAACAATCAACCGATAAGTCAACACAATACAAAACAATTTATATTCACTAACAAATACGCTCTCATAGCTATTATTACACTCCAACTCATTCTAGAGTACTACTGACTCTATCTCTAATGAGTAATACCCAACAGAACCATGGTTGTCGCTTAACCATATGCTCTGATACCAGATGTAAGGACCCGATTCTTCGTCTTCCGAAAACTGACATCAATACGTTCACTGTATCAACTGCCGAGTAATCGGTTGCCAAAAAACCGAACACTTAGGGTTTTAAGAAAAGGAAAGAGAAGAAGAAGAGATAAGAAGGTAGAAAATAGAGAGAAGAGACAATAGAAAATAGAACGTAGAACGGAACAGAAAACAACTGAACAACATCAGAATCTCTCAATTCGCAGCGGAACAACATATAATAGATAAATGAATAATCTTTAAACAAAGAACTATATTAGTTATTACATTATATACATTTCATTACATCATATCATCAGAGTGTACAACAACAACAACAAACTGTGCAGCGGAAAAAGAAATACTATATACTAGTAATACGCCATGCCATCCAGCTTGCCTCCAGCAATTCCAGAATATCCAAAATATCCTAATAAACCTAACTCTTGACTGCCCGTGTAGAAATTGGTGGGCACCCAGAGTTTAGGAAGGAAAACAATAAACTCCGAGTCAGTCATGTGACTGGTGTGAGAACTCAAAACAGTTTATTTATCTTTAAAATCAAAATAGAGGAATATTTTTAAAGTCAATTCGCAATGCTTTTAAAAATGAGACTACCATAAGGCCTCCCGCACACACACACAATGCAAACGCAGAATCGGAGGAGATTTCTCCTTATGATAGTCAAAGATGCTTGATACGTATTAAAAAGAACATTTGATATTATTATTAGTGCCTAGTGTAGGAAAAATTCATTTCGAAAGTAGAATATAAATCTTAGCCAACATAGACATTTCGAACTATGCCTACTATAGCTACCATCCAAATAGTGGGGCGCCACCATAAGTGAATGATAGGTTCTACAACTAATACCGTACAAGATCGTAGTGTTTCTTTGGATTTCCAACGAATGATCAGGCCAAGGAACTTCCCATTGCCACATGAGAATGCCTCTGGATGGACATCCCCGAGAACCAAACCGGATCTCTACCAACACAAGGCCGGGTTACCCCTAACTGAGTAACAACTGACCAAATATGCCATCCCCCGGTCCTTTGGGACCTTTCAACCGAGCGCTCGCAATCAATTCACACAATCATAAAGTGTTTTCAACATGAGTAAGTATCTGGGCTCCATACCATGATACCACCCTTTTCCAGAAGGAAATGCACATATCCTAAAGGGCGCTACCCCTTATAACCTTGCTGCATCTTTCCTGTTTTGACCATTCACGGGGTGTGAGGCTCGACGAAGTCACGTCCACAAAAACATACTTTATACAAAAGCCATGCTTTGGGTCAACAAATGATCATAGAAATGATCACCAGGATAGACGATCAAACAAATGATCCTATCACAAATAATCAACACAATGATCATTTACAGCAACACTCAGCATGTCACATTACCAAATTGGGAATATATCGCTGATAACATTCAACTACATAACCTCTGAGCTCGTACGTCTTAGAGAAGGGTGTTAAGCTAAAAGAATAAATTCTCCGCCACCAACAGAAATATATTTGAAAGAAATCGGCTTTACATCTCAATTTGTAATGTCAGACATACAATCCATACAAGTCTGTTCCGGGCTCGAACAAAACCGAAGGCACTTACAAAGAAGTCCTTGCAATCCGGATAATCTCTAATCACGTCCGGACTTCCCATCACATAGGGAGTCTCTATACCGTAGCTACTCGGTGCAAAGACAATCGACGAGTTGTCCTTTCGCTTTCAAAAAGATCCGGTCTTCAACACCGGTCTTCAAATGCAATTCATAACGACGTATCACATATTCGGAATGGGTTATACGACCCCATGGTCCTTTCCCGGTTAACCCGAATAGTGAGCGCTTATTCAAAAATAAGTGTGGCATTCAAATTCAAACAAATCACATAAATTACCCATTCAAAGGGAAATATTGATAGTCGGTTATTGAACTATCAATGGATATGCACACATCACCAGTTTCCAAATAATTTTACAAATTATTTATTTTCCAAAATATCTTTACAAGATATATTATTTCAATATGTTAAAAATAAATCAATATTTATTTTTAAACAAATTCTTCTTTTCATTTATAAATTCCATAGTGAATTTTATATTTCACAATATCTACTGATATTCGATTTCAATTATTCATTTCAATTTATCTTCAAAAAGATAAATTCTCAAAATATTCACTTTATATTGGAAAACATTTCCATACTTATTTAATAAGTAATTCACAAATCTTTTATTTATTTTCAACACTTGGAAAATATTCAATATACTTAAATCGAGATTAAGTATATATATATATATATATTTCATTCTTTAAGGAAATCATTCTCTTAAACATATTTATTTGGGCCAAAACGAATGTTGCGTAAAACATCGTTACGACGTCCCAAAATCACTAGTATAGGGATTCGAATTTAAGATAGATATATAAATCCCAATACTATACAAAACATTTCCTTTCGGAAATCATTTACTATAACAATAGTATTATAGTCCACCATTTCCTTCTATTTCTCGAAAACATCTATTTCAACAATAAATGTTGAAATCTATGGTTTCGAATCTTAACACATTTTAAAACATCGTTAGATCGTTTTAATTCTATTTAGAACATCACATTCAAAACAAATTCTTTAACATATTATTCACTATTCAAAAACGTGAATATACTACGTTAACAAATTTCATCCTTTTATTCATTTTTTTTTCAAAGGATTATTCACTGTTCATAAACGTGAATATAATTCCATAAATAAGTTATACTTATCAAAATAAGTCTTTGCGAATTTATAGAACAACGTTTATAAATTCCATTTCTATTTATCTTATAAAAACTTCTTTTATAAATCTCCTTTATTAACCTATCTCAATTCATATCTCAATGATATACTAGAAATTCATATTATAAGTCAAATACTTACAATTTATTTGTTTGAAAAATCGTTCCTTTGAACTTCATAATTATAAATCTTATAACTTATAAGATTCAATTATTTATCCAAATCTATTCTTTCAATAACTTTATAAATTTTATAAACCTACTGCTTATAAAATTCCATTTATAACTTCACCGTTTATAATTCTATAAATTTCATTCATTTTCGAATTTCATTCATAATTCATTCTAACACTTATAACTCGTTTTATAATTCAAATATTTTCATTTATAAATTATCAATTTATAAATCTTTTTATATAAATCAATTTATACTATTATATTTAAAACATCTTTAATCTCCTTTATAATTTCACCATTTTGATTTATAAAATAATCAAATTTTATAAATCCTATGTTCAAACTTTTCACAATAAATTCAAAAATTTCGATTTAACTATTTTATAAAATCATTAGCATCATATTCTCAAAAATCAGTTTTCAACTATATTTCTCAAAAATCATAATTTTTATATAACATTAAAATTATACGTTTATTTATTTAAAATGGATCAATTCCAAACATATAGTATATTTTCAAAAATCACTTTAAAAATCATTTTAAAGTTCCAAAACTTGGTCCAATGATGCTACACACCAAATAGTCAATCACAACAACAACGACATCATATATCGATATGATAATCCATCAAATATCAAAATATCTGAAATCAAATAAAAACTGTTGAGGAATCCAGTTGGATCCCTCCAACCTGTTTCCTGCATCCACAAACATTAGCACAATACCAATTCCGCTCCAGTACGGAATTATCGCAGTGTATGGGATTTAAAATATTATCCGCTTAATAGACGGCGCAATAGGGTCTCATCCGCTAAAAAAAATTCGAAAAATCAACAACTCCAATATATACATATGCCAATATATATATATTGCTATTATATATAATACCAATTTCATTGTTTATGAAATATTCGCGGTATATGTTTTTAATAAATAACATCCGCTTACTAACGGCGTATAATGTCTATTTTAACAATCAATAGATAACAATCATCATTCAAACATGCATTCAAATATTTTAAATCTAACTATTTAAAATAAAAATCGAAACTATTCGATTGAGTGAGAAGTTCTCACCTTGATTTCAATTTCCTTTTAGCGATTTATTTCGAATAAAATTAAACGGACGTTTAATTTTACCCAAAATTTTCACTAACTCCAAACTACTCCAATCCAATTTCACCGCGTAATGCTCGTCCATACGATTCCAACGCAACTAGTTTTGCTCGTTTTCGACCTCGTATGAAAAAGTTATGATTTTTTAAAGATTACGTGAATTTATATACATAAATTTATAACATAATTTTCTTATTTTTTTAACCTTCAACTATCACAGCCGTTAGATCCACATTCCCCTTCATCACAGCCGCACCCTCCTTCTCCCTCTCCCTCACGTTCAACAGCCGAACCCAACTCTTCCATTAGGGTTTAAAACGCACGCCACACCACTCGCTTCCACAACGATCAGGCACTTGCAACACGAAGCTCCAAACCCCCTCTACCTTCGCCCACCACCATAGCGAGCTCGGCCACCTCATCCTCACGCAACACGAGGCCGAACGGCCCACGAACGCGGCCACTTTCCCCCCTCCACGCGACGCCAAACTCCATCATCACCGTATGGATATGTAGAGCACACTAGCCTCTACGTTTTCCTAGTTGAAACTTTTGCCTAATTGTCGAAGGATTTGGAGTAATCGAGGGAGGAAGGAGGGAAAAATCTGGCCTTTCATTTGTTAGGGCCGGCTGCAACGTTTAGGGTTTTAGTTTTATTTTATTTTTCTTGAGTGAAGGGGCTATTTATAGAAGATTTTCAATCACTATTCATCCGGGAATTCCAAACTCCAATTTACGCGCCGAAACTGACGTTCCTAGGGTTTATCCCGCATTCCGGACACAATGGAATAGGTTTCGGAAGCTAATTCGGACATCTGTGCGAGTTATGGCAATAAACGTTCAATTTAAATTAAACCGATTTAAATGATTTTCTAGGCGTTTTAATTTGTACCGGACAAACGGTAAATCCAATTGACACGAAATTTTAAACCTTACAATAATATCACATTACGGATCCGATGAAACTGGTTTCGTCGAAATCCGAGACTTTTTGAAAAATGGCTATTTTAACTCGCCAAATTAATATTAAAAATAATTCGATGCGTTTCGAGCTGCCACGATCAAACGATAATTCCGATTGACACGAAAATTGAAATCCGGTAATAACTAACTATTACGGATCCAATGAAACTGGTTTCGTCCAATTCTGAGACTGTTCAAAAATTGGCTAATTTCACTAGTCGATTTTAATATTAAAATATTCAATTTTCACAAATTAATTTCTAATTCGATTTTAAAAGTTCTAAAATATCGTTCTAACTCCAATATGATAAAATAAAATTTTACAAATCATTTTCAATCATATTTAACTCTATTATTCAATTATTTCCATAATTTAACATATTAATTTATCGATTTAATTATCCAATTAAATCCAATTATTCAAAATAAAATTTATTTGACTTATAATTTCACTTATAAATATTTAAAATTAATTAAATATTCAAATTTAAATTACTAAAAATCCTGGGTCGTTACAAATATACTATTTAAAAAGATAGTTTAAAATCAGGAGTAATTTAACTTTGAAAATAAAGATGTTTTTAAGGCTAAAATTATTTAAAATAAGGATCGAGAATTTTGAATCTTTTAAAAGGAAAGTTTTGAAAACATTTTGAAAACAGGATATACTTTTGAAAAATCATTTTGAATTAAAGTTAGCGGATACAAAACAATGTTCCACTAGATTTTTCGTAGGTTCCATCCTACTTAGGGTTCCATCCCTTTAACGGGCTCGAAGTGGATTCCATTCCATGAATAAATTGGATTTTTAGATGTCAGTGCTTTACTACGAGTTTTAACAAAAATTCCTAATAATAATAAAAAATACTTATCCTTAAAATCTTGAACTCTTGATAGTCTCGATACTTATGATTCTTCTATCTTGATATTTTATCTTGATACCTTGAATCTCTATACTGTACGGTCTTCATTCTTAGTACCTAAATGGTTAAATCCTGCATGTATATATATATATCTAAACTTATAATGTTACTATTTATATTTTATAACCTATTCTAAGGTTGTTGTCATCAAAACCATCATCTCTCGGACTAACATATTTTATCTATACTTGGGAATGTATTTGGATTATGTATTGAGAATAGAAACATCTGTTTTGAAATTTAATGAAGAAAATGTTGTTTTGAAATCTGTGTTTTGTTACATATTCAAGTGCTTTTGATATTATAGATACCATTAACATAGCCATGTTTAGTCGTCGAAAGCTAATACTATAGATGACTGCAACATCTGTAGCGCTTAGTTTTGGGCCTCTAGATAGCGGATGTTACATTCCTAGACAATCCATGAAAACTAGGTTATGGTGATTATTTATTGGAAGGACTAATAGGTTCAAGGGGACCCTTGAATTAATTAATTTAATTGGCAGGAGCCGATAGATTATTGGTAAACCCTTGAAAACTAAAAGGTTAATAGTAACCCTAGAAACTATAATTATGAAAGGGTATCGGATTAAACCGGGAATATGAAATCCTAACCATTTTAAGTATGCATACAATCATAATATATTGAAAATGTATGTTTTAACCATTGTGGACGTAGAAGCACAGAATATGGTTTTAAAAAGGTTCTAGGATACTAGTAAGGGAAAAACCCGTTCTGCTAAGTGGCATGGTCTCACTAGATATCCAAAAGGATTGAGATGTTAGATTATTATTCATACCAGGCATTATGTTTGACTCGAAGTTTTTTGTTTTCCCCTTAAACTCTCGGGTACTCAATTGATTTTAAGTAGTTTGAGATTTAAGGTTTTCAGGTTTGCTTCTTAGACGAATAAAGCTTCCAAAAGCATGCAGGTGGCAGCAGTTATTTAGAGTTATCCCTTTCGCTGTGTATTTCTTTGTAAAGGCAGATCTATTAGCCTTACTATATACTCTGATCAACCAAGGGGGCATCTTCATATGTCATTCTTGGCGTATTTGCAATAACTATAATTTGCTGAACGTGGTTAACATTTTGGGATTATGTACATAAGATGAAATGTTTTGAATGGATTGTGGAAATATGTTTCTGAATTGTTAAAAATTTCCATACTCTTGTGCTCTGTGTGTCAATGAACCTAACACCGTCATATTCGGTCGTCGAAGATTAATAACTATGGATGACTGTAGCATCCGTAGCCGTTAGTTTTAGGCCTTCAAGTAGGGTGATGTTACAAGTTGGTATCAGAGCATAGTTTCATGAAACTTTAAAAGCAAAGTTAAACCTAAAAGCTTTTTGAAACATAATCCAATCAATTTAAAAATACGATCCGGGTTTAGGTTAACGCTATAGTAACGTACTTGTATTTAATATATAGGTATATGTCTAAGTATGTATTCTCCTCTCTCTTAGACCATTCTTTTGTATCTCAGTAAGGCTCGTATGCAGATTTACAAGAAACGGGATATGGAAGTAGGAAACGGAAGAGGATATCTACATGGAGGAAGCAACACGACAAATGGAAATGCTTGACCGAATACTTGGAGAAACCAAGGTCGACACTCCAATGCTAACCAAAATGCTGAGGCTAATGCAGGTGTTGGAAATCCTCCAGTAGATGCGAGGATAGTGTATCAGTTTTTGGCTAATCTTTTACAATTAGGAGCTGTTGGTGATGTTGGAGGTGCGAATCCTATAGTTCCAGCTGGTTATAACTATGCTAAGCTAAGCAGAGACTACACCAGTCTTGGTGGGAAGCCGTTTGTTGGAACGGAGGATGCAGTTGAAGTTGAGAACTGGCTGTTGAACTATGAAAGGGTCTTTACAAATTTAGGCTTGGATGATGGAGAGAAGAGAAGGCTAGCCTCTAGACAGTAACAAGGGTTAGCACTTCACTGGTGGAATAGTGCGACGGCCGGAGTTCGGAGGAATAGCTGACATGGGCTGATTCTAGAAGGAGGCTCGAGCAGAGGTTCTTGTCCATGGTTGCCAAATCGGCATTGATGAGGAAGTTCATGGATCTTGTCCAAGGAGGGATGTCTATGATCGAGTACGCTTCCAAGTTTGATGAGCTATCTCGATATGGTTATGCTTTGGTTGACACTGATATCAAAAGAAATGAGAGATTCATTAGAGGATTAAGGCTAGAGCTAGGCAGAATAGCTATGACTCATATTAGAGAACCTTATCATGTGGTGGTAGAGATGGCCATCCGCCATGAGGAGATGCTTACTGTGTTTATTAGGGAGAAGCCAGTTGAGTCCCAGAGTCCTTAGGGAAATAAAAGGAAATTCTTTAAGAAAAAAGGAGCCTAGAAAGGGGAAGCCACTAAGAAGGCAAAGGATGATTTGGTGCGCTATAAGTGTGATAAGAAGGGCCATTATGCCCACGAGTGTCGAATTGGTAAAGGAAAGAAGCCTGTAGAGAAGAAGAATGTGAAATGCTTCAACTGTGACCAAGTTAGGCACTATAAGAACCAGTATCCAGAGCCAGTCAAGGCGGATAGAGGGAAGGTGTTTTCAATTGGACCACCATCTTCTTCGACCTACTACAGTAGAGAAAGGGAAGACTGTGATGGAAGGAACGCTTTTCATTCAGAGTATACCAGTTAGGGTTCCTTTTGATCCTAGTGCATCACATTCTTTTATATCACAATATTTGGTTGATAGGTTATGTATAGAAACCGCATACCTAGTCGCTTCCTTAAGCGTTGCAAATCTAATAGGAGGGCATGCAACTCTTGGAATGAGATGTGACCAGTTAGAACATGATTTGTTAGGTCATAAGTTTGAATGCAGTTTGTATGTCTTTGATTTCATAGATTTCAGGTTCATTTTGAGTATGGATTGGTAGGGTAAGTACGAGGCTAGGTTATATTTCCAAGATCGGGAAATACCATTGAGGCATCCAGGTAGCCATAACCGAATCATTATTTTAGTGGAGAATTCTAGTAAGAATGTTGGTGCTTTTGTTGAGTGCCATGGAAATTGCAGAAGATCTTAGTCAGGTTCATATAGCTAGAGAGTTTGTAGATATTTTTGAGCCGGTTACTGGATTACCCCCAAAATGAGGTATTTAGGTAGGGATAGATCTTGTACCGAGAGCTGAACTTGTTAGTAGACCACCTAGCAGAATGACACCACGGAGAAATAGGAATTGAAGGTGCAGCTAGTGGACCTTAGGGGATGATATTTTATCAGACCAAGCAGTTCGCCTAGGGGAGCAGCAACGGTGTTTGCGATGAAACCAGATGGCTCGTTAAGGATGTGCATCGACTATCGTAAGTTAAACGAAAGAACGATGAAGAATAGGCACCCTCTGCCGAGGATAGATGATCGGTTTGATCAGTTGAGTAGAGCCAAAGTATTTTTCCAATTGGATTTGGCGATGAATTTCCATCAGTTGTGAGTGGTGTAGGATAGTTTCCCATTGACGACATTTCATACTTGATATGGTTCGTATGAGTGGTTGGTGATGCCATTTGGATTGACAAATGCACCTGCTTTCTTCATTGATTTGATGAACTGGGTTTTTCGAGAGCACATGGATAGGATCATGATGGTAGTTATAAATGACATTTTGGTGTACTCTAAAGATGAAAGGGAGCATGCGATTCATCTTAGAGTGTTGTTAGAGACGCTAAGGCAGAATTGGCTAAAGATGAAATTTTCCAAGTGTCATTTTTGGAAGAAAGAGATTAAGTTTCTTGGTCATGTGGTTTAGAGAAGGGATTTTCAGTCGATTTAGATAAGATCAAAGCTGTGAATAATTAGAAGAGACCAAAGATGATAACCGAGATCAGGAGTTTTCTTGGACTTGCTGGCTATTACCAAAGATTCATAAAGGATTTCTCGTGGATAGCAGTGCCTTTGACTGAGCTTACCAGGAAGGAAGTGAGGTTGTTTGGTCCGACAATTATGAGGAAGCATTCCTTAAGTTAAAGCATTTGTTAACTAATGTGTCAGTGTTAGTAGTTCCAGATGGTAACCAAGGGTTGGTAGTGTACACTAATGCATGCGGGACCGGATTGGGAGCATTTTTGATGCAGAGGGGCAAGGTTATTGCTTATGCATTTAGGCAGCTTAGACCATACGAAGTTAGATATCCTACTCATGACTTGGAGTTGGCTACGGTGATATTTTCCTTGAAGGTTTGAAGGCATTATTTCTTAGGAGAGATTTGATTTGTATATCGATGATAAGTCATTAAAGTATTTATTCTCTCAGAAGGAGTTGAATGTGAGGTAGTAGAGATGGCTGGAGTTTTGGCTGCTTATGATTTCGGTATAGAGTATACCACTGGGAAAGGAAATAAGCTAGCAGATGCTCTCAGCAGAAAACATTAGAACATGGTGTTAGAAATGTTGTTAGAATGGAAGGATCTAGAAGCTTTAGCCAGTTGTGGTGTGCAGTTGAGATCTACTACTAGTTTTAGTAAGGATACTGCCATGTTATCTTGTTTAGAAGTTCAACTAGTGTTGATCGAGAGGATAGCTTCTAAGTAGAGGGAAGATCCAGTTTTGGCCTAGAGGATTAGAAGGCTTAAGCTCGGATCTGAGATTGATGACCCACAAGGTTTTAGTCTTGACCAAAAAGGATGGTTGAGAAAAAAGGGATGATTATGCATTCTGAATGTAGATAACTTAAGGAGAGAAGTTTCAGAGGATCGTCATCGATCAAAATTTTCATTCATCCTGGAGGAACCAAGATGTATCAGGACATAAAGAGGAGCTTCTATTGGGAAAGCACGAAGAAGGATGTTGGTTTGTGGGTAAGGCAGTGTGTTAACTATCAACAGGTTAAGGCCGAACATCAAAAGCCTAGTGGGTTAATTTAGAATTTGGACATTCCAGTCTGGAAATGAGATTCGATATCGATGGATTGTATAGACTAGTTGCCAAGGTCAAATAGAGGAAATGAAAGCATATGGGTTATTGTGGACGGACTGTCCAAGAATGCCCATTTCATTCCGTAAAGTCAACCAGAACAACACCTGTTTTGGCTAAGTTGTTCATGAAGAACATAGTTAGATTGCATGGGATTCCTGGTAGCATAGTCAGCGACATTGATGCATTATTTACTAGCTAATTTTAGAGGAATCTACAAGAGATATTAGGTACCAAGCTCCAAACGAGTATAGCATATCATCCACAGATAGAGTGGCAGACAAAGAGAGCCAATAAGGTACTAGAAGTTTTATAGAAAGCTTGTGCATTGGACTTTGGTGGATCTTGGGAGGATCACCTGCATCTGATTCAGTTTTTCTATAATAATAGTTATTAGACAAGTATAGGAATGATGCCTTTTGAAGTTTTGTATGGAAGGCCATGTGAATCTTCCGCTTGTTAGTTGGAGACTGGAAACAGATTAGTCTTAGGTCCGGAATTGATTAGAAGGGCATCGTAAAAGATTGAGTAATCTGAGGACGGATGAAGGAAGCTCAATCTATGTAGAAGAGTTATGTAAATAAAAGGCATAAAGATCTAGATTTCTTAGTAGGAGATAGGGTATTCATTAAAGTATCACCAATGAAGGGTGCGGTACGGTTTGGAAATTCGGCAAAGTTTGCCCTGAGATATGTTGGACGATTCCAGATTTTAGAAAGGATAAGAAAGCTTGCTTACAAGTAGAATTGCCGAGCAGTATGGTAGGTGTGATATCCCGAAATTTTGAGCAATATCAATTTAATAATCTGTATTAAAATTTAAATTGATTTGATAATCTTTGTAATAAAATTTGAATTTAATTTAATAATCTAATTAAATAAATAATTAATTAATAGATTTCATCTTTCAAAAAGCTAATAAAATATTTTCTATCTATAATGTATATATATATATGTATATATTGTAAATAGATAAGCTTTATTTTAAACTTAACAATTAAAATCTTGTTTTTAAAATTCTAATATATTTTTGGTAATTTGGAAATTATGATCTATTTAATATATAACTTTTCAAAGTTAGTTAATAAATAAACTGTATAATTTAAAATACTTAAGGAAAATGTTAAATTGTTTAAAATGTATTTTAGCTTAAGTTTAAATTTTGTTTTATTTTCTTTTTAAATATAGCTTGATAAATATGATTTGAAATGTATATAAGTTTAAAATACAATTAACATATTAAACATTAATTCATATAAGAAGGTAAGTAATAAGTAATTTATATTCTCTTTTATAAATTATTTAAAATTGATAAATGTGTTATCTTCAAATAATAAATATAATATATTGTTTTATATAAATAATAACTAGATTTTTAATAAAAATAGAATTGTTATTTCAATTTGAATTTTGTGTAGTTATATATATATATAACTTGATTTTAAAATTTGACTTTTGGCTTTGGTTTGAATTTGAATTTAAAGTTTTGAAATTCAAAGATAGATATTTTAAATTGTTTTGAATTTCAAAATATATGTATAATCTTTTATTTATAAATATAATTAGTTTTGTTTCTTTAAAACAATTTATATATAAATAAGTACTTAATAAATAAAGAAAAGGGGCTTTTATTTACTTTTAAATTAAATAAAAAAACAAATAAAAATACTAATAAGACATATGTTAACATATTAAGTGGTACAAGAGACAAGTGTTAAATAATAAACTATTTTAATGACAAGTGTCATATTGTTTTTATAATTTTCTTCTGTTTTTAAATATATCATTTTAACTTATATAAACATGTTTTCTTCATCCTCATTCTTTTCTAATTTTCATTTTTCAAAGTTAAGATAAAATTTCAACTGAAAACAAATCAGTTTCAAAACTTTCCAAAAACCAAAATTAAATTCAGATCAAAATCTGAAATGCCTCCTCAAATCAAAAATCTGAAGCCTGTAATTTCATTTCCAATATCAAACTCCTCAAACAAGAAACCATTGTCTGCAATTCATTTTCAACATCCTCCTCAATTATAAATCTAAAACCCTGTAACTATTTCAAACATGTGAACCTGTAAAATCCATTTTCAAAAGCACGCAAAGCCTGTCAGCATTTTCTAAAATCAAAACCAGCCTGCATTTCTTTCTTCTTCAATCTGTTCAAGCCTGCATGCAAATCAAAGCCATCTTTAACTCAAGTTTTAAATCAAAATCAAAGAGGATAAGGCACTCAAGTTTTCTCAGTTTCAAAAGCTTTTCAAAAAGTTGGTGCTCTGTCTGCATTCTTCAAACCTGTGAGTAACAACATCTTTAAAAATTATAAGTTGAATCTGGTTGCTTGATTTTATCTGAAATAAGTCTGTTATGTGAATATATACAAGTGCATGTTTCTGTATGAATGTACAGTGGTATGTGTATGCTGTTGTACTTTGTTCCAGGCTCAAGATCAAATCAAAATTCACTTGCTATTAATTCAACCTTTGTTAAGACTTAAGTATTGGACAAATTATGTTTGTTGTATCATAGTTTTAAGTTTAAAAATCTGGTTAAGTTAAAATAATTTGTATTTCCTCTGGAAATAAATAAACATCAGCAAACTTAAAATAAGTCAAAATAAATTGCCAAGATTCTTTGATTCAGGTATATGAATCAAATACTTAAACTAAAATTGGATTTTAAAAACTAAAGTCACTATTTTTAGTAAATATATTTGATGGCATTTCTCGTTTAACCAGAAAATGGAAATTTGAGTGTCTCTATTGATCTCGATTGTCTGGAAGGTCGGGATTTCTTCAGGTGATGGTAGAGCGATCAGTGATGATGGGAAAAATGGTGGAAGTGGTGGCAAATCACTATGGAGGCTGTGGTGTTGGGTTTCGTTCTGTAAACCTAGTTTTGGCATGGTTTGAGTTTTTGATCATCTCGTTCTTCCCAGTGGATCGAGTGCATGGGGATTCAAGGGATTGTTAGCTGGAGCATTGACGTGGTCGTGGCCAGAGTTGCAGTCGACACGGTGGTCGGAGTCAAGGAAACGAGCAGTTTTCAGGTTTGGTGGTGGCGTTCCAGTGTGTTTCCAGATTTTGGATTTGGCACACTCGAATTTGATTTCGAGTGGATGGTGAGATTAGGATGATCGTGATGGGTTTCAGGGTTGATCGTCAACGTGCTCGAGGTCTTGGTGGTGACCGGAGGTGGTCAGAACCACCGTGCATTTGCACGGTGTGATTGTTTTCTGGGAAGTTTGGTTTGGGTCTAATGATGTTTGGTCTAGAGTAACTCTCGGGTGATTCGAGTATTTGACTCGAAGTTGTTTGGTTTTGGGTTCGAAGTTAATTAATGATGGCTTGGGTTAGTATTTTTGTTACAGGTTTTAACCTGTAAGGGTTTTTTAAAATTTTAAACTGAAATTTAAAATGTAAATAGAGATTTAAACTAAGTTTAAATCAAAGCTTATGTCTGGATTCAAGTTTAGTTGAATCCAGTTTAAAAATAAAATAAGGGTTTTAAAATTTGAATTATTTTAACAACCTTAAACTGTTTAAATAGTTTGGTTTTAAAAATGAAGTTTAATATGTAAATAGTTTTTAAATCTAAGTTTAAATCTGATTCAATATCTAAATTTGAATCATAGTTTTGAAATAAAGGAAGTTTAAAATTTTAAAATTTAAAATGTTTTAAACAACTTTGGACGTTGAAATATATTTTAAATATGGTTTGTATTTAAAATGAATTTGGTTTTAAATCCTTTAAAACTTATTTTATAAAAAATGTAATTCTTTAGCATAAGTTTTAAAAGGTTTTTTAAATGTTTTTAAACTTTGTTAAAGTTAAGTTTGATTTCATTTTAAATCTTAAATTTAAAATAAAATTTAAAAGAAATTTAAAAGTAAATTGTTTTAAATTGCTTTGTTAATGATAATGTAATCATTAATAAGAAATGCTTTTATTTTAAAGTAAATCAAAGATTTAATGAATTGTGATTCATTAAATTAGTAAGGTAATTTAAATAAGATAATTTATTTATTTATTTGATTAATTAAGGGTTTGAATAAATTAATTAAGGTTAAGTTAAGTAATTAAGATTAATTAAATTTGTAATTAATAATAATTAATTTTAAGTTAATTACGTAAGAAAATTAATTAAAGAATTGTTAATAGTTAATGAAGGTCATTAACTTAAGATTATTGAACAATTATTTAATGTGATTAATTTTGATAATTAATTAGATTAATTAATTAAGGATAATCATTTATGGAATTATTTAAGTGTAATTACTTAATGAAAGTAATTAAGGAATTAACTACTCATTGTAATTAATTAAGTAAATTTGATTAGTTTAAGTTAATCAATTAAGTTTAATTAATTTAGAATAATCGCTTGATAATTTGATGAGTATAATTACTTGGTAAAGTAATTAATAAATAATTACTGGATGTAATTAATTAAATGATGATTTGTTAAAGGAAGTAATTTGAGTATAATTACTTTGTGAAATTAATCAAGGGATTAATTAAGATAATTAATGAAGGGGTAATTAGTTGATTAAATGCAGTAATTAAGGGAAATTAATTACTGGATGGGATTGATCAAGGGTGATTAATAATTATGGGTTAATTAAATGGCTAATTACTTAATGTAATTAATTTAAATAGAATAAATAATTAAAGAAGTAATTAGGGATCAATAATTTATATAACTAATGATGTAATTAAGGTTGATTAATTAAGATTAATTAACAAATGATAAGTGATTAAAGTAATTAATTAATGTAATTAATTAAGGATTAATGTAATTAATTATAGTTAATTAATTAATGAAGTAATTAAAGGTTAGTTACTGTTTTTGGTTAAGGATAATTAATTTGTGAAATTAATTAAAGATAATTACTTGAATGTAATTAAAGGATAATTAATCAGGGGTGATTAATTAAGGTGATTAATTTGAGGATAATTAATTCATTGATTTGTAATTAATTAATGGTTATGTAAGCAAGATTTATAATGATGAAGTAATTAATTTAGTTTATTTTAAATTAATTAAAGATGGAATAATTAATTTAATTCACTTTAAATTAATTAGAGATGCAAGTAATTAATTTAATTCATTTTAAATTAATCATAGTGCGATTAAGTAAATCCTTGCTTATGTATGGATGATATTGATTGCCTTGAATGGTTTGAGATCTCAAAGATGAGATAAGTGATGCTGTGTGATATGGATGTTTTGGTTGCATTGTGATGATAATATGAATTATCTATTTGTGATGATAATATGGAATATCTGTTTATGATGATAATGTTGATTATCTATTGTGATGATGTGAATTATCTGTCTGTTTGTATATAGATAATTAAATTGAATTGTTTTAAACTTAAAACAACTTGGACCTTAAAAGATACGTTTTGGATTCGGTGAGACCGAGATCGAGTTTCCATATTTGGATATCCGAAAACCACATCGATCCAAATTAACGATAGGCCGTGAATCTCAAGTGAAGATGAAGTGTGACGACCGCCCATGACTCCGCACCAAAAAAAAAAACAAGGAAAATAGTGCGCTGAAATGCGTGCCAGGCAGCCATGGACGATGGTCAGGGTAGAATAAAATAGAAACTCTATCGTACAACTCACAGCGCATGGATAAAATACAATAGAGAAATATATAGTGAAGCTCCGTAACAGAAAATCATCATATAAGTATCATAGTAGTTTTATACAAACATATGAATCATCCATACATCAAAGCCTCGCTACATAACACTCAATCAGATACAACAGCGGAACACCCAGTACATATAGTAAGGAAACTAATATGCAAAGCCTCCTGCTCGTCTTCGTCATCATCAGCGTAGATTTCCAAGAACAGCACCTGTCACCTGCTACCTAGTCTGCCCATCCCAAACATGGATGAACAACCCAAGGTAATAAGAGGAGACATAAAACCTTGAGTCAGACAAAGTCTTAGTGAGCAGTAAATTAACTACCAAACATACCAAAAGAGCATAAGGGATAAAAGGAATAGGAACCAAACCATCCCACTCCACCTCTTTCTACAGTGATAGCCCCCAGACACACACTAAGGAGAAGCAAGCATAACATAACAAAAAATTAAGGTAAGCAATAATCACTCGAGTCAAGGTCGATGTTCTCCAAATACAAACCCCCAAGGCCTAAACCAAGATCAGATAAGCACCCAGAAAACACCGCTCTTGAGACCGAATGATGGTACAACCAAACATCCAAACATCCATGACTCTGGCTATCACTGTTATCCTTGCCTTGATTTCACCGTTAATTGAATGACCATCCGTCAAGGGCTACCGGTAACCCCGGTTTTAGACATAACTCCGCACGTCATCATGACCCGTGCCTAAGCCGAACGCATCAGCCCAGAGTACTAGCACGTCATCGTGACCCGTGCTTGGAACGTCATCGTGACCCGTTCCAACGTACCCTTGCTTTGAGTATGCTAGAACCTTCAACAACGATGAGATCTTAGCCTCCTAGTCATCCTCCTTGACGACTCTTTCCATACTAGCTCAAGCGCCTCTCAAGCTAACCATTATCCATCCCAACTCGGACCGCATCACCGAGTTATAACTTCGCACGTCGTCATGGCCCGTGCTTGGAACGTCATCATGACCCGTCCCATCTCAACATATGCCTTGCCCCATCATATCATAGCAAAGTCCCATCTCAATATCATGCTTTGCCTTCTCGCATTATGGCAAGGTTCCACATCATCGAATCCATCCATATGAGCTTCCACATCCGCTTCATATGCTACAGGCAGCTTTCACCATTCAAGAGCTTTCCACTTAGCTTTTGAATCACCATCGACCTTACTTGTCCAAGTCAAGTAATAGATCAACTAATCAATCAAATCAAACATTAATCCAAGTAATCAATCATTCAACAAGATCTACATAGAAAATTAAGTAATCAAACATGATCTAAATAGGCATTTATAATTACAATGGCAATTTCGTAAATAAATGAGCATAGATCTAACATACATGAATCATGGGTCTTTAGCATAGATCTAACAAATATAACTCATGGGTTTTGTCTCTACAACTAGATGAATGAACTTGAAAAGGTAAACATCTTCATAAGTAATGGATCTACACTTAGATCTAAGGAAGAATGCATAAAATCACTATCTACAACACTCCAACAAACCACCAATCCAATACACTCCTTTGGGTCCGCGTGAGAGATAACTACCACTCACCAAATCACCTAAACACCTCAATAACAATCAACTCCAGATCTGGACAGCGAAGAACAAGGCTTGATCCGGCAAAATCTCGCTTCAATTGATGAAATCTCACTTCAACAGATGAAGATCTTCAACTTTGGCCCTTGAATCTTCGATCTTGATCTTCGATCTTGGATGGATGTTAGAACTAGATTGGAATGGAGAAAAGAAGATGAAGAAATGTTGTAGTCTAGTTCCCAAAATGGCAGCACTTCGTCGCTTCAAAAACCGGTGCCAAAAAGTGAGCCAAACCCCTCTATTTATAGGCTGAAATCACCCTTAGGTCGTCGCCCTATAGGTCGGTCACGACCTATCCATGAGTCGTTCATGACTCATCATCATCCTACGACCTAAAACAAGCCGCCCCTACAACCTAGCGACCTACTATCCTAACAGCACGCGGCATAGCGACTTAAGCCCCTTCACGACCTAACGCCTTAACATCCCACACGGCTTAGCTTAGTGCCGACCTAAAATCTTCCCCGACCTAACTTAGGTCGCTGCCGACCTATCTCTATGCCGACTCAACTCCCTGCCAACCTAACACAACACAGGGTCATACGACCTAAGTTCCCCAATGACTTAACGACATACGACCTATGAACACGGCCGACCTAACTCCTATCCAAGCTAACTCTAAGTCGCTAACGACTCAAGTCCTGCCGACTCAACACACAACCTAGGTCATGCACACGACCTAAGACACACACGACTCAGCTGTGGTATGACTTACGACTTAGAAGAATCACTCGACCTAACCCTTAAACGACCTAACTCTAAGTCGTTCAAACGACTTAACACTGAGTCGCACACGCGACTTATCTCCGCTAACTCCTAAGTCGGTCAATTCTATAAGTCGGCCAAAGACCATAGGTCGTCTACTTCCATGAGTCGGCTACACTTCCTAACTCGAGCCAACGACCTACGCTATGCACTGAGTCGCCCAAACGACTTATCACCTTAAGTCGTAACCTGTTAGCTACCGGCCCAACCTAAGTCGCTACTGCTAGGTCGTCCACGACCTAACTTTCTTAGGTCGTTAATCTCATGAGTCGGTAAATCCCATAACCCGGTAACCCTAGGTCGCTAACTACCTTAGGTTGTTCTACCGACCTAACTCCATCACGACCTAAGCTATGGTTGAGTCAACTCTAAACAACTTAACAACATTAACGACCTAGTGCAACAAATTTTACGATTTAATCGACACGTAAAATACGGGTCGTTACATTCTCTCCTCCTTAGGAATTTCGCCCCCGAAATTCCAAACAAACAACAGCAATCAAAACTATTCCGCATGCCTACCATCCATAGCAATCAACAGACCATGCATCCAATTTCTAGCCTAGCATGCAGAATTCTAAAATTAGATCAAGATGCAAATTCATGAGATGTTACGACACCTTAGGGCCATACCTTGAAGAGTTCAGGATGAGCTGCCTTCATCCTCTCTTCCTCCTCCCATGTACAGTCGTTAACATCATCACTCCATTGTACCTTGAGCAACGTAATCATCTTCCTCCTAAGCTGTTTCGTGTCGGTCTCAACAACACGAAGCGGCTTACGAGGTCTTCTAACCACTGGATCAACCTCTAAATCTTCACAGCTATCAGCAGAAACCACAGTACTTGGGTCATGCACACATTTCCGTAGATACGATACGTGAAAAACATTGTGCACACCCACCATCTTCCCCGGTAACTCCAATCTATACGCGAGCTTTCCAATTCGCTCGATAATCGAGAATGGTCCAACAAATCTCGGAGTTAACTTCCCTTTCTTCCCAAATCTTATAATATTCTTTAATGGAGAAATCTTTACAAAAACCATATCGCCTACGTCGAACTCCAAATCCTTACAACGATTATCGGCATAACTTTTCTGACGATCTTGGGCTGCTTTCATTCGTTGCCGAATGATCTCTATACAATCTGAAGTCTGTCGAATCATCTTTGGCCCAAGTATCAGCTTTTCTCCAGTTTCCAACCAACATGTCGGAGAGTTACACGGTCTTCCATATAAAGCCTCATATGGTGACATACCAATACTCGACTGATAACTGTTATTATATGCAAATTCCACCAAATGAAGGTGATCTTCCCATGATCCTCCGAAGTCCAAAACACATGCTCTAAGAAGATCTTCCAAAACTCGGTTGACTCTCTCAGTCTGACCATCTGTTTGAGGATGATAAGCTGTACTCAAACACAACTCGGTTCCCAAAACCTCCTGGAAACTCTTCCAAAATCCACTAGTGAACAATGGGTCTCGATCACTCACTATACTCTTCGGAATACCATGAAATCGAACTATCCACTTAACATACAATTCAGCCAACTTCGATGCAGTCCTAGTTGATCGAATAGGAATAAATCTTGCACTCTTAGTCAAACGATCTACAACGACCCAAATCCCTTCATTTCCCGTTCGGGTTCTAGGTAAACCATCGATAAAATCCATCGATATTTGCTCCCACTTCCATGTAGGAACTTCTAACGGCTGAAGCAATCCACTGGGCCTCTTCTGCTCTGCCTCAACCAACTGGCAATTCACGCACTTGGAAATAAAATTTCCAACATCCTTCTTCATACCTTCCCAGTAATAGGTTCTCTTCATGTCCCGATACATCTTATTTCCTCCTGGATGAATTGTCAACTTCGAGTGATGACTTTCCTTCAAAACTTCATCTCTCAACTCATCGATATCTGGAACAACCAGTCGTCCTTGCTTCCGAAGCCAGCCCTCTCGATCGACTTCGAATCTCTTATCCTTCTCTGGGTCCAATCCAGATTCCAAATCACGGATAATCTTGACAAGCTTATCATCTCGCTTTTGGCTCTCGCTAATTCTCTCCACAAGAGTAGGCCTTATCGATAAGTTTGCCAACATTTCAGGTTCCAATTCACATCTAGGCCTGAAGTCAAATCTAGCTAAATACTCAAGACTCTTCCATTCCGAAAACATGGCTCCCAATCCTTCATGTCTTCGACTTAACGCATCTGCCACTGCGTTACCTTTTCCCGGAGTATAGGCTATACCAAAATCATAAGATGCTAGAAACTCTAGCCACCGTTGCTGTCGAAGATTCAAATCCTTTTGGGAGAACAGATACTTCAACGACTTATGATCCGTAAACAACTCGAATCGAACTCCCAATAGATAATGTCTCCACATCTTCAAAGCAAACACAATCGCCGCTAACTCCAAATCATGAGTCGGATAATTCCTTTCATGCGGCTTCAGTTGTCGACTAGCATACGCAACAACTTTATCCTTCTGCATTAGCACCGCTCCAAGTCCAGTACCACTTGCATCGGTGTAAACCACTATCTCATCATTCCCACTTGGAATAGTCAAAACAGGAGCACTTGTCAGTCGCTCTTTCAGGATTTCAAAAGCTTGGTCGCACTTAGCATCCCATTTGAACGCCTGGTTCTTCTTCGTCAATCCTGTTAACGGTGCAGCTATCTTGGAAAAGTCTTTGATAAACCGACGGTAATGTCCTGCTAATCCAAGAAAACTTCTCATATCAGATGCATTCTTAGGTCTAACCCAATCTTGGATTGCTGCCACCTTAGCGGGATCAACCGCTATTCCATTTCTAGAGATAACATGGCCTAAGAACCTCACTTCACTCTTCCAGAAGTGACACTTCGAAAACTTAGCCTTCAGCTGATGTTTCCGCAAGATTTCCAAAACAATACGCAAGTGCGTCTTGTGCTCTTCTTCCGTTCTGGAATAAATCAGAATATCATCCACGAACACAAGCACAAACTTATTC
This sequence comes from Allium cepa, assembly GCA_030765085.1. Classification (NCBI taxonomy): domain Eukaryota; kingdom Viridiplantae; phylum Streptophyta; class Magnoliopsida; order Asparagales; family Amaryllidaceae; genus Allium; species Allium cepa. Next base: position 30,699,800 of record CM060938.1, on the reverse strand, counting down.
AACTGATCTCTGAACACTCTATTCATAAGATCCACAAAATATGCTGGTGCATTGGTCAATCCAAACGGCATTACCAGCCACTCATAAAAACCGAATGGTGTCCTAAAAGCAGTCTTCGGCACACTATCCTTAGCCACTCTCAACTGGTGAAATCCCGTTGCCAAATCCATCTGAGAAAACACCTTAGCCTCGTGAAGCTGATCAAACAAGTCATCTATTCTCGGCAATGGATACTTGTTCTTCTTAGTCACTTTATTCAGTTCACGATAATCGACACACAACCTCAACGATCCATCCGCTTTGGTTGCGAACACAACTGGTGCACCCCATTCGGACACACTACGCCGAATGAATCCTTTCTGCAAAAGGTCATCAACTTGCACCTTCAACTCTAGCTGCTCCCTAGGCGCCATCCGCCTAAGAGGCATCACAACGGGTCTGGCTCCCTCAACTAGATCGACACGAAACTCAATCTCCCTATGCGGCGGTAACCCTTTGACCTCGTCAAAGACATCCTCGAATCCATTCACGATTGGCACCGATGACAGTCCATCCCGTGGAACAACCAGCGAATACATGAAGCTCATGAAGACGCCTTCTTCATGCTTACATCGTATCACAACCTTTCGCCCCTCCACATTCTCGACTGTCACCTCCAATCTCTCACAATCAACCTTTGCCGCATGCTTCCTAAGCCAGTCCATACCCAAAATAATTCCGAACCCCGCAAAGTTCAGAACAAAGAAATCACAAACAAAAGAGCAATCATGACTCGATATAACTAGACCATGGCATAGCATACACAAACAAGACGAACCCCCAACTGGATTAGTCACTACCAATGGTCTATCAACAATATCCGGTTCCAAACCCAACCGGTCTACCAACTCATTACAAACAAAAGAATGAGACGCTCCAGTATCAAATAACACTCTAACTGGAATACCACAAATGGAAAGAGTACCTTGAACCACCACACTCTTCCCCTTCTCCTTAGCAGTAGGAGCTTTCGAAGACGATGGAACAACCCCCAAAGCATAAGCTTGCACAACCTACCTGTCCTTTATCGGTTCCGGATAGTTCTTCTTAATGTGCCCCAGCTTATCACAGTTGTGGCACTTCACCGATACCTTTGGATTCTTGCAATCCCTGGAGAAATGGCCTTTCTGTTGACAGTTGAAACAAGTCACTTCGCCTTTCGGCTTCTTCTGGCCATTCTTACCCTTCTGCTGTTGCTGCTTCCTCTTCTTATTTCCACCCTGCTGTGGTTTGAGCTCTTCCTTGGTCACAGCAACAACAGACCTAAAACAAGCCGCCCCTACAACCTAGCGACCTACTGTCCTAACAGCACGCGGCATAGCGACTTAAGCCCCTTTACGACCTAACGCCTTAACATCCCACACAGCTTAGCTTAGTGCCGACCTAAAATCTTCCCCGACCTAACTTAGGTCGCTGCCGACCTATCTCTATGCCGACTCAACTCCCTGCCAACCTAACACAACACAGGGTCATACGACCTAAGTTCCCCAACGACTTAACGACATACGACCTATGAACACGGCCGACCTAACTCCTATCCAAGCTAACTCTAAGTCGCTAACGACTCAAGTCCTGCCGACTCAACACACAACCTAGGTCATGCACACGACCTAAGACACACACGACTCAGCTGTGGTATGACTTACGACTTAGAAGAATCACTCGACCTAACCCTTAAACGACCTAACTCTAAGTCGTTCAAACGACTTAACACTGAGTCGCACACGCGACTTATCTCCGCTAACTCCTAAGTCGGTCAATTCTATAAGTCGGCCAAAGACCATAGGTCGTCTACTTCCATGAGTCGGCTACACTTCCTAACTCGAGCCAACGACCTACGCTATGCACTGAGTCGCCCAAACGACTTATCACCTTAAGTCGTAACCTGTTAGCTACCGGCCCAACCTAAGTCGCTACTGCTAGGTCGTCCACGACCTAACTTTCTTAGGTCGTTAATCTCATGAGTCGGTAAATCCCATAACCCGGTAACCCTAGGTCGCTAACTACCTTAGGTTGTTCTACCGACCTAACTCCATCACGACCTAAGCTATGGTTGAGTCAACTCTAAACAACTTAACAACATTAACGACCTAGTGCAACAAATTTTACTATTTAATCGACACGTAAAATACGGGTCGTTACATGAGGATTCAGAGCGCAAGGGTTATCGTCATTAACTCTGAGGGTGATTCCAAAATGAGTGTAACGAGATAATGCCTTCGATTTCGTTCGAACCCGGAACGAACTTGTATGGATTGAATGCTTTCAGAACATTGTCAGGTGGACGATGAGCATTCTAAGAAATGTGTTCTTTAAAGATAATCGTTATCTCAAGCCTCATCAACCGGGAATGGCTAAAATAGGGGAGGTGCAGCAAGGCTAAGTGGGTCATGCCCAAGTAGGACGAGATTTTCCCCTGTCTAGAAGTCCCTTTTTATTTGGCTGTGTGGGGCGGTTGATTCGCTACAACTGTCGGGGTAGTCTTGCTCGGGGTTGTCCAGTAAGTGATGGTTCTGGCCTTGTGGTGCAAGGGATTGGGAGTAATCCTCGGTACGTTGATCTAGGCCACGTACTGTGACTGGCGGTACCCTAGTAGCCCTGCCATTGTATGGAATCCATAATCCAATAAGTGCCAACGTATTTGATTGTATTACCCACATTTGTGGCTAGTAGCTGGAATTTAATGAATGTAACAATTTCGGCTATTTTCTATTTACTTGAAAACCCTAGACCTATTCTAATATCACCGGATTTCCTATCAAATGTTTTGGTTAGCGTAAGGTATAAACTTTTCCATATTTACGTGTGGGAAGTCTTACGTGATACCATTCTTTTCAAAGGTTTTTCAAAAGTTAAGCAACTTTAACCTGTTACTCACAACAGACCCATGTCTGACCCGGAGTTTATTCTGTTTTTCTTAAACTCTTGGGTACTCAATTTTTACGAGTAGACAAGGGATTCAGGTTAGCTTTGACGAATTATGGAGGAGCAATGGAGCAGGAGGCTTCAGCGTTGTAGATATTTATAGTGTTCCATTGTGTGTAATGGTATCTTGATACCTCAGAATGTAGTAGCTGCGTGATGAGATGCGGTGATTATAGATGTTTCCGAAGATGTATTCTTTGGAACAAGGTTAAGGAAATGTGTCTGCTTCGGTGTTGTGGCTGGGTCCAGCAGGGTGTTTCTATTTGCTTTGAGGCCTGAGTTTCTCGAAGAGCTTATAAATTCGGAAGTCTTTGGGCATATGTGTCAGCAGTGCAGCCCGGAGTATTCTGTGCCCCTGCAAGAAGGTCTTCCGGTTAGCAGTTTTTCTGAGGTGGAGTTCAGAAGCAGCAGAGTGGATCCATTTCTTCGATGGATTGGCTAGACCGGCGTAAGCTGTTCTGTTTGGTAAAGAGAAAACAGTTTTCTTTGGAAATGGGGTTGGGTTGATCGCAAAAGTGACTTGCGATAGTTTGAGTGTTCTCTTAGGTTATCAGAGATTTTTCTGGATGTCTTCTGGGAAGTCAGATGTTTGTCTGCATCTGAAGATTGAGTTTTCTTATCGACTGGATTCCAGGAGTAATTTTGGTGGTTCAGCTAGTTGTAGGATGGCTCCTTGAGATAGGGTTTGGTGAAGCAGCTCAGAATTGGTGGAACTTCTGAGTTTTCTTTTATGAATCTGTTGAACCATATTTTCGGAATGTGTTGTCCAGTCTGTGCTCGTGTTCTTCGTCAGCATTCATATCTACTTCAGATCAGAGTTGTGCAGCGGAAGCAGTTTGGGAGTGCATCTGTTTTGTCTTTTCCGGATAGGAGAAGTAAGTTCAGTCTTCTGTTGTTTGTGGAATAGAGTTGTGTTCTTGGTTGATGGTTGATCTTGAGAGGATCATTTTGATGGGTTGTTTCTGGTCTAGTTTGTTTCTAGAGGCATCAACAAGGGTTGAGCTGAGCATGGAGGATATAGGCATCCCAGGATCGTCTAAAGAGTTTTGAGGATACGAGACGAAGGAATTTGGATTCTGGAGTCGAAAATTTGGTTTTGAATAAGTTTTCTCCGATCCGAGGAGCTATAAGTTTTGGTAAGTCTGGGAAGCTAGCTCTGAGGTGTTTTGGATCTCTTCTGTGTTTTGGTAGGATAGGTGCTTTGGTTTTTAAGAGTTGAATTGCCAGTTTGGATAACTGGGATTCGATCTGTTTCACATATCTCTGAGGGAGTACGTGTATCTCTGGTTGTGATACCAGTTGTTCAGGAAGGTTTGGTTATTGAGTCAGGCTCGTCTGTAGTTTGATATCCTGTTTAGTTTTGTAGATCAAGATGAGTAGGAGCTCTGTTGCTTCATAGTTTTGATTGTTTAGATTCTGTAGAGCAAGTATCCCGGTATATATACACACACACACACACACTTGGGAAACTCGAGGAAATTTTATCCAGAATTTTGTCTGGATAATTAAATTTGTTTGTTTGGATGATTGGTTGCTATGGTTGTTAGCATATGATTGATATATGCTTGTGTTTTAAAATTAAACCTTTAATGAGATTATTAAATTACCTTTGCTTTTATATTTCGGGGACGAAATTCTTTTAAGAGGGGAGGAATGTGATATTCCAAAATTTTGAGCAACATCAATTTAATAATCTGTATTAAAAATTAAATTAATTTTATAATCTTTGTAATAAAATTTGAATTTAATTTAATGATCTAATTAAGTAAATATTTAATTAATAGATTTTATCTTTCAGAAAGCTAATAAAATGTTTTATATCTATAATGTGTGTGTGTATATATATATGTGTGTGTGTGTGTGTATTGTAAAAAGATAGGCTTTGTTTTAAATTTAACAAATAAAATCTTGTTTTTAAAATTCTAATATATTTTTGGTAATTTGGAAATTATGATCTATTTAATATATAACTTTTCAAAGTTAGTTAATAAATAAACTGTTAATTCAAAATACTTAAGGAAAATGTTAAATTGTATTTTAGCTTAAATTTATTTTCTTTTTATTTTCTTTTTAAATATAGCTTGATAAATATGATTTGAAACATATATAAGTTTAAAATACAATTTACATATTAAACATTAATTCATATAAGTAGATAAGTAATAAGTAATTTATAATCTCTTTTATAAATTATTTAAAATTGACAAATGTGTTATCTTCAAATAATAATTATAATATATTGTTTTATATAAATAATAAATAGATTTTTAATATAAATAGAATTGTTATTTCATTTGAATTTTGTGTAGTTATATATATATATATAACTTGATTTTAAAATTTGACTTTTGACTTTGGTTCGAATTTGAATTCAAAGTTTTGAAATTCGAAGATAGATATTTTAAATTGTTTTGGATTTTAAAATATGTGTATAAATTTTTATTTATAAATATAATTATTTTTGTTCCTTTAAAACAATTTATATATAAATAGGTACTTAATAAATAAAGAAAAGGGGCTTTTATTTACTTTTAAATTAAATAATAAAAACAAATAAAATTACTTATAAGATATATGTTAACATATTAAGTGGTATAAGAGATAAGTGTTAAATAATATACTATTTTAATGACAAGTGTCATATTGTTTTTATATTTTTCTTTTATTTTTAAATATACCATTTTAACTTATATAAAATGTTTTCTCCATCCTCATTCTTTTCTAATCTTCATTTTTCAAAGTTAAGATAAAATTTTAGCTGAAAACAAGTAAGTTTCTAAACTCTCCAGAAACCAAAATTAAATTCAGATCAAAATCTGAAATGCCTCCTCAAAACAAAAATCTGAAGCCTGTTATTTCATTTCCAATATCAAACTCCTCAAACAAGAAACCATTGCCTGCAATTCATTTTCAACATTCTCCTCAATTATAAATCTAAAACCCTGTAACTATTTCAAACATGCAAACCTGTAAAATCCATTTTCAAAAGCATGCAAAGCCTGTCAGCATTTGTGAGCCCCACCTCTATACCCATGCTAGCTAAGAACATTACGGTGAATGATGTCAACTAGCATGGAGAATAAGGCTGTTGAGGAGCGACCTCTGGGTAATTGCTTTGCGCGAGCATCGATATGTCAGATAGTATAACATGCATTTCTTTATTAGGAGGGAAATCCGACATACCGAAACAAACTCAAATCTACTACACAGTGGCTACAATATCTTCAGAAACAAATATAGAAATAAACATAATATAAATCAGTCACAGACAATCCATATCACAAAGGCGGAAATAGATATGAATATTACACATCAAAGTGTACATCAGAGTAGTGGTCAAACAAGATCCACAATATCAAAAAGAATAGATACAAGTGCTAGACAAAAGAATAAGTATACATCATAGAGTCTGTATCTCAAATGTATACAACAAAAACTACTAATCTAAGTAGTTAGCCAAAAGTCAGATGATGGTCCGATAAGGAGTCAAGCAGGAGCACCTGTAAAATCTCAGTCTGACCCGAGTATTATTTAAGAAGAAAATAATAAACGGATCAGTCTAGCTATAATTATCAGATAAAATGAGACATAAGAAGGGATATAATAATAAAACGTATGATAACCAAAAATGTCATACTTCAACAAGTATACATTAGAAAATCACGAAAGTCATACAAAATCTCAAGAATCTGATAGCATCAAAAAGAATGTCATATTCTTCATTTAATTCACCAAGCCACAATAAATGACATACATATCAATGCCAACTGAAAAAGGTGGTGAAACATAAATTCCAGAAATCATCAAATAGAAATCCAGAAATCACAAGAAAAAGGATGGCCAATCCCATAAAAATGAGCCGGAGCTCCTCCTGGCAGGGTATAGTCCCCCATTGCGGACATTGAGCCAAAGCTCCTCATGGTGAGTCGAAACTCCTCCTGACAGGGTATAGTCCCCCATTGCCGACATTGAGCCGAAGCTCCTCCTAGTGAGTCGAAACTCCTCCTGACGGGGTATAGTCCCCCATTGCGGACATTGAGCCGAAGCTCCTCCTGGTGAGTCGAAACTCCTCCTGACAGGGTATAGTCCCCCATTGCGGACATTGAGCCGAAGCTCCTCCTGGTGAGTCGAAACTCCTCCTGACAGGGGATAGTCCCCCATTGCGGACATTGAGCTGAAGCTCCTCCTGGTGAGCCGGAGCTCAATAAAATTGAGGTATAGTCCTCCTCATGGACAAAGAGACATCGCACATTGCTAGTCTAAACCATAAAATGATCATCATTGATCATCAAGAAGTGTCAATTACAATAAGCTAGTAAATATATGAGTTTAGCATCATGTCCCATAACCACTAGCTTAACTTAAATATTTGCGAACAAATTGTAGATCTTCACTAGAAAATTGTCATAAGAGATTCAATCGAACAAGTCCAAGAATTAACCAACGAAGTAAACGTAAGCGTTTCATACCACTTGTTTTACTACGCCGTTTAATTAAATTTCTCATACGAGTGAGGTAAAGTTTTGTATATACTAATAGATTTGGAAAATGGTTTTATAAATGAGTTTGGTATTGAAAATAGAGTTGAAATCTTTTTGAGGAAAGAGTTTTGATATTTACTAATAGTATAGAAAACCTTTATATTTTAAAGTGACAAATAATAGAATTGATTGTAGAAACAATCAATCATAAAAATTCACATTTGAAGACGTGAATCAAATCCAAAGAAATCGATACCAAATCCATCAAAATGGATATTCCCAAAAATCACGATGAAAATGTCATCAAAGTCCATAATAAATGATAACAACAAAAAGGGAATCAACACGAATCGATTAAAGTTGGAAATATACTCAAAAATAGCCAAAATAGGCAAATTAAACAGTTCCAGACGTCTGGTAGGTGTTCCCAGACGTCTTGCCCTAGTATCTGGAAGTATATGTGTTTTCTCCCTTCTATTTTTAATTCCTGGGCCATTTCAGACGTCTGAAATTTTCAACCAGACGTCTGAATTTGATTTCAGACGTCTGGATTTTGTTTCAGACGTCTGGATTTAGTCTCTGCCTTTTCCAGATCCCTTTCTAGACGTCTGGATTTTTCAACCAGACGTCTAGATTTGGTTTCAGATGTCTGAAATTAATTTCAGACGTCTGAAATCTTCTGCTAGGCAAAAAAACAGCCTAGACCAAAAATGGCAAATCCAAACCGAAATGCGATCGAACGAGCGATGGATGCTAAGGATTTATGCCAATCGACAACCCAGCACTATAGGCTCTTCGATGCATCACCAAAAACATGTTCAAAAATCAAAGATTGGATTTTTAAAGATTTGACTACAAAACACCACAAATTGAAATATTCACCAAATCAATCCAAACCAAAAGCAAATGAACATAAATAAGTGTTAGGAATTCATACCTAACAACAAAGATAGATAAAGACATAGATGTGAGATAAAAATCTCACTTTTGAATCCGAAAACAATGAATGAGAAGCTTGAAGACGAAGGAAGATCAACCACACTTCAATCTCAACACAAGAAGCTTGAATCTAAGCTTAAAAGAGAAACACTTCCTAAATTAGGTTTAGGAATTTTCTGAAATCAAAGTGAGAATGAGTTGAAGAAGAAGAAGATGATACTTACCAAAGCTTCTCTTAGAATTTGGAGCTAGAACTTGGATTTGCAAATGGAAACTAGGGCTTAGGAATTCTAATTCTTTTTCTCCTCCCCCATTTTTGATGAAGCTTAAATGTATTAGGAAATAAAAGTGAAGTAATAAAGAGGAGAGGGGGTGGAATAATGATATAACCAGAGTTGGGCTAGTGGGTTGAACCCAAACCCAAACCTAAAGCCCTAAGTGAAAAATAGAAAAATTCGACTAACTCCAAACATATCAATGTTTATACCCAAAAAGGTCGCAAACATCATTTTGAACTCAATGGGGGTGGTATCGAGTCCCAATTCGACTGTTTGCAAAAAGTAGCTTTTCGGACCAAAATCCGACGAACGATAAAATATTTAAATAAAATATTTAAATATAAAATCGATAAATATGCGGGTTGTTACAGACTCCCCTATTTAAAGAAATTGCGTCCTCGCAATACTTAAGAAGAAAATAAAAAGTAACAACCATAAAAGCATATCAACATAAAAGAAAATTGAAATAAGAAGTTCACCATAAAGAGCACGAAAGAGTTAGCACGAACGGGATCGCTCGGTGAATTCTCTAGATTCCCAAGAGTAATCCCTAAGATTTGAGAACCATTGAACTCTCACAAGAAGAATATCTTTATTCCGAAGACGCTCAACCTCCGAAGCAATGATGCGAATGGAATGTTGCTCATAAATCGAATCTGGTGAAACTTCAATTTCCACAATATCACCGGGCACAAGAATAAAAACCGGAATCCCTAAGGAATTTCCGTAGATAAAAGACGTGGAGAACGTCAAGAATAGCAGAAAATTGAGCTGGTGCAACGACGTAGTATAATAACAGTACGCCCGAGAAACTAGAAACTCAAATAATTTGGGACATCATCGTAGTACAAAAACGGTACGCCCAATGAACCAAAGCCCGAATAATTTCGAAACACCGACGTAGTACAAAAATGGTACGTCCAATGAACCGGTAAACCGGAACGACGATGTTGTATAATAATGGTACATCCATTGATCCAGATAAGACGGAACATCGATGTAGTATAATAACAGTACATCCGATGAACCAAACACCATAAAAGAACATCAGACGCAAGTCCATAAAAGAAATGAGATGAAACTCAATAAAACGAAGTACATCAAAACGTCTGATGAACTTGATAAAAAGATAATTCCATTCAGACATCATCAAAGAATCACACCTTGTTGCCTACGACAAAACGTATTGGCAACAGGATTTCCCCTTCGGGAATAGAAAGAATATCCAGATCATAAGATGCTAGGAACTCGAGTCAACATGAAGTTCCTTATGAGAAAATAAATATTCCAAAGTTTTATGATCGAGGTGGAGAACAAATTTCTCATCCAAAAATGATGATGCCAAATTCTAAAAGTAAAAACAATAGCCGCGAGCACAAGATCATGAGTGGCATATCTAATCTCGATAAGCTATAATGATTTAGAAGCACAAGTGATAGCACGTTCTCCTTTGTAAGAGAACGGCATCCAAACCAATACGACTAGTATCGGTACAAATAGCAAAGTCTTGGTTCCCCTTCAGGAATTACAAGAATAAGAATATCTAAAGGAAGAGTTCTTTTTTAAATAATCCTCTTTCCCAAAAAACTAAAACTTTCAAAATTACAATCATCTTTAAGTAATTATCCTTCTAGATAAATTTACATTTTACAAGTCAATACATCATGTTTGATTGTCTCATCAAAGCGTTTAGGAAATTCCTATCAATAACGTTGATCAAGCGCATCGAGCAAAATTCTTAAAGCACTCAATGGGCAATATAATCACAAAATCATCTTCTTTATAATAAACAAGTTTCTTAAAAGTTTTACAAATATTCTTTGCTTGTTTTAAGAACAAAAATTCAATTATACTTATAAATAAATCTTTATGAAAAAGATTTGTAAAAATTTTAAATCGCTATTTTAATCCAAAATCAATATATACAAAAATGATCTCATCGAAATATTCATAGAATACTCGATTTATAAAATGGATGAGATAAGCTGGATAAACCGAATGACATAATAAGTCATTCATAAGAATCATAACGAGTGCGGAATACGGTAAGTGGAATGCTAACTTCCGCAACCCGTAGCTAATGAAAACCGGTGGCAAGGTCGAGCTGAAAAGACCTTAACACTGCTCAAAAGATTGCTTAGGTTACAGTCCTAAGACAAATTCAAAAATACCGAAAAATTTCTCAAACTACATGAATGAGAGAAATAACACTTTCCTTATAAGTGGGCTTAAGGAATAAAATGATGCCATCAAGTTGGAATCAAAATCATAAAGGAAAAAACAGAAATCAGCTTAACAGATTGAAAATGTCGAAGATGAATAGTCCACACGGGACAAAGGATATAGCCTTATAATAATTAAGCCAATCCTTACAAAAGTAAATTCCGAAGCCTAAGTAAAAATCGGCTCGGACAGAAAAATCACATAAAATAATTTCGACATCAATAAAGACAAATTGAGTGTTGCGGATCTACCATCCGGATTCACAATCCTCAAAGTAGTCATCAAGCCCAGAAATGTTTAAAGAAGAAGAATCAACAAGTTCTTTTGATATAAAGTAATGAGATGAACTCATATCAACAAGAACTTGAAAAAGATAATCGTAAAACAAACGAAATCAAGGATTGAATGAGAAATACCTTGACCAAGAGAAGTGTTGCTAGGGGTTTGCACAATATTTAGCTTTCTCATGTCCTTATTCAAAACTTTGGGACATGCAGATAAAAGATGACCCGGTTTCTTGCAATAGCGACAAGAATGGGGTTTCAGACACATATTCGCATAGTGTTCCTTAGAATTACAATTATAGCATCCTCCACGATTAGGAATTGGAGTCTTTGCTACAAAAGTAGTTTGCTTCACTCTCTTATTGGGATTAAGGCTCTTGAACTTAATATGCCTCTTCTTGGAAGTCCCAATATCACAAACACTTCCTTTACCAACCTCTCCATGAAGAAGAGTAACATCAATAAGCTGATTGAAAGAAACTTCAAGTTTCAAAGGTAGAACCATTTCGGGGTTCTTACTCAAAGCAGAGATAAACTCTTGATTCTTTACAAGATCAAGAAGCTGCTGGGCAGACATAAATACTCCATCTTGGGGAGTAGCACTAGATTGACCGGCGTTGGGATGGCCTGATCTAACCATTTCTCTTCTTTAAGAAAGAAAGAAGAGGAAAAGGTTATTCTCAAAATCCAAAGAAATCGATACCAAATCCATCAAAATGGATATTCCCAAAAATCACGATGAAAATGTCATCAAAGTCCATAATAAACGATAACAACAAAAAGGGAATCAACACGAATCGATTAAAGTTGGAAATATACTCAAAAATGGCCAAAATAGGCAAATTAAACAGTTCCAGACGTCTGGTAGGTGTTCCCAGACGTCTTGCCCTAGTATCTGGAAGTATATGTGTTTTCTCCCTTCTATTTTTAATTCCTGGGCCATTTCAGACGTCTGAAATTTTCAAACAGACATCTGAATTTGATTTCAGACGTCTGGATTTTGTTTCAGACGTCTGAATTTAGTCTCTGCCTTTTCCAGACCCCTTTCCAGACGGCTGGATTTTTCAACCAGACGTCTGGATTTAGTTTCAGACGTCTGAAGACGTCTGAAACTAAATCCAGACGTGACGTCTGAAATCTTCTGCTAGGCAAAAAAACAGCCTAGACCAAAAATGGCAAATCCAAACCGAAATGCGATCGAACGAGCGACGGATGCGAATGATTTATGCCAATCGACAACCCAGCACTATAGGCTCTTCGATTCATCACCAAAAACATGTTCAAACATCAAAGATTGGATTTTTAAAGATTTGACTACAAAACACCACAAATTGAAATATTCACCAAAACGATCCAAACCAAAAGCAAATGAACATAAATAAGTGTTAGGAATTCATACCTAACAACAAAGATAGATATAGACATAGATGTGAGATAAAAATCTCACTTTTGAATCCGAAAACAATGAATGAGAAGCTTGAAGACGAAGGAAGATCAACCACACTTCAATCTCAACACAAGAAGCTTGAATCTAAGCTTAAAAGAGAAACATTTCCTAACTTAGGTTTAGGAATTTTCTGAAACAAAGTGAGAATGAGTTGAAGAAGAAGAAGATGATACTTACCAAAGCTTCTCTTAGAATTTGGAGCTAGAACTTGGATTTGCAAATGGAAACTAGGGCTTAGGAATTCTAATTCTTTTTCTCCTTCCCCATTTTTGATGTAGCTTGAATGTATTAGGAAATGAAAGTGAAGTAATGAAGAGGAGAGGGGGTGGAATAGTGATATAACCAGAGTTGGGCTAGTGGGCTGAACCCAAACCCAAATCTAAAGCCCTAAGTGAAAAATAGAAAAATTCGACTAACTCCAAACATATCAATGTTTATGCTCAAAAAGGTCGCAAACGTCATTTTGAACTCAATGGGGGTGGTCTCGAGTCCCAATTCGACTGTTTGCAAAAAGTAGCTTTTCGGACCAAAATTCGACGAACGATAAAATATTTAAATAAAATATTTAAATCTAAAATCGATAAATATGCGGGTTGTTACAGCAGTTTCTAGAATCAAAACCAGCCTGCATTTCTTTCTTCTTCTATCTGTTCGAGCCTTCATGCAAATCAAAGCCATATGTAACTCAAGTTTTAAATCAAAATCAAAGAGGATAAGGCACTCAAGTTTTCTCAGTTTCAAAAGCTTTTCAAAAAATCGGTGCTTTGTCTGCATTCTTCAAACCTGTGAGAAACAACATCTCTAAAAATTATAAGTTGAATCTGGTTGCTTGATTTTATCTGAAATAAGTCTGTTATGTGAGTATATACAAGTGCATGTTTCTGTATGAATGTATAGTGGTACATGTATGCTGTTGTACTTTGTTCTAGGCTCAAGATCAAATCAAAATTCACTTGCTATTGATTCAACCTTTGTTAAGACTTAAGTATTGGACAAATTATGTTTGTTGTATCATAGTTTTAAGTTTAAAAATCTGGTTAAGTTAAACTAATTTGTATTTCCTCTCGAAATAAATAAACATCAGCAAACTTAAAATAAGTCAAAATAAATTGTCAAGATTCTTTGATTCAGGTATATGAATCAAATACCTAAACTAAAATTTGATTTTTAAAACTAAAATCACTATTTTTAGTAAAGAGATTTGATAGCATTTCTGGTTTAACCAGAAAATGGAAATTTGAGTGTCTCTGTTGATCTCGATTGTCTGGAAGGTCGGGATTTCTTCTAGTGATGGTAGAGTGATCAGTGATGATGGGAAAAATGATGGAAGTGGGGGCAAATAACTATGGAGGCTGTGGTGTTAGGTGTTGTTCTGTAAACCTAGTTTTGGCATGGTTTGAGTTTTTGATCATCTCATTCTTCCCAGTGGATCGAGTGCATCGGGATTCAAAGGATTGTTCGCTAGAGCATTGACGTTGTGATGACTCGAAATTTTTAAGGCTTTAAAATCAGAATATTGAATTGATTTTAAATATTTAAAATTTTAATTTTTAACTTGAGTTCAAATATCACAATTTGTTTGATGATTAAATTATTAAATTAAATAATTTAAAGTTGGGTGAAATGTTGAATCTGGAATTTTAAGCCGCTTAAAAATATTTTGAAGGCTTATAAAATTTATATTGAGGATATTGAAGATAGTAAAAGTGTTAAAATTGAATTTGGCAGTGTTTTGTTCGGTTTTGCAATTTTATCATTTAAATTGAATTTAAAAATAGCCTCCCGAGGCACAGTCTCGGAATTCGACGAAATCAGTTGCATTGGATCCGTAATATTGAATTATTATTGTATTTTAAATTTCGTATGGATCGGAGTTGTTGTGTGAGCGTACAATATGTAAACACGCTGAATTTATATCGAATTCAATATAATATATATATATATTGATTAGTCAAGTTGTATTCCTTTTCGTTCACATCAGAGCTTCTTCGTTCTTTCCAGAATCACTGTAGCAGTTTAATGATGGCACGCATCCTTCCTTTCAAATCATGTTCCCTCTTTTTAAAAAAACATCACGCAACATACTCAGACGCGCTATCCATTTTCATTAACTCGTGCAGCCTTTGTCCCAGAGATAAAATATCTATCGTTCAAAATAAATGGCCGAACAAACAAATCTTCTCCTCAAATTAAATCATTCAAACAAATTCATGGCCGGACCTTCTTGTTCAAATAAAAAATCGAACTAAAAAAATCAAAGTTCAGAAAATAAATATGGCCGCCTCCTCCCCTTCGATTCATTCTTTTATCGCGACCCAATCAAGTCGGCGTTGGCCGCGAGTTCGAGCACGACCACAATCGAGTCGTTGCCATTGAGCAAAGTCGACGCCAAGGTTAGAGCGGAAACTTCTTTGATGTTCGTATTTGAGGTCGCAAAGAAGGAGTTTTGCTCAGCTAAGGTTCGCGTGCGTTGAGGCGTCTAGGGCTGCGACTTCGCGTGCGAACGAGGAAGGTGGTGACGAGTTAGGGATGTGGTTAGTGTCGCATGCGATTTGGAAAGCTCGAGGGCGATTTCGACTTCGACTGTGAGTCGCGATTCAGTGAATAGGGTTTCACGTTATCGCTTAAGGTTTCTGTGAGCATGAGCTTCGAGATGGAGTGCAAACGATCGAGGTGAGTTGTATTTTCAGTTTATTCACATTTATTCTTAAATGAGAAAAACTTATATCCACAAAAAAATTATAGATTACAGTAAAGTTATTTTGTTTTATAAAAATAAATAAAATTTCGGGTTGTTTGATTTAAATCTTTTATAGGAAAATTTTCGATTTTTAGGATGATAATATAAAAATGAATATCAAATTTTATAGTTTACTGTAATAAAATTTGGCATATGTAAATTATTTTTATATACTATTTGGATGGGAAATTATCAGTTTAAAACTAGATTTCTTATTTACTTAAATTAATAAATAATAATAAAATTGTTTGGTTAATTCAAATTATTAATAAAGCCATATAATTTGATTATTCAAGGTCAAATCGGGTAAACCAAGGCAAATATTGAAGTGGATTGCAAATGAAAATCAAAGGTGAGTTAATCTCACTTAGTTGAATTTAAATTTAAATTTAAATGATTAAATTTAAATAATTGTTTAAATGGTTAAATTGATTGTTGTGCTATAGTATGGTATAATTTGGAATGGGTATTTTATGTTGTGCTAATGTCTGTGGATGCAGGGAAAACAGGTTGAAGGGATCCAACTGGACCCCTCAACATTTATTTAAATTATTTAATACCCTCTGTTGTGATTATTTGATATTCTACGCTAAATTATATTGGAATATTGAATGCTATGGTTCAATTGGACATAATTGGGTATGATGAATTACCAAAAATATATAAATTGGATTTTGAAAAGATAATAAAAGAAGTGAAATTGTAAGTAAAATATTGAATAAATTTAAAAATGAATTGGAAAAGAAATAAAGTGACTTTAAAATTCTAATAAATAAATCTTGAATATAGAAAGGAAATTTGAATAAACAGAAAGTTAATGAATTTTAATCTTCAGTGATATTATTTAAAAGAACAAAACATTTATTTAAAATTTAAGATTTAAATTATTGAAAAGAATAAAGAAGGAATTGGGAAAAACTGAAATTTGTATATTTCAGTTAAAAGATTTAAAATCAAATGGAAAATAATAACAATAATAATTAATTCCATAATTAATGAATTTTGAAATGAATTGAGTAATTAAAGAAACTTATTTCAAATGGAATAAATTAGAAATCAATTTGGGAAATTGATTTAAGTGATTGAAGTTGGAATTCTCCCTGGATAACCAAGTATGTTTTCAAAGTAAATTTTTAAATATAAGTTAAAAGATTTTAAAGTTGTTTTAAAAAGCAAGTTTTGGAAAATTTATTATTTCTAATATTTAAAGTCTAAAGTAAGTATTTCCTTTTAATCTATTATAGCAGTAATTATTTAAAGGGTGACTTAGTATTTCGTTTTTGAAAGTGTAAATCTAGTTTTATATTTTATTAAATAACCTTATTTTCAAATATTCATATAGTATGTATTTTAACAAATTATTGAATTAGTTTTAACTCAAACGTTTTAAAGTATCTTTCAAAGTAAAGTGTTCTAAATTGTTTTAAAAATTTAGTTTTGAGCTTTGTGATTTTAGTGGAGATAGTAGATATTTGGGAAAGTTTATTCTGAAAAGAAAAGAGGGTTCGAAACTGTTTTCAAAAGGATTGAAAATAGAAATATATCTTGTAAAGATATTTTGAGATAAATAAATAATTTGGGAAATTATTTATTGGTTGATGGTTGTTTATGAATAGTAATTGATAGTTAAATAACCGACTATCAATATTGGCTAAATGTGTTGATCATTTCGAAGAGACCGGGATCGAGTTTGCTATATTACAGCATGATAGGGGGTTCTTGCTTCACGTTTGGTGGCGAACGGGAGACTCTTACCCCTACATGTCCCCGGGAGGGTTGGTTGCGAGTCAAGAGGCTGGCCGTAAAAGCAAACCCGAGGTACCAGTGTAAGCCACTGTGGGGCTGGGATGGTTGAAGAGCCTACCAGTTGTGGCCGCTGTCGATGGTTGAAAAGCCTAGACCGTTAAACTTGGTATCAGAGCTTGGGTTGGTGATAACCTTGCCTCTGGTAGGAATTACTCATTTAAATTAGAGTCTGTAGTACTCTAGAATGAGTTTGAGCGTATTAATAAATATGAGTGCATATTGTTAGTGAATATAAATTGTTTTAATATTGTGTTGATTGCTTTATTGAGTGGCATATGAACCTTCGTCGGCACAGTCTGGACAACTGTATCGAAGGGGTTTCTAAACACTTGAATAGAACAATAGATACAGTATTCTTTTAAATATGGGTGAATGAAATAATTTTACCTAAAAATATGTTTTGATATAAAGAAAAGTTTTTGTAAACTATTTAACTAATATATGGCTGATTGGATGTTAGGAATGATAATATTAAATTATTATCATTGTTAAGTAAAAATTTAACTAGAAATTGAAAATGTAACCAAAGTTTAAGGGAATAAATTCATTATAAAATGAAATTTATAAATATGAATTATAAATGCAATTTATAAATTGAAATATAATCAAATGAGAATTTGTATGAGCATAAACTATACAAATGAATTATAGTTAAAATTTATTTAAGCAGGATTTGGAAATTTAAATTCCAAAGATTTGGAAGTATTTTGAAGATAAATAATAGCATTATTCTTTTGAAGGTATTTCTGAAAGAAAATTTGTTTTGAATGGATTTTGAAAGTGACATAGCATTGAAATCACTTGGATCATTGGGAAATAATTCTGATGATGACGGCCGCATCATCAGTATTCATTTTCGAATTTCTAAGTGACGGATTGCTGCCAAAAATTTATTTGTTCAGAAAAGCTAGTTGTTTTTGAAAATTTCAAAGGAAATTGTTGAGGGTAAAACCAGGATTGGTTTAACTTTTAAGAAGTGCGATTTGTGATGTTGAAGATTTCAAAATAATTTGAAACCAAAGGTCGGGTGTTTAAAAATCCTGATGAGATAGGTTGTAAGCTTATAAATTGAGATGATTTTTAAATCATGAAGGAAATATAAGCTTTGAATGTTGAAATTTAAATTTAAGGTGAAAAGTTAAAAATGAAATTAGCTTGGATTGGGGAATAAAACTTAACTGGATTGAAATTAATTGAATAGGCTGAAAATAATATCCAGTTGTATTCGAATTAAATTGAAAACGAATTGAATTAATTAAATCTGAGTTGAAATAGAATTAAATTGGAATAAAATTCATTTGAGTTATAGGTGATATTGAATGGAATTAAATTCTTACCTGAATAAATAGAAAATAAATTGGATAAAGATTGGATTGAAATGAATAAATCAGAATAACTTATAAAGGAATTAAAACCCATGGTAATAAAAATATACTTGAGTTATAAATAAGCGTAAATCTTGAGTTAAAAATAAAAGAAGAATATATTCAAGCCTATAATGAATGGAAATGTGTAAAATAATAAGTTGTGACTTATAAAATTTAAAAGTGAAATAGAAAACCCAAAATAAATATTTTTGATGAATTGGAAAATAAAACGAAAAAAATAAAACAAAAATCCAAACTTGAATTATAAAATAAATTGAACTTAAGAAAGTTTAATGAGGAGATTTTGAGATTAAAATCATGTTCTATTTATAAATTGGGGAAGAACTAATTTGGTAATAAATTAGTTAATAAAATGTGTAAATGGGAACCTAATGTAGTTAAATAGAAGCTGAATTGTGAGTTTATGATGAAGTTTGGAAATAAAAACTCAAGTTATAAATTAAATTCGACTTGAATGGTTAATGAAGTAAATGTCATTGTATTGTGAGTTCATAAAATTGGATGGTAAATTAAAAGAGAATGGTGGAATCAGAACTTGAGTTATTAATTAAAATTCGACTTGAAGTGTTAACAAATTAAATATAATTGAAAATGTATCGAACAAAAAAAAATGAAAATGGATTAAAGTAGTAATAGTTTGAATTGCAATTAAAATCCAAATAAGTGGAAATAAATTGGAAATGGCCATGTAATCAATTGAATGAGTTGAATCTGGAAAGTTAAATTTTTATAATAACTAATCAAATGAAATTGTAGATTTAATATGAGATTTAATTGAGATAGAATTAAGTTGAATAGAAGAGAAAAATTTACCTGTAAAATGAAAATGAGCTTAAGTATAAAATTTGAATAAATTGAAGTAAATTGACTTAAGCTAAATAGATGGAGGAGAGTTGAATTGAATTTAACTTAAAACTAAGTTTAATGATATTGGGTTGGATTTAAGTAAAGTGAAAATAAATTTGAACCGAAATAGAATTCGTTGAGTTATAAATAATATTTAAAGAAATGAAAATTCATAATGGATTGAGTGGATAAACTAATTATATTGAACAAATAAATGGATGGAATAAATAAGAATCAAATGAATGATGGAAATAGAACTTGTTGTAAAAAAAAAGAAACGGAAATGAACTTAAGTTATTGACTTAAGTGTTGAATGAAAGCCGAACTCAAAATGAAATGTGGTTTTAATAAGTTGAGAAATAGTTATTGAATGAAATAGCCTGGATTGTTTTCGAGCTAAATAAAATAGTTTGGAATAAACAAATATGGAATGAAATGCAAGTGAATGGATTCAAATTTAAAATGCAATGAAAATGAGAATATATGGATTGTGAATAAATTTAAAAATGGAATAGAATTAAGTATAAATTGAGTTGAAATCCATTTAAATTGGTTATAAAACATAAATACTTATTTATTCATATAGATCTCGTCAAATTGCATAGAATAAATTGTCATTTGATGTAAATGAAAGTAATTAAATTCTATGAATTAATAGGAGTAAAATAAATTGATTTTGAAAGCAATTGAATTAAATATGAGTTCGGTTTGCTTAAAAATAAATTAAATGTAAGCGATTGAGTTTTAAACCATTCAAATTGATGAAGTTGTATAGGAATGGATTGAAAATCATTCAAATTGTATGAAAATGGTTTATAAATTAATTAAAAAAGTTGACTTAGTATGAAAACTATATAAATTGCTTACAGAAAGTGTTTGGTGTGAATTTCTTTTGGAATTCATGTGTTTCACTATTGCAAATAAGTGAAATATTGTTAAACTTCATATATTTGGTACTTACATGTTTAAATTGAGTAAGTACAGATTTAGGGAAGCCGTTGGGCTGGATTTGATTGCGTGAAATGCTAAATAAATAAGCTGCTTGCTTAAAAATGCTAAATAAGGTACGCCTACGCAATAAAAATAGAAAATATGAACTGTTTTTGGTTTTATCAACCGTGTGGGTCGATGTATATATATTTATATCTTTTGTCAAATTGCGAAAGCTCCTCCGTACAAAGGAGACTCTGTCAAAAAATTTTGAAAATTTTGGGAGTTAGAAATTTTTTGAAATTTTTGTTAACGACCAAACGATTTCAAACTGGAAATTGAAATAAATTAGTAAATGAAACTAATTTAAAAATAATAACATGAATTAGTTAATAATAAAAAAACATAAAAATAATAATAATAAAATTCAAATATTCAGAGTTAAAGATAAATTGAATTCATATGGAAATGAAAGAATCAATTTGAATAGAAATAGATATAAACCAAAGTGGTAAGATGAAAATAAATATAAGAAGCATATAAAATGCTTATACTAACTTAAGAAGGGAATGGTGAATTCTTGATTGGAAATTGATATTACAATATATTCTGAGTTAATAGTTGAATGAATAGATATTGACATTTGGAAGGAAGTTGATAAAATGTTTTTGAATATTGTGATTGGATATTAGTGCTAAGCAGGATATGCAGGTATTATAAAGAGAAAGGAAAATTGGTTTTGATTTCACATGATAAAAATTGAATTGCCCGGCCAAAAAGGTATGTGTTTAAATTTCTATGAAATTTGATTGGGTTTTTGGATCTAGCCACTTGGCGTTTTGTTTTCTTTTGGAATCTGGGAGCCAGTAGAGGCCTTTTGTAGTTGTACCGAGCTAGCCGCGCAAAGGAGACGCTGGCGATTTTTTTTTGGGTATTTAGGGAGTTAGAAAAATTTTGAGAAAATTTTGATAATTCAAAATTTGGTTTTAAATTGAAACTTGAATGGTTAAACAAATAGTATAGTTTGAAACTATGGGAGAGTTGAGAAGTTAATAAGAATGATAATGGGTCTTTTATAAAAGATAGTTGGTTAGATGTTGGATTGTTTGGTTTTAGGGATAAGTAAACGGGTATTGGACAATTCTTCCTATCTAGAAATTTCGGGGACGAAATTCTTTTAAGGGGGAGGAATGTGATGACCCGAAATTTTTAAGCCTTTAAAATCGGAATATTTAATTGATTTTAAACATTGAAAAGTATAATTTTTAACTTGAATTCAAATATCACAATTTGTTTGATGATTAAATTATTAAATTAAATAATTTAAAGTTGGGTGAAATGTTGAATATGGAGTTTTAAGCTGGTTAAAAATAATTTCAAGGCTTCTAAAATTTATATTGAGGAAATTGAAGATAGTAAAAGTGTTAAAATTGAATTTGGAAGTATTTTGTTCGGTTTTGGACTTTTATCGTTTAAATTGAATTTAAAAATAGCCTTCCAAGGCACAGTCTCAGAATTCGACGAAACCAGTTCCATTGAATCCGTAATATTTAATTATTATTAGTTTTCAAATTTCGTATGGATCGGAGTTGTTGTGTGAGCGTACGATATGTAAACTCGCTGAATTTATATCGAATTCAACATAATATATATATTGATTAGTCAAGCTGTATTCCTTTTCGTTCACATCAGAGCTTCTTTGTTCTTTCCAGAATCACTGTAGCAGCCTAATGACGGCACGCAGCCTTCCTTTCAAATCATGTTCCCTCTTTAAAAAAAAATATCACGCAACATACTCAGACGCGTTATCCATTTTCATTAACTCGCGCAGCCTTTGTCCCAGAGTTAAAATATCTATCGTTCAAAATAAATGGCCGAACAAACAAATCTTCTCCTCAAATTAAATCATTCAAACAAATTCATGGTCGGCCCTTCTTGTTCAAATCAAAAATCAAACTAAAAAAAAATCAAAGTTCAGAAAATAAATATGGCCGCCTCCTCCCCTTCGATTCATCCTTTTATCGCGACCCAATCAAGTCGGCGTTGGCCGCGAGTTCGAGCACGACCACAATAGAGTCATTGTCATTGAGCAAAGTCGATCCCAAGGTTCGAGCGGCAACTTCTTTGATGTTCGTATTTGAGGTCGCAAAGGGGGGGTTTTTCTCAGCTAAGGTTCGCGTGCGTTGAGGCGTCTAGGGCTGCGACTTCGCGTGCGAACGAGGAAGGTGGTGACAAGTTAGGGATGTGGATAGTGTCGCGTGCGATTTGGAAAGCTCGAGGGCGATTTAGACTTCGACTATGAGTCGTGATTCGGTGAATAGGGTTTCACGTTGGCGCGTATGGTTTCTGTGAGCGTGAGCTTCGATATGGGGTGCAAACGATCGAGGTGAGATGTACTTTCTGTTTATTCACATTTATTCTTAAATGAGAAAAACTTATATCCACAAAAAAAATATAGATTACAGTAAGATGATTATAAAGTTATTTTGTTTTATAAAAATAAATAAAATTTCGGGTTGTTTGATTTAAATCTTTTATAGGAAATTTTTCGATTTATAGGATGATAATATAAAAATGTATATCAAATTTTATAGTTTACTGTAATAAGATTTGGCATATGTAAATAATTTTTATATACAATTTGGATGGGGAATTATCAGTTGAAAACTAGATTTCTTATTCACTTAAATTAATAAATAATAATAAAATTGTTTGGTTAATTCAAATTATTAATAAAGCCGTATAAATTGATTATTCAAGGTCAAATCGGGTAAACCAAGGCAAATATTGAAGTGGATTGCAAATGAAAATCAAAGGTGAGTTAATCTCACTCAGTTGAATTTAAATTTAAATTTAAATGATTAAATTTAATTAATTGTTTGAATGGTTAAATTGATTGTTGTGCTATAGTATGGTATAATTTGAAATGGGTATTTTATGTTGTGCTAACGTCTATGGAGGCAGGGAAAACAGGTTGGAGGAATCCAACTGGACCCCCAACATTTATTTAAATTATTTAATACCCTCTGTTGTGATTATTTGATATTCTATGCTGAATTATATTGGAACATTGAATGCTATTGTTCGATTGGATATAATTGGGTATGATGAATTACCAAAAATATATAAATTGAATTTTGGAAAGATAATAAAAGAAGTGAAATTGTAAGTAAAATAATTATATAAATTTGAATAAATTTAAAAATGAATTGGAAAGGAAATAAAGTGACTTTAAAATTGTAATAAATAAATCTTGAATATAGAAAGGAAATTTGAATAAACAGAAAGTTAATGAATTTTAATCTTCGGTGATATTATTTAAAAGAACAAAACATTTATTTAAAATTTAAGATCTAAATTATTGAAAGGAATAAAGAAGGAATTGGGAAAAACTGAAATTTGTATATTTCAGTTAAAAGATTTAAAATCAAACGGAAAATAATAACAATAATAATTAATTCCATAATTAATGAATTTTGAAATGAATTGAGTAATTAAAGAAACTTATTTCAAATGGAATAAATTGGAAATCAATTTGGGAAATTGATTTAAGTGATTGAAGTTGGAATTCTCCCTGGATAACCAAGTACGTTTTCAAAGTAAATTTTTAAATATTAGTTAAAAGATTTTAAAGTTGTTTTAAAAAGCAAGTTTTGGAAAATTTATTATTTCTAATATTTAAAGTCTAAAGTAAGTATTTCCTTTTAATTTATTATAGCAGTAATTATTTAAAGGGTGACTTAGTATTTTGTTTTTGAAAGTGTAAATCTAGTTTTATATTTTATTAAATAACCTTATTTTCAAATATTCATATAGTATGTATTTTAACAAATTATTGAAGTAATTTTAACTCAAATGTTTTAATGTATCTTTCAAAGTAAAGTGTTCTAAATTGTTTTAAAAATTTAGTTTTGAGCTTGGTGTTTTCAGTGGAGATAGTAGATATTTGGGAAAGTTTATTCTGAAAAGGAAAGAGGGTTTGAAACTGTTTTCAAAAGGATTGAAAATAGAAATATATTTGTAAAGATATTTTGAGATAAATCAATAATTTGGAAAATTATTTATTGGTTGATGGTTGTTTGTGAATATTAATTGATAGTTAAATAACCGACTATCAATATTGGCCAAATGCGTTGATCGTTTCGAAGAGACCGGGATCAAGATTTATTTCTCAAAAACCACTTCGATCCGGTTTGTACGTTTCGTGGAAACGAGTTTGGATTCGAAGTGGAGCAGTGAAGTGCAAGGGCTAGTCGCTACTGATCCTGAGGATATTTCCAAAATGGATGTAGTAGGAGTAGTGCCTTCGGTTCCGTTCGAACCCGGGACCGACTTGTATGGATGAATGCTTTCGAAACATCGTCAGGTGGACGATGGGCATTCTAAGAGATATGTTCTAAAAAGGTATCGCTTAGCCTCAAGCCTCATCAACCGGGAATGACTAAAAATCAGGGGTTATGCAGCAAGGCTAGGTGGGTTGCACCTAAGCAGGGTGAGGTCATCCCTGTCTAGATGTCCCTTTTTATTTCGGCTTAGTGGGCGGTTGCTGATCCCAACCGTAGGTTGATCACACTCGGTATTATCCAGTAAGGGGTAGTCCCGGTCTTGTGTTGCAGGGGAGCAGGCGTACTCCTCGGTACTGTGATCTAGGCCACGTACTGTGACAGGTGGTACCCCAGTGCCTAGTCATTAGTTGGAAATCCATTCTCCCTACGAGCCTTGTACGAGTTTTGTTTGTATTACCCACTTTGTGGCTAGTAGCTGGAATTTAATCATGTAACAATTTCGGCTATTTTATAAGTATTTGTATATAGACCCTATTATAATATCAGAGGATTTCTATAAAAATTGTTTTAGCTGTCGTAAGGTAAAAACCCGACATGTTTATTTGTGACATGGTCTTACGAGATGCTTTTGTTTTCATAGGATTTTTGAAACTTTAATAATCAATTGGGTGTGATTTTCTCACGCTGGTATTCCAGACTGACTCGGGTGTTATTTAACTGCAATGCTCGGGTCAGACCGAGTATTATAGGATACAAGATATGATGCTGTGGAGCTCAGGAGACGAGCTGGATGACGATACGTACTTTCGTACTTGTTTTATATATATTCCGCTCTGTAGAGTAGCTGTGTATCCAGTTGTATGATATTGATGTTGAGCTGTGATTGATGTACACTGATGTTGTAATATATAAACGGATATATTTGACTTTGAGTAAAGATCATTTATTATCTATTATATTTTATTCCGCTGCGATGGTTAGATTTTGTTGTTGTTTTCTATTTTCTTCTTCTACCTCTTCTTCTTTAACCCAAATGGTTCGTATTTCTGTACAACTTGAGTTGATTTAGGTAGGATAGTATTGACTCAAGGGGTACGGATTTGCGGGTCTTTACATACGTAGTCGTGGACGGAGTTGCAGTCGACACAGTGTTCAGAGTTAAGGAAACGAGCAGTTTCTAGGTTTGGTGGTGGTGTTCTAGTGTGTTTCTAAGTTTTGGATTTAGCACACTCGAATTTGATTTCGAGTGGATGGTGAGATTATGATGATCGTGATGGGTTTCAGGGTTGATCGTCGACGTGATCGAGGTCTTGGTGGTGACCGGAGGTGGTCAGAACCACCGTGCATGTGCACGGTTTGATTATTTTCTGGCGGAGGTTGGTTTGGGTCTGATGATGTTTGGTCTCGAGTAACTCTCGGGTGATTCGTATATTTGACTCGAAGTAGTTTGGTTTTGGGCTCGAAGTTAATTAATGATGGCTAGGGTTAGTATTTTTGTTAAAGGTTTTAACCTGTAAGTGTTTTTAAAATTTTAAACTGAAATTTAAAATATAAGCAGAGATTTAAATTAAGTTTAAATCAAAGCTTATGTTTGGATTCAAGTTTAGTTGAATCCAGTTTCAAAATAAAATAAGGCTTTTAAATTTGAATTATTTTAACAACCTTAAACTGTTTAAATAGTTTGGTTTTAAAAATGAAGTTTAAAATGTAAATAGGTTTTAAATCTAAGTTTAAATTTGATTCAAAATCTAAATTTGAGTCATAGTTTTGAAATAAAGGAAGTTTTAAAATTTAAAATGTTTCAAACAATTTAGATGTTGAAATATATTTTAAATATGGTTTGTATTTAAAATGAATTTGGTTTTAAATCCTTTTAAACTTCTTTTATAACATAAGTAATTCTTTAGCATAAGTTTTAAAAGGTTTTTAAAATGTTTTTAAACTTTGTTAAAGTTAAGTTTGATTTCATTTTAAATCTTAAATTTAAATAAAATTTTAAAGAAATTTAAATGTAAATTGTTTTAAATTGCTTTGTTAATGATAATGTAATCATTAATAAGAAATGTTTTTATTTTAAAGTAAATCAAAGATTTAATGAATTGTGATTCATTAAATTAGTAAGGTAATTTATGTAACGACCCAGAATTTCTGTCAATTAAAATTTGTATATTTAATTAATTTTAAATATTAATAAGTGAAATTTATAATTCGAATAATTTTATTTCGAATAATTGGATTTAATTGGATAATTTAAATCGATAATTTAATAGTTGAAATTACAGAAATAATTGAAAATCGAGTTAAATATGATTGAAATTGATTTGTAAAATTTTATTATATCATATTGGAGTTATAACAATGATATGGAACTTTTAAAATTGAATTAAAAGTTTATTTGTGAAAAATGAATATTTTAATATTAATTTGACGAGTTAAAATAGCCATTTTTCAAACAGTCTCGGATTTCGACGAAACCAGTTTCATCGGATCTGTAATGTGATATTATTATATGGTTTCAAATTTCGTGTCAATTGGATTTACCGTTTGTCCGGGGCAAGCTAAAACGCATAGAAATTTGTTTAAATCGATTTAATTTGAAATCGATCGTTTATTGCCGTAACTCGCACAGATGATCGAATTAGCCTCCGAAACACGTTCCATTGTGTTCGGAACGCAGGGTAAACCTTAGAAATGCCAACCGGCATGCTTCGTTTGGAGTTCGAAAATTCCGGGATGAATAGTGTTCGTTATATTTTCTATAAAAGCCCTTCTATTTTCATTTTTTCACAAAAAAAAAAAGAAAACCTAACCCTAAAACTACAGCCGCCGCCTCCATAGTAATCAATGGCCGAAACCTTCTCTCCTTTCTCCTCATTTTTCTCTTGATCGACTCAGTATTGATAAAAATCTGTAACTACAACATTGTAGAGGCCAGTGAGTTCTAGATATCCAACAGGTATGATCGTATTCGGAGCGACGTGGAGGCCAGAATCTGCTCGCGTTCACCTAGGGTTGCGCATGAAATTCGAGGAGGAAATGGAGGCCGAGATCGATGTGCTTGTAGCCGAGTGTAGTGCTCGTGGATTGCTTCGACGCGGCGCCCTCTGATCGTCTTCGAGCTACAAGAAATGGTCTTGAAATTTGAAGAGGAGGGGCGGCCATATGGGTTTCGTACGTTCAAAATTCACCTTGGTTCTTCACGCATTTGGTAGAGAAGATAAAGAACGGTCTGGATTTGGAGATTGGGAGATGCACGACAGAGATCTAATTAGGTTAAGAAAATAAAAGGGATTTGTTAATTAATGTATATTATAATTCGTTTGATGTTTAAAAATTCATATCTTTTTGATATGAGGTCCAAAATGCGCGAAACAAATTGCATTGGATTCGTTTCGTCGAGCACTACGCTATAGAACTAGATTCGAAGCGATTGGAGCCAGTGAAAACATCAGGTAAAATTAAACGTTCGTTTAATTTTATTCGAAATAAAAGCTGAAAACGAAATTGAAATCAAGGTGAGAACTTCTCACTCAATCGAACAGTTTCGATTTAAATTTTAAATAATTAGATTTAAAATTCTTGATTGTATGTTTGAATGATGATTGTTATCTATTGATTTTTAAAATAGACATTATACGCCGTTAGTAAGCGGAGGTTATTTATTAAAAACATATACCGCGAATATTTCACAGTACAGTGAAATTGGTATTATTTATGTACTTGGAGTTGATTTCCTGCATTATATAGCGGATGAGACCCTATTGCGCCGTCTATTAAGCGATAATAATTTATAAATCCAATATACCGCGATAATTCCGTACTTGAACGGAATTGGTATTGTGCTAACATCTTTGGATGTAGGTAAACAGGTTGGAGGGATCCAACTGGATTCCTCAACTATATTGATTTATTTACAGATATTTTGATGTTTGTTGATTATCATATGATGATATATGATGTTTGTTGTCGTGATTGACTATTGGGCGCTGTTGCATCATCGGATCCATTTTTGAAGTTTTAAAATAATGATTTTGTTTTTAAGAAAAAAGAATTTTAAAGTGATTTTTGAAAGTATACGTTTTATTAAATTTTTGAATTGATTCAGTTTAAATAATTAAAACGTTATAAATTTTTATATTATTAAAAATTATGATTTTCTTGAAAAATATAACCAAATTGAGATTTTTGAAATAAATAGTGATTAAATTATAAAATGGTTTAATTTGGAATTTTGAATCATTATAAAGGATGTATATAAAAGATTTTTAAATTGATATTTATAAATTAATAATATTGAAACTATAAAACAAGTTTGTTAAGTGTTAAAATGAAGTATAAAAATGGATTTTTAAGTGAATGAAATTATAGACTTCTAAATTAAGAGGTTATTAAATGAATAGATGTTGTAAAATAAAAGATTTTTAGTAATTAACTTATAAATCGGATTCTTGCATTTAAATTGAAATCTTTGATGAAGCATAAATGGTTTATAAATGAGATTTATAAGATATATATTTCATAAATCGAAATAATTGAATATTAAAAGGAGTTCTGTTAATGTTGAAAATGAAGCTATAAATGAAATCTTATAAGTAAAAAGATTTATAGTTTGTGAAGTTTTAAAAGAACGATTTGTAAATAAATGAATTATACGTATTTAACTTATAATATAGACTTTTGGTATATAATTGAGTTATATAAATTGAATTGGATTAATAAAGGAGATTTATAAATCGAAGTTTATAAATAGAAATGGAATTTATAGACAATGTTTATAAATTCGAAATCAATTGAATTTGATAAGTTGAATATAGAAGTTTATAAAAGGAAGTATATTCGCGATTTTGGACAGTGAATATATTATTAAATAAAATGGTTATGTTTTGGGAAAGCGATATTATAAAATGAAGTTAATTATTTTAAAAAGATGTTTTAAAATGTATTATCAATTGAATACATAGATTTCAACATTCATTGTTGAAATAGACGTTTTCGAGAAATAAGGAAATGGTGGACTATAACACTGTTGTTATAGTAAATGATTTCCGAAAGGAAATGTTTTGTATAGTATTGGGATTTATATATTTATCTTAATTCTGAATCCCTATACTAGTGATTTTTGGTCGTCGTAACGATGTTTTACGTAACATTCGTTTTGGCCCAAACAAATGTGTTTAAGCGCACGTTTTCCTTAAAGAGTGAAATATATACTTAATTTAGATTTAAGTATATTGATATTTTCCAAGTGTTGAAAATAAATGGATTTGTGAATTACTTATTATTAAATAAGAATGGAAATGTTTTCCAATATGAAGTGAATGTTTTGAGATTTTATCTTTTAAAGATAAATTGAAAATGAATATTAAAAATCGATTTGGAAATCGTATATTCATAAATATTTTGGAATTGTAAATTCACTATGGAATTTATAAAAGAAAGGGAAATCTGTTTAAAAATAAACGTTGATTTATTTTTGAAGTATGGGAATGAATTTACGGATTTGGAACGTAAATATAAAGTAAATCGGTAAGGATTTATTTAATTGGTTTAAATGAACCATTTTGAAATGAAAGTTTTTTCGCATAAGGAAAATGATTGAAATTTGTTTTCGTGGTAAAGGTGAATCTATTTTAAAATTATCCTGTTCTTTTCTTTAAAGATAAACTGTTTTAAGTTCTCACACCAGTCCCATGACTGACTCGGAGTTTATTGTTTTCCTTCCTAAATACCAATTTCCACAGGGGCAGTTAAGAGTCAGGTTTATCAGGATATTCGAGAATTCAGGAGTTGCTGGAGGCAAGTTGGATGGCATGGCGTATTCACTAGTATATAGTATTTCTTTTCCGCTGTTTGTTGTTGTTTGTTGTTGTACACTCTGATGATGTAATATGATGTAATGTAATAACCGATATAGTTCTTTTGTTTAAAGATTATTCATTTATCTATTATATGTTGTTCCGCTGCGATAGTGAGATTCTGTTATTGTTTCTGTTGTTTTCTTTTTCTTTCTCTCTTCTTCTATCTTATACCTCTTCTTTAACCATAATAGTACGGTTTTTCGGCCTTCGATTACTTGGCAGTTGATACAGTGTATGTATTGATGTCGGTTTTTGAGCGTCGAAAAGTTGCGTTCGTTACATTTGGTATCAGAGTTTATGGTTAAGCGACAGCCATGGCTCTGTTAGGTATTGCTTATTCGAGATAGAGTCAGTAGTACTCTAGAATGAATTTGAGTGTAATAATAGATACGAGCGCGTATTTGTTAGTAAATATAAAATGTTTTATATTATGTTTGCTTATCCGTTGAGTTGTTTGTGAATTCTGGTAAGTAGATGGGACGCCATATTATCGATAGGGATCTCTAAACACTTAAACGAGGCATGTCGACATAGTATTATTTAAATTAGGTAAATGAAATAACTTTATCTCGATTATATTTTATATATAAAGGAATAATCTTTCAGAATTATTAAGTGTATATGAATTGATTGTTTGATTGTTGAAAATGTAATATATATGCAAGTTAATAAAAGTTGTTTGAATAAGTTAAATGAAACATATTGTATAAGAATGAATTGTATAAGCAAATGAATTATAAGTATGAAACTATAATCAAAATGATTTACACTTGTGAAACAATCTTATATATATAAGAAGTGGAATTATATAAGTAAAAGACTTATAAATGTGATTTATAATCTGAAAAAAAAATTCCAGAGAAGTGTTTTGAAAGGACTTGATATTTTGGAAAATTGTTTTGGAGAAATTAAAGCTCTAAACTCTTTTCGGTCGCTGGAAAATAATTCCGATGATGACCATGACATCATTGGTGTTCATTTTCGGGTTTCCAAAAGAGGAATTGCTGCCAAATTGTTTTAAATGAAAGTTGTTTGGAAAATTTTGAGTTTAGGTTTTGAAATTCAAAGGATAATTTGAATTGATTTCAAAAAAATGGTTTTGAAAGGTTGAAAAGAATCTGGAATCCTATTTAAGATATTTATGGGAAATTTGAACAATTAGTTCAACTTGAAATTTTTCAGAAATAGTTGAAAATTGAGTTAAATTGAGTTTAACTTCAACACCAAAAACAATATAAGTTGAGCTTTGAATTTCGGGTAGTCGGTTTGGATTGTATGTCTAACATGGTGAATTGCTGACATAGCAATTGATCTCTATTAAATATATATCTGTGGTGGCGGAGAATTTATTCTTTTAGCTATATACACCCTTCTCTGAGACGTACGAGCTCAGAGGTTATATATCAGTAGACATCAATTATGTGTTGAGAATTGACGATGTAACGTGAAATCCAAATCGAATGTGAAGTCGATAATAAATTGAATTATGAATGTGAATTGGGTTTGAGATAACCTTAAATTTCCAAATCGATTTAGAGGAAAATTTAAATCGGTAACGAGATGGAAAATTTAGAAATCCTCTATTTGTTATGGGTATGGGATATTGTGGTTTTCGGAACTTATATATATGAGAATGTAATAATTCGAAAACGATCAGTTTGGAAAGTCATTATTATGGAAATCCTATGTAAGTTTACATAGGTATGATACGTACGAAATGTGAAATGAAGTACTATATGTATATGACATTATGTTTTCTAAACTGAGGATATGGAAAAGTACCTTCCGTTTAAAATTTGTGAAGGTGTTGGAACTCGGTATGAGTGTCCATTTGAAATTCGTAGCAACGTAGAATTTCCATAAGTTGGAGTGTCCATTTGGATTAAAATCCTTCCTGATGGATCATCGTGATGGGACCATGTGAATTGATGATGATGTATGCTAGCGTAATTTGAGGGGCGTGATGCCTACAGTTACAAGCGATTCCACTGGGATAGTGGCGCAACCGCCGCGTAAACTGCGATCTAGATGCCAAAGCGTAATTTGAGGGGTGTGATGCCTACGGTCACAAGCGATTCTACTGGGATAGTAGCGCAACCGCCGTGTGAACCGCGATCTATGGCAACAACCATGGCGAAGTTCAAGAAATGTGAAATCTACAGATTACAAGCGATGCTACTGGGATAATAGCGTAACCGCCGGGTAAACTGTGATCCATGGGAGAACGTGCTTTCCATATCCATTTTTAAAAGATTTTTAAGTATTTTCACTGGGAGTTGAAGCAAGTATATTTAGTACTTGGAGATTTTTAGTCCTGCGCCTGGCCAGCGTATGCCTAATGTCTGTAAGAACGACGATAGACTTGTTAAATTTCGAGTTAGCAAGTATTTTCAAACTTTAGATAGCAAATCAATAGTCTGAAATTAAAATTACATAATTCCAACCTAATAAACTAAGGAAGAAGATCTTTAAAATGTCTTGGAGGTCCACAGCTTTGGAAAAGATGTAATATGCAAATCTCTAACATGAAGAACTTCAAGTTTAAATCTGAGTTTTGTAAATCGAAAATTTTGGTAAAAGACTTTTGCGTCTTGATTGTAGAAATCAATAAACAAAAGGAGATAATGAACAAAGCTAGTGAGGTAAAAAAAATGGAATGTTAATTAATTGGATGTAAATGAATTGAAATGAAACAATGAATATAAGTGTTAATTCATTAAAAGCTAATGTAATTCGAAGTTGAAAAATTGAATGAAAATCAATTTAATATAAATCAATTGAAAGTAAAAAAGTTTTGAACCGAATTGAAAGTAAATTAAATAAATTTAGTTATGTTGAATGTACATTGGTTGTTATTTGATTGTTAATTGATTGTATATGAATTCATTAAGTGTTAATGAAGTTGAATTGATAAATTTGAAGTTAAGTAATTGAATTCAAATTGAAAGTGAAGTAAATGAATTTAAATAAAATTTGATTTGATTCAAATTGGAAGTGAACTAATGTAAATCTAAATTAGTGAATATAAACTAATTGAAAATGAATAAATGAATGTGGATAAAGCATCCAATGTTAATGCATCAAATGTGATTTAAATTGCAAACCAATTTAATGGATATTAATGAGAAGCGAATCTATATTGATTCGGTTATGGATTTGTTGGATGTTATTGGAAAATAGTTGTTTTGATTGTATTTGTTGTTTGGTTGCAATTGCTATGTGGCACATGTAGTTGTTATGTTACTATATGTTGTATATTGATATTATTTTCATATATATACATGTTTCTCATGGTTTGTTGAGTATTTAGTAGGTGCGGATTGCGCTTGCTTCGCATTTGGAGCTCGCTTTCGCGCTATATTAGCCGTATACGCTCGCTAATAAAATATTAGGTACATATCTCGGATTAAATATCGTACTTTTACACTTTTTCCCTGCGGGATGCCTCATCACTTGATGAGATGCATATTTGTGGTATATATACTGTCATTTTTTTTCGGATCGAGCCGCGCAAAGGAGACTCTGGCGAATATTTCCGAAAATTTAAGGCGTTAGAAATTTTTTGAGAAAATTGAGAAAATTTTCAAAACTAAGCTTGGATTTGGAAACTTAGTAAAGATTTTGTAAGAAGTTTAACTATGAATTTTGGGAAAGTTAAACACTTAAGAGATTTGAAAAATCTAATTTGAATGGTTTGTTTTGGAAAGTTAATGGATTCTGTAACTTTTTCTCACTTGGTAATTTCGAGGACGAAATTCTTTTAAGGGGGGAAGTATGTAACGACCCAAAATTTCTGTCAATTAAAATTTGTATATTTAATTAATTTTAAATATTAATACGTGAAATTTATAAGTCGAATAATTTTATTTCGAATAATTGGATTTAATTGGATAATTTAAATCGATAATTTAATAGTTGAAATTACAGAAATAATTGAAAATCGAGTTAAATATGATTGAAATTGATTTGTAAAATTTTATTATATCATATTGGAGTTATAACAATGATATGGAACTTTTAAAATTGAATTAAAAGTTTATTTGTGAAAAATGAATATTTTAATATTAATTTGACGAGTTAAAATAGCCATTTTTCAAACAGTCTCGGATTTCGACGAAACCAGTTTCATCGGATCTGTAATGTGATATTATTATATGGTTTCAAATTTCGTGTCAATTGGATTTACCGTTTGTCCGGGGCAAGCTAAAACGCATAGAAATTTGTTTAAATCGATTTAATTTGAAATCGATCGTTTATTGCCGTAACTCGCACAGATGATCGAATTAGCCTCCGAAACACGTTCCATTGTGTTCGGAACGCAGGGTAAACCTTAGAAATGCCAACCGGCATGCTTCGTTTGGAGTTCGAAAATTCCGGGATGAATAGTGTTCGTTATATTTTCTATAAAAGCCCTTCTATTTTCATTTTTTCACAAAAAAAAAAAGAAAACCTAACCCTAAAACTACAGCCGCCGCCTCCATAGTAATCAATGGCCGAAACCTTCTCTCCTTTCTCCTCATTTTTCTCTTGATCGACTCAGTATTGATAAAAATCTGTAACTACAACATTGTAGAGGCCAGTGAGTTCTAGATATCCAACAGGTATGATCGTATTCGGAGCGACGTGGAGGCCAGAATCTGCTCGCGTTCACCTAGGGTTGCGCATGAAATTCGAGGAGGAAATGGAGGCCGAGCTCGATGTGCTTGTAGCCGAGTGTAGTGCTCGTGGATTGCTTCGACGCGGCGCCCTCTGATCGTCTTCGAGCTACAAGAAATGGTCTTGAAATTTGAAGAGGAGGGGCGGCCATATGGGTTTCGTACGTTCAAAATTCACCTTGGTTCTTCACGCATTTGGTAGAGAAGATAAAGAACGGTCTGGATTTGGAGATTGGGAGATGCACGACAGAGATCTAATTAGGTTAAGAAAATAAAAGGGATTTGTTAATTAATGTATATTATAATTCGTTTGATGTTTAAAAATTCATATCTTTTTGATATGAGGTCCAAAATGCGCGAAACAAATTGCATTGGATTCGTTTCGTCGAGCACTACGCTATAGAACTAGATTCGAAGCGATTGGAGCCAGTGAAAACATCAGGTAAAATTAAACGTTCGTTTAATTTTATTCGAAATAAAAGCTGAAAACGAAATTGAAATCAAGGTGAGAACTTCTCACTCAATCGAACAGTTTCGATTTAAATTTTAAATAATTAGATTTAAAATTCTTGATTGTATGTTTGAATGATGATTGTTATCTATTGATTTTTAAAATAGACATTATACGCCGTTAGTAAGCGGAGGTTATTTATTAAAAACATATACCGCGAATATTTCACAGTACAGTGAAATTGGTATTATTTATGTACTTGGAGTTGATTTCCTGCATTATATAGCGGATGAGACCCTATTGCGCCGTCTATTAAGCGATAATAATTTATAAATCCAATATACCGCGATAATTCCGTACTTGAACGGAATTGGTATTGTGCTAACATCTTTGGATGTAGGTAAACAGGTTGGAGGGATCCAACTGGATTCCTCAACTATATTGATTTATTTACAGATATTTTGATGTTTGTTGATTATCATATGATGATATATGATGTTTGTTGTCGTGATTGACTATTGGGCGCTGTTGCATCATCGGATCCATTTTTGAAGTTTTAAAATAATGATTTTGTTTTTAAGAAAAAAGAATTTTAAAGTGATTTTTGAAAGTATACGTTTTATTAAATTTTTGAATTGATTCAGTTTAAATAATTAAAACGTTATAAATTTTTATATTATTAAAAATTATGATTTTCTTGAAAAATATAACCAAATTGAGATTTTTGAAATAAATAGTGATTAAATTATAAAATGGTTTAATTTGGAATTTTGAATCATTATAAAGGATGTATATAAAAGATTTTTAAATTGATATTTATAAATTAATAATATTGAAACTATAAAACAAGTTTGTTAAGTGTTAAAATGAAGTATAAAAATGGATTTTTAAGTGAATGAAATTATAGACTTCTAAATTAAGAGGTTATTAAATGAATAGATGTTGTAAAATAAAAGATTTTTAGTAATTAACTTATAAATCGGATTCTTGCATTTAAATTGAAATCTTTGATGAAGCATAAATGGTTTATAAATGAGATTTATAAGATATATATTTCATAAATCGAAATAATTGAATATTAAAAGGAGTTCTGTTAATGTTGAAAATGAAGCTATAAATGAAATCTTATAAGTAAAAAGATTTATAGTTTGTGAAGTTTTAAAAGAACGATTTGTAAATAAATGAATTATACGTATTTAACTTATAATATAGACTTTTGGTATATAATTGAGTTATATAAATTGAATTGGATTAATAAAGGAGATTTATAAATCGAAGTTTATAAATAGAAATGGAATTTATAGACAATGTTTATAAATTCGAAATCAATTGAATTTGATAAGTTGAATATAGAAGTTTATAAAAGGAAGTATATTCGCGATTTTGGACAGTGAATATATTATTAAATAAAATGGTTATGTTTTGGGAAAGCGATATTATAAAATGAAGTTAATTATTTTAAAAAGATGTTTTAAAATGTATTATCAATTGAATACATAGATTTCAACATTCATTGTTGAAATAGACGTTTTCGAGAAATAAGGAAATGGTGGACTATAACACTGTTGTTATAGTAAATGATTTCCGAAAGGAAATGTTTTGTATAGTATTGGGATTTATATATTTATCTTAATTCTGAATCCCTATACTAGTGATTTTTGGTCGTCGTAACGATGTTTTACGTAACATTCGTTTTGGCCCAAACAAATGTGTTTAAGCGCACGTTTTCCTTAAAGAGTGAAATATATACTTAATTTAGATTTAAGTATATTGATATTTTCCAAGTGTTGAAAATAAATGGATTTGTGAATTACTTATTATTAAATAAGAATGGAAATGTTTTCCAATATGAAGTGAATGTTTTGAGATTTTATCTTTTAAAGATAAATTGAAAATGAATATTAAAAATCGATTTGGAAATCGTATATTCATAAATATTTTGGAATTGTAAATTCACTATGGAATTTATAAAAGAAAGGGAAATCTGTTTAAAAATAAACGTTGATTTATTTTTGAAGTATGGGAATGAATTTACGGATTTGGAACGTAAATATAAAGTAAATCGGTAAGGATTTATTTAATTGGTTTAAATGAACCATTTTGAAATGAAAGTTTTTCCGCATAAGGAAAATGATTGAAATTTGTTTTCGTGGTAAAGGTGAATCTATTTTAAAATTATCCTGTTCTTTGCTTTAAAGATAAACTGTTTTAAGTTCTCACACCAGTCCCATGACTGACTCGGAGTTTATTGTTTTCCTTCCTAAATACCAATTTCCACAGGGGCAGTTAAGAGTCAGGTTTATCAGGATATTCGAGAATTCAGGAGTTGCTGGAGGCAAGTTGGATGGCATGGCGTATTCACTAGTATATAGTATTTCTTTTCCGCTGTTTGTTGTTGTTTGTTGTTGTACACTCTGATGATGTAATATGATGTAATGTAATAACCGATATAGTTCTTTTGTTTAAAGATTATTCATTTATCTATTATATGTTGTTCCGCTGCGATAGTGAGATTCTGTTATTGTTTCTGTTGTTTTCTTTTTCTTTCTCTCTTCTTCTATCTTATACCTCTTCTTTAACCATAATAGTACGGTTTTTCGGCCTTCGATTACTTGGCAGTTGATACAGTGTATGTATTGATGTCGGTTTTTGAGCGTCGAAAAGTTGCGTTCGTTACATTTGGTATCAGAGTTTATGGTTAAGCGACAGCCATGGCTCTGTTAGGTATTGCTTATTCGAGATAGAGTCAGTAGTACTCTAGAATGAATTTGAGTGTAATAATAGATACGAGCGCGTATTTGTTAGTAAATATAAAATGTTTTATATTATGTTTGCTTATCCGTTGAGTTGTTTGTGAATTCTGGTAAGTAGATGGGACGCCATATTATCGATAGGGATCTCTAAACACTTAAACGAGGCATGTCGACATAGTATTATTTAAATTAGGTAAATGAAATAACTTTATCTCGATTATATTTTATATATAAAGGAATAATCTTTCAGAATTATTAAGTGTATATGAATTGATTGTTTGATTGTTGAAAATGTAATATATATGCAAGTTAATAAAAGTTGTTTGAATAAGTTAAATGAAACATATTGTATAAGAATGAATTGTATAAGCAAATGAATTATAAGTATGAAACTATAATCAAAATGATTTACACTTGTGAAACAATCTTATATATATAAGAAGTGGAATTATATAAGTAAAAGACTTATAAATGTGATTTATAATCTGAAAATAAAATTCCAGAGAAGTGTTTTGAAAGGACTTGATATTTTGGAAAATTGTTTTGGAGAAATTAAAGCTCTAAACTCTTTTCGGTCGCTGGAAAATAATTCCGATGATGACCATGACATCATTGGTGTTCATTTTCGGGTTTCCAAAAGAGGAATTGCTGCCAAATTGTTTTAAATGAAAGTTGTTTGGAAAATTTTGAGTTTAGGTTTTGAAATTCAAAGGATAATTTGAATTGATTTCAAAAAAATGGTTTTGAAAGGTTGAAAAGAATCTGGAATCCTATTTAAGATATTTATGGGAAATTTGAACAATTAGTTCAACTTGAAATTTTTCAGAAATAGTTGAAAATTGAGTTAAATTGAGTTTAACTTCGACACCAAAAACAATATAAGTTGAGCTTTGAATTTCGGGTAGTCGGTTTGGATTGTATGTCTAACATGGTGAATTGCTGACATAGCAATTGATCTCTATTAAATATATATCTGTGGTGGCGGAGAATTTATTCTTTTAGCTATATACACCCTTCTCTGAGACGTACGAGCTCAGAGGTTATATATCAGTAGACATCAATTATGTGTTGAGAATTGACGATGTAACGTGAAATCCAAATCGAATGTGAAGTCGATAATAAATTGAATTATGAATGTGAATTGGGTTTGAGATAACCTTAAATTTCCAAATCGATTTAGAGGAAAATTTTAAATCGGTAACGAGATGGAAAATTTAGAAATCCTCTATTTGTTATGGGTATGGGATATTGTGGTTTTCGGAACTTATATATATGAGAATGTAATAATTCGAAAACGATCAGTTTGGAAAGTCATTATTATGGAAATCCTATGTAAGTTTACATAGGTATGATACGTACGAAATGTGAAATGAAGTACTATATGTATATGACATTATGTTTTCTAAACTGAGGATATGGAAAAGTACCTTCCGTTTAAAATTTGTGAAGGTGTTGGAACTCGGTATGAGTGTCCATTTGAAATTCGTAGCAACGTAGAATTTCCATAAGTTGGAGTGTCCATTTGGATTAAAATCCTTCCTGATGGATCATCGTGATGGGACCATGTGAATTGATGATGATGTATGCTAGCGTAATTTGAGGGGCGTGATGCCTACAGTTACAAGCGATTCCACTGGGATAGTGGCGCAACCGCCGCGTAAACTGCGATCTAGATGCCAAAGCGTAATTTGAGGGGTGTGATGCCTACGGTCACAAGCGATTCTACTGGGATAGTAGCGCAACCGCCGTGTGAACCGCGATCTATGGCAACAACCATGGCGAAATTCAAGAAATGTGAAATCTACAGATTACAAGCGATGCTACTGGGATAATAGCGTAACCGCCGGGTAAACTGTGATCCATGGGAGAACGTGCTTTCCATATCCATTTTTAAAAGATTTTTAAGTATTTTCACTGGGAGTTGAAGCAAGTATATTTAGTACTTGGAGATTTTTAGTCCTGCGCCTGGCCAGCGTATGCCTAATGTCTGTAAGAACGACGATAGACTTGTTAAATTTCGAGTTAGCAAGTATTTTCAAACTTTAGATAGCAAATCAATAGTCTGAAATTAAAATTACATAATTCCAACCTAATAAACTAAGGAAGAAGATCTTTAAAATGTCTTGGAGGTCCACAGCTTTGGAAAAGATGTAATATGCAAATCTCTAACATGAAGAACTTCAAGTTTAAATCTGAGTTTTGTAAATCGAAAATTTTGGTAAAAGACTTTTGCGTCTTGATTGTAGAAATCAATAAACAAAAGGAGATAATGAACAAAGCTAGTGAGGTAAAAAAAATGGAATGTTAATTAATTGGATGTAAATGAATTGAAATGAAACAATGAATATAAGTGTTAATTCATTAAAAGCTAATGTAATTCGAAGTTGAAAAATTGAATGAAAATCAATTTAATATAAATCAATTGAAAGTAAAAAAGTTTTGAACCGAATTGAAAGTAAATTAAATAAATTTAGTTATGTTGAATGTACATTGGTTGTTATTTGATTGTTAATTGATTGTATATAAATTCATTAAGTGTTAATGAAGTTGAATTGATAAATTTGAAGTTAAGTAATTGAATTCAAATTGAAAGTGAAGTAAATGAATTTAAATAAAATTTGATTTGATTCAAATTGGAAGTGAACTAATGTAAATCTAAATTAGTGAATATAAACTAATTGAAAATGAATAAATGAATGTGGATAAAGCATCCAATGTTAATGCATCAAATGTGATTTAAATTGCAAACCAATTTAATGGATATTAATGAGAAGCGAATCTATATTGATTCGGTTATGGATTTGTTGGATGTTATTGGAAAATAGTTGTTTTGATTGTATTTGTTGTTTGGTTGCAATTGCTATGTGGCACATGTAGTTGTTATGTTACTATATGTTGTATATTGATATTATTTTCATATATATACATGTTTCTCATGGTTTGTTGAGTATTTAGTAGGTGCGGATTGCGCTTGCTTCGCATTTGGAGCTCGCTTTCGCGCTATATTAGCCGTATACGCTCGCTAATAAAATATTAGGTACATATCTCGGATTAAATATCGTACTTTTACACTTTTTCCCTGCGAGATGCCTCATCACTTGATGAGATGCATATTTGTGGTATATATACTGTCATTTTTTTTCGGATCGAGCCGCGCAAAGGAGACTCTGGCGAATATTTCCGAAAATTTAAGGCGTTAGAAATTTTTTGAGAAAATTGAGAAAATTTTCAAAACTAAGCTTGGATTTGGAAACTTAGTAAAGATTTTGTAAGAAGTTTAACTATGAATTTTGGGAAAGTTAAACACTTAAGAGATTTGAAAAATCTAATTTGAATGGTTTGTTTTGGAAAGTTAATGGATTCTGTAACTTTTTCTCACTTGGTAATTTCGAGGACGAAATTCTTTTAAGGGGGGAAGTATGTAACGACCCAAAATTTCTGTCAATTAAAATTTGTATATTTAATTAATTTTAAATATTAATACGTGAAATTTATAAGTCGAATAATTTTATTTCGAATAATTGGATTTAATTGGATAATTTAAATCGATAATTTAATAGTTGAAATTACAGAAATAACTGAAAATCGACTTAAATATGATTGAAATTGATTTGTAAAATTTTATTATATCATATTGGAGTTATAACAATGATATGGAACTTTTAAAATTGAATTAAAAGTTTATTTGTGAAAAATGAATATTTTAATATTAATTTGACGAGTTAAAATAGCCATTTTTCAAACGATTTCGGATTTCGACGAAACTAGTTTCATCGGAACCGTAATGTGATATTATTGTATGGTTTCAAATTTCATGTCAATCGTATTTACCGTTTGTCCGGGGCAAGCTACAACGCATAGAAATTTGTTTAAATCGATTTAATAAATCGATCGTTTATTGCCGTAACTCGCACAGATGATCGAATTAGCCTCCAAAACACATTCCATTGTGTTCGGAACGTGGGGTAAACCTTAGAAACGCCAACCGGCATGCTTCGTTTGGAGTTCGGAAATTCCGAGATGAATAGTGTTCGTTATATTTTCTATAAAAGCCCTTCTATTTTCATTTTTTCACAAAAAAAGAAAAAGAAAACCTAACCCTAAAACTACAGCCGCCGCCTCCATAGTAATCAATGGCCGAAACCTTCTCTCCTTTCTCCTCATTTTTCTCTTGATCCACTCAGTATTGATAAAAATCTCTAACTACAACATTGTAGAGGCCAGTGAGTTCTAGATATCCAATGGGTATGATCGTATTCGGAGCGACGTGGAGGCCAGAATCTGCTCGCGTTCACCTAGGGTTGCGCAAGAAATTCGAGGATGAAATGGAGGCCGAGCTCGATGTGCTTGTAGCCGAGTGTAGTGCTCGTGGCGTGCTTCGACGCGGCGCCCTCTGATCGTCTTCGAGCTACAAGAATTGGTCGCGAAATTTGAAGAGGAGGGGCGTCCATATGGGTTTCGTACGTTCAAAACTCACCTGGATTCTTCACGCATTTGGTAGAGAAGATAAAGAACGGTCTGGATTTGGAGATTGGGAGATGCACGACAGAGATTTAATTAGGTT
This sequence comes from Allium cepa, assembly GCA_030765085.1. Classification (NCBI taxonomy): domain Eukaryota; kingdom Viridiplantae; phylum Streptophyta; class Magnoliopsida; order Asparagales; family Amaryllidaceae; genus Allium; species Allium cepa. Next base: position 30,656,907 of record CM060938.1, on the reverse strand, counting down.
AGAAAATAAAAGGGATTTGTATATTATAATTCGTTCGATGTTTAAAAATTCATATCTTTTTGATAAGAGGTCGAAAACGCGCGAAACGAATTGCGTTGGATTCGTTTCGTCGAGCACGACGCCATGGAACTAGATTGGAAGCGATTGGAGTCAGTGAAAATTTCGGGTAAAATTAAACGTCCGTTTAATTTTATTCGAAATAAAAGCTGAAAACGAAATTGAAATCAAGGTGAGAACTTCTCACTCAATCGAACAGTTTCGATTTAAATTTTAAATAGTTAGATTTAAAATTCTTGATTGTATGTTTGAATGATGATTGTTATCTATTGATTGTTAAAATAGACATTATACGCCGTTAGTAAGCGGAGGTTATTTATTAAAAACATATACCGCGAATATTTCACAATACAATGAAATTGGTATTATTTATGTACTTGGAGTTGATTTCCCACATTATATAACAGATGATAATTTATAAATCCTATATACCGCTATAATTCCGTGCTGGAACGGAATTGGTATTTTGCTAACATCTTTGGATGCAGGGAAACAGGTTGGAGGGATCCAAATGGATTCCTCAACTATATTGATTTATTTACAGATATTTTGATGTTTGTTGATTATCATATAATGATATATGATGTTTGTTGTCGTGACAGACTATTGGGTGCTGTTGCATCATCGGAACCATTTTTGAAGTTTTAAAATAATGATTTTGATTTTTAAAAAAAAAGAATTTTAAAGTGATTTTTGAAAGTATACGTTTTATTAAATATTCGAATTGATTCAGTTTAAATAATTACAACGTTATAAATTTTTATGTTATTAAAAATTATGATTTTTTTGAAAAATATAACCAAATTGAGATTTTTGAAATAAATAGTGATTAAATTATAAAATGGTTTAATTTGGAATTTTGAATCATTATAAAGGATGTATATAAAAGATTTTTAAATTGATATTTATAAATTAATAATATTGGAACTATAATACGAGCTTGTTAGGTGTTAAAATGAAGTATAAAAATGGATTTTTAAGTGAATGAAATTATAGACTTATAAATTGGAAAGTTATTAAATGAATAGATGTTGTAAAATAAAAGATTTTAAGTAATTAACTTATAAATCGGATTCTTGCATTTAAATTGAAATCTTTGATGAAGCATAAATGGTTTATAGATGAGATTTATAAGATATATATTTCATAAATCGAAAATAATGGAATATTAAAAGAAGTTCTGTTAATGTTGAAAATGAGGATATAAATGAAATCTTATAAGTAAAAAGATTTATAATTTGTGAAGTTTTAAAAGAACGATTTGTAAATAAATGAATTATACGTATTTAACTTATAATATAGACTTTTGGTATATAATTGAGTTATATAAATTGAATTGGATTAATAAAGGAGATTTATAAATCGAAGTTTATAAATAGAAATGGAATTTATAGACAATGTTTATAAATTCGAAATCAATTGAATTCCATAAATTGAATATAGAAGTTTATAAAAGGAAGTATATTCGCGATTTTGGACAGTGAATATATTATTAAATAAAATGGTTATGTTTTGGGAATGCGGTATTATAAAATGAAGTTAATTATTTTAAAAAGATGTTTTAAAATGTATTATGAATCGAATACATAGATTTCAACATTCATTGTTGAAATAGACATTTTCGAGAAATAAGGAAATGGTGGACTATAACACTGTTGTTATAGTAAATGATTTCCGAAAGGAAATGTTTTGTATAGTATTGGGATTTATATATTTATCTTAATTCCGAATCCCTATACTAGTGATTTTTGGTCATCGTAACGATGTTTTACGTAACATTCGTTTTGGCCCAAACAAATGTGTTTAAGCGCACGTTTTCCTTAAAGAGTGAAATATATACTTAATTTCGATTTAAGTATATTGAATATTTTCCAAGTGTTGAAAATAAATGGATTTGTGAATTACTTATTATTAAATAAGTATGGAAATGTTTTCCAATATGAAGTGAATGTTTTGAGATTTTATCTTTTAAAGATAAATTGAAAATGAATATTAAAAATCGATTTGGAAATCGTATATTCATAAATATTTTGGAATTGTAAATTCACTATGGAATTTATAAAAGAAAGGGAAATCTGTTTAAAAATAAACGTTGATTTATTTTTGAAGTGTGGGAATGAATTTACGGATTTGGAACGTAAATATAAAGTAAATTGGTAAGGATTTATTTAATTGGTTTAAATGAACCATTTTGAAATGAAAGTATTTCCGCGTAAGGAAAATGATTGAAATTTGTTTTCAAAAGTGCTAAAGGTGAACCTATTTTAAAATTATCCTGTTCTTTGCTTTAAAGATAAACTGTTTTAAGTTCTCACACCAGTCCCATGACTGACTCGGAGTTTATTGTTTTCCTTCCTAAACTCTGGGTGCCCACCAATTTCCACATGGGCAGTTAAGAGTTAGGTTTACCAGGATATTTTGGAATTCAGGAGTTGATGGAGGCAAGTTGGATGGCATGGCGTATTCACTAGTATATATTATTTCTTTTCCGTTGTTTGTTATTGTTTGTTGTTGTACACTCTGAAGATGTAATATGATGTAATGTAATAACCGATATAGTTCTTTTGTTTAAAGATTATTCATTTATTTATTATATGTTGTTCCGCTGCGATAGTGAGATTCTGTTATTGTTTCTGTTGTTTTCTTTTTCTTTCTCTCTTCTTCTATCTTATACCTCTTCTTTAACCATAATAGTACGGTTTTTCGGCCTTCGATTACTTGGCAGTTGATACAGTGTATGTATTGATGTCGGTTTTTGAGCGTCGAAAAGTTGCGTTCGTTACATTTGGTATCAGAGTTTATGGTTAAGCGACAGCCATGGCTCTGTTAGGTATTGCTTATTCGAGATAGAGTCAGTAGTACTCTAGAATGAATTTGAGTGTAATAATAGATACGAGCGCGTATTTGTTAGTAAATATAAAATGTTTTATATTATGTTTGCTTATCCGTTGAGTTGTTTGTGAATTCTGGTAAGTAGATGGGACGCCATATTATCGATAGGGATCTCTAAACACTTAAACGAGGCATGTCGACATAGTATTATTTAAATTAGGTAAATGAAATAACTTTATCTCGATTATATTTTATATATAAAGGAATAATCTTTCAGAATTATTAAGTGTATATGAATTGATTGTTTGATTGTTGAAAATGTAATATATATGCAAGTTAATAAAAGTTGTTTGAATAAGTTAAATGAAACATATTGTATAAGAATGAATTGTATAAGCAAATGAATTATAAGTATGAAACTATAATCAAAATGATTTACACTTGTGAAACAATCTTATATATATAAGAAGTGGAATTATATAAGTAAAAGACTTATAAATGTGATTATATTGTTTTGGTTAATTAATGTGATTAGTATGAGCAAACAGAAACAATTTATCTTTAAAAACAATTTATGGTAGTTTCATTGTGTTTGTTTGTTTTTAAAGATAAATGTAATTAAAGGATAATTAATGGTTATGTAAGCAAGATTTATAATGATGAAGTAATTAATTTAATTTATTTTAAATTAATTAAAGATGGAATAACTAATTTAATTCACTTTAAATTAATTAGAAATGCAAGTAATTAATTTAATTCATTTTAAATAATCATAGTGTGATTAAGTAAATCCTTACTTATGTATGGATGATACTGATTGCCTTGAATGGTTTGAGGTCTCAGAGATGTGATAAGTGATGCTGTGTGATATGGATGTTTTGGTTGCATTGTGATGATAAAATGAATTATCTATTTGTGATGATAATATGGAATATCTGTTTATGATGATAATGTTGATTATCTATTGTGATGATGTGAATTATCTATCCGTATGTATATAGATAATTAATTGAATTGTTTTAAACTTAAAACAACTTGGACCTTAAAAGATACGTTTTGGATTCGGTGAGACCGGGATCGGGTTTCCATATTTGGATATCCGAAAACCACATCGATCCAAATTAGCGATAGGTCGTGAATCTCAAGTGAAGATGAAGATTCAAAGCGCAAGGGTTATCGTCATTAACTCTGAGGGTGATTCCAAAATGAGTGTAACGAGATAATGCCTTCGGTTTCGTTTGAACCCGGAACGAACTTGTATGGATTGAATGCTTTCAGAACATCGTCAGGTGGACGATGAGCATTCTAAGAAATGTGTTCTTTAAAGGTAATCGTAGCCTCAAGCCTCATCAACCGGGAATGGGTAAAACAGGAGAGGTGCTGCAAGGCTAAGTGGGTCATGCCCAAGTAGGACGAGATTTTCCCCTATCTAGAAGTCCCTTTTTATTCGGCTGTGTGGGGCGGTTGATTCGCGACAAGTGTCGGGGTTGTCTTGTTCGGGACTGTCCAGTATGGGATGGTTTCGGCCTTGTGTTGCATGGGATTGGGATTAATCCTCGGTACGTTTGTAACGACACTGACTCGACCTTCGAAAATCGGCACCGAATACGATACTCGTATTCAAATGCCGCAGATTCAAACGTCGAATCTGGTTCGCCGGAGCTTATAATACAATTAAGCATAACAACACAGCGTAAGAAAAATAAATGAATATCATTGATATATAACATTCGATACAACAATGATACAATATGAATCAATATCAGAGATATAATGAATATCATAAAAACAATATACAACAGCGGAAAACAGATAGCCAAGAGATAACTCCAATTCCAATGCTCCAAGGCTGAACTCCAAACCACAAGCTCGAACCACCATCATGTTGCACATAGATAAGCAAGTCTTGTCCGTGAATCCGAAAACTTCAATATCCAAGATCACCAAAGGATACCAAAGAGAAAGCTGAGAGCTACCGAATCGATATCAATATCTACTATCCGAAAAACCCAACTCTAGACTGCCCGTGTGGAAAATTATGGGCACCCAGAGTTTAGGAAGGGAACAATAAACTCTGGGTCAGTCATGAGACTAGTATGAGCAAACAGAAACAATTTATCTTTAAAAACAAACAAAAGAATTTTAATTTGAAATCTGCAATGCTTCATGGAAAATGAAACTACCATAAGGCCTCCCGGCACACACACAATGCAATCGCACACTTGGGGGAGATTTCTCCTTATGATATTCAAACATGCTTAATACGTAAAAACCATTTTGATATTATTATTAGTGCAAGTGGAAAATATTTCGAAAGTATAATATTAATCTTAACCAGCATAGGTACCATTATATTATGCCAGCTATAGTTACCACCTGAGGTGGCAGTATATACAATTGAAATCGTAAAGGGCTCGTATTGTTTTATTTGGATTTCCAACAAATGGTCAGGCTAAGGAACTTCCTGGGCCACATTGGTACACCTCTAGAGGGACGCCACGAGAACCTAACCGGATCTCTGCCAACACAAGGCCGGGTTACCTCTTTAACTTGGTAACTACTACATGAGTATGTCATCCCCCGGTCGTAAGCAACCTTTGTCCCGGGATTCACCAACAACCACAAAGTAACAAATTTGCAGCAACCACATAGGTTAAGTATCTGGGCTCCATACCATGATACCACCTCTATCCAGAAGGGAATGAACATACCCTCGGGGGTGCTACCTCCAAACATCCTTGCCGCATTCTTCCTGTTTTGACCATTCCGGGTTGTGAAGTTCGACGAAGTCTCGTCCACAAAGCTACGCTTTTTACAAAAGCCATGCTTTGATCAATAAATGATCAGCATTACTTCGTATGCCACATTACAAAATTGAGAATGTATCACTGGTAACCATCAACTACATAACCTCTGAGCTCGTACGTCTCAGAAAAGGGTGTTAAGCTAAGAGAATAAATCTCCGCCACCAAACAAAAGTGTATTTGATAGAAACCGGTTTTACATCTCAAAGTGTAACGTCAGACACACATCCATACAAGTCTGTTTCGGGTTCGAACAGAACCAAAGGTACTTTCGAAGAAGCCCTTGCAAATCCGGATAATCTCTAATCACGTCCGGACTTCCCATCACAATGGGTGCTCAAATCTCTATACTGGGGATCAGCCGATGCAGAGACATTCGACAAGAAACACTTTAATTTTCGAAAATATCTGGTCTTTACCACCGGTCTTCAATTGCTATCCATATACGTCGTATCACTATTCGGAATGGGTTATACGACACAAAGTTCCTCTCCCGGCTAAACCGAATAGTGAGCGCAATATTAAAAAACATATGGATATGGGATCTCAGTTAAGTCACAGCTTATTATCCAAAACTTTTCTTTCAAATTGTTAAACAAATTACCATTTACAAATCTTTTAAACAAAAAGATTCATTTCAAAAACCTTTAATGGTTTAAACAATTTCCATATTTAAATATGTTAAACAAAAGATTCTTTCACAAAGTTCACACAGTTTCACAAAGATCCATTTATGAATTTCAAAACAATTTCCATTTCAATTGGATTAACTCATTTAATCTTTAAATTAAAGATTTAACTTATAGCTTTCAAACCGTTTCCATAAATTGGAAATCATTTTCATTTTAAAACTAGAAATCCTTTTAATTCAAATTTGAAGTTCATTTCTCATGTGAAAGCTTTTATTATTCGAAAACAAACAGTTTTCGTTTCGGAAGAATACAATTATATTTGCACGAGTTAAAGCCTTTGAATTTAAATTCCAATTCCCAAATCAATACATCTAAAATGGTTTATCCCATATATAACTCGTATAACATCTTTAATCCCTAGTTTCTAAACATAGGATTCATTTTCAAATATTTGAATTCAAACTTAAATCAATTTATTTAAATTTCAAAGCTTTATCAAGTTATTCAAAAATAAATTTTATCTTTGAAATTCCTTTTCCAAAGCTTCTCATATTTAACCCGATTCCATTTCCACACCGTTTGAATTCAAATTGTCTATTTAAAAATCATTTCAAAAATCTATGACTTAATCGATTTCTTCGTGAAATCCATATTTGTGTGTGTATGGTGTAGTCCAAAGGTTTATCGTAATAGTGCAACAACATCATCATCGCATCACAGATTCAATCATATCGACAAGCGGTATAACCCATAATGCTTATCTTCATTCATAGATTCATAGATGAATTTTTTTTATCAATCACAAGGATTCAATAATACGATTCGATGTGGGTTTCGGATAACCAACTGGAATCCGACTCCCTGTCGCATCGAAATTCAAATGTCATTTACGGGTCAAAAAGCTTTTCACAGAAACAAATCACAAATTACATTTCGGCACAAAGCAATTTAAATCACCAAGTATCACAATCACATCAGAAATACCAATCCAGTACACAATATTTGACAATTAACTTAAACTCAATTAATTACAATGAGTAATTAATTTCTTAACTACCTTCATAAAGTAATTACATGTACACAATTTCATAAATGATTGTCATTAATTAATTAGTCTAATTAATTATTAAAATTATTCACATTAATTAATACTTAATAATCCTTAGTTAATTCTCTTCATTAGCTAATAAGATTTCTTAATTACTTTTAATTAATCTCTAATTATAAATTAATCTAAATCATTAATTTATAAATTAAATAAATTATTCCTTAATTGTCTAATTAATTAAATCACTTAATTACCTTAATTATCTCTAAAGTAATCAATTTCTTTAACAATGACTTCATTAATATTAAAGGGTATTTAAAAAATTACACTTCTAAATTCAAATTCAAATTCCATTTTGAATTTAAGATTCAAAATGATTAACCAATTAAACATTACCAAATTTAAATTCCATTTATAAAACTTTTAAACAATGTAAAGAACATTCATTACTTCTATATGAAATTTATATAAGAAAAGTTTTAAACTAGATTACTTAATTTTTATTTAAAAAGTAAGCTTTTAAAATATATTAATTATTTAACTTGCAAATTCAAGTTAAAATAATTTATTTAACTTTCATTCAAAATTAAGAAAACCTTTTATACAAGAATTTTACAAAAAGCAAATTTAAACATTTGGTTGGAAACAAATTACTTTTTTTTTAAAAGCTATTTAATTTAAACTTGTTTAAAAACATTCTGTTTTAAAAACTGATTTAAATTTCCAGGTTTGGATTCAAAGTAACTTGAATCCATTAGATTAAACATTTATTTTAAACCTTTGATTTAAATCTTTGATTTTATATTCTTGATTTAAAAAAAATCCAAATTTCTTTTTTTTAAACCTTAAGATTCAAAAGCTTCATTTGAATTTACATTTTAAACTTTGAATTTAAACCACTGTTTAAATTCTGGTTTCAAATTTAAAATTAAATTTAAAATCTGAAAACTGTAAGGATTTTAAACCTGAAAACCCACATTTAAATATTTTGAAAACTTTTATTTCATTTCAGATTAGAATTCAAAAACAAATTTGAATCCACACTTCAAACTGATTAAAACTTTGTTTAAATCTAACATACAAATTTAAATTCCATTTAAATTTGTTTTATATCTCAAATTGCTGTCAGGTTTTTATAAACCTGAAATAAACAACTGACCCGAGGCAAATAAGATTTTCTTCGAGTCATCCCCTCTTCTGCTTCGAGTCAGGTACTCGAAAAACTCGAGTCTACCCTGAGTTCAAATCTTCTGCACAATACAAGTTCACCAGAATTCAAACTGCACGGTGCACATGCACCGTGGCTCTGGCCATCTCAGGCCATCCACCAGCACTTCAATTCATCAACGACCATCACCTCAATCGATCACGATTATACAAAATCATCCAGAAGCTCAAAATCAAAATCCAGCAAGTTACCCAAAACTGGAAACACAGACTTCAACTAAACCCTAACCTGTCATCACCCCTTCCTCGAAATTCCGATCACTTGAACTCCAGCACCTCCGGCCATAGCACCGACTACTTCACCTCTACCGATTCCCAAACCCTCGCTGAACTCGATGCTCCAGAGGAAACAAACAGAGCCAAAACCCACAACCCAGTTAAACTAGGTTTAGGAAATTAAAATGACCACCACTGCCACCACTGGCCGCCGACCATCCATCCCCTATTTTTCTCAGACACTCCGGTCATCCACCTAACTCCAGATAAAATTCCAGCTTTCCAGATCATCTGGATTTCCAGAGGCAACCAAAAATTCCCAAGCTAGTCAAACCAGAAATGCATGTTCAAAGCTCAACTAAAAAAATGTGATTTCAATCTTTAAAATCTTAATTTTGATTAAATGTTTGTTCCATCTTCCTGAATTCAGGAATTATAAAGTTTGAATTTTACCAAAACTTAAGCTTATACTGTTCTTATTGATTTTCCAAAGCAATTCTAACTGGTTTAACTTAAATTCAAATTTTAGAATCTACTTTATAATCAAACAAACACAATTTGTTCAGATGCTACGTCCTAACAACAACTTGATCTATGAACATGAGATTTATAAACAGGATGTCTTACAGGTTTTTAACACGTAGACATCATTGCATAAACACATAAGCATTCAACAGTATGTAAACACATTTCATATTTATTTCATGCTTAGTTAAACAACCAGATACTCAGGTTTTATAAATGAAGTTTCTCACAGTATTTCCAGAAGAAAGAACAGAGCCCTCTTCATGTTGACACAAGCTTTGAATTTTTTGATGTATTTGTTTGAAACTTTATTTTTGAGTTGCCCTTACTGCTTTTATTTTCATATTTTTCAAATTTCCAGTTTTCATTTATGCTTTCTTTTGCTTCAGAATTTATTTTGCAGTTTTTTTAATCTTCTGTTTTCAATTGTCATTTTTTTTCTTTGATATTGTTTTAGATTGAAGTTTGATTCAATTAAATTTTTTTTCCTTCAGGTTTCTGGTTTTCAAGTTTTGAAATGAGAAGAACTGAAATTGTCTTATCTTTTAATATATTTTAATTAAATTTTAGTTTATAATAAACGTGCATGTGCCACTTGTAATGCTAGGTTATATTTATCTTACATTTGTTTTTAAATATGAACACTTGTAAAAAATAAAAATAAAAATTAGTAAACTTATGTTTAAGTCCATTTCCATTTATTTTATAGTGTCAACCCTTACTTTTATAAATTATTTAATCTTTATATTTACATATGTATGTTTTCTTATTTTATTTTCAAAAGATAATTTCAATTACTTATACTTATATATCAAAATACATATTCACAAAAAATTAGAAAACAAGATTTCATTAGTTTTAAATATAAAATTTTCTTTCAGTCCAATTAATTTCAATATATTAACATTTGAATTTCAAATTCACATTTTCAGATTGTAATATATTTATAAAATATTCACTTTGAACTTCAAATAAAAATATTTATTTAATAAAATTTGGAAAATGAATCTTTATTAATTGAAAATATATTATTTTCAAACCCAAAATATTTATAAGATTTTTAATTTTTAATTTTAATCCCAAGATTTAATTTAAACTAAATTTATAAATATAAATAAATAACAGAACATATCTTTTATAAATCTTTAAACTTTCAAATTCTATTTGCAATCCAAATTTTTTATTTATTCTAAAAATTTTCTAATTATTTCATAATTAAATTCACAACTTAATTTCAAAAATTTTAATTAGTTATCAAATTATCTTAACTAAAATTTCAGGGATGTTACAGATTCCCCCTTTAAGAAAATTTCGTCCTCGAAATTTGAAAGGGAGACAATCGAGAACAGATGAAAGATAGAGAAATATCTTTCCGATAAAATTGAATATCTATTCTGCATTTGGCTTACCAAATCAGAATATCAATAATAGATACAAGAATGAGCCAAGATACTCGGGTCACCAGATCTACGAGTATATAGGGATATTGATTAGTTGAAAAGATAACTAACCACTCGTAGAATATACCGGAACCCAACAGAATAAACAGATATATGGATGCAATCCAGAACCTTTAGTTTAAACAACCAAAATATATCTATCAACCATAACATCCAAAGCAAACAATTCATCCAACCAAACAATTCTTACCCATCTGGAGTTTGTGTCCCATGCAAAACCAAAGCTTCTTCCAGGAGCTGCCAAGAATCATCAAAGAATTGAAAAGACGAAACAAAGGAGATTGATAGAGAAAGTTGTTTCCGCTATTGCAGGGTATCAACCATTTGTAGTCGTACTCCCCCGTCCCCTATCTCGTCCTCTTCTTGCACTCATACTTACTATTGGTGGATAGTAAGAGAATTTACTGAGGCATACAGACGGATATCTTAGGGATATACTCATTCTAGGGTATATTTCACCCTATCTCTAATGAGTTACTTAATGTGTTATACTCATGTGCTAAAGTTTTAACCTTCAGCTCTGATACCACTGTAACAACCCTGACTCGACCTTCGAAAATCAGCACCGAATACGACACTCGTATTCAAATGCTACAGATCCAAACGTCGAATCTGGTTCCCCGGAGCTTATAACACAATTAAGCATAACAACACAACGGAAGAAAAAAAATGAATATCAATGATATACAACATTCGATACAATATGAATCAATATCAGAGATACAATGAATATCAGAAAAACAATATACAACAGCGGAAAACAGATAGCCAAGAGATAACTCCAATTCCAATGCTCCAAAGCTAAACTCCAAACCACAAGCTCGAACCGCCATCATGTTGCACATAGATAAGCAAGTCTTGTCCGTGAATCCAAAGACATCAATATCCAAGATCACCAAAGGATACCAAAGAGAAAGCTGAGAGCTACCGAATCGATATCTATATCTACTATCTGAAAAACCCAACTCTAGACTGCCGTGTGGAATATTATGGGCACCCTGAGTTTAGGAAGGGAACAATAAACTCAGGGTCAGTCATGGGACTGGTATGAGAAAACAGAAACATTTTATTTTTGAAAACAAACAAAAGAATTTTAATTTGAAATCCGCAATGCTTTTTGGAAAATGAAACTACCATATGGCCTCCCGGCACACACACAATGCAATCGCACACTTTGGGGAGATTTCTCCTTATGATAGTCAAACATGCTTAATATACAAAAACCATTTTGATATTATTATTAGTGCATAGTGGAAAATATTTCGAAAGTATAATATTAACCTTAACCAGCATAGGTACCATTATATTATGCAAGCTATAGCTACCACCTGAGGTGGCAGGTTATACAATTGAAATCGTAAAGGGATGGTATTTTTTTATTTGGATTTCCAACAAATGTCAGGCTAAGGAACTTCCTGGGCCACATTGGTACACCTCTAGAGGGACGCCCCGAGAACCTAACCGGATCTCTGCCAACACAAGGCCGGGTTACCTCTGTAACTAGGTATCTACTACACGAGTATGCCATCCCCCGGTCATAAGCAACCTCTGTCCCGGGATTCACCAACAACCACAAAGTAATAAATTTGCAGCAACCACATAGGTTAAGTATCTGGGCTCCATACCATGATACCACCTCTATCCAGAAGGAAATGAGCATACCCTCAGGGGGCGCTACCCCCAAATAACCTTGCCGCATTCTTCCTGTTTCGACCATTCCGAGTTGTGAAGTTTGACGAAGTCTCGTCCACCAAGCTACGCTTTTTACAAAAGCCATGCTTTGATCAACAAATGATCAGCAGCACTTCGTATGCCACATTACCAAATTGGGAATGTATCACTGGTAATCATCAACTACATAACCTCTAAGCTCGTACGTCTCAGAAAAGGGTGTTAAGCTAAGAGAATAAATCTCCGCCACCAAACAGAAATGTATTTGATAGAAACCGGTTTTACATCTCCAAGTGTAACGTCAGACACACATCCATACAAGTCTGTTCCGGGTTCGAACAGAACCGAAGGCACTTCCGAAGAAGCCCTTGCAAATCTGGATAATCTCTAATCACGTCCGGACTTCCCATCACAATGGGTGCTTAAATCTCTATACCGGGGATCAGCCGATGCAGAGACATTCGACAAGAAACCCTTTCGTTTTCGAAAATATCCGGTCTTCACCACCGATCTTCAATTGCTATCCATATACGTCGTATCACTGTTCGAAATGGGTTATACGACACAAAGGTCCTCTTCCGGCTAAACCGAATAGTGAGCGCAATATTAAAAAACATATGGATATGGGATCTTAGTTAAGTCACAACTTATTATCCAAAACTTTTCTTTCAAATGGCTAAACAAATTACCGTTTACAAATCTTTTAAACAAAAAGATTCATTTCAAAAAAATTTAATGGTTTAAACAATTTCCACATTTAAGTCTTTTAAACAAAAGATTCTTTCAAAAAGTTCACACAGTTTCACAAAGATCCATTTACGGATTTCAAAACAATTTCCATTTCAATTGGATTAACTCATTTAATCTTTAAATTAAAGATTTAACTTATAGCTTTCAAACCGTTTCCATAACTTGGAAATCATTTTCATTTTAAAACTAGAAATCATTTTAATTCAAATTTGAAGTTCATTTCTCATGTGTAAGCTTTTATTATTCGAAAACAAACAGTTTTCGTTTCGAAAGAATACAATTATATTTGCACGAGTTAAAGCCTTTGAAAAAATTCAAATTCCCAAATCAATACATCTAAAATGGTTTATCCCATATATAACTTGTATAACATCTTTAATCCCTAGTTTCTAAACATAGGATTCAGTTTCAAATATTAGAATTCAAATTTAAATCAATTTATTTAAATTTCAAAGCGTTATCAAGTTATTAAAAAATAAATTTTATCTTTGAAATTCCTTTTCCAAAGCTTCTCATATTTAACCCGATTCCATTTCCACACCGTTTGAATTCAAATTGTCTATTTAAAAATCATTTCAAATCTGTGACTTAATCGATTTCCTCATGAAATCCATATTTGTGTGTGTGTATGGGGTAGTCCAGAGGTTTAACACAATAGTGCAACAACATCATCATCACATCACAGATTCAATCATATCGATAAGGGGTATAACCCATAATGCTTATCTTCATTCACAGATTCATAGGTGAATTAAATTTATCAATCAAAAGGATTCATTAATACGATTCGATGTGGGTTTCGGATAACCAACTGGAATCCGACTCTCTGTCGCATCGAAATTCAAATGTCATTTACGGGTCAAAAAGGTTTTCACAGAAACAAATCACAAATTACAGTCCAGCACAAAGCAATTTAAATCACCAAGTATCACAATCACATCAGAAATACCAATCCAGTACACAATTTTTGACAATTAACTTAAACTTAATTAATTACAATGAGTAATTAATTTCTTAATTACCTTCATAAAGTAATTACACGTACACAATTTCATAAATGATTATCATTAATTAATTAATCTAATTAATTATTAAAATTAATCACATTAATTAATACTTAATAATCCTTAGTTAATTATCTTCATTAACTAATAACATTTCTTAATTACTTTTAATTAATCGCTGATTATAAATTAATCTAAATCATTAATTTATAAATTAAATAAACTATTCCTTAATTGTCTCATTAATTAAATCACTTAATTACCTTAATTATCTCTAAGGTAATCCATTTCTTTATTAATTACTTCATTAATATTAAAGAGTATTTAAAACATTACACTTCTAAATTTAAATTCAAATTCCATTTTGAATTTAAGATTCAAAATGATTAACCAAATAAACATTACCAAATTTAAGTTCCATTTATAAAGCTTTTAAACAATGTAAAGAACATTCATTACTTATATATGAAATTTATATAAGAAAAGTTTTAAACTAGATTACTTAATTTTTATTTAAAAATTAAGCTTTTAAAATATATTAATTATTTAACTTGCAAATTCAAGTTAAAATAATTTATTTAACTTTCATTCAAAATTAAGAAAACCTTTTATACAAGAATTTTACATAAAGCAAATTTAAACATTTGGTTAGAAACAAATTACATTTTTTTCAAAGCTATTTAATTTAAACTTGTTTAAAAACATTTAGTTTTAAAAACTGATTTAAATTTCCAGATTTGGATTCAAAGTAACTTGAATCCATTAGATTAAACATTTATTTTAAACCTTTGATTTAAAATTTTGATTTTATATTCTTGATTTTAAAAAAAATCAAAATTTCATTTTTTTAAACCTTAAGATTCAAAAGCTTCATTTGAATTTATAGTTTAAACTTTGAATTTAAACCACTGTTTAAATTCTGGTTTCAAATTTTAAATTAAATTTAAAATCAGAAAACTGTAAGGTTTTTAAACCTGAAAACCCACATTTAAATATTTTAAAAACTTTTACTTCATTTAAGATTAGAATTCAAAAATAAATTTGAATACACACTTCAAACTGATTTAAACTTTGTTTAAATCTAGTATACAAATTTAAATTCCATTTAAATTTGTTTTAAATCTCAAATTGCTATCTGGTTTTTATAAACTTGAAATAAACAACTGACCCGAGGCAAACAAGATTTGCTTCGAGTCATCTCCTCTTCTGCTTCGAGTCAGGTACTCGAAAAACTCGAGTCTACCCTGAGTTCAAATCTTCTGCACAAAACAAGTTCACGAGAATTCAAACTGCGCGCTACACGTGTACTGTGGCTCTGGCCATCTCAGGCCATCTCAGGCCATCCACCAGCACTTCAATTCATCAATGACCATCACCTCAATCGATCATGATTATCCAAAATCACCCAGAAGCTCAAAATCAAAATCCAGCAAGTTACCCAAACCTAGAAACAAAGACTTTAACTAAACCCCTAACCTGTCATCACCCCTTTTTCGAAATTCCGACCACTTGAACTCCAGCACCTCCGGCCATAGCACCGACTACTTCACCTCTACCGATTCCCAAACCCTCGCTGAACTCGATGCTCCAGAGGAAACAAACAGATCCAAAACCCACAACTCAGTTGAACTAGGTTTAGGAAATTAAAATGCCCACCACTGCCACCACTGGCCGTCGACCATCCATCCCCTATTTTTCTCAGACACTCCGGTCATCCACCTAACTCCAGATAAAATTCCAGCCTTCCAGATCATCTGGATTTCCAGAGGCAACCAAAAATTCCCTAGCTAGTCAAACCAGAAATGCATGTTCAAAGCTCAACTAAAAAAAATGCGATTTCAATCTTAAAATCCTAATTTTGATTAAATGTTTGATCCATCTTCCTGAATTCAGGAATTATAAAGTTTGAGTTTTACCAAAACTTAAGCTTATACTGTTCTTATTGATTTTTCAGAGCAATTCTAACTGGTTTAACTTAAATTCAAATTTTAGAATCTACTATATAATCAAACAAACACAATTTGTTCAGATGTTATCCTAACAACAACTAGATCTATGAACATGAGATTTATAAACAGGATGTCTTACAGGTTTTTAACACGTAGACATCATTGCATAAATACACAAGCATTCAACAGTATGTAAACACATTTCATATTTATTTCATGCTTAGTTAAACAACCAGATACTCAGGTTTTATAAATGAAGTTACTCACAGTATTTCCATAAGAAAGAACAGAGCCCTCTTCATGTTGACACAGGCTTTGATTTGTTGATGTATTTGTTTGAAACTTTATTTCTGAGTTGCCCTTACTGCTTTGATTTTTAGATTTTTCAAATTTCCAGTTTTCTTTGATGCTTGCTTTTGCTTCAGAATTTATTTTGCTGTTTTTTTAATCTTCTGCTTTCAATTGCCATTTGTTTTCTTTGATCTTGTTTCAGGTTGAAGTTTGATTCAATCAATTTTTTTTTTGGTTTCTGGTTTTCAAGTTTTGAAATGAGAAGAACTGAAATTGTCTTCTCTTTTAATATATTTTAATTAAATTTTTAGTTTATAATAAACATGCATGTGCCACTTGTAATGCTAGGTTAAATTTATCTTACATTTGTTTGTAAATATGAACACTTGTAAAAAATAAAAATAAAAATTATTAAATTTATGTTTAAGTCCCTTTCCATTTATTTTATAATGTAAACCCTTACTTTTATAGATTATTTAATCTTTATATTTACATATGTATGTTTTCTTATTTTATTTTCAAAAGATAATTTCAATTACTTATACTTATATATCAAAACGCATATTCACAAAAAATTAGAAAACAATATTTTATTAGTTTCAAATATAAAATTTTCTTTAAGTCCAATTAATTTCAATATATTAACATTTGAATTTCAAATTCACATTTTCAGATTGTAATCTACTTATAAAATATTCACTTTTGAACTTCAAATAAAAATATTTATTTAATATAATTTGGAAAACAAATCTTTATTAATTGAAAATATATTATTTTCAAACCCAAAATATTTATAAGATTTTTAATTTTGAATTTTAATTCCAAGAATTAATTTAAACTAAATTTATATATATAAATAAATAACTGAACATATCTTTTATAAATCTTTAAACTTTCAAATTCAATTTATTATCCAAAAAATTTATTTATTCTAAAATTTTTCTAATTATTTCATAATTAAATTCACAACTTAATTTCAAAATTTTAAATTAGTTATCAAATTATCTTAACTAAAATTTCAGGGATGTTACAACGTTGATCTAGGCCACGTACTGTGTTGGGAGGTCCCTAGTAGCTTTGCCATTATATGGAATCCAAAATCCATTAAGTGCCAACGGATTTGATTGTATTACCCACATCTGTGGCTAGTAGCTGGAATTTAATGAATGTAACAATTTTGGCTATTTTCTATTTACTTGAAAACCCTAGACCTATTATAATATCACCGGATTTCCTGTAACGTCCCGAAAATTTTCGACTTTCGAAAATTCAACATCGACACTCACTTTATCGACTGCCGAGAAATCGAAGGCCGGAAACCCGAAATGTTATGGTTTAAGAAAAAGAAAAAGACAGAAAAGATAGAAGAGAGAAAAAATAGAAAATAGAGAGAAAAGAACATAGAAAATAGAACGGAATAGAAAACAACTGAACAACATCAGAATCTCACAATTCGCAGCGGAACAACATATAATAATAAATGAATAATCTTTAAACAAAGAACTATATCAGTTATTACATTACATACATTACATTTCATCACATCATCAGAGTGTACAACATCAAACAACAATAAACAGTGCAGCGAAAAAAGAAATACTATATACTAGTAATACGCCATGCCATCCAGCTTGCCTCCAGCAACTCCATAATATCCAGAATATCCTGATAAACCTTAACTCTTGACTGCCCGTGTAGAAATTGGTGGGCACCCAGAGTTTAGGAAGGAAAACAATAAACTCCGAGTCAGTCATGTGACTGGTGTGAGAACTCAAAACAGTATATTTATCTTTAAAATCAAAATAGAAGAATATTTTTAAAGTCAATTCGCAATGCTTTTAAAAATGAGACTACCATAAGGCCTCCCGCACACACACACAATGCAAACGCAGAATCAGAGGAGATTTCTCCTTATGATAGTCAAAGATGCTTGATACGCATTAAAAGAACATTTTATATTATTACTAGTGCATAGTGTAGGAAAAATTCATTTCGAAAGTAGAATATAAATCTTAGCCAACATACGACCATTATCGTATGCCTACTATAGCTAACTATGTTCAATAGCAGGTTACCACCACATTCCATAGCAGGTTATACAACTAAAACCGTACAAGTCTCGTATTGTTTCTTTGGATTTCCAACGAATGATCAGGCCAAGGAACTTCCCATTGCCACATGAGAATGCGTCTGGATGGACATCCCCGAGAACCAAACCGGATCTCTACCAACACAAGGCCGGGTTACCCCTAACTGAGTAACAACTGACCGAATATGCCATCCCCCGGTCCTTTGGGACCTTTCACCCGAGCGCTCGCAATCAATTCACACAATCATAAAGTGTTTTCAACATGAGTAAGTATCTGGGCTCCATACCATGATACCACCCTTTTCCAGAAGGAAATGCACATATCCTAAAGGGCGCTACCCCTCATAACCTTGCTGCATCTTTCCTGTTTTGACCATTCACGGGGTGTGGGGCTCGACGAAGTCACGTCCACAAAAACATACTTTATACAAAAGCCATGCTTTGGGTCAACAAATGATCATAGAGATGATCACCAAGATAGACGATCAAATAAATGATCCTATCACAAATAATCAACACAATGATCATTTACAGCAACACTCAGCATGTCACATTACCAAATTGGGAATATATCGCTGATAACCTTCAACTACATAACCTCTGAGCTCGTACGTCTCAGAGAAGGGTGTTAAGTTAAAAGAATAAATTCTCCGCCACCAACAGAAATATATTTGAAAGAAATCTGCTTTATATCTCAATTTGTAACGTCAGACATACAATCCATACAAGTCTGTTCCGGGCTCGAACAAAACCGAAGGCACTTACAAAGAAGTCCTTGCAATCCGGATAATCTCTAATCACGTCCGGACTTCCCATCACATAGGGAGTCTCTATACCGTAGCTACTCGGTGCAAAGACAATCGACGAGTTGTCCTTTCGCTTTCAAAAAGATCCGGTCTTCAACACCGGTCTTCAAATGCAATTCATAACGACATATCACATATTCGGAATGGGTTATACGACCCCATGGTCCTTTCCCGGTTAACCCGAATAGTGAGCGCTTATTTAAAAATAAGTGTGGCATTCAAATTCAAACAAATCACATCAATTACCCATTTCAAAGGGAAATATTGATAGTCGGTTATTGAACTATCAATGGATATGCACAACATCCCCCGATTCCAAATAATTTTCCAAATTATTTATTTTCCAAACTATCTTTACCAGATATATAATTTTCACACTTCAAAAATAAATCAATATTTATTTTTAAACAACTTCCTTTTTCATTCATAAATTCCATAGTGAATTTATATTCCAAAATATCCATGCATATACGATTTCAATTATTCATTTCAATTTATCTTCAAAAAGATAAATTCCCAAAATATTCACTTTATATTGGAAAACATTTCCATACTTATTTATTCATAAGTAATTCACAAATTTTATTTATTTTCAATACTTAGAAAATATTTAATATACTCTAATCGAAATTAAGTATATATTTCATTCTTTAAGGAAATCATTCTTTTAAACATATTTATTTGGGCCGAAACGAATGTTGCGTAAAACATCGTTACGACAACCCAAAATCACTAGTATAGGGATTCGAAATTAAAATAGATATATAAATCCCAATACTATACAAAACATTTCCTTTCGGAAATCATTTACTATAACAACAGTGTTATAGTCCACTATTTCCTTTTATTTCTCGAAAACGTCTATTTCAACAATAAATGTTGAAATCTATGGTTTCGAATCTCAACACAATTTAAAACATCGTTAGATCAGTTTAATTCAATTTAAAACATCACATTCAAAACAATTTCTTTAACATATTATTCACTATTCAAAAACGTGAATATACTACGTTAACACATTTCATCCTTTTATACATTTCATTTTAAAGTATTATTCACAGTCAAAAATGTGAATATAACTCCATTAATAGGTTTCAACAATTTACTTATCAAAATAAGTTGTTTACGAATTTATAAAACAACGTTTATAAATTCCTTTTCTATCTTATATTCAATTCATAACTCAATTATATACCAAAGGTTCATATTATAAGTTAAATGCTTATAAAACGATTATTTTACAAAATCGTTCTTTTTAAGACTTTCTAAATTATAAATCTTATAACTTATAAGATTCAATTATTTATCCAAAACCATTCTTTAATAACTTCACGAATTTTATAAATCTTATTATTTATAAATTTCACTTATAACTTCACCATTTATAATTCAATAAATTCAATTCACCTATGCAATCCATTTTCACTTCATTCAAACACTTATAAAAACTCGTTTTATAATTCAAATATTTTCATTTATAAATTATCAATTTATAAACCTTTTATAAATTCAATTTATACTATTATTTTAAAACATCTTTAAACTCCTTTATAATTTCATCATTTTTGATTCATAAAATAATTAAATTTTATAAATCCTATATTTTCAACTTTTTATAATAAATTCAAAAATCCAATTTAATTATTTTATAAAAACATTAACCCATATTTCTCAAAAATCAATCTTTAACCGTATTTCTCAAAATCATAATTTTTATAACTTTAAAAATTATAACGTTTATTTATTTAAAATGGATCAATTCCAAAATTATTTTATAAACGTATACTTTTCAAAAATCACTTTAAAAATCATTTTAAAGTTTCAAAATTTGGTCCAATGATGCTACATACCAAATAGTCAATCACGACAACAACGATATCATATATCGATATGATAATCCATCAAATATCAAAATATCTGAAATCAAATAAAAACCGTTGAGGAATCCAGTTGGATCCCTCCAGCCTGTTTTCGTGCATCCAAAAACATTAGCACAATACCAATTCCGCTCCAGTACGAAATTATCGCGGTATATGGGATTTAAAATATTATCCGCTTAATAGACGGCGCAATAGGGTCTCATCCGCTATACAAATGCGGGAAATCAATAACTCCAATTTATACATATGCCAATATATATATATTGCTATTATATATAATACCAATTTCACTGTTTATGAAATATTCGCGGTATATGTTTTTATTAAATAACATCCGCTTACTAACGGCACATAATGTCTATTTTAACAATCAATAGATAACAATCATCATTCAAACATGCATTCAAATATTTTAAATCTAACTATTTAAAATAAAATCGAAACTGATTCGATTGAGTGATAAGTTCTCACCTTGATTTTAATTTCGTTTTAGCGATTTATTTCGAATAAAATTAAACGGACGTTTAATTTTACCCGAAATTCTCACTAACTCCAAACGACTCCAATCCAATTTCATCGCGTAGTGCTCATCCAAAACGATTCCAACGCAACTGGTTTCGCGCGTTTTCGACCTCGTATGAAAAAGTTATGATTTTATGAACATTCACGAATTTATATATATATAAATTACAACAAATTATTTTATTTTTTATAACCTAAACTATCCATAGCCGTTGATTTCTCCTTGATAGCATCAGGGCCGTGCCCTACATTATCTTCCCCAATGCACGAAAATCCCTAGGTCCTTTGAAACCCACGGCCGCCCTTACTTCCCCAATTATCGCGACCTCTACGACAAGCCTTAGGTCGATCAGGTAGCGCCGTTCAATTGCCCTCTACGAGAGCCATCATCGGCTGTAGTATAGTGGAGCTCGGCCATCATCCAGCCTCGAACGACGTGCGTGAAACGCTGCCAAACGCGGCCTTGCCTCTCCCTCCACGCTGCGCCATATTCGATCATAGCCGTATAGAATTAAAGCCCTCACAATACTCTTCAACTTTGTAGTTGGTAATTTTCGATGAATGTTGCCGGATTTTGAGAGATTAGGAGGAGAAAGGGAATGATTTTCGGCCGTTGGTAATAGCATAGGCGGCCGGCCATAAAGAGTTGAAACCCTAGTTTTTTTTATTCCCTTTTATTTTGTGAATTTTGGTCTATTTATAGAAATTATCGAACACTATTCATCCGGGGTTCCCGAACTCCAAATCTCGCACGGTAACTGACGTTCCTAGGGTTTATCCCGCATTCCGGACACAATGGAACAGGTTTCGAAAGCTAATTCGAACATCTGTGCGAGTTATGGCAACAAACGTTCGATTTAAATTAAACCGATTTAAATCGATTTTCTAGGCGTTTTAATTTGTACCGGACAAACGGTAAATCCAATTGACACGAAATTTGAAACCTTACAATAATATCACATTACGGATCCGATGAAATTGGTTTCTTCGAAATCCGAGACTTTTTGAAAAATGGCTATTTTAACTCGCCAAATTAATATTAAAAATAATTCGATACGTTTCGAGCTGCCACGATCAAACGATAACTCTGATTGACACAAAAATTGAAATTCGGTAATAACTAACTATTACGGATCCAATGGAACTGGTTTCGTTCAATTCTGAGACTGTTCAAAAATTGACTATTTTCACTAGTCGATTTAAATATTAAAATATTCAATTTTCACAAATTAACTCTTAATTTGATTTTAAAAGTTCTAAAATATCATTCTAACTTCAATATGATAAAATAAAATTTTACAAATCATTTTCAATCATATTTAACTCAATTTTCAATTATTTCCATAATTTAACATATTAAATTATCGATTTAATTATCCAATTAAATTCAATTATTCGAAATAAAATTTATTCGACTTATAAATTCACTTATTAATATTTAAAATTAATTAAATATTCAAATTTTAATTAATAAAAATTCCTTGGTCGTTACAATCTTCCCCCCTTAAAAGAATTTCGTCCTCAAAATTAACAAGTAAGAAAAGTTACAGAATTTATTAACTTTCCCAAAATTCATAATCAATTTCTTACAAAATCTTTACTAAGTTTTCAAATCATACTTAGTTATTTTTCAAAAACAACTACTATTGTTTAACTTTCAACTTCTAAATCAAAGTTAAGGTTTTCAAAATTTTCCAATTTTCTCAAATTTTTTTCTAACGCCTTAAATTTTCGGAAAAATTCGCCATAGTCTCCTTTGCGCGGCTCGATCTGAAAAAAAAATGACAGTATATATATATCACAAATATACATCTCATCAAGTAATGAGGCATCCCGCAGGCAAAAAAAGTATAAAAGTACGGTATGTAATCCGAGATATGTACCTTATATTTTATTAGCGAGCATATACGGCTAATATAGCGCGAAAGCGAGCTCCAAATGCGAAGCAAACGCGATCCGCACCTACTAAACACTCAACAAACAACATGAGAACCATGTATATAGACAATAGTATCAATATACAACATATAGCAACATAATAACTATATATGTCAACATAGCAATTGAAACAAAAGCAACAAATGCAAACATCAACCAACTATCATTCATAACCAACAAATATTCATTCATATTCTCATTTATATTCAATGAAATGGTTTTCAATTTAAATCATATTTGATTCATTAACAGTGGATGTTTTTACAAACATTCATTTTCAATTAGTTTATGTTCACTAATTCATATTCAAGTTGGTTCACTTCCAATTCAAATTCAATTCTATTTACGATTCACTTAACTTCCAATTGAATTTCAATTACTTTAACTTTCAATTTGATTAATACTTAATGAATTATATACAATCAATCAACAATCATATAACAACCAATGTATATCAATTACAACCAAATTCCTTTGCTTTCAATTGGTTTAATTAAATGATTTTCATTCAATCTTTCAACTTTCTAATAACATTAGATTTTAATGAATTAACACTTACATTCATTATTTCATATCAATTATTCACATTCAATTGATTTACATTTAATCCATTCATTTAATTCAATTACAAAAGTTGAATTTCATTTACATAACTTAAGTTCATATCTATCACTTAACTTTATTAATTTTCTTTGATACTAATATCAACTTCATTCAACATATTTTAAGCTATATTTCCATTTCTAAAGTAAATTTCCATTTAACTTTAAATTCATTTTTATTTACAACTCATATTCATAAATATATTCATATAGTTTCACTTCTTATATATATAAGTTTATTTCGCAATTGTAAATCACTTTAATTATAATTCAATTCTTATAATTCTTTTGCTTATACAATTATTCTTTTATTTAGATTTATTCAAACAACTAAACAATCAACTTATATACACTTTAATAATTCTGAAAAATTATTTTCTTTATATATAAAAAGATAATTAAGGCAAAAATTATTTCATTTACCCAATTTAAAAACAATATCGTGTCGGTTTATCTTGTTTAAGAGTTTAGAAACCCCTATCTACGATAGTTAGCTAGACTACATCGACTGGAATCTATAAACAATCAACCGATAAGTCAACACAATACAAAACAATTTATATTCACTAACAAATACGCTCTCATAGCTATTATTACACTCCAACTCATTCTAAAGTACTACTGACTCTATCTCTAATGAGTAATACCCAACAGAACCATGGTTGTCCCTTAACCATAAGCTCTGATACCAAATGTAACGTCCCGAAAATTTTCGACTTTCGAAAATTCAACATCGATACTCACTTTATCGACTGCCGAGAAATCGAAGGCCGGAAACCCGAAATGTTATGGTTTAAGAAAAAGAAAAAGACAGAAAAGAAAGAAGAGAGAAAAAATAGAAAATAGAGAGAAAAGAACATAGAAAATAGAACGGAATAGAAAACAACTGAACAACATCAGAATCTCACAATTCACAGCGGAACAACATATAATAATAAATGAATAATCTTTAAACAAAGAACTATATCAGTTATTACATTACATACATTACATTTCATCACATCATCAGAGTGTACAACATCAAACAACAATAAACAGTGCAGTGGAAAAAGATATACTATATACTAGTAATACGCCATGCCATCCAGCTTGCCTCCAGCAACTCCATAATATCCAGAATATCCTGATAAACCTTAACTCTTGACTGCCCGTGTAGAAATTGGTGGGCACCCAGAGTTTAGGAAGGAAAACAATAAACTCCGAGTCAGTCATGTGACTGGTGTGAGAACTCAAAACAGTTTATTTATCTTTAAAATCAAAATAGAAGAATATTTTTAAAGTCAATTCGCAATGCTTTTAAAAATGAGACTACCATAAGGCCTCCCGCACACACACACAATGCAAACGCAGAATCGGAGGAGATTTCTCCTTATGATAGTCAAAGATGCTTGATACGCATTTAAAAGAACATTTTATATTATTACTAATGCATAGTGTAGGAAAAATTCATTTCGAAAGTAGAATATAAATCTTAGCCAACATACGACCATTATCGTATGCCTACTATAGCTAACTATGTTCAATAGTAGGTTAACACCACATTCCATAGCAGGTTATACAACTAAAACCGTACAAGTCTCGTATTGTTTCTTTGGATTTCCAACGAATGATCAGGCCAAGGAACTTCCCATTGCCACATGAGAATGCGTCTGGATGGACATCCCCGAGAACCAAACCGGATCTCTACCAACACAAGGCCGGGTTACCCCTAACTGAGTAACAACTGACCGAATATGCCATCCCCCGGTCCTTTGGCACCTTTCACCCGAGCGCTCGCAATCAATTCACACAATCATAAAGTGTTTTCAACATGAGTAAGTATCTGGGCTCCATACCATGATACCACCCTTTTCCAGAAAGAAATGCACATATCCTAAAGGGCGCTACCCCTCATAACCTTGCTGCATCTTTCCTGTTTTGACCATTCACGGGGTGTGAGGCTCGACGAAGTCACGTCCACAAAAACATACTTTATACAAAAGCCATGCTTTGGGTCAACAAATGATCATAGAGATGATCACCAAGATAGACGATCAAATAAATGATCCTATCACAAATAATCAACACAATGATTATTTACAGCAACACTCAGCATGTCACATTACCAAATTGGGAATATATCGCTGATAACCTTCAACTACATAACCTCTGAGCTCGTACGTCTCAGAGAAGGGTGTTAAGCTAAAAGAATAAATTCTCCGCCACCAACAGAAATATATTTGAAAGAAATCTGCTTTATATCTCAATTTGTAACGTCAGACATACAATCCATACAAGTATGTTCCGGGCTCGAACAAAACCGAAGGCACTTACAAAAAAGTCCTTGCAATCCGGATAATCTCTAATCACGTCCGGACTTCCCATCACATAGGGAGTCTCTATACCGTAGCAACTCGGTGCAAAGACAATCGACGAGTTGCCTTTCGCTTTCAAAAAGATCCGGTCTTCAACACCGGTCTTCAAATGCAATTCATAACGACGTATCACATATTCGGAATGGGTTATACGACCCCATGGTCCTTTCTCGGTTAACCCGAATAGTGAGCGCTTATTTAAAAATAAGTGTGGCATTCAAATTCAAACAAATCACATCAATTACCCATTTCAAAGGGAAATATTGATAGTCGGTTATTGAACTATCAATGGATATGCACAACATCGCCAGATTCCAAATAATTTTCCAAATTATTTATTTTCCAAACTATCTTTACCAGATATATAATTTTCACACTTCAAAAATAAATCAATATTTATTTTTGAACAACTTCCTTTTCATTCATAAATTCCATAGTGAATTTATATTCCAAAATATCCATGCATATATGATTTCAATTATTCATTTCAATTTATCTTCAAAAAGATAAATTCCCAAAATATTCACTTTATATTGGAAAACATTTCCATACTTATTTATTCATAAGTAATTCACAAATTTTATTTATTTTCAATACTTAGAAAATATTTAATATACTCTAATCGAAATTAAGTATATATTTCATTCTTTAAGGAAATCATTCTTTTAAACATATTTATTTGGGCCAAAACGAATGTTGCGTAAAACATCGTTACGACAACCCAAAATCACTAGTATAGGGATTCGAAATTAAAATAGATATATAAATCCCAATACTATACAAAACATTTCCTTTCGGAAATCATTTACTATAACAACAGTGTTATAGTCCACTATTTCCTTTTATTTCTCGAAAACGTCTATTTCAACAATAAATGTTGAAATCTTTGGTTTCGAATCTCAACACAATTTAAAACATCGTTAGATCGGTTTAATTCAATTTAAAACATCACATTCAAAACAATTTCTTTAACATATTATTCACTATTCAAAAACGTGAATATACTACGTTAACACATTTCATCCTTTTATACATTTCATTTTAAAGTATTATTCACAGTCAAAAATGTGAATATAACTCCATTAATAGGTTTCAACAATTTACTTATCAAAATAAGTTGTTTACGAATTTATAAAACAACGTTTATAAATTCCTTTTCTATCCTATATTCAATTCATAACTCAATTATATACCAAAGGTTCATATTATAAGTTAAATGCTTATAAAACGATTATTTTACAAAATCGTTCTTTTTAAGACTTTCTAAATTATAAATCTTATAACTTATAAGATTCAATTATTTATCCAAAACCATTCTTTAATAACTTCACGAATTTTATAAATCTTATTATTTATAAATTTCACTTATAACTTCACCATTTATAATTCTATAAATTCAATTCACCTATGCAATCCATTTTCACTTCATTCAAACACTTATAAAAACTCGTTTTATAATTCAAATATTTTCATTTATAAATTATCAGTTTATAAACCTTTTATAAATTCAATTTATACTATTATTTTAAAACATCTTTAAACTCCTTTATAATTTCATCATTTTTGATTCATAAAATAATTAAATTTTATAAATCCTATATTTTCAACTTTTTATAATAAATTCAAAAATCCAATTTAATTATTTTATAAAAACATTAACCCATATTTCTCAAAAATCAATCTTTAACCGTATTTCTCAAAATCATAATTTTTATAACTTTAAAAATTATAACGTTTATTTATTTAAAATGGATCAATTCCAAAATTATTTTATAAACGTATACTTTTCAAAAATCACTTTAAAAATCATTTTAAAGTTTCAAAATTTGGTCCAATGATGCTACATACCAAATAGTCAATCACGACAACAACGATATCATATATCGATATGATAATCCATCAAATATCAAAATATCTGAAATCAAATAAAAACTGTTGAGGAATCCAGTTGGATCCCTCCAACCTGTTTTTCTGCATCCAAAAACATTAGCACAATACCAATTCCGCTCCAGTACGAAATTATCGCGGTATATGGGATTTAAAATATTATCCGCTTAATAGATGGCGCAATAGGGTCTCATCCGCTATACAAATGCGGGAAATCAATAAATCCAATATATACATATGCCAATATATATATATTGCTATTATATATAATACCAATTTCACTGTTTATGAAATATTCGCGGTATATGTTTTTATTAAATAACATCCGCTTACTAACGGCGCATAATGTCTATTTTAACAATCAATAGATAACAATCATCATTCAAACATGCATTCAAATATTTTAAATCTAACTATTTAGAATAAAATCGAAACTGATTCGATTGAGTGAGAAGTTCTCACCTTGATTTTAATTTCGTTTTAGCGATTTATTTCGAATAAAATTAAACGGACGTTTAATTTTACTCGAAATTCTCACTAACTCCAAACGACTCCAATCTAATTTCATCGCGTAGTGCTCGTCCATACGATTCCAACGCAACTGGTTTCGCGCGTTTTCGACCTCGTATGAAAAAGTTATGATTTTATGAACATTCACGAATTTATATATATATAAATTACAACAAATTATTTTATTTTTTATAACCTAAACTATCCATAGCCGTTGATTTCTCCTTGATAGCATCAGGGCCGTGCCCTACATTATCTTCCCCAACGCACGAAAATCCCCAGGTCCTTTGAAACCCACGGCCGCCCTTACTTCCCCAATTATCGCGACCTCTACGACAAGCCTTAGGTCGATCAGGTAGCGCCGTTCAATTGCCCTCAACGAGAGCCATCATCGACTGTAGTATAGTGGAGCTCGGCCATCATCCAGCCTCGAACGACGTGCGCGAAACGCTGCCGAACGCGGCCTTGCCTCTCCCTCCACGCTACGCCATATTTGATCATAGCCGTATAGAATTAAAGCCCTCACAATACTCTTCAACTTTGTAGTTGTTAATTTTCGATGAATGTTGCCGGATTTTGAGAGATTAGGAGGAGAAAGGGAATGATTTTCGACCGTTGGTAATAGCATAGGCGGCCGGCAATTAAGAGTTGAAACCCTAGTTTTTTTTATTCCCTTTTATTTTGTGAATTTTGGTCTATTTATAGAAATTATCGAGCACTATTCATCCGGGGTTCCCGAACTCCAAATCTCGCACGGTAACTGACGTTCCTAGGGTTTATCCTGCATTCCGGACACAATGGAACAGGTTTCGAAAGCTAATTCGGACATCTGTGCGAGTTATGGCAACAAACGTTCGATTTAAATTAAACCGATTTAAATCGATTTTCTAGGCGTTTTAATTTGTACCGGACAAACGGTAAATCCAATTGACACGAAATTTGAAACCTTACAATAATATCACATTACGGATCCCATGAAACTGGTTTCATCGAAATCCGAGACTTTTTGAAAAATGGCTATTTTAACTCGCCAAATTAATATTAAAAATAATTCGATGCGTTTCGAGCTGCCACGATCAAACGATAACTCCGATTGACACGAAAATTGAAATCCGGTAATAACTAACTATTACAGATCCAATGGAACTGGTTTCGTTCAATTCTGAGACTGTTCAAAAATTGACTATTTTCACTAGTCGATTTAAATATTAAAATATTCAATTTTCACAAATTAACTCTTAATTTGATTTTAAAAGTTCTAAAATATCGTTCTAACTTCAATATGATAAAATAAAATTTTACAAATCATTTTCAATCATATTTAACTCAAATTTCAATTATTTCCATAATTTAACATATTAAATTATCGATTTAATTATCCAATTAAATTCAATTATTCGAAATAAAATTTATTCGACTTATAAATTCACTTATTAATATTTAAAATTAATTAAATATTCAAATTTTAATTAATAAAAATTCCTGGGTCGTTACATTTCCTATCAAATGTTTTGGTTAGCGTAAGGTAAAAACTTTTCCATGTTTATGTGTGGAAAGTCTTACGTGATACCTTTCTTTTCAAAGGTTTTTCAAAAGTTAAGCAACTTTAACCTGCTACTCACACCAGACCCATGTCTGACCCGGAGTTTATTCTGTTTTTCTTAAACTCTTGGGTACTCAAATTTTTACGAGTATCCAAGGGATTCAGGTTAGCTTTGACGAATTGTGGAGGAGCAATGGAGCAGGAGGTTTCAGCGTTGTAGATATTTATAGTGTTCCGCTGTGTGTTCTCCGAGTCATTTATTTGTGTTATATTGAATTGTAATAACTAGACAGGTGTTTATAACTATCTAGTATGTGATGTATAATCTGTGTAACTCTGATAATGGTTGTATACTATGTAATACTTATGATATTAATATAATTTATTCGTTCCACTGTTGAGATTCTGATATTGTTTCTTCTTCCTTCTCTATCTATTCTCTTTCTATCCCTTTCTTTCTTAATTCATGATGCGTCTTTCTGGACTAAGGAGGACATGTCGTGACAGTAGGTGTCCATAATGTGTTCCATTTGACTGATCTTCGCAAGCTCGTGCATGATCCAGAGGCAACTATTCCTCAGACAGAGTTGGAGGATTTGGTAGTAGAGTCTGATTTACTTTTGTTAGACCACTAGTATGGGTTGTAGCGAGAGATGAGGAGAGACTAAGGACTACGACAGTCAAGTTGGTGAAAGTATAGCGGAGCAACAACGAGAATGACTGTACTTGGGAGACATAAGACAGGATTCGAGAGACTTATCCTGATCTGCTTTGATGGTATGTCTGTATGGAATGGTTGCTATCGGATAGGCTAGGCTGATTGTTAGGAGATGTTACATATGATTGCCATGTTTTCTAGTTAGTCCTTACTGAATTTCGAGGACGAAATTCTTTAAGGAGTGGAGCCTGCAACACCCCTAATTTTAATGATAACATTACTCAGGAGATATTATTAGAATAAAATAAATAGAATAAAATTAATAAAGAAATTGAGGTTGATTAATAAAATTTAATGGTCGTGCATATTTTACTAAACAAACTTATAAATGGTTAAGTAATTAAACATAAGGGCATTAGGGTAAATAGCGGCCCATATTTCCCAGCCATATACTATTCTCCTTAGTCATACACGTTCATTTTATCTTATACAAAATTTATAAACATAAGAAGAAAGCAAAGCCGGTCATTAGGTAGAAGAGAAGAGAACAATTAAAGAAAAGCTTAGGATCAAGCTAGAAGAAATCAACCTCAATCAAACTTCAATTTCCTTATCCAATTTACAATGAATAATTATTTCTACATCTTTATTTTGGTTTTATAATCATATGGTTTCGGATTTAAGAATAAATCTGCTTTTATGATATATTGAATGATGATATTCTTGGTTTATGATCTATATATGTTTAAACATGGGTGTTTAAAGGAGATATATATGGTTTTGGGGTAAAACCGAGACTTAATGATTTTTAAATGCCATGGGAAAATATATGTTATGGAAAACATGATTTTGGAGTTGGTTTTTAATTTTTATAATTTTCCATGCCGTGGAGAATAGTTATGAATTTTCAAAGGAAAATATGGTTATTTGGGTTTATAAATTTATTTCGAAAAATATGTTAAAAATTTAGGTCTGGAACGTTGATATGATAGATAACATGGTTAAAGTGAATTTTTAGAATTTCTGGGGATTTTTATTAAGTGATTTAGTATGGAATTTAAATTATTTCTAAAGGAGGAATTAAATGATTTAATTCTTTTGATAATAGGAAGGGCTTATTTGTTAAGAGTTAACTTAATTTTAGATCGAAGAAAATACGACAAAAATTATCCAAGTTATTTAAAAATTTGTAAAAGCCAATTAAATGTTTACAACTAGGCAAGTTTGTTACAAAATGTTTACTTTATTTAGTAAAAATCAGCTTTTGTTCAGAAGAAGGAGGTTCCACCATCTTCAGCAAACCTATCAATACAGTCCTCTCACCCTAGACCTTTCGACTTCATTGAATCCAACAAGGTCGAAGTCAATGCACATGACATTATTCTGGTGGTATGTAGTGAATTGGACAAAGGCGGAAGCTAGGTTGTTGAAGGGGTGCTTTCGAAGGGGTTGGTTCCTTAGTCTACTTTTGGTTTGAAAATAAAATCACTTGCCTGTTTTTTTAAAGAGCTTTCGACAATGTCGTAAGCTATGATTTCGAAAGATTTGATTTTAAAAGATCTTTCGGCAAGGTCAAAAGCTATGGCTTCAGAAGGATATTTATAAATATGGCTTTTGATAAAGTCGAATGCTATGCTTTCGAAAGGGAGCCGCCGCCATATTTTGAAAGAAGTAGCTTCAAAAGGAGTCACTTAGTTTTTGTTTAAATCTTTCGAAGGGTAGTTGTTGACAAGGTCGAAGCCATTTTTAGAATTAGTGACCTACCAATGGCATCGGAAGCATCGATGTTGTCGAAGGTTCAATTGTTTTTATAAATATACAAGGCGCTTCCCAAAGCTTTCGACGTTGTCAAAGGTTTGTCTGTTTCCCAGATGTTTCAATGCTTTCGAAAGGATGGTTTCGACACCATTAACCTTCCCCGAAACTTTATAAAATAAAGAGTGTTTTCGAAAGAGATGCTTTCACCTATTTTAACTTTGACCCAAATTAAGGTTTAAGTATAAACCAAATGCTTTCAAAAGGGTAGATTTTTAGCGGTTTCGAAGGGTAACCTTCAATGCTTTTGAAAGAGATACTTTCAAGCGGTTTTGAAAATATGCCTCTACTCTTATATAATAATACTTTAACATGGTCGAAGGGTTCCGAAAGAAGTGTTTTAAAGTATTAAAAAGGCCGGATCCTATTGTTTTAAAGGAGATAATTTATGCTTTCGAAGAGGTCGAAAACCGAAGCTTTCGACATTGTCGAAAGGTTTTAAAAAACAAACTCAATTTTTTTTAAAGGAAAACCCATAGCTTATGTAAAGGAGTTTTGTAATGACTTTAAGTAAGTAGTTTTGAAGAAGTATTTATTTGATAAAAATATAAGTTAAAGTTGTTAACTATGTTTTATATGAAATGTATTTTCAAGGACCTTAAAACCCACAAGAGTGGTATTGTTAAAGTGTTGTTTTCCTTCTTCAAATATGAATATATTCACATGACAACCCATAACTATATTTTAGGGAAAAAGGATTGAAGAACCAGCTAGGTTAACTCAATATTGAATATAAATTGCTTAAACTCCTGAATGAGTAGAATTGCATTCAAGGAGTCAGGATGACCAAAAATATAGAATGTCTAAACTATAATTATGTAGTTAATGGAGATGACCAAAAGGTTCATAGTAAACCCATAAAAACTATGATTATGTAGTTATTGGAGGTAACCAACAGGTTCATAGTAAACCCGTGAAAACTATGTATTAAGGATAGTTAGTAGGGGCTTATTGGTTTGTAGTGAACCCATGAAAACTATATCCAGATTAAGAACTGACATCAGCCAATAGGTTCCTAGTTAACCCATGAAAACTAGGATAAGAAAGTGGCTAATGGAAGTATCAGCAGGTTCCCAGTCAACCCAGAAAACTAGGATGAGAAGCGAGTTACTAGATAAATCCATAGGTTCCTAGTCAAACTCTGAGAAGTAGGATAAGGTGATTACTTTTTGGAAGGACTAATAGGTTCAAGGGGACCCATGAATTAATTAAGTTAACTGGCAAGAGGTTACAGGTTATTAGTAAACCCATGAAAATTAAAAGATTAATAGTGACCCTAGAAACTATATTTATGAAAGGGTGTCAGACTAAACTAGGAATGAGAAATCCTAACTATTTTAAGTATGCATATCATTGTAATATTTTGAAAATGTAAGCTTTAACCATTATGGATGGAGGAGCACATAGTATGGTTTTAAAAAGGTTTTAGGTTACTGGTGAGGGGAAAACCAGTTCCGCTATACGGCGTGGTCTCACTAGATATCTAAAATGATTAAGATGTCAGATTATTATTCATACTAGGCTTTGGGTCTGACTCGAAGTTTTTTTTTCCGCTTATACTCTTGGGTACTCAATTGATTTTGAGTAGTTTGAGATTTAAGGTTTTTAGGTTTTATTCTTAGATCAATAAAGCTTTCAGAGGCAAACAGTAGGTAGTAGTTATTTACATTTATCTTTTCCACTATGTATTTGTTTGTAAAGGCAGATCTATTAGCCTTACTATATACTCTGATTGACCATTGTGGCATCTTCATATGTCGCTCTTGGCATATGTGTAATAATTATATTTTGTCGAACGTGGTTAACATTTTGGGATTATTTACTGAACATGAAATGTATTGAATTGAATTTGGAAATATGTTTCTGAATTGTTAAAATTTTCCGTACTCTTGTGATCTGTGTATAGCACGGTCGTATTTGATCGCGGAAGATTGATAACTATGGATGACTATAACATCCGTAGCCGCTAGTTTTGGGTCTCCAAGTAGTGGGATGTTACACGAAACCATTCGATTAAACCATTTGACTAAGTTGAAAGCTATCGTATTTGAAAGCATTCTCTTTGAAACCAAAACAAGCGCATTTCCTTTTAAAAGTAGAACAAGGTTTTGACCCTTTTGTATCCTTTGTTTTGGCTGTATACCTTTCGCTTGTCTCCAATCCACTATGTACCATGGTTTTGATACCCTATGTATTGGTTTTGACTAAGGTGGAGGTGAAAGTATCTAGATGAAAGGCGGTGCCGAAAGTGGCGAAACAGCAAAAACATGGTAAAACTGATTTTTAACTTTAAAAAGTAATTCCTTTTCAACTTACTCGCTTTGTTTTTCAAAATATGATTGGTTGCTAATTTCTTTTCCAAAATATTTTCAAAAAGTGCTACTGAGTTTTAAGAAGTAAATAATTATAATCATTTTCCAATTGCCCCTTCTCCTTTTATAAACGTATAAAACATTTATGTCCCATACCTTTAATAATTTTATATACTTATTATAACACTTAGGAAAATTCTCCAAAAAATCTCTATAAATCACTTTTAATATGTTCTTTAACATACTTAAATTTCTGACCCAAAACATATATATAATAGCTATAATTAATCTAAAACCCAATTAATTATTTTCTTCACTAGAAAATTTATAATAAATCCACAATAATTCAAAGAATTATGAAACTTGAAACCCATCTCCAAAATATTATTTCTACCCTTATATAAAAATCGCAAGGCATTTGGATGCCATTTAATAGGGTTTTCACATTAAAACTTATCATAAAATCTAGATGAAATAACATAAATCATCAACAAGCATATATATCCATTTTAACAATCAAAATTTGGAAAAACATTTGCAAAATAATTCGGATCTCAATCTAAAACCTAAAATAAGAAAACATGAGATGTAGCTTATTATTCACCTTTAGCTTGTTGTTAAGGAGTTGAGATTTGATCTTGAATGAATTTAATTAAGCTTCTTC
Organism: Allium cepa; assembly: GCA_030765085.1. Taxonomy (NCBI): domain Eukaryota; kingdom Viridiplantae; phylum Streptophyta; class Magnoliopsida; order Asparagales; family Amaryllidaceae; genus Allium; species Allium cepa. The sequence goes on along the minus strand of CM060938.1, from coordinate 30,620,861 downwards.
TTTAGATTCTTGCTTCTCTTCCTTTAGGTCCCTCCTAATGGTGGCCGACCTCTCTTGGTTTAGAGTTTAGTTTGTGAATGTGTATAATGAAGTGGTGTGAGGGTTTAGGGTACATGAGTCTAATTTACTCCTACTTTGACCCTTATCTATTAGCCTTACCTATTTCATTTTAAATTCACTTTAGTTCATTTGTTATTAGGCACAGCTACTATCTATTAATCACAAATTCACTTTCTTAACCATTTACATTACTTTATTTAATTTAACTAATTAAATGTCCTAAAAATGTTAATCAAAATTTGGGTCGTTACAGACTCCCCTCGTTAAAGAATTTCATCCTCGGAATTACGATAAGGTACACATCAAATCAATCATAAAGGTAAAACATACCGTGAAACAAATCAGGATAAGCGTCTCTAATCCCGCTCTTAGTTTTCCAAGTGCAGTCTCTCTTATCGTTGCTCCACTGGACCTTAACTAATCTGACTGTCTTGTTCCTCAGCCTCTTCTCATCTCTCAAGACTATACGAACTGGCTTTCTAATTATAGTCAAATTCGGCTCCACTACTAAGTCATTTAGCATAGTTGGTGCTATAGTAGTCTCCGGATCTCGAATACACTTCCTTAGAGGAGCAATATGAAAACATCATGAACTCCCATCAAACTGTTCGGTAACTCTACTCTATATGCAAGTTTTCCAATCCTCTCTACAATATGAAATTGTCCAACAAATCGCGGTGCCAATTTCCCTGATTTCCTGTGTCGAATTACACCTTTCATCGGTGATACTTTGACGAAAACATGGTCTCCAATCGAGAACTTAAGTCTTTCCATCTTCTATCAACATAACTCTTCTTCCTAGACTGAGCTTCCTTCATTCTAGATTGAATTGACTCAATCTTCTCTACAGCTTCTCTAACCAAATCCGGACCAAGAACCATTCTATCTCCGGTCTCTAACCAACAAACTGGAGGTTTGCATGGCCTTCGTTACAAAGCTTCAAATGGTGCCATCCCTATACTAGCCTGATAACTGTTATTATACAAATCTCGTATGATTGTAGATGGTCTTCCCATGATCCCCTAAAATCTAGCACACAAGCTCTTAACAAATCTTCTAAAATTTTGTTAACTCTTTCCGTTTGCTCATTTGTTTGTGGATGGTAAAAGGTACTCATCTTGAGCTTGGTACCCAAAATCTCTTGTAGACTCTTCCAAAACTCACTTGTGAATAAGGAATTTCTATCACTTACTATACTACTAGGAATTGCATGCGGTCTAACAACACTCTTAATACATAACTTAGCTAAAACCGGTGCCGTCCTGGTTGACTTTACTGGAACAAAATGGGCACTCGTGGTTAACCTATCCACTATGACCCGTATGCTTTTATTTCCTCAACTAGATCTAGGAAACCCATCAATAAAGTCCATTAAGATCGAAGCCCATTTCCAAACTGGAATATCGAATGGCTGAAGTAACCCACTTGATTTCTGATGTTCGGCTTTCACTTGTTGACGGTTTAGGCACTGCTTAACCCATAGGCCTACATCTCTCTTCATGCCTTCCCAGGAGAAACTCCTCTTTATATCTTGATACATCTTAGTTCCTCCCGGATGAATAGTGAACTTCGAACGATGACATTCTTCAAGAACATTCTTCCAAATGTCTCCCACATTCGGAATACATAATCTTCCTTTCTGCCTTAACCACCCATCCTGGTCAAGAACAAAATCTTTCAAGTCATCTCTCATTGTTTCATCCCTTAACTTTCTGATCCGTTTACTAATAACGGATCCTCATTCTTCTTAGAAGCAATCGTTTCGATCATCACCGGTCGAACTTCTATACATGACAACATAGCAGTTCCCTTACTAGACCTAGCTTTAGATCTCCACTGAATTCTATATCTCGTCAATGCTTCTAAATCTTTTCACTCAGCTATCATTGCCAACACTGCTACCTTGTTTCCTTTTCATGGTGTGTACTCAACTCCAAAATCATAAGCAGCTAAAAACTCTAACCACCTCTATTGTCTCATATTCAACTCCTTTTGAGAGAATAAATACTTTAGTGACTTATGATCCATATACAGCTCAAACCTCTCTCCAAAAAGGAAATGTCTCCAAACCTTCAATGCACAAATTACTGCCGCTAATTCCAAATCATGCATTCGATGTCTAACCTCATGCTGTCTAAGCCGTCGAGAAGCATAGGCAATCACTTTATCCTTTTGCATTAACACAGCTCCTAACCCTGTTTTACAAATGTCTATGTATACTACTAAATCTTGATTCCCTTCTGGAACAACTAATATAGGTTCATTAGTCAATAGGTGTTTCAATCTCTAGAATGCTTCCTTACACTTATTGGTCCAAATGAACTTCACATCCTTTCGCGTTAGCTCGGTCATCGATGTTGCTATCCATGAAAAATCCTTTATAAACCTTCGATAATAACCAGCTAATCCATGAAAACTCTTTATCTTAGTCACTGTCTCAAGTCTCTGCCAATTATTCACTTCTTTGATCTTAGTTGGGTCTATAGACAACCTTTTCTCTGAGACTACATGATCAAGAAACTTCACTTCCCTCTTCCAGAAATGACACTTCAAAAAATTCGCCTTGAGCCGATGCTACCTCAACATCTCAAGCACCCTTCTAAGATGAACTTCATGCCCTCTTTCATTTTGAGAATATATCAGAATATCATTTATAAAAACCAACATGAGCCTGTACAAGTGCTCTCGAAAATTTGGTTCATCAAAACTAAAAAGAATGCCGGTGCACTAGTTGGTCCGAACAAAATTATTAACCATTTGTACGATACATATCTAGTTCTAAATTCCGTCAAAGGAATACTATCCTCTGCCACTCTAAACTAATGGAACCTTGTCGCTAATTCCAAATGGGAAAAATACCTTGGCTCCACTCAACTGATCAAACAAATCGTCGGTTCTAAGTAATGATATCGATTCTTTATCGTCTTCTCATTCAACTTATGATAAACGATACATAACCTTAATGATTCGTCCGGCTCCTTGGCAAACACAACGGCTGCTTCCTAAGGGAAACTGCTTGATTTGATAAAACTTTTATCTTCCAAATCCACCATCTGCACCTTTATCTCCCTCATTTCGGTAGGTGCCATCCTGTTTGGCGGTCTACTCACCAGTTTCGCTCCTGGTAGCAAATCCATTTGAAACTCAATAGCTTGTTTCGATGGCAATCCTACTATTGGTTCAAAGACATATGTGAATTCTCTGACAACGAAAAAACAATTCAACTCGTCTTCTACCTCCATAACACCCAACAAAGTATTGTCCTCAAAACTAGGGTTTTCTATGGAGTATATAATCTGGTCACTACAATCAGGGTATCTAAGCGATATTTTTCTGTCATGATAAAATATCCTAGCATTGTATTTACTTAACCAATTCATACCAAAAATAATTCTGATCCCTACGAAATCAAACACATGCAAACTGCAAACAAAGATATGATCTGATAACTCAAACTCAAGGTGCTCACAACTCAACCCAAGAGTTGCATAACCTCTTATCGGATTTGCAACCCTTAAGGAAGTAACTAGGTATGAGGGTTCAATGTTAAGCTTATCTAACAAACAACGAGATATAAAAGAATGCGATGCACTAGTGTCAAATATAATGCTAACTAATATACCATGAATCATATGCATACCTCCCAACACAACCTTTCCCTTTCCCTCTGCTATTGACCTCGAGGTAGCTGGCTCCAATGCAAACACTTTGCCCATTCCATCCTTAGCTAGCTCCTTTCACCGATTCTTATAATGTCTAATTTGATCACAGTTGAAGTATCTAATATTCTTCTTCCTGATTACCTTCTTTCCATCTCCCGAGCGACATTCCTTAGCGAAATGCCCTTTCTTGTCACATTTATTTCAAACCCTACACTCCTTTCTGAGCTCCTTTCTTATGGAAAAACTTTCTTTTCTGAACCTGCACTCCCTGAGTTTCCTTTACCTTATTTCCTTCAAGAAAAGCAAGCATCTCCTCATTCCTCAAGGCCATCTCAACAACAACATTACATGGATCTCTAATATGCGGTAATGTGGCCTTTGCAAGCTCAGGTTTCAACCCCCAAATTAATTTCTCATTCCTCTTAATCACAGTATCGACCATAGCATAGTCATATCTCACTAGCTCCTCAAACCTCATTGCATACTGAAGCATAGCCATGTCCCCTACTCCAACTCAGGAAACTTCCTGAGTAGAGTAGACTTTGCCATCTCCAACATAAACCTCTCCTTGACCCTCCTTTGGAACTCAGCCCAAGTCATAGTCTTCTTAATAACTCTAAAAGTAACACTGTTCCACTAGTACGGCATTACTCCTTGCAACTATCTAGAAGCAAGCCTTCTTTTCCGCTCATCATTGAGCCCTTGATTAGTGAAAATCCTCTCGCGGTGAAGCAATCAATTCTCCACTTCAATTGCATCTTTAGTACCAATAAATGGCTTTCCTCCGAACCGAGCATAATCCCTACTCTGCAACATCCTGGTATTTTCAACCCTTCGCATCCGCACATGTCGAACTTGAATTGCTCAAATATCAGATTGTAAATTTGTATTTGGCAAAACTCGGCATATACAGTAAATAAAGATCATAGAATCACAGACAAAGAGTAATATAACAATAATGCAGCGGAAACAAAGGAATAATAGTTCATGAAGCTACTATATATAAAACAGAGTTAAATAAGATACAACAAAGGTCTCGAATACATAAATATCTCAATACAATAGTCAAATAAAAAATCCGAATACATCACTAAAATCAAGTGAATAACTGAAAGTAAAATCAATAGATGGATCTCCAAGCGAAGCTCCAACTCCAAAGTTGAGTCTCGAATACAGGCCACTCAGTCTAACCCGAGCGTAAAGCAAAGCACAACACACTCCAGTAGGGATTAACATTCTTATATCAATAAATCTAACTCAAGTGAAAAACCACTGAAATACAAGTGACTCAAAGGATCTTTGGGATAATCATCCTCTAGGGATCCATTAAACTATCTACTATATAGTAATATACGCTATTATAATAACGTCTATAGTAAAGTAAACTATTAAAATAGCGTTAAGGCTTTACATTTTCCACCTTAACACATTTTATATATTCCCATAGTCTATACAGTACCGTCATCTCCGCCGTACTGGGCGTCGTTAGAGGGCACTCCATAGGTATGGTACAAAACAAACTCGTAATGGTCTTGATAGGGTAGGTGACATGGCACAACTAGGCAATGCCCGGGTAGATATACCAATTACACTTTCGGGCTGGTGGTAAAGCGTAGCAGCCACTACCGCCGACCTCGGAACACACTCCCAAATCAAAGAAAAAACAAGTGTGGCCACCAAATCAATCACAAAGTCCGAATATAGTATCGAAGAAATGTGTTTAATCGTAGGAGCTACCTCACTTGGCCCATCGATTGCTCATGTTTTAGCCACCTTATGCCAACTCACGGGAGTTAGATCCACGTGTATACCTCGTATAGGATCGTCGCCACCATCCTACTTTATTCTGGAATCTCCCCTGCGTACACGGTTGTTAAAGTGGTTTTCAGAATTGGCTGAGAGTTTGACAATATCTGATCTCGGTCTCTTTAACAACCAATCATTATTATAACGCCGCGGTCATTTCAAAATAGTTTATACTTCAAAACAAAATATCATTTACATTTCAAAACCATATCAATACGATATCATTTCCATTTCAAATATATTCACTTCAAAAATCATAGTACTTCAAAGTTATAATATTTTGAAACCAAAACACTTTGGAAATCATAAAACTTTGGAAATCATAACACTTTGGAAACCATAATTTAGAAATCATAATACTTTGAAATCATATAACTTCCCACTTAACCGGTTTAGATATTAAAATAGTATATATAATAAAATAGTTTGTAAAGTAAAATAGTTTATATAAAATAGTTATAAATTAAAATAGTTAGTATATTAAAATAGTTTATATTAAAAATAGTTTATATGAAAATAATTTATAAAGTAAAGTTTATAAATAGTTTTAAATATAATTTAAAAATACTTTATATAATAAAATAGCTTCCTCAAATTTCACAAATCAATTCCAAATCAATTCGCATTCCAAAATTCAAATTTAATCAAATCTCAAATCATCAATTTAAATTCAATTCAATTTCTCAATAAACCATTCCAAATTATATCGATGTCAAAATAAACAGATTTGAACCACAAAATAAACCATTTCAATTTCAATATATTTCAAAGTTTTAAGTATTCAACATTTTCAAAACTAAATTTGATAATTTCCTATATATATATATATATCAAATTCAATTTACTATTATTTAGTTTTGAAATATTTACTTAATAAATCCAATATCATTTAAATAAAACTTCAAATTACAAATAAACTAAATATTTCTTTCAATTTATTTAAACTTGAAATATATTCATTTAAATCACCTTAACCAAAATCAAGTTATAAAATCATATCTTAAACCTAAAATTCAATAAATTTCGAAGTCGATTTAATTAGACAAAATTCTTAATTAAATAAAATTACAAATAAATTCAAATTTATCTTTTCAACCTTAACTTATTAAATCATTATAAAAAATCTATTTTATAATTGACATAAATACTCAACCATATTATATATTAATTAAATCAAATTTTATTATTAACTTATTTTACATTAAAACAAATTCATATATAGCTTAAAATCAAAAATTTAACTGTATGTAAAATAACATTTATATAATATAAAAAATCAATATTTATATAAAACCATATAAATCTCTTTAAAACTTAGAAATCATTTTAGTGTGTATGCATATATATATACCAACGGTTTTGTATATAATTTTCTATCCTAGGGTCAAGTGATACGGATATTTGTCATTTCAATCCGCAATTTAAATATATATAAGGGTATATATCAATTCAACATGCAATCCCAAATTCAATTCAATGAAAAACGCTTGGTTATATCGTTTCAACCCATAACGATTTTCTCCCATTCTACAGATGGTTCGGGTATGTATCATTTCAACCCGTAGGGAATTCTATACTAACAAGGAACTTGCAGAGTGATAACATCTGATAATAATATAACAGGCATATATCATCGATATAAATAACAGATAATAGTGTCAGATGTCACAGGTGAATAGATACATATATAACAATGTAAATAACTAACAGTAGCATATTTCAATTGTCGTTTCAATTGAAATCAAATTTAATAAATATAAGAACGTTAATCGTGAGTGATTGCTCACCTTTCGAGGCTTGAGATGAATGAAAGCAAGACGAATTATGAATCCAAGCACGAATTTCAAAAGCAAAGCTAGATTGGCACGAATTTGAAGAGCGAAGCTGATAACAGGGATCGATGAGACAAATCAAAATCAGTTTTGATATAAACTGAAAAATATATTCATTAATATTATATTATGTATATATTCAATGTTTTTAATTTAAGACAAAGATAATATAAAAGTTTCAAAAATCATATTTTTTTTAACTCAAGCGTTAAGAATCAAATATATTTTATACCAAAACCATTACTCAAGACAAAATCCTTAAACACATATACAGCAACAATGAAATCTATATATACATATAATATAGAAGCAACAGCCTATCACTTCATATATATTTATAACAAAAACTATATATATACTACTATAATTCCACATATATACAATTTATTATTAAAACTGATTCCTACCACATTGCTTCAGTCCAAACATACACATGCTAACTTAATATATAAGTTGCAGGCAAAGACTATCTATATATAAACTATCATATTATTAAAACTAGCCCATATACAAAGAGCGGCTTTTAAACATCTTATATTACACCGTTGAACAAATTGTGTTAACAGTGTACAACATATATAGTAATATACATAAACATATATACTTACACAGATTTGTATAAATTAGTATATATAAATCTTATATTTTACAACACATTAAACAGATTATAATTATACTATGTTTTAAACTTACTTTATAAATATAAACACCGGTTAGTCAAAGCTTATATAACATATAAACTTAAATATGTATTCAACATACATTCGATACATATATGTACTTTAAGTCCGTATTATAATAACATATATATAAAAAGGCCTCATTATAGATTTAATATATATAACTTTACATAAAAAATTCGAGAAGTAGGTGCAGATATATATGCATATATACATACATATACATACATACATACATACATACATACATATATATATATATATGGCCATATGGAACGAAATGTAAACAGGCTTGAAATATTATTATCATATATATAGTGCTATATATATATATATAACCATATTACATAATACGAAACAGCATAATTTATATACTCAGCAGCACGAAAAATATATATACAACCCAAAGATACCCTACTCGAACAACTTAACCTATCATAAGTAAATATTATCATAACACGTGTAAATATATATACTAAGAGAAGAATATATATATACGAACCAAAAGTTATGAACTCCCACTGTATATATACGACAACAGTTTTCATATGACTGGAATAAATCTGAAACCGATATAATTATATATATATATGTGAAATAACTTATATAAAATAATATAGCTTGAATATATAAATATTTACATACATATATTATGTACACCTTGCATGAAATAGAAAATGAAGAGGGTGGATGGTCGATTCTAGATGGAGGAGCACCGGCTGTCACGGCGCAGTAGTGATCGATTCTTGGAGGAAGAGGTGGCTGTGGTTGGTGATGTGCACGTAAATGTGCATATTTTTACCACCATATTTAATCTATTTAAATTAAATAAATGATCATATTGAGTATTTTAACATGTTTTAACCAAAATCCATATTAACTCCAAACTATCACATATCCATCTTCATATAGGGGAAAAATGGTCATTTGTGTGCATATATTTCTTTGAGAAAAATTAATTGGAAATTTATATATATTTTTATAGGAATTTAATCTCAAATATGAGTGGTTTCATGAAGGAATATGCATGCACAAAGAAGATACAAAAGAATGAAGATGTAAATAATTCAAAGTGAAGAACATGGAGGACCCCACCTACCCACCACCTTAATGTACAAACTAAAGGCTAATGCACATGCTTATGGAATTAATGGCTTCATGTACACTTAAATGGGGATTATGACACGCTAATGATTACTTGGAGGCCACACTACCTCATGGGCATTTTAGGCATTCCCCAAAAATATAAATTAGGGTTTTATACATGTATAAATACCCATATGTTTCATGTAATCTCCTTCTCTTCCTCTTCATTAGTTTTAGGCTCAAAATAAAAGAAAGCTCCTCTTTTCTTTTCATGGCTACTTAGCTATTTTTACTTCATGTAACTTTCATTTTGTTGGGTGCGTTTCCACCACCGAACCAAAGAAAGAAAGCATCACCGAACCAAAAGGGGGAAGGCCCTACCGAACCAATCCACTCTCCACTAACTACCGAATCAACTCACCACCGAATCAACCACCACCGATCCAAGGCCTCACCGGACCAACTCACCACCGAATCAACCTCCACCGATCCAAGGCCTCACCGGACCAGCCTCCACCGAATCAACCACAACGAACCAATCCCATCTCCTCTACCACCGGACCAAAACGCTAGTCCAACCATCTACTACCGAACCAACGTTGCCAGGCCAGATCACTTCAGCCCAGGCCCACCAACAGCTATATACATCCAAGACCCCTGCCCCCAGCCTCACTCTATAAATAGAGGGGCAGAGGTACAACAATGGTGGACAAGTTTGAGAGCTCAAGCATGGATAGAACTTTCAAACAACTATCATATACTTGTAATCAAAGCTTTGTACTTGTAATCTGAACAGTAAAGGAGAATAACATATAAAGTGGACGTAGGCACATTCTGGCCAAACCACTATAAATCTGTGTGTCTTTTATAGTTTAGTCCATGCTTTTTACATATTTGCATAAATCACCCAAATCGCTAAGAACAACATAAAATCGACTAAATTATACGACTTGGAGGTGTTTGCCCATTTTTTGTGCAAACAATTTTGGTGCTTTCACTGAGAACGGAGCTCAAAGCTTCAGCTTCTCCCACTTAACTTTTTTCCTATCAGCATTTCTTATTGCTTGGAAACATGCCTCCCAGGCAGAAGAAAGATGCTAACAAAGGGAAGAACATCGCAACTAGCAGTATTTCAGATCCAGTGATCACTGATCAAGAGAATCGTCCCGTTCCAACAGCGGTACAAAATGGAAGTCAGGTAAATCCGACAGCCCCTGCCACGGAACAACCGACAGCAATTACTAGAGCAGATCTAGACAAGGTTATGGCTAAAGTGACTGATCGCTTCACATCCCAAAAAGAAGCCTTGGTGAACCAACTCATGTCACGCTTAAGGGATGTTGAAGAATCCAACCACAACACTGAATAATGGGGTGAATCCCAGTCTGGAGGATCTGGGAGACGACAAAGATCTTTCTTCTTCGAAGAGGCTAACAACAGAAACAGCAATGGTAGGAGCCGAGCCCGGACTCAGCCCGAATTCCGACCCGAGGAAACACTTGGAACCGAACCCAACAGGGGAGGTACCAGGAAGAGGTCGAATGTAGTTGAGCCTGTCATGCTACCTAACCATGGAAACACCAATGGACGGGGCCGAGCTGGAATCCAGCCCAAAGTTGGACTCGTGGAAGTGCTTAGAACAGAACCCAACAGGGGAAGATCAAGGCAAGGGCCAACTGTGGCTGACCCCAGCATGCCCCCGGAAGACCAGAGGCAGCCATTGGAGAATGTTAGGAGTGATAGACGATACCATCCCTACAGGTCATCTGGACGGAATCAATCCCGCAGAGAAGAACCAAATTCCTTCCTATCCACCCTAAATTCCGATGAAAGGATGGCACGATTGTTCAGAGAGCGCGTCCAATGGGATCGAAGAGATCGAGGGATAGGTGCTAGGGTAACCAGCCCTTTCGTCCGCAATATCGAAATTGCCATCACCCCCCGAGAATGGAAAATGCCGACAATGGAACCGTACAGGGGAACCTCTGACCCCATTGTACACTTACAAAGATACACACAGCATATGCTCATGAGCGGAGCGACAGAAGGAGTATTGTGTAAATGCTTTCCACCATTCTTGGCAGATCTAGCTACCTCCTGGTTTTGCCATCTACCCCAAGGATCCATCAGCTCATGGGAAATGTTGAAAGAAAAGTTTATCAGCCAGTTCCGCATTCATGTGGAGCAACCCAAGGACGCTTATTCCTTATCTAATATCAAACAGAAGCCTGGACAGACAGTGCAACAATATCTAATCCGATTCAATGCCACAGTAGCCGCGGTCCAAGATGCCGATGAGAAACTTATCTTAATGGCCCTCTGTAGTGCTGTACATCCGGATACTAAATTTTCTACAAGATTAACGAAATAAAAAACAGCTACCTTACCCGATTTCTTCCATGAAGCCGGAAAATATATGAGACTTGAAGACGCTGCCACTGAGAGGCAGTCAGGGCAACAGACTAAGGCAACTCCAGACGGGGTTCCCGTTGCAGCAAAGGATGTTCGAAGAAATGACTCTGGAGACAATGCTGGGGGCATGAAGGGAGAAAAGCGTTTATATCGGCCAGGACCGAGATTTGACTCTTACACTCCTTTAAATGAAACAATCGAAAACATCTTTCTGGCCACCCAAGACGAAGTTAGATACAAGCGCCCCCCACACAAGAAGGAATCAGATAACGCAGTTAAGTCTGGAAAGTTCTGCCGCTTCCACGAATCTCATGGGCATGACACAAATGAATGCCATCATCTTCGGGACTTAATTGAAGAACACATCAGAAGGAAGAGGCTGGAGCACTATGTAAAAGGTCAGAACAGGACTCCAACTCCTGCCAATGAGAACCCAGGGCTATCCCTCCCAGATGTAGGCAGAGGAAATCGCAACACTAGCGGCTCTAGTCAAGAGAAGATAGTGGTCCATACCATATCAGGAGGACCACACATCGCTGACAGAAGCTGGGCAGAGATGGAAAGATATGGAAGGTCGCTTAGAAACAATGAAGGCTGCATTAATTCTGTTATAGAAGAACGCCAACCGAAACGGAAAGAGAATGATGACATCACATTCAGTAGGCGTGATCTAGAGGGAAGGAAGTACCCTCACATGGATCCTATGGTCATCTCTGCTTGGTTCGGTCCAGCCAAAGTTTTTCGAATTCTAGTAGACACTGGAAGCTCAGTAAATATCCTATTTAAGCATGCTTTCGACAAAATGAAGCTGTCAATGAAAAATGTGTCTCCCTACAACAAACCACTACACGATTTCACGGGGGATGCGAAGATGCCGCTCGGGCAACTGGACCTCTTTGTCTAAGTAGGAAGTCGTCCCCGCTCCGTTGTGCGGAAACAAACATTTGTGCTGATAGAAAACCACTCGGCCTACAACGCCTTTTTAGGAAGACCAGCCTTGTCCGACTTCCAAATTGTCCTGGCCCCATGGTGCCTAAAGATGAAGTTTCCAAACAGACAACGGAATAGGGGAAGTAGAGGGAGATCAAGACGCCGCTCGAGATTTCTATGTAACTGAACTTCGCAATAATCACAGGAAGGATAGAGGGAAGAATGCAGAGGCCCCTCTCTGCGTGAAAAACTTGGAAGCATAGCAACTAAAGAAAGCCCCTCCTCTTCGATATACCAGTTATCCTTTCGATGAATTAGACCTCAGGGACAAAACGGAGGAGGCCACCGCCGAGCCTGCAGAGGCTATGGTGTTTGTATCTGTAGACAAACACGACTCAAGTAGACTGCTAAAAATCAAATCTCAGCTAAGAGCAGAATTGAGGGATCAACTCATTGATTTTCTCCATCACAACCTGGATGTATTTGCATGGGCGCACGCTGACATGACTGGAATCTCCCCAGACGTGGCATGCCACATACTAAACATCGATCCTACCAAGGCACCAGTAAAGCAGAAAAATAGAAGTATGGGGGCAGAGCGATCAGCAGCCCTCGATGAAGAAGTAAAGAACCTACTTGCCAACAACTTCATACGAGAAGCCATCTACCCAGAGTGGATCGCTAACTCGGTACTAGTAAGCAAGGCTAATGGGAAGTGACGAACATGCATTGACTTCTCCAACTTAAATGACGCTTGCCCGAAAGATTGCTTCCCACTCCCCCGAATCGATCAACTTGTCGACAGCACAGCCGGGCACGAACTCTTATCTTTTATGGACGCGTACTCAGGATATAACCAAATTCCTATGCACGCCCCCGATCAAGAACACACTAGTTTCATCACTGACCGGGGATTGTACTGCTATAGAGTAATGCCTTTCGGACTTTAAAACGCCGGAGCTACCTATCAGCGCCTCGTCAACAAGATGTTTGCGGAGCTAATAGGACGAACTATGGAGGTTTATATGGATGACATGCTATTAAAGTCGAGGAAAGCCAACGATCACGTAAGCCAACTGAGAGGGATGTTTCACGTACTTCACCGATATGGAATGACGCTGAATCCTCTAAAGTGCTCGTTCGGAGTGTCATCAGGAAAGCTCTTGGGATTCATCGTCCATGCCAGGGGGATTGAAGCAAACCCCGAACAAGTCCGAGCCCTGAAAGATATCCGGATACCTTCCACTCGAAAAGAAATGCAAAGCCTGAATGGGAAGGTGGCCGCCCTAAGCAGATTCATCTCTAAAGCGACTGACAAATGCGTCCCCTTCTTCGAGGCTCTAAAGAAAGACAAAGGAAAGTTCGAATGGACCGACGAATGCTTAATAGCCTTCCTTAACCTAATGGAACACCTCCAGAGACCACCAGTACTCTCAACTCCAAACGAAGGCAAAGAGTTATACCTATACCTTGCTGTGTCATCTCATGCTCCAAGCGCCGCTTTGGTGAGAGAAGACAACCGCGCACAACGACCAGTATACTTTGTAAGCAAGAGGTTAACAGGGGCAGAAGCCAGATATCCTAAACTTGAGAAGCTAGCATACTGTTTACTAATCACGTCACGAAAACTGCGACACTATTTCCAATCTCATTCCATCAGAGTTCTAACCGATCAACCGCTAAGGCAGGTACTCCATCGTCCTGACACTTCTGGATGACTACTTAAATGGTGCATTGAACTGAGTCAATATGATATCACCTACCATCCTCGCACCACCATCAAGGGACAAGCCATGGCCGATTTCATTGCCGAATTCACTACCAACGAAGGTAAGGAGCAATCTGAAATAGCAAAAGACATTAAGTGGAATCTCTTTGTAGATGGAGCATCAAACGAACAAGGCTCGGAGGCAGGAATTGTAATAATCACTCCCGAGGGAAGGAAGCTACGCTATGCTCTAAGGTTGGAATTCACTACCACCAATAACGACGCAGAACACGAAGCAGTAATAGCCGGATTAGAACTTGCCCTAGAGAATGGAGTCGGTTCTTTATGTCTTCATAGTGATTATCAACTTATTGTAAATCAAATACTGGGAGAATTCCAGGCTCGAGGAGAACGACTCACAGCATATCTAAAGAAGACCAAGCTGTTGCTCGATCAATTGGATCACTATTTAATCAAACACATTCCTCGAGAAGAGAATTAGGAGGCCGACAAACTGGCAAAGCAAGCTAGCATGAAGGACGACACCACTTCCGGGATAGTAACCATCTCAAGGCAACTAGCCCCGAGTTTCGAGCAAGTGAATCTGATAGTTGCAATCGAAGAGGAAACTTGGATGACTCCCATCCGGAAGTACTTAAAAAGTGGCACACTGCCCGACGGGCGTAACGAAGTTAAGAAAATCTTGAGGAAAGCTTCCCGCTACACAATACAAGAAGGCATCCTCTATCGGCGCGGCTTCTCTAACCCCTTATTAAGGTGTGTCACTGGAAGGGAAGCCAAGGAAATCTTATACAACATCCATCAAGGAAGTTGCGGAGATCACACTGGAGGGCAGACTCTGGCAAAGAAGATACTCCGATATGGATATTTCTGGCCCACCTTAAACAAAGACGCCTTGGACTTCGTCAAAAATTGCGACAGATGTCAGAAATTTGCTAAGATCCCTCGACTACCAACAAATGAGATTACTCAGATGACCAGCCCTTGGCCCTTTGCAGTATGGGGAATTTACTTGATTGGCGAACTACCAATGGGACGAGGCGGAGCCAAATATGCCATAGTGGCAGTCGACTATTTCACCAAATGGGTGGAAGCGGAACCTCTAAATAAAGTATCTTGAGCAAAAGTTATTAACTTCTTGATCAAAAATGTTCTATGCAGGTACGGGGTTCCACTCAAAATCATATCGGACAATGGACTTTAGTTTGACAGCAAGGAATTCGCCGACTGGTGCCAAGAGCACGGAATTTACAAAAGCTTCTCGTCCATGGCTTATCCCTAGGCAAATGGACAAGTCGAAGCTGTCAACAAAATTCTCAAAACTCTAATCAAGAAGAAGCTTGAAAAGTCAAAAGGCGCTTGGGTGGATGAACTTCCTACGGTTTGGGCCTACCGCACATCTTTCAAAACATCAACAGGGCATACTCCTTTCTCTTTGGCATACGGATCGGAGGCCATGCTCCCAGTTGAAACTGTAGTGCCTTCCCACCGTAGGATCCACTACAACCCAGAAGAAAACGAAGAACTCCTCCATATGTCTTTGGATCTAATCGAAGAAAGAAGAAATGATGCAACACTCAAAGCGGCAGTTCGCAAGTAAAAGGTGGCAGCACAATACAACTCCAAAGTCAAGCATCGCAGCTTACAAGAAGGAGATCTTGTCCTCAAGCGAATCTTCCCGCGCCCCGGAGCGCTAGATCCAATCTGGGATGGACCATATGTAATTCTTAAAGATCTCCACAATGGAGCTTATATTTTGTCAACAATGGACGGAGAGGTGTTCCAGAGGGCATGGAATATCCAACACCTTCGTCGATACTTTTCTTAACTTGTACTGCCCATATGAAGTGAATTTACAAAGAGAATCAGTGGACGTAGGCACTTTCATGCTGAACCACTTTAAAAACTTGTCTCTTTTTTAACTTGTTCCTTTATATCTTGGCTGCTTTTTAACTTTATCCTTTTCTGTCGAACAAAATCCTGTGTAATGGCATTTCCATTTAAGACACATCACGACGCGACCTCCCCTGGACAAGACCTAGCAGGTACTATACGAATCTTTGCCCTTGCCAATGAGACACTTTTGCTCCAGCATCCCTCTAACGCGGGTTAACTCATTGCTCGCGATCGGCCCTTAAAGCCAACTGTAATGTGCCGATTATAAGCCACCGAGAAGGCCGACAATAGCCGAGGCAGCTCATTACGGCGTTCGGCTCGCTGGCAACTGTGAACCTACTTTAAGCCCCAACATAAGGTGTGGCCAGCCAGGGGTAGTTCACGGTTAACAATCGGCACCCACGCTAGCCAGCCACGGTAAATCGAATAATACCCACGATTACGGGCCATAATGGCCCGGGTAGTTACTATGCGCGATCTCGGCTCCGATGTGTCTTAAGTACGGCTGTGGTAAAAAATAAAACTCCCTGCAGAGGCGTAAGATGGGTGACAAATGTCTCCAAGACCCACAGTTAGGGAAAGTGGCTACAAAACCCGTTTGCCACGAACTTAAGCACATCGAAGGCCTTCCGTGATTGGAAGTTTTACTATTTCTTATATTTCCATTTTATTTATAAAAACTTTCCTCCTATCCTCTATAACGATCACTAAAGTACAGGACACAAAATAGGAGACACTCACTAATGGGAATAAGAACTCACAGCTGGATGGCAGGTCATTCAGCTGCATTCCATATTCGATTACACAAGGCATTCAAAGCTACCGTCTACAGCTAAAACTTGAAGGGCGGTACTTTCTTCTCTTGTACATAAATATGTAACTATAATTTATTTGCACATCACACTAACATTGCAAGACATGAAATTATATTTTAAGCAAGAACCTAGCATCAAACAAAATTGAATCACTAACACATGCACAACTATATTTTATGCAACACATCAAAATAACGACAGCATTCAAATATGACAAAATCAGCTTATGTTATAAAATTACATGTTAGGAATAAAGTCGTTCGTCATAAATGACATAATTATAGCCTGAAAGTGCATTAATGTTTTGGGACTAGTATATACAGGAATGTCAAGTAGACCAAAAAAAAGTCTAGATCAAGTCAAGGAGTCGGCTGCATCGGGGCTTCGCCTCTATCCTGCTGGCCCTCCGAGATCTACTTAACCGCAGGATCAGGACTCCCAGCATGTTAACTAGAGGTAGTTGGCACTTCAGAGGTCCCGCCTGTCCAATACAGGAGAAGAATCCATTAAATAAACAATAAGCAACCAAGTTATGAAAAGACTAAAAGGGAAGACGTGCCACCTTCCTCCTCAGCAGCGAGCAGCTTCATACCCTCCTTCACCGCCACTTTCTCCACCTTGGTGAATTGGGTCGTAAACACCTCCATTCTGAAGGCCACACCACCCTCCTTATCCGCGTCAGCCTTGGCCTCCTCCAGAGCCCTGAGATAAATCCTAGCCATGACTCGGGGGTAATCATCCATCCAGGATAAGTTGCCCTGTTTCCAAGTACGGAAGTACATATCCTGAAGCACCTCATCCATCATCCCCTCGTTCTCCTCAAACTCCCTCATTCGGACCTCAGAAGCCAACAGCTTTGCAACGGCAGCATCCCTTTCCGATCGGTATCGCGAGCGGTCAGCCTGAAGGGATTTCCTCATCGCCGCCATCTCCTCCTTTAGCTTGGTTTGAGCAAGCTCTGCGGCTTCAAGCTTCCCGGATAACTCCTCTACCCGCTCGAGATCCGCTTTCCGAACCTCATCCACCGTTGCAATAGCCATATCGATCCGTTCCTTGCAGGCAGCCTCCATTTTCCGTAACTCTGCTTTGCTAGCCTCTTCCATAGTTTTCTTTAGTCGCCTGGAGGCGGCCTCATGCTGAGAGATATGGATGGCCTGATCGGCGAGTTGCTTGGCCTGGTCGAAAATCATTAACCTCAATTGAATGTTAGCACTCCCGATTTCCTCTCCGGCCTTGACCAGTCGGGCATGATGCCCCATCAGCTTCCTGTTCTCCTCAGCAACCCAGTCGATGTTTGCCTTAGCTTCGTACCCCATAGTTACAATCCGAGTGGTAAGCAAATCAAGGTCTAGGGACTTAGCCTCATCAAGCACCCGTACCATAGGATTGCGAGGGATAAGGTGCTCACCAATAGCCTCGTCGAAGAAAATATCATGAGAGCCCAGGTGCAGATCCGGATGACCCGCAAACGGGTTACGAGCCAAGCCGGGGTGATCTATCAGGGTAACGGTAGGGTTTTCAGATAGATGCGGAGAAGGTATGAACTCAGTATCCTCCTCCGTGATATCCTGAAGAGGCTGAAGTGGGGGTTGAGGACCAAGTGAAGGTTCAAACTAGGAGCGACTCCTCCTCTTCTTTCGAATACCCTCCTCAATAACCCCAAGAAGAGGACGGTAGCCGACTACGTCTCCGGAGTGGTTGGTCGGAGGCTTTGGTTTAGTGGAAGCTTTGAGGAGCTTGTATTGTTCAAGGCGGTGTTGGATGTCTGATGTCTTGGCCACCTTACCCGCTCCTGGAATAAAAACCAAGTGTTACAAGCATGCATTGAATCATAATTCAAGAAACGTATCAAGTTAAGAAGAGTAAAAAGATGCTTTTGTTATACAAACCCCGGGGAGGAGTAAGATACTGCAATAAGTCCTGGATCTCATTCCAGGACGGGAGCTGGTCGTAAAATATTCCTAAATACTTATCATAAATGGAGTCGGCAGGAGTCAAAAATTCACCTTGAATCGCCGGAGTTGCCCTAGCTAAAATGCTCTTAGAAGATGGATCAGCACCAGTCCCGGCCTTGTCATCTTTCTTTGCCTTCTCCACCAAGGCCGATCCTTCCTCCAACCCCTCAAAAGCCTGGCAGAAAGCATCATCTGTCCACTCTTGGATCTCCCCTGCTTGCCCAGAGGACAAAGCCCCAGCGCCATCACCGCTCTGTCCTTCGCCACCATCATCATCATCACATTCTCCGTCATCTCCGCTCTCCTCCTTGCCTCTTTCCTCCTCCACATCTTCCTCCTCCGGAACATCTGGACATGTGCTGGGGGAGGGTCCATCAGATCTCTTGAGCTTCTTCCCCCCGGCGACTGGATGTATCGAAAAGGGTTTCCTCTTGCTGCTCTTCGTCGTAGCCCCTCCTTTAGCTTTGGCAGCACTCTCCTCAGCTGTGTCTCTATGCTTGACCACAGACTGACGTGGTAGAATCAAGTTGTTCTGCAGAAGAGTAGCATTCCTAATCAAGTAAGACGCTGACCTCTCCCTTCCCGTAATGGCTTCTATCTCCGTAGCCATCTGAACCAGGCGATCGTTCTCCACGACCGCAAAGCACCTGTCGCTAGCAAGAAATAATAAACATAAGAAGAAGCATTGCAGTCAGAACGGAAATTATAAATAAGCTTCAACTTACAGCCGAAGGTGAAGCGACGGATAGAAAGAGAGTCATCCTTGACGAAAAACCATTCTTTCTTGAACATGCTGAACTTCGAATATAAGTCCAGGACCGGCTTGAAGGACACGGCCGATTCCAAGCTGATATATGGAGACCCCTTCTTATAACCTCTCAAATTGTACAAATATCGGATCTCCCGGTTGGAAGGGGGACGCCCGTATTTTCTCTGGAAAAAGATGAATAGACTCACCAAGATAGTGTAAGAGTTGGGCTGAAGCTGGAAAGGGGCCACCTTCAAGTAGGTGATGAAGCTGACTATCCAAGCATTGATCGGGGAAATGGCCCCACACATACAATGGTACATGCTATAAGAAAAATATCCTTCAGGAGGGTCATACGGGATAGCTCCATTCCCTGGCAACACCATATGTGCTCTGTCAATCCCGAAAGAATGAGATATAACATCAAGCTTCTCCTCTTTAAGGGAGCTAGGAAAGCAGTTAGGTGGCGAGTTCAGGAGCTCCTGAGGGCCGTACCCATCTACTAGTGATCTCCGGGTGGGTCCTTGACGTCCCGGTCCTGACTGAGCTGGGGGTACTGTGGAGGACTCTTCTCTGTCCTTGGATTTCTTCTTATCTGATCGAGTTTCCACTTTATGAGACATTTATCTGCAAACACAAAAAAGTACGTCGTTAGAATGAGGGAAGTAAACAAGCAAGTGCATGAAGTCTAGAATTTCATTTATAAGTTAAAACATAAAAGGCATAAGCTTCATTCGGCATTCAAACTCCCAATCTCATTCGGCAATCATACTCCCCATGGTCATTCGGGAATTCAAGGCCGAAAGATCATTCGGTACTCGGAATCTCCGGGTTCATCCGGTAATTCAAGTATTTAAGTTCATTCGGTACTCGGAATCTCCAGGTTCATTCGGCAAGTCAAGTATTTAAGTTCATTCGGCCCTCGGAATCCCCAGACTCATTCGGTAGTCCAAAAACATAAAATCCATTCAGCGAGAGAAGGCTAAATCACCTGATTCGATAATCTAACGCGATTCGGCAGTGCGTTTGATTCGGCAGGAGAGAATCTAATTCGGCTATTTCAGTTAGTAAGGAATGACGAAAGCGTATGGCCCATACTTATAGGCAAATAGACACGACCGGACCGATTGATTTGGCGCTCGAGACCGAATGAGAATGTAAAAAATGAATGGCCTAAAACAAAGCATGGCATATGCTGGCATATGCCCCACTTTGGGGGGCAAATGTTGGGTGCGATTCCACCACCGAACCAAAGAAAGAAAGCATCACCGAACCAAAAGGGGGAAGGCCCTACCGAACCATTCCACTCTCCACTAACTACCGAATCAACTCACCACCGAATCAACCACCACCGATCCAAGGCCTCACCTGACCAACTCACCACCGAATCAACCTCCACCGATCCAAGGCCTCACCGGACCAACTCACCACCGAATCAACCCCCACCGATCCAAGGCCTCACCGGACCAGCCTCCACCGAATCAACCACACCGAACCAATCCCGTCTCCTCTACCACCAGACCAAAACGCCAGTCCAACCATCTACTACCGAACCAACGTTGCCAGGCCAGATCACTTCAGCCCAGGCCCACCAGCAGCTATATACATCCAAGACCCCTGCCCCCAGCCTCACTCTATAAATAGAGGGGCAGAGGTACAACAATGGCGGACAAGTTTGAGAGCTCAAGCATGGATAGAACTTTCAAACAACTATCATATACTTGTAGTCAAAGCTTTGTACTTGTAATCTGAACAGTAAAGAAGAATAACATATAAAGTGGACGTAGGCACATTTCGGCCGAACCACTATAAATCTGTGTCTTTTACAGTTTAGTCCCTGCTTTTTACATATTTGCATAAATCACCCAAATCGCTAAGAACAACATAAAATCCTCTAAATTATACGACTTGGAGGCGTTTGCCCATTATTTGTGCAAACACATTTTTTTATGCAATGTTAATTAGTGCTCTCTTTCTTTTACATGCTTCTTTTGGTTATTTACTTTCATGTTAGTAGTGTAGATTTATTTTTCATGCAAGTAGAATAGTTTTTTTTCTTTTCTTTATTTTGCTCTCTTTTTCCTTTTCTTTTTCTTTCATGTTGCAAGCTATATTTGTTGTTTTGATAACAAATATGAGAGGCTAATCCCTTTAATTTAGGGGTAATGAAGCCTTTAATCATGTAGCTTCAATATTTTGATAATTATAGCTCTCTTTTTGTGCTTAATGACAATGCTTGAAGTGGTTTAATTTATTGTTCTTGCTTTGAATTTGACAGCCTATATTGTTGACACCAAATAGGTTATGCTTAAACAATCACTAACACAAATGCCTCTTCATCAAAATATGATTATGGCATAAGAAAGTGATTTGAAATCCAAATTTGATGGTCTATATTTCTAATTAATAGTTAATAGGCCATACTTAAAATAGAATTCATTTGCAACTTTGTTTTCATTTTCATGAGACTTAGTAAGTGGTTTAAAGGTTGTGTTATAGTTTGATGGCTTATGTTGAGCTAATTAATAGCACAAATGAGCCATACTTATGATAAACACATCATTCATACTCACTTATGACCAAAAAAAGATCATAATTTCATTAATTGTTGAATTATATGATCTAGAGAGTGGATTTATCTCTAAATTGTCATTTAACTTTCATATTTTTATCTTTTTTTTTTGCTAGTTTTTGTTAGCTTCTTACATTTCCAGCTATTCACTCTCGACTTCGGTATAATTTGATTGAATAGAATTTTAAAATCATCAGTTCCCTGCGGATCGACCCGTATCCACATGCTACATTCGTACACCGTGCGCTTGCGGTTATTTTTAAATTTAAATTTTTCGGCGGTTTTCTTTTTCCATAGAATTTTCGTCGATTAACAAGTTTTTGACGACGTTGTCGGGTAATTGTTTTGATTTAATTTTCTATTCTTCGGATTATTTTTGTTTGATTTTTATGTGTGTTTATTTAGTGTGTTGCGTTTAAAAAAAATTGTGTGTTCGTTTGATTTTTGTGACATTTTGTTTGTGTGTATGTTGTTTTAGTTTTCATTTGCTTTTCATTTCCTATTAAAAAAATAGCATCCACAATTTCATTCCAAAAATAAATTTTCTTTTTATTCATTTTCTTTTGCTCATTTACAACTTTCTTTTTATTTAAAAATAAAATACAAACAACTTTCTTTTCTATTTTGTTAAAACTTTCTTCCCTCTACATTTCTCCCTCTCTGTCACAAAACTGCAGTTTCAAGGCCTTTAACCATCTTCTCCCGTCCGCCTCTACAAATTTCAAGTTCAAAACTGCACTTTATTCTACATTACTGCCATCCACCAAAACATTCCACTACCGAGCAGTCCACTGCAAAAACAATCACCAATACCCTTTCTTAAAACCGTTTCACTTCTACTGCTCCTCTTCATCACTGTGACATTACACTTCTAACCACAATACAACATTCATACCACGGTGCAACCATTTAATTGCTACTGACCACATAACACACCTAGCCCCTCAATCACCCATCCTTGCCATTATCACAACAACATCACTTCCAACATATCAGATTGCTATCAACCACAACTCCACATCTTCGCAACTAACCACTACAATACCACACTGCTCTGACCCGTCTCCACATCGCTGCAAACCCCACCAGAGCCCCAAACCATCATCACAAGTCTTCAAACAATCACTACATCTTCACAATCAATCCACCTGCCTGAACAATCACTCATCCCTCACTACTGCTGCAACCGAAGTCAACCCACTGTTGATCAAACCCAAACAACACATAAGAAAAAGAAACCGCACATACCTCATCACCACATCATAACTCATTACAAAAACAACCACCTGAAATCATACGTGCCTCCCCAATTCATCAACCCGAAACCGCTTCAATTTGATTTTGCAACTCACGACTTCGGCATCGACATAGAGAACCCAACATCGAGCTTCAACAGATACAGCCCACGACCTCGGCATCCTCCAACTCGTCCAAATCGATTTCGCAACCGCCTCAACAATCCTCCTTCTTCCAATCAAAGTCGAACAACCCCTCCACCTCTGAACGCAATTTACCTCACCGGGAACCCTAAATCTTGCCTCGACCGAACCAACTTCATTGTCATCCCAAATCGCCCTGCTCAACCAAGCAACCTCTATAATTGCAATTTGAACTGTGTTAATTTCGTGAATTTTTAAATGCAATCGCAATTGCTAGTTGGTGAATTCGCAATTTGAACTATGATTTTGTGAATTTAATTTTTGTGAATTCGACTGGGTTTAGTGAAGCGTAATTGCATTGTGATGTTGGCAAGTGGTTTAATTTGGGTCGGGTGGATTTTGTTTAGTTTGTGTATATTTTCCATTTTCATTTTCATTGGGTATCTTTTTTAAGTTTCTTCCTGAAAAAAAAGAATATATCTATTGTTTTTAGTCCATTTTTGCTTTCAAATTGTTTTAGTTTCATTTGTTTTCTATTTTCATTTTTTTAGTTTTTTTCACTTTGATAAGAAAAAGAAAAAACTTTATATACATCTTGTTTTTGTATTTCAGGTTGTCAAAGCAGAATTGTAGAAGGAGCAGAAGTGCTTGCTAAAATAAATTACTAGCTTCGCTGAGCTGGCCAAAAAAAATAATAACTGGTTGCTTATTTATAATTTTATTTTTATTTTCCTCGCATTGTATATATCTATTGTTTCTGTTTGTCTTGCATTATTGGTTGCTTGCATTAAAAAAATTTTAAAAATAAACAAAAATAAAATTCATTTGTAGTTTCATTATTAACACACGTTTAATTTTTGCTTTGCATTTCATCTTAGAATTTGATTAATAATAATAGTTAGACATCGATAACACTTAATTGTATATTGACAAGCTGTCTTCTTTGAACAATTTAAATTCTTGGTGTTTAGGCTACGGCAGAGCAATAATCAGTTATAGATGTTACGGTGATTCATAAATATTATACTGGATTGTTTCTCTAAAGGTACTTAAACCTTCGGCTGCATTGCTACGGTGATTCGTGGTGCATCGATAATCCTGTCCGTTACTTGGCTAAGAACTATCTTGTTTATCTAAGACAATTTGTGATTGTACAATTTTAGGTTAACTTAGGATAAATCATTTGTAATTAACCCTTGTATTCATTTAGTTGCATTAGTTCATGCATATTTTAAAAAAAAATCAAAAATCCAGAACTAAAAAATTGTAAATATTCCTTTTTTTGAAAATTTTTAAATCATTTTTCTTTGAAATTTCAAAATTCAAATAAAATTTAGACAAACCAAAATCCAAAAAATTTAGAAAAGCCAAAAAAATATAAAATCTTTTCAAAAACAAAGAAAAAAATTTGAAAAAAAAAGAAAATCAATTTCCCCTTTTGAAAAATAAATTTTAATTGTAAATATTTTTCCTTTATATAAAAAAACAAAAACATTCTTTAAAATGTCTGAATTTCCATATTCACTAGAATTTCATATTGTGAAAATCAATATAATCCATAAGATTCACTCCGAATTCGTATGGATATTTTAACGACAAATATTCTTTAAACAATTTGAATTTGAACAACAAAGTTTTCAAGACGTTGACCAACCCTCGAATCTCGAAAATAGCATTTCATCTCTACTTGAAATCTCTACACAACAAAATCAAATGATAAATGATTTGTGTAATTCATATTTTTGTAATAACTCGAGTCAAGGATTTCAAAATTTTGAATTCACTTCAAAATTCCAATGATTTCGAGTATAACCCATGTCAATTCAATTTCAAGCTTCAAAATGAATTTAAAAATCAAGACGAAAATGTGAACCAATTTGCAAATAATTTTGGCAATGGGAATAGTTTCAGTAACGATACGATTGAAAACTTTGGTTATCAACAAATTCAAAATGAAAATTTTCAAATTAATAATCATGAGTTTGACTTTGTTGACCAAATGAAAAAAGATAACGGGGATTTATTACTTGAAAAATACAAAAAAATTCGTGAAAATCATAATCAAATCTTAACTTGCGAAGAATCAAATAATAATCTACCGTTTATCAAAATGGATAATTCTTGTTCTCAACAAGTCCAAATCGAAAATTTTAAAGTTAATAATTACAAATTTGACTTTGTTGAGCAAATGAATGAAATTTACGATGATCACATGAATTTGTTGATTAAAACACTGGAAAATTTTCGTGAGAAACAAAATCAAATTTCAACGTGTAACGAGTCAAGTGATAATCCATCTTTTACCCAAATCGATGATTTTCAAACAAAAACTTTTGAAACCGAACATGATGATCTTAACGAAGATGTTGAAAAGACGATAATTGAGTTGGATTTCAATTCTTCTTAGGGTGAGAAACTCGATTTATATTTCGATCTTCCTTTTTCTGAATATTTGAATACAACAACTTTGGATTTTGAAATGGATATATGCGATGAAGTTGTTGATAATCCAATGAAGGAAGATGAATTTAACAAACACGAGTTTTATGGACTTTTCGAAAATGAGTCATTAAATTATGATGGGGAAGATTTCAATCACCATGACTTTGAAATCAATAATTTGGAAGAAGTTTTCAATGACAAACTTGCATTTCAATTTGGTGAAAATAAATGATAATTTCAATCAATTTCTTAATCAACCCCAAATATCAATGAAAACAAAACAACTCGTTCAATTTTTAATTAAAAAAATTATTTTTCCAAATAGACAATCAACTTCAAAATCTTTTACAATCTGGTTTTTCGTGCTTAAGCTGTGTCTCGCACATTTGACGAGACAAATGAATCGATCTTTAGAAGACCGTTTCATTTACTTTTTGACTATATACTTTCTCATCTCTTGTAAATAATAATCTTTCGTGTAAATATAGGATTTTTATTTTATTTTTTCTCTTTCCACTTGTGTTGACGGTGGGGACACAGTCAAAATCAAGTGTTGGGGGAGACTCATCTTCATTTTTTATTTTATTTTCATGGTTTATTTTTGATTTTTCTTTTAAAAACTAAAAAATTAAAAAAAAAATCCCAAAACATATTTTCTTTTTATTTATTTTTAAAGAAACACTATAGGATAAATATATGGTTTTGGTTTATTAAATTGAAATTTTTGAAAGTTTTATTTATCTTAACAAAAATAAAAATAAAGTCTGATTACAAATAACAATGGTTTAACGAGTATAGAAACATTCCTAAGTGTTAATTATGAAGTACATCCTAATTGAAAATCTTTGTTTTAAAAAATGGTTGATTTAAAGTAAAGGATATAACATTCTTTTTTCTTCTAAGTTAAATGGTGCTAAGATGATTTTGCAAAACTCTCTCTCTCTTAATAATAATGATAATAATAATAACATCCAAAGTATTCACTCTCGTTTAATAGTCCTCATGGTTATGCATGGGTGAATTACTGGAAATCTTTGATTATGTGCTTTCATACTCATTTAAAAGTCCTCACGGTTATGCATGTATGGAACACATGTAAAAAGAAACTTAATAAAAACCACCTACGGTCGATAGGTGTATGCATGAAAGTGTGTGCACTCGCCATGCTCTATACCCCCCTCACATAAGCCGAAAGGTAGTGTATGGGTGGTATATCCGGCCTCAGTTTAACTGATCTAGGTGTGTAATTTTTCTTGCAAAAAATAATAGAGAGTAAGCAATTGAAATCCTAGCACTATTTTTAACTTATTTGATTTGACTTGTTATTGAAAAGAAATGAATATACCACTTTGATAAACTTTGATAATCAACTAAGGATCCTTTTCCTAATTACATTTTGTTATCAACCGAAATAACAAGTTAAGCTATAGTATATTTATGATAACTTCGTCTTTATTGGAAACTTTGACGAGTGATTGACTTAAATTTCAAGATAATGGCCGAAAAGCTATATTTAAATTATTTGCGTTGATTTAAAAGTAAGTCCTTCATTTGTAAATATTTTCAAAAACTCACATTCATCTCTTTGTAAATAAATCATGCGTTTTGTAAATATTTTTCATCCTGCGTTTGGATTTTGTGGGTAGCATCCGCTGAAAACCCTCACGAGACAGCACTCATCCTACTAGGGACACCCAGAGGTTTAACGGCTCGTTGCATACGCTCAATGCAATCGTGCTCTCTACGAAAACGGATTTATCTTATTTTTTCTTTATTCGAGGACGAATAAAAAGATAAGTGTGGGGGTATTTGGTGTACATGTAAACATGCATATTTTTTCCACCATATTTAATCTATTTAAATTAAATAAATGATCATATTGGGTATTTTAACATGTTTTAACCAAAATCCATATTAATTCCAAACTGTCACATATCCATCTTCATATAGGGGCAAAAAGGTCATTTGTGTGCGTATATTTCTTTGAGAAAAATTAATTGGAAATATATATATATATTTGTTGGAATTTAATCTCAAATATGAGTGATTTCATGAAGGAATATGCATGCACAAAGAAGATACAAAAGAATGAAGATGTAAATAATTCAAAGTGAAGAACATGGAGGAACCCACCTACCTACCCCCTTAATGTACATACTCAGTGAAGGTCATGTTGCCTTGCTTGAGATCCATAAAAGAACGATAGAGTTGGGCTTTTCCAGCAGCTGATATCCACTGAGCCACAAAGGAATCCCTATTTACAACGATATAAGACGAGTCAAAAATTTGAACGAGATAGAAGGAAATTATTTTGATGTAATTTAGATAGATTTCTACCTAAACTGGGCCCAAGTGATGGTTTCCTCATCGGTACGAGAAGTGACGGATTCCCACTAATCTTGTGCAGCATCCTAAAGCTGTCAAGCGGAGAACTTACACTTCTGAGCATCTGTGATCTCTAAGCCAGTAAAGATACTCTCCAAACTCTTTAGCCATTGTCGTGCTTCGATGATACTCTCGGAGCCAGTAAAATTGACTCCTCCAAGCTGAGTATACTCCTTGCTAAGAGTAGAGAATCGGACTGCAGGAACTGGAGCATGTGGACCAGGAGTATTTCCACCCCTTCCACCCCTAACATTTCTTCTGGTAGCCATCCTGGAATACCAAAAGTGATTTAGAATCAAAGATAGGAATTTATAGAACTTAAGGAAATTCTACTCAAACGAATTCAATAAGAAAGATGAATCAAAAGATGTGGATTCTGAAATGATTCTCCTCATTCTAGGGTATGTTTACCCTATCTCTAATGAGCCTTAAACTCCACAGGCTAAGGTTATCGGGAACCAAAGCTCTGATACCAACTGTAACAACCCGTATATTTGGACCATTTAATTTGACAATAATCCACACATGTCAACTTAAATAGTACAAAACACGAAACGTTAATGGAGTATATATATATAAAAATGAGAATCATCACAGAATAACAGAAAATACATCATAACAGAATAGTGCAACAAAAATATAACATAGTCATAAGAGTAGTTCATGAAGCTACCCATAAGTACAACAATGTCTCAACTAAAAGGAAATAAACATAGAAGTCTAAATAGTCCAAATGGAAAGAACAAATACTGATAAGATAAGATAGTGAAAGTCTTCAGTCTTCAGCTCCAAATAAACAGCAGCAGCAATCCTCAATCTGATCCGAGCATATGCACAAATAAACACTCGAATCAGGACATATATTCTTAGACAGATAATATGGTTCAAAATTCAAATAACAATAACTCAAAGATGAATGGAATAACATCTTTAAGGATCCGTTAAACTATTTACACATAATAGTGCACGATACATAGATAATATCTAACAGTAAAGTAAAATATCAAAATAGTGTTAAGGCGTTACCATTGTCCCCCTTAACACATTTCATATAGCATTATAGACTATACAGCACTGTAAACTCCACCGTAAACTAGTGGGATATCAGAGAGTACTCCACAGGTATAATACAAAAAAAAAAAATCGTAGTGGTCGCGTATATGGGAATACAAGTATGACAAGGCACATGAGGAAATACCCAAGGTAGTGAAACTACCGTTTGCCTTATCCGGATTAGTGAGAACGCATCGCCGCAACGATCGCAACACCGCGAAACAACACTCCAAATTCAAGGGTGCGCACCAATCAATCACAAAAGTAAATGAGTAGTTTACGAAGAAGTGTGTTCGCTCAAGGTAGCTAACCCCATTTGGCCCGGCACGACTCCTGATTTTAGTCATTTCCAATTTAACACAAGTGTCAAGGCTATCCATTATCGTTCACTTTCTTCAGTTATCGCGTACGTCAATCCAACCACTTCATTCTGGATCACACTCCGCGTATAGTTATTAAAGTGGTTTTCAGTTTAGACAGTGAGTATGTCCCTAGCCAATTCCGGTTCCTTTAATAACCTTCGTAATTATTTTACCGATTGGTCGCTTAATATATTTCAAAACCAATTCAATTTTAATTTCAATAACAATTCGTATGTCGACATTTCATTAGTCATTCTAATCAAGTTCCAAAATTTACATTTCATAAATTCACAATTTCATTTCAAAACTTCTATAATTCAAGTTCAAAGTTTCAATTTTAAAACAATTCAAATATTCATTTAATTTCATGTATAAGTTCATTTCGAAATCAGTTAACGTTCAAATCGATTTAAACTCAATTATAGATTTCATTCGATTTTCATTAAGTTGATTTATCATTGAACAATTTCAATTAAATTTCCAATTCATTACATTACTTTCTTAAGTTCAACTTCATTATCAAAGCTTACAAATTAAATTAAAATTAAAATTTGTCAAATCCAATTTCTTAACTTTCAATTTCATTTGTTCGATAAACGAATTCTATTTCTTATTAAAGAAATTCAATTCATTCATTTATTACCTTCGCTACCAATTTCAAAACTCAATTAAAGAAATTAGTTTCCCTTATTCAAAATTCGATTTTTCTTAATAAGCAAATCCAATTCAAATTATCGATAATTTCAAATCTTAATTATTAATCATTTCAAACTTAATATTAAAAATTCCAAAACTTAATTATCAAAAATTTCAAAACTTAATTCTTAATAATTTCAAATTTCGTTATTAATAATTCCAAATTTAATTATTAATAAATTTCAAGACTTGATTATTAATAATTCCAATTTAATTATTACTAATTTCAAACTTAGTTATTAATAATTTCAAATTTAATTTCAATTAATTCTAGTTTAATTATTACATAATTAAATTTTAATCAATATTCTTTTTGTCAATTACGACGTTCATATTTGATTCAAATTTAAATATTCACATTTACATTCATTCGAATTTAAATTCCATTTCTATTCAAACCTTGTTATTAATCAAATAAAACTTTATTTTATTTTAAATTGAAACATTGACCAATCGGTTTTAAATTAATTATCTATCCTATGTCAAAGTTATTTGGGTATTTATCATTTCAACCCGATTCCATTTAAATTCAAAAACAAAACATACAAAGGGAACTTGCAGTGTGATAGCTGGGATGGTGTCAAAGTAAAATCCATTCACAACAATTTAATAATTTATTTAAATAATCCCGAAATAATCGTATTAGTTTACATTTGTTATTGATGTAAATTAATATAATTATTTCTAGAATCTACACTATCATTTCATGTAGATTAAAGATTATTACATTAAGGTTTTTCACTTGTCGTTCAATTTCTATTTCGAATTTACACTAAACAATTAATCCGATATACGTTAAATGGTACAAAGTGTATTTAACAAATTTCTATGTGTCAATTAACTAATCAATATTCATCATATAAATGGGTCAAGTTCATCTAATCAAATTAACATATAAAGTGGTCAAGTTTAACAAATCAAAGCTCGACGTATATAATCCGATATAAATTGGTTAACTATCCTATTCAAATTTAACATGCAAATTATTTATCACTTAACAATACAATTAACGTCCAATTCACATCAAATAGCAATCATTCATCAATACAAACTAGCATAAAATTATAGTCGTGAAAATTAGTTCACCTTTCGTGGATAAGGAAATTGACGGCGAAGCAAGAAAAGCACGAATAGAAGTCGGTACAACACGAACAACGAACACTGTAATATCGACAAAGAAAACGATATTAATACAATGAACGTTTGTATATAATTTATAAATTTATATAAATACGCTTACCGACGACGGAGAAGAGAACAAAAGCTGAAGATCGGTGCTGCTGCAAAAAGCTCAACCGGTTGCTTCTGCACACAACGAAAAAGCAAAGTCGGTTACTATTTTTGGCAACCAACACGTAACTCACGCATACACTTATTTTATTTTTCTCTACACTCTCACACACTTTTCTTTATTTTTTTTATTTTTTTATAACACACTAAGACTTCAAGATGCCACTTTTCCTTCATTCATCATGTACGCATCCATAAGTTTACACTCATTCCAAGCCTACTTCACAACATTACAACATGCACGCATGGGTTATGAACCCACTGTTTCCATACAAACCCAACATGCACGCAGATTGTACATGCACATGCTCACACTTATTCACCCAACACCATATGTGCGATGCACACGCATAACTCCCTGCCATCACCATAAAAAGACACTGCATCTATTCACACGTACACAGTTTCACTCAAAAAAACGCACGCGATCCTTTTTTTTTCTTTTTTTTTCCTTTTTTTATACAAGCCGAGCCTAATCAGTACAGCATCCCCCTCATCCACTTGCAACTTCACACAACATACACACGTTCAACCATAAACACACTTAACATATACTACTTCCCTTCCCCTTCAGTAAGCTGCAACACTTCATCCATATTTTTTTTTAAACAACTCGAGACCACTTCTCAAATGCATGCACGTACACCAATATCTTCACTACACATATACATACTCCAAAACATGCACGCGGGTGCGCACACGTGTACGCGTAGGAGTTCATGGTCGAAGGTGGTGTGTGGGTCAGGCGTGGGCTGAGTCGATGTGCCAGCGCGTGGAGGAGAGGTTCAGGGAGGTGCGATGGTGGATGGCGGCCGTTGGTTGGTGGAGGGACGTTGTGGTCTGTGTGTTGAAGAGATTGGGTTGACGAGGGGAGGTTCGCGTGGAGCAGTGAGGAGCGGTGACTGGAGTGTGAACTAGTGGTCCGGTGAGGTGCGGTTTCAGGAGGTGTGATGATGGGGTGAGTACGGGTGGCGGAGTTTCGGCCTTCATTCTTTTTTTTTTACAATTTGCAGAGGAAAAGTAAAAAAAAAAAAGAAGAAAAAGGTAGAGATGAAGAAAACAAGTGATGTTCGTACCTGGCAGCCAAGACTTGTATCTTGCTAATATTTTGAGCAGTGAAAATGGTATTGGATAAATATGTTTTTTTTTAAAAAAACTTGCTGCTTCATAGCTCACGTTTTCATTATCGAATACTGAAACGTTATACCCTTTCAATACCAACCTCCAGCTTCCAACTACCCCACTTAAATGCTTCAGCTGAGTTTTATTCAATTTCTTTTGAATACGGGCTAAGGAATTTGGACTGACATTTGTTTAAACGGTCCGTTCAAAACGATTTAATTAGCACGACAAATTATGTCGGACTCCGATTCGTGCAAATAAATATACCGTCCTGATCAGTGCGACGGTGCGCTTCCAACGGTACACAGATTATTGCGATATGATGGTTTTATAAAATTCGCATTTACTCCGCTAAAATTGCGTGTTTTGCAAAACAATTTAAACGGAGCAGGCGATGACAGTTTTTGACGAAATGAATTTCATAATCATGATCATAATAATTTTACAACATAACTGTGTAAAAATATTTAGATTTGAAAGATAAATTTTACGCAACTTTATCTGGACTGATATACAGTAAAACGCGAACGAAGTTTACTGTAATATTTTACGACGAAACTTTTTCTATGCTCATATCTAACTAGACATATCTCATAAAATAAAGTTTTGACGTAAATTGAGATCGTTTATAAATTTCAAAATTTTTGTATTAAAACGATGGATTTTAAAATTTAAATTCGGTCCGAAATTCAGGGTCGTTACAAGGCTAATGCACATGCTTATGGAATCAATGGCTTCATGTACTATTAAATGGGGATTATGACATGCTAATGATTACTTATTGGTCACACTACCTCATGGGCATTTTGGGCATTCCCCAAAAATATAAATTAGGGTTTTATACATGTATAAATGCCTATATTTTTCATGTAATCTCCTTATCTTGCTCTTCATTAGTTTTAGGCTCAAAATAAAAGAAATCTCCTCTTTTCTTTTCATGGCTACTTAGCCATTTTTACTTCATGTAAGTTTCATTTTTTTATGCAATATTAATTAGTGTTCTCTTTCTTTTACATGCTTCTTTTGTTTATTTACTTTCATATTAGTAGTGTAGATTTATTTTTCATGCAAGTAGAATAGTTTTTTTCTTTTCTTTACTTTGCTCTCATTTTCCTTTTCTTTTTCTTTCATGTTGCAAGCTATATTTGTTGTTTTGATAACAAATATGAGAGGCTAATCCCTTTAATTTAAGGGTAACGAAGCCTCTAATCATGTAGCTTCAACATTTTGATAATTATAGCTCTCTTTTTGTGCTTAATGACAATGCTCGAAGTGGTTTAATTTGTTGTTCTTGCTTTGAATTTGACAGCCTATATTGTTGACACCAAATAGGCTATGCTTAAACAATCACTAATACAAATGCCTCTTCATCAAAATATTATTATGATATAAGAAAGTGATTTGAAATTCAAATTTAATGGTCTAAATTTCTAATTAATAGTCAATATGCCATACTTAAAATAGATTTCATTTGCAACTTTGTTGCCATTTTCATGAGACTTAGTAAGTGGTTTAAAGGTTGTGTTATAGTTTGATAGCTTATGTTGAGCTAATTAATAGCACAAATGAGTCATACTTATGATAAACACATCGTTTATACTCATTTATGACAAAAAAAGAGATCGTAATTTCATTAATTGTTGAATTATATGATCTAGAGAGTGAATTTATCTCTAAATTGTCATTTAACTCTCATATTTTTATCTATTTTTCTTTTGCTAGTTTTTGTTAGCTTCTTACATTTCTAGCTATTCAATCTCGACTTCGGTATAATTTGATTAAATAGAATTTTAAAATCATCAATTCCCTGCGGATCGACCTGTATTCGCCACGTGCTACATTCGTACACCATGCGCTTGCGGTTATTTTTAAATTTAAAATTTTCAGCGGTTTTCTAATTCCATAGAATTTCCGTCGATTAACAGTTGGCATCTCGCGTGATGAAGGAGTTATGGTGCGAGGCCGATAGGAGGGTGGGTCGAAGTCAGGTGGGTAAGGCGGAGATTTGGCATTTCGATAGCGAGCTGGAGACTGGTCGAGTTAAAGGTTGTGGCGGTTGGAAACTTTGTTCGGCTTCTTGGTGGGGAGTGGCTCGAGAAGTCTCGAGTAGGATGGGAAGCTAGTTTGATGGATCGAGGAGGCAAGAACGAGGTGCAACAAACGGAGGGGCCATTGTATCTTTTTTGAAGGGCTATGATGAAATGGTAGATGGAAAGGTGGAGGAAACGTATAGTGTTTGGGTCAAAAGAAAAAGAAAAGAAATAATATGCAACTTTATATATTAAAACATGATATTTTATCACTATTGTTAAACCAAAGTTGTATTGAAAAATGTAGGAATAGTAAAAACCAACCCGAGAATTAAATGAGAATTAAAAGCTGATGTCTATTCGTATTACATGGTGGAAAATGAACTGACAAAGTAACCAAAAGAACTTAAATGACTACCGATACGATTATCCGTTTCGTGGTTTTTGCCACATACTGGACTTCAAAACACATGATTGAATATACCTAGAGATCAGTACGACGAGATGATCAAAACGGTATAATAATATTAGTGGTACGATCATCCAATTAAAAATCAATAATTGGTATCGAAAATGTTACTAATTTGCCAGAAATAAGATAAACGGAGCAACAATAGTTCAAATTTGGTAAAACGAAAGATGATGTGTCACTCAAAAGGTGATTTACAAATTTATTTTATAAAATATTCAGGTTTCGAAGATATTTTATTATCATTAGTATTTAACTGATTTGAATTTAAATAAAATTACACAAGAAAATAAAGTTCCACATTTCAGATGAAAATTTACCATTTGCTATGTTTAAAGATACGTATTCCAAATATCAAATTTTCAATTCAAAATTTTATTATTTAAAATTTCACAAAAATTCAATTAATAAAATTAATAAAACGACTAAAATTTACGGGTCGTTACACTCTCCCCCACTCAAAACTTTTCATCCCCGAGATGGAAGGAGGTAGGAGAATAGAAACAAGCAGAAAGAAAAATAGATTGAAAAAAAAAAAAAGAACTAATTTAAAACCATATAAATTTCACTTTAAATTAATTAATATTCAATAAATGATTTTAAATTCAAGGTATTTTGTTAAGTTGATTTTTATTTCAATTCCGTTATTGTTTGTTACAAAACTTATTTCAAACCAAAATTTATTTAATTTATCCCATTTACTATTTAATCAGCTTATTATTCTATTTACCCCTATTAACATTTTTATGATTAAAATTTAAGTGTATAACATTTATTATAATCCTCAAATTTTATTTACAAAATCATTTAACATCATTTTAAATTGTAAATTAATCAACTACATATTCAACTTCTGATTGATTTAGGTGAACTATATTGGAATGTAATTGAGTATTATACACGTAAAAAATTTCTAATTCAATTATTAAGTTTACGTATTTATTCAAAATTTAGCTTTATTTTATAATTGAAATCATCCTTTAACAAAATTTAAGAATTTAAATTTCCGATTCACTTGAAACTATTTAAAGATAAATATATATACACACACAATATATATCAAATCAAATTTAAATTCATATATCAATATATATCATAAATCAAGTCATACTTTAGAAATTCAAATCAATTTAATTCTCAAAAACAAAAGTATAGCAAGGCTACAGATTGGTCTCTCCACTTCGAAACTCGAAAATGAATGTCGATGATGCGACCGTCATCACCTAAATTATTTTTTAGTGACAAAAGGGAAGAGTACTGATTTAAACTTTTAAAATTCTTTAGAATGATTTATTTTCGAAATTACATTAAATAATATACATTTTTAAACTTTAAAACCAAAGTTTGAAATCACCGAAAATTAAATTCTCAAATTTTCAATTTAAATTCATTTCAAATTCTAAATAAATTTATAAACCATATTTATTTATTTTTACATTTATTTATAATATGACAATAGTCAATGATTTACAAAGCAATAAATGAAAATCATATATTATCATTTCAAACAACCAATTCGTTTAACAATTTAATTTCAGAAAAATTTATACTTATATATATATATAACATAATCATACAAAATTATTAAATTTTGAAAAAAATTGTGCCAGCTTGCTCTGTTCAAGTGTTTTAGAATTTCTATCGATAGCGTTGATCAGACGAATCGATCGAAACCCAAATCAACATTAACAACTCAAATAAAACAACGTAAAATATTTTATATTAATTTCAAATACACTCCCTCACTCGATGGCTCAAAATGGATTTCAAAACAAAGATAAGGATTTAAACTAGAGAAACCCTAATCAAAAGAATTTAGCTAGAAGATAGGCTCGAAAGGGAGATAAAATGATTAAATTTCAAAATAGGAAGGTGGATATACTTATATTAATCGTGGGAGACCTTGACCGGGTCAACCATGACTTAAAAAA
The DNA here is from genome assembly GCA_030765085.1 of Allium cepa. NCBI lineage: Eukaryota > Viridiplantae > Streptophyta > Magnoliopsida > Asparagales > Amaryllidaceae > Allium > Allium cepa. The sequence goes on along the minus strand of CM060938.1, from coordinate 30,583,519 downwards.
ATTAGATCGATGCAGAATTCTGAGGCAGATCGGCATCTGATCACAAGAGATAGAATTCGGGCATTATGAGGATATAGAAATATCCAATGAAGCGATGTTGTTGTAAAGGAGTTTTACCCCTTTACAAATCATATAGTGGAGCTATGGGATACTCCAGAATAAAAAAGAACACAAATAGGGAGAGGGAAGAATAGATTATGGAACCGATGGAAACGTTCCGAAATTCAAAGGAAACCAATTCAAAGAGGGAGGAATTCAAGCTCGAAGGAAAGTGATTTTGTAATTAATTTGCCTACAACCAGAGCTCTGATGCCACATGTAACATTCTGGTATTTTCAACCATTCGCATCCGCACATGTCGAACTTGAGTTGCTCAAAATATAAGATTGTTAATTTATATTTGGCAAAAATCAGCATACACAGTAAATAATGATCACAGAATCGCAGATACGGAGTAATATAACAATAATGCAGTGGAAACAAAAGAATAGTAGTTCATGAAGCTACTATATATATAACGGAGTTAAATAAGATACAATAGAGGCCTAGAATACAAGGATATCTCAATACAATAGTCAAATACAAAATCTGAATACATCACTGGAATCAAGTGAATAACTGAAAGCAAAATCGATAGATGGATCTCCAAGCGAAGCTCCAGCTCCAAAGGTGAGTCTCGAATGCTGGTACACTCAGTCTGACCCGAGCGTAAAGCAAAGCATAACATACTCCAGTCAGGATTAACATTCTTATATCAATAAATCTAACTCAATTGAAAAAACACTGAAATACAAGTAACTCAAAGGATGTTTGGGATAACCATCCTCTGAGGATCCGTAAACTATCTACTATCTAGTAATATACGCTATTATAATAATGTCTATAGTAAAGTAAACTATTAAAATGGAGTCAAAGCTTTACATTTTCCACCATAACACATTTTATATATTCCCATAGTCTATACAGTACCGTAATCTCCACCGTACTGGGCGTCGTCAAAAAGCACTCCATAGGTATGGTACAAAACAGACTCGTAGTGGTCTCTATAAGGTAAGTGACATGACACAACTAGGAAATGCCATGGTAGATATACCAATTACACTTCCGAGCTGGTGGTAACGCATAGCTGCCACTACTGCCCACCTCGGAACACACTCCCAAATCAGAAAAATCAAGTGTGGCCATCAAATCAATCACAAAGTCAGAATATAGTATCGAAGGAATGTGTCCGATCGAAGGAGCTACCTTACTTGGCCCTTCGATTGCTCATGTTTTAGCTACCTTATGCCAACTCATGGGAGTTGGGTCCACGTGTATACCTCATATAGGATCGTCGCCACCACCCTACTTCATTCTGGAATCTCCACCGCGTACATGATTATTAAAGTGGTTTCCGGTATTGGCAGAGAGTATGACAATATCCGATCCCCGTCTCTTTAACAACCAATCATAGTACTTCAAAGTTATAATACTTCAAAACCAAAACACTTTGGAAATCATAACACTTTGGAAATCATAAAACTTAGAAAATCATAATTTAGAAATTGTAATACTTTGAAATCATAATACTTCCCACTTAACCGGTTTAGATATTAAAATAGTATATATAATAAAATAGTTATAAAGTAAAATAGCTTATATAAAATAGTTATAAGTTAAAATTGTTTATATTAAAATAGTTAGTATATGAAAATAATTTATATTAAAAATAGTTTATATGAAAATAATTTATAAAGTAAAATATATAAATAGTTTTAAATATAATTTAAAAATACTTTATATAATAAAATAGCTTCCTCAAATTTCACAAATCAATTCCAAATTAACCCGCATTCCAAAATTCAAATTTAATCAAATCTCAAATCATCAATTTCAATTCAATTCAGTTTCTCAATAAACCATTCCGAATTATATCGATTTAAAAAAACAAATCTGAACCACAAAATAAACCATTTCAATTTCAATATGTTTCAAAGTTATAAATATTCAACATTTTCAAAACTAAATTTGATAATTTCATATACATATTAAATTCAATTTACTATTATTTAGTTTTCAAATATTTACTTAATAAATCCAATATCATTTAAATTAAACTTCAAATTACAAATAAACTAAATATTTTCTTCAATTTATTTAACCTTGAAATAATCATTTAAATCACCTTAACCAAAATTAAGTTATAAAATCATATCTTAAATCTCAAATTCAATCAATTTACAAATCGATTTAATTAGACAAAATTATTAATTAAATAAAATTAAAAATAAATTCAAATTAATCTTTTCAACCTTAACTTATAAAATCATTATAAAAAATCTATTTTATAATTTACATAAATACTTAACCATATTATATTTTAATCAAATCAAACTTTATTATTAACTTAATCTGTATTAAAACAAATTCATACATTGCTTAAAATCAAGAATTTAACTATATATAAAATAACATTTATTTAATATCAAAAATCAATATTTATAAAAAACCACATATATCTCTTTAAAACTTAGAATTCATTTCAAAATACATATATATAGACCAATGGTGTCTGTATATAATTTTCTATCCTAGGGTCAAGTGATACGGACATTTATCATTTCAATCCGCAATTTATATATATATATATATTATACATATATGTATCATTTTAAACCGCAATTCCAAATTCAATTCAATGAAAATTGCTAGGGTTTATCATTTCAACCCATAACGATTTTCTCCTATTCTACTGATCGTTCGGGTATGTATCATTTCAACCCATAGGGAATTCTACACTAATAGGGAACTTGTAGAGTGATAACGTATATGATAATAATATAACATGCATATATAATCAATATAATTAACAGATAATGGTGTCATATGTCACAGCTGAACATATACATATATAACAATGTAAATAACTAATAGCAGCATATTTCAATTGTCGTTTCAATTGAAATCAAATTTAATAAATACAAGAATGTTAACTGTGAGTGATTGCTCACCTTTCGAGGCTAGAGATGAAAGAGAGTGAGATGAGTTACGGATCCAAGCACGAATTTCCAAAGCAAAGCTAGATTGGCATGAATTTGACGAGTGAAGCTGACAACAGGGATCGATGAGACAAATCAAAATCAGTTTTGCTATAAACTGTAAAATATATACATTATTTTTATATTATTTATATATTCAATGTTTTTAATTTAAGACAAAGATAATATAAAAATTTCAAAAATCATTTTTTTAAACTCAAGCATTAAGAATCAGATATATTTTATACCAAAACCATTACTGAAAACAAAAATCTTAAACGCATATACAACAACAATGAAATCTATATATACATAAAATATAGAAGCAACAACCTATCACTTCATATATTTATAACAACAACTATATATACTACTATAATTTCACATATATACATTTTATTATTAAAATTGTTTCCTACCACATAGCTTCAGTCCAAACATACACATGCTAACTTAATATATAAGTTGCAAGCAATGACTCTCTATATATAAACTATCATATTATTAAAACTAGCCCATATACAAAGCACATCTTTTAAACATCTTATATTATACCATTGAACAAATTGTGTTAACAATGTACAACATATATAGTAATATACATAAACATATATACTTACACAGAATTGTGTAAAGTAGTATATATAAATCTTATATTTTACAACACCTTAAACATATTACAATTATACTATCTTTTAAACTTACTTTATATATATAAACATAGGTTAGTCAAAGCTTATATAACGTATAAAATTAAAGATGTATTCAACATACGTTCGATACATATAAATTAGTATATAATAACACGTATATAACATGACCTCATTATAGATTTAATATATACAACTTTACATTAAAAAAATCGAGAAGTAGGTGCAGATTAAAGTATATACATAAACTATATATACACACACACATATATATTTGGCAAGATGGAACAAAATGAAAACAGGCTTGAATTATTATTATATATATAGTGCTGTATGTACCCATATTATATAATACGAAACAGCAAAATTTATATACTCAACAACACGAAAAATTTATACACAACCCGAAGATACCCTACTTGAATAACTTAACCTATCATAATAAAATATTATCATAACATCTCCAAATATATAAACTAACAGAAGAATATATATATATATATATATATATATATACATACATATAAATATATAAATCGAAAGTTATGAACTCCCACTGTATATAAACAACAACAGTTTCATATGACTTGAACAAGTCTGAAGCCGATATACTTATATATATATATATATATATATATATATATATATATATATGAAACAACTTATATAATATAATATAGCTTTAATATATTAATGTTTACATACACATATCATATATACCTTGCATGGATTAGAAAATGAAGAGGGTGGGTGGTTGAAGCTAGGTGGAGGAGCATCGACTATCACGGCGCAGTAGTGATCGATTCTTAGAGGAAGAGGTGGCTTTGGTCGACATCTCGCGTGATGAAGGAGTTATGGTGTGAGGCCGATAGGAGGGTGGGCCAAAGTCAGGTGGATAAGGCGAAGGTTTGGCATTTCGATGGTGAGTTGGAGATTGGTCGAGGTGAAGTATGTGGCGGTGGGAAGCTTTGTTCGGTTGCTCGGTAGGGAGTGGCTCGAGTAAGTCTCGGGTAGGATGGGAAGTTATGTCGATGGATCGAGCAGGCAAGATGGAGATGCATCAAATGGAGGGGCTGTTGTATCTTGTTTGAAGGGCTGTGATGAAATGGTAGATGGAAAGGTGGAGGAAACGTATAGTGTTTGAGTCAAAAGAAAAAGAAACGAAACGATATACAACTTTATATATTAAAACATAATATTTTATCATGATAGTTAAACCAAATTTATAATGAAAAATGTAGGAATAGTAAAAGCCAACCCAAGAATTCAATGAAAATTAAAAGCTGATGTCTATTTTGTATTACACAGTGGAAAACGAACAGATAAAGGAATGAAAATGACTCAAACGGCTACCGATATGATTAGCCATTTCGTGGTTTCTTCCATGTTCCGGACTTTAAAACACAGGATTGAATATACCATAGGGATCAGCACGAAGAGATGATCGAAATGGTATACAGATATTAGTGGTACAATCATCCAATCAAAAATCGATAATCGGTACCGAAAATGCGGCTAATTTGCCAGAATAGGATAAACGGAGCAACAACAGTTCAAATTGATGACGTCTCATTCAAAAGGTGATTTAGAAATTTATTGTATAAAAATATTCAGGTTTGGAAGTTATTTTATTATCATCAATATTTAACTGATTTGAATTTAAATAAAATTACACAAGAAAATAAACTTCTACATTTCAGATGGAAATTTAACATTTTCTATGTTTAAATATACATATTCCAAATATTAAATTTTCAATTCAAAATTTGATTATTTAAAATTTCATAAAAATTCAATTAATAAAATTAATAAAACCACTAAAATTTACGTGTCGTTACATACTCAAAACAATATAGTTATTTACCACCGGAGCTCCCTGATTTCCTTCTACAACATTTCCTCCAACTACTCTAGCAGCAACTCCTACTTGCATCATGTTGATAAAGAACTGATACATGGCTCCCATGTCTACTTGCGGGACTCCAGCACCTACATTTATAGCTTGTGCCTGACCTTGGTTCCTCCTCGTATTTGGTCTGGAATTTCAATTAGTTATGGTGCTTCCCCAACAATGTTCACTCTTCCACTTCTAGCATCCATATTTACATTTGAACCTTTGTAAGATACAAAAGAATAGCCTAAGAAAGATAGGAGAATAGAGATATATCGTATACTTATATATAGCAAATACAAGTACGTTACTATAGTGTTAAGCCATAGCACGTTCTTTTCTCTAATTCCTTAGGATAATGTTTTCAAAAATCATTTTAAGTTTAAAGTTTTTCATAAACCTATCCTCTGATACCAAGATGTAACATCCCCCATCTTGAGGCCCTGAGCTAAGCGTTACAAATGCTGCAATCATCTATAGTATTAACTTTCGGCAAAAAAGTACGGTAATGTTAATGGTATCCATAATATCAGAAGCACATGAATATGAAAATATCACAGATTTCAAAAACAAATTTCTGATTACATTTCACAAAATCATGTTTCATATCCAATTACATAATCTCAAACGTTTCCTAGGTATTGATCAAATATAATTATAACCACCCTAATTTTATTGACATTTTTCAGAAGATTTAATTAGAATAAATTAAATAGAATAATGTAGATATGGAGATTGAGGTTGATTAATAAATTAAGTGGTTGGCTTATATAAACTAATGAACTTATAAATGGTTAAGTATTAAGCAATTGAATACAAGGGCATTAGGGTAAATTGCCACCCACATTCCCCTTATACCATTTTCATTAGGCCATACACGTTCATTTTATCTCAAACAAATATTATAATCGTAAGAAAGAAGGCCGACCATTAGGAAGGAAGAAGAGAAGAGAAAATCAACTAAAAGCTTAGGATCAAGCTAGAAGAAATCAATCTCAATCAAACTTCAATTTCCTTATCAATTATAGGTGAACAATAATTTCTACATCTCTATTTTGGTTTCATAGTCATATGGTTTCGAATTTAAGGGTAACTTTGTTTTATGATGTATTGAATGATGATATGCTTGATTTATGATTTATAAATGTTTAAACATGGTTGTTTAAAGGAGACATATACGGTTTTAGCGTAAAACCGAGGTTAAACGATTTCGAAATGCCATGGGAAAATTATATGTTAAGGAAAAGATAATTTTATAGTTGGGTTTAATTTTTATAATTTTCCAAGCCATGTAGAATTAGTTATGAATTTTCAAAGGAAAATATGGATATTTGGCTGTATAAATTTTGTTTTGGAAAATATATTAAGAATTTGGGTCTGAAATTTTAATATGTTAGATAACATGATTAAAGTGAATTTTAGGGATTTTTACTAAGTGATTTAGTATGGAAATTGAATTATTTCGAAAGGACTTAAATGATTTAATTGTTTTCATAAGGGGAAGGGATTAATCGTTAAAAGTTAACTTTGTTTTAGACCAGAAAAAATGCAGCAAATATTATCCAAATTATTTAAAATTTTGTGAATGCCAGTAAAATGTTTACAAGTAGGCAAGTTTTGGATTATGTAATGAACATCAAATGTTTTGATTTAAATGTTGAAATATGTTTTTGAATTGTTAAAGTTTTTCCATATTTCTATGATCTGTGTATCAATGTATCTAGCACCACCATATTTGGTCGTCGAAAATTAATGACTATGGATGACTACAACATCCGTAGCCGTCGGCCTCCAAGTAGAGGGATGTTAAAAGTTGGTATCAGAGCATAGGTTGGTGAAACTTTAAAAGAAAAGTTAAACCTCATTGCCTTTTTTGGAAACATAATCCAATGAATTTAAAAATATGATCGGGGTTTGGGTTAACGCTATAGTAACGTACTTGTATTTTATATGTAGGTACGTATCTAAGTACGTATTCCCCTCTCTCTTAGACCGTTCTTCTGTATCTTACTAAGGCTCGTATGTAGACATACGAGAAAGAGGATATGGAGGTAGGAAAAGAAAGAGGAAATCTAGGTGGAGGAAGCACCACTACCAATGGAAATGCTCGACCTAATACTCGAAGAAATCAAGGCCGACAAGCTAATGCTAACCAAAATGCTGAGGCCAATGTTGGTGCTGGAAATCCGCCAGTAGATGTGGGGATGGTGTATTAGTTGGTGGCAAAACTTTTGCAAGCAGGAGCTACTGGTAATGTTGGAGGAGCTAATCCTGTAGTTGTAGCTAGTTATAACTATGCCAAGCTAACTAGACACTACACCACTATTGGTGGGAAGCCGTTTGTTGGAACAAAAGATGTTGTTGAAGTAGAGAATTGGCTATTGAACTGTGAGAGGATCTTTACAGATTTAGGCTTGATGGTGGAGTGAAGAGAAGACTAGCCTCTAGACAGTTGCAGGGCTTAGCGCATTGGTGGAAGAGTGTGACGGCTAAAGCGCCAGAGGAAGAGTTAACTTGGGCTGATTTTAGAAGAAGGTTTGAGCAGAGGTTCTTGTTTAAGGTTGCCAAGTCGGCGTAGATGAGGAAATTCATGGATCTTGTCCAAGGAGATATGTTTGTGATCGAGTATGTTACTAAGTCTGAAGAGTTATCTCGATATGGTTATGCTTTGGTTGACACTGATGTTAGAAGAAATGAGAGATTCATTAGAGGATTGAGTCCAGATTTAGGCAGAATAACTATGACCAACCAATATCAGAGATCCTTCTAATGTGGAGGTGGAAATAGCCATTCGTCATGAGGAGATGCTTATTATTTCAGCTAGAGAGAAGCCATTTGAATTCCATGGTCCTCAAGGGAAGAAGAGGAAGTTCTTCAAGAAGAAGGGCACTTAGAAAAGAGGAGCAGCTAAGAAAGGGAAAGCAGATATTGTTTGCCACAAGCGTGATAAGAAGGGGCACTATGCTAATGAGTGCAGTTCGGGTGATGGAAGGCTAGTTGTAGGGAAGCAGAATGTGAAATGCTTTAATTGCAACCAGATGGGGTATTACAAGAACAATGTCCTAAAAATGCTTGGGAAGGAAAATGAAAGGTTTTTGCTTTGGAACCATCATCCTCTAGACCTGCTACTGCTGAGAAAGGAAAGTATGTGGTGGAAGGTACGCTTTTGATTCATAGCATACTAGTTAGAGTATTGTTTGATACCGGAGCATCACATTCATTTATATCTCAGTATTTGGTTGATAGGTTATGTATAAAACCCACATACCTTGTTACTTCCTTAAGGGTTGTGAATCCAATAAAAGGGTATGCAACTCTTGGGATGAGATGTGACTAGTTAGAACTTGATATGCTAGGTCATAAGTTAACATGTTGTTTGTATGTTATTGATTTCATAAATTTTGGGATCATTTTGGTTATGGATTGATTGGGTAAGTATGAGGCTAGGATATTTTTCCAAGTTCGAGAAATACAATTAAGGAATCCAGATAGTCATAACCAAATCATTTTCTCAGTGGAGAATTCCAGTAAGAGTATCTGTACTTTGTTGGGTACGATGGAGATTGGAGAAGACCTTAGTTAGTTTCATGTGCCTAGAGAATTTGCAGATATTTTTGAGCCAGTTACTGGATTACCCCTAAAACGAGCTATGGAGTTTCGAATAGATCTTATACCAGGAGTTGAACCTGTTAGTAGGCCACCTTGCAGAATGACACCGACAGAGATGATGGAATTGAAGTGCAGCTAATGGATCATGAGGAAAGGAATTTTATCAAACCAAACGGTTCGCCTTGGTGAGCAGCTGCGGTGTTTGTGAAGAAACCCTATTGGTCATTAAGGATGTGCATCGACTATCGTAAGTTAAATGAAAGGAAGATCAAGAATTGGTACCCTCTACGGAGGATAGATGATCTGTTTGGTTAGTTGAGTGGATCCATAGTATTTTTGTAGTTGGATTTGGCGACGGGGTTGCACCAGTTGAGAGTGGCAGAGGATAGAATTTGTTTGACGATATTTCAGACTAGGCATGGTTCGCATGAGTGGTTGGTGATGTCATTTGGATTGACAAATGCACCTACTTTCTTCGTTGATTTGTTGAATTAGGTTTTTCGAGAGCACTTGGATAGGTTCGTGTTGGTATTCATAGATAACATCTTAGTATACTCAAAAGACGAAAGAGAGCATGAGATTCATCTTAGAGTGGTGTTCGAGACGCTAAGGCAGAATCATCTAAAGATGAAATTTTCCAAGTGCAATTTTTGGAAGAAAGAGGTTAATTTTCTTGGTCATTGTGGTTTCAAATGGAGGATTGTCAGTTGATCAAGTTAAGATTGAGGCAGTCAATAACTAGAAAAGACTAGAGACGATAACAGAGATCAGGTGTTTTCTTGGACTTGTTGACTATTATCAGAGATTCATTAAGGATTTCTCACGGATAGCAGCGCCTTTGACAAACTTTACCAGGAAGGATGTGAAGTTTGTTCGGCCTGACAAATATGAGTAAGGGTTCCTTATGTTAAAGCATTTGTCAACCAATGTGCCAGTGTTAGTAGTTCCAAATGGTAACTCAGGTATGGTAGTATAAACCGATGCATGTAGTACTGGATTGGGAGCAGTATTCATGCAGAAGAGCAAGGTTATTGCATATGCATCGAGGTAGCTTAGACCGCACGAAGTTAGATATCCTACTCATGACTTAGATTTAGCTGCAGTGATACTTGCCTTGAAGATTTGGAATCTTTTGAAAGAGAGATTTGAGTTGTATACGATCATAAGTCATTGAAGTATTTATTCACTCAGAAGGAGTTGAATATGAGGCAGCAGAGATGGATGGAGTTTTTGGCTGCTTATGATTTTGGTATAGAGTATACTCCTAGAAAGGGAAAATAAGGTGGCAGATGCTCTCGGTAGAAAACATCCGAATGTGGTGCTAGTAATGTTGGCAGAATGGAGGGATCTAGGAGCTTTAGCTAGTTGTGGTGTGCAGTTGAGATCTACTGTTAGTTCTAGTCAGAGTACCACCATGTTATCTTGTTTAGAAGTTTGACCAGTGATGGCCGAGAGGATGCTTCTAAGCAAAGAGAAGATTCGGTTTTAGACAAGAGGATTAGAAGGCTAGAGGACGGATTAGAAATTGATGACCTAAAGGATTTTAGTCTTGACCAAAAAGGATTGTTGGGAAAGAAGGGAAAATTATGCATTCTGAATGTAGAGAACTTGAGAAGAGAAGTTCAAGAGGAATGTTATCGATCGAAGTTTACGATTCATCTTGGAGGAACTAAGATGTATCAAGACATGAAGAGGAGGTTCTGTTGGGAAGGCATGAAGATGGATGTTGGCTTGTGGGTTAGGCAGTGTGTTAACGTCAACAAGTAAAGGCCGAACATCGAAAACTAAGTGGGTCACTCCAGCCTTTAGATATTCCAATTTGGAAATGGGATTCGATATCGATGAATTTTATAGACGGGTTTCCAAGGTCAAGCAGAGGAAATGAAAGAATATGAGTTATTGTGGACAGTCTAACCAAGAGTGCCCATTTCATTCCGGTAAAGTAAACTAGATGACACCTGTTTTGGCTAAGTTGTTCATGAAGAACATAGTCAGACTTCATAGGATTCCTAATAGCATAGTCAGCGACAGAGATGCATTATTCACTAGCGAATTTTGGAGGAGTCTACAAGGGGTATTAGGTACTGAGCTCAATATGAGTGCAACATATCACCCATAGATGGATGGGCAGATAGAGAGAGTCAATATACTCGAAGATTTATTGAGAGCTTGTGCACTGGACTTTGTTGGATCTTAAGACGATCACCTACATCTGATTGAGTTTTCCTATAATAATAGTTATCAAACTAGTATAGGAATGGCGCCTTTTGAAGCTTTGTATGGAAGGCCATGCAAATCGCCAGCATGTTGGTTGGAGACTAAAGACAGATTAGTCTTAGGTCTGGATTTTGTTAGAGAGGCATCATAAAAGATTGAGTTAATCCAAGAAAGGATGAAAGAAGCTCAATATAGTAAGAAGAGTTACACAAATAAAAGGTGTAAACACCTAGAGTTCTTAGTAGGAGACAGAGTTTTCATTAAAGTATCACCGATGAAGGGTGAAATATGGTTTGGAAGTCTAGAATGTTGGCCCCATGATATGTTGGTCCATTCCAGATTTTAGAAAGGATTGGAAAGCTCGCATACAGAGTAGATTTGCCGAGCAGTTTGGCAGGTATACATAATTATTCCATGTGTCTCGTATTCGCAAGTATGTGCATGATCCAGAGGCCACTATTCCTCAAACAAAGTTGGAGGATTTGGTAGTAGAGCCTGATTTGACTTTTGTTAGACAAACGGTTCGGGTTGTAGCGAGAGATGAGAAAAGATTGAGGACTAAGACACTCAATTGGTGAAAGTTCGGTGGAGCAGCAACGAGAAAGACTGTACTTGGGAGCAAAGGACATGATTCCAAAGGCTTATCCTAATCTGCTTTGATGTATGTCTATATTAGATTTATATAAATTGTTGCTAGTTAGGTAGGCTAGTATGGTTGTTAGGAGATGTTATAGATGATTGTTATGTTTGCTAGTTAGTCCTTACTGAATTTCGATGATGAAATTGTTTAAGGAGGGAAGCTTGTAGTACCCCTAATTTTATTGACATTATTCAAGGATTTAATTAGAATAAATAAAATAGAATAACGTAGATAAGGAGATTGAGGTTGATTAATAAATTAAGTGGTCGTGCTTATTTAAACTAATGAACTTATAAACGGTTAAGTACTAAGAAATTGAACATAAGGGCATTAGGGTAAATTACCACCCACATTCCCACTTATACCATTTTCATTAGGCCATACACGTTCATTTTATCTCAAAAAAAAAATTATAATCGTAAGGAAGAAGGCCGACCATTAGGAAGGAAGAAGAGAAGAGAAAATCAACTAAAAGCTTAGGATTCGAGTTAGAAGGAATCATTCTCAATCAAACTTCAATTTCCTTACCCAATCTAAGGTGAATAATAATTTATACAACTCTATTTTGGTTGTATAATCATGTGGTTTCAGATTTAAGGGTAAATATGTTTTGTGATGTATTGTATGATGATATGCTTGATTTATGAGTTAAATATGTTTAAACATGGTTGTTTAAAGGAAATATATACGCTTTTAGGTTAAAACTCGAGGTTAAACGAATTTGAAATACCATGGGATAATTATATGTTAAGGAAAACACAATTTTGGAGTTGGGTTTCAATTTTTATAATTTTTCAAGCCATGGAGAATTAGTTATGAATTTTCAAAGGAAAATATGGATATTTGGCTTTATAAATTTATTTTGGAAAATATACTAAGAATTTGGGTTTGAAATTTTAAAATGTTAGATAACATGATTGAAGTGTATTTCTAGAATTTTTGGGATTTTCACTAAGTGGTTTAATACGAAAATTAAATTATTTCAAAAGGACTTAAATGATTTAATTGTTTTCATATTAGGAAAGGCTTAATTTTTAAAAGTTAACTTGATTTTAGATCAGAAAAAATGCGGCAAATATTATCCAAATTATTTAAATTTTGTGGAAGCCAATCAAACGTTTACAAGTAGGCAAGTATTTTACAAAAAGTTTACTTATTTTGGGAATAATCAACTTTACCTAGAAAAAGGTGGTTCCCCCTCTATGGCAAACCTTTCGACCCAAACCCTCGATTAAGACCTTTCGACTTTATTGACAAAAAAGGTTGAAAGCCATGCAGATGATATCATTCAGGTGGTATGTTGTGAATTGGACCAAGTCAAAAGGTAAGGTGCCGAAGGATTGCTTTCGAAGGGTTGCTTTCGAAGGAGATGGTCTCTTAGTTTATTTTTGATTTGAAAAGAAAAATCACTTGCCTGTTTTCTATAGACCTTTCGATAAGGTCGAAAGGTTCGGTTTCTAAAAACCTTTGACAAGGTCGAAAGGTTTGGTTTCAAAAGATTGTTTTTAAAAGACCTTTTGACAAGGTCGAAAGGTTTGGTTTTGAAAGGATTTAAGAGACCTTTCGACAAGGTCGAAAAGCTGAGTTTCGAAAGGTTGTTTCAAAAAGATTTTAGAAGAGAGTTGCCACCTTTATTTTTGTTTAAACCTTCCGAATGGGTCGAAAGTAGAAGATTTCGACATTGTCGAAACGTTCAACTGTTTTAATAAATACAAGCCGCTTCCCAAACCTTACGAAGGGGTCGGAAGTAGAAGCTTTCGAAGTTGTTGAAAGCTTCAATTGTCTTCCCCAATATTTTATAAAGTAAAGAGTGGTTTTGAAAGATATACTTTCACCTATTACCCAAAGTAATATTTTTAAGTATGCACCCAATGGTTTCGAAAGGTTTGCTTTCCAATAGTTTCGAAAGGTTTGCTTTCCAATGGTTTTGAAAGCTCTACTTCCCAATGCTTTCGAAAGGTTTACTTATCCATGGTTTCGAAAGGTTCTAATCTTATATATATATAATGGTTTATCAAGGTCGAAAGATTTCGAAGGAAGTGTTTAAAGTATTAAAAGGGCTGGAGCCTATGGTTTTGGAAGCAGATGACTAAACCTTTTGAAGAGGTTGAAAGTGTAACCTTTCGACGTTGCCGAAAGGTTTGAAAACCCATACTCTAATTTTTAAAGGAAAAACCCATGGCTTATATAAAGGAGTTTGTTATGGCTTTAAGTACGAAATTTCAAACAAGTGTTGCCTTGATAAAAATATAAGTTAAAGGTGTTAACTATGTTTTATGAAATATATTTCAAGGACCTTATCCACACAGGAGTGGTATTGTTAAATTGTTGTTTTGATTCTTGAAATATGAATATATTCACATGATAACCCATAAATGTATTTTGGGGAGAAAGGGATAAAAGAACTATCTAGGTTAACTCAATAGTGAATGTAAATTGCTTAAAATCCTGAATGAGTAGAATTGCATCCAAGGAGTCAGGGTAACCAAAAGGTTCATAGTAAACTCATGAAAACTATGATAAAGTAGTTATTGGTGTGAGCCAAAAGGTTCATAGTAAGCCCAGAAAACTATGATTCTATAGTTATTGGACGAAACCAACACGTTACTTAACCCATGAAAACTGTGTATTAAGGACAGTTGGCAGGGGCTAGTTGGTTTGTAATGAACCCATGAAAACTATATCCGGATTAAGAATTGACATTAGTCAATAGGTTCCTAGTAAACCCATGAAAACTAGGATAAGAAAGTGGCTAATGGAAGTATCAGTAGGTTTCAAGTAAACCCATGAAAACTGAGATAAGAAAGTGGCTAATGGAAATATCAAGAGGTTCCTAGTCAACCCATGAAAACTAGGATAAGGAGATTAGTTATTAAAATGACTAATAGGTTCAGGTGAACCCATGAAATTAATTAAGTTAACTGGCAGGAGCCTATAGGTTCTTAGTGATCCCATGAAAACTATGGATAAGAAAGGATGTCATATTAATCGGGGGATGGGAATCCAAATTATTTCGATGTATGCATATCATCATAATATTTTGAAAATATATGTTTTAACCATTGTGGATGCAGGGCATAGTATATGGTTTTATAAAGGTTATAGGAAACTAGTAAGGGGAAATACCATTTTGCTAAGCGGCATGGTCTCACTAGATGAGATGTTGGATTATTATTCATACCAGGCTTTATGTCTGACTCGAAGTTTTTGTTTTCCCCTTAAACTCTAGGGTGCTCAATTGATTTTGAGTTGTTTATGGTTTAAGGTTTTTAGATTTTCTTCTTAGACGAATAAAGCTTCCAAAGGCATGTAGGAGGCAGTAGTTATTTAGAGTTATCTTTTCCGCTGTGTATTTGTTTGTAAAGGCAGATCTACTAGCCTTACTATATACTCTGATCAACCAAGTGGGCATCTTCATATGTCGTTCTTGGCGCAATTGTAATAATTATATTTTGCTTAACGGGGTTATGTTTTTAAGGTTATGTAATGAACATTAAATGTTTTGATTTGAATGTGGAAATACGTTTTGAAATGTTAATTTTTTTTCATATTTCTATGATTTGTATATCAATGTATCTAGCACCGCCGTATTTGATCACCGAGAATTAATAACTATGGATGACTATAGTGTCTGTAGCCATTAGTTTTGGGCCTCCAAGTAGGGGAATGGTACAATAATGATTACAAAATATGCTAAGAGCGTTATATGAAGATACCCATTTGGATGATCAGAGTACTAAATAGACAATCTGTCTTAATACATCATAGAGCAAATAAAAATATAATAACTCCTAAATAGCTAACTTTAGCCTCTTTCTCGTGTCCGGAAGCTTTATTCGTCCACCTACTGAAACCTGTGAATCCTCAACTCTCAACCTACTCAAATCAATTCTGAGCACCCAAGAGTTTAAGGGAAAATACATTAACTTCGAGTCAGACATAAAGCCTGGTGTGAATAATATTATACAACTCGGTTATTTGATATTAAGTGAGACCACACCGCTTAGCAGAATGGGTTTCCCCTCACTAATATCCTTTTAAAAAAATATCTTTTGCAAATCTAAATCATGCAACCAAACTGATTAAAGCAATACTATCAATATCATGTAAGCATATAAATCTTGTAATCAATGGACTATCTGTCCGAACACTATAGTTTTGTTTGGCTAACTACTAACCTTTGGCTGACTCGGGCCTACCAGACAAAAAAAAAAAATCTAACTTCTATTAGACACTCTTCTAGACAGTTTGTCCCTAACCTACTTCTCTCAGGGTCAACTGATCCTAATGGTTTTGAATGCTCACCAATAACCTATCTTCACTTTGTATATTCCTTTGTGTGTGTAACATCGTTTTAGTCTTACCTGTGATAAAGCCCTACACATAGGAATTTTGCATTTATATTAGCTAGGGGCTAATAGCTAAGTATAGGGTATGACCCCATATCAGTCCCATCTGGTACTTTAAAATCCAAGTAATTTACTTAGGGTCAACTTCCACATTAAATTCTCCTTCAAAACATAGCTTTCAAATTGATTTAACCTTTTAAATCATACTTAAACAAGGAAAATATACACTATGCTTTACTCAAATCACTTTGCATTGTTATATATACTTTACACAAAGCATCATTGATGAAAACATTCAAAACCGCTATTTAGAACCTTTAAATAATCCCTTTCGAAACCTTTGTAAATACCCCTTCCAAAACCATTGTAAGTATTTCTTTCGAAATTAGTAAGCTACTTTACTTTATAACCTTAGGCCGAAAGGCCAAAATATACCTTTCGAAACCGTTTCCCATATACCTTTCGGAAACATTGAAAACTTTTATTTTGAAAGCTTTTTAAAACCTTAGACATCCTCTTTTCAAAACACTTTAAACATGCCATTCGAAAGCATTGGAAATCTTTCATTTAAAACTTTCGAAAACATTAGGGAATCACCCCTTTGAAACCTTTATATTATACCTTTCAAAAGCATTAAGTCCTTTACATAAATCAAACCTTCTGGATGCATTGGGTTCAAGTAAAAACGTGTGGAACAACCTTTTGGAACCATTCAAAACCATTCCTTTCTAAAACTTTGGGTTTAGCTTTCAAAATCTCAAAAGAGTCTTAAAAGAACTGAGTTGAAAGCAACTCACTCAAAAGCAATTTCCTAAGTAAAAGAAGTGAATGGCATCGAAACCAACCCCTTCGAAAGAAT
Source organism: Allium cepa (assembly GCA_030765085.1). Taxonomy (NCBI): domain Eukaryota; kingdom Viridiplantae; phylum Streptophyta; class Magnoliopsida; order Asparagales; family Amaryllidaceae; genus Allium; species Allium cepa. The sequence continues at coordinate 30,566,287 of CM060938.1, read as the reverse complement.
TGGAGAAGCTAGAAGAATTCAGTCTCAATCAAACTTCAGTTTCCTTATCCAATCTAAGGTGAATAATAATTTCTACATCTCTATTTTGGTTTTATAATCATATGGTTTCGGATTTAAGGATAAATCTATTTTTATGATATACCGAATGATGATATGCTTGGTTTATGATTTATATATGTTTAAAGATGGGTGTTTAAAGGGGATATATATGGTTTCGGGGCAAAACCGAGACTTAATGATTTTTAAATGCCATGGGAAATTATATGTTATATTAAACATGATTTTGGATTAGGGTTTCAATTTTTATAACTTTCCAAGCCGTAGATAATTAGTTAAGAATTTTCGAAGGAAAATATGGTTATTGGGGTTTATAAATTTATTTTGGAAAATACATTAAGAATTTGGGTCTGGAATTTAGATAACATGATTAAAGTGAATTTCTGGAATTTTTGGGGATTTTCACTAAGTTATTTAGTATGGAATTTAAATTATTTTGAAAGGAGGACTTAAATGATTTAATTGTTTTGATAATAGGAAGGGCTTATATTTTAAGAGTTAACTTAATTTTAGATATGAAAAATTACAGTAAAATTTACCTAAGTTATTTAAAAGTTTGTAAAAACCAATTAAATGTTTACATGCACGCAAGTTTGTTACAAAAAGTTAATTTATTTAGTAAAATCAGCTTTTGTTCATAAGAAGGAGGTTTCGCTATCTTTGGCAAACCTATCGACGGAGACCTTTCGACTTCATTCAATCCAATAAGGTCGAAGCCAATGCACATAATATCATTCAGGTGCTATGTAGTGAATTGGACAAAGGCGGAAGATAGGTCGTTGAAGGGGTGCTTTCGAAGGGGTTGGTTCCTTAGTTTACTTTTGGTTTGAAAATAAAATGACTTGCCTATATTTAAAGGTCTTTCGAAAAGGTCGAAAGCTATGATTTTGAAAGGTTTGATTGTAAAAGTGATTTCACCAAGGTCGAATGTTATGGCTTCGAAAGGATATTTATAAATAGGGCTTTTGACATAGTCGAAAGCTATGCTTTTGAAAGAGAGATGCCACATTGTTTTTAAATAAGTAGCTTCAGAAGGAGTTACTTAGTTTTTGTTCAAAGCTTTAGAAGGGGTAGTTGTCGACCAAGTCAAAACCCTTTTAAGAATTAGTGGCCTTCTGATGGCGTTGAAGGCATCGATGTTGTTGAAAGTTTCAATTGCTTTTATATATATACAAGCCACTTCCCAATGCTTTCGAAGGGGTCAAAAGCAGAAGCTTTTGACGTTGTCAAAAGGTTCGATTGTTTCCCAAATGTTTCAATGCTTTCGAAAGAACGGTTTTGACACCATCAAACTTCCCTAAAACTTTATAAAATAAAAAGTGTTTTCAAAAGAGACGCTTTCACCCATTTTCACTTTGACCCAAATTAATGTTTAAATATAAACCCGATGCTTTCGAAAGGGTTGATTTTCAATGGTTTCGAAGGGTAAGCTTCAAAGCTTTCGAAAGAGACACTTTCATGTGGTTTCGAAAATATGCTTCTACTCTTATATAATAGTACTTTAACATGGTCGAAGTGTTCCGAAAGAAGTGTTTTAAAGTATTAAAAAGGATGGAGCCTATTGTTTTAAACGAGATAATTTATGCTTTTGAAGGGGTCGAAAGCCGAAGCTTTTGAAGTTGTCGAAAGGTTTTAAAAACCAAACTCAATTTTTTTAAAGGAAAACCTACGGCTTATATAAAGGAGTTTTGTAATGAATTTAAGTAAGTAATTTTTAAGAAGTATTCCCTTGATAAAAATATAAGTTAAAGGTGTTAACTATGTTTTATATGAAATGTATTTTCAAGGACCTTAAAACCTACAGGAGGGGTGTTCTTATAGTGTTGTTTTGCTTCGTCAAATATGAATATATTCACATGATAACCCATAACTGTATTTTTTGGAAAAAAGGGTAGAAGAACCAGCTTGGTTAACTTAGTAGTGAATATAAATTTCTTAAACTCCTGAATGAGTATAATTGCATCCAAGGAGTCAGGGTGACGAAAAATATAGGATGTCTAAACTGTGATTATGTAGTTATTGGAGATGACCAAAAGGTTCATAGTAAACCCATGAAAACTATGGTTATGTAGATATTGGAGGTAACCAACACGTTTATTGTAAACCCATGAAAAGTATGTATTAAGGACAGTTAGCAGGGGCTAATTGGTTTGTAGTGAACTCATTAAAACTATATCCGGATTAAGAATTAACATCAGTTAAAAGGTTCATAGTTAACCGATGAAAACTAGGATAAGAAAATGGAAGTATCTGGAAGTATCAGTAGGTTCCTAGTCAGCCCATGAAAATTAGGATGAGAAGTGAGTTATTAGATAAATCCAAAGGTTCCTTGTAACATGCCATATTTTCATAACATTATTTAGGATATTTATTTGGTTATATTAAACAAAATAATGTGAAGATTAATAGGTTGAGATTTGATTTAACTAAGGGTAGTCGTGCCATGTTAATATGTAAATTAAAGTTAGACAATATGAACTAGTATGTTAGGAAATAAGGAAGCGCAAAATGGGAAGTAGGAGAGACTTATACCCTAAACCCTTAGGAATTAAAACTCGCGTTCATTTCATTCTAGCAAACTAAAACATCAAGGCCCGCCACCATTTCCATTCTCATTCAAGAGAAAGTAAGTTAATCAATTTATTCAACATGAAATCTCACATCTTTTAATCTCAAAGCTAAGGTGAATGATTACTACATCCCATTACCTTATGCTTTTTGGTTTTAAGTTAATTTTGAAATGCTTTTGCAAGTTTATGCCATGTTATGAATGATTAAATATATATATATATATATGTTTGTTGATGAATTTTACCCTTTCATATTAGTTTTTACGATATGTTTGATATGAAAACCCTAGTAAATGACATCCAAATGCCTTGAAATTTTAAATGTAGATCGAAAATACATAAACTTCGAGACAGACATATAGCCTGGTGTGAATAATACTATAAATCTCGATTGTCTGATATTAAGTGAGACCACGCCGCTTAGCTGAATGGGTGTCCCCTAACCAATATCCTTTTGAAAATATATCATTTGCAAATCTAAATCCTGCAACCAAACTGGTTAAAGCAATATTATCATAATCATGTAAGCATATAAATCAGGTAATCAATGGACTTCTATCCGAACAATATAGTTTTGTTTGGCTAATTACTAACTTTTGGCTGACTTGGGTCTACCAGACAAAATAAACAAATAATCTAACTTTTGTTAGATAACGGTCCGTCCCTAACTTACTTCTCCTAGGGTCAACTGATCATAATGGTTTTACGGGCTAACCAATAACCTATCTTATCTCTGTATATTCCTTTCTGTGTGTAACATCATTTTAGTCTTACCTGGGACAAAGCCCTACACACTGGAATTTTAGACTTATATTAGCTAGGGGCTACTAGCTAAAGTATAGGGCGTGACCCCATACTAGTCCCATCTGGTGTTCTAATATCTGAGTCATTTACTTAGGGTGAACTACCCCACTAAATTTTCCTTGAAAACATTTTTTCAAATTGATTTAACCCTTTGAATCATACTTAAACAAGGAAACTATACTTTATGCTTTACTCAAATCACTTTGCCATGTTATATATACTTTACATAAAACATTGTTGATGAAAGCATTCGAAACCTCTGTTTAAAACCTTTAAACAATCCCTTTCAAAACCTTTGAAAATACCCATTCCGAAACCATTGAAAGTACCCCTTTCGAAACCAATAAACTACTTTACTATATAACCTTAGACCAAAAGTCCAAAACATACCTTTCGAAATTGTTTTCCATGGACCTTTCGAAAACATTGAAAACGTCTCTTTTGGAAGCTTTTGAAAACCTTGGACATCCTCTTTTCAAAACACTTTAAACATGCCTTTTGAAAACATTGGAATTTTTCCATTAAAAACCTTTCGAAAACATTGGAGAACCACCCCTTCGAAAAATTTAACTTAAACCTTTTGAAAGCATTAAGTCCTTTACATATATCAAACCTTTCAAAAGCATTAGTTTCAAGTAAAACTTGTGGAATAACCTTCGGGTTTAGCTTTCAAAATCTCAAAAGGTTCTTAGAAGAACTAAGTCGAAAGCAACTCTTTCGAAAGCAATTTTCTAAGTAAAAGAAGTGGATGGTGTCGAAACCAATATTCTCAAAAGCATTAGAGAAGCTGCCCAAGGTTTAAATCGTAAGCACCTTTTCGAATGCATTGCTTCGAAAGGTTGAATGCAACAGCTAGGGACTCGAACCCTTTGAAAGCATTTTCTTAAATAAAAGCACAACCTCTTTCGAAACCATACTGTAAAACCATTTGACTAAGTTGAAAGCTATCTTATTCGAAAGCATTCTCTTCGAAATCAAAGCAGGCACATTTCCATTTAAAAGCACAACAAGGTTTCGACCCCTTCGAAACCCCTATTTCGACTCTATACCTTTCGCTTGTCTTAAATATAAGGCTTTTGATACTATGTGTATTAGTTTCAACTAAGGTGAAGGCGGAAGTATCTAGTCGAAAGGTGCTGCCGAAAGTAGCGAAATAGCAAAAACATGGTAATACTAATTTTTAACTTTAAAACGTAATTTTCAACTAACCTGCTTTATTTGTCAATATATGATTGGTTGCTAATTTCTTTTCCAAAACATTTTCAAAAAATGCTGCCGAATTTTCAGAAGTAAATATTTTAAAATATTTACAAATTATCCTTTCTTCTTTTATAAACATATAAAACATTTAAATCCCGTACTTAAATAATTTGATATACTTATTAAAGCACTAAGAAAATTCCCCAAAAATTCCGATAAATCACTTTTATTATGTTATCTAACATATTTAAATTTCTGATACAAAACATGTATATAGTAGCCGTAATTAATTTTAAACCCAAATAACTATTTTCTTAAATAGAAAATTCGTAGTAAATCCAAAATAACTCAAAAAATTATAAAACTCTTAACCATCTCCAAAATATTATTTCGGACCTTATATAAAAATCTCAAGGCATTTGGATGTCGTTTAATAGGGTTTTCATATTAAAACTTATAATAAAATCCATATGAAATAGCGTAAATCATCAACAAGTGTATATATATTTATATATCCATTTTAACTATCAAAACTTGGCAAAACATTTGCTAAATAATTTGGATCTCAATCTAAAACTGAAAATAAGTATCCTGTTATTCACCTTTAGCTTGTTGTTAAGTAGTTGAGATTTGATCTTGAATGAATTTGATTAAGCTTCTTCTTTAGATTCTTGCTTCTCTTCCTTTAGGTTCCTCCTAATGGTGGCCGACCTCTCTTGGTTTAGATTTTAGTTTGTGAACGTGTAAAATGAAGTCGTATAAGGGTTTATGGTATATGAATATAACTTATTCCTACGTTGACCCTTGTTTATTAACTTACCTATTTCTCTTTAGTTCATTTGTTATTAGGCACAGCTACCTTCTATTAATCACAAATCTCACTTCCGTAATCATTTACATTACTTCATTAATTTAACCAATTAAATATCCTAAATAATGTTAACCAAAATTAGAGTTGTTACAACATTACCGAGAGTCGAATAAGAGGACTATCAATAATAAGTATCCTTTACCTATGATTGACAACATATTTGACCAGCTCCATGGAGCTCGAATATTTTCTCAGTTGGATCTTGCCACTCGTTTTCACTAATTAAGGGTTGCAGAATGAGTGTACCCTTAACATCTTTTCGTACCCCTGATAGTTTTAACGAGCGGTTAGTCATGCCATTCAGATTGACTAACACACCTGTGTATTTGTGGATTTGACGAATGGAGTGCTTGGGGATTTTTTTAACAAGTTTGTTCTATGATGACATCCTTTTTTATTCTAAAACAAAGGAAGAGAACAAGTACCATCTTCATGTTGTTCTAAGTACTTTAAGAAATCGTGTTTAATGGCAAAGTTTTCCAAGTTCCATTTCAAAGAATTATAGTTAGATTTCTAAAGCATGTAGTTTCAGGAGAAGGTATATTAGTGGACCCAAATAAAGTAGTTGCAGTTCAAGATTGAAAGAAACCTGAAAATGCAATGGAGGTCAGAAGTTTATTGGGATTGGTAAGTTTCTATAGAAGATTTATTAAACATTTCTCAAAGATTGCTTCTCATCTAACAAAGCTGACGAAGAAATATGTTAGGTGTAACGATCCTATTTTGACTAACATTATTTAGAATATTTAATTAGATAAATTAAATGAAATAATGTAAATGATTAAGGAACTGAGATTTGTATAATTATGGGGTACTCATGCCTAATTAATCTAAAGTAAAAGAGAATTAAAATAAAGTAAGGAAGGGAAATAAGATTAGGGAAAAATAGGAATATGTTATATCCTTGTACCCTAAACCATTACTCCAATTTCATTTACAACATTTGCGAACAAAACTAAACTCCAAGCATGGCCGGCCACCATTAGAAGAAATCTAAATGAAGATAACCAAGAATTCAAGAATGAAGCTCAATCAAATTAATTCAAGAGAAAATCTCAAATTCCTTAACGATAAGCTAAGGTGAGTAATAGATTACATCTCATTTTTATAATTTCGATTTCTAGATGAGATCTGAACCTATTTCGTAATGTAAAACTGCCATGTTAATTGCTTAAAAGGATTTATATGCAAGTTGATGATTTATGTTGCTTCATATAGATTTTATGATAAAATTTGAATTGAAAAACCTATTCAGTGACATCCAAATAGCTTGCACTTTTATATAAGGTCAGAAATATTATCTTAGGGAGGGTTTCAAGTTTCATAATTTTCTAAGTTTTTGTGGAATTATTATGAATTTTCTAGCAAAGAAAATGGTTAAATTGGTCTAAATTAATTTCGGCTATTATATTTTAGCTTTCGATCAGAAATTTAAATATGTTAGAAAATATATTAAAAGTGATTTATGTGAACTTGTAAAGAATTTTTCTAAATACTTTATTAAGGATATAATTTTTTTTAAGTTATAGGAATTAAATGCTTTATATCTTTAAAAAGAAGAAAGGTCAATTTGTTAAATGTTTTATAATTATTAATTGCTAAGTTCAGTAGCATCTTTTAAAAAGATTTTGAAAAGAAGTGGGTAACCAATTATATGTGACAAATATGTCAAGTTAGTTGGAAACATAATACTTTAAAAAGTTAAAATTTAGTTTTATAAAGTATTGTTGCTTCGCCACTTTTGGCAGCCACCTTTCGACCCCATACTGCCGCCTTCAACCTAGTCGAAACCAATATACATGATATCAATGCCTTGGTATGTAGTTGATTGGAGTTAGTCAGAAGGTATAGAGTCAAAACATGCATTCGAAGGGGTAGAAGTAGTCTTTATAAACTTAAAACTGTTTGTGGTACAAAATAAGGCTTTCGAAGGAAATAGCTTTCGACTTGGTCAAATGTGACTTTGTTTTAGAAAAGGGCTTTCAAAAGAGGTTGTCGCCTTTTGTTTTTGATAAAGCCTTCAAATGGGTCGAAACCCCTACTGCCACATTCAACCTTCCGATTCAGTGCTTTTGTCTTTAAACTTTGAAGCCGCTTGTCCATGCTTTCGAAAGGGTTGGTTTCAAAACCAACCACTTTCTTTTACTTAGGAATAGTGCTTTCAAAAGAATTTCTTTCGTCCCAGTTCTTTTAAGACCCTTAGAATTATTGAAAGGTAAACCCAAATGTTTCAAATGAAATGGTTTTGAATGGTTTTGAAGCTATATTCCACAAACTTATACTTGAACCTAAATATTTCGAAAGCTTGTTTTAACTAAAGAACTTTGATACTATAGAAAGGTATATAATGAAGGTTTCGAACGGGAAATTCCCTAATGTTTTCGAAAGGTATACTCTGAGTAGTAAGTGGGAGGTTTCCAATGCTTTCGAAAGGCAAGTTTAAAGTGTTTTGAAAAGAAGATGTCTAAGGTTTTATAATGCATTCAAAGGGATACTTTCAATGGTTTCGAAAGGTCTATTTTTAAAAGGTTTCGAAAGGAATCTTTTGGCCTTTCGGCCTAATGTTTCAAGGTAATATAGTTAACCTATTTTGAAAGCGGTACTTTCAAAGGATTCTAAAGGGACTTTTAAAGTTTTTAAAAAAGGGTTTCGAAGAGGATATTTTGGATTCAAGACCAAAGGGTTTCGAAGAGGATATTTCGGATTCAAAACCTAAAGTTTTCTATGTTAAAGAAGGGCTTTGACTTGTTTTAAAATGGTAGATAACCCTATTGATTGAGGTTTTCATCAACATTGTTTTGTGTTAAGCATATATCATGGCAAAGATGTTTGAGTAAAGAAAATGTATATTTTCCTTGTTTAAGTATGATTTAAAGGATTAAATCAATTAGAAAGAAATATTTTCAAGGAAAATTTGATGGGGTAGGTAAGCCAAAGTAAATGACTCAGATATTAGAATACCAGATGGGATGGGTATAGGGTCGCAGCCTATACTTTAGCTATCAGCCCCTAGCTAAAATGATGTTACACACAGAAAGGAATATATATAGAGAAAGATAGGTTATTTGTGAGCCCGCAAAAACAATAGGATTAGTTGACCTAGAAGAAGTAAGTTAATGATAGACCGTCCATGAGTGTGTCTAATAGAAGTTAGATTATTTATTTTATCTGGAAGGCTCGAGTCTACCAATGGTTAGTAGTTAACCAAACAAAACTTTATTATTCGTAATGAAGGTCCATTTGTTATCTGGTTTGCGTGCGTACATGATATTGCTATTATTGCTTTAATCAGTTTGATTGTAGAATTCTAATGTGCAAAAAGATATGTTTTAAAGGGATACTAGTGAGGGAAAATCCATTCCGCTAAGTGGTGTGGTCTAATTTAATATCAGAAAACCGAGATGTAATAATATTATTCACACCAGGATTTATGTCTTATTCGAAGTTTATGTTTCTCCACTTAAACTCTTGGGTGCTAAAAATTAATTTGAGTAGACTGAGATTTGATATTTTTACAGGCTTAGTAGGTGGACGAATGAGCTTTCAAAGACGAGTAGGAGGAAAAGTTAGCTATATAGGAATAATTGGTTTTATTTCCACTGTGACGTATTAAGACAGGTATGTCTGTTGAGTACTCTGATCACCTAAGGTAGCATCTTCATATGTTGCTCTTGGCGTAAATTGTAATAATTATATTTAATCAAAAACTTGGGAATCGTTAGAGATTATGTAGTGGAATGTGAAATTTGGATTTGAAACGCAATCAATATTTTTTTAGAATCTGTGTTTTGTTTCATATTCATGCGCTTCTGATATTATTGATACCATTAACATTACCTTATTTTGTCACTGAAAGTTAATACTATAGATGATTGTAGCATCTATAGCGCTTAGCTTTGGGCCTCAAGATAGGGGATGTAACAACATGGTATCAGAGCATAGGTTTATGAAAAACATAAAAGAAATTTCAAACTTAAAATGATTTTGAAAACGTAATCCAAAGGAATTGGAGAAAAGATTGGGGTATAGGATAACACTATTGTAATGTACTTGTATTTGCTATATATAAGTGTATGCTTTATCTCTTTTCTCCAATCTCTCTTAGGCTATTCTTTTGTATCTTACAAAGACTCGAATGCAGATTTACGGACGTAAGATATGGACGCCAGAAGTGGAAAAGTTAACATTGGTGGAGGAAGCACCATAACCAATGGGAACTCCAGACCAAATACTAGAAGGAATCCCAGTCAGGCACAAGCTGCTAGAGTAGGTGCTGGAATGTCACAAGTCGATATGGGAGCAATGTACTAGTTCTTCGATAACATGATGCATGCAGGAGTTGCTTCAGGGTTAGTTGGAGCAAATGTTGAAGGAGGAAATTAGGGAGCTCCAGTAGTCAATAATTATGCTGTATTGAGCAAAGATTGTGCAAGGATGGAAGGAAAGTCGTTCATCGGGATTGAAGATGCAATTGAAGTGGAGAATTGGTTGCTTAATTGTGAGAGAATTTTTATTGATTTGGGGCTCAATAATGAGCAGAAAAGGAGACTTGCTTCTAGACAGCTACAAGGAGCAGCACTATACTGGTGGAATAGTGTTACGGTTGGAGTCAATGAGGAGACCATGACTTGGGCCGAGTTCAGGAGGAGGTTTGAAGAAGGGTTTATGTTAGAGATTGGTAAGTCTACTCTGCTCAGGAAGTTTGCTGAGTTAGAGAAGGGAGACATTACAGTGCTTGAATATAAGACCATATTTGAAGAGCTATCGAGGTACAAATATGCTGTGGTTGGTACTGTTATTAAAAGGAATGAGAAGTTCATCTGCGGTTGAAGCCTGAGCTTGCTAAGGCCAAATTATCTCATATTAGAGATTTGTGTGATGTAGTCGATGAAATGCCTTTGAGGCAGGAAGAGATGCTTGCTTTTCTTGAGGGAAACAAAGCTAAGAGAGCTCAAGGAGAACATAACTAAAAGTGGAAATTTTTCCATAAGAAGGGAGTTCAGAAGAGTGGAGCTGCCAAGAAGGGACGAGGGGAAGTTATCTGTTATAAGTGTGATAAGAATGGACATTATGCTCACGAGTGCCGGACATGCAAAGGAAAGAAAGCTGCTGACAAGAAAGCAGTGAGATGCTTCAATTGTGACCAAATTGGACATTATAAGAACCAGTGCAAGGAGCCATCTAGGTAGGTGAAATGCAAGATGTTTGCTTTGGAAACCAGTTGCGTTGAGACCAACAGTAGAGGAGTAGGGAAAGGCTGTATTGCGAGGTATGCTTTTGATTCATGGTGTATCAATTAGAGTTAAACATTAGGAAGGAAGTTCTTGGAAAATGCCATCGATCAAAGTTCACCATTCATTCAGGAGGAACTAAGATGCACCAGAATATGAAAAGAAGTTTCTTCTAGAAAGGCATGAAGTGAGATGTAGGCTTATGGGTGAAGCAGTGTTTGAACCGTCAACAGATAAAAACTGAAGATCAAAAACCAAGTGGGTTACTTCATCCTTTAGATGTTCCAGTATGGAAATGGGATTCAAATCTTAGTGGATTTTATAGACGAGTTGCCAAGGTCAAATAGATGAAATGAAAGCATATTGGTTATAGTGGACAGATTGACCAAGAGTGCCCATTTCATTCCAATTAAGTCAACCAGGATGACATCTATTTTAGCTAAGTTGTTTATGAAGAATGTAGTTAGACTACATGGAATTCCTAGTAGTATAATAAGTGAAAGAGATTTCTTATTCACTAGCGAATTTTGGAAAAGTCTACATGAGACTTTAGGTACCAAGCTCAAGATGAGTACCGCTTACCATCCCTAGACAAATGGGAAAACGGAAAGGGTTAACAAAGTCTTAGAGGATTTGTTAAGAGCTTGTGTGCTAGACTTTTGGAGGATCATGGGAAGACCATCTACACTCATTCAAGTTTTCGTATAACAACAATTATTAGGCTAGTATAGGGATGGCACTATATGAAGCTTTGTATGGAAGGCTATGAAAATCTCTCGTTTGTTGGTTAGAGACCGAGGATAGGTTACTTCTTGGTCTAGAATTGGTTAGAGAAGTTGTAGAAAAGATTGTGTTCATTCGAGCTAGAATGAAGGAAGCTCGGTCTAAGAAGAAGAGCTATGTTTATAGAAGACCAAAAGACTTAGAATTCTCAGTTGGAGATCATGTTTCATCAAGATATCACTAATATAAGGTGTAATTCGATTTGCGAAATCAGGAAAATAAGCATCGAGATTCGTTGGACCATTTTCTATTATAGAAAGGATTGGAAAACTCATGTATAGAGTGGAGTTACCAAGTAGTTTGGCAGGAGTCCACAATGTTTTTCATATTTCTCATCCAAGAAAGTATATTCGAGATCCAAAGACTAATATAGCTCGACTATGTTAGATGACTTAGTAGTGGAATCGAATTTAACTATAGTTAGAAAACTATCTTATATATTCGCGAGAGATGGGAAGAGACTAAGGAGCGAGATGGTCGAACTAGTCAAAGTCCAGTGGAGTGACGATAAGAGAGACTGTACTTAGGAAACTGAGAGCGGGATTAGAGATACTTATCCTAACTTGTTTCATGGTATGTTTTATCTTTATGATTGATTGTTATGAGTACCTTATCGTAATTTTGAGGACGAAGTTCTTCAAGGAGGGGAGCCTGTAACGACCCTAATTTTGACAAACATTATTTAGGACATTTGATTAGACAAATTAAAAGGGATAATGTAAATGGTAAAGGGATTGAGATTTGTATAATTCTAGGGTAGCCATGCCTAATTAATCTAAAGTAAAAGAGAATTAAAATGAAGTAAGGAAGGGTAAAAAGATAAGGACAAAATAAGAATAGGTTATATCCTTATACCATAAACCCTTATTCCAATTTCCTTTACAACATTTGCAAACAAAACTAGACTCCAAGCTTGGCCGGCTGCCATTAGAAGAAATCTAAAGGAAGATAAGTAAGAATTTAAGAAGGAAGCTTAATCAAATTAATTCAAGAGTAATTCTCAAATTCCTTAAAAACAAGCTAAGGTGAGTAATATTTTACATCTCATTTTTATTATTTTCGGTTTCAAGATGAGATCTGAACCTATTTTGGAAAGTAAAAATGCTAAGCTGATTGTTTAAAAGGATTTATATGCTTGTTGATGATTCATATTGCTTCATATAGATTTTATGATAAGATTTGAATTGAAAAACCTATTTAATGACATCCACATGGCTTGCGTTTTTTATATAAGGTCAGAAATATTATCTTAGTAATGTGTTTCAAGTTTCATAATTTTCTAAGTTTTTATGGATTTATTAAGAATTTTCTAGTAAAGAAAATGATTAAATTGGGTTGACATTAATTCGGCTACTAAATGCTATTTTTAGGTCAGAATTTTCAATATGTTAGAAGACATAATAAAAGTGATTTATGGAATTTTTGGAGAATTTTCCTGTACATTATTAAAGATAATAAATTATTTAAGGTATGAGACTCAAATGTTTTATATGTTTAAAAAGGAGAAGTGGCAATTAGTTAAATGTTTTATAGTTGTTCATTGCTGAATTCGACGGGATCTTTTAGAAAAAGAATTTGAAAAGAATTGGGCAACCTATTATATGTTGACAAATAACGCAAGTTAGTTGGAAAGATATTACTTTAGAAGGTTAAAAATTAGTTTGTAAAGGATTGTTGCTTCGCCACTTTCGGTAGACACCTTTCGACCCCATACTGCTACGTCCAACTTAGTCGAAACCAATGCACATGGTACCAATGCGTTGGTACGTAGTGAATTGGATTTAGGCGAAAGGTATAGGGTTGAAACATGCTTTCGAAGGTGTAGAAGTAGTCTTTATAAACTTAAAAGTGTTTTGGGTACAAAATGAGGCTATGAAGGAAATTGCTTTCGACTTGGTCAAATATTTCTTTGTTTTAGAAAAGGGCTTTCGAAAGAGGTTGTCAAATTTTGTTTTTAATAAAGCCTTCGCAAGGATCAAAACCCCTACTGCTGTATTCAACCTTTTGATTCAATCCTTTTAAAAGGTGCTTTTGTCTTTAAACTTTTTAAGCCGCTTCTCCATGCTTTCAAAAGGGCAGGTTTTGAAAGCATCCACTTTCTTTTACTTAGGAATAGTGCTTCCAAAAGAAATGCTTTCGTCCCAGTTCTTTTAAGACCCTTCGATTTATCTAAAGGTAAACCCAAAGGTTTTGAATGAAATGATTTTGAATGGTTTCGAAGCTATATTCCTCAAAATTTTGCTTCAACCCATATGCTTTCTAAAAGCTTGTTTTATGTAAAGAACTTTAATACTATCGAAAGGTATATAATGAAGATTTCGAAGGGGAGATTCCCTAATATTTTCAAAAGGTATACTTTGAGTATTTAAGTGGGAGGTTTCCAATGCTTTTGAAAGGCAAGTTTAAAGTGTTTTGAAAAGAGAATGTCTAAGGTTTTATAATGATTTCGAAGGGATACTTTCAACGGTTTCGAAAGGTCTATTTTTAAAAGTTATCGAAAGGTATGTTTGGGCCTTTTGGCCTAGTATTTCAAGGTTATGTAGTTAACCTATTTTGAAAGGGGTACTTTCAACGTTTTCGAAAGGGACTGTTTAAAGTTTTTAAATAATGGTTTCAAAGAGGATATCTTGGATTTAAAACCTAAAGTTTTCTATGTTAATGAAGGGATTTGACTTGTTTTAAAGGGATAAATAACCCATTTGATTTAGGTTTTTGTCAACATTGTTTTATGTAAAGCATATATCATGGCAAAGATGTTTGAGTAAAGCAAAAGTACGTTTTCCTTTTTTAAGTATGATTTAAAGGGATTAAATCAATTAGAAAGAAATGTTTTCAAGGATAATTTGATGCAATAGTTAACTCTAAGTAAATGACTCAGATATTAGAATACCAGATGGGACTGGTATAGAGTCGTGCCCTATACTTTAGCCATTAGCCCAAGCTAAAATTAATCCAAAATTCCAGTGTGTAGGGCTTTGTCATAGGTAAGACTAAAATGATGTTACACACAGAAAGAATATATACAAAGAAAGATAGTTTATTGGTGAGCCTATAAAACCATTAGGATTGGTTGACCTGGGAGAATTAAGTTAATGACAGACTGTCCAGGAGTGTGTCCAATAGAAGTTTGATTATTTATTTTTTCTAGTAGGCCCGAGTTAGCCAATGGTTAGTAGTTAGCCAAATAAAACTATATAGTTCGGACAGATAATCCGTTTTTTACCTAATTTATTTGCATATATGACATTGCTATTATTTCTTTAATCAGATTGATTGTAGGATTCTAATTTGCAAAGAGATATTTTTAAAGGGATATTAGCAAGGAGAAACCCATTCCGCTAAGTGTGGTGGTCTCACTTAATATCGGATAACTGAGATGTAATAATATTATTCACACCAGGCTTTATGTTTGACTCGAAGTTTTTGTTTTCCTCCTTAAAATCTCGGGTGCTCAAAATTAATTTGAGTAAATTAAGAGTTAAGGCTTTTACAGGCTTAGTAGGTGGAGAATAAGCTTCTAAAGATGAGCAAGAGGCAAAAGTTCGCTATTTAGAAGTAAATATTTTTATTTCTACTGTGAGTTATTAAGACAGATATGTCTATTGAATACTCTGATCACCCTAAGGGGCTTCTTCATATGTCGCTCTTGGTGCAAATTGTAATAATTTTATTTTCCTAGGAATCATTTGGGATTATGTAATGGAATATAAAACTTGGATTTGAAATGTAATCAGTAAAATTATTTTTGGAGTCTATGATTTTGTTTCAAATTCATGTACTTCTGATATTATGGATATCGTTGACATTATATTATTTTGTCAACAGAAGTTAATACTATAGACGACTGCACCATCTATAGCGCTGTAATGATCCGGATTTTTTGTCATTTGATTTTGAATAGTTAAGTGGTTTTAAATATGGATTTGGTATATAATTTGATTTTTGAACAAGAAGCTATTGGTTGGAAATTTTAAAATGAATTTAAATTCCAAATATAGCAATTTACTGAATAAATTTAATTATTGAATTTATAATTGAAAATCATCAAATAATTGGAAATTGTAGTTGTTTATGTATCAAAAAGATTTCCAATGTAGGTATAAATTCTATTTGAATTAGAAATTAGTTAGTAAGATTTTAAAACTAAAATTTTGAGCGATTTCGTAAATTTTGGAAATCGTCGATTTAATCGACATGTTAAAATAGCGATCCGGGAAACAGTCTCGAAATTCGATGAAACCAGTCCCATTGAATCCATAATAGTGTATTATTATATGATTTTAAATTTCGCAGCATTTGAATTTTCCCGTGGTCATATGATCTGGAAATGCCTAGAGATAATTTAATTGAATTTAATTTAAATAGTCGATTTAAAAAGCTATCGTCCACATACGATCGAATTAGGACTCGAAACCATTTCCACTGCGTTTGGAATAGGGGAATAACATTTTAAATGTTGGGCGGTATGTCTCCAAAGTGTTCAAAATTTCAAGGTACGAAAGCGTGATATTTTCAATACAAAAATTTATAAATCAAATCAAGGGTCAAGTTCAAGCCACCCTAGCCAAGTGCCTATAGACGACAACTTCTCTGTGAAGCCATCTCTTTCTTTTTAAATCATGTACCTTCATTCTCCTTTCTTTAAAATTAGATTTGAATAAGATAACAGATATAGAAATCGAAATCGACATCGCCTTTCTCTTCAAACAAATAATCAGAAGTAGTTCGAAAATCAAAAGAAAAAATGTTCGATCGAATAAATGGCATTCTCCTTCAAATTTTTTCAAACTAGATCGAAGCGCTTGTACAAAAATATAAGCATCGCGATCGAATCGCTTGGGAAGAGCGGAAACACGGTGCTATGGCAGAGGGTTTGGTATGCTTGATTGGCATGGAGGAGCACGCATGCACGCAAGAGGGGGAAGAGTTGCCGTAGGCGAACGAGTGTCGCGTTTGAGTTATCAGGTCATAGACGATGGGGAAGGAGTTAAGCGTTGCAGTGGGTGTGGTTGATCGTATCATGGCGAGGGGCAGTCGTAGCTAGGGTCAAGCGATGTCTGGTGATGGTTCAGGTGGTCCGTCGACTGTAATGCTCGAGGGCAGAGGTCTGGGTCGTGATGTACAAGAAGGTCTAGGAGAAAAGCAAAGCGTGGTTAACTCGGTAATTAGACTTTTAATTGTTTTGGATAAGTTATTTGTTTAAAATTAATCCGTGAATTAAATTATAAATTAATTCATGTAAACTTATAAATGCAATATTAAATCTATACGAGGTCAACTGCGAATAAAACATGTTATAGTGGGTTCTTCTCAGCAAATCTGTCCATAAGATATAGTTTGGGATTTTTTAGAGTCAGTTGCATTCTAGAAAATTTAAATTCTGATATTTGACAAATTAAAAATCAAGGTGAGAAATTCTCACTCATTTGGATTACCGAATTAATTTTTAAATAGTTAAAATTAATTATTGAATGCTTGGTTGAATTTATAGATTATTATTTGTTCAATGATATATTATACATATATAGTTGTATATATATTGGTACTTGGATATATTCCTGCATATTTTAGCGGATGAGACCCTATGCGCCCCGCATAATAGCAGATGACACTGTATACCATGATATCCCCCTCGAAGTGGGATTGGTATTTTTATGTTGTATTAACATTTGTGGATGAAGGGAAAACGGGTTTGAGGGATCCAACTGGATTCCTCAAATATATTGTTTATTTTTCATATATAGTGATGTATGATGAGTGTAGATAATCTGTTATAGATTATCATTGTATTTCGAAGTATTAGATGCTATAGTAGTACCGGCCTTAATTTTGGTATTTAAAAAACCATAAGCATTATTTTTGAAATTTTGAAGGAATTAAAAGTAGATTTTGAATATAAAAATATTATATAGAAATTTGGTTATTTTAAAAGAGATTGATTTGGGTAAAATAAAATTTGATTTAGAATCGAACTTAACTATTCGTAAAATGTTTAATAAGAATTTAAGAAAATATTAATTATATAAAGGATTTTAGTAGTGAAATTTTAAATGATATTCTGGAAAATATGAAAAAGAGTTGAAATCGATAATTTAAATAAATTTGCGAAATATACAAAAATTATTAAGAAATGTATTTATAAAAATGAGATTTTATAAACGAAATTAGTTTTATAAACAAGAAGAACCCAAAGGAGTTATAAAATTTTGAAACGATGTTTATAAATAGGGAAAATGATAATTGTTGATAAATTGAAATAAAAATCCACAGTGTGAAATTATACCGAGATATGGAAATAGTTTTGGGGAAAAATCGTAGAATCTACTTTTGAAAAGTGAAATGGCTAAAGAGTTGGAAAGGAAATCGATATGTTGTGAATTGAGAGGGATTTACAGATTGAACTTGGTTATTGGGTAATTTTTTTAAAAGAAATATATATATGTGTGTGTGTGTGTGTATGTATTTTTATTTGGAAATTAATTTTTTTTTTGAAAGGGAAATTTAATTATTTAACTATGAAATTTAAACTAGTTGATATTGGGATATTTTAGAAAGTAGAAAGTAGATTATTCAAATATGAGTTCTTATCGAAAATAAATTCTAACTTTTACAACAAGTTTGTAAATCAATTAGTTTTAATTAAGGATGGTTTGAAAAATGAGTTATTAATGTTTTATTTAAAAATTATTTGGTGTTTCAGACAATTATTCGAACATGTTTCAAAATAAATTATTATTCTTTAAAATACTTAATATATATGTATAGTCTTGAATGATTTAAATTATTTATTTATCTATAAACTCTCTCGAGATGTGAAAAACAGATATGATTTTAGAAGTTATAAATGGATAGACTAAACTATAAGTGAGTATAATAGACCTTAGAAAGGTAAAACGGAAATTAATATAAATTTCGAAAATGTAGGAGATATGATAAGAAAACTTATAAGTATTGATATTAGAAATGATTTCGGAAAATTGACTTAGAATATTTTCCTATGTGTCGAAATGGAAGGTTTTTGAAAATATTTAGAGACGAAGGATTTATATCGAGATATTTCTGAGTAATGGATTATAAATCGAAGTTGGAATTATTTCACTAAGTGTTGAATTGAGGTACGAGTGGAAATATCCTATTATGGGAACATGTGTTTGGAAAATGTTTCTAATATTGATAAATTTGAAAGAGATTTAAATATATATCTTTGCAAAGACATTTTGAAATTAATGTTTTAAAGAATTATAAACAATGGCCTATTGACTGCTTATGGATGTTATTTGATAGTCTGATTATTAATATTGACCAATTTCGTTAATTGTTTCGAAGAGACCGGGATCAGATTTAATTATCCGAAAACCACTTTGATCCGGTTTGAATGTCATGAATGAATATCGTAAAGATAATGAATACGGTGATTCAGTTTTTCCAGACCCGGACAACTTCTATGGACGAATGCTATCAGAACATCGTTATTGGAGAACAATGAGCATTCTAAGTAGAATTGTTCTTGAAAGTTAACTTTAGCCTCAAGCCTCATCAACCGAGAATGACTAAAACATGAAAGATGCAGCAAGGCCAAGTGGGTCACACCCAATTAGGGAATGTTATCACTTTTCTACATATCCTTGGAAATATATATAAATTATGGATAGGATTGTGCATGAAAAATGGAGCACTCGATTTTTAAGGGTGGGAACAGCAGAGATGATAACATATTCGGTTCTATCCAGGTTAGGGGTAGGCCGATCTTATGTAGCAGGGGATCCCAGGGAGGTCTTCGGTACATTTTTATAAAGGTGTACTATGATAGGCGGTACCCTAGTACCCCAGTCATTGTATGGGATCCGTTCTCCAATACGAGTCTTTACGGTTTAGTTTGTAGAGCCTAGTACGCTGGAATATAATTAATGTTACAATTTCGGCTATTTGAATAAGTATTTGTACTTAGACACTATTATAATATCACTGGATTTTCTATAAAATGTTTTGGTTATTATAAGGGAAAGACCTGTCGTGTTTATGTGTGACGTGGTCTTAAGAGATACCTTTGTTTTGCAAAGGATTTGATAGCTCTAATAATTAAAATTGAGTGTGTTATCTTACGCTGGTTTTCCATACAGACTCGGGTGTTATTTTATTATAATGCTCAGGTCAGACAGAGTATTACAGATTTTAGATAGGATGCTGTGGTGCTTTGGAGACGAGCTAGATCACAAGTTGTATTTCTATACTTGATTTTTATTTCCGTTATGTGGGGACAAGTTATTAAATTGCCCAGATTGATTGTTGTCTATTGAACTCTGATAATGGTATGTATATTAACAATACAATTCTTGTATTTAAAATCTATTATTATATATTATATTCTGTTCCGCTGTGATTGTGAGATTCTGTGTTATTGTTCTCTATTTCTTTTTGTACCATTTCTTCTTCACCCCTAAAGGTTCATATTTTCGTTCAATTTGAGTTGAACTGATGTGAATTATGGTCCACTCAAAAGGTTCAGATTTGCGGCCTTTACACTTGATATCAGAGCTGAAGGTTAAGAGAGAATCTTGGATTTGGTCGGGATTACTCATTAGAGATTGGGTCAGTAGTACTCTAGAATGAGTTGAGTGTATTAATAGATATGAGCACGTATTTGTTAGTGAATATAAAATGTTTTATATTGTGTTGATTTATCTGTTGAGGGGCATATAAATTCTGGTAGGGCAGTGGGACGTCACTAAATCGATAGGGGTTTCTAAACACTTGAATAGAGCAATTCGACAAAGTATTGTTTTGAAGTGGATAAATTAAAAAAAATTATCCAAAAATATATTCTGATATAAAAGAAACAATTTCATTATAAATTGACGTGTTTGGATGCCATAATCGAGGAAAGATTATAAAAATTGAAATGGTTTATAAAAACCAAAATTAAACTGTATAAGAATGAATTATACAAAGGAATTAAAACTAAAAATTGATTCAAATTGGAAATTGGAAAAATTAAAATCCCTGATGGTTTGGAAAATATTTTTCGAAGTGTTGTAAAAAAAATAAAATAGTATTATTTTTGAAAGGATTTTCGAATGGAAAAATTGTTTTAAATGGATTTTAAGGTGATAAAGTACTAAACTCACTTCAATTGCTGGAAAATAATTCCAATGATGATCACGACATCATCGGTATTCATTTTCGAGTTCTAAGTGACGAATTGTACCGTAGTAATTTAATATGGAAAATTTTTGTTTGGAAACAAGTGTTGATTTTAGAAGTTCAGGAAGGAAGTGTTTGGATAAAAACAGGTTTGGTTTAAATTGAAAGGTATGATTTTGGATACAGAGAAATATATATATATATATATATATATATTGTTTTAAAATGATTTGAAATAAAAGCGAGTGTTTGAATTCTGGAATTTCCATTTAAATGATTAATGAAACCGAAAGAAGATAAGTTTTTGAACTTATAACCTGGAAATGTAAATTTCAATATGAAATTAAAATTTAACTTATGCAAGTTAAATGGATTGAATTAGTAAAAGTGAATCATTGAAAGTTAACTTAATTTAAGTTAAAATAAAATTAGATTGGATTTGAAATAAATATCAAAGTGAATTGGATATAAAGTTGAATTGTAAAGTGACTATATTAATACAATTTATATGTTGATCACTACTGTTGGAAATTTGTTGAACTGCAAATATTTAAAATGATAAAATGATAATGAAATACATTTGGTGTAACTAATCGATTTCCAATTTTTTTTAAGAAAACTACAACATTTTTTAGTAACCATAAAATAATAACAAATTCTAGACCTAATGTACAGTTTAAATAAAAAAGAGAAGACTGATGTTACCCAGAAACAATCGTATCGCATTGTGCTAGAGCAGATTTTTAGTAATATTTCTGCCATCACTAAACCCATAACACAAGAACAAGCCTCGGTTCCCTTCTAATGTTTTTTTTTACCTTCTTTTTCTTCCAAATTCTCCACCACTACTTGCTATTTATATTCTCTGCTCTCAGTATGTCTCAATCTACTTCATAGCCAAACAATATTCATAGTGCAGTAACATGTATAATAACTGTTAATTTTTAATGAAGAAGTGGCCACTCAAGCAAAGCTGTGAATTAATTGAGACATAAATACATTGTCACATGCATAACTGTATTAAACTCTTCTTTCTCCCTGGTTGAATTAATTTCGTAACCACCAATTAAACTGTATTTCTTTAATTCTTTTTGCAACTGCCATCTCTCGGTCATACATTCTAGGACCAACATATCGAACCTGATAATGTAAAAGTGAATTCTGCATGTTGTATTATTCTAAATATTATATATAAAGTATGAGTAATCTTGGAATTTTCTAGAAAAATATATATCAGACTACTAGTTGACAGTTTTGTTTCAAGTAAGCCAGCAATGGTTAGCTTCTGTTTAAATAAGAAGTTGAATGATGAATGGAAAATGAGACTGTGATGTCCCGGAAATTTAGGCAATAATTATTTAATAATTTCATTAATAATTTAATTTAAACAGAAATTCTCTTTTGAAAATTAATAATTATTTAGTTTGTTAAATGATATTCTTTTCAAAAGTTAGAAATATTTAAGTAATGATAAATTCATCTTTATAAACTAATTTAAAAATATTTATTTATAATGTATATATGTTTATACATTGTAAATAGAAGTTTGATTTTAAATTAAATTTAAATTTAATAAGAATATTTTCAAATCTATTATATATATATATATATATATATGTATATGTATGTATAAATTGTAAAATTGATTTAAATTAGTATTGAAAACTTTTCAAAAGTTTGTTTAAAAAATCTTTCTTATATCTTCATAGAAATACAAGTAAGTATTTATTTTGTTTATAAAAATAAATATAGTTTAAATTTTGTTTTATAATAAAAGTTTGTTTTGTTTTATTTAAAAATTGTTTTTCTTTGAAATAAATTTAATTCATTCTTGATTAAAGTATAACATTTAGTTTGAAACTCTTGAATAAATGAATTCAACAATTCTTTTCTTTTTAAAATCTTTTCTTTTGAAATTTAGTTTTAAAAGAATATTATTTTGAAAAATAATTAAGCAAACATTTAAAATGTATAGTTTTAAAAAGAAGTTTATAAGTAGACATGTAATTATTTTCAAGGCTAATGTTAATAAAACATTTGAAACATGCTAAAATAAATTAGAAATGGTTTAAGATAAATTTAAATACATTTACAAATTTAGAATTGCTTTTTATATTAGAAATGTATATGTGTTAAATTCTTAAACTATAAAGAAGACACTTGTAAATTTATCTACACCTAAACATAACAAGTGGCAAGCACATTTATTTTTGAAATTTAAATTATATTGGTAAGAGAATATAACAAAAGCATTTGGTTAAAACATTTTCTTCAAAATGAAACCTGAAGATCAGATTTCAGCAAAATCAAAACTCAAAACAAAATGCATGTTAAATCTGCAAACCAATTTCTGCAAAACAAACAACTTCAAATCTGCAAATTACAACTTCAAATCTGAGCAATAAGAATAGGGGGTCTGCATGCATGTTCAAACAAATTACAACATCAAATCTGGAAACTCAGCAATCAAAATACAAGTAAAGCAACTTCAACTTGCAAATTGCATCCAGATCCAACAAACAACTTTAGTGATCAACTAGCAAATGAAAGCCAGATTTCATCCTGCAGTTTCAAGCCTGGACCTGGAAATTGTGATTGCATCTAATTGTTTTCTGCATCTTCATTAAAAATGTGAGTAAACTTCTTATTTTAAAAACAGTTTCTTTTAAATCAAAATTATATAAATTTCCTGAATGAAAGTATTAGTTCACATTAATTAAAATATGGGTGATTAAAACTGCCCTGTTATTTATTTATTTATTTATTTATTTATTGTGAGAACCTCAATGCAAGAAGTTAAATCTATCTGTTGCATGTGAATATGTAAGATTGGGTATGCTTGTAGATTTTATTGTGATCAATAGGATGTGTGAATATATATAGATATATATATATATGGGATTACAGTAATCCTAATTCACAGTTTTCTGTTTTAAACTAAGTTTAATAAAAAACTTTATTCACATGTTTAATTTCTGTTAGGAATTAATATGAACAAACAAATAATGTTGTTTAAGAATAAATTATGTTCTTAAATCATAATTTAGTTGTTTTGAAGTCTGTTACCCTCTGAAACAACTCCACTGTAAACATTTTTTGCATAAAACAAAACATCCACATCATTAACTAACTAAAACAAGATTATATCATGTATGTATGTTAGAAATCAGAGATTTTAAAAACAAATTTTATATTTTTTTTAAATTACTGGTATGAGCAATTTTGTTTTGAAAAGAATTGGGAAATTTGGTTCTATCCAAATTTCTAGTGATTGTAGGATGTTGTTGGTCTGTTTGAAGATGGAGGATTGATGGGAGAGTGAGTGGATAATGGTCAGAAGTAGTGTCAGTAGGTGGTGGTGATGGAAATGTTAATTTCCAGGTTTAAGCCCTAAATTTGAAGTGGTTGGTTTAGCTGCCTCTTGTTATCTCTGTGTTGCATCGAATGAAGTAGGGTTTTGGGAATTTGTAGAGGGGGTGTAAAGGAAGCTATATCCAAGGTCGCGTCGACGATGATGGTCGGAGGCGAGCTAATGGACTGTTGACAGGTTTGGGGTATGTTGTAGATGTTTTTTTTTCAGGCTGTAGTTGTTATCCTATTTTTTTTGATTTCAAGTTGATGTGGGGGTTTGGGTGGTCGTGATCGTATGAGGAGATGGTCGGTGACTCATAGCAGTGGAATGGAGTGGCTGGAGTTCGCCAAGGCGACGGTGTATATGCACCATGCATGTTTGGAATCTGGTGGACATATGGGGTGTGCAGGGTTTTTGACTCGGGTATTCCTCGGGTATTTTTGTTTTTGACTCGAAGCAAGAGGTTGGTGAACTCGAAGTAGTGAAGGGGGTTTCTCGGGTTAGTTTTTGGTTACAGGTTTAAAACCTGAGTTTTTGCAGTTTTGAAATTTTGAATGAAATTCAAAATTTTAGTGCAGGTTTTGATTTAAGTGGGAGTTAAGTCTGAATTCAAATGAAGTTTGAAATTCAAAGTTTTAAAAATGAAAATCTTAAATTTTAACAAGATTTAAATTCAGTTTTAAATCAAGATTTTAAAACAGTTTCAGGTTTACTTTTAAAACCTGATTTTTGATTTAAAACAGTTTTTGTAAGTTTTTAAATTTTGAACAGATTTAAATGTTATTAAGCAAGATTTAAATCTGTTTTGAAATCAAGTTAAAACAGATTTCAAGTTTATTTTGGAAACCAGTTTTGATTTCAAACAGTTTGTAAATTTTAAAAAAAAAATTATGAACAGAATCAAATGTTTTAAAAGTAAATTTGAAAATGAAATTTGATTTCAAATAACAATTAAACTTAGAAGAATTATTTCTTTTAATATTTGAACTAAGATATGAAGTGTTAATTTAAAATTGAAAGTTAAAATAATCAATCTATTTTCAAAGCTTAATTTATTTTAATCAAGTAAATTTATTTTAAACCTTTCTTTATATTTAAGTAATGAATGTACTTTAACATTCATTTTATTTTAAGGTTTATAATTATTTAAAATTTGGATTAATGTTTAATAGTTAAACATTTTAAATATTAGAATTTTAAATGGAATTTGAATTTAAATTTAGAAATATATTATTTAAATACATTTTGAATATAAATGAAGTCATTTAATAAGTAAATAAATCATTTTGAAAATAATTAAGATAATTAAGAATTTACTTAATTATTTGGTCCTAAAAAATGATTTAGATTAATATTAATTAGGAATGATTTATTAATAATTAATCTAATTCGAAATTTCTTAAGTATGTGATTATTGAAATGTTGTTAATTAATAAATGGTGATAATTATCTAAGGATAATTAAGTAATTAATTTAATGTAATTAATTTTGATAATTAATTAGATTAATTAAATGGAATATAATCAATTGTAATTTGTTAAATATAATTACTTGATAAAAGTAATTAAGGAATTAATTACTTATTGTAATTAATTTTGATATGTGATTTATTTAAGTCAATTAATTTAGTTTAATTAATTTAAGTAAATCATTTAATGATTTTAAGAGTGTAATTACTTAATGTAATTAATAGAGCAGGATTACTTAGAGAAGTAATGAATGGTAATTACTGAAATGTAATAAGTAATTTGGATAATTACTTTTGTAATGAATCAAGAGATTTATTAATTAAGATAATTAATTATTGGATAATTAATCTGATTTATGAGTAATTAAAGATAGTTAATTACTTAATTGAATATTAATCAAGGTGATTAGTAATTAGATTAATTATTAAATAAAATTAATTTAATTAAATAATTTATTTAAATATTAGAGATCATTAATTAATATTAATGATAAAATAAATGATTGTTTAATTAAGTAACAATTAATTAATTAATTAAGTGATTAATTAATTGTAATTAATTAAGGACAAATATTATTAATTATAATTAATTAATAAATGAGTAATTAAATGTTAACTACTTATGATTAAAGTTAATTTATAAATTAACTAAAAACTAATTACTTATTGTAATTAGAGGATGATTAATCAAAAGTGTTTAATCAAGTTGAATACTTAGTGGATAATTAATTAACTGGGTTAATTAATTTATGGATATTAAGCAGGATTTATAGAAGTGTTAGTTAATTTAATTTATTTTAAATTAATTAGGGATGGTTGTAAATAATTTAATTCATTTTAAATTAATTATAATTGATGGTTAATAAATCATTGCTTATGGATGTTATTGATTGAATGGTTGTGATCTCAGTAATGAGATGAGTTGTATTTGCATGATATGAATGCTTGGTTTAAGTATGATGGTTTGTGATGGATTATCTGGATTGTGATGATTATCCGTTTGTGATAATATAGATTATCTGTTTATGATATGAATGTGATTATCTATTGTTAGATGTAGTTTATCTATCTATGTGAATTAGATAATAATGAAATGAGTTAATTGTTTAAAACCCTTAAGTACAACTTGGACATTAAAATGGCGTTTGGTTTCGGTGAGACCGGGATCGGGTTTCCATATTTGGAATTCTGAAAACCACATCGATTCCAATTAAACGTTAGGTCGTTAATCCAAGTGGAGCAAGTGAAGACTCGAGGTGTAAGGGCTATACGTCAGTATAACTTTGTGGATGATTCCGTAATGAGTTGACGGAATAGTACTTATAGATTCGAGATGGTGATTTAGAGTGCAAGGGTTATCGTCGTTAACTCTGAGGGTGATTCCAATACGAGTGTAACGAGATAATGCCTTCGGTTTCGTTCGAACCCGGAACGAACTTGTATGGATTGAATGCTTTCAGAACATCGTCAGGTGGACGATGAGCATTCTAAGATTGATATGTCCTATAAAGATAATCGTAACCTCAAGCCTCATCAACCGGGAATGGCAAAAACAGGAGAGGTGCAGCAAAGCTTCGTGGGTAGCCCCCACTAGAGAGCAAGATTTATCCCTGTCTAGAGGTCCCTTTATATTCGGTTGTGTGGCAGTTGGCGATGGCCAATCTGCGGGGTGGTCTTGTTCGGGACTGTTCAGTAAGGAATGGTTCCGGCTTTGTTGCAAGGGAGCGGGCGTACTCCTCGGTACGGTGATCTAGGCCACGTACTGTAACGGGCGGTACCCCAGTAGCCCTGCCATTGATGGAAACCCATTCTTCCTACGAGACCCTACGGTTTTGATTGCATTACCCACTTTTGTGGCTAGTAGCTGGAATTTAATCATGTAACAATTTCGGCTATTTCTTATTTACTTGAAAACCCTAGACACTATTATAATATCACTGGATTTCCTATCAAATGATTTGGTTAGCGTAAGGTAAAAACTTTTCCATGTTTATGTGTGGGAAGTCTTACGTGATACCTTTGTTTTCAAAGGATTTTCAAAGTTAAGCAACTTTTATCCCCGTTTACTCACACCAGACCCCTGTCTGACCCGAGTGTTTATTTTCTGTTTTATTAAACTCTTGGGTACTAATATTACGTATGAGTAGTCAAGTGATTCAGGATTGCTTTGACGAGTTTCTGGAGGAGATAATGGAGTAGGAGGCTTCAGCGTGTAGATATATGTAGTGGTTCCGCTTTGTTGAGATGTATCTATTTCTTTGATGTACTTGAATTGTAATTGCTGGACAGACGTTTATAACTGTCTAGTTTGTGTTGTATTAGCTGTATAACTCTGATGTATATGATACTATGTAAAGTATTATGTGATATATTATAATTTATTCGATTCCGCTGTGAGATTCTGATGTTGTCTGTTTCTTTCTTTCCTTTCTTTTCTCTTTTCTATCCCTTTCTTTCTTCTTAGCGATGCGACTTCCTGGAGTTTGGAAGTTGGGTCGTTACATTGTGGTATCAGAGCTCTAGGTTGAGCGAATACCTACACTCTGGAGTGGTGTCCTTCTTGAGAGAGCGTATTTGTAATTTTGAATATAGATATATATTTTTATTTCTACCTATTAGATTGGGTTACAGGTTCAGGTTTTCCAATATAAGTAATAAAGGTAGATAGGGTAGTAGTGTGTGTAACACAACTACCAATGGTTGGAGTCCGAGTGTTTGAAGTTGGAAGTGGATCTGCTAGGGCAGTATTGGGCATCTTGAGTAGTTTTGCAGTTTGGCATAAAGGATTTCTCTGATCTCTGAAGGGAATCTTTTCAAGATTCGGAGTTTATCTTTGGATTGTAAGCTTGGTAGCACTCGTGTGAGTGGATTCTCTTGAGTTTGGATTAGTTGGGAGTGTAGAAGCCAACAGGGTATCTTGGTAATCTTAGGAAGGAGTTCTGTCTATATTTGAGTTTGAGACTCAGTTTGGCAGAGTGTTTTGTGCTTGGTTTGAGAGCGAGTTTACTGAGAGATATCTGTCTACTGGAAGGCTCTATTGTGAAGGCTGGTGTAGCTTTGAGGTTCGATGAGTTTTTGGATAAGGAAGTTTTGGCAGCAATAGCAGTAGTGAGTGGCATGTTTCTTCGATGGTTCAGAAGCCTCTGTGATTCTTCTGTCAGAAGTCCGGGCAGATGATGAAGCTTGTCCATTTCTTCTGGAAGACCATCTGAGTGTGATGTTTGTGGTTGGAGGTAGACCACTAGTTTCTTCTTTGATTTGAAGGTTTTAGTTGTTCTGATCGTTGAAGAGAGAACAATTTCTTGGGATCTGAACTAAGTGGAATCGCAAAAGTGACTTGCGATGGTTCGGAAGTTCTCTGAGTAATCTTTGTTTGGATTGAAGCATCTCTAATGGATGTTTGAGTTATCGAAGTGGTTTGATTTTCTGGATATCTTCGAAGGAATCAAGATTTGCATCCGCATCGAGAGTTTGAGTTCTGTTTCGACCTGGTTCTTGGAGCTTTACCGGTGAAACAGATTAGTAGGAGGTTCTTTAAGAGAAATCTGTTTAAGTTGGTAGGATTTATTGGATCCAGTTTCCTGGTTGAATTTTTGCTGTGATGTTTGTGACTGAATCGGATAGGTCACCGAGATTTTATGGAATTTGATGAACAAATGTTTCCGGGATAAGTTGATCAAGTTTATACTTGTGTTCATCAACAGCATTCTCAAATCAGAGTTGCGCAGTGGAATCATGGTGGCAGCTGTTACAGAATAGAAGCAACACCCGATTCTTTGGGAATTTGAGTTTTGTCTTGGATCGGAGGATTTCTATAGGAAATTCGTTTTAATCTAGAGACTTGGATGTCTTGTGCACATGTTCTGTTTTCAGAATAAGAGTAGTTTGTCTGGAGTCTTCTGATGTTTGTGTAATAGAGTTTGTGTGGTGGATTTTGATTGATCTAGAAGTTGAAGGAAGCCAGGATTGACGGGAGAGACTTGTGGATAAGAGATTGGATCTTTCTGTCTTCTCTTAAGGATTAAGTATTTGGTCTACGGGATTGAATTGCCAGTTCGGATGGTTGGAATTTGTTTTGTTTTTCACGTATCTCTGAGGGAGTACGTGTATGGTTTATCTTTGATTTTAGAATAAGTAGTTCTGAGAGATTTGGGATGTCTGTGGTCCTGTATTCTGTTTAGATTTGTAGATCTAGATATATAGGAGCTCTAGATCTGAGTGGTGTAGCTAGTTTAGATTTTATAGGGCGAGTATCCCGGTGTTTGTACCTGGGAAACTCTAGGGAATTCTATCCATAATTTTGTCTGGATAATTAGAATTATTGTTGGAATTGGTTGCTAGTATTTGGTTGATAGAATATGTTTGCTCTTTTTAAATTTTAAAATCTGCGTGGGATTATTAAATTAACTTTGCTTTTAAATTTCGGAGACGAAATTCTTTTAAGGGGGGAGGAATATGATGTCCCGGAAATTTAGGCAATAATTATTTAATAATTTCATTAATAATTATTTTAAAATGTGAAAATATTGATTTAATAATTTAATTCAAACAGAAATTCTCTTTTGAAAATTAATAATTATTTAGTTTGTTAAATGATATTCTTTTCAAAAGTTAGAAATATTTAAGTAATGATAAATTCATCTTTCTAAACTGATTTAGAAATATTTATTTATAATGTATATATGTTTATACATTGTAAATAGAAGATTTGATTTTAAATTAAATTTAAATTTAATAAGAATATTTTCAAATCTATTATATATATATATATAAATGTATAAATTGTAAAATTGATTAAATTGATTTAAATTAGTATTGAAAACTTTTCAAAAGTTTGTTTTAAAAATCTTTCATATATCTCCATAGAAATACAAGTAAGTATTTATTTTGTTTATAAAAATAAATATAGTTTAAATTTTGTTTTATAATAAAAGTTTGTTTTGTTTTATTTTAAAAATTGTTTTTCTTTGAAATAAATTTAATTCATTCTTGATTAAAGTATAACATTTAGTTTGAAACTCTTGAATAAATGAATTCAACACTTCTTTTCTTCTTAAAAACTTTTCTTTTGAAATTTAGTTTTAAAAGAATATTATTTTGAAAAATAATTAAGCAAACATTTAAAATGTATAGTTTTAAAAAGAAGTTTATAAGTAGACATGTAATTATTTTCAAGGCTAATGTTAATAAAACATTTGAAACATGCTAAAATAATTTCGAAATGGTTTAAGATAAATTTAAATACATTTACAAATTTAGAATTGCTTTTTATATTAGAAATGTATATGTGTTAAATTCTTAAACTATAAAGAAGACACTTGTAAATTTATCTACACCTAAACATAACAAGTGGCAAGCTAATTTATTTTTGAAATTTAAATTATATTGATAAGAGAATATAACAAAAGCATTTGGTTAAAACATTTTCTTCAAAATGAAACCTGAAAATCAGAACTCAGCAAAATCAAAACTCAAAACAAAATGCATGTTAAATCTGCAAATCAATTTCTGAAAAACAAACAACTTCAAATCTGCAAATTACAACTTCAAATCTGAGCAATAAGAATAGGGGGTCTGCATGCATGTTCAAACAAATTACAACATCAAATCTGGAAACTCAGCAATCAAAATACAAGTAAAGCAACTTCAACTTGCAAATTGCATCCAGATCCAACAAACAACTTCAGTGATCAACTAGCAAATGAAAGCCAGATTTCATCCTGCAGTTTCAAGTCAGGACCTGGAAATTGTGATTGCATCTAATTGTTTTCTGCATCTTCATTAAAAATGTGAGTAAACTTCTTATTTTAAAAACAGTTTCTTTTAAATCAAAATTATATAAATTTCCTGAATGAAAGTATTAGTTCACATTAATTAAAATCTGGGTGATTAAAACTTCCCTGTTATTTATTTATTTATTTATTGTGAGAACCTCAATGCAAGAAGTTAAATCTATCTGTTGCATGTGAATATGTAAGATTAGGTATGCTTGTATGATTTTATTTTGATCGATAGGATGTGTGAATATATATATATATATATATATATATATATATATATATATATATATGGGATTACAGTAATCCTAATTTACAGTTTTCTGTTTTAAACTAAGTTTAATAGAAAACTTTATTCATATGTTTAATTTCTATTAGGAATTAATATGAACAAACAAATAATGTTGTTTAAGAATAAATTATGTTCTTAAGTCATAATTTAGTTATTTTGAAGTCTGATACCCTCTGAAACAACTCTACTGTAAACATTTTTTGCATAAAACAAAATATCCACATCATTAACTAACTAAAACAAGATTATATCATGTATGTATGTTAGAAATCAGAGATTTTAAAGACAATTTTTTTTTTTAAATTACTGGTATGAGAAATTCTGTTTTGAACAGAATTGGTAAATTTGGTTCTATCCAAATTTCTAGTGATTGCGGGATGTTGTTGGTCTGTCTGAAGATAGAGGATTGATGGGAGAGTGAGTGGATAATGGTCAGAAGTAGTGTCAGTAGGTGGTGGTGATGGAAATGTTGATTTCCAGGTTTAAGCCCTAAATTTGAAGTGGTCGGTTTAGTTGCCTCTTGTTATCTCTGTGTTGCATCGAATGAAGTAGGGTTTTGGGAATTTGTAGAGGGAATGGAAAGGAAGCTATATCCAAGGTCGCGTCGACGATGATGGTCGGAGGCGAGCTAATGGACTGTTGACAGGTTTGGGGTATGTTGTAGATGTTTTTTTTTCAGGCTGAAGTTGTTATCCTATTTTTTTTTATTTCAAGTTGATGTGGGGGTTTGGGTGGTCGTGATCGTATGAGGAGATGGTCGGTGACTCGTAGCAGTGGAATGGAGTGGCTGGAGTTCGCCAAGGCGACGGTGTATATGCACCATGCATGTTTGGAATCTAGTGGACATATGGGGTGTGCAGGGTTTTTGACTCGGGTATTACTCGGGTATTTTTGTTTTTGACTCGAAGCAAGAGGTTGGTGAACTCGAAGTAGTGAAGGGGGTTTCTCGGGTTAGTTTTTGGTTACAGGTTTAAAACCTGAGTTTTTGCAGTTTTGAAATTTTGAACGAAATTCAAAATTTTAGTGCAGGTTTTGATTTAAGTGGGAGTTAAGTCTGAATTCAAATGAAGTTTGAAATTCAAAGTTTTAAAAATGAAAATCTTAAATTTTAACAAGATTTAAATTCAGTTTTAAATCAAGATTTTAAAACAGTTTTAGGTTTACTTTTAAAACCTGATTTTTGATTTAAAAAAGTTTTTGTAAGTTTTTAAATTTTGAACAGATTTAAATGTTATTAAGCAAGATTTAAATCGGTTTTGAAATCAAGTTAAAACAGATTTCAAGTTTACTTTGGAAACCAGTTTTGATTTCAAACAGTTTGTAAATTCAAAAAAAAATTATGAACATAATCAAATGTTTTAAAAGTAAATTTGAAAATGAAATTTGACTTCAAATAAGGTTTAAACTTATAAGAATTATTTCTTTTAATATTCGAATTGAGATATGAAGTGTTAATTTAAAATTGAAAGTTAAAATAATCAATCTATTTTCAAAGCTTAATTTATTTTAATCAAGTAAATTTATTTTAAACCTTTCTTTATATTTATGTAATGAATGTACTTTAACATTCATTTTATTTTGAGGTTTATAATTATTTAAAATTTGGATTAATGTTTAATAGTTAAACATTTTAAATATTAAAATTTTAAATGGAATTTGAATTTAAATTTAGAAATATATTATTTAAATACATTTTGAATATAAATGAAGTCATTTGATAAGTAAATAAATCATTTTGAAAATAATTAAGATAATTAAGAATTTACTTAATATTTGCTCCTAAAAAATGATTTAGATTAATATTAATTAGGAATGATTTATTAATAATTAATCTAATTCAAAATTCTTAAGTATGTGATTATTGAAATGTTGTTAATTAATAAATGGTGACAGTTATCTAAGGATAATTAAGTAATTAATTTAACGTAATTAATTTTGATAATTAACTAGATTAATTAAATGGAATATAATCAATTGTAATTTGTTAAATATAATTACTTGATAAAAGTAATTAAGGAATTAATTACTTATTGTAATTAATTTTGATATGTGATTTATTTAAGTCAATTAATTTAGTTTAATTAATTCAAGTAAATCATCTAATGATTTTAAGAGTGTAATTACTTAATGTAATTAATAGAGCAGGATTACTTAGAGAAGTAATGAATGGTAATTACTGAAATGTAATAAGTAATTTGGATAATTACTTTTGTAATGAATCAAGAGATTTATTAATTAAGATGATTAATTATTGGATAATTAATTTGATTTATGAGTAATTAAAGATAGTTAATTACTTAATTGAATATTAATCAAGGTGATTAGTAATTAGATTAATTATTAAATAAAATTAATTTAATTAAATAATTTATTTAAATATTAGAGATCATTAATTAATATTAATGATATAATAAATGATTGTTTAATTAAGTAACAATTAATTAGTTAATTAATTAAGTGATTATTTAATTGTAATTAATTAAGGACAAATATTATTAATTATAATTAATTAATAAATGAGTAATTAAATGTTAATTACTTTTGATTAAGGTTAATTTATAAATTATTTAAAAACTAATTACTTATTGTAATTAGAGGATGATTAATCAAAAGTGCTTAATCATGTTGAATACTTAGTGGATAATTAATTAACTGGGTTAATTAATTTATGGATATTAAGCAGGATTTATAGAAGTGTTAGTTAATTTAATTCATTTTAAATTAATTAGGGATGGTTGTAAATAATTTAATTCATTTTAAATTAATTATAATTGATGGTTAATAAATCATTGCTTATGGATGCTATTGATTGGATGGTTGTGATCTCAGTAATGAGATGAGTTGTATTTGTATGATATGAATGCTTGGTTTAAGTATGATGGTTTGTGATGGATTATCTGGATTGTGATGATTATCTGTTTGTGATAATATAGATTACCTGTTTATGATATGAATGTGATTATCTATTGTTAGATGTAGTTTATCTATCTATGTGAATTAGATAATAATGAAATGAGTTAATTGTTTAAAACCCTTAAGTGCAACTTGGACATTAAAATGGCGTTTGGTTTTGGTGAGACCGGGATCGGGTTTCCATATTTGGAATTCCGAAAACCACATCGATTCCAATTAAACTTTAGGTCGTTAATCCAAGTGGAGCAAGTGAAGACTCGAGGTGTAAGGGCTATACGTCAGTATAACTTTGTGGGTGATTCCGTAATGAGTTGACGGAATAGTACTTATAGATTCGAGATGGTGATTTAGAGTGCAAGTGTTATCGTCGTTAACTCTAAGGGTGATTCGAATACGAGTGTAACGAGATAATGCCTTCGGTTTCGTTTGAACCCGGAACGAACTTGTATGGATTGAATGCTTTCAGAATATCATCAGGTGGACGATGAGCATTCTAAGATTGATATGTCCTATAAAGGTAATCGTAACCTCAAGCCTCATCAACCGGGAATGGCTAAAACAGGGGAGATGCAGCAAAGCTTCGTGGGTAGCCCCCACTGGAGAGCAAGATTTATCCCTGTCTAGAGGTCCCTTTATATTCGGTTGTGTGGCAGTTGGCGACGACCAATCTACGGGGTGGTCTTGTTCGGGACTGTTCAGTAAGGAATGGTTCCGGCTTTGTGTTACAGGGGAGCGGGCGTACTTCTCGGTACGGTGATCTAGGCCACGTACTATGACGGGCGGTACCCCAGTAGCCCTGCCATTGATGGAAACTCATTCTTCCTACGAGACCCTACGGTTTTGATTGCATTACCCACTTTTGTGGCTAGTAGCTGGAATTTAATCATGTAACAATTTCGGCTATTTCTTATTTACTTGAAAACCCTAGGCACTATTATAATATCACTGGATTTCCTATCAAATGATTTGGTTAGCGTAAGGTAAAAACTTTTCCATGTTTATGTGTGGGAAGTCTTACGTGATACCTTTGTTTTCAAAGGATTTTCGAAGTTAAGCAAGTTTTATCCCCGTTTACTCACACCAGACCCCTATCTGACCCAAGTGTTTATTTTCTATTTTATTAAACTCTTGGGTATTCATATTACGTATGAGTAGTCAAGTGATTCAGGATTGCTTTGACGAGTTTCTGGAGGAGATAATGGAGCATGAGGCTTCAACGTGTAGATATATGTAGTGGTTCCGCTGTGTTGAGATGTATCTATTTCTCTGATGTACTTGAATTGCAATTGCTAGACAGACGTTTATAACTGTCTAGTTTGTGTTGTATTAGCTGTATAACTCTGATGTATATGATACTATGTAAAGTATTATGTGATATATTATAATTTATTTGATTCCGCTGTGAGATTCTGATGTTGTCTGTTTCTTTCTTTCCTTTCTTTTCTCTTTTCTATCCCTTTCTTTCTTCTTAGCGATGCGACTTCCTGGAGTTTGGAAGTTGGGTCGTTACAGAGACAACCATTGGAATTGGAATTGAATTTTAATGAAATGATGGTGGTTTGAATCATAAAATTAAAATTCTATTTGATTGTGAATATGGACAAACGGAACTCAACTTGAGTTAAGCTAAATAAAGTATATTTTTGGAAATAAAATTAAATTAGTTAAGTAAATTGGAAGAGAACTAATAAGATGAATTAATTAGTGAATTGAATATGCTAATGGGACTTAACTCGGCTGAATAAATAGGATTGTGGATTAAAAGTGAATATTGAATGTGGAACTTTGTTATAAATTAAATTCGACTTAAAAGTAAGCGAATTGAATATATTTAAATAAAATTTAAATGGGATTTGGTTACAAGGGTGATAAACTTAAGTTATATAGTTGAAATAATTTAAACTAAACAGATTAACTTAAGTAAATACTTTGAATGAAAGCTTGGTTCAAATAAATTTGTGAAAAAAGTTATAAATGAAGTAGCATGGAATGATTCTGAGCCAAATAAAATGGACTTGAATATAATATAATACGGATATGAATGAAATTCAAATAAATGGATTGAGTTTGAAATGGAATAAATTTGAACATAAATTGATTTGGAATCAATTTAAAATAGCTATAAGCTTAAATGATTATTTTATTAAATAAATATCGCCGAATTTGCATAGAAAAATTGTCATTTGTCGCAAACAGAGGTAAATAAAATTCTATGAATAAATAGAAAGTGAATAAATTGATTTTGAAATTAATTTGGAATGGATATGAGTTTTTTTGTTCTAAATATGAATTGAACGCAAATATTTGGGTTGTAAATCATTCGAATTGAATGAGGCGATATATAAATTGACTGAAAAGAAAAATCGAATGTTGGAACTTTGTTGGATATTAATAAATTCATGCTATGACTTGGTTGTTAGTGAAAATTTATGCGTTAAATTTGTTAAATGAATGAAGTGTTATTGAATTTTCATGTTTTAGTACTTACGTATTTAAATTGGGTAAATATAGGTGCCCATAGGCCGTTTGGCTAGTTTTTGTCACGCAAAATTGCATATAACATAAGCAGCTTGCTTAAAAATGCTAAATAAAGTCACGTTTTTGGATTAAATACTGCAAATATATAAATATTGATATATATTGTCGTTGTATATACTTTTATCTCTCTTGTCATATTGCAAAAGGCACTCCATACAAGGGAGACTCTGCCAAAAATTACGAAAATTTAGAGTTTTACAAAGTTTTTGAAAATTTTTGAAATTTTTTGTTAACTAAAAAGTTGATGTCCAAATTCAAATTGAAATTGAAAAAAGAGATTTTAAGTTAGAAATGGAAACTAAATGTTCTGGATTAAACTAAAGGGCTTAGAAAAGTGGATATCGAGTTTTAACTAAGC
This sequence comes from Allium cepa, assembly GCA_030765085.1. Lineage (NCBI taxonomy): Eukaryota > Viridiplantae > Streptophyta > Magnoliopsida > Asparagales > Amaryllidaceae > Allium > Allium cepa. Next base: position 30,528,932 of record CM060938.1, on the reverse strand, counting down.
AGGTTTTGGAAAAGTTCATGGGTTTGGAGCGTTCTTCCTGCCTTAGCAATTTCGGGGACGAAATTCTTTTAAGGGGGAAGGAATGTAATGATCCAGAGTTTTCGTCCTTTGATGTTGAATATTTAAGTGGTTTTAAAATATGGATTTGGAATATAATTTGATTTTTGAATATGAAGATGTTGGTTAAAAATTTTAAAATGAATTTAAATTCCAAATATAGCGATTTACTGAATAAATCTAATTGTTGAATTTATAATTAAAAATCTTTATATAATTGGAAATTGGAGTTGTTTATGAATCGAAAAGATTTCTAATGTTGGTAAAAATTCTATTTGAATTAGAAATTAGTAAGTAAGATTATAAAACTGAAATTTTGAGTGATTTCATAATTTTGGAAATCGTTGATTTAATCGGTACATTAAAATAGCGATCCGGGACACAGTCTCGGAATTCTATGAAACCTGTCCCATTGATAGAGTATTATTGTCAGATTTCAAATTTTATAGCATTTGGATTTATTGTGCGGTCGTACGATCTGGAAACGCCTAGAGAAAATTTAATTGAACTAATTTAAATAGTCGATTTAAAAAGCTATCTTCCACATACGAACGAATTAGGACTCGAAATCTTCTCCATTGCTTTCAGAATAGGGGAATAACATTATGCATGCCGAGTGGTACGTATTCATAGGGTTTTGAAATTTTGAGGTACGAAAGCGTGGCATTTTCAATATAAAAAATTATAAATCAAATCAAGGGTCAAGTTCAAGCAACACTAGCAATGTGCTTATAGCCGACAACTTCTCTGTGAAGCCGTCTCTTTCTTTTTAAATCACATACCTTCCTTATCCTTTCCTTAAAAACAGAATCATATAAGAGAATATATATAGAAATCGAAATCGACATCCCCTTTCTCTTCAAACTAATCATCAGAAGAGGTTTGAAAATCAAAAGAAAAAAATGTTCGATCAAATAAATGGCGTTCTCCTTCAATTTTTTTCAAACGAAATCAAAGCGCCTATGAAAAAATACAGGCATCGTGATCGAATCGCTTGGGAAGAGTGATAGCTCGATGCTGTGGCAGAGGGTCGCGTATGCTCAATCGACATGGAGGAGCATGTGCATACGTTGGAGGGGAAAGAGTTGTCGTAGGCGAACGAGCGTCGCGTTCGGGTTGTTAGATCACAAATGATGGGGAAGGAGCTGAGCGTTGCGGTGGGTGTATTTGATCGTATCGTGGCGAGAGGCAGTCGTAGCTAGGGTCTGGCGATGTCCGGTGATGGCTCGGGTGGTCCATCCACTGTCAGGCTTGAGGACAGAGGTCTGGGTTGCGATGTACATTAAGGTCTGGGAGGAAGGCTAAGCGTGGTTAACTCGGTAATTGGACTTCCAATTATTTTGGATAAGTTATTTGTTTAAAATTAAACTGTGAATTAAATAATAAATTAATTCATGTAAATTTATAAATGCAATATTAAATCTATACGAGGTCAACTGCGAATAAAAAAAGTTGCAGTGGGTTCTTATCAACAAATTTGTACATAGGATATAGTTTGTGCTTCTTTTAGAGTCAGCTGGATTCTAGAAAAATTAAATTCTGGATATTCAACAAAATAAAAAATCATGGTGAGAAATTCTCACTCATTTAGATTACCGAATTAATTTTAAATAGTAAAATTAATTATTGGATGCTTGGTTGAATTTATAAATTATTATCTATTGAATGATATTATATATATATAGTAGTATATACGTGGGTTGTTGGATATGTTCCCGCATACTTTAGCGAATGAGACCCTATACACCCCGCATAATAGCAGATGACTCGATATACCACGATATCCCCCCTCAAAGTGGGATCGGTAATTTTATGTTGCATTAACATCTGTAGATGCAGGGAAAACAGGTTGGAGGGATCCAACTGGATTTCTCAAATATATTGTTTATTTATCATATATAGTGATGTATGATGCGTGTAGATAATTTGTTATAAATTATTGTTGTAATTTGAAGTACTGGATGCTATAGTAGCACTGGCCTTAATTTTGGAATTTTAAATACCATAAACATTATTTTTGAAATTTTGAAGGAATTAAATGGATATTTTGAATATAAAAATATTATATAGAAATTTGGTTGTTTTAAAAGAGATTAATTTAGATAAAATAAAATTTTGATTTGGAATCGTATTTCATTATTCGTAAAATGTTTAATTAGAATTTAGGGCAATATTAATTATATAAAGGATTTTAGTAGTGAAATTTTAAGTGATGTTCCGGAAAATATGAAATAGAGTTGAAATCGATAATTTAGATAGATTTGCGAATTATACGAAATTATTTAGAAATGGATTTATAAAAATGAGATTTTATTAACGGAATTAGTTTTATAAACAAGAAAAACCAAAAGGAGTTATAAAATTTATAAACGATGTTTATAAATAGGGAAAATGATAATTGTTGATAAATTGGAACAAAAATCCACACTATGAAATTATACCGAGATATGGAAATAGTTTAGGGAAAAATAATAGAATCTATATTTGGAAAGTGAAATGGCTTGGGATTTGGAAAGGAAATCGATGTGTTTTGAAGCGAGAGGGATTTATAGGTTGAAATTGGTTATTGTGAATTTTAATACACACACACACATATATATATTTGGAAATTAAGCTTATTTTGAAAGGGAAATATTATTTATTTAACTATGAAATTTTAAACTAGTTAATATTGGGATATTTTAGAAAGTAGATTATTTAAATATAAGTTCTTATTGAAAATAAATTCTAAATTTGATAACAAGTTTGTGAATCAATTAGTTTTAATTAAAGATGGATTGAAAAATGAATTATTATTGTTTTACTTGAAAAGTGTTTAGTGTTTCAAATAATTATTCGAACATGTTGCGAAATAAATTATTGTTTTTTAATATTTATTTATACATATATAGTCTTGAATGATTTAAATTATTAATTTATTTATAAAATTTCTCGAGATGTAAAAAATGGATATTGTTTTAGCAGTTGTAAATGGATAGGAAAAATTATAATTGAGTATAGTAGACCTTGGAAAGGTAAAAATGAAATTAAGACAAATTTGGAAATGTAGGAGATAGGATAAGAAAACTTCTAAGTATTGATATTAGAAATGATTTCGGGAAATGGACTTAGAATATTTTCCTATGTGTTGAAATGGAAGGTTTTTGAAAATATTTAGAGACGAAGGATTTATATCGAGATATTTCTGAGTAATGGATTATAAATCGAAGTTGGAATTATTTCACTAAGTGTTGAAGTAAGGTACGGGTGGAAATATGCTATTATGGAAACAGGTATTAAGAAAATGTTTCAAATAATGATAAATTTGAAGAGATTTGAATATATATCTTTGTAAAGATATTTTGAAATGAATGTTTTAAAGAATTATAAACAACGACCTAGTGACTTCTTATGGATGTTATTTGATACTTAAATATCCTATTATCAATGTTGGCCAATTTCGTTAATCGTTTAAAAGAGACCGGGATCAGATTTAAATTTTTGAAAACTACATCGATCCAGTTTGAACATCACGAATGGATACCGTAAAGATAAGGAAGATGGTGATTCAATTTGTCCAGAGCCAGGACGACTTGTATGGATGAGTGCTATCAGAACATCGTTATTGGATGACGATGAGCATTCTAAGTAGATTTGTTCTTGAAAGGTAACGTTAGCCTCAAGCCTCATCAACCAGGAATGACTAAAACATGGGAGATGCAGCAAGGCTATGTGGGTTGCACCCAATTAGGCTATGTTATCACTTTTCAAGATATCCTTGGAAATATATATAAATTATGGATATGGTTATCATGAAAAAGGGAGCGCCCGATTTTAAGGGTGGGAACATACGGGGTGATAACGTATTCGGTTCTATCCAGGTTAGAGGTAGGTCGGTCTTGTGTAGCGACGAATCTCGGCGAGGTCCTCGGTGTATTTTTCTAGAGGTGTACTATGATGGGCGGTACCCCAGTAGCCCAGTCATTGTATGGGATCCATTCTCTAATATGAGTCTTTACGGTTTTGTTTGTAGAGCCTAGTATGCTGAAATTTAATTAATGTAACAATTTCGGCTATTTGAATAAGTATTTGTACTTAACCACTATTATAATATCACTACATTTTCAATTTATTGTCCGGGTTTAAGGGAAAAATCTGCCGTCTTTATGTGTGACGTGGTCTTATAAGATACCATTGTTTTTCAAAGGATTTTGATAGCTTTAATAATTCAAATTGAGTGTGTTTTCTCACGCTAGTTTTCCAGACTGACTCGAGTGTTTTTTATTATAATCCTGGGGTCAGACCGAGTATTACAGATTCAGGATAGGATGCTATGAAGCTCAGGAGACGAGCTGGATGACAAGTCGTATTTCCATACTTGATTTTTATTTCCGCTGTGTGAGGAAAGTTATTAAACTGTCCAGATTGATTGTAGTCTATTGTACTCTGATAATGGTATATATATTAATAGGACAGTTCTTATATTTAAAATCTGTTATTACATATATATATTGTTCCGCTGCGTTTGTGAGATTTTGTGTTGTTGTTCTCAGTTTCTTGTTCTACCTTTTCTTCTTCACCCCTAAAGATTCGTATTTCCATTCAATTCGAGTTGAACTGATGTGAATTATGGTTGACTCAAAGCGTACGAATTTATGGGCCTTTACAAGCGCTTAGCTTCAGGCCTCAAGATTGGGGATGTCACACTTAGTTTATTTGGACACCAAAGTGCGTTTAAGCATTCAATGAGTTAAATGAGAAATTGACAAAAGCTCATGTCTTGACTATTCCAAATGGGAGTGAAGGATTAGTTACATGGATGCATGTAGGACCGGATTGGAAGCAGTCTTGATGCAGAATGGAAAAGTAATAGCGTATGCAAGTTGATAGTTGAAATATTATGAGAAGAATTATGCTACACACGATTTGGAGCTATTGGCAGTTGCCTTCGCATTGAAGGCGTGGAGGTACTATATTTTGGGTGCAAAGTTTGAGTAATTTATGGATCACAGTCATCAAAGTATCTTTCAAAAGGATTTGAACTTATGGAGGCAAAAATGGCTGGAATTTCTTGCATCTTATGACCTAGAGATTCTTTATACCCTAGGGAAAGCAAATGCCGTTGTAGATGCATTGAGTAGCATGTCACGTCGATTGAAAATTTGAAAGTTAAGCCAATACTAATGGACAAAATTACATATTTCCAAGAAGAAGACCTATTCTAGCTCGGGTTAAGAGGAGTGTTGAAGAGGGAATTGTTTCTAGTTTTCATATAGACTGAAAGTGACTATGCTATAGGATAGTATAATATGGATAAAATACTTGTGCGGAATACAAACTAAGTAAGTAGATAATAAAATCAGTAAAGTAAAACACACTAGAGATTTTTATACTGGTTCGAACACCTATTCTACATCCAGTCCTAAACTCCTTCTGGAATTAAAATAGCAACCCTCATTTAACCCGGAGGAACAGGTTTACACCGCTTGAGCAACCGAATAGACTTCTACTGCCTAAGCAACCGAATATGACTTCTACCGCCTGAGCAATCGAACAAGACTTCTTTACAAATAACTAAAGTATTTGACTGTAGTACGCTCTTTAAATAGCACTGAAAAGTCAATTGTGTACAATCTTCGTATAATCTTCTCATTTATGATATATAGTGTAATGTGCTTGAAGAATGTGGAAGATGGAGTGATCAACGATCAGAGTTTGTATGCAATTAGAGTGAAAATTGAAAATAGATTAAGAGATAAGAATTCAAGAATATTAAATTCAGTTAAGCGAATTGTTTGTTGAATTCTGAAACCTATTTATAGAAATTAAAAAGTTGCATCCATTGATGAAAGACAACGTTGAAAAGAAATAGGTGCAGCTATTGACTTGAAGTTGTCTCTCTTCGATGAAGAGAAGTGTCTTTTCATAAAAATAGCTGTTGACAATATTCAGCCAGCTGAAAATAATCATTCAGCCTTCTGAATTTGGTGAAATCGAAAACAACAAAGAAATAGGCAATTTTTGGCCTAAAACAGCTGGTTGAATTTACTCATTCAGCCGGCAAAATAATAAAATTGTTCTAGTAAACAGACGGCTGAATGAGATCATTCAGCCGGCTATTTTCAGCCTTTTTGCATGTGTGAGTCATGTGTTTGTATGTTTACATATATATACCATTAAGGAGAGATTTTAACATATTTCTAAAAATGTATACAGACTCTAAATTAAAACTATCTGCTTCAAAATATTCTGAATATGGATATGCCATGGATCTCCTGCATAAGTGATTAGTACGCACAAATATTGATTTATATTGTTGTCATAATCAAAACGATGAAAATCAAGATTCCAACATTCTCCCTGTTTTTTATGATGACAACTATATAAGTATAAATAATATATTTACCTAAATACTTACATAAACACTGCTACTCCCCCTGTCAATATGTCAATATGCATAAAAAAATTAAGCTAACTTTCTCCCCCTTTGTCTTTGACAAAAGGAAGAAAAAATACACGTAAACTTACAGAACAAAGATTAAAACACATACTCGAGATGTCATTATGAAAAGAAAATTACAATATCCATACAACATCATAACTAAACGAGAACCATAGAAGTTGAAATAATATTATACAACTGAAAATAAAGTTTATAGACAAAATAATAAAACTAGATAGAGACAGAAGGCTCATCATCATCAATATCCGAACTCGAAGATGACCATAGAAATGGAGATGGGTTGTAAGCTTCGGTGGATGTAGAACCCGAACAAGAGATTTTATCCCATATCCTATTAAGAAATCCTTTTATGGAGTTGAATTTCTTTTCTGTCTTCTTTTCAGGAGTTTTAATTTCCCGATGAAGTTTTGATTGATTTCGTGAGAAGGTGATGATAGCTTGTCTGGAGGAAGTTTCTGGGCCAAAAACTTGAATGGAGTCATCATCCTTTTCTTCTTCTTTATGCTGGATATGGGAAGAGGAGGCAATACTAGCATCATGAGGTTATCGGACACCTTGTTGGATATTGTGAGACCATTATTGAAAAGAAATGATTTGTTATGGAGGAGGCCAGGGAGGAAGACCCATCAATCTAAGGTTTTTGCGCCTAACTTGGTAACGCTTGAAAACTCGAAATCAGGCATTGGAAAGCCAAAGTTGAGAAGGATACGTGTAATATAAGCACCATAATGGATGGTCTTATATTTTCTTCAGATTGTGATGTCTTGAAATTCATCTAAAATGATTTTGCCCCAATTTACTTGTTGGTTGGAGTAGATTGAATAAAGAGCTTGAAAATCTCATTTATAAACTTTTTCATAACTTCTCGTTTGAGGTTGTAGAGAGTGAATGAATGCACGGTGAATAAGACGTGCTTGTGGCCTTAAGGCGCTAGATTTTAATGCACTAAAATTGGTCAGGTGATCGGAAAAGAAATGATGTGAAACTTCATCTCTGTGATCCATATCAACTTTAACATCATCTATATCAACACCTTGACAGGGACAGTTTAAAATATTGCCTAATCTTTGCCAAGGCAAAAAGATTTTAGTACCACAAACAATTGACCAAACACAATCTTCTTGATTTTGAGGATTATGGTGGTGTAGATTCAGATTTTCAAGAAAAAGTTTAATCAAAAGATGGTTAATTCTAACATTATTTGGAGCATACCCTATGAGATTATCAAAATGGAATTGCTCGGCCATTTCACTAATTCTATAAGCTACAAAATCCAAAAACTTCATGAAAGCCCCTTCAAAGATATTGGAATTTTTTTATAGAAGTGTAGCAGGAGACTACAACATCATTCCAAAGCCATCGTCGAATCTGGTCTTCGGAAGGACCGGAAGCAGATTCCCTTGTGCGTTTTGATCTAGGAGCCATTAGAGATTTAAAATTTAAGATTTAGAAGATGAGAATTTTGAATAGAAATGAGCCACGGTTCTAAAGTGAAAGGGTAAAGGTGAAAAGATGAATTTATAGGTAGGTGAAAAGTAAGGGTAAACTTAGAAGAAGAAAAGTAAGGCCTGGTAAAAAATGCTTCAGGAAGGATTCAGCCTGCCATTTTACTGTAATCAGCCGTCTGAATTCCTTCCCACCAGAAAATAGTTCATTTTTGAACTGATTCAGATGGCTATTTACAGTGATTCAGCCGTCTGAATCTGGAAATTTTTTTCCTTTCTGGATAATATTTAGTCATCTGTTTTAGTATAAACAACCAGCTGAATTGCTTGAAAAGAATTATGGATGCCTTGTTTCTTTTATAATAGGTATTATTATTAAAGGAATAGCATACACATATTTGAATAAATAAAAAATATTACAATTTAAAAACTTTTAAATAGATTTGGATGAGGAACTTGGTGTGTGATATTCATTCGACTCTAATTTTGTGTTCTCTTGTAATGGCCTGAGTGGAGACCATCTATTGCCGCGTTCCCACAAGTTTGGAGATATTGGTGGACGCTGCGGCGATAGTTTCCAAGGATTGCATCGGGATGGAGAACAAACAGAAGACAGTTGATGAACCGTGCTCTTGGATGAGGAACCATAAAATTTCTAGATGACTTTCTCTAAAAAGCTTAAACGCTTGGCGTTAACTTTTTGTTCACTATAAAGTTCGCGCTATAATTCCAGCATTTCCCTTTGGTAGTGGTGAATGTCATCTATCTTTTCTTTGGTAGATGGTAAACTGAAAAATCGAGACCATCTTGTTCTTTTACCGGGTGAAGTGTAACTCGTGTGAGTAGAAGGAGGAACAATTGGGACCGGTTCATAAATCGGTGTAGGAGTAGTTAAATTCACCGATCCCGAACTAGGAGAAGAACATGATAGTGCAGAGGATTCAGGCTTGTATTGGGGAGACAATTTTGATTAAGAGAGTTGAAACTAGTATTTCTCCTTTTATTTGATTTGCAAAAGGGATAAGGGGGTAGATGTATTTATATGTAAGAGGATTATATAAATAGAAACAAGATTAGTGGTTAGGTCGTTAAGAACCAGAGAAAAAAAGATTGGTTGTAAAGAAGTTAAAAATTGTAAGGTGAAAAAGTAAACAATTAAAATAGAGTGTAAACCAAGTTTAGTTGTAAAGTAAAGTGTAGTGTAGTGGTAGAGCACCAGATTTTCAAGTAAGAGATCTCGAGTTCAAGTCTAGGAAAATTTCTAAAAAAAATTATTATTTAAAAAATTATAAATCTTTTATGATTACAGTTCATAATTCTCTTTTTAATTTTATGAAGATACTTTCATTTAAAGGTTTCGTAAATATATCAGCCAGTTGATTTTCAAAGGATATAAATTCCAGTCTGTCTAAATCCTTTTCAATATTATCACGAAGAAAATGATGACGTATGTCAATATGTTTAGTTCATGAGTGCTTGATAGGATTTTTGGATAAGTTTATAGTACTTGTATTATCACAAAAAATAGTTGATTTAGATAAATTAACACCAAAATCTTGAAGTGTTTGTAGCATATAAATGACTTGAGCACAAGCTAAGGCAGTAGAAATATATTCTGCCTCACAAATTGAAAGTGAAACACGATTTTGTTTCTTGCTAAACCAAGAGACTAACGATTGTCCAATGAAGTGATAATTCCCACACGTACTTTTCTGATCCGTCCGACATCCTCTAAAGTCAGCATCACTGTATGAAACTAACTCAAAAGGACATTCTTTCAGATAGAAAAGTCGAAAATCTTTGGTTTTGCTTAGATAACGCAATATGTGTTTTACTGCTCACATATGTGATTTTTCAGGATTTGCTTGAAATCGAGCACATACAAACACTCATCACTATGTCTGGTGTACTAGCAGTTAGACAAAGCAATGATCCAATTATACTTCGATATAATTCTTAGTCCATACTTTTGCTATCTTCATCTCTATCGAGATGAATTGTTGTTCTCATTGGAGTTGGTTTAGCAGAAGTATTTTCCATACCGAAGCGTTTAATTAGATTATTACAATAATTTTCTTGATTAATAAAAAATTCCATTTTCTATTTGTTTGACCTGTAATCCAAGAAAAGAAGCTAATTCTCCCATATGTGACATTTCAAATTCTTTGATCATTATTTTTGAGAATTCCTGACATAATTTTTCATTTGTAGGGCTAAAAATAATATCATCTACGTAAATTTGAATAATTAAAATATCCTTTTTAGTTCTTTTAATAAAAAGAGTTTGATCAACCTTCCCAATTTTAAACCAGAATCTATTAGATAGCTCTTAAGATATTCATACTAAGCACCGCGTGCTTGTTTTAGACCGTATAAGGCTTTCTTAAGTTTATAGATATGGTTTAGAAATATTTCATGTGTGAATAACAAAGGCTGTTCAACAAAAACATTTTCTTTTGTATAACCATTTAAGAAGGCAATTTTAACATCCATTTGATAAAGTTTGAAATTATAAAAACACGCAAAGGCCAGTAAGATACGTATTGCTTCAAGCCGTGCAACTGGAGCAAACGTTACTTCGTAGTCAATTCCTTTTTCTTGATTATATCCCTGTGCAACTAATCTAGCTTTATTCCTAGTTATATCTCCTTGTTCATCTGCTTTGTTTTTGAAAACCCATTTAGTACCAATGACTGTTTGATCAGTTGGTCTAGGAACTAGTTTCCAAACTTCATTTCGTTCGAATCGGTTTAGCTCTTCTCGCATAGCTATAATCCAATAATCATCAGTAGATGCTTCTTTTGCATTTTTAGGTTCAATTTTAGAAAGAAAAGCTACATGACCCATTTGATTAAGTTGTTTCCAGTTCTAACATGTGAATCAATTTCTCCTATGACATTTTCTACTGGGTGATCTCGTAAAATCATAGGAGGAGATCGTAATTTGTTTTCATTATGAACAATGTTTTCATCTTCTTTAGAATTATAAACAATTTTTTCATCTTCTTCAAAATTATTTTTTGTAACTGTATTTGTGACCATCTTAAGTATATTTTCATCATCCTCAAATTTTTTATTAAAATTGAAATTTTCATCAAATGAAACATGAAGTTTTTCCTCGATTTTTTTTGTTCTTTTATTGAAAATTCGATAAGCTTTGCTTAATTTAGAATATCCTACGAAGATTCCTTCATCGGATTTTGGATCGAATTTTCCATGCTGTTATTTTGTGTTTATGATAAAACATTTTGAACCAAAAGTTTTAAAATATGAAATGTCTGGTTTTCTTTGATGAAAAAGTTCATATGGAGTGTGTTTTGTTAAAGGTCGGATGGAAACACGATTTAGAACATAACAAGCAGTTGCGACAGCTTCTGCCCAAAAATGTTTTGGTAATGTGCTTCCATTTAATAAAGTTCTTGCACATTCTTGTAACATTCTATTTTTCCTTTCTACAACTACATTTTGTTGTGGTGTTCTAGGATAAGAAAAATTATGATAAATTCTCTTTTTATTACGAAAATGTTCAAAAGCTTCATTTTCAAATTCAACTCCATGATCACTTCTAAAATTTTTAATTTTTTAATTTTTGAGATTTTGAGTTCTCATTGCAAAATTCTTGAAATTTTCAAAAATATCACTTTTATTTTTTAGGAAAATAGTCGAAGTATATCTTGAGAAATCATCTACTATAACAATCATATATTTACTATGATTCATAGATTGAATTTGAGTTGGACCAAAGAGATCTAAATGTAATAGTTCCAGTGGTTGTACAGCAGAAATATTTTTTCTTGGTTTTAAGGATGATTTTGATAATTTTCCTAAATGACAAGCATCACAAATATTGTTTACTTTAAAGTTCATTTTTGGTAAACCTTTTAATAAATTATTTTTAGATAATTTATTTATAGCTTCGAAATTAATATGACAAAATCTTTTGTGCCATTAGCTAGGATTATTTCCTTTGCTATTAAACACTAATTAGTATTATAATTTACATTCATATTTAAAACACAAATATTTTTATCTCTAAAACCTTCAACAATAAGATTTTTATTTTGGTCAAAAATGCTACACTTGTTTTCAGAAAAGAAATATTAAATCCTTTGTCGCATAATTGGCTAATACTAAGTAAATTATACTTCAAATTTTTAAATAATAAAACATCTGTAATTAGAGGTAAATTAGATATATCATTATTGCTCACATCGCCTTTGCCGATGACATATCCTTTGGAATTATCTCCAAATGTGACGGAACCTCAATTTGAGTAATTAATGTTTGTTAGCATCCCTTTGTTTCTTGTCATGTGTTTTGAGCAACCATTGTCTAGTATCCATTTTCCTCCCTTTTTGGATGGTACCTGCAAAATATAGAGATAACATTGGTACCCACCCTTTTATTTTGGGTCGTAGAGTTAGGTCATAGGAAGCGAAAACACAGAGGATTCAGAATTCCTTTTGAAAACAAAATCTTTGTTTTTATGAATAGTTTTTATAAAGGATTCTATATACTTATTTCTAATTGAAGAATTATTTGTTTTGGGAACCCAAATGTTAGTGCCAAATTTGGCCACTAACACCCAAATCCAGATGAAAGCACCAAATCACAGTTATATATCATAGATAGAGTGTACATACCGAGTATGAATATGAAGAACAGTAAAAATTAAAAAGAAAGCAGTAAGAACAGAGGATATATAGTGGTTCGGCTGACTCAGGCCAACATCCACTCCATAAATTTCCTTTTTATCGAAGTTAGAATCAACTACAGTTACAATCCAGAGTTTTTAAAGCAACAATGGTAGAGTCGCCTTAATAGGGAAGAAGAAGGGAAGCAGAACGAGGATCCCTTTTCTAAAGCCCCACATGCTGTATTTATAGGCAAATCTCGAGTTACTAGGCGTCCTGAGTAGTCCAGGCCCGTCAAGACCATAGCCGAGCCAACATCCTTCATCACAACCGACCCATTATGGCCAAACCTGATGCCAACCGAACTGTGGCAGCCGAACCGCATAGGGCCGACCCGCACGTCCCAATTCCGTTGAGGCCGAACCCATCCATACCAAGCCACTTTTTCTCATCTTCCCAGACCAACCTTATGTGACCGACCCACTAAGTCTGAACCAACATTGCCGAACCACCTCAGCCTAGCTATCTTGACCGATCCACACATGGCGGATCCATGCATACCGATCCATCCATATCGTACCGGCCCACACTGCCATGCCGATCGACCTACGCCGATTGACCGAACTATATCCGTACTCCAACACCGAGCCACTCCTAACTCTAATCCTCTCAAGCATGCCGAACCACACCATCCAGACTGATCCAGACCACCACACCATCCAAACCAATCCACGCCATCAAGACTGATCCATTGTGTGCCGAACCACCTTCAATCACCGACCCACTCTAATGCCGAACCAGGCCCGACCGACCTATCTTATCCGGCCCATGCACGAATTCCCATCCTTGACCGAGCGGCACCTACCGATCCACCTAGGCCGAACCATATACACCAAACCATCCATGACTATCCGTCTATCCATCCAGCTGGCTCAAACCCATCGTATTCGAGTCACAATAAATGAGCAATCGATTTAGTTAAATCCGCATGTCCACGGCCTAGCCAAAAGGCGGGTTAACATTTGCCCTCCAAAACATACCTTGCTATTGGAAGGTGTCTTTTGAATAGCCCCAAACCCGATATCTGAAGTCGTATGTTATCCATAGCCATACCTTCCGATTCATAATCCAGTCAATTTTATCCAAGTGCCATTGCGATATTCTTATCCAAATCTACGACTACTCCGAGTCGATATACAATTCCTATCCAGTAACCAAATCCTTATCCAATTCCACATCCATCTGAACCCAACAATCGAGTTCTAATCCATCCATATCCAATAACCAATAACCACATCCATGACCACTCCGGATCGATATCCGAATCCGGGACCGCTCCTGCTCCATGCCCAAATCCTTAACTGTTCATAGCCAATATCCAAATCTATAACCTCTTTGGGTTCTTTCCAAGCGCAACCTGCACCTGATGACCTATGTCAAGTAATGCCATGGTGTTCCTAATTCAGTGCCCCTGAACATTGACTAATGTCATGGCTTTCGTCCTAAGCCCAATCCTGGTTGCTACGGACCATTGCCGAGCATAGTCCACACTCGATGACTTGAAATAGTAACTGATAGATAATATGGGGCCTAAGTCCTAGGCCGAATCCTGGTCTCCCCGGACCCTTGCCGAGCATAGTCCATACTCAACAACCTTTTAGCCATAAACCAGATAAAAGTCAATCAAAATTGAATCTGAAACCTAGATCCAAATCAGTAAACCAAAAATCCATGTCAAAGTTCCAAATCAAAAATCAAGCATGCAAAACCAAGAAACCAACAAAACCGGGAGTTCAAACCGAACTCCAAAACCAAAGCAGAAAAAGCAATTGTCAAAGACAAAAGGAAAAAAATGATTTCACAAACCAAAGGTTCACAGTTTATCGTCATCTTAGAGCATGCCTAGGGGTTGTCTCTGTTCCCATACATGAGTAAGTGACTTAACCGCCTGCCTAGAGTTTGTTACTTGTTCCAAACCATCACGATTAGTTGATGACCAACTGACCAACATTCCTAGGCCTTGCGCCATCATTGTTCAAGGTAGGCGATGGCTGCTCCTGTTCTGCCGCCGCATTTCGAGTTTCGAAATATTGTCCCAACTGACCAATTCTTACATGCTCCTCGATTATATCCTTTAGATGTCGGCAGTTGTTAGTATTATTCCCGTCCAGGTCATGAAAGAGACAGTGCCTTCCAGATGCCCTTTCGCGTTCTAAGGGTTCCTTCCTTGCCGGCCTTCGATAAGGAAGGCGATCCTGAGTATCCAAGAATATCTGCTCCAATGTTGCATTCAATCCTGTGTAAGTGGAGAATTTTGGTTCTCGCCAGCGCTTCCTTTTCCCTTTATCCTTGTCTTTACCCGAGCTTTCACCGGGCGGTCCACCATCTTTTACCATGCTTACTACCTTTGACTTCATATCTAAACATGCATCCTCTTGTCGGAGAAATCTCTCGGCTTCATGAAAGAATTCCTCGAGATCCATTGGCGTGTCCCATATTAACGATACTTTGAAATCCGATTTGTCCCTAACTCCTGACACCACCGCCATTAGAACTATTGATGGATCTGGCCGATCCACCGAAGCAACTACTACATTAAACCGAGTTAAGAAAGCCCTAACCGATTCATCTGCCTTTTGTTTAGCTGACGTCAGTGTTATCACATTCTTCGACCTTTTATGTAAACTCAAAACTGTCTCAAGAACTTATCCACTAGTTCCGTCCACGTTCCAATAGATCCATACTCTAGCTATCTGAACCACATAGCAGCTATATCGGTCTAGTGCAGGGGGAAACACCGAGCCATAACCTCCTCTAATGCCCCCAGCACTTGCATATGCCTTGTGTACCTCATCAAGTGGTCAGTGGGATCCATCTTACCATTCTATGCTTCCAGAGTGGATAGCTTGAAATCGGGTGGATTCCTAGCCATCCTAATGCTACGGGTAAACAGAATTCTGTTTACTCCTTCCAAATCCCTCTTTGTCAGACCTCGGCGAATAGATCGCTTGATGATGTCAGCCAATCCAGTGTTACCTGCCAAGGGTTTCCCCATCTAAATTTCCTAAGCGTCCTCCAAGTCCTTGAGGGAATTATGGTACATACTCCTCATCGCACTCCTGCATTCCTGTTGGCGCCAGGCTGTGCAACGTCATCTAGTATCCCTTCATAGTTTGGTCCAACATTACCTGGCGGCATGCCCCCGAGTCTAGGTCAACCCGTCTTGATAGTTGTTTGCTGATTGGGGGCTGCCCCCTTGCTGAACCACTCCATCAACTTATCGGTTGAGTCCTTCTGATCAGCTCCATGGATCTGAGTTGCTGCAGTTCCTGCTTGTCCAAATTGTATGAAAAGTGCCTGCATCATTTCCTCTTGCCTTTTCAACCGTTCCTACATGGAATTCATCTTGATCTGCATCTCGTCCCTAGTGATGTAGATAGAGGCTTTCCTAGCTCCAGAGGAAGCCTCTAGACTTCCCTCTTGTTGACTTCTCTCCGTCCTTTGTCTCCTGATTGATTGCTTTGCCATAATCTCCAGAATACGAGTTCCAAAGCCTTTAAATCCAAACTCGAAGATTCTGATTTCCTGAGTGCTAGCGTTCTCAGTGAAAGCACCAAAATATTAGTGCCAAAATTAGTCACTAACACCCAAATCCAAATGAAAGCCCCAAATCACAGTTATAGATCACAGATAGAGTGTATGTAGAGAGTATGAATATGAAAAACAGTAAAAATTAAAAAGAAAGCAGTAAGAACAGAGGAATTATAGTGGTTCGGCTGACTCCGGCCTGCGTCCATTCTAGAAATTTCCTTTTTATTGATGTTAGAATCAATTATAGTTACAATCTAGAGTTTTTAAAGCAACAATAGCAGAGTCACCTTAATATGGAAGAAGAAGGAAAGTAGAATTAGGATCCCTTTTCTAAAGCCCCACATGCTGTATTTATAGGCAAATCCCGAGTTACTGGGCTTCTTGAGAAGTCCAAGCCCATCAAGACCATAGCCGTGCCAACCTCCTTCATCACGACCGACCCACTACGGCCGAACCTGATGCCGACCGAACCATGGCGGTTGAACCGCTTAGGGCGGGCCCACACGTCCAATTCCGTTGAGGCCAAACCCATCCATACCAAGCCACTTCATCTCATCTTCCCTGACCAACCTTATGTAACCGACCCACTAAGTCTGACCCAACTTTACGGAACCACCTCAGCCTAACTATCTTGACCGATCCACATATGGGTAATCCATACATACCGATCCATACATTCCGATCCATATGGACCGACCCACACTACCATGCCGACCGACCTTTGCCGATCCTCCTTGATCAAACATTATCCATAATCCAACATCGAGCCACTCCCAACTCTAATCGTCTCAAGCATGCCGAACCATACCATCCAGACGGATCCACACTATCAAGACCGATCCAGACCACCACAACGAACCACACGATCCAGAGATCCATGCCACCAAGACCGATCCATAGCGTGCTGAACCACCTTCAATCATCGACCTACTCCAATGCCGAACTAAGGCCACCGACCTATCTTGGCCGGCCCATGCACGAATTTTCATCCATGATCGAGTGGCACCTGCCGACCCACCTAGGCCGAGTCGTATGCATCGAACCATCCATGACTAATTGTCTATCCATCCAGCTGGCTCAAACCCTTCGTTTCCTGTCTCAACAAATGAGCAGTCGATTTAATTAAACTCTCCGGGCCTTGCCAAAAGACGAGTTAAGACCAAATGTTAACTGATTTAGTAAAGTTTGAAACTTTAGAACTAGATTTTTCAACCTTATTATTCCTCTTATATGAAGAATTTTTTTCTTTGGAATAATTCTAGAGGATTGTTTGTATCCTATTCCTTTTTTATTTGATGCAGTTTGAGAATTTTCTATAATTTTGGAAAGATTTTCTCTACCCTTATTAAAATTAGAAACATTTTTAGTAATGTCTTCTAACTTTGTTTTAAGGCTAGAATTATCTAGCTCTAAAATCTTGGTTTTTGCTTTAAGGTCATGATTCTCAATTAATAAGGCATAATTTTTTCTTTTTGAGCTTCTATCTCTTGACTTAATAAAGAAAGTTGAGATATCATATTAGAATAAGATTCTTGAGTAACTTGAAGTTCTTCTTCTAAAATTATCTTTTCATCTCTTAGCATTTCTACTTCAATTTCAGTTCTGTTCAATTTTTGAAGGGTTTCTTTGTACTTTCTATATTTTCCTTTTAAATTGTCAAGTAATTCTGAGTTGATTTCCAAAAGATCATTAAAAGTTAGATCACTTACCTCGTTTTTAGTGGCCATAAAGCAAATGTTGGCATGTTCTGAATCTTTGTCCGAGTCACTTTCTGATGATGAAGATGATTCAGTGTCGTCCGATGTGACAGAGAAAACTTTCTTCTTGAATTAGTCTTTCTTTTGATTATGTTTGTCTTTCTTTTTCTCAGGACAGTCTTTCTTGATGTGACTTTTCTTGTGACATTCATAACATTCTAGAACAGATGATGATGGTTTGTTGGTGTTTTTATTGTTGCTAGAGCTATTCTTGTTATTTCTAAATTTGTTGCTCCTTTTAAATTTTTAAAACTTTTTGAAATATTTAGCAATGAACGCCATATCTTCTATATCTGAATCTAATTCATCTTTTTCTACCTGGAATGCTATGTTCTTCTTATGCTGAGCCTGTACTAGTTTTTCTTAGAGATTAACTTCATAAGACATTAGATTTCCTATCAACTCTTCTGGTTTTATGGTCGAAATATCGTGAGCTTCTTCGATTGCTAAGATATTTCGTTCCCACTCATCCGTTGTGAGTTGAGGATTTTTGAAACAATATCAAAATCTGTATAAGTTTCTCCTAATGCTATAAAAGAATGATATATATCATGAAATCTAGAATACATCTCATTTATAGTCCCATCTTGCATCATTTTAAAATTCTGGAACTGATTTTTAAGCACAGAAATTTTACTTTGTTTTACTTTGTTAGTACCTTCATGTGTAATTTTTAGTGTACGCCAAATTTCATGAGCAGTTTTACACAAGCTTATTCTATTAAATTCATTTTTGTCTAATGCATAGTATAACATATTCATAGCTTTAGCATTTGCAGTAGCATCTAATTTTTGCGTGTTAGACCATGTTGAATATTCAGTAGTAGGAATAATATATTCAGATTGCATAATGTTTCGGGTTTCATAACTACTTGCTTGTATATAGATTCTCATTCTATCAGCCCAATAGTTATAGTTCATTCCATTAAAAAGAGGTGGTCGTGCAGTAGATTGACCTACTAAAAAGGTAGTGTTAGCAACTGTGCTAGAGCTGTTTTCCATATTAAACTAATATCAGATAACTATGTTACGTTTATATGATGGTCGTGCTCTGATACCAAATGAAAGTGACCGTGCTATAGGATCGTGTAATATGGATAAACTACTTGTGCGGAATATAAACTAAGTAAGTAAATAATAAAATCAGTAAAGTAAATGACACCAGAGATTTTTATACTGGTTCGAACTCCCGTTCTATGTCCAGTCACAGACACCTTCTGGAATTAAACTAGCAACCTCACTTAACCTGGATGAATAGGTTTACACCGCCTGAGCAACCGAACATGACTTCCATACAAATAACAAAAGTATCTGATTGTAGTATGATCTTTAAATAGCACTGATGAGTCAATTAAATATAATCTTCCTATAATCTTCTCTTTTATGATATATAGTGTAATGTGCTTGAAGAATGCGAAAGACTGAGTGATCAACGATCAGAGTTTGTATGCAATTAGAGTGCAAATTGAAAATAGATTAAGAGATAACAGTTCAAAAATATTAAAATCTGTTAAGTGAATTGCTTGTTGAATTCTGAAATCTATTTATAGAAATTAAAAAGTTGCAACCATTGATGAAAGATAACTTGAAAAGAAACAAGTACAATTGTTGATTTGAAGATGTTTTTCAAAATTTCGAATTTTCAGTATCGGAAAGTCATCGAAAACATCATGCACATTTTGTATGACTCATATACACATACAGACACGTTTACAAATGTCATATTGATAAGCTGATTAAAGTATTAATAGTAATAAACCATGATTAATTTAAATATAAACATGATAAGACAAATTATGTTTAAATAAATGAAAAAGTAAAATATAAAATAACCCCTCATGCACCACCATCACCTAAACTACTTAGGTTGGACAAGGAGGCATAGTGGGAGGCAGGAGCTAGGGGTGTGCGTGTGTACTAGGAGTGGTGGGGAGGGTATGGAAGCATGCTACATGAAGACTTTTTATTATTTTATATCAATAAGGTTAACTTAATTATTTCTTCACCTCCCATGCCTATAAATACCACCACACATACTCTATTCTCACTTTGCATCTTTATTTCCAAAGTTCATTTCCATAACTTCATGTTCATGAAATGATCCATGGCTTTCATACACTCAAAATCATAAAACTAGTTTGAAAAGATCGCCTTTCTTCATTTCTAAGCTTACTACATCCACTCCTCTTCAAACAAGCAACATCATCCTCCTCTGCAACATAGGGCCAGGCTCATTTATGCATAGGCTGAGCCCATTTATGACATTGGCCAAGCTATATTGCAGCCTACATGCCCATACTAGGTCTTATTTTGGAGCTAAGGCAAGTTGCTAAGAGTTTAGGCAAGTTTGGTGGAAGTAAAACTTTGTTTCGGTGCATTTCAGTGAGTAAAAATCTCACCTTTCCAAATCCAAGTTTGTAGCTTTAAATATAGTTCATTTATAATTTTGGTAAATGCCTATTGGATATAAGTTGTGTTATGGTGGTCGTTGGCTTGAGTTATGCATCGAAAAGTTAACACTTTGGAAATTAGTTAGTAACTTGACAAATTAGTAAGCTAAATTTGAAATTTTGCTAGTGTTGTTTCCTAATTGTTCTATAAATGTACATACCATGCTTATATTCTTACTCATATGTTGTGTGATTACTCAATCGATAAAAAATGACATGAACAAGTTTTCCAAACTGCCCATATAGCGATAGTCGCTATATCGGAACTTTCGAAAAATCCCCTTTTATCGAAACCGTTTGGTTTCATTATCGTGCTTGGTATTATTTTACAAGTTAAGCAATTTAAAGCTAATACTTTTAAAGTGAAGCCAAGTATGAATTTGGATTTTTAAAAGAAAAGTTTGAATTGTTTATGGAAATGAAAAGAGATTCACTTGTATGGAAATGATTTATTTGTATAATTAGCACTAAACATCGAAGAAGCAGACTTGTCGCTATTTCAAAAGTTAAGAATAACCATGAGACATGACTTTGAGGTAACACTATCTTGACTAGTCTGGTATTATTTTTGACCAAGAAATTGTGCAAGTTTGAATTCGATGAGTAGTGGTGAGTATTTAAGACTTAATTTCTACATACGATCGTTTTATATCCTCGGTTGTTGGTTTCTCGGCTATCGGTTACTTCACCTTCTTTATTATCATCATTTTAAGATGATTTGTTGCTCCATTGAGCTTTGTTATCCTTTGTCGGTAATGACTGAACCAAAAGAATTAAAGAACGTCCAGCTATCTAGTGTTCTCACATAAGGGTATTTTCATATCTCATCAAGATCGGATTCATTTGCGTATTTAGATGTGAAATATTTGGATTCCCGATAAGGTTTGGTGGAGTTCGGCTGGTACATTACCGAGAAGTGTCATGGAGTATATGAGCTTCTTGGAAGTACACTAATAGAGGTATACATAAAGGTTAGTGCACCTTTCTCGTCATTTGTTGGAGATTTTCTTTTTTTATTTGATTCGAACGATCAAATTTATTTCTTTATTTGCATCGGGAAGATCCAACCACTCTTTACGGTGTTTAATTATTTATCCATCCTTTACGTTAGGATGTTGATGTATGTGGGAGTAAACTTGTTCCATGTTCAACAGTGTGGTCTCACATGTTTGTGTTTAATTTCACTCCCATTGTTTGAAATTTTTTACTCATTCCAAAAATATCGTTTGACCCGAGTTGTTTGTTTTCCTAAACTCTTGGGTATGTTCGAGTAGTCCGAGAGTAGCAGACCTTTGTTGGGCTCTTTTGAAGACGGCATCTGAGCAGGAGGCTTTTATCTTCTTAGTTATTTATTCCGTTGTCTATCTAGTTTATGAAAGTGTATTTAGTTTTGGCATTTGTAAAGGAAGGATGTTATAACCACCTAAGCCGATTTGTAGTACTTTTGTGTAACTTTGATAACTCCTCGTTAAGGAGTAACCTAATGTACTATTGACCATTACGTTTTATTTTACCGTTTCACTGTGAAATTTTCTATTCTGTTCTTTGTGTCACCCCGCGACTATTCATCTTTTCGATGTTTGAGCAACGACACACAAACACTGAGGATGTGTTAAGTGTCATTCCTAGTGGTCAGAAAGGTGGGTCGTCACATAAAGCCTACAGAACCAGTGGGTAGCTAACATCGTTAAGTGGAGTGGAAAGCACTTCCATATCACCTCCTTTGTAGCACCAGCAACACTTAAATGCTTCTCATATCTCTATAACATCTCATATTTTGGAATAAGCGCAATATAGAAAATTTATTGTAAATAAGAAAATTAGATGCTTAATTTTGTCTTATAATGAGAAAGTTGATTAATGGAATGATTATCTAATTAAAATAGTGTACGATGATTAATTAAAATAATTATTGAGATTAATTAAAGAGTAATGAAATAAAGTATTATAAAAATAAAAAAGATATATATAATGTAAATTGCAGTCATAAAACATTATTTTGTTAAGGGATTGAAAATGACGCGGGTGCTAAAGGAAAATTCATGAATTAATATAAATGAATGGAGTTTAGCCTAAAACTTATAAAATTAACTCATATTTCTTGAAATAACCTCACTTTCTTCATTCTACTCGCCTAAAAACAAAAAGAAAAGTCTTTAAACATAGTTTGACCTCCATTTTCAAGCTAAGGAGGGAGGAGAACAAATTTAATTAAGTGGAAATTAGGCTGAAGGCTTCTATTTGCAGGGTAATAAGTTTTAAGGATATCACTTCTGAATAATTAGTTTTAAGGACAATTTACAGCATAATGATAAATTCATTTATCTTTTTAAGTTATATAGGAAAATGATAAATCATTTTATCATTATTTCTGTATAGCTGAAAATGATAAATCCTTTTATCTTTTTCTTACAAAATGTTCTTAAAACTAATTTTTTAAAAGTAGTGTCCTTAAAACTTATTACCCTGCACAAATAAGCCCTTGAAGTGAAAATCCCCTTTAATTAAATTGAAACTTCGATTTCAAAGGTTTTATATGTTTTTCTTCCCCAAGATGAGTAATATTACCCACTTTACCATTCTCAGTGTTTCAAGAATTGGTTTATACGTTTTATTTGTGGTTTGAGATGAAATAATCTTGTTTTTATAATGATATAGTGAAATGTGTTGAAACTTGATAAACCAGTGACATTTTTGAAAAGGAAACATGAGCTAATAACCTCTAAATGAATTGAAATTTGGATATGTTTTCTAGGGTATAAAATTAGAGGTTTAAGATTTCATAATTTCTCATGTGTAGATTAATTACAATGGATTTTTTAAGGTGAAAATATGCATATTTAGACCGTATAAAAGTTTCAAGATGGAAAATTTTAACATTTTACCCTAAAATATATACTAAAGCTTGATAATTGATTCTAGGATTTACTGTGAAATTTAGGCCATTTTCATGTACTTTTCCTAATTAATATGAAATAATTATTGAGTAAAAAAAATTATATCTACTAATAAATTAACTAAGAAAATAACTTGTTTAATGTTGATGTTATGTGGACGAATTTCCACCTTTAATAGCCATTTATTGTATAAAATAAAAAAGGAGTAATAAGGTGATGATATGTGTAAAGTAGAGGATAAAAAGAGTTAAACTTAAGTACAGTGTTGGCAGTGCGTCCTTAACACCAATTCATAAAATGTTCATGTCACCATGTTATAAAATGTACCTTTCTCCCAAATGGTGTCCTTATCACCAATACAATAAGAACAATTTTTTTAAGGTCGAACACTAAGAAAAATTGGAGTTAAAAGACAAAAGGTGATAAGTTCGCATTTATATAATGATCCCATCAAAAATATTAAATAAAACTGTGTTCTTATCGAAAACATTATAATACACAATGTCCTCATCAAAATTTTTGACAAAACAAAAAAAATCCCTGGATTAACCTAAGGACACACCTAAATTGAACAAGATCATCAACAATTGCGTGTCCATATTACCTTCAACGTTTCTTATAGCATGAAATTCTAAAGTGCAAAGTCAAAGGGTTCTAAATTTGAAGCGAACATGCGATCAACTTGAAATGCAAAATGGAGTGAACAAGATTGTTGTTACACCCATATTTTTAAACTATATCTAGAATAAACTGATGCAAGCACCAGGTTAAAAGAACCGCCCCATAAGTGAAGCTGGACCAAGGAAAGTAAGTAAGAACAAAGCTCAGATAAAATCATGCCAAAGCCTCAAGACAGTAGCAAAACATAAAAGTCGTGCCATTTGATCAAGTATAGTATTAATGCTATAATACTGGGTCGATGAACTAAGATAGAAGAAAAAAGTGCAAAAAATATTGATCTGTGACCCAAACACTCAAGGGGTGGGACTGCGACACAACCCTCAAATTGCGTGACTATCAAATACCAAATACAAAGGTTGAATTGCAGTTTCAAATGTAAGCCTTCATTGGTCAAAGCTGCGATATAATCTTAAAATAATAGCAAAGCAAAACGATTGTGCTGCAAACGTAGAAAAAGCAACCTTGAGACATAGAACTACAGTGCCATACTTAAAGCAATTATATGCAGTAGGGATGTACCACAATCTTAAACAAACATTTGATGTGATAGGACTGCACTGCAATCTTTTATCAACATCGAAGTAATAAGAGTGCGCCTTCAACTTTATGTGATTAAAAAATGTCGCAATGCAAAAAAACATAGCCCACAAGCATAGAGATTTGAGGGCAAGGCGATAAGGTCAGGCTACTTCACAACCAACAGTCGAGCCTTATCCCTCAAAAGAAAATCTCAACTTCATCCCTAAGGTCATTAAACCCAACTCAAAGATAAGGGCAGTGATGCAGTCCTCTATTGATGAGAGCGGCTTAGCTTACGTTCATGTAAGACGATCACTCTTCAAAATAGTAGTGCAGTCCCCTCTACTAAGCTATACAACTCAAGTCCAACTTTCTCCAACTCTATGCTAGACTGATATTTCTGATTGAACAGTGTAGTATGACTTCAGAAGTGCTGATGCAGTTCGAATGGTGTACGACATCACTACCCAGACATAATGAAGGTGCAACTCCCAATAAACTAAATCGAAGTTCTGAAGTGCTGTTATTAATGTAGTTCTTCCTAAAATGGAGGGCGGCTTCTTATTGCACTTCCTCTACACTTGTATGCAATCCATTAGCCTATTGCTCTAAAGAATCATACAATTATAGTCTATTCAAATTTGGATTTCCCACTTCAATTTCAACCTTCCTACCTAAGGTCAAAATTCACCAACTCAAATCACAGTTTCTCACCCAAAGACCATGTTGGCAATCCTGGTACAATAAATCAACAAGATGGATAATCGATGGGTGACAAGATCCAAAGGTAGAAATCAAGAGAGCCGAAGGCAACTTCCGCTATCCGTTCACAGTAAATAAGAAATATGAATGATTGACATCTAAGGGTCAGAATCAGAAACACGTGCGATTGACTAAAGTAATTCCAAAATTCGCTGCATTATAAGAGCAGAAGGTACTGTAGCAAAGATACAGAATTTTAGATTTTATTCTTTTTGGAAACACTAAAATAAAAAACAATACTCTCTGCCATTGTTTGTTTGTAAAAAAAAAAAGGAAGAAAAGACATTTCTTCGTGGATGTACGATTCATTAACATCCAAACCACATAAATTCTTTGTGTCAATTTTGTTACTTTCAGTACTAAATTTTACTTTTTTCTGTTTTGATACTATCTAGCTTAGCGAATTAGATAGTGACTTATCATTAGATTTTGGTGTTTTTCTCATAGTTATGTTAGTACTATTACGCATAATTATATCCTCTACAGGCAACTTTAATATTGCTTAATTTTGCTGATTCCTAATAACGTAAGCATTCAGCGACGTGGTTACTTCATAAATACTTAAGTGTTTTTGAGATGAAAAATCCCATCAAAATTTTGGCAATAGAAGAAGGGTAGATTTCCCTCTCTAGCAAACTTTACTCATGTTTCCTTTAGACAACAATATAATACCATGAATCCTATATATTCCAATATCCCTCCTAACCAGGAACAACTTCACCTTACCTCAAAAATACCAAAAAAGCTCCTCTCCTCCCTAATCTAAACCAAGGAAGGCATCTTTACAGAACCTACTCTAGATCTCGTCCTAATAGCTCTTCAAGCTTTTACAAACTAAACCAATGTATGGATGGAATGGAGAGATCCCTAGCCCAATATCTATCCCTAATCCAATCTCCTCTTAACCATCTATAGCTCATTGCCATCGTCCATCGACTGTACTGATTATGCAGCATGTGAGTGATAGGACAATTACATAAATGAAAGCGCTAATGTTGGCCCAAAAAACACTGCCAAGCTTAAAGGAAAAATCCAGATCAATCTCTATATCAAATCAAAGCCTGCAAACATTAACCTGTTACTACTGAAAAAACAAATATGAACTGTGCTTGACGATTATGTTATCTCACCCTATAGGGATAGATCATCCCAAATAGATGCCAAGAAGGATGGGTTCCACCAATTAAAGGCTCGTGTAGAGAAGTCGGTAAGATTGTGCTGACAAAATAACAGAGAAGAAGTAAGGGAAGATGGTTCTCCCCCATTTAGTGAAAGCATCATAAAAGCAGACTTTCCTGACAAATTCAAATCCCCATCGTTTGATAAGTTTGATAGGGCCAAAAATCCAGATGATCGTATTTGTACTTTTAAGTATTACATGGATAACCTAAAAGTAGGGAGGATGGCCAGATGCAAGCTCTTCCCAGTATATCTGGCTCGGAAAACTTCTAGATGATTTAGGAGGTACGAAAAAGGGAGGTTCATTATTAGCCGCAGTTAACTGTTGATTTATTAAGATGGTATAATTATATAGGGGAGGCATCCCCAAATGTAAACACAATGTCCCATGCGAAGCGTGACAGTGAAAGCCTACATAACTTCATAAAATGCTTCAAATCCAAAGCATTTTGGATTTGGGTAACTTATAAGGAAGCAATGTAGATGGCAGCTCATGTTGGAATTTGAAGAAACACAAGCATACAAGAAAAGAACAGTAGGAAACTACACCACAGTATAAAGGCATTCTATGAAAGGGCGAGCTGCTACATCAAAAAGAAGGAAGCCAGGGTCATAGTATCACATCTGGCTAAGAGAAATTCTGCTCCCTATAATGAAAAGAACAGGGGGCAGAAGGATACCATCCACTGACAAAACAGCAAATAGAATTCATCTTCACATCAAAGACTCCACTTATTCACTCGCCTGGTCAAATTTATAAGATGTCCAGAACTGATCTAGCTTACAATGTTGCAGATTAAGGGAAGAAACTATAACAAAATAAAGGGAGCCAACTACTGCTTCCACGGGGCCAATGACCACCACATAGATAATTGCCAACACTTGAGAAATGAGAATGAGTGACCGATTTAGAATGCATACTTAGGGGATTCCAGAAGGAAAGCAATGGAGAAAGGACTAGGAGCCTCACTATAGATCCAAATGAAAATCTAGCTGGAAATCCCTTTAATCCTATAGCCTCAATGCGTGGAGGACCACAAATTGTAGGAAAAAGTAAAAAAGCATAGAAGCGATATGTGCAAAGGGCCAACATAGAGCAGATAACCATGTTCCTTGCAAAACAAAAGCCCGTGAAGGACATAGTCATCACTGTAGCTGATGCTACTGGAGTTGCCTTTCCACATTAAGATCCTCTCATAATTACGGTGAAAATCTCAAACTACAACATAAAGAAAGTTTTCATGGATTTTGGGAATCTTGTTAATGTCATCATCAAATTTGCATTTGACTAGATGAATCTTCCAGTGAAGATTTTGAAACCAAGCCCAGAGCTGATCTATGGCTTCAATAATACTCAACCACTCCTGTCGATGTAGCTTGCCTACTTGTCATTGCTGGAACTGCACCCCTTTATAAATCATACTACTTAATCTTCCCGATCAACCATCACCATACAGCGCATTCCTAGGAAGACCCGTGCTTATTGACATTGGGGTAGTTGTGTCTTTAAAAGATTTGTTCATGAAGTTCCATACCCCTGCTGGAATAGGGTCGGTAATGGGAGAACAATTGTTAGCTAGGGAACTATACAATTTGAACCTTAATTCTAGCAACAAAATTATTCAAAACTACTATGCTGCCTCTTCTAATAAATGTTATAATAGTAATGAAAGGAAATCAAGCCAGTTCTAAGAATCACATCGGTACAAAGTACCATGACTAATGCTGAAACAAGTCATTTTATGACCATAACATCGGTAAGAAATAAAAAAGGGAGTATACGCATATAGTCGGCATTGACAAATATAACTTGATCTTTATGCAATATATTTCTGAAGAAGCTCAAAAGCAGGCTTCCTCCATTGCATCCTAAAATTAAAAGGAAGAAAGAGAAATAAATCCAAGGTTAGTGGAGACAAGTGGGGATTTAAAGCAGTTAGAGACCTTGAGGACGTACAGATAGACCCGAAAGATTCTTTGAAAATTCTTAATATAGGGAAGAACGTCAGCGAACAAATAAGAGCAAAGCTAACAGACTTCCTCAAAAGATCAACAGATGTTTTCACTTGACTGCACTCAGTTTTGGTGGGAATATACCTAGTTATCAATTTCCATGCACTCAACAGTGATCTCGATGCTCTGCAAATCAGGCAAAAGCATCGGACCTTAGATCAAGAAAGGTATAACGCTCTTCACAAAGAAGTTTATAAATTAAAGGAGAATGGATTTACTAGGGAAGTATATTACCTAAAATGGTTTGAAGACCCTGATCTTGAAAATAAGTCAAATGGAAAGTGGAGAACTTGAGTAGACTATACCAACCTCAACAAAGCTTTCCTGAAGGATAGTTTCATCTACCCAGAATTGATTAGTTTGTGGATGTGACTAGCGGCCATGAATTTCTCACCTTCATTGACGTACACTTTGGTTAAAATGAGATAGTGATATTTGAGCCAAATCAGGAGCATACCATCTTTGTGATGAGCAAGGTCTTATAATACTACAAAGTCATGTTGTTCAGACTCGAAAATGCTGGAGCAACCTACCAAAAGATTAGTTAACAAGATGTTCTCGGATTAGATTGGGAAAAATGTAGAAATGTACAAAGACGATATGCTTGTTGAGTCAAAAGCAGCACCAAATCGTGTGCATGACCTAAAATAAACCTTTGGAATCCTAAGACAGTATAACATGAAGCTCTACCCCTTGAAGTGTACCTTTTCCATCCAATCGGGGAAGTTCCAAGGATACATAGTAAGTGCCCATGACAATAAAGCACACCTAGAATAGATTGAGGTCGTAAGGAACATGGGAGTCCCTAAAAAACTGGAAGATTTAATAAGCCTAAACGATAGGGTGGTGTAACATCCCTTATCTAGAGGCCCAAAACTATGCGCTACAGATGATGCAGTCATCTATAATATTTGCCTTCGGTGAATAAATATGGCTATGTTAATGGTATCAATAAGATCAGAAGCACTTGAATATGAAACAAAACACAGATTTCCAAAATCATGGAATACTTCATTACATTTCCATATAATATTTATTCCACATTCACGTCACATAACCCAAAACATTTTCCCAAGCGCAGATTAAATATAGTTATTACAAATAACGTTGAGAGCGGTATATGAAGATACCCCCTCGATTGATCGGAGTAAAATGGTCATATGAGACCTAATACATCATAACACAGTAGAAAATCATCTAAACATAAATAAAAGCAGCAAATCCTAAATAGCTATCTGTTGTCTCCAGCTTCCACCGGTAGCTTATTTGTCGGTTTTCTAAAAACTCAAAAAGATCCTTAACCTCTTAACCCACTCAAATTAATTTTGATTACCCGAGAGTTTAAGGGGAAAACATAAACTTCGAGTTAGACATAAAGCCTAGTATGAATAATACTATACATCCCAGTTTAATTATGGTAAGCGAGACCACGCCGCTTAGCGGAATGGGTTTCCTCTCACTAAGATCCGTTATAAAACATATCTTTGAAAATCCTTTCTTACAACCTTACACTATGCATCTGCATCCACAATTGTTAAATTCTACAAAATAAACATTTTGTTAACCAACATAAATAGTAGGTAATAATGAACTATCTATTCAAACACAAATAACTTTTAACATTTGGCTGACTTGGGCCTACCAGACAACATAATCAAAATTTACCTAACATCTGTTAGATATTCATATTTAGAAATATCTATCCTTCGCTATCTGTTTAACATTTCCCATCGGGACAGTTTGTCCTAAACTTTATGTTAAATATCTCCCTTCTAGATGGTGTATCCCTAACTTAATCCTCACCTAGGTTCTCCCGAGACTAATGGTTTTTCGAGCTAACCAATAACTAATCTGTATACAAAATATATTCATTCGGTGTGTACTCATAATTTTAGTCTATCCGTGACCAAGCCTTACACACTGAAATTTTGGACAACAATTAGCTAGGGATACAAGCTAATGTATGGGGCGTGACCCCATACTAGTCCCATCTGGTTTTCTAATATCTGAGTCATTTATACTTACGGATCTCTTTCTATAATTTTCCTTGAAAACAATTTCAAAATGATTTAAACCATTAAATGAAACTTCAAAT
Organism: Allium cepa; assembly: GCA_030765085.1. NCBI lineage: Eukaryota > Viridiplantae > Streptophyta > Magnoliopsida > Asparagales > Amaryllidaceae > Allium > Allium cepa. The sequence goes on along the minus strand of CM060938.1, from coordinate 30,498,412 downwards.
AAGGAAAAGAAATAAGTCTTTATACTTTACTCAAATAATATTACCATGTTATATATATATATATATATATATATATATCCTTTACTCAATACTTAGTTGATGAAAACACTTAACCATTTGAAAGAACCTCTTTCCATACTTTGAAATTATCTCATTCAAAATCAATATTTAAACCTTTCGAAATCTTCTCTAAAACCTTTCAAATTCATTCAAAGCATTCCTTTCGGAAGCTATAGACTATAGACATCCTTTTTAAAATCATATTAAATCATGCCTTAGAAAAATATTTGGAAAACCTTCCTTCAAAAACCTTTCAAAAATATTTAATAAACCTTTCGCAACAGAAACCTTCGGATACATAAAACCTATTAAAGCAGGAACCTTTCGAAGGTATACTGGGTTCAACTTAAAACAATCTAGAAACCTTCTTTTAAAACCTTTTGTCTTTATATAAACAACCTTTCGAAAATATCTAAATAACCGTTCGAAAGCCTTTGGTTATAATTCACAAAACAAAGGTAACCACCTAAGTCGAAAGCTTCCCTTCGAAAGCATTGGAGAAACGGCTAGTTTTAAAAATAGGTAAACCTTTTGACTGGGTCGAAAAGTTCGAAGTAAAACCTTTTTAAAAATAGTAAAAACCCTACGGCTATGTCGAAATTATTCGGGTTTTTGACCCTATCGATACTAATAGAAAGCGAGGCAACCTTAAGCTGCGGGATAATTCAATAGTTATCCGAAAAAGTTATGACTAGAGTTCGATAAGGACCAAGCTACACGCTTAAGGTGACGATAAGAGTCAACGAAGCCAATAGACCAACATCCTTGCTGATCAACAAGTTTTGGAGTATAAGTAGCCAGCAACTTGCCATCAGCAGATGACTATAATGATGAATGGTAAGAAGACATCTCCAATTTCGAAATCCATGATAGACCTCTATGGCCGGATCGACAGCAACCCATGAACTCATTCAAAACCACGGACGAACAAGTCATAAAATACGACTAAAGGAGTGAAATTTAGCGGCAAAAATAGACTAAGTCTATGGGTCGTTAGCTACCCATAAACCATGGATCGCCAGCGATTGGGTCGCTTGCGGCCCATAGAGTTTACTAAATTTTTCCAACCTGATCCTCCTAGGTCGCCTGGTCTTCATCTAAGAGCTGATTGTAATGGGCTAGGCCCAGGAATCCTCCAACTTCTATAAATAGCATACCTCCTGCAACATAACGAGGTTCTTCTAGAAGCTGATTGCGGAAGCTCTGCTGGAATTATTCTTCACTTCTAACCTCCCTCACAAAGATCTTAGAAGGAATACACGTGATTCTCCAGTGGGTTCTTACTTCTGAGATCCAATTCAGCTAGGAATGAGCCAAAGCCTTGTAATGAAACAGCTTTGGTAATAGCAATCAGCTTATAATAAAACTATAAAGTGGATGTCGGCTTCATTAACAACCGAATCACTATAAAATTCTTCTATCTATTTTCTTTTACCGCTTCTGTTCTATATCCGTGATCTATTATATTGCTCTGGAAAGATAGGGCTGGTGCTTTCAAACCCAAACCAGGGTGATGGTCCATTTTTTGGGTCAACCTTTTGGTGCTTTCACTGAGAACTGTAACCTAGGATCCAGATCTAGTTATCTACTTTGGTTGCATAGATCCAGAAGTTAGATCTCCATTTTCAATCTAGAATCCAGATCTAGCTTCTTACTTTGGACTGCACAGATCCATAAGTTAGATACTCATTTTTGGCATTAGGACCCTACTGTATTCAAAAGTCAATGGCTCCCAAAAGGAAAAGCACTCCCTATGGAAGGTCTATAGGGGCAGCAATAGCCGTGGAAGGAGTTAGTATCCAACAAGCTGAAGTAAATCCTATTGGGTTAAGGAGTCAAGCACCAGGGACCTCTAGATAGCATGAAGTTGTTACCAGGGATGAGTTAATAAGATGGCTAAGGAAATCAACCAAAGAATGGAAGATAGTCAAAAGGCTCTGCTGGAGAAGCTCAACACCCTGATAACTCTTCCATGGAACAGGAAATCTCTTCCATTTTCGGCATACCCGGGAGAAGTGGAAAACAACCATTAAGTAGGGTGACAATAGGGCATAACTTGGAAGAGAATGAGAAGTCCCCACTTGATGCAAGACAACCCAATCTGAATTCGAATCATGGTGCTAAAACACCACTGGAGGATGTGGCTATGAACCTCTCTTATTCGGAGGGTGGAGAGCAGGGTGATTAGGTGGAGGTAGATGCCAATACATTTGATAACATTAAAAACATCCAGACTACCCTAGTTTGGCCAAATGCAAGCCAACGGGGTCCCATGGGAATGGCTCTCTCGAAGACAGGAGAGCCTAGGCATCAACCCATGCACCAAAATCGTTTGCTGAACCAAACACTTGGGGTAATGACTGACTGCCATCCCCAAGACCACCGGACATTAGAGACATACATTGCAGACATAGTCAAGCGGCTGAATGGGAATCTGCCCCAAGTCGGACCCTATTTACTGATGAGATCCTAAATGAAAGATACCCAGACAAGTTTACCATGCCCACCATCCCCTCTTATGATGGGACTATGGATCTGAAACACCGTTTGTACAAATATAGTTGGTGCATGGACGGGGCCAACGCTTCGAAGGCCTTACACTGCCGATGTTTTCCCACCTTCCTGGAAGGGTTGCATCCATGTGGTTTACTAGACTTCCCCTAAGATTTTTCGCTACTTTTGATCAACTCATAACAAAATTCCTTAAACAGTTCAAACTTTATAACGCCAAACCGAAAGACGTCATGTCTCTATCAGGACTAGTTCAAGGGTGCAACGAGTCATTGAGATCATTTATGAATAGATTCAACATGTCGGTAACAGAGGTGAGTAATCCTATTGAAGACATAGTTTTTATAGCCCTGGTCTGCGCTATTCATCCAGAGTCGAAGTTTGGGAAAATGGATCAAGATGAAGCAGCCCACAAACAGGAAAGTTTTCAACCGCAAAGTAAGCCAATACCTGAGGCTGGAATAGGTGTAGGAGCTGGAAAGAAAGGCTGCTGGAACATAATAAACGAACACCGAACAGAATGGCAAGGCGTCTAATCAGAATACACGCAACCCCGAGAATAGCCAAAGGGCCACAGGGAAGACCGAAAACCAGAAGAGGTGAAATCAGAGCTTTGACAAGAAAAATGGTGGTTGCCTTAACAAAAGGTTTAGAAAGTTTAGACCAGGAGATTATACCTCCCCGAATGACATCCTAGAAAATATTTATCTCGCAATGCAATACTGAAGAGTATAGGAAACCCCTCAAAATGGAGGCAACAGAACAGGAGGAGCGCTCAGGGAAATTTTACCGCTTCCATGAGACACATGGGCACATCACGAATGAATTCCACCACCTTAAGGGCCTCATTGAAAGATTGATCCACAACTACAAGCTTCAACAATATGTGAAAGGACCACGAAAACCCAGCTAGGCTATAGTCCCTCAACCACCTAGGGAGCAAGGAAATCAGGTTGGAACTAGTAACCAAGGGACGAAACGAACAGACCAAAGGCTCATTTTTGGAACAATATCCAGGGGACCGCATCCTACACAAAGAAGTTAGTGGGAGATGGAGAGATACGCGAGCTCGTTAAAACATGTCTCGAAGGGGTCGTGTTTGAAAGTAGATGGTGAATCTCGGATTAAGCAGTAAAAGGTGCCGAGCAATGAAATAATATTTCACGATCCTAATATCAATGGAATTGAGGCACCAACTCTTGATCCAATAGTGATAGCAATAGGAATCGGGCCTGTAGTTTTCCGATGAGTATTGGTTGACAGTGGAAGCTCGGTTAATATACTTTTCAAGTGTACTTTCGATTAGATGAAGATAGGTATGAAAAGTGTATCTACATGACAAACGTAGATCCAAGGATTTACCCAAGAACCTAAGCAGACGGTGGGAACCATTGACCTACCTGTAGAGCTCGGAGAGGGGGAATGATGAGTCACCCTTATTCAGAATTTTGTGATTGTAGATGAGATGTCAACATATAATGCATTTTTAGGAAGGCCTATGTTAGTCGACTTCAAGATAGCACTTTCTCAATAGTGGCTCACGATGAAATACCTTACCGAGCATGGAGTCGGGATTGTAAAAGGAGATCAAAGAATGGCTAGAGAGTGTTATATTGCAGAATTACGTGAGTCTAAGTGAACGGAGAAGGGAAAGGATGTGGGGAAAGCTCTCCACATATGTGAACCCTCTACATAGCAACTACAAAACAGCCCCTAGCTTAGGGACCATAGTTGATTCGACAAGGCTTTGGACCTTAGGAAGAAGAGCTTAGGGGAGGATAGGGCGCCACTAGTTGAACAGATGGTATCTGTCCTAGTTAGCATGGATGACCTCACGTGGGTCCTATGAATTGGGTCGTAGCTTGGAAACAAGATGCAATCAGAGTTGACCAAATTCCTTCATGCCAACTTAGATGCTTTTGCCTGGATGCATGCTGATATGTGTGGGTATCTTCTGAAATTGCCTGTCACGCCCTTAACATTGATCCCAAATCCACTCCAGTGAAGCAAAAAAGGCGCAGCTTAGGCCCTGCACGCTCTTAGATATTGAGAGAAGAGGTGGATAAGCAAATGGAAAATGACTTCATCTAGGATTCAACCTACCCCGAATGGGTATTAAACCCGGTAGTAGTCAAGAAGTCTAATGGAAAATGGCATACCTGTATCGATTTTTCAAACCTCAACAAAGCCTGTCCAAAGGGTAGCTTCCCATTATCAAGAATTGATCAACTGGTGGACAGGACAGTAGGACACGAACTGCTGCCTTTTATGGATGCTTATTCGGGCTATAACCGGATCCTATTGCATGAACCGGATCAAGAAAATACCAGCTTTATCATGGTTATACTACTATGGAGTGTGTCGTTTGGTCTGAAGAACGCGGGGGCCATATATCAAAGACTAGTGAATACTATGTTTAAGCACCAGATCGGGAAAACTATGGAAGTTTATGTGAACGATATGTTTGTCTAATCCCGAGTAGCCCCTAACCACCTATATAATCTTGTTGAGATGTTCGAGATACTCCGTAAGTATGGAATGAAGCTTAAGCCACTAAAATGTAATTTTGAGGTGGCTTTCAAAAAATTCTTGGGATTCATAACGAGCGCCCGGGGCATTGAGGCAAATCTGGAGCAAATAGCGGCATTACGTGAAGTCCAAGACCCCAAGCATAAGAGAGAACGTCGAAGTTTGAATGTGAAAGTTGTAGGACTAAGCCATTTTGTCTCAAAAGCTACAAACAAGTGTATACCACTCCATTATGACAGATGGGAATAAAAACTTTGAATGGAGTGAAGCTTATCAAACAGCTTTTAAGGAACTATTACGACAAATGGAAACTCCTTCGGTCTTATCAAAACCAGTCGATAGAGAAGACTTATTCATTTACATAGTAATTTCCCCGCACGCATTGAGTGCAACTCTCGTACAAGAAGAAGCGAGGATCCAACGACCTGTGTACTGCATTAACAAGCGATTCATCAAAGCCGAGAGGAATTACCCAAGATTAGAGAAGCCAGCATATTGCCTTTTGATCGCATCCCGAAAATTGCGGCCGTACATTCAGGCTCATCCAATTAAAGTATTGACTGACCAGCCATTAAAACAATTTTTATACCGACCAGAGGCATCCGGACTATTACTTAATTGGAACATAGAATTGAGTCAATATGGCATCACTTACCAACCAACGAAGGCGATTAATGGGCAAGCATTGGCTGGTTTCATTACTAAATTCATGATAAGAGATGAAGAAGAGGAAGATCAGTCACAAGCGGACACACAATGGAAGCTTTTTGCCAATGGAGCATTGAACAACTCCTTTTCGAGCATAGAGGTAGTGCTTGAAACCGCCCAAGCCATTAGCTATGCTTTACGTTTGTAATTCCCCGCTAAAAATAACAAGGCGGAATAGAAAGCACTTACCGCAGGATTGAAAGTTATGAAGGAAATCAAAGTAAAGTCCGTTCATATATATAGTGACTCCCAGCTGGTTGTGTCTCAGGTGAAAGGAGAGTATCGGGCGTCGCTAAAGTGCAAAAGCTACTGAACGACATCGAACACTACACCATAACCCACGTACCACGGGAGCAAAACACCAAGGCATATTTTTGGGCCAAGTTAGCAAGCTCCGAAGAAGCCCAGTTGCTGGGGGTTGTCCTGGTCGAAACTCTAACTAACTCGAGCATTAACGAAATGGATGTGGAATGGATTCTCGAGACCGCTGTGAAACCGTACACTTAGATGACACCAACAAAATATTATCGTTTGGCAGGAACTCTCCCGGCCGACCGAAACAAGCATAAGAAATTACTCAGGAAGGGGCCATGGTTAATGATACAGGATGGAATACTCTATCGAAGGGGATTCTCGACCACTCCTCTCAGGCGTGTGATCGAAGATGAAGCACACCGAATCTTGGAAGAAGTGGACGAAGGCCAGTGTGGAGACCACACTGGAGGGCATACTCTGGCAAAGAAAGTTCTTCGATACGATTATTTTGGCCAATAGTAAACCGTGATATCCAAGATCTTGTCAGGAAATGTGATCGCTGTCAGAGATTCAGCAAGATTAAGAGAACTTCATCAACAGAGCAAACACAAATGGTCAACCCATGGCCGTCTAGGATATGTCGAATCGACTTGATTGGCGTCCTTCCGATGGCAAAAGGAGAAGCCAAATATGCAGTAGTGGTCGTAGATTATTTCACAAAATAGGCTGAAGCGGAACTGCTGGCCACCACAACCACAAAGAAAGTTATTAAATTTGTTACTAAAAATATCATTCGCAGGTTTGGCGTGCCACATAAAATCATCATTAGCAATGGAACGCAGTTTGAAAGCCTTAAGTTCAAAGACTTCTGCAAGCGCTTTTGGATTCAGAAGAGCATTTCTACAGTGGCTCATCTGCACGAAAACGGGCAAGTTGAGGCAATAAACCAGATCATCAAGTTCACCATCAAAAAGCGGCTGACAAAAGCAAAGGGAAACTGGGTTGATGAGCTTCCACTCGCACCATGGGCTTACAGAACAACACACAAAACTGCTACCGGCCCCACTCCATTTGTGTTGGCATATGGTTCAGAGGAGATGATTCCTGTCGAACAATAAGTCCCCTCTCATCGAAGGCTGAATTTCAACCATAAACAAAACGAGAAACTCCTACTCGAATCACTTGAGGTGGTTGATGAAAAGAGAGAGGAAACAAAATTGAGAATCGCCGCCCACCAAAATAGGTTGCATGATACTTCAACTCCGATGTTCACTGTCAAACCTTCGAAGTTGGCAATTTCATACCCAAGCAACCCAGGAGATTTTGGACCGAATTGGGAAGGACCATTCGTCATTTACCAAAAGCTTGGCAATGGGACATTCAAGTCGACGATTGTCGAAGGAATTGCAATTCCCAGAGCTTGGAATAGCGAATCGCTCTGCCGATATTTTATTTAAGAGCAACTTTATGTATTTTCTTATTTTCAGCAAATAAGCCATTACGAAAATACTAGTGGCAGTGTAAATAGGCAAACAATCTACCATGCTTTTCTTAATAAAATTTTCTTTTTGAATCATTCAAATTTTATGCGTAATAATTACCCGACAAGTCGGCAGAAGTAAACCGACTAAAACCGTTGGATCAGTGGAAACCGATCCTGACCCTTGAAAAATGATATCGCAACGGCTGCATCAGGAGGGTCACAAACTCAAGTTTCTCCCGTTGCCCAGAAATAGGCTGCACCGAGAAACCCAAAACTCAAGTTTATCGCATCGCCCAAATATAGGAGTTGCCGAGGAACTCTAAATTCACGATTCTCGCGTTGCCCGGAGATAGGAAACGTCGAGAAACTTCAGATTCAAGTCTCTCGCCGTCGCTCGAAGATAGGTAAAGCCTAGGAAATCAAGACGCAAGTTTCTTGCATTTCCCAAAGATAGGCAATTCCGAGGAACCCGAAGTCCAAGTTTTACGCATCAATTGGAGATAAGCGAAGCCGAGGAACTTAAAATGCAAGTTTCTTGCATTGCCTTAGGATAGGCAATGTCGAGGAGACCTTGGCTCAAGTTTCTCGCATCGCCCGAAGAAAGGTGATGTCGAGGAACTCCAAATTCACGATTCTCGCATTGCTTGAAGATAAGCAACGCCGAGAAACTTCATATTCAAGTCTCTCACATAGCTTGAAGATCGGCAAAGCCAAGGAACTCAAGATGTGTGTTTCTAGCATTGCCTGGAGATATACAATGCCGAGGAACCCCAAGTTCAAGTTTCACGCAGCGCTTGGAGATAGGCAAAGTCAAGAAACTCAAAACGCAAATTTCTTATGTTGCCTTGAGATAGGCAACATTATGGTGACCCATGCTCAAGTTTCTCGCATCGATCGGAGATAGCCAAAGCTAAGAACTCAAGATGCAAGTTTCTTGCATTGGCCGAAGATAGGAAAAGCCGAGTAACCCCAGATTCAAGTTTCTTGCATAGCCCGGAGATAGGCGAAGTTGAGGAACTCAAGCCGTAAGAAACTCATGTTGCCCGAAGATAGGTAACATCGAGTAACCCCGGATTCAAGTTTCTCGCATCGCCCGGAGATAGGAGATGCCGAGGGACTCCGAATTCCAACTCCTCGCGCTGCCCAGAGACAGGCAATGCTAAGGGCAGCACCAAGCAACCCCAGAAGTCACGCCCTTGGGATAAAACTTCTCGCATTGCTCGGAGATGTCGAATACTTGAAGTTTGTTCGTAATGAACAACCCGGTGAACTAAGGGGCATATACATGCATAAAGACAAAATCATTTGAATGTAAAGAATCCACAAGCCCAGTCACTCCAAATGACAATAAATTCGTTAGTTCTATCTCAAAAGTTAACAAGAATCGCAAGCGAAATTTTAACTTCCTAAGGAAAATTTTCAAAAGACGACATCGTTGAAGCTTTATGAATTTCCAAACAAATTAAACAGCTTCGAAAGTTTTATGAACCCCTGAACAAAAATCCTCTAAGTGTGTTAGCAGAGTATGAAATGAAACGTACGCGTGCACATAGAGTATATACAAAAAGATAGACATAAATAAGGCCAAAATGCCACTGTATTGTTTGTAATCTTATGAACACGGAATCAAAATGTTGGGGACGTACCCACACAGTAGCGGCCAACAAAAAAGGATTACAGACTCCACGACCAAGACACAAAATACAGACTCGACACTTAGGCATAAGAACACAAAAGGACACACAACAAGTAAGCTTCCCACAAACTATAGGACAAAACATAGTCCCTCCTCAAATAGGCCAACCAACGCTTTCTGCTACCACTTCCTTTCTCACCACTGTTAGGCAACTTCAGCTTCTTTTCTGGAGAGGTGTCGCAGCCAGTAATGTCAACCTGTATTTCTCCAGTGATCTCCTTTTCCTCCAAGTTCTTTCCAGTAGAGCTTCCCGACCCCTTGCGCTTTCTCCACTTTCGGGAACTCATAGAGGCCTTGATCGCCTCCACTTTCTCTTTCTTGATGGCAACCAAGTCATGCAAAGTCTTCGGCGGCTGCTCTGTCGGCGTCTCCTACTCTTTGGCCTCAACGGCAGTCGTATCACCTTCAAGGGATGCTGAAGGATCATCCAGACTATGAAGCGCTTCAATCTTTTCAGCTCTAGTCCTGGCTACGAGCTAGGTGTTGATATGGTGGTTGGAATAGGAACATACACAATTTCAGAAGATGTAAAGATAGCAGTATGCATTAATGCCAAAGTAATGGGCATGTCAACAGAAAGAGTAGAGGGACCTATAGGATCAAAAAGAAAAGCATTAAACTCATCTTGCTCCTGTAGCGTAAGATGGAGTCCCTCAAATTCGAGGGAGGAGTGATCATTACCTTCACCGGAGGTAGGCTCACGGACGGCAACTTCAAACTCATTTCCTTCACATCCTTTGGAAATCTCCACTATATAGGGAACAACATCGAGCCCCGAACTCGTCGGCTGATCGTGAGGCTGCCCCGAAGGTTCACCCACATCAGATATTAGAGATTTGGCAGGCACATCAATGGCAACCATTAGAGCCACTTTGGCAGTTTCCATCTCCCGTTCATCTTGGAGAATTTCTTGGCCCTCAAGCAACGCCTTCTTAGATTGCTTATTAAGACAGGCATCCCGCAACTCGGTCGGTATATACGTCGCCGTTCTCGGTAAAACGAAATAGGACTTCCTCCCAAACAAGGGCAAGAGTGCATGGGAACTTCGGGCCATGATAAGAGGGACTCCCTTAATGCAATATGGAGTTGACATAGAAGTTTAGAATCATCGAGTCTAGCTTCTCCATCTTTGGTCAAAAGTATGTTGGAGCTCTAGATAATTTGCTGTCACCGTAGCCTTCTTCATCTCAATTGTAGTTTTTCAACATTAAGTTGTGCGATCTGAGCTTGTAGTCCTGCAAGTGTCCCTAACAACATCACAATTGTTTCGGCCTGGTCGAAGATTGTTTTGGTATGCCTCTCTACAACCAGATTGTGTTTGACAATTGTCTTCTTTTGGGCTTCGATAATATCGTTGCAGGCAACCACATCTTCCTTCAGCTTGCTTTCTTCCGGATGCATCTTCTTAATTTCATCTCTCCAGACGGTTTCGAATCTCTGGTGCGCATGTTTCATCTCCTACATCAATCTAGCAATCCTCGTACTGTCCCGAAGTGCTACCCCTTTTTCCTCCTCCAATTGTTTAATTCTAGCATCCCACTCGGTTAGCGCCTTTTTGAAATCATCTATTTTGGGTTCGAAGGATAGGATCTCTGGATAGTTATTCCTTTTAGTATCAGCTAGTTGTTTACAGAGCCTCTCCCACTTCTCACCCTACTCTAAATCGGCATGAATGCCTTAAAGGCACGACATATAAGAGTCCCTCTGAATGGGATGAATATCAGTATAAATTTAAAACCTTTTAGAAACCAACCCGAAAGAGCCGCCTGAAGCTTAGGTAGGCCTGTAGAAAGATGTAGGCCGGTCTTCAATGGGGATGAGAAGGAACGGGGGCAATAGCAACAGTAGAAGAAGATAAGACATGGGTTGAAGGCGGAATGGGGGCAGAAGAAGTGGCAATCTCTTGTCCCACCGAAGTATGTTTCAGAACAAGTTTGGATGAGTGGGAGCGATGATCGAGCTTGGATTTCTTTGACGACTGTTCCCTTTCATCGTGAGACCGTTTTTTCTCATAACTACCTGTATGAAAGCGATACTTATCCTTTTCCTTTCGACGACGGGTTACTACATCAAGTTCTTTCCTCAGCCAATATTTTTCCTCCGACTCACGGACTTGTTGGCGACTAAAAGAACGCTTTGAGTACCATTGCGAATAAGTGTTATCCTCGAAGTCGTCGTAAAGATCACGTCCTCTTGTCATACCTGAAATAAAGCATACGTGGGAAACTTCAGAAACACATAAAGGATTGGGCAAACATACGAGAGAATGGAGAGTAAATATAAGTGTATTCCTAATGTGTTGTGTCATGCATTCCTAAAATGAGCCTAAGACGTCATTACAAACCAGAGCGGACGATGGTAGGTGGTAGAATGGGGCTGACTTCGGTTGACGCAAGCAGAATCAGACTAGAAGATGGCGCGATACCGCCAGAACAAGGTGGCATCACATCAAAGTTGAAGTCGCCTTTCAGGAGGGCATAAAACTCGACGAGTACATCGCTGATATCTCCAAAATCAACCCTGGCAGCCTTACTGGCGGAATCATGACATTTGTCGACCTCCGAGGCCGTATCTTTGTCATTAGTATCGGAAGGGGGAGAATCCTAAGGTACATGACTCATGCCTAGCATCTCATCACATGACTTTGAATCCTTACCTTTAGACTTTGATAGGTAATACAGCATGTTGTGGATTCATCACTGCTGCTCTCAAATTCCTCTTCCTCCTTCTCTGAGTCTATCATGGCTTTCCTCACTAGCTGCATGGGCTTAAATTTCGATTCCTTCTGGATCGGGGACATTCTACTAGTACCACCTAGTCCAGTTGTGATAACTTCCTCATGAGACTCATCGAGAAGACTTTCAAAGGGGCCACCTATTTCACGACCCTCATCAGAATCATGTGAAGAAGAAGAAGGCCTTGCGCAAACTCTTGCTCGGTTGGGAGAGGGAGCTTCAATCTGAGCCATGAATTTTCCAAGAGCTAACAACACGAATTGGTGCAAGTTCTTGTCAATAAGCAAGACTCTGGTGCTCCACTTCTCGTCATCAATAGCTTTCGGAGTCTTAAAAATTTCACTAAGTGTCGCGTCTCTGTTTGTCCTTGGGATAACTGTAAAAAGCAACAAATCAATTAGAAACCCTATTATACCACTTCAAAGCTAAGCAAACGGAGAATAAGGAAACCTACCACTGTCGTCCATCGATTATTAAATCCCTTGGGGCATCTAAAGAAGAAGTACTACGTCATGAATTGAGATAAGTTTCTTTGCAGATGCAAAATGATCTTCTGATTATGTTGGGCTTCGATTATGATTAGGGAGGGCAATCGGCTCTCCTTTTCAAAGCTAGGAAGCACTGCAACTCATCGAAACTTAGAGTGCGATGGAATGTCTGCATAAAGAGGATGCACAAGCATGTGAGGGTGGCATAACCATTCGGGTGAAGCTAGAATAGGGCAATCCCCAAGCTCGATAGCGTTTCACGAAGAAATTCAATGAAGGGGGCAAGACTCCATTCAAACAAATGAATCGATGACAAGCTGTAAACCCCGGTGGAGGCATGTGAGAAAATTCATCTTTCTTCGGAAGGAACACGTCCTCTTTGGGAATCCCATGCTATGAACATATGTTGTGGAGAACCTTAGCGGAGATCACCAAAGGGGACTTTCAGGCAGATTGAGTAAAAATCGAAAGTTGGGAGGCGTGTGATCCAGGATCGGCTCAACCAGAACAAGATGACCGGAATCGGCTTGCAAAGTAGATGACGATTCAACTTTAGAAAGCAACGGACTTCGTCTACTCGGCTAACGACGTGTAGATGGTTGTTTCATTCTATATGACAAAACTCACGTTTGTAAAAGGTCAGGTAATTCTATTGACAAATCTATCCTACACTTATGAGTTTCCCCTATCACACTTGAACTCTGACGCAATATTGACTTGAGATTAGCATGTCGGATTTCAAGTAGGAACCGGGGCAAGTGCAGTGTGGTGCCAAAGCACCTCAAACGACCTATCCCGTGTAGATAGTTCGCTTGCAGTGAAAGTAGAGAAAAAATTCCCGTAAAATTTCACTTCTAATTTTTGGTTATACTGCTTGCATGCTTACTCTTTATCGATCCATGATCGATAACGGATCCATTGTCCGAAATGACATGGGAAACTCTTCTCATCGCAGGGACACCAAGCATGAAATAAGCAAAACGAGGTAAGCTCAAGTTCTTAGGATAATCAAGGTCAACTGATGAAGCGTTATGCAAGTGATGTCCATAGATTTGTAACTGGTTGATCTTGGTTCGATAGACGAAGATAGCAAAACGCATCCAGCCTTGGCCCAAGCCCGAATGTGATTCCACGAAATAATTCCAGACTCGATTTCCTATCATTCTCCAAAGAATCACAATGTGAATGAAATTTTGCAATTAATGTCACAAGCTAAAAGTTGGGCATTAAATCATCATACCCATATTGCAATCAATAATTCAACCAAGCAAACCCACCTTAAATTAGCTTAATGGAACAAGTGAAGTCACAAATTGAACTTGGCGAGCTAGAACTAGGTCATGGGCGAGCTAGTGGAGGGTCAGCTTGGGTACAACAATCGGAAAGGTTGACTGGAGCTTAAGCACGGATGAAGCAAACGGGTCGATTAGGGTTTAGGCTCGAATAAGGCGATGGAACAATGAGGCGAAGGTGGCTGGATCAAGCAAATTGTGATGAATTACCAGAGCAATTGGTTTGAGTCGCTAGAGTACAAGATCGCCTAAAGGAATGAAGATGAATCCGGTCAAGTAAATGGATAAGGTCGGCTAAGGGGATATAAGTAGGCAAGGTCAGAGGCAAAAATTTCACTAAGTGTTCAGGTTGCATGCGACCCGACCTTCCATGGTTAGTCTGTGACCCAACCTTGAAGCATTTTTGAGTTTGGTTGCAAGCGACCTACCCCCGTGGTCGCTAGTGACCCATTAAATATATATGTGTGTGTATATATATATTTGCATACCGTATGTATTTGTGTACTTGAAAAAGAAAGCTCTGTTTAACCACTTCAGTATGGTCAATCGCGACTGCTCATCACTCTATGACATGCAGGGAGACTATAAGCAAAAACATAACAGGTTGAGGGAAGAAACTATATTTAGAACCAAAGGAAAATAACCGACGACGTTGGGTTATTCTATGCATAAATCTCCGATGCAACCACATGAAAGTTAGCAAATGGATAAGATAAATGATAACTTCCAGAGCACGCCTTGTTTACTATGAAGGCATAATCTGGGGGGTAAAAGTTATCCGGGTTTTTGACCCAGCAGATGCCAACAGAAAGCGAGGCAACCTTAAGTGGCGGGATGATTCAGGAGCTAACCAAAAAAGTTACGACTAGAGTTCGACAAGGACCAAGCTACATGGTTAAGGTGACGACAGGAGTCAACGAAGCCAAGAGACCAGCATGCCTACGGTTCAACAAGTGGTCGAGTATAAGTAGCATAACTCACAATGATCTTAGGCCTAGGAACCTTCCAACCGCTATAAATAGCGTACCTCATGCAACATAACGAGGATCTTCTGGAAGCTGATTGTGGAGGCTCTGCTAGAATTATTCTTCACTTTTAACCTCCCTCGCAACGATCCCAGAATGAATACATCGTAATTCTTCGATGGGTTCTAACTCCTGAGATCCAATTTAGCTAGGAATTAGCTAAAGCCTTGTAATCAAACAACTTTCGTAGTAGCTATCAGATTGTAATAAAACTATAAAGTGGATGTAGGCTTCGTTAACTACCGAACCACTATAAAAATTTTCAATCTATTTTCTTTTACCGCTTCTCTTCTATATCCGTGATCTGTTATATAACTCTGAAAATACAGGGATGGTGCTTTCATATCCAAACTCGGGTGTTGATCTATTTTTTGGGTAAACAGAAGGTTTCAAATCAAAGTGATGGCGGTAGCAGCTACAACCTATCGACTACATCGAAAGATTTTAAATTCTTTTCTTTTATATAACTTGACCTGGCCGAAAGTGACCAAGTCAAAAGCTCAAATTCGAAAGCGAAGCAGACGAAAGCTTTTCACTTATAGGACAATTATATTTCAATCTTTTAGAGCATCAACCTTTCGGCTACATTCAATTGGTTACGTATGATATCTTATGCATTGAACTTTAACCTTATCGAAAACTAACCCTTCAACTGAGACAAACGGTCTGTGGCGAAAAATATACTGTCGTATGGGGTAAAACATGGAAAAAGAGTGATTTTGTTTTTAAACCTGGAAAGGAAACTTTTCAACTAACCTGTCTTTGTTTGTCAAATTTTCATTGGTAAATAAAATACTTTTCAGAATTTTGCTGCTGCAATTACCAGAATTTGTAAATCCTTTTATTTTGCAAAAATTCCCCTTCTCCTTTATAAATATATAAAATATTTAAGCCCCATACCTTAAATAATTTTAAATATCGCTCAAATGACTTAAGAAAATTCTATAACAATTCCATAAAGTATATTTTTGTATATTGCCTAACATATTAAAATCTCAAATCCAAATACTTATTATTCAGCCAAAAATAATTCAAAACCAGTAAATAATTTATTTCATTTGGAATTCATATGAAATCCATAATAAATTGAAAAATTATGAAAATCAAAACTTATCTCTAAAATATTATTCCAGACCTATATTTAAAATTTTTAAGATATTTAGATGTCATTAAATAGGGTTTTCATGGTAAACATATCATAAAACACGAATAAACGTTTATAATTTCATCAACAACGAACATATGTTTCTTAAAACATCATACATTGCAATACTATAGCAAAAGCATTTCGGATCCAAACATAAAATCGAAAAATAAAAGTATTAGGGATATAGTAATTATTCACCTTAGCTTCAGAGATTATAGATAAAATTTTGAGTGTTGATTTAGTTGATTTCTTCTTTCTTCTTGAATCTTAGCTTTACATCTCCTCTTGAGATTGGAAATAGTGGCCGGCCTTAGCTATTTTTTTTTATAAGATGAGAATATATAACATGAGTTACATATTCCTTAAGGGTATAGGGTGTAAGGTTTTGCTGTTTCCCATAATACCCTTTTCATTTCCTAATACAGTACCTAGTGCTATTTCATTTTAGTTAACCCTTTTAACATGGCATGGCTACCTCTAATTAATCAAATCTCAATCTATTAATCTTCACATTCTCTAATTTAATTTAACCAATTAAATATCTTAAATAAGGTTATAAAATATATGGGGTGTTACAGACTACCCACCTTAAAGAATTTCTTCCTCGAAATTATGACAAGGTACACAACAAAATAATCAAAGATAAAACATACCATCGAATAAATCTGTGTAAGAGTCCCTAGTCGTGCTCTCCACTTCCAAAGTACAGTCTCTAGCATCATTACTCCACTGGACCTTTACTAAATTGACTGTCTTGTTCCTCAATTTCTTCTTATCTCTAGCCATTATCTGAATCGGTTTCCTAACTATAGTCAAATCTAGTCTACTATTAAGTCTTCTAATATTGTAGGTGTTGTAGTAGTCTTTTGGCCTACAACACATTTCTTAAGATGAAAAACATGGAAAACATTATGTACTCCAGCCAAACTACTTGGCAACTCCACTTTATAAGCGATTTTTTCGATTCTCTCAATAATACAAAAGGGACCAATGAACATTGGTGCCAACTTCCCTGATTCACAAATCTGATTACACCTTTCATCGGTGAAACCTCAATAAATACATAATCTCCGACAGAAAATTCCAAATCCTAACTTCTTCTATCTTCATAATTTTTCTTCCTAGATTGAACTTCCTTCATCCTAGCTCGAATCAACTCAATCTTTTCTGTAGCTTCCTTTACTAAATCTGGACCAAGAACTAATCTATCCCCGGTCTCCAACCAACATACGAGAGATTTGCAAGGTCTTCTATACAATGCTTCAAACGATGCCATCCCAATACTAATCTGATAACTATTGTTATACGAGAACTCGACTAGATGAAGATGGTCTTCCCATGATCTTCCAAAAACTAATATACAAGCTCTTAACAAATCTTCCAAGATTTTGTTAACTCTTTCCATTTGCCCATCTGTCTATTGATGGTAAGCGGTACTCATGTTGAGCTTGGTTCCTAATGCTTCTTGTAGACTTTTCGAGAACTCACTAGTAAATAAAGAATCTCTAGCACTGACAATATTACTAGAAATCCCATGCAGTCTAACCACAATCTTCATAAATAACTTCACCAAATTAGGTGTCGTTCTAGTTGACTTTACCGAAATAAAATGGGCACTCTTAGTCAGTCTATCTACTAGGACCCATACGCTTCTATTTCCTCTCCTAGATCTCAGCAACCCATAAATAAAATCCATCGAGATTGGATCCCATTTCCATAACGGAACCTCAAATAGTTGAAGCAATCCACTTGGCTTCTGGTGTTCAGCCTTTACCTATTGGAAATTCAAGCATTGCTTAACACATAATCCAATATCCCATTTCATACCTTCCTAGAAGAAATTTCTCTTCTTGTCTTGATACATCTTCCTTCCTCTTGGGTGGATAGTGAACTTCGAACGATGGCACTCATCCAAAACCTCCTTCCTTATATCTCCTATATTTGGAACACATAATCATCCTTTCTTTCTCAAACACCCATTATCATCAAGATTGAAATCTTTTAGGTCATCGCTCTCTGTTCCTTCCTTCAATCTTCCGATTCGCTCGGCCAATGTTGGATCCTCCTCTTGCTTAGAAGCTACTTCTCAATCATTACTGGTCGGACTTCTAAACAAGACAATATAGTACTTCCTACACTCGATCCTAACTCGGACCTAAACCGCATGCTACAAGGCGATAATGCCTCTAAGACTTTCTGCTCAGTGACCATAACCAATACTACATTCTGATGTTTCTGACTGAGTACATCCACTACCTTGTTTCCTTTTCCGGGTGTGCACTCAATTCCAAAATCATAAGCAGCAATGAACTCCAACCATCTCCGATGTCTCATATTCAGCTCCTTCCTAGAGAACAAATACTTCAACGACTTGTGATTAGTATATAGCTCAAATCACTCTCCCAAAAGATAATGCCTCCATAACTTTAAAGCAAATATTACGACAGCTAAATCAAAGTCAAGCATTCGATACCTAACCTCATGTGGTTTGAGCTGTCTAGAAACGCAAGCAATTACTTTACCGCTTTACATCAACATAGCTCCCAGTCCTGATCCACACGCATCTGTATAAACAACTAAATCCCGATTCCCTCCGGAACCACTAACACCAGTGCATGGTTCAATAAGTGTTTCAAGCTCTGGAATGCTTCTACGCACTTAATAGTCCACACGAACTTCACATCTTTTCGCGTACGCTTAATCATCGATGCTGCTATCCGTGAAAATTCTTTTATATATCTTCGCTAATACCCCGCCAATCCAAGGAAAATCTTTATCTCGGTCACCGTCTCGGGTCTCTTCCAATTGTTCACCGCTCAATCTTAGTCGGATCTACAAACAACCCTTTCTCAAACACGACAGACCAAGGAACTTCACTTCCTTCTTCCAAAAATGACACTTTGTAAACTTAGCCTTCAACTGATGCTCCCTCAACGTCTCAAGCACGAATCTGAGATGTACTTCATGCTCCTTTTCGTCCTTAGAGTATATCAAAATGTCATCAACTAAAACCAACACAAACCTATCCAAATGTTCTCAAAAAATCCTATTCGTCAGATCTATAAAGAATGTCGGCGCATTAGTTAGTCTGAACGGCATAACTAACCATTGGTACGATCCATACCTCGTTCTAAACACCGTCAAGGGAATACTATCCTCTGCCACTCTAAGCCGATGAAATCCCATTGCCAAATCTAGCTGAGATAATAACTTTGCTCCACTCAACTGATTAAATAAATCGTCAATTCTTGGCAATGGATATCTGTTCTTTATCGCAATGTGAGATAATCGATACATAGCCTTAACGATCCGTCCGGCTTCTTAGCAAATGCAGCAGTAGCTCCCTATGGAAAACTACTCGACCTAATAAAACTTTTGCCTTCTTGGTCTACTAACTGCACCTTCAACTCTTTCATCTCTGTAGGTGTCAATCTACTCGGTGGCCTACTCACTGATTCAGCTCCATGCACTAAATCAATCTAAAACTCAATAGCTCGTTTCGGTGGCAGCCCAATGAATGGCTCAAACACATCGGTAAATTCTCTAACTACAAAGACCCGATGCAACTCATCTCCAACTCCATAGCACCCAGTAATGCATTCACATCACAACTAGTGCTCTCTACAGCATAAATTATCGGATCACAACAATCCGGATGACTAAGTGATATTTTCCTATCTTGGTAAAATATCCTAGCTTCATAACTAGTCAACCAATCCATCTTCAGGATAATCTCCAATTCCACAAAGTCAAATACATACCAACAACAATCAAAGGTATGGCCTAACAAATCAAATTCTAGATGGTCACACCTCACCCCAAGTGTTGCATAACCTCCTATTGGATTAGCAACCCTTAATGAAGTAACTAAGTAAGAGGGTTCTAGGTTAAGTCTATCTACCAAACATCAAGAAATAAAAGAATGGGATGCCCCAGTATCAAATAGGACGCTAATAGACATACCGTGGATCTGCAGTGAGCTCCCTAAAACAGCTTTTCCCTTTTCGTAAGCAACTGATTTTGCAGTTGTGAGCTCCAAGGCATAAACTCGCCCCTTTCCTTCCTTTGGTGGCTCTAGGCACTTGTTCTTGAAATAACACACTTGATCATAATTAAAGCATCTAAAAATTTTCTTCCGACCAGCTTCTTTTCCTTTTCCCTTGCTGGCTTCACACTCATTGGCATAGTGTCCTTGCTTGTTGCAGTTGTAACAAACCACTTTAGCTTTACTCTTCTTTTGTGCCCCTTCCTTATGAGCAATCTTCTTCTGGAAAAAATTCCTCTTCTGAGCCTCTTTCACTTTCTTCCTTAGGTAAGCCAATGCTTCTTCTTGCCTCAATGTCATCTCAACAACAACATCACTAAGGTCTCTTAAGCGCGGCAAAGTAGCACTTATCAGTTTTGGCCTTAATCCACCGATGTACTTCTCATTTCTACTAACAACGATATCAACTAATTCATACCCATATCGGGCTAGTTCCTCAAACTTCGTAGTCTACTCCAACACACTCATATCTCCTTGCTCCAGTTCTACAAACCTCCTTACCAATGCAGCTTGTGCATTAATGGACATGAATCTCTCCAAAAACCTTCTTTTGAATTACTCCTAAGTAATGGTCTCTTCATCAACTCTGGCGGCGATGGTGTTCCATCAAAATAGTGCAGCTCCCTACAGCTGCATTGAGGCCAACCTCCTTTTCTATGCATCATTTAGCCCTAAATTACCAAAAATTCTTTCACAACGCAGTAGCGAGTTCTCCACTTGATTACATTCTCATTACCAGTGAACGACTTCCCTCCGAGCCTAATGTAATCTCTACTCAAATTGGCATACTAATTGACCACAGGGTCTTCTTGAACTCCTCCTCCCGCGGTGTTTCCTCTAACAACAACTGTTGCCGCTCCAGCTTGCACCATATTCACAAATAATTGATACATCGCCCCATGTCCACTTGGGGAACTCCTGCACCAGCATTTTCAGCTTGTGCATGACCAGGACCTCTCCTTGCATTTGGTCAGGCATTTCTGTTGGTAGTGGTGCTGTATCCTACAACATTCACTCGGCTACTTCTTCCCTCCATATCTGTATTCAAACCTCGTGGGATACAAATGAACAACCTAACTAAGGTAGGAGTCTAAAGATAAAACATATACTTATATACATATATAAATACAAGTATGTTAATATAGCATTATCCCATACCCCGATCCTAACTCTAATTCCTATAGATTATGTTTTCAAAAATCATTTTTAGTTAATTATTGCATAATCCATGCTCTGATACCAAGCTGTAACATCCCTTATCTAGAGGATTAAAACTAAGCGCTACAGATGCTGTAGTCATCTATAGTATTAGCTTCCAACGACTAAATATGGCTATGTTAGTGGTACCAATAATCTCAGAAGCACTTGAATATGAAAACAAAAAACAGATTTCCAAAATCATAAATTACTTCATTACATTTGCATATAAAATTTGCTCCATATTCATGTCACATAATCCAAAACCTTTTCCCAGGCACAGATTAAATATAGTTATTACAAATTACGTCGAGAGCGGTATCTGAAGATACCTCCTTAATTAATCAGAGTCAAATGATCATATAAGAACTAACAAATCATAACACTGCGGAAAATCATCTAAACACAAATAAAAGTATAAAATCCAAAACAACTATCCGTTGCCTCCATCATCCTTAGGTAGCTTATTCGTTAGCTTTCTAAAAACTTGAAAAGATCCTTAACCTCTCAACCTACTCAAATTAATTTTGAGTACCCGAGAGTTTAAGAGGAAACCTTAAACTTCAAGTCAGATATAAAGCCTCGTATGAATAATACTTTACATCCCGATTTAATATGTTAAGTGAGATCGCACCACTTAGAGGAATGAGTTTTCTCCCACCAACATCCTTTTTAAAACATATCTTTACAAATCCTTTCTTAGAACCAAACACTATGCGCCTGCATCCATAATGGTTAAATTATACATGATAAACATTATGTAAACCAACACAAACATTAGGTAATAATGAACTATCTATTCAAACACAAATAACTTTTAACATTTGGCTAATTCGATCCTACTAGACAACATAATCAAAATTTATCTAACATCAATTAGATATTCATGTTTAGGATTATCTATCCTTATCTATCTGTTTAACATTTCCTATCAGGACGGTCTATCCAAAACTATCTGTTAAATATCTTCCTTCTTGATGATCTATCTCTAACTTAATCATTTCCCAAGTTCTCCCGAGCCTAATGGTTTTTCGGGCTAACCAATAGCTATCGGTATACAATATATATTCTTTTCGGTGGGTACTCATAATTTTAGTCTACCCATGACCAAGCCTTACACATTGAAATTTTGAACAACATTTAGCTGGGGCTAAAAGCTAAAGTATAGGGTGAGACCCTATACTAGTCCCATCTGGTTTTCTAATATTTGAGTCATTTATACTTAAGGATCCCCTTCCACAATTTTCCTTGAAAACAATTTCAAAATGATTTAAACCATTAAATCAAACTTCAAACAAGGAAAAGAAATAACTCTTTATACTGTACTCAAATTATATTACTATGTTAGATATATATATCCTTTGCTCAAAAATTAGTTGATGAAAACACTTTACCATTTGAAAGAACCTCTTTCCATACTTTGAAATTATCTCATTCAAAATCAATGTTTAAACCTTTCAAAATCATCTCCAAAAACTTTCGAATTCATTCAAAGCAATCCTTTCAGAAGATATAGAATTTAGACATCCTTCTTTAAAATCATATTAAATCATTTCCTTAGAAGGACCTTTGGAATATCTTCCATGGAAAATCTTTCTAAATCATTTAACAAACCTTTCAAAACAGAACCCTTCGGATATATAAAACCTTTTAAAGTAGAAATCTTTTGATGGTATAGTGGGTTTAACTTAAAACAATCTGGAAACCTTCTTTTAAACCTTTTGTCTTTACATAAACAACTTTTCAAAAATATCTAAATAACCTTTCGAAAGCCTGTAGTTATATTTCACAAAACAAGCGTAACCACCTAAGTCGAAAGCTTCCCTCCGAAAGCATTAGAGAAACCGTTAGTTTTAAAAACAGGTAAACCTTTCGACTGGGTTGGAAGGTTCAAAGTAAAGCCTTTATAAAAAGTAGTACAAACCCTTCGGCTATGTCGGAAGTTTTAAAAACAATGTAATGGTGGTAGCAGCTATAACCTATCGACTAAATAACTTGACTTGGCTGAAAGTGACCAAGTCGAAAGCTCAAATTCGACAGCAAAGCAGGCTAAAGCTTTTCACTTATAAGACAATTATATTTCAACCTTTTAGGCCGTGAGCCTTTCGGCTAAAAATCTTACAGCTACATTCAATTCATTATGTACCAATTACATAATACCTTATGCATTGAACTTTGACCTTATCGAAAGCTAACCCTTCAACTGTGACGAAAGGTCAGGGGTGAAAGGTATACTGCCGTATAGGCTGAAACATGGAAAAAGAGTGATTTTTTCTTTTAAACTTAAAAAGGAAACTTTTCAACTAACCTGCCTTTATTTGTAAAATTTACATTGGTCAAAAAAATACTTTTCAAAATTTTTTTGCTGCAATTACAGAATTCATAAATCATTTTATTTTGCAAAATGCCCCTTCTCCTTTATAAATATATAAACATTTAAGTCTCATACCTTAAATAATTTATATATCTCTCAAATAACTTAGGAGAATTTTGGAAAAATTCCAGAAAATATATTTTAATATATTGTCTAACATATTAAAATATCAAACCCAAATACTTATTATTTCAACCGAAAATAATTTAAAACCCAATAAACAATTTCCTCCATTCGAAAATTCATATAAATCCATAATAAATCGAAAAACTATGAAAATCAAAACCCATCTCTAAAATAATATTTCAGAACTGTATTTAAATTTCCAAGGTATTCAAATATCATTAAATAGGGTTTTCATGGTAAAAATATCTTAAAACACGAATAAACATTTAAAATTTCATCAACAACGAACATATATATCTTAAAACATTAAACATGGCAAAACATAGCAAAAGCATTTCGGATCCAAACAGAAAACCCGAAAAATAAAAATATTAAGGATGTAGTAATTATTCACCTTAGCTTTAGAAATTATGGATGAGATTTTGAATGTCGACTTAGTTGATTTCTTCTTTCCTCTTGAATCTTAGTTTTACTTCTCCTCTTGAGATTGGAAATGGTGGCCGACCTTTGCTATTTTCGTTTTTAATGAGATGAGAATAATGGATGCGAGTTACCCATTCCTTAAGGGTTTAGGGTGTATGGTTTTGCTATATCCCAAAATGCCCTTTTCATCTCCTAACACACTACCTAATGTTATTTCATTTTAGTAACCCCTTTAACATGGTATGGCTACCTCTAACTAATCAAATCTTAACCTATTAATCTTCACATTCTCTAATTTAACTTAACCAATTAAATATCTTAAATAAGGTTATAAAATATATTGGGTGTTAGAGGTGGTTACTCTAAGCAAGTTCGTTTCCAAAGCAACAAACAAGTGTATACCATTCTTTGACAGAATAAAGAAGGGATAAACTTTCGAATGGATTGAGGAATGCAAAATTGCGTTCCCAAATCTAAAGGACGATCTGATTAGTACCCATATCTTATCGAAACTAGTAACAAGTATGGACTTATATGTATACTTAGCTGTAACTGATAAAGCTTTTAGTGTTAGAGTGGTTCAAGAAGGTGAAGGGACTCAGAGCCATATCTACTTCATGTGCAGGCATCTGCCAGGAGAAAAGCTCAACTACTAAATCATTAAAAAGCTAGCTTACAACCTTCTTCTCATAGTAAAGAAACTACGACCATACTTTCAAGCTCATCCCATCAAAGTCCTCATAGAAAAACAACTGAAGTAAATACTACAGAAGCCATAGATATTGGGTTGCTTACTAAAATGGCTAATGGAGCTCAACCAATATGATATCTTTTACCATCTAAGAAAAGAAATCAAAGTACAGGAACTAGCAGACTTCATTGAAGAATGCACGTTGCTTGTAGAACCACAATCTGAGTAAGAGGCACCCACTCTACAATTTTGGTAATTATTTGTGGATGGTGCATCAAATGAGTAGGGGCAAGTTTTAGATATGTACAGATTATCCCAGATGAGCAGAAGTTATACATGGTGGTGCAGCTTGGGTTCAAAGCTAGCAATAACATCGCAGAATATGAAGCTCTCCCCACATGCTTAAGGACGACTTAGGTAATTAAGGTAACCCATATTAAAATTCACAGTGATTACCAATTAGATATAAACCAAGCGCAGGGTTATTACCAAACGAAAGAGGTTACTCTAGCTAAATACATGGAACTTTCTAAAAAGTAGAGTAGTTCAAAAAATTTAATATATAACAAATTCCACATGAGAACAATTCCTCCGTTGGCTCATTTGTCAAGCTTGCTTGCACAAAGCAGCGAATGAAATGAAAGTTGTTCCAATAAAGCGTCAAGCTGAACCAAGTATTACCGAGGCCATTCAAATATTGGTCCTAATTAGAGCCTAATGAAATACCATCATCGAAGCCCAAAATCAAGGAATAGCATAAAGTTAGGAGTAGTCCCTAATCACACTTATCCCTCAAAAAACAACGGAGGACTCATGGATGACCCTTATTAAACAATTCTTAATAAACAGAGTTCTACCTTCAGATAAGAATGAAGCCCATAAAATAAGATATCAGGCTCCGTACTTTTCCTTTATTGATGGTATATTGTACAATAGAGGTTACTCTACCCCTAATCTTAAATGCATTTCCAAAGAAGGAGTGCGAGTCCTGGATGAAGTATACGAAGGGCAATGTAGGGACCAATATGGAGGGACAAAGTTACCAAAGAAAGTTCTAAGGCATGACTACTAATGACCCACCATAGTTCAGGATGTGTATTAATAAATAAGGACATGTGATAATGTCAAAGATTTGCCAATATCCCAAGACAATCGTCCTATAAGCTCATCCTATTGGCCAGCCCATGGCTATTCAACATATGGGACATAGTTTTAATATTACCGCTCCCATGTCAAAAGGAGGGGAATGTACGTTGTGGTGGTGCTAGATTACTTCATAAAATGGGTGGAAGCAGAATCCTTAACAACTATTACCACGAAGAAGATAGTTACTATTATTATGAGGAACATAATCAGTAGGTTCGGGAACCTGCATAAGATAATCTTTGAAAATGGAACCTAATTCGAGAGTAAGGAGTTCAATAAACTTTGTGAGAGGAATGGGATAATAAAAAATCTTCTCTTTCATTACACATCGATAGGAAATGGGCAAGTCGAAACAGCAAATAAAACCATTAAGAAGCTACTTAGAAAAAGACAGCAGAAGGCAAAAGGGAAGTAGGTAGAAGAATTATCCTAACTATTATAGACTTACATGACCTAATCTAGATCCCCAACCAGCCATACACCTTGCTCCTTGACATATGAAATGCTCCTAATCAAGTCAAAGGTCCCGTCATATAGAAGAATATCGTATGTGGAAGATTAAAAAAAGGAGCTAAAAGTGGCTGCCCTCGATGTTATTCAAAAAAGAAGAGATAAGGTGGTCATTTGATCCACTGCATACCAACAAAGGGTGGTGAAAAATTACTAAGCTAGGATCAAAGAAATAAACTTCTACAAATGAGACCTGGTACTGTGAACAGTGATAGCTAACACTAAGGACCCAACAGATGGGGCCTTGGGTACAAATTGGGAAGGCCCTCTAGTTAAAGTAGAAGCCTTAGCTAACGAGGCTTACCGACTCTTGAGGCCTAATGGGAAAGTAGTTCCAAGAACATGGAAATCAGAGCATCTTAAACCTTACTTTGTACAAGAAATGTTATTTATATGTCAAAATGATGTACATTATAATTCTTATGAATAATAGTAATACATTGAACTGGACGTAGAAATATTAGACGGTCTGAACCAATATAAAACTCCTTTGTGTTAATTTAACTAGCATAGCAAACAACATTGAGCCGTATTATACATGACTTGGCTTCTCAGCCAAAAAATTACATTGAATGTAAGGATATTTAATGGCTTGAACCAATATAATAAACCAGGCACATGAGTTCGAAAGATTCTAAATATGTGACCAGAATTCATAGTCAAAAACAGTGTACCCCTAAATAACGGATTAGACCGTGCCAAGCGCATGAACAGAAGGCAAGTGCAGTGCTAGAAGACAAGAAAATCCGAACAAACTATAGGAAAGTACAAAAGAGCTAAAGCTCACAAGGTACTTATACTACTTTACAAGAAAATTTAGTTTACATAGTACCTTTACAAACATCTGCACAATAAAAGGACAGGAACATTTCTTACAACTTTACTTTACAAAAATGTTCTAAACTACGAGTTCCTAAAATACTACTACAACTATAAAGTATTATGTCTAAGGGATGCTTACCAGAGGATGGTCCATTCTAACATGAAAAGTCTTCTTAGGGTCATAGTTGGCACCCATCCATGGGTCCATCAGATCCTTCATGGCTACCACGAAACCTTCTTTATTACAGAGAAAGATTTGGTCGAGCGTAGGGTAAAAATAACTAAAATTTTCTATGGCTCATTGTAAAGAGATTCGCCCCATCTTACATCTAACATTCTCTTTCCTAAGCTTCTCTTTAAGGTCAGCAACTTGACCCCCCTCCCCCCCTCCCCGGTATAGCAGCAGATGTAGATGCGATACTAGGGGTATCCCAAGCTTCTTATAATTGATTTTTGAGTTCAAAAATCTTAAGAATAGCGGTCCCTCTCGTCTTCTCTAGAATCTCTATCTACTCAGCCCTAGTTTATTAATCTCTAGAAAGCCCATTAAAGTATTTAAGTGCGTCTGCCTTACCCCTTCCTCAGTGTGGGCAAAAGTACCCTCAGCCCCTACCGCTCTATCTATTGCTTACAGTGGGCTTCTTACTCTTTGAGTTTACCTTGGCAGTGTAATTCCAATTTCTTCCTCCACTTATCAGTGGACGAGGTATCCATACCTAAAGGGGAAGTAAGAGCGCACCCAAGCCAAGCCCCTCAACTTTATCTTCTCCTTCTGCATCTTCCTTCTCCTTATATTGGTTGGAAACCTGAAGAGACATGTTTTATATAGTCTTTTTTAAATCCTTAATATTATCTTCTTAGACGATCCCATTATGCTCTTCACCTTCTTTTAGTGCATACTGTAGTTTGGTCACCTTAGAGTTTGCAACATCCAACTCGATACGCAACGTGACATTGTATTAGTGCTGATGCTCAAGTGTATCCTTGACTTCTTTAAGCTCGAAAAGGGCATTCTTCAAGTCCCTTTCAAGCCTTTCATTAGTAAGTGTTAAATGGAGATTTTCTTCTTCTAAGGAAGCGATAGAAATTAAATCCGCAACCTTGAACTTAGATACATTTGTGTCACTTGGACCGTTAATGATAGGAATGGAAGGTTCACTAGAATCAAAAGCTCTAGCAGACTCAAAAGGAGGCCCATAAGGATTTACGTAGTTGATAGTAACTAAAGTTTATTTCAAAAGAATTCAAGTAACAAAGGACTAAGCTTAGAAAAGCACATCACATAAAGACCAATTTTATACAGATAATGTGAAAAATTCACATGCAAAAAATAATAATAGTACATAACGCTCACTACTTATTTAATTTACTAAACCTAAACCAAAACTACTCCAAGTGAGGACTATCGGGTGAGAAGGAACCACTCTTTAAGGTATTCCACCACTGACACGGTACAGAATCACTTAATGCTTCTTTTTCTTTAAGTATTTGGTCAATTCTGAAAAAGCAACCCATGGGATTCCTCTTTAAGTTGCGTGAATGACTAATCTAACTCCTTTTCACATTTATTAATTGCTACCGCACTAAGACCAAGGCAGTTTATAGTATGGGTATGGAGTTTTTCCACGCTTTCCTTCATGAGTCTAGTAAATATTACTTCCTTAGAAGATTATAAAGAATAAAGAAATGGAAATAATGTTGTCATTTGTAGTGTAGTAATGAAACAACAAGTAAATTAAAGAAGTTGGCTACAGCAAAATAGGAAAGAATATATTTTTATTGCCTAAGGAACAAGAGGTCATTTACAAAAGTTCAAGTAATTACATGAGCTTGAGAAGTAGAGATGGCTTCAGTCTCCTTAGATCGCGCATCCTCATCCTCTTGTTGCTAGGAGGCATCATGGGAAGCAAAAGGGGAAGCACCCTTTGTGGCCAACTCTTAGCCCACTGATCCATACAATAGGTAATGGTCTTTTCAATCTTTGTGGAATCCCCTAAGAAACCGAGGTCGACCTTGACGGTTGCATCATCAAAGAGATCAACAAAAAACTAATGCTTGATTGCAACATACGTCTTATACAACACTCAATAGGTGATCCACTCGAGGTTGCCTTTAAATTTCTCTACCTTAATCTCCTTCTCCATCAATGTTTTATCATTCTCCCCCAATAATCTGTTGTTCTTCTCCAACTCCTAATCTTTCAACGCGAAGGCCTAATTAGCCACCTTCGCCACCTCCTCGGTCTGCTCCCTTTGAGCCTTAAGCTCCCCCTCAGTATTGGATTTATTGGAGACTGCGCAGTAAGGTTTATCTCGAGCTTAACAATTCAGGCAATTGAAGCAAAATGGTCATTATCCTCCCTCTTTCGAAACTCAAGCGCCAAGGCCATTACCTATTAGAAGGGAAGGGAAAATAAGATGAGAATTGATAAAGGAAATCGCTATCAAATAGAGAAAATGAAAAAGGTACTTACATAGGTCCAAAGCCTTTTGAGTTCAGTAGTGAGCTAGGAGAAAGGGAGTGCAAGAAATGAAAGGGCAATGGGGTACGATTGCAGAGAAGAAGCAATGTGAGAAAGGCTGCCCAAGTTGATGCGTCCTAACCTCTCAGCAAGATCGGTGATGGTACCCTCAAATAGAGGCAAAAAGCGGATACTTAGCCCTGGAATGGCTAGAGAGGCGAGATGGACTACTTATGTTGATGCCAAATGTGGCACAATGCCTAAATACCTGTAGAAATATTGAGATCTAGTAGAAAGTAAATAAAAAACAATAAGAACACTAAGATTTTATATTGACCTTAAATCTCTCAAAATCTCTCTAAAACTCTCTCAAATCAATCAAAGCTAGCAAGTGCTATCTAGCATTTGGACCAAACTCCATTGGAATTAGGACATCAAGATGAAAACGAAACGGTTCATGGAATTGGGAATATGTTCGGAAGGTCAAGAAGAGCATACTCGGTAAGTTTTAAAGGAAAAGGGTAAAGCAGGCCACTCGGTACCAAGAGCTTTTAACTCCACTATGGATCTACAAAACACTTATACTTAATGCACTACCTTAAGTGGTTTCTATAGAGTGATTTTTTTTAAAGATTTTCTTTGAAGAATTTGAAAACTTGTTGATAGAAATCAATGGCGCCAAGGAGATCTAGAAGATCATCAGGAGCAGTAGCTGGTGGTGATGAAGGGAAAGCTCACCAAATCAAAGTGGTAATTATGAGGCAGTACCAGGATCATCTACTCAATAGGAAGTGGTTACTATGGTGAGCTTGATAGGATGATGCAGGAATTGAACCAAAAGTTGGTTGTTAGTCAAAGGTTTCTAATGGATAAGATGGACGATAGCATAGCACTACTGACCTAGCAACCATAGAGAACCCAGAGGAATAGGATGGAATTCTCACCTTCCAGATCTGAAGATGAGAGCTAATCTTTTTTTGGTCATAACAGACAAGATGGAGTACAGAAATAGAAGGTAAAAGTTTTTGGAGCAGCAGAGGAGCTTGCTGGGAGAAGTTGGTGTTTCCTCCCAAATGAAACAAACATGGTACCGAAAGGAATTAACTTGGTACCGAGAGCTTACCTAGACAACAAAGGGGACATGGAACTGAACCTTTGAATTTATCCAAGTTGGAAGATGACCTACATCTTGATGATGATGATTACGAACCAGATGTTGGAGTTAGTGGTGTTGGAGTTCAAATAGTTGTAGCAAAACCAACCGGGTGTCAACGAAAAACTGAAGGAGTGGTTATCCAAAAGGCAGGAGAACCTAGATGTCAATAGGTAATCTGTGATTTTTGCAGAATCAAATACTCGATGCAGCTCCTAATAGTCAACCTTCTTATTATTATGCCAGCAATGAGTATATAGCATATATGGTTAAACGATTGGTAGAGGAAAGCAAAGGTCAAAAGAACAAGGATTGGGGCACCACATTAAATAGAATCCCCTTCACAAAGAACATCCTGAAGGAAGGGTATCTAGGAAGTTTACGATGCTTATAATTCTATTATATAATGGAACTACTGATCCTAAACAACAAATGTTCATGTATGAATTGCACATGAACGGTTCTAGAGTGACAGATGTTGTTCGGTGTAGGTGCCTTCCCATTTTCTTAGAACGAGTTGCATTGATGTGGTTCACTAGGCCCATGCCAGGATCGATATTGACTTTTGATGAGTTAGCTAGAAAGTTCATGGAGAAGTTTCAACTTCACATTGATTGACTGAAGGACGTGATCTCCTTGCCGAGCCTCTCTCAAGGACCCAAGGAGTCGTTGAAGGGGTTCTTAAACCATTTTAGTATTGTTACTGAATTGAGTAATTTAAAGGAGGATCTGGTTTTTATGGCGTCGTTCTAGGGAATCCCCCCAGACAGAGATTTTGGCAGATGCGGAAGATGAAGCTACCTACAACCATGGAAGAATTCCATCGGAAGGCTAATTAGTTTCTGCAATTGGAAGAAGTGAGTGTAGCTTCAGGGAAGACCAATGACGGACAGTCAAAGGAGATTATCCAAAGCAACATGGTGATTAAACAAGAAAGAGATAGCTCTAGTAACGTGGTAATTAATGTAGGGAATCTTGTAATCAAAAGAAAAAGAATCAAGGCCCTAGGGGTAGGCATAATGAAAAAAGGAAACGCCCGAGAAATATGAAACCAGAAGACTATACACCCCTAAATGATACATTAGAGAATATGCACCTTGCTACTCAAGAAATAGGGCGATACAAGAAGCCGCCCAAGAGGGTGGAAACCGAGCTGGGAGCACTCTGAAAAGTACTATCGTTTCGATGAGACCCAATGACACAATAGAAATAAGTTTCGGCATTTGAAGGACCTTATTAAAGAACTGATAAGGAAGAATTAACTCTAGCAATATATTAAAGAACCTAAGGAAGGTGGACGAACTTTGAGATCCTAGGGCCATCTGCCTAAGAAAATCAGCCTGGACCATGCAGAGAGGGGCCTAGGCGGAATGATGGAGGTTTAGTTATTAATACCATAATTTGACGACCTTGACCAGTGGAGAAAGCTAGAGGGAAATGGATAGTATATGAGCTCACTAAAACACATACCATAAGAGGACTATGTTACCATGGAAGCTAGAGCTCCTCATGTTCAGAATTTGAGATGCTGATAGAGTTGAAGCGTCAATTTTTGACCCCATAGTGACAATGACAGGTGTATGATCGATGATAGTTCAGTGGGTCTTAGTGGATACTAGAAGTTATGTGAACATACTATTTCACAGAATGTTCAATCAAATGAAAATCAACATGAAAGAGGTTACAGCCTATAAAACCAAGATTCAAGGTTTATAGGTAAAGAAAAATAGTCGATTGGTATGATCGATCTGCATATAGAGTTTGGTGATGGAATCACAAGATAGTCTAGATTTAGAAATTCGTTATCGTGGATGATTTTTTGGCATACAACACCTTTTTAGACTGGCCAGCCCTTGCTGATTCTAGGATAGCACATGCTCCTTAATTTCTAATGATAAAGTTCCTCATGGAAAATGGGATCAAATCGGTGAAGCAGACCAAAGTGTAGGAAGGGAATGTTATGTCGTAAAACTAAGGGATGCAAAGTGGCGAGAGAAAGGTAGTAATGTGGAGGGACTCTCCGCATTAGAGACCTGCAAGCATAGTAACCAAAGCATGGCCCCTAGCTTGAGAACCATAGCAATTTGACAAGTCTATGGATCCTACGAAGAAGTCGAGGGAAGTGCAGGCGGCACCAGCTGAGTTGACGGTGAATGTTCCCATCGATATGGACAATCCAACTCAACTTTTGAAGATCAGATCTCAGCTGGTATTAACTTAAGGAAGGAATTGGTTAATTTCCTCCATGGGATTTTGAATGCGTTCACATGGAGGCATTTAGATATGTGTAGGATATCGTTGGAGATAGTGTGTCATGCACTAAACATTGACCCAACGTTTACATCAGTAAAGGAAAAGGGGCACGATGTGGGTCTGGAGCAAACCACTGCGTTGAAAGAAGAAGTGGATAAGCTAATGATAAATGGCTCTATCCGTGATGCTTTATAACTTGAGTGGGTATCCAATCCTATTTTAGTCAGGAAATCAAATGGAAAATGGCATACATGTGTTGACTATTCGGATCTAAATAAGGCATGCCCTAAGGATAGCTTTCCTCTACCAGGATTGACCAACTCTTAGACGGAACTGTAGTCATGAGTTATTTTCATTCATGGACATTTATTCAGGCTATAACCAAATACCGATGCATATATCGAGTCAATAGAATACAAGATTTCAAACGTATTTGGGGCTGCGTTGCTATCGGGTAATGTTATTCGGTTTGAGGAACACTAGAGCCACGTACCAAGGATTGGTAAATTTCATGTTCAAGAATCAAATTAAATAGATGATGGAGGTATACATGGATGACATGCTTGTGAAGTCACAAGTATCATGGAACTATTCAGATGATCTTTCAAAGTTGTTCAAGTTTTTATGGAAGTATGGAATGAAACTCAATCCGTTGAAGTTCTCTTTCGGGGTAGCACTGAGAAATTTCTAGGATTTATTACCAATGTACAAGGCATTGAGGCCAACCAAAAGTAGATTAACAAGAATAGGATGATTGCCATTTTGAGTTGGTTCATCTCGAAGGTGATAAATAAATGCATACCCTTATTCGATGCTTGCAAGAAGGGCTATAAAAACTTTGAATGGACTCAGGATTGACAAAACACCTTCGAAGAGTTGTTGACGCATATGGAGACCCATCATTTTTATCCAAACTACTCATGCATTTATTACGGGACTAGTACATGAGGAGGCGAAGATCCAAAGACCAGTCTACTACATCAGTAGGCCATTTATAGGAGTTTGGATAAAATGTCATATTGCTTGTTGATCGCATCAAGGAAGCCACGACCTTATTTTCAATCCCATTCGATCAAAGTACTAATAGATCGACCTCTTTTGCTGGTGCTGTACCAACTTGAGACTTCGAGAAGGTTGCTAAAGTGGAATATAGAATTAAGCTAGTATGACATAACTTACACCAGTAGAGAGCAATAAATGGGAAGGCATTGGTGGATTTCATAGTTGAATTTACCGCACGGGAAGGAGAAGAGGAGGATGATATGGTCACACTCCCTTATTCGAAACTGTTTGTAGATGGAGCTTTGAATAAACATAGTTCAGGCGTAGGAGTGGTGCTTGAAACTCCAGAAGGAAGTTTGGTTTGTTATGCATTGAAACTGGAATTTCCAACAACTAATAATGAAGCCGAGTATGAGGCGCTGATAGCGGGATTGAGAATAAAAAGAACTAGGAACAAGGACGCTGTAGATATTCAATTATTCCCATTTAGTGGTTTGTCAAGTAAGGAAGGAATATCAGGCCAAGGGTGTTAATCCAAAAAATGTATCAACACCCAGGTTAGAGTTTGAAAACACCAGCCCTCTTTTGACAGAGAAATATCACAGATCATAGATATAGAAAAAGAATGGTAAAAGAAAGTAGACAGATAATTTTTATAGTGTTTCGGCTGTTATTGAGGCCTACGTCCACTTTATAGTTTTATTACAGACTGGTTGCTGTTATAAGAGGCCTTTGATTAAGAGGCTTTGATTATCTTTAGCTAGATTGGATCCCCAAAATTGGAATCCATAGAGAATCACAGTGAATTCCTTTAGAGATTGTTGTGAGGTAGGTAGAAAGTGAAGAATAATTCCAACAGAGCTTCTGCAACCAGTCTAGAGAAAATCCAGTTTATGTTGCAGGGTTGATGGTATTTATATGGGTCAGAGAGCTACTGGGCTAGGATACGTCTTCACTAGCTTGTCGGTATGTAGGAAACGACCCAGGGAGAGTTCAGATCACAAAATGAGGAAGAACCATCAATCGTTAGCAACCCATAGACTTGGCTCGTTTGCAAGCCAATGCCTTGGCCTCTTTCATAGTATTCTTTGACCAGTTTGTTTTAAGGTTTATGGAGAGGCATGGGTCGCTAATGATCTAAGTACTTAGGATTTTTATGAAGTTTGGAATTGGAGATGTATTGACAATCTTCTATCCTAGTTTCTTCGTTTTGATGGAAGTTCACTAGCTATTTGCGCTCAGCTGCTGATTGGACTGAAAGAATGCCGATCTCTCGTCTTCGTTGATCCTAGTCATTTTCTAAGCCATATAACTTGGTCCTTGTTCATCCCTTTACATGAGGTTGTTCTATTTTCTATTGGTTTCCGCTGGGTTAAAAACCTAGATAACATTTGCCCCCCAAAGTGCACCTTTTGAATGAAAGGAGTGCCTTGCTCTAGAAAAAGTCATGGCAACGAGTCTTTGGTTGTTAAGCTTTCCAATAGCTTTATCCTTGGTGAATCATCCAGTTCCTTTGGATTCTCTTTCCAATCACAAGTCGTTCCAAACCTGTTACAACCTAAGACGCTAGACTCTGCCTAAGTGCAATCTATACATAACAATCATTCTGATTTTATTCGAGGTTATTACATCACATGTGTCTAATTACATTACACATCTCTAATCGTAGCGCATTCTTTCCGGATTTTCATCACTTTTAATTTTTTCTTTCTCATTCAAAGTTTTTACATCATATATCCAAATCAAATCAAATATAAGAATCGCCTCATATCACATCATATATCAAAATCACATTATATCTCAAAATCACATCATGTCACAACATATATCAAAATCACATTGTATCACATCATATATCAAAGTCATCCTGTGTTCATCCAGGATTTATTCAATTTATTCTATTTATAAGGCATTCAGTTCCCATTTTGAAAAACCAAATCTATTTTAAGGTCCGATCTTTCTAGACCGCTTAAGTTTAATGCGCGATCTCTCTGGATCATTTAATATTTAGTTTAACGCATGATCTCTCCAGATATTTAACGTTTAGTTTAATGTGTGATATCTCTGGATTGTATAATGTTTAGTTTAGTGTGTGATCTCTCTGGATCGTTCAATTTTTTAAGTTAAGCTACTATTTTTTGGATCATTTGTTTGTGAAGTCAAAGGGGATTAAGCAAGCCCATCCGCTCACTCACCGGTGAGGGGACATACTTCTTGCACTCCAGTCCAAGGTGGGACTTCAAAGTGATCACTATCGTACAAGTCCATCCACTCGCTCTCTCGCAAGGCGACTTGCTTGCACTTTGGTCCTGTGGGGGACTCAAAGGCGATCAATATCAATTGTCAAAATTCAAATATTCAAACCAAAACAAATAAATAGAAATTAAACAAGCACGAGTCCTAAAATTTTATCTCAAGCATCCAACTCAGAGCATGCCTAGGGACCGTTCATGATTCCGTACACATGTAAGCGGCCTTCGATTATTATTGTCCTAAGTTCTCTCAGGCATCCAAGTCAGAGCATGCCTAGGGACCGTTTGGGATCCCACATATGTGTACGCATGATTCGATTATTATCGTCTACATGCCAAGAGAAGGGTGCCGGAAAAGAAATGATAAAACAATGCATTGGAATTGAATCTGACTCTGTTTACCTCGATCATGGGATAATTTATCTTGGCACCTGTCCCCGGTCGTTTCTTGATGCATTTGCCATGGATGGCGGTTGTCCCTGCAATTCCACCGCAGTTCTGTTCCTCATATATTGCGGTAGCTGGTTTATTCGGACTGGTTCTTCTAATTAGATCACAAAGTTGTCGACACTCATTCCACTCATGCCCATTCAACTCATGGAAGATGCAAAAAAATTCAGATCTTTTCTCTCGGTCAGTAGGCTCTTCCTAGCTGACCTTCGTTAGAGGTTCCCCCCCTTCGTATCTAGGTATATCCTCTCCGAGGTTTCAGTCAGGTCGGTGTATGAGGAGAATCTTGGCTCTTTTCTCTATTGTTTGGGTCTTTGATGTTGTCATTGGCTTTCCCCTTCCCTTAGTCTTTTCCAATTCCAGCTCAAGACGGTCCTCCACCTTTGACGGCATCTATTTCAGCATCCACATCCTCATCCTCCGCTTTGGCATTTTCCTGATGCAGGTACCTCTCAGCTTCATAATAGAATTCTACATTCATATGTTTAGTATATGGGAAGTATCGCCCCATTACAATCATATGTTTAGTATAGGTAGCCTTGAAAGCAATCTTATTCGCGACTCTAGATACTGTTGCTATTAGGATAAACGATGGGCCTGGTTTGTCCACCGCGGCTACCGCCGCATTGAATCTTTTTAAATAACGTCTCAAGGACTCTCTAGGCTTTTGTTTAACATTTGAGAGCATAAGTACATTCCTTGGTTGTGAGACATGAAACTTGAATTGTCTTAAGAATCCACTCACTAAGTCGTTCCACGTGCTTATGGAACCATTTTCCAATTGTCTGAACCATATTACAGCCAAATATGTTTAGTATATGGGAAGCATTGCCACATTACTTCCTTAGAAGCACCCAACACCTCCATATGTTGGATGTATTGCATCATATGAATCGTCGGGTCTATCTTCCCGTCATACATTTCCAACGTTGGTAGCCTGAAATCAGGAGGATTTCTCGCATTTCGGATATTAGCGGTAAATGGATTTCTATTCACATCTTCTAAACCCTGATTTCGGAGGCCTCCTTTAATGAATCTCCTTACCAATTTAGCAATTCTGTTCTCACCGTCCAATGAAGGTCTCTGTCCTAAAGCAATACATAGCCCCCACATCGTTGGGGGTATCCTGGGATGGACTCTTCCGGTAACATACATATGTTCTAATTTATAACTCTAGCTTCATTCATTCGTCCGTTTCTTCAAGAAATTTTTGTAAATATTCTTCTGTCGGCCCGCATCGTAGTATTTGGATCAGCTCCAGTGTCATCAGTCCCTGGTGTTTCAATAGTTGCTCCGACATTGGCATTGATTCCCATGTTGAATCCAGCGCTGCTCCTATGTGTTTGTTGCTTCGGGCGTGGGGCAGGGTTCCACCTTGCCCCAATCCAAATCCGGCAATCCCAGCATTATTCCCTAGAGTTTGATTCTTATTCCTTATAGATCTAGCCATCCCTTGCTACTCCATCCTTTGGAAGAGTTCGCCTATCATCTCCTGTTGTCTAGCTAAGAGTCCATCCTACATCCCTTTGATCATCCTTTCCTTCTCCTCTCTAATCACATAGCGGGGTTGATGAGAATTTGAGGACACTTCCTGGCTGCCTCATACTCAGGTTAACTTTCTCCATTTTTAGATATGGTGTTAGGTCTCTTCATTTTCTTTGAATCTTGGATTCAAACTTCTATTATTCAGATCTCATTCAAGGTTCACTACAAGAAAAATATGATTTTATAACGCCAATGATAACGCTTCATTCCACACAATTATCATTTATTTTAGTTGGTTTAAGTTATATCTTAATTTGTTTCATTTAAGAGAGAACTAGATACGTTACGCATTTAGGCAGGCTTTTATTTTCATGGCCTCCAATTCCCTAAATTAATTTACAACCCATATTCAACTCTTCGTTCCCTTCTTTATTCTTCTAAGTATTCGAAATTGAAAAAAACACGAAGGCTAATTGCGGATAAAAAAAATTAGGGAAGGGGGAAGTTGAATTGTAGTCTTTGATGTTGGTTTGTAGCAGGAATTGCCTACGGTGGGGCGATTGAAGAAGTTGACGGTTTAGGGGGATGCGATACAATTTGGGTCGAAGACAATTGTGGTGTTCCGGTGTTGGAGTGTTGGCTGTGGAGGGTTATTGTGGTTGGTTTTGCGTCTAGGAAGTGCAGACTTGATTGGAGTGCAGCGATTTGAAGTCGTGGTAGCAAGTTGCTGCTTGTCAGTTAATTGCTCACATTCAAGTGTGGGTTTCGATTATTGGAGTTACGGTTGATGTTGTGATTACAGGTGAAAGGATGATTTGGCGATGCGGTGTGGATTGGGTTCTTGATTTCAGGTGATGATTTTTTTTTTCTTTTTTTAGGAGAGACGGTCAGTGTTTTTATGGCCACTATCGTGGTGGTTTTACAAATGGTTTCGACTAGATGTTGTTTAGAAGTGTATGGTTCGGCAAGTCAGTGTAGATGTAGTAGCAAGGCAGGGTTGTAGACGTAGTAGCTAGTCACTAAAGTGATAGACTGGTTTGATAGTGTGGTGTTCGGGGAAGTTTGATCTTGTCGGAGAGGGGATGATGCAGGCGGGGTATTGGAATGTTTGGTGGAAGTTTCTTGACAGCAAATGATGGTAGGTGATTATGTTGTGGTGATATGATGGTAGCAAGGTTGTATGTAGGAGTTGTAGTGTGGTAGGAGTTGTATGGTTTACCGTGGGGTTTTTGTTGTGGTGAGCTTGATGGTTGGAGCTGCTGCTATGTGAACAGAGTTGGGAGGCGAAGTTGGCTGTTTTGTGGTGGTTGAAGTATTACTAGTGTGGGTTGTATTACCGTTTGAAGGAGGTGGTTGTCGATGACTTGGGAAGTTAGGCAGTGTATTTGGAATGGCAGTCTATTGCTATTTGAAGTATTGAAGTGAATGGCTTTGGTAGTTCTAACTACCTGATTTTTCGACGCGCGAAAGTCGACATTTATACGTTCACTGTATCAAATGTGTAACGACCCAGGATTTTTAGTAATTAAAATTTGAATATTTAATTAATTTTAAATATTAATAAGTGAATTTATAAGTCGAATAAATTTTAATTCGAATAATTGGATTTAATTGAATAATTAAATCAATAATTTAATATGTTAAATTATGGAAATAATTGAAAATTGAGTTAAATATGATTGAAAATGATTTGTAAAATTTTATTTTATCATATTGAAGTTAGAACGATATTTTAGAACTTTTAAAATCGAATTAAAAGTTAATTTGTGAAAATTGAATATTTTAATATTAAAATCGACTAGTGAAATTAGTCCATTTTTGAACAGTCTCAGAATTGAACGAAACCAGTTCCATTGGATCCGTAATAGTTAGTTATTATCGGATTTCAATTTTCATATCAATCGGAGTTATCGTTTGATCGTGGCAGCTCGAAACGCATCGAATTGTTTTAATATTAATTTGGCGAGTTAAAATAGCCATTTTTCAAAAAGTCTCGGATTTCGACGAAACCAGTTTCATCGGATCCGTAATATGATATTATTGTATGGTTTCAAATTTCGTGTCAATTGGATTTACCGTTTGTCCGGTACAAATTAAAACGCCTAGAAAATCGTTTAAATCGGTTTAATTCAAATTGAACGTTTATAGCCATAACTCGCACAGATGTTCGAATTAGCTTCCGAAACCTGTTCCATTGTGCCCGGAACGCGGGGTAAACCCTAGAAACGCTGGTTACGGCGCGTAAATCGGCGTTCGGAATTTCTGGAATGAATAGTGTCGGTTGATTTTCCTATAAATAGACCAACACCCTTCATAAATTAAAAAATAAAATAAAACTAAACCCTAGGTCAAACGCAGCCGCCACCTCCCTGAACGAATGGCCAGAAAACTCTCCTCTTCTCCTTCATTTATCTTTCAATCCTTCAATCGTTTCAAGAAACTTACAACTAGAAAGTGGTAGAGCGTAATGAGAACTACAAGATCAACGGTTATGATCGAGATTGGAGCTATGGATCAACGGAAAAATGGAGATGAAGGTGACACGTTACGCACGCGTTTCGAGACTCCAGAGGTAGACGAGTGCCACCATGTCACGGCCGAGTGTGGTGTTGGGTGAGAGCTTCGATTTGGCACTTCCCGATCGTCTCCAGGTAGCTCGTGGTGGCGGCGTTTGCTAACCCTAGATAATGAAGATGGGTTCTTTTGTGCGTGTATGATTACTGGAGATGGAACGTGATAGAGGAGAAGGGGAGTGACGGCCTGATGTGGAGATGAGAGGATCCAACGGCCAGGAATTGTTTTGGGTTAATTTTAAATTTAAGTTGTAAATTAGTTTATATAAAATCGTGTAAAACTTGTAAAATGCATATCTTTTTTATACGAGGTCGAAAACGCGCGAAACCAGTTGCGTTGGAATCGTATGGACGAGCACTACGCGATGGAATTGGATTGGAGTCATTTGGAGTTAGTGAGAATTTCGGGTAAAATTAAACGTCCGTTTAATTTTATTCGAATAAATCGCTAAAACGAAATTGAAATCAAGGTGAGAACTTCTCACTCAATCGAATCAGTTTCGGTTTTTATTTTAAATAGTTAGATTTAAAATATTTGAATGCATGTTTGAATGATGATTGTTATCTATTGATTGTTAAAATAGACATTATGCGTCGTTAGTAAGCGGATGTTATTTATTAAAAACATATACCGCGAATATTTCATAAACAGTGAAATTGGTATTATATATAATAGCAATATATATATATATATATATATATATATATATATATATTAGCATATGTATATATTGAAGTTATTGATTTCCCGCATTTGTATAGCGGATGAGACCCTATTGCGCCGTCTATTAAGCGGATAATATTTTAAATCCCATATACCGTGATAATTCCGTACTGGAGCGGAATTGGTATTGTGCTAATGTTTGTGGATGCAGGAAAATAGGTTGGAGGGATCCAACTGGATTCCTCAACAGTATTTATTTGATTTCGAAAATTTTGATATTCATTGATTATCATATCGATATATGATATTGTTGTTGTCGTGATTGACTATTTGGTGTGTAGCATCAATGGACCAAATTTTGGAATTTTAAAAGGATTTTAAAGTGATTTTTGAAAGTATACGTTTATAAAATAATTTTGGAATTGATTCCTTTTAAATAAATAAACGTTATAATTTTAATGTTATAAAAAATTATATTTTTGAGAAATATAGTTAAAAACTGATTTTTGAAAATATGGGGTTAATGATTTTATAAAATAGTTAAAACGGGATTTCTGAATTTATTGTGAAAAGTTTAAATATAGGATTTATAAAATTTGATTATTTTATAAATCAAAATGGTGAAATTATAAAGGGGATTAAAGATGTTTTAAAAGAATAATAGTATAAATTGATTTATATAAAAGATTTATAAATTCGTAATTTGTAAATTAAAATATTTGAATTATAAAACGAGTTTTTATAAGTGTTAGAATAAATTGTGAATGAATTTCATAAATGAATGGAATTTATAGAATTATAAACGGTGAAGTTATAAATGGAATTTTATAAGCAGTAGGTTTATAAAATTTATAAAGTTATTGAAAGAATAGATTTGGATAAATAATTGAATCTTATAAGTTATAAGATTTATAATTATGAAGTTTAAAGGAACGATTTTTTGCAAACAAATAAATTATAAGTATTTCACTTATAATATGAATCTATATCATTGAGATATGAATTGAGATAGGTTAATAAAGGAGATTTATAAAGGAAGTAGTTATAAAACAAATAGAAATAGAATTTATAAACGTTGTTTTGTAAATTCGCAACGACTTATTTTGATAAGTAAATTGTTATAACTTATTTATGGAGTTATGTTCACGTTTTTGAACTGTGAATAATCCTTTAAAATAAAATGAATAAAGGGATGAAATTTGTTAATATAGTATATTCACGTTTTTGAATAGTGAATAATATGTTAAAGAAAATGTTTAGGATGTGATATTTTAAACAGAATTAAAACAATCTAACGATGTTTTAAAATGTGTTGAGATTCGAAACCATAGATTTCAACATTTATTGTTGAAATAGATGTTTTCGAGAAATAAAAGGAAATGATGGACTATAACACTGTTGTTATAGTAAATGATTTCCGAAAGGAAATGTTTCGTATAGTATTGGGATTTATATATATCTGTTTTAATTTCGAATCCCTATACTAGTGATTTTGGGTTGTCGTAACGATGTTTTACGCAACATTCGTTTTGGCCCAAATAAATATGTTAAGAGAATGATTTCCTTAAAGAATGAAATATATACTTAATCTCGATTGAAGTATATTGAATATTTTCCAAGTGTTGAAAACAAATAGGTTCCTGAATTACTTATTTAATAAGTATGGAAATGTTTTCCAAGATAAAGTGAATATTTTGAGAATTTATCTTTTTGAAGATAAATTGAAAAGGAATATTGAAACCTATTGAAAATCGTATATCAGTAGATATTGTGAAATATAAATTCACTATGGAACTTATAAAAGAAAGGGGAACTTGTTTAAAAATAAATATTGATTTATTTTTGAAGTATTGAAAATAATATATCTTGTAAAGATATTTTGGAAAATAAATAATTTGGAAAATTATTTGGAAACTGGTGATGTGTGCATATCCATTGATAGTTCAATAACCGACTATCAATATTTCCCTTTGAATGGGTATTTGATGTGATTTGTTTGAATTTGAATGCCACACTTATTTTTGAATAAGCGCTCACTATTTGGGTTAATCGGGAAAGGACCATGGGG
Organism: Allium cepa; assembly: GCA_030765085.1. Taxonomy (NCBI): domain Eukaryota; kingdom Viridiplantae; phylum Streptophyta; class Magnoliopsida; order Asparagales; family Amaryllidaceae; genus Allium; species Allium cepa. The sequence continues at coordinate 30,454,788 of CM060938.1, read as the reverse complement.
TCGTATAACCCATTCCGAATATGTGATACGTCGTTATGAATTGCATTTGAAGATCGGTGTTGAAGACCGGATCTTTTTGAAAGCGAAAGGACAACTCGTCGATTGTCTTTGCACCGAGTAGCTACGGTATAGAGACTCCATATGTGATGGGAAGTCCGGACGTGATTAGAGATTATCCGGATTGCAAGGACTTCTTTGTAAGTGCCTTCGGTTCTGTTCGAGCCCGGAACAGACTTGTATGGATTGTATGTCTGACATTACAAATTGAGATATAAAGCCGATTTCTTTCAAATATATTTCTGTTGGTGGCAGAGAATTTATTCTTTTAGCTTAACACCCTTCTCTGAGACGTACGAGCTCAGAGGTTATGTAGTTGAAGTTATCAGCGATATATTTCCAATTTGGTAATGTGACATGCTGAGTGTTGCTGTGAAATGATCATTGTGTTGATTATTTGTGATAGGATCATTTGTTTGATCGTCTATCTTGGTGATCATTTCTATGATCATTTGTTGACCCAAAGCATGGCTTTTGTATAAAGTATGTTTTTGTGGACGAGACTTCGTCGAGCCTCACAAACCGGTAATGGTCGAAACAGGAATTGTGCGGCAAGGTTTTCAGGGATCGCTTCCCTAGGGTATGACCATTCCTTCTGGAAAAGGGTAGTATCATGGTATGGAGCCCAGATACTTACTCATGTTGAAACACTTATTATTATGGTGTGATGTTGGTTAGAGAGCTCTCGTTTAAAGGTCCTAAAGGACCGGGGGTGGCATATCTGAGGGTTTGTAATATCCCTTGGGAAAAGGGGTTCCCGGCTTTGTTTAGCGGAGAACGGTTGGTTCTCGGGGCGTCCTTCCAGAGGCGTTTCCATGTGGCAATGGGAAGTTCCTTGGCCTGACCATTCGTTGGAAAATCCATTCTTCAAATACGAGCCTTGTATGGTTTTAGTTGTATAACCTGTCATGGAATATGGCGGTAACCAGCTATTGAACATGGTAGCTATAGTAGGCATAGTTCGAAATGTCTATGTCGGCTAAGATTTATATCTTTATTTTCGAAATGAATTTTCTCTACACTATGCACTAGTAATAATATCAAATGTTCTTTTTAATGCGTACCAAGCATCTTTGACTATCATAAGGAGAAATCTCCTCCGATTCTGCGTTTGCATTGTGTGTGTGTGCGGGAGGCCTTATGGTAGTCTCATTTTTAAAAGCATTGCGAATTGACTTTAAAAATAATTCCTCTATTTTGATTTTAAAGATAAATAAACTGTTTTGAGTTCTCACACCAGTCTTGCTTATGCTAGGTGATATGTGATGGGGGGTTCTCGCTATGCGGTTTGGTGGTGAACGGGAGACTCTTACCCCCACACGTCCTCTTTACGGGGTTGGTTAGGCGAAGCCATGACATTCGAAAGGGTGGCCGTAAAAGCAAGTTTGGGATACCAGTTGTTGCCACGGTGGGGCTGGGATGGTTGAAAAGCCTACCGGTTGTGACTGCTGTCGACGGTTGAAAAGCCTAGATCTGACAATGTGGTATCAGAGCATATGGTTAAGCGACAACCATGGTTCTGTTGGGTATTACTCATTAAAGATAGAGTCAGTAGTACTCTAGAATGAGTTTGAGTGTAATAATAGCTATGAGAGCGTATTTTTTAGTGAATATGAAATTGTTTTATATTGTGATGATTGGTTTGTTGAGTGGCATATGAACCTTCGTCAGCGTGGTCTCGACAACTATGCCGAAGGGGTTTCTAAACACTTGAATAGAACAATTCGACACAATATTGTTTTAAATTGGGTAAATAAAATAATTTTACCTTGATTATATTTTATATATAAATGAATAATTTTTCAGAGTTATTAAAGTGTAATAAGTGGATTGTTTAGTTGTTTGAATAATCTAAATAAAAGAATAATTATATAAGTAAAATGAATTATAAGAATTGAATTATAATTAAAGTGATTTACAATTGTGAAATAAACTTATATATATAAGAAGTGAAACTTTATGGATATATTTATGAATATGGGTTATAAATAAAAAAATGAATTTAAAGTTAAATGGAAATTTACTTTAGAATTGGAATCTGAATTGATTTATAAGTTGGAATTTAAGTTAAGTAAAAACAAGTGATGTTTGTAAAATGTAGTATGACTTAAGAGTTGTTGAATGAAGTTGATTTCGGTATCAAAGTAAAATAATAAAGTTAACTAATAGATATGAACTTGAGTTATGAAATGAAATTCAACTTTTGTAATTGAATTGAATGAATGGATTGAATATTAATCAATTAAATGTGAATAATTGATATAAAAAAAATGAATATAAGTGTTAATTCATTAGAATCTAATGTTATTAGAAGTTGAAAAATTGAATAAAAATCAATTTAATTAAACCAATTGAAAGTGATGGTGTTGAAACTAAATTGAATGAATATAAGCAAAGGAATTTGGTTGCAATTAATATACATTGATTGTTATATGATTGTTAGTTGATTGTATATAATTTATTAAGTGTTAATGAAATTGAGTTAATGAAATTGAAAGCTAAAATAATTGAAATTCAATTGGAAGTTAAGTGAAACTTAAATAGAATTGAATTTGATTTGGAAGTGAACCAACTTGAATATGAATTAGTGAATATAAACTAATTGAAAATGAATGTTAGTAAACATCCACTGTTAATAAATCGAATGTGATTAAAATTGAAAACCTATTTCATTGAATATTAATGAGAATATGAATGAATATTTATTGGTTATGAGTTTTTGAATGCTAGTTGGTTGATGGTTGAATATATTACTTTTACTGCATTTGCTATGTTGACATATATAGTTATTATGTTGCTATATGTTGTATATTGATACTATTGTCTATATGCATGATTCTCATGTTGTTTGTTGAGTGTTTAGTAGGTGCGGATCGCGTTTGCTTCGCATTTGGAGCTCGCTTTCGCGCTATATTAGCCGTATATGCTTGCTAATAAAATATAAGGTACATATCTCGGATTACATATCGTACTTTTATACTTTTTTCCCTTCGGGATGCCTCATTACTTGATGAGATGTATATTTGTGATATATATACTGTCATTTTTTTTCGGATCGAGCCGCGCAAATGAGACTATGGCGAATTTTTCCGAAAATTTAAGGCGTTAGAAAAAATTTGAGAAAATTGGAAAATTTTGAAAACTATAACTTTGATTTGGAGTTGAAAGTTAAACAATAGTAGTTGTTTTTGAAAAGATAACTAAGTGTGATTTGAAAACTTAGTAAGTTATTGTAAGAAGTTTAATTATGAATTTTGGAAAAGTTAATAAATTCTATAACTTTTCTTACTTGTTAATTTCGAGGACGAAATTCTTTTAAGGGGGGAAGATTGTAACGACCAGGATTTTTAGTAATTAAAATTTGAATATTTAATTAATTTTAAATATTAATAAGTGAATTTATAAGTCGAATAAATTTTAATTCGAATAATTGGATTTAATTGAATAATTAAATCAATAATTTAATATGTTAAATTATGGAAATAATTGAAAATTGAGTTAAATATGATTGAAAATGATTTGTAAAATTTTATTTTATCATATTGAAGTTAGAACGATATTTTAGAACTTTTAAAATCAAATTAAAAGTTAATTTGTGAAAATTGAATATTTTAATATTAAAATCGACTAGTGAAATTAGTCCATTTTTGAACAGTCTCAGAATTGAACGAAACCAGTTCCATTGGATCCGTAATAGTTAGTTATTACCGGATTTCAATTTTCGTGTCAATCGGAGTTATCGTTTGATCGTGGCAGCTCGAAACGTATCGAATTGTTTTAATATTAATTTGGCGAGTTAAAATAGCCATTTTTCAAAAAGTCTCGGATTTCGACGAAACCAGTTTCATCGGATCCGTAATATGATATTATTGTATGGTTTTAAATTTCGTGTCAATTGGATTTACCGTTTGTCCGGTACAAATTAAAACGCCTAGAAAATCGTTTAAATCGGTTTAATTCAAATTGAACGTTTATAGCCATAACTCGCACAGATGTCCGAATTAGCTTCCGAAACCTATTCCATTGTGCCCGAAACGCGGGGTAAACCCTAGAAACGCTGGTTACGGCGCGTAAATCGGCGTTCGGAATTTCCGGAATGAATAGTGTCGGTTGATTTTCCTATAAATAGACCAACACCCTTCATAAATTAAAAAATAAAATAAAACTAAACCCTAGGTCAAACGCAGCCGCCACCTCCCTGAACGAATGGCCAGAAAACTCTCCTCTTCTCCTTCATTTATCTTTCAATCCTTCAATCGTTTCAAGAAACTTACAACTAGAAAGTGGTAGAGCGTAATGAGAACTACAAGATCAACGGTTATGATCGAGATTGGAGCTATGGATCAACGGGAAAATGGAGATGAAGGTGACACGTTGAGAACGCGTTTCGAGACTCCAGAGGTAGCCGAGTGCCACCATGTCACGGCCGAGTGTGGTGTTGGGTGAGAGCTTCGATTTGGCACTTCCCGATCGTCTCCAGGTAGCTCGTGGTGGCGGCGTTTGCTAACCCTAGATAATGAAGATGGGTTCTTTTGTGCGTGTATGATTACTGGAGATGGAACGTGATAGAGGAGAAGGGGAGTGACGGCCTGATGTGGAGATGAGAGGATCCAACGGCCAGGAATTGTTTTGGGTTAATTTTAAATTTAAGTTGTAAATTAGTTTATATAAAATCGTGTAAAACTTGTAAAATGCATATCTTTTTTATACGAGGTCGAAAACGCGCGAAACCAGTTGCGTTGGAATCGTATGGACGAGCACTACGCGATGGAATTGGACTGGAGTCATTTGGAGTTAGTGAGAATTTCGGGTAAAATTAAACGTCCGTTTAATTTTATTCGAAATAAATCGCTAAAACGAAATTGAAATCAAGGTGAGAACTTCTCACTCAATCGAATCAGTTTCGGTTTTTATTTTAAATAGTTAGATTTAAAATATTTGAATGCATGTTTGAATGATGATTGTTATCTATTGATTGTTAAAATAGACATTTGCGCCGTTAGTAAGCGGATGTTATTTATTAAAAACCTATACCGCGAATATTTCATAAACAGTGAAATTGGTATTATATATAATAGCAATATATATATATTGGCATATATATAGCGGATGAGACCCTATTGCGCCGTCTATTAAGCGGATAATATTTTAAATCCCATATACCGCGATAATTCCGTACTGCAGCGGAATTGGTATTGTGCTAATGTTTGTGGATGCAGGAAAACAGGTTGGAGGGATCCAACTGGATTCCTCAACAGTATTTATTTGATTTTGAATATTTTGATATTCATTGATTATCATATCGATATATGATATTGTTGTTGTCGTGATTGACTATTTGGTGTGTAGCATCAATGGACCAAATTTTGGAATTTTAAAAGGATTTTAAAGTGATTTTTGAAAGTATACGTTTATAAAATAATTTTGGAATTGATTCCTTTTAAATAAATAAACGTTATAATTTTAATGTTATAAAAAATTATATTTTTGAGAAATATAGTTAAAAACTGATTTTTGAAAATATGGGGTTAATGATTTTATAAAATAGTTAAAACGGGATTTCTGAATTTATTGTGAAAAGTTTAAATATAGGATTTATAAAATTTGATTATTTTATAAATCAAAATGGTGAAATTATAAAGGGGATTAAAGATGTTTTAAAAGAATAATAGTATAAATTGATTTATATAAAAGATTTATAAATTCGTAATTTGTAAATTAAAATATTTGAATTATAAAACGAGTTTTTATAAGTGTTAGAATAAACTGTGAAAGAATTTCATGTGAAGTTATAAATGGAATTTTATAAGCAGTAGGTTTATAAAATTTATAAAGTTATTGAAAGAATAGATTTGGATAAATAATTGAATCTTATAAGTTATAAGATTTATAATTATGAAGTTTAAAGGAACGATTTTTTGCAAACAAATAAATTATAAGTATTTCACTTATAATATGAATCTTTAGTATATCATTGAGATATGAATTGAGATAGGTTAATAAAGGAGATTTATAAAGGAAGTAGTTATAAAACAAATAGAAATAGAATTTATAAACGTTGTTTTGTAAATTCGCAACGACTTATTTTGATAAGTAAATTGTTATAACTTATTTATGGAGTTATGTTCACGTTTTTGAACTGTGAATAATCCTTTAAAATAAAATGAATAAAATGATGAAATTTGTTAACATAGTATATTCACGTTTTTGAATAGTGAATAATATGTTAAAGAAAATGTTTAGGATGTGATAGTTTAAATAGAATTAAAACGATCTAACGATGTTTTAAAATGTGTTGAGATTCGAAACCATAGATTTCAACATTTATTGTTGAAATAGATGTTTTCGAGAAATAAAAGGAAATGATGGACTATAACACTGTTGTTATAGTAAATGATTTCCGAAAGGAAATGTTTCGTATAGTATTGGGATTTATATATATCTGTTTTAATTTCGAATCCCTATACTAGTGATTTTGGGTTGTCGTAACGATGTTTTACGCAACATTCGTTTTGGCCCAAATAAATATGTTAAGAGAATGATTTCCTTAAAGAATGAAATATATACTTAATCTCGATTGAAGTATATTGAATATTTTCCAAGTGTTGAAAACAAATAGGTTCCTGAATTACTTATTTAATAAGTATGGAAATGTTTTCCAAGATAAAGTGAATATTTTGAGAATTTATCTTTTTGAAGATAAATTGAAAAGGAATATTGAAACCTATTGAAAATCGTATATCAGTAGATATTGTGAAATATAAATTCACTATGGAACTTATAAAAGAAAGGGGAACTTGTTTAAAAATAAATATTGATTTATTTTTGAAGTATTGAAAATAATATATCTTGTAAAGATATTTTGGAAAATAAATAATTTGGAAAATTACTTGGAAACTGGTGATGTGTGCATATCATTGATATTTCAATAACCGACTATCAATATTTCCCTTTGAATGGGTATTTGATGTGATTTGTTTGAATTTGAATGCCACACTTATTTTTGAATAAGCGCTCACTATTCGGGTTAACCGGAAAAGGACCATGGGGTCGTATAACCCATGCCGAATATGTGATACGTCGTTATGAATTGCATTTGAAGACCGGTGTTGAAGACCGGATCTTTTTGAAAGGAAAGGACAACTCGTCGATTGTCTTTGCACCGAGTAGCTACGGTATAGAGACTCCATATGTGATGGGAAGTCCGGACGTGATTAGAGATTATCCGGATTGCAAGGACTTCTTTGTAAATGCCTTCGGTTCTGTTCGAGCCCGGAACAGACTTGTATGGATTGTATGTCTGACATTACAAATTGAGATATAAAGCCGATTTCTTTCAAATATATTTCTGTTGGTGGCGGAGAATTTATTCTTTTAGCTTAACACCCTTCTCTGAGACGTACGAGCTCAGAGGTTATGTAGTTGAAGTTATCAGCGATATATTCCCAATTTGGTAATGTGACATGCTGAGTGTTGCTGTAAAATGATCATTGTGTTGATTATTTGTGATAGGATCATTTGTTTGATCGTCTATCTTGGTGATCATTTCTATGATCATTTGTTGACCCAAAGCATGGCTTTTGTATAAAGTATGTTTTTGTGGACGAGACTTCGTCGAGCCTCACAAACAGGTAATGGTCGAAACAGGAATTGTGCGGCAAGGTTTTCAGGGATCGCTTCCCTAGGGTATGACCATTCCTTCTGGAAAAGAGTAGTATCATGGTATGGAGCCCAGATACTTACTCATGTTGAAACACTTATTATTATGGTGTGATGTTGGTTAGAGAGCTCTCGTTTAAAGGTCCCAAAGGACCGGGGGTGGCATATCTGAGGGTTTGTAATATCCCTTGGGAAAAGGGGTTCCCGGCTTTGTTTAGCGGAGAACGGTTGGTTCTCGGGGCGTCCTTCCAGAGGCGTTTCCATGTGGCAATGGGAAGTTCCTTGGCCTGACCATTCGTTGGAAAATCCATTCTTCAAATACGAGCCTTGTACGGTTTTAGTTGTATAACCTATCATGGAATATGGCGGTAACCCGCTATTGAACATGGTAGCTATAGTAGGCATAGTTCGAAATGTCTATGTCGGCTAAGATTTATATCTTTATTTTCGAAATGAATTTTCTCTACACTATGCACTAGTAATAATATCAAATGTTCTTTTTAATGCGTATCAAGCATCTTTGACTATCATAAGGAGAAATCTCCTTCGATTCTGCGTTTGCATTGTGTGTGTGTGCGGGAGGCCTTATGGTAGTCTCATTTTTAAAAGCATTGCGAATTGACTTTAAAAATAATTCCTCTATTTTTGATTTTAAAGATAAATAAACTGTTTTGAGTTCTCACACCAGTCACATGACTGACTCGGAGTTTATTGTTTTCCTTCCTAAACTCTGGGTGCCCACCAATTTCCACACGGGCAGTCAAGATTTAAGGTTTATCAGGATATTCTGGATATTCTGGAATTGCTGGAGGCAAGATGGATGGCGTATTATTATGTATAGTATTTCTTTTCCGCTGTTTGTTGTTGTTGTTGTACACTCTGATGTGATGTAATGTAATGATGTAATGTAATAACTGATATAGTTGTTTGTTTAAAGATTATTCATTTATTATTATATGTTGTTCCGCTGCGAATTGTGAGATTCTGTTATTGTTCTGTTGTTTTCTTTCAGTTCTATTTTCTATTTTCTTTTCTATCTTCTTCTTCTCTTTTTCTTTCTTTTTTTTTCTTAAACCCTCAGTGTTCAGTTTTTCGGCATCCGACTGATTGGCATTCGATACAGTGGACGTATTGATGTCGATATTTGGGAGTCGAAGAATCGGGTCCTGACAAAATGTCACACAGTCGAATGCCGGAAAACTGAACCGTTAGGGTTAAAGAAGAAGAAGGTAGAAGAAAAACAGAAACAATAACAGAATCACACATTTCGCAGCGGAACAATATATAATAGATAAATGAATAATCTTTAAATCAAAGACTCATCACTGTTAATACAATACAACAACAGAGTTTACAACGACATCATACATCACTGACAGTTATTATAACTTGACTATATGAAAACTGATTTGCACCAACCATATGCAACGGACACTACATAGTAAAGATACGTCTCGCCATCCAGCTTCAACTCCTGATCTCCACAACAACACTTTTCTGACTTCTTCGCTCCCGAATAACTGATAACCTGACTCTAGGCTACCCATGTAGAAAATTATGGGCACCCAAAGTTTAGAAAGGGAACAATAAACTCCAGGTCAGTCATGGGACTGGTGTGAGATCTTAAAAAAGTTATTTTTAACCATAAGAAAACAAAGGAATTAAAAGAAATCCGTAATGCTTTTAGAAAAGTGAAACTACCATAAGGCCTCCGGCCACACACACAATGCAAACGTAAAATTGGAGGAGATTTCTCCTTATGATAGTCAAACATGCTTAATACGCAAAATCCTTTCGATATTATTATTAGTGCATAGTTTAGAGAACATTTTCGAAAGTATAATATTAATCTTAGCTAGCATAGGCGTTTCGCACTTATGCCTACTATAGCTACCATGTTCAATAGCAGGTTACCGCCACATTCCATGGCAGGTTATACAACTAAAACCATACAGGGCGTGTATTGTTTCTTTGGATTTCCAACAAATGGTCAGGCTAAGGAACTTCCTATTGCCACATGGGTACGCCTCTGGAGGGACGCCCCGAGAACCTAACCAGATCTCTGCCAACACAAGGCCGGGTTACCTCTGCAAAAATAGGTAACTACTGACACAAGTATGTCATCCTCCGGTTGTAAACAACCTTTATCCGAGGATCCTCAGCAACAACAATCACAAAGTAATATATATTTGCGATATCCACATAAGTTAAGTATCTGGGCTCCATACCATGATAATACTTCTATCTAGAAGGAAATGTACATACCCTAAGGGGCGCTACCCCCCTATAACCTTGCTGCATTCTTCCTGTTTTGACCATTCCGGGGTGTGAGGTCCGACGAAGTCTCGTCCGCAAAAGTACGCTTTTCACAAAAGCCATGCTTCGATTAACAAATGATCAGCAGCACTTCGTTTGCCACATTACCAAATTGGGAATGTATTACTAGTAACCACAACTACATAACCTCTGAGCTCGTACGTCTCAGAAAAAGGTGTTAAGCTAGGAGAACAAATTCTCTGCCACCAACAGAAATGTATTTGATAGAAACCAGCTTTACATCTCAAAGTGTAACGTCAGACACACATCCATACAAGTCCGTTCCAGGATCGAACGGAACCGAAGGCACTTCCAAAGAAGCCCTTGCAAATCCGGATATTCACTAATCACGTCCGGAATCCCCATCACAAAGGGTGATGAAATCTCTATACTGGAGCAACCCGGTGCAGAGACATTCGACAGGTAATCCTTTCGCTTTCGAAAATACCCGGTCTTCAACACCATCTTCAAATGCAATCTCATTTCGTCGTATCATTATTCAGAATGGGTTTTATGACACAAGGTCCTCTCCCGGTTAATCCGAATAACGAGCGCTTATTTTTAAAAATAAGTGTTCATTCAGTTTCAAACAAATCACAACAAATTCCACTTCGATCTTTTAAATAAAGATCCATCACAATCACAAAGGTTCGATGTGGGTTTCGAATATCCAGTTGGAATTCGACTCCAGTCGCATCGAAATTCAATTGCCGATTAAAGGCCAATATTGATAGTCGGTTATTTAACTATCAATCATAATTCACAACAATCGTTGGATTTCAAATAATTTTCCCCGAATTATTATTATTTTCAAAATATCTTCGCAAGATAAAATTTCACTTTTCAACACTTTGAAAACAAATTCAAATCAATTTTTCACATTTCAATCCTTTGAAAATAAATTTCAAATCAATTTTCCCTTACGCGGAAAACATTTCCAATATTTATTCATTTCCACCGAAAATCTGCCGATTTCAAATATTTTAAAATAATATAAAATACTTATTCAAAATATACTTAGAAACATTTAAAATAAACTATTTTAGAATATTTTCTTAAATGTTAGTTATGAAAAATATTATACTAATATCTCATATAAAATTCAAGTCTAAAAAACTAATTTTAAAATAAAATTAATAGATAGAGTATAAATATTTAAATAACTATTTTCTAAATTAAATATCAATTTAAATATTTAAAATAATCCTTTATATAATTAATTAAATAAATTTTTTCTTTAAAAAATTTCCAAACTAATTTCTCGAACAATATTATTTTAAAACCAAATCTAAAACTTTTAAATTTTATTCAAAAGCTATTTTAAAAATATACTCGGCTTTCCAGGGAAGAATTCTTTTTCCATTACAAAATGGTCCATTCCACTAAATTAATAAATCTTCTTGATTTATTTTAATTTACATTCCAATTTGTAAATTTCTTTCCATACTTGAAAAATAAACCAATAAATATTTTTAAACAATTTACCTTTTCTTTACAAATTCTCGTTGTGAATTTACATTTCCAAATATCAAATGATATACGAATTTTAAATAGATTCCCAAATATTATCTTCAAACCCAATCAAATCCTAAATTGATTTCCAGTTTATTTCGAACACAAAATCAAATTCCAATTTGTTTCCCAAATTAATTTCCCAATATCAAATCAATTTCAAATTGATTTTCCAAGCTATCTCCAGAACACCTAACCAAATTTCCAAATCGATTCCTAAGATTTATTCTAACTCCAAATTAATTCCCGAATCGATTTCTAAAATTAATTTCAACTCTAAATTAAATTCCAAATTAAATTTCTAAATTTATTTCCTTTTGAAATTAATTTCTTTATCTCTTTCAATTATTTAAAATATGTATCTTGAATAATTTCTTCAACCATTAAACAGTATTACCTGAAATTCATTTATTAAAATATTTTCCCATATTTTTGGAATTTATTCAATTAGTTTTCAAAGATAAAACTTTATCTATTTAAATTTCCTTCTTTTAAAATTCACCTGATTCCTTTGAGTGAATTTATTATAATTTTTCTCTCTAAATTTTAAAAGCAAATTTTTATTTATTTCTGGTATCCTACGATACCAAAAATATATTCGGCTAAATTACAGCCTTCAACGGTTTCAATCACAAATAGTCACACGAATTAAAAATAATCAACACACAACATACGAAACAAATTAAATATTTCAGGAATCCGGTTGGATCCCTCCAACCTGTTTCCCTGCATCCACAGACGTTAGCACAACAATTAAATATCCATTCCACTTCAAGGTGGAATATCGCGGTATATGAGATTTATGAAATATTATCCACTATTATGCGGCGCAATAGGGTCTCATCTGCTATATAATGCGGTATATGGGTTTAATATAATAACTTCCGCTATTATGCGGCGCATAGGGTCTAAACTAATATAACTAATAATAATAAATTAATTATTCAAGCACACAATCAATCGATTTTTAAATTTAACTGTAAAAATTAAATCAGCGATTGAGTGAGAAGATCTCACCTTTTTCTTTTTATTTGCGATCCACTTCCAATCCAGCCTGTTTTTCACGATTTTTCACCTTGTATAAATAATTATATGATTTTATCAATATTCGAAATAAATTCGAACAATAAATTTCTACTGGATAAATTTAATTAACCAAAAGTTTTAATTTCAAAATTTCAAAATTTGATTTTATATAAATTCTTCGATCATTTAAAATCCCTATATTTTTTTTTCAATCATCATAAATAAATAAATTTTTTGTATGTATACACATTCAATTAATACACATGTGTGTGTAAAGAAAAATTTATTTTCTTTCTGACCAGACTATTTTATTACAGGATGTGTGTGTATATATATATTTATTGTAAAAGAACATATACATATACTTATTTCCTGATTCAATCCAATTGAAAATTTTAAAAGTTAAATACCTCCCTTCTTAATTCCAGATCCTACGCGACATGCATACACGAACCAAATCACCAAGCTTGTTCAGAACCGAAATCGTCAGTAGAAATAGATGAACGCGCAGGAAACCAACCTTGCGCGAGCTACCTCACCACCACCCAACGCGACTGCTCGAGCACCATCACAGGCCCGAGCCCTAGCCTGCCCGTGATGTCATCACCAATGTCGACGCGACCATCGAGCTCCCTGCCAAACTCCACATTGAATAACGCGCACCCCACAGTGCGATGCTGGTCCACTCCTCAAACCACAGGTCGCCGCTTAGAGCTACTCGAACCCCCTCATACGACATCACGCTCGCCTCAATCGACCCCGTGTTTCCCCTACTTCCTCTACCGCGCGAGCTCAAGGCAACTTCGCGACCCCTATCGCTCGAACCATCCTGTCACGACGCCAACACCGCCGCGTCGAACCCCTACTCGCGATGCATGAGATCGCAGTTGCCTCTTTCTTTCGATTCGCTCTGCCACGATTTAATTTGTGATTTTTGGGGGAACGCGACTATGGATTTCGAAATAGAGAAGAGGAAAGGATGAGTGAGCTCGGCCATGATTTTATTTTATTTCATTTGAACGAGATTTCTGAATTTCGTTTTCTTCTAGTTTACATTTTAATTTGTTTTCAAAAGAAAAACAAACGCGTGCTTCAATTACTTTGCCAAGTGTAAGTAATGAATGAAACGTGTAAAATTGTTTTGAGAAATCATATTAAACACATATAAATATTTGATCTAAATTTAAATCGAATTGCTTTGATAAATGCAACTCAAAATCCCGATCTCCAATCGAGGCGTGCCGCTAGGTGTTTTTAACGTTATACGCCCATTCCGAACGCAATGGAAAAGGTTCTGAATCCAAATTCGATTGTATGGAGAAGTTAGCTTTTTGAACCAGTTAAAACATTAAATTTTCAATTTAATTTTCAACGCGTTTATTTATCGTACGGCCAAATGATCGCTCCAAACACTACGAAAATTGAAATCTGATAATAAAATAATATTACGGATCCAATAGAACTGGTTTCGTTGAATTCCGAGACTGTGCCTCAGAAGGCTATTTTTAAATATCGATTTAAATGATATAATTCAATACTAAACAGAACAGTTTCAAATTCAATTCTGAAGCTTCTATCATCTTCAGTATTATCAATATCAATTTTCTAAGCCATCAAATTATTTTTAACGGGCTCAAAATTGATGATTTACAATTTTACCCAAATTTCTAAAATTAAATTTGATAATTAAATTGCTAAATTCATAGTTAAAATTGAAACTCAAGCTTAAAACAACTTCCAATATCTAAAATCAAATAAATAATTTAATTTCAAATGTTGAAAATTCTGGGTCGTCACAGTAGTGATGTTATGAACTGTCAAAGTTTGAGGGTAGTAGATGTTGTGAATGTCGCAGGCTGACAGTCAGACAGTTAGTGGAAATGGTAATGTAATATAGAGGGGATTCACTGGCGAGTATTGGTGTCCCTGTCAAATTATAATCACCCTACCCACTTCCCTGTCCCTCGAAAACCACCATTCTTGGGCTTTACCAAAGCTGGAAAAGAAAAGACTTCAGGGAAAAGCATCTGTCTCTGGTCATCACAACTCGTATTTAATGGTCAAAAGCCGCCAATTACCAGAGGCATAGCTAACCATGTTGTTGTTGCAAGCCACCGGCATCGTTGCATCACCTACTATCAAGCAAGTCCCCAGTAGCATTCAGGTTATTGCTATGTTGCTTACTACACGGTAAGTTCAGACTTTTACAATTAAGTCTCTTAAACACTTTTCTCTCAAACATGACACTTGAAACCTAATATAGAATCTCTCTTTCACGTTGATAGCAGGTAATTCAATGAAAAATATATTTATTTAGATCTGTTTTAAAATTTGTTTTATGCGATTAATGTTTGATGGATATTTTAGTTTTCTATTCTTTGTATGTGAAGTATTTACGGAATATGATATCATCGGCCGACAATTGATTGCCACCAAAAGCGAAGTTAACAAACAATCTTTTGTCCTACAGTTTTAGTTCACTGAACTAATGTTAGTGTGTTCAGCATAATATGGTTGAGTACAAAATTAAAATACTATATTACTAAGAGGTAAATTTTATTAAATTTGTTACAAAAGGTCATAATAGGAATAGGAAGACATGGTATGGTAATTTAGCAGAAAACTTAAGCCACAAATAATTTGAAACCGCCAAGTACAAAAACGGCCATACTTATTGTAAGCATTAATCATATACTGACTATTTACACTAAACATCTATTAAGAATACTTGATTGAAGCCTCTAAAGTAAATATCAATATAGAGAATAGCTCCTTATGGTGCACCTTGATTCCTCTTTGTTAAACTGAAAATTAGTTATCATTTAAATTATTAGTTAATGAAGTTACTTCATATATGTCTTTATCTTCTTGTTTATAAATTATGCCGACTGCAGAAAGATCTGCAAGAGAGTTCGTGGGTAAGAATACTTTCAGCACTCTTGTGGCTACTGTGATATAACGTGCTAAATTAAATAATAAGTAAATTTCAGACTGACGATCCATTATCATTGATGTATAAATATGAAAAAAACTAAACATTATTATAAACTACAGAATTTTGTTGATTTGGCTGGGAGTGAACGTGCATCTCAAACATTAATAGCTGGTTCAAGGCTGAAGGAGGGCTGCCATATTAATCGAAGTCTGCTTACTCTAGGAACTATTATTCGCAAGCTAAGGTTTATTATGAACTTATTTGTAGATTAAGCAATTATTATCCAAAACTCATGTTTCAAATAGAACGTACCAATGTTATATGAAATTTTTTGTTTTTGTGAGGCAGCAAAGGAAGAACTAGACATATTCCTTATAGAGACTC
This sequence comes from Allium cepa, assembly GCA_030765085.1. Taxonomy (NCBI): domain Eukaryota; kingdom Viridiplantae; phylum Streptophyta; class Magnoliopsida; order Asparagales; family Amaryllidaceae; genus Allium; species Allium cepa. Next base: position 30,438,899 of record CM060938.1, on the reverse strand, counting down.
AAAACTGACATGCATATTGCAGTCAACGCTGGGAGGAAATGCACAAACTACCATTATATGCACAATGAGCCCAGCACGATGTCACATAGAGCAATCTAGAAATACGCTGCAGTTTTCCATTTGTGCTAAAGAAGTGGCAACAAGTGCACAAGTTAATGTGATCATGTTGGACAAGGCACTGGTCAAACATTTACAAAAAGAGGTTGCTAGACTTGAGAACGAAATGAAATATACCAGGTTCAGTTCTTTAGCATCTACCTTAGATGCATTAAAGGCGAAAGACGCCCAAATCAAAAAGGTACTCGTAAAATTTACTTTCAAAGTAAAATTGTAGAAATTATATTAAACAAATATTAGAAAAATAATCACTAGGATAATGTGTTTGCATATGCTTAGGCCCGTACAAAATTTAGGAAGTTAAATGTTAACCTCATACTCCTTTACAACACCCATTTTGCTATTGATTAAGATTAGATAGTGTCTTAGGATAAATAAGTAGTAGAATATTGTTTCACTTTTTGCAATAATTTTACACTAATCCTCCTCACTTTAGAAATATATTTTTTGCTGGATTATTTTACACTATTATTATTTTTTGCTGTTCAATATTGCTAATAGATGGAGAATGAGATGAAGGCGCTGATAAAGCAACATGATTGGGCTCAATCTCAACTTAATATTTGCTCCGAAATGTTGCTTATGATCAAGCATAGGACCATAGGTACATTAACTTTCTCACTTAATGCATACATTTATTATTTCAATATAAAACTAATACATCTTCCAAATTAAATAAATTTCATTGAGAAAAAGTTAGAGATAAATAATCTCTGTGTTATAAAATTGAAAACTGTAAAATCCCACTCAATTTCAATTATGATCTTAGGATATCTATGTTGTACTTGTACCACATATTCATATGTCTCAAAAGTAAAATATAGGATCATTTTTCTATAGTATACCATTTTGAACAGCAATATGCTTCATCAACTAAGTTATCACTATCCTTGTTTTGGAGGAATCAAGCCAGTCCTCGATGCCTTGTGCACAACTCTCATTTGACAATACACCATTGTCAGATTCTTCAGTCGTATCTTACCAAAGCCTCCATAATTATTACTAAGATCAATCATAAAATATGAGATATTTTATTTACTATATTATTATATCGAAAAAGAAATAAAAACAAATATACACTTGTAAAACTTTGATTGTCCCATGGTATATTTTTGCACAACTTTATTTCAACAGAATTCCTAGTTATTATTACAAGTTATAAGCTTGTAGTTGCAAGCAATCTTGCAACTACTAGTTGCCTGCAACTTACAAGCTTGCAACTGGAAGTTGCTTGCAAGTTGCAAGCAAGCTTGCAACTACAAGTTGCTTGCAGGTTGCATGCTTGCAGTTACAAGTTACCTATTGCAAGCAAGCTTGTAACTTCAAGTTTCTTATTTGTAACTTCAAATTTCTTGTTTGTAGTGACAAGCAAGCTTGCAACTGCAGGTCATTAATTATAAATTCTAAACTACGTTTCAGTAGTATATAGGAACTTGAATTTGCAATACCAAGGCTTAGACAGCATTTATGAACATGATGTAGGCAAATGTTCTTTGGCTAGCAAGGTTTGTAATAGAATTAACAATATAGTGCTGTAAAACCGAAAAGTTTTTAGGGTTTCAAAACTAGTTCCTTAAACTGAATTTGGATGATCAGTGCATGCAGGATCAATCCCACATCAGCGTTTGGCGAGTAAGCGATGTGCTTGATGTTTCTTGTGTATTTAGTGATAAAATGTTGAAGCAATATGTTGTTGCTTAGCCTGAAAGTAAGATATTTTTATCATCATGTTATATTCTAGTTGTGCACATTTTTGGAATTGAAATGAACATGCTGCTTATTATCGATTAATTTCTGCAAGTGAAGGACTTTTATGTGTTAATGTAGGAGGAGGTGTTTGATGGATCACTTGATTCCTCATTCTTGCAAGTGAAGATTTATAGAATGTGGTATCAAATGAGGTATTGTTATTTATACTATTACAAGTTGCCTAGTATAATCAATTGCTACTACTTAAATGAATTTCATTTAAGAAGCTGTTACCATCTGTTACCCGATTGTTTGACCATGTAACAAGAGGCTCGGCATCGATACCTCAGTCGGCACATGCTTCGTTCGGCATGGAAGGGTCGCCCGACATGAAGCCTCGGTCGGCATAGAAAGGTCGTTTTCCACAAGGCCTCATTCGGCATGGAAGGGTCGCTCGGCATAAGTGAGTCGTTGGACATGAAGCCTCACTCGGCATGAAGCTTCACTCGGCATGAAGCCCCGATTGGCATGAAGCCTCGCTCGGCATGAAGCCTCGTTTCGCATGAAGCCTCGTTCGGTAGGAAGCCTCGCTTGGCATGAGGCCTCGCTCGGCATAAGTGAGTCGTTTGGCATCTCCCCTCGATCGGCATAAGGGCTTGTTCGGCACAGGTCTCGTTCGGCCTACAAGCTTCACTCAGCGCAATGCTTCGTTCGGCATACAAATGTCGTTCGGCACGCCTTCCTCGCTCGACATACGAATGCCGTTCGGCCTGGATGTGTGGTTTAGAAATTGCCGTTTGGCATTAATGGTTCGGCGCGCAGAAGTTAACACGGGCCGAGGTACGATGTTCCTAGGCCCATGAGGGAAGTCCTACCCATCTTCATCTATGAATAGAAGGGCATGGGCACAGTGAAATGGAACTTTTTTCGAGAACACTGGGGAGACTCTACTGCATTCAAGACTTATTCTATTTTACTTAGCACTTGTATTCGAGTCATTATAGGGTGGATTGTATCTGTATTCAATCATTTGTGAAAGCAATAAAGACCAAAACTTAAAGTGGACGTAGGCAGTTACGCTGAACCACTATAAATCTGGCGTTCTTGTTTTTCGCATTTAAATTAGCGTACAATTCTCTGTTTTAATTCAGTTTCTTCATTAATCTCTCTATACAATCTTCCTCAAGGGTGTTAGTGACCAATTCTAGTGCTAACATTTGGTGCTTTCACTAGGAGATCGAATTCTCAAGCCGTAGGATCTGCTTTGTAGCTACTGGATCGAATAAATCCCCCGAAGGAAATCCAAGACATTCACAGGACGTCCATTGATTCTACTCAGAATTTCTATCAATAACTCTACTATGGGAAGACCACGTACTAGATCAGCCTCTCATAATGCGGATGTCAACGAGACTGCTAGCGTACAACAAATAGGACCTAGCAATCAACAAGAAAATCTAGGTGCAAGAACTACCACCCAACATCAAATGGAAGTTGTCACCAGAACAGAGTTCGACGACTTGATGAGAGAACTCATGGAAAGCAGAAGATAACTCGGCGAGCAGATTCAAGCTAACGCTAACCTCATGACTCAACTTACCCAACAACAGTATCAGGATGGTGGAGGTAGCCCCGTTCCTTACCGTTCATCTGATAGCTCAACTTCATCCGATTAACCTCCTAGGCGTAGACGTAGCAAAACAGAAACTACACAAGCAGGTGCTGCTAATCGATCAACTAGGGATCACTTACATCTTGGGGACAGCACCCAAGCCAGAATAAGAAACTTAGGAACTAGAGCACGTGTGGAAACTGGACGTCCGGCTCACCAAGACCCCAATGAAGCTGGTCCCCAAGATACACGTTTGACAGATCGCCAACAGAGGTGACACCAACCCGAGCGGTCCCGTAGAACAGAGTCCAACCTTCCATCCTCCATACAAACCCTGGACTTATCAGCTATGGTCAGACAATTGATGAGAGAAAATCAAGGCTTGACCAATGAAGATTGGAGGATATCCAGGAGTCATACTCCATTAACAGATACTTTCTAGAGGCCGGGTACCCAAAGAAGTTTAGCATGCCAACTATCCCGGCCTACGAAGTAAAGACTGATCCCAGACAGCATGTGATGAGGTATGAATGGATAATGGATTCGGCTAGATCAAATAACACGACCAAGTGTAGATGCTCTACAATTACTTTATCTAGAATCGCCACCATGTGGTTCACTTGACTTCCCCAAGGTCTATATCCAGCTTTTACGAATTGGCCATGAAATTTGTGAAACAGTTCAGGATACGTGCCACTCGTCCCAAGAATGTGATGTCCCTATCTAGTGTAATCCAGGCTCTGGGGGAGTCATTGAAAGAGTACTTACAGATATTTCATGTTGCGGCTATTGAAGTTAGCAACCCTAATGACCACGCAATTCTGATGGCAGTAATGCGATGAGTGGATCCGGATTCAGAGTTTGGAGATTGGTTGGCAGGAAAACCTCCAACTACACTGGAGCGTTTCTATTCAAAGGCTCATCAATCCATAAGAAGAGAAGAAGCCAGATGGATGAGGTGAGATAAGGCACTAGGGCCTATTTAAGAGATTGTGAAAAGCAACACCGCTATAAAACAGTCCGGTGACAATTCAAGGAAGTTTCAAGTCAGAATATGCCCGGGCAATCTAAAGGGTCCGAAAGAGGAAATTCGAGAAAGAAAAGAGAAGCAGGGAAATGGAAGCCAAGGATTCTAACTTACAATGAATACACCCCACTGAACGCATCTCTTGAGAATATTTACATGTCAACTTCTAACACTTTTCAATACAGAAAGTCGCGTCCAAAGGAGTCAACAGAGGAACAGAAGTGGACTAGGAAGTACTGTCGCTTCCATGAGACTTACGAGCACAATACAGAAGAGTGTAGACACCTCCACGATAACGTAGAAAAACTGATTAGATAGAAAAAGTTGCAGGAGTTTGTCAAGAACCTACAGGAGGGTAGGCAAGTAACATCAGACCCTGGACGCGGGCCGGCTCCGTGCTATACAGAGGAACCTACTCGAACTGTGGGTAGGCTAGTCATAAACACGATAGTCGGTGGACCTCATCCGGTAGATAAGAATTGGAAGGAAATGGAGCGTTATGCTAACTCCCTATGACATGCAGATTTTTAGTGTTGTTCAAATACTGAGGACGGGTCCCAGCTAAATAGTAGCGGACAATGACGGACGATATAGTTTTCAGGAGAAAAGATGCCGACAATGTGGAGGCTCCCACCGTTGTCCCGATGGTCATTTCTACGATAATCGAGCCAGCATTTATGAAGAGAATTTTGATTAATTGTGGAAGTTCTGTCAACATCATCTTCGAGAAAGCATATGACCAAATGAAGATGGAGGCGAAGGACTTAAAGCCATCTAAAGCCCATATCCATGGCTTTAATGGTGCAGCGACAGATGTAGTTGGTATGTTGAATTGCCAGTTGAACTAGAAGAAGGTTAACGTAGGAGGGTATGAATCATACCTTTCATAGTTTTGGATGTTGATTCTCCATATAATGAGTTTCTGGATCGACCGGCCTTGGCAGAGTTTAGGGCAGCTTTGGCCCCGTGGTGTTTGACTTTGAAATTTCCGACAGACAAAGGAGATGGCATTGTGCATGGCGATCAAGCAACCGGTCGCGCATGTTATGTGGCTGAGCTAAGAGAGGCCCAGCGTAGAGAGAAAGGAAAGATTGCAGACAACTCCATCCGCATCCGGAATACTGACAATTGACAAGTAGTGCCCGAGCCCCGGCTCGGACAACATTCTCGGATCTATAGGGACATAGATCTGAGAGATGATGATGGGGAACCCAGGGAAGCGAATGCAGCAGCGACTGAGTTGACGATTGACATTCCAGTTAGCCGAGATGACCCATCACGAGTTCTTAAGATTGGATCACAACTCGACCCCTCAGTGGCTGAGGACCTCTCTGATTTCCCATGAACGAATTTGGATGTTTTCACCCGGACACATTCTAATATGTGTGGGATTTCTCCCGCTATTGCGAGTCATATGTTGACATAGACCCAAAGCACGTTCCTGTAAAACAAAACAGGAGAGGCATGAAGCCAGAGAGGTCTACTGCTCTCAAAGGGGAGTTGGACAAACTCAAAGCTAATGGGTTCGTTTGTGGCGCCCTCTACCCTGAATGAGTGTCTATCTCTGTGCTTGTGAGGAAAGCAAATGGGAAGTGAAGAATTTGCGTAGATTACTCTGATTTAAACAAAGCATGCCCGAAGGATAGTTTTCCTTTACCTAGAATCGACCAGCTGGTCGACTTAACGGTCGAACATGAGTTATGTTGTTTATGGATGCATACTCGGGATATAATCAGATCCCGATGCACATTCCAGACCAAGAACAAACCAGTTTTGTCACAGACGTTGGGCTATATTGCTATGCGGTGATGCCTTTGGGATAGAAAAATGCGGGAGCAACTTATTAGCGTCTGGTGAATCGAATGTTTAAAGACCAGATTGGTAGAACAATGGAAGTCTATGTGGATGACATGCTTGTGAAGTCACGGCAGTCAATCGACCACATTCGAGACTTAACGGAAATGTTTGATATACTCAGACATTATGGAATGAAAATCAATCCTTTGAAGTGTTCTTTTGGCATTGCGTCAAGGAAGTTTTTATGTTTTATTGTAAATAAGAGGGGAATCGAAACTAACCCGGAGAAGATTCAAGCTATACGAGACATACAAGTGCCCAGAACTATAAAGCAGGTACAAAGCTTGAATGGAAAGGTGGCCGCGCTGAATCGATTCATATCCAGAGCTACAGATAAGTGTATTCCTTTCATCGACGTAATAAAGAAAGGAAAGAGAAATTTTGAATGGACATCTGACTATGAGGAAGCATTCCTAGCTCTGGTAAGGCATTTAGAAAGTCCCCCTGTGCTATCGAAACCAGTTGACCACGAAATATTGTATGTGTACTTGGCTGTATCCCAACACGCTATCAGTGCGGCTTTGGTTCGCGAGGAGGACCGAGTTCAAAAGCCAGTGTACTATGTCAGTAAAAGTTTGAAGGGGGCAGAAAGAAATTATTCTAAGATTGAGAAACTAGCATATTGCTTGGTGATTGCTTCATGAAAGCTTCGTCCGTACTTTCAGGCACACTCAATCAGTGTTTACACCGATCAACTCTTACGTCAGGTACTCCAACGACTGGAAACCTCTGGAATGATATTAAAATGTAATATCGAGTTAAGTCAATTAGATATTACCTACCTGCCATGAAGGGCCATACAAGGGCAAACGCTAGCAGACTTCATCACCGAATTTACCATGTCAGACCAATCAAGCGGTCACAATATCATACATCCCATTCGATGGAAGCTGTACACCGACGGGGCATCTAACGACCGTTGCTCGGGAGCTGGTATAGTTCCAAGCTGTAACGCCCCACTCCGAGACCCACATTAGCAAAGAGTATTACAAGGTAATACCGTCTGCTAATACGGAGAATAGAGCTGGATAGGAGCGACCATCTATAGCCTTGTCTTAACTATCTATTGAATACGTCGATAAATGTAGCATTTTTTTTTATGTGGATCGACATATCCAATAGATACTTAATACAAAACTATAATGGCTATAAGATCTAACAGAACAAAATATAATAACTCAAATGTAAACCACATCACAGAACAGTAGATCATCACATACATATACACATATACAGATACATCACAGAGTATACAAAATGATACATGTCAAGTGGTATAGCAACCACAATATACAGGCGAGTCAAAAGAATATACATATCAGAGTTACAACCAAGAAGGACTACACAAAAAGGTATAACAAAAGAGGCTAGCATAATAGTCCACGCGGAAGCAGAATATGCTAAGTCCAAAGGTACCTAACCTGAAATACCTCGGTCTGACCCGTGTACCAAGCTGTAACGCCCCACTCCGAGACCCACATTAGCAAAGAGTATTACAAGGTAATACTGTCTGCTAATACGGAGAATAGAGATGGATAGGAGCGACCATCTATAGTCTTGTCTTAACTATCTATTGAATACGTCGATAAATGTAGCATTTTTTTTTGTGGATCGACATATCTAATAGATACTTAATACAAAACTATAATGGCTATAAGATCTAACAGAACAAAATATAATAACTCAAATGTAAACCACATCACAGAACAGTAGATCATCACATACATATACACATATACAGATACATCACAGAGTATACAAAATGATACATGTCAAGTGGTATAGCAACCACAATATACAGGCGAGTCAAAAGAATATACATATCAAAGTTACAACCAAGAGGGACTACCCAAAAAGGTATAACAAAAGAGGCTAGCAGAATAGTCCACACGGAAGCAGAATAGGCTAAGTCCAAAGGTACCTAACCTGAAACACCTCGGTCTGACCCGAGTATAAAATACACGGGTCAGTCTAGCTAAACAAATCAGTTAGACAAGCTAAACAATAATGAACATGCAAGGTCATAAAGTACCACAAATATCTCTAAAAGAGATAACTCAATCATCTACAAAAGATGAATCATAACAAGCCTCATATCATCGGCAACTCAATAAACAAAGGATATGATATCCCAAATCAAGCCAAAAAGGCAAATAACAAATACCAATGAAGGTAACACAAGTTTCCACAAGGTAATCGCTATGTATCGAGTGGTTCAAAAGACCTACTCCGAAAGGCGATACTCTAGGGAAATATAAATATCAATGAAACAAAAGATGCACGTGCTCAGTACTGTATAAACAAGGATCCACAAGCCCAAGTATCTCTCGAGCGGTGACGAAGGACCAACTCCAAAAGCGATACTATAGGGCAACAAACCCGAAGGCGACAAACCCAAGTATCTCTCGAGCGATGACGATGGACCAACTCCAAAAGCGATACTATAGGGCAACAAACCTAAAGGCAACAAACCCGAAGGCAACAAACCGTAGTGGCAAAGGTCCGGAGGCCCAGTACTGGAAACCACTAACTGGCAATATGTGTCACAAACTCTCGAAAAGGAACCCGAAAAGTGTTAACGTGTGTCCCATACCACACGTTCGCACTAAACGATTTACTAACCGTTAGTCAATTCCACACTTAAAGCAGTACAAAGTTTACCTCATCTCATCGGTAAACCAGACCCAAAGGTCAAAACAATCAAACGAATAGATTAGGAATTAATTGGAAAGATAAACGCACGTATTCCATAGTACGTGTTTTACCCAACCATTTAATTACCTTCCCACTTCGTTCGAAGTGCAGAAGAGTGTAATTTTACTCAGAAAATAATTTGGAACAAGTTTAGAAATCGTTTGAAAACACTTTGGAAATTGCCTTTGAAATTCTCCTATTATGGAGTAAATAATTTAATACTTAAAATAATACTAAATAATAATTTCACAAGCCAATTTGTTTGAAAAACACTTTAAAATGCTTTATAAAACCAGTGCACGAAATCTAGAAAGAAAACTCAAGAATTCGGGAAAATATCAAAAATGGCGGAAATTATTCTATAAGTATAAAAACAGCTGAAATCAAGCTGTGATCACTAGTTCGACAACAGGTTTGGACCTGAAAACAGAGTCCAAATGACATGAAATTTGGTAGAAATGTAGATTAACACCCCTACTCCAATCTGCAAAAAGATTCATCCAATTCCGACTTGAAATAAAGAATCTGCGTCGTTTTAAAGTCGGACCAAAACAAGGTTTGAAACAATGAATTACAGCAAGCTGCGAGTACAAGTTTGACAGTAGTTTCGAAATAGCAAACCAACCCAGATGTTGATGAAATTTTATAGGAGTATAAATCAACATTCCTATTTCAATCTGCAAAAAGAATCACTCAATTCCAATTTGGAACGAAGAATCTGCGTCGTTTCAAAGTTTGACCAAAACAAGGTTTAAACACTGAATTACAGCAAGCTGTGAGTACAAGTTCGACAGTAGTTTCGAAATAGCAAACCAACCCAGATTGTAATGAAATTTTATAGGATTATAATTCTGAACTCCTACTTCAATCTGAAAAAGGAATCCCTCAAATCCGATTTGAAACGAATGAGTTATGCTATCACAAACATGGACTCAGGCCATGTTTGCAACAGTTCAAAAACAAAAAAATGTACAGGCCTGAAACCACCCTGGGTTGAACTTTCAGGCATAAAACAGAGAAACAAATAATATCGGATTGATCTTAAAATTGGTATGCTTATACTAGAAAACTTAATATTTCAAACAAAAAAAGAATCATAGAATTCCAGTAAGAAATGAATGAGTTGTGCGGTCTCAAACATGGACTCATGCCATGTTTGCAGCAACTCAAAACAACTACAGGCAAAAACCTGTGCCTGAGTCGACTTTGCAGCAGCGTTTTGAATATTCAAACGATAATATATTTCAACCAAAATTTGCAGAAATGAAGTTCAACATGCAGGCTACCAAATGCAAGAAGTCTGGAAGCATTTCGCTGCCGGAATCTAAAGTTATGATCATTCAAATAGGCAATAAGAAACATATTTCAGACAGAAAAACAACAAAAAAATTCATTAACAAAAGCTAGATTTTGGTTGCTTTTGAAATTTTTGAGCTTGGCTCAGCTAGGATTTGTGAGTATTACAACTCACCTTGCTGATGCTTTGTGCTACAAGAGAAAATCGGTGAAAAGGAGCAAGATTTGGCCTTGAAAATGGCTTCAACAACCTTTTGATTCACTGTAGTTTGAAGAAATTTTAGCTTGAATTGAAGGAATTGAGTTCATAGCTTGAGATTTGCAAAAATGGTGAGGTGGGTTTTTTTCTTCTTCCTTATTTCAAAGAAGAGGAAGAAGGAGAAGTAGGAATGTACTGCCAATGTTTTTCCCTTTCTCAATATTAGGTTATGTGTAGTAATGGGCCTAATGGACTGAAAAATAAAATAAAAAATCAAATGATTTGATGAATTAATTCATGTACATATACAATTATGTACAAGTTACATAATATTACCAAATAAATTACATTTCTCTTTTAAGTTTTTAATCAAACAAAATATGTAAACTTATATAGATATGAAATAAAACACTTTACCTCATATAAAAGATAAATTTATATTTTTTAAACATTTTTTATTATTAAAATTCTTTATTTTACAAAAATACACAATTTTCTCAAATAAATGGACAAAACATTACTTTAAACTTCTAAATTTCCACAAAAATATTTTTCTTGCTTAGAAAAATATAACTAACTATTCTAAACACAAATTTATAATTAAAACTCATTTTAAAATCAATTTCCACCTTTTTATTTGATTAAACTACCTTTAAAAATTAAATACTTCTTTTAAAAATTATTAGAAGAAGTAATTGGCAATAATTAATACAATTATTGCATTTTCTCTAAATAAAAACTATTTTCTCATTTATTATTAACCCAAACAAATAAAATAAAGTTTCATACTTTATTTTCTTATTTTATTCCAAAATTCATTGTTTATTCCAAATAAACAATTTAATTTCTCCAATTTTATTTTAATTCACAATATTAAATTATAACTACCATTACAATTAAATATTTATGGGTAATCTCTAAAACCAGGATTGTTACAGACTCCCCTCCTTAACAAAATTGCGTCCACGCAATTTCTATAATGGAAGTTATCTATAACATCTATTTCATCACAACAAGATTCAAATCAAAGATAGGATCATAGATATTCTCCCTCAACAGAGAATGAAAGGATCAGGACAAGTTTGCTCGGCAAATCCTATGGTTTCCCAAGTACAGCACTTACGGTTAGCGGACGATAGAATTTTATAAGTAGAACATTCTTATTTTGAAGGTGTTCAATCTTCGAAACAACTACACAAATAGAATTCGGCACAATACACAAGTCGGTGGGACTCATGATCATGAAACACAAGAGAATTAATAATCGAGATTAAATCTCAAAGATAAAACGAAATTGGGTTACCTGGAACATATCATGCATACCCAAAACTGAATAGAAAACGATGCATGAAAGCAATCGAACCAAGGCGTTCAGTAATAGTAGATGGTCCTATATAATTAGGAGCCAACTTTCCAAATATACTGAAACGCACCTAACTCCTTTAAAGGAGTAACACAGATAAGCACAATCATCAAAAGAGGATTCAACAAAAGATAGATGGTATTTCAAGCTATCATCACAACACATGACTGCATGAATGCAAGTCATCACAAGAATCGCACTAAGGCAAGACACACAAGAATGGATTACAAGAAATTTTCTCAAAAATTTGTTATAAGAGTTTTCATTCAAATCAATTTTCTTTTATACACAAAACTTAAAATTCAATACTTGATAATTTTTGAAGTCCCTTACTTAAATTTTCAATTCAATCATTATTACTTTAAATTTTAAGTAAATTAAATTAGAGTTGTTCCATACTCTAATTCCAAAAATAAATATACTACAATAAGTAATATATATATATATATATATATTATTTTTTTGAAAACTTCGACGGAGTCTCCTTTGCATGGAGAGCCCTTTACAATTTCATAAATATGAATTATAGATATACATCGACCAAAAGGTCGAAACACAATATGTATATATATAAATTCTTAATACATAAACACTTAACAATTCATATCTTTCATTTTTAGCGTTTAAAATGCAAGCATGCTTACTTGTATACTTACTATTTTGCTAATTAATCATTCAAATATCCTCTTGTACCTACGCTTAACTTATTGAAACATATTAGCATGCAATTATAAACATATGAAGCATTAAAATCATAGTTTAAACAAGACAACAACTCAAAACTTCAAAATTTTCAAATTCAGGCCTGCTACAAAGACTTAGGCTTTTGACATAGTAAAACTCATAATTCGAAAATACTCATAAAATAAAAGTTATTCTACTCAGTCCAAGCTTTCCAGCGATATAAAGATCTTCAAAATCGGATTTACGCTTTGAAAGTTATGCTCAATTTATTTTCAGCTTTAAACTCAGAAATTATAAAAGAGGACAGAGATGTCCATCAGTTTTCAACTCGTTTTTTGAATAACCGAACTGCAAAATTTTGAAAAATGTCATAAAGATGATTTCTAGCTTATTGAAAGTACTCTCTTTTGCAAAAAGAATGGACCAATTTGGATTTGTAAATCACAAGTTATTGCTGTTTTAAAACATCACTTTTCAATTAAAATTTTCCGACACAAGACCTTTAATTGTCAAATTTTTTTAAATCATTGTTAAATCCAAACTACATAATTTAAGATCAAAAATCTTTTCTCTAAAACATTTATTACATGATCCTTTTCTCCGAAAAGCCAAGACATCTAGAATTACACTATAATACATACAACAAACTTTCAAAATGGTTTACAAAGAAAACTTTTTCTCAATTAACAAACAAAGTTTTTTGAAAGAAGACCCATAATTTAATTAAAATACTTACTTTCTTACATTAGTAAGAAACAATTATCTATCCAAACTAGACTTTGGAATTACATATTGATTTTTTTTTTTTAAATTGCTTTCACAATTAAAAAGAAATCTTATCTTGTTGCTCTATTTATTATTATTTCTAGCTTTTCACAAAAATTTGCATTTTATAATAAATGAATCTTTTATATTAAATTTTCACTTGATCCATAAAGCTAAACATTTATTTTATTATCACTTAGAACTAGCCAAGTTTGATACTTAATTAAAACCGATCAATTTGTGAAGCTTTGAAGCTCGAATTCCCAGCGACAAATAATGAAGCCGAGTATGAAGCATTGATTGCTGGCTTGAAACTTATCAGAGAACTAGGAGTAAATCGATTGAAATATTTTGTGACTCACAACTGGTGGTATACCAGATGCGGGGGGACTATCAGTGAAGGGATAGAGACTTGCCCTATACCTTGCACGGGTTCAAGAGCTGCTAACAAATCTAGAATATCATGATATTTTGCATGTTCCACGTGAACAAAACAGAGAAGTCGACTCATTGGCGAAATTTGCAAGTACTGGTGATGCACAACAAATGGGATTGGTTCCCGTCGAAGCCTTACATACTCCGAGTATAAATATGATGGAGATAGATTTCATGTTAGAAACAGAAATCGAGAAGGAATCATTGATGACTCCATTCAAGCAATACTTGCTACACGGGGTCTTGCCCGAAAGAAAGAGAGAAAGACAACGAGTCATTCATAAGGCTTCGCGATATGTAATGCAGAATGGAATAATGTATTGAAGGGGATTCTCAGCCCCTTACTCCGATGCCTTGCCCACAATGAGATAAAACGAGTCCTGAAGGAAGTCCATAAAGGGTAATGCGGTGACCATACTAGGGGGAAGACGTTAGCAAAAAAGATCATATGCTATGGATATTATTGGCCAATTGTAAATCGGGATGTTGCAGACTACGTAAGAAGATGTGACAAATGCTAGAAGTATGCAAAAATCTCAAGAGCTCCGCCAACGAAAATCACACAAATGGTTAGTCCCTAGCCATTTGCAATGTGAGGGATCCACGTAATCGGCTCTTTACCCATATCCAAAGGTAGTGCGAAATACGCTATAGTTACGGTCGATTACTTTACTAAGTGGGCAGAAGCAGAGCCTTTAGCCACGATAACCACCAAAAAGGTCATTAATTTCGTTGTATGAAACATTATATGTCGTTTTGGCTTTCCACGAAGTATCGTTACAAACAACGGAACTCAATTCGAAAGTACGGAGTTCAAAGAATTTTGCCAAAAATATGGCATTGAGAAAAAATTTGCAGCAGTCGCTCATCTAAAAGCCAACGAACAAGTGGAAGTCGTGAACAAAATAATCAAGTCCATATTGAAAAAGCGTTTGGAAAAGGCTAGAGGCAAGTGGGTGGATGAACTTCCAACAGCACTTTGGGCTTATAGAACCACCCATAAGTCCACGACTGGCCATGCTCCATTTGCATTGGCATATGGCATGGAAGCTGTTATACCCGTAGAACTTGAAGTTCCGACACATCGGGCAACTCATTACGACCCTAAGACGAATTGCGATCTTTTGTTGGAATCACTGGACTTCATTGATAAAAACATGAAGAGGCTGATTTAAGAGCGGCCGCATATAGACACCGATTCGCTCGATATTGTAATGAAAAGGTCCGACCTAGAATCTTTGATGTGGGTGACCTCATTTTGAAACAAGTTTTCCCAGTCCCGTCGCATATGAATCCCACATGGGAAGGTCCATACGTCATTGAACGGAAGCTTCGAGAGGGAACTTTCAAGCTAGCGACCGTTGACGGTGCGACACTCCCCTGAGAATGGAATAGCGAGCATCTGCGACATTATTATACTTAGTCCATTCCTTTCATATTTTAAGTTGCAATTATTTCCAGTATATTTTTAATTCGTTGATTCTTAGTTTTCGGCATGTAATAAGACGATTTTGCTTGTTTTTGTTAATAAAGGCTTGAAGCCATCTTTTCCATGAATTATTGATGTTTCTGTGTATGATAATTCTATGGCAAAAAACTAAAGTTACATTATTTTGTCTGACATACAAACGTGCACGGACACTAAAATCTCCAAGTCCCCAATGTGCGGACAGGAGTACTCTGAGTCACCAGAGTGTGGACTAGAGTATAAACGACTAAAAATCTCCAAGTCCTCAGAGTGCGGACTGGAGTACTCTGAGTCCTCAGAGTGCGGACTAGAGTATAAACGACTAAAAATCTCCAAGTCCCCAGAGTGCGGACTGGAGTACTCTGAGTCCCCAGAGTGCGGACTGGAGTATATGCAACTCAAAACCTCCAAGTCACCAGAGTGCAGACTGGAGTACTCTAAGTTCCTAGAGTGCGGACTAGAGTATAAACGACTCAAAACCTCCAAGTCCCCATAGTGCGGACTGGAGTATAAATGACTAAAAATCTCCCAAATCCCCAGAGTGCCGACTGGAGGTCTCCGGAGTGCGGACTAGAGTATAAATGACTAAAAATATCTAAGTCCCCAGAGTGCGGACTGTAGTACACTGAGTCCCCAGAGTGCGGACTGGAGTATAAAGACGTGAAATCTCTAAGTCCCTAGAGTGTGGACTGGAGTACTCTAAGTCCCAGAGTGCGGACTGGAGTACTCTAAGTCCGAGAGTGCGGACTAGAGCATATACAACTTAAAATATCCAAGTCCCTAGAGTGCGGACTGGAGTACTCTAAGTTCCCAGAGTACGGACTAAAAAATATTCTAAGTACCTAAAGCGTGGAATAAAGGATGTACAATTCCGAAGAATCTTCGAGTTATATAAGATGAATTGGGAGTTTATGAAACTCACAATAGCTCGGGTTACGACCACAGTTATATAGAAAATATGAACGACAAAAGTCATTTGAAAGACAAAGAAACTAAATTTTATTTATTAATCCAAAATGGGGTTCCACTACAACTCCTCCAAAACTTGGAGTCAAAAGTCTATCTATATTGACTACGAAAATAAATATAATTACATGATCTAAGCTAACTCTCGTTGAATGAGTGTAACGGCTACTTCTTAGATTTCTTCGGCTTCTTTTCCACCTACGTTTTCTCAGACGACTCCTCCCCCATGCATTTTCGTTTGGACGCTTTGCTTGATGGGGAAGTAACATCCGAGGAGGAATGAGGGACTTCTAGTGGCCTGGACCCACCAGGGAGGATGACCGTCAAAGGCCTATTCAAAGGATCATCTAGATCCACAACGCAAGGCTCGACTTTGATTTCAGCTTTCTTTTTCTTCTCCTCCGCGAGTTGCTCCTTCATGCTCATTTTTGAAGTGTCTTCAGAGGCGCTTGTAATCTCAATTTCATAACTTTCTTTGATGGGAGACGAAGTCTTGGGCTTGTCCTCGTCAAGCGCCTCAATCACTTGAGCATTAGGGTCGGGAGTCTCTCCCGCTTGAATTGCCTCGCTTGCCTTCTCCTTCTTCTCCTTGGCGTCATCGCTCCTCGGAGTAGGCTCGGGGTCAGAGCGGCCTACGCAAAACCACAAGGGACAAATGTTAGAATATAATGAACTCGCGTCGAAAACAACGGCTCTTTGAACTTTAAGAAGAAGAGTTATTTACCGGTTTCTTGATGGCTCTCAACCGTTCGTGGAGTCTCACCCTTTGGAATAGGAGATAGTACATGAATGTTAAGGCCATGGGCTTCCGGATCATAACCGACATGCTGTTCGAATGGATCAAGTACCGGGCGACTGGTCGATTGAGTAAGAGGAGGAGCGGGAGACTCGGTTCCAAATGGACCGACGATCTCATCTTTTACTTTTGATGAGGAGGAACCTTTGTTGTAGAGGGCCTTCGCTGCAGACAAGTCTGAAGGGTCGTTCCCCCTGAGAAATTCTTTGACCAAAGCCTCCTCATCAACCTCTTCGATGCCCAGCTCGACCTTCCTGATCTTTATCAAAGTTTCCCATGCCTCGGCTAGAGATTCGAGGTAGCCCTCGCCAAGAAAAGTTAAATCCTGATGCATGAGGACACGGGCGTTGTATTCTGCTATAAGCGGGTCGAACATGCAGTTGATCTCCTCCTTGCCAGCCTCTATAGATGCCTCAAGACGAGGGTCAATCTCCACGGATGCTATTCTTTTGCCCTCTTCACGGATTTCATCCTTCAGCAGCTCAACTTTGGAGAGTTCATCGTCGAGCTTTGTTTTCAGAATTTGCGTAGTAACAATCACATTGCAGTACTGTTACACCTCCTCCTGAACAGCAATTTCCTCTTCTCTCTCTTTGAGAAGTACCTCTTCCAACTCTTCGACGCGCTGAGCAAATGCATCTCTCTCCTTTTGCATAGAATCTTTCTCTAAAGCTAAGGCCCCACAGTGTTGGACCGCTTTGTCAATTTCCTTCTTATGTGTTGCCTCCAGATGATTAATGGCCTCTGCTATGTCTTTAGCACTTTTTTGGGCAGTTTCGAGTTGAGACTTGTATGAAGAAAGCTCGGCATCCTGAGCTTTAATGATGTCTTTGTAGTGAATAGCTTCGAGGTTCAGGCGATCGATTTCGTGTTGGCGCTCAATGGAGACTTCCGAGACTTTCTCAGCTAAATGGACAAACTCGTTATGTTAAACATAAACATCGTTGGTACAAGCAATAGTGCTTTGTTTGACGTGTCCTGGAATGTGATGAATCGTCGAGAGAAATTTCAAGCCATCAAAGCATATTTTTGGAGAAGTGGCCTTGAGCTCAGTAAGTCTCTCTGCTTTCGATGGATCAGGTATAGGAGTGGAAGGAGTATGCCTAGAAACCACAGATGTTTTATGGGGTTCCAGGGATTGCCTGGTGCTTGATGATCCAGAATGTTAATCTCGGTGGGCCTCAGGCTAGGACCCCTTCTGCGTAGACTTCTCCCTTCCTTGCTCTGATTGAGAAGGAGGATCGCAGGAATATGAGGACTGGCTGTATGTTTTCCTTCGATAAGTTGATTCTCGAGGGTGGTAGTCTTGGTCTCCAGAGTCATCTCTGTCTCAGCGTTTGCCGGGGCCCGAATCCCGACGAGAATGATGAAAAATAGATGAACCACAGAGACGATCGAGTCCGTGAGTGTGTCCCATGTCACCTGCGTAGAATGAGAATAATGACAAGTTAGAAAAGAATAGAGTGGTGGCTAAAATTGAAGTGCAAGTTGAAGTGCATATGTCCTTGTGTGTCTTAGTGTTTCCCCCTAACAAACCAGTTTCTTAATCTCTACTTATACGAGTTTTTTCTCCCTGAACATGGGATTCAGTGCCTACATTACCTCTTGCGGGCGAATGAAGTTTAACAGCTTCCGGATCATTGAAGCCATATTACAGCAAATCGTCGGGAATATTTAGGTCCAACGGGACTTTCAATGAACTCTCTAAGCGTTGAGGTGAAGCCTCTCTGTCCATAGGAGTGACAGTGACTTTAGAGGTTCCGCCCACTGTCTTCTTCCTCAATTTGTAGCACATTTTCTTCTTTCCCTTTGAAGGGGGAGGCGTTACTTTGATATCGTGAACCTTGACTATCGGGTCCCGAGCGGGACTAACATTCTCACCCGATACTTCGAGCGTTTTGGCTTCTCTAATCTCCCCCTCCTCAGATGTGTCGGGGGCATTACATGCAGAAGGCCCAGCTTGCTTTTTTCCTTTACCCAAAGCAGACCCGGTTAAGGTGACGCCTTGAGGAAGGCTTATTCGACGGCCTGCCGGCAACAACCCGAACTTCGAGCGCGACTCGTTTGAGATAAGAGATCTGGAGTCCTGGTCTCCGACGGGGATAGCTCGGATAGCTTCAATGGCTTCAGAATACCCGGGGCCTTGGGGACTTGGGCCGATACCTGTAAAATAGAGAAAGAGTTAGAAAAAGTGAAATTTCCGCCAAATGCAAGTACTAATCCAGAAAAGAAACTTACTCCCTTCCACCCATCTCCTTGCGAAATCAGGGGGACAGTGCACGTAGAACCATTCCTGCTTATACTGGGCAAATTTTCTCCATGCCCCAATCCGAATTTGACACTTGTTGTGTGGCTCAAGAAATACAAAAGACAGGCTATTGATCGTCTCTTGAAACATTGAATGTAGCGGATATCGCCAGGGGTCGGTAGCCTGAAAAGGATGGTCATGAAGAGAATGCACGTGCCATATAAGAATGCGTGACTATTTGGATGTAATTGCGATGGGGCGATCTCAATATATTGTAACAGGTCGCGAAGGAAGGTATTGAATGGTGGCACGCTACCAACCCAGCACATAAACTTATTGCAGGTGGTATATCTGACTGGGGGGAGTGAGGACAATTTTGCCCCGATGGAACCAACACATCATCAAAAGGAATCCTGTGTACTGAGCATATATGACGCAGAGCGCTTTCATTAATTCTCGAAGCTTCAGAATTCATCGGGTCGTCTAAAATGATCGTTGCGTCCAAGGCATCGGGAGCCAAGACGACGGATGCAATCGTGAAGCTTGGAATATCTTGTATAGGAATTGTCAACGGATATGAGGTTCCAACCATTTCCTATTGAGAAGATGGCCCGGGTTTGTCCGAGATCGGGGCAGAACTAGATTTTCTAGACATCTTTAGTGAGTGTTGGGTCTGAAGAAACACCTATTTAAACTATACTTGAAAAACATTCGATGTTAGACATAACAACAAAAATACTCCCCCCGTATGGTGTGTGAACTAGTGCAATCGTTCAAGTATAAGTGCCAAGGAATTACAACTCGTAAAGTTGATGAAATAAAACTAAGTTTTGGATTTTCATCTTCGAAGACCGTCATCGCTGACCGTCTGTGAGAGCTTGTCGTATGATGGTTTCTATTTTAAACTAAGCATTGATATTGTATGTTGAGGGTTATTATCTGTTTTAACCAAGTTAAATTCAGGTTTATAGTTGTCAAAACAAGGGATTTATCAGTATGGATTGTTCGATATGCTTAATTGTTTAAGTCCTTGTCCTTGTTCACTGTCATATGTTCGGGCATAGGAAGTAAGTTAAGTCAACATGCATTATGTTCAAGTTGGGATGGTTTTGATTGTTATAGCCTACTATCAAACTTGATGCCGAACGGTGCTACAAGGACTCGACTATTATTGTTATACTCCATTCTCCTACACTCCTTCATCCTTGTTCGACATTCGGCAAGTCATGCCGAGCCATGGCCATGCCGAGCTGCACCACTCGGCACTTTGCCCTCAATACCAACTCCCTTCCTATACTCCTTCTCTACCGCTCGGCACAGATGTGTCATTCGACAAGTCAAGCTTAGCCACATCGCTCAGCACTTTACCCATCTCCTACTTCTCTCCTACACTCCTTATTACCTCGTTCCGCATAAGGGAGTCGTGC
Source organism: Allium cepa (assembly GCA_030765085.1). NCBI lineage: Eukaryota > Viridiplantae > Streptophyta > Magnoliopsida > Asparagales > Amaryllidaceae > Allium > Allium cepa. The sequence goes on along the minus strand of CM060938.1, from coordinate 30,418,256 downwards.
CGAGCCATGGTTATACCGAGCCCCATCGCTCGGCATGCTAAATCAAACTTCAACTCTACTCCTCCACTCCTGTTCCATCGCTCGGCATACGAAAGTCATACCGAGCTGTAGCCATACATTTTCCTCCAACTTGCACACATACTCAACCAACACTTCTTAACCTCGCTACTTCCTACTAAGCCGACCACACCTCCTATCACCCCGTTCGGCAACCAGATAAGAACCTACTTCACAATGGCCCCCGACACGCTCTTCCACCCTCCTCTCTATTTCATCCTAAGGCTTGTTTAAACCTTAGTTCCACCTTCCTTATCTACGCGACTATCGTTATTTGTGGGTTAGTGGAAGGTCGTGAGTTCATGTCTTGTCCAAAATCCCTAATTGGGGAAAGTCGAGCAAGTAAAAGATTCATACCTAGAAGAAAGGGTCGAAGTCTAGCGAGGTGCTTAATTTAGAAGCGAATCCACTTAGATTTGTTGTTAAGGGAAGTCGAGAGGTAACGTGTAGGACTCGAGAGTCTAAAGGGAATTGGAGGTATTGGCAAAAGTTTGGAAGAAGACAAGTCCGTAAGGATGTTGAAGCGGAGGTAAAAGTAAAATGGAGAAGGTTGAGAGGTGTTGGGTTATATTGGGAAGAAGGAAGGCAAATAGTCAGTGACCGGTAGAACCGGTCATGGCACATCAGTCGTTCGGCATCAGTATGTCGGTCGACATCAGTATGTCGTTCGGCATCAGTATGTCGTTCGGCATCAGTATGTCATTCGGCATTCAGTAGAACGTTCGACATTTGAACGCCGTTCGGCATCACTATCGAGAGGACAGAACAAGGGCATAAAGAAAAACGAGGAGTGTTCATGGATCAAAGCGCATCATGTTCGTCCGCATGATACACTTTGGGGGCAAGTGTTACCTAGCTGTTTGACCATGTAACAGGAGGCTCGGCATAGATACCTCGGTCGGCACAGGCTTCGTTCTGTATGGAAGGGTTGCCCGACATGAAGTCTTGGTCGGCATAGAAAGGTCGTTCGGCACAAGGCCTCGTTCGGCATGGAAGGATCGCTCGGCATAAGTGAGTCGTCCGGCATGAAGCCTCAATCGAGTCGTCCGGCACGAAGCCTCGTTCGGCACGAAGCCTCACTCGACACGAAGCCTCGCTCGACCCGAGGCCGCGCTCGGCATAAGTGAGTCATTCGGCATCTTCCCTCGACCGGCATAAGTTTTATAAAAATTAGCTAAATTTATATAATAATTTTAATATTAATATTAATAATAAACCATAAAAGATTAATCAAGTTACTAAATTTTATAGAAATTAACTATATATATAACAACAACAATAACAATAAATTAACTAATTTTATAAATTTTTATAAATCAATATATTATGAAGATATTCAGGACATATTAAAATTTTGAATGTATCAAATTTAAGGTGCACTTTATACTTAAACTTCCATGTTTGGTAACTCCTTCCTGATTGGGTATTGAGGTGTTGATGGTCTTCGGGTATCAATGTGAGTTGAGGAAGTCTGATAATACTGATGATACTCTGATGTTTGTATGGGCGGTCGGGAACTTATTACATAAAAATATTCAAAATAAGCGCGCGCGTGTGTACATCTGAAAAAAATTCAAAATTCACTAACAAAACTAATTGACTAAAAATCTGAACAAGGCAAGTCTACTGATGTTGCCAACCATTGGTTGAACCACCAATAAAGGCAGACGAGCATGACACCTCAAAGTTGACATATGATAGCTCCACGATTCATCAAGTATACGTAACATGAATTTATTGTGTACAACTACAATACTGGAAGCTTCATACATTGAACTGATTTTGTGTCAACAATGACGAAATTCATGGTATGAGAGAGCACCTTTTTAAGGTATATCAATAGTTGTTAATAATACGCAAATATTTTATTGTTCAGCAACAACTTATGTTTTTTGACTTATGATGGTTACTACATATGCTAAGTATGACACTGATAATCATATGATATTTTTGCCCAGCATTAGTGATTTTGCAAACTAGTTTAACCATCTAATTCTTGATAGCTGGCTTTAAATATAAAGTAGAAACATGTTGTACATTTATACCCAACTCTTAATTATTTTAGTTATTGCAGTACCTTAACAAGCATAACTATCACAGTAGAATAAAAATACTATCTATTTAATGCATTATAGTTTATCTATTCTCACTTTAACAGCATAGGTTGAGCTGGGGATGATATTTTGACTACAACTCGTCCACCTTTCCAATGGACCATCAACCGTCTTTTGAGTTGCTAATCAAAAGTAAACATGAATCGAATATAATAACTAAGGTAACGAGAGAGATGTTTTTAATACAAGTAACGCTTGCATGGGTACATGCAAAGGTTTACATATTAACGTTTTTTAAATTGAAGTTATAATGTGACTGACATGTATCTAATATAGATCACTCAAACTATTTACAAAGAAATAACCATATAATATTTGAAACATTTACATACCTTTCTCGCATATACAACAACAAAGGATATATTAAGACCATTACTATTTTGCAATGGCCAAGATATATTTTGACACTCATTAGAAAAGATGTCAATGTTCCATATGCTAGGATCCTGTAACATCATTATTCTACTTTCGTTGCCATCCACGGCGTTATATATGTAATCCCAGTTTGGTTTGAAACTTTTAATGTAAGAATAAGATCATTATTTAGCTGATGCTCAATAAAACACATCCCTGAGGTTTTTAACCTATTATGTGCTCAATAACATCATATTTTCTTCTTGGGAAAGTCATTTCCCAAAAGTATCATATGAGGAACGACATATTAATTATCAATAGAAGTATCTCTCCTTGTTTCATGGTTACTAGAGGAGAACTCACCTTGCTCCTCTTACTTTTTCTTACTTTCGTCTTGCCTTGTGGGACTAAATTAGACCATGCAGGATTGCAGTTACATCTTCTGGAGCTGTTGCTTTGAATTCAAATGGAGTGTCTTCAGTTGTATTAATTTTTGTCTTTATGTATGAGGTAAATATTTTTCATTTTCCCATGTTACTGTTATCAGAAGAATTATTATCATTTCCTGTTGTCACTTCTTATTGTAACACTGCAATATTGGTCTGAATTCGGTGGAGAAGTGGGTTTGTGTATTAGGAGGGCAGTAGTGGATGTTAGGCCGATGGTGAGGAAAGAAGGTCGGAACAATGAAAGCATCATATGAACCATATTTATGATGCAACAATGGAACAACTGCGTACTATGGCAGATAGAATCTTCTCCAAAACCCAAATAGCCGTTGACGGCCGTTGCTAACCGTTGCCAACCGTTGCTAAAACCGTTGCTATTAAGCACGTTGCAACTTGTTGCAGCAACGGCAATAGCAACGGCTCCGTTATCAATTTAGCAATGGGTGGCGACGACCAGTTGTCCACGTGGCAACAGTTAGTTACAATCCTGATCGCCACGTGGCGTCGCGAGCCGTTGCAAGCCTGAAAGCAGATAGCCGTTGCGAGCCGTTGCATACCTGAACCAGATAGCCGTTGCGAGCCGTTGCAAACCTGGAACTTTTTAAGTTTTTCAGCAGCCAGCTTTCACTCTTCCAACCTCTGTCGTCGCAAATCATTCCACATCACAATAATCACTTCCAATCCACCGTATACATTCCATTCCAACCATCATATAACCAAATATATCGCAAATAATCAAATAAAATCCATATCAATAATCACGCAACTATATAATCAACTAACACAAATCCATACATCTCAAATCCATCACACATAATATCCATCACCAACAAATATCCATTAAAACCACAATAAGTACATCAACCAACATACTACTATCTTGCCCAAACACCAAACAAACTACCAAGTCCAAGTCCATCAACCAACACCAAACCAACATCAACCAACACCAAACAAACTACCAAGTCCATCAACCAACATATGTACACACCAACATAAGTACACAAGTCCAACAAATATCCATTAAAAGCACAATCTTGTCCAAAAAAAATAACCATCAACAAAACATACCCACTCATCATCATCAGCATCATCATCATCAGCATCAGCATCATCACAAGACCCTGGCATGGTCCCATGCTCTGAAACGAATGCGGCAATGCGCTCATCTATCTGCTGAGACAAGAAGCTCTGTCGCCAATCATTTATCTCGTCCAGCTGTCGTTGCATCTGGGCTATCTCCTCCTCGGCCATAGATTTCTTGTAAGCCCTCTGGAAGTAAGAGCCTGTAAAACGATCAAACAAACTAGTTCTAATTCACGCTCGCAACGGCTATATTAAATTCAAATATAAGTTATTAAAACAGTTTACCTCCTGATTGCCGTATCCATAACGCCTATTGCGAGAATGCGGATCAATAATTCTATTCCATATTTGATTGGACTCTTCAAGCGTAATATCCTCCCGTCCAGTTCTTTGCGCCATCGCTGCCCGCTTCGCTTCATATCTACCCTGCAATTACGAATACAAATTTGACTCAATATATAGCTATACAATTTACTTATACACTACTAAAGGAATGTGAAACGTTGTCATTGCGAATAAACATATTTACCATAACAGATTCAGCCTTCGCATCTGTCCACTGATAGGTGTCATTCCCATCATCAACGGTCTGCTCCACCGCATGAGTGACTCTAAAAACCTCGGCCATTGTAGGCTCCTGTCCGGTTCTTGAATGCTGAAATTATAGATGAATAAAAAAATGTTACCAATATGATTAAATAATATTACAGTTTATAAACTCAAATTACAAATTTACCAATTCCTTCCTCCATTGTTGGAATGACTTGGACCCACCACGGTGTAACGAAGGATTTTTATTTCTGTTCGCGCTATTTCGCTTTGCTATTTCCTGTTAATTTAAATACACGGTTAATTAAATTAATAATGCAACTAACATACATAATTTAAATAAATAATACTAACAATACAGCAATACATAACTTACTTTGACAGCTTCACTTTCCCAGTGGGTGACAAATGCAGCCCAAACATCATTACCCATCCAACTGGGTTTTTTGCCTCTTAGCTTTGCCTTCGAAAGAGTCTCCCCGTAATTTTTCTGCATCCTCTTATTCCAATGATTGAAGAAGACAGTCTGGTCTTCCGGGCGGACACGTATTGCAGCCTGCTTATTGAAAATAATTTGAATTATATACAGTATACTAATTTTAAATTGAAATATAAAATTTTACTTACCATCAAATCAGCAACTATAGCGTTCTTCACTTCGCCTGGGATGTCGTCCCAATAAGGCCAGCAACCAGACAGCCTACTCTTATAGGATTGCTTTGAAACTTGAAGAATGTAATCCGCCAGCTCTATTTCGAAACCCCTGTATAAATGTTGATGTATGTAATTAATATATTTTAAATAATATAATTGAAATTAATTAGATACTTACCCAACACTCTTGGGAACTATCTCTATCTCACGGCGTATGTCCGAAGCCGTACCGCTGGGACCTGCGCCATGAGAAGGCGAAGGAGAAGGCTGAGATGTGCTGCGTCTTCTGTGAGACATATCTGCCACAAACATAATCATATCATATAATGAAAAGAAAACAAATTATTATTACAACACATGTTCCATTAATCATCATAATCATTCTTTGTAATTACATAACTCAGAATAATGCAGAACATAATCATTATTATTATTACACAGCTCTGAATAACGCATAGGTCAAAATGAAACAGAATGATAATACATAACAAAATCATTATTATTACATAGCTCAGAATAATACAGAACTCATTCATCATTCTTAATACATTACTCAAAATAAAACATCATACATGCATACATTAAAAAATAGTGTAATGTAACAGTCTTCGTCGTTTTCTGATTCAGACTCGGTCTCGTGCTCTATATCGTTTTCTTCGGTACTTTCAAATACATCTATTAAAACATTCGCTTCATCATTCAACGATCCTACGTCAACATCGTCAGTTATTATTATTTCAGTTGGCTCCAGATCTGCTTGATACGCTGCTTCATCTGGAATATTATTTCCATCAAATGTAAATCTTGCCTTTGTTTTAATAACAGCCTACCAATCTGCTTTACCTTTTTTTAAGGATGGATACGGAGCAAAATAAACTTGTAATGCTTGCTTGGCTAATATGAAAGGATCATACTTATAGTAATGCGAGGTATGCTTTATTTCAATGAGCTTGTAATCTTTGTGCACGTTAATTGCAGAACCAGGAATATTGCTAAACCAATTGCATTTGAATAAAAAAACTTTTTATGCAGGTTGTATATAATATGTCAACTCTAAAAACTATGTTAAGACGCCGTAAAAATCTTTTATATGCTCCTTTGGATCATCACTGCCTTTAACAAATACACCACTGTTATATGTTAATTTTCCAGCCCCGTAATCTTTGATGTTGAATTTAAATCCATTGACGAAGAATATTGGATAAGTCTTCACATTTCTTTTGGGTCCGATAGCAATATGTCGTAATCCTTCGTCAACAACAAAGTTTTTTGGATCATATACGTATTTTGAAAACCATTTAGCAAAATCTTTACTGAGATCTCCAGATGGATGTTGTGATTCGTATATATTGTAAAAATGTATTATTCCATCAAAATTAATATATATATATATATATACGTATAATTAAATTATACATGAATTTAGTACTACCTGACAAATGGTGCAACTTCAACACAATTTAAAAGAACATTTGTGTGTGCTATATGGAAATCTTTATCGTCTAACCATATTTCCACACATTTCCCAGCAGGTCGGCCTTGTTGTCTAAAAATAGATAACATTGTTTGAGAAGAATCATGTTCAACAGCTTCATCATTACGGGGAATACTGACAAACGATAAGTTCACATCGTTACTAAAGTAATGTGAGAAAAAAAATGAAGATTCTTCTTCCAGATACGCTTTGCAAATTGAACCTTCTACTCGTGTTTTTTGTCAAATTTTCTTCTTCAAATGATTCAAGTACCTATAACAAAATTAATTTAATTTCTGTTTCGGTATATAAATCTAAATTTTAAGCAAACTTCATATTGCGGATATTCAAAATTACCTCTCAAATGGATACATCCATCCATACTGCACAGGACCTCGAAGAAGTGTTTCGGATGGTAGATGATCAGGTAAATGCTCTATTACATTAAAGAAACCTGGCGGAAATATTTTTTCCAGTTTGCAGAGCAGTATAGGGATTTCTACTTCAAGTTTACGTATGCGATCTACCTTTAACGTCGTCGAACAAAGTTGTTTATAAAACATACTTAACTCTGTTATAACACTCCATACTTTGCCAGGCAACAGTTCTTTGAAAAGCACAGGGGAAAAATATTCCATCATTATATGGCAATCGTGACTTTTCATCCCACTCAATTTACTGTTTTTAAAGTCAACACATCTACGGAGGTTAGAAGAAATCCCATCAGGACATCTTACTCCTTCCACCCACTTTAGCACGAGTTTTACTTGTTTGTTATCTAGCTCATAGCATGCTTTGGGTTTTTTTGTATCATCGTACAAATGAAGTTCGGGCCGCTTACAAAAGTGTAATATATCACGTCTCGAATTCACATCGTCCTTAGTTTTCCCCTTTACATTCAAAACTGTATTAAACACGTTATCGAACACGTATTTTTCATTGTGCATAACGTCAATATTATGCCGGAGTAGCAGATCTTTCCAGTAAGGTAACTTCCAAAATATACTTTGTTTGCACCAGTTATGAATGTCTGATTTACCTGGAATTTCAACTTGTACCCCAGTTTCATGTATCTTTGGATAGTCTTTTACGATTTCATATATCTCTTCACCTGACCAAACCTTCGGTGGTAGCATACTCTCTTCTCTGTTTGCTATAAAGTTCTTTTTATCCGTTCTAAATTTATGATTAACATGTTGAAAACATCGATGACAGTCAAACCAAGAAATTTTCTTTCCATACTTTAATGAAAATGCTCGTGTTTCATCCATGCAATGAGGACAAGCTAGACGTCCAGCTGTGCTCCAACCAGAAAGCATCCCATACGCAGAAAAATCACTAATAGTCCATAATAAAGAAGCGAACATATGAAAATTCTTTTTTATTGAAATGTCGTATGTTTCAACTCCTTCATGCCACAGTGTTTTCAATTCTTCGATCAATGGTTGTAGATAAACATCAATTCCTTGTGTCGGATCATCGGGACCGGGGACGACAATCGTTAGAAACATATACGGAGTTTTCATACACATCCATGGAGGTAAATTATAAGGAGTAACAATAATAGGCCATGATGAGTATTTACTACCAAACTGAGAGAATGGTGAAAATCCATCTGTACATAAACCGAGTCTGACATTACGGCTCTCTGCAGCAAACGCAGGATAAGTCTTATCGAAATGTTTCCATGCTTCTCCATCAGATGGATGTATCAAAGTTCCTTCTTCTGGTGTTCTAACACTATGCCATCGCATATGACATGCCGTAGAAGAAGATGCATATAACCTTTGAAGTCTAGGAGTGATAGGTAAATAATGCATTCTCTTGTATGGAACTTCTTTTCCTTTTTTTTCTCGGTTTGAATCTTTCCTCGTTACATATTCTGCATTTTCTAAGGTCAACGTCATCTTTCCAATACAACATACAACCTTTTATACATGTATCTATCTTTTGGTATGACAATCCAAAAGCAGACATAAGTTTTTTCACTTTATGATGACTATCGCACATCAAATTATTGGGTGGCATGTGTCATTTTGCAGCTTGTACAACTGCTGTAAATCCAGCTTCTGTAAGGTTGAATTTTGATTTCATAGTGATGTATTCAGCGGTTACAGATAATTCGGTTCCGCTTTTACAACCATCCCACAAGGGCCTCTTAGAAGAATCCAATAAATCATAAAAAAAATTTTGGCTTGCGCGGTCGGTTCTTCTTCAACGTTATCATTGTCATCATCGCTCTGATCAATGGTAGGAAACATCGACCGTGCTGCATCTTGCACCATATTTTCTATTGGATTCGTCATAATATTATCGTCATCTAACACTACAGGATTAGGTGTACGTTCAACAAGTTCTCCATGACGATCCCATAAGTAATAATTCGGCACAAAACCAAATTTATACAGATGTACTTTTATTACATCTGATTTCCAATGCTTTAAATGTTTGCACTTACTACACGGAGAACGAATTTCATCGTTATTCCGATTATTAGATTTAGCGAATCTAATAAATTCATGTACACCGTTACAGAAATGTTCCTTTATTGATCCTTTCATACCAGTTCGGACTTCATACATCCAACTACGATCGAGAAAATAATCGAACATTTTTCCTGATTTGATAAAATATGTTAGAAGATTCAAGTAAACACTTCACTTCATATTACAGTATTTTACGATTGATTTATAATTTGTCATTAAATCAACTATTTAACAAATGAAAAACATTTTATAATTCATTGATGGCCGGTCATCCTACTTCCCATTACAAACACAATATCATAATTATATTTTACAAATCATTTCAGGTCAAACGATTCAACAAAATTTCGACAGCACTTCCCTTTATTCCCTGTATCGTACACAAAATGCGTGTACATAGGGAACAAAAAGGAAGTGCCACCAAAATTTTGTAAACCATTTAAACTGAAATGATTTACAAAATGTGATTACTTTATTGTGTTTGTAACTTGTCCAAATACTAGGACAAATCCAACAAATATTGTATCAGATGAATATAAATGTCCGTTCTTGGAAAAAATGGATATCCATATAACGGTCATATACAACACTTGTCAAACGAGGCCCAAATATCTCTAAGGGATTTACATAAATAAAACATATTTTCTAAATATTCTTCTAACAACTACAAAATATTTTATAATTAATTAATTCATTATATTTATTAACTAAATTTTAAACGTGTTATAACTTTCACTGAATAATTAGCTCATTGTTATTACGCTCATTTCAAAATTTTATAATTCATTCAACGAATTATATTTATTTTAAACTACGATAACACTTATAATTAGCACTTCTGAATTAAATTATCGTTAACTGTACCAATCTATCAAGATATGTATTAATTACTATACAATGAACTTTGCCGTAAACTATACACATTATTTTAGATAAAAACAAATATTGTCATAAACTTAAATATCAACAAGCATGTTCATCAATAATATACACTAATTTTAAAATCAAACCACCAATCAAAATCAACTAATACAAATATTACCATAACTAATACGCATTAATCACCATTTTCAACATAATCATAAACTAATTTAACTTCCACCTAACTTAAAATACTATAATCATCACCCAATATCACTATAATCATCACCCAATATGTGATATCCCGGAATTCTAGACATCTGTGATCGATAAATAATTGGATTAATTAATAGCATATTGATTTATAGATTGAACAAATAAATATGATGATAAATATTTATACTTAAATAGATATTTGTTTGATAATCTTCTAGTCTAATTATTTTAAAATTTGCAAAATCATTATTTTCAAACACATGTAATGTGTATTTGTTTAAAATATGTATATAAGTCAATTTAAATTAAATTTAAATTTAAATTTAAGGTTTGGAATTCAAAGAATAATTATATTTGTGTATAATTAAGATTTTTTTTTAAATCTTCTCTTTTGAAGATTTTTATATGTATAAATACTAGAAAGGTGTAAATATAAAATATAAATTGATCAAAATTATAAGAAAGGATGAATTACAATTTCAAAATATTGAGTATTGAAAATCCAACCTATTTTTAAAGATTCATTTTTGAAATTTCAAATCTAAATTTTTATCTACAATTTATCTATGTAAGCTAAGATACCATCTTTTTATAAACCAAACTAAAAACATAATATAAAATCATATTATAAACATTTAATTACATATATAACCATTAAATACAAAAGTTTTCAAAATTCATTTAAATTTTTTAAGAAAATGAATAAGTACAAATGTTAAAATTACGAAGCTCATTGTTGACATGTGTAATGAGATCATAATGATATTTTGACAAATGTAATCAATTTAAACAAGTGTTTTTTTTCTTATTTCCTTTCTTAAAATTTAATAAACCACAAATCACAACTATAAACTTCCTTCTTTCTTCTTCATATTTCTTTTCCTTTAAACTAAGCAAGATTCCATGGCCAAAACTAAAAAAGAAGAATCTGCAAGCTTATAATCTCCTCAAAAACAAGTTGTAACAAAACTTCAACCAAAATTCCCAAAATCTGTAACCTCCTCAAACCATACAACTGAAACCAAGCATGTATATCTCCTCTGAAACATTTCCTCAATTCCACAATTTTCTTTTATCTAGCCTGTAGCATGTTCCAATTTTGCAAAACTAGAATCAAAACTTGTGATAAAATTTATACCAAGCACTGTCAACCCAGTTTGAAAGCTTCATAATGCAATCCGAAATTGGCTACTGCATGCAAACCTGAGATGATTAGACCTGCATTTTCTTTTAAACTGGGAGCATGCATGTAGTCTGTATATCTGGGAGCAAAAGCATTTCAGCATTATCAAGTTTAAAGTTTCAAAACATCAGCAACTCAATTTTTTTAAAAGGTTCAAAGTTTTCAAAGGCTTTTCTAATTAAATGTGCTCTGTTCATCAAGATTTAACAGGTGAGTAACCTTTTTCTTAAATTTTTTTTAAGTATATCAAATCTAGTTGCATGCAATTTCTGAGATGAAGAATGAATTGTGTGGATATATATATATATATATATATATATATATATATATATTCCTGTATATGTGTTTGTATTGATGTATGACTTCTGTTTTATAAGTTTCTGCCTGGTATTAGTTTTTCAAAGCTCGGATTTTTAACAAAATCCATTATCTATTGAATAAATCCTTGTGATGACTTAGGATGCAAATAAAACTTGTTTGAATTCATCATGAAGTAGGTTTTAAATGTTTATTTGTGTTAAAATAAATTTGAAATTTATCTGTAAACCTGAGAAAAAAATAATATAAATTTAAAGTAATGATAAATTTTGAAACATCCTAAACCATTAATTCAGGTATAGAAAATGAAACTATAAACTAAATCTTGATTTTTAGGAATAAAAATTTCAATTTTTAATATTGGATTAAGGGAGCAGTTTGGGTTTTATTAGAAAGGATGTTTTGGGTTAGAACTGTTGTTCTAGATGGTCGGGGTGGCCAGCATCGTCTCTGGTAATGATCTGGCAGTAGGAGAATCAGGGAAAAATATAGAGAAGGGGATTAATGCATTGAGTTGAAAGGGGTTTTGGATTGAAGATTCAAAACCTAGTTTTTCTGTTCATCAGTAAATTGGATCGCCGCGATTTCTAGAGGCAACCGAACTTTCCAGTTTTGGGGGAAATGATAGGTGGAGTATGGATAAGGTCGTGGCCGGAGGTGAAGCTACTCTGGTGGTCGAAATCTTGTGTTTGAAGAGATTTACGGTTTCGACATTTTTCCAAGTTTTGAGCTGGAAAGGTCATTTTTTATTTTGGGGTTCTGCAGATGGTTTGATGATTGGAATCAAGTTGGGGAAGGACCGTCGACTTGCGAGTGTCGTAGGGAGAGGTTGGAATTGGGAGCTACGTTGGTGCAGGTGCACGGAGGAATTGTGTATATGCCATTGATTTTGGGGAAGAAGAGTGCTCGCGTGTTTTTCGAGTAGATTCGTATTTGGCCCGAAGCATGGTGGTGTTGGACTCAAAGTCATTGTGAGATGGGCTCGGGTATCTAGATTGATGCAGGTTTTTGTGAAACTGTCAGTATCTTAAAGTTTTAATAAATTTCAAATGAAATATTACTCGATATTTACTCGTGATGCTTTGTATTTTTGCTCGGGTTAGGCGAGGGTAGGCTCGAGTTGTTTCTTTGTGATTCGTGTTAGTTGTGTACAGGTTAGAAATCCTGTTATGATTTCTAAATTTAAACTGAATTTTAAAAAAATAACAAAAACAAGGATTTAAAAAAAGTTTTAAATCTAATTTTTAATTTATGGATTCAAGCTTAACTTAAATCATAGTTGGAAATAAATAAGTTTAAATTCAATTTGTTTAAATAATTTTTAAAAGGGGTCAAGTGTTTTAAAAAGAATCTGAATTTAAATTGGAAATTGAAATGTAAGAAATGTTTTTAACAAAGTTTAATCTGATTCAAATCTAAATTTTTGAATCTTTGTTTTAAAATAAATTTAAGTTTTATAAATTTAATGTGATTAGTTTAGATTAATTAATTAAGTTTAATTAATTTAAACACTTGATGATAGAAGAATAATTACTTAATTTAATTAATGGAAGTGTAAGTACTTAAGGAAGTAATTAATGATAATTACTGGATGTAATTAATGATGTTGATGATGAAAGTAATTTGGATTAAATTCCTATGTAATTAATCAGGGGGTTAATTGAGATAATTAATTAAGGGTAATTAATTAATTTTTTTATAAATAAAGTAATTAAGGGTAGTTGATTACTGAATGGGATTAATCAAGGGATTAATTAAAAAATAAATTGAGGATGAATTTATTCAATGAAGTAATTAAGGGTAGATAATTTATGGATGTTATTAATCAAGGGTGATTAATAATTATGGTTAATAATTATTTAATGAAGTAATTAAAGGTTAATTACTGTATTTGGTTAAGGATAAATTAATTTGTGAAATAATTAAGGAATGAATAGAATGATATTGGAAGCATTTGATTAATTGTTATCCCTAATATGTGGTTCGTGATGCTATGTGATAAGATATGTTTGATTCAAACTGTGAAGATGTGGTTTTCTACTGATGATGAATTACTGACATCCTTAAAAATAGAATTGTATTTCACTTGAATAATTTAAGTTAAGTTGACAATGATTTCGAAGAGACGGGAGTCGGGTATTAGTGAATATCCGAAACCACTTCGATTCCTTATAGATTGATATGTGAAATCAATAGGCTGGTATGGAATGATTTAAGTAAATTGGACCATTTAATCTAAGTATTGGTACTTAGAAAATGATGTGTGAAATAAGCGATGTCTATAACAAACTGTGAACTTGAAAAAAATTGGTTTGAGTTACCCCGGGTTTTATATAAGTTGTATGCATTGGTATTTCATGCTTGATGGGTTTACTCACGCTGGTTTCCAGCCTGACCCGGGTGTTACATTGATGTAATGCTCGGGTCATACCGAGTATTACAGATTTTCAGGTAAGGACGTTCTGGAGATAAAGAGGCGAGCTGAATGGTAGGGTCGTATGGAGAGTTTACTCTATGATATTGTATATGTCTGAGACATGTTAAATTGTATCTGTCCAATGTTGTGTAAAATTTTTATAACTCTGATATATCGATGAAAATTGATAGATACAGTTTCTCTTTGTATAGCTGTTATTATTATGTGATATTATATTTTGATCCGCTGCGAATGTGAGGTTTCTATGTCTTGTTCTTGTTTCTTCTTCTTTCTAACTATCTGAAATTTTCGGGATCGAAATTCCAGGTCGTTACATTTGGTATCAGAGCTGAAGGTTAAGCGAGAACCTTGGCTCTGGTGGGATTACTCATTAAGCATAGGGTAAGTGGTACCCTAGAATGAGTTAAGTGTGTATAAATATGAGAGTGCGTACTTGTTATTTTCTTATATAAAGGTTTTTAAATGATTTCAAAAGTAAATGAATCTTATATAAGAAATAGATTATCTATTATATTAAGGAAATTGGTTGTGGTATTAATTAAATTAAAAGTAATAGTAAGAATTAAGAAGTAATATAATACAACCAAATTGAAATTAAATAAGCATAAGTTTGAAATGGATTCAAACTTAAATTAAATTTTTAAAGTTAAGAAAGAATTTCAAAATTAGATGAATCAGAATTGGTTTCAAACCAGGAAATTGAATGGTTATTGTGTTTAATAATGGGATGATTGTTTTAAACAATAAAATATTTTAAGGAAGTAACCATTTGATGAGAATAACTTGTAAATTAGAAAGGATGGAAATTGAAGTGGATTTAAAATTGTGAAGTTTTGAATTCTAAATTTAAACATTTGAATTGATTCCAAATGTTAAGGGAGATAATATTATTCAAGCTATTTTGAATATGATCTTATTTTAAAATAAGAGATGTTATTTAATATATTCAAATGAAAGGGTCCTATTTCAAGCAAGGGTTGTTTGAAATTTTAAAAGAATTTGTTTAAATTAAAAACCAAAGGTGATTTAAAATTTTAAAGTATAACTTCGTATGTAAAAGAAGTTAATATGTATTTATGTGGATATACATAATATCAAATATGGTTTTGAAATAAACTATAAATGTTGAGTTTTGAATGTGGAATAAGATGTGATACACGAAGTGTTAGGTTTTGAACTTAATAAGTGGGAAGATTATTTATGAGAAGTTCAAAATTTGAAAATAGAAGTTAAAACTGGGTAAGGTTGACTGGATTAAGTGAATTGAGTTTAACTTGGGAAAAAGTCAAATAAGTTGGAATGATCAACATGATTTGGGAATTTCAAGATGGAATTAGAATTTAATTTGGGGAGTTAAATGGTTAATCTGAATTGGGAGTCTTGTGATCTCAAAATGAGTTTGAGATCTGGAAATTGTAAATTGATGGATGTTTTAAGATGAATTAGATGATATCATACTATTTTTGTTAAAAATCTTTAAGTTGTGAATTAGATTTGTTTAAATGAATGAGAAATGGAGTATGGTAATCCATTGTTGGGATAAAAAGGTAAATTGATTTAAAAGAATTAAATCAACATTTGAAGTATTAACTCGAATTTATATAATTCGAGATGGTTTAAATTTGAAAGTTGAATTAGTTCAAATTGAATTTGATTTGAATTAATTGAAATGGTGATTGAAGATGTATAAGTATAAAATTCAAATGGAAAATTTGAATTGGATTAATTTGAAACAATTTGGAATTGAAGTGGGTTCAATTTGAAAATTAGTCCGAATTGATTTGAATGATTTGGAATTGTAATTAAAGTTGAATAAGTTTTACATTCAAATGGAATTTGAATTGAATGTGAGAAGAAATCAAGAATAATTCAACTTGATTTGGAAATGGAGTTTGAAATTGAGATTAGTTCAAACTAGAGTTGAAATGAATTGAAAATTGAACTAGTTCAACTGAAATTTATTTGAATTAGTAGAATTTGAGATCAAGGTTGAATAAAGTTAAATTTTGGAAGAAACTAAGGTAAATTCAACTAAAATTGGGATTGAATCAATTTCAATGGAAATTGAAGTTATTTAAATTGGAATTGGGTCAATTTAGATGTAAAAGGGAATTTAAATTGAATTGATGAGAATGGAGATTGGGAAGAGAACAGTTTTGACTCTGGACTATTTTTAGTATAAATTATTTTAATATAAACCTATTTTTCCAAGATAATTCATTATATATAAACAAACTTTCTTTTAAAAAAAAACCAAACTATCTTGTACTTGTTTTACAATTATTTTTGAAACTGTTTAACAATTTTCCAACTGTTTTATAAAATTACTACCTTACTATTATTTTGCAATTATTTAAAAATTTCTATAATTATTTTAACTATTTTCTACCTATTTTACACCTATTTTACAAACTAGTAATTATTTTCCAACTACTTATCTATTTTCAAATATTTCAAGCTATTTTCTAAATAAACTGGTCGGAGTTCAAACTGTTAATGGTTAAATACCGAATCGAGATAAGAATAGTGGTGATAATCCAAAAGGATTGGAGCAATTGAGAGTAAGTGAATGAAAATCAAAGTGAATGTGAATAGAAATGGAATTGATTTGGCTAATAACCAATAAAGGTAAATACGAAGGGTGTACGTATGTTATTCTATTCGCATAGTGATTTGATCCAGATTCGAGCACAGAATTTCGAGATAGTTATATCGATCCAAGTGGGATTTTTCACTCGATTTTCGACGGCGAACTTGGATATGGATTGTTGATTGGTCCTGGATGTTCTCTATCATAGTTATGACTATGCAAGGAGAATGACGGTTTTTGATCAAGAAACCAGATCTGTGTCCGCACTAGGAAGTCGGGTGGACGAAACTAGTTCGGAAGTGAAATTGTGTGATCGAGTGAGCGATCAGATTGGTATAGCGTACAGATGATATGTGTACATCGTACGGATTTGAATGAAAATGATATTAAAAAGAAGTAATCAAATTTGAATATTTGATTTTAGATAATAAAGTTATATATCTTTGTTATATAAGATAAAACTCCCCTTGTTGAATCTTTTGCCAGAAGAAAAGGGTATTTGAAAATGTTTGAAGTATAAAAATAGTTTTATACAGGTTTGAATGATCCAAAGTTTAAAAATTATATATATATGTATATATATGTACAAAGGATCATATGAGGATTTTGGAAAAAGGTTTGGGAACCTATGGATTTGGAAAGGCTTTTGATTTTTGGGTAAAATCAATATTGAATTTGGAAAGCCTAGTTGGAGAATTATCGATTTTGGGATAATTGATTTTGTGTAAAGGAGCTTTATTTGAGATCATACTAGGTGTATGATTTAAAGATACTATATATGTATAGTATAAAATGTTTTGATGATGGCTCTGGGGAAAAAGGCGCTCACTTGGAATGGACTTCTCAGGAGTACCACTAGGTGGTGCTGCCTTGAGCCCCAAGAGGGGGTTCTATAGTTGATCCTGTGAGGAGTCCGGACAAACTAGTTCCTGAGGATTATTGGGCAGCGAAAGTCGAGGGCGCTGATGCCTACATGGGCATTTGGATTATGCTGTGACGACAGTGTAACTCGATGTCACTGCGATCTACTGTAGAGACCATAGCGAAAATCGTGTGGAGGATGAGTGTCAACGGTCTACACTTGATTTTTCCGGGAAGGCAACGCAACATCGGTAGACTGCGATCTATGGTCAAGTGGAGTGGAGAAGTTTCATTCTTTTGGCAGCGAAATTCGAGGGCGCTGATGCCTGCAGTTATATGGGTTTTTGCTGTGATAGCTACGTAACCCTAGTTGTAGCTGCGATCTGTAGCGGGTTCCATGGTGTAATCAAGGGGCGGGAGGCCTACAGTTATCCATGGATTTTGTCAGGACGGCAACGTAACCATCGGGTTAACTGCGACCATGGATGAGGGTGATGATTTCCAGAGCATCCTCACCAAAGATATATCCTCTTTTTTTAAAAAATTGTTTCTATATTTTCAATAAAATTATTTTCTGAAGTATTTTCACTGGGTGTTGAAGATGGGTCTACTAAGTACTTATAGATTTTCAGTCCTACGCCTGATCAACGTATGACCGAATTTCTGTAAGAACGAGGATGGACTTGTTAAAACATCGAGTAATAAAATGATATTTTTATAAATCTATTTTGGCAATATTATATAGATTTTAATGTATTTTAAAAATGATCAAAGAATAATTTTTTTTGCTAATAAGCATTTTTTAAAATTCTGGTTTCATTCCTTTTCGAGGACGAAAAGATTCTAAGGGGGGAGGAATGTGATATCCCGGAATTCTAGACATCTGTGATCGATAAATAATTGGATTAATTAATAGCATATTGAATTATAGATTGAACAACTAAATATGATGATAAATATTTATACTTGAATAGATATTTGTTTGATAATCTTCTAGTCTAGTTATTTTAAAATTTGCAAAATCATTATTTTCAAACACAAGTAATGTGTATTTGTTTAAAATATGTATATAAGTCAATTTAAATTAAATTTAAATTTAAATTTAAGGTTTGAAATTCAAAGAATAATTATATTTGCGTATAATTAAGATTTTTTTTAAATCTTCTCTTTTGAAGATTTTTATATGTATAAATACTAGAAAGGTGTAAATATAAAATATAAATTGATCAAAATTATAAGAAAGGATGAATTACAATTTCAAAATATTGAGTATTGAAAATCCAACCTATTTTTAAAGATTCATTTTTGAAATTTCAAATCTAAATTTTTATCTACAATTTATCTATGTAAGCTAAGATACCATCTTTTTATAAACCAAACTAAAAACATAATATAAAATCATATTATAAACATTTAATTACATATATAACCATTAAATACAAAAGTTTTCAAAATTAATTTAAATTTTTTAAGAAAATGAATAAGTACAAATGTTAAAATTATGAAGCTCATTGTTGACATGTGTAATGAGATCATAATGATATTTTGACAAATGTAATCAATTTAAACAAGTGTTTTTTTTTCTCTAATTTCCTTTCTTAAAATTTAATAAACCACAAATCGCAAATATAAACTTCCTTCTTTCTTCTTCATATTTCTTTTCCTTTAAACTATGCAAGAATCCATGGCCAAAACTGGAAAAGAAGAATCTGCAAGCTTATAATCTCCTCAAAAACAAGTTGTAACAAAACATCAACCAAAATTCCCAAAATCTGTAACCTCCTCAAACCATACAACTGAAACCAAGCATGTATATCTCCTCTGAAACATTTCCTCAATTCCACAATTCTCTTTTATCTAGCCTGTAGCATGTTCCAATTTTGCAAAACTAGAATCAAAACTTGTGATAAAATTTATACCAAGCTCTGTCAACCCAGTTTGAAAGCTTCATAATGCAATCCGGAATTGGCTACTGCATGCAAACCTGAGATGATTAGACCTGCATTTTCTTTTAAACTGGGAGCGTGCATGTAGTCTGTACATCTAGGAGCAAAAGCATTTCAGCATTATCAAGTTTAAAGTTTCAAAACATCAGCTACTCAATTGTTTTTAAAGGTTCAAAGTTTTCAAAGGCTTTTCTAATTAAATGTTCTCTGTTCATCAAGCTTTAACAGGTGAGTAACCTTTTTCTTAAATTTTTTTTAAGTATATCAAAACTAGTTGCATGCAATTTCTGAGATGAAGAATGAATTGTGTGGATATATATATATATATATATATATATATATATATATTCCTGTATATGTGTTTGTATTGATGTATGACTTCTGTTGTATAAGTTTCTGCCTGGTATTAGTTTTTCAAAGCTCAGATTTTTAACAAAATCCATTATCTATTGAATAAATCCTTATGATGACTTAGGATGCAAATAAAACTTGTTTGAATTCATCATGAAGTAGGTTTTAAATGTTTATTTGTGTTAAAATAAATTTGAAATTTATCTGTAAACCTGAGAAAAAAAATATAAATTTAAAGTAATGATAAATTTTGAAACATCCTAAACCATTAATTCAGGTATAAAAACTGAAACTATAAACTAAATCTTGATTTTTAGGAATAAAATTTCAATTTTTAATATTGGATTAAGGGAGCGGTTTGGGTTTTATTAGAAAGGATGTTTTGGGTTAGAACTGTTGTTCTAGATGGTCGGGGTGGCCAGCATCGTCTCTGGTAATGATCTGGCGGTAGGAGAATCAGGGAAAAATATGGAGAAGGGGATTAATGCATTGAGGTGAAGGGGGTTTTGGATTGAAGATTCAAAACCAAGTTTTTCTGTTCATCAGTAAATTGGATCGCCGCGATTTCTAGAGGCAACCGAACTTTCCAGTTTTGGGGGAAATGATAGGTGGAGTATGGATAAGGTCGTGGCCAAGGTAAAGCTACTCTGGTGGTCGAAATCTTGTGTTTGAGGAGGTTTAGGGTTTCGACATTTTTCCAAGTTTTGAGCTGGAAAGGTCATTTTTGATTTTGGGGTTCTGCAGATGGTTTGATGATTGGAATCGAGTTGGGGAAGGACCGTCGACTTGAGTGTGTCGTAGGGAGAGGTCGAAATTGGGAGCTGCGTTGGTGTAGGTGCACAGAGGAATTGTGTATAAGCCATTGATTTTGGGGAAGAAGAGTGCTCGTGTGTTTTTCGAGTAGATTCGTATTTGGCCCGAAGGATGGTGGTGTTGGACTCAAAGTCATTGTGAGATGGGCTCGGGTATCTGGATTGATGCAGGTTTTTGTGAAACTGTTAGTACCTTAAAGTTTTAATAAATTTCAAATGAAATATTACTCGAGATTTACTCGTGATGCTTTGTATTTTTGCTCGGGTTAGGCGAGTGTAGGCTCGAGTTGTTTCTTTGTGATTCGTGTTAGTTGTGTACAGGTTAGAAATCCTGTTATGATTTCTAAATTTAAACTGAATTTTAAAAAAATAAAAAAAACATGGATTTAAAACATGTTTTAAATCTAATTTTTAATTTATGGATTCAAGCTTAATTTAAATCATAGTTGGAAATAAATAAGTTTAAATTCAATTTGTTTAAATAATTTTTAAAAGGGGTCAAGTGTTTTAAAAAGAATCTGAATTTAAATGGAAATTGAAATGTAAGAAATGTTTTTAACAAAGTTTAATCTGATTCAAATCTAAATTGTTGAATATTTGTTTTAAAATAAATTTAATTTTTATAAATTTAATGTGATTAGTTTAGATTAATTAATTAAGTTTAATTAATTTAAACACTTGATGATAGAAGAATAATTACTTAATTTAATTAATGGAAGAGTAGTACTTAAGGAAGTAATTAATGATAATTACTGGATGTAATTAATGATGTTGATGATGAAAGTAATTTGGATTAAATTCCTATGTAATTAATCAGGGGGTTAATTGAGATAATTAATTAAGGGTAATTAATTTTTTTTAAATAAAGTAATTAAGGGTAGTTGATTACTGAATGGGATTAATCAAGGGATTAATTAGAAAATAAATTAAGGATGAATTTATTCAATGAAGTAGTTAAGGGTAGATAATTTTTGAATGTTATTAATCAAGGGTGATTAATAATTATGGTTAATAATTAATTAATGAAGTAATTAAAGGTTAATTACTATATTTGGTTAAGGATAAATTAATTTGTGAAATTAATTAAGGAATGAATAGAATGATATTGGAAGCATTTGATTAATTGTTATCCCTAATATGTGGTTCATGATGCTATATGATAGGATATGTTTGATTTAAACTGTGAAGATGTGGTTATCTATTGATGATGAATTACTGACATCCTGTATTAAAAATAGAATTGTATTTCACTTGAATAATTTAAGTTAAGTTGACAATGGTTTCGAAGAGACCGGAATCGGGTATTAGTGAATATCCGAAACCACTTCGATTCCTTATAGATTGATATGTGAAATCAATAGGCTGATATGGAATAATTTAAGTAAATTGGACCATTTAATTTAAGTATTGGTACTTAGAAAATGATGTGTGAAATAAGTGATGTCTATAACAAACTGTGAACTTGAAAAAAATTGGTTTGAGTTACCCCGGGTTTTATATAAGTTGTATGCATTGGTATTTCATGCTTGATGGGTTTACTCACGCTGGTTTCCAGCCTGACCCGGGTGTTACTTTGATGTAATGCTCGGGTCAGACCGAGTATTATAGATTTTCAGGTGAGGACGTTCTGGAGCTAAGGAGGCGAGCTGGATGGCAGGGTCGTATGGTGAGTTTACTCTATGATATTGTATATGTCTGAGACATGTTAAATTGTATCTGTCAAATGTTGTGTAAAATTGTTATAACTCTGATATATCGATGAAAATTGATAGATACAGTTTCTCTTTGTATAACTGTTATTATTATGTGATATTATATTTTGATCCGCTGCGAATGTGAGATTTCTGTGTCTTGTTCTTGTTTCTTCTTCTTTCTAACTATTTGGAATTTTCGGGATCGAAATTCCGGGTCGTTACACAATATCACTATGATCAACTAATACAATTATTTTAGAAACTAGGGTTTTCCAATTAATCCTAAATTAAACCTAAATCAAAGCCAAATAAAGTTTAGAAGAAATACCAGCGAGTTTTGGAGGTGTTTGAGCGACGTGGAGGCAACTAGCAACGGCTGGAGTTGGAGAGGCGGCGGATTGTGACGGGGAGGAGGGTTTTGGGAAGAAGGCGTTGTAGTGGGAAATGATAATCTATTCCCGGGTTGCAGGTTATATTTGCGATTTGCAACGGCTAGCAACGGCCGCCTTTTTTAGCCGTTGCCAGCCGTTGCAACAATCCGATACAAAATGGACCATTTTCCTGTAGTTTATTAAAGTAACTTAGTTAATAAACTAATAAACTAACTTAGTTTATTAAAGTTAATTAAGTTTATAATAATATACTAATAACAACAACGATGACAACAAATGTCATAATAGTAATAATAATAATAAAAACCATGTTTATAAAAATTAACCAAGTTTCAAAGCAATTAACTAAGTTTAGAATAATAATAAACTATAAATTATTAACTGAGTTTACTAAGTCTTATAAAAGTTAACAAAGATTATTATAATAATATATTAATTATAAGTTTTATAAAAATTAACTAAGTTAATAATAACAATGAATAATAAAATATTAACCAAATTAACTAAGTTTTATAAAAATTAGCTAAATTTATATAATAATTTTAATATTAATATTAATAATAAACCATAAAAGATTAATCAAGTTACTAAATTTTATAGAAATTAACTATATATATAACAACAACAATAACAATAAATTAACTAATTTTATAAATTTTTATAAATCAATATATTATGAAGATATTCAGGACATATTAAATTTTTGAATGTATCAAATTTAAGGTGCACTTTATACTTAAACTTCCATGTTTGGTAACTCCTTCCTGATTGGGTATTGAGGTGTTGATGGTCTTCGGGTATCAATGTGAGTTGAGGAAGTCTGATAATACTGATGATACTCTGAAGTTTGTGTGGGCGGTCGGGAACTTATTACATAAAAAAATTCAAAATAAGCGCGTGTGTGTGTACATCTGGAAAAAATTCAAAATTCACTAACAAAACTAATTGATTAAAAATCTGAACAAGACAAGTCTACTGATGTTGCCAACCATTGGTTGAACCACCAATAAAGGCAGACGAGCATGACACTTCAAAGTTGACATATGATAGCTCCACGATTCATCAAGTATACGTAACATGAATTTATTGTGTACAACTACAATACTGGAAGCTTCATACATTGAACTGATTTTGTGTCAACAATGACGAAATTCATGGTATGAGAGAGCACCTTTTTAAGGTATATCAATAGTTGTTAATAATACGCAAATATTTTATTGTTCAGCAACAACTTATGTTTTTTGACTTATGATGGTTACTACATATGCTAAGTATGACACTGATAATCATATGATATTTTTGCCCAGCATTATTGATTTTGCAAACTAGTTTAACCATCTAATTCTTGATAGCTGGCTTTAAATATAAAGTAAAAACATATTGTACATTTATACCCTACTCTTAATTATTTTAGTTATTGCAGTACCTTAACAAGCATAACTATCACAGTAGAATAAAAATACTATCTATTTAATGCATTATAGTTTATCTATTCTCACTTTAACAGCATAGGTTGAGCTGGGGATGATATTTTGACTACAACTCGTCCACCTTTCCAATGGACCCAACCGTCTTTTGAGTTGCTAATCCAAAGTAAACATGAATTGAATATAATAACTAAGGTAACGAGAGAGATGTTTTTAATACAAGTAACGCTTGCATGGGTACATGCAAAGGTTTACATATTAACGTTTTTTAAATTGAAGTTATAATGTGACTGACATGTATCTAATATAGATCACTCAAACTATTTACAAAGAAATAACCATATAATATTTGAAACATTTACATACCTTTCTCGCATATACAACAACAAAGGATATATTAAGACCATTACTATTTTGCAATGGCCAAGATATATTTTGACACTCATTAGAAAAGATGTCAATGTTCCATATGCTAGGATCCTGTAACATCATTATTCTACTTTCGTTGCCATCCACGGCGTTATATATGTAATCCCAGTTTGGTTTGGAACTTTTAATGTAAGAATAAGATCATTATTTAGCTGATGCTTAATAAAACACATCCCTGAGGTTTTTAACCTATTATGTGCTCAATAACATCATATTTTCTTCTTGGGAAAGTCATTTCCCTTAAGTATCATATGAGGAACCACATATTAATTATCAATAAAAGTATCTCTCCTTGTTTCATAGTTACTAGAGGAGAACTCACCTTGCTCCTCTTACTTTTTCTTACTTTCGTCTTGCCTTGTGAGACTAAATTAGACCATGCAGGATTGCAGTTACCTCTTCTGGTGCTGTTGCTTTGAATTCAAATGGAGTGTCTTCAGTTGTATTAATTTTTGTCTTTATGTATGAGGTAAATATTTTTCATTTTCCCATGTTACTGTTATCAGAAGAATTATTATCACTTCCTGTTGTCACTTCTTATTGTAACACTGCGATGTTGGTCTGAGTTCGGTGGAGAAGTGGGTTTGTGTAATAGGAAGGGCAGTAGTGGATGTTAGGCCGATGGTGTGGAAAGAAGGTCGGAACAATGAAAGCATCATATGAACCATATTTATGATGCAACAATGGAACAGCTGCGTACTATGGCAGATAGAATCTGCTCCAAATTCCAAAACCCAAGAAAGCAGACCTGAAAGGGTTGAGGCGGTGAAAACATATAAATGCAAACTATAGATACTATACAGTTGCTTTTGTGTCCGTATTGAGTATTGGATCACGGTTGGTAGTTGGCAAGGTAGTCTTCTTGTTTAAGGGTGAAGTTGGATGATGGGAGATTGGAGAGAGCAGTTATGGATAAATAATGAAAGGTAACAACAAGAAAGAAGAAGTTGACGTGAAGCATGTGAGTGGAGCATCATTTCGGTTTTATATTAACGTTATTTAAACCTGGTAGTGACTGGAAGCCACGTTGCCCAAAATGAACTGTAATGGGTTCATGTTATACAATGTTAATGGCGAAGTACTTTCATTCTAAGACAGACTCAAAGCTTCAGGCTATTGATCAGTATGATCGTGACTGTTGGGCGTGTTCTCACCCAGAAGACCGAACCAACTCGAACCAAAGCGAATGCTACCGACCAACCCACCCACCACCGAACCGGAGCCACCGGACCAAAGAACCACAGAACCAAAACCACTCCAAAGAACTACCGAATCAAAACCACTCCAACCACCACCGGTCCAATGCTACCGAATCAAGGCAAAGAAGGCACCACCGAACCGAGATAAGGGAGGCACCACCGAACCAAGACTACCGGATCAGAACTCAACCCACCTACCACCGGTCCAATCAACGCTCCACCAACTACCGAACCAAATCACTACCGAACCAACATTGCCAGGCCAGATCACGCCAGCGCAGGCTCACCAGCAGCTATATACATCCAAGACCCCTACCAACAGCCTGAATCTATAAATAGAGGGATAGAGATACAACAATGGCAGACAAGTTTGAGAGCTCAAGCACGGACAGAACTTCCAAACAACTTTCATACACTTGTAATCAAAGCTTTGTACTTGTAATCTGAATATCGAAAGAGAATAACATATGAAGTGGACGTAGGCACATTCTGCCTGAACCACTATAAATCTGTGTACAGTTTAGTCTCTGTTTTTTTTACATATTTGCATAAATCACCCAAATCACGAAGAACAACATAAAATCGACTAAATCATACGACTTGGAGGTGTTTTCCCATTTTTTGTGCAAACATTTTTTGTGCTTTCACTGAGAACTCGAGGTAGAAGCTTCAGCTTCTCCCACTTAACCTTCTTCCCGACAGCATCGCTCATTGCTTTGAAGACATGCCTCCTAGGTAGAAGAAAGATGTTAGCAAAGGAAAGAACATCGCAACTAGCAGCATTTCAGATCCAGCGATCACAGATCAAGAGAACTGTCCCGTTCCAACAGCAGTACGAAATGGAAATCAGGCAAATCCGACAGCCCCTGCCACGGAACAGCCGGCAGCAATTACTAGGGCAGATCTAGACAGGGTTGTGGCTGAAGTGACTGACCGCTTCACATCCCAATAAGAAGCCTTGGTGAACCGACTCATGTCACGCTTAAGAGATGCTGAAGAATCCAACCGCAACACTGAATCATGGGGTGAGTCCCAGTCTGGAGGATCTCGGAGGCGACAAAGATCTTTCTTCTTTGAAGAAGCTAACAGCAGAAACAGTAATGGTAGAAGCCGAGCCCGAACTCAGCCCGTACTCCGACCCGTGAAACGCTTGGAACCGAACCCAGCGGGGGAGGTACCAGGCGAGGGTCGGCTGTAGCTGAGCCTGTCATGCTACCTAGCCATGAAACACCAATGAACGGGGCCGAGCTAGAGTCCAACCCGAAGTTAGACCCAAGGAAGTGCTCGGAACAGAACCCAGCAGGGGAAGATCAAGGCAAGGGCCAACTGTAGCTGACCCTAGCATGCTCCCAGAAGACCAGATACAGCCACTGGAAAATATTAGGAGTGATAGACGATACCACCCCTACAGATCATCTGGACGGAATCAATCCCGCAAAGAAGAACCAAAATCATATCTATCTGCTTCAAATTCTGATGAAAGGATGGCGCGATTGTTCAGAGAGTGCATCCAACGGGATCAAAGAGATCAAGGGATAGGCGCTAGGGTAACCAGCCCTTTCACCCCCAATATCAAAATTGCCATCACCCCCCGAGAATGGAAAATCCCAACAATGGAACCTTACAAGGGAATCTCTGACCCCGTTGTACACTTGCAGAGATACACACAGCATATGCTCATGAGCGGAGCCACAGAGGGAGTATTATGCGAATGCTTTCCACTATTCTTGACAGATCTAGCTATCTCTTGGTTCTGCCATCTACCTCAATGATCCATCAGCCATGGGAAATGTTGAAGGAAAATTTCATCAGCCAGTTCCGCATTTATGTGGAACAACCCAAGAACGCTTATTCCCTATCTAATATCAAACAAAAGCCCGGAAAGACGATGCAGCAATATCTAACCCGATTCAATGCTGCAGCGGCCGCAGTCCAAGATGCCGATGAGAAACTCATCTTAATGGCCCTCTGTAGTGGTGTGCATCCGGATACTAAGTTTGCTAGAAGATTAACGAAAGAAAAACCAGCTACCTTACCCGATTTCTTCCATGAAGCCGGAAGATATATGAGACTTGAAGACGCTGCCACTGAAAGACAGACAGGGTAACAAACCAAGGCAGCTCATGGCGACACACACGCTGTAGCAAAGCACGTTCGAAAGAGTGACTCTAGAGACAATGCTGGGGGCAAGAAGGGAGAAAAACGTCTATATCGGCCAGGACCGAGATTTGACACTTACACTCCTTTGAATGAATCAATCGAAAACATCTTCCTGGCCACCCAAGACGAAGTTAAATACAAACGCCCCTCGTACAAGAAGGAATCAAATAACGCAATTAGGTCTGGAAAGTTCTGCCGCTTCCACGAATCTCATGGGCATGATACCAATGAATGTCATCATCTCCGGGACTTAATTGAAGAACACATCAGAAGGAAGAGACTAGAACGCTATGTAAAAGGTCAGAACAGGACCCCAGCTCCTGCCAATGAGAACCCAAGGCTACCCCTCTCAGAAACAAGAGGGGGAAATCGCAACACCAGCGGTTCCAGTCAGGAGAAGATAGTGGTCCATACCATATCGGGAGGACCACGCATCACCGACAGG
Source organism: Allium cepa (assembly GCA_030765085.1). NCBI lineage: Eukaryota > Viridiplantae > Streptophyta > Magnoliopsida > Asparagales > Amaryllidaceae > Allium > Allium cepa. The sequence continues at coordinate 30,389,712 of CM060938.1, read as the reverse complement.
AACTGGGCAGAGATGGAAAGATACGGAAAGTCACTTAGAAACAATGAAGGCTGCGTTAATTCTGTTATGGAAGAACGCCACCCGAAGCGAAAAGAGAATGATGACATTACATTCAATAGGCGTTACCTAGAGGGAAGGCAGTACCCTCACATGGATCCTATGGTCATCTCTTCCTGGTTCGGTCCAGCCGAAGTTTTTCGAATTCTAGTAGACAATAGAAGCTCAGTAAATATTCTATTCAAGCATGCTTTCGACAGAATGAAGCTGTCAATGAAGGATGTGTCTCCCTGCAACAAACCACTACACGGTTTCACTGGAGATGCGAAGATGCCCCTCGGGCATCTGGACCTCTTTGTTGAAATAAGAAGTCACCCCCGCTCCATTGTACGGAAACAAACATTTGTGCTAATAGATAACCACTCGGCCTACAACGCCTTTTTAGGAAGACCAGCCTTGTCTGACTTCCAAATTGTCCTGGCCCCGTGGTGCCTGAAGATGAAATTTCCAACAGACAATGGAATAGGGGAAGTAGAGGGAGATTAAGACGCCGCTCGAGATTGCTATGTAACTGAACTTCGCAATAACCACAGGAAGGATAAAGGGAAAAATGCAGAGACTACTCTCTGCATGAAAAACTTGGAAGCATAGAAACTAAAGAAGGCCTCTCCTCTTCGATATACCAGTGATCCTTTCAATGAATTAGACCCCAGAGATAAAGAGGAGGAGGCCACCGCCGAGCCTGCAGAGGCTATGGAGTTTGTATCTGTGGACAAACACGACTCAAGTAGACTGTTGAAAATCGGATCTCAGCTAAGAGCAGAATTGAGGGATCAACTCATTGATTTTCTCCGCCACAACTTGGATGTATTTGCATGGACGCACGCTGACATGACTGGAATCCCCCCAAGCGTGGCATGCCACGTACTAAACATCGACCCTACCAAGTTGCCAGTAAAGCAGAAAAAGAGAAGTATGAGGGCAGAACGATCAGCAACCCTCGATGAAGAATTAAAGAACTTGCTTGCCAATAACTTCATATGAGAAGCCATCTACCAAAGTGGATCGCTAACCCGGTACTAGTAAAGAAGGCTAATGGGAAGTGGTGAACATGCATTGACTTCTCTAACTTAAATGACGCTTGCCCGAAGGATTGCTTCCCACTCCCCCGAATCGATCGGCTGGTGGACAACACAGCCGGGCACGAACTCTTATCTTTTATGGATGCATATTCAGGATATAACCAAATTCCTATGCACGCCCCCGATCAAGACCACACTAGTTTCATCACTGACCGGGGATTGTACTGCTATAGAGTAATGCCTTTTGGACTTAAAAACGCCGGAGCTACCTATCAGCGCCTCGTCAACAAGATGTTTGCGGAACTGATAGGACGAACTATGGAGGTTTATGTGGATGACATGCTAGTAAAATAAAGGAAAGCCAACGATCACGTAAGCCACCTGGGCGAGATGTTTCAAGTACTTCGCCAATATGGAATGAAGCTGAATCCTCTAAAGTGCTCATTCGGAGTATCATCGGGAAAGTTCTTGGGATTCATCGTCCATGCCGGGGGGATTGAAGCAAACCCCGAACAAGTACGAGCTCTAATAGATATCAGGATACCTTCCACTCGAAAAGAAATGCAAAGCCTAAATGGGAAAGTGGCCGCCCTAAGAAGATTCATCTCTAAAGCGACCGACAAGTGCATCCCCTTCTTCGAAGCTCTAAAGAAAGACAAAGGAAAGTTCGAGTGGACTGACGAATGCTTAACAGCCTTCCTTAGCCTAATCGAACACCTCCAAAGACAACCAGTACTCTCAACTTCGAATGAAGGCGAAAAGCTATACCTATACCTTGCTGTGTCATCTCATGCTCTAAGCGCCGCTTTGGTGAGAGAAGACAACCGCGCACAGCGGCCAGTATACTTTTTGAGCAAAAGGTTTACAGGGGCAGAAGCCAGATATCATAAACTTGAGAAGCTAGCATACTGTTTACTAATCACATCACGGAAACTGTGACACTATTTCCAATCCCATTCCATCAGAGTTCTAACCGATTAACCGCTAAGGCAGGTACTCCATTGTCCCGACACTTCTGGGTGACTACTTAAATGGTGCATTGAGCTGAGTCAATATGATATCACCTACCATCCTCACACTGCCATCAAGGGACAAGCCCTGGCCGATTTCATTGCCGAATTCACTACCAACGAAGGTAAGGAGCAATCTGAACTAGCAGAAGACATCAAGTGGAATCTCTTTGTGGACGGAGCATCAAACGAACAAGGCTCGGGTGCAGGTATTGTAATAATCACTCCCAGGGGAAGCAAGCTACATTATGCTCTAAGGTTGGAATTCACTGCCACCAACAACGATGCATAATATGAAGTAGTAATAGCTGGATTAGAACTTGCCTTAGAGATTGGAGTCGGTTCTTTATGTCTTCATAGCGATTCGCAACTTATTGTAAATCAAATACTAGGAGAATTTCAGACTCGAGGAGAATGACTCACAGCATATCTAAAGAAGACCAAGCTGCTACTCGATCAATTGGATCACTATTTAATCAAACACATTCCTCGAGAAGAAAACCAAGAGGCCGATGAATTGGCAAAGCAAGCTAGCATGAAAGACGGCACCATTTTCGAAACAGTAGCCATCTCAAGGCAACTAACCCCGAGTTTCGAGCAAGTGGATCTGGTAGTTGCAATCGAAGAGGAAACTTGGATGACTCCCATCCGAAAATTCTTACAAGATGGCACACTGCTGATGAGCGTAGCGAAGTCAAGAAAATCTTGAGGAGAGCTTCCCGCTACGCAGTACAAGAAGGCATCCTCTATCGGCGCGGCTTCTCTAACCCCTTATTAAGGTGCGTCGCTGGAAGGGAAGCCAAGGAAATCTTATCCAACATCCATCAAGGAAGCTGCGGAGATCACACTGGAGGGCAGACTCTGGCAAAGAAAATACTCCGATATGGATATTTTTGGCCCACCTTAAACAAAGACGTCTTGGACTTCGTCAAAAGATGTGACAGATGTCAGAAATTTGCTAAGATTCCTCGACTACCAACAAAAGAGATTACTTAAATGACCAACCTTTGGCCCTTTGCAATATGGGGAATTGACTTGATTGGCGAACTGCCGATGGGTCGACGCAGAGCCAAATATGCTACAGTGGCAGTCGACTATTTCACCAAATGGATGGAAGCGGAACCTCTAAATAAAATATCTTCGGCAAAAGTTATTAACTTCTTGATCAAAAATGTTCTATGCAGGTACGGAGTTCCGCTCAAAATCATATCTGACGATGGACTTCAGTTTGACAGCGAGGAGTTCGCCGACTGGTGCCAAGAGCACGGAATTCACAAAAGCTTCTCATCTGTAGCTTATCCCCAGGCAAACGGACAAGTCGAAGCTGTCAACAAAATTCTCAAAACTATAATTAAGAAGAAACTTGAAAAGTCAAAAGGCGCTTGGATGGATGAACTTCCTACGGCGCTCTGGGCCTACCGCACATCCTTCAGAACATCAACGGGGCATACTCCTTTCTCATTGGCATACGGATCGGAGGCCATGCTCCCAGTCGAAACTATAGTGCCTTCCCACCGTAGGATCCACTATGACCCAGAGAAGAATGAAGAACTCTTTCACATGTCTTTGGATCTGATTGAAGAGAGAAGAAACGACGCAGCACTCAAAGCAGCAGCTCACAAACAAAAAGTGGCAGCACAATACAACTCCAAAGTCAAGCATCGTAGCTTATAAGAAGGAGATCTTGTCCTCAAGCGAATCTTCCCGTGCCCCGGAGCACTAGATCCAATCTGGGACGGATCATATGTAATTCATAAAGATCTCCACAACGGAGCTAATATATTGTCAACAGTGGACGGAGAGGTGTTCCAAAGGGCATGGAACATCCAACACCTTCGTCGATACTTTTCTTAACTTGTACTGCCCATATGAAGTGAATTAACAAAGAGAATCAATGGACGTAGGCATTTTCGTGCCGAACCATGATGTGCACGTAAATGTGCATATTTTTACCACCATATTTACTCTACTTAAATTAAATAAATGATCATATTAGGTATTTTAACTTGTATTAACCAAAATCCATATTAATTCTAAATTGTCACATATCCATCTTCATATAGGGGCAAAACGGTCATTTGTTTGCATATATTTCTTTGAGAAAAATTAATTGGAAATTTCTATAATATTTTGTAGGAATTTAGCTTCTCATATTAGTGGATTCATGAAGAAACATGCATGCACAAAATGGATATAAAGGAATGAAGATGGAAATAATTCAAAGTGAAGATCATGGAGGACCCCACCTACCCACCTACCTTGATGTACAAATTAAAGGCTAATGCACATGCTTATGGAGTTAATGATTTCATGTACACTTAATGGGGGATTAAGACATGCTAATGATTACTTGGCCTCCACACTTTCTCAAGGGTATTTTGGGCATTCCCCAAAAATATGGATTAGGGTTTCATGCTTGTATAAATAACCCCTTATGTTTCATGTAAGGCCTCATCTCTTCTCTTAGTCTCTCTTAGGCCTCCTTCTCTTTAGTTTAGTTTAGATCAAAAATAAAATGAAAGCTCCTCTTTCTCTTTTCGTGGCTACTTAGCCATTTTTATTTTATGTAATCTCTTTTTTTATGCAATTTAATACCTGCTCTTTCCTTTTCATGTTCATTTACTTTCATGTTGTAGTGTAGATCTCTTCTCTTTTATGCAAGTAGAATAATTTTTCCTTTCATTTTTCTCTTCTTTTTATTCAATGTTGCTTGCTACATTTGTTCATATGTTGACAAATTTGAGAGGCTAAACCCCTTCAATTTAGGGGTAATGAAGCTCTCTAATTAATGTAGCTTCAACATTTTGTCAATTCATGCTCTCTTTTTGTGCTTAATGACAATGCTTGAAGTGGTTTAATTTGCTATCTTTGCTTTGAATTTGTTAGTCTATATTGTTGACACCAAATAGGCTATGCTTAAACAATCACTAACACAAATGCCTCTTCATGAATATATGATTATGGCATAAGAAAGTTATTTGAAATTAAAATTTGATGGTCTATGTTTCTAATCAATAGTTAATAGGCCATACTTAAAATTGATTTCATTTTCATTTTCTTTGTCAAGTTTCATGAAAGTTAGTAAGTATTTTAAGGGATGTGTTATAGTTTGATGGCTTATGTTGGCTAATCAATAGCTCAAATATGTCATACTTATGATAAACACATCAACTAAAACACTAATGACCATAAAAGTGAGATCATGATTTCATGTGTTGAACTACATGATCTAGAGAGTGGATTTATTCTCTAAATTGTCATTTAACTCTCATATTTGCATTTCTTTTCTTTTTGTTAGTTAGTTCATTTTCTCATTTTCTAGCTTAAACACACTCTCGACTTTGGTTAATTTGATTGAATAGAATTTTAAAATCATCAATTCCCTGCGGATCGACCCGTATTCGTCAAGTGCTACATTCGTACACCGTGCGCTTGCGGTATAAATTTTATTTCAAAATTCGTTCGATGGTTTTCTAAACCGATAAAATTTCCGTCGACGAACAGGTTTTTGGCGCCGTTGCCGGGGAATTGTTTTGATTTTGATTTTCTATTCTTCGGATTATTTTCGTTTGATTTCCTTGCGTGTTTGTTTTGTGTGTTTGTTTGCATATTTTTTTAAAAAAAAAAACTATATTTGTTGTGTGTAAGTGTGTTTGCATTTTTTTGTTTGAGTGTTGTTATTGTGAGTGTTGTTATTGTGTTCTAGTTGTTAGTTTATTTTATTATTAAACAAAAAAAACATTCAACGTCTCATTTGAAAAAGAAAAAAAAATATTCCATTTCATTTTCAAATTTTCCGTTTACATTTTCAATTTGCATTTTCAAAACTGTCTATTTACAAAACTGTTTTCACTCTCTGTTTTCACTCTCTTTTCACTCTCTGTTTTCATTAACCCTGTCACAAACTCTACTGCTTGCCTTCCAGATCCCTCAAATCACTGACCAACATCACTCCCCATCTAACCAATACTGCCAACATTTACAACACTCAGTCACTTCACCTCAGTTCTACCTCCCCATTGCCTTATTTCACCATCACTATAGGCACTTTCAACTTCCATAATACTCCCCACTACCCATTGTCGTGCTTCTCCCACATATAAAACCACCACACCATCTGCCAATTGCTACTGCACAACTCTTCTCTGTAAACTCCTCCAACCCGCAAACAAACTTCACCATACACACTGCCTTCCCACATCTGTCGTCACAACCTCAACAGTGCTAGACCTCCCACAACCATCGAATAACACCCATACCATACATTGCCATCTGACCACAAACTATCCCTGTCCTACTGTCATCCACACATCATCCTGCAGAGCTACCCACAACTGTTATTGCCCGCAACCCACTGTCTAAACACAACTTCCCTTTTTCACCTACCTCCTTACTTACCTCTGTGCAACTTCACTAAATACAACATACATAGTTCAGACCCAAACCAAACATCCTCCAACATCAAACCATCATCTCCTCTGTCCTCTACACATCAATCTAAACACCTACTCCATACCACTACTTCATTCAACTACTCCTCCACAAGAAACTGTGTAGCGGCCACTGCTGCCATTTCTGCACCTTACTGTTATGCCGCTCCTACCCTTCAATATCATTTCACCATATCACTATCACCAAACCATCAGTCACTGATCACCACATCATCATCGACAGGGGAAACCCACCGCGGCGAACTCCAATTCTATCACTCATCGACATCGAACTGGCAGTCCCTCCTCCTGCAAGCTCCGAACATCCCAAAAACTTCCCTTCACCCTGTACACTCATTAACTTCAAACCCAAATCGAACACATCTACCCTCATCACTTGCAGCCGAGAACAACTCACACTTCGAACACCTATCGCCGAATACCCCCAATCGCCTTTTCCCCAATTTCAACCACGAACCCAAAAAAAAAAAAAAAATTGCTGCATGTATGAACAACCTCATTCCATTTGCAATTCATAGACGAGCCTCCAAGTTCAATTCGTGAACATTCCACTACCCATATACACGCCCAAGTTCAAGAGCGCGACTCCACATCAATGGCGAACCCACAAAACTGAACCGCCTTTACAAAATCGATATCAATTTCTGAAATCCGACGTGTTTAATTTTCGATTTTGAATTTTTGGAAGTGAAAAGTTGTTTTACTCGATTTAAACAAGGAGCTGTTTTACTCAATGGAAGTGTTTAATTGAAACGAGGAGTTGAATTTTGAAAAAGAAACGTGTTTGGGCCAGGCTTGAAGGCCTAAGCAATTATTTTTTTTGGTTAGTTTTGTTTTGTTAGTTTTGTTTTCAATTTGTCTCATCTTACTTAAGAAAAAAGAGAGTTGCTTTCTTCTTGTTTTTACTTTTTTTTTCAGTTTCATTTGTTTTAGTTTTCATTCTCATTTGTTTTAGTTTTCAATTGTTTAATTTTCATTTGTTTTGTTATTTTTACTTGTTTTATTTTCTTCTTTGATAAACATACAATTTTTCTTTTGCATATATCTTGTTTCACTTTCTTTCAGGTTGTCAAAGCAGAAAATTGTAAAAAGAGAAGGCCGGCCTGCTAAAATAAAATAAATTGCTAATTTTGCTGAGCTTGCCAAAAAAATAAATGTCTGCTTATTTATAATTTTCTTTTAATTTGCCTTGCATTGTATATATCTATTGTTTTGTTTGCTTTGCATTATTGTTTGCTTGCATTTAAAAAAAAATTCCAAAATCGAGAAAAAAACAAAAATCCATTTGTAGTTGCATTGTTAATACACGTTTAATTTCTGCTTTGCATTTCATACTAGATTTTGTTAATAATAACGGTTAGACAATGATAGCACTTAATTATATATTAACAATTTGTCTTCTTTGAACAATTTAAATTGTTGGTGTCTTGGCTACGGTAGAGCAATAATCACTTATAAATATTACGGTGATTCGTAAATATTATACTGAATTGTTTCTCTGAAGGTACTTAAATCTTCGGTTGCATTGCTACGGTGATTCGTGGTGCACCGATAACCCCTGTCCGTTACCTGGCTGAGAACTATCTTGTTGATTTAAGACAATTTGTGATTATACAATTTTGAGTTAACTTAGGATAAATCATTTGTAATTAACCTTGCATTCATTTAGTTGCATTAGTTCATGCATATTTAAAAAAAAACAACAACAAAAAAATTCAAAATCCAAAACTAAAAAAATTGTAAACATTCCTTTTGTTTTTCTTTGAAATCTTTAAATCCTTTTCCTTTGAAATTTCAAAAATCCAAAAAACAAAAAAAAATCAATTTCAACCTTGTAAATGTCCGAATTTCCGTGTTCACTTGAATTTTACAATAGTTGTGAACAATATAATCCATATGATTTAACTTCAAATTCGTATGGATATTTTAACAACAACTATTCTTTAAACGATTTGAATTTTGGACAACAAACTTTTCAAAACAATGACCAACCCTCAAATCTCGAAAATATCATTTCATCACTACTTGAAATCTCTACACAACAAAATCAAGAGATAAGTGATTTGTGTAATTCATATTTGTCCAACAATTCGAATCAAAATTTTCAAAATAATCAAAATTTGAATTCACTTCAAAATTCAAACGATTTCGAGTATAACCCATGCTAATTCAATTTTGAACTCCATAATGAATTTCAAAATCAAAACGAAAATGTGATCCACTTTTCAAATAAATTTGGCAATGTGAATAATCTCGACTACGATGCGGTTGAAAAAATATGTCCTCAACAAATCCAAATAGAAAATTCTCAATTTAATAATTATAAATTGGATTTTTTTGAACAAATGAATGAAATTCACGATGATCACACAGATTTGTTGTTTGAAACTTATATGAAACAACGTGAACAACAAAATCAAATCTCAACGTGTGATGAGTCAAGTGATAATCCACCTTTTACCCAAATCGACGATTTTCAAATCCAACTTTTGAATTTGATAATGACGATCTTAACCAAGTTGTTGAAAATACGGTAATTAAGTTGGATTTCAATTCTTTTGAGGGTGCGAAACTCGATTTAAACTTTGATCTTCCTTTTTCTGAAAATTTGAATATGACAACTTTGGACTTTGAACTCGATTTACGCAATGAAGTTGTTGATAATCCAATGAAGGAAGATGACTTTAACAAATACAAGTTTTATGGAATTTTCGAAAATGAGTCATCAAATTATGATGGGGAAGATTTCGATCACCATTTTGACATTGAAATCGATAATTTGGAAGAAGTTTTCAATGATAAGTTTGAACTTCAACTTGGTGAAAATAAACTTGAATTTCAATCAATTGTTTTATCAACCCCAAAAATCATCGAAAACAAAACACCCCATTCAATTTTCAATAAAACAACGTTCATTTTTCCAAATCAACATTCAACTTCGAAATCTTTTATGGTTTGGTTTTTTGAGCTTAAGCTGTGTCTCGTATACTTGAAGAGACAAATGAATCGGTCTTTGGAAGACCGTTTCATTTACTTTTTGGCAATATACTTTCTGATGTCATGTAAATACATTTCATTTTCATGTAAATAATAATAAACATGCCTTTCACTTGGGTTGACTGTGGGGACACGGTCAAAATCAAGTGTGGGGGAGACTCATCTTCTTATTGAATTTCTAGGATTAATTTTTCATTTTTCTTCCAAAAACTCAAAAAAAAAATTCAAAAACAAAAGATTTTTTTAGCATTTTGATTTATTTTTAAAAGAAACACTATAAGATAAATATATGATTTTGGTTTATTAAATTGAAATTTTTGGAAATTTATTTGGCTAAACAAAAAATAAAAATGAAATTTGATTACAAATAATAATGGTTTAACTAGTATCAAGGTTTTAAATATCGGATTTCGGTCACGTTTCGTCTCGGAATTTTTACACAAGTTATCTCGTATCGGGGGAGATCTCGGACGAGATGAGTACATATCGGGTGTACATCTCAGATTGACATCTCGGGCCTTACAATGCATCTCGGGAATATTTCGGATGTACTTATGTGTCTAAAATTGATGTGTCAAAATTTATTTAACGGTTATAACTTACTTAGTAAAAATAAAAATGGTAACATACTTGATTTACATGGAAAAAGGAATATTTTTAGAAGATTAGTAGCTTGATTAGCTTAAATGATTTGGTAATGATTGAATAATATTTTTTATTTGAACATAATAAAGAAGTGAAACCTTTCACTACGACTCATTAAGATAAAAAGTAAAGAATATGTTAAAGAAGTTGGTAAATTATAATTGGATTGAGTAGTTTCTTTTGAATCAATATGAAAATAAAAAATATTATGGAAAATAAGAAAAATGTATAATTTCGGGTGAGATCTCGGATTGAGATTTTGATCCATATATCGGATGAGATTTGAATATCTCGGACGAGATGAGTGTCAAGGGAGATATGGAGGAGATTTGATGTCCCGTCTCGTTTAAGTGTGAAAAGGAGATCTCGGAGGAGATCTCGGGCGATATATAGGAGATTTTAAACCATGACTAGTATATAGGAAGATTCATACGTGTTAATTATGAAGTATATCCTAATTGAAAATCTTTGTTTTAAAAAGTGGTTGATTTAAAGTAAAGAATATAACATTTTTATTGTTTTCTATGTTAAATGGTTCTAAGATGATTTTGCAAAACTCTCTTTCTCTTAAAAAAAAAAATTAACATCCAAGTATTCACTCTCATTTAAAATTCCTCATGGTTATGCATGGGTGAATTACTTGGAATCTTTGATTATCTGCTTTCATACTCATTTAAAAGTCCTCACGGTTATGCATGTACGGAACACATGTAAAAAAACAGACTTAATAAAAACCACCTACGGTCGATAGGTGTATGCACGAAAGTGTGTACACTCGCCATGCTTTGTACTCCCCTCACAGAAGCCCGAAAGGCAGTGCATTGGTGGTATATCTGGCCTCAGTTTACCTGAGCTAGGTGTGTAATTTTTCTTGCAAATAATGAGAGAGCAAGCAATAGAAATCCTAGCACTATTTTTACTTAGTTGATTTGATTTTTTATTGAAAAGAAATGAAAATACCACTTTGATAAATTTTGATAATCAACTAAGGATCCTTTTCATAATTACACTTTGTTATCAACCGAAAAAACGAGTTAAACTATAGTCTATTTGTTATGATAACATTGCTTTTATTGAAAATTTTGACGAGTAAATGACTAAAAAATTTCAAGATAATAATCAAAACCTATATTTAACTTATTTGTGTCGATTTAAAAGTAAATCCTTTATTGTAAATATTTTCAAAAATTCGCATTCATCTCTTTGTAAATAAATCTTGCATTTTGTAAATATTTCCATCCTCCATGTGGATTTTGTGGGCAGTATCCGCTGAAAACCCTCACGAGACAACACTCGCCCTACTGGGGACACACAGAAGTTTAACGGCTTGTTGCATACGCTCAATGCAATCCTGCTCCCTACGAAAACGGACTTATCTTAGTTTTTCTTTATTCGATGACGAATAAAAAGATAAGTGTGGGGGTATTTGATGTGCACGTAAATGTGCATATTTTTACCACCATATTTACTCTACTTAAATTAAATAAATGATCATATTAGATATTTTAACTTGTTTTAACCAAAATCCATATTAATTCCAAATTGTCACATATCCATCTTCATATAGGGGCAAAACGGTCATTTGTGTGCATATATTTCTTTGAGAAAAATTAATTGGAAATTTCTATAATATTTTGTATGAATTTAGCTTCTCATATTAGTGGGTTCATGAAGAAACATGCATGCACAAAATGGATATAAAGGAATGAAGATGGAAATAATTCAAAGTGAAGATCATGGAGGACCCCACCTACCCACCTACCTTGATGTACAAATTAAAGGCTAATGCACATGCTTATGGAGTTAATGATTTCATGTACACTTAATGGGGGATTAAGACATGCTAATGATTACTTGGCCTCCACACTTTCTCAAGGGTATTTTGGGCATTCCCTAAAAATATGGATTAGGGTTTCATGCTTGTATAAATAACCCCTTATGTTTCATGTAAGGCCTCATCTCTTCTCTTAGTCTCTCTTAGGCCTCCTTCTCTTTAGTTTAGTTTAGATCAAAAATAAAATGAAATCTCCTCTTTCTCTTTTCATGGCTACTTAGCCATTTTTATTTTATGTAATCTCTTTTTTTATGCAATTTAATACATGCTCTTTCCTTTTCATGTTCATTTACTTTCATGTTGTAGTGTAGATCTCTTCTCTTTTATGCAAGTAGAATAATTTTTCCTTTCATTTTGCTCTCTTTTTTCTATTCTTTTTATTCAATGTTGCTTGCTACATTTGTTCATATGATGACAAATTTGAGAGGCTAAACCCCTTCAATTTAGGGGTAATGAAGCTCTCTAATTAATGTAGCTTCAACATTTTGTCAATTCATGCTTTTTTTTGTGCTTAATGACAATGCTTGAAGTGGTTTAATTTGTTATCTTTGCTTTGAATTTGATAGTCTATATTGTTGACACCAAATAGGCTATGCTTAAACAATCACTAACACAAATGCCTTTTCATGAATATATGATTATGGCATAAGAAAGTGATTTGAAATTAATATTTGATGGTCTATGTTTCTAATCAATAGTTAATGGGCCATACTTAAAATTGATTTCATTTTCTTTGTCAAGTTTCATGAAAGTTAGTAAGTTTTTTAAGGGATGTGTTATAGTTTGATGGCTTATGTTGGATAATCAATAGCTCAAATATGTCATACTTATGATAAACACATCAACTAAAACACTAATGACCATAAATGAGAGATCATGATTTCATGTGTTGAACTACATGATCTAGAGAGTGGATTTATTCTCTAAATTGTCATTTAACTCTCATATTTGCATTTTTTTTCTTTTTGTTAGTTAGTTCATTTTCTTATTTTCTAGCTTAAACACACTCTCGACTTTGGTTAATTTGATTGAATAGAATTTTAAAATCATCAATTCCCTGCAGATCGACCCGTATTCGTCACGTGCTACATTCGTACACCGTGCGCTTGTGGTATAAATTTTATTTCACGATTCGTTCGACGGTTTTCCAAACCGATAGAATTTCCGTCGACGAACAAACCACTATAAAAACTTGTCTCTTTTTTAACTTGTTCATTTACATCTTGGCTGCTTGTTAACTTTATCCTTTTCTGTTGAACAAAATCCTGTGTAATGGCATTTCCATTCAAGACACATCACAACGCGACTTCACCTGGACAAGACCTAACAGGTACTATACGAATCTATGCCCTCGCCAATAAGACACTTTTGCTCCAGCATCCCTCTGTTGCGGGTTAACTCATTGCTCGCGATCGGCCCTTAAAGCCAACTGTAATGAGCCGATTATAAGCCACCGAGAAGGCCGACTATAGCCGAGGCAGCTCATTACGGCGTTCAGCTCGCCGGCAACCGTGAACCTACTTTAAGCCCCAACATAAGGTGTGGCCAGCCAGGGGTAGTTCACAGTTGACGATGGCACCCACGCTAGTCGGCCACGGTAAATCGAATAATACCCACGATTACGAGCCATAATGGCCGGGTAGTTACTGTGCGCGATCTCGGCTCCGAGTGTCTTAAGTACGGCTGTGGTAAAAAAGAGAAACTCCGCGCGTAGGCGTAAGATGGGTGACAAATGTCTCCAAGACCCACAGCTAGGGAAAGTGACTACAAAACCCGTTTGCCACGAATTTAAGCACATCGCAGGCCTTCCGTGATTGGATTTTTACTATTTCTTATATTTCTATTTTGTTTAAAAACTTTCCTCCTATCCTCTATAATGATCCCTAAAGTACAGGACACAAAATAGGAGACGCTCGCTAATGGAAATAGGAACTCACAACTGGATGACAGGTCACACAGCAGCATTCCACGCTCATTCATATAAGACATTCAAAGCAACCGTCTACGACTAAAACTTAAAGGGCGGTACTTTCTTCTTTTGTATATGAATACGTAGCTCTAATTTATTCGCACATCACACTAACATTGCAAGATATGAAATTATATTTTAATAAGAACTTGACATCAAATACAATTGAATCATAGGAATGTGCCCAGCTATATTTCTTATGCAACACACCAGAATAACGATAGCATTCAAATATGAAAGAATCAACTTAAGTTAAAAATTACATGCCAAGAATAAAGTCGTTCGTTACGAATAACATAATTACAGCCTAAAAGTCACATTAATGTTTTGGGACTACCATAGACAGCAATGTCAAGTAAACCAAAAGATATCCAGATCAAGTCAAGGAGTCGGCTGCACCGGAGCTTCACCTCTATCCTACTGGCCCTCCGAGATCTACTTAACCGCAGGATTGGAACTCTCAGCATGTTGACCAGAGGTAGTTGGTGCTTGAGAGGTCCCACTTGTCCAATTCAGGAGAAGAATTCATTAAATAAACAATAAGCAATCAAGTTACGAAAAGCTAAAAGGGAAGACTTACCAGCATCTGCTCCTTGATCATCATCCTCTAACTGCACACCTACCCCCTCAGCAGTAAGCAGCCGCATACTCTTCTTCACCGCCGCTTTCTCCTCCTTGGTGAATTGAGCCGTAACCACGTCCATTCTAAAGGCCACGCCACCCTCCTTATCTGCATCGGCCTTAGCCTCCTCCAAGGCCCTTAGATAAATCCTGGCCATGACTCGGGGATAATCATCCATCCAAGATAAGTTGCCCTGTTTCCAAGTGTGAAAGTATATATCCTGAAGTATCTCATCCATTATCCCCTCATTCTCCTCGAACTCCCTTATTCGGTCCTCAGAAGCCAACAGCTTTGCAGTGGCAGCATCCCTCTCCGATTGGTATCGCGAGCAGTCAGCCTGTAAGGATTTCCTCATCGCCTCCATCTCCTCCTTCAGCTTGGTTTGAGCAAGCTCTGCGGCTTCAAGTTTCTCGGATAACTCCTGTGCCCGCTCGAGATCCGCTTTCCGTACCTCATCCACCGTTGCAATAGCCATATCAATCCGTTCCTTGCCAACAGCCTCCATTTTCCGTAACTCTACCCTGCTGGCCTCTTCCATGGTTTTCTTTAATTGCCTAGAAGCGGCCTCATGTTGAGAGATCTGAATGGCCTGATCAGCGAGTTGTTTGGCCTGGTCGGAAAACATTAACCGCAGTCGAATGTTAGCACTCCCGATTTCTTCTACAGCCTTGACCTGTCGGGCATGATGCCCCATCAACCTCCTGGTTTCCTCAGCAACCCGGTCAATGTTTGCCTTAGCTTCGTCCCCCAAAGTCGACCTGAGTGGTAAGCAAATCAAGGTTCAGGGACTTAGCTTCATCCAATACTCTTACCATAGGATTACGGGGAAGAAGGTGCTCACCGGTAGCCTCATCAAAGGTAATATCACAAGAACCCAGATCCAGATCCGGATGACCTGCAAACGGATTACGAGCCAAGCCGGGATGGCCTATCCGGGTAACGGTAGGATTTTCAGACGGGTGCGGAGGAGGTATAAATTCAGTATTCTTCTTCGTGGTGTCCCGAAGAGGCTGAGTTGGGGACTGAGGACCAGGTGAGGGTTCAAACAAGGAACGACTCCTCTTCTTCCTTTGGATATCCTCCTTGATAACTCCAAGAAGAGGGCAGTAGCCGACTACGTCTCCAGGGCGGTTAGTCGGAGGCTTTGATTTAGTAGAAGCCTTGAGAAGTTTGTATTGTTCAAGACGGTACCGAACATCTGATGTCTTGGCCACCTTACCCGCTTCTGTGATAAAAACCAAGTGTTACAAGCATACATTGAGCTATAATTCAAGAAATATATCAAGTTAAGAAGAGTAAAGAGACGCTTTTGTTATACAAACCCTGGGGAGGAGTACGATATTGCGATAAGTCCTGGATCTCATTCCACGACGGGAGCTGACCATAAAATATTCCTAAATCCTTATCATAAATGTAGTCGGCAGGAGTCAAAAATTCACCTTGAATCATAGGAATTGCCTTAGCTGAAGTGCTCTTAGAAGATGAATCGGCGCCGGTCCCGGCCTTGTCAACTTTCTTAGGCTTCTCCACTAAAGCCGATCCTTCCTCCAACCCTTCAAAAGCTAGGCGGAAAGCGTCATCTGTCCACTCCTGGATCACACCTGCTTGCTCAGAAGACAAAGCCCCAGTGCCATCACCACTCTGTCCGTCGCCACCATCATCGCTATGACCATCACCATCACCTTCTCCACCACTTCCACTCTCCGCCTCATCTCCTTCATCCTCGCCTCTTTCCTCCTCCACATCTTCCTCCTCCGGGACATTTGGACATGTGCTGGGGGAGGGTCCATAGGACTTCTTAAGTTTCTTCCCCCCCCCCCCCGGCAATTGGATGTTTCGAGAAGGGTTTCCTTTTGCTGCTCTTCGCCGTAGCCCCACCTTTAGCTTTGGCGGCCCTCTCCTCAGTTGTGTCTCTTTGCTTGACCACAGACTGGCATGGCAGAATCAAGTTGTGCCCCAAAAGAGTAGCATTCCTGATCAAATAAGAAGCTGCCCTCTCCTTTTTCGGAATGGCTTCTATTTCCTCAGCCATCCGAACCAAATGATCATTCTCTACAACCGCAAAGCCACCTGTCACTAGCAAGAAACAAAGCACATAAGGCGGAGCATTGCAGTCAGAACGGAAATTATAAATAAAAGTCGACTTACAGCCAGAGGTGAAGCGGTGGAAAGAAACAGAGTCATCCTTGACAAAGAACCATTCCTTCTTGAACATGCTAAATTTTGAATATAAGTGCAGGACTGGCTTGAAAGACATGGCCGATTCTAAGTTAATATATGAAGACCCTTTCTTGTAGCCTCTCAAGTTATACAGGTACCGGATCTCCCGGTTGGAAGGGGGACGCCTGTATTTTCTCTGGAAAATAATGAACAGACTCACCAAGATGGCATAGGAATTGGGCTGAAGCTGGAAAGGGGCCACCTTCAAGTATATGATGAAGCTGACTATCCAAGCGTTGATCGGAGGAATGGATCCGCACATGCAATGATACCTACTATAAGCAAAATATCCTTCAGGGGGGTTATACGGCATCACTCATTTCCCTGGCAACATCATATGCGCTCTGTCAATCCCAAAGGATCTAGATATAACGTCAAGCTGCTCGTCTTTGAGGGAGCTGGGAAAACAGTCAGGCGGTGAGTTCAAAAGCTCCCGAGGATCGTACCCATCTACTAATGATCTCGGGGATGGTCCATGTCGTTCTGGCTCTGACTGAACTGGGGGCACTATGGAGGACTCCCCTTTGTCCTTGGATTTCTTCTTGTCAGAACGAATTTCTACTTTATGAGACATTATCTGCAACACGAAAAAACACATCGTTAGAACAAGGGATGTATACAAACAAGTACCTACGGCCTGGACTCTCATTCATAATTCAAAACATAAAAGCTCAATCGGTAGTTCAAGGCCTAAGTCCATTCGGCACTCGTACTCCCCAAGTGCATTCGGCAGTTCGGGGCCAAGGTCCATTCGGCACTCGTACTCCCTAAGTGCATTCGGTAGTTCGGGGCCAAGGTCCATTCGGCATTCGTACTCCCCAAGTGCATTCGGTAGTTCAAGGCCAGAGTCCCTTCGGCACTCGTACTCCCCAAGTGCATTCGGTAGTTCGAGGCGAAAGCCCATTCGGCACTCATACTCCCCGGACTCATTCGGTAGTTCAAGCATAAAGTTTATTCGGCAGAAGAAAACCTCATCTGGTCTGGTAGTCAAGTCTGGTTCGGTACTTGATTAATTCGGCTATTTCAAACGATGAAGGACGACAGAGGCATGAAGCCCATACTTATAGGCAAGCGTAGGATGAGCGGACCAACTGGTTCGGCACTTGGGCCGAATGAGGGTGTCCAGGCGGAGGAAAACAAAGCGCGGCATATACCGGCATATGCCCCACTTTGGGGGGAAAATGTTGGGCGTGTTCTCACCCAAAAGACTGAACCAACTCGAACCAAAGCGAATGCTACCGACCAACCCACCCACCACCGAGCCGGAGCCACCGGACCAAAGAACCACCGAACTAAAACCACTCCAAAGAACTACCGAACCAAAACCACTCCAACCACCACCGGTCCAATGCTACTGAATCAAGGCAAAGAAGGCACCACCGAACCGAGATAAGGGAGGCACCACCGAACCAAGACTACCTGATCAGAACTCAACCCACCTACCACCGGTCAATCAACGCTCCACCAACTACCGAACCAAAGCACTACCGAACCAACATTGCCAGGCCAAATCAAGCCAGCCCAGGCCCACCAGCAGCTATATACATCCAAGACCCCTACCCCCGGCCTGACTCTATAAATAGAGGGGTAGAGGTACAACAATGGCAGACAAGTTTGAGAGCTCAAGCACGGACAGAACTTCCAAACAACTTTCATACACTTGTAATCAAAGCTTTGAACTTGTAATCTGAACAGTGAAAGAGAATAACATATAAAGTGGACGTAGGCACATTCTGACTGAACCACTATAAATCTGTGTGTCTTTTATAGTTTAGTCCTTGCTTTTTACATATTTGCATAAATCACCCAAATCGCGAAGAACAACATAAAATCGACTAATCATACGACCTGGAGGTGTTTGCCCATTTTTTGTGCAAACAGTGACCAGAAAATGGGTGGTTATTATTAGGTCAAACGAGGGATTTCCAAAGGGTCGATAGACGAAATTGTTGGCAATTGCAGGTAATTGTAACGACATTTCAGTTCAGTTGCCTCATTGAGTTAACCCTTCTCCG
Organism: Allium cepa; assembly: GCA_030765085.1. Classification (NCBI taxonomy): domain Eukaryota; kingdom Viridiplantae; phylum Streptophyta; class Magnoliopsida; order Asparagales; family Amaryllidaceae; genus Allium; species Allium cepa. The sequence goes on along the minus strand of CM060938.1, from coordinate 30,370,870 downwards.
CCATGTAGTAACTGTGGCAGGCCTTCTTATTCTCTCAGCCTATACATGTCCCACTTCTGTACCTTTAATCATTGTTTTAGTTTTTGTTTTAGTATCATTTCCGTGTCTGTTTTACATAGGTATTCATCTAGGTTTTCCCGCTATTTTAGAGTGCCAAGCCTGATTTTTTCCCTACACATCCCTCGATTCTATATTTTTCCATTGTACCTGTTTTTACTCTTTTTTCACTCGTCAACACATGTTTGTACTATGTGTATGATATAGTTCTGTTCATTTTTCGCTATGGATGATCTTATTTTTGCTTCTGTCCAATGGATTAATACACTACCGACTCATACACAATGACACCTAATCCCTATAGCATGATCTTCAAGCTATAACACCGACCTCTGTTCCTTTTTCATGTGAAATTACTCATTCATCGTAGTTTTATATAATTATTTTCAAATTGTTCTAAATTTTCAGGAAGTACTACCAATGACCGAAGACGTGCATTAAGAAAGGCTTTGAGAAGTTCAAGTTCATGGTGATGCATTTGATACTTGTAGATGTTAACCTTGAACTTATGATGTCTTTTGTTATCATGAATATGTATTGAATTTAGTAACTTATGCATTGTATTTATTTTTTGTTAGTTGATACTTTATATTGTTATCATCAATATGCATTACATTTGCTAATTATTATATTTTTTTCGTTCATACATTGTTCAAATTATTATCCATTTAAAGAAGATTCATTTTGACTGTTATTACTAAAATGTAATAGTGGGGTGCATCAAATATATAGTAAAATAAAGCATGGCTCCTAAAAAGCATTATATTTATATGGCATACGTGCTATAAAAAGATAATGCAATGTATGAGGTTGCCGTCAAAGGATGGCAGCAAATAGGCATTATTGTATCTATACATTTTATAGCAGTATATATATGTCATAAATGGATGTAGAATATACTATAAACATGTTGATATATAGAGCAAAATAAGCGCTATAGAATAACTGTTTTATAACGGCTACTTTATGCTATGAAATCATGCTCTTTTATAGCGGTTTTTTTTGTTATAAAGTGCAATTCATTTTTATAACATGTCGATATACAGCGTTTGTCAAACTTCTATAGTCGTGTTTAATAGCGGCTATATGCCGCTATAAAAGACTTCTTTTCTTGTAGTGGACGTTCTCAGTGAAAGCACCAAAATGTTAGCCCAAAAAATGGATCAACACCCTGGTTAGAGTTTGAAAGCACCAGCCCTGTTCTGACAGAGCAATATCACAAATCACAGATATAGAAAAAGAATGGTAGTGGTTCGACTGTTAATGAAGCCTACATCCACTTTATAGTTTTTTTAAAGACTGATTGCTATTACAAGAGGTCTTTGATTACAAGGCTTCAATTATCTTTAGCTAGATTGGATCTCCAGAATTGGAATCGACTGGAGAATCACAGTAAATTCCTTTTGAGATTATTGTGAGGGAGGTATAGAGTGAAGAATAATTTCAATAGAGCTTCAACAACCAGTTCGGGGAGGATCCAATTTATGTTGCTGGTAGAATGATATATATATGCTCAAAGGGCTTTTGGGTCAAGCTACATCTTCATCGGCTCACCGGTAGGAAGGAAACGACCCGGGGAGTGTTTGTCTCACAAAACGAGGAAGAACTATAGGTCGCTAGCGACCCATGGCCTATGGGTCACTGGCGACCCATAGACTTGGCTTGTTCGCGAGCCAATGCTTTGGCCTCGTTCATAGTTTTCTTTGGCTAGTTTGTTTGAAGGTTTGTGGAGAGGCATGGGTCACGATAATTCAAGCACTTAGGATTTTTCTGGAATTTGGAATTGGAGATATTTTGATAGTCTTCTATCCAAGTTGCTTCGTTTTGATGGTAGTTCACTAGCTGTTTGTGCTCGGCTATTGATTGGACTGAAAGAATGCTGATCTCTCGGCTTCGTCGATCATAGTCGTTGTCCTAGCCATATAGCTTAGCCCTTGTTGATCCCTTGTCCTTGCTTTTCTGGTTAAGTCCTGAACCATCCTGTTTACATGATGTTTTATGTTTTCTATTGGTTTCTACTGGGTTAACAACCCGGATAACAAAGGGCATAGGACTCGCTCCCAATCTGACAAATGTTTTGGAACTACTGCAAGACTTAGAGCACTTTACAATTATGCATGACCCTAGAGAAGAGAACATAAAGGCTGATTTGTTGGCTAAAATGGTTATTTCTAGGAAGGCGTGGATGATGGGTTTGGTCCCAGTGGAGGTCTTAACAACTCTAAATGACGATCAGTTGGACGTCGACTAGATCCTGGAGACCATAGAAGAAGAGGAGTCATGGATGACCCCAATTAAAGACTATCTTATAAAGGGAATTCTCCCGAGAGATAGGGATGAACGAAAGAAACACCTTCTAAAAGCACCTCAGTTCATCATGCAAGGAGTGTTGTAAATGAGAGGATTCTTTGCCCCCACCTGCTTCAGTGTGTAACCAAGGACACGGCTAGGAAGATCCTTATGGATTTCCATTAGGGAAGCTATGGTGATCAGATCAATAGGTAGACACTGGTAAGGAAGATACTTCACTATAGATATTTCTGGCCAATAGAAAATTGGGATGTTGTCGACTGCATCAAACGATGCGACCGCTGCTAAAGATTTGCAAAGGTCCCGAAAGCCCCATCTTCAGAGCTTACGCAAATGGTTGGCCCATGCCTGTTAACCCAAAAAATGGATCAACACCCTGGTTCAAGTTTGAAAGCACCAACCATAAACTAATAGAGGAGTATCCCAGATCATAGATATAAGAAAAGAAAAGTAAAAGGAAGAAGACAGAGAATTTTTATAATGGTTCGGCTGTTAATGAAGCGTACGTCCACTTTATATTTTTCTTATAGATTGATTGCTGTTACAGGTTGTGTTTGGTTACAAGACATTAATTATCCCTCAATAGATTGAATCCTTGTAGTAAGAATCCATTGAAGAATCATGGTGAATTCCTTTGGAGATTGTTGTAAGGGGGCAGAGAGTGAAGATTGTTCCCAGTAGAGCTTCCGCAATCGGTCTGGAGAAGATTCTCTTTGTGTTGCAGGTGGGATGGTATTTAAAGAGGTCGGGAGGCTTCTAGGCTAGACCTGTCTTCATTAGCTAGTAGGTAGTTTATAGGCAACCTACGGGGGCTTTGGCTCGCAAAACGAGCCAAAACCTTGGGTTGCTGGCGACCCATAGCCTTGGTTCGTTTTGCGAGCCAAGTCTTGCTTCTTTTTGATAGTGTGCTATATCAATTTTGTTTAATGGTTTGATAAGAAGTATGGGTTGCTGATGATCAAAGCACTTAGGATTTTTCTAGAGTTTGGAACCGGGGATGTTTCCATATTCTTTTATTATAGTTGTTTGTGTAGTATCGTTGCACGTCACTCTGTCTTGATGACGATCTGCTGGTTAATTGTGCTTTGATTTTTGACTGGACTGAACTAATGTTAGCTTCTTAGTTCAGTTGAACTTGGTCATTTCTTTAGTAATAGTATTTGGCTCTCGTCAACTCCTTGCCTTAGGCTTTCTGGTTAAGTTCTATGCCATTCTGATGTGATGGGAATATTCTGCATTCTACTGGATCCTGTTGGGTTAAAAAACCAGGATAACATTTGCCCCCACCAAAGTGCGCCTTTTGAATGAAAGGTGTGCTTTGCTCTAGAACAATTCATGGCAATGAGTCTTCGGTTATTGAGCTTTAGTCCTGGTGAATCGTCCAGTTCCTTCAGATTCTCTTGCGAGTCACAATTTGCTCCAAACCTGTTACAGCCTAAGACTCTAGACTCTACCTAAGTGTAATCTATACATCACAATCATTCCTATTTCATTTAGGATTATTACATCACATGTCTCTAATTACATTACACATCTCTAATCGTTCCGCATTCATTCAAGATTTACATTACTATCAATTTTTGCTTTTCATTCAGAGTTTTTACATCATATATCAAAATCAAATCATATATTAGAATCACATCATTTATCAAAATCACATTATATCTCAAAATCACATCATGTCAAAAACATATATCAAAATCACATTGTATCTCACCATATATCAAAGTCATCCTTTTTTCATCTAGGATTTATCTGTTTTGTTCTATTTATAAGGCATTCAAATCCTTTTTTGCCAAACCAAATCTGTTTTAAGGTCTAATCTTTCTGGATTGCTTAAGTAAGTTTAATGCGTGGTCTCTCCGAATCATTTAATGTTTAGTTTAATGTGCGATCTCTCTAGATTGTATAATGTTTTAAGTTAAGGGGATGATCTTTCTACATTGTTTGTTTGTCAAGTCAAGGGGGATAAAGTAAGCCCATCGGCTCACTCTCCTGTGAGGGGACTTACTTCTTGCACGCCGGTCTCATGGTGGGACTCTAAAGCAACCAATATCGTACAAGTCCATCGACTCGCTCTATGGCAAGGAGACTTGCACCTTGCACTCTGGTCCCGTGGTGGGAGTCTAAGACGATTAATATTTATTGAAATTCATATATTCAAATCAAAACAAATATAAAGAAATTAAACTAGCAAGAGTCCTAAATATTCATCTCAGACATCCGACTCAGAGCATTCCTAGGGATCGTTCGAGATCCCGTACACATGTAAGCGGGCTTTGATTGTTAATGCCCTAAGTTCTCTCAAGCATCCGACTTAGAGCCTGCTTAGGGATTGTTCAAAATCCTGTACACATTTAACCGTACTTCGATTATTATCATCTACATGCCAAAAGAAAAGTGCAGGAAAAGAAATGATAAAATAAAGCATTGGAATCGAATCTGACTCCTATTTACCCCGATCATGGGGTAATTGGTCTTGGCGCTTGTCCCTGGGTGTTTCTTGATGCATTTTCCATGGATGGAAGTTGTCCCTACAATTCCACTGCAGTTTTGTTCCTCACATATTGTGGCAGTTGGTTGTTCCAAACCCATTCCTCTATCAAATCACGAAGGTGTCGACACTCGTACGTCACATGCCTATTCAACTCATGAAAGATGCAAAACTTTTCTGATCTATTCTTTCGATCAGTGGGTTCCATCCTAGGTGGTCTTCGATAAAGGTTCTATCCCCTCGTATCCAGGTATATCCTCTCCAGGGTTTCAGTCAGGTCGGTGTATGACGAGAATCTTGGCTCATTTCTCTATTGTTTTGGGTCTTTGATGTTGTCATCGACTTTCCTCTTCCCTTTGTCTTTTCCAATTCCATTTCCAGACGGTCCCCCGCCTTCAACGACATTTTTTTTCAGCATCCACATTCTCATCCCCGGCTTCGGTGTCTTCCTGACACAGGTACCTCTCAGCTTTGTAATAGAATTCTGCAAGATCAATCGGTGGGTCCCTTTTCAATGCATCATTGAAATCAGTCTTATTCACAACTCTAGATATAGCTGCCATTTAGATAAACGATGGTTCCGGTTTGTCCACCCCAGCTGCCGCCACATTGAATCTTGTTAAATAACTTCTCAAGGACTCTATAGGCTTTTGTTTTACGTTTGAGAGCGTAAGTACATTCCTTGGTTGTGAGATATGAACCCTAAATTGTCTCAAGAATCTTCTTACCAAGTCGGTCCATGTGCTTATAGACCCATTTTCCAAAATTCTAAACCACATTGCAGCCAAATCGGTTAAGTATAATGGGATGCTTGGCCACATTACTTCTCAGAAGCACCTAGCACCTCCATATGTTGGATGTATTGCATCATATGAATCGTCGGTTCTGTCTTCTCGTCGTACATTTCCAGTGTCGGAAGCTTGAAATGTGGAGGGTTTCTCGCTTTTTGGATATTATCAGTAAATGGATTTCTGTTCACATCTTCCAGACCCTGATTTGGAGGGCCTCCTATGATGAAGCTTCGTACAAATTCAGCAACTCTTTTCTCACTGTCCAATGAAGGTCTCTGTCCTAAAGCAATACTTTGCCCCTGCCCCGTTGGGGGTATCCTGGGATAGACTCTTCTGGTAACATACCTATGCTCCAATTTGCAACTCTAGCTTCATTCATCCCTCCGTTCCTTCAAGGAATGTCTGGTACATATCCTTCTATTGGCCGTATCCTAGTATTCGGATCTGCTCCATTGCCACCAGTCCCTAGTGTTTCGACAGTCGCTCCATCATTGGCATTGATTCCCATGTTGATTCCAGCGTTGCCCTTATATGTTAGTTGCTCTGGGCGTAGGGGCAAGCTCCCCTTGCTCCAATCCAAATTCGGCAATACCTACATTGTTCCCTGGATTTTGATTCCTATACCCTACAGATCTAGCCATCCCTTGCTGCTCCATCCTCTAGAAGAATCCATCCATCATCTCATGTTGTCTAGCTATGAGTCCATGCTGCATCTCTTTCATCGTCCTTTCCATCTCCTATCTAATCACAAAGCTGGGTTGATGAGAATTTGAGGACACTTCCTGGCCAACAGTAAGCCCTGGTTGAGTTGCTCCAGTTTTAGGTCTGGTGTTAGGCCTCTTCATTTTTCTTTGAATCTCGAGTTCAAAGTTCAAATTTTCAGACCTCGTTCAAGGTTCCCAGTGAAAGCACTAAAATGTTAACCCAAAAAATGAATTAACACCCTAGTTTAAGTTTGAAAGCACCAGCCCTGTTCCGATAGAGCAATATTCTAGATCATAGATATAAGAAAAGAATAGTAAAAGAAAGAAGACAGATAATTTTTATAGTGATTCGGCTGATAATGAAGCCCGCGTCCACTTTATATTTTTCTTATAGACTGATTGCTGTTACAAGATGTGTTTGATTACAAGACTTTAATTATCTCTCAATAAATTGAATCCTCGGAGTTAGAATCGATTAGAGAATCGTAGAAATTCCTTTGGAGATTGTTGTGAGGGGGAAAGAGAGTGAAGAATGTTTCTAGCAGAGCCTCCACAATCAGTCCAGAGAAGATCCTCTTTGTGTTGTAGGTGGGGTGGTATTTATAGATGTCGAGAGGCTTCTGGGCCAGACCTGTCTTTATTATCTCACAAGTAGGCTACAAGCGACCTAGGGGGCTTTGGCTCGCAAAACGAGCCAAAACCATGGGTCGCTGGCGACCCATAGACTTGGTTCATTTTGCGGGCAAAGTCTTGTCTCTTTTTGATAGTGCTCTATATCTATTTATTTTAATGGTTTGAGCAGAAGTATGGGTTGCTGATGATCCAAGCACTTAGTATTTTTCTAGAATTTGGAATTGGACATGTTTCCATAGTCTTTTGTCGTAGTTGTTTGCGTAGTATCATTGCACGTTACTCCGTCTTAATGACGATCTACTGGCTGATTGTGCTTTTATTGCTGACTGGACTGAATTGACTCTAGCTTCTTGGTTTAGTTGAACTTGGTCATTTCTTTAGTAATAGTATTTGGCTCCCATCAACTCCTTGCCTTAGCCTTTCTGGTTAAGTTCTAAGCCATTCTTATGTGATGGGATTGTTCTCTATTCTACTGTATCCGGTTGGGTTAAAAACCTGGATAACAATGGCTATTTGTGTTTAGGGAATCGACATTGTCTGTGTGCGGCAGATGGATAAAGGAGAAGTTAATTATGCAATAGTTGCACTGGATTACTTTAGAAAGTGGGTCAAGGCGGAACTTCTTGCCACGATCACAATGAAAAAGGTGATCAACTTTGTGATAAATAACATTATTTACAAATTTGGAGTACCTCAGAAGATCATCATGGACAATGGAACCAATTCGAAAGTACCTACTTCAAGTCTTCTACAGCCGGTCCAAGATCGAGAAGAGCTTCTCAATAATAGCATATCCGCAATCGAATGGACTAGAAGTGGCGGTGAATAAAATCAAAAAGTCCAGCTTGAAGAGATGGCCAACTAAAGCTAAAGGCAATTGGGTCTATGAGCTTTCACTAGCATTATGGGCTTTTTGGACGACCCATAAGACTGGAAATTCACTATTTGCTTTGGCTTATAGATCGAAAGCAATAACCCCGGTAGAATTGGAAGTCCCTTCTCACCGTAAGAGGTATTTTGATCTGAAGGTAAATGAGAAACTCCTACTGGAGTCCCTTGATTGGTTAATGAGAAAAGGGAAGAAGCAGAACTGAGGCTAGCTACACATTGGAAAAAAGTAGTGTGACATTTTAACACCAAGGTTCGAAAGCATACTTTCGAGGTAGGGGATCTCATTCTGAAACAAGTTCTCTTGGGTATGAGGGTAGTCGGTCCGAATTGGGAAGATCCGTATACAATTGAATGGAATCTTAGAAGCGGAACATTCAAGCTAGCTATGGTCGATAGAATCCCAGTTCCATAGGCATGGAACAACGAACTATTGTGTCACTACTATACTTAGTCTCATTTAGTTTATTTTCACAAATTAGCCACCTGAAGACCACGGGGGCATAGCAACAAGGTAGGATCTGCCATGTTTTGTGGTTATAAATAATGTCAGCTTCAGAAACCCATGGAACCATGTTCTAGTAAGTAAAACCCCCATACTGTGCAATTAGTAGGACAACCAGGAGTATACTCCTTTGGCCTCGGATAATGGATGGGGAGTACGGTTCCAGGGTCGATCGGATAATTCAACCCAATCACTTAGAGGTCGATTGGATAACTCAACCTAACCTTCAGGAATCTGGCATTGCCCGAACTTTGGCGACATCAGAAAGGAAAACCCACATAAGCACTAATTGGATAATTGATCCGGACCATAAAAAATCTGGCCTTGCCTGGAGATTGGCAACTTCAGGAAGGAAAACCCGTGTTTTGATCGATCGGTTAATTCGACCCTGACCTTCAAGATTTTTCCATTGCCCGGAGATGGGCAACATAAATAAGGCATCACCACTTAGGGATCAATAGAATAATTCGATCTCAACCTTCATGAATCTTGCATTTCCTAGAGGTTGACGATGTAAGGAATGAAAACCCATTTAAGGGTCAATCAGATAATTTGACCACTAGCTTCAGAAATCTACCATTGCATGGAGATAGCAACATTAAGAAGGTATGACTGCTTAAAGATCAATCGGGTAATTCAATCCCGGCCTTCAGGAATCTGCCGAAGCCCGGGGATTGGCAACGTCGGAAAGGAGAACCATATATGGGTCGATCGGATAATTCGACCTAATCTTTTGGGTTAGATTAGATAATTCGATACTACATTCCTAGGTCGATCGAATAATTTGATCAAGCCCATAGGGTCGATTGGATAATTCAACCCACATTTCAGGGTTGATTGGATAATTTAAACCCAAGCACTTAGGTACATAGGTTTTAGTGTAAAACTGCCTGGTTTAAGATTCGGGCTCGGAATCAAATCTCTTAGGGTTGATGGGATAATTCAACCAGTCTCCTAGGATTAATCAGATAGTTCAACCCAACCTTTTAGGAGTAATAGGGGTCGACTGAATAATTCATCCCTAACCTTTAGGAATTTTATTTTTGCCTGGAGATAGGCAATGTCAAGAAGGGATGCTTGGAATTGAATAATTAACGTGCTAGCTTAGTATGATACGCTGAGTCAAAGATAAATGAGGATAGTCGTGGAGATTTAAAAACAAGTATTATCAGACTTTCCCAATCTAGTATCAGGATCAGAAAGGCATGACTGGACTGGAGGCAATCGAATAATTTGCCTTACAACATTTATATCATAACAATGCTTGGATTCTGGCATCGAGAATGATAAGTCCCATGAACAAGGACAAGCACACAATGAAACTATGTATACAGAAAAGTAAATGTTCCAACTACTACTCTATGCAATAGTGAGTAGCATAGAACTTAGATTACTCAGGATTAGTGGTTGGTCGAAAGAAACTCGATCAAAAATGATCAAGAATTTTCCATTTGCCTGAATATAGGTAACGACAAGAAGGAGTAACCACTTTGGGATCGATCAGATAATTTAATCCTAACCTCCAAGGATATGCCATTACCTAGAGTTTGGCAGTGTCAAAAAAGACTAACCATGCAGGGATAAATTGGAGAATTCGACCTCGACTTACAAATATTTGCTACTGCCTAAAAGTTGGCAGGATCGAAGAAGGAATGCTCAAAATCAAACAATCATGCGCTATTTTTGGAGATAGAATAGACTGCATGATTGGATTCCCACAATGGTGCTAGCTGCTAAGTAGGACATGCTCAACCGGGCATAAGCAAGGATAGTTGTGGAAAATAAAAAGCATGTATTATCGGACTTCTTGATCCAGGACCAGGATTGGAAAAGTGTAATCGAACTGGGGCCAATTAGATAGTTTGCCTTGCAATGTTTATTTCCTACTAATGCCCAAGTTCTAGCATTTAGGATAGAAGGTTCAGCGAATAGGATTTGGTTTGTAGTGGACATGTATAAACAGGAAGTAGATATTATAGTTGATTCTCTCCAGCGATTGGGTGCAACATGGAACTTGGACTATTTACGGTGATAATAGGTTTAAGTAAACACAACTTGAATAACTATGTAGTTGGTTCAATCATGGTTCTATTTCGTCAAACGGAACAAGTTGGCAATTATAAATAGGGCCAACAAACGGAATATAACCAAAGAAATTGCATAAATTTTATTTATATGCACAGAGTTGTAGTAAATAAATGCATTGCATAGAAAAAGCATATATAATGTAGGTAAATTGCTATATAGACAGTTATATTATATATGCATGTATTTGCTCATAAATAGGAATAGTATATAAAATGAGGAAAAGTAAAAGGAACAAAGTTTACAGGACAAGAGGTGTTTTTTCATAAAGAAGTTGGGGTCGTACCCACACAAACACGGCCTATTTATAGCAAAGGGCAAAACTATATACTATACAGCTAAAAGAACTACCAAACTACCAAGCTATAAGATCTTCCACTTACCTTTGGGAATCCTGTGTTAGTGGCATATATTCTGAAGCATCCTCGAAGTGTGGATGGTCGGCGTTTGATCAAGTGGATCATCCAGAACTCGAAGGCCAATACATTCATTTATCAAAGGAGGCAACTCTTGGATGGGGACGACTATCCAATGGAGCTCTGCAATGATCATTTGTCTAGTGGCGGAGGGTGTGGAAGTGGAAGTTTGAGCCATGGTAAACTTTGCTATGGGTGGAGTAGATGTCCCAGGCACCGATTTGAAAGCGAGGTGATCGACAAGTCATTCTGAATAGAAAAACTTGGCATTCAACACGATCAGGTATGTTTTATTTCAAATAATAAGCTCATTTGATTGGGGCTTGGAATTTAATGGATGTCAACATGTTTTGACCGACCATATTTTGAACATCGAATGGGGCAAGTGAAAGGGTTAATCTATGTAGTGTGAGTCATGTGTCCTGCACATGGCGAACTTACTATCTTGTTTTAGATAGCTTGCTCATGCTAGAAAATTGAGCCATTCTACATGATTGAACTTTGCATTAAATCTTGCCTATTATCATCAAATAATCGATAACGGAACCGCTGTCCAAAGCGACGTGTAAGTTTTTATTTGGCATGAACATTGGACAGTAATGTGACTCAAAGGGATTACTTGATACGACCATTCTTTAAAAGGGAACCATCTTACCAGCATTCAAACGATGATATGCGATTGGACAGGTTTTGATAGGAGTCGGCCAATGAGCCTTGGAATGCTAAAACTCAAAGCGAATACATTGTTAAGGATTGACCCTAGTAAAGCGGAGCTGAGCCCGAACTCAACAAAGGCCACACTTAAATAGTTGTAACCCCCACACCCCTTAGAATACCCAAAAGAGCACACTAAAAGGCATGTTGCATTGTAGGTATAACTAAAACAAGCAGAGATTAAGATTCACAACATAAAAATATATAAACAATGGAAACAATTATAATAGTAATAATTTATTTAGAACAAAACCTCATAATTACTTTATAAATCAAATAAATCGTCAAATACCAAATACATCAAATGTCAAAATAACCTTACGTGTCTTGCGAAATAAAATCCATTGTATCAATATTATCAGTACAATACATCCCTGACAAAATGCTAGCTCAACAAGAATAACTAGAAACTAAAACCGAAGAAAAGAAAAACATGATAGAATCTCCTCCAAAGAAATCTCCAAATCCCTGCAGTCTACCGTTCTTGCCCGTGATTGCCTATGGGGGAAAAGGGAAAAATGGAGGAGTGGGTCAGACTAAAAGTCTGGTGAATGATATTAATTACTAGAATCGAAAATTCCGGGTCGTTAAAGAAAAGAAGAAAAGAGATAGAAGAAGAAGAACAGAAACACCAAAGCACAATCTCACATTCGCAGCGGATAAAATATAATATCAATAATACCAGTTTACAAAGGAAAACTATACTTGTCGAATTACACTTCAATACAACAGTGTTTGTAAATGTTGTAACTCTGATGTATTAAAGTGTAATTTGACAAGTACAGTTTTCCTTTGTAAACTGGTATTATTAATATCATATTTTATCCGCTGCGAATGTGAGATTGTGCTTTGGTGTTTCTGTTCTTCTTCTTCTGTCTCTTTTCTTCTTTTCTCTAAACCTGTCTAATATGAGATGTATAAGTTGTGTAACTCTGATGTATATGATACTATGTAATATCTTGTGAGATATATCATATTTCATTCGTTCCGCTGTGAGATTCTTATGTGTTGTTGTTCTTTCTTCTCTATCTTTTCTTCTTTTATCCCTTCTTTCTTAATTCATGATGCGTCTTTCTAGGCTAAGAAAGACGGGTCTTGACAGTTGGTATCAAGGAAAGTAAAATTAATTGACTTTACAACAGTTCTAGTATATAAAAGGAGATAAAGGAAATATAGAGACGGAATAAGCTGGAAATAAATACGAATTAACTAGATCAACATAATTGATTAACTTTGATTGTTTGCACTTGTCCCTGATAGCTGCTTTGATTTGGCTGAATTCCTAATCCTATTTTAATTAGGCTAAAATCCTAATTCTACCCTTTGATCGGCCTACTACTCCATAGTACCTACTGTGGACTAGACGCTAGATAGCTCCCTAAACAAAAGGCAATGGTGTCTACGAAAGACACACACTAAGCGCTTGGAACTCAATAGCGACTTATCTCCCCTAATCGATGTCGTATTCTTGGTCACCACCGATTCGCACTATCTATTGCCCCCTCTTTTTACCATTTATTTACCCTAGATAGTATAGGTGTACCCTCATCTCACTTCATGCTATTGTGAGACACCGTGTCCATAGAAAATAGGGAATGCTATTGGTCTAGTCCCTGTCAAACAAAATCTAGTTACGCTCCTTGTCCAAATCCCATGATTTGGCCTTTTAATTATTGACCTCTTATCTATCCTAAATAGCATAAGCGTGTCCCAAGGAAAATGCTGCCGATACAGATCTTCCCTTTTAAGTATTGACCACTTATCTACCCTAAACAACATAAGGGAAATGCTGCCGATACAAATCTTTTCTTTTAAGTATTGACCACTTATCTATCCTAAACAGCATAAGGAAATGTTGGTGGTACGGATCCTTCTTTTTATTTATCGACGACTTGTCTACCCTAAACAGCATAAGGGGAATGTTCTCGGTATGAATCCTACTTTCATCTTTGCTTATTAACTTGGATAAATTAATTTAAACAAGCCTTTATTATTATTCTTACTATCCGTGCTTATTAATTTATCTTAAGTCTTAAAATAAGCCTCATTTTGTTCTGTTTTCTAATTATAACCTATGTTATAATCCTACTTATTACTTAACACATGGTCTAAGTGTGAAAATAAGATTCTTTCATCTTTCACTCTTTTAGTTATAATTCTAAGTTATAACTAGGACAATCTCTTTAACTCCATATAATTCTAATATTTACATCCCAATTTTAGTCCAATTCCATTTTTATTGCAGTCCTTACAATTTACATCTTATCTTCCGTTATATCAGCATTCTTATACTTTAATCCAAATTCGCGTTTAGTCTATTCTAATCCATACACAAAGAAGAAGGAGAAATAAAAGAAAACTGAAAATAGAAGAAAATCCAAAGCATAGGAAAAAGATGTAAATAATGCATAAATAACAGTAAATATATTAAAATACTATAAATAAACTGTAAATGAATAGAAAACTATAATTAACAAAAATAAACTAAAATCAACTGAAAAGAATAGCTAAAAGAAATAGACTAGAAAAAATTGTAAAAACGATAAATAAACTACGAAAAGGTTATTTCAAAAATCATAGTAATACTACAACTGTTGGAAACCATATTATTTTAAATTACTTAAAAATCTAAATAATTACAATCACTCACCTATGGTCCTACTCTTCCCTTGGTCTTCCCGAATCCACTTGAGGGTATTAAAGTATTTTATTTAAAAGATTCTCTCCTTGAAAAATTATTCCTTTTAGGGTCCTTCCTGAAAAAGTGAACCCAATTGGAGAAAATCTTAGAATGAGAAATAATGTTAGGCCTAGGGTCTTATTTATAGGGATAGAAGTGGAATTCAGACCGTTAGATTTGGAGACTGAATATGGTGCGACCACGTCATAGGCTGAATAGGAGTCGTCGGATGGAAGAACAGAAGGACCAGATTGAGTAAAAGAATGAAGTTAACGTGTACAAGGCTTGCTGGAAGAAACATGAATGAAAAATTCATTTGTTCGCTCACCACATAGGGCGGGTCGACCTCACGGTCAACCTTCCCCCCTCCTAGGTCGACCAGCCGATCGACCTAAGGTGTGGTTGGGTTGACCTTCTGGTCGACCTGACCCATATATTATTATTATTATTATTTTCGTTGATTCTTGTTCGATTTGTATCTTGCTCATGTTAGCTCGGATTTTGAAGTTCTATATATGGAAACTGACTAGAAAATTACTACGGACATAATGATGCTACTCTCGTGGCTCAATTCTAATAATTCACAAAATTATTTTATTATTTGATTAATTCATTAATTAATTATTAGAGCTTAAATATCGGATTGTTACATTCTCGCCTCCTTAAGAGATTTCGTCCCCCAAATTTCTAAGGATAAAAGAATGAACTAAATGTTTTCATCCAATACCTACAACCAACTACTCAATCATCAACCATTCATCCATTGTCCTTAAGTTTTTCTAAAGAAATTTATGATACTTATGCAATTAGTGTTGTATCAATGTCTTTAACTAATGCAAAAGATTAGGATGTCCACTAATTCAGTTGACCTCCTTTTTTGCAATCATGCTCGTGCCATGTATCCAAATGAATGCAAATTTCATAATGATAACTGATAGTTCTATTTGCATGCTACAAACACCATCCAAATGCAACAATCATGTGAAAATTATCCATTTATAGCAACCATGGAAAATAAAATAAAATACAACGTGCACACAACCATATGCATATGCTCTAATGTCCTAGTTAGGTCGATCCCTAAGAGATAATAGTGCCTATTGTAAGTATATGTGTCTATAGTATCCACTAGAAAACTCTTGCAACCACTTGCATACATCATCCATAACATATTTTAATAATGTGTTTACATCAAATCCTACAATCCATAGGTTATCTCCTATATTCTACCCTCCCAAAGGATAATAAAAGAAAGAACCTGTTCAAAACTAAAGATGGAAAATAGGAAATTTGAAAAATTACTACCAAAGAAATGCTGATATGAGATACGAATTTTCTCCAAATCAAATTTAGTCTTCTCCGAAGTCTTTTAACCTTTGTAAACTCTATCCAACACGAAAGCAACTTGCGCGGTCTTCCATAGAGAGCTTCAGAAGGTGCCACTCTAATGCTAGCTTGAAAACTACTATCAGGTGAGAATTTCACCAAAGGAAGATGTTTTTCTCAAGTTTCTTCAAGATCAAAAATACACGTCCTTAACCATGTATGCCTTACAATCTTACTAATTTCACTTTACTGTTCTTCCTTGGCATGCTCACATGAATCAATATTCCTAGGTTCTCACTAGTGCCTTGTATGCTTACGGGAAACTCTATTATTACTTCCAAAAGTAATTACTGCTGTCTCCTTCATAGCCTTACACCTTTTCCGTCACTCCATAGGGAATTATTCCTATCTTTTCCACTTTTAAGAGTTTGGTTTGGTATTTCTCCTCTCATGAAAACTAAGGCTTCTAAAGTTTTGAATCCCAAAATATTTGTCCTTAGAAGTGTTATCTTTAAGTTCTTTTTAAATTCAAAAATACTCGGTTGCTTAACATTTTATGTTTCTAGATTTGTATCCTTACATCTTTTTGAATTTACATTATTTCCTAAACCTAAAGGAAAAACTTTCAAATTCAATGTCCAAAACTTATTCCTTGCTTTCTTTTAAAGAACTTTTCAATTTTCTATAAAATTTGAAATTACAAATTCTACTTTTATTAAGTTTTTCATTTCAAAAACTTATTTACCTTTTTCACTAAACCATTTCCTTTTAAAATACCTTTAAAATATCCTTATGCGTTTTCAAACATCTTCTTGTTACACTTAATGGTCTTATACCTTAATGTTTTGGAACTACTCTCTCCTATGAGAAATTATTAACGCTAAAATATGAACCTTTTAAAAGAGGATGTCATGTTTATGTGAAATTACGAGGACTTATTTTATATTGTTTGAAATAGGCTATACAAAATATGGTGCTCCCATACCTTGTATATCTCTTTCATGACTTCCTTGTAACTTGCACAAAACATTTTTATTGGTTTCATAGAAAATTATACCATTATTCTTTACATTTCAATAGATTAAAGTATGTTTAAATTATATTTTCTTATGATAGACATCTTCTAATATCTAACTTTTTCATTTCAGAAAAACTCATCTTCGGAAACGTTTTATTATACCATAACCAAAAACATTTTCTTGTACCGATTTAATTAATATGTGAATTTACAGATCACTTTTATTTCTATTCTTAGAAATTATCTCTTAAAAATACATTTTTATTTGAGTTTAAAACAGACGTTGCGTAAAACACTGTTACTACAACCCAAAAATACTAGTGTATGAATTTAATTAAAAATAAATACTAACAAACCTCACCTATTATGTAAAAACATTTCCTTTGGGAGTCACCTATTACAACGTAGTGTTATAGTTTATGCTCCCTTTATTTTTACGAAAACATCTACTACAATAATAAATGTTGTAATCTACATTTTCGATACTTAATACATTCTAGGTTTCTATATTTAAAATCTTTGTTTATTTTCAAAGAAACGAGTGAGCTATATACGCTCTATAATTCTTAAAAAAGAATTCCACTTTTAACAAAATTTAAATCATATAAAAACCAATTTAAAATTCTTACCATATTCCTAAAAACCCAGTATTTATTATTTTTAAAGAAATATTGACAATTCATCTTTTCAATTCTAATAATTTCATTTTATTGGGTTGGACATAAAGTGGATTTTCCTACTTACTACCCTAGGAGTACCTTTTGTAAACCTTGGGAGTCTCATTTCCTTACATAAAGTCTTTTGTTCCTATACTCATATTTATTCTAAGGTACTACCGTAAATCCACTTATATGAAACAATTATAATTTCTACAATTACTACACATGGGCTTTCTTCTTTCCTTTTCAACTGAATCTATTGTACAACTCCAACCTTTAACCTATCACTCTTTGGATTTTCACAATTCGAGCCTAAGTGTACAAAACCATTTATCAAACTATTTCCATATGTTGACCTTCTCTATGCCCCAAGAAACACTCTTCCTTACGCCAAAAGTGACACTTCAAAAACTTTTCTCTCAACTGATGAACATGAAGTATATGAAGAACCTCCTCAAAATGTCTGAAAATCATTAATGACTTGAACAGAATCTAGCTTTCCCAGTGATGAATCAAAGGAACGAAAGAAGCTCAACATGACTGACCCATGTGGGTCACACGAGACCTCGAATGTCCTACCACTGCAATATCGCTTCACAAGTGGATACCACATCATTCCCAACTCATCCCATACTCCGAAAATCCTAATACATAGGCATCGCAATCAAATTCTATGCCTAGTATACAAATTTTCAAACCCTTACAAACCATTGATTAATGTGCCGATCCTCTTATGGGGTTTGAAACAAAATGGGATCTACTACTAAGGAGATGTCAAAGTGCAAACAATCTACTAGAGATAAAAGAGTGTGATGCTCTAGAAATGAAAAGAGTCTAAATGGAAAAATCGGAAATAGAAATCAAAACTTCTACAATGGTTTTCCTACCTCTATCCGGTCCATTGCTAGAAGGTGCTGCATCCAAAGCCTGTATCTATGTTGTAGGGGTGCTCGCTCCCTGCCTCGTCTTTTGAGGACAGGCTTTACTAAAGTGACCGGCCTGCCCATAATTTGAAACACTTCCTTTTCATTGATGCCTTTTTACAATCCTTTATGTAATGACCAATCATCCCACAACTCTTGCACTTCTCGTTTTTCTTGATCTTCTTTTGAGGTCCTCCTCCTCTCTTTTTATCCTCGTCCTTCTTATCTTTCCACCACTTCTTCTTAGAACTTTCCAACTTAGGGGTCTCCTTAAACTCTCCCTCCTTAGATACATCGGACATAAGTGTATCTCTACTAGTGACCCATATGTAGCTCCCATTGGCACGTGAGTCAATAAAAACCCTTGAAGGTGCTGATTTAATCCTTATTCGAACTTCAAAGCCTTCTTGTGCGGTGTATTAACCAACTTCATCCCAAACCAAGACAACTCATTGAATTAATTAATATACTCTTTCACAGCCAAACTCCCTTGCTTCAAATTAATGAATCGTTGCAACTGAACACTCTATTCTGCTTGAGATAAAAATTTCCTATCAAATCGCTCTCGAAACCCATTCTAAGAAACTTCTCTTCCTTCCAACTCAATAACCTCCCACCAATAAGAAGCCTCCTCTTTCAACTACCAAGATGCTAGCTAAACCCGCTGCTGATCATCCAATCCCAATAGTCTGAATATCCTCTCTGTGTTACTTAGCCAAGCTCGAGCCTCCACAAAAGTCTTCATACCAGGAAAAATCTTTCCACCCAAACTCGCAAAATCCTTACAAAGCTTATAGAAATTGACGGCGGCAGGTGGGTTGATGGGATTCCCACCCACTGGTGCTGGGTTGGGCGCTTGCCCGTGCCCCTATGGAGTTGTGGCTTATAGATACCTACGAAACCAGGATGGTACTGGAATGCCCTCGGGAAGGTTCGGGGCATCCGTCATTTTACGACAAGAAAAGGATAGTTTAGGAAAGGTCGAAGAGAGGTTGAACTGGACTTTTGAGGGGATTTTTATAAAAACTTACTTAAAAACTAATTCTAAGAGTTCTTTTCTGAAAACTCTTTTTAAAACAAGTTATTATTATTTTTGAAAAATACTTTACTTAAAAAAAAAAATTAGAAATCCTATAACCTCGCTCTGATACCAAATGTAACACCCCATACCCCTTAGTATGCCTAAAGGAGCACACTAAAAGGCATGTTGCATTATAGGTATAACTAAACTAGCAGAGACTAAGATTCGCAAGACGAAAATATATAAACAGCGGAAACCATTAAAATAATAATAATTTATTTAGAACATAAACTTAGAATTACTTTATAAATCAAATAAGTCGCCAAATACCAAATACGTCAAATGTCAAAATAACCTTATGTGTCTTGCAAAATAAAATCCATAGTATCCATAATATCAGAGTACAATACATCCCTCACAAATTGCCAGCTCAACAAGAAGAACTAAAAACTGAAATCGAAGAAAAGAATTACATGATAGAATTTCCTTCGAAGAAATTTCCAAATGCATGTAGTCTACCTTTCTTGCCCCTGATTTCCTATGGGGGGAAAGGGGAAAATGGAGGAGTGGGCCAGACTAAAAGTCTGATAAATGATAACAATTACTAAAATCTTTAAGCAAAGTAAAAGTAATAGACTTTACAAAAGTTCTAGTATATAAAAGGAAACAGAGGAAATAAAGAGAAGGAATAAGCTGGAAATAAATACGAATTAACTAGATCAACATAATTGATTAACTTTGATTGTTCGCACTTGTCCCTGGTAGCTGCTTTGATTAGGTTGAATTCCTAATCCTATATTAATTAGGCCGAAATTCTAATTCTACCCTTTGATCGGCCTGCTACTCCATATTACCTACTGTGGACTAGATGCTAGATAGCTCCCTACACATAAGGCATTGGTGCCTACAAAAGACACACACTAAGTGCTTGGAACTCAGTAGCGACTTATCTCCCTTAATCGATGCCGCAAGCTTGGTCACCGCCGGTTCGTACTATTTATTGCTCCTTCTTTTGACCTTTTATTTACCCTAGACAGTATAAGCATGCCCTCGTCTCACTTCAAGCTATTGTAAGACACCGAGTCCATAGAAAATAGGGAATTCTGTTGGTACTGGTCCCTGTTAAACAAAACCTAGTTGCGTCCCTTATCCAAATCCTAATGATTTAGCCTTCTAATTATTGATCTCTTATCAACCCTAAACAACATAAGCATGTCCCAAGGGAAATGCTACTAGTACAGATCTTTCCTTTTAAGTGTTGACCACTTATCTTGCATAAAGGAAATGCTATCGGTATGTATTTTTTCTTTTAAGTATTGACCACATATCTACCCTAAACTGCATAAGTAAATGCTGCTAGTACGGATCCTTCTTTTTATTTATTTTTCCCTTATCTACCCTAAACAGCATAAGGGGAATGTTGTCGGTATGGATCCTACTTTCATCTTTGTTTATTAACATGGATAAATTATTTTAAAGAAGCCTTTATTATTATTCTTACTATCTATGCTTAATAATTTGTGACGCCCCACCTCTATACCCACGCTAGGCAAGGACACTACGGGGTAATGCCGTCAACTAACGCAGAGAACAAGGCAGTTGAGGAGCGACCATCCGTGTAATTGCTTTGTGCGAGCACCGATATGTCAGATAGTACAATATGCATTTCGTTTCAGGAGTAAATCTGACATACCGATACAAACTCAAAGCTACTACACAGTGGCTATATGTATTCTTCGGAAACAAGTATAGAAATAAACATAACACAAATCAGTCACAGACATCCATATCACAAAGGCGGAAATAGATATGAATATATAACACATGAAAGTGTACATCAGAGTGGTGGTCAAACAAGATCCACAATGTCACAAAAGAATAGCTACAAGTGCTATACAAAAGAATATGGATACATCAATGAGTCTATATCTCAAATGTATACAACAAAAACAACTAATCTAAGTAGTTAGCCAAAAGTCAGGGTGATAATCCTAGATGTGAAGTCAAGCAGAAGTACCTGTAACATCTCGGTCTGACCCGAGTATTATTTAATAAGAAAATAATAAACGGATCAGTCTAACAATAAATATTAGATAAAATGATATAGAATAAGAGATATGACATAAACATATGATAACCATAAATCCATACTATGATAAGTATGCAATTGAAAATCAATTAGGGATTAATCAATATCAAAAGAATCTTCTCAAAGATAAAAAGGGATGTCATACTCTTTATTTATATTCACCAAACCATAAATATTGACAATAATACCAATTCCAATCACAAAAGTTAATGACATACAAATTCACCAATGCACAAATATTGATAAGTCTTATCAATGTAAATCACGAAAATTGGTGAAACACAAATTCCAGAAATCATCAATGGAAATCCAGAAATCACAAAAAGGGGGAGGCCTATCACAAAACGGGAGCATGAAAACTCACCAACACGTGTATCACAAAATGGAACGCTATTCCATGGTTGCTAACCATTAATTTTGAGCCGAAGCTCCACAAAACGGCCCGAAGACCATGCGTCGCTAAATTGAGCCGAAGCTCCATAGAAACGGGGTTTAGTCTCCCTCTTAGACAAAGAGACATCGCACATTTGCTAGTCTAAATCACAAAAATGATCATCAACGATCATCAAGAAGTGTCAATTACAGTAAGCTAGTAAATATATAAGCTTAGCTTCATGTCCCATAACCACTAGCTTAACTTAAATATTTACGAACAAATTGTAGATCTCCACTCGAAAATTGTCACAAGAGATTCAATCGAACAAGTCAAAGAATTAACTGGCGAAGTAAATGCAAGCGTTTCATACCATTTGATTTACTAAGCCGTTTAATTAGATTTCTCGTACGAGTGAGATAAAGTGACAAATCACAAAAATGATTGTAGAAACAATAAATCACAAAAATTCACATTCGAAGACGTGAATAAAATCCAAAGAATTCGATTACAAATCCATCAAAGTGGAAATACCCTTGCGACTTAACAGCCACGACTTACGACTTAACGTAAGTCAACACAAGAAATCAGCGGCTCAACGCAAGCGACTCCACGGCATACGACCCAAGAGATCAGCGACTTAAGAAGTAGCATGCGGCCTAACAGAGCAACTTAACACAACGCGGCCTGTAGCATGGCGCGACCTATAGTATGGAGCGACCTAAATTGGTGCAAGACAGCAGGCCGAGCGACCTATATGGTTGCGACCTAAGTGCAAGGCGACCTAAGGAGAGCAACGGCCTAAGTATGGCGCGACCTAACATGGCGCGACATAAGTTGTGAGAGAAGGCCGAGCGACCTAAGGAGGTCAGCGATCTAAGGCAGGCGACCTAAGTGGTAGAAGAGCAAACCGAGCGACCTATGTGGTCAGCGACCTAAGAGGTTGCGACTTATGGCATGGCGGGACCTAAAAGGTGAGAATAGGCCGAGCGACTTAAGAAAAGGAACGACCTAACAGGCCGAGCGAACTAAGGTATAGCGCGACCTAAGGCACAGGAGCAAGCCGAGCGACTTAAGATGGAATGACCTAACCTGTCGCGACCTAAGGCGTATGAGAAGGTCGAGCGACTTAAGTGGGGACGACCTAGCATGGCGCGACCTATAGGTTGCGACCTAAGTCATGGAACGGCCTAACACAAGGCAAGCGACCTATGGGTTGCGACCTAAGGCACAGAACGACCTAAATTGCAGGCCGAGAATCACATGTGCAGGCCGAACGACCTAAGCAACAAAAATGCCAAAAACCCTCTCAATTTGCAACCGATCGAGCACGAACGCTAGGGGATTACACCTATCGGCTACTCGGTCCTATTGGCTTCTTGATGCATCACCAAAAACATGTTCAAACATCAAAGATTGGATTTTTAAACATTTGAACCTAAAATACTAAAAATTGGGATTTTCACCAATTCATTCCAAACCAAAAGCAAATGCACATGAATGAGTGTTAGGAATTCATACCCAACAATCAAAGATAGTTATAGACAAAGATGTGAGATAAAAATCTCCCCTTTGCACAAAATAAATGAAGAAGAAGCTTGAAAGCAAAGGAAGAATCAATGGCTTCTCTTTGAATTTGGAGTTAGATCTTGGATTTGCAATGAACTAGGGCTTGGAGTTTTAA
This sequence comes from Allium cepa, assembly GCA_030765085.1. Taxonomy (NCBI): domain Eukaryota; kingdom Viridiplantae; phylum Streptophyta; class Magnoliopsida; order Asparagales; family Amaryllidaceae; genus Allium; species Allium cepa. The sequence continues at coordinate 30,347,500 of CM060938.1, read as the reverse complement.
TTTCCCATTCCTTCCTCCATTTTTGATGAAGCTTAAGTGTTAGGAAATGAAAGTGAAGTTATGAAGGGAAGGGGGTTGAGTTAGAGTTACTAGTTTAGGCTAATGGGCTAAACCAAACCCAAAGCCCAAAGTGAAAAAGTGGAAAAATTCCACTAACTCCACACATATCAAAGTTTATACTCAAAAAGATCGCAAACGGTGTTTTGGACCCAATGGAAGTGGACCCGAGTCCTAATTCGACCGTATGCAAAAAGTAACTTTTCGGACTAAAATCCGACTAACAATAAAATATTTAAATATTCAATCGTAAAATATGTGGGTTGTTACAGACTCCCCTCCATAAAGAAATTGCGTCCTCGCAATATTTAAGAAGAAAATATATAGTAACAACCATAAAAGCATATCAACAGAAAAGAAATTTGAAATAAGAAATTCAGCTCAAAGAGCACGAGAAAGTAAGTTCGGATGTGTTCGCTCGATGAACTCCCTAAATTCCCAAGAGCAATCCTTAGGATTTAAGGACCATTGAACTTAATAAGCAGAACATCTTTATTTCGAAGGCGCTTGACCTCCGAAGCAATAATACGAATAGGATGTTGCTCATAAGTTAAATTAGGCGAAACTTCAATTTCTTCCACAATACCGGGCTCAAGAATAGAATCGGAATCTCGAAGACATTTCCGTAATTGAGAAACGTGAAACACGTCATGAATAGCAGAAAACTGAGCCGGTAATAAAAGGCGATAAGCCACGGAAACAATAGGTTCAGTGATGGGAAATGGACCAATATATCGAGGTGCTAACTTTCCCGATCGACTGAAACGTATAACACCCTTCATAGGTGAAACACGAATAAACACAATATCTCCTACAGAAAATTCTAATTTCCTTCTCCGGTTATCGTCATAGGATTTTTGTCTACTCTGGGCTTCTTTCATCCTATGACGAATAAGGTCAATCTTCTCTATGGAATCACGAATAAAATTTGGACCTAAAACCAGCTTCTCACCGGCCTCAAGCCAAAAAGAAGAAGATCGACATGGTCGTCCATAGAGTGCCTCGAAAGGTGCCATACCAATACTAGATTGGAAGCTATTATTATAGGAAAACTCAACAAGAGAAATATGATCTTCCCAAATTCCACCAAAATCAAGAACACATGCACGAAGAAGATCTTCAAGAGTTTGATTCACACGCTCGGTTTATCCATCAGACAGGGGATGATAAGCGGTGCTAAAATTAAGCTTCATTCCCAAAGCTTTTTGAAGACTCTTCCAAAATCCACTAGTAAACAATGGATCACGATCACTAACAATAGAAGAAGGAACTCCATGCGATTTAACAATTTCTTTGATAAAGAGTTTGGCCAAAAGAGGCACGGTTCGATTGGACCGAACGGGAATAAAATGGGCGGATTTAGTAAGTCTATCAACTATCACCCATAAGCTATCATGACCGAACGAGAACGGGAAAGGCCGTCTATAAAATCCATGGAAATTTGATCCCACTTCCAAATTGGAATTTCTAGAGGTTGCAATAACCCACCGGGCCTTTGATGTTCGGCCTTAATGAGTTGGCAAGTCATGCAACACTTAACAAAGTTAGCAATATCAGGTTTCATTCCCTCCCAATAATAAAGTCGCTTCATGTCCGCGTAAATTTTACTACTACCGGGATGAATGGTAAATTTAGAACGATGAGAATCTTTTAAAATGTTTTTACAAAGATTACTAATATTTGGCACGATAAGTCTACCAAATTTTCGAATACCGCCACGAGAATCAATATCAAAGTCTTTCAAACCTTCAATATCAATTTTATCCCTAAAATTTTGGCCAAGAGGAGCCAATTCGGGATCTAGCTTTTGAGCTTCAAGAATGTGGTCTAAAGGAGAAGGATGAGCCTCAAGGCTACATAAATCCAGAGATGAACATAAATCGGAAATACGATCTCGAATCTCACAAGTGGATAGAATTCGGAGGTCATAACATTCGGATATCATCATAGAAACAACCGCTTGTTGCTTACGCCTAAGTGCGTCCGCAACACGATTTCCCTTTCCGGGGGTATAAAGAATATCAAGATCATAAGCTGCAAAAAATTCGAGCCAACGTTGTTGACGCAAATTAAGTTCCTTTTGAGAAAATAGATACTTCAAAGATTTATGACCGGTGTAAAGAATAAATTTTTCTCCCGAAAGATAATGACACCAAATATGAAGGGCTAAAACAATAGCCGCGAGCTCTAAATCATGAGTGGCATATCTAGTCTCGGCTGGCTTCAATTGCCTAGAAGCATAAGCAATAACACGTTCTCTTTGCATAAGAACGGCACCCAAACCAACGCGACTAGCATCGGTATAAACAATAAAATCTTGGTTTCCCTCGGGAATCACAAGAATAGGAGCATCGGAAAGGTGTTCTTTTAATTTCTGAAAAGAATTTTCACATTTGTCCGACCAAAAGTATTTGACTCCCTTCTTTGTCAAACTAGAAAGAGGAATGGAAATTTTGGAAAAGTCCTTTATGAAACGGCGGTAATAACCTGCCAATCCAAGAAAACTACGGATCTCCGTCACACTCTCCGGTTTGTTCCAATTTTGAATCGCTTCAATCTTTGAAGGATCCACGAAAATTCCAGATTCATAAATAATATGACCGAGAAACTTCACACGAGATTGCCAAAAGTGGCATTTAGAATATTTTTCTTTTAATTGATTACTCCTAAGAGTTTCCAACACAATCCAAAGATGCTTTTCATGCTCCTCCTCGGTTTTTGAATACACAAGAATATCATCAATAAATATGAGAACAAACCGATCGAGGAAGTTTTTGAAAACTCGATTCATAAGGTCAACGAAATAAGCCGGAGCATTTGTTAAACCAAATGGCATAACAAGCCATTCATAAGATCCATAACGGGTACGGAACGATGTCAAAGGAATACTATCCTCTGCAATACGAAGCTGATGAAAATCGGTAGCTAAGTCTAATTGTGAAAAGACTCTCGCACCACTAAGCTGATCGAATGGATCATCAATCCGAGGTAAAGGATATTTATTCTTGATAGTGAGATCATTAAGTTTGCGGTAGTCAACGCAAATCCTAAGTGTACCATCGGATTTCTTCACAAAAATAGCCGAAGCTCCCCAACGCGAGGAACTAGAGCAAATAAATTGCTTCGTCTCCAATTCGGATAATTGTTTGCGCATCTCCTCATTTTCTTTATTGGACATACGATAAGGAGGACGAGTGATAGGTTGAGCTCCAGGGATGAGATTAATTCTGAACTCAATTGCTCGCTTAGGTGGTAATCCTAAAACGGGCGCAAATATGTCGGAAAATTCATGAACAACGTGGATAAAAGAAATAATATCTTCCTCATCATCATTATCGTCATCATGAGGATTTAAAGAATATAAAGATGCAACCAAACTGGAATGCGAATCTTTAAGGTTAATAGAAATCTGCTTAACAAATTGAGGATGTCGAAGATGAATAGTCCACTTAGGACATAGGATCTGGGCTTCATAGCGGTTAAGCCAATCCATTCCCAAAGTCATTCCAAAGCCTAAGTAGCGCATAACATGCAGATCGGCTCGGAAAGAAAAATCACACAAAATAATCTCTACATCTTTACACAATAAACTGATTGTTGCATATCCACCAACCGGATTCGCAATTCTCAAAGAAGTCATTAAACACAAAACATCCAAAGAAAAAGTATCAACAAGTTCTTTTGATATAAAAGAATGGGACGCACCTGTATAAAAAAGAACTCGAATAGGATGACCACGAAATAAAATAATGCCATCAAGGATAGAATGAGAAATACCTTGACCACAAGATGTGTTGCCAGGGGCTTGAGCAACATTAAGCTTTCGCTCTTTCCTGTTTTGAAATTTGGGACACAAAGATATATAATGGTCTGGGCTTTTGCAATAGCGACAAGCACGAGACTTTGAACACTTGTTCGCATAATGGTCCTTAGAACCACAGTTATAGCATTGCCCACCACTAGAGGTAGAAGTCTTTACCACCGAAGTTGCTTGCTTCCCTTTCTTATTGGGAGAAGGACCTTTGAACTTATTAGGCCTTTTCTTGTTGTTGAAGTTTGGTTTGGCACCCATAACTTCAACATCACTCTCCCTATCTACCTCTTCAAGACGAAGAGCGATATCAACGAGTTGATCGAAAGAAACTTCTAACTTTAGAAGTAATCGCTTCTTAAGATTTTTATTCAAGCCATAGACAAATCTTTGGTTTTTCTTCAATGGGGTGTTTATGTACTCGACCTCATATTTAGAAAGTGACTATAAGGATGCGACATAATCTGCCACAGAGGATTCACCTTGAACAAGGTCAATAAAACGACGAGACAAAGTCACCTTCTCAGCTTCTGGCACAAATTTTAATTTGAAGCATTCTCGGAATTTCTCCCAAGTAAGATCCGCTTCATTTATTTCAAAAATCAGAAGCTCATACCAATTTAATGCTCTTTCTTGGAGCATACTTGAGGCTACCTGAACACGGTGAAGATCAATAAGATTCATGCGAGAAAAGATTTGATCGCACGTTCTCAGCCAAGCCTGGACTTCAATAATAGTTTCAAAACCTTTGAATGGCTTCCCCCACAAATTGGTATAATCGTTGCACAAACGTGAAAATCCAGACTTAGGGTGAGTAGACTCCGGATTAGATCCGGCTGCTTGAGCATTCCTTACTAAATCAAGAAGCTGCTGGGCGGACATAAATACTTCATCTTGGGGGGTAACACTAGATTGACCGGCGCTGGGATGGCCAGGTCTAACCAATTCTCTTCCTTTTGAAAGAAAGAAAGAAGAAGGATAAGGTTATTCACCAAATGAATATCAAGCAATTCTTGATAGATAAACAAGGAATCATAAAGAAAATAGGATGAATCGGTACGAAGACTCGAATTAAATCCTAAAGCATGACTCCTAAGAAGGACTTAGGACGATGATCCTTGCTAGATTATTCTACATTATTCCGAAGATTGACTCTGATACCAAGCTGTGACGCCCCACCTCTATACCCACGCTAGGCAAGGACACTATGGGGTAATGCCGTCAACTAGCACAAAGAATAAGGCAGTTGAGGAGCGACCATCCGTGTAATTGCTTTGTGCGAGCACCGATATATCAGATAGTACAACATGCATTTCGTTTCAGGAGGAAATCCGACATACCGATACAAACTCAAAGCTACTACACAGTGGCTATATGTATTCTTCGGAAACAAGTATAGAAATAAGCATAACACAAATCAGTCACAGACATCCATATCACAAAGGCGGAAATAGATATGAATAAATAACACATGAAAGTGTACATCAGAGTAGTGGTCAAACAAGATCCACAATGTCACAAAAGAATAGCTACAAGTGCTAGACAAAAGAATATGGATACATCAATGAGTCTATATCTCAAATGTATACAACAAAAACTACTAATCTAAGTAGTTAGCCAAAAGTCAGGGTGATAATCCTAGATGTGAAGTCAAGCAGAAGCACCTGTAACATCCCGGTCTGACCCGAGTATTATTTAATAAGAAAATAATAAACGGATCAGTCTAACTATAAATATCAGATACAATGATATAGAATAAGAGATATGACATAAACATATGATAACCATAAAGCCATACTATGATAAGTATGCAATTGAAAATCAACTAGGGATTAATCAATATCACAAGAATCTTCTCAAAGATAAAAAGGGATGTCATACTCTTTATTTATATTCACCAAAGCATAAATACTGACAATAATACCAATGCCAATCACAAAAGTTAATGACACACAAATTCACCAATGCAAAAATATTGATAAGTCTTATCAATGTAAATCACGAAAATTGGTGAAACACAAATTCCAGAAATCATCAATGGAAATCCAGAAATCACAAAAAGGGGGAGGCCTATCACAAAACGGGAGCATGAAAGCTCACCAACACGTGTATCACAAAATGGAACGCTATTCCATGGTTGCTAACCATTAATTTTGAGCCAAAGCTCCACAAAATGGCCCGAAGACCATGGGTCTCTACCCCACCAAATTGAGCCGAAGCTCCACAGAAACGGGGTTTAGTCTCCCTCGTAGACAAAGAGACATCGCACATTTGCTAGTCTAAATCACAAAAATGATCATCAACGATCATCAAGAAGTGTCAATTACAGTAAGCTAGTAAATATATAAGCTTAGGTTCATGTCCCATAACCACTAGCTTAACTTAAATATTTACGAAAAAATTGTAGATCTCTACTCGAAAATTGTCATAAGAGATTCAATCGAACAAGTCCAAGAATTAACCGGCGAAGTAAATGCAAGCGTTTCATACCATTTGATTTACTAAGCCGTTCAATTAGATTTCTCTTACGAGTGAGATAAAGTGACAAATCACAAAAACGATTGTAGAAATAATAAATCACAAAAATTCACATTCGAAGACGTGAATAAAATCCAAAGAATTCGATTACAAATCCATCAAAGTGGAAATACCCTTGCGACTTAACAGCCACGACTTACGACTTAACATAAGTTAACACAAGAAATCAGCGGCTCAGCGCATGCGACTCCACGGCATACGACCCAAGAGATCAGCGACTTAAGAAGTAGCATGCGGCCTAACAGAGCAACTTAACACGGCGCGACCTATAGCATGGTGCGACCTATAGCATGGTGCGACCTATAGCATGGATCGACCTAAGGAGAGGAACGACCTAAGTATGGCGCGGCCTAACATGGCGCGACATAAGTTATGAGAGAAGGCCGAGCGACCTAAGGAGGTCAGCGACCTAAGGCAAGCCGACCTAAGTGGTAGAAGAGCAAACCGAGTGACCTATGTGGTCAGTGACCTAAGAGGTTGCGACTTATGGCATGGCGCGACCTAAGGGGTGAGAATAGGCCGAGCGACTTAAGGAATGGAACGACCTAACAGGCCGAGCGACCTAAGGTATAGCGCGACCTGTGGTACAGGGGCAAGCGGAGCGACTTAAGATGGAACGACCTAACCTGTCGCGACCTAAGGCGTATGAGAAGGCCGAACGACTTAAGTGGGGACGATCTAGCATGGCGTGACCTATAGGTTGCGACCTAAGTCATGGAACGGCCTAACACAAGGCGAGCGAACTATGGGTTGCAACCTAAGGCACTTAACGACCTAAATTGCAGGTCGAGAATCATATGTGCAGGCCGAACGACCTAAGCAACAAAAATGCCAAAAATTCTCTCAATTTGCAACTGATCGAGCACGAACTCTAGGTCATTACGCCTATCGGCTATCAGGTCCTATTGGCTCCTCGATGCATCATCAAAAACGTGTTAAAACATCAAAGATTGGATTTTTAAAGATTTGAACCCAAAACACTAAAAATTGGGATTTTCACCAATTCAATACAAACCAAAAGCAAAAGCACATGAATGAGTGTTAGGAATTCATACCCAACAATCAAAGATAGTTATGGACAAAGATGTGAGATAAAAATCTCACCTTTATACAAAATTAATGAAGAAGAAGCTTGGAAGAAAAGGAAGAATCAATGGCTTCTCTTTGAATTTGGAGTTAGATGTTGGATTTGCAATGAACTAGGGCTTGGAGTTTTAATTTCCCATTCCTTCCTCCATTTTTGATGAAGCTTGAGTGTTAGGAAATGAAAGTGAAGTTATGAAGGGAAGGGGGTTGAGCTAGAGTTAATAATTTAGGCTAATGGGCTAAACCAAACCCAAAGTCCAAAGTGAAAAAGTGGCAAAATTCCACTAACTCCAAATATATCAAAGTTTATACTCAAAAAGATCGGAAACGGTGTTTTGGACCCAATGGAAGTGTCCTCGAGTCCTAATTCGACCGTATGCAAAAAGTAACTTTTCGGACTAAAATCCGACTAACGATAAAATATTTAAATAAAATATTTAAATATTCAATCGTAAAATATGCGGGTTGTTACAGAACTTATCTTAAGTCCTAAAATAAGCCTCATTCTTTACCTTTTTCTTATTATAACCTATGTTATAATCTTGCTTATTACTTAACCCAAGGTCTAAGTGTGAAAATAAGCTTCTTTCATCTTTTACTGTTTTTTAGTTATTATTCAAAATTATAACTAGGCCAATCTCTTTAACTCAATCTAATTCTAATATTTTCATCACAATTTCAATCCAATTCCATTTTTATTACAGTCCTTACAATTTACATCTTATTTTCCATTGTTTCAGTATTCTTATAATTTAATCCAAATTTGCATTTAATCTATTCTAATCCATACGTGAAGAAGAAAGAGAAATAAAAGAAAACTAAAAATAGAAGAAAGTCCAAAGCGTGGGAAAATGATGTAAATAACGCATAAATAATAGTAAATAAATTAAAATGTTGTAAATAAACTGTAAATGAATGGAAAAGCCATAATTAACAGAAATAAACAAAATAAACTGAAAAGACTAGTTAAAAGAAATAGACTGAAAATAATTCTAAAAACTGTAAATAAACTACTAAAAAGTTATTCCAAAAATCATAGTAAAACTACAACTATTGGAAACCCTATTATTTTAAATTACTTAAAAATTTTAATAATTACAATCATTCACCTGTGGTCCTAAACTCTTCCCTTTTGGTCTTCCAAGATCCACTTATGGGTACTAAAATATTTTATTCAAAAAGATTCTCTCCTTGGAAAAATATTACTTTTAGGGTCCTTCTTGCAAAGGTGAACCCAATTGGAGAAAATCTTAGAAAGAGAAAAAGTGTTAGGCCTACGGTCTTATTTATAAGGGTAGAAGTGGATCTCAGATTGTTAGATTTGGAGGTTGAATATGGTGTGACCACGTCATAGGCTGATTAGGAGCCGTCAGATGGAAGCACGAAAGGTCCAGATTGAGTAAAAGAATGGAATTGATGTGTACAAGGCTTGCTGGAATGAACATTAACGAAAAATTCATTCGTTTGCTCACTACGTCGAGCAGGTCGACCTTCCCCCTTCTAGGTCGACTGGCCGATCGACCTAGGGTATGGTTGGGTCGACCTTCTGGTCAACCTGACCCATATATTATTATTATTATTATTATTATTATTATTATTATTATTATTATTATTATTATTATTATTATTATTATTATTATTATTTCGTTGATTCTTATTCGATTTGTATCCTGCTTTTATTAGCTTGGATTCTAACATTCTATAAATGGAAATTGACTAGAAAATTACAACAGACAAAATGGTGCTACTCCCTTGGATCAATTCAGATAATTTCATAAGGTTATTTTATCATTTAATTAATTCATTAATTAATTATTATAGCTTAAATTTTGGGTTGTTACAATAGTTCACTATGGAAAGTTAAACCTTATCTTGACATAACCAACCCAAGTTTCCATCACCAACCTGAAATCGGTTAACAACCATGGTGCAACCATCAACCACGGTAATCGTAGGAAGGCAGCAACCCACCTTGTCGAACTTTGGATATGAACCAGGTTTGAAAGTGGTCGGGTATAAGATCTTGAGGATAGGAAGTAGTTGGCATAAGCACTTAGGGGAATCGTTAATGAAAAAAGAAAGAGAGAAGGGTGAAAAAACCATTCTATGTCCCAAGTATTTATACTCGAGGTAGGCAAAGAACTCGATATCGAGAGGAATCCCTTGGTACCGAACACAATTTTCGACCAAAAGTTATGGAAAAAGCTATGAAAAGAGAAGGTATCCATGACAAAGGTATGGAACAATCTCCAAAGAGTAGTCTTGTCCTTAGCACGAAGAATGAGGTTTCAATTATGTAAAGTAGTTAAAAGAATATCTATAGAATAAAGGCAACACTCCGAAGCAATTCCTAAATGACTACCTGAAGCTGGGAGGTAGTAAGTCAGTACTTGTCATGTTCCAGAGCATGCTTTATTCTTAGCGAAAGCAAACTCTATGAGGCATGAAATGGTTCACGGACTTGGGAACATGTTCAGATGGGCAAGACGATCATACTCAATAAGTTTTACAGGAAAAGGAGCAAAGTGGACCACTTGGTACTGAGAGGAACCACTCGGTACCGAGAGCATTTTACTCCACTATGGATCTCCAAAACACTTGTGCTTGACACACTACCACAAATAATTGCTATGGAGTGATTTTCTTAAAGAATAGACGAGCAACTCTAAGGATTTTATGTATGAAAGAAGAAAAAATAAGAACTATCAATTATCAGAAATAACTCATTTTCAAGGTAAAGCATTTGGAACGCAACGGATTGAAGATAGGAAGCAAGATTGAAAAAAGAGGGAAAGATTCCGCCAACAAAAAACCTTTCAGTACTAAGAGGAACCTCTATGTACTGAGTGGTTTTTACGGATGATTGGGCTCTACTTTCCTCTCCCAAGCACTTAGAAGTATATCAAGACTTGCATATTAGCGGGCCTCTGGTTCCACTAGTGAAATTCCCAATAAATACAAATCTTATGGCTATAGGAAAAGGACTTTTTGGGCATTTCATCTTATTCATCTCCTATCCTTCCTCCATTACAGTCAATAAGGAAGCTACTATTTAATATTCTAGGCTTTTGATCAATAAAGTGTACTGGTGACTCTAAATCACTCTAAAAACTATCAAATCTACAAATCAATAAAAGCTACAATGGACATAGGTCAGAGATTGCCGAACCACTATAAATTCTTGGCGTTCTTACTATTTTTATTTACTTTTTGCCAGATCTCAATATTTCTACAAGTCTTTAGCTGTTGTGCCACTTTTAGCATCAACAACTTCTAAGGAAGGAGGAGGAGGCATATGTGATTTCTTGAAGGGCTGACCAGAGGCTTCAACACCATCCTTCTTCCTTTTTTATCTCTTCCTCTTCTTCTTCGTCTCTAACTTCTTGGATGGAGAATCATCAAGAAACGAATCAAAAAGATAATCGCCCATTTTACCTAAGTAAAAAAAAGGATCAAGATCGGTAATTGTGCTTTAAAAAAAGAGTGAAAATTTCATTATCCGTATAATCGAGTTATACTCCTAGATTCATCTAAAACTGAGAAAAAATTAAAAATGAAGTAAGAGAAGTTGTGGTTAGCACACATAAAATTATACTTTAGAAGTAGCAACTCGGTAAAAAATAATTTCATTTTCCACTCATCCTCACTTAAACCTAGGATGCTTCTTCTATTAGATTCGTGTGAACTGGTGATTCGATGGAAAAATTTAGGGTGTGGTTGGAAGGAAGAAGGAAAGTTACGAGATTTGAAATGAAAAATCATTTATCGTTCCATTTTTTGGTCTTATGGGAAACAAATGTAAGAACCGATTTCTACACTTGGGTGTAATCAAACCAAAAATCACCTCTAGAAGGACTCTTGTGGATATCGAATAAGAATTGAAGTTCTTCATATGAAGGAGACATGCACTTCTCAGCATAAAGGATAAAAATACCAATTATAAGGGAATAATAAATGGGAGCAAGTTAGATAGGAACAATTCCAATAATAGTTAGCCATTCGCGAAAAATTTGGTTGGGAGGAAAATGAAGTCTACACTAATGTGGTCAAATGTAAAGGAAATAAAACCATTGGGAAGTGTATGGATGCATTCATAAGACTCTGGTACTCTACCCACATAACCATCGAACCCAAAATGATCTAGAATACTCTTTATTTCCCCTAGTTCAATGATATTAGGCAGCAAATATAAAGGAGAGGAATAAATGGTTGTCATATTAAAACTATTTGGTCGATTATCGGTCGCTCTTAAAGTATAGGAAAAAGGAAACTACAATGGAAAGAAGTGCCTTGCTTTAGTTCAAAAAAGGAACGATTCTTGGAGAAGACGAGATTGGTAACTAAGGTTTTTTCCTCTTCGAAAGCATGTAAAAGAACATAGAAGAAGGGGAAAAATTTAAGCTTGCGTCGATTAGAATCTTAGGAACACAGTTGAAATGATGAAAGAGCCCCAAAACATCAGTTGACTAATGACAAGGAAGATTAAAGCTAGGATCTATACAGATTTTCTTATAAGTTAAAAAGACTAATGGCACAACTTTTTAGAAAATCTTCCAGTAAGGAAGCGACACGTGTACTTAGACATTATATGTGAAATTTCAATAAGGACTTTTTTATTTTTGAAAAACAAGAAAAGAAAAAAAAAGAAGTGATGGGGTGTGGTAAAATATGGAAGCAAGGTAAGTCCACACCGATCTACGATCATTGCAGACTGAAGGGTAAGTGTTAAACCCATACTTTTCAAATAATATCTAAGATAAACTGTTGCAAGCGCCAAGTTAAAATAACTTCCCCATGAAAGAAGCTGGAAGAAGAAAGTAAAGCGAGAACAAAGCCCATATAGGACCATGCCAAAGCTTCAAGATAGTAGCAAAATATGAAAGTCGTGCTATTCAATTAGACATAGTATAAATAACATAATACTGCGCCAACAACCTAAGACAGTCACAAAAGTGCAAAAAATAATAATCCGTAACCCAAACACTCAAGGGGGACTGTGGCACAACCTTCAAACTTTATGACTCCCAAATAGAAATGTTGTACTAAGGTTCCAAAAGTAAGCCTTCACGGTCAAAGCTACGACATAATCTTAAAATAATAGCAAAAGGATTGTGTTGTAGCCCCAAAAAAAGGTAACCCTAATGACATAGAAATGCGATGCCATCCCTAAAACTATTACATAAAGTAGGGATATGCTAAAATCTTAAAATAATACTTAATTTGATAGTACTATGCCGCAATCTTATATCGACATTGAAGTAATAAGTATGCGTCACCATCTTGATGTGACAGAAAGTGCCACAATCCTAAAAAACAGTTCCCACAAACATAGGACTCCAGGATGAGACGATGGGGTAAGACTGCTTTGCAACCAAAAGCCGATCCTTATCACTCAAAGGAAAACCAAGAGATCCAAATTTCATCCCCGAGAACATTAAACCCATCTCAAAAACAAGAGCAGTGACGCAGTCCTCTATTGATAAGAGCAGCTTGGAACAGGTTCATGCAAGACGATCACTCTTCGAAGTGGCAGCACGGTCCCTTTTACTAAGCCATCTAACTCAACTCCAACTGTCACCAATGCTACACTTTGTTGATGTTTCAGATTAAATAGTGTAGCACGACTTCAGATGTGTCGTAATTCGAATACTACAAGGCATCAATACCACGGACATAATGAAGGAGCAAAGCCCAATAAACTAAAGAGAAATTATAAAGTGCTATTAATAACACAGTTCTTTCTGAAATGGAGGGTCATTTCTCATCGTGGCTTCATCTACCTTGTCTGCAGTCAATTAGCCTATTTCTTTATAGAATCATAAAAACATGGTCAAATCAAATTTGGGTTTCCCTCCTTCAATTTCAACATTCCCGCCAAAGTTTAAAATTCACCAACTCAAATCACTGTTTCTCGTCGAAGACCATATTGGCAGTCCTTGTACAATAAATCAAAAAGATGGATGATCGACACGTGCAAGATATAGGGCTATCTATTTCTAGCACGACCCGAAATACGACCTGAAGATTACATGGAAATTAGCAGGTGCACCTGACCCGTTTAAATGGGCGAGTCATTTTCGGGTCAACTTGAATTTGACCCATTTATAAATAGGTGGGTTTCGGGTTGACCTGTGAAACCAAATTTGACCCGTTTATAACCAGTTTGTACTTGTATGGGTTGACTTGACCCTATTGTAACCCAACCCATGAACCCAAATTTGACCCATTTATAAGCAGTTTATGAGCCGTTTATACCTTATATGTTGACCCCACCCGCTTACAACCCGACCTGAGCTGACCCATTTATAATCAGGCCACAGGTTGGGTCGGGTCAACCCATTTATAATCAGATTGGGTTCGGGTTGAGCTATTTCTCACCTGTTTAATAAACGGGTTGACCCGACCCATTTAAAATCAACTCGAACCCAACTTGACCCGACCCAAACTCAATCTGACCCATTGACAATCCTAGCAAGATCCAAAGGTAAAAATCAAGAGAGCCGAAGGTCACTTCCACAATTCGTGCATAGTAAACATGCAAGACGGATGATTAACATGTAGCGTTACTTTAAGGGTCATAATTAGAAACATATGCAATTAACAAAAGCAATTCCGAAATTCTGTATATTATAAAAGCAAAATGTATTGTAGTTGAGATGAGAGGATTTTTAGACTTTACTCTTTCAAAATCAGTAAAAATAAAAAATGTACCCTCTGCCATTATTTGTTTGTACTAAAAACAAAAAGGAAGAAAACGACATTCCTTGTAGATGCAAGATTCATTAACATTCGAACCATATGAATTCTCTATGTCATTTTTATTGCTTTCAGTACTTGATCTTACATTTTTCTATTTTGATACTATCTAGCTCAACAAATTAGAGAACAACTTGTTATTAGATTTTGGATGTTTTTCACATAGTTGTGCTAGTACTATTACACATAATTATCTCCTCTAAAGGCAATTTTGATATAACTTGATTTTTCTAATTCCTAATTATGTAAGTGTTCTGCGATGTGATTACTTCAGAAAAACTTGAGTGTTTTTGTGAAGAAAAATCTCATCAACAAGTGCGATAAGACCATCGTTCTGATAAGGTCATATCGCTAGACCGAAAGCCGATAAGCTTCTAACGTAGGGTAAATTTGTAATGAACCTGAAGTAGGTTAAGGCTGATGTTTTCATCATCTAATTTTTGTTAGGCCCTATCCTTAACTATTTTAGTCAAACCCCAATGAATCCCATCGATAAATGACCTTATATAGTCATATTTCATTGGAAAAAATGATGATCCCATCTCCATACGATGTTATCCTATTGCATATAGAGTAGCCCGAAGTTGGTATAGCTGGGACCAAAGAAGCATATATTCTATCCCAAAGTAATGCGTATTTGGTACCGAGTGAATGTAGAAAATCCAAAAGTCATAACATTGAAGAATGCCGACTATGCAATTTTTGTCGATATAACATAAGTTGAATAATATTTTTTAAGGTAAATTATGGTTATATAAATGATTGAAACTGTGATGGTAACTAGAAATTAGTAAATTTAATTTCTAAAAATATGGAAACGGTAAATTTTATAAGATTAAGCCAAAAAATTAGAGATAATTAATGAACTAAGATTAATTCACTTTTAGGTGTCAAAAGTACACAGTATTGATCTTTATTCTACTACGACTTGATTACTTATTATGACTGAGAAATATGTGTTGATGTTGATGAATGTACCCAATTATTTGTTTTATACCTACTTATGATAATCACTTATGTATGTGACAACAAATAACCTATTATTGTTAAAGCGAGTATTATTGGGGTAGACTCCCGTGTGAGTGGAATTGCATTTGGGATATCAAAGTGTTATAATATGGGATGCAATGTAATAACCCACAAATTTGACATAATTAATTTTAAGTAATTAAAATGGGTTTTTACAGTAGTAATGATTTAGAAGATGTACTTATAACTATTGTGTAGATCTTTTCAAGCCAGTTAATTTAGAGTATAAGATTAATAAATCTGGAAGGTACGATTTTCGGAATAGTGGTTTAGAGTGTTAAAATAAGGTACGTAATTACTTTTAGACCGAATAGTATTAAATAGCCAAACACACATAACTACCTATATGAGTGAACTTACAAAAGCCTCCGGGGCAGCCACCACTTCAAAATATTCTTCCCAAATCCCTCTAATCCCGGTTTAATGTCAAACTATATCCATTAATTACAAATTCTTCCCAATATTTAAACTGTCCCAACCTGGTCATATTATACATCAAATTGCAGCCCTAGACAATATAAAGAGACGGGTTTGAATTGTTTTTCCATCAAGTGCTCTAGTTGATTAGAACTCGATAAAATAGTCTCACCCATTCAGACTACTCCATTCTGATTCAACGGTGAAATTTTAATTGAACGGTATCTTTGCATAGAGGATGATGGCTGGAGCACATCTATGTAGCTGATCATCTCAGATCAGGATGAGGTAGTCTCTGATCAACTAATGATAGTCCCTAGTAGTGGTGATGGTTGGTCAAACACAAGGAAGGGTCATGTTACGAGGGTGGTAGGCTCATGTAGCAAGTGATTCCTTTTTTCATCTAAGTCCCTATAAAATATAAAGTTACAAATTAAACCCAAGATCTTCTTATTGTTACAACTTTTGAATATGACCTCTATTTGACATGTGGTCTGTTGCATTGGGTTCATAGCGAGATAACAGATATTTTGAAATGTAGTTGCTTGATTTTGAGATCGTTGGTGGAACTAATTTAGCAGATTTCAAAGCTCATAAGTTTCTGCATTTTTCAAATATTAAAATACTAAATAATCATCCATTATTGTTGTGTATGTGTGCATATCCCAAGCATATATAGATATATCCATTTGATATGATCTGTGTACTTTTTAAATTTTTCTTATGAAATATGGTTGAATTGGATTTGATTGTACTATTTTCTATTTACTTATTACATTGGTTGGATGAGTGTTTACATATTCAATACTATAACTAAAGTTGTGTAGATAGAGGCAATAGTTGTGATGGGGTATGGTTGGATAGTTTAAGGTATAAGATCTACCGTACACTGAAGGTTGGTGGTAGGTTATTTGTACCTACACATAAAACTATCATAGAAAGAACCACATTTAATCATTTACAATAACGCTTCAGATAAGATTATTTTAAAACGTAATTGTTCATCATATATTATTTGTTAATTTACACGGGAATTCAGAAATAATAATAATAAATTAATATCATGTATAAATTAAACTTTTTACATTAGAATTTTTTACTCCCAAATAATAGAATAATAATTAAAAAAAAATTATAAGAGAAGAAAATAGCATATTTTAAATACATAGAAGTAACATACACATTAGTGGATTAAATAAACTATTATTGAATAAACTGTTTATTTTTTAAGTAAATAGAGTTTAAAGGGAGTTAATACCTTTAGAAAGATACTAATAACAACATAAACTTTAAATATAATAACGTAAAGCATTATTGTCATATTATTACTGTAATGAGTGTAGTAATTGTAATATTCCAGAATTTCAGAGAATTTAAAATGTGATAATCTGTTAATTAAATCATTTAAAATTGATAAAATTGTTATTTTTAAATACAAATAACCAAAATAAAATTTATGTAATGTTTTTAAATTTAGAAATAAATTGATTTTAAATAGAATAATTATTTAATTTGCGTTATTTTATAAATTTGATCTTTTTTATAGAATTAACATTTCAATTTAATAAGTGTTGTTTAAATATATATTATTTAAAAGTTGACTTTAAAATTTGAATTTAATAATTCTAAATTTAATAGTGTGTTTGTTTAATTTAATATAAATATATTTGTTTTGATTTTTAAATTGAAGTTTAAATTAAATTTGGATTTAAAATTTGAAATTTGAATTGAAATTTGAAATTTAAAAAGAATTTATATCTTGAAAATAATTTTTAATATAAAAGGATTTATGAATAAATTTTTTATTTTAAATAAGATTTATTTTATATTAATTTAAAACAAAAGAATTTTATTTATATAAATTTGGAAAATATTTGTTTAATAGTAGATAAATGAAAAACCATTTAAATTAGCATTTAAAATGGATCAAACAATTTTATATGATTTTATTGAGAATCTAATTAGTTTTTATTTGAATTTCTTTTAAAAGTTTTATTTTTATAAGATAAGAAAAAGCATTTATAAATTTACAAAAGCATATATATATATATTAGGAAATTTAATAATAAAGGCTTTTAAAATCATTTAAAAATAATAATAAAATAAGGAATGACATGTGTTCATTTCTAAGACTCGTTGAATACATGTGTTATGAGTTAAACAATGGTTTGTGACAAATGTGTCAAAGTTGAACAAGTGTCTTTTTCTAATTTTCTTTTTCTTTAATTTTATTAAACCATAAATTTTATTATATAAACTTCCATTCCTTCTTCATTCTTTTTCTTTAAATTCAAACAAGTAATCGATGGCCACAATCTGAAAATGTTTCCTCAAGAAAAATAAAACTCAATCTGAAATATTCTCATATGCAAACCAGAAAATCAATACCCTGTAACTTCAAGCCTGAAAACAATATTCAAATCCTCAAGTTCAAAAACCTGTAGCATTCTTTCCAACTGCAAATTTCCAGGACCTGTAACCACTTTTATCAAAACAATTTCAAAAACCCGAAATGTTCATCTTCAACCTGAAGTTCATTCCTCAAACAAAAATAATCAACTCTGTAATCCTCTATTATCAAAGCATTTTCAAGGCCTGAAAAACTTCTTTTATCAAAGCTTGAAACCAGAATTATTTTTAAAGCCTGTAAAAGCATTATAAAAAAAAAGCTTGAAAATTTCTGTTATCAAAAACCTGGAAACAACCAATTTTCAAAGTCTTGAGCCATCATCATCTTGTTCCTGTACAGTCAGGCATTTCAGCTTCAAATGTTCAAGCTTCAAAGAATTTCATTCTTAAGTCAAGCAACATAAGTTTCAGGAATCAAGCAATACAAACTTCAGAAGTCAAAAGCAACAACAATTTCTAAATTTTCAAAAAAAAGGGCTTCAGTTCCATCCAGTTTCCGAAACTCTTTGCAAATTCAAAAAAAGGTGAGTAAACATCTAATTTTAAAACTTAAGTAGGTTAAAATTGTTGCTTAAGTAATTACTGTGATATTTATTCCTACATGTGTGGATAGTATTATACAATCTGTAGTTATGAATGCATTTAAATCTGCATGCCTGAAATTGGTGCTCTCTTTCATACCTGATTACAGAGGTTTGAAAATAAACAAAAATTCAAACTTCCCATATAAACACTTTGCAGCTTTGGATTTTCAAATAAATTAGTTGAGTTTAAACTCCATCTTGATTATGAAAACAAGTTAAGTAATTTAAGTTTAGAAATTTACTGTAAACAAGAAAAATGCAGTGGTTACTTGAATAATGTAATAAATAAAATGTTAATTTATATTGATTCATGTATATATATATCGGATCATCATTTAAAATTATGATTTTTAGACCAAAAATCTAAATTTTTAATATTGGATTGAATGAATTTTGGGGTTTACTGGAAAAAGGGTTTTGGGTGATTTCTGGAGGCTGGAGCATTTGGGGCGGTCAGGAATGCTACTGGAGGTGGAGGAGGTAATGGGGATTCAGGAAAAAATGGTGGTTGAGGCTATAGGGGACTGTGGCGTCGGCGATGATCAGAATTTGTTTTTAACCCTAGTTTTTGTATGGTTTGGGTTTTGGGTCACTACGTGGGATCTGTTTGATCGAGTACTGTGTAATTCAGGGAGATGATAGCGTGTCGGCTCGGCTAAAGTTGGTCAGCACCGCTCGACTTCTGGTGGTCGGAGCTTGGTGGTCAAAGGACGTTTATGGGATGCTGTTTTGGTTTCAGGCGAACTGGGTAATCAAACTTTGAACGAAGATTTGTTTGTGTGGTGTTGTGGTCGGGTTGTGATTCTGTAAGGTAGGGTGAAGTGCCAGAGGCAACGTCGAAGGTCGGAGTAGCCTTAGGTGGTGGTGCATGTGCACGTATTAGTGGGCGTGTCAGAGGGGTTTGGGCTGTGAATGTCTCAAAGTCGAGTTCGAGTATTGGGGGTGGAGAGCTCGAGTTCGTTCTCGAGTATGTTGGGTAAGGGTAGCCTGTAGATTTTGAACTTTAATTTAATCAAAGCTAAAATATGGGAAGTAAGGGAAAAACTCGAGTTTGACTCGAGTAAGCTTCGGGTTCGACCCGAAGCAGAGAGTATTAAACAGTTTTGGGGGTTTTAAAAGTTTTAAAAACTTGTTTTTTTGAAATTTATAAATTCGAATTTGTTTAAAACTCTTATATAAATTAATTGATGTGCAATAAATGTTTTATTAAACAATTTGATTAAGAAGTTTTGAAGTTTGTTAAATTTAAACTTTGTTAAGATTTAAAGTAATTTCAAATTTGAGTTATGAAAGTAATTTTTAAAGTTTATATAAAAAGACAAGTTTTAAATTCAAATTGAAACTAGTTATTTAAAACAATAAATTGATAAATATTTTCAGTTATTTAAAGTTGTGTTTTGATAACTTTAATTTATCAAGTTAAATGATGGTTCTATTTTAAAAACTAAATTAATAATTTAATTAAGTAAAGATAGTTATAAAGGTAAATGATGTAAATATGTTAAGGGTAATTAAAGAATTTATAAGATAATGTTTTATCTTGATTAAGGTTTTAATATCTTAATTTTGATTAAGTTAATTTAAAGAAATTAAGTTTAATTAAATAGTTTAATTATAAAGGATTGATTAAGAAATTAATTAAGGGAAAATAATTTACTTGATTAATAAATGATTAAGGATTAAAGGTTAATTAATTTAAGGTTAATTAATTGGTAATTAAAAAGATCATTAATTAGATCATTAATTAATGATTACAGATTCATTAATCAAGTAATTAAGTGTAATTAAACTTAATTAATCAAGTGGTTAAGTTTATTAATTATGTAATTAATGAGTAGTTAATAAAGTAAATAAAGGTTACTTAATTAAGTAATTAAGAAGTGCCTGATTTGTAATTAAATTTTATTAATTAATAATTAAGATTTTATTAATTAATAACTATAGAATAATTAATCCGTAATGAAGGATTAATTAAGAAGTTGTTAAGTGGTAATTACTTGATTAATCTAATGTGATTAAGGATTAATCAAATGATAATTTAGGATTGATTAACTACTAATTAAGGATGGGTTAACAGTTAACTAAGGATTAATCAAATGGTTAATCAACTGCTAATTAAGGAGTGATTAATCTGTAATTAAGTTCTTAATTAATAATTAATAATTAGATTTATTAATTAATAATTAAGGGATAATTACTTAGTTAATTAATGGTTAATTAATTAATTATAAAAAGTAATTATGGATTAATTAATTTGTATTAAGACATACTGATTAATAATTGAGGTTATTAATCAATAGTTGATGGATAATTAATCGGTTAATTAAAGGTTAATTAATTGATTATGAAAGTAATTAAGAATTAATTACTTTGTATTAAAGGAGATTAATTAATAATTGAGGTTTATCAATTGATAATTAAAGCATAATTAATCTGAACTAATTAATTGATTAATTGAGTTAATCAAGGAGTGATTAATTAATTAAGGTTAGTAAATTAATAATGATTGTATGAGCATGATTAAGTGATTAATTCTTAAGGGATTAATTTAATTTAAATCAATTATGATATGAATTGATAATGCTTGCTTATGGATGATTGTTTGTTGAATGTCTGAATTGGATGATATCTATTGGGTGATATCTGTTGGATGATATGCTGTGACATTCTGTGATACGATATTGGATATATTAATGATAAATGTGTGATATTTATCTATGTTAATGTTGTATGAATTCAAAGCATTGAATTGAATTGAATTGAATTGTTAAAACCTTTAAACAACTTGGCCTTTAAGACACGTTTGGTTCGATAAGACCGGGATCGGGTATCAAATTTGATTATCCGAAAACCACATCGATCCAAGTTAAACGTTAGGTCGTGAATTCAAGTGAAGATCGAGTTGAGGACTCGAAGTGTAAGAACTATCTGTCGTTAAAAACACTGAGGGTGATTCCAATACAAGTATAACGGAGATAGTGCTTTCAGGTTCGAGATGGAGTTTTCAGAGTGCAAGGTTTATTGTCGTTAACTCTGAGGGTGATTGCAAAATAAGTGTAACGAGATAATGCCTTCGGTTTCATTCGAACCCAGAACGAAACTTGTATGGATTGAATGCTTTCAGAACATCGTCAGGTGGACGATGAGCATTCTAAGATAGATGTGTTCTATAAAGGTAATCGCAGCCTCAAGCCTCATCAACCGGGAATGGCTAAAACAGGGGAGATGCAACAAGGCTAAGTGGGTCGTGCCCAAGTAGGAAGAGATTTACCCCTGTCTAGATGTCCCTTTTTATTCAGCTGTGTGGGCGGTTGCTAGCTAGAATCGCCGGGGTTGTCTTGTTCGGAACTGTTCGGTAAGGAATGGTTCCAGCTTTGTGTTGCAGGGGATTGGGAGTGATCCTCGGTACGGTGATCTATGCCACGCGCTTTGACGGACGGTACCCCAGTAGCCCTGCCATTGATGGAAACCCATTCTTCCTACGTCCCCTTACGGTTTTGATTGTATTACCCACTTTTGTGGCTAGTAGCTGGAATTTAATAGATGTAATAATTTCAGCTATTTCTTATTTACTTGAAGACCCTAGACACTATTATAATATCATTGGATTTTTTATCAAATGTTTTGGTTAGCGTAAGCTAAAAACTTACCCATGTTTATGTGTGGGGAGTCTTACATGATACCTTTTGTTTTCAAAGGTTTTTAAAAGTTAAGCAATTTTAACCCGTTTACTCACACCAGACCCATGTATGACCCGGAGTTTATTCTGTTTTTCTTAAACTCTTGGGTACTCAAATTTTTACGAGTAGCCTAGGGATTCAGGTCTGCTTTGACGAATTCTGGAGGAGATATGGAGCAGGAGGCTTCAGCGTTTGTAGTTATATTGTGTTTCTGATGTGATATATCTCAGTGATGTATGTGTTGTATTTGAGTTGTAGAATAGACAGACTTTTATAACTGTCCATTTTGTGTTGTTGTATCTGTATAACTCTGATATGTAAATGACTATGTAATAGTTATGTTATATATTATATTTTGTTTCGTTCCGCTGTGAGATTCTGATATTGTTGAGTTCTTTTCTTCTATCTATTCTATTTCTACCTCTTTCTTTCTTAAAGATGATGCGTCTTTCTGTGGAGAGGAAGGCGGGTCGTCACACTTGGTATCAAAGCATAGGTTGAGATAATACCTAGGCTCTGGAAGTGGTGTCTGTCTTGAGAGCGCGTATTTGTAATTTTTATATAACTATACACTTATACAAATTTGTTGGGTATCTGTTCGGATTTCCAACATGAGTTCTAGATGAGTTTTATCTCTCTCTTTGTTTAGTTGACCATCCTACCTTTGTATCTATCCCTATAGATGGAGTAACCAAGATAGATCAGATCTGTAGAAGGTTAAGATTTTCTTATCTTCCCCATAGTTTTCTAGAAACCCTTTTTATTTGATCTAAAGGGTTTTGATCTTGTTTTGGATTTGGATTGGTTGGATGGTATTGGGCTGTTGATGAGTGAAGCAAGGATTGTATCTTTGGAGATTGAGTTGGGAAGAATCGCATAAGTGACTTGCGATGATGCCAGATTTCTTTTGAGTAATCTTCTGCATGGAGTCAAGGCATCTCCAGAAGGTGTGGAGTCCATTAAGGTAGTCAGTAATTTTTCGGATGTTCTGAGGGAGCGAAGGTTTTCCTTATCGGGAGATAGAGATTTGGATCATCCTAGTTTCGAAAGCAGTACATGTTGATCAGCCTAGTTTTTCCCAGTTGAAGTTCAGCTGTTGTCTTGTGGCCTAGACGGATAAGTCTTTTGAGATTCTATGTGGATTCGATGAATCGAGTTTTTGGGATGTGTGGTATAAGTTATTTTCATCAAAAAATTTCTTGTCTACTCCAAGTCTGAAGAAGAGAGCTAGCGACATTTGGAATGGGGATTAGAGGCTTTGAGGAAGCATTTTGTTTTGGTAATGGTATTTCTGTAGATCCAACTTGGATAGCAACTATTCGGGAGTAGAAGCAACTGAAGTTTTCTGGTTTGGCAGAGTTCTACAGGAAGTAAGTGAACCCGAGTGTAAAGAGATTTTCTTAGATTAAAGGCAAGGCCGACTAGTGTGCCTGTTCTAGCTATATCTGATGGCAAGAATAAGTTTGAGATCTGCTCGGACGTTTGTGTGTATCTGAGATAGATGAAGTGAGTCAATGATGGTCAGTGTTCCAGTTTTGAGATTAATGGCCAAGGAACATTGAGGATCATCGAAAGGATTTGTGTTTCGAATTCTTGGATTTTGAAGCAAGAAGTTTTGGCAGGGAGTTATCGCTCCAGGTTATGTCCAACCCAGGGTGTTCAGAGATATATGGATATGAAGAGAATCTTCTAGTAGCCAAGCACGAAGTAGGATGTAGCTACTTTCATCTTTGGATGTGCGATCTGTCAGCAGTTGTTGGTGACCAACAGAAGATCGCCGGTTTGTTGCAACTTTTGGAAGTTCCAGTGGGAAGTGATTTCTTTGGATTTCATCGACGGTTTGCCAAGGACCAAAGAGGGAATTAAAGGAATATAGGTGATTGTAGACCGATTGGCCAAGAACGTCCATCTTATTCTGGTTAAGGCAATCCGTTCTGTAGCATCTTTGGCTGAGTTTTCTTGAGAGTTTGTCTGACTGCTTGGTGTTTCGGTCAGCATTGTTAGCAATTGTGATCTTATCTTCTCCAGCTAGTTTTGGAGGGCTTTGTGATCAGCTTTGGGTTCGAGAATAAATTCAAGTATAGCTTATCATTCCCAGACCAACGGAAAGGCTGAACCAAATCTTAGAGATTTGAGAGAGCTTGTGTTTTGGATTTTTGTGGATGTTAGGAGGATCATCTGCGTTTATGGAATTCTCGAATAAGTTATCAAGCGAGTATCTAGATGGCATCCTATGAAGCATTGATTGGAGGACCTTGTAGATTTCCATTCTGTGGAGTAGAGTCGAGAGATCGTCTGGTTCTTGGTACAGTTTTGGTCTGTGAGGTATCTGCGATGGTAGAGCTTATCAGGAGAAGATTAGTGTTGTAGTCTTCAAGGTTGAATTGCCAGCTTGGATAGCTGGAATTGACATTGTTTTTCACATATCTCATCTGAGGAAATACGTGAACGATCTATCTCTTGTTGTGGAGTTAGGATTTCAGAGTTTGTCTTGGGAAAACTCTGAATAGTTTTAGAAAGACTTATCTGGATCTATGTCCGGATAGCTTGGATTGTTTGATTGAATGAATTGTTTGTTTAAATAAACTATTTGTTTGGATGGATTGTTGTTGGTTGATAGTGAATGGTTGATAGGAATGCTTGAATAGTTAAAGAGAAATAAAAGATGTTGGATTATCTTTATTTTAAATTTCGAGGACGAAATTCTTTTAAGGAGGGAATGAATGTAATATCCCGGAATTTCAAAGAATTTAAAATGTGATAATCTCTTAATTAAATCATTTAAAATTGATAAAATTATAATCTTTAAATATAAATAACCAAAATAAAATTTATGTGATGTTTTAAAATTTAGAAATAAATTGATTTTAAATAGAATAATTATTTAATTTGTGTTATTTTATAAATTTGATCTTTTTTATAGAATTAACGTTTCAATTTAATAAGTGTTGTTTAAATATATATTATTTAAAAGTTGACTTTAAAATTTGAATTTAATAATTCTAAATTTAATAGTGTGTTTGTTTAATTTAATATAAATATATTTGTTTTGATTTTTAAATTGAAGTTTAAATTGAATTTGGATTTAAAATTTGAAATTTGAATTGAAATTTGAAATTTAAAATGAATATATATCTTGAAAATAATTTTTAATATAAAAGGATTTATGAATAAAGTTTTTGTTTTAAAATAAGATTTGTTTTATATTAATTTAAAACAAAAGAATTTTATTTATATAAATTTGGAAAATATTTGTTTAATAGTAAATAAATGAAAAACCATTTAAATTAGCATTTAAAATGGATCAAATAATTTTATATGATTTTATTGAGAATCTAATTAGTTTTTATTTGATTTTCTTTTAAAAGTTTTATTTTTATAAGATAAGAAAAAGCATTTATAAATTTACAAAAGCATATATATATTAGGAAATTTAATAATAAAGGCTTTTAAAATCATTTAAAAATAAAAAAAATAAGGAATGACATGTGTTCATTTCTAAGACTCATTGAATACATATGTTATGAGTTAAACAATGGTTTGTGACAAATGTTTCAAAGTTGAACAAGTGTCTTTTTTCTAATTTTCTTTTTCTTTAATTTTATTAAACCATAAATTTTATTATATAAACTTACATTCCTTCTTCATTCTTTTTCTTTGAATTCAAACAAGTAATCAATGGCCACAATCTGAAAATGTTTCCTCAAGAAAAACAAAACTCAATCTGAAATATTCTCATATGCAAACCAGAAAATCAAAACCCTGTAACTTCAAGCCTGAAAACAATATTCAAATCCTCAAGTTCAAAAACCTATACCATTCTTTCCAACTACAAACATTTCCTGAACCTATAACCATTTTTATCAAAACAATTTCAAAAACCTGAAATGTTTATCTTTAACCTGAAGTTCATTCCTCAAACAAAAATAATCAACTCTGTAATCCTCTATTATCAAAGCGTTTTCAAAGGCCTGAAAAACTTCTTTTATCAAAGCCTGAAACCAGAATTATTTTCAAAGCCTGTAGAAGCATTAGAAAAAAAGAAAGCTTGAAAACTTTCTGTTATCAAAAACCTAGAAACAACCAATTTTCAAAGTCTTGAGCCATCATCATCTTGTTCCTGTACAGTCAGGCATTTCAGCTTCAAATGTTCAAGCTTCAAAGAATTTCATTCTTAAGTCAAGCAACAAAAGTTTCAGGAATCAAGCAATACAAACTTCAGAAGTCAAAAGCAACAACAGTTTCCAAATTTTCAAAAAAAAGGGGGCTTCAGTTCCATCCTGTTTCCATAACTCTTTGCAAATTCAAAAAAAGGTGAGTAAACATCTAATTTTAAAACTTAAGTAGGTTAAAATTGTTGCTTAAGTAATTACTGTGATATTTGTTCCTTCATGTGTGGATAGTATTATACAATCTGTAGTTATGAATGCATTTAAATCTGCATGCTTGAAATTGGTGCTTCTCTGTTCATACCTGATTGTAGAGGTTCGAAAATAAACAAAAATTCAAACTTCCCATATAAACACTTTGCAGCTTTGGATTTTCAAATAAATTAGTCGAGTTTAAACTCCATCTTGGTTATGAAAACAGGTTAAGTAATTTAAGTTTAGAAATTTACTATAAACAAGAAAATTGCAGTGGTAACTTGAATAATGTAATAAATAAAATGTTAAGTTATATTGATTCATGTATATATATATATCGGATCATCATTTAAAACTATGATTTTTAAGACAAAAATCTAAATTTTTAATATTGGATTGAATGTAAATTTTGGGGTTTACTGGAAAATGGTTTTTGGGTGATTTCTGGAGGCTGGAGCATTTGGGATGGTCAGGAATGCTACTGGAGGTGGAGAAGGTAATGGGGGTTTAGGCAAAAATGGTGGTTGAGGCTATAAGGGACTGTGGCGTCGGCGATGACCAGAATTTGTTTACAACCCTAGTTTTTGTATTTGGGTTTTGGGTCACTACGTGGGCTCTGTTTGATTGAGTACTGTGTAATTCAGGGAGATGATAGCATGTCGGCTCGGCTAAAGTTGGTCAGCACCGCTCGACCTCTGGTTGTCGGAGCTTGGTGGTCGAAGGACATTTATGGGATGCTATTTTGGTTTCAGGCGAACTGGGTAAACAAACTTTGATCGAAGATTTGTTTGTGTGGTGTTGTGGTTGGGTTGTGATTCTGTGAGGTAGGGTGAAGTGTCGGAGGCAACGTCGAAGGTCGGAGTAGCCTGAGGTGGTGGTGCATGTGCACGTATTGGTGGTGCGTGTCAGAGGGGTTTGGGCTGTGAATGTATCGAAGTCGAGTTCGAGTATTGGGGGTGGAAATCTGGAGTTCATTCTCGAGTATGTTGGGTAAGGGTAGCCTATAGATTTTGAACTTTAATTTAATCAAAGCTAAAAAATGGGAAGTAAGGGAAAAACTCGAGTTTGACTCGAGTAAGCTTCGGGTTCGACCCGAAGCAGAGAGTATTAAACAGTTTTGGGGGTTTTAAATGTTTTAAAAACTTGTTTTTTTGAAATTTAAAAATTCAAATTTGTTTAAAACTCTTATATAAATTACTTGATGTGCAATAAATGTTTTCTTAAACAATTTGATTAAGAAGTTTTGAAGTTTGTTAAATTTAAACTTTGTTAAGATTTAAAGTAATTTCAAATTTGAGTTATGAAAGTAATTTTTAAAGTTTATATAAAAAAGACAAGTTTTAAATTCAAATTGAAACTAGTTATTTAAAATAATAAATTGATAAATATTTTAAGTTATTTAAAGTTGTGTTTTGATAACTTTAATTTATCAAGTTAAATGATGGTTCTATTTTAAAAACTAAATTAATAATTTAATTAAGTAAAGATAGTTATAAAGGTAAATGATGTAAATATGTTAAGGGTAATTAAAGCATTTATAAGATATTGTTTTATCTTATTTAAGGTTTTATTATCTTAATTTTGATTAAGTCAATTTAAAGAAATTAAGTTTAATTAATTAGTTTAATTATAAAGGATTGATTAAGAAATTAATTAAGGGAAAATAATTTACTTGATTAATAAATGATTAAGGATTAAAGGTTAATTAATTGTTAATTAAAATACCATTAATTAGATTATTAATTAATGATTAGAGATTCATTAGTCAAGTAATTAAGTGTAATTAAACTTTATTAACCAAGTGGTTAAGACTTATTAATTAAGTAATTAATGAGTAGTTAATTAAGTAAATAAAGGTTACTTAATTAAGTAATTAAGAAGTGCTTAATTTGTAAATTTTATTAATTAATAATTAAGATTTTATTAATTAATAACTAAAGAATAATCAATCTGTAATTAAGGATTAATTAAGAAGTTGCTAAGTGGTAATTACTTAATTAATCAAATGTGATTAAGGATTAATCAAATGATAATTTAGGATTGATTAACTACTAATTAAGGATGGGTTAAAAGTTAACTAAGGATTAATCAAATGGTTAATCAACTGGTAATTAAGGAGTGATTAATCTGTAATTAAGTTCTTAATTAATTAATAATTAGATTTATTAATTAATAATTAAGAGATAATTAATTAGTTAATTAATGGTTAATTAATTAATTATAAAAAGTAATTATGGATTAATTAATTTGTATTAAGACATATTGATTAATAATTAAGGTTATTAATCGATAGTTGGTGGATAATTATTCAGTTAATTAAAGGTTAATTAATTGATAATGAAAGTAATTAAGAATTAATTACTTTGTATTAAAGGAGATTAATTAATAATTGAGGTTTATCAATTGATAATTAAAGGATAATTAATCTGGATTAGGAATTGATTAATTGAGTTAATCAAGGAGTGACTAATTAATTAAGGTTAGTAATTAATTAATGATTGTATGAGTATAATTTAGTGATTAATTCTTAAGGGATTAATTTAATTTAAATCAGTTATGATATGAATTGATAATGCTTGCTTGTGCATGATTGTTTGTTGAATGTCTGAATTGGATGATATCTATTGGATGATATGCTGTGACATTCTATGATATGATATTGGATATATTAATGATAAATGTGTGATATTTATCTATGTTAATGCTGTATGAATTCAAAGCATTGAATGGAATTGAATGAAATTGAATTGAATTGTTTAAACCTTTAAACAACTTGGCCTTTAAGACACGTTTGGTTCGATGAGACCGGGATCGGGTATCAAATTTGATTATCCGAAAACCACATCGATCCAAGTTAAACGTTAGGTCGTGAATCCAAGTGAAGATCGAGTTGAAGACTGAAAGTGTAAGAACTATCTGTCGTTAAAAACTCTGAGGGTGGTTCCAATACGAGTATAACGGAGATAGTGATTTCAGGTTCGAGATGTAGTTTTCAGAGTGCAAGGGTTATCGTCGCTAACTCTGAGGGTGATTCCAAAATGAGTGTAACGAGATAATGCCTTTAGTTTCGTTCGAACCCAGAATGAAACTTGTATGGATTGAACGCTTTCAGAACATCGTCAGGTGGACAATGAGCATTCTAAGATAGATGTGTTCTATAAAGGTAATCGCAGCCTCAAGCCTCATCAACCAGGAATGGCTAAAACAGCGTAGGTGCAGCAAGGCTAAGTGCGTCATGCCCAAGTAGGACGATATTTACCACTCTTTAGATGTCCCTTTTTATTCGGCCGTGTGGGCGGTTGATAGCTAGAATCGCCGGGGTTGTCTTGTTCGAAACTGTTCAGTAAGGAATGGTTTCGGCTTTGTGTGGCAGGGGATTGGGAGCGATCCTCGGTACGGTGATCTAGGCCACGTACTGTGACGGGCAGTACCCCAATAGCCCTGCCATTGATGGAAACCCATTCTTCCTACGTCCCCTTACGGTTTTAATTGTATTATCCACTTTTTTGGCTAGTTGCTAGAATTTAATAGATGTAACAATTTCGGCTATTTCTTATTTACTTGAAAACCCTAAACACTATTATAATATCACTGGATTTCCTATCAAATTTTTTGGTTAGCGTAAGGTAAAAACTTACCCATGTTTATGTGTGGGGAGTCTTACGTGATACCTTTTGTTTTCAAAGGTTTTTAAAAGTTAAGCTATTTTAACCCGTTTACTCACACCAGACCCATGTCTGACCCGGAGTTTATTCTGTTTTTCTTAAACTCTTGGGTACTCAAATTTTTACGAGTAGCCAAGGGATTCAGGTCTGCTTTGATGAATTCTGGAGGAGATATGGAGCAGGAGGCTTCAGTGTTTGTAGTTATATTGTGTTTCCGCTGTGATGTATTTCAGTGATGTATGTGTTGTATTTGAGTTGTAGAATAGACAGACTTTTATAACTGTCTATTTTGTGTTGTTGTATCTGTATAACTCTGATATGTAAATGACTATGTAATAGTTATGTTATATATTATATTTTGTTTTGTTCCGCTATGAGATTCTGATATCGTTGAGTTCTTTTCTTCTATCTATTCTATTTCTACCTCTTTCTTTCTTAAAGATGATGCGTCTTTCTGTGGAGAGAAAGGCAGGTCGTCACAGTAATAATATAGTTAGGAGGAATGTATAAATTATAATAGAAAAATTTACTGTATTAAGAATGAAATAATACCACTTATTATGGATTGTTGGTTGTATGAATCATTGTTTATGGACAAGCTGTTAGGGAGACGATTACCACCGGTTCGTATTTGGATGGGTATTTGCTATATGTTGGTATATACCCGATTGAGGTATATATGGTTGTTAAAATATACCTTTTGTTAGCATGTATGACTGTTGGTATCATCGGAGGTTATTATTGTTGTTTAATGTGTGGCTATTGTAATTATATTATTTTTGGTTTGTATTATCACTTATATGGTTTATATTGGTGTTGTTTGATACTTTGATTTGTATTGATAGAAATATGGATTTGATGAATTATGAATTGTATATGTATACGTCTATTAGTTGTTATTAGTTATTTTGTATTCCATGTTATAGATCATATGATGGGAATGCTTGTGCTTTGGTTATTTAATGTGATATATTAATATGCGTTAAAGTTTTTTGTTCCAAGAGAAGAGGTGTTCAATTATGAAAACAGAACTACATGATCTTGATCCAAAATGGTATGTAGGTAGTCTTTCCCTACCAAATAACAACTGAATCCCTTAGTTTGGGCTGTCATTTGCAGTGTTATGCACAGTCCAAACTAGTTGATACCATTTCTCTTCTTTACTTTCATATGTCTATGTATTATTACAGTTACAGGCAAGAGTGGTGGAAGGACAAAGGAGGACTGATTTAAGCCACACTTACAGTTTGAGTATTTACTATGTTCCTTTTACATCATTTTAGCATTGTTTCGCAAACATAGGGATGAATGGTGTAGTTGGATAAATGAATGATTTTTTATATTCTATTTACTATATTCTTACTTTAGATTGTACATTGTGAAAGTTACTGAATATTGTTTGTTTCGATCGTGTGGTAAATTAACTTTGTTTAGAAATAATATTTTAAATTATTTACATAATGATCCGAGGTTTTCAATATTTTAGATCTATATTTAATTTATTTGATCGGAGTTTGACATTGAGTTTGGGAATTAAAAATTTATGGTTGCTGCATTTGGTATTAGTGCCTAGTAGCAAATTTCTAAGCCTTATGAAGGTTTAAACCGATTAAATAAATAAATTTACAACCTATGTTAGATTAATTAAAATGAGAGAGCATACTTGTCGATTTTTGTATGCTTTGGTTGTACGTATAACCCCATTACCCCTACACTAAGGTGATCTTTCTTTGAGATGACCTATGTGTGGAAATAGAATAGTGGAAATGTAGCATAGTAAACACTTATAAGAGGGGTTGGGTGTTAGTTATAATTCAAGTCATTCCGTAAAGTGTTTAATGAAAAGTGATTTGTTAGGAAATTTATATAAAAATTTTGGATTCAAAGTAATTGAAGGACAAAGAAAATTTAAATGTGAAATAAATTTAAAATGTTTAGTATGGGAAATAAGATTATTTTTGTATGTTATGTTGAAGAAAAAGTGTATTGTTTATGAAATATCATATTTACAAACATTGTGTAAAAATACACCTAGTTCAATATATTGGAAAATATTTTAGTCGAAAATATTTGGGTTAAAATTATTTTGGAATTGGAGACATCTTATGAAAGGAATTTCTTTGAAGGTAAGATGAATTAGTAGGTTCCAATAAAAGTATTTTTGTTAAGGAATAAATGGAAGAAATTTTATTGATAAAGGTGATACTTTTGTTTGAAGAATTTAACGTGAAATGTTAAATTATATATGAGGAGTATCTGTTTTTAGAATGTTTTGAAAGGAAAGTATTTTTGTTTTTTTAATATCGTTGTATTATTTGGAAAAGAAAATATATATAGAAATTTTGATTTGAGAAACGGAACTGTAAGTACAAATGAAATTAGTCTTGTTAAATATTCGGTTAGGAAAATTTTATTTAAAAAGTATTCTGTTTTGAAAGAATTTTAGGTTAGGAAATATCGCGGAAAACATTTATTCTATTGGAAAGAGTGTTATTTGGAAGTGTGCCATGGTAAACTACCCTTGTTAGAAATTACATTTGTAATATCAGAAGAACTGGTGACTAGATTGGATGGCTTGAGTGTTAGACAAGTGGACGGTATAAGTTTTTGATTCATTCAAAATTGTTTATGAGGATGCAGTCATGGCAATTATACATGGACTGTTAAAGCGAGTTGTAGTAATGTCTAGTCTATCATCTTCTAGAGAACTTGGTTACGATGATATGGTAATCCACTTGGATGGATAAGGTAGTGGTATTTTTTAATAGTTTATTCATTTTATTCGATTCCATTTTTTTGCTTTGGTCGTGTTATTCTAATGATTGTTTAGTTATTAGTGAGGCTAAGGATTTTTTTCCCTTCTTAGTTTGGCTATGGTTGTTTTATGGTTTATGGCTTGTTTTGTTATCCTGATTCCTTTTTTCTTATGTTGCTTTATTATTGTTTGCTTATTGATTGTATTCTCGTTTTTGGTAGTTTTTTAGTGATCTCATTTTAATCGCTCACCTTGTATGTTAAACTTAATCGCTTGTTTTTCTTGATAATTGTGTGGTGTGATAGTTGTTATAGTTGGCTTTTTGTGGGGAATGCATTGGAAAGATTGGGGGGTTAAGGAAGGTATTTTGTTTAGTAATGGTGGTAGGGCATAGTTTCATAAGATAAGGAAAACTACGTATTTGGAATGGCTAGTTATGTGATGGGGTTTCCTAAAGGATGGATAAGGGTAATTACGAGGTCAAACTAAGACAATGATGGTTATGGTGTGGTACTCTAAGTTGACGAGAATTGTTATGTCTAATATTATGACAATTATGATAAGTGGTATTGAATGTTGCATCGTGGCTTCGGTTGGTTAACATATGCTTCACGATCTGCCCCATGGTTTAAGAGGATTACAAAGAGATGGTTATGGCCATTTAATGTTCAATACATTGGCTGGTAGTCCATATTTGTATTCATTCAGTCGGTTGGAAGCTTGAGAGGATTTAATCTTCATGTCTATACATACATACATACATATATATAATTAACCAAACAGTATACGTAAAGTATATGCTATATAAGAAAAATGGATTATCAAAAATATTTGATGTAATTAATGTGAGATAGGATGGTAACTATATGTGGCTAGGTCCTATCATACATAGTGTGTAGGCCAAGGAGATAAAGACATCTATCTAATTCACTACAATGGTTGTATTGAAATTTTAATTATCATAGGTTGGCTATAGTATGGTCAAGTTACGACATACAACCGGTCTTTCTTATATAACACATGGTAACAAAGATGAAGATTTAGGGTAAATTAAATAGTTGTAAAGCATATTAGTAGGATATCTTATATATGATTGATGGTTTATTCTTTTGGTGTATTGCGGGGGTGAAGTTCTTTTAAGGGTGAAGAATGTAAGAACCCACAATTTTTAAAAAAAAATTGATGTTAAGTAATTAAAATGAGTTTTTATCAGAGTAATGAATTAGAACCTTTATTTATAATCGTTGTGTGGATCTTTTCCGGATGATTAGTTTAGAGTATATGATTAATAGATTTGGAGTCATACTTTGTGGAATAATGGCTTAAGAGTGTTAAAATATGGTATGCAACTTCTTTTTGACCGAATGGTTGTAAATAAACAAACTCACATGATTGCACATATAATTGAACTCAAAAAATCCTAAGGGCAGCCTCCACTAAAGAAATTCTTCCATAATTCGGAATCCCTCTTATCACGCTTTAATGGCAGACTAACTCTACTAACTACAAATTCTTCTTGAAATTCAAAGTGTCCAAAACCCATCTTATTATACACCAAATCGAAGCTATCGATAGGACAAAGGGATAAGTGTGATTTGTTTTTCTATCAGTCACTCTAGTTGATAGAAATCGATGAAACATAGGCTTTCTATATTGCTCAAATACGACTCTATGGTGAAACGACGATTTAATAATAATTAGAGGTACCGTTGTGTAGAGGACAATGAGTAAAACGAATCTACGGTGGCCGATCATCATAGATCAAGGCGTAGGGGTTAAAATAATTTGGCAAATATGAAAAAAAAATCATCTGTGGCAGCTATAGAGGCGGCGGTTTCATCGAAACCATAGGCCGCGATGAGGGGAGGATGGCCGAGGTCTCTAATCGATGAACGGTGATCGATAGCTACAGTGGCTGCTGGTCAAAAGCGGAGAGGGAATGGGTTACATGCATGGTCGACTCCTGTAATAGATGATGCCTTTTGTGCCTATGTCCCTACAAAATATAAATTTACAAATTAAATCTTAGATTTCTATTCGCTGTACCATTTTCATACGACCTCTGTTTCGTGCATAATTTATTTTATTTGTTTCACAGTGAGATTCCAAATATTTGACATATGGTTTGTTGGTTTTAAGGCTATTGATGAGAGTCCTTAGTGGATTTCAAAGGTCGTAGGTATTTACATTCTTTAAATATTAAAATATTAATCATTGATATATACATATATATTCATGTATTGTAGTTGTGCTCACACAATGATCTGTGTATTTTTGGTATTCTTCTTTTGAAATACAGTTGAATTGAATTTGTTCGCACTACTTGTTATTTAATAGTTACATTGATTGGATGGACATTTGCATATTAAGTAATCAAATATGTAATGTTGTATAGATAAGGGTGATAACTGTGGTAGGGTATAGTTGGCTAGTTTAAGGTATAACATGTACTCCATAGTTAAGCTTGGTAGGAGATTGTTTGAACCAGTCAAACTACAGGAAAAACCATTTATACTTATTTATAAATAACACTTCAAATAAGACTATTTATAAAGCAAGTTTTTGTGATGTTTTTATTTATGAATTTTTGTGGGAAATTCATAAATAATAATACTAAATTAATATTATATATAAATTGATGTTTTACTTAAGAAGTTGTTGAAAGCCAAACAGTAGAATAATAATTAAAAGAGTTTATATATGAGAAGAAAATAACATATTTAAATAAATAAAAGTAAAATAGACATTAGAAAGCTAATCGTGGTTGAGTTAAGGGCATGTGCTTGGGGAAATTATGTAATTTAATACAAAAACTTACTCTTAGTTAAAAATGAACTATTCTTTTGATATTATTTTCTTTTGTATATGTTGATACACACACACACACATACACGTGTATATGTAATACATCAACAAATTAAACATACTTAAGTATAGAATCCTTAGAAGAAGCATTTTATTGATTGTGGTTATGATTATGTTCATAACCATGGGCATTGAATAAATATATCTATTAAAAATGAAAATTTAATCAAAAGGATTTTCATTATGTCTTTTTTTAAATTTCAATAAATACCCTATATAGTATCTCTTTATGACCATCTATCAATGGAATCTCACAACCAATTTGTAGCATCCACCGTCATCCCTTCCGATCACCTATCAATGGAATTTCACTATCGATTTGCTGCTGACAGCACTAATAAGAGTACTTGAAATAAAGCGTTATGACCACCAAAGCTTTTGAACTTGTAACACACGTCCCTCATAGAATTCTGTTAAATAAAAAATGTGCATTATATTTGTACGTATAAATACATACTCCTTAATTGTTCATAGTCAAGATATATCAAGAAAAAGATAACGATACATCAGTTCAGACTAGTATACATAGCACTCTCCAAACGATGGACGTTGAATTACTTGTGACTGTTAGGGTGCACCATGGTGTTACATACTTTTGCTTGTTTGGAATACTAACCTAGTGACTCAACGAGAGTCTCCTATTGGTTAATACAACTAACTAAAAGTATAAGATCTCATGATAACGATGTACATTAGTCTTGAGACTTAAGGGCACTATCGATCTTGAGTATCTAGGCTATACTTTTATTATGATTAAACCTTAGCATGTGGAACTTGTTACGATGATAGTTGAGTATACACTGAATTACATGGAATGAAACATTAACCAAGAGAGGATTCGTTTCCTTCATTATAGAACGTTGGTATCACCATAATTGGTAGTCAACTTGTAGCCAATATTTTTAATCATAGTAAATGGTTAATCAAAAAATATTATCGGATTGAATTTAGAACTTTAAAGTTGTCTATGCAGTTATATATATATAACACACACACATATATTAATCAAGTTTTTTACCTTAGAGTAAACTCTGGAAATCTAAGTGATATAATGATGGCGAAAAAAATAAGTATACAAAATGTCATTACTAGATGAGCTTAAACTAGTTTTGAATTTAGTTTTTTCCTAAATGATCTATAAGCGCTAAGCTCATGCCCGATACTTGGCTTTAAATCCATACATGCTTCAATATTTAATTTATTTAAATATTGATTGTGGAGCAAGTTTAAAATAAAGAGTAAACACAACCAACTTATTAGATATTTTCACCCATGTAAAATTAATTTATAAATGTTACAAATAAATAATAAAATTTATAGGCATGTATTAAATTTTATTACATTTTAACTAATTATTAAATCCAAAATCAATTAAAATGATGTATACAAGTTGTACGTCGATATGATTGAAGAATAGGATTAACTAGAATAGTTAAACCATTAATTTATTAAAAAGGGTCAATGGGCATTTTGACTAACCAAAGGTCAAATTATGGGGGTCGATCATATCAGAGGAAAGGCAAGGGGACTCGGTCCAAAAGTGGAAAAGAATATGTCTTCGGATCTAGAGATTAAAAGGGAAGAGATTTGATATCTCTTTGACTATAAATACGTAGAACCCTTCTTGTCATTCTTACACTACCCCAATTACGTAGGACCCTTCTTTTATTCTTACAATCAACCAATCTAAAGCTTTCCTCCATTAAACATTAGTCATCCATAGGAGACGACCTTGGTACACGTAGTCAATGAGAAGAATAAGTGTTCAGGAGAAAACAACTACAGAATATAATGTTTGATAATCAGCAAGATCTCAAGGAGAAAGGCATTCATTTTATTTTTTAATATACTTACATATAAACATAATCATCTTTGTGCCTACTATTCTTTTATGTTTGTACCAAAATAGAAAAATGAAAATTTATTTTTATATTTATTAATAATGTAAAACCTCTATATATAACATAGTTTATGTTTATAAAATAAAAAAATAAAAAAGAGTTTGGATATAAAATCATATATATTGATATCAATATAAATATGTATTTATATTTAAACTATTAAATAGTTTTTTTATTAATATTAAAAAGATTATATGATTGATGTTAGCGTTAGGTTAAACAATATATTTTTTATACATATATATACACACACAAAATATATATTTCATAAGGAAATTACTTTAAAACAATTATTTGAAGCTCGTGGCTTCTAGTTATATATATACATATAAGTTCTAAATAAAAAATATTTGATTAAACAACTAGAAGTTTATAGTTCTTATGAACCTGACATATTGTAACCTGCCATGTTTTAATTGCATCTAGCAAAACGAATGAATTATAAATTTTATCTATTCATTTTATTTTGTTTGAAAATTCATATGTTTTCAAAATAAAAATCTTGAAAATTTCAAAATAAAAAATATATTCAATCAAATTAAAAAAACTATTAATGCCATATATATTTATATATCTATAGTATACTATTTATTTTGCTTCTTTGCTAATTTATTAGTGAGAGCATCTCCAAGTCTATTTAAATGTAATGTTATGAAATGCCTATGTGTCCTCTTCTATTCCATAATGTAAAATATTTAAACAAGCTTCTACAATGAAATGTTAGATTATTCTCCAATACAAATGTCTAGAAGAATACAATTTTGTACATGTATCATTATAGAAATACTTTAAAATTAAATAACTTAATAATTGTGGATATATACACTTCCACACTGTGGACTACAATGTCTACAACTAGACAACATGTTTCACAATGTGTTGTAAATTTCTTGGAACGTCATCTTTAAAATTCATTCAACATTTGCATTGAAGGTTGTAAACTTAACAAATATGTTAATTGATGATGTATGTTTAACTTTACATTCAAATTAACAAAGGATTGAAGATGCTCTGAAAGTTGTGAATTACTAAAATGAAGTGGTAACTTCCCAGAGAAAAACATTAATGATTCACTGTAGAGGTGAGCAAATGGTTGGTATGGCTTGAAACTGATTAAAAATATTGAAACCAAAATAACCATTCAAGAAATATAAACTGAACCAAACCTGACCGATATTTTTTAAAACCGAAATTAACCAAAACTATGATACTTGGTTTGATTTAATTGGTTTGTCTGGTTTATCTGAAAATGAATTAGATATTATATTTGTTGATATAATATAAGATTAAAACAATTAATCGAGTCCATATGATCCAAACATTTTGAAAATCAAATTCATCTTCTTAATATTAATATAAGAAAGAAAATTAATATTGTTATGAAAATAATATTGTAAATAATACGTTGCTAGTAGATATTCGTTATTTTGAAATAACTTAATTTTTAAATTTGTTTTAATTGGTTGGTTTGATTTTGAAATACTGTAAATCAAACCCGACCAATAAATCAAAAAAATACAAAAACAAAAATCGACACCAACCAATTAACTAATAAAACCGAACTGAACCAGACGGACCAAGCTTAATTGGTTTGTTTGGTTGAGTTGATTTTAACCCCCTCGCCCCTATTTCACTTTGCTTTCATACTCATTCCCTATCAAATAACCCTATTTACTTACGATTTACTATCCAACCTAATCCTAAATATCTTCCTATGACGAATCGGTTGACAGCTTGATCCACCACGGCAGGTGATTACCATCCTCCATATTCCATCATCACCGATTAGTAGTTTTTTCTAGCTTTAGTTTAGGTCGACGAATCAGTTGATAGTTATCGCCACCTCGATGATACTTTCAATCTTCCTCATACATCGACGTTAAATAGCAATCTTCTTTGAATTTAGTTCAGGTATTTACTGGTTTACTATCGAGACAGTTTTGATTATCGCATTTTGGTCGACTTCTAAATGGTTTAGAAAAGATCATATATTTTCTCTTTTGCTTGCATCCTTTGTGTTCTAAACCATCCACACTGAAGAAAACATCAAGTCCTGTCTTCGAAAGAATTATACATTTTGACTTAACAGAGATTTTTAAATTTTTTTATAACAGATTTTATATTTGTAATTTTGCTACCATTGTATTCTAAGCAAGGCACAACATGAGATACAAACAAATCTTTTAACAGATCTTATATTATGTTTATTTAACTTTACACAATAAATAGTTAAAGATCTTAAGTAATGATTAATTTTAATATTTGAGGCCTTCTACATCGAACTTCTTATTTTTTGAATTAATTCTTTTTGTTTGTACTCCTTGCACTTTCTATTGTGTTTCCTCATGTGCATTGGATCTTTTGGTCTAAATGTTCAATTGCAGCTTTCGTACATTCCATATAAGACTGTAATTTAAAGTTCTAAATCAGTGCTAATAACTTCAATTTTAATGTTTGAAAAATTAGTAATATTTTATTCCAATTACAAAGAAATAATATCACCCGTCAATTAAAATTTTCTACTCTAAGTTTTCTTTTACTTCCTGCAGGTTCCTCTATCCCATGTGTGGTTAGTGAAGGGTCATGTTTTTCCTCATGCAATTTTTTGTATATAACTTGAGAAGTTAAATGGACCAACATTAGTTTATCAATTTTAATTTATTTTTTATGGGATCATGTGTTGGATTAATTTTTGATTAGCAATTTTGTGACGTTTTGAAGTTCTTTTGCAAGTTTTGTGCTTTAGTTGGTTGTCTTGATTTAGAGTCATGTGTAAAATAAATTAAATTCATCGTTTTCTTTTTGGACTCATCACACCATATTTTCTTGCTTGGATTAGGATAAATCTATATATGATCAAATAGGCATGAAACACCAGATATAAGACTGAAATTAATATGTAGTTAATTTCTTAGTCTCATGCTTCTGTAATTGATAAAAATCATGTTATGCTAAATTTTCTGTATGGCCATTTATACAATATAAAACCGTTAAATATAGGCACTGAAGTTGCAGATGTTATATAGCATCTGTGTAGTCAAGGTGCACATCTAGGTGAAAAAAAGTGCAAGACACACCTAGTGGGCTTTTTTGGAACTTAAGGCGCAAATGCTAGTGAAGCGCAGAAAAGCTTTAAAGCACAAAAGGTGCAGAGTAATAAAAAGCTTGCTTTTCATTTATTTTGAAGGAAACTAAATGTTTAGAAATTTTATTATGAAAATATTTAATCATTTGGTTTTTAATGTGAATTTGTGAAGTTTTATTCTCAAAATTGCACGTATATGAAAAAATTTATTGTCAAAATTGTATATTTAGTGGTAGTTTTAACTATTGTTTTGATAACAGAGCAGCGGGAAAAAAGCGCATCTAAGGCGCACAGAAAAGTGCAAAGCACAAAAAAAAGTAAGGCACAAGCCTTGCGCCTTTTTGCGCTATTTCGCCTATGGCATGACCTTTTAGTGATAGGGGTTACTGCTTTTTTTTAAAATACCATTTTTTGGACATCTAAGAAAAAAAATAGGAGGTATGCATTGACCTTTTTGCCAGAATAATTATCATAGCAAATACTGTTAAATTTTTAAGGAGCAATAATTATGTTAATATTCAAATGAGTAATGATTAATACACTTGCTACTAATATATTTTTGCTTGGGTGGTTAGCTTGAAAATTAAGAAGCTCTTCATGTTGCTTTATTTCTAATGTTGGTTCATTAATTTTCTGTTGTATGACATGGTATGCAATTCAATTTTATAGGTAATGTCGTAATGTTTTCCTCTAGGAATAAACATTATTTTAAGGAGGGATGATGTTATTTATATGCAACATTAATCTGCGTTATAGTTGATTGGCGAGACAGAAGTTTCTTTGTTCTCTTATTTTTACTTAGTTGAAGTGGAAGAAAAATAAATCTATCTATGAAAAGATAGACTTACCAATTTAGTCATTATTGAATATATATTTGTTTTTCCATACCCAGGCCTTTTTCTTCTAATTGCTAAATGGTTTTGTTTAATAAGGCAATATCGTTAGCTTATCAACCTAAATATGCTACCTTGATATCAAATTAAGCTTTGTTATGGGTGCATATATGGTAAAAGGAACTTCAAATTAATAACTAGGTACAATGACACCACACGTAGGATGCACCAATAGATGTTGATATAATCATTTGCCTGAATTAACATTTGAATGAAGCGCAAGCTAATTAAGAATATGTTTAATTATATAATTCATTTATATTTAATCTTTGTTTTTATAACATCGACAATAAAAACCATGTTTACATTATACGTTGAATCATACCTATAACTATGTCATTCTGCTAAATACTATTATTTTCTCCAATAACTTTTCATTAGTTTCATGCAACATAGTGTACCTGTCTTTGTATATCAATTATATTATATTTTTACTCATAATGCTATGTTGAATATATATATATATATGGCATATGTGTATACGCCCCCTTTATATATATTTATGTCTTTCGAAAATGTACGTGCATTCGCACACACACATAATATATATGTTCTTGTATCATCATAGGAGTGGGGACAACATGAAAAAGTACAAAGAGGCAAAGAAGAACACAAATAGAGCGGTGAGTGAAGCAAGGGATCAGGCGTACGAAGATCAATATCAAAAGTTAAGTATGAAGAAGGGTGGAAAACATATATAGGATAGCTAAGCTCCGCAACAGGAAGATGAGAGACTTTAACCAAGTTAAATGCATCAAGGATGAGAATAATAGGCTTTGGTGAAGGACGATGAGATAAAAATAGATGGAGAAAATACTTCGACAAGCGATTCAATGAAGAAGGTGATAACACTACGATCCAGCTGGATGACTCTTTTGATGACAGTAGTAGACATTTTGATCGGAGAATTCAAAAAGTCCAAGGTAAAGAAGATGCTAAAACGGATGAAAGCATGCAAGGCGTTGGGATCTGAGGACATCCCCATTGAGGTGTGGAGATGCATTGGAGATGCATTAGAGATGCAAGGATACCTTGACTAACTAAGTTGTTAAATAATATTTTCAAATCAAACAAGATGCCACATGAGTGGAAAAGAAGCATATTAGTTCCAATCTTCAAGAATAATGGAGATATTCAAAGTTGAACAAACTACAAAGGAATTAAGCTTATGATTCATACAATGAAGCTTTGGGAGAGAGTTATTGAACATCAATTATGAAGGATGGAAAGCATTTCAAAAAACCAATTTAGTTTCATGCCTGGGAGGTCGACCACATAGGCGATTTTCTTGATAAGACAACTTATTGAGAGATTTATGAAGCAAAAGAAGGAGACACATGGTATTTATCGGTTTGGAGAAAGCTTATGACAAAGTACCGAGAAAAGTTATGTGCTGGACTCTAAAAAAAAGAAGAGAGTCCCAACAAACCCTTATCAATGATATTTACGATAATGTTCTGATTAGTGTCAGAGCGTATGATGGTGAAATCCTTGACTTTCCCATTAACATAGGTTTACATCAAGGGTCAACTTTGAGTCCCTACATTTTTTCCCTATTGATGGATGGGGTTACGAAAGGTATAAAAGCTGAGATTCCTTGGTGTATACTCTTTTATGATGATGTTGTGCTAATTAACGAAGTAGGATATGAGTTGATAGACAACTGAAGCCATGGAGACAGACTTTAGAATTAAAGGGTTTTAGACTTAGCCGAACGAAATCAAAGTACATGAAGTGTGAGTTCAGCAGTATCAGGTCAGAGGATGGGGATGTCACTTTGGCTCGACAAGTAGTGCCCAAGAAGGAAACAATTCGATATTTAGGATCAGTGTTGCAGCTTGATAATGAGATTGATGAAGATGTTAGTTTTAGAATTCGAGCGAGATGAATGAAATGACGACTAGCGTCTGACATTCTCTATGATAGGAAAGTCCCACAAAAGCTTAAAGGAAAGTTCCACCGAACAACAATCAGGCCTGCGATGTTGTATGATGTAGAATGTTGGCCTACTAAAAGGCAACTCGCCTAGAAGATATGTGTAGTAGAGATGTGTATGCTACGATGGAGCTATGATCATACAAGATGAGACCGATTTAGAAATGATGGTATACGCGGCAAACTTGGAGTAGCACCAATTGAAGAGCTAGTCCAGCACTGCTTAAGATGGTTTAGACATCTCTAATGGAGTCCTACCGAGGCACCTGTGGGCATTGAAATTATATGTTGCATCGAATTCTCAAAGAGAGGTAGAGGTCGATGGGCCTGCAATGTTGTATGATGCAGAATGTTGGCCTACTAAAAGACAACTCGTCCAAAAGATAAGTGTAGCAGAGATGCGTATGCTGCGATGGAGCTGTGATCATACAAGACGAGACCAAATTAAAAATGATGATATACGAGGCAAACTTGGAGTATCACTAATTGAAGAGCTCGTCCAACACCGCTTAAGATGGTTTGGAAATCTCCAACGGACGCCTCCCAGGCATTGGAATTATATGCCGCATCAAATGCTCAAAGAGAGGTAAAGGTCGACTAAGGTTGATATGGAAGGAA
Source organism: Allium cepa (assembly GCA_030765085.1). Classification (NCBI taxonomy): domain Eukaryota; kingdom Viridiplantae; phylum Streptophyta; class Magnoliopsida; order Asparagales; family Amaryllidaceae; genus Allium; species Allium cepa. The sequence continues at coordinate 30,303,052 of CM060938.1, read as the reverse complement.
GTTGTAAAAAGGAATTTGATGGATTGAAATATATATGAAGAGCTAGTACAGATAGGAGCACGTGAAAGTTAGCGATCCACGTAAAAGAACCACGAGTTAGGAGTTTTTTTTGCTTAAGGTTGGTTTAGAGGTAGTTTATAAGTTTTAGATTATAGGACTAGTAAATAGGAGCCTAAGGCGTAGTGTTTGGTCTTCGGTCTCTATTACTATTGGTACCATTATTACTATTACTATTATTATTATTATTATTTTAATAATTGTTATTATGATGGTTTTTTTACTTTTTTATATATTTACATTTATTTTTATTTTACTTATTCCTTGTTGTTTTTATTATCTTTATGTAAACCCCTACTTTTTAATAACATTATTTAAGAGATTTAATTAGATAAATTATATAGAATAATGTAAATGTTAAGTGATAAACGGATTGAGAATTGAATTAATTAATAAGGGTCGTGCCGAATAAACTAATTAATGGGCTTAAGAATGGTTTTGGGTTAATTAAGTCACACAAAGGTATTATTGGAAATTGTCGTCCATAACCTTCCCCTTGTATATTTTTGTTCCCACTACTTTCTTCTTATTCACGTCATTTTAAAAAGCAAACAAAAATATAGAGGAACGGTCGGCCGTTAAGGAAGAAGAAGAAATTCAAATTAAAGCTAGAAATACTAGCTTGGGGAATCAATCTCAATCCAGTCTCCTTATCAAGATCAAGATGAATAATAATTCCATCTTTATTTTGTTTTAAATCTTATATTTTTGAATTTAAGGGTAAATTCATTTTTATGATATATCGAATGATGATATGCTTGATTTATGATTTATACGATCTAAACAAGAATGTTTAAAGGGATTTTGTACGGTTTTAGATCGAAACTGAGATTTAGTCTTGATTAAATGCCATGAAAAAATTTAATTGTATGAGAAACATGATTTTAGAGTTAGGTGTCAATTTTAAATAAATTCCAAGTTATGGAAAGATTATTATGAATTTTCAAAAGAAAATTTGGTTATTCGGGTTTATAATTTATTTTGGAAAATATATTGAGAATTTGATTGTGGAAATTTTATATGATAGATAACATGATTGAAATGAATTTTTGGAATTTTTGGGGATTTTTCCAAAGTGATTTGCTATGCAAAATAATTTTTTTAGAAAAGGGACTTCTTTGCAAAAATTTGAAGGGCTTATTTGATTAACTTAACCATGGTGTAGATCTGGATTAGCAGCGGTTATTTTTGAAAAAGAATATGAAAAGGTGAAGGCCACCAATCTGATGTTGACATGTAGCAGGTTAGTTAGAGAAAATTTTAGTTAAACAAGAATTAAACCAGGTTTGCTCCAAAAAGTGGTTCTGCCTACTTAGGAAAGCACCTTTCGACACAGTAGCTTCCGCCTTCATCCTTGTCGAAACCAACTATGCCGAAACCAATACACAAGGTATCACCATGATGGTTCATAGTGGATTGGAGATAGGCGGAAGGTATTGGAAAGCATAGCTTCCGAAAGGGGTCGAAACCTTGGTTTGTTTTAAAAGGAAAGCGCCTGCCTATGTTTTGGTAAAAGCCTTCGACGGAGTTGAGGCATAAGGTTATGAAAGAGGTTTTAAAGGGTTTCGAAAGGGTTGCCAATAACTTAAAATTGCTTTCGACTAGTTTCCATATTTGTAAAAGAATGTTTTGAAAGAAGGGGTTCCGACCAAGTCGATGCCCTGCTGTCATTTTATAGCCTTTCGATGGTGTTGAAGATACCAATGCTATCGGAAGGTACTTTGCTTTATAAAGTTTAAGCCACTTCCTAAAGCTTTCGAAAGGGGATTAGGTGTTTTGACGATGATAGTTTCAAAAAGGGTTTTGACGCCACCTTCCAATGTTTTACCCAGATGTTTTATGCTTTCAAAAGAGATGGAGCCGACGCCATCAAATTTTCCGCAATGTTTTTGTATTGGTTTCGAAACAGATGCTTTTGACTATATTCACTTTGATCCAAGTAATGTTTTAAGTATAAACTCAATGCTTTCGAAAGGGGTACTTCCAATGGTTTCGGAAGGGCTACTTCCGTAAGTGTTGAAAGGGGTACTTTCAACTGGTTTCGAAGCAAAGCTTTAAAAGTTAAAAGATAAAAATTTAATGTATTCGAAAGGTTTCGAAAGGTAGCTTTTAAAGTATTATAAGGAAGGAGCCAAGTGTTTTGAAGATATATTTTTAAGGCTTTCGAAGGAGGTTATCCTGTTAAGTCAAAAGCTAGGTTTCGAAGGTATCAAAAGGTTTTATGACCCAAACTCTATTTTTAAAAGAAAAACCTGTGGCAATATTAAAGGAGTTTTTATAATGGTTTTAAGAAGAAGCTATCTTTAATAAAGAAATACGTTAAAGGGATTAACCATGTTTTATATATTAAAGCCACAAGAGTGGTATTACTATATTATTATGTTGCTTCTTCTAATGTGAATATATTCTCTTTATAATGGACCCATAACTGCATTTTAGGGATAAAGGTTAGGATAACCAATTATGTTAACCCAGTAGTGAATATAAATTGAATAAACTCCTAAGTGAGTAAAATTGCATCCAGGAGGTATGGTAGACCAGAACATAGGATGCTAAGATATAAAGGGAAGATATTGGTAGGGGCCAATAGGTTTACAGTAAGCTCATGAAAACTGTATGATATTGACGGCGACCAATAGGTCCATAGTTAGCCCACGAAAACTATGTATAAAAGAAGATGTTAGATAGACAGGTTCATAGTTAGCCTATGAAAACTATGTGTAAAAGAAGATGTCAGATAGAAAGGTTCATAGTTAGCCCATGAAAACTATGTGTAAAACAAGATGTTAGACAGACAAGTTCATAGTTAGCCTATGAAAACTATGTGTAAAGGAAGATGTCAGATAGATAGGTTCATAGTAAGCCCATGAAACTATGATTGGATACTAGCAGAGCTAGTAGTTTTGTAGTTGGCCCATGAAAACTATATCTGGATGAAATATTGGCAGATGTTAATAGGTTCCTCGTCAACCCATGAAAACTAGGGTAAAAGAAAGGAGATATTGGAGTCTCCAATAGGTTTCTAGTCAACCCATGAAAACTAGGATAAGAGTAAGATATTGGAATTACCAATAGGTTAATAGTAATCCCATGAAAAATACGTAATTGGATAGGGAGTCCTTAAATGTTTAACCGGTTATTAGTTTGCCCATGAAAACTAATAGGTTAATAGTAATCCTAGAAACTATAGTTGAGATAGATAGTCTAGAATGAATGGGGATGGGTCTAGAATTGATTCATTTGTTTTTGCATATCATCATATTATATTGTTTTGAATTGTTATAACCACTATGGATGTAGGAGCACGGTGTATGGTTTTATAACAAAATTTGAGATACTAGTGAGGGAAACCCATTCCTCTAAGCTACATGGTCTCACTAGATATCTAAATGATTTGAGATGGTAGATTATTATTCATACCAGGATTTATGCCTGACTCGAATTTTATGTTTTCCCCTTAAAATCTCGGGTATTCAATTGATTGAGAGTTGTGGTTTACCTCATAAGACGAATAAGCTTCCGGAGACATATATGAGGCTTAATAGCCACTTAGAGTTTCTTTTCTTTTGATTCCACTGTGTTGATTGTAATGGCAAAGTTGTTATATTGCATGTATATACTCTGATCATCCTAGGGGCATCTTCATATGTCGCTCAAGGCGTATGTTGTAATAAACATATTTTCTCTAAATGTGGTTTGCGAATATTGGGATTATGTAATGAATTTGGAAATATTTTGAAATGAAATGTGATTCCATTTGAAGTTTTAAAATTTTCCACATTCATGTGTTTTGTGTATCAATAAATCTAACACCGCCGCATTTGGTCGCCGAGGATTAATAACTATTGATGACTGCAACATCCGTAGTCGTTAGTTTTGAGCCTCCAAGTAGGGGAATGTTGAAAGTCGGTATCAGAGTATGGGTTTATGGAACTTTAAAATAAAGTTAAACCTAAAGGATTTTTAAACATGATCCAATGAATTTGAAAATATGATCGGGGTTTTGGGTTAACGCTATAGTAACGTACTTGTATTTGATATATATATATATATATATATATATATATATATATACATAGTCCCGTCTCTCTTAGACTGTTCTCTGTATCTTACTAAGGCTCGTATGTAGATTTACGAGAAAAAAGATATGGAAGCAGAAAAAGGAAGAGGAAATCTAGGTGGAGGAAGCACCACAACCAACGGAAATACTCGACCTAATACGAGGAGGAATCAAGGTCGACAGGCTAATGTTAATCCAAATGCTGAAGCCAATGTTGGTGCTGGAAATCCGCCAGTAGATGTGGGGATGTTGTATCAATTATTACCCAATCTTTTGCAAGCTGGAGTTGCTGGTAATGTTGGAGGAGCTAATCTTGAGGCTCCAATTGGGAATAACTATGCTATGTTAAGCAGAGACAACATTAGTTTGGGTGGAAAGCCTTTTGTAGGAACGGAGGATGCTGTTGAAGTTGAGAATTGGCTGCTGAGTTGTGAAAGGATCTATACTGATCTGGGCTTGGATGATGGGCAAAAGAGAAGGCTAGCCTCTAGGCAGTTGAAAGGGGCAGGCTTCATTGGTGAATAGTGTAACCACCGAGGTTCTAGAGGAAGAATTGACATGGGCTGATTTCATAAGAAGGTTTGAGAAGATGTTTCTGTCTGAAGTTGCTAAGTCTGCATTGATGAGGAATTTTATGGATCTGGTTCTAGGAGAGATGTCAGTAGTCGAGTACGCTGCTAAATTTGATGACCAGTCTTGATATGGATATGCTTTGGTTGACACTGACGTCGGGAGAAATGAAAGGTTCATTCGAAGATTGGGGCCTAAGCTTGCTAGAATGACAATAACCCATATCTGAGATCCTTCTAATGTGGTGGTGGATATGGCCATTGGTCATGCAGAGATGCTTTCTATTTCAGCTAGAGAGAAGCCAGTTGAATCTCAGGGTCCTCGGGGAAAGAAGAGGAAGTTCTTTAAGAAGAAGGAAGCCAAGAAAGGGGATGCTACCAAGAAGGCGAAGGCTTATTTTGTTTTCTATAGATGTGATAAGAAGGGTCATTATGCAAATGAGTGCTGATCAGGAAAAGAGAAGAAGGCAGTAGATAAGAAGAATGTGAAGTGCTTCAACTGTGATCAAGGGGGGGCATTGTGAGAACCAGTGTTTAGAGCCAGCGAGGGTGGACAAGGGGAAAGTTTTTGCTATTGGATCATTAGCTAAGCCTACTACAGCTGATAAAGGAAAGACTGTGATGGAAGGTACGTTTTTGAATCAGAGTATACCAGTTAGGATACTTTTTGATGTCGGTGCATCACATTCATTTATATATCCCATTATTTTTTTGATAGGTTATGTCTAGAACCCACATACCTTATTACTTCCTTAAGGATTGTGAACCCAATAGGAAGGTATGCAACTCTGGGGATAAGATGTGATCAGTTAGAACTTGTTTTGTTAGGTCATAAGTTTGCATGCAGTTTGTGTGTTTATGATTTCGTAGATTTCGGAATCATTTTGGGTATGAATTGGTTGAGGAGGTATGAGGCCGGGAAATTTTGCCAGGATGGGGAGATATCTTTGAGACACCCTGATAATCATAACCGAATTTTATTCCTAGTAGAGAATTTTGACTGGAGTAGTTATGCTTTGCTAAATGCAATGGAAGTGGGAGAAGAGCTAAGTCAGGTTCGAATTGCAAGAGAGTTTGCAGATGTCTTTGAGCCAGCCATATGACTATAACCGAAACGAGCTGTTGAGTTTCAGATAGATCTTATGCCAGGAGATGAACCTACGAGTAGACCACCTAGCAGGATGACTCCGACAGAGATGAAGGAACTGAAGGTGCAGCCGGTGGATCTAGAAGGAAGGAATTTTTTGACCAAGCAGTTTCCCTGAGGGAGCGGCCGTGGTGTTCGTGAAGAAATTAGATGGATCGTTGAGGATGTGTATCAACTATCATAAGCTAAATGAGAGGACAATAAAGATTAAGTATCCTTTTCCAAGAATCGATGATCTATTTGATCAATTGAGTGGAGCCAAAGTGTTTTCCCTGTTGAACTTGGCGACAGGGTCCGTCAGTTGAGTGTGGCAGAGGATAGTATTCCATTGACTGCATTTCAGACAATGATATGGTTCGTATGAGTGGTTAGTGATGCCATTCGGGTTGACGAATGCTCCTGCTTTCTTTGTTGATTTGATGAACCGAGTCTTCCGAGAGTATTTGGACAGATTCATGTTAGTATTTATAGATGAAATTTGGTATACTCTAAGATGAGCGAGAGAGAGAGAGCATGAAGATCATCTTAGAGTTGTGCTAGAGACGCTGAGGTAGAATTAGCTAAAGGCGAAGTTTTCCAAGTGCAATTTTTGGAAGAAAGAGGTTAAGTTTCTAGGTCATGCGGCTTCAGAGAAAGGATTGTCAGTCGATCGAGCTAAGATCGAAGTAGTGAACAATTGGAAGAGACCAAAGACGGTGACCGAGCTTAGAAGTTTTCTTAGACTTGCTGGCTACTACCGGAGATTCATCAAGGATTTCATGCGAATAGTGGTACTTTTGCCTAAGCTTACGAGGAAGGAAGTGAAGTTTTTTTAGTCCAACAAATGTGAGGAACTATTCCTTAAGTTAACACATTTGTTAACCAATGCTCCAGTGTTGGTAATTCTGGATGGAAACCAAGGGTAGTAGTATACACTGATGCGTGTGGGACTGGATTAGGTGCAATGTTGACGCAGAATGGTAAAGTAATTGCTTACGTGTCTAGGCAGCTTAGATCACACGAAGTAAGATATCCTACTCATGACTTGGAGTTAGCTACTGTGATTTTTGCCTTGAAGATTTGGAGGCATTATCTCTTCGGGGAGAGATCTGAGTTGTATACCGATCAAAAGTCTTTAAGATACTTATTCTATCAGAAAGAGTTGAATATGAGACAGCAGAGGTGACTGGAGTTTTTGAGTACTTATGATTTTGGTATAGTATATACCCCAGGAAAAGGTAATAAAGTAGCGGGTTCTCTTAGCAGAAGACAACAGAATGTGGTGTTGGCTTTGTTGGAAGAATGGAAGGATCTAGAAGCTTTGGCCAGTTGTGGCGTGTAGTTAAGAACGAATGCTAGTTCTAGTCAAAGTACTTCCATGATGTCATGTTTGGAAGTTCAACCAGTGTTGATTGAGAGAATTGCTTCTAAACGGAAGGAGGATCCATTACTAGCAAGAAGGCTTGAGGTTGGAACCGAGGTCGATGATTTGAAAAAAATTTGTCTTGACTAGAGAGGAGGATGGTTGAGAAAGAAGGGATGGTTATGTGTTCCAGCTGTTGAGAACTTAAGGAAAGAATTTCTTAAGGAATGTCATCGATCCAAGTTTAAGATTCATCCTGGAGGGACCAAAATGTATCAAGATATGATGATGAACTTCTATTGGGAAGGCATGAAGAGGGATGGTGGCTTATGTATTAGGCAGTGTGTAAACTGTCAACATGTGAAAGCTGAACATCAGAAGCCGAGCGAGTTACTTCAGCCTCTAGATATTCCGGTTTGGAAATGGATTCGATATCCATGGATTTTGTAGATGGGTTGCCAAGGTCAAGGAGAGGGAATAAAAGTATATGGGTTATTATGGACAGGTTGACCAAGAGTGCCCATTTCATTCCAGTAAAGTTGACCAGGATGGCACCAGTTTTGGTAGAGTTGTTTATGAAGAACATAGTTAGACTTCATGGAGTTCCTAGTAGCATAGATAGCGGCAGAGATGCTTTATTCACTGGTGAATTCTAAAAAATTCTACAAGATGTGTTAGGCACTAAGCTTAAGATGAGAAAAGCATATCACCCACAGCGAAGGGATAAACAGAGAGAGTCAATAAGGTATTTGAGGATTTATTGAGAGCTTATATGTTGGATTTTGGTTGATCTTGGGAGGATCACCAAAATTTGATTGAGTTTTCTTATTATAATAGTTATTAGACTACTATGGCAATGGCGCCTTTTGAAGATTTGTATGAAAGGCCATGCAAATCCCATATATGTTGGTTGGAGACTGGAGACAGATTGGTCTTAGGTCTAGATTGGATAAGGGAGGCGTCAGAGAAGATTGGGTTAATTTGAGGTCGGATGGAGAAAGCTCAATCCAGACAGAAGAGTTATCAGATAAGAGGCATAAATACCTATAGTTCTCGGTGGGAGACAGGGTTTTCATTAAGGTATCAACGATGAAGGGTGTGGTACAGTTTGGGAAAGTAGGCCCGAGATATGTTGGTCCATTTCAGATACTAGAGAGGAATAAAAAACTCACATACAGAGTTGAGTTGCCGATCAGTATGGCAGGTGTCCATAATGTATTTATTGTGTCTCATATTCGCAAGTATGTGCATGATCCAGAGGCTACTATTCCTCAGACAGAGCTGGAGGATTTGGTAGTAGAGCCTGATTTGACTTTTGGGAGGCAACCAGCTCCGGTTATAACGAGAGATGTGAAAAGATTAAGGAACAAGACAGTCAAGTTGGTGAAATTTCGATGGAGCAACAACGAGAAGGACTGTACTTGGGAGCTGTGCAGTCAAAGCGCTCGGCAGATCCAAAGCGGTGGAGGTGCAAAAAGTCATAGCGGAGATACAGTGAGGATATAGTGGGATATATCGGATGACTCTAAAATAACATATAAAACTCATACTTAATGTTTTTACAAATATATAAATGGTAATTAAATGAAAAATTAACATTCAATTGAAATATAATAAATGCATAAATAATTTTAAACAAAAACATGTGCGGATATACTTTAAATAAACATAAAACTGTTATATAACATGATTGAATTTAGTAGAATATTAGAGTATTTTCATTTTTGAAAATATATTAAAAATTAAATCAAATAAATTAGTTTCATAATTTTTATAATGAATAAATGCAATTTTTCAATTCATTTTGCCAAAGAAGATATAGCGGAAATAGAGGAATATAGCGGGAATAACGGGATATAGAGGAAATAGCGGGGATTAAGGCGAAATGGCTATATTTTAGGGCTATATGGAAAAATCCTAGTGGTAGAAATCTTCTATGAGACATAGTTGGGTTATAGCGGGGTAATAGCGGGACATTAACTTCACAACTTGGGAGATAGAAGACAGGATTCGAGATACTTATCCTGATTTGCTTTAAGGGTATGTCTATATTAGATTTATATAGATATTTCCTAGTCGGGTAGACTAATATGGTTGTTAGGAGTTGTTACAGATGATTCATATGATTAGTATTTAGTCCTTACTGATTTTCGAGGATGAAATTCTTTAAGGAGTGGAGCCTGTAACACCCCTAATTTTTTATAACATTACTTAGGGGATTTAATTAGATAAATTAAAAGAATAACGTAAATGTTAAGTGATAAGGGGATTGATAATTGAATTGATTAATATGGGCCATGCCTAATAAATTAATTAATGGGCTTAAGAATTGTTTTGGGTTAATTAAGTCACATAAGGGTATTATTGGAAATTGCCATCCATAACCTTCCCTTATATATTTTCGTTCCCACTACTTTCTTCATATTCATGTAATTTTAAAATGCAAAAAAATATAGAGGAACGACCGGCCATTAAGGAAGAAGAAGAAATTCAAATTAAAGCAATAAATTCAAGCTTAGGAGATTCAATCTCAATTCAATCTCCTTATCTAGATCAAGGTGAATAATAATTCCATGTCTATTTCGTTCTAAATCATATATTTTCAAAATTAAGGGTAGATTTGTTTTTATGATATATTGGATGATGATATGCTTGATTTATGATTTATTTGATTTAAACAAGAATGTTTAAAGGGGATTTTATATGGTTTTAGATCAAAACTGACATTTAATGTTGATTTAATGCCATGGGAAAATTTTATGTTATGAGAAACATGATTTTGGAGTTGGGTTTCAATTTTGAGGATTTTTCAAGCTATGGAAAGAATTATAAATTTTCAAAGGAAAATATGGTCATTTGGGTTTATAATTTACTTTGGAAAATATATTGAGAATTTGAGTCCGAAATTTTGATGTGCTAGATAACACGACTAAAGTGAATTTCTGGAATTTTTGGATATTTTTTCAAAGTGATTTGCTATGCAAAATAAATTGTTTCATAAGAGGGACTTCTTAGCTTAATTGATTAACTTAACCATGGTTTAGATCTGGATTAGCGGTGGTTATTTTTGAAAAAGAATTTGAAAAGGTGAAGGCATCCAATCTAGTGTTGACATGTGGCAGGGTAGTTAGAAAAAAGTTTACTTAAATACGAATTAAACGTGGTGTGCTCAAAAAAGTGGTTCCTCCTACTTAGGAAAGCGTTATTCGACATAGTAGCTTCCGCCTTCATCCTGGTCGAAACCAACTATGCCAAAACCAATACACAAGATACCATGATGGTACGTAGTGGATTAGAGATAGGTGTAAGGTAGGTTGTCGAAAGCATAGCTTTCGAAGGGGTCGAAACATTGGTTTGTTTTAAAAGGAAAGCGTCAGCCTATGTTTTGGAATAAGCCTTCGACAAGGTCGAAGCATAAGGTTTTGAAAAAGGTTTCAAAGGGTTTCATAAGGGTTGCCAATAATTTAAGATTTCTTTCGACTGGGTTCCTTATTTATAAAAGAATGTTTTGAAAGAAGGGGTTTCGACCTAGTTGATACCATATTGTCGTTCTATAGCCTTTCAATGGTGTTGAAGATACCAATGATGTCGGAAGATACTTGGTTTTATAATGTTTAAGCCGCTTCCTAAAGCTTTTGAAAGGGGATTAGGGGTGTTGAAGGTGTTAGTTTCGAAAGGGGTTTCGACACCAACCTTCCAATGTTTTACCCAGATGTTTTATGCTTTCGAAAGAGGTGGAGCTGACGACATCAAGTTTTCCCCAATGTTTTTATATTGGTTTCGAAACAGATCCTTTCGACTATATTCACTTTGACCCAAGTAATGTTTTATGTATAAACCCAATGCTTTCGTAAGGGGTACTTTCAATGATTTCGGAATGGCTACTTCCACAAGTATCGAAAGGGGTACTTTCAACTGATTTCGAAGCAAAGCTTCAAAGGATAAAAGCTTAAACATTAATGTAGGTAGATTTTAAAGTATTATAAGGCAGGAGCCAAGTGTTTTGAAGATAGTTTTTTAAGGCTTTCTAAGGAATTTATCCTATGAAGCCAAAAGCTAGGTTTTGAAGGTATCGAAAGGTTTTATGACCTAAACTCTATTTTTAAAGGAAAACCTATGGAAATACTAAAGGAGTTTTTATAAAGTTTTTAAGAAGAAGCTATCTTTGATTAAGAAATAGGTTAAAGGGATTAATCGTGTTTTGTATATTAAACTCACATGAGTGGTATTGCTATGTTGTTATATCGTTCTTGTAATATGAACATATCCAGTTTATAATCGACCCATAACTGCATTTTGGGGATAAAGGGTAGGATAACCAGTTGGGTTAGCCCAGTAGTGAATATAAATTGAATAAACTCCCGAATAAGTAGAATTGCATCCAGGAGGTCAGGCAAACCAGAATATGGGATGCTAAAATATAAAGGAAAGATATTGGCAGGGTCCGATAGGTTTACAGTAAGCCCATGAAAACTATATGATATTAGCAGGGTCCAATAGGTTCAGAGTTCGGCCATGAAAACTATGTATAAAAAAGTATATTAGAGAGAAAGGTTCATAGTTAGCCCATGAAAACTATGTGTACAAGAAGATGTCAGATAGACAGGTTCATAGTTTGCCCATAAAAACTATGTATAAAAGATGTTAGATAGACCGGTTCATAGTTAGCCCATGAAAATTATGTGTAAAAGAAGATGTCAGATAGACACTGGTTCATATTAAGCCTATGAAAACTATGATTGGATACTGGCAGGGCCAGTAGGTTTGTATTTAGCCCATGAAAACTATATCCGAATGAAATATTAGCAGATGTCAATAGATTCCTAGTCAAGCCATGAAAATTAGGGTAAAAGAAAGGATATTGGAGTCACTAATAGGTTCCTAGTCAACCCATGAAAACTAGGATAAAAGTAAGATATTGGAATTACCAATAGGTTCATAGTAATCCCATGAAAACTATGTAATTAGAAAGGGAGTCCTTAAATGTTTAACAGGTTATTAGTCAGCCTATGAAAACTAATAGGTTAATAGTAATCCTAGAAACTATAATTGAGACAGATAGTCCAAAATGAATGGGGATGGGTAATCCAGAATTAATTCATTTATTTTTGCATATCATCATATTATACTGTTTTGAATTATTATAACCATTGTGGATGCAGAAGCACATAACAAGGTTTTATAAAAGTTTTTGAGATACTAGTGAGAGGAAACTCGTTCCGCTAAGCGGCATGGTGTAACGACCCATAATTTTTACAAATTTAAATTATTAAATTTAATATGATTATTAAATTAAAAATGGTTAGAAATAAAATTTAATGAATTATCAATGTAATTTATTGGATGTGAACTTGGATAAAAATTTGAATAATAAAATTCAAGAATATAAGAGATTGTAACTTATATTAGGATGTAAATTAAATAATATTGAATAGTAAGTAATTGCATTAATATTAAATTATTGTAAAGTGAAAGTAGTTGCTTTATTACTTGAAGTCGTTTAAAAGTTAAATTTTATAAGCTAAATAACATATATTTAAAATTATGATTATTGAAGATTGAAATTGTTTAAATTTAATATTGGGATTATTTAAATAATTAAATTCTAGACTTAACATGAATGAAAATGATTTTAAAAGTTGATTTAAATTTTTTATAAACAAGAATGAAAATTGTCAACTACTAAAATTGAATTTAAAGGTGAATAAATTAATTTTGGAAATAACTTGTTTTAATTGACGAGTAAAAACAGTCATTTTGGCCACTATCTTGGATTTCGATGAAACTAGTTTCATTGGATCTGTAATAGTGATTATTATAGGATTTCAAATTTTGCAGCGACCAGACTTGTCATTTGGCCGTGCGAGCTTGAATCGCACAGAAATTAATTTAAGGAATTCGATTAATGTTATTTGATTTTGAAAAGCTATCTTCTGCATACGATTGAATTAGGCCTCGAAACGTGTTCTATTATGTTCGCAATAGGGGTAAAACATATAGAACGCCAGGCGGCATGCTTCGTTGGGAGTTTGGAAAATTTAGCTTTGTATTCGGTTGGATATTTGTATAATAGGTCGTATCGTTTCATTCTTTCACGTCTCGCATCTCTAAAAATCATTAATGGTCGAAAATCTCTCATCTTCTTTTCTTGATTTCTCCTTATCCACTCAAAAAATCAAAAACTTCCAAAAGGAAAAACGCAGATCTTCCTCAAGACATGCGGTTGGATCGAGGTGTGATGGCTTGGATTCGCCAAAATTGGGCTAGGAAGTCTCGGCAGTTTTCCTCATTTTTCGCGTGAACGGCTATGCCACAGGCGGTGATTTTTGGCGTGTTGGTGGAGCAAGGGGCGGTGCACGAGGTGGCATGGGTGGAAGGTGGTCCGATCATCTCGGATGGCGCGGGCGGTCGATGCTTGGTCGCACAAGTTGGGTTGTGCGTGATTTCCTGAAGCACGGACGGGAGAGGGTGATTTTTTTATTTCATTTTTATTTTTAATTTTGCTAATTAGGTTTTAATTACACAGTTATATTAATTATCGCATAATTTTTGCATATGTAGTCTGTTTTAGATGAAACAAACTGTGTTGGAACCGTATCGACGTCGTCTTGGCGTTCAATCGAGTGGTACTTATTTGAAGCTAAAAATATTTTTTGCTCATGGCGTCCTAAAATACTTATGTGTTCGTTAAATTGATATCATGAAGTAATTTAACTTTATTGATTATTGTTTGGTAATTTACTTGACATCTATATTGACATATGATTGGAATTGATAAAAGTTTAGATTGACAGAAAAATTTAAAACTGAAATTAAGTTGCCAATTAGACATCCAGTATTGATAATTAGTTAATGATTGCAAAGTTTTGACTGATTTGGATGTTGATTGGATTGGAAGCTATTGCTTGATATTTTGGATTATTTGGATGTTTATTTTTTTATATATCATGTTATCACCCTGTAAATTATTCATAGTATACAAAACTATAAATTAAATTATTTTGAATAAATTAGGATATAGGTTGAAGTGATATATACCTATATCACTTATTACGGGTTGAAATGATATATATCCATCCCTATTGGAATAACTAATCTCTTGGCCACAGGATAGAAAATTATATACGAGCACCGGATTGTTTAGATTAAATGATTTTAAAATTTTGATTTGAAATTATTTAAATGATTTTGATTTAAAAAATAAACATTGAAATATGGGAATTGAATTATTTTCGAACTCGAGTTTTGAAATATTGAATCTAAAATTTGTAAATGAAATCGTTTAAAGAATTCAATTTGGAATTTGAAGTTATAATTGAATTATGAAAATCAAAAAAAAATGTTTGAAGGTTGAATTTTGTTTGAACTTTGAAACTTGCATTAGAAAAGAGATTAAAATTGATATTTCAAACGTTGGCTCAAAATTGAATTATTTTAAAAGATTTGAACATTGAATTGAACATCGAAGTAAAATTTAATTTAAAAGATTTAAATCAATATTTTTAAAATCAAACTCGAATTTGATGTAAATTGAAGTGGTTTAAAATTGAGAATTGAGTTGAAATTTAACCATTGAATCAAATAGTTGAAGTTGAAATTGAAATCAATTTGGAATTGAAATTGAAATTGATTTGAATTGAGATTAGAATCGAAATAAATACAAAATGAAATCGGAATGGAATTGATTAAATTGAAATGGAAATTGGAAAAGATTTGAATTGGAAGATTTGAAATTGAATCAGTTTGACTTTGAAACAACTTTATGTAACTTATTTTAATATAAACCGATTAAAATCGATATTTCAAATATTCAAATTATTTTGATTTTCCAAACTATTTTATTATATAAACCATTTTCAATACTCAAACTATTTTAGATTAAACTATATACTTTAACTTTTAAACTATTTAAAAAATTTCAAACTATTTTCTGAAATTCAAACTGGTTAGAGTGGAAACCGTTTATATTTAAATCATGGATTTAAATACGAATTGGGTTAAAATGAAGTTATAACCTAAATTATTATTCGAATAAAACTTTGAGACGAAAATGATACATCGAACTGAATACAATATTTTGAAGTAAATATTATGATTTTGAAATGAAATTGATTTTGAAGTGAATACAATAGTTTAACATCAAGTATGAATCGTTTTCGAAATGTAAAAATACCAATCGGTGTATAAAACAACGTTTCTTTGTTAAAGAGACCGGGGCCTCTTTTTGGCATACTCTTTGTCGATATTAGAACCACTTTAATAACTGTGTACGCGGAGGAGAATCCAGAACGAAGTGGTTGGATTTGGCTTCTTTTGCTGGGTAGACCTCGGCACTTGTGCCAATTTGAAATGACTAAAACAGGACGGCTTGACAGGGCCAAGCAGGCTAGCTACCCTTAGCGGACATCCATTCTTCGATTTTGGTCCGTATTAGCATTCTTGTTGTTGGTTTCGATTGATGCACCTTGATTTTGGGATAACCCACCTTTGACACGATATGAGATGGATGGACGTGTTGAGCGATCGTGGCTACGATGCGTTACCAAAAGCCCTACGACCCAAACTGGTAGTACCCTACCTTGGGCATTGCCTGACGTGCCTTGTCATAATTTTATCCATATACAAGACCACTATGATTTTGGTTTAGTGTTGTCACATCACGGCGCATCCCTCTCCCCTGACGTATTACTGGGGCATTATATGCAAACTGTACGACAATGCTTAAAAACGCGTTAAGGGGGATTAATGTAAAGCCTTAGCGCTAAGAAAAATATTTATTTTACTGATTAGACATTATATATATAGCGTATTCTACTATATATAATATTTTGATGGATCCTTAAGAGATGGAAAATCCTGTAACATCTCTTGGGTTATTGCACGCACGTTATACACTGGATAGGAGATGTAAAGTCCCGTAAACATCTTTGACGCTATTTGTAACAACCCTTGTTTGGAGATTACATGTATATATTAAATTATGGCAAAATTTGTTCCAGCTTAAATCTCAGACCAAGCTGTGACGCCCCACCCTGAGACCCATATTAACAAAGAGAATTACATAGTAATTCTGTCTGCTAATGCGGAGAATAGGGCTGGTTAAGGGCTACCATCATAGTCTTGCATTAGATAAGAGATAAGTACGTCGATATTTATACTCCTTTTTTTTTCTTTTCGTCTCGAGTATTCGACATACTTGATTCCTATCTAATACACTACTATGGTGGCTACATGATCATTCAGAAACAAAATATAATAACTGTCAATTAGAAGTCACAGAACAGCAACACAGAAATGATACATATGAATACATACATCAAATGTAATACGACATGTCAGTAGTGGTATACAGCCACAATACATACATACATTCCCCACCAAAAGAATATATACATCAAAAGTTCCCAACAGAAAGGCTACTACACAAAAACTATGCCATATCCCAAGTCAATGTTGAAGTCCAAAAGATAAAGCAAGCTAAGAGTCCAACTACCTAACCTGCAACTCGGTCTGACCCTAGTGATAAATACACGGGTCAGGCTAGCTAGAACTTGATATTAGTATAAGATAAGAGGAATAGAAGTGTATAAGGGAATTCATCCTTTAACTATAAAGGACGGGCACAAGTATAGGACAATCTCAATTCATGGTATATGTTCACCAAGGGTTGTCACATGAATAGGTTTAGTTCAACATAAGAAACTCATACTTAATGCTATTCAACTCAAATGTAAGGAATCATATGAAAGTCATAAGAGAAACTCATTAAAATTCCAATATGAATCTCATGGAACTCAAAGTAAAGTTCAAATATCATAAAAACGAAATCACTATATATAACTTCTCATGTAGCACTAGGCCATCGATGTAATAACAGTATCTCAAAATAGTGAAATCGTATAAAACTCAGAAAAACTCAAAAACCCCGGATTGGCCAGATCCCTGATTGAAAAGCAGAAGCAATGCTGCACGTGCTAAACTCTTGTCCAGTGCTATTTATAATTTAGGTACCTAACTCGTGGACCCGAAGGTCATACTCATGGTGACCGATGTCACATAACTCGTGGTGACTGAAGTCACATAACTCGTGGTGACCGAAGTCACATAACTCGTGGTGACCGAAGTCACATAACTCAGATGACCCGAAGGTCTATAACACTGGCATACTCGTGGATGTGTCACAAACTCTCGGAAAGGAACCCGAAAAGTGTTAGCGTGCGTCCCATACCACACGTTCGCACTAAACGGTTTACTAACCGCTAGTTAACTCCACATCATAAAACTAAAATCTCAAACCTCAAAAATGAAACCTCAAAATGCTCATATATCTTGCCTCGTATCATCGGCAAGTGCAAATAAATCTCATAATAGTTTCTCATAAACCATAATTCCCGCAAGGGGAAAATCTCATCTCAAGACTCGCCTCATCTCATCGACGAGTAACACAACATCTATAACTAGTTCTCATCGATTATTACTCCTATAATAGAAGATCTCAAACATCTCAACTAGTCAAATATTGGTTAAAACAAATTCTAAGATCAACAATCATTGTTGCTGTCATTTTTGATCTCGGGACAGCAACAATCAAGCGCATTTTAGTCCATAAAACTTAAAAATATCAAAAATCGCAAAACATGAAACCTTTAGAGCAACTTCTTAGCTTTCCAGAACATCAAAGATTATTCAATTTGGATAAAAATTGAAAGAGTTAGGCTTAAAATGGTTCAAATGTCCAAATTAAACACTGCTGTAATTTTAGTCTCGGGATAGCAACAAAAAAATGCAGTTTTGATCAATTTAACTTCAGAACTTCAAAAATTCTAAAACATGAAACTTTTAGATAAAATTCTGTTCTTTCCAGAACATCAAAGATTATTCAATTTGGATAAAAATTGAAAGAGTTATGCACAAAATGGTTCAGATGTCCAAATTAAACACTGCTGTAATTTTAGTCTCGGGATAGCAACAAAAAAATGCAGTTTTTATCAATTTAACTTCGGAATTTCAAAAATACTAAAACATGAAACTTTTAGATAAAATTCTTAGCTTTTCAGAACATCAAAGATTATTCAATTTGGATAAAAATTGAAAGAGTTATGCATAAAATGGTTCAGATGTCTAAATTAAACACTGATGTAACTTTAGTCTCGGGATACCAGCAAAAAAATGCAATTTTGATCAATTTAACTTCAGAATTTCAAAAATCTCAAAACAAGAAACTTTTAGAGCAACTTCTTATCTTTCCAGAACATCAAAGATAATTTAATTTGGATAAAACATGAAAAAGTTATGCTTAATTTAGTTTCAGACTCAACAACAGAGCAAATAATAATTTTGCTCTCGGGATTGCAATAGAAATACTAAAATTTGAAATAGATAACTTCAAAATTATGAAAAACACAAAACATGAAACTTGTAGCATATAATATGAGCTTTCCAAAACATCTAAAAATTTTAAATTTGGTTAAGAAACGAAAAAGTTATAGCAAAATTCGTTTCAGCCACAATCACAAAACAAATATTACAGCAGTCATGTTTTTCTAGCGAATTCACCACTGTAAATCATCATTAACCACATGAATCCAAAATAAAAAGCGTGAGGGAACCCTCACCTTAGATATGCAGCAAAGTTTGGGTTGAAAGCTTCTCTGGTTTGGATCAATTTGATGATTTTGAGGCTCCTTTGTTAGTTTCAGCGGCTGAAAAAGTTGAAACAAGAACATGCAAGAACAAAAGAGAAAGTTATACACAATTCTTATCTAATTCTAGGGTTTTGATGATATATTTCTATAGTATCGGTGGAGATTACCTTCTATTCTTCTAATTTGGTGATTTCTTCTTGAATTAGCAGCAGATTGGGTGAAAATTTTGTTCTAGTTGAAGGTAGCCATGATTTTTTTTCAGCTTACTGTAAGTTTTTCTTTTATTTATTTTTTTTTCTAAGGAAGAAGAAATAAACTACGTACAGTAGTTTGTTTCTCACCAGAAACATCCAGATAATGGATTTTAGGTTTTAAAACCTAACCCAAAAAGCCCAAAGCAATATTATATAGAGAAAATGCAAGGCTATGTATATGTATTAAGCTATTTTAACTTAAATTCACATATTTCTCAATATAACTCAAACAAAAATATATGCAACCAATTGTTATGAAACAAAAATTGTTATTTACACAAAATAAAATTTATTTCAATAATAAAACGTTATTTTCATAAATAAAACCATATTTTAGATAATATTTTACAATTTTCAACATTTTAGTGTAAAAACACTAATTTTAAAGCATAATTTGTTCAAAATTTCTTTTCATTGTCAACAAGTTATAACAAAACATTATAAATCTTTTAAAATAAAAAATATATTATTTTAAATAATATTCCATCTTTTAATTTTAATAAAATACATATTTTCTACATATTTCTTCTTTTAAATTCAATAACAGGTTAATATTGGCAATAATTACCAATATTATGCATTGATTCAACTAAAATCCAATAAGTAATTATTTTCACTCCAAATTCTCAAAGTAAAGTTTTTAAAACTCTGTTTTCATCAATTTATATTTATTTCAACAATTATATGTTGAAACACATCAATTGATTAATTTACTAACTCTAATTTTATAAGATCACGTTGTTTATTTCAAATATAAAAATTAAATAACATTTATTTTCTCTATTTATTTTCAATATTAAATTATAACTAACGTTATAATTTAATATCATAGGTAATCACCAATATCAGGGTTGTTACAAACTTCCCCCCTTATAAAAATTGCGTCCTCGCAATTTCTAGAGGAAATATGCATTGAACACAATTTATTTCATCAAGCAAAGGAAATTTGACAACTAAAGTGGAATATTTTTACCTTTGGAGTGGGAAGATAAGAAATCAGGATACGATTGCTCGATGAATTTTTTTGGTTTCCCAAGTGCAGTCATTGGGATTATCGGACCATTGAATCTTTAAGAGCGGAACACTCTTGTTTCGAAGACGTCTAGTCTCCGAAACAAGAACTCTCAGAGGATGTTGCATATAAGATAGATTTGGAGAAACCTCTAACTTCTCTAAAGCACGAGAATCAAGCGCAGAATCTGGATCTCGTAGACACTTTCTCAACTGAGAGACGTGAAATACGTTGTGAATTCCAGAAAACTGATCAGGAAGTGCTACTCGATAAGCAACAGGACCGATACGCTCCAAAATTGGAAATGGCCCAATATAGCGTGGTGCCAATTTCCCGTTCTGGCTAAAGCGTATCACTCCTTTTAGAGGAGAAGCTCGAATATAAACAAGATCTCCCACTGAGAACTCAAGAGGCCTCCTACGGTTGTCCGCGTAGGATTTCTGTCGACTCTGAGCCTCTTTCATTCTCTCTCGGATAAGATGGATCTTCTCCGATGATTCTCGAATAGATTCGGGGCCTAAAATAAGTTTTTCCCTCGACTCAAGCCAACAAGATGGAGAACGACACGGCCTTCCATATAAGGCTTCAAAAGGAGCCATACCGATAGAAGATTGGTAGCTATTATTGTAAGCAAACTCAACTAGAGGAAGATGATCCTCCCAACTACCACCAAAATCCAAGATACATGCACGAAGTAAGTCTTCCAAAATACGGTTCACCCGTTCAGTCTGTCCATCAGACTGTGGGTGATAAGCTGTGCTAAGATTAAGCTTTGTGCCTAAAGCTTGCTGGAGACTCTGCCAGAAGTGACTCGTGAAAAGTGGATCACGATCACACACAATAGATGAAGGAACACCGTGTAATCGCACGATCTCCTTAATATATAGCTTCGATAAAAAAGATGCCGTCCTTTTCGACTTAATAGGAATAAAATGTGCAGACTTGGTGAGACGGTCCACAACAACCCAAATACTGCTATGGCCTGACCTCGAACGAGGTAAGCCATCAATGAAATCCATAGCAACCTGGTCCCACTTCCACAATGGAACCTCTAAAGGCTGAAGAAGACCACTGGGTCGCTGATGCTCGGCCTTAATAAGTTGACAAGTCATGCAATTACTCACATAACTTGCCACATCTCGCTTCATGCCTTCCCAGTAATACAAACGGCGCATGACAGCATACATCTTGCTGCTGCCTGGATGGATAGTATACTTAGAACGGTGACATTCAGCTAGAATGTCTCGCCTAAGTTCTGGAATAGGAGGCACGACTAGACGGTCCTTCTTTCGAAGACACCCATGAATATCGATGCTGAAATCCCTTATCTCAATATCATCATGGGATTCAGACTTACACTTCTGAATAAGAGCAGATATACCGGTGTCTTGCCGTTGAGCTTCGGCAATCCGATCTAAAAGAGTAGGGGAGCTTCCATGTTATATAATAGAATAGGAGAGTTGGATGTGGAAGCACGATCGTGAATATCGCACATGGGAAGTGTCTCAAGTACTTTCCATTCTGCAATCATCATGGAAACAATAGCTGAATGCTTACGACTCAAAGCATCAGCCACTCGATTCCCCTTTCCAGGGGTATACTGAATATCAAAATCATATGAAGCTAGAAACTCTAGCCAACGCTGCTGTCGCATGTTGAGCTCCTTCTGGGTGAACAAGTATTTGAGAGACTTATGATCGGTGAAGAGAGTAAAGTGCTCTCCCAACAAATAATGACGCCACATCTTTAACGCAAAGACAATGGCGGCAAGCTCTAAATCATGGGTAGCGTACCGAACCTCGTTCGGACGTAATTGCCTTGAAGCGTAGGCAACTACCCTATCCTTCTGCATAAGAACTGCACCGAGGCCACTATGACTGGCATCAGTATAGACAATAAGATCCTGATTCCCATCGGGAACCACAAGAACAGGAGCATTAGTGAGAAGCTCTTTCAATCTTTGAAAGGAAGCCTCACACTTATCTGACCATATATAGCGAACGCCTTTCTTCGTAAGGCTAGTCAATGGAAGCATAATACGGGAAAAGTCTTTGATGAAGTGGCGGTAATAACCCACCAAGCAAAGAAAGCTACGAATCTCATGAACATTCTCGGGCCTCTTCCAATTTCTGGTGGCTTCGATCTTAGAGGGATCGACCGAAATGCCTTCGGAAGAAACAACGTGGCCTAAGAATTTAACTTGCTTTTCCCAAAAATGACACTTAGAAAGTTTTGCTTTGAGTTGATGTTGTCGAAGCGTACTCAAAACAATTCTAAGATGTTTAGCATGGTCCGCTTCGGACTTAGAATATACAAGAATGTCGTCGATGAATACAAGAACGAACTTATCGAGGTATTCCCGGAATACTCGATTCATAAGGTCGACAAAATAAGCAGGGGCGTTCGTCAAACCGAACGGCATGACGAGCCACTCATATGAACCATAGCGAGTGCGGAAAGCTGTAAGTGGAATGCTATCTTCCGCAACTCGAAGCTGATGAAATCCTGTGGCTTGGTCAAGCTGTGAGAAGACCTTAGCGCCACTTAACTGATCGAACATATCGTCGATCCTAGGTAATGGGTAGCGGTTCTTGATGGTTAACTCATTAAGCTTGCGATAATCGACGCATAACCTAAGAGTCCCATCAGAATTCCTCACAAATACCACTGTGGCTCCCCACGGTGAAGAACTAGATCGAACAAAATGCTTGGCTTCAAGCTCTAGGAGTTGTTCTTGAGTTCCTCATTCTCTTTGGTAGACATCCTCGTGGGAGGACGACTAACAGGCTGTGCGCCTGGAATAAGGTCGATGCGGAACTCGATGGCCCGCTTGGGTGGTAACCCTAAAACAGGCTCAAATAAGTCTGGGAAGTCACGAACAACAGGAATCCGAGACACATCATCATCATCGTCTCGAGATTCAAGAGAGAATAGAGAAGCTTTGGAATCACCATCGACATCCCAAAGTATAAGAGACAACCGAGTAGGAGAGTCGGGATGTCGAAGGTATAGGATTCTCTCTGAACATAGAATCCTGGCATCATATTGAACTAGCCAGTCCATACCCAATATCATATCAAAACCAAGGGAAGGAACCACATGAAGATTCGCATGGAAATAAAAGCCACAAATAAAGATCTCAACATCTTCACAAAGCATACTAAGGGTTGCGGATCCCCCGATAGGATTCGCAATCCTCAACGAAGTAATCAAATAAGAAACATCCAACTGTAAAGTATCAACGAGTTCCTTCGATACGAATGAATACGACGCACCCGTATCGAAGAGCACTTTAATAGAACGATCATAGAACAATATAGAACCCTCCAAAATAGTGGGAGATATACCTCGAGACTGAGAAGCACTACCAGAAACCTTTGCCACATTTATACTACCAGAACGAGCATCCTTCTTCTTCTTATAGCAAGTAGAAATCATGTGTCCCTCTTGCTTGCAATAGAGACACTTGCGGGGATGAGGACATTCACGAGCTAGATGGTCTCGAGAATCACAGTTGAAGCAGGATAAGACCTTTGCTGAGTGAGGTGTGCCACGAGGATGAGAACTAGAATTGCCTTGCTTCTTCTTCTTCTTAGGAGGAAAGGACTTGGATCTCTGAAAAGGGAATTTCTTCTTGTGTGGGTTCTTTCGAACCTCGGCCTCATCACTACTATCCTTTTCCTTTTCGACAGCTTCGAGATGAAGCGCCAAATCCACAATCTCCTCGAATGAGAGCTTAAGCTGAAGCATGAGAGATTTCTTCAAATACTTCTTAAGTCCAGATACGAACTTAAGATTCTTCTTGTATGGGGTGCTGATGAACTCAAGCCCATACTTAGATAGAGACTCGAAGGATGAAACATAATCAGATACGGAGGATTTTCCTTGCTTCAAACCGAGGAAGCGACGGGCAAGAAATGCCTTCTCAGATTCTGGCACGAACTTGAGCTCAAAGCGGTCTCTAAAATGTTGCCAAGTGAGGGTGGACTCATCCATCTCTGCTATAAGGAGCTCGTACCAGTCTAAAGCCCGTTCTTGTAGCATACTGGATGCCACAAGAACTCGATGATGATCGGATATCTCCATGCGAGTGAAGATGCGCTCACAAGTACGGAGCCAAGCCTGAACCTCAAGAACTGTCTCGGAGCCTTTGAACGGCTTGCCTCCAAGGTGGGTGAAGTCGCTGCACATGCGTGCGAATGCGGATTTGCGTGGAGGAGAGGACTGAGCTGGGGCAGGAGGTTGAGTGCTCCTAATAAGCTCGAGAATCTGGTCGGTCGACATATAAACTCCTTCGGGACGAGAACCACTGGACGGTCCCGCCTCCGAAGTGCGACCTCTTCCTCTTCCAGACATAGCTGAAAGTTATGATAAGATAGAATTATTCACAGGGTAGATATTAGCAAATCAAATGTATTAAATAAGGAATACTACGGAATTTAAAATTAACATTCCTAGACATATTCCTTTTTATCTACCCCCAAAGGAACTAAAAGGGTAAGGACAAAGTCGAATTTGTTTACGATTAGGGATGATGTTTACACTTGTATTATACTTGATGTACGAAGTTATAATTTAATATATACATGTAATCTCCAAACAAGGGTTGTTACACTATTACACTCATGTTAGGTGATATTAATTTGACTCACATAAGAATATTTTAGTCCCGACTTGAGTGTTTTATCTTTTCATTATGCTCGGGTTAGTCCTGAGTTTTTCAGCGCATTGAAGATCATTTTTTGGAGGACGAAGACGAAGATTTGGTATATTATTACTATTGTCATTCCTGCATCATGTTGTCTGCTGCATTTTTTTATTTATCCCTGTTGTATATATAACTCCGATAAATGTTGTATAAATTATAATCAAATGTATAATATAAACAGCTTCATGAACTGTTTATTTGATTGTTATACTTTACCGTCCATTGTGAGATTATGTGTTTGTTTTCTTCTTCTTTTCTTATTTTTATTAATAACCCTGTAAAGTCCCGAAAATCCATACCCTTTGAATCGACAATAATCCACACATGTCCGACCCAAAAAGCACAAACTGACGGAAAGTCAAGAGAAAGAAAAGAAGAGAGAAGAAGAGAAGAGAAGAAAGAGAGAAGATAGAACCAATATAACAATACAGAATCTCACATCATAGCGGAAAACATATGATTACAAAACAGAAACTGTATATATATACATCAATCGAAGTCCAACAATCAATCAATAGTTATCAGCTTGAACAGTTATAATAACCTGTCCTCACAAATGCCAATAATATACAACAACAAACAAAGCACAGCGAATAATTAAGCAAATACGGGTGTATGAAAATGAAGATCTCCAGCTCTCCTGCTGAAGCTCCAAAAGCATCAAATCTAGACCTGTAAATATACTCGGTCTTACCCGAGCAATTGAAGGGAAGAACGCCCGGATCAGTCTGGTAAACCAGCGTGAGAAACACACTCAACTGAATTTATTAAATTACCAAACTTTTCCTTTATCAAAACAAAAGTATCTCGTAAGACAAGTCCACACATAAACACGGACATGTTTTTACCTTACGATAACTAAAATATTTCATATCAAATTCATGTTATATTATACTAGTGTCTAGTATACAAATAATATTTAAAATAGCCGAAATTGTTACCATTATTAAATTCCAGCATACTAGGCTCTACAATTAAATTGGCAGGTACGTAGTGGAGTTTGGATTTCCATACAAATAACCAGGTAAATGGACTACCTTCCGAAGGGGTACACCTCTAGATGGATGTCCCGAGGCACAGAACATCTGCCCTCTACCAACACAAGACTGGCCCACCTCTATAACTAGATGGCACCGAATATGTCATCCTCCGGCCGTTACCAACCTTTACCGAGGGCCCTCATAGCATACAAACCACAATAATCAGATACACGACGTCATAGCATGTAAAGATATATCTAGAAGAGGATGATCATATCCTAATTGGGAATGACCAACTTAGCCTTGCCACATCTAACCCTGTTTTGGTCATTTCCGGTTGATGAGGCCTGATGAGGTAACGATTACCTTTCACAATCACATATCACATCACTTAGAATGCCACACGGCCATTTCTGTTGACTACTAATTGCCTTCCACAAAAATACAACCCTCAAGCTCGTATGTCTCAAGGAGGGTGTTAAGCTAAGAGAAGTTGCTTTATCCGCCACCACTGATGTACGTTTGTAAAAACCAATGTGCGTAATCTATAGAAATGCAATGTCAGACAAACATCCATACAAGTTGTCCAGGAACAGGACAAACCGAAGGTACTATCCTACTACATCCTGTCGGGAAATCCCTAGGATTAGTAGCGAATAGTCCTCCCATTGGATATTTCATAAATGAAGAGACTGCTGCTACTGGATGTATATTGGGATTTTAACCCCAAACGATCAACAAACAGTCCCCCACTATGAAACTCCATAATATCAATAAGCAACCTGCATAAATCGTCGCATATACGTTGGTCCGAAGTGGTTTTCAGATAAATCTGATCCCGGTCTCTTCGCACCAACAACGCAAAAGCGTTTTTCAACCTCATACAGCAACTAAGTCTCGTAGACTTATCACGTCTCCAACTTTCAACTTCCTATCCTTCGGGCCAAGAAGGAACCTCGATAGATTGGAGTAATACTCTGCACTATACGAATCAACATCCTCAACACAAACAATAATCAAGCCTACACAAAAGGCTACGTACTAAGTGTACGACTAAATAGTTCGCACATCAAGTTGAGGAACTAATTTTTTTAGGCAATTTGATAGTCGGTTATTTAACTATCAAAGCAAACAAACAAATATTTAGCACCACAACAATCACTAGGCCCTTTTAATTAATCTTTTATTAATTAAATAACTTGTCAAATATTCACTTCAATTTATCATTTAAATGGTATAATCTCATAACATTTCACTTCATATTGGAAAACATTTCCATACTTATTTAATAATAAGTACAAATCTATTTATTTTCAACACTTGGAAAATATTCCATATACTTAAAACATGATTAAGTATATATTTTATTCTTTAAGGAAAACATTCTCTTAAACATCTTTATTCGGGTCAAAACGAATGTTGCGTAAAACATCGTTACGACAACCCAAAATCAATAGTATAGGGATTCGAAATAAGATAGATATATAAACCCCTGTACTATACAAAAACATTTCCTTTCGAAAATCATTTACTATAACAATAGTGTTATAGTCCATCATTTCCTTATACTTTTCAAAAACGTCTATTTCAACAATGAATGTTGAAATCTATGGTTTCGATCCTTAACGCATTTTAAAACACCTTCAAATCATTTTATCCATTTAAAATATCACTTCCCAAAACATTTCTTTAATATTATTCACTGTCAAAATCGTGAATATAAACCATTTACCAAATTCAACACTTCTACATATTTAATTAAAGGATTGTCCACTGTCCAAAATCATGGATATATCTCCTTTAATAAGCTTTCATATTTACTTATCAAATTCAATTGATTTCGGATTTATAAAACAATGTTTATGAATTATTTTTATATTATAAAAACTTCCATGTATAAAATCAAATCCCATTTATTATTTTATAATAACTTCAACTTATAAAACCACTTTATTAACCAATTCCATTTATAACTCAATTACATGCCAAAATCCAAATTATAAGCAAATTACTTATAATTCTCTATTTACAAATTCATTCATTTTATAACTTCACAAATCGTAGATTCTATTCTTTTATAAAATCCATTTATAACATCATTTTAAAACATTTTCAAAACTCCTTTATAATTCCTTCATTCTGATTTATAAAAATTCAATTTTATAAATCTTATATATAAAATCATTTATAATAATTCAAAAATCCCAATTTAAACTATTTTACAAAATAGTTAACTTCGCATTCCAAAAATCATATTCTGGTTTTATTTCACAAAAACCATAATTTTTATAGCATTAAAATTATAACGTTTATTTATTTAAAATGAATAAATTCCAAAATTCAATAAAACGTATACTTTCAAAAATCACTTTAAAATCCTTTTAAATTTGGAAATCATCACTTTAACACTTTTAATTTTCCAAAATAGGTCCGATGCTTCAACAGCACCAAATTCATCAATCACGGCATCCAAACATCATATATCAATATGATAACAGAATATGTCGCAAATATCTGTAAATAAATAAATACTGTTAAGGAATCCAGTTGGATCCCTCCAACCTGTCACCTGCAACAAATATACATATTAGAATATGTGAACAATGTCCGCTTCAAGGCAGACGCGCGTACAAAGGGTCATCCGCTCATACACGGGAACGTATACGGTCTCATCTGCTCCATTAGGCAGGTATATATCCAAATATCAACCAATATATCATATATCATCCAAATAATCATCAATCATCATATAATAAATATTTTCTCACTTATATAAACATATCAGTGAGTCAGAAAGAGCGAGTTGTACTCACATTGCGTCCAATAGCAGTTTCAGTGTTTTATTCCGAATAAAATTAAACGACCGTTTAATTTTACCCAAAATTCACACTAGCTCCAATCAATCACAGTCCAGCTCCATCGCGTAGTATTCGCGAATATGAACCCAACACAATTCGTTTCATGTGAAACGGACCTCGTATGAAAAAGTTATGATGGTTTAAAGTTTATACGAATTATAATATATATAATTTCAATTTTCATTTTATTTCTAACCTTAAATTGCATCTGGACCGTTCGATTTGCTAAAGAAAATCTAGGCCGCTAAAATTGCTTCTTCTTCCTCCAGGTAAATGCCGTGCACGTCAAAACCCATGAGCCGCCCTTGTTTGTGAATTATCGCGACACCATCGATGACCTAAACGTTGATCGAGCTCCACCATTTTGTGCGCCATCACGAGCTCCTCCTTCGACGTGAACGACATGCAGCTCGGCCATCCATAGGCCTTGAAAAAAACACGTGACTGCAGCGACTTTGAGCAAGGATTGACGTCGATCCGTAGCTCGAAACTCAATCTCGACCGTTGGATTTATAGTTTTCGACGTTGTCTACAACTTTCATTTAGGAATTTTCGCGAATTGATTGGTGGATTTGAAGGAAAATGAGGAGGAACAAATCAAAATTCTGGCCATTTGAATGGGAAGTGGCGGCTAGCCCTAACCCTAGTAGGGTTTTGTGAAAAATGAATAAAGAGGGGGCCTTTTATAGAAAATTGCAAAATACTATTCATTCGAAAAATTTCCGAACTCCAGACGAAGCATGTCGCCTGGCGTTTATAAGATTTTACCTCTATTCCGAATGCAATGGAATATATATCGGTAGCCAATTCGATAGTATTTGGAAGATAGGTTTCCGAATCGACTATTTAAATTTAAAATTCACTTAAACCGATTTATACGCGTTTTAGCTTGCCTCGACAAACCGTAAATCTGATTGACACGAAATTTGAAATCTTACAATAATATAACATTACGGATCCGATGAAACTGGTTTCGTCGAAATCCGAGACTGTTTGAAAAATGACTATTTTTACTCGTCAATTAATTATTAAAATTTTCAATTTCTGCAAATTAACGTTTAATTTGATTATAAAAGTTTACTAACATCATTCTAATCCAAATAAGATGTAATTCAACTTTATAAACCATTTTTATTCACTTTAAATCCAATTTCCTATTATTTCTACGATTTGAAATATTAAATTATCAATTTAATTATCCAATTAAATCACTATATTCAAAATATTATTTATTCAGCTTATAAACTTTACTTGTGCATACTTAAAATTAATTAAATATATGAATTTCAAATGACTGAAATTCTGGGTCGTTACAAACACCATTGATTATCTATGTTACGGATTGTTTGGGTTGGACAAGTGTGGATTATTGTCAGTTTAAACCTTCTAAAATGTGGGTCATCGTAGTTCGTATCAGAGCTTTGGTTTAGTGATAACCTTAGCTTTGTGGGGTTTGACTCATTAGAGATAGGGTAGTAATACCGTAGAATGAGTTGTGAGAGAGAGTGTGAGTGTGTGTGTGTGTGTCTATATGAGAGCGCATACTTGTTAGTGTCATAAAATGTTTTATAGTTTGTTTAGTTATACATTGAGTTGTTTATGGATTTTGGTCAATGCGTGGTACACCATGTTATCGATAGGGGTTTCTAAACACTTAAATGAGGCAAGTCGACATAATATTGTTTTAAAATAGGGTAAATGAAATAATTTTTCCCAAAGTATATTATATATAATGATTATTAATGGATATTATTTGTTAGAAGATGATAATATTTAGTTATTATCGATTATTGGTTGAATTAAATTATTAATACTTTGTGAACTCTATTTCACGAAGCGTTCCATAATTAAATTGAATTAAAATTTAATTATAATAAGAATTGTTTACAATAGTAAAGTTGTAAATTAATTAAATGTTTTGGTGATAAGATAATGAAATTTGTATAAGTATATTTATAATGTAGCTTATAAATAGGAAAGATTTAAAAGCTAAGAATTTTAGAATTAAAAATCCCATTGACTTTCAAATGTGTTTTGAAAGCCTTTAAAATTAATAATAATATTGTTTGAAAGTGTTTTGACTAGAGATATATTTTGAAAAGACTTTTCAAAGAAATAAAAGCATTGAACTCGCTTTAGTAGCTAAGAAATAATTCTAGGAATGACTGCAACATCACCAATATTCATTTTCGAGTTCCTGAGTGAGAATTGCTACCAAAAGTATTTCCAGTTAAAACAAGTTTTGATTGTGAAAAAAATAATATTCCAAGTATGATTTGATTAATATATGAAAATAGTTTTGAACTTATAAATTGAAATGATATGAAAGAATAATAAGTTTATAATTTATGAATTTGAATAGGAAAATAAAATAAAATTTTAAAATGGTTAAACATTTTGGTTAAAAAAACAAAAGAAAAATTGAATTTGAGATATCAAATAAAATAATTAACCTGAGAAATGTTAAATAAATAGAGTTAGTGTAATGAAATAAACAAAATGAAGCCTAATTTAAGAAAGCTTGAATAAAAGTGAATTATATTTGAAATGAATTAGATAAAACAATGAAATGAAATTTAAGTGAATAAGTTGAAATGACTTATAGATTTGAGAAATATTAAGCTAAAAATGAATTTTAAATATGTTGAATGTGAATGATAAGAAAATAAAATTTTAACTTAAATAAAATTAAATAAACTAAGTAATGGATGAAATAAAATAAAGTGTAATTTAATAACGATTAAATGAACTGAATTAGATTTGAATGGAACTAGATGAATTAGTAAATTGAATCAATTCCACTTAAGCTATAAAATGAATAATAGAATGAATACGAACTTGAATCATAAAAGAAAATGTAATTTGGGTGTGAAATAAATTGAATGAGAATAAATGGATGTAAATAAAAATTAATATGAGTAATTGAATTTGATTTAAATTAGATGTAAATAAATTAAATACAAGTGGAGTAGGTTTTAATAAATTGAACGGTAATTAATTGGATATGAAATAAATTAATGAAATAAGTTATAAAATGGAAGTTAATTTAAGAAAATTGAATAAAAGTGATTGTGATAAAAAGAAAAATTTATTAATAAGAATTTGAGTATAAAACAAAAGTTACTTAAGTAAAGTTAATAATAAACTAATGAAGTGAATCATTTTATAAAATAAAATTTACTTAAGCAAAATTATTAATATGAATTTGAATTGATGAAATGAACTAATAAAGTGAATAAATGGATTAATATGAACTTAAGCTATGAAATGGTTTATAAATGATATTAGTATTAAATAGAATATACTTAGTGGTAATGAAGTAAAATTTAATTTAGATAAGATTAAATGAAATGAGTTATAACATGGTCCATAAATTAATTTATATGAAATATTTTAAACATAAGTGAAATAATTAAAATTCGAATAAATTGAATGTAAATGAATAGATGCAAATAAATTGGAAGTAAACCAATTAAATGTTAATAAAAAAATTGAATGTTAATAAAAATGAAGTGTAAAAATTAGCTATGGACATTGGAAGATTTAGATTAACATAGTTATGAGTTAGTTGGATTAATTGAATGAATATTAATAATTGAATGGGTTCTTTCGTTGTAAATCGTCGTTATAACTATTTTGATTGCATATGATTGTTGTATGTTGTGTATTTGTGCTCGTGTTTCTGATTTGGATTCAGAATGCATGTTTTATAGTTTGTTCTTTTGGCAAAGCCAGCGGCGTTGAATGACCCCTACCATTTATTTATATTAATAAGAAAAGTTCTTACGTCGTAAATAGGAATGAAAGGAGATAACTAAGAAAATATTAAAGAAAATAAAGGATAAAAAACAACAATGTAACAAACTATGCATAACCAAAAGTTATACGCAATTATGAACCACAACTTCTTCAAAAGGATAGGAAGAAAATGTCATCAAAGAGTGTATCTAATGGTGGATTCGATAATAAACATCCATTCTCTTTCCTATCTTGTTGTCAAACATGATGTCATTCCTCTCTCTCTATAGCTCAGCAGCACTCCATAGCTCAGTAGCAGTTACCTTTAAGCACAGAAGCATCTCATATGCAGCAGAATTTTTCCATTTAGTTGCATTATATATGTTATACCATTCGATCTTGCTATCCCAGACAAGACTACTAAATCCTCCCCTTGGTTTTATCTTCGACCATATGAAATAAGTATACGGACATGAGAAGAATAGATGATGAACATCCTCCTCATAGTTCTGGCAAAAAATACATAGAGTGTTCACATTAAAACATTTTCTACTCAGGTTGGCCTTAGTATGAATAGCAATTTTGAAGATTTTCCATAACATAAAGTTTAATCTCTCACTTGTTTGCCGATTCAGATTCGTTTATTCCAAGTAAAATCTATTGTGTTGTATAGGTTCTTCTAAGAAGCATATATTATGGCAGTTGAATGTTCTCTATGCTTATCAATCCAGCTATATTCATCCTTAGATGCATAAATATAAGGTTGATGATTATATTTGTCAGATCTTCTGTTGATCTCAGGGCAGGTAGAATGAGGTAATTTAATCTTGCCATCTCTGATATAATTAATTTCTTTTGCATGCATAGGGATACCTGTCATCTATGTTTCAGCATAAGTCATAGAAATGCATAATATCAAGCCTTTATCTAACCACGGCACAGTCCAGAATCTTCCATGGCTCTGTTGGCTTAAGGAGAGAAAAGAATGAGGCAAAAGTGCATCTCTTGTTCTCAACATCAACTTCCACACTTAGCTACTTGCTTGTTTTGGTTTCACTATCCATATATCTCCATTTTGGAGGTTATGACTGAGACACCAAACAACCCATAAACAGTCAATTCTGTTGAGAAAATTGTCAAAATGCTTCGATGGAGCTGTAGTATTCCATCTTTTGTGGTTTCTTATTCCCAAACCCCCATATCTCTTTGGCAAATCCGGTTTGTTATAGGCTATATGGGAAAAATTTTTGTTGTGCGTGATTCCTATCTATAGGAATCCGATCATTGTAGATCTAATCATGGCTATCAGTTTAGTAGGTAGAAGAATGGTTCTACACCAGTATACTGTCGTAGAGAAGATAACTGAATTGATTATGACTAATCTGCCAGCTTGAGTAAGGAATCTATTGTACCATTTCTCAAACACACTTTTTTTCATAGAGAGGAATACATTGCGATATAGTGATTCTTTTGCTGGGTAGAGGGATGCCTAAATAAGTCATGTCAGACTCAAGAGGAGACATATTGGTTATATTAAGGCATATATATATTTCATTTTTATTTAGGCCAGCTAATAGAATGTGAGTTTTATCATGGTTAAGCATTAGACTAGAAAATCGATAAAAGGATTCAAGAGTGTTCATAATGGCATTCAATGATGGAAAAGTAGGCTTGGTGAATATAATTAGTCATCAGCAAATGCTAGGGAAGTGATCATAGGGGATTTACACTTGGGATGTAGAACAAATTTTTTAAGTGTAACTTGATGCTGAAAGGCTATGGTAGGAGTTTCAATAATTATTGTGACTAGATATGCAAAGATAGGGTCCTTGCCTTAGACCATTCATTCCTTTAAAATATCGCACCGTATGAGCATTGAAAATAAGAGTATATCGTACTGTTGAGATGCACTGATAAATCTAGCTACAGAATTTGGGAGGATAAGCATTGGAGCTGACCAGTGGACAGAGTCGAAAGCCTTTTTTATGTCAATTTTCATCATAGCTCGAGGGGAAATGTTTGCAGAAGAATATCCATTGAGTAGCTCGTGAGAAAGAAGGACATTGTCTAGGATGCTTCTATTGAGAAGAAAAGCTGCTTGATTAGATGAGATTATAGGAGGTAGTACCTGTTTAAGTCTAGAAGCTAGAACTCTTAAAATGCTTTTATATATAATGTTACAGTAGGCTATAGATCTAAATTGAGTTACACATGAGGGATTATCGACCTTTGAAATCAATGCAATATTTGTAGAGTTAATCAAGCTAAGCACCTTGGACTTATCAAAGAAATTATGAACTGCTTTAACAACATCAGGAGATATTATGTTCCAGCAGGTGATAAAGAAAATAGCATTGGATCCATCTGGACCTCCAACGGCAGATTTCCCTATTGAAAATATGGAGTTCTTTATCTCTTCATCAGTAATAGGGGAAATGATTATATTTTGCATGTCAGTTGAAAGAGTAGGCAGTCTTAGAGCATTGAGGAATGTGAAGTCTGGACAAGTTTTTGTGGTACCTAGCAAGTTAGTGAAATAGTTCGGTACCGCTGCATCTACACCATCAGCATTAGAGTGTGTTGCACCTAGATTGTGTTTAATTTGATGAATGAAGGATTTGGATTGCTTTATTTTCAAGGAAGCATTATAAAATTTGTGTTCCAATCCCCATTCATTGCCCAATAATTTCCATATTTTTGTCTTTCCATTTCAGCTTTAGTAGTATTAACAGCCTCAAGTTGTTTTATCAGTTCATTTTCAAGGAGATAGTGTGTGGGATCATTGTTTGAGTTCATTAACTAGGCCTGAACCTGTTCAAGTTTAAATCGAATGTTAGAGGATAATTTTTTACCATTACCATAGACATTTTCAGAGCATTTTTGTATTTTTTTAGTTTTCTTTGCAGCTTCATCATAGGGTTTCCATATGTGTGCATGTTCCAAGCATTTGAGACAACCTGCATGAAATTTTGGTTATATATCTATGCATCAAAAAATAAAATTCACATATTTATTAATAACTGCTTCTCCAAAAGACAGGGTCAAGGGGTAATGGTCAGATAGGATACGCATTGGTATGAAAATTTGAATTATAGGAAAGAGTGAATGGGCTATGTGGTTGCTGAAACCATGGTCTACTTTTGTGAGGGTTCTCTGGCTTTTATTACTACATGTGAATGGAGATCCAGTTAATGAAGTCTCAACTAATTCAGCATTATGGATGGTATCATTGAGGGGGGAAAGATCTCTGATTTGAAGGGGTGTGCCACCTGATTTATGAGATGATAAAAAGGAGCAATTGGAATCTCCAAGAATGATCCATGGGCGGGAATTTTGGCTTAGGTATGGAATGTAGTCATGTACCTTTTGTCTTTGAGGAGGATCATTATCGGCATTGATGAAGGTGAAGTATAAGGTTGTGGAGGTTGGTTGATGTGTTACATGGGTGTGTACAAATTGTCTGTCAACTAGAATAGGATTGAGATTGAATATTGATGGAAGATATATGACAAGAAGTCTCCCATAAAGGGCATATGAATGATTTGTAACACATTTCTAGGTCGGGTTGATTGTTTTGGTTGCTTTTATGGAGATAGGAAGGTCTAGCTTTGTTTCAGATAAGGAGAGAATTGAAATTTACAATTACAGAGGATAATTGAATGAAGAAATTGAATTCACTACAAATTTTATTACAAGAGTTTGTAATGATTATTGATACAAAAGTTTGAATTCAGAATGTTTCTTGTACATGAAACGGTTGTAATATATGTAAGTATATCTGGGCTTTGAGATGAGAAGGCCCAAGTTGCAAATTACTCTGTGATGCAGCAGTCTTTTATCCACTGTTGGATATGGTATTAGTGGTTGAGATGCGGAGTTGCAATACTTTTAAACAGATCAGAATAATGAAGGAAGCTTGACATTTTCTCATATCTCCAATTGCCCCCCTCAAACCCGAAGCATCTAGGGTTAGGGTTTGAAGGTGATTAGTGAGATTTGCGTCAGATTTTGGTTCGAAAAGAGAGGTATTTAGCAAGATTAGCTTTGCACAGCTCTATTCGATACATTGTTTCTTTGATACACTGCAAGTTGATTTCGAAAGTTGAACCATGCAGTAAGTATCTGAGCATCAGCTTGAAGAAGGCTGAGTTCTACTCAGATCTTGCAGATCTTTGAAGAATTGCTTGAATTCGACTGCTTGTTGGGTGCTTTGTCTTCAATGGACTTCACTTGAAGGTCAGATATGAACTTTACGAAGTTCTTCTTGCTTAGAGCTTTAGTGAATGTGTCTTCCCTTTGGTAAGCAGCAGGTATATGATTAATTTGCAGATTCTCTTTTTGAACTTGTTCACGGACAAAAAATATATCAATTTCGATATGTTTGGTTCTTGAATGCAGTATTGGGTTAGCAGTCATGTATACAGTACTCTGATTATCACATCATAGCACTGGTTTTGCTTCATTCTTTATTCTTAGCTCTTTGAGTATTGACTGTAACCACATCACTTCCACTGTAGCATTAGTTATACTTCTGTACTCTGCTTCAGTGCTTGATCTGGATAATGTAGTTTGCTTTTTGGAACACCATGATATTAGATTGTTTCCAATATATATACAATATCCACTAACTGACTTTCTGTCATCTGGATCAGCAGCCCAATCTGCATCTGAAAATCCAGTTATGTTTAGATTGCTGCATGCTTTAAATGATAGTCCATAGTTTAATGTTCCTTTGAGATATCTGAGTATTCTTTTGACTGCCTTCCAGTGTTCATCCCTAGGATCCTGCATAAATTGAGACACTTTGTTAACACTATAAGCTATATCTGGTCGTGTTATAGTTGCATATTTTAATGCTCCTATAACACTTCTATATTGTTTGACGTTATGTATGGCTTCTCCCTTGTTTTTAGATAATTGATGATTGCTGACCATAGGAGTTGGTTGTGGATTTGCACTATCCATTTTTGTTTTGACAAGTAGTTCCTGAATATATTTTTTTTGACATAGAATTAGTTCTGAATTTTCTTTTCTCAGAACTTCTATTCCCAGAAAATAGTTGATGTCACCCAGATCTTTAATTGAGAA
This sequence comes from Allium cepa, assembly GCA_030765085.1. Classification (NCBI taxonomy): domain Eukaryota; kingdom Viridiplantae; phylum Streptophyta; class Magnoliopsida; order Asparagales; family Amaryllidaceae; genus Allium; species Allium cepa. The sequence continues at coordinate 30,265,594 of CM060938.1, read as the reverse complement.
TTCTTTGTTCAAATAGTTGATGACATTGTTGATTTCATCCTTGTTACTTCATGTAACAATCAAGTCATCAACATATATAAGTATGTAAACTGTTAAAGAATCATTAATTTTAACAAATAGTGAATTGTCTGATTTGATAGACTGATATTTCATAATTGTCAATATTGCTTTTAGTCTATCAAACCAGACTCTTGGTGCTTATTTAAGTCCATATATTGCTTTATTCAGCTTGCACACATAGTTTGGCTGCTTGATATATCCTGGTGGTTGATGCATATATACATCTTCCTATAAGATGCTATTGAGAAATGCATTATTGACATCTAATTGCTTTATACACCGTCCTTTGTGTAAGGCAATTATAAGGATAAGTCTTACAGTAGATGGTTTGATTACTGGAGAAAAGGTCTCCTTGAAATCAAACCCATACTCCTGTGTATATCCTTTGGCAACTAATCTTGCTTTGTATCTATTAATTGTGCCATCGGGATTCTTCTTAATCTTGTATGTCCATTTGCACCCAATTATGTTTTTGTTATCTGGAGGATATGCAAGTGTCCATGTATTGTTGCTTATGAGTGCCTTGTATTCTTCATTCATAGCTGATGTCCAGTTTTTGTCTTTTGCAGCTTGTTCATATGTTTCTGGCTCATGTGAAATCATGCTGGCATTATATATCTTGGGCTTGAAGATGCCACTTTTAGCCCTGGTAATCATAGGATGACTGGGTCTTGTATGAGTTTCAGTGTGAGGTGAACTTTCTTCATTTACTTGATTTGACATATCTCTTGTATTGCTTGATTGATCATCTTCCTCTGTCTGATTTTTCTCATACTCTGTTTGTGCAGGGGAGTGACTGGCATGACTGGGATCACTTATCCACTCAGAGTTATCTTGATTAGAAACAGTGGATTGAGTGTAGTGATCCCTAGTAGACCTCACTTCTTCATTCTGACTCTCATTTCCAGAATAAATTGGTAAGTCAGGTATTGAGAATTTTGGATTGTACACTTTATTTGTTGTTTTTATTTCTGAATTACTATAAGGAAAGATATTTTCTTAAATACAACATGCCTACTGATAAAAATTCTTCCATTTTCATCCAAACATTTGTAACCCTTCTGATTAATACCATATCCTATAAATGTATAGGGCTTAGATCTAAAATTCAGTTTATTTGCATTATAAGGTCGTAGATAAGGAAAACATAAGCAACCAAAGGTTTTCAAACTATGATAATCAGGTTTTACCCCACAAAGTTTCTCTAATGGACTTATTCCATCAATTGTCTTTCTTGGTAACCTGTTAATGAGATATATAGCAGTATTAAAGGCCTCAGGCCAAAACTTTAGTGGTAATGATGCATGAGCTAATAAAGCAAGTCCAGTCTCAACTATATGCCTATGTTTCCTTTCTACTAACTCATTCTGTTCAGAAGTGTATGGGCATGTTATTCTATGTACTATACCTTTTTCCTTAAAGTAGTTACTCATAGTTTTGAACTCAGTTCCCCCATCTGATTGAATTATCTTAACTTGGTTTCCAGTTTGCTTTTCAACCATGACAATAAAATTTATAACAGCACTATAGGTTTCAGTTTTGGTTTTTAAGAAATAGATCCATGTGTGTCTAGTGTGTGCATCAACAAAAGAAATATAGTACTTATACCCAAAATCTGAGCTTATGGGTGCAGGTCCCCATAAGTCTGTTGCAATCAAGTTTAAAGGTTTTGGGTAAATTGATGAAGAGTCATTGAATGGTAACTTATGACTCTTGCCTAATTGGCAGTATGAACAGACATAGAGTAATGAAACATTATTAAAGGGTATTCTATTTTCATTAAGAACCTGTTGAACAACTTTCACACTAGGATGGCCAAGCTTGTAATGCCATACATCAAATACACTTTTGGAATCTTTTCCAACACACATGTTACAGTACTTCTGATTGCTAGGGTACACATTGTTATTGACATATTTGAATTTATATAGCCCTTTTTCTGCATCACCCTGCAATAAAATATCTTTAGTTAGTATGTCTCTAACCAAACAGTATTTTGGAAAAAATTCAAAATAAACTTTATTGTCACTGGCAAATTGAGACACACTGATGAGATTTTTCTTAATTTTGGGAACTCTTAATAAATTATGTAAGAACAGTTGCTTCTTGCCCTTAATATAAGCATTACCAATATGAGTGATGTTGATACACTTACCATTTCCCATACAAATTGACTGTTTACCTCTGTACTCCCTGTTGCCAAGATTCAAATTGTCAAGATTGTTTGTGATTTGATTTATTGCACCACAATCTGGGTACCAACAGTCATCCTGTACACTTTCTGGCCTTGTAGTGTCATTAGAATTATGGTTTTTATCACAATTTGTTTGTGTTTCTGAGTTGACCTGAGCAACATTAGCACTTGGATTATTATTTCTTTGACCATTGGCTTGATTTGAGTATCTAAAGTAACACTTGACTGTAGTATGACCCACATTTTCACATATCTGACATCTGGGTCTATTGGCATTATTCCATCTCCCTCTACCTCTAGATCTGTTGGAGCTTCCTCCTCTTTGAATATTTTGTTCTGACTTATTATTGTTTTGGCCTTTGTTCTTGTAATGAGTAGTATAGTTGATATTGAAGTCAGTGTCTTGTGGCTTTTTGTTGTCAATTCTGGCTTCATGAGCAAGTAATATGGAGTGGACATCATCTATAGATGGTAACTCTTTCTGTGATGCAATAACAGCGACCACTGATTCATAGTCATCACTCAATCCATTTAGAATGGTCAAAATTTGTTCAGATTCTGATACTTTATGATTTGCAGCACTTAAATGATCACAAGTTGTTTTGATTTTGAAAAGATATTCCCTCATTGTATTGTTATCTTTCCTCATGTTGTGTAATTGCTTCTTGTAATACATTACTTTGGCAACTGATTGTGTGTTGAACACTTTTTCAATTGTTGACCATATGTCATTTGTTGTCTTGCATCCAATAACATGAGACAGTAGATTTGTATTTATCGAAGATAGTAGCCAAGAACAGATGAGTCTGTCTTGCCTGTGATATTTTGTATACTCCTCATTATTGACTGTTTTGTTTTCTTCAACAGTTACATATTTGGGAGGAATTGGAATGGTTCCAAGAATATGACATTCTAGTCCATATCCTTGAACTGCAGTTTCAATCTGTAGTTTCCAGAGAAGATAATTATCTTCGCTCAAGTGTGCTGCCACAAGATTAGTTTGAGGGCTCACTATAGTATTAACAAGTTTTTCAACTGTAGTGTTGGGTTGATGATTACTGCTCACATTTACAGATGTGGCAGAAGTGGTATCATCAGTCATAATGATTTCAAATTGTATACAGACAGAGTGATGATAAAACTAGTGATCAACAAATCAAATAGAGGCAGAAATCAAGAATTAAGAAACAAGAATTGCTCACAACCAGGTTAGATGCAACTGCAAGACTTAAATGATGAGTAAGCTTTCCCTTTTGTTTTGCTTTTCAGTTCTGATAGGTCTTGCTGGATGGCACTTTCTTTCTGTGATGATTCTTGATTTCTTTTGTTGTTTTCTGAAGTTTTTCTTGATTGATTTCTGTATGGATTTGATGAGAGAATCCTGATGCAGTCCAGTTCTTGAACTAGGCGTGGCACTTGATTTTCTCTGATGAATCCCTTCGTTCAGATGATGAGACTCTGTCTACTGATGAGCGATTAAAACTCAGATAATGAATCTTCTCTGATGAGTTAATTTCAATCTATAATTGGCTGTTAGGCCTTGAATGTGCTCTGATACCAAATTGAAATTTACAATTACAGAGGATAATTGAATGAAGAAATTGAATTCACTACAAATTTTATTACAAGAGTTTGTAATGATTATCGATACAAAAGTTTGAATTCAGAATGCTTCTTGTACATGAAACGATTGTAATATATATAAGTATATCTGGCTTTGAGATGAGAAGGCCCAAGTTGCAAATTACTCTGTGATGCAGCAGTCTTTTGTCCACCGTTGGATATGGTATTGGTGCTTGAGATGCAGAGTTGCAATACTTTTAAACAGATCAGAATAATGAAGGAAGCACGGCATTTCTCATATCTCCAATTGAGAGAAGTGAGATTTTGTGTGCATGAATAATTGTTTTTGCTTGCTTAAGTTTAGAGATCATATGAGCTTCTCTAATATTCCATGCTCCTATTTTGTGTATCATTGGGTATACTTTGGAGTTTTGTTTCTCAGTATTATCTTACCTCTTTGAGAGGTTGTAGGAATATTTTCAGTGTAATTTCCATTTGAGTCGTCAGTATCATCATCAGTGCCTATAGGAAAAGGATTTATCAAGTAGTAATTCTTCTTTTTGCCTTTACTAGGAGGAATGGGGTTATTTTTGGAAGAAGAAACCTAATCATTTGTCTTGTTTTTCTTTTTGGAGTGCTTTTTCTCTGTCAATAGCTGCACTGATATTGGAGGAGGTTGTGGAGAGGTTAGGGCTATTACATCAGGAGAGGAGGGGGGTTTATTTCATGAAGAGAAGGATTGTTAGAGGAAAGGGGATTATTTTCATGGTGAAAAGGTTCGGGGGAGGTAAGGAAAATTGTATCAGTTCCTAATTGTAGGAGGTTAGGACTAACAGGGTTATGGTGGCAGAACTGATGTTTTTTTAGTGTGGGGGAGAAATTGTAACATTGTCGTTTGGTTTTGCAACTGAGTGTGAAAAGGTTATGGTTTGGTACTCGCATCATACTTGGTTTATTCACATGAGGAGGGGGAACTGAGTTGTTAGTTGAGGGGGAGTTTGAAGTGGTAAGGTTTGATACATTTGCTGTTGTGGAGAGAGCAATTTGCTGAGTAAGATCGGGTATTTGTGGAATTATAGTTATTGCATTAACAGGAGAGGAAGCACTTATCAGTGTGTAAGTTGTTTCATGCATAATATTGCATGCATTTAATATAGGGATTGTTTTTTCAGCTTCAACATGTATTTTAGCATTTAAGATATGCTGGGCATATTTGCATGCATGAGTTTCAGCTAGATTGGTGTCGGTATCATTTATTTCAGAGTATATTTCGTCTTCTTCCTTTTCTTGTTCAGATTCATCCAACTGTTTAATATTTTCGTCACTTAATATTTCATCATTCACCAATACTATATTATCATCATAATCTCCTGATTCATCTATAGATTGAAGAAAAGTAAATTTATTTGACATTTGTATATTCCCCATCCTTTCTTTCCTTGTGTTAACTGGTTCAGTTTGCATGCTAACAAAATTTTCAGACTGCATGCTTTCAGTAGTTGCTGGTAACATTACTTCAGCGTTTTCATTATTACTTTTCTTTTTAATTTCCACCTTCTTCCAAACTTTCTTATTTTCAAAACCAATATTCTTTTTGGCATTTCTATTATTATAAACTTCTTCAGCAGATTTTGCATTTTTCTCATTTAAAGATCATGTCTTTTTCTTTGCCTTAGCTGTACTACTTTCAATTATATAGTTCTGATCAGAGTGACCCAAAACACAGCATTTCACACATATATATGGTTTCCACAAGTAATCAACATACACTATTTGAGATGAACCATGGGGTAATTGAACAGAGAAGTATTCAACTAGGTCCCGATTCGGGGAAATCTCTATCAAATATTTTGCAAAATTTAGTCTTTCTTGTTTTTCAGTCATTTCATCCATACAGACTAATTTTCTAAGCCTATTGGCTAACCAGTTGATGCCCAATGGTGACCAAGAAAAAATTAGGATATTTGTAAGATGTACCTATATAGGAACTGCTCTTATAGATCCACACACATTACTAATTGAAGGATACCACCGTTTGACTATAAAAAGTTTATTTTGCATCACTATAGGGTCACTACGAATTATATTGCATCTGTCTTGTTCACCAGAGAGAAGGAAAATAAATAAATTTTCATCAGATCAAACATTTACATTTCTACGCAACTTCCATATTTTCTTTAAGTGCGCGATCATAGCTGAATATGAGAGGGGCTTATCAAGGAAAAAGCCAACAGTATACTCACCCCATATTTCTTTACCAGCAGATAAGACAGAGGTAGGAGGAATAAGAACATCACCATCAAAAACAAGGTCCAGATGAACAGGTGTGTACTTCCCCGCATTGCGAGGCAGTTTCTTGAATAAAGAAGTCCATGCTTGTTCATGAGGAGCAGTAAAAGGCAAGATAGGGGAGTTTGAGGTCAGAGGAGGGACAGGGGAGGAGAAAAGGACAGAGGGTACAGCTGGAGGTTCAGATGGAGGAATGATAATGGGGATAGGTATCGGTTCGGGGTCAGAGGGTAGGTAGGGTGGTGTCGGAGTTTGGGATAGGAGCAGGAGTGATGGGTTCGGAGGAGAGAAGGGAGGATGGGACATGGGTGGGAAAGAAGGGAGAAGCAGCCATTGGAATCTGAGGTTTCGATTTTGGAATCAACTTGGAAATAGGTACATACGATTTTGGAATCTGAGGTTTTGAGTTTATAGTTTATTAAATTCATACATGTTGTATGTCTTATTACAACTGACTAATATCTAATTTGAGTTGAGGTAGGTACATACAAAGACCGTTTGGACTTATACGCACATTTATTTTGCTTTTGCTTGCATAACATGAGTGAACTCGCTCGTATTAATAATAATAAGGTACGTACTTGTATTATATACTGCACTTTTATATTTTTCCTACGGGATGCCTCATCACTGAGATGAGATGTATATTTCATATATTTGGTACATATATTGTATTGTAAAAAAATTTCGATCGAGCCGTGCAAAGCAGACGCTACCGAAATTTTTCGTAAATGTGGGTGTTAGAAAAAATTTGAGGTTTTAAAAATTTTATAACTCGTTTTATATGTGAATTGTAATTTCCGTAAGCCAATCGAAGTAGCGTAGTGAGAGCATAGTAAAGGTTTTGTAAATAAGATGTTTATGCTTATATGTTAATTGTTTTGAATAAAATATATTGTATATTCAACTCCTAACTAAACCCCTTTTCGAGGACGAAAAGTTTTGAGTATGGGAGAATGTAACGACTCGTATTTTTAACTATTTTAAATTATTAAATTTAATATGATTATTAAATTAAAAATGGTTAGAAATAAAAATTTAATGAATTATCAATGTAATTTATTGGATACGAACTTGGATAAAATTTTGAATAATAAAATTCAAGAATATAAGAGATTGTAACTTACATTAGGAAGTAAATTAAATAATATCGAATTGTAAGTAACTGCATTAGTGTTGAATTATTGTAAAGTGAAAGTAGTTGCTTTATTAATTGAATTCATTTAAAAGTTAAATTTTATAAGTTAAATAACTTATATTTAAAATTTTGGTGATCTATTGAATGATTGAAATTGTTTAAATTTAATATTAGAATTATTTAAATAATTGAATTCTGACTTAATATGAATGAAAAAGATTTTAAAAGTTGAATTAAGTTTTTTTAAACAAGAATGAAAATTGTTAACTATTAACATTGAATTTAAAGGTGAATTAATTAATTTCAAAAATTGCTAGTTTTAATTGACGAGTAAAAATAGCCATTTTGACCACTGTCTCGGATTTCGATGAAACTAGTTTCATTGGATCCGTAATAGTAAATTATTAAAGGATTTCAAGTTTCGCGGCGATCAAACTTGTTGTTTGGCCGCGCAAGCATGAAACACATGGAAATTAATTTAAGGAATTCAATTAAAATTATTTATTTTTGAAAAGTCATCTTCTGCATACAATCGAATTAGGCCTCGAAACGTGCTCCATTGTATTCGGAATAGGGGCACAACATACAGAACGCCAAACAACATGCTTCGTTTTGAGTTCGAAAAATTTAGGTGTGTATTAGGTCGGATATTTATATAATAGGTCGTATCGTTTCATTCTTTCACATCAAACCCTCGTCCAAATTCGCAGCCGCATCTCTAAAAATCATTAATAGTCGAAAATCTTTTATCTCCTTTCTTGACTTCTCCTTATCCACTCAATAAAATCAAAAACTTTCAAAAGGGAAAACGTAGACCTCGACGAGATCTAAAAGATGTGCGGTTGGATCGAGGTGTGATGGCTCGAATACGCCAAAATCGGGCTAGGAAGTCGAGGTAGTTTTCCTTGTTTTTCGCACGAACGGCTATGGCAGAGGCGGTGATACTTGGCCTGTTTGTGGAGTAGGGGGCGACGCACGAGGTAGCGTGGGTGGATGGTGGTCTAGTCGTCTCGGATGGCGCGCATTATCGATGCTAGGTCATGCAAGTTGGGTTGTGCGTGCGTTCCTGAAGCACAAACGAGAGAGGGTGACGTTGCTTTGTATTTTTAATTTTGTTAATTAGGTTTTAATATATCGTTATACTAATTATCGCGTAATTTTTGCATACGACGTCCATTTCGGAAGAAACAAACTGCGTTGGAACCGTATCGACATCGTCTATAGTGTGGAATTAAAGTGGTATTTATTTGAAGTTGAGAATATTTTCAGTTTCAAATAAAAAGGTCAGTGTTTTATAACGCTCACGATGTACTAAAATATTTCTGTGTTCGTTAAATTGATAACATGAAGTAATTTAATTTTATTGACCGTTGTTTGGTAATTTAATTGACATCTATGTTGACATATGACTGGAATTGATAAAAATTTAAATTGACAGAAAAATTTGAAATTGAAATTAAGATTCCAGTTAGACATCCAGTATTGATAATTAGTTAATGGTTGTGAAGTTTTGACTGATTTGGATGTTGATTGGAATTGGATGCTATTGTTTGATATTTTGGATGATTTGGATGTTTATTTTTTTTGTACATATCCTGTTACCACCCTATAAATTATTTATAGTATATAAAACTGTAAATTAAATTATTTCAAATAAATTAAGAAATAGGTTGAAATGATATATACCTATGACATTTTATTATGGATTGAAATCTTATATATGCATCCCTGAAATTAAATTGGAATAACTAATCACTTGGCCATAGAATAGAAAATTATACACGGACACCAGATTAGTTAAATTAAATGATTTTAAAATTTTGGTTTGAAATTATTTAAATGATTTTGATTTAAAGAAATAAAAATTAAAATATGGAAATTGAATTATTTTCGAACTCGAGTTCTAAAATATTGAATTTAAAATTTGTAAAAGAAATCTTTTAAAGAATTCAATTTGGAATTTGAAGTTATAACTGAATTATAAAAATAAAAAAATTGTTTGAAGGTTGAATTTCATTAGAACTTTGAAATTTGTATTATAAAAAGAAAATTAAATTAAGATTTCAAACTTTAGCTCAAAATTGAATTATTTTAAAAGGTTTGAACATTGAATTGAACATCAAATTAAAATTTGATTTAAATGATTTAAATCGATATTTTAAAATCGAGCTCGAAATTGATATAAATTGAAATGGTTTAAAATTAAGTTGAAATTTAACTATTGAATCAAATAGTTGAAGTAGAAAATGAAATCAATTTGGAATTGAAATTAATTTGGATTTGAAATTTAAATTAATTTGAATTGAGATTGGGATCGAAGTTAATTCGAATTGAAATCGGAATGAAATCGATTAAATTGAATTGGAAATTGAAATGATTTGAATTGGAAGATTTGGAATTGAATCAATTTGACTTTGAATCTTTTTGAATAACTTATTTTAATACAAACCGATTGAAATCTATCTTTTAAATACTCAAATTATTTTGATTTTCCAAGCTATTTTATTATATAAACCATTTCCAATACTCAAACTATTTAATATTAAACTATTTTAACTTTCAAACTATTTACAAAGTTTCAAACTATTTTCTGAAATTAAACTGGTCAGGATGGGAACCGTTTATATTTAAATCGTGGATTTAAATGCACATTGGGTTAAAATGAAGTTATAACCAAAATTGTAATTTGAACCAAACTTTGAAATGAAAAGACATATCGAAATGAGTATGATATTTTGGAGTAAACATGATGATTTTGAAATGAAATTGATTTTGAAGCGAATACAATATTTTAATATCAAGTATGAATCGTTTTCGAAATGTAAAAGTACCACTTGTAAAACAACGTTTGGTTGTTAATGAGACTGGGGCCTCTTATTAGCATACTCTCTGCCAATATTGGAACTACTTTAGCAACTATGTACGCGGAGGATAATCCAAGATGAAGTGGTTGGATTTGAAGAAAGAGAACGACGATGGATTGAACCCGGCCGTTGTGCCAATTTAAAATGACTAAAATAGGACGGCTTGACAAGGTCAAGTGGGCTAGCTACCCCTAACGTACATCCGTTCTTCGATTTTTCTTGAACTTGGTCCATATTATCACTCTTGTTGTTGGTTTCGATTGATGCACGTTGATTTTGGAATGACCCCCCTTTGACACGATACGTGATGGATGGATACGGTGGACGATCATGGCTGTGCGTTACCACTGGCCCTACGACCCGAACTGGTAGTATCATACCTTGAGCATTGCCTCACTTGCCTTGTCATACTTTTATCCACATACGAGATCGCTACGATTTTGGTTTAGTGTTCTCGTATCATGGCGCATCCCTATCCCCCGACGTGCTGCTGGGGAGTCTTATGCAAATTGTAGGACAATGCTTAAAAACGCGTTAAGGAGGATTAATGTAAAGCCTTAACACTAAGAAAAATATGTATTTTACTGATTAGACATTACATATACAACGTATTCTACTATGTGCAATATTTTAATGGATCCTTAAGAGATGAAAAATCACATAACATCTCTTGAGTTATTGCAAGCACGTTATACACTGGATAGGAGATGTGAAATCTCGTAAACATCTCTGACGCTATTACACTCATGTTATGTGATATTAATTTGACTCATATAAGAATATTTTAGTCCCGAATCGAGTGTTTTGTCTTTTTATTACGCTCTGGTCAGCATTGAGTTTTTCAACCATTGAAGATCATTTTTCGGAGGACGAAGACGGAGATTTGGTATATTATTACTATTATTATTCCTGCATCATGTTGTCTGCTGTATTTTTTTATTTATCCATGTTGTATATAACTCTGATAAATGTTGTATAAATTATAATTAAATTTATAATACAAACAATTTCATGAACTGATTATTTGATCAATATATTTTATCGATCCACTACGAGATTCGGTGTTTTTTTCCTCTTCTTTTCTTATTTTTCTTAATTAACCCCATTGATTATCTATGTTCCAGATTGTTTGGGTTGGACATATGTGGATTATTGTTAATTTTAACCTTCCGAAATATGGGTGTTCACACGTGGTCTTACTAGATATCTAAATGATTTGAGATGGTAGATTATTATTCATACCAAGTTTTATGTCTGACTTGAAGTTTATGTTTTCTCCTTAAACATTCGGGTACTCAATTGATTTTGAGTAGTTTGAGAGTTGAGTTTTTCAGGTAACTCTTAAGATGAATAAGCTTCTGGAGACGAGTAGGAGATATGATAGCTATTTAGAGTTTCTTTTCTTTTGATTCCGATGTGTTGATTGTAGTGGCCAAGTTTTTATATTGCATGTATATACTATGATCATCCCATGGGGCATCTTCATATGTCGCTCTCTGGCGTATGTTTTAATAAACATATTTTCTCTGAGCATGGTTTGCGGATATTGGGATTATGTAATGTATTTGGAAATATTTGGAAATGAAATGTGATTCTGTTTGAAGTTTTAAATTTTTCCATATACATGTGTTTTGTGTATCAATGAATCTAACACCGTCATATTTAGTCACCGAGGATTAATAACTATGGATGACTGCAACATCCATAGCCGTTAGTTTTGGACCTCCAAGTAGGGGAATGTTACACATTATTTATTTAATATTTTAATTTAGTTTGTTGTTATTGTTATTACTACTTTTAAATTGACCTTGTCATTTAGTTTTGGTTCCATCTCTAGTCGACCCCAACTTGTTAGGAAATAATAACTTAGTGGTTGTTTCTACATGCTTCTACGTGTGTGCGCTTCTACATGTTTGTAATCCTCCAAGGAAGCTATTAATGGTTACCTAATGAGTGCGTTTGCAGGGAACAGAAACAAGATATTTGAACGGGGTATTTGAATGAGCCATTTGAGAGGGGAAGTTGAGTGAATGAGTATTACAAAAGGGATACTTAAGGTGGGGTATTTGAAGGAAAGGATGGGGAGAGTAAAAAAATCAACGGTTGTTATGTCAATCATTGGAGGTGCGTCCAACGCATCGGACGCTAACTTACCTTCCACCACCATTAATCTGAATGGGACTGGTAAGGGAATAACCCTGTTTGAACGTCTGACAGGTCCCAAACGTGACGTGCCACAACAAGCTTGCGAATGACACCTATATCTTTATCATGCTATTTATAAATTCTCCAAAGGGAAAAATTATTCATAAAAATTATTGGTCTTATTATACGAAATTGTTGTTTACATCCGAAATTATTCATTTAAACCATTTATGTTAATGATCGTATCTATACTAGGTGATTTGATTCTATTATTGATATTCCTGTAAATAATTAAATTTAACTTTGTTTGCATTGATTTTGTAACCAACGGTCACTTGATAGCAAGCTAAAATAAAATCCTTTGTCGTATTAAAAAGAGGGAATGCAATATGCTTTAATTTTTAGTTAACTTTTTTACTTTTACTATAAGAAAGCATGCATGTAGATATGGGCGACATATGTATAAGACAAATCAAAATTTACCTAGTATACTAAGTCTTTACTTGATTTATTTTCCCACTAGAATATTATTTTGTTTAGTTTATTTTCGTCATACGTGGTATAAAAAATCCTTTTCACTTTCCACAAATATTAAGTCCATCTTAAAACTCATGGACCTGCAGATGCGAAAGCTAATCAAGGTCACCATGAGATTAATGCTACTATTAGCTCCAATTTCTCAATAAAAGTTGCTGTTGTTTTGCCATATGTATTACTAGAATAATCCAATGTTTCGACTTTAATGAAATCCATTCAACAATTACTATATTTCGATGTTGAAGGGATCCAATCTCCATGTATTGTTCATAACTTTTTTTTGAACACAAAAGAACCCAACGGACTGGTAAAATTCAAACCTACTTTCTCCAACTGTCCATTGCCATGTTATTCGGGTTTGGTACTACAATCGACTGTGATTTGTGTTGGAATTCCTAAAGGTAGAATGAATGGAAATATACCAAGTCCCACATCGCCAAATTGTTGAAAGCTATATTGGTTTATATATGCTCTTCTCAAGAGGAGGTTGGGGGCCTGGGGCTCCCAAATGTATGCTTCGTTGTGAGGAGGGAGATCATGCATCTCCACCACACACGCGCGCGCCGCCGCCGTCCGTCCGACCGAACCAAACTGGGCCGGGCCAGCTCGGGCTCGGGCTCGGGTTTGGGTCTAATATGATACTCGTATTTTTACTGCAAACTGGACTGGGCTTTCTGACAGTTGCAGGCCATACGAACAGATGCATATCTGTTCGGAAGCGGACACGGATTGAATAGGCGCAAACAGTAACGGGTGCGACCCGTTAGAAGCAAACAGAACAGGTACGGACGAACGCGAGCAGGTGCGACCCGATTGAAGCAAATACGGCGCATACAGTACCAGGCGGTGCGATGCGAGCGGGTGCGAACTGTTGGACGCGAGCAGATGCAAACCAGTAGCAGGGGGGTGCGATCCGTTAACGAACAACAGCGACCAAAAGGCAACGGGTGCGACCCGTCAAGCGGACGCGACTATTTGAAGGGATGCGGACGAAATTATAAATAGGAGAGAATACTGATCACATTCTCATCCCATTCCAATCTAATTTCTTCTGCTTCTTTGCTCTGCTGCTCAATATTCCATATATATCACAGAGTTGACATACTCATTACAATCTCGTGCAGATTACGTCTGTTGTATCTTGGGAGAATTTTGAAATAAAATTCTTAAGGAAATTATTACGACAAGCCTCAGACGGAATTTCCTTTATATACTGGTTAGATTCTCTGTAATCTTTCCCGTTTATAAGTTGTACTATTTCTTACAATAGTATAACGTTATTGTTGCAATTTATTTACAACGTAACTTATTGTTACAATTATCTAATACAGAATTCCAGTGTAGTGGAATTCGAATCGATAAACTTGTGCGACGAGTTTATTGTATCGTTCTATCTGTTTTAGTACACCAGACAAATAACATCTTAAGAATTTTACTGTTTTATACTAAAATAGAGATGGCAACAGTTGACAACATGAAAATGGATAAGTCCAACTTTTCAGCGGTTATTTCTGAATGCAATCTGGTTCAGAATCCTAACCAATGGTGGGTAGATACATGCGCTACTCGTCATGTTTGTTCTGAGAAATTCATGTTCTCTACATACAAGAAATTCGATCATGACGAAAAACTCTATATGGGTAATTCTACAGTATCTATGATCGAAGGCAGTGGCACAGTAATCCTCCAGTTTACTTCTGGAAAAACTGTTAAGTTGAATGACGTACTCCACGTTTCAGACATACGCAAGAATCTCATCTCTGGTGCAGTCCTATCAAAGAAGGGATTCAAGATGGTGTTTGAGTCAGATAAGATGGTTCTGTCCAAAGCTGGAATGTATATAGGAAGGGAATATTTATGTGATGGCCTATTTAAGGCAAATGTAGCCGTTGTCGGCAACAAAAATATGTATTCTGATTGTGCTATTAATAAAATTGAAGTTTCTTATTTGCTTGAGCATGAAATTTTACTTTGGCATGATAGATTGGGACACATAAATTTCCGCAAAATGAAAACATTATCAAACTTGGGATTAATTCCAAAATTCCAAGTAGATAAGAACTACAAATGTAAGACATGTGTAGAAGCAAAAATGGTCAAACAACCATTTAAATCTGTTGACAGAAGCACCGAACCATTAGGTTTGGTACATACAGATTTATGTGATTTAAATCACTACCTACAAGAGGTGGGAAAAAGTATTTCATTACTTTTATCGACGATTATACGCGATATTGCTATGTATATCTTTTAAATAGTAAAGATGAAGCAATAATAGCGTTTATAAAATACAAGGCTGAGGTAGAAAATCAGTTAACTAAAAAGATCAAGATATTAAGATCTGATCAAGGTGGAGAGTATGAATCACCATTTGAACAATTCTGTGAAGAAAATAGAATAATTCATCAAACAACAGCTCCATATTCACCACAACAAAATGGTGTAGCCGAGAGGAAGAATAGAACGTTAAAAGATATGATTAATGCAATGCTTTTAACTTCTGGTCTACCGACGAACTTGTGGGGGGAAGCACTAAATATGTCTAATCATATATTAAATAAGGCTCCTCACAATAAAACAGGAACAATTCCATATGAGATATGGAAAGGACACATAGCAAGCTTTAAATACCTCAAAGTATGGGGGTGCTTGGCAAAAGTTCCAGTTCCGCCTCCCAAGAGAGTCAAACTTGGACCAAAAACAGTAGATTGTTATTATCTTGGGCCTGCCCAAAATAGTAGTGCCTACAGATTTTTGGTATTCAAATCTGATATAACTGATATTCATGTAAATACAATCATGGAATCAACAGACGCCTCATTCTTTGAAGATGTGTTTCCACACAAAAGGAATGAAGGAAATAAGGTCCCAAAAAGGACAAGGGAAGAATCTAACGATTCGCATGAAGATGAAACTCATCATGAAATTGAGGATGCTAAACCAAGAAGAAGCGTAAGGGCTAGAACTTCCAAAACATTTGGTTCGGACTTTTTTACATATGTATTAGAGAACGAACCTCAAACATACAAGGAAGCAATGTCATCTTCTGAATCCTCATGTTGGAAAGAAGCAATCCAAAGTGAGATTGATTCAATTCTAAGTAATAAAACTTGAAAAATTGTTGATATTCCACCAGGAATAAAACCAATTGGCTGCAAATGGATTTTCAAGAAGAAAATGAAAGCAGATGGCTCTATCGACAAGTAAAAGCCAGATTAGTAGCCAAAGGATATCGTCAAAAAGAAGGAGTAGACTTTTTTGATACATATTCGCCGGTAACACGAATAACCTCTATAAGAATGCTAATAGCAATTGCATCCATCTATAATCTAGAGATTCATCAGATGGATGTAAAAACAACATTCTTAAATGGAAATCTCGATGAGGAGATTTACATGGAGCAACCTGAGGGATTTATTTCCAAAGGAAATGAAAACAAAGTCTGTAGATTAGTCAAATCATTATATGGACTAAAACAAGCTCCAAAGCAATGGCACGCAAAATTTGATAGTGTCATGATGAGAAATGGCTTTTGTATAAATGAATGTGACAAATGTGTTTATTATAAACAACTTGGACAATCATATGTGATGATCTGTCTATATGTGGATGATATGCTAATATTCGGTCCAAATACTCAGGTAATTGAGACCATAAAGAAAATGTTGATCAACAATTTCGATATGAAAGACTTAGGAGTTGCGGACGTTATTTTGGGAATCAAAATAATAAGAACACCTAATGGAATTGAACTATCTCAGTCACACTATGTAGACAAAGTGATTGAAAAATTCCAAGAGTACGGAATTAATGGAGTGAGGACACCTTTTAATCCATCGGAAGTACTGCATAAAAACACTGATGAGAGTGTAATGCAACTGGAATACTCTCGTGTAATAGGATGCTTAATGTATCTGATGAATTGCACCAGACCAGATATTGCTTACGCGGTAAGTCGATTGACCAGGTATACAAGCAATCCAGGAAAGGAACACTGGAAAGCACTAATGAGAGTTCTTGGATATTTAAAAAATACAACAAATTATTCCTTACATTATGTAAAATATCCCGCCGTCTTAGAAGGATAAAGTGATGCAAATTGGATTGCTGATTCAGAGGAATCAAAATCAACGAGTGGTTATGTCTTTACCCTAGCAGGGGCTACATTGTCATGCAAATCTACTAAACAGACATGCATAGCTCGATCCACTATGGAATCGGAGTTCATCGCTTTAGATAAAGCAGGCGAAGAAGAAGAATGGCTTCGTCATTTTTTAGAAGATATTCCATTTTGGCCTAAACCTGTACCGGCCATATGCATACACTGTGATA
Source organism: Allium cepa (assembly GCA_030765085.1). NCBI lineage: Eukaryota > Viridiplantae > Streptophyta > Magnoliopsida > Asparagales > Amaryllidaceae > Allium > Allium cepa. Next base: position 30,248,472 of record CM060938.1, on the reverse strand, counting down.
ACCAAGCTGCGCTAAGCAGAGCGCACAACTTTGTGTATAATGGAAAGTCACGACATATTCGTCGATGCCATAACACAGTTAGACAGTTACTCTCAAATGGAACTATTTCCATAGATTATGTGAGAACAAATGATAACCTAGCGGATCCATTTACTAAAGGTTTATCAAGAGAGAAAATTGACTACGCATCGAGGGGAATGGGTTTAAAAGTCTAAACCAACAAGAGTTACCTTATGCGGAAACCTATCCTAGCGATTGGAGATCCCACGGACTAGGTTCAACAGGCAAACCAGTTCTGAGTAACTCAAGGCGTAATGCATTTGCGTGGACATAGTCCAACTTTATTCCTATGGTGCACAATATAAATGCATACCTACAAAAGTATTAAAGGTTAAAACTATGTTTTTTAATGATGACCATATCTTGGAAATAACAAGTGAGGTATTTGTAGGATACTCTTAATGGTTGCGATCACCTATGTAAGTGTGAGCTGGGTCGGCTCTATGAGAATTTTACAAGGCTTTAAATTCTCTATAACACTCGCAGAACCAAGTAGTTTTCAGGACCAAAATGAACACAACCAAGCGATTGGATGAGAAGAGAATCAATGCTTCGTAAAGCTTATTGTCTGGATATACAATAAAGGCCGACGGTTGAAGATGAAATAATTCACCGATTAGTCAAGTAGATTCGATAAGTTTTAACTAGGAAAAGTTCAAAGTGAAATATCTACTTATCCACGATAAAGCATTATTCCATATGTACTCTGTGATATTTCGCTTCGTGTGGGGGATATGTATATTATCATTCATGTGGGGGATTGTTGGAATTCCTAAAGTTAGAATGAATGGAAATATACAAAGTCCCACATCGCCAAATTGTTGAAAGCTATATTGATTTATATATGCTTTTCTCAAGAGGAGGTTGGGGGCCTGGGGCTTCCAAATGTATGCTTCGTTGTGAGGAGGGAGATCATGCATCTCCACCACACACGCGCGCGCGCCGCCGCCGTCCTTCCAACCGAACCGGGCCGGGCCGGTGTCGGGTTCGGGTTTGGGTCTAATATGATACTCGTATTTTTACTGCAAACTGGACTGGGCTTTCTGACAGTTGCAGGCCATACGAACAGATGCAGATCTGTTCGGAAGCGGACGCGGATTGAATAGGCGCAAATAGTAGCGGGTGCGACCCGTTAGAAGCAAACAGAACAGGTGCGGCCGAACGCGAGCGGGTGTTACCCGATTGAAGCAGATACGGCGCATACAGTACCAGGTGGTGTGATGCGAGCGGGTGCGAACTGTTGGACGTGAGCAGATGCAAACCAGTAGCAGGCGGGTGCGACCCGTTAACGAACAGCAGCGACCAAAAGGCAACGGGTGCGACCCGTCAAGCGGACGCGACTGTTTGAAGGGATGCAGACGAAATTATAAATAGGAGAGAATACTGATCACATTCTCATCCCATTCCAATCTAATTTCTTCTGCTTCTTTGCTCTACTGCTCAATATTCCATATATATCACAGAGTTGACATACTCATTACAATCTCGTGCAGATTACGTCTGTTGTATCTTGCGAGAATTTTAAAATGAAATTCTTAAGGAAATTGTTACGACAAGCATCAAACGAAATTTTCTTTACATACTGGTTAGATTCTCTGTAATCTTTCCCGTTTATAAGTTTTACTATTTCTTACAATAGTATAACGTTATTGTTGCAATTTATTTACAACGGAACTTATTGTTACAATTATCTAATACAGAATTCCAGTGTAGTGGAATTCTAATCGATAAACTTATGCGACAAGTTTATTGTACCGTGCTATCTGTTTTAGTACACCAGACAAATAACAATTTGCATCATTGATTAGTGTATGTGTCATTGGCTATAAATTTATGCCCGTGGTAGAGAAAATAGTTAAATGTTAAACGTAAGATTTTAAAGGACCGAGAGTCTTTTGCATTGTTTTTTCAAAAAAAAAAAAAAAAAAAAAAAAAAAAAACATTTTATTGGGCCTATGTGTATCCAAATGCCTATGTGTTGATTTTCATATGTTTTGATTGGTTCCATGTGCATAGACTGATACGTGCTTGACATATCCGTTCAGTGCATTTGAAAACATGTACTTTTTCACGGCTCTTGACTGTTCTTCATGGCTTTATTATGCTTGCTTAGCACCTGTTTAACTGTTCTCTGATTATGGCCATCTGGAAGTACCCATCTGTTCAGTCCATTCTTTGTCTCCTCAATCCCAGCGTAGGTACGTTTACAACTCCACCCTATCTTCTGTTGGTTCACCGATGAAGAAAAATTTGTAAACTAATATGGCAGTTAATATATCATCACGTGCTAACCTATGCATTCTTCCTGATAATTTGTTTGGACCACTACAACCGCGTTTTTGCTCAAACTGTACTTTTTCTTCCAGCATTATTTCATCTAGCGCTCAATTACACGCCAATGGCATAGCATGAAACTTCAGTTTTCAAATAAATCATGTAGTACATATCTTCTATTAATAGAGAAATACATGAGCATTGCCAACTACCAATTCCATTTGCTTACGAATTAACTTTAATATACGACCATAACTAACAAAAGACGTTCTTCATTCGTCCTATTATCCATAAATGGTCTGCTGTTGATGCATACCTGATAATATAAGATATTACCGGCTATGACATTTTAACCGTGGGACAATGAAGTGGACCTTAGCCTCTTTTGCACCCACGATTTAATTACACATTAAAGATTCGATTAATTCAAAATTTTCTTTATGATAAAAAGGATTTTTGCTTTCTACATATTCGTCCCCGTTTTACTCTTCAAACACATTCCATTAACCTAGGACCGCCTTCTTCAGTGTCCCTCCTTTCCCTTTTTTATTGTCATACAAATGATAAATTCTTTCATGTCCACATGCACCATTCTATAAATATGGGTAGCGCTGCCTTTGGTCCAGCTAAATTCCACCCACACCACATTGTATAACATTTCCCCTTAATGAGATTCTAACACATTTTTGCAAAAATAGAACTTATCAACTTAAATCTAACTGTATCTGGACTAGCTGTTCTTCCGTCAAAACGCACTATCACAAACTAATGAAAATATAGTTGCTTCTACAGCTTCTACCAATACAACTTTTCCCCCAGGAAAATTAGCCCACTATCTTATATGTTTTCGAACAATTTACACTCTCTGTCAAAAACCAAATAGTTAGAATAACTTTTACACTATAGAAACTGTGTTCTGTTCCAACTTCTTTCAAATTAAGTTTTCCACCAATTACTATAGAAAATGTTGCTGATTTTGCAATTTGTAAGAGTTAATGTGACGTGTAAATCAAAAGTGTTGTGTTGGTTATATGACACTGTTCGGTGTAAAATGTGGAAATGGAGGGTTAGTTGTATCATGAATTTTTCTTTATAAATAAACTGAAATAGAATACAACAATTAATCTATGTTGACGGCTGTTGCTAAATAAGTATATATAGATGATCAATGTACAATAACATAACTGCCAAACTCAGACAGCTAGCATACTATGTAGTACTATGCATGCTCAATTTCAAATATAGAATCACTCATATAATCATAATGCATGCCATAAAATTCAAACACAGAATGTTTCTAAATTTGTATTTCTATGTACATAATATAACAAATAGTTACCAGTATCATTCCAAAAATAAATATTCCGTTCATGGATCACATGGACATCTAGGATCAATGTAAGATTAAAAAACTTCACAAAGTGAACTACTAATAAGGAAATACAGCCCATGAAATTTTTACTATATGCCCATCATATGGAATTCATAGTACAACCTGATGAATATGAAATTTCACGGTCGGAATAAAAAATTATAATTTTGTTTCAACTATTAATAAAGATCAATAAAAATTTATAGATTGGTTGATTTATCTAGAAAGATTTTGTAGTTGCATTATCTATAATAATGCAGCCATATATATTTGACTCGCTCTCTAAAGTTTCATTATAATTACATTTGAAAAATTCTATTCTATGAATAATTGCAATCAACATCTAGGTTGGAATACGTAAAATAAGTGTAGGGAGATTTTATCTTCTAACTTATCGGGGAGATCATATGAAATAACAATTTAATATTTAAAAAGTTACATATAGAGGTATTTTAGGAAGTTCATGGTCGGAACAAAAGATTGTGCTACTATTCCAACTATTAATAATGATATAAAATAACTTTATACCACATACCCATATTAATCAAATATAACTGCTAAAAAAGTAGTTTATATTAGTGTAAGTATAAATTTGATCATTTGATGTATATGTATACCTTTTGACATCTTTATGGACACATGGCTATCATTTGTACATATTTTAACCGTAAGTCAAATAGACTAATTATACACATGTTCCCTTATTGCCTCTAGGTTATATTATTTCTTTTTATATAGTTATAATGTTCGTATTGTGGATATGAATATATTAAAATATTAAAACATAATTAATAAATTAAATTTAATAATTTGAATAAATAAAAAAAATATTTTTATTTAACTTAAAAAATAAGTAAATGTTTTAAATAAAAATAAATAAATTAAACATTTCCTAAACTCTTTTATTAGTAAACAGTATAAATAATATTATTCACGTAACCACAAAATACGATCTTATGCAAATTAATAAATGTGAAAATTTTGAAATTTACCCTTTAACATTGTCACCAATGCATCAGATCCAATGATTATATCAGAGCCTACATTGTGTTTATGTGAATAATTAACCAGTACGTAGGGCATTTCTTTTAGAAGAAACAATTAGATGGGTGTTTAAAGAAAAGATGCTTAAACTAGTGGAAGGTTAGATTATTTAAAGATCGTACTTATGAGCGGAAGACCCATCGATCTTTTGGTCTTCACCTAGCTCGTCGAAGTGGTCTGTTCCAAAGGAATGCCTTTGTGGAAGGCTCAAAAGTGCTTTAAGCCTTGGGGTTTATTTAAATAAGCGTATTTGTCTAAGACCCGCTATTTGAACCATTCAAATCGACAATCAAACATGTCGTACTTGAATTGCTCAAAACAATAGATTGTTAATTTTATATTTGGCAAAACTTAGCATATACAGTATATAAATCAATCACAAAATCACAGACATATAGTAATATAACAATAAGTAGTGGAAATAGATGAATAGTAGTTCATAAAGCTACTACATAAGTAGAAGAGTCTGAAACATTTAAATCAGAAAATCCCAAGTACAAAGGAATCTCCAATACATAAGCAATAACAAGTCGGAACATAAATAACTGGAATAAATTGAAATAACTGAAAGCTGAATAAATATAAGACAGATCTTCAAGAAAAGTTTCAAGCTCCAAAGGTGAGTCAAATGCTGTCACACTAGGTACGACCCGAGCATAAAGCAAAACATAAAACACTCGAGTCAGGATTAACATTCATATGCAAGTAAATCAACTCAAGTGAAATTTTCAAGTGAAATGCAATATAACTTAACGGATGTTTGAGATTCCTATCCTTTAAGGATCCATTAAATTGTCTACATACATAGTATAATACGCTACATGTCTAGCATTAAGGCATTACCCATATCCCCCTTAACACATTTTATATATATTCTCGTAGTCTATACAATATCGTAATTCCTCCGTAAACTGGAGTGCTATCAGAGGGCACTCTATATGTACGGTACAAACCAAACTCGTAGTGGGAGCGATAAGGCATGTGACAAGGCATGCGATGCAATGCCCAGGGTAGGATTATACCGTTTTGCACTCCCGCGCTGGTGGTAACGCAAAGCAGCTATTACCGCCTACCTCGAGATACACTCTTAAATCAAAGGTGCACCCAATCAAATCGTAAAGTAATAGAATGATATCGAAGAAATGTGCTCGATAGGAGGAGTGACCCCACTTGGCCCGGTATAGCTCATGCCACATCAAGCTAACTCGAGGGAATTAGAGCTGCATTTATACATCACATAGATGTTCGTCAAACCATCCTACTTCATTTTAAAATCTCCACCATGTGCACAGCTGTTAAAGTGGTTTTCGGTATTGGTAGAGAGTATGACAATATCCGGTTCTGATCTCTTCAACAACCAAACGCTTATTTCACAACGTGGTCATTTTCATTTCAAACAGTTCGTACTTCTTATCAAAATATCATATTCATTTAAAAATCATATCACTTTCAAAATCATATTCACTTTCAAAATCATTCATATCACTTTTGAAATCATATTCACTTAAATCATATTCATTTCCAAAATCATAACCACAAATAGGTTAAAACATCATATCAAAATATTCCCGTTTAAATCCATTAAATCTAAATCATAACAGTTCCAACATAAACAGTTTGAATATTTGAAAGTATTTTATATATTAGAATAGTTATACATTAAAAATAGTTTATTTTTAAAAATAGGTTATTAATTAAAATATTTTATATATGAAAATAGTTTATATATTAAAAACAGTTTATATATTAAAAAGAGTTTATATCGAAAATAGTTTCAAATTAGAATTATTTTTTCAATTTCACAAATCAATTCAAATCAACTTTAGTTCCAACATTCAATTTAAATAAATCTCAGTTCAACAATTTCAATTAAAAAGGTTAGAGTTTCAATTCAAATTCTTACTAAAACCATTTTTAATTTATATCGATTTCAAATCCAGGTTTAAACTACAAACTTAAACCACTTCCAATTCAATAGGTTTCAAACTTTAAATATTCAAACAATTTAATATAACCCAATTTGACAAATTTCATTTATATTTCAAAATTCAACTTTAAGTTTTATTTAAATTTGAAAATATTCACTTTAATCATTTTTATTAACATTCGTGTAACGATCCTGAATTTTGAACAATTTAAATTGTGAATATTTAATTTATTTTAAATATTTAAATGATAATTTGACTTAAATTTCATATTATCAGAATAAATTGGCGATTAAATTTTTGAATTTAATCTATTTAAAGTTGAATAGAAATTTGAATTTAACTTTGAAGTTTGAAATTGAATATTGAAATTGTATTTTGAATTCAAACAAATGACTTAGAAAAAAAAAATAGTTTGGATTTACGAATTATGTTTATGAAAATTTATAAATAGATGTTGATAGTTGAACTTTAAAACGTTTCTATGTTTATTAGAAAAAAAAATTTATACAAAACAAAATTTAATTCAAAATATAAATATAAATATAAATATATATATATAAATAAATAAATAAATAAAATAAAATAAAAATAAAATAAAATAAATAAAGGAATACGCATAGTTAAAATAAAAAAATTCAAACAACATAATTTTAACAAAACAAAAACAAAGCAAAGAAATAACAAAAAAATTAATTGAATTTAAATTGAAAAAAAAAGAGAAAAAGATAAAAAGTAAATAAAATAAAAAAATAAATAAATAAAATAATAAGTTTACATGACCTTACCTTATCAGCCAAAAACACGCCGTTATATTTGCCGTGTTCCACGCCTTCAAACCCGCAAGATTCACGATCCCCTTCCCCTTAAAAACACGAAGCCCCCAATTCATTCAAAACCCTACCCCTTCAATTCAGAAAAAAATAAAATAAAAATAAACGAAGAATTAATGGCGTCTTCGAGTCTCGTCTCCCACTTCGATCCATTTAGGGCTTCGGCTTCAATTTCTGCTTAGACCACTTTGAGTTCGCTGCTTCGATTCGCCTTGCTCGATCAATTCTTCGTTGCTCACTCCTGCTTGCGACGCGTTAAACAAGGTGAGTAAATTATTTACTCACATCTAATTCGTGCTTGGAATAGTGCTTCGATAGTTTGATTTTGCTTCGTTGTAGATGATTTTCATTTCTTCTCTGACAGTTTTAAAGTTTACTTCGGTCTCGATAACTGTTTCTTGTTGACTTCGGTCTCGATTTTGTTAGTTTTGCTGTGATGAAATTTTCTGGGTCCATTGTTTAAATTTCTGGAAATTTAATGTTGTGATTTCGACATTGTTTTGGCTTCGGTCACTTGCTTTCGTGGATTTTTGTTTGGTTGACAATACTATGCTTCGGCTCTTGAGATAGTTCGAACTTGTTTTGGTTGTATATATTGGCTGTGGCATCACTCTGTTTCACTGGAGTCGTTCATTTTGCATTTGTGTTAACCTGTTGAACATGCTTGAATCCAGTTTTGTAGTTGTCTGCATGTGCGTACCTGTTATTTGATTTGGTATCACACTGTGAAGTTTCACTAAAATAGCTGCTACACATCCCTATATTCCCATCATTGCTGTATCATGCTTGATCTTGGATGAACTATCCACATGAGTTCATTAGTCTTTACTGTGCATTCTGTAGTGTTGCATGGTGTTCATGTTTATGAGTATTTGCTCGGCTTTGGAATTTTTCGAACCTGCCATCATGTTTTGTTCATCTCTACTTGACATTTAGTTGTACTTAGCAACACTTGATGTAGTAGTTTAGTTTACGGAAGCATAAGAACAGTATATATTCATGCTAAAAATAGTTGATCTGCTCTGGGAAGAACATAAGAACAGTAATACTTGATAATTTGTTTTAAATTGATAAGAACAGATGCTATTAATAATGTTGTTTTTAAACTAATGAGAGCAGATGCTACCCAATATTTGTGTGTTGCTGCATATGATGGATGTGAATTTATTTATATTGTGATTGAAATATGCTTGTGCATATATATATATATATATATATATATATATATATATATATATATATATATATATATATATATATATATATATATATATATATATATATATATATATATATGCCACCTCTGTTGTGTTAAAACTGCGAGCAAATTTCTAATTTAAACCTTTAACCTATTTTAAAAATGCATGGGGTTGATTTTCAAAAGTAAGATTATCAAACATCTTCAATTTTTCAATCCAGTTAAAACTTGAATGCATGTTGTTGAGTTGATATAATTGTCAATCCTACATTGTTCACTGGTATCTTCACTGTGTTGAACCCAGTATCATTGTCTTGACTTGATTATTGCTTTGAGTTCACTGTCATACTCCCTTGTATTCAGTTGAATTGTCTATACACTTATGCTTTGCCTTGATCATTTCTGCTGTTGTCCACTGCATAATGCATTGCCTTGCTGTAGTGACTTTTGTACCTGTTGCACTTGCTTGACCCACTTTACAGTTGCATACAGTTATGCATTTTTCTTGTCCATCCATGTTATAGAGCTGTAGCATGCTCTGTCATGCATTTTGCATATGCTGACTAGTCGAGCTCGGCACTTGAGTTGTCGTTGCTTGACTGGCTAGTTTTTAGGCTATTTGATTTTTTTTCAACCGCAGTTTCATTGTGCAATGGTTAATCTCGGTTGTGCTTGCTCGTCCCGGCTGTTTTGAATCGTGATGCATGTGTATATGCAGTTTTTCCTTGCACTTGTATGAGGTTTGGTTTGCGAATTTGTCTCATTTGGCATTGATGCTTTGAACAAGTTTTTTGGTCGAGTTTTGGTTTGTGCATTTCTGGTTACTGCCTCGGCCTAAAATGTTGCATAGATATTGATTCAATTGTTCCTCTTCTCTGAGACTATATATTTGGAGGACATTTTACTTGTTGAGGTTTTATTTTTTTTGATGACAATTGGTCAAGTCAATGGTATACTTGCACGTGTATACTGTTGTGTTGGTTCCATCCATTAGTTAAGGCTGTTTTAATTCATTGTGACTTCGGCCCCTTTGATAGTAATGTGACTGCTTCTTTGAATCCTCTGTTGCCTCTAGCTTGAAGTTTTGATAGAATTTTGGTCGAGGCCGTTTGTACTTGCGTTGAATCTGATTTTGATTTGACCTTGTGCACTCGAGTTGGCGAGGCAGTGCACATGTATGTATGTGTGCAACTGCAGCCACGTAGTATCGACACTTTGAATCGATATTTGAACCTTCATTGATTTTGGTTCGTTGACTTTTTGAGTATATCGTCACGATAGTGGCAAGGCAGTGCACGCAAGCGTGAACTGCAGCCACACGATATTGATTTTTATTGATATCCTATTTTGTTTTGATTTTTTGCAATTTCTTTCAATGGTGACTTCAGTCCTTATGTTGATGGTGAAACTGTTGATCCACGGTGGTTTCGACACTGTCTTGATGGCTTTACTCGAGCTACCTTTGTCGCATACTTCTTTTGGTGCTGTTCTATTTTGGTATAGATATGTATGCGTGTTCACGTATATGCATACATGCATTCTTGTACTTGTGTTGCTTGCTGTCTTGAATTTGCTCACTGTGTTGACAGTGTTGCTCCTTATGTTTGATTTGAACTATAATTTCATTGTGTCGAGTTGTACACAAACTTGTTTTTCATGTTTATATTTTCGGAGCTGCACTGTTTTGGTTTCACTGTTGTTTTGTGGCAGTCTTGCCCTTGAATATTGTGGTGGCTACAGTGCTTTTTGTTGAGATTTTTCCTTGGTTGCATTGCATTGATGCACTGAGATTATTTGCAGTTTAAATTGTTGTACCTTGTACTGGCTCCCTTGTATTCAAGTGGGGGCTGCAGTTTTGTTTGCAGTTTTTCCTTGAATATCTGAGTTGGTTTAGACTTGCATTTGTGGTGGCTGTAGTTTATGTTTGCAGTTGCCCATGCATACTTGTGGTGGTGCATTTTGTATTTACAGTGCCTTATTGTCACTGTCTGGATTGAGTTTCTTGATGCGTTGATCTTAGCTTGCTTCTGATTTTATTGAAGTTTGATAGTCTCGACTAATTTGCTTCGAGACAGTTTGTTGCATTGTGATCTTGTGGTGACTGCATTCTCGTGGCAGTTTGCCCTTGTGTCCAAGTAATGGCCGCAGTTTTCATTTTTATGAAAATTTTGCACTTGTTGAAATGTGCAGTAATAAGTTGTTTGGAAACTTGTTTTATTTCACAAGTTGTAGTGGCGAGGCAGTGCACGCAAGCGTGAACTGCAGCCACGGAGTTGACATTTTAAATGTGGCGAGGCCGTACGCGCGTGTGTGTACTGCAGCCCTACCAAATTTAATGTTTTAAATTGATGTTTTCTTTTTGATGAAAATTATTTTATGTTGCTAACTCAATATATTTTGAATCGATTTTGATGATTTTGTTGTTAATTACCGTTTAGGCAAATTTGATTGTTTTCTAAATTAGCTTCATCAATAATCTCTTCATCTATCTCATTGATAATCTGAATCTACTGAATTGTTGTTTAACACTGTTAAGTGTTATATTTACCGTTATCCGATTTCTTGTTAAAGGATCGGATAGGTAAATTATATTTGACTGTCATCTAATTCTTGATTATTATTGCCTCTATGCACTAATAACTGAGTTTGAATTAGACTGACCTGTGTATTATTTTCTTTTGAATATAATACTCGGGTCAGACCGAGTATTTTTTTACAGCTTGAAGATTTTCAGGCCGCGAAGTTAGAGAGAGGGGAAAGCACTTCACAGAAGTTTTTCGAAAAAAAATTTCTTTGTACTCTAAAAGATATATATATATATATATATATATATAGATAAATTGTTCCGCTGTATAAAAACTTAATGCATTGTACAAACTCTGATGTATGTAAGAAAAAAATTCATTTATGAATAATATTATGATTATTCTGTGATTCTGTGGCTGATTCTGTTTAAACTCTATAAACTGACTAACAATCCGTCATTTTGAACGTTTCTAGTTGGTTTAATTACCGACTAGAGGCGGTCAGAGCGGCGGGTCGTTACAAAAGTGGTATCAGAGCTTTGGTTTACTCAAAGCTCAGTTATGATGTTTAATATGAATAGTTACTAGAACCACTATAAAGAAAGTGCTTTTCAAATTTAAAGAAGTATGAAATTGTTTCTTTAAAATAAAAAGGTATTTTGAAAATTAGAATTATTTTGAAAATTCCTCTCTCTAAATGTGAGTGTGCGATAGTTTATATTCGGTGAGGTCTCATTAGATTTGAGTTTCGATCGTTCGGAAACTCATTATCGAATTATTAAGATTTATGAAAAATGAAATATGAGTTAAGTGAATTAATGAATTGGTTTAAAATTGGTTTAAATCGAATAACTTGAATATTTCAAGTAATAATTGGGAAATAAAAGGATATGTTAATTTGGTTATAACCAAGAGAATTATTGAATTATAACTCGAGAATTTGACTTTGAATTCTTTTGAAATTGATTTCAAATGTGGTGAAGAATTATTTAGTGAATAAATGAATTATAAGTATTTAACTTATAATATGAATTTTTGATATATAACTGAGTTATATAAATTGAATTGAATTGAATCAATAAGAAGATTTATAAATCGAAGTTTTATAAATAGAAAAGGAATTTATGAAGATTGTTTATAAATTCAAAATCAATTGAATTTGATAAGTAAATTGTTATAGCTTATTAAAGGAGATATATCCACGATTTTGGACTGTGGGTAATCCTTTAAAAATAGAAAATAAGTTGTAGAAATGATGAAATTGGTTGACAAAGCATATTCACGATTTTTGACAGTGAATATATTAGTGAATAAAACAGATATGTTTTAGGGAAGTGATATTATGAAATGAAATTTAATTGTTGATTTAACTGTATGAATCAAACTGAGTTTGATGTAAAGTTTATATTTCAAGTTAAAACTATTGCCTAAAATAGTTAACGTGGAAATATGAATTTAATGGAACTAAATTGATGAATAATTTACTAAAGAACTAGTTGGCTATTTTTGAAATAGAAAGTAAATGCAAAGTTCAAATAGAATTTAAATTTCAAATTTGAAGTTGTCAACATGATAATCTATAATAGGTTTAATAGATTCAATGATGAATTTGAATTTAAACGTGTGGAAAATTAAATTAAGTGGAAAACTTAATATTGAAAAGTTGGAATCGGTTTAAAACTGATATTGTGAAATGTATACAGAATTCAAACTATTGAATTAAGTTGAAGTTGAAAAGTTAATAGTTTTAAAGATGTTTTAAAATGCATTAACTATCGAATACATAGATTTCAACATTCAATTGTTGAAATAGACGTTTTCGAGAAAAATAAGGAAATGTTGGACTATAACACTGTTGTTATAGTAAATGATTTCCGAAAGGAAATGTTGTTTATAGTATTGGGATTTATATATCTATTTAATTTCGAATCCCTATACTAGTGATTTTGAGTTGTCGTAACGATGTTTTACGCAACATTCGTTTTAACTCAAATAAATGTGTTTAAAATAATGATTTCCTTGAAGAATAAAATATATACTTAATTTTGATTCAAGTATATCGAATATTTTCAAAGTGTTTAAAATGAATGAATTTGTGAATTACTTATTATTGAATAAGTATGGGAATGTTTTCCAATAAGAAATGAAAGGTTTGAAATTTTATCTTTAAAAGATAAATTGAAAGATGAATATTTGAAATTAGTTTCAAATGGCTAAGTGTGAAAATTATATATCTTGTAAGGATATTATTTTGAGAAATGTGAACAATTAGTTCAACTTGGAAATTTTTCAAAGGATTGAATCTTGAGTTAAATTTAGTTTAACTTTGACACCAAAAACAATATAAGTTGAGCTTTGAATTTTGGATAGTCGATTGGGATTGTATGTCTAGCATTGTGAATTGATGACATAGCATTTGATCTCTATTAAATATATATCTGTGGTGGCGGAGAATTTATTCTTTTAGCTTAACACCCTTCTCTGAGACGTACGAGTTTAGAGGTTATATATCGATAGACATCAATTATGTGTTGAGAATTGACTATGTAACGTGAAATCCAAATCGAATGTGAAGTCGATAATGAATTGGATTATGAATGTGAATTAGGTTTGAGATAACCTTAAATTTTCAAATCGATTTAGAGGAAAATTTTAAACGTGATGGAAAAATTTGGAATCCTCTATTTGTTGTGAATGTGAATTGAGTTTTCGTAACTTATATATGTGAATATAATCGAAAACTATCAGTTTGGAAAGTCATTATTATGAAAATCCCGTGTAGGTTTACATAGATATGATATGTACGAAATGTGAAATGAAGTACTATATGTATATGACATATGTTTTCTAAAAACTGAGGATATAGAAATGTACCTTCCAATTATTATGTGTGAAGGTGATTGGAACTCGGTGGAGTGTCCATTGTAAATCGTAGCTACGTAGAATTCCATTAGTAGAATGTCCAATGGGACTGATTTGATATCCCCCACGATGGATCATCGTGTTTGGGATTATGTGATTGATGCTGGCGTAATTCGTGGGGCGTGATGCCTACAGTTACAAGCGATTCCACTGAGATAGTGGCGCAACCGCCGAGTAAACTGCGATCTGGAAACCGAAGCGTAATTCGAGGGGCGTGATGCCTAAGGCTACGAGCGATTCTACTGAGATAGTAGCGTAACCGCCGTGTGGACCGCGATCTAAGGCGATAACCATGGCGAAATTCGAGAGTGATGAGAAATCTAAGATTACAAGTGATTCTACTGAGATAGTAGCGTAACCGCCGGGTAAACTGTGATCCATGGGGGAACGGACTTTCCATATCCATTTTTAAAAGAATTTTTAAAAAGTATTTTCACTGGGAGTTGAAGCAAGTATGTTTAGTACTTGGAGATTTTTAGTCTTGCGTCTGATCAGCGTATGCCTAAAGTCTGTGAGAACGACGATGGACTTGTTAAACTTTGAGTTATCAAGTATTTTCAAAAACTTTGGATAGAAAATCAATAATCTGAAATTAGAATTACATAATTCTAACTTAATGAATTAAGGAAGAAGATCTTTTTGAATATCTTGAAAGTCCACAGCTTTTGGAAAAGATATATTATGCAAATATTTAGCATGAAAGATTTCAAGTTTAAAAATCTGAGTTTTGTAAGTCAAAAATTTGATAAAAGACTTTTGTGTCTTGATTATTGAAATCGATGAACAAAACTAGTGAAATGAAATAAATGGAATGAATCCTATATTTATTTATGAGTTTGAAACTGAGTGAAATTATGTAGGATATAAATATCGGTGAGATTTTAGCAAATGTTTTTCCTAACTTATAATTTCGGGACGAAATTCTTTTAAGTAGGGGAGATTGTAACGATCCTGAATTTTGAACAATTTAAATTGTGAATATTTAATTTATTTTAAATATTTAAATGATAATTTGACTTAAATTTCATATTATCAGAATAAATTGGCGATTAAATTTTTGAATTTAATCTATTTAAAGTTGAATAGAAATTTGAATTTAACTTTGAAGTTTGAAATTGAATATTGAAATTGTATTTTGAATTCAAACAAATGACTTAGAAAAAAAAAATAGTTTGGATTTACGAATTATGTTTATGAAAATTTATAAATAGATGTTGATAGTTGAACTTTAAAACGTTTCTATGTTTATTAGAAAAAAAATTTATACAAAACAAAATTTAATTCAAAATAAAAATATATATATATATATATATATATATATAAATAAATAAATAAAATAAAATAAAAATAAAATAAAATAAATAAAGGAATACACATAGTTAAAATAAAAAAATTCAAACAACATAATTTTAACAAAACAAAAACAAAGCAAAGAAATAACAAAAAAATTAATTGAATTTAAATTGAAAAAAAAAGAAGAGAAAAAGATAAAAAGTAAATAAAATAAATAAATAAATAAATAAAATAATAAGTATACATGACCTTACCTTATCAGCCAAAAACACGCCGTTATATTTGCCGTGTTCCACGCCTTCAAACCCGCAAGATTCACGATCCCCTTCCCCTTAAAAACACGAAGCCCCCAATTCATTCAAAACCCTACCCCTTCAATTCAGAAAAAAATAAAATAAAAATAAATGAAGAATTAATGGCGTCTTCGAGTCTCGTCTCCCTCTTCGATCCATTTAGGGCTTCGGCTTCAATTTCTGCTTAGACCACTTTGAGTTCGCTGCTTCGATTCGCCTTGCTCGATCAATTCTTCGTTGCTCACTCCTACTTGCGACGCGTTAAACAAGGTGAGTAAATTATTTACTCACATCTAATTCGTGCTTGGAATAGTGCTTCGATAGTTTGATTTTGCTTCGTTGTAGATGATTTTCATTTCTTCTCTGACAGTTTTAAAGTTTACTTCGGTCTCGATAACTGTTTCTTGTTGACTTCGGTCTCGATTTTGTTAGTTTTGCTGTGATGAAATTTTCTGGGTCCATTGTTTAAACTTCTGGAAATTTAATGTTGTGATTTCGACATTGTTTTGGCTTCGGTCACTTGCTTTCGTGGATTTTTGTTTGGTTGACAATACTATGCTTCGGCTCTTGAGATAGTTCGAACTTGTTTTGGTTGTATATATTGGCTGTGGCATCACTCTGTTTCACTGGAGTCGTTCATTTTGCATTTGTGTTAACCTGTTGAACATGCTTGAATCCAGTTTTGTAGTTGTCTGCATGTGCGTACCTGTTATTTGATTTGGTATCACACTGTGAAGTTTTACTAAAATAGCTGCTACACATCCCTATATTCCCATCATTGCTGTATCATGCTTGATCTTGGATGAACTATCCACATGAGTTCATTAGTCTTTACTGTGCATTCTGTAGTGTTGCATGGTGTTCATGTTTATGAGTATTTGCTCGGCTTTGGAATTTTTCGAACCTGCCATCATGTTTTGTTCATCTCTACTTGACATTTAGTTGTACTTAGCAACACTTGATGTAGTAGTTTAGTTTACGGAAGCATAAGAACAGTATATATTCATGCTAAAAATAGTTGATCTGCTCTGGGAAGAACATAAGAACAGTAATACTTGATAATTTGTTTTAAATTGATAAGAACAGATGCTATTAATGTTGTTTTTAAACTAATGAGAGCAGATGCTACCCAATATTTGTGTGTTGCTGCATATGATGGATGTGAATTTATTTATATTGTGATTGAAATATGCTTGTGCATATATATATATATATATATATATAATATATATATATGCCACCTCTGTTGTGTTAAAATTGCGAGCAAATTTCTAATTTAAACCTTTAACCTATTTTAAAAATGCATGGGGTTGATTTTCAAAAGTAAGATTATCAAACATCTTCAATTTTTCAATCCAGTTAAAACTTGAATGCATGTTGTTGAGTTGATATAATTGTCAATCCTACATTGTTCACTGGTATCTTCACTGTGTTGAACCCAGTATCATTGTCTTGACTTGATTATTGCTTTGAGTTCACTGTCATACTCCCTTGTATTCAGTTGAATTGTCTATACACTTATGCTTTGCCTTGATCATTTCTGCTGTTGTCCACTGCATAATGCATTGCCTTGCTGTAGTGACTTTTGTACCTGTTGCACTTGCTTGACCCACTTTACAGTTGCATACAGTTATGCATTTTTCTTGTCCATCCATGTTATAGAGCTGTAGCATGCTCTGTCATGCGTTTTGCATATGCTGACTAGTCGAGCTCGGCACTTGAGTTGTCGTTGCTTGACTGGCTAGTTTTTAGGCTATTTGATTTTTTTTCAACTGCAGTTTCATTGTGCAATGGTTAATCTCGGTTGTGCTTGCTCGTCCCGGCTGTTTTGAATCGTGATGCATGTGTATATGCAGTTTTTCCTTGCACTTGTATGAGGTTTGGTTTGCGAATTTGTCTCATTTGGCATTGATGCTTTGAACAAGTTTTTTGGTCGAGTTTTGGTTTGTGCATTTCTGGTTACTGCCTCGGCCTAAAATGTTGCATAGATATTGATTCAATTGTTCCTCTTCTCTGAGACTATATATTTGGAGGACATTTTACTTGTTGAGGTTTTATTTTTTTTGATGACAATTGGTCAAGTCAATGGTATACTTGCACGTGTATACTGTTGTGTTGGTTCCATCCATTAGTTAAGGCTGTTTTAATTCATTGTGACTTCGGCCCCTTTGATAGTAATGTGACTGCTTCTTTGAATCCTCTGTTGCCTCTAGCTTGAAGTTTTGATAGAATTTTGGTCGAGGCCGTTTGTACTTGCGTTGAATCTGATTTTGATTTGACCTTGTGCACTCGAGTTGGCGAGGCAGTGCACATGTATGTATGTGTGCAACTGCAGCCACGTAGTATCGACACTTTGAATCGATATTTGAACCTTCATTGATTTTGGTTCGTTGACTTTTTGAGTATATCGTCACGATAGTGGCAAGGCAGTGCACGCAAGCGTGAACTGCAGCCACACGATATTGATTTTTATTGATATCCTATTTTGTTTTGATTTTTTGCAATTTCTTTCAATGGTGACTTCAGTCCTTATGTTGATGGTGAAACTGTTGATCCACGGTGGTTTCGACACTGTCTTGATGGCTTTACTCGAGCTACCTTTGTCGCATACTTCTTTTGGTGTTGTTCTATTTTGGTATAGATATGTATGCGTGTTCACGTATATGCATGCATGCATTCTTGTACTTGTGTTGCTTGCTGTCTTGAATTTGCTCACTGTGTTGGCAGTGTTGCTCCTTATGTTTGATTTGAACTATAATTTCATTGTGTCGAGTTGTACACAAACTTGTTTTTCATGTTTATATTTTCGGAGCTGCACTGTTTTGGTTTCACTGTTGTTTTGTGGCAGTCTTGCCCTTGAATATTGTGGTGGCTATAGTGCTTTTTGTTGAGATTTTTCCTTGGTTGCATTGCATTGATGTACTGAGATTATTTGCAGTTTAAATTGTTGTACCTTGTACTGGCTCCCTTGTATTCAAGTGGGGGCTGCAGTTTTGTTTGCAGTTTTTCCTTGAATATCTGAGTTGGTTTAGACTTGCATTTGTGGTGGCTGTAGTTTATGTTTGCAGTTGCCCATGCATACTTGTGGTGGTGCATTTTGTATTTACAGTGCCTTATTGTCACTGTCTGGATTGAGTTTCTTGATGCGTTGATCTTAGCTTGCTTCTGATTTTATTGAAGTTTGATAGTCTCGACTAATTTGCTTCGAGACAGTTTGTTGCATTGTGATCTTGTGGTGACTGCATTCTCGTGGCAGTTTGCCCTTGTGTCCAAGTAATGGCCGCAGTTTTCATTTTTATGAAAATTTTGCACTTGTTGAAATGTGCAGTAATAAGTTATTTGGAAACTTGTTTTATTTCACAAGTTGTAGTGGCGAGGCAGTGCACGCAAGCGTGAACTGCAGCCACGGAGTTGACATTTTAAATGTGGCGAGGCCGTACGCGCGTGTGTGTACTGCAGCCCTACCAAATTTAATGTTTTAAATTGATGTTTTCTTTTTGATGAAAATTATTTTATGTTGCTAACTCAATATATTTTGAATCGATTTTGATGATTTTGTTGTTAATTACCGTTTAGGCAAATTTGATTGTTTTCTAAATTAGCTTCATCAATAATCTCTTCATCTATCTCATTGATAATCTGAATCTACTGAATTGTTGTTTAACACTGTTAAGTGTTATATTTACCGTTATCCGATTTCTTGTTAAAGGATCGGATAGGTAAATTATATTTGACTGTCATCTAATTCTTGATTATTATTGCCTCTATGCACTAATAACTGAGTTTGAATTAGACTGACCTGTGTATTATTTTCTTTTGAATATAATACTCGGGTCAGACCGAGTATTTTTTTACAGCTTGAAGATTTTCAGGCCGCGAAGTTAGAGAGAGGGGAAAGCACTTCACAGAAGTTTTTCGAAAAAAAATTTCTTTGTACTCTAAAAGATATATATATATATATATATATATAGATAAATTGTTCCGCTGTATAAAAACTTAATGCATTGTACAAACTCTGATGTATGTAAGAAAAAAATTCATTTATGAATAATATTATGATTATTCTGTGATTCTGTGGCTGATTCTGTTTAAACTCTATAAACTGACTAACAATCCGTCATTTTGAACGTTTCTAGTTGGTTTAATTACCGACTAGAGGCGGTCAGAGCGGCGGGTCGTTACAAAAGTGGTATCAGAGCTTTGGTTTACTCAAAGCTCAGTTATGATGTTTAATATGAATAGTTACTAGAACCACTATAAAGAAAGTGCTTTTCAAATTTAAAGAAGTATGAAATTGTTTCTTTAAAATAAAAAGGTATTTTGAAAATTAGAATTATTTTGAAAATTCCTCTCTCTAAATGTGAGTGTGTGATAGTTTATATTCGGTGAGGTCTCATTAGATTTGAGTTTCGATCGTTCGGAAACTCATTATCGAATTATTAAGATTTATGAAAAATGAAATATGAGTTAAGTGAATTAATGAATTGGTTTAAAATTGGTTTAAATCGAATAACTTGAATATTTCAAGTAATAATTGGGAAATAAAAGGATATGTTAATTTGGTTATAACCAAGAGAATTATTGAATTATAACTCGAGAATTTGACTTTGAATTCTTTTGAAATTGATTTCAAATGTGGTGAAGAATTATTTAGTGAATAAATGAATTATAAGTATTTAACTTATAATATGAATTTTTGATATATAACTGAGTTATATAAATTGAATTGAATTGAATCAATAAGAAGATTTATAAATCGAAGTTTTATAAATAGAAAAGGAATTTATGAAGATTGTTTATAAATTCAAAATCAATTGAATTTGATAAGTAAATTGTTATAGCTTATTAAAGGAGATATATCCACGATTTTGGACTGTGGGTAATCCTTTAAAAATAGAAAATAAGTTGTAGAAATGATGAAATTGGTTGACAAAGCATATTCACGATTTTTGACAGTGAATATATTAGTGAATAAAACAGATATGTTTTAGGGAAGTGATATTATGAAATGAAATTTAATTGTTGATTTAACTGTATGAATCAAACTGAGTTTGATGTAAAGTTTATATTTCAAGTTAAAACTATTGCCTAAAATAGTTAACGTGGAAATATGAATTTAATGGAACTAAATTGATGAATAATTTACTAAAGAACTAGTTGACTATTTTTGAAATAGAAAGTAAATGCAAAGTTCAAATAGAATTTAAATTTCAAATTTGAAGTTGTCAACATGATAATCTATAATAGGTTTAATAGATTCAATGATGAATTTGAATTTAAACGTGTGGAAAATTAAATTAAGTGGAAAACTTAATATTGAAAAGTTGGAATCGGTTTAAAACTGATATTGTGAAATGTATACAGAATTCAAACTATTGAATTAAGTTGAAGTTGAAAAGTTAATAGTTTTAAAGATGTTTTAAAATGCATTAACTATCGAATACATAGATTTCAACATTCAATTGTTGAAATAGACGTTTTCGAGAAAAATAAGGAAATGTTGGACTATAACACTGTTGTTATAGTAAATGATTTCCGAAAGGAAATGTTGTTTATAGTATTGGGATTTATATATCTATTTAATTTCGAATCCCTATACTAGTGATTTTGAGTTGTCGTAACGATGTTTTACGCAACATTCGTTTTAACTCAAATAAATGTGTTTAAAAGAATGATTTCCTTGAAGAGTAAAATATATACTTAATTTTGATTCAAGTATATCGAATATTTTCAAAGTGTTGAAAATGAATGAATTTGTGAATTACTTATTATTGAATAAGTATGGGAATGTTTTCCAATAAGAAATGAAAGGTTTGAAATTTTATCTTTAAAAGATAAATTGAAAGATGAATATTTGAAATTAGTTTCAAATGGCTAAGTGTGAAAATTATATATCTTGTAAGGATATTATTTTGAGAAATGTGAACAATTAGTTCAACTTGGAAATTTTTCAAAGGATTGAATCTTGAGTTAAATTGAGTTTAACTTTGACACCAAAAACAATATAAGTTGAGCTTTGAATTTTGGATAGTCGATTGGGATTGTATGTCTAGCATTGTGAATTGATGACATAGCATTTGATCTCTATTAAATATATATCTGTGGTGGCAGAGAATTTATTCTTTTAGCTTAACACCCTTCTCTGAGACGTACGAGCTTAGAGGTTATATATCGATAGACATCAATTATGTGTTGAGAATTGACGATGTAACGTGAAATCCAAATCGAATGTGAAGTCGATAATGAATTGGATTATGAATGTGAATTAGGTTTGAGATAACCTTAAATTTTCAAATCGATTTAGAGGAAAATTTTAAACGTGATGGAAAATTTGGAATCCTCTATTTGTTGTGAATGTGAATTGAGTTTTCGTAACTTATATATGTGAATATAATCGAAAACTATCAGTTTGGAAAGTCATTATTATGAAAATCCTGTGTAGGTTTACATAGATATGATATGTACGAAATGTGAAATGAAGTACTATATGTATATGACATATGTTTTCTAAAAACTGAGGATATAGAAATGTACCTTCCAATTATTATGTGTGAAGGTGATTGGAACTCGGTGGAGTGTCCATTGTAAATCGTAGCTACGTAGAATTCCATTAGTAGAATGTCCAATGGGACTGATTTGATATCCCCCACGATGGATCATCGTGTTTGAGATTATGTGATTGATGCTGGCGTAATTCGTGGGGCGTGATGCCTACAGTTACAAGCGATTCCACTGAGATAGTGGCGCAACCGCCGAGTAAACTGCGATCTGGAAACCGAAGCGTAATTCGAGGGGCGTGATGCCTAAGGCTACGAGCGATTCTACTGAGATAGTAGCGTAACCGCCGTGTGGACCGCGATCTAAGGCGATAACCATGGCGAAATTCGAGAGTGATGAGAAATCTAAGATTACAAGTGATTCTACTGAGATAGTAGCGTAACCGCCGGGTAAACTGTGGTCCATGGGGGAACGAACTTTCCATATCCATTTTTAAAAGAATTTTTAAATAGTATTTTCACTGGGAGTTGAAGCAAGTATGTTTAGTACTTGGAGATTTTTAGTCTTGCGTCTGATCAGCGTATGCCTAAAGTCTGTGAGAACGACGATGGACTTGTTAAACTTTGAGTTATCAAGTATTTTCAAAAACTTTGGATAGAAAATCAATAATCTGAAATTAGAATTACATAATTCTAACTTAATGAATTAAGGAAGAAGATCTTTTTGAATATCTTGAAAGTCCACAGCTTTTGGAAAAGATATATTATGCAAATATTTAGCATGAAAGATTTCAAGTTTAAAAATCTGAGTTTTGTAAGTCAAAAATTTGATAAAAGACTTTTGTGTCTTGATTATTGAAATCGATGAACAAAACTAGTGAAATGAAATAAGTGGAATGAATCCTATATTTATTTATGAGTTTGAAACTGAGTGAAATTATGTAGGATATAAATATCGGTGAGATTTTAGCAAACGTTTTTCCTAACTTATAATTTCGGGACGAAATTCTTTTAAGTAGGGGAGATTGTAACGATCCTGAATTTTGAACAATTTAAATTGTGAATATTTAATTTATTTTAAATATTTAAATGATAATTTGACATAAATTTCATATTATCAGAATAAATTGGCGATTAAATTTTTGAATTTAATCTATTTAAAGTTGAATAGAAATTTGAATTTAACTTTGAAGTTTGAAATTGAATATTGAAATTGTATTTTGAATTCAAACAAATGACTTAGAAAAAAAATAGTTTGGATTTACGAATTATGTTTATGAAAATTTATAAATAGATGTTGATAGTTGAACTTTAAAACGTTTCTATGTTTATTAGAAAAAAAAATTTATACAAAACAAAATTTAATTCAAAATAAAAATAAAAATACAAATATATATATATATATAAATAAATAAAAGAAAATAAAAATAAAATAAAATAAATAAAGGAATACGCATAGTTAAAATAAAAAAAATTCAAACAACATAATTTTAACAAAACAAAAACAAAGCAAAGAAATAACAAAAAAATTAATTGAATTTAAATTGAAAAAAAAAAAGAGAAAAAGAGAAAAAGTAAATAAAATAAAAAAATAAATAAATAAAATAATAAGTATACACGACCTTACCTTATCAGCCAAAAACACGTCGTTATATTTGTCGTGTTCCACGCCTTCAAACCCGCAAGATTCACGATCCCCTTCCCCTTAAAAACACGAAGCCCCCAATTCATTCAAAACCCTACCCCTTCAATTCAGAAAAAAATAAAATAAAAATAAACGAAGAATTAATGGCGTCTTCGAGTCTCGTCTCCCTCTTCGATCCATTTAGGGCTTCGGCTTCAATTTCTGCTTAGGCCACTTTGAGTTTGCTGCTTCGATTCGCCTTGCTCGATCAATTCTTCGTTGCTCACTCCTGCTTGCGACGCGTTAAACAAGGTGAGTAAATTATTTACTCACATCTAATTCGTGCTTGGAATAGTGCTTCGATAGTTTGATTTTGCTTCGTTGTAGATGATTTTCATTTCTTCTCTGACAGTTTTAAAGTTTGCTTCGGTCTCGATAACTGTTTCTTGTTGACTTCGGTCTCGATTTTGTTAGTTTTGCTGTGATGAAATTTTCTGGGTCCATTGTTTAAATTTCTGGAAATTTAATGTTGTGATTTCGACATTGTTTTGGCTTCGGTCACTTGCTTTCGTGGATTTTTGTTTGGTTGACAATACTATGCTTCGGCTCTTGAGATAGTTCGAACTTGTTTTGGTTGTATATATTGGCTGTGGCATCACTCTGTTTCACTGGAGTCGTTCATTTTGCATTTGTGTTAACCTGTTGAACATGCTTGAATCCAGTTTTGTAGTTGTCTGCATGTGCGTACCTGTTATTTGATTTGGTATCACACTGTGAAGTTTCACTAAAATAGCTGCTACACATCCCTATATTCCCATCATTGCTGTATCATGCTTGATCTTGGATGAACTATCCACATGAGTTCATTAGTCTTTACTGTGCATTCTGTAGTGTTGCATGGTGTTCATGTTTATGAGTATTTGCTCGGCTTTGGAATTTTTCGAACCTGCCATCATGTTTTGTTCATCTCTACTTGACATTTAGTTGTACTTAGCAACACTTGATGTAGTAGTTTAGTTTACGGAAGCATAAGAACAGTATATATTCATGCTAAAAATAGTTGATCTGCTCTGGGAAGAACATAAGAACAGTAATACTTGATAATTTGTTTTAAATTGATAAGAACAGATGCTATTAATGTTGTTTTTAAACTAATGAGAGCAGATGCTACCCAATATTTGTGTGTTGCTGCATATGATGGATGTGAATTTATTTATATTGTGATTGAAATATGCTTGTGCATATATATATATATATATATATATATATATATATATAATATATATATATATGCCACCTCTGTTGTGTTAAAACTGCGAGCAAATTTCTAATTTAAACCTTTAACCTATTTTAAAAATGCATGGGGTTGATTTTCAAAAGTAAGATTATCAAACATCTTCAATTTTTCAATCCAGTTAAAACTTGAATGCATGTTGTTGAGTAGATATAATTGTCAATCCTACATTGTTCACTGGTATCTTCACTGTGTTGAACCCAGTATCATTGTCTTGACTTGATTATTACTTTGAGTTCACTGTCATACTCCCTTGTATTCAGTTGAATTGTCTATACACTTATGCTTTGCCTTGATCATTTCTGCTGTTGTCCACTGCATAATGCATTGCCTTGCTGCAGTGACTTTTGTACCTGTTGCACTTGCTTGACCCACTTTACAGTTGCATACAGTTATGCATTTTTCTTGTCCATCCATGTTACAGAGCTGTAGCATGCTCTGTCATGCGTTTTGCATATGCTGACTAGTCGAGCTCGGCACTTGAGTTGTCGTTGCTTGACTGGCTAGTTTTTAGGCTATTTAATTTTTTTTCAACCGCAGTTTCATTGTGCAATGGTTCATCTCGGTTGTGCTTGCTCGTCCCGGCTGTTTTGAATCGTGATGCATGTGTATATGCAGTTTTTCCATGCACTTGTATGAGGTTTGGTT
Organism: Allium cepa; assembly: GCA_030765085.1. Taxonomy (NCBI): domain Eukaryota; kingdom Viridiplantae; phylum Streptophyta; class Magnoliopsida; order Asparagales; family Amaryllidaceae; genus Allium; species Allium cepa. The sequence goes on along the minus strand of CM060938.1, from coordinate 30,222,670 downwards.
TGCGAATTTGTCTCATTTGGCATTGATGCTTTGAACAAGTTTTTTGGTCGAGTTTTGGTTTGTGCATTTCTGGTTACTGCCTCGGCCTAAAATGTTGCATAGATATTGATTCAATTGTTCCTCTTCTTTGAGACTATATATTTGGAGGACATTTTACTTGTTGAGGTTTTATTTTTTTTGATGACAATTGGTCAAGTCAATGGTATACTTGCACGTGTATACTGTTGTGTTGGTTCCATCCATTAGTTAAGGCTGTTTTAATTCATTGTGACTTCGGCCCCTTTGATAGTAATGTGACTGCTTCTTTGAATCCTCTGTTGCCTCTAGCTTGAAGTTTTGATAGAATTTTGGTCGAGGCCGTTTGTACTTGCGTTGAATCTGATTTTGATTTGACCTTGTGCACTCGAGTTGGCGAGGCAGTGCACATGTATGTATGTGTGCAACTGCAGCCACGTAGTATCGACACTTTGAATCGATATTTGAACCTTCATTGATTTTGGTTCGTTGACTTTTTGAGTATATCGTCACGATAGTGGCAAGGCAGTGCACGCAAGCGTGAACTGCAGCCACACGATATTGATTTTTATTGATATCCTATTTTGTTTTGATTTTTTGCAATTTCTTTCAATGGTGACTTCAACCCTTATGTTGATGGTGAAACTGTTGATCCACGGTGGTTTCGACACTGTCTTGATGGCTTTACTCGAGCTACCTTTGTCGCATACTTCTTTTGGTGCTGTTCTATTTTGGTATAGATATGTATGCGTGTTCACGTATATGCATACATGCATTCTTGTACTTGTGTTGCTTGCTGTCTTGAATTTGCTCACTGTGTTGACAGTGTTGCTCCTTATGTTTGATTTGAACTATAATTTCATTGTGTCGAGTTGTACACAAACTTGTTTTTCATGTTTATATTTTCGGAGCTGCACTGTTTTGGTTTCACTGTTGTTTTGTGGCAGTCTTGCCCTTGAATATTGTGGTGGCTATAGTGCTTTTTGTTGAGATTTTTCCTTGGTTGCATTGCATTGATGCACTGAGATTATTTGCAGTTTAAATTGTTGTACCTTGTACTGGCTCCCTTGTATTCAAGTGGGGGCTGCAGTTTTGTTTGCAGTTTTTCCTTGAATATCTGAGTTGGTTTAGACTTGCATTTGTGGTGGCTGTAGTTTATGTTTGCAGTTGCCCATGCATACTTGTGGTGGTGCATTTTGTATTTACAGTGCCTTATTGTCACTGTCTGGATTGAGTTTCTTGATGCGTTGATCTTAGCTTGCTTCTGATTTTATTGAAGTTTGATAGTCTCGACTAATTTGCTTCGAGACAGTTTGTTGCATTGTGATCTTTTGGTGACTGCATTCTCGTGGCAGTTTGCCCTTGTGTCCAAGTAATGGCCGCAGTTTTCATTTTTATGAAAATTTTGCACTTGTTGAAATGTGCAGTAATAAGTTGTTTGGAAACTTGTTTTATTTCACAAGTTGTAGTGGCGAGGCAGTGCACGCAAGCGTGAACTGCAGCCACGGAGTTGACATTTTAAATGTGGCGAGGCCGTACGCGCGTGTGTGTACTGCAGCCCTACCAAATTTAATGTTTTAAATTGATGTTTTCTTTTTGATGAAAATTATTTTATGTTTCTAACTCAATATATTTTGAATCGATTTTGATGATTTTGTTGTTAATTACCGTTTAGGCAAATTTGATTGTTTTCTAAATTAGCTTCATCAATAATCTCTTCATCTATCTCATTGATAATCTGAATCTACTGAATTGTTGTTTAACACTGTTAAGTGTTATATTTACCGTTATCCGATTTCTTGTTAAAGGATCGGATAGGTAAATTATATTTGACTGTCATCTAATTCTTGATTATTATTGCCTCTATGCACTAATAACTGAGTTTGAATTAGACTGACCTGTGTATTATTTTCTTTTGAATATAATACTCGGGTCAGACCGAGTATTTTTTTACAGCTTGAAGATTTTCAGGCCGCGAAGTTAGAGAGAGGGGAAAGCACTTCACAGAAGTTTTTCGAAATTTTTTTTCTTTGTACTCTAAAAGATATATATATATATATAGATAAATTGTTCCGCTGTATAAAAACTTAATGCATTGTACAAACTCTGATGTATGTAAGAAAAAAATTCATTTATGAATAATATTATGATTATTCTGTGATTCTGTGGCTGATTCTGTTTAAACTCTATAAACTGACTAACAATCCGTCATTTTGAACGTTTCTAGTTGGTTTAATTACCGACTAGAGGCGGTCAGAGCGGCGGGTCGTTACAATTCGAATAAAATCTCAAATTACACATTTAAATGAAATCAATAAGTAAATATCTAACTTTAATTATATTTAATTCTAAAATATTCACCTAATAACTTTTTATAAGCATTTAAATAAAATCTCAAATTACAAATTTAAGTCAAAATTAAATATCCAATTTTATTTAAATTTGAAAATATTCATTTAATCACCTTTAATTAAATCGAGTTGTAAAATCATATCTTTCAAAATCTCAAAATCAATAAGTTTCCAAATAATTCTTTTTTATATTCAATTCCCAAACAAATTAAATATTGATCAATTTCAATTTATCTTTCCAACCATTGTTTATTAAAGTTATTACAAAATATATTTTAAAAATATTAATATAAATGTTAAATAAATATTTTAAATGCAATATATATACTTATCTAATTAAATTCTATTAAATTGAATTTTATCATATTAAATATTATTAAATTAAATATGACTTTATTAAACCTATTTTAATTTACATTAAACTATATTTATATATTTAAAAATAATAAAATATAAGTAAAATCTTAAAATTTACATTTCCAAAACTTAAGTTTTAATTTAAAATTTTCAAACATATAATTTAAAAATCTAATTTTTGCACACATATTAAATATCTATATATTACATTTTTTTTAAAACAATATTTAAAGATCAATATTTATTAAAACATATATATTTTACTTTCAAAATTTTGAAAATCATTTAAAAATAGACCAACGGTGTCCGTATATAGTTTTCTACCATATGGTCAAGTGATACGGATATTTATCATTTAAATCTGCAATTATTTAGTTTACGTGTGTATATCATTTCAACCCGCAATCACAAAATTTCAAATTCCATAAAATCACTTGGGTTTATCATTTTAACCCATAACAATTTTTCCTAATCTATAATATTGTCCGGGTATGTATCATTCCAACCCATAGGTATTACTTAAACAAACAGGGAACTTGCAATGTGAGAACAATAAAATAATAATATGAAATATAATACATATAATGGCAAATATGATCATAATTAACGATTCAAACATAATATATATATATATATATATATATATATATATATATATATATACCATCAGGTTATTGGTGTCAATGTTGTCAATTTACATAGGTGAACAAATGCAAATAGTAACATGTCATATATAACAATTTAATCACTAATCAATTCACATTTAGTGACATGTTTCAATTGTCATTTCATGATCAGTTTACTAAATATAAAAATGTTAATCGTGAGTGATTTCTCACATTTCGAGGCTAGAGAAACAACGAGAATATGCAAGCGGACATGGACAAGCACATGGATACAGACACGACAACTCGGATTGGAATCCGAATAGCGGAGAAACAAAGCAAAGACAATGAACTGGATTCGACGAACAAAGCAAAGCTCAAACTGCTGCAACAAATGGGAAGATGATGCTGCGAGCATATATATATATATATATATATATATATATATATATATATATATATATATGTAAACATACACACACAAAAAAAAACATGTATATACAGCATATTCGTTCAAATATAATATATATATATATATGCAGCTAGGTAGGAGCTGCAAGGTGATAGGCTATTGATTCGACAGTGGTGGATTCAGGTGCCGGAGGATTGCTCGGAGGTGGTGATGGGAAGGTTCGGCAATAGAATGGTGTGGCAGGTAGTTGCATGGAGGGAGCAACCTCGGAGTGTGCTAGGTGCTGCCTCAGAGGAGGGGAAACTGTAGTTTTGGTTTGACTCGTGTAGAGGGTCGGAGGGTTTAACGGCCATGGATGGGTTCAAGTGGAGGGGTCTCGGTAGTGGGAAACAGTGGCAGAGAAGGCCGCCTTGTGGTGCAGATCGGCTATGTGAAACGGTGGAGAGAGTGGCGAAGATGGGAAAGGATGTAGGCAAGGCGAAGCTACGGGTGTTTGGTTGTTGTTCGAGGCGGAAAAGTGGATGACTGGTGGTCGGCGTTGACTGTGGCGTGAGGAGGGGAGGAAGCGGTGGTTATGGTTGGCTATGGTGGTGGGTTGCTGTCTAGTCGAGGGCGGTGTGCAGGAAGCTGACAGGCTCAGGTTTGGTGCAAGGCTGGAGCGAGTAGGCTTTCGAGTTCGGTTAGGATCTGGTTGCGTGGCTTGTGAGGGAGTGGAGCAAGAAGGAGATGGGGTATGCAAAAGTGGCATGAAGGCGACACGCGGGCGGTGGCGAATGGGTGAAAGGTGATGAATGAGAGAAGGTTGTTTTCAAAGATGATGAAGCAAAATATATATAAGCTTAATTTTTTTTTCTTTTATATTTTTTATGAACTGTGAACAGAAACGAAAGCAGTGGAGAAGAGAATGAAATGAAGGCACGAACCAATATATGTTAAACCTATTGGAATAATAAAAGTCACTGGAACTAATAAAAGCACTTGCCTATTCGCTTTCAACCGGTGGATAACCGAATGGCCACAATGAAACCAAAATGCTCAAAACGGATACTGATACGGCTAACCGTTTTGTAGATTTCGCTGCGTATCGGACGCTGAAATACAAAAATGAATATACTACGAAGATCAGCATGACGAGACGAACAGAATAGTAAAATGATATTAGAGATACGACCTTCCTATCAAGACTCGATTTTCGCTGCCAAACGGCTGCCAACCCACCATAAATAAGATAAACGGGACTAGAGCAGTATAAATTTGGCGAAACAAAATATGACTTCTCACTTAGAAAATGATTTACATTTTTATTTTATAAAAATATTAAAATTTCATAAATATTTTATTTCCATCAAATATTAACATATTTAAAATTTTATATTGAAATTTCACAACCAAAAAACCTCCATATTTTCTGATGAAAATCTAACACTTGTTACGTTTAGACATATTCCAAATATCACATTTTCATTGAAATTTTTTAATTGTTTAATTTTCATAAAAATTTAATTAATTATGTTATTTAAAATCGTTAAAATTTATTGGTCATTACACTCTCCCTACTCAAACCTTTTCGTCCCAAAAAAGAACGAGATAGGAGAATAGAAGCAACGCAAACAAAAGATAGATTCAAAGTACATAGTATTGGATTCAATAATTAATTCAAAACCATATAAATTTCATTTTTGGACATCATATTACTTACATTTTATATTTTATACTATTCAATTACATATTCACATTACACTTTAAATTTTTAATATTTCAGGTAAGTTATATATGTTTTAGAATGCAATTGAGTACTATACAAATAAATTTTATCCTAGTTCAACTGTTTCAAGTTGTTTCAATTTCACTTTTCACTTTAGACACTCCAATTATTCAAAAAAATTTCTTTATTTCAATAATTGAAAACAATCACTTAACATAAAACTTAAGAGTTAAATTTCTGGTTTCACTTCAAACCATTTTGAAATAAATATACACATATATATATTTAGTACATCAAATCATACTCAAGAAATTCAAATCAAATGCATTTTCCAAAATAAAAGTGTGGCAAAGCAACTAAGTGGACTCCCCACTTTGGGACTCGAAGATGAATGTCGACGATGATGTGGTCATCACCAAAATTATTTTCCAATGACATAAGAGGAGAGTACTGACTTCTTTTAGAATTCTTTGGAAATAATTTCCATTCGAAAATACTTTCAAATAATAAATTTCTCAAAACTTTGAAAACCAAAATTTGAAAAGCACAAAAAATTAAATTCCCAAATCCTTAATTTAAATTCATATCACTTGCAAATCAGATTTATAAACCATGTTTTAAAATTTCATCTCCCTATAACATACAACAATAGTTAACAGTTTAGAAATGTTCACAAAACAATAAATGATAATCTAGCACTATCATTTCTAACAACCAATTCATTTAACTATCCTATTTTAGAAAATAATACCTTTATTTATAAAATATAATCATGCATAAAATTATTTCATTTACCAAATTCAAAAATAATATTATGTCAGCTTGCTCTGTTCAAGTGTATTTGAACTCCTATCTACAGCGTTGGCTAGACAAGTCGATCGAAATCCAAAATTCAAACTTAACAACTCAAACAACACGACATAAAACATTTTTATATCATTTACAAATATGCTCCCACATAAGATAATTCAAGAATGAATCTTAGAACAAGGATAGAGATTCAATTTAGAGAGGCCCTAATCAAAGAGAATTCAAACTAAGAAGACAGGCTCAAAAGGAAGATATGATAGTTAAATTAGAAAAGAGGAAAGATGATAGACTTATATTAGTCGCGGCGACCTTAACTAGGTCAACCGAGACTCCACTTTCGAAGACAATATGCCCAAGGAATCGGACTTCATCCCTCCAAAAATGACATTTAGAAAATTTAGTTTTCAAGTAATGACTCCTAAAAGTTTCCATCACATAGCCAAATGAGATTCTTGCTCCTCCTCAGACTTAGAAAAGAAGATAATATCATCAACGAAAACCAAGACAAACTTGTTGAGAACATCGCGGAAAACGCGATTTATGAGATCGACAAAGAAGGCAGGAGTATTGGTTAATCTAAAGGGCATCACTAACCATTCATAGAAGCCATTCCCTGTTTCGGAAAGCTATCCTAGGAATGCTTTCCTCTGCTACACGAAGCTGGTGAAAACCGGTAGCAAAATCGAGCTCTAGGAATAAGATCGATGCGAAATACAATTTCCTACTTGGGAGGAAGAGAAGTGAGTTCACCAAAGACATTCAAAAATAGTTGGACAACATGGGTGGAGTCGAGGTCACTAGGTTGAGAATCAAGTGAAGAGGTAAAACTACCTGTGTAATCCTGAGGCAATCTACATTTGATCACAAGAGAATTACCCTGGTTGTCTTCTAGAGAAACGATTCGGGCTTTGCAAGAAATAAAACATCATAACCGAGGATATAGAAATCTCCGGTAAATCGATATCTGTTGTAAAGGAGTTCCCCCTTTACAAATCATACCAAGGTTGGCGGGACCGGCGATGAGATCAGTCACAAATAAGGATAAAGTTGCCAAAAGAGGTAGCATGATGAACTCAAATTTATTATCGAGATCAACAGATATAAAGCTATGAGATGCTCCAGTATCAAGAAGAACGCAAACAGGACAAGACAAGAGTGGATTTCATAACAAAGGGAAAGTTCCAAAATTCAAAAGGAATCCTAATAAAAAAGAATCCTAATAAGGAATTTCGAGCTCAAACGAAGATGATTCCATAGTTAATTTTACTCATTTTAGGGTATCATTACCCTATCTCTAATGAGTTTTTACTCCATACTATAAGTTTTGCCTAAACTAGAGTTCTAGTACTAACTATAACGATCCGCTATTTCGAACAATTCAAATCGACAATCAGAGACACAGGTCGGACTTGAATTGCTCAAAACAACAGATTGTTAATTTTATATTTGGCAAAACTTAGCATATACAGTAAATAAATCAATTACAAAATCATAGACTCGGAGTAATATAACAATACGCAACGAAAATAGATAAATAGTAGTTCATGAAGCTACTACAAAAACATCAGAGTCTGAAACAAATACAACAGAAAATCCCAAGTACAAAGGAATCTCTAATACATAAGCAATAACAAGTCTGAACATAAACAATTGGAATAAACTGAAATAACTGAAAGCTGAATAGATATAAGACAGATCTTCAAGCAAAGCTCCAAGCTTCAAAGGTGACTTAAATGCTATGACACTCAGTCTGACCTGAGCATAAAGAAAAACACAAAACACTCGAGTCAGGATTAGCATTCTTATGTAAGTAAATCAACTCAAGTGATTTGTCCAAGTGAAATGCAATATAACTTAAAGAATTTTTGGGATTACCATCTTTTAAGGATCCGTTAAACTACCTACATAAATATTACAATACGCGACATTGATAATGCCTATAGTAAAGTAAAATATCAAAATAGCGTTAAGGCGTTACAAATATCTCCCTTAATACATTTTATATATATTCCTGTAGTCTATACAGTACCATAATTTCTCCTTAGAATGGAGGACTATCAGAGGGCACTCCATAGGTATGGTATAATCAAACTCGTAGTAGGTGCGATAAGGCATGTGACAAGGCATGCGAGGCAATGCCCAGTGTAGGATTCTACTGTTTTGCACTAGCGGACTGGTGGTAACGCATAACAGCTACTACCGCCAACCTCAAGACACACTCCCAAATCAAAGGTTCACCCAATCAATTCATAAGTATTAGAATGGTATCGAAGAGATGTGTCCGATAGGGGGAGCAACCCCACTTTGCTCGGTATAGCTCCTATTTTAGCCACATCAAGCTGACTCGAGGGAGTCAGGGCTACATTCATACCTCATACAGACATTCGCCAAACCATCCTACTTCGTTTTGAAACCTCCACTACGTGCATAGTTGTTAAAGTGGTTTTCAGTATTGACAAAGAGTATAACAATATCTGATCCCGGTCTCTTTAACAACCAAACATTTATTTCACACCGTGGTCATTTTCATTTCAAAAAGTTCATACTTCTTATCAAAATATCATATTCATTTCAAAATCATATCACTTTCAAAAATCATATCACTTTTGAAATCATATTCACTTTTAATCATATTCATTTCCCAAATCATAACCACAAATAGGTTAAAACATCATATCAAAATATTCGCATTTAAATCCATTAAATCTAAATCATAACAGTTCCAACTTAAACAGTTTGAATATTTGAAAGTAGTTTATATATTAGAATACTTATAACAATAGTTTTGTTTTTAAAATAGGTTATAGATTAAAGTAGTTTATATATGAAAATAGTTTATATATTAAAAATAGTTTATATATTAAAAAGAGTTTATATCAAAAATAGTTTCAAATTAGAATTGTTTTTTCCAATTCGACAAATCAATTCAAATCAACTTTAATTGCAACATTCATTTTAAATAAATCTCAATTCAACAATTTCAATTAAAAGGGTTAAAGGTTCAATTCAAATTCTTATTAGAACCATTTTTAATTTATGTCAATTTCAAATCTAGATTTGAGCTACAAACTTAAACCACTTCCAATTCAGTAGGTTTCAAACTTTAAATATTCAAACAATTTACACTAACCCAATTTGACAAATTTCTTTTATATTTCAAAATTCAACTTTAAATTTTATTTAAATTTGAAAATATTAAATTTAATCATTTTTGATAACATTCAAATAAAATCTCAAATTACACATTTAAATAAAATCAATAATTAAATATCTAACTTCAATTATATTTAATTCTAAATTATTCACCAAATCACTTTTTATAAGCATTTAATAAAATCTCAAATTGCAACTTTAAATCAAAATTAAATATTCAATTTTATTTAAATTTGAAAATATTCATTTAATCACCTTTAATTAAAATAATTTATAAAATCATATCTTTCAAAATCTCTAATCAATTCTTATTTATATTCAATTCTCAAATAAATTAAATCTTGATCAAATTCGGTTTATCGTTCCAACCTTAATTTATTAAAGTTATTACAAAATCTACTTTAAAAATATTAATATAAATTTCAATTAAATATTTTAAATACAATATATATACTTAACTAATTAAATTCAATTAAATTAAATTATATTATGTCAAATATTATGAAATTAAATCCGACTTTATTAAATATATTTTAATTTACATTAAACTATATTTATATATTTGAAAATAATAAAATTACAAGTAAAATCTTAAAATTTACATTTCCAAACCTTAAATTATAATTTAAAATTTTCAAACATATAATTTAAAAATCTAAATTTTACATACATATTAAAATTTAAAAAAATCTATATATTACATTTTTTAAAAATCAATATTTAAAGATCAGTATTTAACAAAACACATATATTTTCCTTTCGAAATTCTAGAAATCATTTAAAAATAAACCAACGGTGTCCGTATATAGTTTTCTATCCTATGGTCAAGTAATACAGATATTAATCATTTTAATCTACAATTATCTAAATTTACAGGTATATATCATTTCAATTCGCAATTCCAAAATTTCAAATTCAATAAAATAGCTTGGGTTTATCATTTCAACCCATAATGATTTTCCATAATCTATAATGTTGTTCGGTTATGTATCGTTTCAACCCATAGGGATTACTTAAATTAACAAGGAACTTGCAGTGTGAGAACAGTAAAATAATAATATAAAATAGCATACATATCAATGGAAAATATGATCATAATTAACAAATACAATATATACACTAACAGGTTATTGGTGTCTGTTATCCCGCTTTCTGGAAAAGCCGTGATACCAAAAGATCGATCGTAAACAAAGGACAATTCGTCTCAGAGATTGGTCATACTATGTTTCATTACGGATATCGCTGAATTTTGTCCGAGTCCAGATTGAGCTACAATTGATAGGACATGACAAGAAAGATCATAGAAGTCAGCATCTCAAATTTCAAGTCAATCCGAGTTCATACGCTCAAGTTATGATCGATTCAATTTGAAGGGAAAAAGGTAGGTTTCGAATCCATCACCGAACACTGGTTCGAACCGATTACCTTCGTATCGATCAACTTCAAATCCATCGAAGTGCCTTGGATTCGACTCCATCAACTTCAAATCCATCGAGTTCGTATCGATGGACCTCGTATCCACCAGCCAGTGCCTGCTTCGCATCCATCAGATCATCATTCTTCGTATCCATCGAAGGGTTCAAGTTCGCACCAATTGACTTCGTATCCATGGAGAAGTTACAAAGCTCGTATCCATCAGAGAAAGGCTAGTTCGTAAGCATTGGTTGTTCGACTCCATCAGTGAGGTCTTGTTCGAACCCATCAATGAGGCTTCGTTCGAATCCACCAAGTCAACTAGCCATGGTGACGTGTCATTCATCAGTACGAACGCGCCGAGATATATGTAGTCGACGCAGTCAACTCGGAGTGAAGACCGGATCGACTCAAGGTTTGCGCTCCACGTCACCACAGAGGCGCGTGCCGCCATCGATTCGAAAACGTCGGTTCGAAGGGATGGTTTCGAACCAAACAGCCACACAAGGAATCCCATCTCGCATCCATCATATCTCTCAATCTACTGATCCAAATGCCACGAAATTTTCACTGAAGCTTGCATACATGTTGAAGAATGTCCACACCAAATTTCACCTTGATTGGATGACTTTCTGATCGATTCGAATGGAGTTCGAATCGATGCCAAAGTGGGCCCAAATTTCCCGAGGCCAGGCGCGTGGACCCCTCACGTGCCAGAAGTGGTCTCTCGAATTTTCAGCGAAACATCAGCATCCTACGCCTATAAATAGAGCCGCAGAGCCAATAGAAAAGGGATCTTTCGACTCTCAAGCGTCCAGACTCTACCGGATCGAGATCTCCATCATCCTACATCATAACTTTGCTGTTAGTTTCGAATTTCCAGTTGTAGCTCGCTGTTGATCGCTGTAACAACTTGTAATCATTGAAAGAGAATTAATAAAACACCAAAAAACTTCACAGTGGACGTAGGCAATACGGCGAACTACTATAAATCGCTTGTCTACGCATTTATTTTACTGTTGATTGGAGTTTTGTTAGATAATATTCGTTTTGAATTTACATTCTTCATTATTATCTCTTCAACGACTCCCAAAGAGTGTTGTGACTAATTTTGGTGCAAACACTTTGGTTCTTTCACTGAGAAAACCTAGATTTTCTCCTGCTCTTTGGATCTATCATCGATACCGGATTGAACAAATCTAAGAGAGAGATCCAGATCATCAAATCCAAGTTCCTTCCCTTCTATTCAGATTTGCATAAAGTCTAGGAAAGGAATCTAACTTTCAAGATGGTTAGTACAAGAACCACCTCTAACGCTATCAATCAAGAAGAACAGGATAGACAGAATCCTGCTCCACTACCTCCATCTAATCAAGACGCTACTGGACACTCGGAACCGTCAGGCCCGGTTACCCGACAAGAGTTACAATTGCTACTCCAAGAGCTGACCCAGAGTCGATAACAACTAGCAGAATAGCTACGTGCTAACGCCGAGCTGATCAATAAGCTGGATCGCCAGAAGCGAAAGAGATCCACGAAAGACCATGCTTCTCGCTCCTCCAAAGAAAGCTCTTCATCTTCCAATTATCATAATCGATCTGCACGACCCCGGCTAGATGGGAGTCACATGCTAACCGCTGGAGATCAACCGACACTGACCGTTGGACAACTGAGAGTTGGTCCATCAGCCAGTTTCCAAACCGGACCTTCCTCCTAAGGAGGTGCCATTCCTCACCACACCGTAGAATACCGCACCACTAACGTTGCGGCTGAACCAGGGGTCGACGTCCAAGATCAGTTGAACGTGGACCGTCGTCATAGCGGACGTACTCCTGAACCATACGTCCCAGAAGACTATGAGCCAAGAAGGCAAGACTTGGACCGCTGACAACATCCGGTCCAACCCGAAGTATGGAACGTAATCATACTCCGGCGCAAACCGCACAGAACGCGCAAATGCCGGGTCTTTCAACCATGATACGTCAGATGATCCATGAGAGCCAGGGATTCACAAATGACGATAGGGGAATTTCCCGAAGCCAAACCTTTTACGGACGATATTCTTACTGCTGAACCCCTACGGCGATTCAGGATTGCGACTCTACCAATGTACGAGGGAAACTCCGACCCCAACCAACATATTCTGAAATATGAATGGTCGATGACCGCTACCAGAGCCGACGATGCGGTGAAGTGTCGTAGTTTCCCCATATCCTTGGGGGGCATCGCTATCATGTGGTTCACTCGACTGCCACCTCGATCCATCTCTTCATTTGACCAGTTGGACACAAAATTCGTTGAGCAATTCCGCATGCATGTCGCAAGGCCAAAAGATGTCAACACTCTGTCCAGTGTCACTCAAGCTCCTGGAGAGACACTCAGACACTACTTAGAGAGATTCCATACTGCATGTGCGGAGATCAGCAATCTGAACGATAACTCCATCCTTATGGCGTTAACTAAGGGGATCAACCCCGATTTTGAGTTTGGCAACTGGTTAGCTGAAAAACCACCTGCATCATTGGACCGTTTCCACGCCAAGGCGGCTCAGTTCCTGAGTAGGGAAGACGCGAAACAGTCTAGGAAGCAAACTAATGCAGGACCAAGCACGGAAGGGATCCAAAGCAATGTTGCAATCAAATAGTCCGGTGAGAGCTCCGGAAAAGTTCAGTTGAACGTTAAAAACAAACAAGCTCGGCAAAGAGAGAGCGTGAATCAAACTAGAAAACGAGACCAAAATCGTGGCCCGCAGCGCAAGAATCCAATGTTTGACAGTTACACTCCTCTAAATACATCACTAGAGGACTTGTACTTACAAACCTGTAATACAATTCAATACCAAAAGCCTGTGCCAAAACCGTCGTCAGAGAGGCAAATCCAGACGTGAAAATTTTGCAGGTTCCATGAAAGCTACGGGCACAATACGAACAAGTGTCGTCACTTACAAGATCTCGTTGAAAAACTGACCAGAGAAAGGAAGATGGAACAGTTTGTGCGGACACCGCAGCCTAGAGAATCGGGCCCATCAAATCAAAACAATGAACCCAATCGACCGAGACAGGAGGACTCGACTTGTCGCCGCGGAAGATTGGTGATAAACGCCATCAGTGGCGGACCAACTTTCTCAGGAGCCTGGAACGACGAAGATCTTCGTCACTGTCACACATGACAGGCTCTATTCAATCTACGAATACTTTGCAATTTCCTTTACATTCTGAATTTTGAACTTGTAATAAGGCACTGACTTTGCCATATTTTCTTATTTCAGCAATAAATTACTATCTCTTCAAGCTAGAGCTGTGATTCATCGAATGCAACATTCAACAATCACGACACACGAAGAGCTAAGTTCCATCAAACAATGGAATTTATTCAAATAGCAAGTGACTGCGATACGACCGGCCACTCACTAAGTGAAATCCCAGCTCAGGGGCAAACCATCACATCAAAGGCTGAACGGGACCAACACACGATAGTCCTACAACTAACTCCAACTTCCCAGAGTGCGAATTGGAGTATAAACATTCAATAACTCGTTCCCAGAGCGCAAACGGACTCCAACTTCCCAGAGTGTGAATTGGAGTATAAACATTCAATAACTCGTTCCCAGAGCGCGAACGGACTCCAACTTCCCAGAGTGCGAATTGGAGTATAAACATTCAATAACTCGTTCCCAGAGCGCGAACGGACTCCAACTTCCCAGAGTGTGAATTGGAGTATAAACATTCAATAACTCGTTCCCAGAGTGCGAACGGACTCCAAATTCCCAGAGTGCAAATTGGAGTATAAACATCAAATAACTCGTTCCCAGAGTGCGAACGGACTCCAAATTCTCAGAGTGCGAATTGGAGTATAAACATCCAATAAATTGTTCCCAGAGCGCGAACGCACTCCAAATTTCCAGACTGCGAATTGGAATATAAACATCCAATAACTCGTTCCCAGAGCGCGACCGAACTCCAACTTCCCAGAGTGCGAATTGGAGTATAAACATCCAATAACTCATTCCCAGAGTGCGAACGGACTCCAAATTCCCAGAGTGCGAATTGGAGTATAAACATCAAATCCATCATTCTCGGAGTGTGAACGAATTCCTAAAGAGCCCAAACAGGTGTGACTGACCATCTATCGGCCAAATCCGACTTCCCAGAGCGTGAATCGGAGCATAAATATGGATTACAGGTTCCCGGAGCATGAACCAAAGCATCCGTGTTAACTCCAACTTCTCATAGCGTGAATGGAGTATAAACATAAATTACAGGTTCCCAGAGCGCGAACCCAAACATACATGTTATCTCCAAGTTCCCAGGGTGTGAATTGGAGCACAAATACCAAGTCAAAGTTCCCGGAGTGCGAACCAAAATATCAGTGCTAGCTCCAAGTTCCCAGAGCGTGAAGTGGAGTATAAACATCGATTCCGGGTTCCCGGAGCGCGAACCGTGTTATAAACGTCGATAACTCTCAAATTCCTGAAGTGCGAACCAGATTATCGATCTCAAATTATCCTAAGTCCCCAGAATGTGGACATGTGCTTAGGTTTGCCATAAGTGCGATCAACCACCAAGATGAAAATGTTGTTCCCCGATACTGGGGGGCAAAAAAGCTAAGTGTTAATCACCAACCAAAGTGATACAATGTCCGAAGTTCAACTTATTCATCGATAACAACATGTGACCAAGATTTCCAGACTTAGCAAATAAAACGAACTCTACTTGACGGTAAAAACACCACAAGTACACTAGACTAAAAGCTAAACACTACAGATACTTAAGCACAAATGAAATGAGAATTGAAACAAAGAAATTGAATTTTATTTCAACTAACTAGAGACAAGGACTTACATGCAAATAAGTTCTTCCAAAAAAGAATTCCTACTAGCAGGGGCCGAACCTGCATCTGTACACGGTCTACTAACGGAAAACAAACACAAATTCCTATCTATCAAAAAATCCGCTTAAACGGCCCATCTATTTCTTCTTTTTCAGTCTCCTTATCAGCGGTTCGTCCTCAGACTCGCTAGAAACAGAGATCCTTCATTTGGAGTGCTTCCTCTCCGATGGCTGCTCTTCGGATGGGGGCGTAATGTCAACGTCCTCCTCAGAGCTTGAATTTACATGAAGGCTTCCCACCGGAGGAGTAGGAGGGACTGGATCCGCAACGGAAGAGGGGATAGTGTCGCCCGATGGTATTATCCTTAACAGTGCTGGGCTATGCGCCGCCGTACTGCCACCGATACTACCACCTTGCCCCGCAGCCTCTAATTCTGCGTTAATCTCGGCTAGAATTTCTTCATCGCTTAGGCCTGGCTAGGGACATATGCCGTCTGCATTGAAGAGCTTGAGGTTGGTGGGAAGTCATTAACGACGAACGACAAATTTGTGGAGAAGCCACCCTGCTGGTCGAGCAGCTCGCTCACCATTTGCTCATCAAGAGATAGTGTGCTCCCCTGCATCGCCTCAGTTGATACCGCTGTTACGACGGTAGTCTCAGTGGTGATGGCATTATCCCCTTTACTTGATTCTTGAGCCGCGGCAATCGGCGCAACTCCAGTCACTAAGCAATGATAAGAAGAAGTTATTAATAACTTCTTCAAAACAAACTCCCTATTTGAAATACACTTGAGATAAATTTGGAATACCTTCCTCAACGTGGCCTGTTGACGAATGAGCAGCTTCAGAAACGTGCTCCCGAATAGGAGATAGTTGCGGTTGCTCTGGATTATAGGCAGGGACTGACTGTGAGTCAACCGCAGATGTGGCTCTGACGGAAGTGGAGCGGTGATCTCAAGAACTGAAGCTCCATGCTCAACACCAGAACCTTACCCGACTTCCAAATGACGGGCGCCGACCGTCTCCTTCTCATGAGAAATTATGGCGTCATGAAGGATTTTCCTTTCGTCTTCGGTCAGCAATCGGTTTTCAAGCTCAAATTGGTCAATTGATTCATCCGGATGCGCCGCTTTCTCCTCCTCAATCAACCGATTCCAGGCGCTGTGGAGGTGTACCGGATAATTCTCGAGCCAAGCCAAATTCCTGTGCCTTAACAAGTTGGCATTGTAAGTGATAAGGAGGTCTTCAATGTCGGCCTCCAGCTTGGACTCGGCGATTTCAATTTTTCTATCAACATCGTCTTCTATCTCCATTATTTTAGCCCTCGCAGCATCACGCTCGGTCCGGAATTCTACCGCCTGATCACATGCCTCCTGTGCAGAAATATTGACGGTATCCCTTTCCTTCATAATTTCAAAAACTTTAACCTTAAGCTCATTAAGCTCTTTCAAAGCCGCATCTTGCTCGGCAGTGACGATGGTGTTCCGGTGGCCCATGTCTTCCACCGTGACATAGTGCTCTTTTTCATCCTATCCATAGCCGCTTGAGCTTCATCGGCCTTCGTAAGAGCATCCATCTCCGATTTTCGAGATGATTCAGCTTCTGTGTTCAGCACTTGTATGATGCGATCTTTTTGAGCCAGTTCGGCTTGAAGCTTTTCGATGGTAGCCCCTCGTTCGAAGGCTAATGACGACGCTCGCTCAGCCGCCTTATACCACGCCTTGTATTGGGCATAAAAATCATGCACATAATCGTGCGCCACCTGCTCGGCCTCCGGTGGGATTCTTTTCTGGTGAAGAGGAAAGACGTAGTTATCAAAGCAAATATTCGAGAAGTCCTTCTTTAATTGCGCAAGCCTGAATGCTCCTTCCCCCGAAATCTCGGTAGGAGGCTGTTCTGCAACTATTGGGGACATCGCCTCAGACCAGGGATGGTGGGGCTCGGATCTAGAAGACTGAGGAGCTGACTTGTATCGAGAAGGTTCGGAAGGACGAGACACATGGGAAGGAGGTTGTATAGGAGCTCTGGGAGGAGGAGTGCGAGATCGAGACCGACGTCTGTAGTCCCTATCTCTTTCATGCCGCTCTTGGCTGGAATACCCGGAGTACCTACAATCGTAATCCCTGTCTCCTTCTCTTCGTTGTGACTCATAATATGAGGAAAATTTAAGAGCATGTCGTAGACTCCCTAACATCGAACCATGTCCAGTCATAATATCTGAAAAGCAAAATGAGAATAAAGTTAGTGGTTTTTCGAGACCGATGACCTACGACTAAGGGTTGTGTAGTGTCGTGAAACGTGTATGAATATGCATTCCCCCGACCAACCATAAGTGTCGACCACGCTAGTAATAAAAGGCTCGCTCAATTCTAGAGTATGATGGAATTCCTCTAACCCGACATCATGTTGAAAAGACAAATCATCCGGGATTGGAAGATCGGCAAGCCCTTCAAAGAGACTTTCTGTTCTTGGGGAAGACCTCTCCGAAACTCTAATTCCCGGGGTGGGCCGGGTCATGACGACCGACTTTCGTCTTCCCTTTTCAGGCGACTTAAAAACGGCAGCCTTGCCTTTTCTCTACTCTACGACATCCTGAACTACATCTGTAGGCCCGGCCAACGGCTCATCATCAGTATGGGTTCTTTCAGAATTAGCTTCCTCGTCTATAATAACTTTAGGCTTCTTGTGCTTGACTCGTTTTTTCAAGACGGTCCTTAGTGCCCCATCAAACTTTATACTCTGCCCTCGTTCGATCAACCCAAAAGTCCGGAGATTCCCATCCGTCAAAATCAACTCGATATCCCTATCTTCGCTTGGGACTTCTCGGAGTACTCGCACTATCTCCTTAAAATGTTCACCTTCAGGTCGCTGAATCGTTGCTATAAAAAGGAAAATATATAAGTTTCACTACGATTGCAATTGCCTCGGTAATTATTTGAGAACTCAACTATACTCATATCTGAATAACCATCGCCGGGCAAACCCTGGAGGACATCTGACGTAAAACCATTCCGTCCTGTAATAGCTTAGCCTGGTCCAGGATCCAGTGACCACTTGACAATTCCTCACTGCTTCAAAAAATGTGAAGGAGGGGTAATCACTTCGAGTTTTGAAATTGAACAGATATCTGATCTCGGTCGGGATCGGTGGTCTATGAAGGTACTCCATGAAGACAATGAACAAGCTATTCACGGAAGCATATCCGTTCGGGTGTAGTTGAGATGGGGCGATCCTCTAAAAAGATATTACTTCCCTTATGTGCTCATTGAACGGAGGAAGCGTCGCGGCCGCGCACACGTGGCGATTGAATGCGGTGTATCCCTCCGGCGGATTGTGCGGTCTGTCATTCGGTCCCGGTAATAACACGTCATCCAGTGACAGGCCATGCCTTAAGCATATTCTCCCCAACATATCGCCAGAAATATTGGATTGAACGGAATCGATGGATTGGCAATAAAAGACGCATTGGGAAATTCGTCCGGGGCTAGACCGATGATCTCAGATTCAATATCCGGAATCTCTAGTCTCGAAGTAACTGTACTTTGAATCTCTTGCTTCTGCGAACTTGAAGGTTCCATGACTAGCTAACTCATGAGAAATCATCGTTAGACGACAATGGACCCATGCATTCCCCAATGTAAAGTGTATGAATGTGTGCTGTGCAGTGCCGTGCATTACTTGAATAAATGTCGCAGAGTTAAAGGAAATATGCAAACGACAAAGCTACGGAGTCCAGTTATAATGACCGTCATCGCTGACCGTCATCACTAAACCGTTTATATGATGGAAATTGATTCGGATAGAAGTTGTTATGGTTCCATCGACGAGCTTCGAAAGGTGGTCGAGTATGCAGTTTAATTATCAAGACCAAATATGTAGGAATGAAGCTCGTCGGAATTATGCTAAGAAAATGTCAAACTTTCGTATCCATCATAGAGGGTTTCGAACCGATCACAGGAAGCTCGTTCGAACCCATCATAATACCACTTCGAATCGATACAGAGGGGCGCGCTTCGAATCGATGATCAAGTGCCGAGTTCGAATCGATCAATGAAGGATGACTTCAAATCGATCCTTGGTTAACTGGTTCGTACCGATCAGGAAAACCTCAACTTAACGTCGATTACGTTCGAATTGATACCTTTCGTATCGGTCATAAAGATGTAATTCGTATCGATGTAAAGTTAAGGACTTCGAATTGACCAATAGCTATTTCTCATATCGATCATTTCGTATCGATGCGACCCATCACAATAGTCAATCGACGCGAACTGCGTCCCCTCTAAAGGGCATCCCAGGGATCGATGCGAAATCCAAGGAAAAATGATGCCGCCCTCATCGATTCGAACACGAGTCCCAGATCGATTCGAAGCTCCTCAAGACCAGATCTGGCTTTACCAATCACCAGAGTGGCCAATCGATGAAGAAGAGGTAGGTTTGAAATAGCCCTGCTGTTTGGATTCGTGGTTAATTACCTAATTTGAGTGTGGAATTCGAGGAATTAAAAGACTTGGATCTTGATTGGGTCGAAGACATGACACGGTGCTTTTCTCTCTGAAGCTTCGAGTCGATGCAAAGCACAGTAAACACAAGGCAACGGTGAAAAGTGAAAAAGTGAAAAAATGGCAAAGCCCTTGCTATTTATATGGAACCTTGAAAGCAACCGAGACGATTCGCCTCCCAATTAACTTGACCGGTCGCAACAAGTCAAGCCACAGATCGGTTCGAAAGCTCAACTCGAGTCCATTCGCTTGAAGCTTCATCGATACGAAACACACAATAGAGCATTGAGTCGCATCGATGTGAAGCGAGCAGTGAACCCATCGATTCGAAGCCCCTGTTCACATCAACAATTTCACAACTCCATTCACTGCCTACCGATGCAAACAGAAACTTCGTATCCATCAAACCTGTCGATACGAATAGTAATTTTGTATCCATCAAAGCGTATCGATACGAACTACTATTTCATATCCATCCTTTCTCATCGGTACGAATGAACGTTTCATACCCATCCAAGCTCATCGATACGAACTGTCATTTCGTACCCATCATTTCGACTCGCATCGGTGTGAGAAACTACTTTTCAACCTTTTACATCGATTCAGAAGAGGATCGATACAAGAGGATAATCAAAAACAACCATCAAGCGTTGTCTCAACTCAAATTTCCAAATCGGTTCAGGAGAGAATCGATATGAAATTCAATAGCAAACAAAACTGATAACGACTCATGGACGGACGACGTTAACGAGGGTCGAACTAACATATATGCATATATGTCGGACTAATATTCGATTTTAAACATTTACAGGGATCAAATACTCATATTGTTACGAATACAACAACCAACAGCTAAGCACAATTGTTAGCACCAAAATTGGTCACTAACACCCTTGAGTAGAGTTATGTAGAGAGATTAATGAAGAGATTAAGTTAAAACAGAAGAATAGTGTAATTCAATGTCAAAAGAACAATAAAAACGAGAACACCGGATTTATAGTGGTTCGACGTAATTGCCTACATCCACTTTGAGTTTGATCTTTATTGCTTTCTCAATTACTTGAATACAGATACAATCCGTAAATCAATCACTTGAATACAAGTTTGAAATAAAAAGTGGAGAGTATAAAAAATGGCAGAGTTTCCCCAGTGTTCCTGGAAAAAGGTCCCTTTTCAGTGTGCCCCTGCCCTTCTATTTATAGACGAAGATGGGTTGGACTTCCTTGGTGGGCCTGGTGGCTGAATATCTCGGTCCAAATGGAATAAGCCCTGTGTGCTGACCCAAACATGTCGAACAGCCAAATGCCGAACCTCCATCTTTATGCCGAATGAAGTGAGGTCGAACGCTCTACATGCCGAACACCCATTGGTGCCGAACGACTCTGGACGACGAACGATAGGTGATGGCCGAACGAGATTTGTGCCGGACGAGGTGAGGTGTTGAGTGAGGGGTGCAGGCCGAACGAGGCTGGAATGCCGAACAGTCCAGGAATGCCGAGTGAAGCATGAATGTCGAGCGTTCCAGAAGCCGAACGCTCTTTAATACCAGTTGACTCAGTCATGCCGAACGTACCTTGTGGTGCCGAACGTTCTTGGATGCCGAACGTGCCTTGTACGCCGAACGTTCTTGGTGCTGAGTGCTCCTATATGCCGAGAATTCCATAATTGCCGAACGATATACAATATCGAACGATACTCAATGCCGAGCGTCCTTCTAACGTCGAACGCTCTTGATTGCCAAAACATGTCGACTGCATCAAACCCATATATCCTCAGGCCCTTCTTGGTCAGAATCTTGTCTAATGCTAATGATAACTTCTTCAACTGTCGTCTTGTAACCAGACCAAGGTGCCGGTTAACACTTGCCCCCTAAAGTGTGTCGTGTGAAGCAACGCGACATGCTTTGAATCAGCAAGTATTCCTTGTCTCTAGAAAGAAATCCATCGTGTTCCTTGAACAATCATTATCCTTTAATTTTATCCTCCCAAGGTGTCGTATCCTTCTTTGGTCATCATGATGCTTGGTCGATTCCCAGTATTATGAATCCAAGGTTGTAGTTCATCAGTGGCCATCCGTGTCTGATTCTACAGAGCTAGCAAGCTTCGGCTATCTGATCCGGTCTTTTCTTAATAACCCTTAGTGATAATTCAATTTCTGTTGATTTCAAGAAGTCGAACTTTTTCGGATGTACACATGCACGTTCGGGTGCATGTTCTTTCCATTGGCTCTCGAATGCGTTTTATATGCTCATAAGTCGTCGCCAACTAAGTCCAGTTCAATTGCAATTCAATCGCGATTCCTTGTTTGTATTTTCTGGGAAATAAGGGTTGCAATCAGCCACTTGAGGAGTTTTCCAAACCCCTCTTCAGTATAGACTCTATGATTTTGTTCACAGCTTCAACGTGAAGTCGGTTAGTGGCTCTTGGACTTGGCCGAGATAAGGAGCAAGACAATGCCCCCTAGCAAGATTAACTTCCTTAAATTTGTGTTCTACCAATCAAGAATCACAAAAGATATGTAAAGTTTTCACTTCAAATCCTCTAGCAAGTTTGAGGCTAGCGGTCAAGGCTTCATACTAAGCATCGTTGCTTGTTATAGGTAAATCGAGTTTCAGGACGTAGCAGATTGATCGTTCCTCAGGAGTCATTATCATGACTCCTATGCCATAACACTGATCATTGGATGCTCCATCCGCGTACATTTTCCATCTTATGGTTGGTTCTCTGCTACTCTTCGAGTAGTCTTCTGTGGTAGTGAATTTGGGTGTGAGGTCTGCTGATTTCCGTCCTTAGATAGCCCTTCGAGGGAAAAAAGTGATATCGAATTAGCTTAGTTTGATATTTTATTTAAGTAGTCTTTCAGACATCTTAGGTCATTGTATGCCCTGTCGCAACGGCTGGTAGGCATAGACTTTGATGTATTGAGCCTAAAAGTAAGAGTGGAGCTTTCATGGTGAAGTCAATAGATATTATGCTAGGTTTTGTAGCTTCGGGTTGATATCCAATGCATGGCTCGCGATAGTTAATGAAATCATATATGCATGTCAGAATGGGTCCAAGGGAACATATCATCATTTATTCAGAAAAATCCAACTAATTCTTTTATGATCACTACACTGAGCTGTGATCCGATATTTAGCACCCGGGAAGGGGTCGCCATGGCTGGCTGTAATGTCGACCGTCAGCTTAGCCAGTGCCATCCCAGATTCTTTGAGTACAGATGTCACTATTTTGCATAACATTCAATGTGAAATATGTAACTATTTTGCATAACATTCAATGTGAAATATGGTTGGGATGACCAATGTTGACGGTTACTCTAGTCGAATCCTAGAGTCTTGTCATGAGTTATTAAGTCTAATAGTGAAGGACTCTGAATGCTCTTATAGATTATCAACGAATGGCCAAAGATCAGGCTTAAAAGCGCATTGAAGGAAATGTCGAGTGGGGGTCAGCCTCGAGTGGCGTGCAACTGTATTGCTGGATCTTTCTATGAGTTTGAATTTACTTGTATATTCGAGTAACGCACTTTCTATTCAATGCATTCGCTATCCTTTACCCATCCTTCGGGTTGGAGTGAAAGTCAATTGCCCATGAGCTTAGGTATCGATTTAATGATTCTATCTCTAGGCATCTTTTCGGTCGTTGCCTTGAGTAGCTGTAAGCACTATATATAAGTTTTAATACTGAGCTATCGTAGCCAGTCTTTGGATGACCATTCGCCTTCTCCCAGTCTCGGGTTGATAAATGTACTGCATGGAGAATTTTTGACCAAGTATTCGCGGTTTACCCTCCTTTCCACACTCTGGAGGTCATACTTTTTCAAGAATCATCCGAGTCACATCCGTATGTGCTTGGTACGGATCGGTATTGGCCCTCGATCTGAGGTATGATATAGTCGGTTGCTCGTAGCTTCGGATGCCGTTTCGATTGGTTCTATATTGAGTCCTCCCTGTAGTTGTTACCTTAAGTTGTAAAGGATGCTAAGCTAGCGATGTAACGAGTCTCATTTCTCTTCTTTCAATGACTTGTTCTTCTGCCCCCGGTCTTGGGTTAGCGGAGTTAGTTTGTGGATGGTCTAATTGCATCTGTAGCGAGTTTATACTCCTCCCGTCGACTTTAGGTTGGAGTTGGTGAATGAATGGTCGAATCGCATTCTTCATTTGTCTATGGTCGCAGTCGCATTCTGGGGACTAGAGGCAGTTGAAGAGCCATTAGTCACACCTATTTGATGTTTACACCCTGTCCACACTCTGGGGACTGAATTTTAGTAGAAAATGGTAGAACCACATTTTCTTCGATTAATTCCTCTGGCACTAGTCAATGGCGAAAGTCGAAGTGTAGTCGGTCACATTGTGACAACTTTAATTTGATGTTTCTCCTACTGAATTGCAGGAAGGAGTTGATTGGCGGATGGTTATGTCACATCCGTCTATGTTGCATGCACAACCCGCCAGATCATTGGTTAGAGTTAGCGGATGTACGGTTGTGTCATGTTCATTCGCGGTAGGATGGGTAATCACATCCATTTAGAATAAGACGTTCAGCTGGGTTCGCTTTGCGAAGCTACATCTCATTGTCAAATCAAGGAAGAAATTTTGGCTTGTTGGGTTGGAGTGCATCCCTATAAGATTATGCTATAGGTCCCGTGCTGGGAATAAGAGTTGAGGCATGAATGGACATGTCGTGCCCGCTTAGTGCTAGATGGTCGGATCGCATCCGATTTTTTATGACAAGTGCGCCCCCATGTCCGGGAAAGAGTTGGAAAGCAGATAGTCAAACCACATCCCCTTTTTGTACTACAGAACTTGCTGAGGAACCAGAGTTGATAGAAGGGGAGTCGAATTTCATCCCTCCAGGTATTTACATTCCAGACCATGCTTTAAGGACTGGAGTTGGTTGATGTGTGATCTGTCACACCCACTTGGCATTTGCGCTCTAGTCCACACTCTCAGGACTACAGTGAGTTGGTGTTTTACATTCCAATTCGTGCTCTGGGAGTCTGGAGTTTGTTGATGGGTGGTCAATCACACCCATTTGGTATTTTAGGATTATATCTGCCCTCCGGGGACTTAAATTATTTTATGGGTGGTCAGTCACGCCCATTCTGGTGTTTATACTCCAGTTCGCGCTTTGGGGACTTAGAGTTATTTGCAATCGATGATCTGATTCGCACTCTGGGAACCTAGAGTTGATGTTTATACTCCAATTCGCACTCTGGGAACCTAGAGTTGAGGTTTATACTCCAATTCGCACTCTGGGAACCTAGAGTTGAGGTTTATACTCTAATTCGCAATTTGGGAATTTGGAGTTAGTTGGCATATGGTCAGTCACATCTATTTAGGCTATTTAGGAGTTCGTTCGCATTCTGGGAATGATGGATCTATCGGGAACGTGGATGGTCAGATCACATCCACCTCGAGTCAACAAGTGAGGTTGTTGGATGGACGGATCCATCCTCTTCGAAACTACATTTATAAGTTTGTACTCCAGCTCGCACTCTGGGAGACCAGAGTCAGTTGAAGGATTGTCGTGTATCAAACCTTTTTTGGCTTCAGTGTGGTGACTTGTCCTCATGCTTAGGATTTAATTTGGCGAGTGATTGGTGGGATCTCGATTATTTTCCACTTATCTACCATCAATGAAGGACGAGATTTAGTTTATGGATGGTTGAATCGCATCAGTGTTCATTTGGATCCCACTTCTGCCAAGCCTGAGGAGTAAGATTAATGTTATGTCAAGCTTTGAGCTCGAGCAGAGGATGGGATGGTCGAACTCTATTTTTAGCAGGTTAATACTTCGGACGATTCCATGCCGAAGTTTGCGGAATAGAGAATGGTCGGAATCCACTCGTCTATTTATCGATATTTATACACCACTCTTCATTCTGGTGACCTAGTGTTATTCTCCCCTCGGTCGGCTCGCGCCCAATTTGTGTTCATGCTTCGGTCCACGCTCCCGGGACTTAGAGATTTGTCAAACTGTTTATGTTTTAGTCCACAGTTCGGGACACAGAGATTTTCGTCAATTCATTTATACTCCAGTGCACACTCCGGGAACTTAGAGTAATCTAGTCTGCTTCTGGGATTTAGAGATTCTTCTCAAGTCATCTATATTCTAGTCCGTGCTCTGGGGACTGAGAGTACTGTAGTCCGCACTCTGGGGACGTAGAGGTCTTTTAAGCCGTTTATAATCTAGTCCGCACTCAGGGGACTTAGAGTACTTTAGTCCGCATTCTGGGGACGTAGAGGTTTTTTAGTCATTTATACTCTAGTCCGCGCTCAGGGGACTTAGAGTACTTTAGTCCGCATTCTGGGGATGTGAGGTTTTTGAGTCATTTATACTCTAGTCCGCTCTCAGGGGACTTAGAGTACTTTAGTCCGCGTTCTGTCTCCCATTCGAGAGGTTGAGACCCCCGGATGGCTAAGAGTTTGCCTGAACCTGGTAGATAATCCTTCTCTTTAAGATTCTGAAAATCATCATTCTTTATGAAGGACTATTGAATTCTAATGCTGTTTTCCACGATTTTGTGCTGCCCGTTCTGACCCCGAGTCCACTCCGAGGAGCGATGTCGCCGAGGAAGTGGGGGAGAAAACAAGTGAAGCCACTCATGCGGGGGAGGCTCCTGGTCCAGACGCTCAGGTGATCGGAGCGCTTGATGAAGACAAGTCCAAAACCTCCTCTCCTACCGACGGGGGTTATGAAGTAGAAATTGCAGGAGCCTCTGAGCACACATCCGAACACACATCCGAATTGAGCATGAAGGAGCGGCTCGAGAAAGAGAAGGAGGAGACGGTCAAGGTCAAAGTAGAGCCCCGAGTTGTGGACTTGGATGATCCTTTGAACAAGCCGTTGAAGGTCATCCTTCCTGGCGGGTCCAAGTCCATGGAAGTTCCCTGTACTTCATCAGTTGCTACCCCTCTATCAAAGAGGAGTACCAAGGGTAAATGCTCTGGAGAGGAGCCGTCTGGAAAGAAGTTGAAGAAGCACAAAAACTGTTTACTATCCTCGTTCAACGAGAGTTAGTTTAACTTGTGTAATTATTTTCATCTATTTCCTTAGTCCTTGTAAATAGAATGTCGACTCCGAACTTTGGAGGGGTTGTAATAGAAACTTATTTCTGAATAAAGTTTAGTTCCTTTATCTGTCTTACAAAAGACTCTTATTGCTCGGTTTTCTTTGTGATTGTGATTTTAATCCAAGCAGTTGTGAGTAACACAGACTTCTCGGTCCATCTTCATATAACTCGGAAAATCTTTGGGAGTTGTTGAACCTCCATTCTGTGCTTCGAGCACTTAGAATACTTTCTAGCCCATATGTCAGGGATTCGACAAATTCAAGTCATCTGTGTCATAGTTCATATTCAGGGAACTTGGAGATCCGAATCGCTTATATTCGAGTCTGCATTATGGGGACTTAGAGTACTCCAGTCCGCACTCTGGGGACTTGGAGGTTTGAGTCATTTATACTCCAGTCTGCACTCTGGGGACTTGGAGTACTCCATTCCGCACTCCGGGGACTGGGAGATTTTGAATCGTTTATACTTGAGTCCGCACTCCGGGGACTTGGAGGTTTGAGTCATTTATACTCGAATCCGCACTTTGGGGACTTGGAGTACTCCAGTCCGCACTCCGGGGACTTGTAGGTTTAAGTCGTTTATACTCGAGTCCGCACTCCGAGGACTTAGAGTACTCCAGTCAACTCTCTGGGGACTTGGAGGTTTAAGTCGTTTATACTCGAGTCCACACTCCGGGGACTTAGATTACTCCAGTCCGCGCTCTGGGGACTTGGAGGTTTAAGTTGTTTAAACTCTAGTCCGCGCTCTGGGGACTTAGAGTACTCCAGTCCGCACTCTGGGGACATGGAGGTTTGAGTCGTTTATACTCTAGTCCGCGCTCTGGGGACTTAGAGTACTCCAGTCCACACTCTGGGGACTTAGAGTACTCCAGTCCGCACTCTGGGGACTTGGAGGTTTAAGTCATTTAAACTCTAGTCTGCGCTCTGGGAACTTAGATTACTCCAGTCCTCACTCTAAGGACTTGGAGGTTTAAGTAATTTAAACTCTAGTCCACGCTCTGGGGACTTGGAGGTTTAAGTCGTTTATACTCGAGTCCGCACTCCGGGGACTTAGAGTACTCCAGTCCGCGCTCTGGGGACTTGGAGGTTTAAGTCGTTTAAACTCTAGTCCGCGCTCTGGGGACTTAGAGTACTCCAGTCTGCACTTTGGGGACTTGGAGGTTTAAGTTGTTTAAACTCTAGTCCGCGCTCTGGGGACTTAGAGTACTTCAGTCCGCACTCTGGGGACTTGGAGGTTTAAGTCGGGAGCAGTCGTATTTCCACTCTTTAATTTGTATTCATCTACCGTTTGTCGAATGAACAATCAAACCACGTTTGCTCATGGAATGGGATTCTGCCCCCAGCATGAGGGATGAAATTCGAAAAATGGACGATCAATTCTCATCCGCTTGGTGATTATAGCTCTTCCAATCAAGTCAAGGAAGGAGGAATATGACAGACGGTTGGATCACATCCATGTTGGGTTAGATAGCCAAATCTCTTACAATTTGCTCTGTATCTCGTTCTAGAAAACAAGGATAACAGATTGTTGAGTAGACAAAGTAAGTTCCATATGTTCTAAGGTGCAGTCGTGCCTGTGCATTGAGAGTGATGGTTAACGAGTAGGTAGTCCATCGCGACTACTCCAAGTCCGGCTTTCGAATAACCTTTTATTTTCAAGGTAGGATTTGATGTGCAGATGAACAAATCACATCCACTCTAGACAGATCCCAACGTCACTGAGCTTCAAGAGGGGCATCTGTATTTTGTCGGACTTTGTTCTATGACTTGATTTGAGTGGACGATCAGGCCATACTCATTTCAAGCCTTGTTCAGGTCTCCAAGTCAAATGTGGAGGTCAATGAATGGATGGTCAGTCATGTTGACTTTGTATTGGTCTCTGATCGTGATGAGCTTTTCAATATCTAGTCCATAGCCCCAAATCAAAGGCACATGATTGATGATAAGCAATTGAATTATGCTTGTCTAGATATAACTCCATACGTCTGATCATGGTCTGCATGGATTGGTTGGCGACCAAATCCGAGTACCTGGTCACCTACATTGTTTTGAAAGTAGTTTAGTTCAAGCTAGTCGTAGTTCATAGAACAATTGAAATAGAAGTAGAAATGGAAATAATTCAAAGAAGATTATGATTAATCTCATTGATAAGTGAAGCAGCGTCGTGTGCTCGCTATTCGACTTTGCCCCTGGCTCCTTCCAAAGAGATGTCAGTCGTCAGCAGTCCAATTGATAATCATAGCCCTTTATTAATAGGCATCGTATGTTTGCTGCCCGCCATTCTGCAAGACTTGTACATATTATTAAAGCTTTCCTTTCCAGATCAGCTTTTCGATCACACCTCGAAGGTGTTTGTAATCGCCCGTGTTAGGATCAGTGAGCATCTTGGAATATACAACATTCCCCTTATTTTCTTTAGACTTTTGGTGTACTCTCTCGAGGTTGGTTTCCAGTACCACTCCGAGCCGTGAGTCTTCAAGTAGAGGTTGTCAATTGAATCTTTGAAAGAGCATATGATCCGAATTTTGAGGTCTTGTTTCGGCTACTAGGATCTACATCCTTAGCCAACGGGCCTTCATTGTTATTTTCCTTAGTATGTTCCGCTCCTCCACACTTTGATTTAGATTCATTATTGTCATAGAGACGATCCATGGTCGTAGGAGGCTCTCCAGCTAACCGGCTGTTAAAATATATATGGAGGTCGATTATCCTCAAGTGATCAATATGATATCGCTTTGAGAGTATCGTTCGAGTAGTAGTTGTTTGTTCGCTCCCTTGTTGTCGTTTAGAAGCTGTCGCTAGATCCTCTATGCCCCGATCGATCAGGGGATGTAAGGGAAGTAGATAGAATGTTCCTTTATTAAGTTGAGTTTTGAATTCACTATAGGGGTCGTATAAGAGACCGGTGTAACTTAAGTTTGGAACGGTCTGGATGCCGCTCGGCATATACAATACTGTTCGGCATTATAGAGGTGGTCGGCATAGAGGTATGTTCGGCCTGGAAGAGCGTTCGGCCTAGAGGTATGGATCGACCTGGATGGATCGGCCAGGATGGATTGGCCAGGAGTGTTCGGCCAAGATGGATCGGCCAGGAGTGTTCGATCAAGATGGATCGGCCACGAGTGTTCGGCCAAGATGGATCGGCCACGAGTGTTCGGCCAAGATGGATCGGCCACGTGTGTTCGGACAAGATGGATCGGCCACGAGTGTTCGGCCAAGATGGATCGGCCAGGAGTGTTCGGCCAAGATGGATCGGCCACGAGTGTTCGGCCAAGATGGATCGGCCACGAGTGTTCGACCAAGATGGATCGGCCACGAGTGTTCGGCCAAGAGCAACTCGGCATACACCTTTTCTGAAACGATTGGGATAGACTTTTTCTGGGGCGATCGATTGATTTGCCTTTAGAGGAGGGTCGGCCTTCATTCAACTTGAGTGCAAACTTCGACATCCAATCGCCAAATCTTGTGTACATCAGTGAATCCAATCTACGGCTATCAGCTTCCTTTAGATTTCTTTCAAATCTGAGTAGAATAGGAAGTTTTCTATTAGACAACTGGATCTATCTCGCGAATATGGAAATCCAATAGTAGATGATGAGATCCAATCAAGCTGAGAATTCAATTCTCAGTGAAAGCACCAAAATGTTAGCACCAAAATTGGTCACTAACACCCTTGAGTAGAGTTATGTAGAGAGATTAATGAAGAGATTAAGTTAAAACAGAAGAATAGTGTAATTCAATGTCAAAAGAACAATAAAAACGAGAACACCAGATTTATAGTGGTTCGGCGTAATTGCCTACATCCACTTTGAGTTTGATCTTTATTGCTTTCTCAATTACTTGAATACGGATACAATCCGTAAATCAATCACTTGAATACAAGTTTGAAATAAAAAGTGGAGAGTATAAAAAATGGCAGAGTTTCCCCAGTGTTCCTGGAAAAAGGTCCCTTTTCAGTGTGCCCCTGCCCTTCTATTTATAGACGAAGATGGGTTGGACTTCCTTGGTGGGCCTGGTGGCTGAATATCTTGGTCCAAATGGAATAAGCCCTGTGTGCTGACCCAAACATGTCGAAAAGCCAAATGTCGAACCTCCATCTTTATGCCAAATGAAGTGAGGCCGAACGCTCTACATGCCGAACACCCATTGGTGCCGAATGACCCTGGACGACGAACGATAGGTGATGGCCGAACGAGATTTGTGCCGGACGAGGTGAGGTGTTGAGTGAGGGGTGCAGGCCGAACGAGGCTGGAATGCCGAACAGTCCAGGAATGCCGAGTGAAGCATGAATGTCGAGCGTTCCAGAAGCCGAACGCTCTTTAATACCAGTTGACCCAGTCATGCCGAACGTACCTTGTGGTGCCGAACGTTCTTGGATGCCGAACGTGCCTTGTACGCTGAACGTTCTTGGTACCAAGTGCTCCTATATGCCGAGCATTCCATAATTGCCGAACGATATACAATATCGAACGATTCTCAATGCTGAGCGTCCTTCTAACGTCGAACGCTCTTGATTGCCAAAACATGTCGACTGCATCAAACCCATATATCCTCAGGCCCTTCTTGGTTAGAATCTTGTCTAATGCTAATGATAACTTCTTCAACTGTCGTCTTGTAACCGGACCAAGGTGCCGGTTAACAACAATTATACAGCAATCAATCATATCAACGCAAGGTTACAGCAATACAGAGTACGAATCTCAACAAAAGAGAGTAATGATTGTTCAGAGAGAAATTGCAGCTATTCAAAGCACGTCTTGTTTTCTCAAGACGTACTTTGGAGGGAAAATGTTATCTCGCTTTTTGGCAAGGCCATGATACCAAAAGATCGATCGAAAACAAAGGACAGTTCGTCTCAGAGATTGGTCATACTATGTTTCACTACGGATATCGCTGAATTTTGTCCCAGTCCAAATTGAGCTACAATTGATAGGACATGACAAGAAAGATCATAGAAGTTAGCATCTCAAATTTCAAATCAATCCAAATTCATACGCTCAAGTTATGATCGATTCAATTTGAAGGGACAAACCTAGGTTTCGAATCCATCACCGAACACTGGTTCGAACCGATCACCTTCGTATCGATCAACGTCGAATCCATCGAAGTGCCTCGGATTCGACTCCATCAACTTCGAATCCATCGAGTTCGTATCGATGGACCTCGTATCCATTAGCCAGTGCCTGCTTCGCATCCATCAGATCGTCATCCTTCGTTTCCATCGAAGGGTTCAAGTTCGCACCAATTGACTTCGTATCCATGGAGAAGTTACAAAGCTCGTATCCATCAGAGAAAGGCTAGTTCATATCCATCAAGCATTGGTTGTTCGACTCCGTCAGTGAGGTCTTGTTCGAACCCATCAATGGGGCTTCGTTCGAATCCACCAAGTCAACTAGCCATGGTGACGTGTCATTCATCAGTACGAACGCGCCGAGATATATGGAGTCGACGCGGTCAACTCGGAGTGAAGACCGGATCGATTCGAAGTTTGTGCTCCACGTCACCACAGAGGCGCGTGCTGCCATCGATTCGAAACCGTCAGTTCGAAGGGATGGTTACGAACCAAACAGCCACACAAGGAATCCCATCTCGTATCCATCATATCTCTCAATCTACTGATCCAAATGCCACGAAATTTTCACTGAAGCTTGCATACATGTTGAAGAATGTCCACACCAAATTTCACCTCGACTGGATGATTTTCTGATCGATTCGAATGGAGTTCGAATCGATGCCGAAGTGGGTCTAAATTTCCCGAGGCCAGGCGCATGGGTCCCCTTACATGCCAGAAGTGGTCTTCCGAATTTTCAGCGAAATATCAGCATCCTACGCCTATAAATAGAGCCCCAGACCAAAAGAAAAGGGATCTTTCGACTCTCAAGCACCTAGACTCTGCCGGATCGAGATCTCTATCATCCTACATCATAATTTTGTTGTTAATTTCGAATTTCCAGTTGTAACTCGCTGTTTTTAACTGTAACAACTTGTAATCATTGAAAGAGAATCAATAAAATACCAAAAAATTTCATAGTGGACGTAGGCAATACGCTGAACCACTATAAATCGCTTGTCTATGCATTTACTTTACTGTTGATTGGAGTTTTTGTTAGATAATATTCGTTTTGAATTTACATTCTTCATTATTATCTCTTCAACGACTCCCGAAGATTGTTGTGACCAATTTTGGTGCAAACAGTGTCAATATTGTCAATTTACATAGATGAACAAATGCAAATAATAACATATCATATTTAACAATTTAATCACTAATCAATTCAATGTAATGACATATTTCAATTGTAATTTAATATGAAATCAGTTTACTAAAAATAAAAAATTTAATCGTGAGTGATCGCGCACCTTTCAAGGCTAGAGAAACAGTGAGAATATGCAAGTGGACACGAACATACACAGATACGGACACGACAACTGAGATGGGAATTTGGACAATGGCAAAACAAAGCAATGCATGATGAACTGGATCCGACGAACAAAGCAGAGCTGAAACTCCTACGAAAAATGGGAAGATGATGTTACGAGCATATATATATATACATATTCATTCAAATATAATATATATATATATATATATATATATATATATATATATATATATATATGTTGCTGCTTGGTAGGAGCTGCAAGGTGATAGGCTATTGATTCGGCAGTGGTGGCTTTAGGTGCTAGAGGATTGCCCAGAGGCGGTGATGGGAAGGTTCGGCAATAGAATGGTGTGGTAGGTGGTTGCATGGGGGAGCTGGCTCGGGTGTGCTAGGTGCTACCTCGGAGGAGGTGAGACTGTGGTTGGGGTTTGATTCGTGTAGAGGGTCGGATGGTTTAGCGGCCGTGGAAGGGTTCAAGTGAAGGGGTCTCAGGAGTAGAAAACAGTGGCGGAGAAGGCCAGGTTATGGTGCATATCGGCTGTGTGAAACGGAGGAGAGATAGGCGGAGATGGGAGAGGATGTGGACAAGGCCAGGTTATGGCGTGTTTGTTTATTTTTCGAGGCAGAACATTGGATGGCTAGCGGTCGGCGTTGTGTGTAGCGTGAGGAGGGGGAAGTGGTGGCTGTGGTTGGCTATGGTGGTGGGTTGCTGTCTAGTCGAGGGCGGTGTGAAAGAAGATGACAGTCTCCGGTTCGGTGCGAGCCTGGAGTGGGTAGGCTTCCGTGTTCGGTTAGGATCTGGTTGCGTGGCATGTGAGGGAACGGGGCAAGGAGGGGACGGGGTATGCAAAAGTGGCAGGAAGGCGACACGTGGGCGGAGGCAAATAAGTCAAAGGTGATGAACAGGAGCAGGTTGTTTACAAAGACGATGAAGCAAAATATATGTAATCTTACTCTTTTTTTTCTTTTAATTTTTTTATAAACCGTAACCAAAAACAAAAGCAGCGGGGAAGAAAATGAAATGAAGGGACGAACCAATATATGTTAAACCGGTTGGAATAATAAAAGTCATTGGGAATAATAAAAGCAATTGGCTATTCGCTTTCAACTGGTGGACAATTGAATGGCTACAGGGAAACCAAAAGGCTCAAAAGGGGTACTGATACAGCTAGCTGTTTCGCAGATTTCGCCGCGTATCGGATGTCGAAATACACGAACGAATATACTACGGAGACCGGCACGATGAGACGAACGGAATGGTAAACAAATATTAGAGATATGAACATCCTATCAAAACTCAATTTTCGCTGCCAAACTACTGCTAACCCACCGTACATAAGATAATTAGGACTAGGGCAGTCCAAATTTGCCAAAATGAAATATGACGTCTCACTCGAAAAATGATTTACATTTTTATCATATTAAAATATTCAGATTTCAAAAATATTTTATTTCCATCAAATATTAACTGATTTTAAATTTTATATTAAAATTTCACAACTAAACAAACCTCCATATTTTCTGATTAAAATCTGACACTTGTTATGTTTAAATAGACGTATTTCAAATATCAAATTTCCATTACAAAAATTTAATTTTTTAGTTTTCATTAAAATTTAGTTAATTAAGTTATTTAAAATCGTTAAAATTCCCGGATCTTTACAATTTGAATATTATAAAATAAATTCAAAATTGTTTTAATTTTAGATAAATAATTACATAATTTTAAAAAGAATTATAAAATGCAAATTTAAAATTATTTTAAATTAAAATTTATAAGGGTCACAAATATTATTTAAACAAAAATAAACTCGTATTCATATGGTTGTAAATAAACAAATTTAAAATTTGTTTTAAAGTTATATGTACAAATATGAATTTTATATTTATGTTTAATTAATGAAAGGATACATATGAATATACATACATACGTATGTATGTATAATTTAATGAATAGTGTTATAATAATTGAAATACACATGCACATTATGTTCAATAACTCGGAATTTTGTCGTTTGATTTTGAATGTTTAATTAATTTCAAATTTGAATAATTGGTTTTTAAAGTTTAAAAACTTGAATTCGAATATATGGCTTATTTAAAATATTTGAATTGTGAAGTTTATATTTGAATTGTGATTTAAGTATTTGGATTTTGAATCAAATATAAATTAAATGGGTTTAATTATCTTGTTTAACTCCTTTTCATCAATGAATAATGGCGGTGAATTCTTTCTGAAAATTTATTTGCAACAATAAATGGTTCGAATAAATATAACGCCTCAAATTTTATTCACGTATTTTTTTTATTTAGTTTCTTTGATTTTCTATGAATTTTGATTTGGAAAATATTTAAATTTTTGTTTGATTATTTTTTGGCAAATGATTGTATTTTTTGAATTTGTAGAATAAGTTAATTAGTGTATATTTTTTTTAGGAAAGTATCACATTTTTGTGCGTAATTATATTTTTTTTATTGTCCGCGGTTCATATGCGAACGAAATATCGGATAATGAGATACCGTAAATATTTCTTTTAAAATCTTTTTAAAAAAATATTCAAAAGTTTTGGTCAAATTTTGTGATGGAACTTGGGAATATTGTGTTACTTAAGAATATTTGTTAACTTATGATTGAAGCAACATTGTGGATTTTGTTTTTAAAAGTGGAAAATCAAGTAACACCTGCACTTTTCATTTCATTTTGCATTTCATCTTCTCCCCTTTCTCATTTTCATTCCTAGTAAAATAAAAATATGGCCGATGCTTTAAAAAAAAATCAAAATCAAATTGTTAATAAACTAAAAATCATGGAATAAAGTGTGTTGGGTTCGTTAGGGCAAGATCTGCAATCTTGTATTGGTTTTGAGGGGTGCAGTCGTCATTGAGAAGGTCGGCATATGGACAATAAGGAGCTAGGGTTTAGTTTTTGGCTTGTTTTGGTCGATGGTAGACAAATCAGGAGGTAGCGTTGTTCTCCTGTGGGAAAGACAGACTTATGGATGAAATTAGGGTGGTACGGCTTTATATTGAAGTTGCGTTTTCTGCCAGGTCGAAGGGACGGTGGGGTGTCGTGAATTAGGGAGGCCAGGCGTGTCGTCGTGGTGGCAGGGAGATGGAGCATGCAATATAGAGCATGCCGGTGTTTTCGAATTTGGATTCAGGGGTGAGACGAGGGAGATTTGGTTTGAATGGTGCACAATTTTGGTATGCATATCTTTGTGCTGAGGGAGGGAAGGATTATTTCTAATTGGGGAGATGAATTAGGATAGGGTAGGTAGTTTAAAATATGTAATTAGCAATTAATAAATTCGATTTAATTTCAAAATCTTATAATTTGAATATCTTGTTCATACGAGATCCAACCAAGATGAGAATTTTTGCTTGCATTCATTATGACGATAACTACGAGATGGAACTAGCATGGTTGAATTTGAAACAAGTGAAATTTTGGACTAAAATCGAACGTGTTCAAACTTAAACGCTTGAGTGTACGTTGAATTTTTGGTGAGTTAAACTCACCTTTTGGATAATCATTATGATATATAGTAGATAAAAATTTACTATTTATGATCGAATAAATTATTGGTTGATTTAGTTATACATCCGCTTTTGAAAAGCAATTGACATTTGAATTGAATATACATGAATTTAGTAGAGAAATCCGAATTTCTGAATATTATGATATTTAATTTCCAACTATATTCCTGTTGATTTTATTACAGTTATATTTCCAAAATATATAGATCATTAAATGTCAAAATTTGATAGTTTGGCAATATTTGATGCGACACGGACATATGTAAAGGTCGAACCTTTTTAGAGAAAAAAATGTAGTAATAGCACCGGTTAAGTGCTATAGTTAAGTGTTATTTGATTTGGAAATGAATTTCGATTTGAAAGGTGATTTTAAAGCCACCCTTTTGATTTTATGTGATATTTTATTTGAAATAAAACATAGCTTTAGAACTTCTCTATTTTCTTCAATTTCTTTTATTTTTCTTTTAATATGTGTGTGTGTATGTTTACATTTATTTTGGAAAGTACGGGGTTTGTACAGGAAAAGTTATTTTGCTAAGTGGAAATTAGGGACACGTCCCAACTTTCCAAAATTAATGTTAGTTTCCCCCATCTAATTCAGCAGTATAAATTTGATCTCTATAATTTATATCGTACCACCTAGGCAACTATATACTATAATGAGAAGTTAATTTGCAATATTAAAAACATGATATCTTTTGGTAGATATATCGGATTTCAAATTCGTTTTCACCATTAAATCGAAAATTATATTATCATTCTATTAAGATCCAGATATAATATATTTTGACAAATTTTTATATTATTTTTAGGGGCAAAATTTTCCATGTTGCTTGGCAACCGTTGAAAATAAAAAAATATTTTGTTGCCTGGCAAATATGCAAATATTTGCCATGTTGCATAGAAAATATTTTGCTATGTTGCTTGGAAAATTTGCAAATATTGCCATGTTGCCCAGCAAATATTAGCCAGGTTCCCTGGCAACCGTTGAAAATAAGAAAAAGAATATTATGTTTCCTGGCAAATATGCAAATATTTGCCATGTCGCTTGACAAATATTTGCCAGGTTGCTTGGCAACTGTTGAAAATAAAAAATAATAATTTGTTGCCTCGCAAATATTTACGGTCGAAAATAATTTATTTTTGTCAAAACATAATATATATAGATCTTAATAGAAAGATAACAAAATTTGTGATTTAATGGTGAAAGCGAAACTGAAATCCGATAAATCTACTGGAATATATCATGTTTTTAATGTTGTAACTTAAATTGTTCATGACAAGGAATTTTTGGCTGAGTGGTATGTTATAAATTACGGGGACTAAATTTATAATGCTGAATTCGGAGGGTCGTGCTCCTAATTTTTTTGTAAAGAGGGATGTGAGCAAAATTCCCATTATAAAACTCATATCCTTCCCACAACACAGTCATTCCGTGTATACAATAAATTCACATATGGATCAATTATTCCAGTTTATCAAAATGATTTCAATTTCCTTTTTATAGTATATTATTTATAAAACCATTCTTTTATTTATAAATCACTATTTATAAAACTATCTTCCACATATAAAATAATATTTATAAACCTATCCCTTTGTACAACATTTTATACGTACGATTCGCAAATATTTATTTCAAATATTTCTATTTTCTTTTAAAAATCGAATCACTTTTCAAATAAAGAATAAACCCCTTTACTTTCCCTTAAAAATAAAATGCACATTATTAAAAGAGGAAATTTGGCTTAGGGGGAAAACTTACGTTAATTTTGGAAAGTGGGGCCGTGTCCCTAATTTCCACTTTTATAATTATATTTGGAGTTTGGTTTTATGTTTGGAATTTTGTTTTATAAAAGGAGTTTTTCGATTATATTTAGAAATTTATAAAAGGAGCTAATAAATGAATTGATAGTTTTTATAAAAAGAGCTCCAAATAAATTTGGGAATTTGCGAAATGAGTTTATAAATAATATCTTATAAAAGATGCTTTTATAAATAGTTTTAACAATAGTAAAGAAGATGTTTATTAATGAGTTCATTAAATAAATTTGGAAATTTATAAAAGGAGAATGTAATTATT
This sequence comes from Allium cepa, assembly GCA_030765085.1. Taxonomy (NCBI): domain Eukaryota; kingdom Viridiplantae; phylum Streptophyta; class Magnoliopsida; order Asparagales; family Amaryllidaceae; genus Allium; species Allium cepa. Next base: position 30,183,439 of record CM060938.1, on the reverse strand, counting down.
TATTGATATTTATAAAGGAATTTATAAATAATATTTTACGAAATGAGCTGTAAATATAAGGAGTTTTATAAATGAATGTTATAAAAGGGATTTATACGAAAAATAAGGCCTGATTTTCATAAAGGATCATTTCAACTTATGGTGGTATGGAAAATGTCCTTTACATATTTAATACCAAATTTCGAGGTATTGAAATATTGCATCCCCTACTTGGAGGCCCAAAAATAACGGCTATGGATGTTGCAGTCACCCATAGTTATTAATCCTCGACTACCAAATACGGCGATATTAGATGCATTGATACACAAAAACGCATGAATATAGAAAATTTTTAAAACATCAAACAAGACCACATTTCATTTCAAACCATTTCCAATTCATTACATAATCCCGCCATCGTTAACCACGTTCAGAGAAAATATTTTTATTACAACATACGCCAAGAGCGACGTATGAAGATGCCCCTTAGATGATCATAGTATATAAAGAAAATTTAACAACTTTTCCATTATAAACAACACAACGGAATCAAAATAAAAGAGAACTCTACATATCTATTTGTCTCCTGCCGTCTTTGGAAGCTTATTTGACTAATGAGGTACCTGAAAACCTTAACGCTCGGACTACTTAAAATCAATTGAGCATATGAGAGTTTAAGGGGAAAACATAAACTTTGAATCAGACATAAAGCGTGGTATGAATAATAATCTACCATCTCAAATAATTTAGATATCTAGTGAGACCACGCCACTTAGTGGAACGGGTTTCCTCTCACTAATATTCTAAAGCCTTTTATAAAACCATATTTTTTGCTCCTGCAGCCACAAGACTTAAAACATCTCAAAATAATATGATATGATGATATGCAAAACAAGTGAATCAATTCTGGTTTACCCATCCCAATCCATTTTGACTACCTGTCAAAGTTATAGTTTTTAGGATTACTATTAACCTAATAGTTTTCATGGACTAACTAATAACCGGTTAAATGTTTAAGAACTCTCTGTCCAATTACATAGTTTTCATGGGATCACTATGAACCTATTGGTAACTCCAATATCTTTTCTTCTATTCTAGTTTTCATGGGCTGACTAGGAACCTATTGCCTATCTATCAGTATCTTAATTTCTTATCCGGATATAGTTTTCATGGGCTAACTTTTAACCTATTGTCTCCTGACAATATTAGATCATAGTTTTCATGGGCTAACTATGAACCTGTCTTACTTACGTCTTCAACTATATATAGGTTTTATGGGCTAACTATGAACCTATCAACATCTTCATTTATACACAGTTTTCATGGGCTGACTATGAACCTATTAGCCCCTGTCAGTATCTTTTTCTATACACAATTTTCATGTGTTTACTATGAATCTATTGGCCCCTACCAATATCTTTAATTTATATTCACTACTGGATCAACCTAGCTGGTTATTCTATCCTTCCCCAAGTTACCGTTATGGGTTCATTTCAAAGTACATTATTTATTTATATGCCATGATTTTCCTTTAAAATAAGACTAGGTTATTTATTTTGAAAGTCAAGCCCTTCGAAACCTTAAAACATCACTATCAAAACCCTTGGATAACCTCCTTCAAAAACATAGAAACTTCTTTCCAAAGCATTACATGTATACCTTTCAAATCCCTTTAAATCATCTCTTTTGAAACCAGAATATACTTTTCAAATGTATTAAAACATTCGTTATTAATCTTTAGAAACATAACTTCGAAACCAATGAAAATACCCCTTCCAAAACCTTTGGAAGTATCCCTTCCGAATTCAAAATATCATTGGGGTCAAAGTGAGTATAAATGAAAGTATCTTTTTCGAAACCATACTCTATCATATAAAAGTATTGGGGAAAATTTTATGGCATCGACAGCATCCCTTTCGAAAGCTTCAAAACATTTAAGAAAACACTGAAGGATAGCTTTGAAACCCCCTCCTGAAGCCATCCCCTTCAAAACCCATCAACCCGTAGCTTAATACATCTTTAAAACAAACACTACCCTTTGAAAGCATTGATAACTTCAATACACTCGAAAGGCACAAGAACGGTAGCAGGGCTTTGACTAGGTCGGAACCCCTTCTTTCAAATGCATTTATTTACAACTAAAGGAACTCATTTGAAAACCCTTATTTTTAAAATAAAAAAATGACGATCCCTTCGAAAGCTATTAGAAAACTCCTTTCGAAAATATATTTTTCGACCATGTCAAAAACTTTAGTAAAATAAATGCAGGCGCTTAACTTTTTAAAACAAACTAAGGTATCGACGTCATCGGAAGCATTGCTTTCGATACCGTAACTTCTGTCTTTCCTCCAATCCACTACGTACCATTTAAATGATACATTGCGTATTGGTGTCGGCTTAATGGGGTTTCAACTTGATCGAAGGCGAAAGGTAAGAGTTGAAAGGTACCTCTAATAGAGGCAAAACCTATTTTTCTAGGTAAACACTGGTTAAAGCCACTTAAAACAAGTTATATCTAAATAACCTGCCTACGTGTAAATATGTCACCGGTTGCCTCAACTTTTTACATGCTTTAAAAAATTACCACCTTTTAATTTTTGGATAATTTTCAAAAGTAATTTTTACAGATAAGCCCTACCATTAAAAATACAATTAAATCATTTAGATCCTCATCTCAAAATAATTTAATTCTTATAGTAAATCACTTAATAAAAATCCCCAAAAATTACAAAATTTACTTTGATAATGTTATCCAACATGTCAAAATTTTAGATCCAAATTCTCAACATAATTTTTGAAATAAATTCCTAAACCCAATTAACTATATTTTCATATGAAAATTTATAATAATCTTTCCATAGCTTGGAAAATTTTTAAACCTAAAACCCAACTTCAAAATCATGTTTTTCATAAATTACATGGCATTCAAACATCAATTTCTATCAATTTTTCTTTAAAACTGTATAAATCTTAATTTAAAAAATCTTGTTTAAGTTAAACAAACTTTAGTTCAAGCATATCATCATCCAAACATCATATATATGAATTTAATCTAGAATTTGAAACATATATTCATAAAATAGAGATGGAATTACTATTCACCTTGATTATCATAAGGAAAGTGAATTGAGATTGATTCCTCTTCTTTAATTTCTTAACTTTTTATTTGAATTTTTCTTCTTTTTCTTCTCTAATAATGGCCGGCTTCCCTTTTATTTTTGCATTTTTATGAAAATGAAAGTGAACATGAATGGCCTAAGTACTCAATCTATATATATAAGGGTAAATGTTATATATGGGAAATATCCAATATACCCTTGTGTAAATTAATTATCCTATAGACCATTCTTAAGCCCATTTAATTAATTGATTAAGCATGACCACTAAATATTTATCCAAATCTCAATCCCCTTATCACTTAACATTTAGATTATTCTATTTAATTTATCAAATTAAATCTCCTAATGAATGTTATTAAAAATTAGGGGTGTCACAGGAACAACATCTCTATCTTGAGAATTAAAAATGTGTATTGGGGAAAGTTAGTTTCCTAACTTGTCCAATTTCATTTTTAACCGAGGGATAATACTGCTTTAGAAATCAGAAAGTATCGAGTATATTTGGTTCAGTTTCCATACAACCTGTCTAGTTACACCAAAGTTGTTTTGGGTTTATTTTAATAAATGTTTAAGTACTTTTGTTTAACCCAAATAAGTATATTTTAGAAGTGAAATCTTTCTAAAGATGTATGAATATACTTATACCCTTGAAATAAGTATATGTGTACATTTTCTAAGTATGGGAAATGTAACGTGTGAATATTCTTATACTATCGATATAAGTATATGGAAAAGTTTTCTTAAGTTTTGAAAGTGAAAGGCTTTGTGAATATACTTATACAGTTGAGATAAGTATATCAAGTATTTTCAAGTATTGAAAAGAGTAGTGGAGACTTGTGAATATATCTTTGTTAAAGTATTTTGATACAGGTATTTACAAAGTTGTTTTAATTAATGAAAAAATTAATTAAAAAGGCTTAGTAGTTTCTTCATACTTAACCATGCTTGGTTAAATCTCTGGTTGTATTGTTTGTTTATTTGATAGCTTAATGACGACTATCAAAATGTTGGCAAGTTTTAAAACTATCGCTATCGGTTCTCAGAGACTGGGATTAGATATATTTTTTGAAAACCACTTCGAACAGGCATAAGGGTTTGAAATGGAATATATCTCGAAGGCGATAGAAGACGGAGTCTTTGAAGTGCAAAAGTAGCTTGCTACTAATCCTGAGGGTGATTCCAAATGGATGTAATAGAAGTAGTGCATTCAGTTTGTTCATTTCCTGAGCAAACTTGTATGGATAAATGATAGCATTGCATTGTGCCTAGAGGGCAGTGTTAGCGTTCCAAGTGGGATTTGCTAAAAAGATAAAACATAGCCTCTAGCCTCATCAACCGAGAATGACTAGAATAGAGGATGTGCTTTAAGGCTATGTGGGTCTCTCATATTAGAATATTATCATCACCCTTTCTATATTATTATTTATGGGTTTGGTTGTGCATGAGAGATCTTGAAAAAGATTGCAAATCAACCAACATGATGAAATATTCGGTACTATTTAGTAAAGGGTAGGTCAGTCTTGCCATGTAGGGGGTCCATGCTAGGTCCTCAGTACATTTTATCTAGAGGTGTACTGTGGCAGGCAGTACTCCAGTGCCTTGTCATTGATGGAATCCATTCTCCAATAAGTGTCTTCCGGACTACATATTATGGTAGAATTTAATTAATATAATAATTTTGGCTATGATTTAATATTTATTTTAATCGTGGACATTGTGATAATATTAGAAGATTTCCTATGACATGGTTTGGTTACCGTAAGGTAGAAACCCCTCCGTTTTTTTGTACGGCATCGTTTTACAGTACACCTTTCTTGAAAGGTTTTATAACATTAAAAATCCATTTGAGGTGTATTTCTAATGCCGGTTTACCAGACTGATCCGGGCGTTATTTTCTTATAATGCTTGGTTCAGACCGAGCATATTTATAGATTTAGTTTGGATGCTTTAGAGCTTCAAGAGACGAGCTGGATGCCTCCATGATGTATTCACGTATATTTTATTTCCTTTGCGTTGGTTATTTATAGTTATTAGAAATTGTAAGGATAGACTATTATAACTATCCATGCCAATAATAGATAGTTACTCTGATTGATGTACGTATATTACAGTTCTCATTTGTAAAGATTTACTGTATATTATATTTTACTCATCACAATATGAGATTCTTCCAGCACTTAAATGTTTGACATGTGAATACCGTGGATGTATTTGTGTCAACCATTAAGAATCGAAAAGGCAGATCGTTACATTATGTATGTAGGAAAAGGAAGTTAAATAAATTAAAATCAATGAGATTTAAAGGGGTATACATTGGATGTATATAAAGACATACGATGTCATTTTTTATACTCATCTCTCTTAAATTAATAATGTTATCCATTGTTTATAATATAAAAGAGTACCTTACATTCCTATGGATATTGAGCACTCAAGCCATATAATATCTAAGTTGATGTTTACATTATCCCTAGATAAATAAAAATGTTACATTGATTTGTTGAGCATCCCAGAGGGTTACATAACTCCCTTTAGGACATTGTGAAATGATGGGTTTACGGTATCCAACATACTTTATGATTTTTTATGCAGCCTTAAGGTCATAAAAATGATTAGAAGCATAGTAAAAGTATGGTTAGTAGTTATGTACAAGATATAATTAGTAAAAAACTAATTACCATTTACAAGGACTCCAATTTGTTGAGCATCCTCAAGGTTGTAGCAATATGATAAACGGACCCTAACCCCCACAGAAAGAATTCATGACATTCTTCGTACCTCTTATAGGGTTTTTGAGAGATGTAAAATTTAGTCGAAGCCTTATTAGATAATATAATAAACCGATCTAATAATTATAAGAACATATGTGATATTATAATAATCAACTAAATAAATTTGCACAGTTAATATAATTGATAAAATTGTTTATCAACTAAAATATACTAAGTGAACTAAATTAATGACTGACAAAGAAATGTAAGATATGTTTACTAATAAACATTGTGGCATTTTTTCACTTCCAAACCCATGCATGAGCCAAAATTATATGACCGTTAAAAGCATTCGTATCTTTGTCACTTAATTGTTAATTTTCTCAAGACTATGTATTGTCTTCTAAGAGTTTTGAAATGTAAAGCAATACAAGAGTATGAATATTTGATCCATATTCAATAACATAAAAAATTGTATGATGAGCAATCACATTCGTATTATGCAATGCTCAATAAAAATGTTTCACTCGGAATGAGCAAGTAAACTGTAATGTGAAATCATGCATTAAATATTATTAAATACAATAAATACCAAGAACTATAAGACAGGAAAGGATTTCGATCACTGAAATGCTGGATTTTGATCATTTTACTTAATTGGAACATATTTGATATCCTTGAAATATTAAGGATAACTGAATGCAGTTTTGCAAAATAATCCAATACGGGCTTGTAGTATTGGCTTTCATCTTTTTGAATGGTATGAACTTTCTAAAAGAGAAAACGGAAGTCTGTGAATGATGATGATACTGGCACAGTTTGGATGACGAGAGTGAATGGTCATTTCTGCTTCATTAAGAAATATCCAAAATACAATTGGTTGTAATATTGTAGATGCTTAATAAGGGAATAAGAGATATGATTTCTATTCCAAATGTATTTTTCCTTATAGAAATTTTTTCCCTATAAGATTTATCTCTTTGTGCTTGACATATTTGGTCTAAAATTTTCAACTGTTAATTAGTTATAGTAAAAGGAAATAAATAACCCATAGTAAATGGTTGAATAGAGCTTCGAATTTCAAATGTTGTTATTGTAGTAGTGGAAATAATGGGAGCATACCAGATTTTACTTACTAGTTGGCACATCAAGTTTTAAAAGATTACTTTGTATATGCCTAATAATGGTTATGAAATAATAACTTTTTTTATGTTGATCGAAAGAAGAAGCGATTTTGTTTTAACATGAATATTATGGACATTCCTAATAAAATAAATATGTTCTGTTGGCATTTCGATGATGGTATTTATTTTGATAACAACAATGATGAGTTAGCTATTGAAAATACAGAGGCATCTAAAACATTCGAAAATTAATTTTGGAATTGTGGACTAAACCATATCTCAAAGAAATAGTTCTTTAATCGTAGAATTTTGAATCATGTATTACTAGTGAAGTGTATCTCAAATGATTGATGGAAAAGAACCCATTAGGTAGGAGCGTCAAAAGGAGTTAATGAACTCTTCTTGATACATATAAATGTATGCGGTCCAAGGTCAAATTATATGAAAAGTGGATCCGCTTACTTTGTTAAATCCACCAATGAATTATCGTAGATATGAATATGTGTATATGATATACAAGTTTGATATTTATGATAAATTCATAGGATATAAAATGGAAGTAATAAATATAACATTCTACAGAAATAAGACAATTCGATTCAATCAGATAGATGAGTATTTTGGAAAAAAGTTTCGAAAGTACCTAAAAGCGAATAAGGATCAATCTCAAAGTCACTCTTCCATATGCTGCATAATAAGGTGTAATCAGACTTTGTTGGAAAAATACGATTGTGATGAGTGAAGTTGAGTTATTTCTTTCTGTAAGGATATGCACATAAGAGTAAATAAATATTTTTAAATTCGATTTGATATAAACTATAATTTGCAATTTCATACAAGACATGAATTAGGAAGAAACTCCAATCTTAAATAGTGTGATTGTCAAATAAACTTAAGTTTCATAAGCTCAAAAGTAGATCCATGTCAATGGGCAATTCATAAAAAAAATTGGATGCTTATTTCACCGCATCGAGAAACAAATTTTTTGTTTCAATGCATACCATCTTCTTGTCGAAAGAATTTATTTATAAGTGAAATTAGTGGCAGTGTGATGGACTTTGATACAATTCAAGATTCCAATACAGTAATCGATCACATAGGAAATATATTAAACCAATCACAAAATGGATATAGCTCATTACAACATTTAATAAGCATTCTCGCACATTGAAGATAAACAACGATTTTCTTATGAATGTCGAAAAATGAATTGTTAGTAAAATGATCCTTATTTTTTTCGACATGCCATGAGAGTATAGATCCTACCATACGATGAAATGTTTTTAATCCAAAACGGATTCCAAATACATTAGGAAATATAATTATGGTAATTGTACCCAAAAGGATATGATCCATCAGATGCAAGTGATTCATCGAGAAGAAGATCAATATAGTTGAAATTGTTTAGAAAATAACTTCATTTGTAGGAAATAACTCCATTGATTTCAAATATTGGAATTAGTGGAGTAATTCCGCCAATCAACGCGCTAAAGTCCATTCAGATTCTATTCACATATTATCACACGATATTCCTTTTATATTTGTTACGTTGATGTTGAAGTAGACCTTCTAAATGATAATTTTGAAGAGATTGATTATATACAACAAATGAAAATATCTCGAAGTCGATGGGAGCGATAAAAAGGTTGTGGTTTCTAGATATAATCCAAGAGTAGATACCTCAATGGGGTCAAAAAAGCATTTAGTAGTTGAGCAAATATTTTGAAACAAATTTAAAATAGTTTGGTTCATGTTAAAATGTAGAGCAAGCATGTGTTTCTAAGAAAGATAAACAAAGACACTAAATCACTTTGAAATACCATAAGTAAACAATATATTATCGATTGTCCGATGATGTACTTATAATAAAATCATTTTTATTTTGGTTGTTTAATTCTCGATGAATGATTTGAAAGTGACATCTTTTATACTCAATATGTGAGGATCTTAGGATTGTCCTAATCTATACACAGACACAACGTTAAAATATTTAGTATGGAACGTATGATGTTGATCACTTATGCATCATTAATAAGGATCATCATATATGCTACGTCATTTAATGTACCGGATTTTTCTTATACCCTTGGGGTATTAAGAAAATATCAAATATGTGGTTAAGCCAATAGATGGTAGAAATGGGTATTTTAATGTATTTGCGAAATACTAGAGAATTGTTTGTGGAAACAACAAACTTCTTATGAAGAAATGTTTGGATTCAAACTTCATAAGTGACATCGAATAAATAAATTAATCTTAAATTCATATTCAACCTTAATTAAGGAGCTTTAAATTGGAAATGTTCCAATGGGATGCTGTGGCAGATTCAACTATAGAGGCTATGAATAGTGCTACAATGAAAGTAGTATATTTGTGTAAATTTATAAGAAAACCAGGGGTGATTCCCACCATTTAAATCCAATAATGAACTTTTATTTCAATAACTCAATATGTATTGCAATGGAAATCGACAAATTGATAAGCAGCCAAAATATGTCATCTACAATGAATCATAATGAAAGAGTTTATCAGTGACGGAGAAGTATAATTGAAAAGTAGATGCAAAATAATAAAATTATAGGTCCATTCACTTTATTATGTTGTTCAAATCCTAACTCTTATAAAAGAATCTTGTTCGAAAGAAGTATGCTTTTAGTTTTATTTTATTTTATTTTATTATGTTGTTATATATAGACATTAGTAATGTTGATTAGCACATTGAACAGTCAGGAGTATGCCCTAGGAGAAACTATGTAATTTATCACGTAACTTAACTCTTATGAAAAAACCTTATTCGAAATGAAGCATACTTTCAATTCTATTTTATTTTATATACGTTATTATGTGTAGACATGAGTAATGTTAATTGACATATTAAACATGTATAAATAGAGAATCCTTAGGAGAATAATTTTATCGACTGTAGTTACATATGTGTTCGTAACCATGTGTATTAAACTAATATATACATGTAAATACTTACTCCTTAAATGTTCATAGTCAAGTTGTATCAAGAAAAGGATATCGATACATGTTCTTAAACTAGTGTACGTGACACTCTCCATATGATGGATATTGAATTACTCATGACTGTTGGGGCATCAATGGGTTACGTACTTGTGATTTTTTTGAACAACCATAGGATGACTTAACAATATAGGTTAATAAATCTAACCCAAAATAGAATATCTCTTGGTAGCAACATTCAATAGTCTTCAAATTTAAGGGTATTGTCCATCTTAATTAGCTAGACTATACTTTGATTATGGTTAAAAACTAAGCATGGAAAACTTATTACGACCATAATTGGGTATACGTTTAATTACTTAAAGTGAAACCCTATCCAAGAGAGAATACGTCTCCTTTTTTATAGAAAGTTAGTATCAAGGTAGTTAGTAGTCAACTTAAAGTTAAAATCTCAAGCCAGAGTAAACCATTTAATCAATAAACTTTATCAAATTGAACCAAGGATTTAAAGTGGTCAATGAAATTAAATACCTAAATTAATATGCTTTTTGAACTTATACTACACTCCGGATATCTAAGTAATACAAGATGACAAAAGGAATATGTGTATAAAATGTCTTTATTTGGTTATCTTCAATTAGATTTGAAATTGGATTTTTCCTAAATGATATATAAGCATTAAACTTGTTCCTAATATTGTCGTAACAAAGTTCGTATCAAAATTTAAAACGTTTAAATATTGACCGAGGACCATTTCGCAATAGAGAGTCAACACAACCGGTTTGTTAGTTATTTTTGAGTTTGACCAATTAAAAACTAATTTATAAATGTTATAAATTAATAATAAAATTAATACATATGAATTGTTCATGGCATTTTAGTTACCCATTTAAAGTTAAAAATCAATCAAAATGATGTATAAATGTTGTACATTGTTGTAATTAAAGAACATGTTTAAATAGCTAATGATTCAAAAGGAATCAAGGTGCATTTTGACCTATCAATGTTCAAGCTATAGGGGTCAGCCATATTAGAGGCAAGGCAAGGGGAGTTGGCCTCCAAGAGGGAAACAATGGGCCTTCAGAGAGAAAAGGGTTAAATACTAGTTATCCCTTTAGCTATAAATAGGTTTGCCCTCTTCTCTTTATTATTACAAGACCCATTATTTCGAACATCTAAAATTAGTGACAAACTCCGTCTAAATATGATTGCACATTAACCTCAAACATTAAAACAAGTTGACCATGAGTTTTATAATTTAAAACCTGAAGTAGATATGGGAGAAAAGCAAAATCTTACAACAGAACAAAAATATACATACCATATTATTGACATCATTCAAGATCTAATACATTAAATTACATCTATTTTTTCAATTCAATAATCATCATTAAATAAATAGAGAATCTACCCATGATAGTTAAGAAATATACCGAATTAACATACTGTGGATAGACCTAAATCCTAAAATTTACTTCATTTTTCACTCCGACATGTAGACTTCACAAATGTATGGAGGGAAAGAATGTTCAACGATGTTCGCACTACATCAATTTCAATACATCTCACCCTAACCTAAGGGATTCGATGGCTATTACTTTGAAAAACGCCTCCGACGTACCCTTTTGGGGATCAAGCCCATTTAGTTCTATTTCATGCTCTTCTCCTACATCCTAATACTTAATTAGAATATAACAACATACTATCCATATAACCAATGCAAGTAGGAAAAACAACTCCTACTAAGCCATCATAATCAATCATCATAAATATAAGGCAACTAAAATAATAGTATATTGCTATGAAACATCAACAATGTTCAACGTCAGCCCAATCAACAAACAGTCCAATAACAATAAATATACTTGTATACATACTAATCATCAACTATTAGTAATACATCATTAAGGTAAGCATGAATCAAACTAGTGTGTACTAACAACTTCACAGTAGTAACAAAATATCAATACCATCAACTGTGTGCTAACCAATCAACCTTAGTAACATAAACATCAATCATCAAATGTTTGCTAACCCATCAACACTAGTAATCCAAACATCAATCATTAAATGTGTACTAACCCATCAACATTAAAAACATCAATCATCAAATCAATCAAAACCCCAATTAACTTCCCATCATCTAATAATAATAGTGGTAAAATATCTTACACTCATCAAAATGTGATTTCTTTATCATACAAAAATATATGTGATAATAACAAAATAATTAAGCACATATTATACAACCATCTAAAATAATATATTTATGGTCATTGTTCTCTTAAGTATTAAATTTTTTATTATTATTTATTATAAAAGCATCATTATTTATTTTATCTCAAAAAAATAATAGTTCTTCAAAAACTATAATACGCCTCAAAAATCATTTATTACTCTATATAGTTCAAACATGTATTTTAAATTAAAATAGCAATTTACATCAAATTTCCTTCCCAAACAATAATATTACTATTTTACATCGAAATAATAATATGTATTAAAACTGCTTTAATATTTTTCAAAATAAATTTATTAAAATTACCTCAAGAGTATTCTATATTATGCTTCAAATCTCCTTTTTACTGTTATTTGTCTCAAATTGGTAGTAATTTAACCAAAACACTTTTGGAAATGTATCTTTACTACTACTATTATTATTCTGAAAATATATTTTATTCTATTACCCAAGCAATAATAATAATTACTTATATAAACACCATAAAACCATTATATTGTCATTTACTTAGAACAATACAATTTCTACAAAAATTAGATTGTTATTTATGAAATCTCACTTTATTTATAAACAATAATGAACTCCCCAATTTCAATTTAATATAGATTTGGTGTTATTCTTAAGAATTTCCATAGAAATTCATACATAATAACTTTATTGAAAATTTAAAATTAATTTTAGTTTAATACGTTAATCGATGTCATTTATAGATATTATCCAAAAATCTGCAAAAAATCCTTTTCTTTCATTCATTTATCTATTTTTCTAGTCATTACAAAACTTCGTTCATTTTATTTCAATATATACTTTCCAAATCCATATCCAAAGTTAATTATGATTAAATATCTAATATTAGAACAATAAACGATAAATAATCAAATCGAGGCACAACATATCCAAAACATCACAATACACAAACAATAACCAATATAACCGAACACATATCAGTAAATATATATGTTCATCAATAAATATGCATTTAACAATTAAACCTTAATTAACTAAAAGTAAATAACCGTACCAATGTGGTTTTGCAAACAGTTCCAAAACTCATTATATCAAGTACTAAATCGTCTAGAACTTCACCACGAGTTCAACGGGACGAACCGTACATGAATCAGAGTTCATGTGCAAAGGATATGGACGTTAGAATTTGTTAGGCTTAATTTGAAATTATTAAACGGTAGAATCAAAAATAGATATTACCCCCAAACCCTAGTTGCCCCCTGATTCAATGATGTTTCCATATTCTAACACCTACCTCCGATTACCGCCTCCTGCCGCATACCGCCATTTGGTTCCGCAGGCTCCCCCATTGCTAGGTCTTTACCCCATGCATGCCTGAATGTTATAGTTTGGCCATCGCCGACCTCAAATCTAACCGATTTGGCATCACTTTATGGCCACTGTCGTGCTTCGTTGTCCAATCCAAACCCATTGATGATATCCCTTTAATGTCCCCGATAGCATTGTACCCATCACTTATTGCCAAATTTCCCATTACGAAACCTTAATACCAACGACCCTAGTTCATTTACCAACTTCTAGCCAAATGATGTATCGAGCTGAAAATGAACGTTGGACGTATCTTCACCTCGTCGAGATGTTTGACATGGCATATGATATGTATGGGTTTTGTACAATAATTCATTTAGTTTTAATTTTTGGACTAAGAGATCTAATCTTAGGTAAAAGAGATTAAACATATGGAAGAAGAGGAGATCAGAAATTAAAGAAGATATATAGTAGAGGCCACTAGGGTTTCACCATAAAAATCTATTTATAGCTGAAAAAGGACAATGTTAGACGAAAGCACCCGTAAAGGACGAAACACCCATCGTTGAATGTTAATGGAACCATATCATCACATCTATTGAAATATAGGTTTTTAACATTTCTAAGTATAATGGGTGCATCAAAATCTCCAAAAGACATTACTTTTCGAAATTGACTATCATCGCCTATTAAATCTAAATAGTTATTCAAAATCAATTAATCAGCAATAATTAATATGTGAATTATGGGTCCTTGCATTCTCCCCCACTTACAAGAATTGCACCCTCGTAGTTCCCAAATCCAACTCTCGACCCAATCATCAAAATATTGTAATTGGTTTAGTCATAAAATATAGGGATGTATACTAATCATAAGTAACCACACAAGAAGCAATATACGAAACCTGCATAGTATAATCAGTAGTGTTGAGGCCAAAAATGGATCAACATCCAAAGATACGTCATAGTGAACCTGTGAGTCCTACATCTAGTAGATAACATGGAAAATAAAAGAAAACTAGAGCATGGAGACACAAGGTTTTTATAGTGGTTCGGCAATGTCTGACTTACATCCACTTTATAGTTTTATTGATTGTTTTTATAAAGAATTAAAGTCACTAGTACAAGTTTGACAAGTTATATAGCTTAGAATTGCCAACAATAGTTTCCTAGGTGACTACTATGAGGGAGGTAGGAGGCGAAGAATAGAAGTAGAGTGAAGGTCAGCCAAGATCCTTCTTTAGTCGCAGTAGGATTGATATTTAAAGAGAAACTAGTGCACAGGTTTGGAGGCCCACTTGCAGTAAAGTTTAGGAGTAAGCCTAATGCTATAAAAGTGCTCATGTGGGCTCAAAAGGCCATAAAATCCTCTTAATACTAGGAGGAAGCACTCGGTACCGAATTTTTGTAAACTCTTGGATTATGATTACATTGTTCTCCGATCTCCTACTTCATGCATTTTAAGTTCTGTTCCATTGACTTTGATTTGGTTCCAATCATTTTCACGATAGCACTTGAACTATCATGCTTTCTTTTCTTTCTTTTCATCAATTCTGTTAATTGCTTGATTATCTTTCAGTAGAAGCAATTGATGACGAGTGGTTGGAGTAGAATATAGAATGCATGGAGTTTAAGTGGCTAAATTAGGGGGAATGGACCTCTCCTACCGAGATGAATTTTTTGATACCGAGTGGTTTCCATAGCCAAAAAACAATCGAAACTTCTTGTGTTCCAATTTTCTACCCTACCAATTGTGTTTCCAAGTTTTCGAGTCATTTCGTCTTCATATTGTCCTTGTACTTTGGGTCGAATTCTTCTTGGTTAAACATCTAGTTAACACTTACCCTCCAGAGAATGCATTTGTTGAAAACAAAGCATGCTCTAGATCTAAATAAGGCCTTGACTACTATCTTTTGAATTCAAGTCGATAGTCCAAGTATCACTCAGAGACATTGCTCGATGTTGCCTTCGTTACTAGATATTCCTTCTATTGCTTTGCATTGTTTGAATTCCATTCTTCACATTAAGGTCATGATCTATGCTCTGGAGATCAACCCATGCTTTAGATGAACATGTCTTGCTTTTGTCATGGCTTCTATCGAGTTTTGAGGTGGGAAAGCTCTCGGTAATGAGACCTTTAGTCTTTCCTTTATAAAGTGGGGACTTAGATTTTTTACACTTGTTTGTGTTTGTTCCGAGTGCGCTTTGTCGACTTGTCTTGCCACTAAGTCGTTCGAACTTCCAATCTAACCGCCATGTTCTTTCTTCCTCTGACCAATTCCAACCCTCCAACTTCCTAGCACCGCCCATCAACTCCAATCGCTGCTGCCTATGTTACTAATGTCACCTCTAATTCCAACCAATTCCATTGGTGCTAGAGTGTTCTCCAAAAACCATAATTTCAAGTAATTATAAGTAGGTGATTGGTTAATTATATAGCGCTGGCGATAGTGGGGATATTATCAACTATGGTTGAAATTAGATGGCCAAATTGTAATACCTCAAAATTTTACGTAAAATTTAGCAGGAATATAATATAAGTTTAGATGGGAACTTAATAAGGAAATTAAATAAAATAAAAACAAGGACTTAAAAACATTTCACAGATGTTCAAATTTGGCTACGAAACTTGCACCATTGAGTTTGTGATGATTTTCCAGATGATTTTCATATATAATACTTCGAAATATGAGTTAGCATGGAGAAGTTATGGGCATTAGACGGAATTAAAAAATTTAAATAGAAAATTTGGAAATTTACAAAGCCATCGGTCGATCCTAGGGATTTCAAGGTCGACCGATAGTGATCGACCATAGGGGTTGAGCAGTCGACCCATGTATGTTAAAATTTAAGCGTCATTCACTTTCTTAAGACGATGATAACAGACGAGATGGTTTGCGTAGGAATGAAGGATTAGTCGAGTGAACCAAATTTTATAAAAATATTCTCTAAGCTAATACAATGGCCTAAACTAAAATCCTACCCTTATAAATGCTAAGCTAATGGAACCCTAATTCTCCATTAAAAACTAATAGTAACCAAACTCTGCAAAAAAATTCCTCAAACCTTAATTTCCAAAATTCCCAAAATCAAATCTATTCAACATAAGTAATTAGAGCAAGAAAATTAAGGCGGATTAAGGCAATCTAAGGAGGAGCAATCGATTTGGAGGCTAAATTCTTAAGTGCAAGCGTTAGTAAGAGCTTAGGCTAGAGGTAAGTGGCATAATTTTGATAAATTTATTATTGCAGTTAATTTATACTACTGTAATTGATTAGGATATTTGAAAACCATAAAATTGAATGCATTAATGTGTTAACGCTAGTTTTAATTATCAATTATCCATAAATTGGAATTTTCATATATTCTTGCCCTCTTAAATCGGTAAACCCTAAATTGATCAACCCAAAACTCAAATTGCAAGCTAATAATTAGATTGTAATTAAGTTTCACTGAATAATGTACGATTTATGATTAACCACATAAAATAATCGACGATTGAAAAATCTAGAAACCATAATTTTTGTTTGTCATCACTGACCTAGGAACCTCAACAGTTGACTGGTAGCAGTCGACTATGGGTATAAGCGGTCGACTATTCGTATAAAAAACTAGCAAATTGAATCTCAGTCTATGGCCCTAAAATTAGAAATAAAAATTAAATAAAAGCTGAAATATTGTAAGCCTATTTAAGGGTAACTGGATGTATGTTAGACTTGTAGGATTACTATTTTCCTAAGAGTGGACGCTAGGTTGTAGCGATGTTGGATAAATGTTGTTTACCAAATTTAGGACTACAGTCGATCCGTGGTGATTTATTTTCACTAACTGTATTCACAAGTGGTTCCCACTATGGGCATGCAGCTGGCGTGGATGCTTGATGGAGTTGTCCAGCAAAGTGGGAGGTTCTACTATTCACAAATTAGTTACGCAAGTGATATAATTAGAGAGGACCTCGAGTGTGCAATAAAAGGCCAACGGTATGATCCAATCATAGTATGCGGGGACATTCCCAATATCCTGGTGGCGGTGAAAGTAGTGGAAGTTTATGTCCATGGTAGCTAGTGGCGGTGTCTTTCTTATTAGTCAAAAGGCCAGTGTCTTATACATTGAGTAAATCAAGGAGCAGAGGTCGGTCATTAGATATACAATTTGTTCCTTAGTTCAACCCATTAAATCAGCCTGCATAATTTGAAGTGTAGGAATATACTAAACAAGGACCCTTAGGTAAGAGACCTTAGGAATTCATGGATACTTGTATCACACCCTACATCATTAGAGTAGTTTTAAAGTAATTGTACATGATCATCATATTAAACTTTTGCTTATTTACTAGACTTTAGGTCTGACCCATTCTCTTTCAATCTTTTCCCCACCACAGGTGAAATGGTAGCGGGTGACTGGCCTATTCTAGATACTTGGAGAGAGTTGAGCTTATATTCGAAGTCTACTTTTATCTTATCTTACTCTCCTTGTGTTATTTTAACTTATTAGTACATTTTGTAAGGAGCACTAGACTTTGAGAGATATTTTATTACGTACTCTTTATTTGGATCATGTACTGATATTTTTCTAAGACCATGACTTGATATTTTCTAGGATTTATGTTTTTGGTGATATATACACCTTTTTTCCTTCTACTATAAGATCTAAAAGTGTAGCATATCTTAGATTCTATTAGTTTGCATGAGCCTCTGTGATGTGAAATGTTTTAGACTCTGATGATCTGCATTTCTTGGCATGACACGAGTCTGAAAGTCAACTAGGCTTTAGATTGGCATGTTGGGAGGTGTGAGTTGTCATAGTTTCAAGATTCCTTAGGAATTAGGACTGAATTTAGATAGCATGTTTGAGAAGCTTTGTAAAAAAATGAATTTTCAAAGTAGTTTTCCAAAAAAAATTCCAAAGTTTTTCAAAACAAACTTCTAAAAATATACATATATAAAAGAAATACTTTTCAAGGAGCATTCCAAAGGTTTTATACAATCCGTAATCTCTCTTTTTTATACCTATCCTATTTTGATTTGTATCTATGTTATCTCTCTCATTCATGCCTATAATATCTTTGAAAGGTTGTTAATAGAATTCTTATAATTCATAGATAGAAATGACTAATCCCATCAGTTTAGGCTCTGGTGATGTAGCCGACATCCTAGGAGTGAACATTCCTATAAGATTCCGCCCATACCTTTTGGTTAGGGGACAAGCCGAGCTTAATCCTACTAGAGTACCCATAGAGGAAGCAACAGGTGCGACTCCTACCCTTCCACTTACTGCTACATACTTTGCCACGCTTTACAACGACTTCTTAATTCTTGGAGGAAAGCCATACTCTGGGACAAAGTCTTATGCGAACTCGAGGTCATGGATCCACATTTGTGAAAGGATTTTTGGTTTGATGGGCTTGACTGATGAGGCGAGGATGTAGTTGGTTACCTAGTAATTGCAGGGTGAGGCGTTGTAGTGGTGGGACGTAGTTGAGGCCGAGAAAGAGGGAGTATTGATCACTAGGGATGAGTTCCGTAGGCAATTTGTGGTGAAGTTTCTTTCTAAGGCAAAGGAGGGTTTGTAGTTAGAGAAGTTCCTTTACTTGTAGTAATAAAATCTGTCTGTTAAGGAATATGTCAAATAGCTCAAATGAGCTAGCTAGATTTGATATGGGTTTGATTGACATACCATACAAGAAGACCCTCAAATTTGCTCAAGGTCCAAGCCAACCTCTTCAGGACATAGCTCTACGTCATATTCCTATGGGTGCTACGTTTGAGGATATAGTGGAGATGACTTTACCGAATACCATCTCTAAAGGTGAAGCTAAGGGAGAGGAACCCAAGAAGGCTAGAGGGAAACCACATCAGAACCAGCAGAAAGGTGGAGGTGGACCTAAGGGAAAGATTCAAAAGAAGGATATGCATTATAGAAAGTGTGGGAGGAAGGGACATTTCATGAAGGAGTGGATCTTTCTTAAGTTGAGTACTATAACTATGATCAGCTTCGACATCTAAAAGGAACTTGCACAGAACCACTGAGAACTTCTACTTGAACTCCTACTTAGATGGTTCTGACTTTTTCACTAGAGGCAGTCCTTAGCTCGAGTGCGTTGCCAGTGGCAGAAAAGGGTAAGAAAGTTGTGGTCGAATGTATGTTGACTCTTTTCGATTTATCCATTCGTACTTTGTTTGATACTAGGGCTTCATATTCTTTCATTTTTAGTAGACTTGTTGATGACCTACACTTGCACACTAGTATATCATGAACTCTATAGTTGTGTCAAATCCCATAGAAGGATCGGCCCATTTGTCTATGTTGTGTAAGGATTTGAAGTTATTTAAATTTAAGGGCCGAGTTTGATTATGATGCCTTCATAATGGGATTTTCTAGGTTTGAATTGATATTAGCCATGGATTGGATGACCGTGTTTAGGCTATTTTGGACCGTGATAGGAAGGTCAATAGATTGAGCACGTGTAGTGGACACAGCTTAGAGGTTTATTGCGATCCACAAGAATCTGTTATGTGGAGCTACATATATTCATTAGACCTATCGTATGACAAGCTTAGTGCAATACATGTAGTTAGAGATTTCTTAGATGTTTTTGATGAGGTTATCGATCTCCCACCCTAAAGGGAGATCGAGTTTAGGATCTATCTTATAAGGAATGCTAGACCTATCACCTTACACTAAGGCATATGGCTGCAAAGGAGAGACACGAGCTGAATAAGCTAGTAAATGAGTTGTTGGAGAAGGGTTTTATCAGGAGGAGTATTTTTGAATGAAGAGCACCAATCATCTTTTCCACCAAGGAAGATGGTTCTTTGAGAGTCTACGTCAATTATTGAGAGCTGAATAAACTAACAAAGAAGAATCATTTTCCCTGCTCTATGTAAACGGTCTCTTTGATTGGTTGGTTAGAGCTATACTATTTTCATAGATTGACTTGGCTATTAGATTCCATCAGTTACATGTAGTTGAGGATAGTATTTAGAAGATGACATTCCATACACCTAATGGACTCTATGAGTGGTTAATCACGCCTTTCGGACTGACCAGTGCACCTACCTACTTTGTTGATCTAACAGACCAAGTATTTAGGGGTTTGCTTAACAAATCCGTCTTGGTATTTGGGGATGAGCTTATTGTATACTTGAGGAGTGAGGAGGAGCTTGTGTTGCTTTTAGGAGAAGTGCTTGGTACACTCCGTGCATATAAGATAAAGGCAAAGTTTTCTAGGTGCCACTTTTGTAGAGAGGAGGTATGCTTTTTCAACATATCGTCTCATAAAGTGGCTTAGAAATTGATCCTAGTAAGGTGGAATCTGTCCAGGATTGGCATGTTCTGAAGAATGCCACAGAGGTGAGGGGCTTCCAACCGTGCTCATTTCTTAACCATGAGGAGTACTAGGATGATGACATCGTTGGCGGTTCTGTAAGTAAGAGAGGTCATCAGATTGCATGGAGTTCTTCTTAGCATAGTTAGTGATCGAGATCCGCTTTTCACTAATGAATTCTAAAGGAGTCTACATAAGGATTTGGGGACTAAGTTGAGTTTGAGTACTACATAGCATCCTCAAATAGACGGACAGACTGATAGAGTGAATCGGGTTTTGGAGCACTTGCTTCGGATGTGTATTATAGACTTTGGAGGACCTTGGGAGGATCATTAGATATTGGTGGAATTTGCCTATAACAATAGCTATTAAACTAGCATTGCATGACACCTTTTGATGCGTTATATGGTAGATCCTATAGATCACCGTTGTGTTGGTGGGATATGATGGATAGGATTATTCGTGGGCAGATATGGTGAGGGAGACAACAGAGAAGGTGGATCCAATCTATAGGAGGATAAAGACTGCTTAGGATAGACAAATACCTTTTGCCGACAGAAGACATACAGATTTGGAGTTCGTAGTGGGAGACATGGTACTCGTGAAGATTTCATCCCTTCGGCATGTGATGATATTTGGTAGTTCGAGGAAGCTAGCACCGAGATTTATAGGACCCTTCTTGATAGTGGTAGAATAGGGAAGTTAGCATATAAAGTAGAGCTTCTGATAAGTTGGCGGGGATACATGACATTTTCCACGTGTCACACTTGTGGAAGTGTTTACACGATACAACCTAGTTAGTTAGAGGAGGTTAAGGTGGAGCGAGAGTCACTTATTTGTCGTGCATCCACTCGTATTCTAGAGCGTGGTACAAATCAACTCCATAATAAGAAGATTTGACTTGTTAAAGTTTAATGGGGAGATGACCCAATAGAGAGTACACGAGATCCCAAGGAAAACATCCATGCTACCTACCCATAACTCTTTTCTCGTACGTTTCCAATTTAATTCTCATAAGCGTATATTTCTTATGCGTAAGACTTAGGTGGTATACCCTTTAGGTGGAGACCATTAAATGTTAGGAATGGTTGTAAACATATCGACATGATGTGCTATGGATGATTGATGCTAATAGATGTATTGTTTGCACTGTGCTCTTTTACATAATACTTCCTCTAGGTACACACACATACTTATATCCAGTTGCATGTTATTCCTTAATTATTGTTGTGCTAGCAGATATTATGCATATAAAAGTTGCATATGATTTTTTTTTGATTGTGCATACGTATAGAATTACAAGTAAACATTTAGTTAAGATGCTGCATACATTTGGACGCACGACATATGCATTTGCATGATAGAAGGTCGACTAGATCAGTAGACCACCTACTTTTGCATTAGTATAGATTCACGTGTATTTCATGTTGCATATATATGTACACGTTGCATTAGAATTGTTTTAAGGATAGTGATTGCTCATGGATGAGTAGATAATTGTAGCATATGATTATTGTGTGTATTGATTACATTTTTCCATCCTTAGAGATTTCAGGAACGAAATACTTTTAAGGAGGAAGAATGTGACACCTTGAAAATTTATGTAAAATTTAACAAGAATTAATAAAAGTTTAAACAAGAATTTAATAAGGACATTAACTTAACTGAAAACAAGAACTTAAAAGAAAGTTTTCATGAATGTCCAAATTTGGCTATGGAACTTGCACCATTTAGTTCGTAGCGATTTTTCGGATGATTATCATATATAACACTTCAAAATCTAAGTTAGTATGGAGAAGTTATAGGCACAAGACATAACTAAAAATTGAAAATATTTTTTTTTTTGGAAATTTACAAAGCCAGCGGTCGACGCTAGGGGTTTCAAGGTTGACCGGTAGCGGTCGACTGCGAGGGTTGAGAGATTACATGCGTATGTTAAAATTTGAGCGTTGTTCGCTTTCCTAAGACGATGATAAACGAGCGAGGTGGTTTATTCAAGAACGAAGGATTAGATGTTTGAACCAGATGTTATAAAAAAATTCTCTAACCTAATTTAATGGCCCAAACTAAGACCCTACTTTAAATACTAAGCTAATGAAACCCTAATTCTCCATGAAAAACTTACAGTAACCAAACTCTATCAAAATTTTCCCTCAAGCCCTAATTTCTAACATTCCTAAAATTAAATCTATTCGAGCTAAGAGATTACAGCAGGCAAATTGAGGTAGTCAAGGCAATCTAAGGAGGTGCTAACGATTTAGGGACCTAAATTCTCAAGTTCAAGCATTAATAAAAGCTTAGGCTAGAGGTGAGTGGGTACAAATTTGATTAATTGATTATTGTAGTTAATTTAGACTACTATAATTGATTAGGATGTTAGCAAACCCTAAAATCAAATATGTTAATATGTTGATGCCTAGTTTTAATCATCAGTTAACTGTAAATTGGAATTTGCATATATCCTTGCTCTCTCAAATTGGTAAACCCAAAATTGACAAACCCTATACTGAAATTTCCAACTGTTAATTAGATTATAATTAAGATTCATTAAACATTGTACAATTTATGGTTAACTACATAAAAAATCGACAATCTAAAAATTCTGAAAACCCTAATTTTTGTTCGTCATATGTCGACCTGGGAACCCCAACGGTCCATCAGTAGTGGTTGATCGTAGAGTATAAGCGGTCGACCATTCGTACATAAAACTGGCAACTTGAACCTCAGCCTAAGGCCTAAATTTTTTGATTAAAATTTAAATAAAATTTGAATTATTTTGGGCTTATTTAAGGGCAATTGGATGCATGTTAGGACTTGTAGGAAAACTATTTTCCTAGTAGCTGATGTTATGCTGTGAGGTATTGGATAAATGTTTTCTTCTCAATTTAAGATTACAATTGATGCAAGGTGATTTATTTTCGCTAATTGCACTCACAGGAGGGTCCAACGGTGGGTGTGCAGTTGGCATAGATGCCTGATGGAGTGGGTCCCGCATAATGAGAGTCCTAGTATTCACAAATTCCTGATGCATGTGATACAATTAGAGAGGAGGACCCAGAGCGTGCAATAAGAGACTAATGCTACAATAGTAGCGTAGTATGTGGGAACATTCCCAGTAGCCTATAGGCAGTGATAGTAGTTGAGTTTATGTCCAAGCAGTGGTGACTGTTAGTAGCCAAAAGGGCAGTGTCGCATACACTGAGTAGCTCAAGGAGTAATGGCCGATCGTTGGATATGAAATTCAATTCTTAGTTTAATCCATTGAATTAGCCTACATAATTTGAAGTGTACGAGTATACTAGACAAGGACCCCTAGGTAACAAACCTTAAGAATTTATGGTCAATTGCATCACACCTACATTATTAGAGTGTTTTAAAGTAACCGTATATGATCTTCATATTAAACTTCTACTCATTCATCAAACTTTTATGTATGACCCATTCTCTTTCCATCTTATTTTTCCACCATGGACAGGGCAGCCGATGATTGGCCTATTCGAGATACCTGAAGAGAGTTGAGCATATATGCGGAGTCTACTTTTAGCTTATCTTACTCTCCATATATTATTCTTGCTTATCAATACATTTTGCTTGGTACATCATACTTCGAGAAATATGTTATTATGTACTACGTATTTAGATCATGTACAAATATTTCTCTAAGACTATGGCTTGACATTTTATGGCATTTATGTTTTTTATGCTGTATACATATTTTTTTCCTTCCGCTGTGAGATCTTAAAGTGTAGTATATCTTAGATTATATATATATACATTAGTCTCTATGATGTGAAATGTTTTAGATCCCGACGATCCGTTGTTCTCGGCATAGCATCGGTCTGAATGTCACATTAGGCTTTGGATCCGTGTGTCATGAGGTGCAGGTTGTCACATGAATTCTGGTGGTGCTCGACCCATGTGAAACTACAGTTTTACCTTAGTCATGTGCTTTCCAATCCGAAGATGAATCTGTTTCTATAATTTTGGCTATCTCCTGTCAAGAATCGACTGAGCTCTCATTATCCTTCGAACTCTAACAAGACGGTTCTTGTTCGAGAATGGGTGTACTAGATAATTCCATCGCATTTCCTTTCCTTGTTACTTCATTTCCAGTGTTCTAAAAAGAAAAGCTCCTACGTTGCTCTGGACAGCGGCTCAATTGTTGATTATTCGTCGATAATGGGTAGGTTTTGATATATTATTTCAATATTTGGCACAGCTCATTTTTCTAGCATGAGAAAGCTATCTACACAGGATGGTTTGTTTATCATATACAGAACATAGGTCTTAATCGCATAGATTAACACTTCTTACTTGCCTTAGTAAATAATCTGAATCCGATTGGTCAACACACAACGACATCCTTTGGGTTTCGTTCATTAGCTCTACGGATTTGAATCTAAAACAAAAACATACCCGATCATATTGAATGCCAAATTTTATTAGTTAAAATGAATCGTCGATCTCCTCGACTCAAGCCTACTAAAGGCACATCAACTCCTCATTAAACTGGATCTTTTACAGCTTAGGCTTATCCAACCATTCCAACTGGACAGGTAGTCCTATTGCATCTGAATCAGAAGGCACGATGATTCTAGTAGAGATAATAGCGAATTAACCGCTTCCTATGAATGAGCATAGAGGGTTAAGAATATTGAAATATCCATCAGAACAAGTATCAGTGATTCTTATGGCTTGAGTGCTCCAAAATATATGTCGTCAACATGGAATTCCCAAAGATGACATTCTTCTTCCCACAAGGGCCGAATTTGCACAGAACCCCTAGAGAGGTATACGCCATGCGACAGGTATATGTGCATAAGTTGTGCAGTCCTGACTTTCAATCCTTTTCTTTCGATGGTTCTCCAAGAACTTAGGTTGGCTCAATCCCAAATACAGCCATACGGATATGCTCTTTTGAGTTCCCTTTACATTCTCTTTATGAACCGGTTCAAAAGGGCTGTGGACTTCTGCGAGATAACTTATCTTCTAGACTTTAAGAAGTGGCAAGAACCTCCGTCGTACATGATAATCGAAGTTTAATGCCGATGCAAGATCATAGAGAAGCTTCGTAAGAAATACTTGTACTTTAAAAATGAGTATTTTGAAGTACGATCCCCATATGGCTTCAACTGGGCCTGGCTTTTTGGAAGTGAGTTTCCTTTCCTTTTCTTCTTCCATACTTGAATTCCTTTAACTCGAGTTATCAAACTGATGTTTATTTCTTTACAAGCATTCCTGTTTGAGATGACCACAAGGAGCGCAAGAATATGCTTAAGGGACTCCAAGAAGTTAGGTTCTAATTAGGCACCGTCGCATTCCTTTCGATGAATGAAAAATTAATGCGGTGCGGGTTGCCGAGCCCTGCTCGATTTTCTTTTGCAGAGTCTTTAGTTCCCTGCTACTCCAGAGCTTATAAAAATCTTCTATCCCCGCACGCAGCTCCTACAAAAGTCTTCCTAGGGATGTTGTTGGTCCATCAGGCGCAGTGCACTTAGATAAGACTACTAGAGGAGAGTTCGAAGAGCATGTTGATGTGATGTCCCAAGTAACCAGGTCAATAATTTCAGGATGCCTCCAACTCCTGAAGAATACGAGTGGGCTATAATGAGAGAGGGAAAAGTGCCTATGGTTGAAGAGGAAGGAGAGATATCGGTGATAGTGATAGCGACATTAATGCAAGTGAAGAAGAAAAGGGAAAATCATTCAATGAAACATCCTATTTTAATTTTGATCTTCCCAGCTTGCCCCACTAGGAACCGTATGCCGTAGAAACTTCCAAAATGGTTGAAGATCAATTTGTATTGCCCTTGATAAAGAGTTTGCCTCGAAACTGCCCCTTTGGTAATTTCTTCATCGATTTAAGTGACATTGATGAGATCGACTTTACTGTTTGTGACATTTTGGATAAAACTAGCTCAGGCTTTACTTTTTCGCCCGGAGGTTTTGTTAACGAAGGTGGAGAAACTCCATCCTTATGCTCGCGGTCTGTAGAGTACTTAGGGGGTCATTGGCATCATACACTTCACTAGGATCATGAAAACACATCCTGTATACACATGTGTTTTCTGAAGCTATGATCCTTACACCAACTTTTCCTTTTTTTCAAGTTCCATGGTTCGTGATTACTACGAAAAGTTTTCCTGCCCGGTCAGGATATTCAAAGGCCAGACTCCTAATCTTCACCTGCTTGGTCGGTGTGAAACTGATGAGGAGAGGTGGAGGAGAAAAGACCGCGAGGCTAATGGGGCTTGCACGGCTGATATGGAGAAAGATCAAGGGAGAGAGAAGGAAAGAAAGAAAAGGGAAGCTGAGACTGAGCTGTCTCATGACGTAGCCAAACGTCAAAGAGATTCCTCCGAGTGTCGGATGCCTCCATCTGATGACATTCTACCGCATACATTGGCTCAAACTTCCTTGATTTAATAAGTTCCAGCCTACCAATCTCTTGTCGTTACTGCATTGCCTTCTTCCAAGGGAGTCTCCGCTCCCTATTCACTCTCCCACCCAATCCTCCACTCTTGCAGGCTGCATTTCCAAACCTCTTCTTACACGGTGTCAAGTTTGATCTAGACATCTTAGATACGTTGAAAGAGGTAGGAGTGAGAAACAAAAAGAGCATCGAGCAGCATGTCGATGAGGGATTTAAGTGGAAGAAACTATGTGCGGCTCTCTCTAAAGTAAACAATATTAACTACACTGACGTCCGATACTTTGAGTGTGAGAGAGCTAACCTTGAACGAATGATAAAGGAATGAGATGAGGATTTGGTTAAGGTCGGAAGAGAGAGACCTTGCACAAATGCAAAAGGCCAACATCGACAGCTTGATGGAAGATTTAAAATGCACTCAAGCTGTTGGAATCTCGATTTTACATCGTTTTGATTGTGACAAATTATATAAATAAATATTTGTTTGTACTAATCATTTATGTAGGAGATTT
Source organism: Allium cepa (assembly GCA_030765085.1). NCBI lineage: Eukaryota > Viridiplantae > Streptophyta > Magnoliopsida > Asparagales > Amaryllidaceae > Allium > Allium cepa. Next base: position 30,155,757 of record CM060938.1, on the reverse strand, counting down.
GTTGTAGATTCGTATCCCGAATGTTTTGAAGCTGATAGTCCTTTGTCTAAAGTCTTATTATCATTTAGTAATATGTTAAAATCTTTCCTGAAATGATATATATATATATAAACATATACACAAATGCACTACGCTGCACAAAAGTCTGAAACAGCCAGCTGAATGGATTAATTCAGCCGTCTAATTGCTGAAACACTTTTATGGTTCCACAATATTTAACCGGCTGAATGAATTTGTTCAATCGGCTATTTTAGGTCAAAAATTAATCAACAATTGCGCCTGTTTCTTTTCAATTTTGTATTTCATCAATGGTTGCAACCTTTTAATCTCTATATATATATTTCAGAATTCAACAAATAATTTACCGAAACTGATTTTAATATTCTTGAATTCTTATCTATTATTCTCTATTTTCAAACTGCACTCAAACTGCTTATATTATTTGATCATCGATCACTCTATCTTCCACAATTCTCAAGCACATTACACTATATATCATAAAGGAGAAGATCATAGGAAGATTGTACTTAATTGACTTATCAATGCTATTCAAAAAGCACACTACAGTCGGATACTTTTTTATTTGTAAAGAAGTCCTGTTCAGTTGCTTAGGCGGAAGAAGTCCTATTCGGTTGCTTAGGCAGTAGAAGTCTGTTCGGTTTCTTATGCGAGGTAAAACTATTCCTCGGGTTAAGTGAGAGTTGCTAGTTTAAATCTAAAAGGAGTCTGGGACTGGACAAAGAAGGGAAGTTCGAACCAATATAAAATCTCTTTGTCATTTACTTTACTGCTTTTTTATCTATTTACTTACTTATTTTTTATTCCGCATAAATAGTTTATCCATATTACACTATCCTATAACACAGTAACTTTCATTTGGTATCAGGGCAAGGTCATCATATAACCGTAGCATAGTTATCTGATATTGTTTTAATATGGAAAACAACACCATCACTGTTTCTAACATTACCTTTTTAGAAGGTCAATCTATTTCTTGGCCGCCTCTATTTAATGGAATGGACTATAACTATTGGGCTATTAGAATAAGAATCTGTATGCAAGCAAGTAGTTATGAAACCTCGAACATTTTGCAAATTGAATATATTATTCCTATTACTGAATATTCAACATGGTCTAGCATACAAAAATTAGATGCTACTGGAAATGCTAAAGCTATGAATATGTTATATAGTGAACTAGATAAAAATGAGTTTAATAGAATAAGCATGTGTAAAATTTCTCATGAAATTTCGCGTACACTTAAAGTTACACATGAAGGAACTAACAAAGTTAAATGAAGTAAAATTTCTATGCTCAAAAATCAGTTCCAGAATTTTAAAATGAAGCAAGAAGCGACTATAAATGAAATGTACTCAAGATTTCAAGATATATATCATTCTTAGATAGCAATAGGAGAAACTTACACAGATTTTGATATTGTTTCAAAAATCCTCAACTCACAAACGGATGAGTGAAAACGAAAAGTCTTAGCAATAGAAGAAGCAAACGACATTTCGACCATAAAACCAGAAGAGTTGATTGAAAATCTAGTATCTTATGAAGTTAATCTCCAGGAAAAATGCGTACAGGCTCAAGATAAAAAAATATAGCATTCCAGGCAGAAAAAGATTAATCGGATTCAGATGAAGAAGATATGGCGTTCAGTGCCAAAAATATCGAAAAGTTTTCGAAATTTAGAAAGAGCAACAAATTTATAAATAATAAGAACAACTCCCGCAACAATAACAACACCAAAAAACCATCATCATCTACTCTAGAATGTTACGAATGTCATAAGAAAGGTCACATCAAGAAAGATTATCCTGAGAAAAAGAAAGACATGTATAAGCACAAAAAAGACAGATTCAAGAAGAAAGCTTTCTCTATCACATAGGACGTTACAGAATAATCTTCATCATAAGAAAGTGACTAGGACAGTAATTCAAAACAAGGCAACATTTGTTTATAGCCATAAAAAACGAGGTAAGTGATCTAAATTTTTATGACCTTTTAGAAACCAATTCAGAATTACTTGACAAACTAAAAGGCAAAAATAGAAAGTACAAAGAACTCTTGAAAAATTGAATAGAACTAAAATCGAGTTAGAAATGCTAAGAGATGAAAAGAAAATTTTAGAAGAAGAACTCCAAGTTACTTAAGAATCTTGTTCTAATATGACGTCTCAACTTTCTCGGCTAAGTCAAGAGATAGAAACTTTGAAAGAAAAGAATGATGCTTTATTAATTGAAAATCATGGCCTTAAAGCAAATATCCAGATTTAAGAGTTAGATAATTCTAGCTTTAAAACAAAGTTAGACAACATTATATAAAAACCCAATTTTTCGACGTCCGGAAATCAACATCAATACGTCCACTTTATCAAATGCAAAACAATCTAATGCCGGAAAACCAAATCGTTAGGGTTTAAAGAAGAAAAAGATAGAAGAAGAAACATAAATAATATCAGAATCTCACAATCGCAGCGGAACAATATGTAATAGATAAATGAATAATTTTTAAACAAAAGAACTATATCTGTTTATACATTACATTATCAGAGTTCAACATCAACAAAACACAACACTGAGTTATTATGATTACTTATTCACATGGTAACTGAATTTGCAACAAACCATTCGCGGCGGACACTACATAATAGAAGTGATACGTCTCGCCATTCAGCTTGTCTCTCGATCTCCACAGCATACCTTCCTAACTTAGCTCTAGAGCAATGATAACCTGACTCTAAGCTGTCCGTGTGGAAAATTATGTGCACCCAGAGTTTAGAAAGGGAACAATAAACTCTAGGTCAGTCATGAGACTAGTGTGAGATCTTAAAACAGTTATTTGCACAAAAGAAAAGAAATCTGTTCATGCTTTTGGAAAATGAAACTACCATAAGGCCTCCCAGCACACACACAATGCAATCACACACTTGGGAGAGATTTCTCCTTATGATAGTCAAACATGCTTGACACGCGAAAATCCTTTTTAATATTATTATTAGCGCATAGTGTGGAAAACATTTAGAAAGTGTAATATTAATCTTAGCCAGCATAGTTACCATTATATTATGCCTACTATAGCTACTATTTAAAAATGGCAGGTTACACAACTGAAATCGTTAAAGGGCTCGTATTGGGTGATTGGATTTCCAACAAATGGTCAAGGATAAGAAACTTCCTTTCCGAAAAGGGTACGCCTCTGGAGGATGTCATGAGAACCAAACTAGATCACTGCCAACACAAGGCCGGGTTACCTGTGTAACTAGGTAACTAACTATCACGAGTATGCCATCCCTCAGTCTAGACCGACCTTTGCCGAGGGGCCTCAACAACCAACAAACACATAAGCAAATAATCTGGGCTCCATACTAGAATACCACTTTTTTATCCACATAAGTTAAATATCTGGGCTCTATACCAGATACCACTTTTTATCTAGAAGGAAATGCACATAACCTGAGGGGCGCAGACCCCCATAACCTTGCTGCATCCTTTTCTATTTCAACCATTTCCGAGGTGTCAGGTTCGACGAAGTCTCATACCACAAAGCTACACTTTTCACAAAATCCATGCTTCCATCAACCATTGATCAACACTTAGCATGCCACATTACTAAATTGGGAATATATCACTTCACTAGTAACAATCAACTACATAACCTCTGAGCTCGTACATCCCAAAGAAGGGTGTTAAGCTAAGAGAATAAATTCTCCGCCACCAATAGAAATGTATTTGATAATAACCAGCTCTACGTCTCAAAGTGTAATGTCAGACATACATCCATACAAGTCCATTCTGGGTCTGAATGGAACCGAAGGCACTTCGTCCAATTAAGGAAAAAGCCCTTGCAAATCCGAATATCCCCTAACACGTCCGGACTCCCTATCACATTGGGTGATATAAATCTCTATACTGGAGCAACTAGGTGCAGAGACATTTGACAGGTAATCCTTTCATTTTCGAAAATACATGGTCTTTAACCATTGTCTTCAAATGCAATCCCATTTCGTCGTATCATTTATTCGGAATGGGTTTTATGACTTAATGTCCTCCCCCGGCTTAACCGAATAATGAGAGCTTATTTTAAAAACAAATTCAAGTGCCGTTTTAAAGGCCAATATTGATATTCGGTTATTTAACTATCAAACAACATTCACAACAACCATCAAATTTAAATAATTTTCTCAAATTATTTATTTCAAAATATCTTCGCAAGATATAAATTTTCTACACTTTAACCCCTTTTGAAAACAATTTTCAAATCACTTTCCTTTCGCGGAATAAATTTCCAAACATTATTTATTTCCGCTAAAAAATTTCCAGGACTAAATGCTTTGGATTTTCAAATAATTTAAATCATGGTTTTAAATCTCCTATATATCGCCCGAGATCTCCTTTTCACACTTAAACGAGACGTGACATCAAATCTCCTTCATATCTCCCTCGAAACTCATCTTGTCGGAGATATTCAAATCTCATCCGAAATATGGATCAAAATCTCAATCGAGATCTCACCCAAAATTATACATTTTTCTTATTTTGCATAACATTTTTTATTTTCATATTGATTCAAAAGAAACTACTCAATCCAATTATAATTTACCGACTTCTTGAACATATTCTTTACTTTTTATCTTAATGCATCATAGAGAAAGGTTCCACTTCTTTATTATGTTCAAATAAAAGGATATTATTTAATCATTACCCAATCAATTAAGCTAATCAAGCTACTACTCTTCTAAAAATATTCCTTTTTCCATGTAAATCAAGTATGTTACCTTTTTTATTTTTTACTAAGAAAGTTATAACCATTAAATAATTTTTTGACACATCAATTTAGGATACATAATTACATGCGAGATATCACCGAGATGCATTATAAGACCCGAGATACCAATCCGAGATGTACACCCGATATGTACTCATCTCATCCGAGATCTCTCACGATACGAGATAACTTGTGTAAAATTTCCAAGACGAAACGTGACTGAAATCCGATATTTAAAACCTTGATTTAAATCACTTTATCTAATAATATATACCTTAAAATACTTAAAATAAAAACTACTTAAAACACTTTATCTAAAATACCAGTTACGAAAATTAATAATAATTTTTCATGAAAACTTTAAGTTAAACAAATTTAAAAATAAAAGCTATTGAGTTCTATACAAATTTTCCAAATAAAGACTTTAGCTAAACTATATTTAAAATGAAACTACTTTATAAAATATAAATATTAATAATTATCTTTTAGAATCAAAATACCAACTAGCCTTTTAAAATAATTACTACTATGACTAATTTCATAAAATATTTACCTTTAAAATTTTAAACAACTTAAATAGATAATTTCTCAAAGAAACAACCTTTAAAACAACTTAAAAAAACATTTAACTTTTACTTAAAAAATCCGCTTGGAATTGTACTTGGCTTATCAGCGAAAAACACTTTCCTTTCACACCTTTAAAAATAAACTACGATTTATTTTTAAAACAAATTACCCATTCCATTATAAATTTCCACCGTGAATTTTACACTTCCAAATTTATCCTCTAATAAATATTTCACTTTATTTATAAACCCCTTTTATAAATTTCAAAGTCGCATTCTTCCTTTAAAATATAGTTTCAAACAATTAATCCACTTCAAATCGATTCCCAAAATCAACTCCATTTAAAAATAAATTCTTTTTACTTCCTCAATTTATTCCAAAACCCATTAACTCCATATTTATTTCTTATTTATGGTTTAGAATCTTATTTAAACTAAAGTATCCATTTCATTCAAAATTCTACCCTTTATTTCTCCCAAACCATTTAAAATCCGAATTTTAAATAAATTCTTCAATTTTAAAATAATATTACTCAAAATCCATTTATTTCCATTTATTAAAATCTTTTCCCCATACTTGGAATTTTATTTGATAGGATTTCAAAAATCAACTTTTACCATTTTCCAAATTCCTTCTTTTAATTTATCCAATTTTCACAAATTATTTTACTTAAATTCACTACTTTAATTTCCTTCCAAAAATCTAATCTTTTATGTTCTTGTATTTTTAAGATACCAAAATATATTCAGCCAACCCATAGCCTTGAATAATTTCAGTCACCAATATAATCAACCAGAGATTATCAATAAATCATATCACAACATATGAAATAAACTCAAACAATTTGAGGATTCCAGTTGGATCCCTCCAATCTGTTTCCCTGCATCCACAGATTTTAGCACAACAAATTAGATACTAATCCCGCTTTAAGGTGGGATATCGTGGTATAAAGGGTCATCCGCTATTATGCAGGGGGCATAGGGTCTCATCTGCTATATAATGCGGGAAATCAATCACTCCACACACACACACACTCTATCATATATACTATCACATCCAAACAACCAATCAAAAATTTAATTTCTAACTATTTCGAATGAGTGAGAAGATCTCACCTTTGATTTTAATTTGCAATCCATTTCCATCTCGTCTTGTTTGTTCATAGTTTTAGACCTTGTATAAATATTAAATGATTTTTATTGATGTTCGAACAATTCGAACAATCAATTACTGTTTAGTAATTTAATTTACTAATAACTTTTTTTAAACCAATAATTTTCATTTTTTTGTAAATTATTTTCTAGTGACCAAACAGTTAGATAAGTTTTAACTTCCACAACATATTTTTTTTTTCCAAATAAACCAGCAAACGAAAGTAGGCATATCTGTATATTTATTCTCTTTTGAACTATGTGTATGAAAATAATTTATCGATTTCAAAAATCTAATTTTATATAAAATTTCCCATTTTTAAAATTTCTATATTTCAAAATCTTATCTATATATGTTTTCATGTTTATATATTTTCTGTAATAACCAAAAACAGTAATCCCTTTACTGAAAAAATTACATATATATAAATCTCTATTTTCCATTTATTTTTTTAAATTTAAACTAATGATTTTATTTAAACCAATCTTCCTAACCATAAAATAATTTACCTCACCACGCTGCAGGCTCGAGACCACCAGAGATTTCTGCCTCGACCACCAAAATCGAATCGAATTACTGTCTGAAAGGCTTCGGCTACATGTTGTTCCAAAACCTTCTATGCACTCGTGACCACCATGCCAGAACCACTAGGTTTCACGTGGACGCGTGGATGCAAACCTTGCGCCGCCAATTGAAGTCGCTGTTCAAAACCGATGTGTTGCCTATACGCAAGTTTTTCCCAGGCCGACCCCTCCCCTCATCAATCACGCACCTCGACACCATCGCGATTCCAAAGTTCAATCGCCTCAACTCGTGTACGCCACCATCTTACTTAAGTCAAGACAACGACATGCGCCGCTGCTTCAAGGTTGTACTACATAGAATGAATAAAATCGCCATGAAATTGAATTAGATTTCACCTATGGATGAAATTTCGTTTGTCCCCATGTTTTTTTATTTTGAACGAAGAGATTTCCATATGCAATGAATTTTTATTTTTACTTTAAAATGCACGATTATGATTTCGAAGAAAGAAGGAGACGCCTGTTAATCCTAATGAACACGTGCTTCAATTTTCTACACGTGTATGCAAATTTGTCGACACAATATTCTAATGCAACAAATATTATTTATTTTTAAATTTTAAATTCAAATTCAAATCGTGTCGATTTTTGCAACTCACAATCTCGATCTCCAATCGAGACATATCGCTAGGCGTTTATATTGTTAAACCCCTATTCCGAAGGCAATGGAAAAATTTTCGAGGCCAAACTCGGTCGTATGGAGAAGATAGCGTTTTGGACCCAATTATAATATTAAATTTCGATACAAATTTCAGCGCGTTTATCTACCTTATGGTCACATGACAACTCCTAATGCTATGGAAATTGAAATCCAATAATAATACACTATTACGGATCAAATGACACTGGTTTCGTCGAAATCCGAGACTGTGCCTCGGAAGGCTATTTTTAAATATCGATTTAAACGATATATATTCAAAAATGAACAAATCACTTTCAAATTAAAGTCTGAAGCTTTCATTATCTTCAGTATTATAAATATAAATTTTTCAAGCCTTTGAAATATTTTTAATCAGCTTAAAAATCAAAATTCATTATTTTACCCAGATTTTCAATAATTAAATTCAATAATTTAATTGCCAAATAAACTGTTATATTTGAAATTCAAGTTAGAAACTAACCTTTAAATATTTAAAATCAATTAAATATTCCAATTTCAAATGTCAAATTTTCCATGTCGTCACATTCTTTCCTCCTTAAAAGAATTTCATCCTCAAAATTACTAGTTAAGAAAAATGATCCATAACCCTTGCACTATTTTCCTAATTCAACTAGTTTTTAACAATTTCCCAAAACCCAACTGTTTCAACTTTCCAAAATAGCTTTTATTAAAGACATTAACATTTTTACTAACCTCCCAAACTTAACCGTAAGTTCCAAACAATATTATTTTCTTAACCATTCAAATTTAAATTTAAAATTCAAATTTTAAATTATCCAAATTTTCTCAAAAATTTTTCTAACTCCCAAAATTTTTGAGAAATTTCGCCAGCGTCTCCTTTGTGTGGCTAGCTCGATACGACTACAAAATGCCACCACGGGCCCTCAAATTTCAAAAGAAAACAAAAGGCTAAGTGGCTAGACCAAAAAATCATGAAATTTTCGTACAGAAATTTAAATACATACCTTTTGACGAGAAATTCTTTTATCTTCTGAAATCAAAAATCCAATTTCCTTTCCCTTTATAATACCTGTATATCCAACTTAACAATAATGTCCAATTACAACATTCAAAATCATTTTATACCTTTCCTTTCATGAAATTTCAATTTTTTTTAACTTAAGTCGTGTGATGTACATATACCATCCATATGCAATACCAAGTTCGATCGCTCACTCGACCACATAATTTCACTTCCGAACTAGTATCGTCCATCCGACTTTCTAGTGCGGACTTAGATCTGATTTCTTGATCAGAAGCCATCATCCTCCTTGCATAGCCACAACTATGATAGAGAATTTGCAGAATCAACCAAAAATCCATATCCCCGGTTCCACATCGAAAATCGAGTGAAAAATCCCAACTCGGATTGATATAACTATCTCAAAACTCTTTGCTCGAAATCTGGATCAAATTGATGTGCGAATAAAGTAATATACGTACATCCCACGTATTTATTTCTAATTGATTATTAGCTATATCAATTCTCTTTTATTCATATTTATATTGGTTTCTATCCAAGATTTTCATTTCCCACACTTTTATTAAATCTTCATCCAAATATTCACTTAAAAAATTTCCCAATTCAAAATTTCACTTAGGAATTTCATCATTTATTTCTTAAGTTCAATATAAGTATTTTATATACTTCTTATATTATTTTACTTCTTCACTTGGTTTTTATCAACTTTTATCCAAATTATCATTTTCAATTCTGCTAGAATTCAATTTATCTTCGAACTTTGAATTTTTATTTATCTTATCTCAAACCATCTTTAATTTGTCCACTATTAATTTATTCATATCTAAAATAGAAGTTCATTTCCATACTTTTACATCTTTTAGTTTCTTCGGACAAACTACACAATTTAACTATATTAAACACCATTATAAATTGATTCCAATATTCCATTCCAATTCCAGTTCTATTTACTTACAAATTCGAAATGAATTTCAACATTCAATTTCAATTTCATTTGCTTGCAATTGTAAATTCATTTATTTGTTCACAGATTTATTTTCCCCCATAATAAATTTTACACCAATTCATTTAGTCTACTAGACTTACTTCTCAATTTCTCTTTTATTCAAATTAATCTAAGTTAAATTCAGTTTCAATTTGAATCTTTCTCTGTTTCCAAACTTATTTATTATTCCATAAAAAAAATTAAATAAGATTCCAGAGTTTAAATAGTCACTTAAGTATTTCAAAATCATTGTTGAAATCAATTATATCCAAAATCAAACTATTTCAAAATCAAACTCAATTTCACAAATATACCCAATTCAAAACATTCGGGTAGTGTAACGACCTGGAAATTTCGATTCCAAAATTATCAGATAGTTAGTGAAAAGAAGAAAGAGAAAGAAGAAGAAACAGGAAACTCAAACTCAGAATCTCACATTCGCAGCGGATAAAATATAATATCACATAAATAATAGTTTTACAAAGGAAAACTGATCAGTACATTTACATTTTTATACATCAGAGTTACAATCAATACACAACACTGGACAGTTTAAGACAACATGTCCTAACTATACAATAATATATCATAGTGGAAACTCTTCATACGTCCCTGCCATCCAGCTCGCCTCCTGTGCTCCAAAAAGTCCTGACCTGAAAATATGTAATACTCGGTCTGACCCGAGCATTACATCAAAGTAACACCCGGGTCAGGCTGGAAACCAGCGTGAGTAAACTCATCTAACAAGGAATACCAAAACACAACTTATATAAACCCGGGGTAACTTATATCAATTTACAACTTCACAAGCTGTTATAGACATTACTTATTTCACACATCAATTTTCTAAGTGTCAAATCTTAGATTAAATGGTCCAACTCATTTAAGTCATTCTACTTCAGCCTATTAGTTTCACATATCAAGTTCAAAGAACCGAAGTGGCTTCGGGTATAAACAAATAGCCGATTCCGGTCTCTTCGAATCTGATGTCATCTTAATCCCAGTTATTTAAATGAACTACAAGTCAACTTAAATATAGGATGTAACTTTTACACAGCAATTTGTCATCGATAGCTAACCACATTATACCTGTCTACTCAAACATCTCATATCATAAGAACATTTCATAGCAGAGATACCACCCCGTCAAGACATTTACATCATTCGATCACTTATACGCAAGGTGGATCACTCCCAAAATTTTATTTAATTTATCTCTAATCAAATTAAATACTAATCTTTAATCACTTAGATTATCCTTACCTAACATTAATTAATTACAAACCAATTAATTAATCCCCTTTTTATTATCCATCTTAATCATTTTGATAAATTATCTTTTAATCACAATAAGTAATTAACTCTTAACTAATTATACAGATTAATTTACCTTCACTCAACACGTTAAATAATCTCTTAACTATTCTTATAAAGCAATTAAGAATGATTTATTATATTTATCCTTAATTAATTACTCAAATTAATTATACTATAATCACTTCCATTGATTATTTATCACATTCAGTAACTAACTAATCCTTGGTTAATTCCCTTAATTAATCAATCCTTAATTATTTACACTAAGTGACTAATTCTAATTACTTCATTAAGCAATTATCATTAAATAAAACACATTTAGTAATTACCTATTAATTACTCTCCTTAATGAATTTCCTTAATCAATTACCTTCATTATTATAGATCAATTTTATTAAGTTAATTACCTTAATTAATTAATCATATTAATAAATCGATCCTTTAACTTGATTTCACAATTTAAGTCACCTTATTTAATTACCTTAATAATTATATTTATTAATTATTTCTAAACTGATTTCATAAATCAATTTACCATCTCTTATTAAATAATTTTATACTTTATTAAATTTCAACCTTTAAATCATCCCTAGACCATATTGGAATTTGCTTGTTATAATAATTGCTTTTAAAACAGCAAATTTTAAAACATTCGAAACTCGTTGAAGACTTGCATTGGAACATGGATTACATTTCCCTTTGTGACTTATTCGTTTAGACAATCTTTTAAAAATCGGATTTAAAATATTTATTTCAAATAATTATTCCTAACATAATTTTTGGAAGGTCAGTTTGTTTAGACTGGTTTACTTTGAAGACAAATTCTTTTCTAAATAAATTATACTACAGAGAACCCAAATATCATCGGCCCGAAGCCCAACAATCCAAAGATGCAATCTAATCTGGTCTTAATCAAATATTTTAACGCAAGCTACGACCCAAAGCCCAAACGTCAAACAGCAACTACACAAGCCGAAACCCAACCCACCAAACTCCTTCTCGCTACCCTCTTCCAAACGGTGACAACCATTCCTAAATTATCAAAAGAAAAACAGATTCCTTACTGAATTTTGATAACCCCGGTCAATACTCAAAATACTCGCTAATGAACACTACAATGCTACGACCCAACATACCCCAGATCGAACTCAATTTCCTTCTTCTCATTCAATCCTGGTTGTAGAGCAGACGTCCTTCGTGCACGCTATGCACATGCACGTTCCCAACTCCGACCATCACACCATCGCGACATCGCCACCAAAACACTCGTCAACTCTCCACCCAAATTGCCCCATCGCCGAAGACCCACAAAATCCGGATCGAAAATTCGATCAACCGCTCGAATTTTTTTCTCTTTCAGAACCGAAAACCAACCTGTCAATACAAATCGTCCCACCCCAACGATGATTGTTCTTTTCATCGCACGACTTCCATCTCGACAGGAAGTTCATCCATGCAACTATCATTATGCCAAGCCCTTCGGATTCCGGTTGCTCCATTAACTTCAAATTTCGATCGTGCTCATCGGCTTCTAAAGCCGTTCTTAAGCCCTAAATTCGAGTGATTCCCCTCATCCAATCATCAATTCAAATTTTGGCCACGGTCATCTCCTTTTCAAAACCCACCAGCACATACCAGTACTGGCCGTGCCACCCCGTGGCGATGAGATCGCCGGAAAAATATTTTTTCAAAAAAAATGTTCATCCCCAAATTTCTTACAATTTATGTTTTTAGAAATCACAATTTAACCACCTAAAATCTTATTTCTGCAAGAGAAATCAACATGCATACTCAAATTCTTGATTCAATCATACCGAAAATTTAATATAGATATGATTTTTTTTTACTGTAAATCAAGACCGAGCTAATTTCACAGCATAAATCATTCATGAAAATATTTTTAACTTAAACTACAAACAAAAATAAACATTTCCCTAGTTTACAATGTCATCAGATGTAATCTAGAATCAAAGATATGGATTTTTGAACTAAGATGGACATTTACTGTTAACAGAGCAGTATCTATATCCATGCTTTGTAAATAAGGTTACTCACCTTTGGTGTTTAGAGGAATCAAAGGAGCAGCTTGTAAACTGGAATCTACTTTGATTATTGGATCAGGTGTTTAAATTTGATTTGTAACCTGGTGCTCGCTTCTGCATAATATTTGAGATGCACTTTGCTGTGAATTTGTTCTTGAGTTTATTTCGAATTTTGCTTTCTGCTGCAGTTTGTATTTGGAATTGCTTAACTTCAGGCTTTCAAATTGTACAGAGTGTTTTTTTTGATACTTATCTAGTTTGAATATTTTGACAGGATCCAATTTTCTTCAGATCGATTTGAAAAAAAATGGCCTGGCTATCTTTTCTTTAAATTCAAAGGAAAAAAAAAACTTTGCCACTTGTTGTCATAAGTTACATGTGTTTATTCCCTATTTCAAAGTTTTACAAATGTCATTTGCTAAATAAATTTGTTTAAGTCCTTGTTTAAATAAATTTTATAACTTTGTTTTTAAGCATTTTCTTAAATTTCATTAGATTTTTAAACTTAAACCCTTTCATTTAATTAATTTATGAACCATGTTTTCTCAAAGGTTTATACATATATAAGAAAATGTATTTTGTTTACAAGTGTATGTTAAATCTTTTATCAAATTCTTAATTAGTTAAATGATTTACATTTGTTTTCTTTGTGTGTTAAAGTCTTAACACCTGTCTTCAGCATGATTTTTTTATATATATTGTATATATTCTTTATGTTACTTATATTATATTTATTTATTTACATTTTATACTTCTCTTTTATTTGTATTTATACAACCTTTAAGAAAATGAATTTGAAACTACTTTTTGCATAAATAAAAAAAATCACATTCTCATATATGTATTCAAATCCAATTTTATTTCAAGATATTTATCTTTTGAATTTTCAATCTCAAATTCAAATTAAATTTAGATTCACTCGTACATATATTTATACAAACACATATTACATTTGTTTGAAAATAAAGAAAATTTGTTAAATTTTAATTAATTATATTAGGAGATTACCTCATTTATTTGTTTTAGTTTGCAAATTATTATTTTAATAAATCAAAACCTGCTAATTACCAATTAATAGATGACAAAAATTCAGGACTATCACATTCCTCCCCCCTTTTGAACCTTTTCGTCCCCGAAAAGGAACGGAACTAGAATTTATTAAATATTTTAAAACTAGTTAAAATATTCTTTGATTATTTTTAAAACACCTTTAAAATCTATATAGTGTTGTCAAAATAGTCTTATAAAAATATCATTTTATAACTCGATGTTTTAACAAGTCCATCTTTGTTCTCACAGAAATTCGGTCATACGTTGATCAAGCGTAGGACTGAAAATCTATAAGTACTTAGCAGACCCATTTTCAACATCCAGTGAAAATACTTGGAAAATAATTTTTATTGAAAATATAGAAAATAGTTTTTGAAAATAGAGGAAATATCTTTAGTGAGAATGCTCAGGAAATCATCACCCTCATCCATGGTCACAGTTACATTCCAAGGTTACGTTGCCGTCGCAGCAAAAGTCCATGTAAATGCAGGCTCTCAGCGGCCTCTCGATTGCGCCATGGATCCCACACAACAGATCACAGTTACAACCAGGGTTACGTTGCCGTCACAACAAAAGTCCATGTAACTGCAGGCTCTCAGCGGCCTCTGATTTTCGCTGTCAAAATGAAACTTCTCCACTCCAACATAGGTCGTAGTCTACCGATGTAAAATCAAACGTAGACTGTTGGCTCTCAACGACGCACACGATTTCCGCTATGTTATCACAGGTCGCTGTCTGCCGATATAAAATCAAGCGCAGACTGTTGGCTCTCAGCGACACACACGACCTTCACTATGTTACCATAGATCGCAGTCTACCGATATAAATCAAACGTAGACCTTGGCTCTCAGCGACACACACGAGTTTCGCTATGGTAACCTCTACTCAAGATCACCAGGGACTAGTTTTGTCCGCACTCGTCACAGGATCAACTTTAGAACCCCCCCTTGGGGCTCAAGGAAGCACCACCCGGTGGTACTCCTGAGAAGTTCATTTCAAGGGAGCGCCTTTTCCCCAAAGCCATCATCAAAACATTTTATACTATACATATATAGTATCTTTAAATCATATACCTAGTATGATCTCATACAAAGCTCCTTTACTCAAAATCGATTATTCCAAAATCGATAATTCTCAAACTAGGCTTTTCAAATTCTCATATTGATTTTACCCAAAAATCAAAAGCCTTACCAAATCCATAGGTTCCCAAAACCTTTTCTAAAATCCTCATAAGATCCTTTATATATATATATATAATTTTTAAAACTTTGGATCATTTCAAACATGTATAAAACTCCTTTTATACTTGAAAACATTTTCAAAAATCCTTTTCTTCTGGCAAAAGATCCATCAAGGGAGGTTTTATCTTATAAAACAATGATATTTACTTTGTTTACTCAAAATCAGATATTCAAATTTGATTACTCTTTTCAATATCATTTTCATTCAAATCCGTACGATGTACACATATCATCCATACGCTATACCAATCTGATCGCTCACTCGATCACACAATTTCACTTCCGAACTAGTATCGTCCACCCGACTTCCTAGTGCGGACACAGATATGGTTTCTTGATCAAAAACCGTCATTCTCCTTGCATAGTCATAATTATGATAGAGAACATCCAGAACCAATCAACAATCCATATCCAGGTTCGCCGTCGAAAATCGAGTGAAAAATCCCACTCGGATCGATATAACTATCTCGAAATTCTATGCTCGAATCTGGATCAAATCACTATGCGAATAGAATAACATACGTACACTCTACGTATTTATCTTTATTGTTTATTAGCCAAGTCAATTCTCTTTCTATTCACATTCACTTTAATTTTCATTCACTTACTCACAATTGCCTTAATCCACATTTGGATTATTCCTTAAATTCTTATCTCGATTGGGTATTTATCCTATAACAGTTTGAACTCCGTCCAGTTTATTTAGAAAATAGCTTGAATTTTTTTAAAAATAGATAAGTAGTTGGAAAATAATTACTAGTTTGTAAAATAGGTGTAAAATGGTTAGAAAATAGCTTGAAATAATTATAGAAATTTTAGATAATTGCAAAATAATAGTAAGATAGTAATTAGTTTTGTAAAATAGTTGAAATATAGTAATTAGTTTATAAAACAGTTGGAAAATTGTTAAACAGTTTCAAAAATAATTGTAAATCAAATATAAAATAGTTTGGCTTTTAAAAAAGGTTGTATATAATTAATAGCTTAAAAAATAGGTTTATATTAAAACAATTTAT
Source organism: Allium cepa (assembly GCA_030765085.1). Taxonomy (NCBI): domain Eukaryota; kingdom Viridiplantae; phylum Streptophyta; class Magnoliopsida; order Asparagales; family Amaryllidaceae; genus Allium; species Allium cepa. The sequence continues at coordinate 30,139,387 of CM060938.1, read as the reverse complement.
ATTAAAAATAGTCCAGAGTCAAAACTGTTCACTTCCCAATCTCCATTCTCATTAGTTCAATTTAAATTTCCATTTAAATTGACCCAACTCCAATTTAAATAACTTCAATTTCCATTGAAAGTGATTCAACCCCAATTCAAGTTGAATTAACCTCATTTTCTTTCCAAATTTAACTTTATTCAACTTTGATCTCAAATTCTACTAATTCAAATAAATTTCAATTGAACTAGTTCCAAATTTCAATTTATTTCAACTCTAGTTTGAATTAATCCCAATCTCAAATTCTATTTCCAAATCAAGTTGAATTATTCTCGACTTCCTCCCAAATTCAATTCAAATTCCATTTGAATTTAAAACTATTCAACTTTAATTACAATTTCAAATTATTCAAATCAATTCGGACTAATTTCAAATTGAACCCTCTTTAATTTCAAATCGTTTCAAATTAATCCAATTCAAAATTTTCAATTGAATTTTATACTTATACATCTTTAATCACAATTTCAATTCATTCAAATCAAATTCAATTTGATCTAATTTCAATTCAAATTCCAAATTTAAATCATCTCGAATTATATAAATTCGAGTTAGCACTTCAATTGTTGATTTAATTCCTTTAAACCAAGTTAACCTTTATTAAAAGCTTTTAAATAATTTAATTTGGAATTCAAACTCCATTTTTAATCTATTACAAAGTTCGAATAATCCAAACTCTTATTATTATTATTATTTTTTTTTAAACAACTACATCTTTGAAATTCAATTTATCATCGAATTTATATTTTGAAATCAAACTCTTGAAGTTTTGTCTTATATGTTCAAATCTTAAGTCCAAAATGATTCCATTTTTATCTTAATAATGGATATATTACCATACCCAATTTAAATTAATCATTTAACTTCCCAAGTTAAATTTCCAATTTCATCTTGAAATTTCCAAATTAGGTTGACCATTCCAACCTTTAAACTTTCCCCAAGTTAAACTTAATTCACTTAATCCAGTCAACCTTACCCAATTTGAACTTCCATTTCAAATTTTGAACTTCTCATAAATAATTTTCCCACTTATTAACTTCAAAAACTTATCACTTTGGGTATCATATCTCATTCCAAATTAAAAACTCAATATTTAGAGTTTATTTCAAACCACCATTTATATTATGTATATCCACATATATACATATTTATTTCTTGGCTCACCAAGCCAAATTTTAAAAATTTAAACCACCTTTGGTTTCATTTCAAAACAAATTCTCATTAAAATTTTCAAACATTTCTTTTTTTAAAAAAATAAGATCATATTCAAAGTAGTTTGAATAATATTATTTCCTTTAACATTTTGAAACTAATTCAAACTTTTAAATTTAGAATTCAGAACTTCACAATTTGAAACCCACCTTTATTTACATCCTTTCACATTTACAAATTATTTTCTTTTTAAATGGTTACTTCCTTAAAACATTTTATTGTTTATTGAAGAACAATCATTCCATTATTAAACACAATAACCATCTATTTCTTTGGTTTAAAACCAATTCTAATTCATCTTATTTTGAAATACTTCTCCAATTCAAGATTTCAATTTTAGTTTGAATCCTTTTCAAACTTATCTTTATTTAATTCCAGTTTCAATTTGGTTGCATTCTATTACTTCTTAATTTAATTCTTACTATTACTTTTAATTTAATTAATACTACAATGAATTTCCTTAATATAATAGAAAATCTATTTCTTATATAAGATTCATTTACTTTTGAAATCATTTAAAAACCTTTATACAAGAAAATAACAAGTACGCTCTCTCATATATATATACACTCAACTCATTCTAGGGTATCACTTACCCTATCCTTAATGAGTAATCCCACCAGAGCCAAGGTTCTCGCTTAACCTTCGGCTCTGATACCAAATGTAATGACCCGAAAATTTTGATTTCGAAATTTTCAGATAGTTAGTGAAAAGAAGAAAGAGAAAGAAGACGAAATAGGAAACTCAAACTCAGAATCTCACATTCGCAGCGGATAAAATATAATATCACATAAATAATAGTTTTACAAAGGAAAACTGATTAGTACATTTACATTTTTATACATCAGAGTTACAATCAATACACAACACTGGACAGTTTAAGACAACATGTCCTAACTATACAATAATATATCATAGTGGAAACTCTTCATACGTCCCTGCCATCCAGCTCGCCTCCTGAGCTCCAGAACGTCCTTACCTGAAAATATGTAATACTCGGTCTGACCCGAGCATTACATCAAAGTAACACCCGGGTCAGGCTTGAAACCAACGTGAGTAAAATCATCTAACAAGGAATACCAAAACACAACTTATATAAACCCGGGGTAACTTATATCAATTTACAACTTCACAAGCTGTTATAGACATTACTTATTTCACACGTCAATTTTCTAAGTGTCAAATCTTAGATTAAATGGTCCAACTCATTTAAGTCATTCTACTTCAGCCTATTAGTTTCACATATCAAGTTCAAAGAACCAAAGTGGCTTCGGGTATAAACAAATAGCCGATTCCGGTCTCTACAAATCCGATGTCATCTTAATCCCAGTTAATTAAATGAACTACAAGTCAACTTAAATATAGGATGTAACTTTTACACAGCAATTTGTCGTCGATAGCTAACCACATTATCCCTGTCTACTCAAATATCTCATATCATAAGAACATTTCATAGCAGAGATACCACCCCGTCAAGACATTTACATCATTCGATCACTTATAAGCAAGGCGGATCACTCCCAAAATTTTATTTAATTTATCTCTAATCAAATTAAATACTAATCTTTAATCACTTAGATTATCCTTACCTAACATTAATTAATTACAAACCAATTAATTAATCCCCTTTTTATTATCCATCTTAATCATTTTGATAAATTATCTTTTAATCACAATAAGTAATTAACTCTTAACTAATTACACAAATTAATTTACCTTCACTCAACACATTAAATAATCTCTTAACTATTCTTATAAAGTAATTAAGAATGATTTATTATATTTATCCTTAATTAATTACTCAAGTTAATTATACTATAATCACTTCCATTGATTATTTATCACATTCAATAACTAACTAATCCTTGATTAATACCCTTAATTAATCAATCCTTAATTATTTACACTAAGTGACTAATTCTAATTACTTCATTAAGCAATTATCATGAAATAAAACACATTTAGTAATTACCTAGTAATTACTCTCCTTAATGAATTTCCTTAATCAATTACCTTCATTATTATAGATCAATTTTATTAAGTTAATTACCTTAATTAATTAATCATATTAATAAATCAATCCTTTAACTTGATTTCACAATTTAAGTTACCTTATTTAATTACCTTAATAATTATATTTATTAATTATTTCTAAACTGATTTCATAAATCAATTTACCATCTCTTATTAAATAATTTTATACTTTATTAAATTTCAACCTTTGAATCATCCCTAAAACATATAGGAATTTACTTGTTATAATAATTGCTTTTAAACCAGCAAACTTTAAAACATTCGAAACTCGTTGAAGACTTGCATTGGAACATGGATTACATTTCCCTTTGTGACTTATTCGTTTAGACATCTTTTAAAAATCGGATTCAAAATATTTATTTCAAATAATTATTCCTAACATAATTTTTGGAAGGTCAGTTTGTTTAGACTAGTTTACTTTGAAGCCAAATTCTTTTCTAAATAAATTCTACTATAAAAAACCCAAATATCATCGGCCCGAAGCCCAACAATCCAAAGATACAATCAAATCTGGTCTTAATCAAATATTTTAATGCAAGCTACGGCCAAAGCCCAAACATCAAACAGCAACTACACAAGCCGAAACCCAACCCACCAAACTCCTTCTCGCTACCCTCTTCCAAACGATGACATCCATTCCCAAATTATCAAAAGAAAAATAGATTCCTTACTAAATTTTGATAACCCCGGTCAATACTCAAAATACTCGCTAACGAACACTACAATGCTATGACCCAACATACCCCAGATCGAACTCAATTTCCTTCTCATTCAATCCTGGTTCTAGAGCAGACGTCCTTTGTGCACGCTGTGCACATGCACGTTCCCAACTCCGACCATCACACCATCGCGACATCGCCACCAAAACACTCGTCAACTCTCGACCCAAATTGCCCCATCGCCGAAGACCCACAAACTCCGGATCGAAAATTCGATCAACTGCTCGAATTTTTTTTCTCTTTCAGAACCGAAAACCAACCTATCACTACAAATTGTCCTACCCCAACGACGATTGTTCTTTTCATCGCACGACTTCCATCTCGACCAGTAGTTCATCCATGCAACTATCATTATGCCAAGCCCTTCGGATACCGGTTGCTCCACTAACTCCAAATTTCGATCGTGCTCATCGGCTTCTCAATCCGTTCTTAAGCCCTAAACTCGAGTGATTCCCCTCATCCAATCATCAATTCAAATTTTGGCCACGGTTATCTCCTTTTCAAAACCCACCAGCACCTACCAGTACTGGCCGCGCCACCCTGTGGCGATAAGATCGTCGGAAAAATATTTTTTCAAAAAAAAATGTTCATCCCCAAATTTCTTTCAATTTATGTATTTAGAAATCACAATTTAACCACCTAAAATCTTATTTCTGCAAGAGAAATAAACATGTATACTCAAATTCTTGATTCAATCATACCGAAAATTTAATATAGATATGATTGTTTTTTACTGTAAATCAAGACCGAGCTAATTTCACAACACAAATCATTCATGAAAATATTTTTAACTTAAACTACAAACAAAAACAAACATTTCCCTAGTTTACAATGTAATCAGATGTAATCTCGAATCAAAGATATGGATTTTTGAACTAAGATGGACATTTACTGTTAATAGAGCAATATCTATATCCATGCTTTGTAAATAAGGTTACTCAACTTTGGTGTTTACAGGAATCAGAGGAGCAGCTTGTAAACTGGAATCTACTTTGATTATTGAATCAGGTGTTTAAATTTGATTTGTAACCTGGTGCTCGCTTCTGCATAATATTTGAGATGTACTTTGCTGTGAATTTGTTCTTGAGTTTATTTTGAATTTTGCTTTCTGCTGCAGTTTGTATTTGGAATTGCTTAACTTCAGGCTTTCAAAATTGTACAGAGTGTTTTGTTTGATACTTATCAAGTTTGAATATTTTGACAGGATCCAATTTTCTTTAGATCGATTTGAAAAAAAATGGCCTGGCTATCTTTTCTTTAAATTCAAAGGAAAGAAAAAACTTTGCCACTTGTTATCATAAGTTCCATGTGTTTATTCCCTATTTCAAAGTTTTACAAATGTCATTTTCTAAATAAATTTGTTTAAGTCCTTGTTTAAATAAATTTTATAACTTTGTTTTTGAGCATTTTCCTAAATTTCATTAGATTTTTAAACTTAACCCCTTTCATTTAATTAATTTATGAACCATGTTTTCTCAAAGGTTTATACATATACTAAGAAAATGTATTTTGTTTACAAGTGTATGTTAAATCTTTTATCAAATTCTTAATTAGTTAAATGATTTACATTTGTTTTCTTTATGTGTTAAAGTCTTAACACTTGTCTTCAGCATGAATTATATATATATATATATATTGTATATATTATTTACGTTACTTATATTATATTTATTTATTTACATTTTATACTTCTCTTTTATTTGTATTTATACAACCTTTAAGAAATGAATTTGAAACTACTTTATGCATAAATAAAAAAAATCACATTCTCATATATGTATTCAAATCCAATTTCATTTCAAGATATTTATCTTTTGAATTTTCAATCTCAAATCCAAATTAAATTTAGATTCACTCATACATATATTTAAACAAACATATATTACATTTGTTTGAAAATAAAGAAAATTTGTCAAATTTTAAGTAATTATATTAGGAGATTATCTCATTTATTTGTTTTAGTTTGCAAATTATTATTTTAATAAATCAAAACCTGCTATTTACCAATTAATAGATGAAAAAAATTCAAGACTATCACAGGTAGAAATTCCTCCCTTGGAAACTCAAAAATGAACACCGATCATATCGCGATCATCATCGGAATTATTTTGCAGCAACCGAAAAGAGTTTAGTTCTTTTATCCCATCAAAAACATTTTCCAACTATTTTTAAATTCCCAATCCCACCAGATTGCAAATCCAATTCAAAAATATTTCCTAAATAATTTCACTATTATTTTTCCAAAACTTTTTGAAATCATTTTCAAACTAAAAAGGGATTTAAATTTCCGAAATCTCAAAGTTTCAAATCCTTTTAATTTATTTTCAAATATTACTATGGAATTTCATTTCATTTCCAAGTATAAATCTCATTTATAATTCACATTTACATATCTTATTTTATTATATGAATTTATTTCCTAGTTCATTGGTTATGACCTCAATTTCTTATTCAATTTTCATACAACAATGATAATATTTCATATTATCACTTCCTAACAACCAAGCAACTATATATATATAACTATAATAATTTACGGAAAATTATTTCTTTTATATACCAAAAATAATTTGGGTAAAATTATTTCATTTACCTTATTTTAAAACAATACTATGTCGGTTTATCTTGTTTAAGAGTTTAGATCGATAAGTCAACACAATATAAAAACAATTTTTATATTCACTAACAAATACGTGCTCATATCTATTATTACACTCAAACTCATTCCAGAGTACTACTGACTCTATCTCTAATGAAGAATTCCTCTACCAAAGCCAATGTTCTCGCTTAACCAATTACTCTGCTCTGATACCACTATGTAACGACCCGATTTTTCGACCTTCGAAAATCGACATCAATACGTCCACTGTATCAAATGCCGAATAATTGAATACCGAAAAACTAAATTGTTAGGGTTTAAAGAAGAAGAAGATAGAAGAAGAAACAGAAACAATATCAGAATCTCATAACCGCAGCAGAACAATATATAATAGATAAATGAATAATCTTTAAATAAAAGAACTATATCTGTTTATACATTACATTATCAGAGTACAACATAACCAAAACACAACATTGAGTGGTTGTGATGACTTGTTCACATGGAAACTAAATTTACGTCAAACCATTCGCAGTGGATACTACATAATATAAGTGATATGTCTCGCCATCCAGCTTGTCTCTTGATCTCCACAGCATACCATCCTGACTTAGCTCCAGAACAATGATAACCTGACTCTAGGCTGCCCGTGTGAATAATTATAGGCATCCAGAGTTTAGAAAGCGAACAATTAACTCCAGGTCAGTCATGGGACTGGTGTGAGATCTTAAAATAGTTATTTGCACAAAAGAAAAGGAAAAGAAAACCGTTCATGCTTTTGGAAAATGAAACTACCATAAGGCCTCCCGGCGCACACACATAATGCAATCGCACACTTGGGGGAGATTTCCCCTTATGATAGTCAAACATGCTTGATACGCGAAAATCCTTTTTAATAATATTATTAGTGCATAGTGTGGAAAACATTTCGGAAGTATAATATTAATCTTAGCCAACAAAGGTACCATTATATTATGCCTACTATAGCTACCATTTAAGAATGACAGGTTATACAACTAAAATCATAAAGGGCTCATATTGGGTGATTGGATTTCCAACAAATGGTCAAGGCTAAGGAACTTCCTTTCTGAAAAGGGTAGGCCTTCGGAGGGATGCCCCAAGAAACTAACCAGATCTCTGCCAACACAAGGCCCGGTTATCTCTGTAACTAGGTAACTAACTGTCACGAGTATGTCATCCCTCGGTCTATACCGACCTTTACCGAGGCGCCTCAACAACCACATAAGAAAATAATCTGGGCTCCATACCAGAATACCACTTTTTTATCCGCATAAGTTAAATATCTATGCTCCATACCAGATACCACTTTTTATCTAGAAGGAAATGCATATACCCTGAGGGTCGCGACCCCCACAACCTTGCTGCATTCTTTCTGTTTCAACCATTTCCGGGGTGTGAGGTTCGACAAAGTCTCGTCCCACAAAGCTACGCTTTTCACAAAAGTCATGCTTCGATCAACCAGTGATCAACACTTAGCATGCCACATTACCAAATTGGGAATATATCACTAGTAACAATCAACTACATAACCTCTGAGCTCATACGTCTCAGAGAAGGGTGTTAAGCTAAGAGCATAAATTCTTCACCACCAACAGAAATGTATTTGATAGAAACCAGCTTTACATCTCAAAGTGTAATGTCGGACATACATCCATACAAGTGCATTCTGGGTCTGAATGGAACCGAAGGCACTTCGTCCAGTTAAGGAAAAAGCCGTTGCAAATCTAGATACACCTAATCACGTCCAGACTCCCCATCACATAAGGTGATATAAACCTCTGTATTGGACAACTTGGTGCAAAGACAGTCGACAAGTAATCCTTTTGTTTTCGAAAATACCCCATCTTTAACCACCGTCTTCAAATGCAATCCCATTTCGTCGAATCATTTATTTGGAATGGGTTTTATGACTTAATGTCCTCCCTTGGCTTAATCGAACAATGAGCGCTTATTTTAAAAACAAATTCAAGTGCCGTTTTAAAGGCCAATATTGATAGTCAGTTATTTAACTATCAAACAACATTCACAACAACCATCAAATTTAGATAATTTCCCAAATTATTTATTTCAAAATATCTTCGCAAGATATAAATTTTCAACACTTCAACCCCTTTTGAAAATAATTTTCAAATCACTTTCCTTTCACGGAATAAATTTACCAGTTATGAAATTTAATAATAGTTTTTCATGAAAACGTTAAGCCAAACAAATTTAAAAATAAAATCTACTGAATTCTATACAAAGTTTCCAAATAAAGACTTAAGCCAAACTATATTTAAAAAGAAACTACTTTATAAAATATAAATATTAACAATTATCTTTTAGAATCATAATACCAACTAGCCTTTCAAAATAATTACTACTATAACTAATTTAATAAAATATTTACCTTTAAAATTTTAAACAACTTAAATAGATAATTTCTCAAAGAAACATCCTTTTAAACAACTTAAAAAAAGCTTTTAACTTGTATTCAAAAAAATCTTCTTAGATTCGTACTTGGCTTTTCAGGGGAAAACACTTTCCTTTCACACCTTTAAAAATAAACTACTATTTATTTTTAGTTCCCACCGTGAATTTTACACTTTCAAATTTATCCTCTGATAAATATTTCACATTATTTGTAAACCTCGTTTATAAATTTCAAAGTCGCACTCTTCTTTTAAAATATAGTTTCGAACATTTAATCCATTTCAAATCGATTCCCAAAATCAACTCCATTTGAAAATAAATTCTTTTTACTTCCCCAATTTATTCCAAAACCCATTAACTCCATATTTACTTCTTATTTATGGTTTAGAACTTACTTAAAACGAAATAGTCATTTCATACAAAATTCAACCCTTTATTTCTCCCAAACCATTTAAAATCCGAATTTTAAATAAATTCATCAATTTTTAAATAATATTACTCAAAATCCATTTATTTCCATTTATTAAAATCTTTTCCCCATACTTGGAATTTTATTCGATAGGATTTAAAATATCAACCGTACTTGGAATTTTATTCGATAGGATTTTAAAAATCAACTTTTATCCTTTTCTAAATTCCTTCTTTTAGTTTGTCCAATTTTCAAACATTATTTTACTTAAATTCTCTACTTTAATTTCCTTCCAAAAATCAAATCTTTTATATTCTGGTATTTTTAAGATACCAAAATATATTCGGCCAACCCATAACCTTCAATAATTTCAATCACCAATATAATCCACCAATGATTATCAATAAATCATATCACATCATATGAAATAAATTCAAACAATTTGAGGAATCTAGTTGGATCCCTCCAACCTGTTTCCCTACATCCACAGATGTTAGCACAACAAATTAAATACCAATCCTGCTTCAAGGCGGGATATCGCAGTATAAAGGGTCATCTGCTATTATGCGAGGCGCATAGGTTCGCATCCGCTATATAATGCGGAAAATAAATCACTCCAATATATATATACACACACTATCATATATACTATCACATCCAAACAATCAATCAAAAATTTCAATTTTAACAATTTCGATTGAGTGAGAAGATCTTACCTTTGATTTTATTTTTTAATCCATTTCCGTTTTGTCTTGTTTCTTCACAGTTTTAGACCTTGTATAAATATTAAATGATTTTTATTAATATTCAAACAATTCAAACAATCAATTATCGTTTAATAATTTAATTTACTAATAATTTATTTTTAAACCAATAATTTTTCCATTTTTGTAAATTATTTTCTAGTGGCCAAACAGTTAGATAAGTTTTAACTTCCATAACATATTATTTTCTTAAAATAAACCAGCAAATGAAGATATGTATATCTGTATATTTATTCTCTTTTGAACTATATGTATAAAAATAATTTATCGATTTCAAAAATCTAATTTTATATAAACTTTCCCATTTTTTAAATTTCTATATTTCAAAATCTTATCTATATACATATTCATATTTATTTATTTTCTGCAATAACCAAAAATAGTAATCCCTTTACTGAAAAATTACATATATATATATATATATATATATATATATATAAATCTATATTTTCCATTGAAATTTTTTAATTCAAACAAATTATTTTGTTTAAACAAATCTTCCTAACCATAAAATAATTTTACCACACTACGCTATAGGCTCTAGACCACCAGAGATTTCTGCCTCGACCACGAAAATCGAATCGAATTGCTGTCTCAAAGGCCTCGACCACATGATGCTCCAAAACCTTCTACGCACTCGCGACCATCATGCCAGAACCACTCGATTTCACATGGCCGCGTGGATGCGAACCTTGCGCCGCCGATTGAAGTCGCTGTTCAAAACCGATGTGTTTGCTATATGCGAGTTTTTCCCAGGCTGACCCCTCCCCTCATCAATCACGCACCTCGACGCCATCGCGATTCCAAAGTTCAATTGCCTCAACTCGTGTACGCCACCATCTTACTTGTGTCGCGACAACGAGATGCGCCGCCGCTTCGGGGTTGTACCACCCAGAACGAATAAAATCGCCATGAAATTGAATTATATTTTGCGATTTCGCCTATGGACAAAATTTTGTTTGTCCCCATTTTTTTATTTGAACGAAAAGATTTTCGTTTGCAATCAATTTTTAATTTTTGTTTTAAAATGCATAATTATGATTTCGAAAAATGAAGGAGACACGTATTAATCCTAACAAACACATGCTTCAATTTTCTACACGTGTATGCAAAGTTTTTTACACGATATTTTAATGCAACAAATATTATTTATTTTTAAATTTAATTTCAAATTCGAATCGTCTCAATTTTCGCAACTCACATCTCGATCTCCAATCGAAACATGCCGCTAGGCGTTTATAATGTTAAACCCCTTTTCCGAACGCAATGCAAAAAATGTCAAGGCCAAATTCAGTCGTATGGAGAAGATAGTTTTTTGGACCCAGTTATAATATTAAAATTCGATATAGATTTCAGCGTGTTTAACTACCGTATGACAACTCTGTATGCCATGGAAATTAAAATCCGATAATAATACAACATTACGCATCCAATGGCACTGGTTTTGTCGAAATCCGAGACTGTGCCTCGGAAGGCTATTTTTAAATAATGATTTAAACGATATATATTCAAAACTAAACAAATCACTTTCAAATTCAATTCTGAAGCTTTAACTATCTTCAAAATTATAAATATAAATTTTCCAAGCCTTTGAAATATTTTTAATCAGCTTAAAAATCAAAATTCAATATTTTACATAGATTTTCAACAATTTAATTTAATAATTTAATTTCCAAATAAAAGTGATATTTGAAATTCAAGTTTGAAACTAACTTTTAAATATTTGACATCAATTAAATATTCCAATTTCAAATGTCAAAATTTCCGGATCGTCGCACATTACTAAAAATGTTTCCAATTTAAATAAAGGTAGAGAAAATCTTTCCAAAAGTATAGAAAATTATCAAACTATTTCAAATAAAAGAAGACTACGATATAAACAATCCTCTAATATTGTTCCAAAGAAAAAGAATTCTTCATATAAAAGAAATAATATAGTTAAAAAGCCTAGTTCTGGAATTTCCAATTTTACTACATCAATTAAGAATTGGGTTCCTAAATAAATAATTCTTCAATAAGAAATATGTATATAAAATCTTTTATAAAAACTGTTCATAAAAAAAGGATTTTGTTTTCAAAAGGAATTCTGAACCTCTTGGGTTTGACTTCCTAAGACCTAACTCTTAAGACCCAAAATAAAATGGTGGGTACCAATGTTAATTATATATTTTGCAGGTATCGCCTAAAAAGAGAGGAAAATGTATACTAGAGTGTGGTTGCTCAAAACACATGACAGGGAACAATAGGATGCTAACAAACATTAATTACTCAAATGGAGGTTTTATCACATTTGGAGATAATTCCAAAGGATTTGTCATCGGCAAAGGAAATGTGGGCAATAACGGTATATCTAATTCACCTCTTATTACAGATGTCTTATTATTTAAAAATTTGAAACATAACTTACTTAGTATCAACCAATTGTGTGGCAAAGGATTCAATATTATCTTTTTTGAAAATAAGTGTAGCATTTTTGATCGAAATAAAAATCTTCTTTTTGAAGGTTTTAGAGATAAAAATATTTATATTTTAAATATGAATATAAATCATAATGTAATATTTATTTAATAGCCAAAGAAAATTATCCTTGGTTATGGCACAAAAGATTTTGTCATATTAATTTCAAAACGATAAATAAATTGTCTAAAAATAATTTAGTAAAAGGTTTTACCAAAAATGAACTTTATAGTAGACAATATTTGTGAAGCTTGTCAATTAGGAATGATCAAAATCATCTATTAAATCAAAGAAAAATATTTCTACTGTACAACCACTAGAACTATTACATTTAGATCTCTTTGGTCAAACTCAAATTCAATCTATAAATCATAGTAAACATGTGTTTGTTGTTGTAGATTATTTAAAAAAAAATAAAAGTGATACTTTTGAAAATTTCAAGAATTTTGCAAAGAGAATTCAAAATCTCAAAAATTTAAAAATTTAAAATATTAGAAGTGATCATGAAGGTGAATTTGAAAATGAAGCATTTGAACAATTTTGTAATAAAAAGGGAATATAACGTAATTTTTCTTTTCCCAGAACGCCCCAACAAAATGGAATTGTAGAAAGGAAAAATAGAATGTTACAAGAATGTGCAAGAACTTCGTTAAATGGGAACACTTTACCAAAACATTTCTGGGCAGAAGCTGTAGCAACTTCTTGGTATGTTCTAAATCGTGTTTCCATCCGACCTTCAACAAAACACATTCCATATGTACTTTTTCATCAAAGAAAACCAAACATTTCATATTTTAAAACATTTGGTTCAAAATGTTTATCTTAAACACAAAAGATCAGATTGGAAAATTTGATCCAAAATCTGATGAAAGAATCTTCGTAGGATATTCAGGTCGAAGCAAAGCTTATCAAATTTCAATAAAAGAACAAAAACAATTGAAGAGTCACTTCATGTTTCATTCGATGAAAAATTGAAATTTAATAATTTTTTTGGGGATAATGAAAATATACCTAAGATGATCACAAATATGGTTACTAAAAATAATTTTGAAGAAGATGACAATATTGTTTATAATTTTGAAGAAAATGAAAACAGTGTTTATAATGAAAATGGATTAAGATCTCCTCCTAGGATTTTATGAGATCACCCGGTAAAAAATGTCATATGATAAATTGATTCAAATGTTAGAACTAGAAATCAACTTAATCAAATGAGCCATGTAGTTTTTCTTTCTAAAATCGAACCAAATGCAAAAGAAGCATCTACTGTGACTATTGGATTAAAGCTATGCAAGAAGAGCTAAACCAATTTGAACGAAACAAAGTTTGGAAACTAGTTCCTAGACCAAGTGATCAAACAGTCATTGGTACTAAATGGGTCTTTAAAAATAAAGCAGATGAACAGGGTAATATAACTGGAATAAAGCTGGATTAGTTGCATAAGGATAGAATCAAGAAGAAGGAATTGACTAAACATTTCCTGCAGTTGCACGACTTGAAGCAATACGTATCTTACAGGCCTTTGCATGTTTTCATAATTTCAAACTTTATCAAATGGATGTTAAAAGTTCTTTCTTAAATGGTTATATAAAAGAAAATCTTTTTGTTGAACAACCTCGGTTATTCACACATGAAAATTTTCTAGACCACATCTGTAAACTTAAAAAAGCCTTATGCAGTCTAAAACTAGCACCCCGTGCTTGGTATGAACGTCTTAAGAGCTATCTCATAGATCCTGGTTTTCAAATTGGGAAGGTTGATCAAAATCTTTTTATTAAAATAAATAAGAAGGATATTTTAATTATTCAAATTTATGTAGATGATATTATTTTTTCTCTACAAATGAAAAATTAGGTCGAGAATTTTCAAAAATAATAACCAAAGAATATGAAATGCACATATGGGAGAATTATCTTATTTTCTTGGATTATAGATTAAACAAATAGAAAATGGAATTTTTATTAATCAAGCAAAATATTGTAACAATCTAATTATACGCTTTAGTATGGAAAATACTTTTGCTAAACCAACTCCAATGAGTACAACAGTTCGTCTCGATACAGATGAAGATGGCATAAATGTTGACCAAAAATTATGTTGAAGTATAATTGGGTCATTGCGTTTTCTAACTGCTAGTAGACCTGACATAATGATGAGTGTTTGTTTATGTGCTCGATTCTAAGCAAATCCTAAAGAATCACATATGCGAGCTGTAAAACGCATATTGCGTTATCTAAGCAGCACCAAAGATTTTGGACTTTTTCAACCGAAAGAATATCCTTTTGAGTTAGTTTCATATAGTGACGCTAATTTTAGAGGATGTCGGACGGATCGAAAAAGTACTAGTTGGACTTGTCATTTCATTGGACAATCCTTAGTCTCTTGGTTTAGCATGAAACAAATTGTGTTTCACTTTCAACTTGTGAGGCAGAATATATTTCTGTTGTCTTGGCTTGTGCTCAAGTCATTATATGCAACAAACACTTCAAGATTTTTGTATTAATTTATCTAAATCAATAATTTTTTATGATAATACTAGTGCTATAAAATTATCCAAAAATACTGTAAATCACTCACGAACTAAACATATTGACGTACGTCATCATTTTCTTTGTGACAATATTGAAAAGGACTTAGTTAGAATGGAATTTGTATCCTCTGAAAATCAATTGGTAGATATATTTAAAAAACCTTTAAATGAAAATATCTTCATAAAATTTAGAAGAGAATTAGGAATTGTATCCATAAATGATTTATAATTTTTTTTCAAGGCTCGAACTTGGGATCTCTTACATGGAAATCAAGTACTCTACCACTACGCGACCCTTTTCTTTTCAACCAAATTTGGTTTTCATTCAATTTTTACTATTTATTTTTTATCTTACATTTTTTTCGACCAATTTTTTCTCTGGTTCTTAACAACCTAACAACCAATCTTCTTTCTATTTATATGAGTCTTTACATATATATACCTCTACTCCTTTTCTTTCTTTTGAAATCAAATTTTTAAAAAAAATATAGTTTCAAATCCCTTACTCAAAAATGTCTTCCCAACATAATTATGAATCCTCTGCTCTATCATATTCTTCTCCTAGTTCGGGAACGGTGAATTTACCTACTTCAACGTCGATTTATGAATCAATACCAATTCTTCCTCCTTGTACTCACACAGGTTACATCCACTTGGTAAAAGAACGAACGGTCTCTATTTTTGGTTCACCATCTACCAAAGAAAAGATAGATGACATTCATCACTACCAAAGGAAAACGCTGGAATTGCAGTGCGAACTTTATTATGAATAACACCAAGCATTTAAGGTTTTTGGAACAAGTCACATTGAAATTCTATGGTTCCTCATCCAAAAGCATGATTCATCAACCGTCTCCTGTTTGTTCTACATCCCGACGCAATACTTGGGAACTATCGCCACAACATCCGTCAATATCTCTGAATTCATAGGAACACGACAATTGATGGTCACCACTCCGGCCATTTCAAAAGAACAAAGAAATAGAACTAGATGAATATCACACTCCAAAATACAATTCCAATTCTGTTTAAATTTCTAGACCACGTCTGTAAACTTAAAAAAGCCTTATACGGTCTAAAACAAGCACCCTGTACTTGGTATGAATGTCTTAAGAGCTATCTAATAGATCCTGGTTTTCAAATTGGGAAGGCTGATCAAACTCAATTTATTAAAAGAACTAAAAAGGATATTTTAATTATTCAAATTTATGTAGATGATATTATCTTTGCTCTGCAAATGAAAATTTATGTCAGGAATTTTTAAAAATAATGACCAAAGGATTTGAAATGTCATATATGGGAGAATTATCTTATTTTCTTCGATTACAGATTAAACGAATAGAAAATGGAATTTTTATTAATCAAGAAAAATATTGTAATAATCTAATTAAACGCTTTAATATGGAAAATACTTCTGCTAAACCAACTCCAATGAGTACAACAGTTCATCTCGATAAAGATGAAGATGGCATAAGTGTTGACCAAAAATTACATCGAAGTATAATTGGATCATTACTTTATCTAACTACTAGTAAACCTGACACAATGATGAGTGTTTGTTTATGTGCTTATATTCATGAGATTTATTATTCCAAATGCCATACTTTAGGCATTTACGAGGGATTACATATTATGGGCAATTTGCATGATTTCCCAGTTTGGTTCTCAACCTATCTCTGGGATTTAGTGAGTCTAATAATTCAAACTTTGATTCTTTATGACCATTCTGGCTTATTCTTTCCCGAGCATGTCCTGCTCAGTCGTTAGCATCATTGCAGAATTCCTATTTGTATGACAGTTCCTATCTCTAAAAAATAATGACTTCATCTCTTGATTCCAAGCATTATGTCCATGGTGCCGATCTCTGGGCTGCAACTACATTCTTCCAACTTGACATCCTCACTCAATGTCATTCAAGATGTATGTATCGTACAGATGCATTATTTTCATCTTCTGTCATAACAAATTCTTTCGATTT
Source organism: Allium cepa (assembly GCA_030765085.1). Classification (NCBI taxonomy): domain Eukaryota; kingdom Viridiplantae; phylum Streptophyta; class Magnoliopsida; order Asparagales; family Amaryllidaceae; genus Allium; species Allium cepa. The sequence continues at coordinate 30,122,216 of CM060938.1, read as the reverse complement.
CAGTTTAAAAATCCAGTCATGTCTAGTTTCTATCTCAGGAAGCTGGAGTGCTAATGGTTATATTACAGGGAAATTTTTCCTGAAGTTGCCTATCTCTAGGTAGTAGTTTACAACTGCAAGGTAGAGTCGACCAATCTGATTAACTAGAAAGCCATTTCACCTTCCTATCATAACTTCTGGAAGTTTCCTAAGGATTATAGAGTTCAATTGGCTACCGGATTTTGTCTCTAGAGGCATGCGCTTCGATAGTTTGAACCCGATGATTCTTTCGCGGCATCGCCAATCTCCAGGCTATGTCGTATATCAGTCGGTTGTTTTTGATTTTCACCGTCGACCCAGTGGTTTTGACCTTCCTGGTGTCGCTATCCCCAGGCAAAGTCTGTTTTGCGAAGGTTAGGGTCGATTTTCACCATCGACCTGGCAGTTTTGACCTTCCTAGTGTTGCCTGTCTCCCGGCAACACTACTTCTTTGAAGGTTAGGGTCAATTTTCACCATTGACTTGGTAATTTTGACCTTCCTGGTGTTGCTTATTTCTGAGCAACAATGGCGCTCGAAAGATTAGGATCAATTTTCACCGTCAATTTAACGGTATTGACCTTTTCGGTGTCGCCTATCTTCGGGTGACATCAGTTCTTAGAAGATCGTGAGTCGATTTCGCTATTGACCCAAAGGTTTTGGACCTTCTCGGCGTTGCCAGGACAACATCGGTTCTTAGAAGGTAGGGGTCGATTTGACTATCAACCTAGCGGTTTTGTACCTTCCCGATGATACCGGAGCAACGCTGGTTCTCAGAACGTTGGGATTAATTTTTCCCATCTTTTTGGTGATTTTGGACTGTTTGTACCAAAATTGGACCCAACACTCTTCGGATGTGATTAAAGAGATTAAAGTAAACAAAGTAAATGGATAAAGAGGCTAATCTAACAATCACACCAATAAAAGCATGTAGAAATAGAAGACGACAATAAATTATAGTGATTGGGCGTTATAGCCTACATCCACTTTGAATTGTTTTGCTATTTATTGATGATTCTCAACTGATTACAACTGTACAAAGCACTAGCACTCAAGTTACAATGGAGTTGCGGCAGAGTAATGGTGTAGAAGAGCCCAAAACTCCTTTTTCTATAGGTATAGGTGTGCTATTTATAGGTGTAGATCTAGAAATATCTCCCCCAAAGCTCGGAATACCTCTTATCACACATGGGTGGGCATACCAGATTGATTAGTGGTCATTTGGGATTGATTAGGATCGATCCCCATCACCTTCATATCGATCAATATTTGGTCCATTTTAGCTGTGACCGATCAGAGACATTCTTGAAGTGGAAAGAAAGCTTCGGTGAAAATTTCATAGCATTTGGACTTGTAGATGTTGAGTTATGATCAATCCAAGATTCAATTCGTAGGTTGGCTGATGGCCGCATATCGTTCGCTTCGTATCGATCGACCTTCGTATCGATCGGTTGTGCATTGATGATGTGGAGCGAGAGTTCAAGGGAGATCCACATATCATTCTTGTAGACCGCTTCCCTTAGTTGACTATGCCTCTTCATATCGATCCTATGTATTTCTCTTCGTATCGATACTATATCTTTGCCTTCGTACCGATGCTCGACTGTAGGTTTCGTATCGAAACTTGGTGGTAGGTTTCGTATCGATGCTTGGTTGATCGATATGAAATGGGTAGAAATGGAACCGATATGAGTGGGTAGCTATTGATGGTTGATGGATACGAAGGGGATGGATTGATGGATACAAAGTTGGATGGACATGTAGAGGGATGGATTTCATGGATACGAACTAACATCTTCTTCATGGATTTTGATTGATCCATAACTTGAGCATATGAACTCCGAGTGACCCGAAATTTATCATATTGGCTTTCATAGCTTTGTTTATCATACCATGTTAATTGGAGCTCGATCAGGACTCGGATCAAATTCGGTTGTATCTATAGTGGACTTGTGTATAACAAATCTTCGGGATGAATTGTCTTTGGTTTCTAGTCAAGTCCTTATTGGCCTTTCCAAATGGCGGGATAACATTTGACCCCCAAAGTAGGTCCTGTGTAACATGGCGTGCTTTTAAAAGCTGCATTCTTTATTCTAAAGAAGTTATATCTGATTCGTTGAATAGTTGTTGTCTTTTCGTCAAGAGATGTAACCTTTGTTAATTTCCAATAATATAAACGTTGAATTGTGGACTGCCAATGGTCATGCGGTGTTTTGTTGCAACTGAAGGTTGAGTGCTTGCAATTTGTTGTTCAATGTTCTAATTGTCATCGGGTAAGCATTCAATTCCTGATAATTCTAAAAATCAAATGTTAGTTCATCTTACATGCACATACGTTAACTCAATTCCTGTTCACGTTTCCACGTTCACAGGTCGTTGTCAAGTTCTTTTGTTCTAGTTTGGAACGAGTTTTATATCGATCCTCTCCTAGAACAATGTGAAATTCAAGTTGTAACAATGACTTATGGTTGCTTTAATCACTCCTTTGTATCAACCCTCTCCTGGATCGATCAGGGATGTTGAAATGTATGCTTCACATCGACAGATATGAGGGTTTGGATCTTCGAACAGATGGATACAACATAGATGTTTCATATCGATGGAGTTAAGTGGCTCAAATACGATCGCGCAGTGACTTTCATATTGATGGGTTTATATAGAAGGATACGAAATAGATGGCTGGTCATCGATGGATACAAAGTGCTAATCTTTGGACCGCTTTGAGTTGATGGATACAAAGCTATGTCTTCGTATCGATGGAAGTGATCGTTCTAGGTATGTTTTCTCAGTGCCTTTCATATCGGTAAAGCTTTGACCACTTCCACCTGTTTTTGCCAACTGGATACGAAACGCTTTTCTCTTGGTTACAAAAGCGTTTAAATACCTTTTGTACTTAGCCAAATTCTTTCACCTTCCTTTGTTTTCATATTTTCTAATTCCTATTGATTAGAAACACGAGAAAAAGAACTGTCAAGCCTTTCATCCCCAAAACAAACAATCCGTTATTCCTTAAAATCAACCTTTTAAACTACGTAATTAACTAATTAACTCCATCCCAACATGGTAAGACTCGATTCTTGGTGTCACGCTATTCAAGGTCACGGCTGATTCTGGCACCATTTGTTGTCGGAATTGGGCTAGAGTGAGGTCGTGGAGGTAGTAATGGAGCCTTAGATGATTGGGGAAGAAGAATGATCGATGGAGATGAAGAAGTCACTGGAAGATCCCTTGTTTCAGTCTCGTTATCGATGACGAGATGGTGGGAGCCGCTTCGTGTGGATTTGGAACGGTGGGAGTTTGTATCAATGGTGGATGGAGAAAGCTGCTTCGTATCGATATGGAAATCGTGGGAGTTCGTAGCGATCTGGAACGATCGATACGAAGTCAAAGATTTGGATCGATATGAATCGCTGTGACATCTAAAACGATCGATACGAAACCTAAAGTCTAGGATAGATACGAAGGCAAGCTTTCGAGGAATGATCCAAGTTGATCTATAATGGATATGAACAAGTGGCCTTTTGCATACTCGAACAATTGATTCGGACGGAACTGTAATTTGACAAATAGAACGAACTTTAACATGGAACGTTCTTCGAAGTTAGGATGACACAATTGGGACGGTCAGCGATGACGGTTACTCCGGTTGAGTCTCGAATTCTTGTTATTTTACAATCGTTCAAACTTGTGGAAACTTAAAGTATTATGTAGCACTACACTACGTAACACGATCACTCACTTTATAATGGGGGAACATGGGTTTATTGCCATCTAACGATGATTTTTACCAAGTTCAATAGCTATAGGTCCCAGAAGCTTAGGGCAGCAGGAAGTTTAGAGTTCTCCACTCCCCATTACAGAAATATCAGAAATCATGACAGATGTAGTAAGTCCTGTTCCGAATGAACTTCCAGTTGCAGTGTTCATTTTGAATCCGGAGGACTCGGTTCATTCCAAAATCTCTGATGATATGCTTGGCAGAATCTATCTTAGGCATGGATTATATCTGGAAGATGTTCTACTACGGGGGACAGAAGATAAATTGCACAATCCCCCGGAAGTGTTTACTCCTTGCAATAGATTTATGTGTGTAGCCGAAACACTACCCTCGTTCATCAATTTATTCGGGATGTGCTATTCTTTTTTTAGGATTGTTCCTTCTTAATTGCATCTAAATGGATATGCACTTCTCAACAACTTATATATCATCTTCATGGAGCATCTTTTCCTACACCTGACCATTGAGGAAATTTGATAATTGTTCAACGTCCAGTGTTGTGGCAATAAGCCTTCATTTACCTTCTTTGAAGCGGTCAGGAACTGCCCAAGTAGTAGCAGGTGCTTGGAGTAAATTAAGTTACTTCAAGATTGAATGGTTCTTCGTTAGATGTCCACTGCGATTTGCTAGATGGTGGCTAGTTAGACGTAAGTGCTCCAACTTCTTCATCGAGTAACTGGGTAATATAAGTTGATGCCGAGTCTAGTACTGCGTTTCTTTTACAACTTCGATTCTGCTGCCCATAGGAGCGTAATTCAAGAAGATAGTGAGAACTCTCCAATTGGTGCCTACTGAACTTAGAGAGGTTGGTGAAGTCCTTAGCGATGATAATTTGATTGACGTGGGGCTCATAGAGAGAGGATAAAGCATTGGATTAACAGGAATTCCCAAAGTGGCTTTGGTAAGGTAAGGAAAAAGGAGAGCTCCTAGAGTCATAATCACCAATTGCGGCGATGACGAGAATGCGGCAGCTAGACATGAGCCCACGGTTGTGCCTCCGTGGGGCCTTCAATTACCAGAATCAAAAAGAAAAGGCAAGGCCCTCACCCACAAAACCAAGAGGCGTAAGACCATTGCAGTGTCTTTGCCCATTGCGACTGCTATAAGTATGGAGACTTATTCTTCACAGTTGGAAAGTTCATTGAGAGGATTATCCGATGTCTCTATTCCAGTTGAAATAGCTTCTTTCCAAGAACTTGGATTAGAGGGATACCCATCCTTGCCGCGAACTGATGCAAGCTTATCTTCTTTAGACATAAGGGAGCCGACTGCTACGATCAAGGCTACCAAAATCGGTCGGTTGGGGTGGTTTACACATGCATACATGCACTTGACAGCACCACACAATTTCTAATCACATGTATTCTAATCGATGGAGATAACTAATTTTGCTTCTCTTTCATTTTACGAACATGATGTTGAGGCAGGGGCCAATGCTTAGTAATCCTCGCTCCAAACATCGTTCTTCCAGCTCTTACTCTGAATCTCATAGGTGTGAAAGTGAAAGAGACTACGTTGTGGCCACCACTCAGTGTGAGCATTATGATAGGGAGAAGGAAAGGTCAAATCAAAGTAGGTGTCACCCCCGGTCGCGATCGCCACCACCTAATGGTTCCTCAAAACCATCCGACTCTGGCAGGTGATCTTCCAAAAATGCACACAAAATAGAGCCTCCCCATGCATTGAAATCTGAGGATCAGCACCGTAGAACTGAAACACAAACTCCCGTCTTTGCAGAGCCAGCCGCTATCGAGTCCACAGGGGAGAGAGCCATACGAAATGCTAAGTTAATGAAATAGTTCCAAATATTTGCTTCAATGGCTTACGCTTCCCTCCAAACTTGAAGAGAACTCTGAACGATGCGGAAAGACTAGTATAAGATTACGTACACGATGTATATAACCAGTATAGGGAATGGGTTAAGACCATATAAAAGGCTTTGATGGTAGCTTTTGGGCAGGCCAAGACGAACAAAAAGCTGGAGGGCGACCTTGCCTAGAAAGACAGAATAATAGGAGTGCTTAATAGTAAATTCGAACCTTCAAAGAAGTCATAGATTGAAGTTGACCAGAGAGCCGATGAGGCTAGATAGCCCATGGAAAACATGCGCAAAACTCATATGGACTTAGAGGAGAAGATGGGCCATCGATTGTTATGGAAGAGAGTGATGTCGCACTAAAAGAGGTCGGCGAGCTAAAGGAAAAACTAGCCGAGGCCCTTAAAGAGAAGGATGAGGCCTAGGAGGCATGTTAACAGATGGTGGTGCTTAAGGATGAGAGGGATGCAGCGAATTTAAAGGCTTAGGAAGCCGACGCCAGGATTGAGAATGAAATCAAAATGGCCGAGGCCAGGATGGAGAATGAATCTGAAGATCTCCTAGTCGCATACAACGCTAATGTCTTAAGAAACCTTAATTTAAACTCGGTCAGTGAAGATTATCTCTTACAATTATACAAGGCCTGGAGTTGCTTGGTAGATGACAAAAAGGTGATCCACAATGCTAAGACTATCGATGAGTTTGAACTGGAAGCTCAAATACTTGTCAGAGGTGAACGAAGGTCCTACACGATATAATCGTTACTCTTGAAAATGAAAAGTTGGCTGCCTGGTATCTAGATGCTCGAGAAGGATCTGGAGTTGAGCATCCTAAAGTTGGTTTTGAAGCACTCCTAGTCTCTCAATTCGAGCCTACTTGTTCTATCGATCCTCCGGTCATCCTAGGATATGACCCTGATAGGCTGCACCTTTCTCTGATACCCGAACGTGCTTCAGAAGGCATGTCGTCTCAACACGGGAGTCAACCCTAGGAAGGTATTCTTGACACTTCTTCCATTCATCCAAATGTAGGAGCACTGTTAGATGATGTTACTAATATTTTATTCTATCTTTGTTCAGCGCTAGACTTTGCATCAATCGATCCTCCTACAACTCAAGAAATGCATCACGAGAAGGAGGCAATAATGATGGAGGCAACAACTAAAACGATCAACACATCGGTTGGGGAGATGCACGAAAGCATCTACGTACTTAATAAACAATTGATGGAAGCACTCCTAAGCCATCAAAGCAACCCAAGCATCAAAATGTCTTTCAACATAGATGATAATGTGATCATCACAGGCTCCTCGAGTCTGACCAGTTGCATTCCAATGGGTATACCTTGGACCGGGCTGGGCAGATAATGAATGAAGTTAAAGCTGAGATATAGCAAATCGAGTAGGCTCATAGAGCTGGCGGTGGCATGGCGGGTCTCGGTCCGATCTGGTCCTGGTACTTGTTGTTTCTCCAGGAACACTATCATTGATACCAGCATAACTCCTTCTTCTAACATCGAGAGTGCCACCATTCCTCCAGTTCTGCATATAGAGGACATTCCAATCTCTGTGAGTTCTGAGGAGGAGACTGCTCTAATTCCTCTAACCAGAGACAAGCTAACTGGAGCAAGCCGGAGAGGTAAAGGCTCAAAGAGACATCTGAGCAGTGGTTTCAGTGGGTCTATGCCCCAAAAAACCAAGATGGACAGAAAATCGAAGGCGTAGACTTGCAATTTTGTTTCCTCTCTTTTGTAGGTTGTTAGAATAAGATTTTTCTTTTTCTTTTGTAGGCCATATCTGGATGTGGGCTTGGCCACCGCTTATAGGAATGCTTCGAACAAATTTTGTACTTACCTTTTCCAAAGAATAGTGGAAGTAAAATTTCTTTTTGGTTCTCGGCATAACTCTGTGTTCATTAGTTTAAGTATTTCATCACTTGCGTTTCTATTGAATGTACTTGTAAGGCACTAGTTTTTGAGTCGAACTTGAGTCTAGTCATTAGGTCTTGAAGTCATGGCTTCGAGTCATAATCAAACATTGAGTTGAGTCCCAACATGGCTCTATCTCGGTCAGTGGCTGGTACTTGAGTTATGCCCCTAGTCCCGCAAAGAATTGAAGTAGTCAATCGGTAGTCATCTTTTTCCTTTTCTAATTTTAATTTAACAAAGTCAAAATAAAAGTTAAAGTGAAATGAGTTCGAATGGTTGGATCACACCCGATCATCCGCTAGTATTTTCATCCGCACTTTGGTAATTGAACTTGTATGCCGACGGTCGGTCACGCCTGCTTATCACTTAGAATCATATCCGTGCTTCGAGGACATGAGCTAATTTACGGGCGACTAGTCACACCCGTTTAATGTTTGGAATCACATCCGCGCTCCTGGGACATGATTTAATCTACAAGTGGTCGGTCACACCCGTTTAATGCTTATACTCTTCTCCATGCTCTCGATGCTAGAGTCAGTTGATGGGTGGTCAGTCACACCCATTTAACGCTTAGGACTATATCCGCATTCCGGGCACATAAGTTGTTTAACGGGTGGTCGGTCACACCCGCTTGGTGTTTATACTCCGGTCCATGCTCTCGGGACCAGAGTTAGTTGATGGATGGTCAGTCACACTCCTTTGGTGCTTATACTCCAGTCCATACTCTTGGGACCAGAGTTGATTAATGGGTGGTCAGTCACACCCATTTGGTTTTTATACTCCAGTTCGCACTCCGAGAATCTGAAGTCAGTCGATAGACGGTCAATCGCATCTATTTAAGTATTAGCACCTCGTTCGTACTCTGGGAATAAGGAATTAATTGAAGTTGTGGATGGTCGGATCTCATCCGTCTTGATTTGGCAAGTGAAGTCGTAGATGGATGGATCCATCCTCTTCAAGCTTGGAAAAGTGGGCGAGGTCGTGGATGAACGGATCCATCCTCCTCGAGCCATGATTTTGGAGTTTGTATTTCAGCTTGCACTTTAGGAGTTGGAGTTCATTAGAGGATCGTCGTGTTTCGATCTCTCTTTGCTTTATCATTGCTTGCCCTCGAGCTCGGGGTTTCAATTAACAAGTGACCGGTCAGATCGTGACCACTCCCTATTTTAATAAGTCTTACCACTGGATGTGACTTAGCTCTTTCTACATCATGATGGTCGCACGATGCATTTCAAGAATTTCCACTCTGGTTGATGAGCCTGCTTTTTTTGCTGAAATAAGAAAGTATAGCAAAGTCAGTTGCCATATTACAAGTTCAAATTCTAAAAATGCAGAAAAAATTCAAAGGAAAAGCAAAAATGAATAAAAGCTAGTTAACATGTAAATAAATGAAATCATTTCCATAGAGCAGATGCAAAGAGATTCCTCCCCGCCCTTACCCTTCTCCTTTTGCTACGCATCCCGCAGCTCCACAACATAACAGGCCAGTCTAGCTGCCTGATTACCATGTACTACTCCAAACCTGTTACCAGTGGCAACTTTAGAGTTAAACACCATGGGGCAATCGCTGCCCTGAAATCTACAAGGGCTGGTCAACCCAGAAAAGCATTGTAAGAGGAATGCATGTCTAACACAACAAACCGTAACATCTAGACTCTTCGGCGATCAACAATACCTGACTCAATAGGTAATTCCACCATCCCAGCTGGTCTGGTTGCGTTTCCATTGAAACCATGTATATGTGACTGATACGATTTCAGATCCTTTGCTTCCATCAGCATTCGGTCGTAAGAGCGTTTGAAAAGTATGTTCACCTAACTTCCACTATCAACTAAGATCCTCTTCATCCAAGTAGGACCTACTTGGGTAAAAATAACCAACGGACAAATAGAGGGGGCCTCAACTCTATCGACATCATGATTTTTGAAAATGATGTCGCTATCATCGTCCTTTGTTGTTTTGATGGGGCCCTTTCATCAATACCACTACAACATTCGAAGTACACATGCCTAGTCGAACTAGTATATGACTTCATTTCCTTCCAGTTTCGATCAGCCGGATGAGGACCACCACTCACAATATTGATTACCAGTCTCTCGCCAGTACATGCGGGTTCTTCATGTCTTGCCTGGCCTTAGCCCTGATTGGGATTAGATGTGCTTGCTCTACCATCCTGTAGATCTCGGACAAACTACTCCAACTTTCTTTCTCTAATCAACTTCTCAATAATATCCTGCAAATGATAGCATCCATTAGTGTTATGGCTGTAACAGTCATGGAATCTACAAAACTTTTTGGTTTGAATCTGCTTCTCAGACGATGGTTTCAAAGCATGCTATGGTACTTCCATGTATTGCAGGTTTGAAGATAAACATTCTCTAGCGACGTGTTCAAGGGAGTATACTAGTCGAACATAGGAGCTCCGTGTCTCGGTCTAAGATTTAGGTCTCTCTTCTTTCCCTGACCTCTGTTACCCGTCTATTAACCTTGCTTATTCTGAATATTCAATTATACTTTGCCGGAGTTCTCACCGGTCTACTTTAGAGTAACATTAATTTGAATGCCTTCACCACCGGGCCGCGTATCATCCTGCTTCCTAGATCGCCTAGCGTCTTCTCTCCTAAAAAACAGGGCTTCCTTAGCACAAAAAGGTACTAACGATGCGGGGGGTTTCCCGGCCATCCAATCACCAAACCTGGAATCGGGGTTGATTCCTCTAGTCAATGCCATCGGAATAGAATTACCATTGGGGTTACTGACCTCAGCACAAGTAGCATGGAACCTTACAAGATAACGTCTAAAGTTACTCTTGAAGCTTGATTAACACTGGACAAGGTGTTGACATCCTTTGGTCTAATAGCATGCATACAGAACTGCTCAATAAACTTAGTAGCCAATTGATCAAAACATGAGATGGATCTGCATGGTAGACGAGTGAACCACATAGTTGCGATGCTTCTTAAGAAAATAGGAAAGCTTCTATAATTAACCGCATCATCAGCTAGCACGGTGTTCATGCGCCATTCATATTTCTAGATTTGCTGGTTAGGATCCGAATTTCATTCGTACACCGACAAGGTCGGGATCCTGAATCGATGGGTAGTTCTGCATAAAAAATGTCACTGGTGAATAAAGCATAAATCAGGAGATTCCCCAATCATCTTCCGTAAGGCTTTGACTTTTTCTAATCATCTGGCATATAATGGTTGGAATGTTAGGCATTTGGATATTCAGGGCCAAGGCATGGTCAGGTTCCATGTTGCGAGGATGGTTCATTCGTTATCTATGGTCCGTTCCATACCTCCTTGGTTCCTGATCTTCTGGAAAGTGAGAGTCTGGAGCATGGACGTGTTGACGAGGGGCTGGATCTTGTTGGTTCTGGATCTCCATTTCTAGATCTGTAGCAGTGGTAGCTACATGGTCATGAATGGTGTGATAAGGAAGTTCCCCCCTCGGGAGGAAGGCCCAGCTTGGCGCCTTGTAGAAGGACCGATCTCGGCATGTTAGAGATTCATGGCATGTTGATGCCTGAAGGTTTCTGAATAGTTTCCTTCCAGCCGACTACATGTAGATCTGTGATTGAAGTCCGATAAAGCCGAGCTTTCGGTTGAGGAATGAGAGACATGATCCATTCTAGATCTCCTTTGCCTTTCTTCGTTCATTTGGTTCACGAGCTCCATGTTGGCACGGATCTGCCGAGTGAGCTCTTGATGGCTCTGAGTAAGCTTTTTCATGAGGGTTTGGAACTCCTCTCTAATCACAAGACCTTGTGGATCTGGAGCTCCAGCTAATGTTTGGCCAGTTATGGCCAACTGAGCGGGATCTGGCCTACCCTTTCCTTTTAGATCTGTAGCAGATGAAGTAGTTCGGATGGTATGCACCATGATTGATGTAGCTCTTTTCTAGATTTGGAGTAATCCGTAGAATGGAAGGAACCACAAGAAGACAGATCTAGATCTCCTCCTCATATTTTAGCAATCCAATAACGGTAGTAGATCCACTGATTCAAAGAAAAACAAAGTTTTCTCAGTGAAAGCACCAAAGTGTTTGTACCAAAATTGGATACAACACTCTCTGAATGTGATTGAAGAGATCAAAGTGAAGAAAGTAAATGGAAAAAGAGGCTAATCTAACAAGCACACCAATAAAAGCATGCAGAAATAAAACAAGACAAGAAATTATAGTGGTTCATCTTTATAGCCTGCGTCCACTTTGAATTGTTTTGCTGTTTATTAATGATTCTCAACTGATTGCAATAGTACAAAGCACTAGCACTCAAGTTACAATGGAGTTGCAGCAGAGTAACGGCGTAGAAGAGAACAGAAGTCCTTTTTCCATAGGCGTAGGGGAGCTATTTGTAGGTGTAGATCTCAAAATATCTCCCTCAAAGCTCGAAATACCTATTCTCACATGTAGGTAGGCCTACCAGATTGATCAAGGGTCATTAAAGATTTATTAGGATTGTTCCCCATCATCTTCATATCGATCAAGATTTGGTCCATTTAAGCTGCGATCAACCATTGACAGTATTGCGGTGGTAAGCAAGCTCCTATGAAAATTTCATAGCATTTGGACTTGTACATTTTGAGTTATGATCGATCCAAGATTCAATTTGTAGATTGGCTGATGGCTGCGTATCGATCGCTTCGTATCGATCGAGCTTCGTACTGATGCTCCTTTGTATCGATTGGTTGTGCATCGATGACGTGGAGCGTGAGGTCGGGGGAGATCCATATATCAAGCTTGCAGACTGCTTCCCTTGGTTGACTATGCCTTCTTCGTATGGATATTATATCCTTGCCTTCGTATCAATGCTCGGTTGCAGGTTTCATATCGAAACTTGGTGGTAGGTCTCATATCGATGCTTGGTTGATCGATACGAAATGGGTAGAAATGGAACCGATACGAAATAGGAAGCTATTGATGGTTGATGGATACGAAGGGGATGGATGTGGAGTTGATGGATACATAGTTGGATGGATACGAAGAGGGATGGACTTTCATGGATTTTGATCGATCCATAACTTGAGCATATGAACTTCGATTGACCTGAAATTTGGAATGTTAGTTTTCATAGCTTTGTTTGTCGTACCATGTTAATTGTAGATCGATCCCGACTTGGACCAAATTTACCTGTATCCATAGTGGACCTGTGTATAACCGATCTTGGGGACGAATTGTCTTTGATTTATAGTCAAGTCCTTTGTGTCACTAGTACAAAAAAGTGCATATTGTTTCGTCTCATTTGAATCGATTGAAGTAAAAACTAATGCAAATAGAACTATTTGCATTATTTCTATCTTAATAACTGACGCAATTATTATGTGGAAAGCAATAGGTAATAAAAAATCAAATTTGCATCAGTTGTCACTAACAACCGAAGAAAATACATCGATGCAAATAGTTTTAGTCTCATCGGTTTTAAAGTCAATCGATGCAACTACATTAATTTGCATCCCTATGCATTTTCATTTTCATTTTCCCTATATGCTTTGATTTTCATTTTCATTTTCCCGCATTAATATTCAGTTTCCCACTTGAATTTTCATTTTCACTCCAACACTAAATGGTTGGCATTTATGGCATCATTCAACAACGAAAATATGTTCTCCCTATTCCTTTTTGCCCCATCATCTTCCAAAGCAGCAACTTCATCTTGTCTCGTGCTCTCCTTACCAAATCTCGATCCCAATCCACAGTGAGTTTCATCTTCAAGCATAGAAATTTTGTCTCGGCTTCTGATCCATAGTCAACTTCATCTCTGTTCTCCTTTGGCCTAACCAACATCGACCTCGACATCAGCTTCATCTTCCCACCGCTAGTACAATAAACCAAAACAAGCGATTTCCAACAGAATAACAGTTCGTTGAGATCAGTCTGTGGCATTCTTCACCTCGTCTGCAACATCCATCAATATCAATCAACTTCCATGGTTGTTGCATTGATTACCTCATACGATCGATCTGGAAAAGTCGATCGTCAAGCCTAGAAGCGTTGCTGCTGCTACTAATGTCGGAGAAGAAGTTCAAGTTGTGCCTGCTACTTAAATCGCAAGACTTTCATTGTTCTTTTTTGTTTTTAAATTTATGTTTGATTTATGTTTGATGGAATTCTTATTTGTATTCCAGATTTATAACTGACAATGGATGATAACAGCTTTATCACTGTCTCAAGCCTAATGTGGATCAAGATAATGAGAGACCTCGACAATGCAGCGTTACATAAGTGTTGAGTATCTCTAACCATCAACGACTTCAATTTCATCAATGTAATAGTTTGGTAACATTTTTTACTCTGCAAAATGGAAAAACAAATTATATGTTTTTCAATCACTATTTGTTTCAGAGTTCATTGAATTGATATTTGTATATGTGTAGTCACAATGTGCATCGTCTAATAAATTTGTAATCAAGAAAGATGTTCTCTTGGTAGAACTCTAAAACATATATCCGTTTTTATATGTTTTTTCTATGTTATTTTAATCGTTTATATTCTCATTGTTAGTTTGCTTGGGAAAGTGTCTATAATGGAATTAGTGATGGTACAATCAATATTTTTGATAAGGTACAAAGTCAGTTTATGCCTAATAAATTTGAAAATTATTCTGTCCATATTTAGCTGATTGCTTATGATTTTTAGTTCTTTGAGATTGAATGTCATGATGCCATCTAAGTAGTAGACATTTATCAGAGAGCAGGCTAGTAGGTAATTCTATCCATGTTTATACTTTGCAATTGAGATTAAAGAATTAGTGCTACGAACTTTGATTAAATTATGTCAAGTGATGGTCATGTTTATAACAACAATACTTGTCTGTACTTGATGATGCCCAGTACCGACTTTTTCCCTCAACCCTCTCTTTATTATCACACGAAATCAAAACTAAAAAAGATTGGAAGAAAGTGGTGAACTGATTGTGGTTCGGAAGTCAAAAGAAAAATAAAAACAAAATCGCGGTTTGGATATCAAAGTTGATGGAGATCGGAGGCATTGAGTTTGACTCTAACTACAATTCCTTGTAAGCTTTAGTTATTTATTATTTTATTCTAACTATATATATATATTCGGCACAGAGCATTTATATGTTAATTAAAGAAACTTACCTTTCAATATGACTTCTTAAAATCATTTTTCTGTCGAGAGTTCGGTGCATTGAATTTTTCCTAGAACATTTATATATGAAATATTGATTTACTTTTTAAAATGACTCGTCGACACTCTTCATGCAACAACTTTCTTACTAAAGGAATTGGCATCATATTGTAATAGGAACTTCAAAGTTTTACATAATATCAGGATATATGGAGATATTTTTTCATAATACAAAGATTTTTTTTCCTCTTAATACAGATTTAAACGATTGCATACTGCCATAGATGGTCTAAGCTTGACATATAAAATCATCGACTGCACCGAAGATGAATTATTGTATGAGGATGGAATAGTAAAAGGACTGCGCACAGATATGATGTGAATTAGGTTTTTTTCTTTTTTTTCAATATTTAATATTTAATTTTAAGGAGTTTGAGTGAAAACATGACTTCAAGTCCATGATGTGAATGAAGTTTTGATATTAAATGAGAATATGACCTATGTCTGACTAAGAAAAATATTAACTATGGAATGTTGCATTCACATTATATGTAGGCAACAAAAGGACCAATTTCTACTGCACTCTGTATTATATGCATAAATCAATAAAATAAAATAAACTAAAAGTTACCAAAATTTGAACTAGTCAAAATTACAATACCTACAACAAATTATAAAATATTATTTTAGCATTCTTGGTTTCAATTATTTTTATGATATTAAAATGAGTATGAATGGAAAACCATACACAAACTAATCATCTATGTTTGGTAACTGATACTATCAAGCAGGGTTAAACAGTTTCGACGGTCAAATATACTAGATCCTTTAAAGAATTACTATTGTTGGTATTTTAATATACAGGTAAATAATATATATGTCAGCATCACATTAACTTCAGTTTGGTTTTAAGTTAGTTGCTCTTCATTTCATTTTAAACAACGAGGTTTGTTATTTTGGCGAGAATCATTTATCATGTGCTAGCTAGTAATTGCGTAGAATGGAACGCAAGGTCTTATATATTAACCAAATTTCCAAAACATATTTATTTCTTGTTTTCCCAGGTTCAAGTTGATAATGGAAACATGGAATGCAGCATATGGTTTTGAGCTGAAGCCTAAAAATTTGGGTTTTCAAGATTCCATGAAGTTTTTAAGGTTTTCACTATACTATTTCTTAATGGTTGCACTAATTAAAAATCTGAATTAAGACTACATCACTTAATGATTGTACTAAAGATCTGAATTATGCTACTAAAATGAATGTATGAACCATTATTTTGTATAGATTATTAACATTATAATTGATATATGTTTATTTTGGTATTACGTTATTCAGTTTGTATTTGCCATCAAATTTAATTTGGATGATTGTAATATTGCATGCAATAATTGTTTGTTATAATCAATAATATATATACATATATTGTCAATTTGATTACTATAATAATGATTTCTGAGAATGGCTTTTTTATATCAGATATAAATAGCTAATGCAATAGGGGGATTAGTTTGCACCTGTTGTTATAAAAAAGCAATGCAACAAAGAAGCCTTTTTATACCCAAAGACTCTTATGTTGCATTGGTTTCCAACAACAACCTATGCAACAAGTTCCTTTGTTGCATCGGTTTTCATTACAACCGATGCAACATGAGGGCTGTGTCCAAGCAACCAACCATATTTTGCACTAGTTGTTAGTAACAACAGATGCAAAAAGGACCATTTTGCATCGGTTTAGAACTGATGCAAAACTGTTAAGCCTGTTGCATATGCGTCGGATGTTGACCTGTTGCAAAACGGGGGTAAAAATAGATGCAAATAGCCTGTTTTGTAGTAGTGTGTCATGATCTTGCCGAAAGACGGGATAACACGGACCATCCCGATGTTAAAGGGGAAACGTCGGTTCTCAGAAAGTTAGGATCAATTTTCCTCATCGATCAGTAGTTTTGGACCTTCTTGACATTGCTAAGGCAATGTCGATTCTCAAGAGGTTAGGATCAATTTTCCCTTTCCATCCAATAGTTTTGAACCATCTTGACCTTGCAGGAGCAGTGCAGGTTCTCAGAAATTAGGGATCGATTTGACTGTCGACCCGATGGCATGCATACGAGGACACGGTTCCATTGGTTCAAAAAGCTAATTTTATTGATGAGTGGAAGAAATGGAAAGTCTTTCCTATTTCAGCACTTCCAATGTCCTTGGGTAGCTTATTTCGGAGAATAAGTAATAAAAAATCAAGTATAATTGTGTCGCAATAATTTGCTATTCTAAGCACTAGGGTTTGGGATTCTATCGATGGTCACCAACTTGAATGTTCCATCTCCAAGCTTTTGATCAATCACATATGGTCCTTCCTAATTTGGGCCAAGTACCCCCATACCAGGGATGACCCATTTTGGAATGAGATTCCCTACTTTGAAGGTTTTGTTATGGACTTTGGCATAGTAATGTCGTGTCACTCTGTTTTGGTGAGTAGCAGCCCTCCGTTCGGCTTCTTCCCTTTTCTTACCAACGTGGTCGAGGGACTCGAGCAGTAGTTGCTCATTCTCTCCCTGGTTGAAATGTCTTCCGCGATGAGATGTGACTTCTAGTTCCATGGGATCATAGCTTCCGAACCATAGGACAAAATGAACGGTGAGTGTCTGGTTGTAGATTTATGTGTTGTCCTGTAAGTCCATAGTATGAGTGAAGTTCATCAACCCAATTTCCTTTAGCTCTAGTCGGCCGCTTTTTTAGTGTGGATTTGATGATCTTGTCTACTCTTTCACTTGCTCATTTTCCTACGGATGTTTTACCACGAAAAAGATTTTTTTAGATTTGGTACCGCCTATGGAAATCTTTGAACTCGGCACCATCAAATTGAGTCTAGTTGTCCATGATAATCTTCTAAGGCATGCCAAACTTGCAAATAATATTCTTCATTACAAAATTAATTACTTTTTTAGCAGCAATCGTGGCATGCAATTTTGCCTTAGCACATATTATAAAGTAATCTTCTGCCACAATTGTGTATTTAGCTCCTCCTTTTGCTATTAGTAGCATACCGATAATGTCGATTCGCCGGATTGCAAATGGCCATAAACTGACCATATACATAAGTCCCGATGATGGGGCTATTGGAATCTTATCGAACCTCTGACAGCTATCACATTGCTTCATATAGTTAGCTATATCCCTGTACAGCATCAACTGGAAGTGTCCATAATGGAGCACTTTCTTTGCCAATGTATACCCCTCTATGTAATCACCATAGCTTCCTTCATGAATTTCCATGAAAATCTTCCTAGCTTCATCTTTGGTTACATACCTAAGCAAGGGAGAGGAGAATGCTCTCCTGTATAGCACTTCGTCTTGCATCATGAATCTTACACCTTTCGAAGGAGTTTCTTCCGTTCATTCCTATCTCTAAGGAGTATCCCCTGAGCAAATGGTCCTCGATCGGTGTGATCAATGACTCTGCTTCCTTGGAGGTCTTTAAAATCCAATCAATCTTCATTTGATTATTGTTTGGAGCTGTTAGAATCTCCACCGAAACTAGTTACACCGGTTATGCTTCTCTAGAAATAGCTAGCTTAGCTAGTGTATCAGCCTTTGTATTCTCCTCTTTGGAATGTGAGTTATCGTGTAATGCTCCAGATTTTCAAGCAGTTCCAGCGCCTTTATGGGTAAAGGGCTAGCCTCATGCCCTTGGCCTAATATTCCTTTCTAATTTAGCAGACAACCAGTTGTGAGTCACTTAATATGTGCAGCGTCTTTATTGCTAGTTCCTTTGCTATTTTCAATCTTGCTACCAACGCCTCGTATTCAGTTTCATTATTTGCATCAGGAAATTCAAGTTTTAGTGCATAGCAGATTAATCGTACTTTTAGTGTTTCAAACACTGCACCTGTCCTAGAGCTAAATTCATTTGAATCACCATCGACAAACAATCTCCAGTGAGGACTTACGATCCCATCATCCTCTTCTTCTTCACCATCACGTGCAATAAACTCGGGGATGAAGTTTACCAACGCATACCCATTTATCACTCTTCTCGAATGGTAAGTGATGTCGTACTAAATTAATTCGATATTTTGTTTCATCAAACTTCATGAAATCTTGAGTCGATACAAAACCTTCTTTAGTGGCTGATTTGTTAGTACTTTGAGCGGATGAGCCTTAAAAGACGGCCGTAACTTTCTTTATGCAATTAACAAGTAGTATGTAAGTTTTTCTAGCTTCAGGTAGTTTTTTCAGCTCCGGCAAACTGCTTGCTTATGTAGTACACCGATCTCTAAATCATCGCCTCCTCGTGCACTAATGCTGCACTTAGTGCATGAGCGAACACTACTAAGTAGACAAATAAATCCTTCCTACCCAGTAGTTTGGACAAGACCGATGGCGTTTTCAAATGCCGTAATAACTACTCGAACGCATTCTGACAATCCTAATTCCATTCAAAGTTCTTTTACCTTTCTTGAGGGCACCTAAGAATGGTATGAAGTTATCTGTCGCCCTTAAGATGAATCGACTTAAAACGATGATCTTTCCATTTAAGCTTTGAAGCTGCTTTTTTGTTGTTGGGGCTCTGACATTTGGTAAGGCATTAATCTATTCTGGATTGGCTTCTATACCCTTGTATTCACAATAAAATTAAAGAGCTTTCCTAAAGCAACATCAAAAAACATTTCAGTGGGTTTAACTTCATTCCATACTTCCACAAGATTTTGAACTTTTCCAACGGGTCATTAAATAGATTTTGGGACACCCATGACTTCACAAGTATGTGTCTATGTATACCTCCATTGTCCCTCCGATTTGGTTCTTGAACATTGTATTTGCTAATCGTTGGTATGTAGCTCCAGCATTCTTTAAACCGAATGACATTACCCGGTACTAGTATAATCCTAAATCCATGATAAAGTCAGTATTATCCTAATTCATCTCATGCATCATGATCTGATTATATCTAGAGTAAGTATCCATAAACGGAAGCAACTCATGCCCTACTGTTCCGTTAAGGAGCTGGTCAATTCCGAGCAAAGGAAAGTTGTCCTTCAGGTAAGTTTTGTTTAGACCTGAGTGATCGATGCACGTTCGCCACTTTCATTTGACTAATTGACCAATACGAGGTTAGGTACACATTAGGGGTATAACACATTGCCGATACAGCCGTTGGCTGGAGGCTTATCCACTTCTTTCTTTAATGCAACGGATCACTCTAGACCCAGGCTGTGCCTTTTCTGTTTTACCAGTGAAAACTTTGTCATGGAATTCTAAATGTGGAGAATCTTACTCACATTCTTTCCATTCTTCTGACATTTAGCTTCTTGCACTTTTTCAACATAGCACTCTCTTGCTATGCTTTGGTCCACTCGCACCACTACAATTCCATTCTATATTGGGAACTTCATCATTAAGCACTATGGTGCCAAAGAAATCTTGAAATCAGCTAGGGCCAGTCGGCCCAAAAAAGCATTATACGATGATTACTCATTGATAATAATAAATGTTTGATTAAGCACCACCCTACATTCTCCTTCGCCAATTTTTACGGGCAAATCAGTCGTCCCGATCGGCTGTTTAGCTTTGCGCTAGATCTTCATCTTGCAAGCAATCACATCCTTTATATTGATTTTCATCTGTTCAAAAGTATTTCTGAACAGAATGTTAACTGAGCTTCCATTGTCCATCAAAACTTGGTGCGCAACTGCTGGTCCAATTCTGACTATTATCACCATAAGATCGAGGATTGGTGCCTCGACCCATTAAAATCTTGGTTTCTAAAGGCAATGTCATACGTTATCATATTTTGTTGCTTAGTCGAAGCTCCATCTTTTAAGGGGATGCACTGAATGTTTTACTTCGCAAATGGTCTCGGTTTGCCAGTTGGTGTCTAGGTCCTCCTGTCATTGGAAGAACCACTCCTTCAGTATTCCATGGACGTACGCTTGGTTGAGCTATGGTTGTCTAAACTCCACCTTCATCTGCATCATCATCCAAATCTAAATCATGACCATCAAGCTGTACATCCTCTTCCTCATCTGAAACCAATATAGCATTCATTTCATGTGCATCATCCAACCTTAGATTCCTATCCGCATTGAGAGAATTCCTCTTGGTACATTCTCTTAGTACCTGTTGGTATTCTTATATGTGGAAGACTTATACTTCCTCCTTCAATAATTAATGCAATTCCAATAACTATTTCCTGCAATTTTTGCTTTCCATACCTTCATTTTTGGCCAGAAATTGAAGAGTTCTCTTGTTTTATTACAGGAGAAGTTTCCGTTCTAACCCTCCTTGTCCTTGGTGGCTTCAAGGTTAGCAAAGTGCCCATCTTATCCATCAAAGCTTTCTGGCTATCCACTGTCTTCCTATTAAGATTTTTCATCATTTTATCAAGCTCTACCTTGGTAGCCACTTCATTTTGAGAAGAAGAGTCTAGTACTTCAAGTTCATTGTTTACTTCCATTTGGTGAGTGTTTCTTCATCACCACCACCTACAGCTCCTACTGATGTTTCTATAAATATTTCCTTTTCTAGGTGCTATAGATTTCCAATTGGAAACCCTTAAACTCTTCAAGTAAGTTTAGAGATCTAACCTCTGGAATTTTCCAACCCAAAATAGAGAGCTAGATCTAAGCGTGGATTCGGTATTCTTAGTGAAAGCACCAAAATTTTGATGCCAAAAATGGATCAATGCTCAAAGATATGTCGTAGGGAACCTGCGAGACCAAGATATAGAGAAAATGAAAGATAAATAGAACAAGGAGACACAAGGATTTTATAGTGGTTCAAAAATCTTTGGCCTACGTCAGCTTTATAGTTTTATAAATTGTTTTTTGCAGAGAATTAAAGTCATTGGTACAAGGGTTAATAGGATTTATAGCTTAACAATAGCTAGTTGGTTGATTATTGTGAGGGAAGTAGGAGAGGATGAATATAAGCATACTGATGATCGGCTACGATCCTTCTTCAATTGCAGTAGGGTTGATATTTATAGAAAAATAAATGCATAGGTTCAGGAGCACACTTGTAGTAAAGTTCAGGAGTTAGCCCGATTTCATACAAATGCTCATGTGGGCCCATTAGGCCATAAAAATCTCTCTTTTCAAGCGAAAGCTCTTGTGTTGAGTGGTTTACTTAGTTGTAAACTCATGGATTTTTTTGCATTGCTCTCTTATCTCTTACTTGATGTGTATTGAGCTCTGTTCCATTGACTTTAGTTTGGTTCCAATCGTTTTCTCAATAGTACTTGAACTATCCTGCATTCCTTGCATTTTTCTCATTAATTCTAAAAATTGCTTGATTATCTTCCGAGAGAAGCGCTTGATGATGAGTGGTTGGAGTAAAGTATAAAGTGCATGGGGTTTAAGTGGCTAAATTAGGTAGAAAGGACCTCTCGGTACCGAGAGGAAGCTCTTGATACCAAGTAGTTTCCTCAGCTAAAAAGCTGTTGAAACATCTTGTGTTCTAATCTTCTACCCTTTTGATCGTGTTTCCAAGTTTTCAAGAAATTTCATCTTATCCTTGTACTATGGGTCAAATTCTGCTTCGTTAAAAACCCAGCCAACAAGTTGTGACATATTAAAATTCCTTCACAAAAATGAATTCCAGTCCATAAGCACATACTATAGTAACACATATATTTACCCAATTTTGAAATCTAAAATATAGCATGTAAAAATAACACTCCATCAACAAAGAGTGCAACTATTCCAATCATATCAACTCCATTCACAAGTCATATCATGCATGTCAATAATTAACCAAAATTTCCCATGACAAAAATAAAAATATAGCTTGGATCGGTCCAAACATGCATGAACAAATAGAAAAATTAACAATCGGCATAGCCCAAAGTAAATTGCTCACATACCCGAAAAATGGTAATCATCACATCATCAAACCAATAAAAAACATGTGTGTGTGTTATCAAAACCGTCGATGAAGTTCCGCATACTCCCATCCTCAAAATAAATGGTGCATCATCTCATTTTTACACCTTCTAAATTTTGTATGCCTACTCATTGCTACATCCTCAAAATAATATATGACCATTTACTCATTTTATTGTTGCTACAACAATACTCGATCCTCATACCCACATTATAAGGTATGTTCTTAATGACCACTATTATAAGGTCAATCAATATTCACCATCATAAGAATACTATACTTTAGGATATATGACGACACAAATGACCACCATCACAGGGTCAACGCATACTCAACAGTAGCTAGCTTGAATTTATGACATAAAGATGGTTGTGAAACTGAGTTGAGGTACACATATCACATCAACGATTTAGTATCAACATAAAAAATCTAGGTGAGAGTCCTTACATACCCTTGACTTTCGGCTACTCATAAAAGCCTTTGGTCATCATCGATACCATAGTAAACATCCAATAGTAGAACACATTAAACGTTCTCTTCACAAGTTCACATCATCAAACTTGCTTCCTTGGACCATTCAAATAACTCACATCATAGAGTCGTCAAATTTATGTATATCCACATCAGGTCCTATCATCTTCCATCTTTAGATCATCTTAAAAAGTATGATTAAAAAATCCTCTTACATTGATTTTCCCCAGTTAATGACAAGGATAACTCATCTAAAATACCAAAGAGGGATCTTCTAGCCATTGCTAGCGATAAGGGTTCTAACATATCTTCAAATCAAAACATTTGCCATAATATTTTCATTTTCAAATCAAGCTTCCATGACCTTTTCAAATCAAAACTTCCTTCTTCAAAGCATCATCATCATATAAAATATTTACTTATTTTTTGAAATGTTGCAATAATCATTTTCCTTTAAAAACCAACTTTATAATGTTTTGAGAAAACACTTCTTTGGAGAAGTTTAAAACTTACACTATTTTTTCTTGAAAATAAAAGAAGAAGACTTCGTTGAAATTAAAATAACAAAAGCTAGAAATCATTCTAGTAAAATATTTTTTTTCAACTTACATTTATTAGAACTCCAAATCTGTTAATGGTCTAAAAATTCCCACCCATTATTGTGACTCCTCAATGGTATCCTCCTAGTCATTAGCCATCAAAATTCTTCAGTCATCATTACTCATCTTCGAGGAACATCATCAAATCCCTAAGTCAGTCCGAGTATCAGGGCTTTCCAGCTTAGGAAACTATGTTTTTCCATTATTACTAACCAAATATATCCCTTAGTAGCTCACTAGTTTCTCCAATATACATCCTATGAAATAAAATATTGGATAACTATCTTGTTATAAAATTATTATACATAACAAGAAATAAAACCTAACATGCATTTCAAAAAATCACAACATGGATAAAAATTCAGAAAGAAAACAAGAAAACAATAAATTAAAACTAACAATAGCAAGGCAAGCATTCAATTACAAAACAGTACAAGAAAAATAAAATAATTTAAAACAAGCATAAATAGAAATTAGTCATCCAGTTGTGAAATAAATATTACAACTTTCTTAGTTGTAAATAACTAATAACTCAACAAGAAATATATCAATACAAAAAATTCAACCAAAGTAAGTAAATAAAAGAAAAAGATAACTATCCCACACATCAAAGTAGACAATCCCAACATCATGTCCCGACTCTCCCTGTGGAAGAGAATAATTAAACAACCCTATTACATATTAGGAAAGGTCATACATAACAGTCATAAGGAAATAATGTCATTATAGATGTTTAGCAAACTCAAAGCTTATTTTCCCCTATCGTCTCACATCCTATGTCACATAGTCTAGCCTTATAGTCCTTAGATAAAGTCTTCCAAATAAAACAACTTTCCGATAAACATACCTTTTAAGAAAAACCTTGAATTTTTTTTATTTAAACCAAATATTTTACTTACTTTCAAATCAAATCATCCTCATCTTTGTAAAACACTTTCTCAAAGCATTTCAAAACTATATATTTTGTGATATATCTTTTTCCATATATTTTCAAATATATTCAGAATAAAATATTTACCAAATTAGGTAAATTATCAACCAAAATCCTTTACCTAAAAATGCTTTTCCCTTCAAAGCGTTGTTTATAAGAGAGTGCTCTTTAAATAAAAGTCCTTACAACCAAATTGGACTTTCAAAAGAAACCTTCCCAAAATCAAAGATTCTTTTCTTTAAATAAAAGAACTTCGAGAAAAAAATTCAAATATTTCCATAAATAGAATAATTCATAAAAAGTTTATTTTAGAATAAGGTACAATTTTTTTAAACAAAATTTTCTATAAAACTTCTTTAAAATATATCTTCTTCAAATCATGCAATCTTTATTTTGAAGAACACTTCAATGTATTCTCTCTTTTCAATTAAAGGCTCTAAGCAAATATTCTTGATGAAGTACATTTAGCAACATTTTTAGATCATGATACTTTTATCTAAATAGTATTTCCAAAAGAAATCCTCTTAAATAAATATTCCACGGATCTTATAGTATTTGTTTTTAAAATATTTTTCAATGAAAACATTTCCCTCCTCTTAAACAAGAATTTTTTATAAATGTCCATCGAAAAACAACTTTCCACATAGCATCTCCAAATCAAATAATACTATTATGAATCACTTTTACTATATATACATATATATACATACATGCGCGCACACACACACACACACACACACACACACACACACATATATTTCAAAGGATTTTTTCAAATCAAAAAAAATTAATTTAATACCTTCAAAAAAAACTCTACCAAAATATATATTTCAAAATACTCTAAATTAAACACCCTTTAACAAAAGTACTTTGAATGACATATTTTTACAGCAATCATCTTTCTCTATAAAAAAATTTTCAAAATTTTTGTATTCTAAGTTAAATACTTCATTTTCTGAAGATTTCAACCAATTACCCTATAACCAAAAATATACATTTTGTCTTATTAATAGTATATATTTTAAAACTAAAAATGTAAATTAATATAATTATTTTGCAGTAAATATTATTCACTTGAAAATTCAATAATAAAAATAGCATCACTTATTAAGGTCGGGTATTAATTATAATTTGACATCGAGTGTGTGTCACTCATGTTATAACAAATATTTAATCCCTTCTGTAAATGTCCATCCAACCCTACTCATACTTTATTTATTTTCCATACAAAGGTCATTATAATCTGACATTTAAACCGAGCTTCTTTCAAGCAAATCCAGATGTCACGATGAAGACGAAATAATTCAAGGGCCTAAAAACATGCTTAAATGGGCAATGGGGATGAACTTAAGAGATTGGCGACCAATCAAAGATAAGGAGAGAAATCGGTACCGATCACCCTTCGTACAGTACTGAGTTTCTTTGTGGACCATGGTTCTCTCTGGGGCCATGAGTTTTTGAATATTGGCTTGGGTGATCATCTTAGGGGTGCATTATTGAAGAAATAGGCAAACAACTCCATGAAAGTTCTAAATGGAAGAAGACAAGTACTAGAGATTTCAGAATGTCATGGAAGCAACATGATTTCCAAGGAAAAGTGCTCGAAGCATGATGGATCAAAGATACAAGAGTAAGGGAAGGAAGATTGAGCAATCTTCCTATAGAAAGTTAGATCGGTACCAACCACTTCTGGTCTGTACCGAGATGAATTTTTGGCTTTGGGGACTCTATCTTCCTTCCTTCATTCTAGGATATAAAGTTAGACCTAGTATATTGAAATATAACAATTCTGTTGGACAATTTTCCTATAAATACAAGGCTTAGATCATTTTGAAAAGAATTTTCAACACTTTCTTTCTCCATCTTCTCTCTCTACATTACCCTTATCACTAAGGAAGCTGTTTTTTTATTCTAGGTGGTTAGACCGGTAAAACTTTATACTTGTGACTAAAGTCCACAAGCAGTAATATTACAAGGCCTTAGATTTTCCCAATCACTATAAAAATTTCTCTACATGTTTACTTTTATTGGCTAGATTTTACATTCTAGTTCATTTTTGGGATTTGTGCCATTTTCTAACTCAACATTTTGGTTCTTTCACTAAGAGTTGAACTCAAGCGTAGATCTGGCTTTTTATCATGGATTGGAGTGTTCAAAAGCTAGATCCAAAAGATTTTCATTATAAGATTTGAAGTATTTGCATATTGGACTCAATGGCACAATCAAGAAAGTCTAGTAGATCTGGGAGAAGTAGGTATGCAGATGAAGGAGCTTCTCATCATACAGAAATTCAACATATTGGCAGCAGCATTAGCAGACCATCTTTCCCTCTAGAGATTCATGAGAGTGGAGTTTGATAAGACGATAATAGAGAAGAATCATAAGATGGCAGATAGTCAGAAGGCTCTTTTAGACAAAATGGATTCTAGCATAGGCTTGCTTACCCAATAATCGTAGAGGATTAGGAGGAGAAGGATAAAGACTTCACCTACTGGATCTGAAGAGAAGAAATCATCTGGCCGGAATAGAAGGGGTGAAAAGCAAAAGCAGAATGAACTGGTCACTACAGCAATAGGGAGAAGTGCTAGAGGAACTAGGAGAGCCCCTGCTGAGGGAATTCAGATCGGTATTAACAAGAATCAGGTTGGTATTGACCTGAATTTAAGGCCCTTGGAGGGGTAGGAAGCTGAGGCTGTCAACTTATCTAACTCTGAGAATGATTCGCAACATGCTGGTGATGAGGATGGATTGGCTGTTGAAGTTTGAGATGTTGGTGTATAAATAATCACTATGGAGCCCATCAGGCATCAATAAATAGCTGAAGGAGTGGTCCTTCTAGAGGCTACATAACCTAGACAGCAACGAGCAAACTGAGAGCATTTGCAGAGCCAAACACATGGCCAAGCTCTTGATTATTGTCCTTCAGAGTAGCAGGCTAGTGAGGAACATTTAGCAGACATAATCAAGCGGTCGATGGAGGAGAATATATGGAGAAAGAATAAGGGTTGGGGTTTTGTGTCTAGTAGAACTTCATTCACATAGAGTATTTTATGAGAGGACTATCCCAGGAGATTTACGATGTCGACAGTGTCATCGTAAAATAGAACCATCGATCCCATGCTGCATTTGTTTAAGTATGGATGGCACATGGATGGTGCCAGGGCAATAGATGCAGTTGGATGCAGGAGTTCCCTAATTTTCTGGATAGAGTAGTGTCGATGTGGTTTACCTGACTACTACCATAGTCCATATCAACTTTTAAGGATTTAGCAAAGAATTTTCTTGAGTGGTTTAGGCTCCACCCCGCTTGGCCTAAGGATATGATGTCATTGTCAGGCCTTTCTCGAAGAGCTCAAGAGTCATTGAAGGGGTTCTTGAGCACGTTCAATATTGCAGTTATAGAGGTTAATAACCCGAATGAAGTATGGTACTGATGGCATTGGTCCAAGGAATACATTCAGATATAGACGTTA
Source organism: Allium cepa (assembly GCA_030765085.1). Lineage (NCBI taxonomy): Eukaryota > Viridiplantae > Streptophyta > Magnoliopsida > Asparagales > Amaryllidaceae > Allium > Allium cepa. Next base: position 30,094,233 of record CM060938.1, on the reverse strand, counting down.
TAAAATGGCCAAGGATGAAGCAATCAAGTACTATGGAAGAGTTTCATCAGAAAGCTAATCAATTCTTGTATTTGAAGAAGCAAGTTTAGCTGTTGGAAATACTAATAGTTCATAGTAAAAGGAGGTAATTCAAAGTAATGTGATGATTAAGCATACCTGCGAGAGTTTCGGGAATGTGGCAGTAAATGTTGGTAATTCTGGTAATCAAAAGAAAAGAAATCAGGGCGTAGAAGGCAGGTGGAATAAAGCTAGGAAACGCCCAAGGAATATGAGACTAGAAGAATATATGCCTCTAAATGATACATTGGAAAATATATACTTCTTCATTAACCTCAAAAGTATAAGGAAAGTGGGCTTCGCGAAGCTATTAATCCTAGGCTAAGTTGCTAGGATGGAGTATGCACGACATTGATTCCATGAAAGTCTTATGCATGTTCAATATCAATGCTAGAGCCATATTGCATGCCTTATAAGGGTCAATAATTCAAATCATGTGGGGCAATCAAACTCAAGATTATGAGTGCTTTTGGAATTTGTAACACGTTATGATGTAAGGATCATAAATGCTTTGGAACATGAAAGCAAGCCATAATTTAAGTAATCTTGTTCGTATTCCAAATAATGTTGAATGTACGATGTTCTATGTGCAATAGTTCAAGTGCTACAATCGGCTCTTAATCCCCAAATCAATTTAGGGTTTTATAATTAAAAATATAAGAAAAAAGATAAGAAAATGATCTGCCCTACTTCATACCCCTTGGCCCGAATTTACAGGAGTTGAGGGATGCGACATGCTATCATGTGTCCATGTGGCATGCTTGACCTCTGGCACTATTCATGTTAGTGGCGCATGGCATCATGCTACAACACCCACTTGATCAATGTTGAACTTCGATGCTAGGTATCCATCTTGCCTTGATTGTTTACATTAATGGATTTTAATATCAACATTGCGTTTAGGATATGTGGCCTCTTTTGAAGGTTGATAAATTATGGCATTACTATGACATGACATCAAAAAGCGACGACATTGATAAGTGGCAACAATGGAAATGATTGGCATTGATAATAACAAGCATTGATAGCAGACTACATCGATAACATTGATAGAAGATGCTTTGATAACAGGCGGCATTGACTGAAGACAGCATTAATAACAGGATCATCAATAATAGGAGGCATTTGATGATAGGCGTCATTAATGATAAGCGACATTAATATTAGACAACATTACTTCGAAGGGTGACATTAGAATAAGGCGACATTGGAGAGATGCTATATTGATCCGGAGTGGCATTGATTCTCCTGTTTATATGGAGAAAGTTCTCCATTGATGGAATGTGGCATCAGTGCTACATTATGCTATTATAACATTGATGGCTTTTGATATAGTGTTTTCCAATGTCATCATTCCTACACTAATATGCGTCATTGTTTCTAATTTCTATGGCACTATATCATTCATTCAAGCAGTTAAGAGGTATCAGGCATTGATGGCATCTGGTATAAATGGATTCATTAATGACCTATGACATTGCCTATTATTTTTTATTGATGAAGGGCAGCACTGTATGCTTCCATCATTGGTTTTCTTTCATACTTTCGACATTGCTAGTTGATATGGAATTTACGATAATGTTGTCACACTGCGTACCTTTGGAATTAATATTGGTGGTAACATTTTCCCCTTATTATGAAGGAAGCATTGACTTTTCAAGTCAATATCTTCGGCATTGGTTTTACTACCTATTGCACTTCTTGTTTGAAACCGACCGATTTTTTTTGAAATCATATCCAACGACATCTGCTTGATTTATACCTCCTATAAATATTGAATCTCCTCTTTCACCTGTAACAAAAATCTCAAGCAAACAAAATTGAATCCCTTAACTTTCTACAAATCTCAATCTTCAGGTAAAGCTAAAATTATGGTATGCATCTTATTTTAATAGATTAAATTGTCGAGTTTAATTCAAGTTTTTATTAGGTTAACTACCGGGGTTTAGTTTTTGGGATTTTGAATTCAAATTGATGCTTAGGTTTTGATTTTAGATCGGGATGGTTAATTTTATGTTTCTAACTAAAGCATTATCAATTGAATCGACAATGAAATTCTTTATTACGTAGATGATTTACATGATTGATCAATATGGGGTGACAACAATATGGAAATCTGGGGTATTTTTAGCATGTAAATTATTATAGTGCGAGATATTCATGTCGCCACATCTATCATATGTTATTCACGCCTCATGTTTTGTATTGCACTTTATCAATACCATGTTGTCTTCATAACGTGTTGATCCCATAAGACATGCCATATTGACTCTATGCCGCATCTAACCAATGCTGCATTGACTTCATACAACATTAATTCTGTGGCGCATTTAATTAATATAATATAAATTTTATGCCACACGTGTTCTATGTCGTATTTTATTTTGTAATGCAATTATTGTGACTAAATCATTGGTTATTTATACTCTACAAAAATATATTATTTCTTTATATAAAATATTTCTACATTGATTTATCATATGTTTTGGCATTACTTATTGATGTGGCTAATTCTTATTTCGATATTGAGTACTATTGCAACATTGCATTATAGCTTTCAATAGTGCTACTGCTATGACATTCATCATTTATTTATAAATTCGTTGTGTTACCACCAAATATCCTTTCGACTATGTCGAAACCCTATTAAATAGGAGGCAAAAAAGAACAGGAGAGAAAAGCACCGGCAAGACCTTTTGAAGGAGTTGAAGGGATGCAACAACCAAAGATTAGAAGTATCAAAACTTTTTGCAGGGGTTGAAAGGGTCAAAAGCACACTTTCGCTTCAATAAACGACTTTCAAAGTAGATACTTCGTAGGTATGAAGACCTTTTGAAGGAGTTAAAGAAGCAACTTTCATAGACAATGCATAACAACCTTCCATATTTGCACCAAACATTTAGAAACCAAAGGTTTCACCTTCATTCTAATCACTCAGAAGCACACCATGATCGAAACAACCCTTTCAAAAGCCAAATCAAGCTTTTCGAACCGGTCGAAGCCATTAATATTCAGGGAAGGTTTTACATCAAGTCGCAAGCATATGTTTGGAAGCTACAAACAGCATCGAAGCAATCACCAGTTCAACACCTTCGAAGCTTCTGAAAAAAATCCATCGATAGAGTCGAAAGCTCTTACAAAGCAACATAAAGTAGAGAAGGTGCAACCACCTCTTTTGATGAAGACAAAGGCATTCGAGCCCATTTGAAAGCACTACGGAGGGAAGCATAAGTGCCGTAGGAGTTGGAAGGCATCTGAGGCCACCTTTCAACCAGGTTGAAAGCACTGGGTCGAAAGGTGCCGACCCGCACCTATAAATAAGATCCGTGGGGTCCGGTTTTGGGATCCGAACTCTTTCATTCTATACTTGTAATTTCTTAATTCTAAAAGTTGTAACCCTAATCTGTAAATTGAATTGGGGAAGAATTGATCAATATAAGCTTCTTTGTGTTGATAAAGGGACTTTGAATACTTGATTACATAGTTGTTTCAAAAGCTTTTTATCAGATCTGATCGTGTTTACAAGCATCGACCACATCGAAAGGCTTCTTCCGACTTGGTCAAAACCTCTACATTTTCAAGTAATTTCAGTTATAGACCTCGGGCCACCTTTAGTTGGACTTCAACTTTCGAATAAATCAAAACCTTAACCCAAACCAGTTTAACCTTTAATTCCAAATCCAAACCTAAGACTCTTAAGACTCCAGCTTTCGACAAGGTCGAAACCATTCAAAACTGATCATAACCTTGAATTGGAGCTATCCATTAGGTTTTCACAACTGCTTCAAAAGGACTGTTTTGAAGGGGTAATCAAGCTACTACATCTAGTTTGAAAGATCAAAAAGAAAGGAATTTGAGCGTTTCGATTTGGTCGAAAGGTTATTAAGGGAAATTATTATAACAATAACCTATTCCTAAAAACTGACAGGATTATCCATATCCTACCTTCTTCCACTTAACCAAAAGGGATCAAATAGGACTAACCTCGTCCTAAAAACAACTTTGAGGGGTTTACAAGTTTTCTTGTTAACATTTTGGTGCTAGAAGGAGGGCTTAGACCACCAACTCTGTTAAACTTCCAACACCACCTGTCTCAAACCCAATCTTACTTCAAGATTAAATACTTAAGACCTTACTTCATCATGGCTGGTAGAATCAAAAGATCAGAGCAAGGATCCTCAGAACCGCACTTAAAAGGATTCTCCCCAAGGATAACTCAAGATCCTGAACTATATGAAGAGCAAATGCTAAGGTTGAAAGCTCCATGGATTATGAAGGAGAAAAGGGAAGAATCATACTTTCCAGAAAAGTGAATCATAAATCCTTTTCATATGGACCCTGCTCCTGTCTTTGCCTTGGGAAATACAAATGGAAATGGCAATTTATTTGATCAAATAAGGAAATAGATCAATGCCATTCAAAAGGCACAATCTTCGAAGAGGAGATAATGGTATATTACAACCTCTTTGCCTACCAATGGCAACAAACTACAATTAGGACACTTCCAACACATAAATTTCAAAGGGTGTTGAAAAGAAAAACAATTAATAAGGGCGAAAGCTATAAGGCCAAGCAATAAAAGACATAGAATTGATTCTCAAGAAACAAGCATCAAGTCAATACTTCCAAAAGTATGCAATCTAACAACATCTATTCAGAATGTCTACTTGCTTACAAAGGATGAGCTCCATTATTGGCCATCAAAGAAAAAGAGACCAAAATATGAAAGGAGTTTGGAGGAATGCTACTGCCATTTCCATATGATGAATGGATATAAGACTACCCATATAGAGCCATGAAAGGGGTGATAATAAAATTTTTCCATCAAGGCAAAATCAATGAGTTTGTAAAGAAATACCGAATGAGATCAATAAAGAGCTACTTTTCTAAAGAGAATCTACAAGGTCAGAAGTGAAATGCTGCTTTTATTTGGATATTATCATAAATGGTCAAAGCCTCTGTCCGCGCTGATTTGGCCAGAGCAGAGCACATCCTGCAGGGAGGAGTGTAAGCGTTTAACCGCACCATGCTATGGCCAGATTAAAGCATCAACAATCCCTTGGTCGCGCCTCTAGTTACGTTAAGGCACCTCCTGAGGGGGGAGTGTAGGCCTTTATCCATGCCACATTATGGCCAGCTTAAAGCATCGACAAGCCCCCGTTCGCACTACGCTATGGCCAGTGCAGGGCACTTCCTGGAGGGAGGAATGTAAGCCTTTATCTTCGCCATGCTATGGCCCGGTTAAAGCATCGACCAGCCCTTGGCAGCACCTCTGGTAAGGTCAAGGCACCTACTGGAGGGAGGTTAGGTAAGTCCTTGGTTCCAGCCTCTAAGAATGAGCTCACCAAGAGCACCAGACAACATTGGACTGGTGTCCAATCCCGAGAAAAGGCTCATCAAACATCTGGGTTTTGGGTCTTTCATTTCTGAACTTCATCTATTAATACCCGAATCTAGATTTTGAGACAATTGCATAACTTCACCTTAATGCCTTGATCTGGGCTTGGGATCACTATTATAAAGATAATTACTAAGGATTTTTGATTATCTGACATATACTTTAATCTGGGCTTGATATTTCTAGTATGGATTTCTAATTATCCACTATTAATGCCCAAATCTGAGTCAAAGATTTATCATTATTACGGAATTTCGATCATCATCCACAAATACATGAATATGAATCTCAAGTTTCTTAACTTCAAAACATCATCCGTTAATACCCGAATCTAGGTTTTGAGCTTCTGCACTTTCAGATTTCATTCATTAATGCCCGAATATGGGTCGTTGGATGTCTACTACAAATTTTAAGATAATGATTTATGGACTTCTATAATTTAATCATTATTAATTCTTTATTTATAATCTTTAGAGGATGAATTTCTAATACCTTTTTACGCTTAGCCGATGATAAAATTTTCTGCCAACAGATTTCAGATATTCAAACAATATAGTTGATGTTAAATTCTTAATTGTTTCTCATTATTATCAAGGATGAGTTTCAAGACATTTAATCATATATAATTACTTTGCATTTATTATCATACGATTAACATAATGATTTGTTAATCTTCGCAAATAATGTAGAACGGCTTTTATATCAATTTCAAGCTAACAGTAAGAAATGTTGTTTGCTTCATACTTTCCAGGGAAATCAGAACAGTAAAGAAGAATGAAAGATCCAGCAAACACAGAAATGACACTATAGGAAACGATCTCAAACCAAGTGATATCTACAAAATTTACATGATTCACAGAACTTATGCGATTATTCACAAGTGTATAAAAGAAATATATACGTTTCATAAATATGAATCTCTCATAAATCTTGAGAGGTGTTCATGTATTCGGAAATTAAAGGATCTACGATGTGATGGATAGCAATGCAAAGCTTTTTTCTTTCTTCCTTATCCTGTCTGCATCATCAGTCACATCAATATTAGTTCTCAAAGCACGGTTGAAAGCTCTATTTGCGCTCTAAGGGTCTTATTTTCCCTTTCCAATTCAACAAGGTGCCTCAAAAGAAAATTTTACCACGTTCGAATTCTTGAATTCTAGCAGCATATTCATTTATACGCTGTGAGTATTTAACATTTTGCTGCTCGTCAAAATACTTCATCACATCGAATTTTACCTTCCTACACCATTTGCCAACTACCTTCTCGTCTAAGCCAGAGGGAAGATTGGTCATAGTGGAGTATTTCTAGATGGCAAGGGAAGTCGATCTTGTAGATTTAGAAATAGAGAAGTAGCATGAGGAACTGGTAGATTGATACTTAAGATATTATTCCACATAATAAATCCCAACGAATCGCACTAAGATTGACTATCCTTCAATTTCATCTCTAAATCATTTATTTGTTGAAAAAGTTCCAACATCTTGTGTTCGAAGTCGATTGAAGGATTTGATTTGACTTGTCGTTTCAGCACAAAAATCGTTTCAATTTTACTATTGACATTAGCTTCTGAACCGGGAATCTGATCCTTATGATTTCTGACAATAGTTTTTTGGAGTAAGAATATTTTGTGCATCTTAAAGCTTTGGCATTACAGTGAAAACGAGCGAGTCATGTATCTTCAAGATGTTTACTCTTTTCAAGATCTGCTAACAGCATATCCTTAAGATTAACAAAGCGAGACGTTGAATCTAATAAGAGAGGTGTTGTGAATAGCTGTAACTCGTATTTAGATAAAAAGGAAAAAGAATCAAGTCAAAAGCAAAATGAACAATCTTTTTGTTATTACAATAAAAGATTACAACTCAAGTGACAATGAAATTAAAAGATACAATAGACATTTATTTATATTTAAAGATGAGAAACAACATCCCTAAATTTATTCAATGAATTAGCAGAAAGAATAATGGTAGAGTCAAAAAGAAAGTTAAATCCTTCTGGAGTAATTACCGAGGGATATTTGCTATAGTCCCATTCGCTGGTTATAGGACTATCACGACTGCAAATTAGTTTAGTGTGGAATGTCCCGATCTCCTTAAGTAGCTTTTCTTTCTCATCACCAAGGAAATCGAAGCGAAGACGAGGATGTTCCATGTAAAGTTTTTGTAAATCTCGAAGAAAACAATATCTTTCCAATTTTGAAGATTTCAAAATTGATGCCTTTTCAAGGTAAAATCTTCTTAATTTAACATATTAACTTAGATAATCTCTAGAGATAAGATTTCCTAAGGAACATTCTCTCTATGATAACATAAAAAAATTTAGCTAAGTATAAAAAGAAAGGCTAAAGCAAATACACAAAATTAATATTATTACATATTCATAATCGTTCATCTGGTTCGTACAAAATTGACTTGGTAAATAATTCTGAAACAAATTTGCTCTTATAATACTTGATTTTTTCAGGAGGCGGATTTGGGGAATGGATCTGACTCGTGGTAAGTTCCAACAAGCTCCGGGATGATGGTTAGATCCGAACTCATCCAAGTATCTTTTGTGTAAGCGCCTAAGTAGAGCACCACTAAAATTACCTAAGCATGAGAAATCAACAATTGAGTGTCTACAATAGTCCTTGTATAAGAAATTAACCAAAATGTCCCTCTCCTCAATCAACATCTAGGATAGGGTAATCAGTTCCCCGTTCTTTTTCAAAAGAGCGTCATATCGAAGGCGCGCTCTCTTTAGCCGTGGGGCATCTTCTTGATATTTAAAAGATGTCAACACAGCCACACTTCTATTGAGTCTATGATATTCATCAGAAAGTACATTGTGCTCCCTCAATTGCTTATCGAACTTTCTATATAAACTATTTATCTCTTCTTGTTTCCTTTCAAGCTTGGTTTTACAAGGGTGGATGGATATCTTCCATATCTAAAATAAGTGGTTTACACAATAATTACCTTCGAAGCGAAAGATGTTTAAACAGAGAATCCCATACCTGAGATACCGAGACTGATGCTTTAGAAGCATGTTCTTTCTCTTTTGGCACTTCAACATCGATAAAAGCAGGCTCTTCTCGAGGGCCAGAGGGTGCACGAGATTCCAGCAGGCCTGCCTCATGAGGAGATGGATCCTTTTTGGAAGCCTTTATGTTATCTTCTTCGTCTTTTTCACGAGCCTCATTAGGGCCACCTCTATCGCCACCTGAACCTTGACCATCATTGATGTTATCGTCGTCGTCGTCGTCGTCATTGTCGTCGTCGTCGTTAACCTCTTTTTCGAAGGTCTCATCTTTATCGCTTTCATCTTCGGAGTCAAATTTGACTTCGAAGGAAGGAACTACAAAGAATTTTGGAGGCTTCAATCTCCTTCTTTTTAGCAGCTTCAATTTCCTACTACATCTGTTTGATCATGCCCATAAACCTATTGACAAGAGAAATATCCAATGAACGAAAGCTCAATTCGGAGGCATTTGTCGATGTTGTCGGCATAAGCAAGCATCAAAGTGTCTTCGAAAGATTTCATCTAAATCTCACCAAGAGCGGTGTTAAGAAATTGTGACACTCGCTATTTTGCATCGGAGATAGTGTCAAATTCCAGTTTGAAAGAAGCTCTGTTCTTCTCTAACTTTTCCTTCAAAGAGGCTTATGTGGTCATCATTCGGATTTTTTCCTCGTCGGATTCTTTTAAGGTCATTTTGATTACCAAGTTTCATTGGCGAGAAGTTGGCGGGCTTTCCTTTCCTTTAAGGTAATGGATTCCGACTAGGCGAGAGAAGCTCTCAATCACTCCAGTTAGTCAAAGCTTCGTCTTTCTCTACGGATAAAGAGGAGACTTGATTCTTTAAGCCATAAATTTCCTCCTAAAGCTTAGAGGATTCAGCAAAAGAACTAAATGCATGTTCTTGCAAAGATAATCGACTCATGGAAATCTAAAAGAAAAAGTACAACATAAATCAAAAGCTTAAAGAAAAATGGTATTGATAAAGTCAAGTGAAGAGAAACATACGAAGAGTTGCTGTTCTATTAAAGAACGATAGTGACCCGCCAAGTCAGAAATAGGAGTTGGCGAGTGGATGGAAGCAAAAGGTGTAGAATTTAAGATAGATCGGACTATCTCTTCAAAATCTTTTGAGGATGTAGGAGATGATGGCCATGAAGGAGCATGCTTTTGAGAAGGGGTCATCTATAAAGCCTTCTGCATATGCTAAATCGCACTTGGAGAGCTCAAAACAACAATGCGGGATAGTGGATCAACTACAGTAGGAGTCTTCTTGGGTAGGTTGAAAGGAGCTTCAACGGTCGAACTCTCCATAGCTTTATTAAGATTTATGAACTCCTTCCCCTTAGAATCTGGAACTTCAACAATTTTCGCTATCCTCAGAGGTGGTTCCACGACGGTCAATTTGACCAATTTTCACTTGACGACCATCTTTATTTTAGCGAGAGATTGAGAAAAGGATGGCGCATTAGAAGTTGAAAAAGAAGGAGCCGGTCCGCTAACAAATTCCTCAACCTGAGGAACAGCTGTAGAGAATTCAAACAGATTATAAGTCAATAGAATAATTTGAGAAGCAACACAGTGGCAGAAAACAAGTGCAGCATTTATCACTTAATGGAGTGGTTGAGCGGATTGGAGACACTGGGGAGAAATTTATAGGATCTCCTAGAGAAAGGAAGCGTTTACTTCTAGATGTATGTTGAATCGAAGGAGGTTGGCCAAGTATCCTTTGACCAGTCGGTAGGAGAGAGTGCTTTTGCAAAAATTTGGATTTAGCAGCATCAATCGATTCCCAATCTTGCTTGAAGCTACAACTAGAGACTCCACTATGCAGGAGCACCCGATACAAAAAGCATATATCAACAAAGAAAAATGACTACATAGAAGAAAATAATGAAATCTGAGCTTATGTAGAGTAGAAAAAGTGCCATTGACGTTTGAGAAGCATCTAACAAAGAACTACTTCTCCCAGTCTCTATACTTGTTCACTCCCTCTAATATCAGTTTCTTGGGAGGATTTGCTGTGATGACCCGGAATTTTGAAGCAATATCAATTTAATAATCTGAAATAAAAATTAAATTGCTTTGATAATCTTTGTAATAAGATTTGAATTATTTTAATAATTCAATATAATAAGTAGTTAATTGATAGATTTTATCTTTTTAAATCTAATAATTGTTTTATATTTATAATATATATAAAATATTGTATATATTATTATGTCTATAAAAAATATGCATCTTTAGTAAATTGTGAATTATGATTTTTTTTAATAGTTAAACTTTTAAAAGGATATTTCATAAATAAATATGGTTTTAAATACATAAGAAAAATATTGAAATGATTTAAAATATGTGTAACTCAAGTTTAAATTTAAATAAAATAGCAATAAGAGTTATTTTGATATAATTGAATAAAATAAATAATTTATGAATAAAAGAGATAATTTCTTTTAATAATTATTTATGGTTATTAAATGTTGATATTTTTAAAAATTTAATCATACATTGTTTTAAAAAATAAATTTTTAATAAAAATAACTGTTTTTCAAAATTTAAATTGTGTAATTATATTTGTAAATAAAATTGATTTCAAAATTTAATTTGAAATTGAATTTAAAGTTTTTAAAATTTAAAGTATAAATATTTTTAAATTTGCCTTGATTTTGAAATATTTTTATAAGCTTCCTTTTATAAATAAAATTTCATTTATTTCATTTTAAAATTTATCTATGTATGAATAAATACATGATTAACTAATTTATTTAAACATAGGTTTACATTCATCTTTTATTAACATCTAAATAAAATACTAATTAACTTTTAATTAAATACAAATTACTTTTATAAAACAAGTGTAAAGTTTTTAGAAACATAAATTAACATGTATTTGAAAATAAGACATTTAGAATGACAAATCTTAGAATTAAAGACAAGTGTCATTTATTTTGTTTTTCTTTTATTTTTATTTTAGTTTTTACATATAAACAAATTCTCTTTCATTTTTATTCCTTTTCTAAATCTAAATGCAAAGAAAGAAAACACAAAACTTCCTTTGAAAAACTATAATTTGAAATCATCTTCAAAAAAACCCTGTAAATCACTTTACAATTCAAATCTGCAAATCCACTCCACAAACCTGAAACAAAGCCTGCATGTAAATCATTTTTGTTCAAATCAAAATCTGTTCAAAACAAAAATCTATAAAATTCCCTTCAAAACCCCAAACCATCTTCAATCTGAAGATGCAAGTAAACCTGAAATTTATTTTGCAAATTAAATTTCTTCAATCTGGGAAGCAAACCACTTGTTTCAAAACAAATTTTGTTTGAGCCTGCATTTATTTTAAAATCTGGAAGCAAAATCTATTGGAGCCTACATCAATAGTCTGCATGCATGTGAGAATCAGGAGCAAATCCAGATTAGAATTTAAAGCTTTAAATTTGAAGAAACAATTCAAGATTTAAGAAGTAAAGTTTCCAGTTTTAAAAAAAAAGCACAAATCTTTGTCAAAATTCACTGCTTTGCCCATCCAATTAAGGTGAGTAACATCATAATTAATGAAGTTAAGTATTTTAGTAAGTTGCTTGTTTATTTGCATGTTTTAGTGTGAATGATTTATGCATTTGTATCAGTTATTTTTCTGTAGAAGTGTATGAATAATTTGATCATGCTGTCCTCTGCATTTTATTTCCAGATGCAAGAATCTGTTCAAACACCAACATTACATAATGCAGTATATGTTATTGTTTACAGGTTCATTCAAATGTGTTTATTAAATTTAGAATCAAAGCTTAAATTTTGTTCAGGTTTAGGAAAAATAAAATAAGTAACAGTAGTGATTGATTTACAAAGTAAAAAAAAATCAAACTCTGTAAATTTATGAATTCAGTAATATGAAATAGAAACACAAAGCAAATTATGGAAATTTCAAACTGCAAGATCTATGAATTCAGTATTATAAAGTGAATACATAATCCAAACCACGATTTATAACACTAAAATCCCAATTTTTAAATTAGGATTGAAGGTGCAATTCTGATTTGCACTTTTTTTGGGTTTTTGGAAATTTCTGTTGATCTATGAGTTTGGGGGGGTTGGGATCTTAGGTGTTGATAGGGGAGTGATCGGTGAAGGATGGAAAAATGGTGAGTGTTGTTGAACTTCGTCGAGGAGTCTGCGGGAGCAATTTATCTCATGTAACCCTAGTTTTAGCTGGGAAAATTGATTTGGTTGGCTCGACCTATAGAGGCGATCGAGTTCAACAAGAATTTGGGGATCGATGGCATGTTAGATGATGAGACTGTGTCCGGAGTTGATGGGTTCATGGTGGTCGGAGGGCCGTGAATGTGACGATGTCTGGTTTGGGGATTGGCGCGTTCTGTTGTTTCCAGGTTGGAGTTTAAAACTTGAATTCGATTTTGGACTGTAGAAGACTGGATTGATGGTTGCGTTGGAACGAGTAGTTGGACGTCGATGTGGGGAGGCCACCGACGGTGGATGAAGTGGGCCGGAGGCACGGTGCATGTGCACCATGCACTTTTGAATTCCTGTTGATATCTGGGTGGAAGCAGAGTGGGAACTCGAGAATTACTCGAGTATGTGTTGTGCACTGCTCGAAGTAGAGGGTTGGTTGACTCGAAGTAGATTTTGAGTTGGCTCGAGTAGATGTAGTTGTTTCAGGTTTTTTTGAAAACTATTTGTAGTCTTGTTTTTAAATCAAAATTTAAAATGAATAGGCTGTATTGATAAGATTTAAACAAATTCAAATCTGAAGGATGAATTATAGTTTCAAATGTTTGAATCTTATAAGTTTTCAAATTTGAAAGTAGTTTCAGTTTTAAAAAAGAAAAAAAGAAAGAAGAACCTGACAGTTTTTTCTGGAAATTGAATTCATTTTGAAAATCTAAAACTAATTTAAGAACAACAGTTTGAAATCAAATTTAAGTTCAGGTTTTCTTAGAATTTTAAATCTTCGGTTTTTTTTTTAATTGAATTTGTATTTTTAAATAAGAAGTTTTAAAATCAAGGTGTAAAGCAAGAGTTCAATTCAAATTTAAATTCAAATGATTTAAATAAGGAATTGTTCAAATGCATTGAATTTAAATCGGGATATTTGAATAAATTTTAGAATTTGAATGTTTTCAAACAAGTTCAAATTTAAATTGTTTATTAGAAGTAAAATTTGTTTCCAAATAAATATTTTAATTTGATTTCCTTTTTGAATAAATTCCTTATAAAGGTTTATAAAAAGAAGATAAATTATTGTTAACTTGAATTTGAAATTTAAATAGTAATCTATTTTAAACTTAATTTTTAATTAAATTAAGTATATTAAGACTTATCTTATATTAGTTTTATTATAAGTAATAAATGTTATTTACATTTACTTTGGAAAGAATAAATGGAATTTAAAATTGGATAATGCTTAAATAAATATCATTTTGAATTTTAGATTCAAAATGAAAATTTGAATTTAAATTTTTAAATGAAATGTTCTAAGTACATTTCGATATTTATGAAATTATTAATAAGGAATGGATTTTCTTAGAAATTATTAAGATATTAAATATAATTAAATAAATAGGATAATTAAAGAATAACTTATTTATTTATTTAATTTATTTAATTAATAATTTGGATTAATTTAAATTATAGTTAATTAAGAAGTAATTTAAGAATAAATAATAGTTAATGATGGTCATTAACTAAAGTTTATTTAGTGACTGATTAATATGGTTAATTTTTAATAATTAATTATGTTAATTAATGTTAATAAATTGTGAAATTTATTTAAAGTTAATTACTTAAATGAAAATAATTAAGACATTAATTACTTAATGTAACTAATGGAGTTTACTGAGTTTGGTTTAAATTAATTAATTAAGTTTACTTAATTTTAAACATTGGATTTGATAATAATTACTTGATGTAATTAATGAACTGAAATTACTCAGTAAAGTAATTAGAGATAATTACTGTATGTAATTAGTGGATAATGTTAGAGTTTTGAATATAATTTGGATTAAATTATTTTGTAAAATTAATCAAGAGATTAATTCAGAAATTAATTAAGGAATAATTATTTGAATGAAGTAATTAAAGTAGTTAGATATAGATTGAGATTAATCAAAGGTGATTGATAATTATGGATTAAGTAAGATTAATTACTGAAAGTAATTAATTTAATAGAGTAATTAATTAAATATAATTAAGGATCATTAATTAATAATTAATGATGTAATTAAGCTTGATTAATTAATATTAATTAATCAATAATAAGTAATTAAGGGTAATAAATTAATCGTAGTTAATTAAGGTTAAATGTAATTAATTATAGTTAATTAATTTATGAAGTAATTAAAGGTTAATTACTGTAATTGGGTTTAGAGTAATTAATTTTGTGAAATTAATTAAAGTATAATTAATCAGCATTGATTAATTAAGATGATAAATTAGAGGTTAATCAATTAATTAATTTGTAATTAATTAATGACAATATAAGCAAGATTTATATTGTGTAAGTAATTAATTTAATTCTTTTTAAATTAATTAAAGATGATGTAATTAATTTAATTCAATTTAAATTAATTATAGATAGTATGATTATAAATCATTGCTTATAGATGGTTGATATTGGTTACCATGAATGGTTTGAATCTCAGCTATGAGATTAATAATGTTGAGTGATATGGATGCATTGGTTGCATTGTGATGATGATATGGATATCTTTTGATAATGATAGTATGGATTATCTGTGGTTATGATAATGATAATTATCTGTTGTGAATCTACGAATTATCTTTCTGTGTGTATATAGATAATGCTATTGAATTGTTTTAAACTCTAAAACAACTTGGACCCAAAAGACACGCTTTGGATTTCGATGAGACCGGGATCGGGTTTCCACATTTGAAAATCCTAAAACCACATTGATCCAAATTAATGATAGGTCGTGAATCTTATGAGAAGAGTGAAGACTCGAGGTGTAAGGGCTATACGTCAGTATAACTCTGTGGGTGATTCCATAATGAGTTTGACGGAATAGTACTTATAGATTCGAGATGAGATTCAGAGTGCAAGGGTTATCGTCGTTAACTCTGAGGGTGATTCCAAAATGAGTGTAACGAGATAATGCCTTCGGTTTCGTTCGAACCCAGAACGAACTTGTATGGATTGAATGCTTTTAGAACACCGTCAGGTGGGCGATGAGCATTCTAAGAGATGTGTTCTCTAAAGGTAATCGTAGCCTCAAGCATCATCAACCGGGAATGGCAAAAACAGGGGAGGTGCAGCAAGGCTTCGTGGGTAGCTCCCACTGGAGAGCAAGATTGATCCCTATCTATAGGTCCCTTTTATATTCGGCTTAGTGGGCAGTTGGATATGTGCACCAACTGCGGGGTTGTCTTGTTCAGAACTGTTCAGTAAGGAATGGGTCCGGCCTTGTGTTGCAAGGGAGCGGGCATACTCCTCGGTACGATGATCTAGGCCACGTACTGTGACGGGCGGTACCTCAGTAGCCCTGCCATTGTATGGAATCCAAAATCCAATAAGTGCCAACGGTTTTGATTGTATTACCCACTTTTGTGGTTAGTAGCTGGAATTTAATAAATGTAACAATTTCAGCTATTTCATATTTACTTGAAAACCCTAGGCACTATTATAATATCACTGAATTTCCTATTAAATGTTTTGGTTAGCGTAAGGTAAAAACTTTTCCATGTTTATGTGTGGGAAGTCTTACGCGATACCTTTCTTTTCAAAAAGATTTTTAAAGTTAAGCAACTTTAACCTGTTACTCACACCAGACCCATGTCTGACCCGGAGTTTATTTTTGTTTTTCATAAACTCTTGGGTACTCAAATTTTTACGAGTAGCAAAGGGATTCAGGTTAGCTTTGGCGAATATTAGAGGAGCAATAGAGCAGGAAGCTTCTGCGTTGGATATATAGTATTCCGTTGTGTATTCTGTGTTGTCTCTGGATTGTATTATGTTGTAAATACTAGACAGGTGTTTATAACCGTCTAGTATGTGTTGTATATCTGTGTACTCTGATAGTGATTGTAAACTATGTAATATTTTATGTTATTAATATAATTTATTCGTTCCGCTGTTTAGATTCTGATGTGTTGTTTCTTCTTCTTCTCTTTCTTTCTCTTTTCTATCCCTTTCTTTCTTATTAGCGATACGACTTCCTGGAGTTTGGAAGTTGGGTCGTTTCAGTGGTATCAGAGCATTAGGTTGAGTGAATACCTAGGCTCTGGAGTGGTGTCTTTCTTGAGAGAGCGTATTTGTAACTTTAAATATATATATATATATATATATATATATATATATATTTCTACATATCTGTTGGGTTACCTGTTCAGGTTTTCCAATATAGGTTATAAAGGTAGATAAGGTAGTGGTGTGTGTAACACAATTACTACCATTGGATGAAGTTTGTATGTTGAGGTTGGAAGTGTATCTATCGAGACTGTAGACCTAATATCGTCTCGAATAAGTTTTGTTTTGTTGAAGTATTTCATCGATCTCTGAAGGAAACCTGTTAAGGTTTGGAGATATCTTTGAAGTACAGAGTTTGGAGAGTAGAGTTTGATCTTTTCGGTTGAGCTGGAGCGAGTGATGGTATTTTGATACCTCAGGAAGTTTTAACTGCGTGATGAGATGCAGTGACTATGGATGTGTCCGAAGTTATTTCTCTGGAACAAGTTTTGGGGAGTGTGTCTGCTTCGATATTGTGGCTGGATTCAGCAAGATGTTGTGGTGTTTCTGGTTGGCTTTGAAGTCCGAGTTTCTCGAAGAGCTTTATATTAGGAATTTTTGGCATTGATGTTAGCAATGCAGCTCGGAGTGTATTGTTAGATGACAGGGAGGTCCTAGCTGAGTAGTTTTTCTGGAGATGGAATCCGTTTCTTCAATGGATTGACTAGACCAGTGTAAGCTGTTCTATTTGGTAAAGAGAGAACGGTTTTCTTTGGAAATTTATTTGAGTTGATCGCAAAAGTGACTTGCCATTGTTTGGTGTCCTCTTGGGTTATCAAAAATTTCCTGGATGTCTTCTGGGAAGACAGAAGTTCGTCCGAATCTGGAGATTGAGTTTTCTTATCGAATAGGATTCCAGGAGTGGAACCGGTGGTTCTCTTTAGTTGAAGAATGATTCCTAGAGATAGAATTTGATGAAGTAACTCAGTTTTGGAGGAATTTCTGAGTTTTCTTTATGGATCTATAGAACTATATTTCTGGGAGTTGATGTCCAGTTGGTGCTTGTGATTCTTCGTCGGCATTTTCTTATCTACTATGGATCAGAGTTGTGCAAAGGAAGCAGTTTGGAAGTGTTCCTGATTTGTCTTTTCCAGATTAGGAGAAGTTTGTAATCTTCTGCTGTTTATGGAGTAGAATTATGTTTTGGTTTGGATTGATCTTGAGGTGATCATTGTGTTGAGTTGTTTTTGGTTTTGATTGTTCTAGAGGAATCAGCAAGGGTTAAGCTGATCAGTTTGGATGTTGGCAGCCCAGGATTTTGTCTGAAACTTTTGTGAATAAGGGACGAAGGAATTTGGGATTCGAAGTTGGAGACTTCGTTATTGTTGGAGTTTTCTCTGATTCAGGAGCTATAAGTTTTGAGTAAATCTGGAAGACTAGCTCGGTGATGTTTGATTTTTTCTCTGTGTTTTGGTTGGATAGGTATTTGGTTTTCAGGATTGAATTGCCGGTTTGGATAACGGGGATTCGACGAGTTTCACGTATCTTTGAGGGAGTACGTGTATGGTCTATCTCTGTTTTTCGAACCAGCAGTTTTGGAGTTTGGTTATTGAGTCAGACTCGTCTGTAGTCTGATATGCTGTCTAGTTCTGTAGATATAGATGAATAGGAGCTCTATAGCCTAATAGTACTGATTGTCTGGAATCTATAGAGCGAGTATCCCGATATTTTTACCGGGGAAACTCGTGAAAGTCTTATCCAGAATTTTTTCTGGATAATTAGATTTGTTTGATTGGGTGAATTGATTGCTATGTTTGTTAGCATATCATTGGTATATGCTTGTGTTTTAAAAATTTAAATCCTTTAAATAGATTATTAAATTACCTTTGTTTTAAATTTCGAGGACGAAATTCTTTTAGGGGGGGAGGAATGTAATGACCCGGAATTTTAAAGCAATATCAATTTAATAATCTGAAATAAAAATTAAATTGATTTGATAATCTTTGTAATAAGATTTGAATTAATTTAATAATTCAATATAATAAGTAGTTAATTGATAGATTTTATCTTTTTAAATCTAATAATTGTTTTATATTTATAATATATATAGAATATTGTATATATTATTGTTTCTATAAAAGTATGCATCTTTAGTAAATTGTGAATTATGATTTTTTTTAAAGTTAAACTTTTAAAAGGATATTTCTAAAAATGTTGATAAATGTTTTATATTTATGCATCTTTATTTACGGTTATTAAATGTTGATATTTTTAAAAATTTAATAATACATTGTTTTAAATAATAAATTTTTAATAAAAATAACTATTTTTCAAAATTTAAATTATGTAATTATATTTGTAAATAAAATTGATTTCAAAATTTAATTTGAACTTGAATTTAAAGTTTTTAAAATTTAAAGTATAAATATTTTTAAATTTTCTTTGATTTTGAAATATTTTTATAAGCTTCCTTTTATAAATAAAATATCATTTATTTCATTTTAAAATTTATCTGCATATGAATAAATACATGATTAACTAATTTATTTAAACATAGGTTTACATTCATCTTGTATTAACATCTAAATAAAATACTAATTAACTTTTAATTAAATACAAATTACTTTTATAAAACAAGTGTAAAGTTTTTAGAAACATAAATTAACATGTGTTAGAAAATAAGACATTTAGAATGACAAATGTTAGAATTAAAGATAAGTGTCATTTATTTTGTTTTTCTTTTATTTTTATTTTAGTTTTTACATATAAACAAATTCTCTTTCATTTTTATTCCTTTTCTAATCTAAATGCAAAGAAAAAAAACACAACACTTCCTTTGAAAAACTATAATTTGAAATCATCTTCAAAAAAACCCTGTAAATCACTTTACAATTCATATCTGCAAATCCACTCCACAAACCTGAAACAAAGCCTGCATGCAAATCATTTTTGTTCAAATCAAAATCTGTTCAAAACAAAAATCTGTAAAATTCCCTTCAAAACCCAAAACCATCTTCAATTTGAAGATGCAAGTAAACCTGAAATTTATTTTGCAAATCAAATTTCTTCAATCTGGGATGCAAACCACTTGTTTCAAAACAAATTTTGTTTGAGCCTGCATTTATTTTAAAATCTGGAAGCAAAATCTGTTGGAGCCTGCATCAATAGTCTGCATGCAAGTGAGAATCAGGAGCAAATCCAGATTAGAATTTAAAGCTTCAAATTTGAAGAAACAATTCAAGATTTAAGAAGTA
The DNA here is from genome assembly GCA_030765085.1 of Allium cepa. Lineage (NCBI taxonomy): Eukaryota > Viridiplantae > Streptophyta > Magnoliopsida > Asparagales > Amaryllidaceae > Allium > Allium cepa. The sequence goes on along the minus strand of CM060938.1, from coordinate 30,074,320 downwards.
AAGTTTCCAGTTTTAAAAAAAGCACAAATCTTTGTCAAAATTCACTGCTCTGCCCATCCAATTAAGGTGAGTAACATCATATTTAATGAAGTTAAGTATTTTAGAAAGTTGCTTGTTTATTTGCATGTTTTAGTGTGAATGATTTATGCATTTGTATCAGTTATTTTTCTGTAGAAGTGTATGAATAATTTGATCATGCTGTCCTCTGCATTTTATTTCCAGATGCAAGAATCTGTTCAAACACCAACATTACATAATGCAGTATATGTTATTGTTTACAGGTTCATTCAAATGTGTTTATTAAATTTAGAATCAAAGCTTAAATTTTGTTCAGGTTTAGGGAAAAATAAAATAAGTAACAGTAGTGATTGATTTACAAAGTAAAATAAAATAAAATCAAACTCTGTAAATTTATGAATTCGGTAATATGAAATAGAAACACAAAGCAAATTATGGAAATTTCAAACTGCAAGATCTATGAATTCAGTATTATAAAGTGAATACATAATCCAAACCATGATTTATAACACTAAAATCCCAATTTTTAAATTAGGATTGAAGGTGCAATTCTGATTTGCCCTATTTTTGGATTTTTGGAAATTTCTGTTGATCTATGAGTTTGGAGGGGTCGGGATCTTGGGTGTTGATAGGGGAGTGATCGGTGAAGGGTGGAAAAATGGTGAGTAGTGTTGAACTTCGTCGAGGAGGCTGCAGGAGCAATTTATCTCCTGTAACCCTAGTTTTAGCTGGGTAAATTGATTTGGTTGGCTCGACCTATAGAGGCGATCGAGTTCAACAAGAATTTGGGGATCGGTGGCATGGTAGATAATGAGACTGTGTCCGGAGTTGCTGGGTTTATGATGGTCGGAGGGCCGTGATTGTGACGATGTCAGGTTTGGGGATTGGCGCATTCTGTTGTTTCCAGTTGGAGTTTAAAACTCGAATTCGATTTTGGACTGTAGAAGACTGGATTGATGGTTGCGTTGGAACGAGTAGTTGGACGTCGATGTGGGGAGGCCACCGACGGTGGATGAAGTGGGCCGGAGGCACGGTGCACGTGCACCATGCACTTTTGAATTCCTGTTGATATCTGGGTGGAAGCAGAGTGGGAACTCGAGAATTACTCGAGTATGTGTTGTGTACTGCTCGAAGTAGAGGGTTGGTTGACTCGAAGTAGATTTTGAGTTGGCTCGAGTAGATGTAGTTGTTTTAGGTTTTTTTGAAAACTGTCTGTAGTCTTGTTTTTAAATCAAAATTTAAAATGAATAGGCTGTATTGATAAGATTTAAACAAATTCAAATCTGAAGGATGAATTATAGTTTCAAAATGTTTGAATCTTCTAAGTTTTCAAATTTGAAAGTAGTTTCAGTTTTAAAAAAGTAAAAAAAAAGAAGAACCTGACAGTTTTTTTTGGAAATTGAATTCATTTTGAAAATCTAAAACTAATTTAAGAACAACAGTTTGAATTCAAATTTAAGTTCAGGTTTTCTTAGGATTTTAAATCTTCGGTTTTTTTTAAAATGAATTTGTATTTTTAAATAAGAAGTTTTAAAATCAAGGTGTAAAGCAAGAGTTCAATTAAAATTTGAATTCAAATGATTTAAATAAGGAATTGTTCAAATGCATTGAATTTAAATTGGGATATTTGAATAAATTTTAGAATTTGAATGTTTTCAAACAAGTTCAAATTTAAATTGTTTATTAGAAGTAAAATTTGTTTCCAAATAAATATTTTAATTTGATTTCCTTTTTTAATAAATTCCTTATAAAGGTTTATAAAAAGAAGATAAATGATTGTTAACTTGAATTTGAAATTTAAATAGTAATCTATTTTAAACTTAATTTTTAATTAAATTAAGTATATTAAGACTTATCTTATATTAGTTTTATTATAAGTAATATATGTTATTTACATTTACTTTGGAAAGAATAAATGGAATTTAAAATTAGATAATGCTTAAATAAATATCATTTTGAATTTTAGATTCAAAATGAAAATTTGAATTTAAATTTTTAAATGAAATGTTCTAAGTACATTTAGATATTTATGAAATTATTAATAAGGAATGGATTTTCTTAGAAATGATTAAGATACTAAATATAATTAAATAAATAGGATAATTAAAGAATAATTTATTTATTTAATTTATTTAATTAATAATTTGGATTAATTTAAATTATAGTTAATTAAGAAGTAATTTAAGAATAAATAATAGTTAATGATGGTCATTAACTAAAGTTTATTTAGTAACTAATTAATATGGTTAATTTTTAATAATTAATTATATTAATTAATTAATGTAAATAAATTGTGAAATTTATTTAAAGTTAATTACTTAAATGAAAATAATTAAGACACTAATTACTTAACGTAACTAATGGAGTTTACTGAGTTTGGTTTAAATTAATTAATTAAGTTTAATTAATTTAAACATTGGATTTCATAATAATTACCTGATGTAATTAATGAACTGAAATTACTCAGTAAAGTAATTAGAGATAATTATTGTATGTAATTAGTGGATAATGTTGGAGTTGTAAATATAATTTGGATTAAATTATTTTGTAAAATTAATCAAGAGATTAATCCAGAAATTAATTAAGGAATAATTATTTGAATGATGTAATTTAAGTAGTTAATTATAGATTGAGATTAATCAAAGGTGATTAATAATTATGGATTAAGTAAGATTAATTACTGGAAGTAATTAATTTAATAGAGTAATTAATCAAATATAATTAAGGATCATTAATTAATAATTAATGATGTAATTAAGCTTGATTAATTAATATTAATTAATCAATAATAAGTAATTAAGGGTAATTAATTAGTCGTAGTTAATTAAGGTTAAATGTAATTAATTATAGTTAATTAATTTATGAAGTAATTAAAGGTTAATTACTGTAATTGGGTTTAGAGTAATTAATTTTGTGAAATTAATTAAAGTATAATTAATCAGGATTTATTACTTAAGATGATAAATTAGAGGTTAATCAATTAATTAATTTTTAATTAATTAATGATAATGTAAGCAAGATTTATATTGTGTAAGTAATTAATTTAATTCATTTTAAATTAATTAAAGATGATGTAACTAATTTAATTCAATTTAAATTAATTATAAATAGTATGGTTGTACTTGAATGGTTTGAATTCAGCTATGAGATTAATAATGTTGAGTGATATGGATGCATTGGTTGCATTGTGATGATGATATGGATATCTTTTGATAATGATAGTATAGATCATCTGTGGTTATGATAATGATAATTATCTGTTGTGAATCTATGAATTATCTATCTGTGTGTATATTGATAATGTTATTGAATTGTTTTAAACTCTAAAACAACTTGGACCTAAAAGACACGCTTTGGATTTCGATGAGACCAGGATCGGGTTTCCACATTTGGATATCCGAAAACCACATCGATCCAAATTAACGATAGGTCGTGAATCTTATAAGAAGAGTGAAGACTCGAGGTGTAAGGGCTATACGTCAGTATAACTCTTTGGGTGATTCCGTAATGAGTTTGACAGAATAGTACTTATAGATTCGAGATGGAGATTCAGAGTGCAAGGGTTATCGTCTTTAACTCTGAGGGTGATTCCAAAATGAGTGTAACGAGATAATGCCTTCGGTTTCGTTCGAACCCGGAACGAACTTGTATGGATTGAATGCTTTCAGAACATCGTCAGGTGGACGATGAGCATTCTAAGAGATGTGTTCTCTAAAGGTAATCGTAGCCTCAAGCGTCATCAACCGGGAATGGCTAAAACAGGGGAGGTGCAGCAAGGCTTCGTGGGTAGCTCCCACTGGAGAGCAAGATTGATCCCTGTCTAGAGGTCCCTTTTATATTCGGCTTAGTGGGCAGTTGGATATGCGCACCAACTGTGGGATTTTCTTGTTCGGAAGTGTTCTGTAAGGAATGGGTCCGGCCTTGTGTTGCAGGGGAGCGGGCGTACTCGTCGGTACGATGATCTTGGCCACGTACTGTGACGGGCGGTACCTTAGTAGCCCTGCCATTGTATGGAATCCAAAATCCAATAAGTGCCAACGGTTTTGAATGTATTACCCACTTTTGTGGTTGGTAGCTGGAATTTAATAAATGTAACAATTTCGGCTATTTCATATTTACTTGAAAACCCTAGGCATTATTATAATATCACTGGATTTCCTATCAAATGTTTTCGTTAGCGTAAGGTAAAAACTTTTCCATGTTTATGTGTGGGAAGTCTTACGTGATACCTTTCTTTTCAAAAAGATTTTTAAAGTTAAGCAACTTTAACCTGTTACTCACACCAGACCCATGTCTGACCCGGAGTTTATTTTTGTTTTTCATAAACTCTTGGGTACTCAAATTTTTACGAGTAGCCAAGGGATTCAGGTTAGCTTTGACGAATATTGGAGGAGCAATGGAGCAGGAGGCTTCTGCGTTAGATATATAGTATTCCTCTGTGTGTTCTGTGTTGTCTCTGGATTGTATTATGTTGTAAATACTAGACAGGTGTTTATAACCGTCTAGTATGTGTTGTATATATGTGTACTCTGATAGTGATTGTAAACTATGTAATATTTTATGTTATTAATATAATTTATTCGTTCCGCTGTTTAGATTCTGATGTGTTGTTTCTTCTTCTTCTTCTCTTTCTTTCTCTTTTCTATCCCTTTCTTTCTTATTAGCGATACGACTTCCTGAGTTTGGAAGTTGGATCGTTTCATTTGCCTTGAAGAGTTGGTTATTAAGGTTGTTGAGTTTAACCAATCGGACGAGGTGATTCAAAACTTTAGATTTTAAAGAGGGGGTGCTGGACTCCAACGCCATCAACTCCAAAGACAAGCGACAGGTGTCCACGTTTGGAGATAGGTGAATCAGAGAAATTTCTAGATAGGCTAGGAACCTAGATAAGAATTTCGAAAATGAAAGAAACCCACTATGCCATATGTGTATAGCAGTGTAAGCGACGAACCCTTCAGGAGGGCTACTGATGATGTCATTTTCAATAGGTGGAATGGCTTCCACCACAGTGATTCCAAAGTCATTGAAGATTGCATCCAATTTATCTTGAATGGAAATCAAAGAATGCTTGGAAGTAGCTTCAACTTTCTTTGGAGAACTCATGATTATGCCAGTTGAAAACGTTTTAGTTAGATATTATAGTTTGTTATGAAGTTAACATTCTTTCAAGGATTAGTAGAAACCTACTACAACAATTTGAACATCAAACAAAACATGAAAATTCAAATTCTCGAAAGAATGTTAAAGTTAAAAATGAGATTAATTGAGCTTTCGACATAGTCAAAAGGAAAATAAAAGTTAACACTTAACAAACACTACTCAACAATGTCGAAAGCCCAGATATAAGCTTGTACTGAGCTTTCGACAGGGTCGAAAGGGAGGGTTGAATTATATGTCCAACTGACACTCTTCAACCATATCGAAAGCTCAGTATGACCTTTGTTACTAGAATGGAATAGTTAAAACCAACACAAAAATTTGAACAAAGTATACACTATCAACATTCAAAAAACAAAAGGAAAGACCCTTCGACACTGTTGAAACCTACAGTCTTAGTTTTACCAAGGGAACATGAATGCCGTCGAAACCATATATACCAATTAAGTCAAAACGTTTTTAGTTGAAGTCGTATTGTTAAAAAATAAAAGGATTTGAACGTTACGATGATATTGGAGAAAGATGAATATAGGAGGTTTTGACTCATTAGTTATGGAAGATCTCGATGGAATCAAAAGGAATGCATGGTTTCGAAAGCCTGATAACAATTAAATTTCAATCAATACAATTGGTTTTGACTAAGTTGAAATGTTTGGCTTGATTTACGAATTTTACAAAGTATGCTTTCCTCGGTCCAGTTTATAAAATATATCTATCTCTTACTTAAACAAATTTTGAAACAAGTTTATATGGTTGCGAAACCCATGGGAGAAAATCTAAACTTTCGAAAATGTGAGTTACAATGCAATAACCAACATCTTCGAAAGGTATAAGAGCCAAAAGCATAAAAGTGCCTTCAAAGAGGTCGGTTTCATATGAACTAAATAACCTTTTGACAAGGTAAATAAAATAAGGCGCTAGATTAACTTTTGACCCAATCAAAAGGGGCTGAAAAATTAAAACAGTAAATTGCCGCCTCAATCCCTTTTGAAGGTGTAGAAGGGTAAAATTCTAGTGCCAAATTTTTGTTTCGTACTTCTCAAAAATTCTAGGCGAGGTTAACCAAAGACTTCTTCTTCCCTAAACCCAATTTCAACCCAGAAATTTAAAAACCATTAAACAAATGAATTCGAACGAGAATCAATCATTTAAAATTTTGAAATCTTTGAGGTAAAGGAAATCTTTCCCTAAAAATGATACAGATGAAATTTAAATGAAAATTAACACAAAGAAGAAAATCGAGTCGAACCATGAAATTGAATCACACGAATGCTTTCAGGTAAATTAAAACATAAAATTTAAACGGTTCTAGGTAAATAAAAAAAAATTGAAATCTCTATTGTACAACTTTGAGAAGTTGAAATCTACCGTAAAATAAAAAGAGAGAGAGAGGGAGAGAGAGATTTGAAAAGCGAAATAATTTTGACTTACTTTAGACCTTCATTCTTCTTTGATTGAGAAAGAATAATTTGAGGTTTGAGAATTTTTACTTGTGCTCGAAGTTTGTTTCAATTATAGATGAGTGAAAGAGAAGAAGAGGATAGCAGGGCTTATAAAAAAGTCAATAGAAAAAGTAGGCTGCCCCATCAAATTTAAATGAACGATCCAGATCCACACTGGAATGTGAAAAGGCGGGAAACTTTGAAGGTTTCGAGATGATTGACTTGAAAGTCAAAGGCATCCTGTAACATCCCCTATCCGGAGGCCCGAAGCTAAGCGCTACAGATGCTGCAGTCATCTATAGTATTAACCTTCAGTGACCAAATACGATAATGTTAATGGTATGCATAATATCAGCATCACATGAATATGAAACAAAATCAAACATTTCAAAAACAACTTTTCACATTACATTTTCAAAACATGTTCCATATTCAAATTTACAGAATCCCAACACTTTCCCAGGTTCAGGTAAAATAATTATTACATCAATATGCCAAGGGAAACATATGAGGATGCCAACTTGGTTGATCAGAGTCACTAAATAGTCATATCTGACTTAATACAAACATGGAAAAAATATATCAAATTAGACCGCAACTCCTATATAGCATTTCGTAAGCCATCCACTCATCTTTGGAAGCTTTAATTGCAAACCTACTAAAAACTATAAAACCTCAACCCTCAGCCTACTCAAATCAATTTTGAGCACCCAAGAGTTTAAGGGGAAAATATAAACTTCAAGTCAAACATAAAGCCTGGTGTAAATAATAATATACATCTCGGTATTTGATATTAAATAAGACTACGCCACTTAGCGGAACAGGTTTCCGCTCACTAATATCCTTTTAAAATATGTCTTTTGCAAATCCATTTTTTACAATTAAAACTGGTTAAAACTATAAAGCATTTTATGTAAACATACATATCAGGTAATAAATGGACTATCTGTCCACACAATATAGTTTATTTGGCTAACGATTAACTTTTGGCTGACTCGGGCCTACCAGACAATATAAATAGAATAATCAAACATTCGTTAGATACACCTCTTCTGGGAGATCTGTCCTTAAATATTTGTTAAATACTTCTCTTCTGGACGGTCTATCCTTAACTTAACATCTCCCAAGGTCACCTAATTCTAATGGTTTTGCGGGCTCACCAATAACCTATCTGTATACAATCATATATTCCCTTCTATGTGTTACCACAATTTTAGTCTTACCTGCAACAAAGCCCTACACAAAGGAATTTTGGACTAAATTAGCTGGGGATAATAGCTAATGTATAAGCAACCCTATACCAGTCTCAACTAGTATTCTAATATCGAAGTCATTTTACTTAGGGTTAACTACCCTTTGATTTTCCTTGAAAACCTTTACATCTGAAATTGATTAAAAACCTTTAAATCAAACTCAAACAATGAAAATACATATACTCTATGCTTTACTCAAAGCCAACTTGCCATGTTATATATATATCGCACACGCACACACGCTTCACTCAAATCTTTGTTGATGAAAACCTTTAAACATTTGAAAGTACCCCTTTCGTTCCCATTGAAAGTACCCCTTTCAAAACCATTGAAATCACCTCTCTCGAAAACAAGTAAAACCCTTTGTCTCGTCTAGATCGAAAGGCCAAAACCTTCCTTTCGAAAACATTTACATAAACCTTTAGAAACCGTTGAAATACCTTTTCCTTCGAAAGCTGAAAACCTTAGACGTCCTCTCTTTAAGACCTTTAAACATAGCCAATCGAAACCATTGGAAAAACTTTCTTTTAAACCTTTCGAAACCATTGGAAAACCTTACGTCTAACCTTTCAAAACCACCGGTTAAACCTTTTGAAACCATTAAGGAACCACCCTTAGGAACCTTACTTAAAAGCCTTTCGAAAACATCAAAACCTTAAACCTTTAGAAAGCATTTGGGTTCAATTTTTAAAACATGTGGAAACACCTGTCGAAACCATTTGAAAACTTATCTTTCAAAACCTTTGGGTTAATCTTTTAAAAATCTCTAAGGATTACAACAACAAGTCAAAAGCAACTCTTTCGAAAGCAAAAAACAAAACAAAGAAGTGATGGTGTCGAAACCATCCTTCCAAAAGCATTAGAGAAGCAACAAGGCTTTTATAAAACAAAGTATACACTTTCGAAAGCATTGCTTTGAAAGGTAAGAAGCAGCAGCAAAGGCTTCGACCTAGTCAAAAGACTATACTTGAAAACAAAGGCGCAAACCCTCTAAAACCATTCTTTATAAACCATTGAACTAGTGGACGGCTGTTAACCATAAAATGCAAATGGAGATAAAGAAGGCATGTCAGAAACCTTCCGCAGAGGCAAAGAGTAACAGAAGAAGTTACCTTTATGTGACACCGAAAGGTTTGCATAACACCTAAGGAAAATAAGAGCATGGTAACTTTAGAGGATGGGCTTTTACGGGTATAAAAAGGAAAATAGTTATAAGACCACTTGACATAATGAACATATGAAAGGAAAGAAGAGTGACCCAAGCCTTTTAAATAAAAAGGAAGGAATGCAAGAACCAAGTTTGCCGCAAATCTAAACCATTCGGAGCAGACAAAGGGATTCATCACTCATCATTCAAAGAAAATGTCTTCTAAGAAAGGCAGAAAGAATAGAACTGGAATAAATAACACGGTTTACAACCTTTTCAGAAGCATAATGAGCCTTCCTAACCGGTTAAAGTATGTAACGACCCAGAAATTTTGATTCCGAAAATTCCAGATAGTTAGGAAAAGAAGAAAGAGATGGATGAAAAAGAAACAGAAAACACAACAAAGATTCTCACATTCGCAGCGGATCAAAATATAATATCAAATAATAACAGTTTACAAAAGAATACTGTATCTGTCAATTACATTTTAATATATCAGAGTTACAACATTTCACAAAACACTGGACATATATACGTATCAACATGTCCTAGATAACAGTAATATATTACAGCTGAAATACTCTATACGTTCCTGCCATCTAGCTCGCCTCCTGAGCTCTAGAACGCCCTTACCTGGAAACCTGTAATACTTGGTCTGACCCGAGCATTACATCAAAGTAACACCTGGGTCAGGCCGGAAACCAACGTGAGTAAACCCATCTAACATGTAACACAAAAGCATACAACTTATATAAACCCGGGTAACTTGTATCAATTCACAACTTCACATGTTGTTATAGACTTCACTATTTCACATATCAATTTCTAAGCACTAAAACTTAGTTTAAATGGTCCAATTCACTTAAATCATTCATTCCATCTTATTGATTTCACATATCAATTTATAAAGAACCGAAGTGGCTTCGGGTATTTACTGATACCCGACTCCGGTCTCTTCGAATCCAATGTCATCCTATCCCAAGTTATTCAAGTGATTAAATTTTGAATATTGGATGTCACTTTTACACAGCAATTCATCATAGATAACACATTATCTCTGTTCAACCCAACACTTCATATTACAAAAACATTTCACTTCACATAGCATCACAATCACATACCAGGAATAACATATAATCCAAGGCATTCAAATATCATTCAATCATTCATAAGAAAGATAAATTAGTTATACCATTTCTAATTAATTTAACTAACTACCAATGAATTAATTTAACTTCTTATTACTTATAAATCTGGCTTATTTAACATTAGTTAATTATATCCTATTAACTAATCATCCCTTAATTATTCATCCTGGTTAATCATCCTTGTCTTTAATTACATTAAGTAATTTGCCTTTGAATTAATTTCACAAATTAATTATTCTCAAACCCATCACATTACTTAACCTTTAATTACCATCTTAATTAATTACCCAAATTAATTATCCGATAATTACATTGATTAATTATCCTTTAATTAATCACACTCATTAATTAGCTAACCCTTGGTTAATTTTCTTAAATAAATCAACCCTTAATTAATTAATTCTTTAATCAATTTATCCTTTAATTAATTAATTATTTAACCAATTTATGCTTTAATTAATTTCACTAAGTAATTAATCCTTAATTACTTCCCTTAAGTAATTTACCTTTAATTACTTCCATCAAGTAATTATCCCATTGGTTAATTATCCTCAATTAATTAACCCTTAACAGATTTATCCTTTAATTACTTACATCATTACCTTTAGTAATTAATCATTAATTATCCACCTTAATTAATGACATTAAGAAGTTATCTTTAATTATTTTCATTAAGAAATTATCATTAATTGATTACATCTATTTATTAACCTTAATTAATCTCTTTCGGTAACTTATCACCCCATAATTACATACATTAATTTATCAATCATTCTGTTAACTTAACCTTTTAAAGTTAAATTTTAGGATTTAAAATTACCTAATCTTTTAATCATTTCTTAATTTACAAAAATCAAGTTTCATTTTAAAACAAACTTTTCAAGCAAAGGTTGTATATATTATAAATCACTTTTAAAGTTTTAAACCTGTACCATTTTATTTTGTTCAAACCGAACATAACCACCAAAACCCGAGCCTGCTTCACTCCCTTCTCGAGATGAAACCTGAGCTGAACACAAAGATTACCGAGCAGCTCCTTGTTACTTCACAACCAAACCTGCTTTGAGTCAAACCCACAACCCACTCGAGAACGACCCCTGCTCCTTTATCTTCCCCGAACTCAAAAATCTCAAAAACGTATATGACGCGTGTGAATGTGCATGATGGTCGGAGCATCTCCGACCATCGCCACCACTTCCGACAAGTCAATAACAACCCTCGCTTACAATTTCGACCTCCGGATCATTTGAACGACCATCAAATCAAAATCAAGCAAACGACGAAAACATCGAACCCATCACAATCCACAGATTCGCAAATCACCATCTCCTCCGACCATCTGAAGTCTCGCCATCGAGCCCTGACAAACTCGTTGTACCCTCTTTCTATTCCCCCACCACCGATCGCCCAAAAAATCCACCATGACGATGATTATCTACGACAAATGACTCAGGCAAAAATACTGATAAAACCCTAAATTCCATCGTGCCATCAACCACGACGCCCAGAAAAATGTGAAACCATTTTTCTCTCAACCCCGACCTGTAATCTTCCTCTGGCCATAAGCACGTTGTCACCGGTCAACTCTTTTGCTAGAATTGGATGATACACCCAATTCCAGTAATCTCCCAATTTCTCAAAAATCATGAACATAAAAATCATGTGATTTCCATCAAAAATCTTTATATTCGAATATAATATGATGTATATGATCAAAACTTGCATTATTAAAAATTTATTTCTTGTCTTGAAATTTTATTTCTACTGATTCAGTTTTTAGAGGTAATTACTTGATATATAGGTTAGGAAATATTTTAAAAATTGGTATTCTGATAAAACAAACAAATATGGTTACAATTCATAGCCTAAAGAAGATCAGATAAGGGGTTTTGATTTTTTATTTATTTTATCAACACTGAATCCGGTAAAACCTGGAAAAAAACTCTGCGTGTGTATAAACACTGACATACAAACCATCCAGTACACATTTCACAAACATGCAAGCATCATACCACATTTTCCCCAAAACCATATCGAAAAATATTCATAAATATCAAGATTGCATAGATTTAAGCTATTTGATAAGTTTGTTTACTCACCTAAACTGGGACAGTATTTTTTTTTCCCGGTTGATCTAGATCTGATTTCCATCTACTTTGCTTGATCTGGATTTTGATCTTGAATCTTAATTGTATAAACTTTGATTTTCTTGATCCTGATCCTTGTTCCAGACTTTAATTTGTTTTGACTTTATTTTTTTGAAGATGGAAGAAAATATCATTGGTTTAAGCTGAGGTTGATATTGATTTACTACTTTTTAGTTCAGGAAGAAAGAAAAAGAAGAGGTTTCAGAAGTTTTTAACTGAAATCCAGTTTTCTCACTAATCCATAAAGAAAGGATTATACTACCATTTGTTACTTTATTTTTTACATGTTACTAAGTTTACATATGTCATTATATTTTACAAATGTCAAATGTGGTAATTTAGATATTTACAAATGTCAAAAACTTAATACATGAATTATGTATTTATTTATTTATGTTTATGATTTAACTAAATTTTGTCATTAGTATTTTATGTTTACAAATGTATATACATATAACTATGTTTTATTCCAAATATCAAAAGAAAAGTGTTTAGACTTATACTTTTATTTTTATTACCCTTGTTTAAATTTTATACTTAAGTTGTCATAATACTTAAATTGATAACTATATATATGATTAAACTTTATTAGTCTTGAAAATTATGATATTGAATTTAAACTATAGCTAACTATTTACAATACATACATATATATATATATATATACACACACACATATTATAATAGAAAACATATTTATTTGTAAAAGATAAATTTTTCCAAATTGAATAATTATAAAAGAAGGTCATTAAACAAATATTATCACTAAATATCTATTCACATATTATTATTCAGCATTTATTATAATTTAAATTCATCTATATACATATCCAAAGATATATATATATATATATTCGAATTTTATTTGTTCAATCATATAAAATTAGTATTTCTATAATTAAATCAAATAATTATCAATTAACAGATGCCCAAAAATTCGGGTTATCACATTCCTCCCCCCTTTGAATCTTTTCGTCCTTGAAAAGCATCGAAGCCAGAATTTATAAAAATACTTAAAATTAGATAAATTTTCTTTGATCGTTTTTAAAGCACTTTGAAAATCTATATAATATCACCAGAATAGCTTTATATATAAAAATACTTCTTATAACTTGATGTCTCAACAGTCCATCCTTGTGCTTACGGAAATTCGGTCATACATTGATCAGGCGTAAGACTGAAAATTTATAAGTGCTTAGCAGACCCGTTTCTAACACCAAGTGAAAATACTTGGAAAATAATTTTACTAAAAATATAGAAAACATTTTTGAAAATAGAGGAAATAACTTTGGTGAGAATGCTCTGGAAATCATCACCCTATCCACGGTCGCAGTAACATTCCAGGGTTATGTTGCCATCGAAGCAAAAGTCCATGTAACTGTAGGTACTCCATGCCCCTCGATTACGCCATGGAACCCACAATAGATCGCGGTTACATTCTAGGGTTACGCTGCCATCGCAGCAAAAGTCCGTGTAACTGTAGGCATCAGCGCCCTCGATTTTCACTGCCAAAAATGAAACTTCTCCACTCCTATATAGGTCTCAGTCTACCGATGTAAAATCAAACGCATATTGTTTGCTCTCAACGGCACACACGACTTTTGCTATGTTACCATTGGTCGCAGTCTACCGACATAAAATCAAACATAGACCGTTGGCTCTCAGCGGCACACACGACTTTCGCTATGGTATACACTACTCATAATCCTCAGGAACTAGTTTTTTCCGGACTCCTCATAGGATCAACTTTAGAACCCCTCTTGGGGCTCAAGGCAGCACCACCCGGTGGCACTCCTGAGAAGTTCATTTCAAGGGAGCGCCTTTTTCCCCAGAGCCATCATCAAAACACTTTATACTATACATATATAGTATCTTTCAAATCATACACCTAGTATGATCTCATACAAAGCTCCTTTACACAAAATCGATTATCCCAAAATCGATAATTTCCAAACTAGGCTTTCCAAATTCAATATTGATTTTACCTAAAAATCAGAAGCCTTTCCAAATCCAAAGGTTCCCAAACCTTTTTCCAAAATCCTCATAAGATCCTTTATATATATATTCAGATATATATAACTTTTTTGAAACTTTGGATCATTTCAAACTTGTATAAAACTCCTTTTATACTTCAAACACTTTCAAAATCCTTTCCTTCTAGCAATAGATTCAACAAGGAGAGATTTATCTTATATAATAAAGATATATAACTTTGTTTATTCAAAATCAAATATTCAAATTTGATTACTCTTTCCAATATCAATTTCATTCAAAACTGTACGACGTACACTTATCATCCATATGGTATACCAATCTTATTGCTCACTCGATCACACAATTTCACTTCCGAACTAGTATCGTCCACCCGATTTCCTAGTGTGGACTCAGATCTGGTTTCTTGATCAGAAACCGTCATTCTCCTTGCATAGCTATAACTATGATAGAGAATATCCAGAACCAATCAACAATCCATATCCAGGTTCGCCGTCGAAAATTGAGTGAAAAATCCCAACTCGGATCGATATAACTATCTAGAAATTATGTGCTCGAATCTGGATCAAATCACTATGCGAATAGAATAATATACGTACATCCTACGTATTTAACTTCATTGATTATTAACTAAATCAATTTCTCTTTCTATTCACATTTCCTTTAATTTCCATTCACTTATTTGCAATTGCCTTGTTCTCTATTTGGATTATCAGTTCAATTTTTACCTCAGTTGGGTATTTAATCAATAACAGTTTGAACTCCGACCAGTTTATTTTTAGGAAATAGCTTGGAAATTTTAAAAATGGAAAATTAGTTGAAAAATAATTATTAGTTTGCAAAATAGCTGTAAAATAGTTAACTAATTGTAAAATAATTGAAAAATAGTCAGATAGTTATAGAAATTTTAGATAATTGAAAAATAGTTGTAAAATAGTAATTAATTTGTAAAATAGTGGAAAAATAGTAATTAGTTTATAAAACAGTTACAAAATAGTTAAATAACTCCAAAGGTAGTTATTAAATAAATATAAGATAGTTTTGGGTTTAATAAGAAAGGTTGTATATATAATAAATAACTTGGAAAAAAATAGATTTGTACTAAAACAATTTATTTAAAAATAGTCTAGAGTCAAACTTTTCAATTCCCAATCTCCATTCAATTGCCAATTTCCAGTTAACTTTCAATTTCATTTTAAATTAAGTTAATTTCCATTCTGATCCCAAATTCAAATCAACTTCCTATTTGAATTTGAACTTATTCAACTTCAATTTCATTTCAAATTAATCCAATTCAAATTTTCCATTTGAATTTTTAGACATATCCATCTTCATTCATAACTCCAATTGATTCAAATCATATTCAATTTGAACTATGTCAATTCAAATTCCAAACTTAAACCATTCCGAATTATATAAATTCGAGTTAAAATTTTTTTAATGTTGATTTAATACTTTAAATCTAATCAACTTATATCTTCAAACCATTTAATTCAGAATTCAAATTTCATTTTTAACTTATATTTACTTAACTCATTGCAAGGTTCAAGTAAGAGTTCAAAACAATTTTAATTTACAAATTCAATTCTTAACATTCAAATCTTCAGTTTAAAGTGATTCCATATCCTTAATTTCAAATTAAAGCTTAATTTCCCTTTTATCTCAACAATGGATATATTACCATACTTCACTTCTTCATTCATTTAAACAAATCCGATTTCAGCTTAAAGATTATTAATAACAACAGGATGGTATCATTCAAATTATTTTAAAACATCCATCTATTTCCAATTTCCAAATCGCAAATCCATTTTGAGATTACACAAACTCCCAATTCAAACCAACCATTTAACTTCCCAAGTTAAATTCCAATTTCATCTTGAAATTTCTAATTCAGGTTGCTTATTAAATTATCTAACTTTCCCAAAGTTAAATTCAATTTACTTAATTCAGTCAATATACACAATTTGAATTCCCATTCAAATTTTAAACTTCAGATTAATAATTTTATAAGTTCAAAGACTTATCACCTTGGGTATCACATCTCATTCCAAATTTAAAACTCAACATTTAGAGTTTATTTCAAACCATCTTTGATATTGTGTATATTCCTCATATATACATATTATTTCCTTTACACACGAGTCATCCTTAAATTTTAAACCACTTTTGGTTTTTAATTCAAAACAAATTCCTTTAAATTTTCAAACAATACTTGTTTGAAATATGACCCTTTTATTTAAATACATTTATTATTTCTTTGTCACTTTGAAATAATTTTCAAATCCTGGACCCAGATTAAAATTTCACAATTTAGGTCATCTCCGGTTCAAATTTATAAGTCATATCTACCTAAATGTTTTACTTCCATAAAACATTTCATTTTGCTTACTCATTAATTCACATCTTATTATTGAACACAACAATCATTTATGATAATAACCAAAATTATCATATCTGTAACCATTCATTATTATCTTATTCTGAAAATACTTCTACTATTTCAGGATTTTAAACTTTTAGTTTGAATCCATTTCAAACTTATCTTTATTCAATTTTAATTTGGTTGTATTTCTATTATAACTTAATTCTTATTATTTTATTTAATTCCAATAATACAACAACCAATTATCTTAATATATACTGGTTAGAAGATCATTGCTTTATATATAAATCTATATTAAAATCCTTTATTTTTAAAACCATTATATAAAAATAACAAGTGCGCTCTCATAAATATATATACACTCAACTCATTCTAGGGTACCACTGTCCCTATCCATAATGAGTAAACCCACCAGAGCCAAGGTTCTCGCTAAACCTTTCTGCTCTGATACCAAATGTAATGACCTGGAAATTTAGATTTTGAAAATTCCAGATAGTTAGGAAAAGAAGAAAGAGATAGAAGAAAAGGAAATAGAAAACAGAACACAGATTCTCACATTCGCAGCGGATCAAAATATAATATCAAATAATAACAGTTTACAAAAGAATACTATATTTGTCAATTACATTTTAATATATCAAAGCTACAACATTTCACAAAACACTGGACATATATACGTATCAACATGTCCTAGATAACAGTAATATATTACAGCGGAAATACTCTACACGTTCCTGCCATCCAGCTCGCCTCCTAAGCTCTAGAATGCCCTTACCGGAAAACCTGTAATACTCGGTCCGACTCGAGCATTACATCAAAGTAACACCTGGGTCGGGCTGGAAACTAGCGTGAGTAAAACCATCTAACATGTAACACAAAAGCATACAACTTATATAAACTCGGGTAACTTGTATCAATTCACAACCTCACAAGTTGTTATAGACATCACTATTTCACATATAAATTTCTAAATACTAAAACTTAGTTTAAATGGTCCAATTCACTTAAATCATTCATTCGAGCTTATTGATTTCACATATCAATCTATAAAGAATCGAAGTGGTTTCAGGTATTTACCGATACCCGACTCCGGTCTCTTCGAATCCAATGCCATCCTATCCTAAGTTATTCAAGTGATTAAATTTTGAATATTGGATGTCATTTTTACACAGCAATTCATCATATATAACACAGTATCTCTGTTCAACCCAACACTTTATATTACAAAAACATTTCATTTCACAAAGCATCACAATCACATACCAGGAATAATAAATAATCCAAGGCATTCAAATATCATTCAATCATTCATAAGCAAGATAAATTAGTCATACCATTTCCAGTTAATTTAATTAACTACCAATGAATTAAATTAACTTCTTATTACTTATAAATCTTGCTTATTTAACATTAGTTAATTATATCCTATTATCTAATCAACCCTTAATTATTCATCCTAATTAATCATTCTTTAATTACATTAAGTAATTTGCGTGTAAATTAATTTCACAAATTAGTTATTCTCAAACCCATCAAACTACTTAACCTTTAATTACCATCTTAATTAATTACCCAAATTAATTATCCGACAATAACATTGATTAATTATCCTTTAATTAATCACACTCATTACTTAGCTAACCCTTGGTTAATTTTCTTAAATAAATCAACCCTTAATTAATTAAATCTTTGATCAATTTATCCTTTAATTAATTAATTCTTTAATCAATTTATCCTTTAATTAATTTCACTATGTAATTAATCCTTAATTACTTCCCTTAAGTAATTTACCTTTAATTACTTCCATCAAGTAATTGTCCTATTAGTTAATTATCCTCAATTAATTAACCCTTAACAGATTTATCCTTTAATTACTTACATCATTACCTTTAGTAATTAATCATTAATTATCCACCTTAATTAATGACATTTAGAAGTTATCTTTAATTATTTTCATTAAGAAATTTTCATTAATTAATTACATCTATTTATTAGCCTTAATTAATCTCTTTCAGTAACTTATCACCCCTTAATTACTTACATTAATTTATCAATCATTCTATTAACTTAACCTTTTAAAGTTAAATTTTAGGATTTAAAATTACCTAATCTTTTAATCATATCTTAATTTACAAAAGTCAAGTTTCATTTTAAAACAAACTTTTCAAGCAAAGGTTGTATATATTATAAATCACTTTTAAATTTTTAAACCTGTACTATTTTATTTTGTTCAAACCGAACATCACCACCAAAACCCGAGCCTGCTTCACTCCCTTCTCGAGATGAAACCTAAGCCGAACACAAAGATTCCCAAGCAGCTCCTTGTTACTTCACAACCAAACCTGCTTTGAGTCAAACCCACAACCCACTTGAGAACGACTCCTGTTCCTTTATCTTCCCCGAACTCAAAAATCTATTTATTAGCCTTAATTAATCTCTTTCAGTAACTTATCCTCCATGACGACGATTATCTCCGGCAAATGACTCAGGCAAAAATGCTGATAAAACCCTAAATTCCATCGTGCCATCAACCACGACGCCCAAAAAATTGTGAAACCATTTTTCTCTCAACCCCGGGCCTATAATCTTCCTCTGGCCATAAGCACGTTGTCACCGGTCAACTCTTTTGCCAGAATTTGATGATATACCCAATTCCAGTAATCTCCCAATTTCTCAAAAATCATGAACATAAAAATCATATGATTTCCATAAAGAATCTTTATATTCGGAAACAATACGATGTATATGATCAAAACTTGCATTATTAAAAATTTATTTCTTGTCTTGAAATTTTATTTCTACTGATTCATTTTTTAGAGGTAATTACTTGATATATAGGCTAGGAAATATTTTAAAAATTGGTGTTCTGATAAAACAAACAAATATGGTTACAATTCATAGCCTAAAGAAGATCAGATAAGGGGTTTTGATTTTTTTTATCAACTCTGAATCCTGTAAAACCTGGAACAAAACTCTGTGTGTATATAAACAATGACATGCAAACCATTCAATACACATTTCACAAACATTCAAGCATCATACCACATTTTCCCCAACACCATTTCGAAAAATATTCATAAATATCAAGATTGCATAGATTTAAGCTATTTGATAAGTTTGTTTACTCGCTGAACTGGGACAGTATTATATCTTTTTTTATCCCGGTTGATCTGGATCTAATTTGCATCTACTTTGCTTGATCTGGATTTTGATCTTGAAGCTTAATTGTATAAACTTTGATTTTCTTGATCCTGATCCTTGTTCCAGGCTTTAATTTGTTTTGACTTTATTTTTTTGAAGATGGAAGAAAATATCATTGGTTTAGGCTGAGGTTGATATTGATTTACTTCTTTTTAGTTCAAGAAGAATGAAAAAGAAGAGGTTTTAGAAGTTTTTAACTGAAATCTAGTTTTCTTACTAATCCATAAAGAAAGGATTATACTGCCATTTGTTATTTTATTTTTTACATGTTACTAAGTTTACATATGTCATTTTATTTTACAAATGTCAAATGTGGTAATTTAGATTTTTACAAATGTCAAAAACTTAATATATGAATTATGTCTTTATTTATTTATGTTTATGATTTAACTAAATTTTGTCATTAGTATTTTATGTTTACAAATGTATATACATATAACTACATTTTATTCCAAATATCAAAAGAAAAGCGTTTAGACTTATATTTTTATTTTTGTTACCCTTGTTTAAATAATATACTTAAGTTGTCATAATACTTAAATTGATAACTATATATATGATTAAACTTTATTTGCCTTGAAAATTATTATATTGAATTTAAACTATAGCTAATTACTTACAATACATATATATATATACATATTATAATAGAAAACATATTTATTTGTAAAAGATAAATTTTTCCAAATTGAATAATTATAAAAGAAGGTCATTAAAAAAAATATTATCACTAAATATCTATTCACATATTATTATTCAGCATTTATTATAAATTAAATTCATCTATATACATATCCAGATATATATATATATATATATATCCAAATTTTATTTGTTCAATCAAATAAAATTAGTATTTCTATAATTAAATCAGATAATTATTAATTAACGGATGCCCAAAAATTCAGCTTATCACAAAGTACATGTCCAGTATCTCTCAACAGTATTGAAAGGTTTGTATATAGACAACATTCATAATTCAACAAAAAGGCCACATACCAACAGAATTCGGGAAAGACACGGCTCTCAGCAATAATTACGCCAGAAAGCAATCTTCTGACCAGATCAGAAGGTTCATAGTGTCTCATAAGGAACCAACCTTGCAGGATGATGAAGAGCATATAGATATATTAAGAAACACAAGGCCTTCTATGACGCTCAGCGGCCCATGATGGTGTGTCAAGAGTAAACCTTCCATTAAAACCGGAAGGTTCGCAACTGCGTAGTAGAAGGAACCTTTCATCCTGATGAAAGCATAGGGCCGAAAGTGGGCTGCCTACAACTATAATAAAGACCTTGTAGGTCCGGTCTCGTGATCTGATCTTCTTCTCATTTCATCTACTCAACAATCTCTACTGCCATCGCTCAACACATTGTAACCCTAACGTTGAAATCAAATTAGGGGATATCTTCTATAATTTTGTATTAGATTCCATTATGGAGAAATAAAGCGAATTGTGACTTGCGATCAATTTGGAATTTGGGGATAATCATGATCGTGTGTTAATTTTTACATAACGGCTGATCTTAGATGATTATTTCTAATGTTCTTTATTTATTTTGAGAATATGCTGTGAAATTTTCAACTGAAAAGTTATAATTTCCATCTCCTTAATTTAAATATCAATCAAAAGAAGGGGCGACGAAACTTGTGGGACAGTCTCGAATATAAGTGTCATGGCATATTGACTCGGCTCTTGTTATTGCACTAAAATGCTTGAATCATGTATTCTTTTAGAAAGGTTTTCATAAGTGAGTGCCAACCTAGGAGGCCGAAAGTATCAAAAGAAAGGCAAATAAAGCAATCTCATCATTTAATGTCCCTGAATGGTTTCTTAACCTTCCGAATAGTTTAATGTTTACAAAACGTTCCGATCTTTTGGAAGGATTAATATAATCGTTAAGACATGAGGATAACTTTCGGTTTCTTAGGGATATATAATGAAATGACAAGGATGAAGATCATTTGGTCTATATGAGCCAACCAAAAGGGTTTAAATGGTTTTATAAACCTTTAGATCCATCGGAAGGTTTAGTAAAACATCAATCAGGTCATGTCGTGAGTTTCAAAGTGTACTGAAATCCTTCGATTAAGGCTAAACGACTTCTTGAGCTTCTGAGAAAACTTTCGGATTACCAAAAGGTTTAGCAATATTATAGATCCCGTCCAGTTGAAATGTTTAGTTCATACTTAAAACTTTCGGTAAGGCCAAAAGTAAGATGATTCTTTCCCCAACTCCATATAAGTGATAAACGCTTGCTTCAAACATTCCGGTAATGATGCACTCCTATTAGGGTTAGAATTATGGTCGCAAAACCTTCTGACTTAGTCATTACAATCACGTAATGAAAAATCTACTCAATCGAAAGGTTGAATTCATACGAAATAGTCCTATTAAATGCATGGGGGATGTTGACAAGAAATCTTGTTAACATTTTTGGCGCTAGAAGGAGGGACTGAACCTCCAACTGTATGGTTAATATAACTAATTATGAAATCTAATTTGCTATAGGAAAATGAAATCAAAACGACCTCTTACCATTAGTAAAAGGAGTGATCAGGCTCCTTCTCTAGAGGAAAACATATCACCCTCTTTCAGTCTGGGAAATAGAGAGCAGTTGCAACTTTCACCCCACCTCAATCGAGTCCACCTCCAGTTTAGGTTCAGGTGTCCCCATAAACTGGCTCCAACTCAAGATCTTCAACTAGAAGAACATGTGGCTAAAATTGCGTATCTAAAACGCTAGATGGCAGAAATGAAAGATCTATTGAATGAAGTGTTATCTCATCGATCGTCAATGAAAGCTACCACTGTAGGAAAAGAAGTTGAGTCTCTGCATTAACACTGCTCCTAATCCAGTTCCATAGGCATCCGTATAAACTATCAAATCTGAGTTCCCCTCCAAAGCAACTAATACAAGTGCATGTGTCAATAAGTTTTTCAGGCTCTGGAATGCTTCCTCACACTTATAGGTCCAAATATACTTCATACATTTTCGCGTTATTTTTGTCATCGATGCTGCTATACGCGAAATATCCTTTATGAAATTCCTATAATACCCAACCAATCTAAGAAAACTTCTTATCTTAGTAGCTGTTTCTGGCCTCTTCTAACTATTCACTACTTCAATCTTAGTTGGATCTACTGCAATCCTCTTTCTGAGATTACATGATTAAGAAACTTCACCTCCTTCTTTCAAAAATAACACTTTAAAAACTTCGCCTTCAGCTAATGTTCTCT
Organism: Allium cepa; assembly: GCA_030765085.1. Classification (NCBI taxonomy): domain Eukaryota; kingdom Viridiplantae; phylum Streptophyta; class Magnoliopsida; order Asparagales; family Amaryllidaceae; genus Allium; species Allium cepa. The sequence continues at coordinate 30,051,187 of CM060938.1, read as the reverse complement.
TAAAATCTGAAGGACCGCTATAAGATGAACTTCATGCTCTTTCTCATCCTCAAAGTATAACAAAATATCATATATGAACATTGTTAATCAAATATTTTTCTATCGGTTTAGAAAATAGTCAAAATTCAAATTAAAATAACTGCAAGCGCACGACGTACTATCATAGTACGTGGAGAATACGGGTCGATCTGTAAGGAATTGTTAGGTTTTAAAATTCTATTCAATTAAATTAAACCAAAGTCGATGGATTGTTAACCAACTGAAAGAAAGTAAAAACAAGTTAAAACTAAGGAAAATAAAAATATGGGATTAAAGAGCATTTTATAGGCAATCCCCTCCCATGAATACATAAATCAACATAATGAAAGTATGATCTCTTTTTGGTCATTTGTGAGTTTAGTTGATGCATTTATCGTAAGCATGGCCTAATTGTGTTATTAATTAACACACTTAAGCCATCAAACTTTAACGCACCCTCTAACCCACTTAATAACTTCAATGAAAATGATATGAAATTAAAAGTAGAATCTATTTTAAGCATGCATGGCTTATTAACTATTTAATTAGAAACATAAACTATCAAATTTTGATTCTAAATTCACTTCCATTACCACGATCATATGTAAATGAAGAGGTAATTAGTGATTCATAAGACTAAGCATAGATTATTTGTTTTGAACAACATAAGCTATCAAACCCAATATTAAACACAAAATGACACACACATCCAACTTTCCATTAAGCGCAAAAGAGACATAAATGTAAAATTATGTTGCATCTACATGATACAAGAGAGCTTCGTTATCTTTAAATTGTAGAGATTAGCCTCTCATTTTTGTTATCATGTCAACACAAGTAGAAAGCAACATGAATTAAACAAAAACAATAAGAAGAGGAAAATGAAAGCTAATGGAAAAGAGAACTATTCTACTTGCATAAAAGAAAAGAAATCTACACTATAACATGAAAGAAAAAAAACAAGAGAAGAAAAGAGCAATGTATTAAAGTTGCATATGAAGAAATTACATGAAATAAAAAATGGCTAAGTAGCCATGAAAAGAAAAGAGAAGCTTTCTTTTATTTTGAACCTAAACTAATTAAAGAGAGACTAAAGAAGAAGAGGGGTTACATGAAACATAAGGGGTATAGATACATTTGTTAAACCCTAATTCATATTTTTGGGAAATGCCCAAAATACCTTTGAGAAAGTGTAGAGGCTAAGTAATCGTTAGCTTCTGCTAATTATCATTTAAGTGTACATGAAGCCATAAACTCCATAAGCATGTGCATTAACCTCTAATTGAAAATCAAGATAAGTGGGTTGCATAAAGCCACTTGTAAAATTCATCAAATTTCCTAAAAAACAACATAGAAAATTCCAAGTAAATTTTCACAATTTAATAAATGCACAAAAATGACCATTTACCCCTGTATGAAGATGAATATGTGACAATTTAAAAATACTTTGAATTTTGGTTTAAGCAAGTTAAGTTACCCAATATGATCATTTATTCAATTTAAATAGATTAAATATGGTGGTAAAAATATGCACATTTAGGTGCACATCAAATACCCCCACACTTATCTTTTTATTCATCCTTGAATAATAAAACCAAGACAAATCCGTTTTCGTAGTGAGCACGATTGCATTGAGCATATGCAACAAGCCTTTAAACCTTTGGGTGTCCCCAGTAGGACGAGTGTTGTCTCGTGAGGATTTTCAGCGGATACCACCCACAAAATCCAAATGCAGGATAAAAATATGTACAAAATGCAAGATTTATTTACAAAGATATGAATGCGAGTTTTTGCAAATATTTATAATGAAGGATTCACTTTTAAATCGACATGAAAAAGTTAAATATAGGTTTCGATCATTATCTTGAAAATTTAAGTCTTTTACTCGTAACAATTTCCAACAAAAATTAAGTTATCATAACAAATAGCTATAGTTTAACTCATTATTTCAGTTGATAACAAAGTGTGACTATGAAATGGATCCTTAGTTGATTATCAAAGTTTATCAAGGTGGTATATTCATTTCTTTTCAATAACAAGTCAAATCAAATAATTTAAAATAGTGCTTGGATTTCATTTTCTTACTCTCTTTTATTTTATTTTGTTTTGAAAATTTATTGATATTTATAATATTTACATATGCCTAACTCAGATAAACTGAGGCCGGATATATTACTCATGCACTGCCTTATGGACTTATGTGAGGGGAATATAGAGTGTGGCGGGTGAACAGACGAGTGTGAACCCCTATTGATTGTAGGCATTATTAAAAAGAATTTTTATATATACACCTAGCTCTGATAAATTGAGGCCGGATATACCGATCGTGCACTGCCTTTCGGGCTTACGTGAGAAAGGTACAGAGCGTGGCGAGTATACGTACAAGTGTGTATACCTGTCGACCGTAGGTGTTAATAGAAAATATTTACATATATACAAATGTTTTTTTATATGTTTTTTTTGGAAAGAGAGAGTTTTGCAAAATAATCTTAGCACCACTTAACTTAGAAGACCAAAAAATGTTATATCCTTTACTTTAAATTCACCACTTTTTAAAACAAAGATTTTCAATTAGGATGTATTTCGTAGTTAACACGTATGAATCATCCTATATGCTAGTTAAACCATAGTTATTTGTAATCAAACTTCATTTTTTTTTGTTAAGATAAATAAACTTTCAAAAATTTCAATTTAATAAGCCAAAACCATATATTTATCCTATATCGTTTCTTTAAAAATAAATCAAAAATGCGTAAATAAAATTGTTTTTTTTTTGTTTTTTTTTGTTTTTTTCAAAGAAAAATTAAAAATAAATCATGAAAAATCCAAAACGAAGATGAGTCTCCCCCCACACTTGATTTTGACTGTGTCCCAACAGTCAACCCAAGTTGAAGGAGAAAAATAAAAATAAAAAACATGACCTTTATTTGAATGAAAATTAATGGTATTTACACGAGATCCGAATGTATATCGTCAAAAAGTAAATGAAAAGATCTTCCAAAGATCGATTCATTTGTCTCGCCAAGTATGCGAGACACAGCTTAAGCGTAAAAAACGAAATCGTAAATGATTTTGGAATCGAATGTGGATTTAGAAAAATGAATGTTGTTTTATTGAAAATTGTACGAGTTGTTTTATTTTGAATGATTTTTGGGGTCGATAAAACAATTGATTGAAGTTCAAGTTTATTTTCACAAATTTGAAATTCAAGTTTATCATTGAAAACATTTTCAAAGTTATTGATTTTAAAATCAAAATGGTGATTTTCATCTTCCCCGTCGGAATTTAACAACTCATCATCGAAAAGTCCAAAAAAATCGTGTTCATTAAATTCGTCTTTCTTTGTTGAATTATCAACAACTTTATTACATGTCTCAAGTTCAAAATCCAAAGTTGTTGTATTCAACTTTTCGAAATCGAGGAAAGGAAGATCGAATTTTAAATTTGGTTACACATCCTCAAAAGAATTGAAATCCAACACAATTATCGTGTTTTCAACAACTTCATTAAGATTGTTATTTCAATTTCAAAAGTTGATATTTGAAAATCATTGATTTGGGTAAAAGATGGATTATTAGTTGACTCATCACAAGTTGGAATTTGATTTTTTTCCTCGTTGTTTCATATATGTTTCAAACAACGAATTCGTGTGATCATTGTAAATTTCGTTCATAGCTATTAACTTGATAATTTTAGATTTGGATTTGTTGAGAACAAAAAATTTCACTCGTACCGTAATCGATATTATTCCCATTGCCAAAATCATTTGAAAAGTGGATCACATTTTCGTTTTGATTTTGAAATTCATTTTGGAATTCAAAATTGAATTGGCATGGGCTATACTCGAAGTCATTTGAATTTTGACGTGAATTCAAATTCTGATAATTTTGAAAACTTTGACTTGAGTTATCACACAAATAAGAATTACACAACTCATTTATCATTTGATTTGTTGTTTATAGATTTCAAGTTGAGACGAAATGCTATTTTCGAAATTTGAGGGTTGGTCATCGTTTTGAAAACTTTGTTGTTCAAAATTCGAATTGTTTAAAGAATTGTATTCGTTAAAATATCCATACGAATTTGAAGTGATGTCCTACGGATTATGTTGATTTTCACAACTATTGTAAAATTCAAGTGAGTGGGGAAACTCAGACATTTTCAAGAATGTTTTTGTTTTATTTTTTTATAAAGGAAAAATATCTACAAATAAAATTTATCTTCATAAAGGAAATTGATTTTTGTTTTTTTTGGTTTTTCAAATTTATTCTTTGTTTTTGAATTATGATTTTTTTTGAATTTTGGTTTTTATAATTTTTTTTCGGATTTTTGAAATTTCAAAGAAAAACGATTTAAAATTTCAAAGAAAAACGATTTAAAATTTCAAAGGAAAACGAGAAGGAATATTTACAATTTTTTTTAGTTTTGGATTTTGATTTTTTTTTTATAAATATGCATGAACTAATACAACTAAATGAATGCAGTGGTTAATTACAAATAATTTATCCTAAGTTAACCCAAAATTTTATAACCACACATTGTCTTAGATAAACAAGATAGTTCTCTGTCAGGTAACGGACAGGATTTATCGGTGCACCATGAATCACCATAGCAATGCAGCCGAAGGTTTAAGTACCTTCAGAGAAACAACCACTATAATATTTATGAATCACCGTAATATTTATAAATGGTTATTACTCTGCCATAGCCTAGACACCAAGAAATTAAATTGTTCAAAGAAGACAATTTGACAATATACAATTAAAATTTATCAATGTCTCATTGTTTTTATTAATCAAAATCTAGGATGAAATGCAAAGCAGAAATTGAACGTGTATTAACAATGCAACTACGATGAATTTATTTATTTTGTCCTTTTTTGTTTTTGGATCTTGAAATTTTGTTATATATAAATGCAAATGCAAGCAATCAATAATGCAAAGCAATTAAAACACTAGATAAGGGTGCAAAATTATTTTATAAGCAAGTGATTTATATTTTTGACAAGCTAAGCAAAGAAATTATTTTTTCTTTTGGTTTGGCAAACACTACTTTATTTTACGAATTTCTGCTTTGAAAATCTGCAAGTAACATGTATATATATATATATATATATATATATATATATATATATATACATACAGATTTTTTTTAAAAAAAAGAAGGTAAATTTTGGTTCCAAATGAAACAAAAACAAACCTCTTTTTTATTAGAAAAAAATGAAAACAAACACTAACTTTTTTATAAAAAAACAAAGTAAAGAAACCCAAATTGAAACAAAACAAAATTTCAAATTCAAATCATTTTTTTTTGAGCTACAATACAAAAAATAAAAACAAAAAATTACAATTTAGGCCAACAAGCGTATCAATAATTCATAACCCGTCCCACTCCCCACTTGTAAACAAAACTTACTTCGTTCCTGTTAAAAAAAATTCTCTTAGAAACAAAACATATCCTCCCAAATAAAAAAAAATGAAAAAGGCAATTCCAAACCCAAGACTGATTCCAAAATTCAACAAAAATGGAGTTCAATTATGTTTTTGCAATTATCGAGTTAAAGTAATTCTTGATTTGGTTTCGGTGAAGGGCGAGTTGTTTGGGTGAACTCGATGGATTGCTAAAGGTGTTTTGGACGGATTTCGAATTTGAGGAGAAGGCCGATTTCAGTTGGAGATCGGCTGCAGGTTAGGGAATTGGGCTTTTGCGATTTGGATGCGGTATGAGTGGCTTCGGGTTCGAGTGTCTCGATGTGGTTGCACTAGGGTTGTTCGAATCAAGGATTTTCTATAGTGGTCTGGCGATTGGATTTAGGTTGAAGGATAGGTGGTTGCGTTTGTGGTTGAAGGAGTTCGACTCGAGGTGGTTCGATTGGCCACTGGTGAAGTTCGGTCGATGAAGTTGTTTTGGGTGATTGTAGGGGTCGTGTTGATCTTCTTTGTAACGATGGAGAAGATTTGTTGAAGGAGTGACTGTGTACGAATGATGAAGTTGAGGTATGTTGTAACAGAGATGGGCAAGGCAGTGATAGGTTGGGGACTTGATGATGAGTTGCACTATTGCGGTTTGTCTAAGGCAGGCTGTTGTGGGTAGAAAGAAGATGGTCAGTGGAAGTGATGATTGATGGTGAATGTTGGTTTGTGGAGCGAGGCTGCTGGGTACTGCAGTGAAGTTATGGAACTGCAGTAGTATATGGGATGTGAAGACAGAGTATGTGATGGAGAATTGGAGTGGTATGTCGTGAAGTATGGTATTTATGAATGGAGGCAGAGTGGTTGTTGAACTTGCAAGTAGGGATGGTCAGAGCAGAGGGGCTAATGGTCGGAACAGGGGCAGGAGGGATGGGCAGTAATATAAAAGTGTGGTCTATTTGTTGAGTTTAAGTGCACAGAATGATGAGTGTGCACAATGAAGGAGTTTAATAGAGAGGTTGATGAGGGAAGATGTTTGAATGTGGTGAAATGTGGATGGTGTTGTTTGGCAAGGCAGAAATGTGCACAGCACAGTGAACAGTGCACAAAAAATATGCAGTGTTTTTTTAAAAAAAAATTGTAAAGTGTAAATGCAGTGTGAAGTCTAGAAAAGAAACGTAATTGTAAATGAAAATGCAATGTAAGTGATTTTTTTTTTTAACTGCAAATGCAATGCAAACTAAAAAAATCAAATGCTAAAACAAAGCACACACAAACACAAATTATAATTTTTTCAATTTTAAAAAAAAAAACAGATGCAAACAAACACACAAATAAAATCACACAAAAATAATCTGAAGAATAGAAAATCAAAATCAAAACAATTCTCCGGCAACGGCGTCAATAACTTGTTAATCAACTATTTTTCTATCGATTTAGAAAATAGTCAAAAAAATTCAAATTAAAATAACCGCAAGCGCACGACGTATTATCGTAGTACGTGGCGAATACGAGTTGATCCGCAGGTAATTGTTAGAATTTAAAATTCTATTCAATCAAATTAAACTAAAGTTGATGAATTGTTAACTAATTAAAAGAAAGTAAAAACAAGCTAAAACTAAGAAAAATAAAAATATGATATTAAAGAGCAATTTAGAGGCAAACCCCTCTCATGATCACATAAATCAACGTAATGAAATTATGATCCCTTTTTGGTCATTTGTGAGTTTAGTTGATGCATTTATCATAAGCATGACCTAATTGTGTTATTAATTAACACACTTAAGCCATCAAACTTTAATACACCCTCTAACCCACTTAATAACTTCAATGAAAATGATATGAAATTAAAAGTAGAATCTATTTTAAGCATGACTTATTAATTATTGAATTAGAAACATAAACCATCAAATTTTGATTCTAAATTCACTTCCATTACCATGGTCATATGTAGATGAAGAGGTAAGTAGTGATTCATTTGACTAAGCATTATTTGTTTTGAACAACATAAGCTATCAAACCCAATATTAAACAGAAAATCACACACACATCCAACTTTCCATTAAGCACAAAAGAGACATAAATGTAATATTATATTGCATCTACATGATACAAGAGAGCTTCGTTATCTCTAAATTATAGGGATTAGCCTCTCATTTGTGTTATCATGTCAACACAAGTAGAAAACAACATGAAATAAACAAAAATAATAAGAAGAGAAAAATGAAAGCTAATGAAAAAGAGAACTATTCTACTTGCATAAAAGAAAAGGAATCTACACTATAACATGAAATAAAAACAAACAAGAGAAGAAAAGAGCAACGTATTATAGTTGCATAAGAAGAAATTACATGAAATAAAAAATGGCTAAGTAGCCATGAAAAGAAAAGAGAAGCTTTCTTTTATTTTGAGCCTAAAGTAATCATTAGCTTCTACTAATCATCATTGAAGTGTACATGAAGCTATAAACTCCATAAGCATGTGCATTAGCCTCTAATTGAAAATCAAGATAATTGGGTGGGGTCCTCCATGTTCTTCACTTTGAATTATTTGCATCTTCATTCTTTTGTATCTTCTTTATGCATGCATATTTCATCATAAAACCACTTGTAAAATTCACCACATTTCCTTAAAAACAATATTGAAAATTCCAACTAAATTTTCACAATTTAATAAATGCACAAAAATGACCATTTTACCCCTGTATGAAGATGAATATGTGACAATTTAAAAATAATTTGAATTTTGGTTTAGACAAGTTAAAATACCAAATATGATCATTTATTCAATTTAATAGATTAAATATGGTGGTAAAAATATGCATATTTACGTGCACATCAAACATCAACACGAATCTATCCAAGTTCTTGCTGAAAATTCGATTCATCAAGTCCATAAAGAAAGCTGGCGCATTTATCAATCCGAATGGCATAACTAACCATTCGTACGATCCATATCTAGTCCTAAACGCCGTCAAAGGCATACCGTCCCCTGGTACTCTGAGCCGAGGGAAGTCTGTTGCAAACTCTAAATGCGAAAATACCTTGGCTCCACTCAACTAGTCGAGCAAAATCGTTAATTCTCGACAATGGATATCTATTCTTTATCTTCTTCTCATTCAACTTACGATAATTGATACGTATCCTTAACGATCCGTCCACCTTCTTAGCAAATACCACGACTGCTCCTCAAGGTGAACTACTAGGTCTGATAAAATTCTTCCCTTTCAAATCCTCTAATTGCACTTTCAGCTCTCTCATCTCTGTAAGTGTCATTCTACTTGGCGGCCTACTAACCAGTTCTGCTTTAGGCACCAAATCTATTCGAAACTCAATGATTCGTTTCAGTGGCAATCCTACTATCGGCTTGAAGACATTCGTGAATTCTTTAAAAATAAAAACTCGATTCAACTCGTCTTCTAACTTCATAACACCCAACAAAGCATTCACCTCACAACTAGGCTTTTCTATGATATATACAATCTGATCACTATAATTAGGATGTCTAAGTGATATTTTCCTATAATGGCAAAATATCCTAGCATCGTACTCACTTAATTAATCCATGCCCAATATACTTTCGAACCCTATATAGTCTAATACATGAAACTACAAACAAAGGTGCAACCTAACAAATCAAACTCTAAGTAGTCACACTTCATCCCAAGTGTCGCATACCCTCCTATTGGATTTGCAACTCTTAAGGAAGTAACTAAATATGCAGATTCTAGGTTACACGTATCTACCAAACATCGTGATATAAAATAATGTGATGCACCAGTATCAAACAAAACACTAACAGACATACCACGAATCTAAAGCGTACATTCCAATATTGATTTCCCTTTTTCCTGCACTGTTGGCTTTGAAATAGCTGGTTCCAATGCAAACACTTGGCCTTTATCTCCTTTAGCTAGCTCTTTGCACTGGTTATTTTAGTGCCCAACTTGATCACAGTTGAGACATCTAACTCTTTTCTTCTCAACGGCCTTCTTTCCTTTGCTCGTCTGGCATTCATGAGCATAACGACCTTTCTTAGCACAATTATAGCAGACCACTTCAGACTTTCCTTTCTTTGCTACTCCACCTTCTTGAGCACCCTTCTTATGAAAGAATTCCCTCTTTTGACCTTGCCCAACCTGGACCTCCTTGGCCTTATTCTTCTCTAGACAAGCAACCATCTCCTCTTGTCATAAAGCCATCTCCACTAAAACATCACAAAGGTCTCTGATATAAGGTAACGTAGCCCTTGCCAGCTCAGGCTTCAACCCCTTGATAAACATCTCATTTCTCTTCAGCACCGCATCAACAATAGTATATCCATATCTAGCCAACTCCTCGAATCTTCTAGCATACTCCAAGACGGACATCTCTCTTTGCTATAACTCAGCGAACTTTCTGATCAGAGCAGACTGTGCCATCATAGATAAGAACCTCTCTTGAAACCTTCTCCTATACTCAACCCACGTCATCTCTTTATCATTAACTCCAACTGTCACACTATTCCGCAAAAATAAATCTGCCCCTTGAAGCTGTCTTGAAGCTAGCCTTCTCTTTTGCTCATCATTGAGCCCCATGTCTGTAATGATCCTCTCGCAATGCAAAAACCAGTTCTCCACTTCAATAGTATCCTCAGTTCTAATAAATGGCTTTCCTTAAAGCCTAGCATAGTCTCTACTCAACATAGCATATTGGTTAACCACCGGAGCTTCTTGAACCCATACTCTAGAATTTCCTCCAACCATACCGGTAGGAATTCCAGCTTACATCATATTCATGAAATACTGATCCATAGCCCCTATATCCACTTATGGGACTCCTGCACCAACATTTTTAGCTTGTTCCTGACCTTAGTTCCTTCTAGTATTCGATCTAGAATTTCCATTTATGGTGATGCTTCCTCCAAGTTAACACTTCTCGAATCTATATCCATATTCAAACCTCGTGAGATACAGAAGAATGTCCTAATAAAGATATGAGACTGGAGATATATCGTATACTTATATGTATAGCAAATACAAGTACGCTACTATAGCACTATCCCCTACTGCAATTTTAACTCTAATTCCTAAGGATAATTTTTTTATTTTTCAAAAAATAATTTTAGTTAAAGTTTTTCATAAACCGTGCTTTGATACCAAGTTGTAGCATCCCTTATCTGAAGACGTGAAGCTAAGCGCTACAGTTGCTGCAGTCCTCCATAATATTAACCTCCAGTTACCAAACAGGGTAATGTTAATAGTATGCATAATATCAACATCACATGAATATGAAACAAAATCACAGATTTCAAAAACAACTTTCCACATTACATTTTCAAAACATGTTCCATATTCAAATTTACATAATCCAACCACTTTCCCAGGTTCAGATAAAATAATTATTACGTAAATACACCAACGGCGACATATGAAGTCGCCCCCTTGGTTGATCAGAGTCACTAAATGGTCATATCTGATTTCATACAAACATGTGGAAATACATCAAAATAGTACTACAACTCCTATATAGCTATCTATAAGCCACTTTCTCTTCTACGGAAGCTTTATTCGCAAACCTACTAAAGCTTATAAAACCTCAACCCTCAGCCTACTCAAATCAATTTTGAGCACCCGAGAGTTTAAGAGGAAAACACAAACTTCTAGTCAGACATAAAGTCTGGTGTGAATAATAATATACATCTCGGTATTTGATATTAAGTGAGACCACACTACTTAGTGGAACGGGTTTCCCCTCGTAAATATCCTTTCAAAACATATCTTTTGCAAATCCATTTCCTGCAAACAAAAATGGTTAAAATTGTAAAGCATTTTATGTAAACATACATATCAGGTAATAAATGGACTCTCTGTCCGCTCAATATAGTTTTGTTTGGCTAACTATTAACCTTTGGCTAACTCGGGCCTACCATACAATATAAATGAAATAATCTAACACTTGTTAGATACACCACTTTTGGAAAGTATGTTCTTAACTATCTGTTAAATATTTCTCTTTTGGACAGTCTGTCCTTAACTTAACATCTCCCAAGGTCACCTGATCCAAATGGTTTTGCGGGCTCACCAATAACTTATATGTATACAATCATATATTCCCTTCTGTGTGTAACCATAATTTTAGTCCTACCTATGACAAAGCCTTACACACTGGAATTTTGGACTAAATTAGTTGGAGCTAATAGCTAATGTATAGGATGTGACCCAATACCAGTCCCATCTGGTATTCTAACATCTGAGTCATTTTACTTAGGGTTAACTACCCTTTTATTTTTCTTTGAAAACCTTTTCATCTGAAATTGATTTAAAACCTTTAAATCAAACTTAAACAAGGAAAATACATATATTCTATGCTTTATTCAAAGTCACCTTGCCATGTTATATACATACTTTACCCAAATCTTTGTTGATGAAAACCTTTAAACATTTGAAAGTACCCCTTTTGATCCCATTGAAAGTTTCCCTTTCAAAACCATTGAAAGCACCTTTTTCGAAACCAAGTAAAACCCTTTATCTCATCTAGGCCGAAAGGCCAAAACCTTCCTTTCGAAACCATTTACATAAACCTTTAGAAACCACTGAAACACCTTTTCCTTCGAAAGCTAAAAACCTTAGACATCCTCTCTTTAATACCTTTAAACATAGCCTTTCGAAACCATTGGAAAAACCTTTCCTTTAAACCTTTTGAAACCATTGGAAAACCATTCCTTTATCGTTCGAAACCACTAGTTAAACCATTTGAAACCATTGTGGAATCACCCCATAGAAACCTTCCTTAAAAGCCTTTCGAGAACATCAAAACATTAAAACTTTCGAATGCATTTAAGTTCAATTTTTAAAACATGTGGAAACACATTTCGAAACCATTCAAAACCTTATCTTTCGAAATCTTTGGGTCAATCCTTTAAAAATCTCTAAGGGTCAGAACAATAGGGTCGAAAGCAACTCTTTCGAAAGCATAAAACAAAACAAAGGAGTGATGATGTCGAAACCATCCTCCCGAAAGCATTGGAGAAGCAGCAAGGTTTTTATAAAACAAAGTAAACCCTTTCGAAAGCATTACTTCGAAGGGTAAGAAGCAGCAACTAAGGCTTCGACGTAGTTGAAAGCCTATACTTGAAAACAAAGGAGCAACCCCTTTAAAACCATTCTTTATAAACCATTGATCTAGTCGAAAGCCAACCGGGTCGAAAGAAGTTTGCTCAAAACAAAGGCGCAACCATCTCTTTAAAACCTTTAACTATGTCGAAAGTTATACATTTGAAAGCAAAGTAGGTTCATTTTTCATTTAAAACAAAGTAACACTTCAACTCCTTCAAAACCCCTGGTTTCGACCTTGTACCTACTGCCTTTCTTCCAATTTGCTACGCACTGAATCTTTGATGCCATGTGCATTGGTTTCGTTATTAATGGAGGCGGAGGGACTAAGTCGAAAGCCATCTGAGTCGGAAGCAAGGTGCCAAAAGTGGCGAAACATACATTTTGCATGTAAAATTGTTTTTTAACCTTTTTAAGTGATCTTTTTAACCAACCAGCCTTGTTTGTAAATATCTTAACGGTTGCTAATTTTTCTTTTCTAAAAGCGTTGCCATAATTTCAGAAATAGCAATTTAATTTATTTACGAAATACCCCTTCTCCTTTTATAAATAGATAAAACATTTAAGCCGCATGCCTTAAATAATTTTATATATTTATCAAAACACTTTGGAAAATTCTAAAAAAATCTAGAAAATCCTTTTTAATATCTATTCTAACATATATAAATTTCAGACCCAAATTATTTATAATTTAACCGCAAATTATTTATAACCCAATACATCATTTTCTTCACTATAAAATTTATATAAAATCCACATTAATTCAGAAAATTATGGTAATGAAATCCTTCTTTAAAATTTTATTTATGATTTATATATATAATCGCAAGGCATTTGGATGTCATTAATTAGGGTTTGCAAATCAAAACATATCATGTAATCTATGTGAATAAGCATAAATCATCAACAAGTATATATAATCATTTAATCATTCAAAAACATGGAATAACCATGAAGAATAATTTTGGATTGACCTTAAAATCGAAAACTATAAGAAGATGATATGCAGTCATTATTCACCTTTGCTTTGTGATTAAGGATGTGAGATTTGAAATGAATTTGATGTTGATTAAGCTTCCCCTTTGATTCTTCTTTCTCTTGCTCTAGAAAATGGTGGTCGGCCTTAGGAATAATTTTGCTTGAGAAATATGTATTGAATATGTGTTTTAATTTCCTAAGGGTTTAGGGCATCAGTTTACTCATTTTCCCATTTTGCCCTCCCTTGTTTCCTAACATTTTAATCCTTTAGTTCATTTGTTTATCCATTTACATGGCACGGCTACCCTTAATTAAATAATAAATCTGAATCCATTATCAATCCACATTATTTAATTTAATTTGACTAATTAAACTTCCTAAATAATATTACTAAAATATGGGTGTTACACATCCCTTCGCCGAGGGGGGGATGGCAAATGTTACCACCAAGTATTCTTTCCACCATGTCGAAACCCTATTGAAAAAAGGCGAAGAAAAACAAGTGAGAAAAGCACCAGCAAGACCTTTCGAAGGAGTTGAAGGGATGTAACATCCAAAGCTGTGCAGTTAAAGCGCTCGGCAGATTCAAAGCGGTGGAGGTGCAAAAAGTCATAGCGGGGATAAAGCGAGGATATTGCGGGATATAGCGGATAGCTTTAAAATAGAAAATAAAACTCATACTTAATGTTTTTACAAATATATAAATGGTAATTAAATGAAAAATTATCATTCAATTGAATTATAATTAATGCACAAATGATTTTAAACAAAAAACATGTGCGAATATACTTTAAATAAATATAAAACTGTTATATAACATATTTTTGAATTTAGTAGAATATTAGAGTATTTTCATTTTATAAAATATATTAAAAATTAAATCAAATAAATTAGTTTCATAATTTTTATAATGCATAAATGCAATTTTTTAATTCATTTTATTAAAGAAGATATAGCGGAAACAACAAAATATAGCGGGAATAACGGGATATAGCGGAAATAGTGGGGATTAAAGCGGAAAGGCTATATTTTGGAGCTATATGGAAAAATCATAGCGATAGAAATCCGCTATGAGATATTGCGGAGTTATAGCGGGTTAATGGCGGTGCATTAACTACACAGACCCAAAGATTAGAAGTATCAAAACCTTTCGAAGGGGCTAAAAGGGTCGAAAGCACGCTTTCGTTCAATAGACACCTTTCGAAGAAGATGCTTCCGCAGGATAAAGACCGTTCGAAGGAGTTAATGAAGCAGCTTTCAAAGACAATGCATAACAGCCTTTCATATGTTCACAAAGCCTTTCGAAACCAAAGGTTTTGCCTTCATTCAAATCACTTAGAAGCACACCATGATCATAACGACCCTTTGGAAAGCCAAACCAAGCCTTTCAAACCGATCGAAGCCATTAATATCCATGGAAGGTTTCGCATCAAGTCGCAAGCATATTTTTGGAAGCTACAAACAACATTGAAGCTATCACCAGTTCAACACCTTCGAAGTCCCTGAAAACAACCCATCGACAGAGTCGAAAGCTCTTACAAAGCAACATAAGGAAGAGAAGGCGCAATGTAACAACCCTGGGTTGGAGATTACCTGTCAACATTAAATTATAATGATAATTATAATTTAATATTGTGATAAAAATTAAATTGGAAATTTTATATTGTTTATTTGGAATAAACAATGAAATTTGAATCAAATTGTGAAAATAAAGTTTAGAACTTTATTTTATTTTGTTTAGGTTAATAATAAATGGGAAATAGATTTTATTTAGAGAAAATGCAATCATTGAATTAACGATGGCCAATTACTTCTTCTAATAATTTATTAAAAAAAATGTATGTGATTTTTAAGGGTTGCTAATCAAACAAAAAGGTGAAAACTGGTTTAAAAATGAGTTTTGGTCATAAAATTAAGTTTGAAATAGTTTATTACATTTTTCTATGTAAGAAAATAATTGTTGTAATTTTTTTTTTTGAAGTTAAAAGTAAGGATTTATACATTCATTTGTGTAAATTGTGTATTTTTGTAAAAATAGGGGTTTTTAATAAAAAATGTTTTTATAACATAAATTATCATTTTATCAAGTGTAAAATATTTTATATAACTTGTAGATGTGTTTGTATAATTTCTTTTTAAGAAAACTTATGTAAATATGATGCTTGATTTAATTACATAGGTGTATATTATGAATTAAGTCATAATTTGTTACTTAGGCTAATTAAATCTTTTCTTTTGGGTCAAAGCCCATTATCACATAACCTAAGAGAGAGAAAAAAAAGTTTCTCTCCTCCCTGTACGTTCTCCTCTTCATCTCCTGTAGAAAAAAAAAGAGAAACTTTACATTTTCTCAAATCCAAGCCAAATCTCCAAATTTAATCAAAAATTTGTAATTTTCTTTCAAATTAAAGAATATTTCTACAGGTAATCTAATTCAAAACTGAATTATTTCATCAAAATCTAATTTGTGATATTGTGTTGTATGTAATATCTTCTTTGTGTTTGCATGCCTTTATTTTGATATTCTATAGGTATTTGAAGTCAAATCTAGCACCAAGCTCACTCCTTTCAGCTCAAAATCCAAGCTTTTGCAACACATCAGCAAGGTGAGACTAAAATTTCACATCTACTGGCCAAAAATATTGAATCAATCGCTAAATTTGTGGGTTGTACTAGTTTTTGTTCATCGCTGTTCTTGTATTCGTTTCTGGCCTCAAGTGCCAACTTTGACTATCCATAACTTTCATTTCCGGCAACGAAATGCTGCCGGATCTTTTTCTGAGTTAATTTTATATGTTGAACTTTGTTTTTGAAAAATTTGATCGAATTTTAAGGTCATTTGACTGTTCAAATCATTGCTGCAAAATCAACAAAACTCAGATTTTTGCCTGTAGAAATTGTTGTCAGAGTTGCTGCAAACATGGTCCGAGTTCATGTTTGAGATAGCATAACTCTTTCATTCCTTACTCAAATTGAGTGATTATTTTTTTGTTTAAAAGATGAAGTTTTATGCTATAAGAATACCAAATTTCAGATAATTTTGACCTACATAGCTTATAGAAACATGTTGTCTAACTTGGGCACGGAGCATGTTTTTGCCCAGATTTTGCAGTGAAAACACTGTCTGGGTCCAATTTTGAGACTTCATATCTTTTACATGCTTTGTCTAAATTGAATGAATATTGATGCAGTTCAAAGTGTTATTGTTGCTCTTTATGTATGTAAAATTTCAGTTCATTTCAACCTATACAGCATATAGAAACATGCTGTCGAACTTTGACTCGGAGCATGTTTTTGCCCAGATTTTTACAGTGAAAACATTGTCTGGGTCTAAATTTTAGACATCATATCTTTTTCATGATTTTTCTAAATTGAATGATTCTTGGTGAAGTTTAAAGTGTTGTTGTTGATCTTTATGCATGTTAAATTTTAGGTCATTTCGACCTACATAACTTATAGAAACATGCTGCCGAACTTTGACTCGGGGTATGTTTTTGCCTAGATTTTTACAGTGAAAACACTGCCTGGGTCCAACTTTGAGATACCATAACTTTCTCCCACTTCATCCAAATTGCATAATTCTTCTTTTGTTTGAAAGCTGTAGTTTTCCGTTATAGGCATAACAATTTTCAGCTTAATTCGATCTAAATTGTTCCTCCGTTTCACGCCTGGAAATTGAACCACGGAGGGTTTTCAGGCCTGTATATTTTTAGTTTTTGAATTGTTGCAAACATGGCATGAGTCCATGTTTGAGACAGTGTAACTTATTCATTTCCAGTTCGAATTCGTTGATTCTTCTTTTGTTTGAAAGTGAAATTTTCTATTTTGTGTACATTAATTTTTAGTTCAATCAAAGATATTTCGGCCACCTGTATTATATCCAAAATTTGAACCCAGAGAAGATTTGATCTGGGTATTATTTTGGCCAAGTGTTTATGTTCTTTTTCCGTCTGATTTTTAAATTCTTCTTCTTGTTTTGTGATATTTATGAAATTTTTTGAGGGCTATGATGCCTATCAATAGGCTAGCCAAGTTTTGATGAATTTGAAATTCAAATTTTATTTGAATTTGGATTGAATTTGAATGACGGTTTTGAGTGATTTCTTTGATTTCGAGCACAGATTTTCCAAACAATTTTGACATAAATTTTAAAATAAGTTGCCATTAAAATAATTATTATGTAACATTTTTAAATTATTTTAAGTTCTAAAATCTATTTATTCTTTATAATAGGGGAATTTTCAAATATCGTCTTCAAAATTAATTTCGAAAAATTATTTTGCATGCTTGTTTTCTCAAATAAATTATTATATATATAAAATATACACTTTTATACTATTCGAACGTATGAGAAAGAGAATTAAACGATTTAGTAAAACACGTGGTATGTGACATGTGCGTTTACTATTTTGGTTAATTTCGGACTTGTACGATCGAAGCAATTTGAGACTATTGATTCTGAGATGTTTTGCCATTTTATGGCGTATTTTGAGTTTTATAATTTCTATTTATTGGAATTATTTAAGATGGCCAATGTTTGACAAGTATTATAGTTTGAGATCTCCTATGTAGGAGTATGATCGATGAGAACCATCACGATGCTTGTTTTGTTTACTTGCCAATGATATAAGGCAAGTCTTGAGTTTATGATTTCATATTTTGAGATTTATGGTTTATGAGAAGCCATCATGATGTTTCACTTGTCGATGAGATGAGACAAGTTACGATGCCATTTAATACTTATCGATGAGATGAGACAAGTATTGTATCTCTTTATCACTCGCCAATGAGACTAGGCGAGATATAATTTTATGAGTTTTATGATGTTTCTAGTGTGGAATCGACTAACGGCTAGTAAACCGCTAAGTGCGAATGTGTGGTATGGGACACACGTTAACACTGTTCGGGTTCCTATCCGTGAGTTTGTGACACATTCACGATGTTTACCTAACAGAACTGCTTTGAGAAGTGTTAGCGACCCTGACATGAGGACGAACTGCTTTGGGAGGTGTTAGCGACCTTGTTAGGGCTGACAAAATGGCTTGGAGAGGTGTCAGCGACCTTGTCATGAGGACGAACTGCTTTGGGAGGTGTTAGCGACCTTGTTAAGACAGACAAAATGGCTTGGCGAGGTGTTAGCGACCTTGTCATAAGGACGAACTGCTTTGGGAGGTGTTAGCGACCTTGTGTGAGGCTTCGACCGTTTGAGTTTAGCACGTGCAACATTGCTTCGGCATTGCAATCGGTGATTTGGCCAATCCTTATTTTCTAATTTTTCGGTTTTATTGTGATTTCACCTTTTTAAGATGTTTTATTACATCGATAGCCTAGTGCTATATGAGATGTTATATATATGGTGATTTCAATTATAATGTTTTGAACTCTTATTGAGTTCCTTGAGTTATGAGTTTGGATATTTTCAAGATTTTATAGGATATCCTGGGTTTTGCCATTTTGGCGAGTTGAGATTGGGATTTATATACATTTATACCGATGAGATGAGGTATAATTGAATTTGGAGATTCATCTTTAATTTGGTTTTGGATCATCCTATTTGAAGATGTTTTATGTTTTCCATTTTGGCGAGAGTTTGTATTGATGTTTCTCCTTTTAAGGAGATACGGTTCATGGAACCATGTCGACATTTTGGGATATCGACGATGATATGGGGCACTTGTGTTTGATTTGAGTATTGAGTTTGAGTTACCTCCTTCGAGTTATTTGTTCACTTAAGTAGCGTTTGTTACTTAAGTGTTGATCTTATTAGTTATCGATTCATTCTTCTCTTTCGAGAAGAAGTATCTTCATGTCTATTCTACTTCATATTACAGATATTGACTTATTTGTGTAGCTAGACTGACCCGTGTATATATTCTCGGGTCAGACCGAGTTGTTTCAGTATCATCTATTGGACTTAGCTTGAAGTTGATGTTGGATATTAGCTCTCCTTTCTCTTGAGCAATTTCTGTTCTTCCACATACTCTGACGTATTTGATTCAATGTATATGGTGTAGTCAAGTACAACCTTTATTGTATTCATAGTGTATTGTACTAAACATGTATCAGTGTATATGTATATATATGATGTTGATTACTGTTCTGTGATGTGATTTACATTTAGTTATTGTATTTTGTTCTGATAGATCCATTAGCCACCTATAGTTTTGGATTAAGCGTTTACTGTGTATGTCGATCCATTGAGATAGAGAAAAAATCATATTGCATTTGTCGACGTATTCAGTAGATGTTTAAGACAAAGTTATAGATGATCGTCCTTAACCAGCCATATTATCTGCTTTAGTAGACGAAATTACTCGTTAATTCTCTTTACTAAAGTAGGTCTCGGGGTGGGGCGTTACAGCATGGTATCAGAGCCGTGGTCAGAACAAAGTAGAATAAACACAGAATAGTAGGTATATCGCGATAGGTCGAAGTACAATACGAGTGAATCACTATCCTTTATTCGAGCTTGTTTTTGAATCGAGCTTTGATTCTTTTCGAGTTTTGGGTTATGTTGAGATGGAATATGTCTAGGGATATAAATTGTATTCCGTAGTATTCCATAATTGAGTTTGATGTTATCCTATCTTATGAATAATCTTATTTGGGATTACTCTATTCTTATTTTTGTCGTTGCGAATGAGTTCGTATCGATGAAGCTTATTGATTCCTTTGAGTATTCTTGTTTTTTTCCTTTGAGAGTTGTGAATCTTATTGAGGGGATCCACAACGATTGGCTCATTGTGAGCATTCTGATATTTTTATTTGATGTTGCTTTTGTGAGTAATTGTTTGTTACTCACAATCTTGAGATGCATTTGATTTCAGATGGATTGAATTAATTGATATTAAGCCCAATCCTTTGTTTTATTGGATCCTATTGTATATTTAGGTTTCCTATTTTGATTGGTTTATTATTTCCATCATTATGGAATGTTAATGATGATTCTGAAGTTTTTGAATCACTCTTGAGTATCAAGATGTTGATGACATATCTCGAATTCCAGTCAAGGCGACTTTGTTGAGTTTTGATGAGTCTGTTTGGGTTTGATATCCAATCGGGCGATCAAGTGTTGAATTAACCTTATTCCTGGCTTTTACTCTTTGGCTATCCTTCCACGAGGACATCCACTAAGGAATGAGGTGATTTTCAAGATTATTCGAGTTTGATTGAGTTTATTATAACAACCCGCATATTTAACGATTTTATATTTAAATATAGCGTCGTTAGTCGGATTTTGGTCCGAAATGTTACTTTTTGCAAATGGTCGAATTGGAACTCGAAACCATTTCCATTGATTCCAAAATGGCGTTTGCAATCTTTTTTAGTATAACCTTTGATATGTTTGGAGTAAGTTGAATTTGGCTACTTTTTCTAGTTGGGTTTTGGGTCTGGGTTCAGCCCACTAGCTAACCAATAACCTAACTCAGTCCCTCTCCTCTCCATTCTCTCATTCCACTCTTCTAAAAACTTAAGAAAACTGAAATGGTGGAAGGGAAAGAGGAAATAGAAATTTCAAACCCTAGTTTCTCCTTGCAAACAAAATTTCTTGCTCTAAAATATAGGAGAAGCTATTGGTAATCCTCCTCCTCTTCTTCTCTATCTCTTTCTCTCTTCAATCTTAAAATTTTCCTAAACCCAACTTAGGAAATACTTGTTTTGATCTTAGATTGAAGCTAGTAGAGTTGAAGTGAAGAGTAGTTAGTCTCCTTCTTGTGTTTGAGCTTCTTCTCCTTTACTTTGAGATAAAAGGTGAGATTTTTATCTCACATCTATGCTTATATATGTAAATCTTTGTTTGGGTGTAAGAAGTTGAGTTTTGAACTCACATCTACTTCTTTTGATATCATTGATGTTGGGTATGAATTCCTAGCACTTGTTCATATGCACTTGTTTTCGATTTGGATTGCTTTGGTGAAACTGCCAAATTATGATTTTTGAAGCCAAATCTATGTAAAACCTTATATGGTTGATGTTTATGTTGTTCGGAGTGTTTGGGTGTGTCGTTAAGATTGGGTAGTCATTTGACGTAAGCCCATAATCAACACGCATCCGATTGCTTTCGATTTGTTGGGCCATAGATGGCCTAAGTTCAGGAAATGCCTGACCATCATGTTTCAGACGTCTGAAACCCTAATTTCAGACGTCTGAATATTGTTCTGGGGAACATTTTCATCCCCAGATTCAGACGTCTAAAATTATATTCCAGACGTCTGAATTGGCTAATTTTCAACCAGAAGGGAAATAGGCCAAAAAATACCTATTTCAGACGTCTGAAAGTTTAGATTCAGACGTCTGAATTCTGTTTGAAAAACAAATTAGTTTTTAGATTTAGACATCTGAATCCCTTCTTTCAGACGTCTGAACCTGCTGTTTTTGCCAAATTGCCTTGTTCGCTTAGTTTTTTTCCAAATTCGATCAATGTATATTGATTCCAATTAGTTGTTATTCATATTTGATCTTGATGATTTCTTTTTGAATTCATTCACGGGTTTTTATAAAAGATTTCTTCAAATCGTATTAAAAGTTCGCTTCTCCGATTTATAAATTCTTTTTAAAACACACGAACAATTTCGCACTTCAAGCGAAGTGGAAGGGAGATTTAATGGTTGGGCAAAACACGGACCATGAATCTGTGCGTTTATCCTTCCGATTAATCCCCGACCTATTCAATTGATCGTTTTGACCTTTGGGTTTGGTTTACCGATGATATGAGGTGAACTTTGTACTGCTTTGAGTGTGAAATTAACTAACGGATAGTAAACTGTTTAGTGCGAACGAGTGGTTATGGGACTCACGTTACCACTTTTTGGATTACTTTTTGAGAGTTATGACACATTCCGCCAGTTAGTGGTGTCCAGTACTGGGTCTTCGACCTTCACCACTACGGTTTGTTGCCTTCGAGTATGTTGCCTTCGGGTATGTTGCCTTCGGGTTTGTGCCTTCGAGTTTGTGCCTTCGGGTTTGTTGCCCTTTAGTATCGCTTCCGATGTTGGTCGTTATGAGCCGCATGGGTGATATTGGGTTGCCCTTTAGTATCGCTTCCGATATTGGTCGTTATGAGCCGCATGGGTGATATTGGGTTTGGAGTCTTCGGGCTCATGGATCCTTGTTTGTACAGTACTGAGCTCGAGCAAATTTTATGATGTTTTCATTCATATGTATATTCCCTAGGTATCGCCCTTCGGCGTTGATCTTTTTGAGCCGCATGATATGTAGCGATTACCTTGTGGAACTTGTGTTACCTTCATTGGTATTTGTTATTTTCCTTATGGCTTGTTTTGGGATATTCCTATCCTTTGTTTCTATGTGTTGCCGATGATATGAGGCTTGTTTTGTTATCGTATGATTCATCTTTTGTTAGATGATTGTGTTATCTCCTTTAGAGATATTTGTTATACTTTGTAACCTTGCAGGTTTATTGTTGTTCAGTTTATCTAACTGATTTGTTTAGCTAGACTGACCCGTGTATTTTATACTCGGGTCAGACCGAGATGTTTCAGGTTAGGTGCTTTTGGACTTAGCCTATTTTGCTTCCGCATGGACTATTCAGCTTGTTCCTTTTTGTTAAAGCGTTTTGTCTAGTCCTTTATTTGTAACTCTGATTTATGTAATTCTTTTGGATTTGTTTGTATATTGTGGTTTGCTATACCACTTGACATATATTATTTTGTAAACTCTGTCATGTATCAATATATATGTATATGATGATCTACTGTTCTGTGATGTATATTACATTTGAGTTGTTATATTCTGTTCCGATTGATCCTTTAACCACCTATGGTTTTGTTTTAAGTATTCATTGGGTATGTCGACCTGCTTGGTATGTCTATAGTCGATGTACTCAATAGATAGTTAGAGCAAGGCTATAGATGGTCGCTCCTAACCAGCCTTATTCTCCGTGTTAGTTGACGGCATTACCCTGTAGTGTCCTTGGCTAGCGTGGGTATAGAGGTGGGGCGTCACATTTATCATTTCGTTTCTTTGTGTTATCCTTTTCGGATACTCAATCAGTGTTATCCTTTGTAGCATTACTTTTTTTGAAGTAATGATTTGTTGTTTGTGTGCTTCTTCTCCTTCGAGAAGAATATCTTGCTTATCTTATGTCTTGATGATTTTTGGGAGTGGCTCGTGACATCGTAAGATTGACGAACACTCTATCTCCTTCTATTGATTTTGAGAATCGAGTATTATGGAAATATCTCGATGCATTCTCTTAATGTTCTTTGGTTTGAGTTTTGAAGCTATAAATAAATATGAGTTTTAAAGAGAAATTTGAGCTTTGAGATAAAAAAAAATCAAAGAATGTTTTGAGAATATATTTACATGAGTAGTATTTCTTTTATAGAAATAACTTGAGAGTGTTGGGTTGTCCATCGAGTAGTTAAGAGTTCTGATCGATACGCCTGATCAACGTTATCAATAGGAATCTCCAAAATGCTACGATGAGGCAATCAAACACGATGATTTGAGTTTTAAAGATTTATATTTTGGAAATAACATTTTGAGATTAAAATATTAAATATATTTTTGAATGCTAATTGCAGTCATTAATTTTAGAGATGAGTAATAGAGTGGCGAGGCAGTTTTGATCGTTCGGTCAACTCTGCAGCCAACAGATATATTTATTTATTATAGACTCAATGGCGAGGCAATGCCATTTATTTAGTTTTAAATTATAAAGACGAGAATATAAATGAGATTATTTTTTTAGCTGTGCTTTATTGAAGGTATATTTTGAGATTTTAGAATCTATATTATATACATTGGATGTTTTAAGAGAAGAGTTAAAGGAGTATTTGAATATTGTTTTTAAACTATTTAAGTGGTTTAATAAAAAGAGTAAAGAGAATTTAAACCCTTAATTTATTTTGAGGAATATTATTATGGATTTACAAATTCTTTAGAAATTAACTTTGAAGTAAGAGAAGAAACTTGAATTTTAACTTTGAGTTTTAAATTATTTACTAAGTACTATAGTAAAAGTTTGAGAAATTTTCAAATATTGAAAATTGAGTTTTAAATATTTAAAAGATGTTGAGATTTAAAAATCTAAATATCTTAGATTAAAAGATAATTTGAGCTTATATCTTTGTTCTTAAGTATATTCTATCTTTGAGCTATTATCAACGACATGCATTATCGCGGTCGTTCGAGTTTGGTGGCCTTGTAAGAAGTCATTTCGTGATTTATTCATCTTGTCTATAGTGTTTATCTTGTTGTGAGGATGTTCTTTCTGTATTATTATGCGGAAAATCTTATTGATGATATTCTTTATTGGTCAGAGTTCGGGTTTAAGTGAGTTTGATCCCGCCTCTATTCGTAGAGTTTTGTGAAATCAATCATTTTCGATTGATTAATTGTTGAGCGTCTTATTGAGTTTTGTTTCAAAGATGTGATATCTTCAAAATTCTTTCAAGTTACTTGAAAAATTAGATGGTTTGCTAATCGCTATATAAGCATTTGATGCGCCATTGGATTAACCAAGTGAGTTTCTCCTTATTTCTCTCCACCATTCTATGTTGAGAATATGAATGGTTTGAGTTTCGAGCTGGTCTTTTATCCTTTGTCGATTGAATTGTTATGTTGTTTACGCCTCTTTTTCTAGAAAATTGCGGGGACGCAATTTTAGCAAGGTGGGGAGTGTGTAACAATCCTGGGTTGGAGATTACCTGTCAATATTAAATTATAATGATAAATATAATTTAATATTGTGATTAAAATTAAATTGGAAATTTTATATTGTTTATTTGGAATAAACAATGAAATTGGAATCAAATTGTGAAAATAAAGTTTAGAACTTTATTTTATTTTGTTTGGGTAAATAATAAATGGGAAATAGTTTTTATTTAGAGAAAATGCAATCATTGAATTAATATTGGCCAATTACTTCTTCTAATAATTTATCAAAAAAATGTATGTGATTTTTAAGGGTTGCTAATCAAACAAAAAGGTGAAACCTGGTTCAAAAATGAGTTTTGGTCATAAAATTAAGTTTGAAATAGTTTATTACATTTTTCTATGTAAGAAAATAATTGTTGTAATTTTTTTTTTGAAGTTAAAAGTAAGGATTTATACATTCATTTGTGTAAATTGTGTATTTTTGTAAAAATAGGGGTTTTTGATAAAAAATGTTTTTATAACATAAATTATCATTTTATCAGGTGTAAAATATTTTATATAACTTGTAGATGTGTTTGTATAATTTATTTTTAAGAAAACTTATGTAAATATGATGCTTGATTTAATTACATAGGTGTATATTATGAATTAAGTCATAATTTGTTACTTAGGCTAATTAAATCTTTTCTTTTGGGTCAAAGCCCATTATCACATAACCTAAGAGAGAGAAAAGAAGTTTCTCTCCTCCCCGTACGTTCTCCTCTTCATCTCCTGTAGAAAAAAAAAGAGAAACTTTACATTTTCTCAAATCCAAGCCAAATCTCCAAATTTAATCAAAAATTTGTAACTTTCTTTCAAATTAAAGAATATTTGTACAGGTAATCTAATTCAAAACTGAATTATTTCATCAAAATCTAATTTTGATATTGTGTTGTATGTAATCTCTTCTTTTGGGTTTGCATGCCTATGTTTTGATATTCTACAGGTATTTGAAGTCAAATCTAGCACCAAGCTCACTCCTTTCAGCTCAAAATCCGAGCTTTTGCAACACATCAGCAAGGTGAGACTAAAATTTCACATCTACTGGCCAAAATTTTTGAATCAATCGCTAAATTTGTTGGTTGTACTAGTTTTTGTTCATCGTTGTTCTTGTATTCGTTTCTGGCCTCAAGTGCCAACTTTGGCTATCCATAACTTTCATTTCCTGCAACGAAATGCTGCCGGATCTTTTTCTGAGTTAATTTTATGTGTTGAACTTTGTTTTTGAAAAATTTGATCGAATTTTAAGGTCATTTGACTGTTCAAATCGTTGCTGCAAAATCAACAAAACTCAGATTTTTGCCTGTAGAAACTGTTGTCAGAGTTGCTGCAAACATGGTCCGAGTTCATGTTTGAGATAGCATAACTATTTCATTCCTTACTCAAATTGAGTGATTATTTTTTTGTTTAAAATATGAAGTTTTATACTATAATAATACCAAATTTCAAAAATTTTTGACTTACATAGCTTATAAAAACATGATGTCGAACTTGGGCACGGAGCATGTTTTTGCCCAAATTTTACAGTGAAAACACTGTCTGGGTCCAATTTTGAGACTTCATATCTTTTACATGCTTTGTCTAAATTGAATTAATATTGATTCAGTTCAAAGTGTTATTGTTGGTCTTTATGTATGTAAAATTTCAGTTCATTTCAACCTATACAGCATATAGAAACATGCTGCCGAACTTTGACTCGGAGCATGTTTTTGCCCAGATTTTTACAGTGAAAACATTGTCTGGGTCTAAATTTTAAACATCATATCTTTTTCATGATTTTTCTAAATTGAATGATTCTTGGTGCAGTTTAAAGTGTTGTTGTTGATCTTTATGCATGTTAAATTTAGGTCATTTCGACCTACATAACTTATAGAAACATGCTGCCGAACTTTGACTCGGAGTATGTTTTTGCCTAGATTTTTACAGTGAAAAC
The DNA here is from genome assembly GCA_030765085.1 of Allium cepa. Taxonomy (NCBI): domain Eukaryota; kingdom Viridiplantae; phylum Streptophyta; class Magnoliopsida; order Asparagales; family Amaryllidaceae; genus Allium; species Allium cepa. The sequence continues at coordinate 30,024,093 of CM060938.1, read as the reverse complement.
ACGGCCTGGGTCCAACTTTTAGATATCATAACTTTCTCCCACTTCATCCAAATTGCATCATTCTTCTTTTGTTTGAAAGCTGTAGTTTTCCATTATAAGCATAACAATTTTCAGCTTAATTCGATCTAATTTGTTCCTCCGTTTCATGCCTAGAAATTGAACCACGGAGGTTTTCAGGCCTGTATATTTTTAGTTTTTGAACTACCGCAAACATGGCCTGAGTTCATGTTTGAGACAGCGTAACTTATTCATTTCCAGTCCGAATTCATTGATTCTTTTTTTCTTTGAAAGATGAAGTTTTCTATTTTGTGTACATTAATTTTTAGTTCAATCAAAGATATTTCGGCCACTTGTATTATATCCGAAATTTGAACCCAGAGAAGATTTGACCTGGGTATTATTTTGGCCATGTGTTTTTATGTTCTTTTTCCGTCTGATTTTTAAATTATTCTTCTTGTTTTGTGATATTTCTTAATTTTTTGAGGGCTATGATGCCTATCAATAGGCTAGCCAAGTTTTGATGAATTTGAAATTCAATTTTTATTTGAATTTGGATTGAATTTGAATGACGGTTTTGAGTGATTTCTTTGATTTCGAGCATAGATTTTCCAAACAATTTTGAAATAAATTTTAAAATAAGTTGCCGTTAAAATAAGTATTATGTAATATTTTTAAATTATTTTAAGTTCTAAAATCTATTTATTCTCTATAATAAGGGAATTTTCAAATATAGTCTTCAAATTTAATTTCGAAAAATTGTTTTGCATGCTTGTTTTCTCAAATAAATTATTATATATATAAAATATACACTTTTATACTATTCGAACGTATGAGAAAGAGAATTGAACGATTTAGTAAAACACGTGGTATGAGACATGTGTGTTTAATATTTTGGTTAATTTCGGACTTGTACGATCGAAGCAATTTGAGATTATTGATTCTGAGATGTTTTGCCATTTTATGGCGTATTTTGAGTTTTATAATTTCTATTTATTGGAATTATTTAAGATGGCCAATGTTTGACAAGTATTATAGTTTGAGATCTCCTATGTAGGAGTATGATCGATGAGAACCATCAGGATGCTTGTTTTGTTTACTTGCCAATGATATAAGGCAAGTCTTGAGTTTATGATTTCATATTTTGAGATTTATGGTTTATGAGAAGCCATCATGATGTTTTCACTTGTCGATGAGATGAGACAAGTTACGATGCCATTTAATACTTATCGATGAGATGAGACAAGTATGGTATCTCTTTATCACTCGCCAATGAGACTAGGCGAGATATAATTTTCTGAGTTTTATAATGTTTCTAGTGTGGCATCGACTAACGGCTAGTAAACCGCTAAGTGCGAATGTGTGGTATGGGACACACGTTAACACTTTTCGGGTTCCTATCCGTGAGTTTGTGACACATTCACGATGTTTACCTAACAGAACTGCTTTGAGAGGTGTTAGCAACCTTGTCATGAGGACGAACTGCTTTGGGAGGTGTTAGCGACCTTGTTAGGGCTGAAAAAATGGCTTGGAGAGGTGTCAGCGACCTTGTCATGGGGACGAACTGCTTTGGGAGGTGTTAGCGACCTTGTTAAGACAGACAAAATGGCTTGGAGAGGTGTTAGCGACCTTGTCATGAGGACGAACTGCTTTGGGAGGTGTTAGCGACCTTGTCTGAGGCTTCGACCGTTTGAGTTTAGCACGTGCAACATTGCTTCGGCATTGCAATCGGTGATTTGGCCAATCCGTATTTTCTAATTTTCGGTTTTATTGTGATTTCACCTTTTTAAGATGTTTTATTACAGCGATAGCCTAGTGCTATATGAGATGTTATATATATGGTGATTTCAATTATAATGTTTTGAACTCTTATCGAGTTCTTTGAGTTATGAGTTTGGATATTTTCAGGATTTTATAGGATATCCTTGGTTTTGCCATTTTGGCGAGTTGAGATTGGGATTTATATACATTTATCCCGATGAGATGAGGTATAATTGAATTTGGAGATTCATCTTTAATTTAGTTTTGGATCATCCTATTTGAAAATGTTTTATGTTTTCCATTTTGGAGAGAGTTTGTATTGATGTTTCTCCTTTTAAGGAGATACGGTTCATGGAACCATGTCGACATTTTGGGATATCGACGATGATATGGGACGCTTGTGTTTGATTTGAATATTGAGTTTGAGTTACCTCCTTCGAGTTATTTGTTCACTTAAGTAGCGTTTGTTACTTAAGTGTTGATCTTATTAGTTATCGATTCATTCTTCTCTTTCGAGAAGAAGTATCTTCATGTCTATTCTACTTCATATTACAGATATTGACTTATTTGTGTAGCTAGACTGACCCGTGTATATATTCTCGGGTCAGACCGAGTTGTTTCAGTATCATCTATTGGACTTAGCTTGAAGTTGATGTTGGATATTAGCTCTCCTTTCTCTTGAGCAATTTCTGTTCTTCCACATACTCTGACGTATTTGATTCAATGTATATGGTGTAGTCAAGTACAACCTTTATTGTATTCATAGTGTATTGTACTAAACATGTATCAGTGTATATGTATATATATGATGTTGATTACTGTTCTGTGATGTGATTTACATTTAGTTATTGTATTTTGTTCTGATAGATCCATTAGCCACCTATAGTTTTGGATTAAGCGTTTACTGTGTATGTCGATCCATTGAGATAGAGAAAAAATCATATTGCATTTGTCGACGTAATTAGTAGATGTTTAAGACAAAGTTATAGATGGTCGCCCTTAACCAGCCATATTATCTGCTTTAGTAGACGAAATTACTGGTTAATTCTCTTTACTAAGGTAGGTCTCGGGGTGGGGCGTTACACGCAACCGCCCCTTTCGATGAAGATGGAGGCATTCGAGCCCATTCCAAAGCATTATAGAGGGAAGTGCAAGTGCCGAAGGAATCGGAAGGCATCTAAAGCCACCGTTCGACCAGGTCGAAAGCACAGGTTCGAAAGGTGCTAACCTGCATCTATAAATAAGACCAAAGGGTTTTGGTTTTGGGATCCAAACTCATTCATTCTATACTTGTACTTTCTTAAATCTAAAATTTGTAATCTTGATTTGTAAATTGAAATGGGGAAGAACTGATTAATAAGGGTTTCTTTGAGTTGATAAAGGGAAGATCTCTGAATCCTTGATTACTTAGTTGTTACAAAAGCTTTTTATCAAACCTAATTGTGTTTTACAGGTGTCGACCACATTGAAAGGCCTCTTCCGACTTTGTCAAAACCTCTGAATTTTCAAGTAATTTTAGTTATAGACACTGGGCCACCTTTAGTTGGACTTAAACTTGTGAATAGATTGAAACCTTAACCTAAACCAGTTTTACCTTTAATTCCCAATCCAAATGTAATGACCTGGAATTTTGGTCGTTAGATTTTGAACATTTAATTCATTTTAAATGTTGAATTTGAATTATAATTTGATTTTGAAATAAAAATATTTTGGTTAAATGTGACGCCCCACCTCTATGCTCACAATAACAAAGAGTATTAAAAGAAATACTGTCTGTTATTACGAAGAATAAGGCTGGATAGGAGCGGTCATCCGTAGTTAGGCCTTACTCTAGCATTGGTTACCTCGATAGGAGCGGTATATATTTTTCATTTTTCATCTCATATTTATTTACTCCCATCGACATACCCAATTCCAGTATATAACGAACTACGATGGTTCATAATAGTTTAGGACAATAGATATAATAATAACACAGATAATTCAAATGCGGAACACTGATAAACAAAAATCTCATATATATATATATAATAACTGATGTCAGTTACAATACATGTGATACAATACATATGATACAACTGCAATTGTCGACTCTGGAAGTTACATATACAAGTACATTATCGTGAATAATATACATGGATATACAACATCCTATACAAATACACTGACTACTAAACATGACGACGACTACTCCATAAGATATGAAGAGACTTCATAGCTCAAGCAGCAACTCAAAGTAAGATTTCAACAACCTGTAAATACTCGGTCTGACCCGAGTATTAAATTCAAAAGAAAATAATACACGGGTCAGTCTAATTCAAACTCAGTTATTAGTGCACAGAAGCAATAATAATTAAATAGCAATTAGACGACAGTCGCAATAAATCTCGTATATCCGATCCTTGAATAAAGAAATCGGATAACGATAAATATAACACGTAACAGTGTTAAACAACAAATCAGCAAATCCAAATTATCAACGAAGATAAATTAAAATGGTTATCAATGAAGATAAGTGAAAGGATTAGCAATGAAGATTATTTAGAAAATAGCAGAGTTGCCTAAATGGCAATTAACAAAAAAAGTCTAATTATTAAATAAACAATAAGAAACTCATTATCTAATTTTCTAAAAGATAATTAGACAACACTAGAATGCTCAAATCAAACCAAATCGAAATATGATTTCAAAATATTGAATTGAACACAACAAAACAATTTCAAACTATCGAATTATCAATTAAAACGTCAACACGGGTAGGGCTGCAGTACACGCACGCGTGTACTGCCTCGCCACTACAACATAGAAATATGCCAAAGATCAATAAATCAAAACAAAATAGAATATCATAAAAGCCATACCGTGTGGCTGTAGTTCACGCTTGCGTGCACTGCCTTGCCACTACAGTGATAAAATCATCCGAACTCCAAATATTAACAGCAAGTCGAAACTGTAGAGGTCAAGTAACTATTATAAGGACTTAACACAACTACAAGGCCAAACCAAAGTTAACGGCGATACCAAGAAATGACACAAGGTCAGGTTTGGGCAACACTGAATGACCAAGTGCACATGGCAATGGTATGAATACATGAAAACAGCTAAATGATGGTGAAAGCACCAAAGATTTGACAACACAACATATAGCACTGCATATAAAGGGATAGCAACTAGGCACAAAGGTCAGCCAATGATACATGTACAACGAGCAAAACTGTAAATGCCGTGGAATGCACGGGTGTGCAACAGGGAGTGTACACACGATAGTAGTGACACAAATCAATGCCAACATCATGAATTGGATAGTGCACCAAAGATTAGGCAGCACAGCAAGGCCCAGCAAATAACAGAACACAGGGCAATGACAAGTAATCAATGCCATCAACAACCTGAAGTGTGGATACAAAGTGATACAAGTGAAGTGCATAAGTACTAGCGGGTCCAAACATCAATTGCATAAGGAGATAGACCAGATCAGTACATATGCAATATGGATAAGCAAGCATACAGTTTTAACATGTACATGATGCACAACAACAACCTGTGATGCAAATGAGCACATTGAAGCTGAAGTAATACCAATCACACACGTACATACATATATGTACGTACGTATATACTTGATTCAAAAACAAAGGCACAAGGAAAGAAATACTCAATTTCAACACAGTGCATATAATCATGAAGCATGCAAGTGAATCCTCATCCAAAATATTAGCTCAAAGGACCTGATTTCAAGAGGAACAAAACCAAACCAGTGAAGAAAATCTGGTCGTGGTTACTCAGTAGTAGCTGTGTGTAACCCAACTCAAGGAGCAGTTTCAAAAATATTTAAACAACCAAAACACTGTTAATGTTTTAAAAAGAAGAAATCGAACCATATCTGTCACAGTGAAGTCAATCAGAGGAAAAGAACTGAACAAGTCAAAGTCCATATTGTCACAAAATGCAAATCAACCAGTGGTGGCCACAAATTTCAACAGGGACGTGAAAACCAAGCATGGCCGAAACTAAATATTCAAGAAATCGAACCAGGACACAGTACCAAATCACTTAAATTGAAAAATCGGTGAATTCTTCAACACCCACGAAATAGAATGGCCAACGCAAATCAGTTAACAACTTCAAACAAATATATATACGAACGCAAGTAAGGAGTTAACTCATATAAACGAAATCAGAATCTCAAATCAATTAGAGACAATATGATGAAATAGATGTGAGTGAAGTAATCACTCACCTTAGTCAATGAATTGGAATCGAAGCTGAGACCTCCCCGTATCGACGCAGAAACGAACTCATCATGCGGTCGAATACATCACCAGGGACGAGCAACTAAAAGCGGAGCAATTGAGTTGTAATCGGCATCAACAATTTGCCGAAACCCTAGTTTTTGAAAAGAGGGTCGAACGCAAAAAGGGAAGCCGCCATTATTTTCTTTTATTTCGTATGCTAGGGTTTAAGGTTACTAATGAAATTAAAAACGAAAGGGGCGGGTATGAGTTTATCACTGCACGAATAATGCACATGGGCGGAGATAAGTTTTAAAGCCCACCACCCTTTTTAACAAATTATAAAAGATTTTTAACCCTAGAAAAATCCAATTGCAAATTTTTATCAAAGGATTCCAACATATCAAAATTCAATAGCAATTATCATCACTTAAATCGTTAAATGATGATTATAAATTCGTAGCAAAATCCCGGGTTGTTACAGACTCCCCTCCTTATAAAAATTGCGTCCCAACAATTCTCATATCTAAGGTCGTCACTAACAATTATTTTTCTAACGTAAACTGGTTAAGCTAGAAAGTAAAGGCCGAGAATACAAACACCAAAGAATTCTTTTAATTTCATAAAAGAAATTCACAAATTCTCAACAAAATTGAATTATCAAGTTGATAATCAGAAAACAACAAAACTGAATGAATGCAATTATCAGCAATATTCAATTATCAATTAGATAATTAGAATACAGAAATCACAAAACAGCCATATCTAATTATCGATACGATAATTGGAAGAAAGTAAAATCTAATTATCAACAAAGATAATTATAAAACCCAAATCGCAAATCCCAAACCGCAATTATCTAGTTACCAAAACGGTAATCGAAAAATAACAATTATCCGATTATCAAAAACGATAAACAAATCTCAAATCAACAAATATTCGATTATCAAAAACAATAATCAAATCTCAAATCAACAAATATTCGATTATCAAAAACAACAATCGAATCCCAAATCAACAAATATTCGATTATCAAAAACGATAATCAAATCTCAGACCAACAAATATTCGATTATCAAAAACGATAATCAAATCTCAGACCAACAAATATTCGATTATCAAAAACGATAATCAAATCTCAGACCAACAAATATTCGATTATCAAAAACGATAATCAAATCTCAGACCAACAAATATTCGATTATCAAAAACGATAATCAAATCTCAAATCAACAAATATTCGATTATCAAAAACGATAATCAAATCTCAAATCAACAAATATTCGATTATCAAAAACGATAATCAAACCTCAAATCAACAAATATTCGATTATCAAAAACGATAATCAAATCCCAAACCAACAAATATTCGATTATCAAAAACGATAATCAAATCTCAAACCAACAATTATTCGATTATCAAAAACGATAATCAAATCTCAAATCAACAAATGTTCGATTATCAAAAACGACAATCAAATCTCAAATCAACTAATATTAGATTATAAAAACGATAATCAAATCTCAAATCAATAAATATTCGATTATCAAAAACGATAATCAAATCTCAAATCAACAATTGTTCGATTATCAAAAACGATAATCAAATCAACAAATATCCGATTATCAAAAACGATAATCAGAACTCATATCAACTATTCAATTATCAAAAACGATAATCAAATCTCAAATCAACAAATATTCGATTATCAAAAACGATAATCAAATCAACAAATATCCGATTATCAAAATCGATAATCAGAACTCATATCAACTATTCGATTATCAAAAACGATAATCAAATCTCAAATCAAAAAATATTCGATTATCAAAAACGATAATCAAATCAACAAATATCCGATTATCAAAAACGATAATCAGAACTCATATCAACTATTCGATTATCAAAAACGATAATCAAATCTCAAATCAACAAATATTCGATTATAAAAAACGATAATCAAATCTCAAATCAACAAATATTCGATTATCAAAAACGATAATCAAATCTCAAATCAACAAATATTCAATTATCACAAGCGATAATCAAATCAACAAATATCCGATTATCAAAAACGATAATCAAATCTCAAATCAATAAATATTCAATTATCACAAGCGATAATCAAATCAACAAATATCTAATTATCAAAGACGATAATTAGAACTCATATCAACAAATATCCAATTACCTGCAGATAATTGGAAACAACAAATATCTAGAAATCAATTAAGATATTCTAGAAAATCAACATAAAAGGTTGGATCGATCCCATCATATGGCGAGTTTTAGCTACGCCGCACGTGCATCTCATATGGCCGAAGCCTACCAAGTACCGTCATCATAATTTTTGGCGTCCATCATATGACCCGAAGGTCCAACATATGACCCGAAGGTCTGGTACTGGTATTTGACCTGAAGGTCCATCATATGACCCGAAGGTCCATCATAGTGGCTCGAAAGCACACGAAAATCATCATATATTCAATTAACGAGTCCGGAATTAATCGAAATAGCAAACGCACATGTCCCATACCACGTGTTTTACTAAATCGTTTGATTCTCTTCATCGTTTCCTTGAACGTGTAAAATCATCAAAATCATCAAAACAGCAATTATTTCAATTAACGAGTCCGGAATTAACCGAAATAGTAAAAGTGTGGTTCCATACTCTACACTTTTGCTACATCGTTTAAATCTCTACATCGTTTCCTTCTAAGTGCAAATTGTGTATTCCAAAAATAACATTTCACATTCTCAAACGGACAAGTCCGGAATTAAGCGAATCAGTAAAAGAAAGGGGTCATAATCCTCGATTTTTCTGAAACGTTTATGTCACTTTATCATTCTTCTGAAAACGCAAACTGTAAAAATTCTGAAAACAATTTCATTTATTTTATAAAAGTAATAATTTACATTCTCAAACGAACAAGTCCGGAATTAAGCGAATCAGTAAAAGAAAGGGTTCATAATCCTCGATTTTACTGAATCGTTTAAATCGCTTCCTCATTCTTTTGAAAGCATAAACTATAAAAAATTTGAAAAAAAAAAATTATTTTTAAAACGATTTGCAAATCCGTGATAAAACAGCAACATTAGTGAAAATTTCAATAAGAAAATTGTACTTCTCAAAACACCATAGAAACGGATCTCAAAATCAGCATTGCGGGATAACCGCTTGAAAATCCGCTTTAAATATGACGGATACTGAAGTCAAAGCGACAGTAATTTTTAAACGTCAAAATCTCATCAAAATAATTCACATCAAAATACAATATCGGTGAATTTTCATTCATTAAAAATGTCAACAAAACACCTTGCTTTAAAAATATAGCATTGGTGTAAAAATCCCGTTATAAGAATAACGGCAACAATATACGTTTCACAACCAAGCATCAGTTCAACGTAAAATTAGTGTAGTAACGTGCAACATAAATTTGCACGTATACCGCAAAATGAACAAAGAAATCATTCAAATATATCTTTAATGAAGATAATTCAAAACAATCAAAATCTAATCAACATGTGATTAGCATCAAAGAAAACCAACCAAAATTTCAACAAATCAAATCCACTAATTAAACAACATAATGAAATTTAATTCATTTTCATATTTTTGATTTTTAAATCAAAATAATTATCAGCTATACTCAGCGAAGCATTGTTACTGTTTCCGCTGCGCACTCTGATAATCAGAACACAAATCAATCATCAAAACATAGTTTCACTTTTATTTTTAAATAAGGCTATTTAAAAAATTTATCAAAATTTCAAAACTTTAGTTTTGACTCAAAACACAACTAAAACATCGACAAATAGTTGTAACACATGTTCCATCTAAGTTATGTTTTATATTATGTCCATAAATACAAAGCTCTGATACCAACTGTGACGCCCCACCTCTATGCTCACAATAACAAATAGTATTAAAAGAAATACTGTCTGTTATTATGAAGAATAAGGCTGGATAGGAGCGGCCATCCGTAGTTAGGCCTTACACTAGCATTGGTTACCTCGATAGGAGTGGTATATATTTTTCATTTTTCATCTCATATTTATTTACTCCCATCGACATACCCAATTCCAGTATAAAACGAACTACGATGTTTCATAATAGTTTAGGACAATAGATATAATAATAACACAGATAATTCAAATGCGGAACACTGATAAACAAAAATCTCATATATATATAATAACTGATGTCAGTCACAATACATGTGATACAGTACATATGATACAACTACAACTGTCGACTCTGGAAGTTACATATACAAGTACATTATCGTGAATAATATACATGGATATACAACATCCTATACAAATACACTGACTACCAAACATGACGACGACTACTCCATAAGATATGAAGAGACTTCATAGCTCAAGTAGCAACTCAAAGTAAGATATCAACAACCTGTAAATACTCGGTCTGACCCGAGTATTAAATTCAAAAGAAAATAATACACGGGTCAGTCTAATTCAAACTCAGTTATTAGTGCACAGAAGCAATAATAATTAAATAGCAATTAAACGACAGTCATAATAAATCTCGTCTATCTGATCCTTGAATAAAGAAATCGGATAACGATAAATATAACACATAACAGTGTTAAACAACAAATCAGCAAATCCAAATTATCAACGAAGATAAATTAAAAAGGTTATCAATGAAGATAAGTGAAAGGATTAGCAATGAAGATTATTTAGAAAATAGCAGAGTTGCCTAAATGAAATTAACAACAAAAATCTAATTATTAAATAAATAATCAGAAACTCATAATCTAATTTTCTAAAAGATAATTAGACAACACTAGAATGCTCAAATCAAACCAAATCGAAATATAATTTCAAAATATTGAATTAAACACAACAAAACAATTTCAAACTATCGAATTATCAATTAAAACGTCAACACGGGTAGGGCTGCAGTACACGCACGCGTGTACTGCCTCGCCACTACAACATATGGAATATGCCAAAGATCAATAAATCAAAACAAAATAGAATATCATAAAAGCCATACCGTGTGGCTGCAGTTCATGCTTGCGTGCACTGCCTTGCCACTACAGTGATAAAATCATCCCAACTCCAAATATTAACAGCAAGTCGAAATTGAAGAGGTCAAGTCAGTACTATAAGGACTTAACACAACTACAAGGCCAAACCAAAGTTAACAGCGATACCAAGAAATGACACAAGGTCAGGTTTGGGCAACACTGAATGACCAAGTGCACATGGCAATGGTATGAATACATGAAAACAGCTAAATGATGGTGAAAGCACCAAAGATTTGACAACACAGCATATAGCACTGCATATAAAGGGAGAGCAACTAGACACAAAGGTCAGCCAATGATGCATGTACAAAGAGCAAAACTGTAAATACCGTGGAATGCACGGGTGTGCAACAGGGAGTGTACTCACGACAGTAATGACACAAATCAATGCCAACATCATGAACTGGACAGTGCACCAAAGATTAGGCAGCACAGCAAGGCCCAGCAAATAACAGAACACAGGGCAGTGACAAGTAATCAATGCCATCAACAACCTGAAGTGTGGATACAAAGTGATACAAGTGAAGTGCATAAGTACTAGCGGGTCCAAACAGCAATTGCATAAGGAGATAGACCAGATCAGTACGTACGCAATATGGATAAGCAAGCATACAGTTTTAACATGTACATGATGCACAACAACAACCTGTAATGCAAATGAGCACATTAAAGCTGAAGTAATACCAATCACACAGGTACGTACATATATGTACGTATGTATATACTTGATTCAAAAACAAAGGCACAAGGAAAGCAATACTCAATTTCAACACAGTGCATATAATCATGAAGCATACAAGTGAATTCTCATCCAAAATATTGGCTCAAAGGACCTGATTTCAAGAGGAACAAAACCAACCAGTAAAGAAAATCTGGTCGTGGTTACTCAGTAGTAGCTGTGTGTAACCCAACTCAAGGAGCAGTTTCAAAAATATTTAAACAACCAAAACACTGTTAATGTTTTAAAAAGAAGAAATCGAACCATATCTGTCACAGTGAAGTCAATCAGAGGAAAAGAACTGAACAAGTCAAAGTCCATATTGTCACAAAATACAAATCAACAAATGGTGGCCACGAATTTCAACAGGGACATGAAAACCAAGCATGGCCGAAACTAAATATTCAAGAAATCGAACCAGGACACAGTACCAAATCACTTGAATTGAAAAATCGATGAATTCTTCAACATCCACGAAATAGAATGGCCAACGCAAATCAGTTAACAAATTCAAACAAATATATATACGAACGCAAGTAAGGAGATTAACTCATATAAACGAAATCAGAATCTCAAATCAATTAGAGTCAATAGGATGAAATAGATGTGAGTGAAGTAATCACTCACCTCAGTCAATGAATTGGAATCGAAGCTGAGACCTCCCCGTATCGACGCAGAAACGAACTCATCATGCGGTCGAAAACATCACAAGGGACGAGCAACTAAAAGCAGAGCAATTGAGTTGTAATCGGCATCAACAATTTGCCGAAACCCTAGTTTTTGAAAAGAGGGTCGAACGCAAAAAGGGAAGCCACCATTATTTTCTTTTATTTCGTATGCTAGGGTTTAGGGTTACTAATGAAATTAAAAACAAAAGGGGCGGGTATGAGTTTATCACTGCACGAATAATGCACATGGGCCGAGATAAGTTTTAAAGCCCACCACCCTTTTTAACAAATTATAAAAGATTTTTAACCCTAGAAAAATCCAATTGCAAATTTTTATCAAAGGATTCCAACAGATCAAAATTCAATAGCAATTATCATCACTTAAATCGTTAAATGACGATTATAAATTCGAAGCTAAATCCCGGGTTGTTACATTATAAAATAATTTATAATTTCAAATATGGTAATTAAATTGAATTTGAATAATAATAATTAATTATTTGAAATTGAAATAATTTGTGAATCTAGAGGCAAATGGAATGGAAATGGTTTCAAAAATTTATTTTAAGTCTATTTGGATTTGAATTATAATATTGGCTGTTGGATGGAATTAAAAGTCCATAGGTTAAATTTGGAATTTAATATTAATTTAATAGTGGAATTTAGTAATATAATAATGCAAATAATCAGATTTTGGTTTGAAATGAATTAGAATGATTTCTGATGTGAATATAAATTATGTATGATTTATAATAAAGTTAGTAAAAATTTTAAAGTGAAATTTTTAAGTGATTTCGACGATTTTGAAAATCGGTCGAATTTATCAACTAGTTAAAATAGCCTTCCGGGGCGCAGTCTCGAAATTCGTCGAAACTAGTTCCGTTGGATCCATAATAGTTAGTTATTATAGGATTTCAATTTTCGTAGCAATCAGAGTTGTCGTTTGACATTGGCATATCAAAACGCATAGAAACTATTTTAATCGATTTAATTTAAAATTGATCGTTTATTTCCGTAACTCGCGCATACGATCGAATTAGCCTTCGAAACACATTCCATTGTGTTCGGAATGCTGGTAGAACATTATAAACGCTAGGCGGCATGCGTTGTTTAGAGTTCGTTTGTAAATGCTCGTTAAGATTGAATTTAATATTAAAATAATATAGATACAGTTAATAAATTCACTCAAGCTAGAGAAACCCTAGCTCATCAAAACGCGGCCGTCGCTTATCCATTTAATGGCCGAAACGCCTCGATCTTCCTCTCTCGATCTCCCTTTATCCACTTAGTTTCAGGCTACAACTTCAACTAGAGAATTGTAGATCACAGAGAGATCTACGTATTCAACGATCGAGATCGTATATGGGTCGATGAGGTGACCAGAATTTAGGCCGATAGGCGTCCCATTCGTGTTCGATTTTACGGTGAAAGGGGGTGCCGAGCTTAGTGTCGCTCTGGCGAGGGATGCGTGTCGCGATGGGCTTCTTGAGGGTGGGTTCTGATCGAGGTCCAGTCTTCGTTTGAGGGTAGCGGCGATCAGCTTTTTGCCGCGTATGATGGGTTCGACTTCACTGGAAACATGCGTATTTGAGGAAGAAGATGTGCGGCCGATGGTAATTTAATAAAAAAGAAAAATAAAATTTGTTTTAAAATGTTATTCAAACTTTATAAATTCGTAATTTGAGCATACGTTATCAGTTTCAAACGAAACAAGAAGTGCCGAAATCGCAGCAACGCGATATACGCTGCAGCACAGATTTGGAGGCAATCGGAGTTAGCGGAATTTTTAGGTTAAATCGATCGCGGTCGATTTAATTCAGGAATTTAAACGCTCGTCGGAACTCAAGGTGAGTTATTCTCACTCACATCTGGAATTTCCCGTTAGTTTAAATAGTTAAAATTTTAAATGAATGATTGATTGGTTGAATGTGAATATTATTATCAGTCTGGATATGATGATTTATCTTTTATGCTAACATCCGTGGATGCTGGCAAACAAGTTGGAGGGATCCAACTGGATTCCTCACAAATAGAAATTATATTCGTAATCTATGGTATATCTTATTAATATCCTGTGATAAATTGGTTTGGAATCTTGTTATGCTGTTTTATAGATGGACAAATATAAATTGGGCATTTTAAATATAAATAAAATAAATTGGGATTAAAGGGAAATGAAAAGGAATGAATTTAAGGAAATTAAATTCAGGAAATTGGTTTGGAATTTGAAATGTTTTGAAACTGAGATTGGAATGGAAATCAGAAACAGAAAATTATAAATTGGGTTTATAAATAAATTGGTATATTTATTGGTGGATAAATTTTGAAAGATAGATTTTCAGTGGAAATTCTATAAGAAGGTATAAATTATTTTAAAAATAAAGATGGATTATTTCTAAAGATGGAAGGTGTTTTCCCCGAAAACTAAGCATGTTTCCGAAGAAAAGCTTTCAAAATAAAACTAGAAGTTTAAAATGTGTTTTTAGAATGTTTTAGAAGAAAATACTATTTTTAATTTTTTTTTTCAAGTGAAAAATAAATATTTATTAAAGTAATTATGGTATTTAAGTATTTAAAGGTAAATTAGTATTATGATTTCTAAAGGAAATTTTAATACTAATATTTGATATAATAACTTTATTTAAAATGGTTAAATTGGGCTTAAATTACTTGGAAAACCTCTATGTATTTACTTAAGTATTATTTTTAATTAAGTAATTTCTAGTAGATTTGTTTTAAATATTTTAAGCATATATTTTGAAGGTGGTTTACCAGGAGATGGGAATGTGTTTAAAAATAAAAGGAGTTTATTTTTAAAGTGAGGGAAGAAATTTACGGGATTTAAACGTAAATTTGAATTGAGATAAATCAAGTAGTATTTATAGAAGGATTCATTGGTTTATTCTTAAAATGGAAGTGTAGTTCCCTGAAAAGCCAAGTACGTTTCAAAGAAGATTTTTAAGTAAAAATTAAAAAGGTTAAATTTCTTTTTAAAGGAAGATTTTAAGAAATTATTGTTTAAGTTGTAAAAATTTTAAGAGTAAATATTTAATAAGTTACTTATAGGAGTAATTATTTTTAAGGGTTGATTGGTATTATGTTTTGAAAGGAATATCATTAATATTTATATTTTATAAAATAGTTTTATTGTAAAGATAGTTTGATTAAAGTTTTATTTGAAAACTTATATAGGATTTCATAACTTTATTTAAAACTTAGTATGACTTAACTTTTATTTTGAAGAAAAATAGTTTATACTTTATAAAGCAGTTTTATTTGAAACATTTAAAAAGTACGTATATATTTCAAATAATGTATGTAAACAGCTTTAATTTAAATTATTATAAATCTTAAGTATTTGGCTTGGATGTTTTCAGTGGAAATCAATATTTGGAGATTTATTCCATAAGGAGTGTGTGGTTTGAAAACTGTTTTCAAAGGATTGAAAATGGAAAATTATCTTGCAAAGATATTTGAGGTTAATAAATAATTTGGGAAAATTATTTATACTTGATGATTGTTGGGAATGTTAATTGATAGTTAAATCACCAACTATCAATATTGGCCAATGCGTTGATCGTTTCGAAGAGACCGGGATCGGATTTATTTCTCAAAAACCACTTCGATCCGGTTTGTACGTTTTATGGGAAAAACGAGTTTAGAGTCGAAGATGGAAATGTGAAGTGCAAGGGCTAGTTGCTACTAATCCTGAGGATGTTTCCAAAATGGATGTAGTAGGAGTAGTGCCTTCGGTTCCGTTCGAACCCGGGACGGACTTGTATGGATGAATGCTTTCGGAACATCGTCAGGTGGACCATGGGCATTCTATGTGAAACGTTCTAAAAGGTAACACTTAGCCTCAAGCCTCATCAACCGAGAATAACTGAAAATCAGGGGATATGCAGTAAGGCTATGTAGATAGCACCCATTAGGGTAAGGTCATCCTTGTCTAGATATCCTTTTTTATTCGGCTTAGTGGTGCGGTTGTTGCTCCCAACCGCGGGGTGATCTTACTCGGGATTATCCAGTAAGGGGTAGTCCTGGTCTTGTATTGCAGTGGATCGGGAGTGGTCCTCGGTACGGTGATCTAGGCCACGTACTGTGACAGGTCGTACCCCAACGCCTAGTCATTAGTTGGAAATCCATTCTCCCTACGCGCCTTTTACGAGTTTTGTTTGTATTATCCACTTTGTGGCTAGTAGCTGGAATTTAATCATGTAACAATTTCGGCTATTTTAATAAGTATTTGTATATAGACCATATTATAATATCAGAGGATTTTATAAGAAATGTTTTAGCTATCGTAAGGTAATAACCCGACATGTTTATTTGTGGCATGGTCTTACGAGATGCTTTTGATTTTCAAAGGATTTTTGAACCTTAATAATCAATTTGAGTGTATTTTTATTAGCTGGTATTCCAGACTGACTTGGGTGTTATTTCATTATAATGCTCGGGTCAAACCGAGTATTATATATTACAGGTAAGGATGCTGTGGAGCTCAGAAGAGGAGCTGGAGACTGAAATGTATTATCCGTACTTGTTTATATCCGCTGCTGTGATTTGTTTGAAATTGTCAGGTTGGTAATTGTTGTTTGTTTGTGATGCTCTGATGATGTAATATATAAAACAGATATACTTTTCATTTTATGTAAAGATCTGTTATTGATTATTATATTTTGTTCCGCTGCGATTGTGAGATTCTGTTATTGTTTAGTTCCTTCTATCTTCTATCTTCTTTCTTTTCCCTCAACTATCTGTCTTTTCCAGCACTTGATCGTCGGCATATTATACTGTGGCGTATTTTGTGTCGATTTTCGAGGGTCGAGAAGGGCGGGTCGTCACACAAACCTATGGCTCTTAAGACTCCAGCTTTCGACAAGGTAGAAACCATTCAAAACTGATCATCACCTTTAATCTTAGAGCCATCTATTAGGTTTTCACCATAGGTTCGAAAGGACTATTTCAAAGGGGTAATCAAGCTACTCCTTCCAACCCAGAAGATCAAAAAGAAAGGAATTTGAGCGTTTCGACTGGGTCAAAAGGTTATTAAGGGAAAATTATTATAACAAAAACTTATTTGAAAGGGTGAACTGAAACGATTATCCACATCCTACCTACTTCCAATTAACCAAAAGAGATCAAAAAGGACTAACCTCGTCCTAAAATCAATTCTGGGGTGTTTACAAATTTTCTTGTTAACACGTTGATTTAATCAAAACTACTTAAGATATCTTTAAGATGATTGAATTTTATACCATCATAAATTTACTTTCTTATTATAATTTTAACATCTCATTCACATGCTATTTGTTTAATCAAAAACTTAAGTACTTTATGGAGTTAACATTGACTATCCAGTGGTCAGCTTCCGTGAGTATTATGTCGATTTCTAGTCCTCTATCGTTTTGGTATTTTGATTCTAGATATCATGCGAATCAATTTATTACCTTTGTTTTAGCATGTAAATTTTTTTTATGATTATTTTGACTGTTATCTTTCTAATTTGGTGTAATATCACTTTGCGGTCAAATGGAAGGAAAGAAACAAATCACAAAAGCAATCAAGAAGGCCGTTAAGGAGCTTGAAAGCTTCTCCTTCTACTAAGAATGTGGATAATCTTCTTAAACAGTCATTCGTCACCACCCAAGAAGAGGTAGATTCCATCCTTAAGAAATTCAAAATTGTAAGCATATAAGCTATTCCTGTTGGTCAATACGGTAGAATTGATAGCCCTCTAGAAGGATTATTCATGTTCACTCTAATCCATATATGGAATTTGGTGCATCTTCCTTTTCCAAGCTTTATCCTAAGATTGTTGAAATGCTTGAATATTGCTCCAGTTCGGTTATCTCCAAATTCATACACTTACTTAACTTGCTTAGAGCTTCTTGCCAAGGAGGCTAAGCTTCCCTCCTTAAATCTTGTGAGCGACTGGGTAACCCAGTATATTGCATTCGTCAACTCGCGAAGAGTTTAATTTCCAATGCTATCAGCAAAACCAAGGACTATGGACTCAATTCTTCTACATCAAATGCTATTTTGGGATTAGTGGATTTTCTGTTGTGGTTAAGTTTCTATTCCCTATTACCTATATCATATTCATCACTTTCATGCAATAAATATTTTCTTTAGATTGGGCTCCTAAACAGTTAAGCTTCACTAATAGTAAAACTGTTTAATCTTTTACCGAGGCATCTAAGAGCAGGGGTGATATACTTATGCTTTTGATGAAAGGGAATCTCCATCAATACTTGTTGATCCAAGATAATCATATAATACTTGGAGAACCCTCAATAATGAAAGTAAATGCTCAAGGGAAACTGCCGTTGGTTACCAAAAACAGAAATGTTTTCTCCACCTCTTCTCTAATTCAAATTGAGCCTACTAGTAAATTTCAATATATCTAATTCTTAATTCCTAATGTTATTGTTTTATTAACTTCTATTTTCATTTTAGGCTCGTCTGCCCTTATCGTTGCCTCAAAAGTGGAAAGGGTTAAAGATGATGTTTCTAAAAAGAGGAAGAATAAAGATGAGGCTTCCGCTTCATCTCAGTTGAACAAACCCATTTCTATTAAGGACTCCATTGTAGGGCCATTGAAGCATTATAATAAGAAGAAACAGGCAATGATGTTCTTATTGGTATTCCTTCTCCTTCTTAAAGTAAAAGGCCCAAACTTGTGGGTGACTTTACTCCGTTACTATAGACAAGGAGGGACATGTAAACATCAAATCATGTCCTGAAGCTGTGAATTTAGGTAAAGCTTCAGAGCAACCAAAGGTGGCTTTGACTCTCGAGCCCTTCTAAATATTACTTTTCCCTCCACTCCAACAATCGTTAATTGTATGTGCCTTGATTTTAGCTTGTTCCTATTTTTAGATGATCCTCTTCCTTCAAAGATTAAACTCGGCCTTTTGCGATGTGTTTTGATGACCTTGTTCCATTGGCCATTCAATCTCCTACTATAACTTCTCTCGGATCATTGCAGCCTTCAACTTATTTTAATGATCACCTTTTCGCCATTCTTAAATAGCTTATATCAGTATGTATTTTTGTGTACTTGGTTGATTTCAACTTTATAGACCATGTTCCGACTTAGACTTGTTATATATTCTAGGTAGAAAAACATATGTTTCTCCTTTGAGAACCTTCCCAAGGGTCTTCCAATGAAGTGGCTGAGCTTAAAAGAAAAATCTTTTCACTTAACAATACTATGATTGATGTCCCTACGCAAGAGAAGAGGCTATTTTTAAAAAGAATAAATTCACTTCCTCTTTTGATAAGGAAAAGAAAGCCAGGCTATTATTGGAAGAAGTGAAAAACTTGAAGGCTGACCTTAAGAAAGCTAATAAATTCATAGATTTCGAGAAGGTGATCGAAGAAAAGTCCAAGCTAGCTAAGAAGAATGAATCGTTAGAAGACAGGTTGCAAAGTAAGACCAATATCCTAGCTTATTCAAACAACATTATTAGTGATGTTGAGAAGAAAGTCACTTCCTTTCTCAATAATGCTCTTCCTAAAATCATTAAAAACTATTATGAAGATCTTTGTTTGTGGCGTATGCTAATAATATCCAATAATGCCCATACTTGGACTTCCCCTTCCCAAATTGGAATGAGATGTTTAAAAGAAAATTTAGCCTCAAGATAAAGGACAAGAAGACTCTTCAGGAAATATTCCCTATTGAAGAGGAAACTGATGTTAGAAAATGGCTAACATCAGATGATCCTCCAATTCATGAGGAAACAAAATCTGATGGGTGGGAAGATGATGATGATTGTGATACAGGTGGTGATGATTATAGTGATAACTATAACGACCCGTAAATTCTAGTGGTTTTATTTATTTAATTAATTGAAATTTTGTGAAATTTTAAATAATAAAATTTTGAAATAAAAATTTAATATTTGGAATACGTTTAATGAACATAGCAAGCTGTAAATTTTCATCTGAAAATATGAAAGTTTATTTTATTATGAAATTTTATTTCAATTCAAATCAATTAAATTTGACGATAATATAATGCTTTTCAAACTTGAATAATTTTTCAATAGAAATTTTTTAAATCATCTTCTGAGTGAGACGTTACATTTTGTTTCTTCAAATTTGGACTGTTACTACTCTGTCGTTCTTATTTTCTGTGAAATAGCAGCATTTCGGTACCGATTATCGACTTTTTATCTGATAATCGTACCACCGATATCTGTATACCATTTTGATCGTCTCGTCGTACTGATCTATACAGTATATTCAATTCTGTGTTTTGAAGTCCGATACAAGTGGAATCCACAAGAAATGATAACCGCATCGGCATCGGTTCCGTGACTTTATATTTCTCTGACTTTTCATTTTACCGTGTAAATTTATTGGCCGGTAGCTTTTAATACTCGATGAATTTCTAGTCCAGGCTTTCATGATTCCAACTTTTCAATTTTCCATGGCTTATTTCATTTGTTATATCCGGTAGCCTTTTCATTTTATTTTTCTGTTCATTTCCCATTTATTTCATCTATTCCGTGCTTCTCATTTGACAACAATATAAATAAAGTTATTATACCTATCTATCTTCCTGTTGCTCCTCATTTTTTTTGTTTCGGCCCTCCTCTCCCCTCACAAAGTAGCCCGGCTACATCCTCCCTCCACCGAATCATCACACCCCACATCCAATCTACCCGAGCATGGACCTCGATTGCCGTCTCTGCCTCATGCCAGCGCGCCCACTCCCTTCGCCAACATGGCAACCCGCCACATCACCACAGCAACTCTTCTTCCCATCGGCCTCTTCCTCTCTGCATTCCACAGCCCAGCAATCAACACACCTTTGTCCGCCTTCTGGCCTTCGCTCTCGCGATGCAAAGTAAGTATGCCTTTAGAGAATATATGTATATTATAAAAATATGTTTGTTCTGTTCATATAATATATATATTATAATTTTTTTTCGTGTATATATATACATAAATGTTTTCTGACATATGATATATATATATATGATTGCTTAAGATGTATATTTTACTATTTTATATACATGGGTCGGTTCTAGTTTTATTTAGTTTAGAAGGTAATATATAGTGTTAGTTTGGTTGTACATATATTTCCTCAGGGATGGGTTCTGTTGAGTTTTAAGTTATATGTTTATACATATGCTATGATGTAGGGTATAATGCATGTGATGTATAATTTATATTTTAAAAGCTAGTTTTCCTTCTTTGCTATTACATGTATATCTAGTTGTATATATTATATATTTATTTGAGGTTTGCATATATATGTATGTATGTATGTATGTATGTATGTATGTATGTATGTATGTTAGGTAAGTTTTATATTCATGTCAAGTTTTCATATTATTTTCGTGTATATATATGTGTGTACTTTTTTTGTTTAAATATGAGATATAGTTTTTGTTGAGTTTGTATAAGACATATTTTAGTTATGCAAGTTTTAATATAATAGTATAAGTTGATTGTTGTACATATATATAAGTTTAAGTGTTTATAATAGAGAAGTTACATTTACTTATAAATATATATTCATGAGCTTACAAGTATGTATATGTTAGTGTTTATGAACTTTAAATTATGTCAGTATTGGTTTTATGAATTTTGGGAATGACCATATACACGTCATTTATAGCATACGCGTCTGCATATAAAAAAAATTAGCAAGCCTAGTATATGAGTTTCGATAGTTATATATATATAATATATAAGGTGCATTCGTGTTTTATTTTTAATGTATTTGAATGATGATGTGAGCATCTATATATATAGATTTAAAAGTCGGTTTAATTAAAAAGGATATATTGTATGCTATAGGCTCACATACATATTTGTTAGTATAAATATAGGTTTGCATACGTATGTATTTTTTTATATAGATCGAAATTTGATTTCAAAATGTATAAATATTTTTAAAATATAATATATATATATATATATATATATATATATATTCAGTTTATATCAAAACTGATTCAATTTGTTTCATCGGTCCAGTTCTGATTTGAACTCGTAAATCAGAATTGTTCGTTGGTTCATGCCAATCTAGCTTGTTTTGGAAGTCATGCTTGCATTTCGTAACTCAATTTCAATGTCAAATCTCTAGCCTCGAAAGGTGAGCAATCACTCATGATTATTGTTCTTATATTTATTAAATTTGATTTCGATTGAAACGATAATTGAAATATGCTGATGTTAGTTATTTACATTGCTATATATATGCTATTATCTATATTTGTTCACCTATGACACTTGACACCATTATCTGCTATTTATATTTATGATATATGCCTGTTATATTATTATCATATCTGTTATCACTCTGCAAGTTCCCTGTTAGTTAGAATTCACTATGGGTTGAAATGATACATACCCGAATGGACTTTAGAATAGGAGAAAATCATTATAGTTGAAATGATAAACCCAAGCGATTTTAATTGAATTGAATTGGGATTGCGGGTTGAAATGATATATATCCGTATATTTTTAAATTGCGGACTGAAATGATAAATATCCATATCATTTGACCATAGGATAGAAAATTATATACAGACACCATTGATCTATATATAAATATTTTGAAATATGATTTCTATGGTTTTGGAAAGGAATATATGGTTTTATTTAGATATTGGTTTTAGATGTTATATAAATGTTATTTTATATATAGTTAAATTCGTGATTATAAGCTATGTATAATTTTTTTTAATATACAACAAGTTTAATAATAAAGTTTGATTTTTATTAAACTATAACGTGGTTAATTTTTATTTAAAATTATATTCTAATATAGAGTTTATAATTATTTAAATAAATTAAGGTTGGAAGATAAATTTGAAATTGATTCGAAATTGAATTTATTTAAGAATTAAACTCAAGTAAATTTAATTTGAATTCTATTAAATTTGAGGTTTTAAGTTTATGATTTTATAACTTGAAGTTGGTTTAAAGTGATTAATGAATATTTCAAGTTTGATTTTTATATAAATGATATTGGGTTTATTATGTAAATATTTCAAAGCTAAATAATAGTAAAGTGAATTTGATATATATATATATATATATATATATATATATATGAATTATCAAATTTAGTTTTGAAATGTTGAATCTTTAAAGCTTTGAAATATACTGAAATGGTTTATCTTGGAGTTCAAATCTGTTTTGAAGTCAATTTGTGAAATTGGAGGAAACTATTTTAGATTTTACTTAATAAATTATTTTAATATAAACTATTTTAATACAAATCATTTTTATATAAACTATTTTAGTATAACTATTTTATTATACTAACTATTTTAATATAAACTATTTTAACTTTTAACTCTTTTATATAAACTATTTTACTTTATAAACTATTTTATTATATATACTATTTTAATATCTAAACTATTTAAGTGGTGGAAGTTATGTTTTCAAAGTTATGAATTTCAAAGTATTATATTATGAAATTGTCATAATTTTAAGGGTTTTGGTTTCGAAGTGTTATAACTTTGAAGTGCTATGATTTTGGAAAAGATATTTTGAAATGGAAATGATATCGTATTGATATGGTTTTGAAATGGCAATGATATTTTGGTTTGAAGTATATACTATTTTGAAATGACCGCGGTGTTATAATAACGTTTGGTTGTCGAAGAGACCGGGAACGGAAGTTTCATACTCTCTGACAACTCTGAAAACTGTTTTAACAACTGTGTACGTAGTGGAGATTCTAGAATGAAGTAGGATGGTGGCGACGTTCTATTGAGGAATATACGTGGACCCGACTCTCGTGAGTTGGCATAAGGTGGCTAAAACATGAGCAATTGACGGGCTAATGAGGTAGCACCTCTGATCGGACACGCTCCTTCGATACCATTCTATTACTTTGTGATTGATTGTGGCACCATTGATTTTTTGGAAGTGTGGCTCGAGTTGGGCAGTAGTTGCAGTTATGTGTTACCACTGGTCCGGAAGTGTAATTGGTAATCTAACCGGGCATTGTCTAGTTGTGTCATGTCACCTACCTTAGCGCGCCTTGTACGAGTTTGATTTGTTTTGTACCTTTGGAGTATCCTTTGGTGGCCTCCCGATCAGGAGGGACTACGGTACTATATAGACTATTGGCACAATAAAATATGTTAAGGCGGACATGGGTAATGCCTTAACGCTATTTTTAAATATATTATACTTTACTTTAGACATTATTATAATAGCGTATATTACTATATTGTAGATAGTTTAACAGATCCTTAGAGGATGGTTATCCCAAACATCCTTTGACTTACTTGTATTTCGGTTGTTATTTCACTTGAGTTGGATTTATTGATATAAGAATGTTAATCCTGACTCGAGTCTTTTATGTTTTGCTTTACGCTCGGGTCAGACCGAGTGGTTCAGCTCTTGAGACTCGCTTTTGGAGTTTGAGCTTTGCTTGGAGATCAAGCTACCTATCCAGCTTTCAGATATTCAGTTGATTCAAGTGATGTATTCTGATCTTGTATTTGACTATCGTATTCGAGACTTCTATTGTATCTTATTTAACTTTGTTATATATATATATAGTAGCTTCATGAACTAATATTCTCTTGTTTCCGTCGCATTATTGCTATATTACTCTGTGTCTGTGATTCTGTGATTTATTTATTTACTGTATATGCCGAGTTTTTTCCGAATATAAATCAACAATCTGGTATTTTAAGCATTTCAAATCCGATATGTGTGGATGCTAATGGTTGAAAATATTGGGATGTTACAATAACAGTGATGACGATGATAATAACAACAACTATGACAATGGTGGTTGTGATGGAAAGGGTCACCTTGGTCCATCAGACAAAAATGATGGATAGGGAAATGTTAACCTGGCTCAATTTTCAAAGACGCCGAGGTCACTGATATCCATGATCCTTCAAGGATTCTTCATAGAAGGACAATGCTCCCTTAAGTCACAAATCCAAAGGAAAGGAGCAGATTTCCTCGTCTTAAATTCCACCTTCTTAGGATGGATTTCTTTATTTAAATGTTTCAGATTATTGAATATTAACGCATTAATTATTTTAATCAAGGAAGAAGTCGAAATATCATTATGATGTTATGTCGAAAAGTTACAAATAGAAGTAGATTGACTAAATAGGGAGTTGGATAGATAGTTGAAAGAATATAATGATTTTTTGGAGAAATATAAGAGTCTTGCGACTAGTGCATCAGAATTAAGAATTTTTAAAGAAAGGGACACGAATGAAGAAAGCATACCTTGTCCGGGTGAGACTGTCTATAGAGAATGCAGAGCTTATAAACCTCTTCTGGATGTTGATTTGTGATAAGAATACCCTGGAGGATTTTCTCTATAGAGTTTACTACAGGGGTAAATTCGTTAATTTCTCCAAAGGCGATAATTGCGAGGGTTTACTTAGGCACCTTTATCGAAGATACTTAGACGATTATGGGTCCTATCCTCATCACGTGGCATGTTGGAATCTTTCGAGAGTTTCTTCTATCCCTCTTTGTTCTCGTTCTCTTCCTCCCAAAAAACTTAAATATAATAGGAAGAGTTTTATTTCTGAACTATATAAGAAATCAAATTTTGTATGAATGTGAATGATTGTATAGTTGTATTATACAATTAAAGTAGCCTATGAAATTTATCATACAAATTAAAGAAACCTCACACAGTATTATTCCGATGGAACTCTTAAGTAAATTCGTTAAGTTAAAGAAGGATTTTAAGGAGAAATCTTTAACTCTTAGAACATCACAGTTAGTGAGACATTGCTTTCTTAGAGATCTACATGAATTTTACATGCATTTTCCTCATTTTAGTTTTGACTTCTTGGGTGATGAGAAAGATAAATTATTGAGTGAAATTCAAACTTATCACACCTAACTGATATGCGATCATGTCAGCTCTCTAGTTGGAGAATGGGACTATCATCGATTCCCTTCTGTTAACACTCAGAAAGGATCAAAGCTACTTTTGATTCAACTCTTACCTTATCTGTTGGGTCATTTAAAAAAGCTAAAATTGCGACTTCAAAACTTTAAACGTTATTTTAATACTCTAAAAAGAAATGCGATGTAATTTGAATTTCCCTATCGTATATAAACTTTTGTTGCGATGAATGAAAGAGCATATGTTTTAGGTATTTAGTCTTCTTTTATTTTTTTTATTAGGAAAACCAACTAGCACTTGCACCTGGTTCTCTAGATGATTTTTCGCGTGTGATTGAGATTACAAATAAAATAATAGTTGATATTGAAAAGAGGAGGCCTTCCCAAGACGCTTTTGCTTGATAGTTTCCAAATAATCCAAAGGCACATAAATGGAAAAAGAAATACTTTTAATTGAGATTGATTTTGGAGGTCTGAAGGAAAGTACTTTTAGCTTGGATGGGGAAATTGAAAGGAAAGATAAAGGAGTCCAACAGTTAAAAGAAAAGACTGACTCGATCTTATAATCTGGTCCTTTAGTTGAGATTGATGTCGAAATGGCTAGATTGCATCAATAAATAAATGATCTCGAAGTGGAGCTAATGAAAATTCAAGTCCGTTGCCAATTGTTAGAGCTTATTACAGGTGGAGGTGAGTACAACTTTCCTACTCCTACTCCCATTAGAACAGCTAAATATCGATCTTTGCCTAGTCAAGAATTCCCTACATTGCTAAATCCTTCTCCGAGTCTAAGTAATGATGCGATCTCTAAACGGAGCAGGCAAGTTAAATTTTAGTGCATGCAATATTTTAGTAAGAAATGGAATGAAAAGGTATCTCAACGTCTCAATGGCATTGAAAAGCTTGGGCACCAGAAGTATATTCTTAAACAGGAAATTGAAGAACTAAACAACATGGTTCAGACTCTTAAAGAAGCCAATAAGACTCGGTAGCATATTTTGAAAATTCAAATTGATTTAGTTGATGATGCAGTTACTATGCGGAGAAAGGAAAAGAAAATCAAATAACTTTTGGGCATGGTCATTTGCCACATTACTATTCCTTTAATTGCAAAAGATATGGTCAGGATAGCATAGAGCTTTGAGCTTTAGCAATAAATTTCTTTAAATATACCCTTCTTTTGTCTAATTTTTGTACCTACAACTTTGCACATAATGTTTTAGATTATAAATAAATCTATATTTGAACGTATGTTACCTTGGATGTATCGTATTCACTTTTCTCTTTCCGAGTTCGTTGAATTATCTCAGATGCATTGTTTACTTTCCAGTTTTTTGAGCTTTTGCCAATTTTCTTATTGAAAGAACCATAAGTTTGACTAATTAAATATTCGTCATTTCAGTAGACCATGAGTTTTTACCCAAAAGTAACAGTTTGCTTCTTTATTTATAGATACACCATGGTTTCTTTAGTAATGGAGATTCCCATTTAATATGAAATTTGAATTACTATCTGAATTTAAAAGATTAATAACTAATTTAAGGAACCTACATTGTCAAAAAATCCTTATGATAATGAATTGAAAAGATTAGAAAACCCACCTAGTAATGATGAAGGAAGACCAGATAACCCATATGGTAATTAATAATGAAAGACTAGAAAACACATTTTGAACTTGAAAATTGCTTTTGCTTTGGAACATAAACAGCTCTATTTGACTGATCTTGCTTTTGAGGATTTTTTTTTAATCCGTTCTTTAGGACAAAGTTAGGTTTGCTTTTGAATTTGTTTGACACCACCTTAGGTGATGATTGTTGTCAGGTGCATTCGGTTTGATATCTTAAGCAGAATCAAAGACTTACCTAATTATCTTCTAAGAGGCGCTTTAGGAAGGCCATGGTGATTGTACTAAAGGCTTCTCCAATGCATTTGTGTAGATTTACTTAAGCAAAACCAAAGTCTTATCCGAGCTCCCTTTAGAGGGAGCTTTAGTGAGGCCTTTGATGACGGCACTAGAGGCTGGTTCAGTGCTTCGATCAGGTACCGAAGGCTTACTCCATCCTCCTTCTAGGAGGCATCTAGGCCAAGCTGTGTAGACAGGACCAAAAGCTTGTAGAAACTTTAGACAGATGCTTTTAGGTAGTACCAAAGGTTTACTCTGATCTCCTACTAGGAGGTGCCTTAATCAGGCCATAGAGACGAGATTAAGGGCTTATGCTCTGGCCAATCCATGCAGGTAGGACCGAAGGTTAAGTTGGTACTTTGATAAGGTGGTCTAGTCATTTAAGGTTCGGAGGATCCTTATTCAGAGATTCTAACATGATTAATTGGTATACTAAGAACTTAGTTGATGCGATTAATTAATGTTAAGAATCGAAGGCAGGTTAGCTTGGAATGGGATATTCTTGGTAAGGGCAAGTCCTTTAACCCCTATATATGCAAGTTAGGGTAGTTCCACTTAGGGTTTTAATGGAGTCAAAGGTTCGAGCCCTCCTTTTAGCGCTAGAATGTTAATGAGTTTCTTCATTAACACCAAAATTACAAGGAACGTGGATTTGGCCATGCTAAAGTAATCCTAGGCTAAATTTCTAGGATGAAGTATGCACTGCATTAACTCCATGAAAGTCTTATGCATGTTCAATATTAAAGCTAGAGCCATATTGTTTGTCTTATATGAGTTAATATTTCAAATCATGTAGAGAAATCAAACTTAAGATGATGAGTGCTTTTGGAATTCGAAGATGTTATGATGTAAGAATCACAAATGCTTTGGAACCTGAAAGCAAGCAATAATTCAAGTAATCTTGTTCATAACATGATATAGCATTGATGCCGCATTCCATCAATGGAGCATGACATTAGAATAAGGCGACATTGGAGAGATGCAGTATTAATTCGGAGCAGCATCGATTCTCCCGGCTCTATGGAAAAAGTGCTCCATTAATGGAATGCGGCATTAGTGCTATATCATGTTATAACATTGATGACTTTTGACATAATGCTTTCCAAATGTCGTCATTCCCTCACTAATATGCAGCGTTATTTCCGGTTTCTTTTGCATTATATCATTCATCCAAGCTTATAAGAAGTATGATGCATTGATGGCACCTGGTTTAAATGGCTTCATGATGACCTGTAACATTTCTTATTATTCTTTATTGATGAAGGGTGGCATCATATGATCCGACATTGGTTTTCCTTCATACTTTTGGCGTTGCTTGTTTATGCGGGATTATGATAATGTTTCCACGTTGCTTACCTTTGGAATTAATATTGGTGTTGGATATACCTTGCCACGCAAGGCAAAGAAATGTGCAAAAATCCAAATGGAAGGTAGGCGGCCGAGGAAGAACATCATTCAGGCAAGTGCCATTGTTTCTACGGAACTCGTGAATACAACATAAATGAGTGGCGTTATCTTAGAGATTTTATCGAGGAGTTTATATGAGAGAGAAAATTACAACAGTATGTGAGAATGGCGTAGGATGGTAGACAAAAAGCTAGACCCCAATGGTCAAATTCCTATGGGAATCAATCTAGACCCAATAGAGAGGGGCCCAGGCGGGAATATGGAAGCATGGTTATAAATACCATAATTAGAGGACTTTATCTAGTAGTGAAAAACTAGAATGAGATGGAATGGCACTCGAGTTTGTTAAGGCATGTAACATAGGAGAGTTGCTTCGTCATCGAGGATGGAGCTTCGTCTAAGCAGCTGAGGATGATTATGGATGATATTATGTTTTAGAATAGTGATTATGATGGGAGTAGGAGCACCAACCATTAATCATATGGTGCTTACGGCCGTTTTTAGCCCGGCTATGGTACACTAGGTCTTAGTGGATAGTGGAAGTTCAATGAACATTTTATTCAAGAGAAAATTACATCATATAACCAATATGAATGATGTTTAAACTCAGGATTCAAGGATATTTTGATGAGGCCAAGAAACCTATTAGAAAAATTAATTTCTCCATAGTAGAAGGAAACATAGACCGCAAGATAGTACGGGTACAAAGGTTTGTAACAATGAACAATTATTAGACATACAATGCCCTTTTAGATTAACCAACCATTGCTAATTTTAAGGTAGCACTGGCTCCTTGGTATGTAATGATGAAGGTCCCCATAGAGAATGGGGTCAGATCAATTAGAGGAGACCACAACGGTGGATAGGAATTTTCTGTCGCTGAACTAAGAGAAGGAAAGTAATAGGAGAAAGGCAAGAATGTAGAGAAGGCTCTCT
This sequence comes from Allium cepa, assembly GCA_030765085.1. Lineage (NCBI taxonomy): Eukaryota > Viridiplantae > Streptophyta > Magnoliopsida > Asparagales > Amaryllidaceae > Allium > Allium cepa. The sequence continues at coordinate 29,993,535 of CM060938.1, read as the reverse complement.
GCATTAAAAATTTCAGAAGCATGACAAGTAAAGCCTAAGCTCTAACTCAAAACCACAATAGGTTCGATAAGTTTATGGTTCCCAAGAAGAAGTTAGAGGAAGTGGGGGCAATGCTTGCTGAGCTAATGGTCAATGTTCTTATCGATATGAATGATCCTACTTGGACCCTCAAGATTGAATCTCAACTCAGTGCAGGATAGAAGAAGGAGTTGGTTAATTTGTATGAGAAAACTTGGATGTATTTTCCTAGACACATTCAAATATGTGCGAGATATTGTTAAAGATAGCATGCGACACTCTGAATGTGGATCCGAAGTTTCCAGCAATGAAGCAAAAGAGATGCAGTCTGTGTCTAGTGCGATCTATTGCGTTGAAGTAGAAAGTATATAAATTGAAAGTGAATGATTTTATTCAAGATTCTTTGTACCCTGAATGGGTATCAAACCCCATGTTGGTTAAGAATGCAAATGGAAAGTGCAAAACATTTATTGACTATTCAGACATGAATAAGGCATGCCTGAAGTATAGTTTCCCTTTTCCTAGGATTGACCAGCTGGTAGACGGGATTGTAGGTTACGAATTTCTCTCTTTTATGGATTCTTATTCTAGCTATAACTAAATAACGGTACATGTTCTAGATGAGGTGCACACGGGCTTTATAATAGAATTGGAATCGTACTATCACTAGGTGATGCCGTTCAATTTAAAGAACGCCAGAGCTACATACCAGAGGTTGGTGAATTCTATGTTAGGAATCAAATCGGACGGATGATGGAATTATACATGGATGACATGCTCGTAAAGTCATGACTATCAAGGAACCACTTGGATGATCTTTCAGAGATGTTTGAAGTAGTACAAAAGTATGGGATGAAGTTAAATCCGTTGAAATGTTATTTTGGCGTTGCACTAGGGAAGATTCTAGGATTTATTGTAAACGCGAGAGGCAATGAGGCCAATCTGGAGTAAATTAATGCCTTAAGAAACAAACTACACCGATCATGAAATAAGGATTACAAAGCTTAAACGAGATGATTGCTGCATTGAGTCAATTTATCTCAAAGGCAATGAACAAATGTATACCATTCTTTGCCCTCAAGAAGAGAAAGAAGAATTTTGAGTGGAATAAGGAATGTCAGAATGCCTTTGAGGAATCGTCGAGGCACAAAAAATACCATTGGTTCTATCCAAATCGTTGGATGGAGAGGGCTTGTTTCTCTATACGACAATGTTTGCTCACGCACTCATTAGTGTGTAAGGAGGCGAGGATTCAAAAGTAGGTTTATTATATCCGCATGTAGTTTACCAGAGTTGAAAAGAATTGCTTAAATTTGGAAAAAAAATTGGTTATAGCCCGCTAATTAATCGAGGAAGCCATGACCACATTTTTAGGTTCATTTAATTATGGTGCTTATGGATTGAACCATGAAGCAAGTATTATACCAACTCGAGACTTCGGGAAGGTTGATGAAGTGGAATATCAAACTAAGTCAGTATGGTATTACTTGCCATCCGAGAAGAGCGATAAATAGGCAGTCGTTAATGGACTTCATCATAGAGTTTACCACATGAGATAGTGAAGAGGAAGACTGTATTGCCTCCACCTTTATACCCATACTAATAAATATCATCTGCTAATTTGGAGAATAAGGCTGGATAGAAGCGACCATCCGTGTTTATTCCCTTGGCTAACACCACCATGCATTTACCTTTATAACAAAAATATATTGGCGTGACCAGTCTCGGCACTAAGCAATAAACACATTGGCTAATATAAACCAGAACAATACTACATAACACTAAACACAGAATCATAGATTACAGCAAAAATTATAATATAGGTCAAATATATTACATAGAATGATTCTACAAAAGAGAATGCTAGACTCACATATATACATACAAGTCACTATCTCTCATGCCCAAGTTATACAAAACATGTATACAAGTACTATAACAAAATGCTACATATAATATATATGTCTATCTGCAACGCTAGTTCAACATCCAAGGTCATTAAATCCTTGTACCTAAAAAGTCTTAGTCTGACCTGAGTATTATAAAATAAATAAGCTAGATTATCTCTAAATAAAGTTATGTGAGATCATATAATATGCATATATAGGACAAGATCGTACGGAAAACATTATAGTGTAAGCGAAAGATCTCATCAAATGGATGTATCACAGAAAAGGTGAGATCACATTAATAAGCATGCAAGTATCTTAATAATATAGTGATAATATTATAATATGCTAATCACAACAAAAAGGCATCAACACCAAAATCACATGTCCCAAAACTGCTAGGCGATAATTGAATGTTTATTAAGAGATATTAAACTCCACTCTATAAAATATTCCATCATAAGAGTCAAATAATTAGCCGATAAAGTAGTACATAGTGTTTCATACCACTAATACTACTAAATTGTTTAATTAAAAATTCTCAACTAATAGAAGTAATATTTTTGTATAGAAATTACTTCTTTTAAAATCATTTAAATATTGGTTTAATGACTCTAAAATAGTTGTATTTATAAAATATGCTACTATATACATATAGAAAGCTAATATACATACATACACATGTACATATACATATACATATACATATACATATACATATACATATATATATATATATATAATTGTATATCCAGCTTTGAAAATACTATTATTATTACAAATTCTATATAGTCTTTCTTCCTTAAAATAGTTTTTAATATAAGATTCAAAGCCCTTTTTGAGTTTCGAATTTTGAAATCAGCAATATACTTTATATAAGCTCTATAAGTGAGTTCTAAAGATTATATTTAATATAACTAGTTTAAAGATGGTTTCTTTTCATATATAATATATTTAATATATATATATATATATTATTCTAAATAATTTAAATAGTGGAAATTCCCCAAAATATGAAATAATTAACACTCCAGAAATTTTAGAAATCAAGGAAGCAGAAGAAGCAAAAAATTCAAAATCCAAAAGCAACCCATGTTAGGGAATCAACATCAGAAGGAAGTAAGAAGAACCCAACAAAACAAATCCAAACACCAACAGAACAAATGGAAATAAGATAGCTTGGACCACACGCTCTAGACCATGACCAGTCAATTTATGGGAATGCTGGAGCATGATGCTCCAAGCATCATCCCCACCGATGACTACTAGCATCTCGACAATTGAGACTTGGAATATTGCTTCTTAAGCAATAACTATATAACTATTGAGGCCGAATTCTACTAATGCGAGCACATACAATACAATTAGAATCATCAATTAGCAACTTACAGTAAAATTTTGACAGAGAATGAATCAACAGGTTTTTAAACATAGAAGTAATCAATCGTACTTTCTATTTCTTAGCCATTGCTTATAAATTCATAAGTATGCAATTCCAAATTCATAGATAGATTGTGTGCGGTTTAACTCACCTAAAACATCCTAAAAGCTCCAAATCGCAAGCATCTATCTCAAGCCAAATCGACTAAAAAATGTCCTGAATTTAATCCTCAGTGTAGTGGTGATATAACAAACAAATCTTAATATTTTTCCACAAAATTTTAAATGAAGGATAAATTTAAGTTACGAATAACATATCAAAATTTTAATTTTTTTCATTTTTCTACAATTAATTATGATTTTCCTATCAAAAGGTGTTTTCAGCTTTAGATTTTCACCCTCCGACTTGCTATTCAACTAATTCTGACGTCCAACTATAGTCAAAGCTCTACATCTTCAGGTCTAAATGGTGGAGAGTGGTGATTGGAAGCTAAGGTTAGAATTTGGGAATTTTTGACATTTTATTTGAATTGATGTTTTAGAAGGTCTTGATTTTAAAGAGAGAAAGAGGATTTTGATGTTCTGTTTTCTTTTCGTTCTAAGTTTTGAAACATATGCAGCTAAAATGAGTGAGAAGGAGAATTCTCTCCTTAACAAGCTTAGATGGACTATTGGGTTATAATAAAATTCATCAAGGAAAATACAATCATTTTATTTCTTTTATTTCTCACTCTTTCTCTTTTAAATCATGGTTCCATTATTAAAAATTTACAAATCTTATTGCACAAATTCATAATTCATTATTACATTAATTTACATTATTTAAACTTCATTTATTGTTTTTAACTCTCAGTTGCATAACTTGTCAATTCATGAATCTATTTTTACAATACTTTAAAATCTCTAACTTTCTTTAAAATAAAGAATTATTTATCTATTTTTAAATTCTTAATCTTATCTTCTATAGTTAACTAAAAAGATCAAAATAAGTTGAAATCTCTATTATTTTCCAAATAAATTTGCCCAATTAAATACTTTTCAAATAAATATCACTTTCATATAAATTTTCTAATACATAAAAGAAATCAATAAATTCTTAATCATATAAAAGCTTATGCTGTCTTTTATGCAAGAATTCAAATTTTTAATTTTTTCCATATTTGAAATTATAAATTTCCAAATTCCCATTTAAAAATTCAATGAAAATTAAGTAAACATACAAAAATGGCGTCTACTTCTCATCCTTGTTTGTTTCCCCCTTCTTCTAATTCGCGTACCTCTTACACAAATCTTTCCAATGTTTATCCTTTCTCAGATTCATATCCATCGTCTAATTGATCGTATGCTCAACCACCGCTGTCCTATTCTCAATCTTTCAAGCGTAGTTCTTCTTTCAAGAATAGGATTGATTCCTAAAGAGGAAAGAGATGTTTTCGATGCGTGGATTTATCTTATTTGGTAAGGGAATGTCGCCTTCCAATTAGGTGTTTCGGTTGTCGGCTCTTTGGTCATAAGAAGAGTAGTTGTTCATTGAATTTCGTTTCTTGTTCTGGGGATTGAAGGGAGCTGTCTATTACTGAGCATGGGTATCTTTTTGTCTTGAAGTGCATGGAACTTAAGAGAATTTTATTGGACCATCTGTGGATTCAGAGAAATGAAGGGATCAATTTTTTGGAAGATCTGTTTAATCATTTCAACGTGATTAACGAAGTTAATATTGGTAGAATTTATAGTGATAGATTTAGTGATCCTTTAGATCATTTTGGGTATTCTAACTCTTCTTTAAATGGTAGCGATTCTATTACTGGTGGTGTATCAGTCACAGATGGGCTTAAAGAGTTTTTTATGCTTTGGTTGATGATAGTTTGATGCTGCTAAGAGATAATTCAACAGATTGTTTGTGTCCATATCCATTGCTTCTTGATCCAGATATTATATTGCTCCATTCGAATGCTAACCATCAAATTTTTTTTGAAGATACAATGGAGAATTCACAATGTTTGGAAATATCTCCATTGCTTCCTTATCTTTCAAACTTGGTCGCATCTTATATGATGATAGCTGTAGAAAGAAAGTTTTATAGTGATCGTAAGATCCCCATCCAATTGATGATTTAGGTTATTCTATTGCTATTGTTGGTTGCTCGAAAAGTCTTGTAGATTGATATTGTGAGGTAGCTGGTGATATGGATGTTGCATATGATAAGCTTTTGATCAAAGATGGTGGGCATATAGATAGTGTTGTGGTGGAAGGGGAGTGGTCTAATTATGGTGGCATGTAGAGGTTGGATGTTGGGCTTGTTTCTCCAGTTAGGATTGGTGTGGTAGTTGGTAATTGTGAGTTTCGATCAGGTAACGGAGTCGAAGACCCTGTTTGTCATGTTGATTCTCATATTAGATCAATGATAGAAGATAAGCTTTCAATTGGTGATGGTATAATTTGCTGTCTTTTTAAGTTGTCTGTTTATGATTCACCATGTGCACATAAATGTCAGTGTGCTTATATACCTGATATATCCTACTATGCATCAAAAGGGGTTTTTGGTTACTCAACAGTTACTGATCATATTTTTGAAGAGGTGGGGGGCATTGACAATTTGGTTGGAGATAGTTCAAACAGATTCGAATATTATGTTGAAGCTATCGAGGCGATGGGCATTCTGAGTGATGGTATTATTGTATCTGCTGGCATGCAACATTTTATGGTAGATTCCGCTGACCATCATTCTAAGGTTGTGGAGACAAACATTGAGGTTGATTGTGTTGTTTTGACTGCCTACACTAACCTCGCGGTGAGTATTGTTAATGTTAACATAATGAGCGGAAGGTTGGTTAATCCTGTGTTTCAGCATCCATCTCTCTCAACAATTGCAGACTCCAATATTGGAAGCAAATCAGCATCTTATTGTAGTGAGGATTCAGTGGTTGATTTTGTTATTTGTAAAGCTGGTATTGCTGTGGATGTTGAATTCAAAGAAAGGGACTTGAGCATTATATGTTTAACTAACTTTATGTCAACAGATAGTTATATGTATGATGGAATGTTATATACCAACGCTGCCCAGAGATCATTTTCTACGGAGTTGAATTCATTGAGAATTGTTGTAAATACGGTGATGCGGCTACAGGAAAGGTTGGGTATAGAATCAAATTTAGGGAGGCCGTATATTATTGGAGATTTGTACACTGATTCTAGCAAGTTCATTTATTATTACGTTGGGCCTTTCAAATTTATTACGTACTACGACCTCCATCTCCTAGAAGATCTTCACTGTCTTCTAGTCATGCCCGTGTTTCTACTCCTTTACCAAAAGTTGATAAAAGAATTAGTAGGTGTATTTCAGAAGTTAACATTAGAAGAAGTCTACGGTTGAAACTTAAAGCTTCCAAGTCTTATGCATGAGGGTGGATGAATTTTTGCGGGTGTTTTTATGGTGATTGTTGTTTTGGAGTCTGTATGTGGCTACAATTTATGTGATTTGCTATTTTGAGGGTTTTCATGTTTTGGTTGTTGAGGTTGGTTTTGTGGGTACTGTTGTAGAAGGCTGCTCTTTTCGTGGAGTCATTTCAGTCTTTAGTTTCTCCTTGGTGTAAATTGCTTAGAGAGTGTCTTTTATTTTATAGGCTTTTGAGAGGATTTTTTATTTCTTTTTTTGTAGGGGGTTTTTTACTACCTGCCAAGCTTGTTGGAAGCTCATTTATTACCTGACACACACACATATGTAAATGTGTGCTCTCCTCTAATTTAGAGGATCACACATTTTTTCCAAAAAAATTCAATGAAAATTATTTTATATTTTACTTTAGGTATTTCTAAAACATGGTTGTTATCAAGGCGATATAGTCACACATTCTCATCAGAAACTATCTGTGGATGGAGCTTCAAACGAACATAGTTCGGGTGCATGAGTGATGCTTGTAACCCCGGGTGAACAATCAATTTGTTATGCATTGAAATTGGAATTTCCCACAACTAACAACGAGGCTAAGTATGAGACGTTGATAATGAGGCTCAAGATAGCAAGGGAACTAGGAATAAATACACTACATAAATGTTGTTAATCCTTGTTGGTGGTTTGTCAAGTGAAAAATGAATTCCACGCCAAGGGTGCAATACTCTCCCCTTACCTGACAATCACACCGGAACTCTTGGATGATATAGAGCACTTTACAATCACGCATATCCTAAGAGAGAAGAATGCGAAGACCAATTCATTGGCCAAGCTAGCTAGTTCTGGGGAGACATAGATGATGGGATTCTTTCCAATGGAGTTTTTAAAGGCTTCAAGCATTGGTCAGATGGATGACAAATGGATTTTTTACACCACGATGGAGGAGGAGTCATGGATAACTCCGATCAAGAATTATTTATTCAAGGGAATTTTCTCGAGAGAAAGGAATGTACCAAATGTAACGATCGCGATTTTTCGATGCCGAAAAACCGAACCGTTAAGGTTGAAGAAGAAGAAAGAGGTAGAAGAAGAGAGAAAAAGATAGAACATAACAGAAACAACAGAACAATATCAGAATCTCACAATCGCAGCGGAACAACATATAATAGATAAATGAATAATCTTTAAACAAAAGAACTATATCAGTTATTACATTACATTACATTACACCATCAGAGTGTACAACAACAAACAACAACAAACAGCGGAAAAGAAATACTATATACTAGTAATATGCCATGCCATCCATCTTGCCTCCAGCAACTCCTGAATTCCAGAATATTCTGATAAACCTTACTCTTGACTGCCCGTGTGGAAATTGGTGGGCACCCAGAGTTTAGGAAGGAAAACAATAAACTCCGAGTCAGTCATGTGACTGGTGTGAGAACTTAAAACAGTTTATCTTTAAAAACAAAGAATATGATAATTTTAAAATAGATTCGCAATGCTTTTAAAAATGAGACTACCATAAGGCCTCCCGCACACACACACAATGCAAACGCAGAATCGGAGGAGATTTCTCCTTATGATAGTCAAAGATGCTTGATACGTATTAAAAAAGAAACATTTGACATTATTACTAGTGCATAGTGTAGGGAAAATCATTTCGGAAGTAAAGATATAAATCGTAGCCAACATACGACCATTATCATATGCCTACTATAGCTAGCATGTTCAATAGCAGGTTACCGCCACATTCCATGACAGGTTATACAACTAAAATCGTACAAGATCGTATTGTTTCTTTGGATTTTCAATAAATGGTCAGGCCAAGGAACTTCCCATTGCCACATAGGTACGCCTCTGAAAAGACGACCCGAGAACCAAACCGGATCTCTGCCAACACAAGGCCGGGTTACCCCTAACTGGGTAACTACTGACACGAATATGTCATCCCCCGATCGTAACCGATCTATCCGAGGATCCTCGATTTCCAACAACCACAAAACAATAAATTTGCAGTAACAACATAGGTTAAGCATCTGGGCTCCATACCATGATACCACCTCTATCCAGAAGGAATGACATACACTAGAGGGCGCTACCCCTAATAACCTTGCTGCATCCTTCCTGTTTTGACCATTTTCGGGGTGTGAGGTCCGACATAGTCTCGTCCACAAAGCCACGCTTTATACAAAAGCTGTGCTTTGGGTCAACAAATGATCAAAGTAATGATCACCAAGATAAATGATCAAACAAATGATCATATCACAAATGATCAAACAATGATCATCCCACTGTAACACTCAGAATGCCACACTACCAAATTGGGAGTATATCACTAATAACCTTCAACTACATAACCTCTGAGCTCGTACGTCTCAGAGAAGGGTGTTAAGTTAAGAGAATAAATCTCCTCCACCAACAGAAATATATTTGAAAGAAATCAGCTTTATATCTCAATTTGTAATGTCAGACATACAATCCATACAAGTCTGTTCCGGGCTCGAAGAGAACCGAAGGCACTTACAAAGAAGTCCTTGCATTCCGGATAATTTCTAATCACGTCCAGACTTCCCGTCACTAAGGATGATAAAACCTCTATATCGGAGATTAGCCGATGCAGAGTAACTCAACGGTAATCCTTTCATTTTCAAAAATATCCGGTCTTCAACACCGGTCATCGAATGCAATCCATTACGACGTATCACATATTCGGAATGGGTTATACGACCCCAAGGTCCTTTCCCACCTAACCCGAATAGTGAGCGCTTATTCAAAAATAAGTGTGGCATTCAAATTCAAGCAATCACAACAAATACCTATTTAAAGGAAAATATTGATAGTCGGTTATTTAACTATCAATAGGCGTGTTCAACATCACCAAATTCCAAATAATTTCCCAAATTATTTACTTTCCAAAATATCTTTACTAGATATAAAATTTCCACACTTCAACCATTTGAAAACAAATTTTCAAATCACTCCTCTTATGCGAAATACTTTCATTTCAACATGGTTCATTTAAACCAATAAAATAAATCCTTAACGATTTACTTTATATTTACGTTCAAAATCCGTAAATTAATTCCCACACTTCAAAAATAAATCAACGTTTATTTTTAAACAAATTCCCCTTTTTATTTTTAAATTCCATAGTGAATTCACAATTCCAAAATATCTATGAATATACAATTTCCAATTTGATTTCTAATATTCATTTTCCATTATCTTTAAAAGATAAAATATCAAAATATTCACTTCATATTGGAAAACACTTCCATACTTATAATAAGTAATTCACAAATCCATTTATTTTCAACTCTTGGAAAACATTCAATATACTTAAATCGAAATTAATTATATATTTCATTCTTTAAGGAAAACATTCACTTAAACACATTTATTTGGGCCAAAACGAATGTTGCGTAAAACATCGTTACGACAACCCAAAATCACTAGTATAGGGATTCAAAATTTAGATAGATATATAAATATCAATACTATATAAAACCTTTCCTTTCGGAAACCATTTACTATAACAACAGTGTTATAGTCCATCATTTCCTTCTATTTCTCGAAAACGTCTATTTCAACAATAAATGTTGAAATCTATGGTTTCGATAGTTAATCCATTTTAAAACATCTTTAAAACAATTAACTCCATTTGATAATATTCATTTTCCCAAACCATATCCATTTTGTTTAATAATATATTCACTGTCCAAAATCGTGAATATACTTCCTTTAATAAGCTATAATAATTAACTTATCAAAATAAGTCGTTTTCGGATTTATAAACAATGCCTATAAATTCCATTTCTATATTTTATAACAACTTCGTTTTATAAATCTCCTTTATTAACCCATTCTATTTATATTCCATTTACATGTCGAAATCCGGTTTATAAGTAAATTACTTATAATTCATTTATTCACAAATCCATTCTTTTATATCGACAATAATTTATAAATAAAAAATTCTTATTTACTTATGAATCTAGGTTCAAACTTTATTTTAACACTTAAAAAAACTCGTTTTATAATTTCTATATTTTAATTTATAAATACCAATTTTATACAACTTTTATATAAATTGTTTATAATAATTCAAAAATCCCTATTTAAACTATTTTATAATTTATTAACTACTTATTTCAAAAATCACATTTCAGTTATATTTTTCAAAAATCATAATTTTAAAATATTAAAATTTTAACGTTTATTTTATTTAAGATGAATCAATTCAAAATTTGATTAAAACGTATAATTTCAAAAATCACTTTAAAAATTCCTTTAAAATCAAAATTATTATTTTTAAACTTTAAAAATGGATCCGATGATGCAACAACACCAAATAGTCAATCACGACATCCAAATATCAAATATCGATATGATAATCAACAAATATCAAAATATCTGTAAATAAATCAATACAGTTGAGTAATCCAGTTGGATCCTTCCAACTTGTTTCCCTCCATCCACGAACATTAGCACAATACCAGTTCTGTTCCAGTACGGAATTATCACGGTATATGGGATTTATAAATATATTATCCGCTTAATAGGCGGCGCAATAGGGTCTCATCCGCTATAAAATGCGGGAAAATCAACTCCAAGTACATAAATAATACCAATTTCACTATACGGTGAAATATTCGCGGTATATGTTTTTAATAAATAATCTCCGCTTACTAACGGCGCATAATGTCTATTTTATCAATCAATAGATAACAATCATCATTCAAACATGCATTCGATAATTTTAAATATAACTATTTAGAATTAAAATCGAAACCGATTCGATTGAGTTAGAAGTTCTCACCTTGATTTTCCGATAGCAATTCGTAGCGTTTTATTTCGAATAAAATTAAACGGACGTTTAATTTTACCCAAAATTTTCGCTAGCTCCAAACGACTCCAATCCAATTCCATAGCGTAGTGCTCGTCAATAAGATTCCAATGCAAAAAGTTTAGTGTGTTTTCGACCTCGTATGAAAGAGTTATAACATTTTAAAGATTATACACTTTTTAATATAATAAATTCACATTTTCTTTTATATTTTAAACCCTAAGCAATCAGGGCCGGGCAAATCCATTTACCAAATCGTGACCGTGCCTTTGTTTCTTGCCCTCCATCTCACGCACGCGTCCAGGTTGCTCACGCAAGGAAGAAACCCAAGCCGTGCAAACTAGGGTTAATAACCGCTCCCTCCACGTTGACCAAAACTCCATCATTTCGCCACCATTCGAAGCGCCATCACCAGAACCACCCACGCCTGCAACATCCCAGAGGTTGGCTACACCATCATTGAGAAAAACGTGACCGATCGGCCGACCTTCTCGACAAAAAATCCATCACCCCGTTGCTCCGATGACCATCATCACCGTATGGATTTGTAGAGCTTGTGAAGCTCTACAACTTTGTAGTTAGAAGCTTCGTGAAATATTGCATGGATTGAGAGAGATTAACGGAGGAAGACGTGATGATTTCAGCCATCAAAACTGTAGACGGAGGCTGGGCATTTTGAAACCCTAGCTTGCCTTTTTTTTTTGCAAAAAAATGAATATAAAGGGGCTTATATAGAAAATTTAACGAACACTATTCATCCCAGAATTTCCAAACTCCGATTTACATGCGGTGACTGGCGTTTCTAGGATTTACCCCGTTTTCCGGCACAATGGAATAGGTTTCGTAAGCTAATTCGATCATCTGTGCGAGTTATGGCAATAAACGATCGATTTTAAATTAAATCGGTTAAACGATTTTCTATGCGTTTTGGCTTGCCTAGGACAAACGATAAATCCGATTGACACGAAATTTGAAACCATACAATAATATCACATTACAGATCCGATGAAACTATTTTCGTCGAAATCTGAGACTGTTTGAAAAATGACTATTTTAACTCGCCAAATTAATATTAAAACCATTTCGATGCATTTCGAGCTGCCACGGTCAAACGTCACTCCGATTGCTACGAAAATTGAAATCTGAAAAAACAAATTATTACGGATCCAATGGAACTAGTTTGTCCAATTCTGAGAATGTTCAAAAAATTGATTAATTTCACTAGTCGATTAAATTTTAAAATATTCGATTTTCACAAATTAACTTTAAACTCGATTTTTAAAGTTCTATAACATCAATCTAACTCTAATATGATATAATAAAATTTTCCAAATCATTTTTAATCATTTTAAACCCAATTTACAATTATTTACGTAAATTCAACTATTAAAAAAATCGATTTAATTACCAAATTAAGTCTAGATATTCGAAAAAAATTTATTCGACTCGCAAACTTTAATTATTAATATTCAAAATTAATTAAATATACAATTTTTTTAATAGAAATTCTGGGTCGTTACAAACTTCCCCCTTTAAAAGAATTTCGTCCTCGAAATTACCAAGTAAGAAAAAGTTACAGAATCCATTAATTTTCCAAAATCCATAGTTAAACTTCTTTCAATAACTTTATTAAGTTTCCAAATCATACTTAGTTATATTTTCAAAACAAACTATATCGTTTAACTTCCAATTCCAAAACCAAAATTATAGTTTTCACAAATTTTTCCAATTTTCTCAAAAAATTTCTAACGCCTTAAATTTTCGGAAAAATTCGCCATAGTTTCCTTTGCGCGGCTCGATCCCCAAAAAAAATGACAATATATATATATATATATATATATATATATATCAAATATACATCTCATCAAGTGATGAGGCATCCCACGGGGAAAAAAGTGTAAAAGTACGGTATGTAATCCGAGATATGTACCTTATTTATATTTAGCGAGCATATACGGCTAATATAGCACGAAAGCGAGCTCCAAATGCGAAGCAAGCGCAATCCGCACGTACTAAACACTCAACAACAACATGAGAAACATGTATATATAAAAATAATATCAATATACATCATATAGCAACATAACAACTACATGTGCCAACATAGCAAATGCAACAAAACAACAAATGCAAACATCAACCAACTATCATCCATAACCAAATCAATATTCATTCATATTCTCATTAATATTCAATGAATTAGTTTTCAATTTAAATCACATTTGATTCATTTACATTGGATTTTATCAAAATTCATTTTCAATTTGTTTACTTTCAATTCAATTTGAATTCAATTCTATTCAAATTCATTAACTTCCAATTTGGATTCAATTACTTTAGCTTCCAATTTTGCTAATTCAATTTCATTAATACTTAATGAATTATATACGATCATCCAACATTCATATAACAACCAATGTATATTCAACATAACCAAATTATTAATTTTACATTCAATTCGGTTTTAACATTTTAAATTCCAATTGATTCAACATTCAATTGACTTTCATTCAATTATTCCATTTCCAATAACAGTAGCTTTTAATGAATTAACACTTATATTCATTGTTTCATACTAATTATTTACATTCAATTGATTAATATTTCATCCATTCATCAATTCAATTGTTAATTCCTTTAACAATATAAAATTGAATTTCATTCATATAACTCAAGTTCAAATTCTTAATGACTTCACTTCATTAATTCACTTATTAATTTACTTTGACACCAAAAACAACTTCTTTCAACTTTACTTAGTTATATTTCTTTTCAACATCATTTGTTTATCTTAACTTAAAATTCCACTTATAAATCCAATTCAGGTTCCAATTCTGAAATAATTTTTATTTAAATTTTATCAAAATCAAATTTATTCACTTATTCAAATTCATATCTCATTTTGCTTAGCAAAATTGTTTAACCATTTTTAACAATTGGTTTCACTTACATTTTTTTTCCATTTTATAAGTTATACAACTTATATTCAACAATTACCACTTGGATTTTTTTATTTCAAATTTGTTTATCATAACCAAACTTAAATTTTTAATTTACTATGATAGCAAATCCATCACATGGAGACTCGAAAATTATACTGATGATGCTGCAGTCATCACCCTTATTATTTTCTAGCAACAGTAGTGAATTCAGTGCTTAATACTCTTTTAAAAATTTCCTTTATTTATAAATCATATTTACAAATCTCTTGCTTATATAGTTTTACTTCTTATACATAAGATTATTTCACAACTGTAAATCATATTAATTATAATTCCTTACTTATAATTCAATTGCTTATACAATTCATTCTTTTACAATTTGTTGTTTTAATTTAACTTATTCAAACAACTTTTGTTTACTTGCATATATTCTTACATTTTTAACAATCAACAATCAATTTATATACACTTAATAATCCTGAAAAATTATTCCTTTATATATAAAATATAACCAAGGTAAAATTATTTCATTTACCTAATTTAAAACGATACTATGTCGACTTGCCACGTTTAAGAGTTTAGAAACCCCTATCGAAAATATGGCGTCCGACATACCGACCAGAATTCAAAAACAGCTCAACGGATAAGAAAACACAATATAAAACAATTTATATTCACTAACAAATACGCGCTCATAGCTATTATTGCACTCACTCATTCTAGAGTACTACTGACTCTATCTCTAATGAGTAATACCCAACAGAGCTAAGGTTGTCGCTTAACCATAAGCTCTGACACCAAATGTAACGATCGCGATTTTTCGATGCCCAAAAACCAAACCGTTAGGGTTAAAGAAGAAGAAAGAGGTAGAAGAAGAGAGAAAAAGATAGAACAGAACAGAAACAACATAACAATATCAGAATCTCACAATCGCAGCGGAACAACATACAATAGATAAATGAATAATCTTTAAACAAAAGAACTATATCAGTTATTACATTACATCATATTACATTACATTACATTACATTACATCATCAGAGTGTACAACAACAAACAACAACAAACAGCGGAAAAGAAATACTATATACTAGTAATACGCCATGCCATCCAGCTTGCCTCCAGCAACTCCTAAATTCCAGAATATCTTGATAAACCTTACTCTTGACTGCCCGTGTGGAAATTGGAGGGCACCCAGAGTTTAGGAAGGAAAACAATAAACTCCGAGTCAGTCATGTGACTGGTGTGAGAACTTAAAACAGTTTATCTTTAAAAAAAAGAATAGGATAATTTTAAAATAGATTCGCAATGCTTTTAAAAATGAGACTACCATAAGGCCTCCCGCACACACACACACAATGCAAACGCAGAATCGGAGGAGATTTCTCCTTATGATAGTCAAAGATGCTTGATACGTATTAAAAAAGAAACATTTAATATTATTACTAGTGTATAGTGTAGGGAAAATCATTTCGGAAGTAAAGATATAAATCTTAGCCAACATACGACCATTATCGTATGCCTACTATAGCTACCATGTTCAATAGCAGGTTACCGCCACATTCCATGGCAGGTTATACAACTAAAACTGTACAAGATCGTATTGTTTCTTTGGATTTCCAACAAATGGTCAGGCCAAGGAACTTTCCATTGCCACATAGGTACGCCTCTGGAAAGACGACCCGAGAACCAAACCGGATCTCTGCCAACACAAGGCCGGGTTACCCCTAACTGGGTAACTACTGACACGAACATGTCATCCCCCGATCGTAACCGATCTATCCGAGGATCCTCGATTTCCAACAACCACAAAGCAATAAATTTGCAGTAACAACATAGGTTAAGCATCTGGCCTCCATACCATGATACCACCTCTATCCAGAAGGAATGACATACACTAAAGGGCGCTACCCCTAATAACCTTGCTGCATCCTTCCTGTTTTGACCATTTCCAAGGTGTGAGGTCCGACGATGTCTCATCCACAAAGCCATGCTTTATACAAAAGCCGTGATTTGGGTCAAAAAATGATCAAAGTAATGATCACCAAGATAAATGATCAAACAAATGATCATCTCACAAATGATCAAACAATGATCGTCCCACTGCAACACTCAGCATGCCACACTACCAAATTGGGAGTATATCACTAATAACCTTCAACTACATAACCTCTGAGCTCGTACGTCTCAGAGAAGGGTGTTAAGCTAAGAGAATAAATTATCCGCTACCAACAGAAATACATTTGAAAGAAATCAGCTTTATATCTCAATTTGTAATGTCAGACATACAATCCATACAAGTCTGTTCCGGGCTTGAACAGAACCAAAGGCACTTATAAAGAAGTCCTTGCATTCCGAATAATTTCTAATCACGTCCGGACTTCTCGTCACTAAGAGTGATAAAACCTCTATATCAGAGATCAGCCGATGCAGAGTAACTCGACGGTAATCCTTCCGTTTTCAAAAATATCCGGTCTTCAACACCGGTCATCGAATGCAATCCATTACGACGTATCACATATTCGGGATGGGTCATACGACCCCAAGGTCCTTTCCCGGCTAACCCGAATAGTGAGCGCTTATTCAAAAATAAGCATGGCATTCAAATTCAAGCAATCACAACAAATACCTATTTAAAGGTAAATATTGATAGTCGGTTATATAACTATCAATAGGCGTGTTCAACATCACCAAATTCCAAATAATTTCCCAAATTATTTAATTTCCAAAATATCTTTACTAGATATAAAATTTCCACACTTCAACCATTTGAAAACAAATTTTCAAATCACTCCCCTTATGCGAAATACTTTCATTTCAACATGGTTCATTTAAACCAATAAAATAAATCCTTAACGATTTACTTTATATTTACGTTCAAAATCCGTAAATTAATTCCCACACTTCAAAAATAAATCAACGTTTATTTTTAAACAAATTCCCTTTTTCATTTATAAATTCTATAGTGAATTCACAATTCCAAAATATCTATGAATATACAATTTCCAAATTGATTTCTAATATTCATTTTCCATTATCTTTAAAAGATAAAATCTCAAAATATTCCCTTCATATTGGAAAACACTTCCATACTTATTTAATAATAAGTAATTCAAAAATTCATTTATTTTCAACTCTTGGAAAACATTCAATATACTTAAATCGAAATTAAGTACATATTTCATTCTTTAAGGAAAACATTCACTTAAACACATTTATTTGGGCCAAAACGAATGTTGCGTAAAACATCATTACGACAACCCAAATCACTAGTATAGGGATTCGAAATTTAGATAGATATATAAATCCCAATACTATATAAAACCTTTCCTTTCAGAAACCATTTACTATAACAACAGTGTTATAGTCCATCATTTCCTTCTATTTCTCGAAAACGTCTATTTCAACAATAAATGTTGAAATCTATGGTTTCGATAGTTAATCCATTTTAAAACATCTTTAAAACAATTAACTTCATTTGATAATATTCATTTTCCCAAAACATATCCATTTTGTTTAATAATATATTCACTATCCAAAATCGTGAATATACTTCCTTTAATAAGCTATAATAATTAACTTATCAAAATAAGTCATTTTCGGATCTATAAACAATGTCTATAAATTCCATTTCTATATTTTATAACAACTTCGTTTTATAAATCTCCTTTATTAACCCATTCTATTTATATTCCATTTACATGTTAAAATCCGGTTTATAAGTAAATTACTTATAATTCATTTATTAACAAATCCATTCTTTTATATCGACAATAATTTATAAATCAAAATTTTTTATTCACTTATGAATCTAGGTTCAAACTTTATTTTAACACTTAAAAAAACTCGTTTTATAATTTCTATATTTTAATTTATAAATACCAATTTTATACAACTTTTATATAAATTGTTTGTAATAATTCAAAAATCCCTATTTAAACTATTTTATAATTTATCAACTACTTATTTCAAAAATCACATTTCAGTTATGTTTTGCAAAAATCATAATTTTAAAATATAAAAATTTTAATGTTTATTTTATTTAAGATGAATCAATTCAAAATTTGATTAAAACGTATAATTTCAAAAATCACTTTAAAAATCCCTTTAAAATCAAAATTATTATTTTTAAACTTTAAAAATGGATCCGATGATGCAACCGCACCAAATAGTTAATCACGACATCCAAATATCATATATCGATATGATAATCAACAAATATCAAAATATCTGTAAAAAAATCAATACAGTTGAGGAATCCAGTTGGATCCTTCCAACCTGTTTCCCTACATCCACAAAAATTAGCACAATACCAATTCCGTTCCAGTACAGAATTATCGCGGTATATGGGATTTATAAGTATATTATCCGCTTAATAGGCGGCGCAATAGGGTCTCATCCGCTATAAAATACGGGAAAATCAACTCCAAGTACATAAATAATACCAATTTCACTATACGGTGAAATATTCGCGGTATATGTTTTTAATAAATAACCTCTGCTTACTAATGGCGCATAATGTCTATTTTAACAATCAATAGATAACAATCATCATTCAAACATGCATTCAATAATTTTAAATATAACTATTTAAAATTAAAATCGAAACCGATTCGATTGATTGAGAAGTTCTCACCTTGATTTTCCGATAGCAATTCGTAGCGTTTTATTTCGAATAAAATTAAACGGACGTTTAATTTTAACCGAAATTTTCGCTAGCTCCAAACGACTCCAATCCAATTCCATAGCATAGTGCTCGTCAATACGATTCCAACACAGAAAGTTTCGTGCGTTTTCGACCTCGTATGAAAGAGTTATAACATTTTAAAGATTATACACTTTTTAATATAATAAATTAACATTTTCTTTTATATTTTAAACCCTAAGCAATCAGGGCCGTGAATATCCATTTACCAAATCGTGACCGTGCCTTTGTTTCTTCCCCTCCATCTCACGCACGCGTCCAGGTTGCTCACGCAAGGAAGAAACCCAAGCCGTGCAAACAAGGGTTAATATCCGCTCCCTCCACGTTGACCAAAACTCCATCATTTCGCCACCATTCGAAGCGCCATCACCAGAGCCACCCACGCCTGCAACCTCCCAGAGCTCGGCTACACCATCATTGAGAAAAACGTGACCAATCGGCCGACCTTCTCGACAAAAAATCCATCATCCCGTTGCTCCGATGACCATCATCACCGTATGGATTTGTAGAGCTTGTGAAGCTCTACAACTTTGTAGTTAGAAGCTTCGTGAAATATTGCATGGATTGAGAGAGATTAATGGAGGAAGACGAGATGATTTCAGCCATCAAAACTGTAGACGGCGGCTGGGCATTTTGAAACCCTAACTTGCTTTTTTTTTTTTTTTGCAAATAAATGAATATAAAGAGGCTTATATAGAAAATTTAACGAACACTATTCATCCTGGAATTTCCGAACTCTGATTTACGCGTGGTGACTGGCGTTTCTAGGGTTTACCCTGCGTTCCGGACACAATGGAATAGGTTTCGGAAGCTAATTCGATCATCTGTGTGAGTTATGGCAATAAACGATCGATTTTAAATTAAATCAGTTAAACGATTTTCTATGCGTTTTGGCTTGCCCAGGACAAACGATAAATCCGATTGACACGAAATTTGAAACATACAATAATATCATATTATGGATCCGATGAAACTAGTTACGACGAAATCCGAAACTGTTTGAAAAATGACTATTTTAACTCGCCAAATTAATATTAAAACCATTTCGATGCGTTTCGAGCTGCCGCGGTCAAACCACACTCCGTCAAAATCCAGGACTGGTTGAAAAATGACTATTTTTACTCGTCAATTAAATATTAAAATATTCAATTTCTACAATTTAACTTTTAATTCGAATTTAAAAATTCTATAATATCATTCTAATTCAAATGAAATTTAATTCAACTTTATAAATCGTTTTATTCACATTAAATCAAAATTCCAATTATTTACACAATTTCAAATTTAAAACTAACAATTTAATTATCCAATTAAATCCAGATATTCGAAATATTATCTATTCAGCTTATAAAATTAACGTATGAATATTTAAAATCAATTAAATATATGAATTTCAAATGATGGAAATTCTGGGTCATTACATCTTCCCTATTTAAGAAGTATTAAGTGGTTGAGGTGATGGGTAGTGAAACGGTTAGACAGATTTACAGATAAGCATACACACACACACCCCTCAAAGGAGGTTAGGCTATTGTATGTTCACGCATAGGACTTAATGGATTAGCCAAAAGTAATAGACATAACACTTAAATGGAAACCGATCGGCATAAATTAATGGTATGTGTGAAGTATGTAATTTTCCAATCACCAAAACATTGTTCTGACCCCCTCCTCATTAAAACCCATAAGATTGATTTAGAAGGATAGAATATTGGAGCAAGATGGGGATGGTAGATAGAGAAGTCTTTTTATTCATCTCGGTGCTAGCGAGGCAATTAGATATCCAAGGAATAATATTGATTCGAATGTAGTAGACTTAGTCAGTATGTATGTTCTATTATATTTTTCAATTCCACCTGAGTCTATATTATTGCTCCCTGATATTCTTGTGTTTATTACAGGTTACCAAAACCAACAATCTAAACCAATGGATTTTGGTTTTGATTTAGTCATGATTTAGGCCTATTAAGCATGGATTATTACACATTGGGTTTTCCTCCTCCTTATTTAAGAAATCTTAAATAATCTACGGCAGTGCCTAATTAGGAAATGGTGCCTGCCTCATTTCTAAACTATAGGTATTGAGTAATTGGAATTGGCATTTTCCTTGACTTATATCAGCTAAGTCTAAATGTGATTTTGGTTGTGGGAGTTTGACGGGCCATGACAAAGTTGTTGGTAAATGGCTGTGGGCGTTTGGTGGGACATGTCTGGTAATTAGAAATAGGGATGACATATAGGCTTTGACTCCAGTTGTACCGAGCGGTCTTCTGTAAAAGACTAGGGTTACACCTTGATGGATTTCACTTCGTACTAGTGTAGAATCTGCATGGAATATGCAAAGACCTAAAATTTTAATTAGTAGTTTGTTTGTCGAAGCTGGGCCAGTCAACCCTTAGTTATATTTTTAAGACGCATTAGTAATATGGCTAATCAAATTATAAAGTCGTATACAGGGTCTGTCGGCCTTTGTAGCTAAGATCGGTTGGTCAACGATTACGTTACATAGGGTCCTCTTCAGGGTTAAGCTTTCGAATGGTCGTTTGTTCTAGCTACTTCTTATTTAAGAAATATTAAGTAGCCGAAGTTTCCTTTTTGGGTAGTATAAAGCTTATACATAGGC
This sequence comes from Allium cepa, assembly GCA_030765085.1. Lineage (NCBI taxonomy): Eukaryota > Viridiplantae > Streptophyta > Magnoliopsida > Asparagales > Amaryllidaceae > Allium > Allium cepa. The sequence continues at coordinate 29,971,735 of CM060938.1, read as the reverse complement.
ATATAACTATATACATTGTAGAAGGCTGGATATATCGTACATGCCTATGGAACTAAACGAATAAACCATTAATAATAGACATAACACTTGAATAGGTGTCAATCGGCAAAAATTAGTACTATGGGTAAAGAATATAATTTTACAGTAACCAAACATTATTTTGACACCCTCCTCATAACTACCCACATGATAGATTTAGAGGGACACGCTATTAGAGCTAGACCAGAATAGTAGATAGAGATGTCTTATCATTCATGCTTGGCATTGATAAGGTAGCTAGATATCCAAGGAATAATATTGATTCCAAGGTAGTGGCTTTTATCGGTATATATGTTTTTATTATATTTTACTACTCCGTTGTGAGTTCGCTTTCTCATATAATTATGTTTGTTGCAGGTTACCGATTCGAATGATCCATGCCCTAATGGACTCGGGTTTCGATTGAAATTCGGACCCATTAAGGTGCAGCTTGTTACGACTATCATTATGGGGTGTACTATAAATCAAAGTACAATATGAGTTATCTAGGTCACTAACTTCAATAGCACCTATATCATGTGACATCCATAAAAAACATAGCAAATATAGAAAAACTAGCCATCTCACATCAATCACTATGCCATGATATATGGTAACTCATATGACCACGTCATACAATCAAAGACAACTTAACATCTTGAATCCATGCCACTTTGTAAGGCTGGGATATTCGACATAGGTTGGACGAGTCCAAGGCAGATCGCTATCATAAGATCAAGTGTCATGCCATATGACTCAAGTGTGCATCCTCACAAATCCCTTCTTTATGAGCACACATTAAAAACTCCGAGTTATCAAAAACCCTTAAATCACCTACATTATAATATGTTGACCGTCCTACTCCATAAGCTCTTATCGTCGAACTTTTCTTCTTAGAGCATCGTCACAACTCACGGGTGATCTATGATTTTTAAAACTTCTTGGACTACCATCGATAGTCATAGAATACAATTGCAACACCCCTAAAGTAATATCTCTACTTCCCCACATCGTTCCCGAACAAAATTTAGAGTTTTCCCATATAAACCCTATCTTCTTTCTCTGTTGTCAAATCGATCTTCATCAGTTGTACGCATTGAAATAGGCATCCAGTACATCGTCAATCAATCACTACATGCCTCTTGAAAAATATACAAAAAACACCATATGAATGTGATCATCATCGACCTCCTCAGGAGTGATCGACACTGATCACTTTGGCTAAGCACTTAATTTAGCTAAGTGTTACAGCCACCAAAAAGATGGTTATCAACATGCCTAGCCCATAGTTTTGAGCACTCCAGCCTGAAGCACTAGCTCATACTCTTAGAAGTTATTAGTTGCTAGCTTCCAAATATCATTTGAGGTAATACTATTTGGCGGTCTTCTCTTCCCCTTTCGCTTTTCAACTCCTTGTCTGAAGTGCAGTTCCATCATACCCAAAGTAGCCACCTAGGTTCACACAAAGCTCTTACGAACACACTTGTGCAGCCAACCCTTCAAAAGCATTCGTCACTGAATGCTATTATCGATTGGTGCCAAACGGTTACAGTGCGCTAAAATTTTTCCAAGTTTCTCCAACGACCTTCAACAACCTTTTCCGATCACCTCTTAGCTCCATTTTGTGTGCAAACACCTAAATATAAAATGGTTTGCTGTTCTATAATCTTTGGCACATCGGCTCTATATCTCACTCTACCAACATTAATTTCCATCATTTTATGCATCCTACTTCAATTGTCTAACATCAGGATCATCATAACGCATAAGATCCATGATAGAACGGTCCATAGACCTTAATTCGTCCTCGTTGGGCATTTTCACTCATACAAGCAAACAACCTATTTTGCATACAAAGAACATGAATTTTCATCCATATAATGATCAAACATCATTATTACACATATATGGCTTGGAATTAAAGGGAAAAAACATCAAAAATCACGCTATACAAAAAATGATGAATAATATAGAAATACTGATGAACAGTACAACATAATGGTCAAACATATCAAAGTTCTTTTCTAATCTTCAATCTTCATTTTAAAAGGTTATTTTGGTTTAATTAAAGTCAAAAATATGTTTAAATATTCAAAACCACGTTAATAAAGGAAAGAGAGGGACATAAATAACTCAACAAATGAAGAATCAACCGAAAAACATGTTAGATCCAATCTAAATAGCAACCATACGTTTCCAATGTAGCAATTCCGAGATCCAATAGATTCCCTTTGTTACTCTCACTGGCCAATAAAATGGAGATTTTATGCTATTGTGGTTCCAGGAAGATTAATGAAGATTTGGTGATGATTAGTGATAATGATTTATGACTAATAACTACAATGTTGGCTACAATTAACCCTAATCCTATAATGAGTTAATGGGCTACACTAATCACTCCTTAATCATCTGCTAATCAACCCAAGAATAGTTCAAACATCAAATGGTCATGTCTACTAAACGGTAAGTCCAAAAATCTACTATGTCCACTCTACAGGTTAAGACACCATCATATCCTTAATTTGGAAGTGGTTTCAAGGCCCAAGTAAGCTTCTATTAAAAGTCAAAGACCTTATAATATTTTCACTGTCTAAACCGTCCAAAAAAATTCTAAGGAGTGAAAAACGTCATTAGCCAAAGTTATAGTCTTGTACAATCCAATTTGGATTTTCAAATAATAATTTACGATCCTTCGACATGTAAAAAAGGAGTCATTACATTTTGGTATATAAATATATTATGGATATATACGTGAGATAATAATAATTTTAAAAACCGAAAGCCGACAGCAACTATATTATTAGAAACCATAAACTATTTTATAGTTTCAAAATAAATAAAACATTAATATATAAGATTTTAGATCTAAAAAATATTACTTTTTAGCTTATAAAACCAAAACTATATTATATATGCGTACTTTATTAATAATATATTAAAATAAAATTTTGATTTTTCTAAATCTGCTGAAACAAATTAAAATAGCAAGCATAAAGATGATCAAGTTGAAAACTTAGTTTTAGTGTTTGATGAAAATAATCATATGATAGTGCTACTAATGTGTTTAGGAAGAAGTTTCAGGTTAAGTAGCTACAAGATGAAGGATAAGGCATATTTAACGTCAATAATGGGTATATTGGGGAAATATAAAAAACTATTGCATTACAAAGCTTATAGAGAGAAGACAAGAGCATGAAAAAATTCTGATGGTGGTAACAAATCATTAGGGATCTACAACAACACTCAAAGACGAGCTTCAAAGACAAAATAGGGCATGTGTTGTTTTGTCGGTTTATCCAGTCATAGTAGTCAATACTTGTTAAAACCTCACAAATGATTTACAAATCATTACAAACTTCTACCGATCATTTGAATTATCATAATAGATTTATGGAATTTTTTTACTTTTGTGGAATTTTGAAACACGACAAAATGCAAGAAAAATGTCAAAAATACAATATATTAAAGGATGAAAGTAGTAGAACTTTTTGTAGCACTTACCTACATAACATAATGGCAGAGTATTCTAGAAAGTAACAAAAATGCTACTGAATAGAGTAATCTTAAGTAATGTGTTTGAAATTCATATAACATCTATATTTCCTGAAATGCCAGTTCGCATTTCATCACTCCTCTTTGAAGACGTTTTGGAAGGGTTGTAACTATTATAATGCCATCAGTCATCACCCTAGATATCTCCACTGATCCAACAACACTTATGTTAATTAGGTATATCGATATTGCTTTAAAATTACTCTTCAATTATTTTTTTCTAAAATTCAACTATTAGATCAATTATTTTTAATCACCTCTATTGTAGTAGACCTAGTATTAATCCAAGCTTATAAACACCCACTAAAATATCCTTTCGAGGGTTATAGGAGTTGTTGGACTATAGTGTGACAAGTCAGTGTATTAAGACACAAAATATTGTCGAAGAACATTGTGTTATACTTTTTTGTAAAAGTCCAAGAAGTTGGCAAAGTTGAAGTCATGTTGCGGAGTCCTCAGAGAGAGTTTGTAGTGTAACTATTCATTCAGGTGAAAAGAGTAATGGAAATTCCTAAGGGGAGATTTGGACCTGGATGTCGGACAAGAGGCCTAAACTAGTATAAATGGACCATGAGATCTACCTTTTCATTACATTTGCATTATTATTACTCGTTAGCCATTTTTTGATCCATAATAGTATAACAGATCATATTTTTATGCAAATATATTTACAATAAAATCAATACATTTCTTCTTGATATCTTTCCCATTGTCCAATACCTTGTTTGTTAGTTGTTTCCTCCTCGAGCACCTTGTTCTTCTCCTTGGTAATGGATTGCAAAGCCATCTCCAAGGCTTTAACAATGTCTAATAGAGGCAAGCTTTAGGTTGGTTGACTGTAAGAATTGTAACGGCCCAAATTTAGACACACCATTTGGCTAACCAACCTAAAGCCATCTCCAAGCCATCTTCAAAGACGATTGAATTTTGCCTTTATGACCTTATTGGTCCAACATGATCCTCTTCACCTATAAATAGATTGTTATGGTGAAATTTAGTAGCCTCTGCTCCATATATTCTTCAATTTCTAATATCCTCTTCTTCCTTATGTCTAATCTCTTTTCCCTAATGGAGATTAGATCTTTTAATCCCAAAATTAGAAACAAATGAGTTGTACTGTCAAACCCATACATATCATATGCTAGATCGAACATCTCAATGAGGTGAAGAGAAATCCAACATTCGATTTTTGTGTTAACACACCATTTGGCTAGAAATTGTTAAACAAAATTGGGCCGTTAATTTTTGGGCTTTGTGATTGGTGATTGGATTTTGGTAGGTACTATATTTTAGAGTACATCAAGGGGTTACCATCATCGGGTTTAAATTGGACAATGGCGCCCAATGACATTCAGATATTGATGTCAAATCGATCAGCTTTACCTTTGGAGATTGTCGAACTACAATGTTCAAACATGCGCAGGGTGACAAACTGGAGGCGGGAAAGCTTGCGGAACCAGGCAGTGGGATGCAGTAGGTTGCGATAGTTGGAGGCAAGTGTTCGAAGTGGTGATGTCACTGAATCAATAGGATATGAGGATTATGGGGCTAATATTTATTTTTCAGTATGTTCCTTAATTTTCAATAGTTGCAAATTAAGCCCTACAACATCTAACCACAATTTTTTTCCATACGAATTCGGATTCATGAACAATTTTTTCTATTGGAGTTGTGGTATATTTTTGGATTATTTTACGCTTAGCTTGCTGAGGTTTGGAGTTATTTGTAAAAGAACATTTGTATGATTATTTACTTTAATTAATTACGGTTTAAAATATTAAATTCAAATGATAACATTTATATTTATTGCTATTTGTTACATTATATTGATGATTGTTTGGACATTATTGTTAACCTGCCTTTTGGCAAGGTAACGTACAAGCAGATTTGACCCAATCGAGTACACAAGTTCGCCGTGGATATAGGAAAATTTTGTCCGAGTCCGAATCGAGCTACAATTCACATGATACGACAAGAAAAGCTATAAAAGCCAATGTTTCAAATTCAGTCCGAGTTCGTATACTCATGATATAGATCGATCGAGATCAAGAAAATCTACCTCATTCGTATCCATATGATTTTGTATCCATCCCCATAGGAAGCTTCAGTTCGTATCCATCACCCTCTAGTCTCCTTCATATCCATCAAGTTTGCAATTATGCCTTTCATATCCATTGGGCAGATGCATCTCTTAGATCGATCAAGGCCCATTGCTCAACAGTCATTCACTTCATATCCATCCATGTTGATGTTATTTTCGTATCGATCAACCAGATGATCAATATGAAACCAACTCTTCCCATTGATACGAAGCATCCTACAGTCATCGATAGGAAGACAACATCAAATGATCGATATGAAGAGCACATGCTAACATCGATACGAAAGTAATGGCATATGATCGATACAAAGAAGACACGATCAGGTGGAAGAAGCGGTCATGCGACATGAAAAGTGGGTCTCTCCTAGACTATCACTCCACATCACCTGATCAATACGAAGTGACGATTCAAGCATGGATCAATACGAACTCGACAGCCAACTGCAACTACAAAGTTGGATCGATCATAACTCAAAATCTACAAGTCCAAGTGCCTCCAAATTATCACTAGAAGAACGTTCGTGATCGATATCAGCCCTAATTGACATCATGTTGATCGATATGAAGAGCAAATGGATCGATCATGGTCGATCCCAAATGACCTCGCATCGATCATGTGGGCCTATCCACATGTGAGAAGGATTATTTTGAAATCTAAGCCAGATATTTCCAAACTACGCCTATAAATAGCAGCCTTATGCCTTCAGAAAAGGGATTTTTTTGCTCTTCTACACTCTGCTGGAACTCTGTTCTAACTCAAATACTATCAATTGTACCATTGTAAACTAGTTCTGAATCATCAATAAATGGCAAAATATTCAAAGTGGACATAAGCTACAATGCCAAATGCAACACCCCGATATTTTACAGGAAATGCAATTAAAAAGAAATTAATATTGCATTTGGTATAGTGGTAAAGGCGCAATTGACTTTCTTAGTGACCAGGGATCACGTCCCATTGTTGCCCAAAATCTGGGGCTACGTTTTTTTGAACTAGTTCATTTCCAGCGATTTTCCTTCGTATTTCAGCATTGTTTCTAACATATAGCGACTTTCCATTTGCTCCATTGATGAAATAGGATGATATGGCAAAATTTTATTGGTTGAATGATGTGTATGGGCTAGAATGGATAGCCATTAAGTGTATGAAAGAACCAGATTTAACCTAAAATAATCCAATGGGTTATATTCACTCAAACAGTGTATAAATAAACCATCTAACCTAAACCTAATCTCTTATTCAGTCGTCGCCATAAATCTACAGTAAAATTAGTATGTATTATTCTTCCTCCTTTTCTCTACTAAATAAACAAATCTCTACCCAATTAAATTACCTATATATATTCAAGCAATTTGGGGAATTTAGAAGAATCAAAGAGAAAGATTAAAGCAAAGCTTTTTTTCAAATTTATGCATGCTCAAGTGCCAGGTGAGTGGGAATTAATATGAAATAAATAAAGTAGTTCGTTTCAGTTCTTTTCTGACACGTTAATATGAATTAATTTTTTTATTATTTAATAGATGTAAATTATTTCAACTTCTTCCACTTCTCAAATCTAATTCATGTTTGGTTTAAAGTACGAACATATAAATTGTCTATTCACGTTTTATGGCATAAATAAGATTGAAATTTATGTAAAATATCGTATCTTCTTCTTCTTTCACTTCTCAAATCTAATTCATGTTTGGTTCAAAATATGGGACATATAAATTGTCTATTCACGTTTTATGGCATAAATAAGACTGAAATTTATGTAAATTATTGTATCTTCTTCTTCCACTTCTCAATTCTAATTCAAGTTTGGGTTAAAATTTGGAAGAAACAAATTATTATTCATGTTTCATGGCGTAAATAAGATGGGTTTATTTCAATTGAATTAGAATTGTTATTCAATTTCTAATGGTAGAACTGGTTAGTTGAATAAATTTAAGATATGTTACTTGAATAAAATTATGGTTTTGATTGATATATTTACATAATTCTGAATATGGTTTTGGAAAAAAAATTAGGAAGTCTAATTGGCATAATTCTTTCGTTCATATGCGGCCTAAAAATGTAAAAGTGGAATTTTATGTAATTAAATGGATTATGGCTATTGGGTAAAAATTTGTATGGATTAAATATCTAAAAGGAGAATGTAAATTAGGGTGGAACAAAAAATGTAAATTAAATGGACCCTAAAGGCTAGTGTAAATCTGTAACAAAATGCATAAGAATTACCGACAAACCATACAGACCGAAGGGACGTGAAATTGAAATACCATTCATGTAAGAAAAAGGAAAATTGTGAAATAACCAAATCGGATGTAAAAATGGCCTAAAGCAGATTAATGGAAATAAACAGTATGTAAACTGTAGTGGTAAAATTAATTAATTTAGATGTGATTTGGTAGGTAGACTTATAAAGGTCTGGATAGGTGTTTCTTGTAGTTAAAACTAAAATATAGTTTTAGATGTACGTACTAGGAGCAGGCAAGTACGTTCGCAAGGATGTTTGTTACCTTTCATAGGCTGCTAGTATATAAGATAGATTACATCTGCAATCGTAGGCTTCTTCAAGCAGATCGAAGCGGATGGAACAAGATAAGCGCACTTCAATATAGGCTTCTTTAGGCAAATCGTTGTAGGATTTTATGTAGCCGACCTAACTGCGGGGGCTCTTTCGGAGGATCTACACTTTGGATAGGGGCAAGTCCACGTTGGTGACCATGAAGACAATAGGATAGGAGTCCATTTTGGCGAAGCCTGAGTGCAACTTCGGGGTCCTGCGAAGTTGTTTGAGTCGGCGCCGGTCAGACGTAAGAGGCATTTAGTCATAGTGCATGGGTGAAGAGCATGACTTTCATGCTATAGCATGTGGATAGGTAAGGACAGCACGTTCGACATGCTGATTGACATTTAGGATAACTGCATGGTTGACTTTCCTAGAGTGACCATGGACTTTGGCTTCTTAGAAAATATATCTAAGAAAGATTCACTGCATTATATTATTCACCCTCCGCAATATCCGAGGAAGACCTGGAATGAAACTATTTTATTCTTTCTACTTCATTTTGTTTCTTATTCACCAGACTTTATGTCTGACCCGTTCTTATTTTTTCTATTTCCCCAAACCATTGTAGGGAAGGTCTAGGTTGTAGTTCTTTGCAGCTTGGAGGGTCATTGGAGCAGTTGTTACAACTTTTGTGTCTTTTTTTTCATGTACTTTGTTTTCTCTTTTCCATACTTTGCTCTCTATATGGGGAGCTATGTTGTGAACTTTGTTAAGCTTTATGTTTTGGTTGAGACTACTAGCTACTTTTGGTTTCAGAAATGAATTTAGGATACGTTTTTAATGGAGCTATTTTGCTATTAATTTATAATTAGTGAAAGTTTTCTTCCGCTGTAATATTTTAACCATTTTATGACGTTGCCTTAGTCTCTGTGCTACGTTATGGATTTTTATTTCACCCGACCACCCATGCTTCTGGTCATATCCGATTTTCGAGGTGCCTAGAGGAGCGGGGTGTCACAGTTGGTATTAGAGCAAAGGTTCAGTAATCCTAAAAATATTTTAAAAAATTAAAAGGTTTTCAAATAATTTTTAAAGGATATTCCAAATAGTACTTTTAAAAGCATATGCATATATTTTGAAAAAAAAATGAAATTTTAGAAATGGGTCCCTCGTATGTCTTCCTCCTTATCTATTGAACTATTTCTAGAGTACCTAATCACATCTTTTTAATATCCATATATAGAAATGTCTGAACCGCAAGATATCCCCAAGTTCCAGGCCTTAATATGCCCGCTTGGTTTTGACGTTATTTGTAGGCTACTACACGTGCAAAGCCCCCAGCTAGTGATGCTGCTCTGACAGAAGGGGCTCCAGCCTATCTGCCAGGCATTCCTGATTTTCCCAAGTTATACAGGCATAACACCAGCTTAGAAGGCAAGCTGTTTCTTGGCACCGAGTCACATATTAAGGCGAAAGCTTGGATCCATAGTTGTGAGCGGATGTTTGGGCTTATAGAATTGGAGGACTTGTCTTGGAGGTAGTTGGCTTCGTGGTAGTTGCAAGGAGAGGTCTTTGTTGGTGGGATATTGTAGAGGCTGAGGCCGATAATTTGACTTGGGCGGATTTTCGTACTAGGTTCGAGAGGAAATTCTTATCGCAGGATGAAGAGGTAATGCAGCTAGAGAAATTTATACAGCTCAAGCAAGGGGATATGAAAGTTAATGAATATGTTAATCAATTCAATGACCCTGCTAGATTTGGACTAGATCTGATTAATACTCCTCATAAGAAGGCGCTGAAGTTCGCTAAGGTTTGAGTCAGCCACTATAGAGTTTGGTGGTGAGCCACATTGTGATATCCTGGAATTTCAGGAGATTTAAAATGTGAAAATTTCTTAATTAAATTGTTTAAAATTGATAAAAAAATTGTTATTTTCAAATATAAATGACCAATTAATTAATAGTGTGATGTTTTAAATTATGATTAAAGATTTATTTTGAATTTAAATTTAATAATGGAATTTAAAAGAATATATATCTTAAAATAAAAAATAATAATATAGTTGGACTTAAATTATAAATTGGTGAATTTGATTGAAATAGTATCGAAACTTTTCAAAGGTTAATTTAAAGGTTTATCTTATATCTTCAAAATAATTAAAGTAAAAATCTATTTTGTTTAAAAATATTAAGGTTTAAATTGTATTTCATAATAAAAGTTTATTTTGTTTTATTTAAAAAAAATATATATTCAAATAAACATTAAGGTGTGTAATTTTATAAAAGTAATTTATATGTAATCATTTAAGGCTAAAAATATATAAACATTTAAAAAACATGATAACATAAATAAGAATGAATCTAAAAAAAAAATTATTAGAAATTATTTTAATAATTGAAGTATAACATGTGTATGGCATTTAACTCTTAAGAAAGACATTTGTAAAACAATCTACATCTTAAAGCAACAAGTGGCATTTGTTTTGTTTATTTTTGAAAACATTTTATTAAAAATAGATAAGAGAAAACTTGGCAAATCTATGTGAGTTCAAACCTTTCTTCTTTTCTTAAAACTGAAATCAGATATCAAAAGAATTTTCAAAACCCAAAACAAATCTGCAAATATCTGTTCAAACAGAAAATTCAGTTCAGTTTTCAGAAAAAAAAAACAAAAACTAAATCTGGAGCAAATAATCATGTTTCTTCATCCTGGAAGCCTGCATGCAACTGCAGTTTATAACTAAAACAAAGAAGCACACAAAACTTTTAAGATCAAGGAATGTTATTTCCAGCAACTAAGTTTTCAAAGGCGGGGGACATTCCAGTTTCAATTTCATCTTCATACGCTCTGTTCATCATCTGGTTCTGGTGAGTAATCTCTAAAATTTGGTATACCTTGAAATTTCATGTGATGATTAAGGATATATGTTATGATTTATGCAATGCATGATGTTTAAAAATGGTTCTGTATATATGTTTGCATGTTAAACTATGTATATGTCTGAATTTCAGGTTTTTAAACCCTGGTTATAAAAATTGAAATCATTCACCTAAAAGATTTCTCGGCTTTGATCTCTAAGTAGTGGAGATTGTATGAGTATAACATCAAAAAAAAAAGTATATATATAGCTGTGAACATAAATTAAAAGTTTAAAGTTTTATTTAATATGAAAAGATAAGATAAAAACCTGTAAAGCTCTGGAAAACACAAAGAATAACAGGCAAACTTTTGCAATTAAAATTTTAACTTTTCAGATTTCTTGATTCAAGTGTGTAAGCTAATTTCATAAACAAAGATATGAATTTTAAAACTAAAATTAGAATTTTTAGATTGAAATTGATTGGGCATTAATGGTTTAACCAGAAATTGTATTTTGCTATGATTCTGTCAACCTAGATGGTCGGGGTGGCCAGCATCATTCCTGGTGATGGAGTAGTGATAGTTGAATCAAGGAAAAATAGATGGAGATGGATTCAAGCATTGAGGCAGTGGCGATTTGGAATTGAACTTCATAACCCTAGTTTTTCTGTAATTAGGAAACTTTGACTGTCGCGACTTATTTAGGGGACTGAGTTGTCCCAAATTCAGGGAGAAGATAGAAGGGATATGGAAAAGCTTGTGGCCGGAGGTGAAGGTTCTCAGGTGGTCGATGTTTGGTGATTGAGGAGAATTTCCTAGTTCGACATTGTTACAGTTTTGAGCTTGAAAGCTCGTTTCTGATTTCGTGCTTCTGCATGTTGTTAGAAGGTCGGAATGGTATTAGGAAGTGGTCGGCGACTTGTGTGTGGGGTCGCGAGGGATCGTAGTTGACGGCAGCATGGGTGCAAGTGCACGGCGTGCTTGATTGTCAGCTGAAACTTTGGGGAAGATAGATACTCGAGTAATGTTCGAGTAGAATTGGCTTTTGCTCGAAGTTTTGGGGTTGGGACTCGAAGAAAATAGCCGTGAGGCTCGGGTTTACTGTTGTGACAGAGATGTATAAACCTGTCAGTACTTGGTTTATATGTTTTCAAAAATGAAAACGTTACTGCGAGTTATGTTCGGGATATTGGGCTTTGGGCTAGATGTGTTTCTTTTTATTTGCCAATTTGCCTTTACCTGTAGTTAACAAGGTTCTGAAACTTAATTTCTACCGAACTAACAAATTTTGGAATTTGGGTAGAAGATGAGGAAATCCGAAGTTACATCCGAGTTTTCTCGAGTAGAATCTGGATTGGTTTAAATGCAGGAATATTAAAGTTTTTTTTTAAAATGTAAATTTAATTTGAATTTTAAAATTTATTATGTAAATTAAATGTTTTCTTAAACATATTTTAAGAGTTTTTTTTTGAAGTTTTGTTAAATTTAAACTTTGTTAAGAAATTTGAAATGATTTTAGAATCGAGTATTGAAAGTAATTTTAATAGTTATATAAAAGACAAGTTTTAAATTCAAAGTGAAACAAGCTTTTAAAAATTTATAAATTGATAAATATTTAAGCTATTTAAAGTTGTGTCTTTGATAACTTAGATTTATCAAGTTAAATGATTGTTTAACTTAAAAACTTAATTAGTAATTTAATTAGGTAAGATAGTTATAAGGTAGATGATGTAAATATGTTAAGGGTAATTAGAGCATTTATAAGATAAGTGTTTGATCTTAATTAAGGTTTTAATATCTTAAATTTTGATTAAGTTAATTTAAAGAAATTAAGTTTAATTAATTAGTTTAAATTATAAAGGAATGATTAAGAAATTAATTAAGGAAAATAAATTACTTGATTGATAAATAATTAAGGATTAAAGGTTAATTATTTAAGATTAATTAATTTGTAAATAATAATAAAAATAAAAAAAAATCATTAATCATATTATAAATTAATGATTAGGGATTCATTGATCAAGTAACTTAATTTAATCAAGTGGTTAAGATTTACTAATTAAGTAATTAGTGAGTAATTAGTTAAGTAATTAAAGGATACTTAACTAATAATTAAGAAGTGCTTAACTTGTAAATTAAGTTTCATTAGTTAATAATTAAGGTTTTATTAATTAATAATTAAAGAATAATTAATCCGTAATTAAGGATTAATTAAGAAGTTGTTAAGTGGTAATTAATTAATTAATTAATTAATTAATCAATGGTGATTAAGGATAAATCAAATGGTAATTAAGGATTGATTATCTGTTATTCAAGGATGGATTAACAGTTAATTAAGGATTATTAGTTAATAAATAAAAGGGTAATTAATCTGGAATTAACGATTGGTTAATTGATTAAGTGAGTTAATCAAGGATGTAATTAATTAAGGATAGTAATTAATTAATGATTGTATAAGTAAGATTAAGTGATTAATTCTTAAGGAGTTAATTTAAGTAATTAAATTAATCATGATATGAATTGATAATACTTGCTTATGGATGATGGATTGTTGAATGTTCGAATTTAGATGATATCTATTGAATTGATATCTATTAAAGATTAATTACCATATTGGGTTAAGGAAAATTAGTTTGTGGAATTAATTAAGAGTTAATTACTTAAATGTAATTAAAGGATAAATAGAATGATATTGGAGGCCTTGATTAATTGTTATCCCTAATAGGTGGTTCTATGCTATGTGATATGATATGTTGATTTAAACTGTGAAGGTGTGTTTATCTATTGATGATGAATTACCATGACATCCTGTATTAAAAGTAGAATTGTATTTCACTTGAATAAATTAAGTTAAGTTGGCAATGGTTTCGAAGAGACTGGAGTCGGGTATTAGTGAATACCCGAAACCACTTCGATTCTTATAATTTGATATGTAAAACTAATAGGCTGAAGGGGAATGATTTAAGTGAATTGGACTATTTGATCTAAGTTTTGGTATTCAGAAATTGATATGATGAAAGTGATGTCTATAACAACTTGTGAAGTTGTAAATTGATATAAGTTACCCCGGGTTTATATAAGTTGCATGCTTTTGTATTCCATGTTAGATGAGTTTACTCACACTGGTTTCCAGCCTGACCCGGCTGTTACTTTGATGTAATGCTTGGGTCAGACCGAGTATTACAGATTTTCAGGTAAAGACGTTCTGGAGCTCAGGAGGAGAGCTAGATGGCAGGAGCGTATGGAGTGGATTCTGATATAGTATTGTTGTTATCTGGAAAAGTTGTAAAACTATCCAGTTTGTATGGGATATTGTAACTCTGATGTATATAAATGTGAATTGACAGATACGGTTTTCTTTGTATAACAAATATTATTATTTGCTATTATATTTTATCCACTGCGAATGTGGGTTTATGTGTTTTTGTTCTGTCTTCTTCTTCTTTCTCTTTTCTTCTTTTCTTGACTATCTGGAAATTTCGGGATAGAAATACCCGGGTCATTACATTTGGTATCAGAGCAGAAGGTTAAGCGAGAACCTTGGCTCTGGTGGGATTACTCATTAAGAATAGGGTAAATGGTACCCTAGAATGAGTTGAGTGTGTAAATATGAGAGAGCGTACTTGTTATTTTCTTATATAAAGGTTTTTAAATAATTTCAAAAGTAAATGAATCTTATATAAGAAATAGATTATCTATTATATTAAGGAAAATGGTTGTAGTATTAATTAAAATAAAAGTAATAGTAAGAATTAAGGGGTAATAGAATTACAACCAAATTGAAATTAAATTAAAGACAAGTTTGAAATGGATTCAAACTAAAATAGATATTTTGAATTGGAATAGTATTTCAGAATAAGATGATCGTGGATGGTTTTAGATATGATAATCTGGGATATTATCATAAATGGTTGTTATATTTAATAATGAAATGTTTTAAGGAAAGTAACCATTTGAAGAGTGTAACTTGTAAATTTGAAAGGATGTAAATTAAAGTGGATTTCGAATTGTGAAGTTCTGAATTCTAAATTTAAACATTTGAATTGGTTTCAAAATGTTAAAGGAAATTATATTATTCAAACTATTTTGAATATGATCTTAAAATAAGAAATGTTTGAAAATTTTAAAGAGAATTTGTTTTGAATTGAAACCAAAGGTGGTTTAAATTTTAAAATCTAGCTTGGTGAGCCAAGAAGTAAATATGAATATGGGTGGATATACTAAATATTAAAGTTAGTTTGAAATAAACTCTAAATATTGAGTTTTAAATTCGAAATGAGATGCGAAAACCCAAAAGTGATAAGTTTTTGAACTTATAGATGGGAAAGAATTTTTAAATTTGAAATGGAGAATTCAAATTTGAGTAAGGTTAAACTGGATTGATTAAATTTAACTTGGAGGAAGTTAAATAAGTTTGAATGAACAATCTGATTTGGAAATTTCAAGATGAAATTGAGATTTAACTTGGAAAGTTAAATGGTTGATTTGAATTAGGAAATTTGAGTGATCTCAAAATGGGTTTGAAATTCGAAATTGGAAATGGATGGATGTTTTTAAAATAAAGGCTAATTTGATTTGTGGTATAATATGTTAGTTCTGAACTATGAATTGAATTGTTTTAAACTTTAAAGGTAAATTGATTTAAAGGAATTAAATCAACAATTAAAGTATTAACTCGAATTTATATAATTCGAGATGGTTTAAATTTGAAATTTGAATCAGTTCAAATTGAATTTGATTTGAATTGATTGAAATTGTGATTGAAGATGTATGAGTATAAGATTCAAATGGAAATTTGAATTGGATTACTTTGAAACAATTTGAATTTGAAGTGAGTTCAATTTGAAATTAGTCTGAAGTGATTGGAATAATTTAGGATTGTAATTAAAGTTGAATATGTTTAAATCAAATGGAATTTGGTTTAAATTTGAAAAGGAATTGAGAATTAATTCAACTTGAATTGGGAATAAATCAAGTCCAATAGAAATTGGAATTATTTAAATTGGAATTGGCTCAATTTAAATGGAAGTGGAAATTCAAATTGAATTGATTTGGAATGAAGATTGGGAATTGAACAGTTTTTGACTCTGGACTATTTTTATATAAATTATTTTTATATAAACTTATTTTTCCAAGCTATTCATTATATTTACAACCTTTCTTTTAAAAACCAAACTATCTTATATTTGTCTTACAATTATTTTTGAAACTGTTTAACAATTTTCCAACTATTTTACAAAACTAATTACTATATTTCAACTATTTTACAAAACTAATCACTATCTTACTATTATTTTGCTATTATCTAAATTTTCTATAATTATTTCAAGCTATCTTCTAACTATTTTACACCTATTTTACAAACTAATAATTATTTTCCAACTACTTATCTGTTTTTAACCTTTCAAGCTATTTTCTAAATTTAAACTGGACAGAGTTTAAACTGTTATTGGTTAAATACCCAATCGAGATAAGAATAGAGGTGATAGTCCAAATGGATTGAAGTAATTGAGAGTAAGTGAATGAAAATCAATGTGAATGTGAATAGGAATGGAATTTATTTGGCTAAAAACCAATAAAGATAAATACATAGGGTGTACGTATGTTATTCTATTCGCATAGTGATTTGATCCAGATTCGAGCACAGAATTTCGAGATAGTTATATCGATTCGAGTGGGATTTTTCACTCAATTTTCGACGACGAACCTGGATATGGATTGTTGATTGGTTCTGCATATTCTCTATCATATTTAGGCTATGCAAGGAGAATGACGGTTTCTGATCAAGAAACCAGATCTCAGTCCGCACTAGGAAGTCGGGTGGACGATACTAGTTCGGAAGTGAAATTTTGTGATCGAGTGAGCGATCAGATTGGTATAGCGTACGGATGATATGTGTACATCGTACGGATTTGAATGAATAAGATATTAAAAAGAGTAATCAGATTTGAATATTTGATTTTGAGTAAACAAAGTTAAATATCTTCGTTTTATAAAGTGAAACTTCCCTTGTTGAATCTTTTGCCAGAAGAAAAGGGTTTTTGGAAATGTTTGCAGTATAAAAAGGAGTTTTATACAAGTTTGAAATGATCCAAAGTTTTAAAAATTATATATATCTGTACATATATATATATATATGTGTGTGTGTGTGTGTGTGTGTGTGTGTGTGTGTGTGTAAAGGATCATATGAGGATTTTGGGAAAAGGTTTTGGGGACCTATGGATTTGGAAAGTCTTTTTGATTTTTGGGTAAAATCAATATTGAGTTTGGAAAGCCTAGTTTGAGAATTATCGATTTTGGGATAATCGATTTTGTGTAAAGAAGCTTTGTATGAGATCATACTAGGTGTATGATTTAAAGATACTATATATACATGTATAGTATAAAATGTTTTGATGATGCTCTGGGGAAAAAGGCACTCCCTTGGAATGGACTTCTCAGGAGTACCACCAGGTGGTGCTGCCTTGAGCCCCAAGGGGGGTTTCTAAAGTTGATCCTGTGAGGAGTCCGGACAAACTAGTTCCTGAGGATTATTGGGTAGCGAAAGTCGATGGCGCTGATGCCTACAGGGGCATTTGGGTTATGCTGTGACGACAATGTAACTCGATGTCACTGCGATCTACTGTGGGGACCATAGCGAAAATCGTGTGGAGGATGAGTGTCAACGGTCTACACTTGATTTTGCCGGGAAGGCAACGCAACATCGGTAGACTGCGATTTATGGTCAAATGGTGTGGAGAAATTTCATTCTTTTGGCAGCGAAATTCGAAGGCGCTGATGCCTACAGTTATATGGGTTTTTGCTGTGATAGCAACGTAACCCCAGTTGTAGCTGCAATCTGTAGCGGGTTCCATGGCGTAATTGAGGAGCGCGGAGGCCTACAGTTATCTACGGATTTTTTCGGGATGGCAACGTAACCATCGGGTTAACTGCGACCATGGATGGGGGTGATGATTTCCAGAGCATTCCCACCAAAGATATATCCTCTATTTTCAAAAAACTGTTTTCAATATTTTCAATAAAACTATTTTTAAAAAAAAAGTATTTTCACTGGGTGTTGAAACGAGTTTACTAAGTACTTATAGATTTTCAGTCCTACGCCTGATCAACGTATGACCGAATTTCTGTAAGAACGAAGATGGACTTGTTGAAACATCGAGTTGTAGAATGATATTTTTATAAAACTACTTTGATAATACTATATATAGATTTTAAAGTGTTTTAAAATGATCAAGGAAAAAATTATCTGAATTTAAGAATTTTAATAATTCTGGCTTCGTTTCTTTTTGGGGACGAAAAGATTCTAAGGGGGGAGGAATGTGATATCCTGGAATTTCAGGAGATTTAAAATGTGAAAATCTCTTAATTAAATTGTTTAAAATTGATAAAAAAATTGTTATTTTCAAATATAAATAACCAATTAATTAATAATGTGATGTTTTAAATTATGATTAAAGATTTATTTTGAATTTAAATTTAATAATGGAATTTAAAAGAATATATATCTTAAAATAAAAATTAATAATATAGTTGGACTTAAATTATAAATTGGTGAATTTGATTGAAATAGTATCGAAACTTTTCAAAGGTTAATTTAAAGATCTATCTTATATCTTCAAAATAATTAAAGTAAAAATCTATTTTGTTTAAAAATATTAAGGTTTAAATTGTATTTCATAATAAAAGTTTATTTTGTTTTATTTAAAAAAAATATATATTCAAATAAACATTAAGATGTGTAGTTTTATAAAAGTAATTTATATGTAATCATTTAAGGCTAAAAATATATAAACATTTAAAAACATGATGACATAAATAAGAATGAATCTAAAAAAAAAATTATTATAAATTATTTTAATAATTGAAATATAACATGTGTATGGCATTTAACTCTTAAGAAAGACATTGTAAAACAATCTACATCTTAAAGCAACAAGTGGCATTTGTTTTGTTTATTTTTGAAAATATTTTATTAAAAATAGATAAGAGAAAACTTGGCAAATCTATGTGAGTTCAAACCTTTCTTCTTTTCTTAAAACTGAAATCAGATCTCAAAAAATTTTTCAAAACCCAAAACAAATCTGCAAATATCTGTTCAAACAGAAAATTCATTTCAGTTTTCAGAAGAAAAAAAAACTAAATCTAGAGCAAATAATCATGTTTCTTCAACCTGGAAGCCTGCATGCAACTGTAGTTTATAACTAAAACAAAGAAGCACCCAAAACTTTTAAGATCAAGGAATGTCATTTCCAGCAACTAAGTTTTCAAAGGCGGGGGACATTCCAGTTTCAATTTCATCTTCATATGCTCTGTTCATCATCTGGTTCTGGTGAGTAATCTCTAAAATTTGGTATACCTTGAAATTTCATGTGATGATTAAGGATATATGTTATGATTTATGCAATGCATGATGTTTAAAAATGGTTCTGTATATATGTTTGTATGTTAAACTATGTATATGTCTGAATTTCAGGTTTTTAAACCCTGGTTATAAAAATTGAAATCATTCACCTAAAAGATTTCTCGGCTTTGATCTCTAAGTAGTGGAGATTGTATGAGTATAACATCAAAAAAAAAGTATATATATAGCTGTGAACATAAATTAAAAGTTTAAAGTTTTATTTAATATGAAAAGCTAAGATAAAAACCTGTAAAGCTCTGGAAAACACAAAGAATAACAGGCAAACTTTTGCAATTAAAATTTTAACTTTTCAAATTTCTTGATTCAAGTGAGTAAGCTAATTTCATAAACAAAGATATGAATTTTAAAACTAAAATTAGAATTTTTAGATTGAAATTGATTGGGCATTAATGGTTTAACCATAAATTGTATTTTGCTATGATTCTGTCAACCAAGATGGTCGGGGTGGCCAGCATCATTTCTGGTGATGGAGTAGTGATAGTTGAATCAAGGAAAAATAGATGGAGATGGATTCAAGCATTGAGGCAGTGGTGATTTGGAATTGAACTTCATAACCCTAGTTTTTCCGTGATTAGGAAACTTTGACTGTCGCGACTTATTTAGGGGAACGAGTTGTCCCAAATAAAGGGAGAAGCTAGAAGGGATATGGAAAAGCTTGTGGCCGTAGGTGAAGGTTCTCAGGTGGTCGATGTTTGGTGATTGAGGCGAATTTCCTAGTTCGACATTGTTACAGTTTTGAGCTTGAAAGCTCGTTTCTGATTTCGTGCTTCTGCATGTTGTTAGAAGGTCGGAATGGTATTAGGAAGTGGTCGGCGACTTGTGTGTAGGGTCGCGAGGGATCGTAGTTGGCGGCAGCGTGGGTGCAAGTGCACGACATGCGTGGTTGTCAGCTGAAACTTTGGGGAAGATAGATACTCGAGTAATGTTCGAGTAGAATTGGCTTTTGCTCGAAGTTTTGGGTTTGGGACTCGAAGAAAATAGCCGTGAGGCTCGGGTTTACTGTTGTGACAGAGATGTATAAACCTGTCACTACTTGGTTTTTATGTTTTCAAAAATGAAAACGTTACTGCGAGTTATGTTCGGGACATTGGGCTTTGGGCTAGATGTGTTTTTCTTTATTTTGCCAATTTGCCTTTACCTGTAGTTAACAAGGTTCTGAAACTTAATTTCTACCGAACTAACAAATTTTGGAATTTGGGTAGAAGATGAGGAAATCCGAAGTTACACCCGAGTTTTCTCGAGTAGAATCTGGATTGGTTTAAATGCAGGAATATTAAAGTTTTTTTTTAAAATGTAAATTTAATTTGAATTTTAAAATTTATTATGTAAATTAAATGTTTTCTTAAACATATTTTAAGAGTTTTTTTTGAAGTTTTGTTAAATTTAAACTTTGTTAAGAAATTTAAAGTGATTTTAAAATCGAGTATTGAAAGTAATTTTAATAGTTATATAAAAGACAAGTTTTAAATTCAAAGTGAAACTAGCTTTTAAAAATTTATAAATTGATAAATATTTAAGCCATTTAAAGTTGTGTCTTTGATAACTTAGATTTATCAAGTTAAATGATTGTTTAACTTAAAAACTTAATTAATAATTTAATTAGGTAAGATAGTTATAAGGTAGATGATGTAAATATGTTAAGGGTAATTAGAGCATTTATAAGATAAGTGTTTTATCTTAATTAAGGTTTTAATATCTTAAATTTTGATTAAGTTAATTTAAAGAAATAAAGTTTAATTAATTAGTTTAAATTATAAAGGAATGATTAAGAAATTAATTAAGGAAAATAAATTACTTGATTGATAAATAATTAAGGATTAAAGGTTAATTATTTAGGATTAATTAATTTGTAAATAGTAATAAATAAATAAAAAAATCATTAATTATATTATTAATTAATGATTAGGGATTCATTAATCAAGTAATTAAGTGTAATTAAACTTAATTTAATCAAGTGGTTAAGATTTACTAATTAAGTATGTAAGGAGTAATTAGTTAAGTAATTAAAGGATACTTAACTAATAATTAAGAAGTGCTTAACTTGTAAATTAAGTTTTATTAATTAATAATTAAGGTTTTATTAATTAATAATTAAAGAATAATTAATCCGTAATTAAGGATTAATTAAGAAGTTGTTAAGTGGCAATTAATTAATTAATTAATCAATGGTGATTAAGGATAAATCAAATCGCAATTAAGGATTGATTATCAATTATTCAAGGATGGATTAACAGTTGATTAAGGATTATTAATTAATAAATAAAAGGGTAATTAATCTGGAATTAAGGATTGGTTAATTGATTAAGTGAGTTAATCAAGGATGTAATTAATTAAGGATAGTAATTAATTAATGATTGTATAAGTAAGATTAAGTGATCAATTCTTAAGGAGTTAATTTAAGTAATTAAATTAATTATGATATGAATTGATAATACTTGCTTATGGATGATGGATTGTTGAATGTCCGAATTTAGATGATATCTATTGAATTGATATCTATTAAAGATTAATTACCATAATGGGTTGAGGAAAATTAGTTTGTGGAATTAATTAAGAGTTAATTGCTTAAATGTAATTAAAGGATAAATAGAATGATATTGGAGGCCTTGATTAGTTGTTATCCCTAATAGGTGGTTCTGATGCTATGTGATATGATATGTTGATTTAAACTGTGAAGGTGTGTTTATCTATTGATGATGAATTACCATGACATCCTGTATTAAAAGTAGAATTGTAATTCACTTGAATAAATTAAGTTAAGTTGGCAATGGTTTCGAAGAGACTGGATTCGGGTATTAGTGAATACCCGAAACCACTTCGATTCTTATAATTTGATATGTAAAACTAATGACTGAAGGGGAATGATTTAAGTGAATTGGACTATTTGATCTAAGTTTTGGTATTCAGAAATTGATATGATGAAAGTGATGTCTATAACAACTTGTGAAGTTGTAAACTGATATAAGTTACCCCGGGTTTATATAAGTTGCATCCTTTGTATTCCATGTTAGATGAGTTTACTCACGCTGGTTTCCAGCCTGACCCGGGTGTTACTTTGATGTAATGCTCGGGTCAGACAGAGTATTACAGATTTTCAGGTAAGGACGTTCTGGGGCTCATGAGGAGAGCTAGATGGCAGGAGCGTATGGACTGGATTCTGATATAGTATTGTTGTTATATGGAAAAGTTGTAAAACTATCCAGTTTGTATGGGATATTGTAACTCTGATGTTTATAAATGTGAATTGACAGATACGGTTTTCTTTGTATAACTAATATTATTATTTTCTATTATATTTTATCCGCTGCGAATGTGGGTTTATGTGTTTTTGTTCTGTCTTTTTCTTCTTTCTCTTTTCTTCTTTTCTTGACTATCTGGAAATTTCGGGATAGAAATCCTCGGGTCGTTACACACATTCCGATAGGAGCCACTTTTGAGGGATTAGTAGAGATGACTTTACTTGCTGATACTGAGAAGAAAGGAGAAGTGGCAGAGAAGATTGATGGGAAGAAGCTATGGAAATGAAAGAGGAGAGGAGGGTCTGGTGGAAAAAGGAAAGCTCCAAGGAAGGACTGGAAGTGCAATACTTAGGGAAACCAGGTCATCTTACTACGGATTATAGAGGGGCAGGAGAACAACCGAGATAGAGGTGCTATCTTTTCAATCAAGTGGGGCATATAAAAAAGGACTATCCGTCAAAGCCCAAGTACAGTTCACAGACACCTTCCCAGCCTACTCAAGCTTATTCTTCTGAGGTAGCTCCTTCCTCTAGTACTTGTCCGGTTTTGGATAAGGGAAAGAAGGTGATCATTGAAGGTGTGTTATCTATCTCTGATTTTCCTGTTCATGCCCTATTTGATTCTGGAGCTTCGCGCTCGTTTATATCTAGTACTCTGGTAGAGGGTCCTGGTCTTGATGCTTGCTTAGTGACCGACCCGGTAGTAGTATCAAATCCCACAAGAGGATCAGCCTATTTGTCCATGTCATGTTGAGATTTGAAATCATTTATTTTTGGGGTTGAGTTTGACTGTAGTGCCTTTGTATTGGGATTTTCCGGGTTTGGGTTGATTCTTTGTGTGGATTGGCTATCCATGTATCGTGCTGTTCTTGACTGCAATAAGAAGGTAGTGAGATTAGGCACTTGTAGTGGACGTACCTTGGAGGTATCATGTGTTTCTAGAGGATTAGTCATGTTGCGCTACCTTTATTCTCTCGACTTATCGCAAGATAGTTTGAGTTAGGTACCCATTGTCAGACACTTTCTAGATGTGTTCGAGGACATTCCTAATGTTCCACCTCGAAGAGAGATCGAGTTCAAGATTTATCTTATCAATAATGCCAAACTAGTTGCTTTACCAGTAAGGCATATGGCTCCTAAGGAACATCGTGAGTTGAGCAAGCAGATTGGAGAGCTTTTGGAGAAGGGCTTCATTCGTAGGAGCATTTCTGAATAGGGCACACCGGTCGTCTTTGCCACTAAGGCAGATGGCTCTCTCGGGCTTTACGTGGATTATAGGAAGCATAATAAGGTGACGAAGAAGAATTGCTATCCTTTTCCCCGTATAGGCGATCTCTTCGACCAGCTAGTGGGAGCCAAGGTATTTTCATTGCTCGATTTTGCCACGGGATTTCATCAGTTGCGTGTGGTGGAGGATAGCATTGAGAAGACGGCATCAAGGACTCCTGATGTGTTATTTGAGTGATTAGTCAAGCCATTTGGGCTAACCAATGCTCCATCATATTTTGTGGACCTAATGAGTTGAGTATTTCGTGAGTCGTTGAACAAATTTATGGTGGTGTTCGTCGACGGCATTTTGGTTGATTCTCAAAGCAAGGAGGAGCATACTGTTCACTTGGAAGAAGTGCTTAGGACCTTACGAGCAAATAAATTGAAGGCGAAGTTCTCCAAGTGCCACTTTTGAAGGGATGAGGTTAGCTTTTTGAGACACATCATTTTAGAGGATGGACTTGCAGTATATCCGACGAAAGTGGCAGCAATACAAGATCTGCAGATCCTTAAGAATGCCACGGACATAAGAAGTTTCCTTGGTCTTGCGGGCCACTATAGGAAGTGCATTAAGGACTTCACTAGGACATCAGGTCCATTTACCTTCCTTACCACGAAGAACTCAGCTTTCGTTTGAGATACCAAGTATGAGGATGCCTTTGGTCCATTGAATGAAGCTTTGACTACCACGCCCATATTGGTATTTACCGAATGGAACCAAGCCTTTCTCAGTCTATATGGATGCTTGTGGTATGGGGCTAGGGGCGGTACTGATGCAAGAGGGTAGGGTAGCATGCTATGCAAGTAGACTGTTGAAAACGCATGAGAAAAACTACCCGGCATATGATCTTGAGTTGGTAGCTATAGTTTTTGCTCTCAAGTCTTGGAGGCACTATCTCTTAGGAGAAAGATTTGAGCTTTTCATGGATCATAAGTCTTTAAAGTATCTATTCTCTCAGAAATACTTGAATTTGAGATAGCAAAGATGGATGGAGTTTTTAGCCACTTATGATTTTGAGATTTCCTATACCCCTGGCAAGGGTAATGTAGTGCCAGATGCATTGAGTAGACGCAAATTGGTTTTAAGTCCTCTATTTTTTGAATGGAAGCATTAGGAGTGCATTGCTACCTTGATATTAGACCTCCATCGGATTTAGCTTCAGCATTGTTAGCAGCCCTCGATGTCCAACCTACTTTGATGGAGCTAACTGGAGCAAGGCAAGGTAAGGACGAAGAGTTAAAGAACATTTTAGATAAGCGTGGAAGAGGAGAGTCATCACCACATCTTAGGCATTAGGACACTAGGGGATGACTTAAAAGGTATGGTAGACGTTGTGTTCCCATAGTGAGGATTTAGTAGATGCGGTGTTGACCAAGTCACATCATTTTTGGATGGCTATGTACCCCGATGGTGATAAGTTGTACTGTGATATGAAGAGGGTATTCTATTGACCTGGAATGAAGAAGAGGTGGCGGAGTATGTATCGAAGTTCATCACTTTCCAAAGGGTAAAGGCGGAATAGAAGAAGCCTGGAGGACTGTTGCAGCCATTGGATATTCCATTATGGAAATGGGAGAATGTTTTTACGGACTTCATGGATGGATTACCAAGGTCACGGAGAGAGAACACGAGCTTTTGGGTCATTGTGGATAGACTGATGAAGAGCATTCATTTTATACCCATTAAGAGTAATAGGACGGTAGCTTCTTTGACGACTCTTTATGTAAGGGAGATAAATAGGCTTCATGGAGTTCCTGCCAACATTGTGAGTGACAGAGTTCCATTATTCACCAACGAGTTTTGGAGGAGTCTTCAGAAAGCCTTGGGAATGGAATTGAATCTGAGTATGACATATCACCCTCAAACAGATGGATAAACTGGGAGGGTAAATAGGGTTTTGGAAGATTTTCTCAGGTTGTGCATCGTTGACTTCGAAGGCTCTTGGGAAGACCACCTACCTTTGGTGGAGTTCGTGTATAATAATAGTTATCAAGCAAGCACTGGGATGACACCGTTCGAGGCCCTCTATGGCAGACCATGTAGATCACCAGCCCATTGGTGGGATAACACCGATAGGATCTTGCTTGGACCAGAGTTAGCGAGGGAAACTTTCAAGAAGATGGATTTTAATCGCAAGAGTTTGAAGACTGTACAAGATAGACAAAAGTCAAATGCCGATAGAAGACGTTCATATTTGGGGTCTAAGGTTGGAGATATGATTTTTATCAAGGTTTATCCTTTGAGAAATGTTATGAGATTTGGCTCATGGGTAAGTTGGCATTGAGATTTGTAGGATCTTTCCCTATTACCACATGGATTGGAAAAGTGGCATATAAAGTTGATCTTGCAAATAAGTTGGTGGGAGTTCATGATGGTTTTCATGTTTCGCATCTGAGGAAGTGTCTACATGATTCTATAGTAGTAGTAGACCCGATCGGCTTAGGGAATTGGAGGTAGTGCGTGAATCACTTGTGCATCGTACACCTACCAGTATATTGGAACACAACATCAAGAGATTACGCAACAAGGAATTTCGTCTAGTGAAGGTTCAGTAGGGAGATGACCCCAAGGAGTGCACATGGGAATATGAGGAGAGATTTCGTACTTCTTATCTTTTTCTATTTGGAGGTACATTTCAAACATCTTATCTTTGGCCTTTGATCTTTGACCTTTCCTTAGGGTCTTTTTGATAATTTTTAGGTGAAACCTATGGATGGTAGTTTGGTTGTAAACACATCATTAGGCATTTTATGTTTGATGGATGAAAATGATTGCAAGTGGATGCCAATGTTTGCAAATGGATTCATTGCATGCACTAGATAGATATTTATTAGGATAATCGACCAACTAGGTACACACACCTGCATATGCATGTCTTTTATCTATTGCATTTGCACATGGTTGTATATATGTATGTGTGTGTGTAAATGGATGTTGCATATGGATGGTGCATTTGGATGAATGATTGAAACATACTTATAGAATTATCAATTATAATAGGGTAATTGCATACATTTGGTTACATGGCATAAGCATACTTGAATTACAGGAGGTCAATTGAATCGGTAGACCGATCATCTTTTCGCATTAGGTAAGTTCATATGCATTTCACTTTGCATAAATCATAAATTGCATTACTTAAAAGTAAGGACAATGGTAGAAATGGATGATGGTTGAGTAGATGGATGTAGTTCTTAGATGCTGGTTGTTAATTATGTTCTTCTGTCCTTGGAGATTTTGGGTACGAAATCCTTTAAGGAGGGAAAATGTAATACCTCGATATTTTACGGGAAATATAATAAAAAAGAAATTAAAAGTGCATTTGGTATAGTGGTAAAGGCACATGTTGACTTTCTTAATGACCAGGGATCAAGTCTCGTTGTCGCCTAAAACCTAAAGCGATGTATTTCTAGCTGGTTCGTTTCAAGTGATTTTCTTACGTATTTCAGAATTATTTCTGAATGGCGGCTTCCCATTCGTCCAGTGATGTAATAGGATGAGATGACTAAATTTTATTGGTTGAGTGATGTGTATGGGTTAGAATGGATGACCATTTAGTGTATGAAAGAACCAGATTTAATCTAAAATAATCTAATAGATTATATTCACTCAAATAATCTATAAATAAACCATCTAACCTAAACCTAATCTCTTATTCGGCCCTCGCCATAATTCTATGGTAAAATTAGTGTGTATTCTTCCGTCTTTTCTCTACTAAATAAACAAATCTCTACCTTATCTATATATATTCAAGAAATTTGGGGAATTTAGAAGAATCGGAGGGAGAAAGATTAAAGCAAAGCTTTTTTCATATTTATGCAAGCTCAAGTGCCAAGTGAGTGGGAATTAATAAGAAATAGAAAAATAAAGTAGTTCAATTTCAGTTCTTTTCAAGCAGGTTAATATGAATTAATTTCTATTATTAATTGAGAATAGACGTAAATTATTGCAACGTCTTCTTCTTCTCAAATTCAATTCATATTCGGTTTAAAATATGAGACATATGAATTGTCTATTTAGGTTTTATGGCATAAATAAGATTGAAATTTATGTAAATTATCGTATCTTCTTCTTCTTCTTCCACTTCTTAAATCTAATTCATGTTTGGTTTAAAATATGGGACATATAAATTGTCTATTCGTGTTTTAAGGCATAAATAAGATTGAAATTTATGAAAATTATTGTATCTCCTTCTTCTTCCACTTCTCAATTCTAATTCATGTTTGGGTTGAAATTTGGAACAAACAAATTGTTATTCAGGTTTCATGGCATAAATAAGATTAGTTTAATTAAATTGAATTAAAATTGTTATTCAATTTCTAATGGTAGAATATGTTAGTTGAATAAAATCGGAATATGTTACTTGGATAAAATTATGGTTTTGATTGATATAATTACATAATTTTGAATATGGTTTTGGAACAAAATTGGAAAGTCTAATTGGCATAACAGTGAGTTTCATACATGGCCTAAAAATTTAAAAGTAGAATTTTGTGTAATTAAATGGTTTGTGGCTATTGGACAAAAATTTTGTACAGATTAAATCTCTAAAAGGAGAACATGAATTAGGGTGGAAAAAAATGTAAATTAAATAGACGCTAAAGGCAAGTGTAAATATGTAACAAAATGACATAAAAATTACAGACAAACCTACGGACTGAATGGACATGAAATTGAAATATCATTTATGTAAGAAAAAGGTAAATTGTGAAATAACCAAATCAGATGTAAAAATGGTCTAAAGCAGATTAGGAAATAAACAGTATGTAAATTGTAACGGTAAAATTAATTAATCTGGAAGCAATTTAGTAGGAAGACCTTGTAAAGGTCTGGATAGGTGTTTCATGCCGTTAAGGCCAAAATATAGTCTTGGTTGTACGTACTAAGAGTGGGAAAGTAGGTTCGCAAGAATGTTTGTTACCTTTCATAGATTACTAGTACATAGGATAGATAGCATTTGCAACCATAGGCTTCTTCAGGTAGATCAACGTGGATGGAACAGGACAGCAGGTCCAACCCAACTGCGGGCGCTCTTTTAGAAAACTAACACTTTGGATAGGGGCAAGTCTATGTTGGTGACCAAGGAGATAGGAGGATACAAGTCCAATTTTTCGGAGCCTGAGCGCAACTTCAAGGTCCTATGAGGTTGTTTGAGTCGGCATCGGTCATACATAAAAGGCATTTAGTCACAGTGCACCAGTGCATAGCATGACATTCACACTGTAGCACGTGGATAAGTAAGGACAGTAGGTCCGACAGGTCGATTGACGTTTAGTATTACTACGTGGTTGACTTCCTTAGAATGACAATGGACATTGGCTTCTTAGGAATCATATCTTAGAAGGATTTGCTGCATTATGTTATTCACCCTCTACGATATCTGGTGAAGACCTGGAATTAAACTATTTTATTCTTTCTGCTTCATTTTATTTCTCATTCACCAGACTTTATGTCTGACCCATTCCTATTTTTCTTGTTTTTTTCAAATCACAGGAGGGCAAGTCTAGGTCACAGTTCTTTACAGCTTGAAGGGTCATTGGAGTAGTTGTTGTCTTCAGCTTTTGTTTCGTTTATTTCATGTACTTCGTTTCTCTTTTCCATATTTTACTCTATATACGGAGACCTATATTGTGAACTTTGTTATATTTTATATTTTGGTGGAGACTACTAGGTACTTTTGGTTTCAGAAATGAATTTTGGATAATGTTGTTTTTAATGAATCTATTTTGCTATTAATTCATAATTATTGAAAGTTTTCTTCCGTTGTAATATTTTAATCATTTTATGTTGTTGCCTTAGTCTCTGTGCTATGTTATGGATTTTTATTTCACCCGACCACCCATGCTTCTAGTTATGTTCGATTTTTGGGGTGCCTAGAAGTGTGGAGTGTCATACCGAACCACTACAAAACCTATCTTTTTACTGCTTTCCTTTGAAATTTTTAGTATTCTTCAATTTATATCCTCTACATTTTATCTATCTATGATCTGAGATTGTAAATTAGTACTTTAATCTGCAATTGGGTGTTTGTGACCAATTTTAGTGCAAACATTTTGGTACTATCACTGAGAAGGCTATCATTTGGGGATTCTACAACTTAGATTTTGGATATGAATGCTTAAGGACTTAGATCTGGAGAGCAATGGCAAAGCAATCAACCAGAAGACAGAATGGAGAAGAGCCACCACAAAGGAAGCTAGGAGGCATTCTCGAGAGCTAATCAGACTTTAGTTTTCATCAATAGAGAGAGATGATGATGGATGCTATGCCAAAAGAGATGCTGAAAAGGAAGGAGGAGATGATGCAGAACCTACCCAACAGATTGGACAAGCTATAGTGTATAATAAAGAGAATGCTACTACAGGAAGTGGTGGAAATAGAGATCAGGAGCATCAAGCAACTGGAATTCAAATGAGTGGGACCATCAGGAGTAGCCCTTGAACTAGGAGGCATGCCCTCGAAGCATGTTGATCAAATCCTATGCAGGATACCAGGCATTACTATGCGACATGGCGTTGGTAGAGGAATGGATGCTCATCCTAGAGAGTAGATTTCATGATTCCCTCGTGAACTCGGTGGGTAGATCGAGGGCAGCGGACAAGGACCACAACTTGATGACAGTGACAGATTGGCAGAGATGGTTAGTCGAGCCATGAGAGGAGGATTAGTGAATAGAGATCTGGAAGATGTGAACATGAGCCCCTTTGCTCCTGAAATTAGGCTGGCTAGGAATCGACCCGAATTCAAGCTGCTGACACTGGAGACATACGATGGAAGGATGGATCTAGCTGTTCATACGACAAGGTATATGAGGCACATGGAAGTACTGAGGGCATCGGAGGAGGTCATGGCCCGATGTTTCCCTTTGTATTTGACGGATGTAGCAGCGTTGTGGTTCGGCAATTGGAAAGCAGTTCGATTGGAACATGGACCTAATTGATTGAGAAATTTATGAGGCAGTTTAGAGTTGACATCTCGAGGCCTAAGAATTTGATGAGTTTGACAACACTGAAGCAAAAAATCGGGGTGTCTTTGAGGTTTTTTCTAACACAACTCAATGCAATAGCTGCATCGTGGATCGCCCAGATTCATCCACGGTTTTGATGGCAGCAATATCTAGCATAGCTGATGGCATGGAATTCAAGAATTCATTGACAAGGGATCCACCTATGGATCTAAGAGAATTTTACCATAAGGCGGAAAGGTTCCTGCGGCAAGAGGATGCAAAGGCTGAGAGAGAGAGGAAGGAGATGAAGTTGATGTTTATGTGGTCAAAAGTGGAGATCCGACCAAAAAGATTCAGGCAAGGATAAAGGGAAACAAAAACAGAGGATAGCTCCGATGAGCCGAGTCGGGCACGAAAGGAGCCAAAATTCACCTCTTATATACAATTGAATGAGACTTTGGAATGGATCTACCAAGACACTAGGGGGAAGGTTCCCCATCGATGGAAATCGGGAGGGACCCAACCAATAACGAAAGAAAATTAGACAAATACTACCTATTCCACGAGCTAAACTACGAAAGAACGAATGATTATAGGAACTTTATGGTGAGGTCCAAGCACATATCTAGAATGGCATGCTATTATAGTACGTGAAAAGATGAGCAGCTGCGTTGGAGCAAGAGTGACCACCATCTACATCAAATGAAGACGACTCCGAATTTAGGCATCGCCAGCTTATCATTAACTGACTGGAATAATGACAAATAAGCAGCAAACTCCACACTAACATGGTTGAGTCGCTTACACATGTACAGATCACCAACGGTCCTCAGGCATGCTCTGAGATGAATATAAACTACAACAGTGGAGGTGTTTGCACTTTGACGTTTCTGTTTTGCTTTTATTTTCTATTTTTTGCATCTAGGCTTGGGTTGATTGGACATTTTTATCTTAAGACTCATTTGAATGTAAATCTAATGTTTGTGATTTCAAAACTGGACCCTGAGTGGTCACAATTTGCCTCGAACGACACTCGACTTCGAACGGTCACAATTTGCCTCGAACGACACTCGACCTCGAATGGTCACAATTCACCTCAAACGGCACTTGACCTCGAACGATCACAATTAGCCTAGAACGGCACTCGACCTCGAACGGTCACAATTAGCCTCGAACGGCACTCGACCTCGAACGGTCACAATTCGCCTCAAACTACACTCGACCTCGAATGGTCACCATTTGCCTCAAACGACACTCGACTCGTACGGTCACATATCGCCTCAAATGGCATATGATCTCGAATGATCATTATTCACAATCAGGCAAGAATATCATTCTTTTTACAGGTCATAAATAGAATACGAACATCCAGCTTATGACACTATAGAACATACCTTCCTATCACAAGGCATATTTTGGAGGGGCAAAGTGTTAACCCACCTTTTGGCAAGGCAATGTATAGGTGGATTAAACCCAATCGACTACACAAGTTTGCTAGGGTACTGGGGAATTTTGTTCGAGTCTAGATTGAGCTACAATTCACATGATATGACAACCAAAGCAATGAAAGCCAACGTTCCAAATTTCAGGTCAATCGGAGTTTGTGTGCTTAAGATATGGATTGATCAAGATCAAGAAAATCAACCTCATTTGTAGCCATACAATTTCATATCCATCCCTCGAGGAAGCTTCAGTTCATATCCGTCACCCTCCATTCTCCTTCATATCCGTCAAGTTTACACTCATTCCTTTTGTATCCATCTGGCAAATACATCTCTTAGATCGATCAAGGCCCATCGCTCAAAAGTCATTCACTTCGTATTGATCCATGTTGATGTATATTTTGTATCGATCAACCAGATGATCGATACGAAACCAAGTCTTTCCATCGATACGAAGTAGCCCACAGTCGTCGATCGAAGACAACACCAAATGATTGATACGAAGAGAACATGCCAGCATCGGTACCAAAGTAGTTGTATATGTTCGATACGAAGAAGACACGATCAGGTGGAAGAAGCGGTCGTGTGGGATGAGAAGTGGATATCTCCTGGACTATTGCTCCACATCACCTGATCGATAGCACAAGCATCGATACGACGTGCTCGATTCAAACATGGATCGATATGAACTTGACAGCCAACTGCAAATATAAACTTGGATCGATCATAACTCAAAATCTCAAGTCTAAATGCCTCCAAATTTTCACTCTAACATGTATACCACTAGAAGAACATTTCTTGATCGATTTCATCCCCGATGGACATCATCTTGATGGATACGAAGAGCATATGGATCGATCCCAAATTGCCTCAATCGAACACATGGGCCTACCCACGTGTGAGAAGGAGTATTCCAAGATCTTGGCCATCTATTTCTAGACTATGCCTATAATAGCAGCCCTATGCCTTAAGAAAAGGGATTTTTATGCTCTTTGTTGTAACTCAAATACTACCAATTGTACTATTATAAACAAGTTGTGAATCATCAATAAACAGCAAAATCTTCAAAGTAGACGTAGGCTACAATGCCGAACCACTACAAACCCTGTCTTTTTAATGTTTTCCTTTGAAATTTTGAGTGTTCTTCATTTTCATATCCTCTACATTTTTTCTATCTATGATATGAGACTGTGAATTGGTGCTTTCATTTGCAATTGGGTGTTTATGACCAATTTTGGTGTAAATAATTATGACGCTTAGGGTGTGTTGTGCCTTGATAGGATAGTTTATCGTTTATTTTCGTATATTGGATGTTTAATTCTAATTAATTTTTTATTTTGGTGTGGAAAAATATATATTGAAAGAAAATGGATGAAATTTTGTAATAATAAGAAAAAATAAATAAAAGAGAGATTAGGCTATTTAAAAATTTGTGGATAATATCTGTAAATAACAGTGATTTAACGTATTAAACTTAAACTAATGCGAGAAAATTAATAAGATTATTATTTATGAATTTGTAAGGAAATGCATAAATAATAACGAAAAATAATTTTTAAATTGAAATTGAGGGATTTTTTTATAAAATATAGTAAAATTTCATAAATAATAATATAGTTCTTGTTAAAATTATATTTCTTTGAGTAAATGAAAATATGATTGGTTTTACAGTGTTTATAGAAGAAAATATTATTATTATTTGGGGAATATAATAACAGATATTCTCATAATAATTGTAGCAGTAAAGATATATTTGAAAAGCGTTTGGTTAAATGATTACCAATTTGAGACAAGTAATAATAAAAAGGGGATTCGTAGTATAATATAAATATTGTTATTTTTGAGATAATTAGTAATAAATTGGTCTAGAAAATATTAGAATGGTTTTAATACATATTATTATTTTTACGTAAAATATTAATATTATTGTGTGGGAAAGTAATTTTATGTAAATTACCCTGTTGTTTTACAATATGTGTTTGAAATATGTGAAATAATAAAGGAATTTTGAAGTATGTTTTCATTTTTGAAAAACTATTATTGTTATGAAATGGAATAAATATAGGTTCTTTTATAATAGACAATAATATAACGATTTTATATTAAAGAGAATAATGGTTGCAAATATATTATTTTAGACGGTTGTATAATATGTGATTAATTGTTGATTGTAATTAACACATATGTTTGTTTTATGATGAAGAAATTGAAATTTAAAGAGTGTGCAAGATTTTATCGTTATTACTATAATATGATGGGTAGTTAATTGGGATTTTGATTGACAGGATGATTGATATTTGTGTTACTAATGTTGATGGATTAGTACATATTTAATGATTGATGTTTGTATTACTAATGTTGATGGGTCAGTACAGATTTGATGGTTAATTTATGTGTTGCTAAGTTTGATTGGTTAGCACACATATGACGGTATCGAAGTTGTGTTACTATTATGAAGTAGGCAGTACGCAATTGTTTGATTTGTACTTATATCGATGATGTATTACTAGTAGTTGATGATTATTATGTATGCAAATATGTTTATTTTTATTGTATTGCTTGACAATTAGGATTGATGTTGAGCATTGTTGATGATCAATGGCTATGTACTGCTATTTTTGGTGCCTCATATTTATAATGATTGATTATGATGGACTATAGGAGTAATATTTTCTGCTTGCATTGCTTATATGAGTACTATGCTTGCCACGTGATTACAATTATTTAGATGCGCGAATAGAGAAGGAAATAGAACTACATGGTCTTGATCCCCAAAAGGGTATGTCGGTCGTCGTTTTCTATTCAAATAGCAACCGATTCATTTAGGTTGGGCTAAAGCGTATAGAAATTGGCACAGTCCAAACATCATTGAAATTTTTTCCCCCCATACATTTGTGAAGTCAATGGGTTGGAGTCAAGAAGGGAGCAAAGTTCTAGATTTAGGTCATATCCGCAAAATGTTGATATAGTATATTTCTTTTGCATCATCGATATATTCTCTATTTATTTAATGGTAATTGTTGTATTGGAAAATTTAGATGAAGTTTGATGTACAAGACCTTGAATAATGTCAAGAATGTGATATGTATGCTTTGACTCCGCTATGAGATTTTCCTTTTTTCTCATTTCTACTATGGACTCTATAATCATAAAACCCACGGTCCACTATTTCTATGTTCGAGGTTAGTGTGCCATCATATTTTGACGACATTTTTCATTGATTTTAGATGTTAGAAAAATTAGGTCATCACACTTGGTATTAGAGCCTAGATTTAGGAATTCCTGAGCTTTGGGCATATTTACATCAACTTGGTTAGGTTACTTTACACCATTGGTTGGGTTAAAATATAGAATGAAAGAGCATCCTTACTAATAATTGTATACTTCGTATGTGTAGGTTGTTTGTCTAATTACCATTACCTCACCCTAAGACGACCTTTATTTATTGTGATTGTTGAGCTAGAAAATGGCACAACACCTAAAAATGAAGTGAAATATAACAATCCAGCCAATAAAAGTAAGAATATAGAGAAACTTTCGCAATAGTTCGACAAATCTGAGGCATATGTCAACTATAATGTAATTGCTTATCGATTTTAGTCACAAGTATAATGTTTTTACTGGTCTTACAACCTAGAATATCAAAAAATAGCTTCCTAGTGATTAAAGTCATGTAGAGAGAGAAGATGGAGAAAGCAAGTGCGAAAAGTCGTTTTCTTAACGCTCTAAGCCTTGTGTTTATAAGGAAATCGTCCAATAGAATCACCAAATCTCAATATACTAGTCTAACTTTAGATCCAAAAATGTAGAAATGGAAAATGGAGCCCTTAGAGTCGAAATTTCATCTCAGTTCAGACCAGAAGTATCTTGTACCGATCTGATTTGATGAGGGAAGGTTACTCCATCTTCCTTCCCTTGGTCTTCTGTGTTTGATCCATCATGCTTCGAGCACTTATCCTTGCAAACCATGTTCTTTCCAAGAGGTTATAATATTTCTAGTACTTTTCTTCTTCCCTTTAGAATTTTCGTGGAGTAGTTCACTTATTCCTTCAGAAATGCACCCCAAAACGATCAGTCAAACCAAAATTCTAGGAGACTTAGCTCTAGAACCAACCTGGGCCCACAAAAAAGCTCGTTATCGAACAGAGAGTGATCAGTACCAATCTCTCCCCTTGACTTTGATAGTTATCGAATCCCTTTAGATCAACCCATTGTTCTTCCAAGCTTGTTTTCAACTCATCAAATCGTTTCATCTTTATCCCAACATATAGAATTGTTTGAAAGCTGCTTGTTTAAAAAGTAGGATAACACTTTCCCTCATCTCATAGTATGCTTTTGTTGGAAACAAAGCATGCTATAGAATAAGACAAACATATGCCATCATCCTTATATGTCATTTTCTTATCCAACAGTTGTTTTAATGATTCATAGGTTTCCATTCGATCACTTTATACACTAGAAAATCTGTTTTATATGCTAAGGATAAGATCTACATTTTGGAGATCATTCCACGCCTTAATCAGGTACATGCTACCTTCTTGTTGCTTACTTTCCTTTTCTCTTTTGGATTCAGGTCCAAGATTCGTCACGGTACCAACCTTTTTTGATCGGTACTGAGTTGTTTTCCTTTTCAATTCAGCATGGATTTAAAAGCCCATCACTTCGCCTATTTCTCTCCTCATGCCTTCAATTTACCTAAATATTTTCTCTTACCTACCCAGTGTCGATCTCAAGCAACTTCGACCACTTTATCCAAATCGATCATTGTTACCTTCTTAGAGCTAATGTTGTCTACTTGAAAGCATTTCTAACTAACTCTTACCTCGACCATCACTGTTCACTCCAAGGATCTCGTCATCGACCTCCTCGAAACCTAGTGCAAAATCAGACCCGAATTCATCAAGGTTGTTGTAATCTCATTTTATGGTGGTGGCCATTGTTGTTAATGGTCATGCTTAATTTTGCAAATGGCCAATGCATTGATGGAACATTAACTTGTGATCGATCAACTCTTTGAACCATTATCTTTGTTGATTCCCCATCCTTCTAATCTTTGTACCAAGTTAACTTGAGGAAAACATTGAATTTACCCAAGCTTTGAGAATCCTGACTTCAATTTCGATTCAATCTCGTGTTTCGACGTATCTTGCTTCAGGTCAATTTGTGCTACTTACAATTTTATAAAACGTTTCAATTTCCATCTATTCAAAAATTGTGAACACACTTTATTAATAAATAGTCGATCACAAGTTATTGTGTGACGACCCGGAATTTTTGAGCATTTGAAATTGGAATATTTAATTGATTTTAAATATTTGAAAGGTTAATTTTAACTTGAATTCCAAATATCACTATTTATTTGATAATTAAATTACTGAATTTAATAATTGGAAGTTGGGTGAAATATTGAATCTTCAGTTTTAAGCTTGTTAAAAATAATTTGAAGGCTTGTAAAATTTATATTGATAGAACTAAAGATAGTAGAAGTGTTAAAATTTAATTTGGAAGTGTTTTGTTCAGTTTTAAAACTTTATAGTTTAAATTGAATTTAAAAATAGCCTTCCAAGGCACATCTCGAAATTCGACGAAACCAGTTCCATTGGGTCCATAATAGTGGTTGATTATCGGATTTCAATTTTCGTAATGTTTGGAGTTGTTGTGTGATTGTACGGTAAGTAAACGCACTGAAATTTACATCGAAAACTAAATATAATAAACGGGTTCAAGAAAGCTATCTTCTCCATACGGTCGAATTAGGCCTCGAGACCTTTTCCATTGCATACGAAATAAGGGTATAATATTATAAATGCCTAGCAGCATGCCTCAATAGGAGGTCAAGATTTTGAGTTGCAATTATCGAGGGAATTTGAATTTAAATTTGAAATTCTGGTCAACTTCAGCTTAATCCTTTCCACATCATAACTTTTGCCTTCACCTCAGTGTCACTGTAGCAGCATGAGCTTGCTTCTCTAACACACTTTCCTCTTTATAACCAAGCAGAAAAAAATTCAATGCTTCGTATAAAATCTCGAACACCCTTTCAATTCCCTTCCAGTTCGAGTTTAAAATCGAAGCCGAGCTCTTTCATTTTAAAAGAAAAAAAATAGCCTCCCCTTTCATTTTAAACTCCACGAATTCATTACAAAGTAACCCAAATTGATTTATATTCGATCGAGATAAAGGCAGAGGCTCGAACAAGAATCGGCGACGAAGTCGCCATCGAAGCTAGGGCTCGCGATCGTAGGGAGTGGCCTGCGACGCCGTTTGATTTAGAGAAATGCGCTTTAGGTTTGGGTTGCTCGAGGGTACGGTGGCGCCGTGGAACGTCGATCATGGCGAAATATTGTGGGCATGGGTGAGCTTGACGCCGAACCAAGGTGGGTCGCCATCGAAGCAGTTGCATGGTGATAGCGTAGGCCTGGGATGGCGGAGACGAGGCTGCGACTCTTGCGAGGGCTTGGAATCCGAGGTCCGTTTGGATTTTGGTAAAGCTTCCTCTTTCTTTACCATTCAGATTTGTTTATATAAAATTTAATTACTGTAATTTGATGTGTGTAGTGAAGATAGTGAAATAATTTACAGTAAAGCGTAAAAACTATTTTAGTTAATTCTATATATATATATTACATATATCTATGTAGATTAAGAAGGGAACAGGAATTATATTTGGATGAGATTTTTATTTGCAGAAAGATTTTTAACAGTTCTATTTTTTTTAAATTCAGTATATATATACCTATATCTATTTTTGTTTACTAGTTTATTTTTAAAAATAATTTATTAAGATGATTTATTTATTAATTAGCTCATTTAATTATTTTTAGATTTATAAAAAGGAAAATTAGTTTGAAAATTTAAATTTATTTGGTTAAATTAAATCATAAGTTAAAATTTAAACTATTCAACAGTGGTTAATTGTTTAATTAAATCTAATATTAATAAATTATATAAATATTCAGACAAGGTCTAAAATCATGGAGAAACAAGCCAGGTTGGATTGGAGTGCAATTATAATCAATGGTGAGTTAATCTCACTCTTCTGGATTTCTACTTAAATTTAAATGGTTAAATTTAAATAATTGGTTGGATGATTGAATTGATTTGATGTGTTATATTATATATAGTAGAACATAGTATATATTGGAGTGATTGATTTCCCGCATTATATAGCGGATGAGACCCTACGCGTCGTATAATAGCGGATGATATTATATTTAAAACCCATATACCGCGATATTCCACTTCGAAGTGGAATTGGTATTTTATTATACTAACATCTATGGATGCAGGGAAACAGGTTGGAGGGATCCAACTGGATTCCTCAAAATTATTTTTGGTTGTTCTAATAATTCTATGTTATGATTATTTGATATGATGTGATGAATTATATTTATAATTGGAATATTGGACACCATGGTTTGATTTAATACATCTCGGT
Organism: Allium cepa; assembly: GCA_030765085.1. Classification (NCBI taxonomy): domain Eukaryota; kingdom Viridiplantae; phylum Streptophyta; class Magnoliopsida; order Asparagales; family Amaryllidaceae; genus Allium; species Allium cepa. The sequence goes on along the minus strand of CM060938.1, from coordinate 29,931,954 downwards.
ACATTGAGCCATCAAAATATATATAGAATTGGATTTTTGAAAGAAATATACGAGCAAATTTTTAAGAGAAATAATTATAGAGAATTCGAATAAAAATAAGAATGAATTGGAAAGGAATAAAAGTGATATTATTTAAAGGAATAAAGAATTTATTTTAAAAATTCAAGTTTTAAATTTGTTGAAAAAGATAAAGAAGGAATTTGGAAAAGGGGTATGAAATTGGTAATTTTAGATAAAAAGGACTTTAAAATCATAATTAAGAAATAAAATCTGAAGTTAATGGATTTTGAAATAAAATGAGTAAGTAAAGGAATTTACTTCAAAATGGAGTAATTTGGAAATCAATTTGAAAATTGATTGAAGTGTTTAAAATTGGAGTTCTAAAAGGGAAATGTGAACATGACATTTACAAACCGGGTTTATAAAAGTGAAGTAATATATCAGTGGATATTTGAAAGAATAGATTCACGATGGGAATTTATTAAAGGAATGTAAAAATTTGTTTAAAAATAAACAGTGATTTATTTTTAAAGGATGTGAAGAGAAGTATATTTTCCTGAATAGCCAAGTGCGTTTCAAACAAATTTTATGTATAAGTAAAAAGTTTTAAGTTTTTTAAAAAGTATGTTTAGAAAACTTATTATTTCCAAAAGTTTAAATTCTACAGTAAGTATTTTCTTTTAATCTATTATAGTAGTAATTATTTAAAGGTGGCTTGGTATTATGTTTTGAAAGTTAGAAATTCATTTTTATATTGTACAAAGTAGTTTTATTTTAAATAATCTTAAAGTATATATTTTGAATAAGTATTAAAGTAATTTTTAATTTAAATGTTTTAAAGGATATTAATAATAAAGAGTTTTAAATTATTTTAAAAAGCTAAAGTTTTTTTTACTTGGTGTTTTCAGTGGAAATAAATATTTGGAAATTTATTTCATGAGAAAAGTGTGGTTTGAAAACTGTTTTCAAAAAGGGTTGAAAATGGAAATATATCTTGCGAAGATATTTTGAGGTTAATAACTAATTTGGTGAAATTATTTATGGTTGATGATTTTTTGTGAATGTTAATTGATAGTTAAATAACCGACTATCAATATTGACCAATGCGCTGATCGATACGAAGAGACCGGGATCGGGATTAATTTCTCGAAAACCACTTCGATCCGGTTTGAATGTTTTCATGTGGAAAACAAGAGTTTGGATTCGATGGTGGAGCAGTGAAGTGCAAGGGCTAGTCGCTACTAATCCTGAGGTGATTCCAGAATGGATGTAGTAGGAGTAGTGCCTTCGGGTCCGCTCGAACGCGGGAGGACTTGTATGGATGAATGCTTTCAGAACATCGTCGGGTGGGAGATGAGCATTCTAAGAGATATGTTCTATAAAGGTAATGCTTAGCCTCGAGCCTCATCAACCGGGAATGACAGAAAATCAGGGGTTATGCAGCAAGGCAAAGTGGGTAGCACCCATTAGGGTGAGGTCATCCCTATCTAGATGTCCCTTTTTATTTCGGCTTAGTGGTGCGGTTGCTGATCCCAACCGTCGGGTGATCTTACTCGGGATTATCCAGTAAGGGGTAGTCCCGGTCTTGTGTTGCAGGGGATTAGGAGTAATCCTCGGTACGGTGATCTAGGCCACGTACTGTGACAGGTGGTACCCCAGTGCCTAGTCATTAGTTGGAAATCCATTATCTCTACGCGCCTATACGGTTTTGATTGTGCCCAACTATTGCTGAAACGCGAGATATAAGCATTTCAGCTCTATTCTATTTTACTTTCTATTGACACTACTATAATATCAGACGGATTTGATAGAAAGTGTTTGGCTATTGTAAGGTAAAAATTCGACATATTTATTTGTGGCATGGTCTTATGAGATGCTTTTGATTTCAAAGGATTTTGAAACTTTAATAATCCAATTGAGTGTGATTTTCTCATGCTGGTATTCCAGACCGACTCGAGTGTTATTTCACTATAATGCTCAGGTCAGACCGAGTATTATAGATTACAGGAAAGGATGCAGTGGAGCTGGATTACGATACGTACTTCCATATTTGTGTAAGATATTCTGCTGTGTTGATTAGTTGTGTATTCAGTTTTGAGGACAAGTTTATGTGACTGTCCAGTTGTATGTTATTGATGTTGATGAACCCTGATGATGTACTCTGACGATGTAATGTATAAATAGATGTATTTGTTTTTGAGTGAGGATCATTTATTATCTATTATATTTTATTCCGCTACGATAGTTAGATTCTGATGTTGTTCTCTATTTTCTTCTTCTACCTCTTCTTCTTTAACCCTCATGGTTCTATATTAATAGTTATGAGCGCGTATTTGTCAGTGGATATAAAAATGGTTTTATATTGTGTTGATTGATTTATTGAGTGGCATATGAACCATCGTCGGCACAGTCTGGACAACTGTATCGAAGGGGTTTCTAAACACTTGAATAGAACAATTCAACACAATATTGTTTTCGAAAGCGAGTAAATGAAATAATTTTACCCAAAAATATATTTTGATATAAAGGAAATATTTTTCTTAAATTGTTATATAACTTGGATGTTTGGATGATAATATTTTAAACAAATAAGATTATAAAAATTGGAATGACATGGATAATCAAATGGGAATTTGTATGAGCATAAATTATACAAATAAATTATAGTTAAAATTTGATTCAAATCAAATCTGTAAATTTAAAATCCCAGAGATTTTGGAAGTGTTTTTCGAAGTGTTTTGCAGATAAATAATAGCATTATTATTTTGAAGGTATTTCTGAAAGGAAATTGTTTCAAATAAATTTTGGGAAGAGATATAGCATTGAGCTCACTTCAGTCGCTAGAAAATAATTCTGATGATGACGGCCGCATCATCAGTATTCATTTACGAGTTTCTAAGTGACAGATTGCTGCCAAAATTTGTTTTGTTCAGAAGAACATGTTTTATTGAAATTTCAAAAGAAATTTGTTGGGAATAGAAACCAGGATTGGTTTAAAAATTTGAGAAGTGTGATTTTGAGATAACGGTGATTTCAAAATGATTTGAAAACCAAAAGTCGGTTGTTTAAAAATCCTGAAATCCTTATTTAAATAATTTAGAGATCATCAGGAGATAAGTTGTAAACTTATAAATGGTGAATGATTTTGATGAGGAATATGGGGATTGGATTTTTTGGAATAAAAATTAAAGGTGAGAGTTAAAAATGAGAATTTAACTTGGATTAAGATTAAACTTTGAAATTTAATTGATGATTGGAAGAAATAAATTAGTAAATCTTGAATGTGATTGGAATGGGAAGATAGAAATTAATTTGGATTGGGAGATAAAATTTAATTGGATTGAAATTAATTGAATTAAATTGAAAATAAAATCTAGTTGTATTTGAATTAAGTTGAAATCGAATTGAAATGAAATAAATTGAGATGTAGATGACATTGAGTGAAAGTAAATCGAATAAGAAATCAAACTGGAGTAAATAAATTCCGATTGCTTATAAAAGAATTGAAACCCATTGAATAAAAATATACTTGGCTAAATAAAAATATATAATCCCTAGTTAAAAAGGGTATAGCATGAATGAGATTGATTGTAATGGATGAAGGTGTTGATATAAATAAGTGCGTGACCTATAAAATTTAAAAGTAGAATAAATAAGTCCAGAATAAAATTAGTTTCATATTTGGAAAATGAATAGAAATCCGAACTTGAATTACAAAATAGAATTTGAACTTAAGTAAAATAATGAAGTGATTTTGAAGAAGAAAAATCAATCAAATATTGAATCAGAAGTGGGAGTGAACTAATTTGGTATAAATTAGTTAAGTGAGTATGTTAATAAGATTTAAATTGGTTAAATAGAAGTTGAATTGGGAGTTATTAATGGAGTTTGGAAATGAAAACTTGAGTTATAAATTAAATTTGACTTGAATTGTTAGTAAATTAAATACAATTGAAATATTGTCGAATAAAAGGAAGTTGGATTGAAACAGAAATGGTTTGAATTGCTAATTAAGTTCAAGAAGGTAGAAATAAATTGAAAATGGCCTTGTATTAATTAAATGAGTCGTGAATGAATTGAATTTGGAAATTAAAGTTTATAATAACTAATCAAATAAATTTGTAGATTGAAATGAGATTTGATTGAAATAGAACCAAGTTAAGTTGAAAAGGAAAATTTATTTTGCAAATGAAGTGAGCTTAAGTTTTGAAGTAGGACTAAATTAAAGTAAGTTTAACTTAAGTTTAAAATTTATAGAAGCCTGGCTTCGAGGAAGGGTGAAAGTTCATTAAATAAAAGTTTGGGTTAAAATAATTTGGAAAATGGTTATTAATATAAGCATCGAATGTTGTCAAGCTCAATGAAAAGGTTTTAAAATGAAACCAATGCGGAGATGAAAAGAAGTGCAAATGTATGATTGGTGAATAAACTAGGAATGAGATCGAATTTAATATAAAATGGGTTAGAATCAACTGGATGGGGATAAAAACGAAAATGGATATTCTATTAAGAGAATATCGTCGAATTGCACAGAACAAATTAGTCGTACGACTTAAACGGAAGTAAATAAAAATTCTATGAATTGGTAGAAGTAAATAAAATTAATTTTTAGAATCAATTGAAATAAATGTGAGTTGTTTGGGTTAAAAATAAATTGAATGTAAGCAATTGAGTTGTAAACCATTTAAATTGAATGAAGATGTATATGAATGGTTGTAAACAATTAAAATTAATGTTGGAACTCTATAAGTTGCTTATAAACATTGTTTAACCTGCATTGCTTATAGAAACTCGTACATTTACTAGTTAAATATGTAAAATGTTGTTAAGTTACATGAATTTGGCACATACATATTTAAATTGAGTAAGTACAAGTACAAGGAAGCCGTGTGACTGGATTTGGTTGCGCTAATTGCTAAATAATAAGCCGTTTGCTTAAAAATGCTAAATAAAGGTACGCCTACGCAATAAAAATAGGAAATATGAACTGTTTTTGTTTTTCCGACCATGTGGGTCGATGTATATATATTTATATCTCTTGTCAAATTGCAAAAGCTCCTCCGTATAAAGGAGACTCTGCCAAAAAATTTCGAAAATTTTAGGAGTTAGAAAATTTTTGAAAAAATTTTCATTAGCAACAGAACGATTTTAATTTGGAATTGAAATAAGCGATTTTGGAAATGGAAATTGAAAATAATTGTTTAGTTGGAACTAAAGGATTAGGAAAGTGAATTTGGGATTTTTGATTTCAGAGGATAAATTGAAATTTGCTCGGCAAAGGTATGTGTTTAAATTTTTGTATGAAATTGGATTGGGTTTTTGATCTAGCCACTTGGCGTTTTGTTTTCTTTTGGAATTTGGGAGCCGTAGAGGCATTTTATAGTTGTAACGAGCTAGCGTGCAAAGGAGACGCTGACAAAAAATTTCGAAAATTTAGGGAGTTAGAAAATTTTTGAGAAAATTTTGATAATTCAAAATTTGGTTTTAAAATCGAAATTTGAATGATTGAGCAAATAGTATTGTTTGAAAACTATGGAAGAAGTTTGGAAAGTTAGTAAGGTTGATGAAGTTCTTATTAAAAGATGATTTTGGGGATTGTTAAAAACTGTTTGGTTTGGGTAGTTGTTGAAACCAGATTGATTAGGAAAATAGTAATGGGTTATGGACCATTCCTCTTAAATAGTAATTTCGGGGACGAAATTCTTTTAAAGGGGGAGGAATTTGACGACCCGGAGTTTTTGAGCATTTGAAATTAGAATATTTAATTGATTTTAAATATTTGAAAGGTTGATTTTAATTTGAATTCCAAATATCACTATTTATTTGATAATTAAATTATTGAATTTAACAATTGGAAGTTAGGTGAAATATTGAATCTTCAGTTTTGAGCTTATTAAAAATAATTTGAAGGCTTGTAAAATTTATATTGATATAAATTAAGATAGTAAAAGTGTTAGAATTTAATTTGGAAGTGTTTTGTTCAGTTTTAAAATTTTATAGTTTAAATTGAATTTAAAAGTAGCCTTCCGAGGCACAGTCTCGGAATTCGACGAAACAAGTTCCATTGGGTCCGTAATAGTGTTTTATTATCGGATTTCAATTTTTATAATGTTTGGAGTTGTTGTGTGATTGCACGGTAAGTAAACGCGCTGAAACTTACATCGAAAACTAAATATAATAACCGGGTTCAAGAAAGCTATCTTCTCCATATGATCGAATTAGGCCTCGAAACCTTTTCCATTACGTTTGGAATAGGGATATAACATTATAAACGTCTAGCGGCATGTCTTAATAGGAGGTCAAGATTTTGAATTGCGGTTATCGAGGGAATTTGAATTTAAATTTGAAATTCTGGTCAACTTCAGCTGAATCCTTTCCACATCATAACTTTTGCCTTCACCTCAGTGTCATTGTAGCAGCTTGAGGTTGCTTCTCTAACACACTTTCCTTTTTACCACCAAGTAGAAAAAAAATTCAATGCTTCATATAAAATCTCGAACACCCTTTCAATTCCCTTCCAGTTCGAGTTTAAAATCGAAGCCGAGCTTTTTCATTTTAAAAAAAATTGGCCGCCCCTTTCATTTTAAAATCCACGAATTCATAAGAAAGTAATCCAAATCGATTTATATTCGATCAATATGATGGCAGAGGCTCGAACAAGAATCGGCGACGAAGTCGCAATCGAAGCTAGGGCTCGCGATCGTAGGGAGTGGCCCGCGACATCGTTCAATTTGGAGAAACGCGCATTAGGTTTGGGTTGCTCGAGGGTACAGCGATGCCATGGAACGTCGATCATGGTGAACTATTGTGGGCATAGGTCAAGCTCGACGCCGAACCAAGGTGGGTCATAATCGAAGCAGTTGCATGGTGATAGCGTAGGCGTGGGATGGCGAAGACGAGGCTGCGACTCTTGCGAGGGCTTGGAATCCGAGGTCTGTTTGGATTTTGGATAAGGCTTCCTCTTTCTTTACCATTCAGATTTGTTTATATAAAATTTAATTACTGTAATTTGATGTGTGCTGTAAAGATAGTGAAATAATTTACGGTAAAGCATAAAACCTATTTTAGTTAATTCTATATATATGTATATGTATATATATATATATATTACATATATCTATGTAGATTAAGAAGGGAACATGAATTATATTTGGGTGAGATTTTAATTTGCAGAAATATTTTTAACAGTTCTATTTTTTAAATTCAGTATATACTAGTTTATTTTTAAAAATAATTTATTAAGATGATTTATTTATTAATTAACTCATTTAATTATTTTTAGATTTATAAAAAGGAAAATTAGTTTAAAATTTTAAATTTATTTGGTTAAATTAAATCATTAGTTAAATTTTAAACTATTCAACAGTGGTTAATTGTTTGATTAAATTGAATATTAATAAATTGTATAAATATTCATACATGGTCTAAAATCATGTAGAAATAAGCCAGGTTGGATCGGAGTGCAATTATAATCAAAGGTGAGTTAATCTCACTCTTCTGGATTGCTACTTAAATTTAAATGGTTAAATTTAAATAATTGGTTGGATGATTGAATTGATTTGATGTGCTATATTATATATAGTAGAATATAGTATATATTGAAGTGATTGATTTCCCGCATTATATAGTGGATGAGACCCTATGCGCCGCATAACAGCGGATAATATTATATGTAAAACCCATATACCGCGATATTCTACCTTGAAGTGGAATTGGTATTTTCTTGTGCTAACATCTGTGGATGCAGGGAAACTGGTTGCAGGGATCCAACTGGATTCCTCAAAATTATTTAGATTGTTCTAATAATTCTGTGTTATGATTATTTGGTTGCTATGATGAATTATATTGATAATTGGAATATTGGACACCATGGTTTGATTTAATATATCTCGGTACACTGAGTCATCAAAATATATATATAATTGGATTTTTGAAAGAAATATAAGAGCAAATTTTTAAGTGAAATAATTATAGAGAATTCGAGTAAAAATAAGAATGAATTGGAAAGGAATAAAAGTGATATTATTTAAAGGAATAAAGAATTTATTATAAAAATTCAAGTTTTAAATTTATTGAAAAAGATAAAGAAGGAATTTAGAAAAAGGGTATGAAATTGGTAATTTCAGATAAAAAGGACTTTAAAATCATAATTAAGAAATAAAATCCGAAGTTAATGGATTTCTAAATAAAATGAGTAATTAAAGGAATTTATTTCAAAGTGGCGTAATTTGGAAATCAATTTGAAAATTGATTTAAGTGTTTAAAATTGGAGTTTTAAACGGGAAATGTAACTGACATTTATAAATTGGGTTCATAAAAGTGAAGTAATATATCAGTGGATATTTGGAAGAATAAATTTACGATGGGAATTTATTAAAGGAATGGGAAAATTTGTTTAAAAATAAATAGTGATTTATTTTTAAAGGATGTGAAGAGAAGTATATTTTCCTGAATAGCCAAGTACGTTTCAAACAAATTTTAAGTATAAGTAAAAAGTTTTAAGTTGTTTAAAAAGTATGTTTAGAAAACTTATTATTTCTAAATGTTTAAATTCTAAAGTAAGTATTTTCTTTTAATCTATTATAGCGGTAATTATATAAAGGTGGCTTGGTATTATGTTTTAAAAGTTAGAAATTCAGTTTTATATTGTACAAAGTAGTTTTATTTTAAATATTCTTAAAGTATATATTTTGAATAAATATTAAAGTAATTTTTAATTTAAATGTTTCAAAGGATATTTTATAATAAAGAGTTTTAAGTTATTTTAAAAAGCTAAAGTTTTTGTACTTGGTATTTCAGTGGAAATAAATATTTGGAAATTTATTTCATGAGAAAAGTGTGGTTTGAAAACTGTTTTTAAAAAGGGTTGAAAATGGAAATATATCTTGCGAAGATATTTTGAGGTTAATAAATAATTTGGTGAAATTATTTATGGTTGTTGATTGTTTGTGAATGTTAATTGATAGTTAAATAACTGACTATCAATATTGACCAATGCGTTGATCGATTCGAAGAGACCGGGATCGGGATTAATTTCTCAAAAACCACTTTGATCCGGTTTGAACGTTTTCGTATGGAAAACAAGAGTTTGGATTAGAAGGTGGAGCAGTGAAGTGCAAGGGCTAGTCGCTACTAATCCTGAGGTGATTCCAAAATGGATGTAGTAGGAGTAGTGCCTTCGGGTCCGCTCGAACGCGGGAGGACTTGTATGGACGAATGCTTTCAGAACATCGTCGGGTGGGCGATGAGCATTCTAAGAGATATGTTCTATAAAGGTAATGCTTAGCCTCGAGCCTCATCAACCGGGAATGACAGAAAATCAGGGGTTATGCAGCAAGGCAAAGTGGGTAGCACCCATTAGGGTGAGGTCATCCCTATCTAGATGTCCCTTTTTATTTCGGCTTAGTGGTGCGGTTGCTGATCCCAACCGTCGGGTGATCTTACTCGGGATTATCCAGTAAGGGGTAGTCCCGGTCTTGTGTTGCAGGGGATTAGGAGTAATCCTCGGTACGGTGATCTAGGCCACGTACTGTGACAGGTGGTACCCCAGTGCCTAGTCATTAGTTGGAAATCCATTCTCCATACGCGCCTGTACGGTTTTGATTGTGCCCAACTATTGCTGAAACATGAGATGTAAGCATTTCAGCTAGATTCTATTTTACTTTCTATAGACATTATTATAATATCAGACGTATTTGATAGAAAGTGTTTGGCTATCATAAGGTAAAAAACCGACATGTTTATTTGTGGCGAGGTCTTACGAGATGCTTTTAATTTCAAAGGATTTTGAAACTTTAATAATCCAATTGAGTGTGATTTTCTCACGCTAGTATTCCTGACTGAATCAGGTGTTATTTCACTATAATGCTCGGGTCAGACCGAGTATTATAGATTGCAGGAAAGGATGCAGTGGAGCTGGATGGCGATACGTACTTCCGTATTTGTGTTAGATATTACGCTGTGTTGATAAGCTGTGTATTCAGTTTTGAGGACAAATTTATATGACTGCCCAGTTGTATGTTATTGATGTTGTTGAACTCTGATGATGTACTCTGATGATGTAATGTATAAACAGATGTATTTGCTTTTGTGTAAGGGTCATTTATTATCTATTATATTTTATTCCGCTGCGATGGCTAGATTCTGATGTTGTTTTCTATTTTCTTCTTCTACCTCTTCTTTAACCCTCATGGTTCGGTTTTTCGGGCGTCGAAAAATCGAGTCGTGACATATTGTTAATGAAATACGACAATTAGATGATCTCATTACATAGCATTTCCAATTAATACACTTCCCATGATCCTGCAGAAGAACGCACTGCGTCGCTACAGACAGAGGATCCGCTATCGATTATCCAACAATAACAAATAAGACCCGATGCATGGTTCCATCATGTGACATGGCTTATTTTCCAGCATGAGCGGGTTATCTACACAAGATGGTCCGTTCATCATGTACGAGACATAGGACTCACATTGTATAGACTGACACTTTCAATTGCCCCAGTCGATGTTTAGAATCCGGTTGGCCAACACATGTCAACATTCGTTGGATTTTGGGCATCGACTACATAGTTCACATTTAAAATAGGATTTTGAATTAAACATACTGACTGCATTGAATAACATGTTTTCCTATCGTGATCGACTCATCATTTTTCTAGATTCTGCATTGGCATTGGGCCGTCAACTCCTCTTGAAGCTGGGTTTACCGGTGCCCAGGCTTCGACTTCCATACCCTTTGGAATCAATGCTTAATTACTGCAAATTTATAGAGAATGATAGTATCAACAAAACCAATCCACGATCTGCCTCATCCTTTAAACGATGAATCGATTTGAGAGTTCTATATGATTCTCTCAAACATATGTTGACAATTCTAACTGCCAAACCTCTCAAAACCATATGTTGACAACACAGGGATCCTGAAAATGACGTCCGACTTCCAACTTAGAATCAATGGGCGCATAATCCTCCATTGGGCTATACGGCTTGTAATATATATGTGTGTGTGTGCGTGGCGTGTGTACATATGCACATTTAGGCAGTGATGTACCGCCTTTCAATCCATTCTTACGTACATTCGTCCGTGAGCTTTGGTTTTATCCAACCTAAACCCACTCCTAATAGGTTTACCTTGCTGAGATCCTTTTATATGTTTTTCATAAACCAATTCAAGTGACCTCCTAACTACAAAGAGCTAATTCATGTCTTAGGTTTCAAACAATGGAGGGAGTCGCCATCTTACATGATCATCGTAGCTTGGTGCCACTGTAAGATCGTCAAAGCACTACATAATAAACGTTTATACTTGAAGAACAAATACTTCTTCATTTGATGTCCATATGGGTTCAATAGGCTCTAGCTTTTCGAAAGTAAGATTCTTTCCATTCCATTATTTTGTGTGCTTTGACTTTCATCTTCCAAGCACTTAACCTTTTATCCCCATTCTTCTAGGATATTCCTACTAAAGACATGAGTGTATAGCATTTCGATACTCTTATGATCCTTAAGAGCATACATATCCAATATCACTCAACTATCTATCTTATGACAAATGAGAACCTCCGTTGATGCAACCTTATACATCTCGATCGTTTTCCGTTCCTACCAAGACTCCACCAAGTAAATTTAGGATGTCAACCAGGTCTTCTGCCCCCATTTATAGATCCAATGATATCGTCCAAGGGAGCGATGAAGGCCCATCCGGCACGACTAACATTGATGAACCAGCTGATAAAGTGGTAGAATAACATGTTGCTAGTGAAAGTACCAACTAAAGAAGAAGAGGGATTCGAGATGGAAACTACTCAAGAAGGAGATATGGGAGAAGGAAGAGAAGAAGAAGGTGGTGATGAAGAAAGCGATAGTGATGACGACATCGACCAAGAGGGAGATGAGTAATATGGAAAAACGTCTTTCAAAAGCATTGAACTTCCTTCCTCACCACATCCAATGTGCATAGTTATCAAGATTTCAAAACAAACCATAGAAACAAGCATGGTGCCATTTGCTGAGGGGACTTCCTTGGCTGGTTATACAGAAGATATCTTTGGCTTGTTGAGTGTTTTTTACGTATCAACCACTGACTATCTTAAGGAGGGTTCTCCGGGATTTAGCTTTCCCTCAAAGGTAACCTAGTCGAAGGAGGTGAGAATCCATCCTTAACTCCTTTCGAACATGATTTGTAGAGTACTTAGCAGGATATGGACACCCTAAGCACTTTTAGGATCATGAACACACACTCAATCCACTCTTCCATATTCCAATGTTCCAAACTAATATTATTTCAGGTATAATGAGAAGAGACCATTCGGTTATCTCTAGTATGGCATTTTCGAAGAATCGAAATGCACTCTTGATCCTTATCTACCTCGCTCAAGCTATTGTAGGGGCGAGATAAAGATGAGGAAAAATCTCTAAGTAAATATAAAGAGTGAGAGGGGAAAAAGACCACCAATCTGAGAGGTATCAAAAGAAGAGAAAGGCCTAAGAGAGGTTTCCCTTTGACTATAGAAAGGTCATAAAGATTACATAACCGCCATGGTTCCTCCTCTAGTGCTCATCCGCCTCGACCTCAACTATAACTTCCTCCACCACGACAACAAAATCCAATATCATGCTCTTTGTCTACCACCGTTCCACAAATTCCTCAGTCTAAAGATGTTTCTGTTCCACTAGTTCCTTTTCAAGCCCATCAAGCCAGATGCAAGCTGCTTTCCAAGAACTTTGCTTGATATGGGTCATATTCGACCGTGACATCAAGACATCCCTAAAAAAGAGGCATGTTGTAGAGTTGAATGGATTTATAGCATTTTAACTAGGATACAAGAGGAAGAAACTTCGCTTTTCCCTCTCTAATGTCAGCGGAATCAATCGAACGAACATTCAATCATTTGAGTCTAAAAAGAGAACCTATTGTAGCTTCATCGAGGGATACAGGAGGGATTTAGAGTAGATGAATGAATTAAGAGATACGAATTTGAATTTGGAGGCAAAGGCCAATGATTTGATGGAGGAGATAAAGAGAGCTTATAAGCAGTCTATGATTATGATAAAGAACTTGGTAAAGACCGCTCATGAGGACAAAGTTGTGCTCAAGACACAGCTTGCTTCCATGAACTAGCCCTCCTAGGCAACAAAAAAACTATTAAGCCTAGGCTGCTTAGATCCATGAAATTTGTGTTGAGAAGAAAAGCTTGAATCCAACCACTACAAGTGAAAACCGAGAGGTTGGAGGCTCAAGTGGACTATACCAAAGCTGGGCATGATCTAAACAAGCTAAAGGAACAGAAAGCCATGGAGAGGGAAGAATTGAACACCACACTTTAGCTGTTCTTTGTTAGCGTCATCCAATATAAGAACTTGGAGTAATTAGGGAGTTCCTTTGTTTTTACCCTTGCTAATGCATAGGAGGAGATAAAAATGTCGTGCTGAGGCATTTGGTGAAGGCCTTACCGAAGATGAGTTAAAATCCAAATACCTCAATGCTAAGGACATAGAGAAATCGAAGAGGGGAGATCTATCCTTACTGCGGAATATGTTACCGGTAAAACTATCGCTGAAGCTCTCCTTTTGACCCTAGTGCATCGAGTTAGGCAGAAACATCAACTCATGTATCCCAAGAGCTTGAAATGAATATCCCAACATCTAAGCGGGCTAGCTCCATGGCTATCCAAATCATCGTAGCTTCTATAGCTTATACTCTTGTTGAACCTTATATCATCACAGCTTCTGTAGCTTGATCTTGTTGAACATTATATCATTATAGCTTCTGCAGCTTGTACTCTTGTTGAACCTTATATCCCCTATTTGTTGACCAACCAATGCAATCATCGCTTGAAAAGGGGGAAATCACTAAGTCTCCTATCCAGCAATCTATTCTTGGCAAAGGTATATGCTTCATCTCACCTGCATTCGAAGTCCTCTAGTTCTCTTCTGAGACTGTTACTAATCTTTACCACTCTGTTGTGACCTTTTAGGTCACCCTTCTCTTCCACCTCCGCCGTTGCCAATTACTCAAGGCTTGAGCCTCACTGCAATTACTATTGAGTCAACCTATGTGACAATGGGACAAGTCATTCCAAATCTTCCCTCTGGCTCAAATTTTGTTTTTGACGCCAAAAGTTTTACAGCATTGAAGGGGTCTAATAACATTTCAAAGTCCCTGGCAAAGACATTACTATCACCAATGCCTCGGCCTAATTGAATTCATTTCCATGGCGGAGAAGTTAAAGCTTGACATCTCTGAAGTCAAAATCAAGACTGAGCCTAGTCTTGAAAAGACTAATGATACCAAGGAGTCGAAGCTTTCTCTTCGAGTCCTTCCCATTACCATCAAGGTCTTGAAGGGCAGCAGCATCGATGCCACCGCATAGGCCTTTATGCCCCTCGTCAACCATGTTGAAGATCCTGCCAACATTATCATTGAAGGTGACACTACTCCATCTGAGGGTAGCACATCAAGGATGAGAAGGGCTAGAAGAGGCCTTATGATGGCTCTGGCAATAAGGAAAGTAAGAAAAAGAAGAAGGATCACAAGAAATAGGCTCTTCTTCGAACTTCCGGTGACAACGAGTCAGTCTCTATTTGTCTCTTTTTGGGTCATATTTATTGTTTTTCAAGTTTGTTGTACCTAGACATGATTATATAGGATCGTCCACCGCGTCCGTTATATATAAAGTTAGTAAAAGACTACTTTTCTGTTCCAGTCTCAATTTCGTTTACAATTTTTCACTTTATATATTATTCATTCCTATAAAAAATCCCTACATATATAATACAACTACTTTTACTATAATTTATCTATATTATACATGCCTATGCCTATGCCTATGCCTATGCCTATGCCTATGCAATGTTTTTACTCACTATTACTTTGCACATATAAGTAAAATTCGTGTAGATGCCTTAGTTATATTCCATTATTTAGTTCTATTTCATCATTGCCAAAGTGTTTTTGTTTTGGCTAAACAAAATATTATTTAGCTAACCTTATTCCTATTCATTCCACGATAAGTTTCCTTCAACTATTAATCAGTTGTACATAATTTGAGTTCCATGTTATTCCATATTTCAGAGGAATAGCAGTTTGGACATTCATATCTTGACGTCTTAAATCTCATTAACAACCAGGCATGAACTTTATCATCCTTGGAATTCCACTACTCAACTTCCGACAAGCATGTCATGCTAAGGCATGAGTGTGGCCATACCTTTTATTATTCCATTACATGCCGAGTCCTAGCTATAAAACTTGGTTTTCCAAATGTCAGAATCTGAACATCATTCCTTGACATGGCGACCTTCGAGCATTAGTCAAAGGTTAACAACCTGGGGAAAATTATTTAATTGCCCACGGTCCATTTACACTCTTTCGGTCTTGATCCTAGACCAAAGGAATTCAAAAGTTCCTATTTCCAGGTTCCAGCTTTCAATTTCACATGTTTCTAAGCATTGATTAAAAGCATCCACCAACCATCCTCGCTTATCCTCGGCCGAGTATGTCCAGTTGGGCCGAAAGCGCGGTTGTGAATATCCCAATTGTACACCAATTCATATATCCACGAACCTATACCTTTGATGTCTTTCTCTAGGAATCTTCTCTCAGTCCCTCTTATCCTTGGGAGTTTATGGACAGAATCCATTGACCATCCTTGCTTATCCTCACCCTAGCATATCCCACTGGGCTGCAAGTGTGGTCATCAAATTTCCATTCATGCACCAATTTATATCTCTAGAAACTAGCGCTTTTAGCAACCTAACTATGAACGTTCCTTACCGACCTTTCCTATTTTCGAGAAATTACCAATACCATAGAGATGGGGTCAAATTAACTGATCGACCCCCATGATTATACTACTTTGTCCTAATCCTAGACTAAAGGAGTCGGTACATATTTCTAGGTATCGGATCGCACTACTAGTCAAGCAGCATAGGGTTTTGCTTATAAGAATACGGTTCCATTAGATCAAGAAGCTAACTTTTATTTATAAACAAAAAATGCGGCATGTACAGCCTTATTACATGTCTACCAAAATCTTTGGGTGGCTTATTTACAGAAAATAAACTAGATAAACCTAAGTCAAATAGCATCGTAACAAGTTTCCATTCCATGCCCATGGAATTGGGATTCCATCAACACTGGTCAGCTTGAAAGTTCCATCTCCAAGCATCTGTTCGATCGCGTAAGGAACTTCCTAGTTCAGACTAAATGCCATCGTACCCAAACCAAGTAACCTTGTATGCGGGAGAAATTTTTTCAAAACATATCCCATTTCTTCCAAGGTATGGCTTAGGACCTTGGCATTAAAGTAATGTCTACTCATTTCTACGGAGCAGTTACAATTAATTCCACTTGTTCTCACTTTTCATCCACGATATCGAGGGATTCGAGCAAGTGATCCTCATTAACCCTGGGGCAGAAGTATTGTCTTCTGTGGGAAGGGATTTCCAATAAAATCAGAAGTATGGCCACTGATCTGTAGGCTAAAGCGAATGACATATGTCCAATCATGAACTTGTGAGTCATCCTATAAGTCTACAATGCAAGTGGAACTTATTGACCCAGTTTCCCTTGGCCTTAGTTAACCAATTTTCAAGATGGACTAGATGATTTTATTCACCACCTCCACCTGTCCGTTCGCTTGAGGGTGTGCTACCATCAAAAAGATTTTCTTAATCTTATACTGGTTGCAAAAATCCTTAAACTCAATACTTTTGAACTAAATTTATTATCCACTATAATCTTATACGACACACCGAATATACATATGATATTACTTTTCACAAAATTAATCACTTTTTTCGTTGTTATCATGGCAAGCAGATCTACTTTTTCCCACTCTGTAAAGTAATCCACTGCAATAATAGCATATTTAGCTCCTTTTTCCACCACTGGTAGCACACCAATTATCAATTACCCAAATCATAAATGGCCATTGACTAATCATTTTTGTGAGCCCCATTAATAGGGCGCTTCGTACTTTTGTAAAATTCTAGCAACGATCACACCGTTTGGTGTAATTAGCCGCATTTCGATTTATAGTTGGCCGGAAGTATCTATAACAAAGTACATTTTTCGCTAATGTCTGCCCCATGTTATCACTATAGTTACCCTCATGGATTTTCATGAGAATTTTCCTAGCCTCGTACTTGGTTACCCACCGAAGAAAGGGGGTTGGAAATCCTCTTTTGTAAAGTACTCCATCTTTACCATGAATAATGGCACTTTCTAAAGGGGTTTCTGTAACGACCCAAAATTTCTATTAATTTTTTTTTTGTATATTTAATTAATTTTGAATATTAATAAGTAAAATTTGCGAGTCGAATAATTTTTTTCGAATATCTGGATTTAATTTGGTAATTAAATCGATTTTTTTTAATAGTTGAATTTACGTAAATAATTGTAAATTGGGTTTAAAATGATTAAAAATGATTTGGAAAATTTTATTATATCATATTAGAGTTAGATTGATGTTATAAAACTTTAAAAATCGAGTTTAAAGTTAATTTTTTAAAAATGAATATTTTAATATTTAATCGACTAGTGAAATTAACCAAATTTTTTGAACATTCTCAGAATTGGACAAAACTAGTTCCATTGGATCCGTAATAATTTGTTATTATTGGATTTCAATTTTCGTAGTAATCGAAACTAGTTTCATTGGATCCGTAATGTAATATTATTTTAAGATTTCGAATTTTGTATCAATCGGATTTACGGTTTATCCGGGGCAAGCTAAAACGCGTAGAAATTCGTTTAAGTGAAATTTTATATTGAAACAGTCGATTTGAAAACCTATCTTTCAATTACTATCGAATTAGCTCTCGATATATATTCCATCGTGTTTGGAATAGGGTAAAATATTATAAACGCTTGGCGGCACGCTTCGTTTCGAGTTTGGTAAAATTTCGGATGAATAGTGCACATAAATTTTCTATAAAAGGCCAACATTTTCTTGTTTTTCAACAAAACCCTAACAAGCTAGGGCAAGCTGCCATTAGCTTCGAAGAGCCAGAAATTCATTTCCTTTTCCTCTTAATTTCTACAAATCTGTAAATCAGTTCAAAAAACTTTCAACTACGATGTTGAAGAGCTTCACATCGATACGGGGATGATCGATTTTAATCGAGTAAATCGATGACAATTCGTATTTGAACATCATACGTTTTGGCTCATTTTTCAATGTCTACACGTGGTTGAGCTTGGCATGGCTTGGGCCGGGGGTGTAGCGAGTGATGGTGCTCATGATGATGTGGTTCGATCGACCTCCAGTCGTCGTGAAGGTGGTGCGGCGATCGACGATTGGTTGCGTAAGTGGGTTCGGTCGCGTACGTTAGCCTGGGGAAGAAGAATAGAGGGAACGGCTGTGATTTGCTGTATAGAAACTAACGGCTCAGATCGAAAAGGTTAAAAAAATTTGAAAATAAATTGGAAAATAAATTGTATATTAAATCGTATAAACTTTAAAACTGCATAACTTCGTCATACGAGGTCGAAAATTGACGAAACAAATTGCATTGGGTTCGTATGGACAAGCACTACATTATGGAGCTAGATTAGGATTTATTTGAGCTAGTGAAAATTTTGGTTGAAATTAAACGCTTGTTTAATTTTAATCGGAATAAATCGCTATCGCGACGACTACAAGCAATGTGAGTACAACTAATTCTTTCTGGCTCACTGATATTTTAATATAAGTGAGAAATAATTTATTATATGATGATTGATAATTGTTTGGATGATATACGACATATTGATTGGCATTTGGATATATACCTGCCTAGTGGAGAAGATGACCCTATACGTTCCCGTGTATGAGTGGATGACCCTTTGTACGCGCGTCTGCCTTGAAGCGGACATTGTACACATATTCTAATATGTATATTTGTTGCAGGTGACAGGTTGGAGGGATCCAACTGAATTCCTCACCGATATTGGTTTATTTGCAGATATTGTGATATATGTTGTTATCATATTATATATGATATTTGATTGTTATATTTAGTGCTGTTACAACATTGGGCCTATTTTTGGAATTTTAAAAATGTTAAAGTGATGATTTCCAAATGTAAAAGGATTTTTCAAAGTGATTTTGGAAATATCCATTTTATTAGATTTTGAACCGTTAAGGAAATTAATTTATTTTAAATAAATTAATGTTATAATTTTTATGTTATAAAAATTATGATTTTTGGAAAATATAATAAGAATATGATTTTTGAAATATGAAGTTAACTGTTTTATGAAATAGTATAAGTGGAGATTTTTGAATTATTACAAATGGTTTATATATAAGATTTATAAAAGTGATATTTTTATAAATCAAAATGAGGAAATTATAAAGGATTTTTTATAAGTGTTAAAATGAAGTTATAAATGGAGTTTATAAGTGAATAAGATTTATAATTATGAAGTTATAAAATAAATGAATTTGTAAAATAAATGATTTATAAGTAATTAACTTATAAATTGGATTTGGCGTATAAATGAGATAAATGGAATTGGTTAATAAAGGAGATTTATACATTGAAGTTTTTATAAAATTAAAATATGCACTTATAAACATTGTTTATGAATTCAAAATCAATTGAATTTGATAAGTAAATACGAAAACCTATTAAAGGAGATATATTCACGATTTTGAACAGTGGATAATCCTTTAATTAAATATGTAGTATTTTTGAATTTAGTTATAGTTTTATATTCATGATTTTGGACAGTGAATAATATATTAAATAAATGTTTTGGAAGGAGATATTTTAAAATGGAGTTAAATTGCTTAAAGATGTTTTAAAATGTGTTAAAGATCGAAACCATAGATTTCAACGTTCATTGTTGAAATAGGCGTTTTTGAGAAGTAAGGAAATGATGGACTATAACACTGTTGTTATAGTAAATAATTTTCGAAAGGAAATATTTTTGTATAATATACGGGATTTATATATCTATCTAATTTTTGAATCCCTATACTGTTGATTTTGGGTTGTCGTAACGATGTTTTATGCAACATTCGTTTTGACCCAAATAAATGTGTTTAATAAGAATGTTTTCCTTATAGAATAAAATATATACTTAATTGTGATTTAAGTATATGAAATATTTTCCAAGTGTTGAAAATAAATAGAATTGTGAATTACTTATTATGAAATAAGTATATGGAAATGTTTTCCAATGTTGAAATGATTTTGAGAATATATCTTTTTAAACATAATTTGAAGTGAATATTTGGCAAGTGATTTAATCAATAAAAGATTAATAAAAGGGCCTAGTGATTGTATATGGTACTAAATATTTGTTTGTTTGCTTTGACAGTTAAATAACCGACTATCATACTTGGCCAAAATTTTAGTTCCTCGACTTGATGTTGGAACTATTTAGTCGTACACTTAGTACGTAGCCTTCTGTGTAGGCTTGACTATCGTTTGTGTTGACAATGTTGATTTGCGTAGTGCAAAGTATTACTCCAATCCATCGAGCTTCCTTCTTGGCCCGAAGGATAGCAAGTTGAAAGTTGGAGACGTGATAAGTCTATGAGACTTAGTATCTATGTGAGGTTGAGAAAAGCTTTTGCGTTGTTGGTGCGAAGAGACCGGGATCAGATTTATCTGAAAATCCACTTTGGACCAATGTAAATGCGACGAATTGTAAAGGTTGCTTATGATAATATTGGTATTCCAGATTTTCATAGTGAGGGACTGCTTGTTGATCATTTAGGGTTAAAATCCTAATATACATCCAGTAGTAGTGGTCTCTTCATTATGAAATATCCAATGCAAGGACTATTCGCTACTAATCCTAGAGATTTCCCGATAGGATGTGGTAGGAAAGTACTTTCGGTTTGTCCTGTTCCACGACAACTTGTATGCATGTTTGTCTGATATTGCATTTCTAAATATTACGTACATTGGTTTTTACAAACGTACATCAGTGGTGGCGGAGAAGGCGACTTCTCTTAGCTTAATACCCTCCTTGAGACGTATGAGCTTAAGGTTTGTATTTTTGTGGAAGGCAATTGTTTGCACAAAAAATGAGCAAACAACTCCAAGTCGTACGATTTAGTTGATTTTATGTTATTCTTTGTGATTTGGGTGATTTATGCAAATATGTAAAAAGCAGGGACTAAACTGTAAAAGACACACATATTTATAGTGGTTCGACCAGAATGTGCCTACGTCCACTTCATATGTTATTCCCTTTCACCGTTCAGGTTACAATTACAAAGCTTTGATTACAAGTGTATGAAAGTTGTTTGGAAGTTCTGTCCGTGCTCGAGCTCTCAAAACTTGTCTGCCATTGTTGTACCCCTGCCCCTTTATTTATAGAGTGAGGTTAGGAGTAGGGGTCTTGGATGTGTATAGCTGCTGGTGGGCCTGGGCTGATGTGATCTGGCTTGGCATTGTTGATTCGGTTACGCCTTGGCTCGGTAGTGAGTGGTGCATGGATTGGTCCGGTGGTGGGTGGAGCGGTGAGTTCTGGTCCGGTGGTGCTTTGGTTCGGCAGTGGATGGAGGCGTTGATTGGTTCGGTGATGGTTGGAGGTGGCTGGTTTGGTAGTGCCTTCTTAGCTTTGATTCGGTAGTGTGGTTCGGTGATGAGAGGGGCGTGGATTGATTCGGTGGTGAGTGGAGTTGGGATTGATTCGGTGGTGAGGGGAGTTTGTTCGGTGGTCTCGGTCCGGTGGGACTTTGTCCAACATTTGCCCCTCAAAGTGGGGCATATGCCTACATAGGCCGCGCTTTGTTTATTTGGGCACCCTCATTCAGCTCGAGTGCCGAACCGGTTGGTCCGGCTATCCTTCTCTTGCCTATAAGTATGGGCTCCACGCCTCCGTTATTCCTTACCGTTTGAAAGAGCCAATCCAAATTCTTAACTGCCGAATCAATCATAGTGCCGAATCAGATCTGATGCCGAATCAATCATAGTGCCGAATCAGATTTGACTGCCGGACCAGGTGAGGCATTCTCTTGCCGAATAAACTTTACAGAATGAAACTTATGGAGGATGAGTACCGAATAGACTCCTAGACTCGTACTACCGAATGAAATTTTATGTTTTGAATTATGAATGAGATTCCAAGCTGCACGTTCTTGCTTATTTATATCTCTTGTTCTAACGATGCATTTTTTCGTGTTGCAGATAATGTCTCATAAAGTAGAAACTCGTTCTGACAAGAAGAAATCCAAGGATAAAGGAGAGTCCCCCATAGTGCCCCAGTTCAGTCAGAGCCAGAACGACATGGGCCATCCCCGAGATCATTAGTAGATGGGTATGGTCCTCAGGATCTTTTGAACTCACCGCCTGACTGCTTTTCCAGCTCCCTCAAAGACGAGCAGCTTGACGTTATATCTAGATCCATTGGGATTGACAGGGCGCACATGCTATTGCCAGGGAAAGGAGTGATGCCGTATAACCCCCCGGAAGGATATTTTGCTTATAGTAGGTATCACTGCATGTGTGGGGCCAGTCCTCCGATCAACGCTTGGATCGTCAACTTTACCACATACTTGAAGGTGGCCCCTTTCCAGCTTCAGCCCAACTCCTATGCCATCTTGGTGAGTCTGTTTATCATCTTCCAGAGAAAATACAGGCATCCTCCTTCCAACCGAGAGATTCGGTATTTGTACAACTTGAGAGGCTACAAGAAGGGGTCTCCATACATTAGCTTAGAATCGGCCGTGTCTTTCAAGCCAGTCCTAGACTTATATTCAAAATTTAGCATGTTCAAGAAGGAATGGTTCTTTGTCAAGGATGACTCTGTTTCTTTCCACCGCTTCACCTCTGGCTGTAAGTTGACTCTTACTTATAATTTCCATTCTGACTGTAATGCTCCTCCTTATGTGCTTTGTTTCTTGCTAGCGACAGGTGGCTTTGCAGTTGTAGAGAATGATCGTTTAGTTCGGATGGCTGGGGAAATAGAAGCTATCCCGAAAAAGGAGAGGGCAGCTTCTTATTTGATCAGGAATGCCACTCTTTTGGAGCACAACTTGATTCTTCCACGCCAGTCTGTGGTCAAGCAAAGAGACACAGCTGAGGAGAGGGCCGTCAAAGCTAAAGGAGGAGCTACGGCGAAGAGCGGCAAAAGGAGACCCTTCTCGAAACATCCAATTGTCGGGGGGAAGAAACTTAAGAAGTCCGATGTACCCTCCCCCAGCACATGCCCAGTTGTCCCGGAGGAGGAAGATGTGGAGGAGGAAAGAGGCGAGGATGAAGGAGGTGAGGCGGAGAGTGGAAGTGGCGGAAAAGGTGATGGTGATGGTCACAGCGATGACGGTGGTGACGGACGAAGTGGTAATGGCACTGGGGCTTTGTCTTCTGAGCAAGCAGGTGTGATCCAAGAGTGGACAGATGAGATGACGCTTTCCGCCTAGCTTTTGAAGGGTTGGAGGAAGGATCGGTTTTAGTGGAGAAGCCTAAAAAAGTTGACAAGGCCGGGACCAGCGCCGATTCATCTTCTAAGAGCGCTCCAGCTAAGGCAATTCCCGCGATTCAAGGTGAATTTTTGACTCCTGCCGACTCCATTTATGATAAGGATTTAGGAATATTTTATGGTCAGCTCCCGTCCTGGAATGAGATCCAGGACTTATTGCAATATCCTACTCCTCCCTAGGGTTTGTATAAAAGCGTCCCTTTACTCTTCTTAACTTGATATATTTCTTGAATTATAGTTTAATGTATGCCTGTAACACTTGGTTTCTATTGCAGAAGCGGGTAAGGTGGTCAAGACATCATATGTTTGGCACCGCCTTGAGCAATACAAACTTCTCAATGCTTCTGCTAAATCAAAGCCTCCGACTAACCACCATGGAGACGTAGTCGGCTACCGTCCTCTTCTTGGAGTTATCGAAGAGGATATCCAAAGGAAGAAGAGGACTCGTTCCTTGTTTGAACCCTCACCTGGTCCCCAGTCCCCAACTCAGCCTCTTCAGGATACCATGAAGAAGAATACTGAAGTTATACCTCCTCTGCACCCGTCTGAAAATCCCACCTTTACCCGGATAGGCCATCCCGGCTTGGCTCGTAATCCGTTTACAAGTCACCCGGATCTGGATCCGGGTTCTTGTGATATTACCTATGATGAGGCTACCGGTGAGCACCTTATTCCCCGTAATCCTATGGTGAGTGTATTGGATGAAGCTAAGTCCTTGGACCTTGATTTGCTTACCACTCGGGTCGTAACTTTGGGGGACGAAGCTAAGGCAAACATTAACCGGGTTGCTGAGGAAACCAGGAAGTTGATGGGGCATCATGCCTGACTGGTCAAGGCTGGAGAAGAAATCGGGAGTGCTAACATTCGACTGCGGTTAATGGTTTCCGACCAGGCCAAACAACTCGCTGATCAGGCCATTCAGATCTCTCAACATGAGGTCGCTTCAAGGCAATTAAAGAAAACCATGGAAGATGCCAGTAGGGCAGAGTTGTGGAAAATGGAGGCTGCTTACAAGGAACGGATCGATATGGCTATTGCAACTGTGGATGAGATTCGAAAAGCGGATCTCAAGCGGGTACAGGAGTTATCCGAGAAGCTTGAAGCCGCAGAGCTTGCTCAAACCAAGCTGAAGGAGGAGATGGAGGCGTTGAGGAAATCCCTTCAGGCCGACTGCTCGCGATACCAATCGGAGAGGGATGCTGCCGCTGCAAAGCTGTCGGTTTCTGAGGACCGAATAAGGGAGTTCAGGAGAATGAGGGGATAATGGATGAGATGCTTCAGGATATATACTTTCGCACTTGGAAACAAGGCAACTTATCTTGGATGGATGATTATCCCCGAGTCATGGCCAGGATTTATCTCAGGGCCCTGTAGGAGGCTAAGGCCGACGCAGATAAGGAGGGTGGCATGTCCTTTAGAATTGATGCGGTTACGGCTCAATTCACCAAGGAGGAGAAAGTGGCGGTGAAGGAGGGTATGCGGCTGCTTACTGCTGAGGAGGTAGGTGTGCAGTTAGAGGATGATGATCAATGAGTAGATGCTGGTAAGTCTTCCCTTTTAGCTTTTCATAGCTTGATTGCTTATTGTTTATTTAATGGATACTTCTCCTGAATTAGACAGGCGGGACCTCTGAAAGACCAACTACCTCTGGTCAACATGCTGAGAGTTCTGATCCCTCGGTTAAGTAGATATCGGAGGGCCAGTAGGTTAGAGGTGAAGCTCTGATGCAGTCGACTCCTTGACTTGATTTGGATATCTTTTGGTTTACTTGACATTGCTGTCTATGGTAGTCCCAAAACATTAATGTAACTTTTAGGCTGTAATTATGTTATTTGTAACGAACGACTTTATTCTTGGCATGTAATTTTTAACTTAAGTTGATTCTATCATATTTGAATGCTATCGTTATTTTGGTGTGTTGCATAAGAAACATAGCTGTGCATATTCCTGTGATTTAATTGTGTTTGATGTCAAGTTCTTGCTTAAAATATAATTTCATATCTTGTAATGTTAGTGTGATGTGCGAATAAATTACAGCTACGTATTCATATACAAAAGAAGAATGTACCGTCGTTTATATTTTAGTCGTAGATGGTTGCTTTGAGCGTCTTGTATGACTGAGCATGGAATGCAGCTGAGTGACCTGTCATCCAGTTGTGAGTTCCTATTCCCCTTAGCGAACGTCTCCTATTTTGTGTCTTGTACTTTAGAGATCGTTATAGAGGATAGGAGGAAAGTTTTTAAACAAAATAGAAATATAAGATATAGTAAAACTTCCAATCACGGAAGGCCTGCGATGTGCTTAAGTTCGTGGCAAACGGGTTTTGTAGTCACTTTCCCTAGCCGTGGTTCTTGGAGATATTTGTCACCCATCTTACGCCTCCACGGGGGGTTGCTCTTTTTTACCACAGCCATACTTAAGACATTCGGAGCCGAGATCGCGCACAGTAACTACCCGGGCCATTATGGCCCGTAATCGTAGGTATTATTCTATTTACCATGGCCGACTAGCGTGGGTGCCGATCGTCAACTGTGAACTACCCCTGGCTGGCCACACCCTATGTTAGGGCTTAAAGTAGGTTCACGGTTGCCGGCGAGCCGAACGCCGTAATGAGCTGCCTCGGCTATAGTCGGCCTTCTACGTGGCTTATAATCGGCTCATTACATTTGGCTTTAAGGGCCGATCGCAAGCAATGAGTTAACCCGCAACAGAGGGATGCTGGAGCAATAGTGTCTCATTGACGAGGGCATAGATTCGTATAGTACCTGTTAAGTCTTGTCCAGGTGAAGTCTCGCTGTGATGCGTCTTGAATGGAAATGCCATTACACAAGATTTTTTTCAATAGAAAAGGATAAAGTTAACAAGCAGCCAAGATATAAAGGAACAAGTTAAAAAAGAGACAAGCATTTAAAGTGGTTCGGCACGAAAATGCCTACGTCCACTGATTCTCTTTGTCAATTCACTTCATATGGGAGTACAAGTTAAGAAAAGTATCGACGAAGGTGTTGGATGTTCCATGCCCTCTGGAACACCTCTCCGTCCACTGTTGACAAAATATAAGATCCGTTGTGGAGATCATTATGAATTACATAAGGTCCGTCCCAGATTGGATCTAGTGCACCAGGGCGCGGGAAGATTCGCTTGAGGACAAGATCTCCTTCTTGTAAGCTACGATGCTTGACTTTGGAGTTGTATTGCGCTGCCACTTTTTACTTGTGAGCTGCTGCTTTGAGTGCTGCATCGATTCTTCTCTCTTCAATTAGATCCAAAGACATGTGAAGGAGTTCTTCGTTTTCTTCTGCGTTATAGTGGATCCTGCAGTGGGAAGGCACTACAGTTTCGACTAGAGAATGGCCTCCGATCCGTATGCTAAAGAGAAAGGAGTATGCCCCGTTGATGTTCTGAAAGGTGTGCGGTAGGCCCAAAGTGTCGTAGGAAGTTCATCCACCCAAGCGCCTTTCGATTTTTCAAGCTTCTTTTTGATTAGAGTTTTGAGAATTTTGTTGGCAGCTTCGACTTGTCCGTTTGCCTGGGGGTAAGCCACAGATGAGAAGCTTTTGTGAATTCCGTGCTTTTGGCACCAGTCGGCAAACTCTTCACTGTCAAACTGAAGTCCATTGTCCGATTTTGAGTCGAACCCCGTACCTGCATAGAACATTTTTGATCAAGAAGTTAATAACTTTTGCCGAGGATATTTTATTTAGAGGTTCCGCTTCCACCTATTTGGTGAAATAGTCGACTGCCACTATAGCATATTTGGCTCCGCCTCGGCCCACCGGCAGTTCGCAAATCAGGTCAATTCCCTATACTGCAAAGGACAAAGGGCTGGTTATTTGAGTAATCTCATTTGTTGGTAGTCGAGGTATCTTGGCAAATTTCTGACATCTGTCACATTTTTTAACGAAATCTAAGACGTCTATGTTTAAGGCAGGCCATAAATATCCATATTGGAGGATTTTCTTTGCCAGAGTCTGTCCTCTAGTGTGATCTCTGTAGCTTCCTTGATGGATGTTGGATAATATTTCCTTAGCTTCCCTTCCAGCGACACATCTTAATAAGGGGTTAGAGAAGCCGCGCCGATAGCAGATGCCTTCTTGTATTGTGTAGCGGGAAGCTTTCCTCAAGATTTTCCTGATTTCGTTACGCTCGGTGGGCAGTGTGCCATCTTGTAAGAATTTTCAGATGGGAGTAATCCAAGTTTCCTCTTGGATTGCATCTACCAGATTCACTTGCTCGAAACACGGGGTTAGTCGCTTTGAGATGGCTACTGTTCCAGAAATGGTACCGTCTTTCATGCTAGCTTGCTTTGCCGGCTCGTCGGCCTCTTGGTTCTCTTCTCGAGGGATGTGTTTGATTAAATAGTGATCCAATTAATCGAGTGGCTGCTTGGTCTTCTTTAGATATGCTGTGAGTCGTTCTCCTCGAGTCTGAAATTCTCCTAGTATTTGGTTTACAATAAGTTGAGAATCACTATGAAGACATAAAGAATTGACTCCAATTTCTAAGGCAAGTTCTAATCCAGCTATTACTACTTCGTATTCTGCATCGTTGTTGGTGGTAGAGAATTCCAACCTTAGAGCATAGTGCAGCTTCCTTCCCCTGGAAGTGATCATTACAATACTTGCCCCCGAGCCTTGTTCGTTTGATACTCCGTCCATAAAGAGATTCCACATAATGTCTTTTTCTCTCTCAGATTGCTCCTTACCTTCGTTGGTAGTGAATTCGGCAATGAAATCGGGCATGGCTTGTCCCTTGATGGCGGTGCGTGAATGGTAGGTGATATCATATTGACTCAGTTCAATGCACCATTTAAGTAGTCGTCCAGAAGTGTCGGGACGATGGAGTACCTGCCTTAACGGTTGATCGGTTAGAATTCTGATGGAATGAGATTGGAAATAATGTCGCAGTTTCCGTGATGTGATTAGTAAACAGTATGCTAGCTTCTCAAGTTTAGGATATCTGGCTTCTGCCCCCATTACCTCTTTCTTACAAAGTATACTGGCCGTTGCGCGCGGTTGTCTTTTCTCACCAAAGCGGCGCTTAGAGCATGAGATGACACAATAAGGTATAGGTATAGCTCTTCGCCTTCGTTTGGAGTTGAGAGTACTGGTGGTCTCTGGAGGTGTTCGATGAGGTTAAGGAATGCTGTTAAGTATTCGTCAGTCCATTCGAACTTTCCTTTGTCTTTCTTTAGAGCCTCGAAGAAGGAGACACACTTGTCAGTCGCTTTAGAGATGAATCTGCTTAGGGCGGCCACCTTCCCATTTAGGCTTTGCATTTCTTTTCGAGTGGAAGGTATCCTGATATCTTTCAGGGCTTGGACTTGTTCGGGGCTTGCTTCAATTCGTCTGGCATGGATGATGAATCCTAAGAACTTTCCCGACGATACTCCGAAAGAGCACTTTAGAGGATTCAGCTTCATTCCATATTGGCCAAGTACTTGAAACATCTCGCCCAGGTGGCCTACATGATCGTTGGCTTTCCTCGATTTTACCAGCATGTCATCCACATAAACCTCCATAGTTCGTCCTATCAGTTCCGCAAACATCTTGTTGACGAGGCGCTGATAGGTAGCTCCGGCGTTTTTAAGTCCAAAAGGCATTACTCTATAGCAGTACAATCCCCGATCAGTGATGAAACTAGTGTGGTCTTGATCGAGGGCGTGCATGGGAATTTGGTTATATCCTGAGTATGCGTCCATAAAAGATAAGAGTTCGTGTCCGGCAGTGCTGTCCACAAGCTGATCGATTCGGGGGAGTGGGAAGCAATCCTTCGGGCAAGCGTCATTTAAGTTGGAGAAGTCAATGCATGTTCGCCACCTCCCATTAGCCTTCTTTACTAGTATCGGGGTAGCGATCCACTCTGGTAGATGGCTTCTCGTATGAAGTTATTAGCAAGTAGGTTCTTTACTTCTTCCTCGAGGGCTGCTGATCGTTCTGCCCCCATACTTCTCTTTTTCTGCTTTACTGGCAACTTGGTAGGATCGATGTTTAGTACGTGGCATGCCACTTCTGGGGAGATTCCAGTCATGTCAGCGTGCGTCCACGCAAAGACATCCAAGTTGTGGCGGAGAAAATCAATGAGTTGATCCCTCAATTTTGCTCTTAGCTGAGATCCGATTTTCAACAGTCTACTCGAGTCGTGTTTGTCTATAGATACAAACTCCATAGCCTCTGCAGGCTCGACGGTGGCCTCCTCCTCTTTGTCCCTGGGGTCTAATTCATTGAAATGATCACTGGTATATCGAAGAGGAGGGGCTTTATTTAGTTGCTATGCTTCCAAGTTTTTCATGCAGAGAGCAGTCTCTGCATTCTTCCCTCTATCCTTCCTGTGATTATTGCGAAGTTCAGTTACATAGCAATCTCGAGCGGCGTCTTGATCTCCCTCTACTTCCCCTATTCCATTGTCTGTTGGAAATTTCATCTTCAGGCATCACGGGGCCAGGACAATTTGGAAGTCAAACAAGGCTGGCCTTCCTAAAAAGGCGTTGTAGGCCGAGTGGTTATCTATTAGCACAAATGTTTGTTTCCACACAACGGAGCGGAGGTGACTCCCTATTTCAACAAAAAGGTCCAATTGCCCGAGGGGCATCTTCGCGTCTCCAGTGAAACCGGGTAGTGGTTTGTTGCAGGGAGACACATCCTTTATTGACAGCTTCATTCTGTCGAAAGCATGCTTAAATAGGATATTTACTGAGCTTCCAATTTCTACTAGAATTCGGAAAACTTTGGCTGGGCCAAACCGGGCAGAGATGACCATAGAATCCATGTGAGGGTACTGCCTTCCTTCTAGGTCACGCCTATTGAATGTGATGTCATCATTCTCTTTTCACTTCGGGTGGCGTTCCTCCATAACAGAAATAATGTAGCCTTCATTGTTTCTAAGTGACTTTCCGTATCTTTCCATCTCTGCCCAGCTTCTGTCGGCGATGTGTGGTCCTCCCGATATGGTATGGACCACTATCTTCTCTTGACTGGAGCCACCGGTATTGCGATTTCCCCCTCCTGTTTTTGGGAGGGGTAGCCTTGGGTTCTCATTGGCAGGAGCTGGGGTCCTGTTCTGACCTTTTACATAGCGTTCCAGTCGCTTCCTTCTGATGTGTTCTTCAATTAAGTCCCGGAGATGATGGCATTCATTGGTATCATGCCCATGAGATTCGTGGAAGCGACAGAACTTTCCAGACTTAATTGGGTTATCTGATTCCTTCTTGTACGGGGGGCGTCTATATTTAACTTTGTCTTGGGTGGCCAGGAAGATGTTTTCGATTGTCTCATTCAAAGGAGTGTAATGTCAAATCTCGGTCCTGGCCGATATAGACGTTTTTCTCCCTTCTTTCCCCCAGCATTGTCTCTAGAGTCACTTCTTTGAACGTCCTTTGCTACAGCGGGTGTGTCGCCATGAGCTGCCTTGGTTTGTTGCCCTATTTGTCTTTTAGTGGCAGCGTCTTCAAGTCTCATATACCTTCCGGCTTCATAGAAGAAATCGGGTAAGGTAGCTGGTTTTTCTTTCGTTAATCTTCTAGCAAACTTAGTACCCGGATGCACACCACTACAGAGGGCCATTAAGATAAGTTTCTCATCGGCATCTTGGACTACGGCCGCTGTAGCATTGAATCGGGTTAGATATTGCTGCACTGTCTCTCCAGGCTTCTGTTTGATATTAGATAGGGAATAAGCGTCCTTGGGTTGTTCCATATGAATGCGGAGCTGGCTGATGAACTTTTCTTTCAACATTTTCCATGAGCTGATGGATCCTTGGGGTAGGTGGCAGAACCAGGAGGTAGCTAGATCTACCAAGAATAGTGGAAAACATTTGCACAATACTCCTTCTGTGGTTCTGCTCATGAGCATATGCTGTGTGTATCTCTATAAGTGTACAACGGGGTCAGAGATTCCTTTGTAAGGTTCCATTGTTGGCATTTTCTATTCTCGCGGGGTGATGGCAATTTCGATATTGCGGGTGAAAGGGCTGGTTACCCTAGCGCATATCTCTCGATCTCTTTGATCCCGTTGGATACACTCTCTGAACAATCGCGCCATCCTTTCATCAGAATTTGGAGTAGATAAAAATGAGTTTGGTTCTTCTCTGTGGGATTGATTACGTCCAGATGATTTGTAGGGGTAGTACCGTCTATCACTCCTAATATTTTCCAGTGGCTGTCTCTGGTCTTTTGGGAGCATGCTAGGGTCAGCTACAGTTGGCCCTTGCCTTGATCTTCCCCAGCTGGGTTCTGTTCTGAGCACTTCCTCCGGTCCAACTTCGGGCTGGACTCTAGCTCGGCCCCGTTCATTGGTGTTTCCATGGCTAGGTAGCATGACCGGCTCGGCCACAGCCGACCCTCGCCTGGTACTTCCCCCGTTGGGTTTGGTTCCAAGCGCTTCCTCGGGTCAGAGTTCGGGCTGAGTTCGGGCTCGGCTCCTATCATCGCTGTTTCTGTTATTAGCTTCTTCAAAAAATAAAGATCTTTGTCGCCTCCCAGATCCTCCAGACTGGGACTCATCCCATGATTCAGTGTTGCGGTTGGATTCTTCGGCATCCCTTAAGCGTGACATGAGTCGGTCCACCAAGGCTTCTTGTTAGGATGTGAAACGGCTAGTCACCTCAGCCACAACCTTGTCCAGATCTGCCCTAGTAATTGCTACCGGTTGTTCCGTGGCAGGGGCTGTCGGATTTGCCTGATTTCCATTTCATAGTGCTGTTGAAACGGGGCGGTTCACTTGATCCGTGATCACTGGGTCTTGAACACTGCTAGTCGCGATGTTCTTTCCTTTGCTAACATCTTTCTTCTGCCTGGGAGGCATGTCTTCCAAGCAATGAGTGATGCTGTCGGGAAGAAGTTTAAGTGGGAGAAGCTGAAGCTTCTAGCCTGAGTTCAGCTCTCAATGAAAGCACAAAAAATGTTTGCACAAAAAATGGGCAAGCACCTCCAAGTCATACGATTTAGTTGATTTTATGTTATTCTTAATGATTTAGGTGTTTTATGCAAATATGTAAAAAGCAGGGACTAAACTGCAAAAGACACACAGATTTATAGTGGTTCGGCCAGAATGTGCCTACGTCCACTTCATATGTTATTCCCTTTCACCGTTCGGATTACAAGTACAAAGCTTTGATTACAAGTGTATGAAAGTTGTTTGGAAGTTCTGTCCGTGCTTGAGCTCTCAAAACTTGTCTGCCATTGTTGTACACCTGCCCCTCTATTTATAGAGTGAGGTTAGGAGTAGGGGTTTTGGATGTATATAGGTGCTGGTGGGCCTGGGCTGATGTGATCTGGCCTGGCATTGTTGATTCGATTACGCCTTGGCTCGGTAGTGAGCGGAGCATGGATTGGTCCGGTGGTGGATGGAGCGATGAGTTCTGGTCCGGTGGTGCTTTGGTTCGGCAGTGGATGGAGGCGTTGATTGGTTCGGTGATGGTTGGAGGTGGCTGGTTCGGTAGTGCCTTCTTAGCTTTGATTCGGTAGTGTGGTTCGGTGATGAGAGGGGTATGGATTGATTCGGTGGTGAGTGGAGTTGGGATTGATTCGGTGGTGAGGGGAGTTGGTTCGGTGGTCTCGGTCCGGTGGGACTTTGTCCAACATCAATTAGTAGTCAACGGAAATGGCCACGTGGCATTCTAAGTGATGTGATTGTGCTTTGTGAAAGTTAATCGTTGCCTCTAGCCTCATCAACCGGAAATGACCAAAACAGGGTTAGATGCGGCAAGGCTAAGTGGGTCATTCCCATTAGGATATGATCGTCCTCTTCTAGGTATATCTTTACACGCTATGACGTCGTGTATCTGATTATTGTGGTTTTGTATGCTATGAGGGCCCTCGGTAAAGGTCGGTAATGACCAAAGGATGATATATTTGAAACCATCTAGTTATAGAGGTGGGCCGGTCTTGCGTTGGTAAAGGATCCTTTGTGATGGTCCTCGGTACATTCTTTTAGAGATGTACTGTCGGAACGTAGTCCCTTCAACTGGCCATCTGTTTGGAAATCCAAACCCCACTACGTGTTTTCCATTTTGATTGTATTACCCAATTGGGCTATATGCTGGAATTTAATCAATGTAACAATTTCGGCTATGATTAATATTTTTTGTATATAGTAGACACTACTAAAATATAGGAGGATTCGATATGAAATGATTTAGTTATCGTAAGGTAAAAACATGTCCATGTTTATGTGTCGACTTGTCTTATGAGATACTTTTGTTTTGATGAAAGAAAAGTTTGGTAATTTAATAAATTCAGTTGAGTGTGTTTCTCATGCTGGTTTACCAGACTGATCCGGGTGTTCTTCCCTTTCAATGCTCGGGTCAGACCGAGTATATTTACAGGATCATATTTGGTGCTTTTGGAGCTTCAACAGGAGAGCTGGAGATCTTCATTTTCGTATACACGTACTTGTTTTGATTATCCGCTTTGCTTTGTTTGTTGTTGTATATTATCGGGAATTGTGAGGACAGGTTATTATAACTGTTCAAGCTGATAACTATTGATTGATTGTTGAACTCTGATTGATGTGTATATATACAGTTTCTATTTTGTAAAGATCATTGATATGATATTATATGTTTTCCGCTGCGATGTGAGATTCTGTATTATTCTTTTTGGTTCTATCTTCTCTCTTTCTTCTCTTCTCTTCTCTTCTTCTCTCTTCTTTTCTCTCTCTTGACTTTCCATCATTTTGTGCTTTTTGGGTCAGACATGTGTGGGTTATTGTCCATTCAAAGGGTACGGATTTGTGGGTGGTCACTTTTGGTATCAGAGCTTAGATTTTGTATATTCCTAAGCTTTGATGTGTACTCGGTATAGATAGGGACAGTAGCACCATAGATTGAGTTTGAGGGTATTATATATATGAGCGCGTATTTGTTAGTGAATATAAAATGTTTCATATTGTGTTTGCTTATCCATTGAGCTGTATGTGAATTCTGGTCGGTATGTGGGACGCTATATTATCGATAGAGATTTCCAAACACTTAAACAAGGCAAGAAGATATATTATCATTTTAAATTGGGTAAATGTAATAATTTAACCTCGATTATATTTTATATATGATGGAAATAATTTTTCAGAATTATTATAGTGTATATAAACTGATTTTTTGTTGTTGAAAATGTAAAATATATAAGTTAATGAAAGATGTTTGAATAATCTAAATAAAAACAACAGTTGTAAAAGAATGAAATTGTATAAGCAAATGAATAATAAAGTATGGAAGTATAATTAAAGTGGTTTACAATTGTGAAATAATCTTATATGTAAGAAATGAAACTAATGAATATATTTATAAATATGAGTTGTAAATAAAAATGGATTTAAGCTAAGAAGTTGAAATTTGAATCCCGTTTATTTTGAAAGTTGTTTTTCAAAGTAGAAGATGTTATAATGTTATAAATCTAGATACGTGAAGTGAAATAGTGAAATTGTATAAGTAAAAGATTTGTAAATGTGATTTATAAAAAGAAGGAAATTTTTAAAAGAATATAAAGCACTGAATTCACTACTGTTGCTGGAAAATAATAAGGGTGATGACTGCAGCATCATCAATATCATTTTCGAGTTTCTATGTGATGGATTTGCTACCAATAGTAAACTGAAATTTTAAGTTTGTTATGATAAAAAAAATTAATTTAAAATCCAAGTTGAAATTGATAAATATAAGTAAAATGAGTTTTGGATTTATAATATGAAATAAATTTTTAGCTTTGGTAAAGTTAAAATAGAATTGGATTTTAACTAGATTAGATAAATTATTGAAATGAAATATAACTTAAGTGATGTTAAATGAAGTTGATTTTGGTATCAAAGTAAATTAATAAAGTGAATTAATAAAGTGAAGTGATGAATACGAACTTGAGTTATATTATGGAATTCAACTTTAATTGTAAAACTGAACTAGGGAATAAACATGGATTAGAAACCGTTGTTGTTAAGAATTGAATAAAACTTAAGTTAAGAAGTTGTGAATTGAATAATTGAATGAAAGTCAATTGAATGATAAACCAATTGAAATTAAATGTATTAAACCAAATTGAATGAAAGTAAATTAAATTAATTTGGTTATGTTGGTTATACATTGGTTTTTAGATGAATGTTAATTGATTTTATAGAAAATTCATATGGAATTGAATTAATAAAATTGAAAGCTAAATAATTGAATTCAAATGGGAAGTTAAGTGAACTTAAATAGAAATGAACTTGATTTGAATTGGAAGTAAACTAACTTGAATGTAAATTAGTGAATGTAAACTAATTGAATTTGAACAAATAAATGTTAGTAAAATCCAATGTTAATGAATCAAATGTGAATAAATTTAAAACCAGTTCAATGAATATTAATAAGAAGTGAATGTATATTGATTTGGTTATGGATTTATTGGATAGATATTGGTTAGTTAGATGATAGTTGTTTGATGGTTGGATTTGTTGTTTATTGATGGAATTTGCAATATTGATGTATATAGTTGTTGTATTGATATATGTTGTATATTGATATAACTTTTCATGTATACGTGTTTCTCATTTGTTTGTTGAGTGTTTAGTAGGTGCGGATTTCATTAGCTTCGCATTTGGAGCTAGCTTTCACGCTATATTAGCCGTATATGCTCGCTAATAATATATAAGGTACATATCTCGGATTACATATCGTACTTTGCCACTTTTTCCCTTCGAGATGCCTCAGCCTCGATGATGAGATGTATATTTGTGATATATACATTGTTATTTTTTTCCAGATTGAGCCACGCAAAAAAGACTACGGCGAATTTTTTTGAAAATTCAAGGCGTTAGAATTTTTTTGAGAAAATTGAAAAAATTTGTGAAAACTATATTATGATTTTGAGTTAAAAGTTAAATGATATTAGTTGGTTTTAAAAGATAACTAAGTAGATTTGAAAACTTAATAAATTTTTTGTAAGAAGTTTAGCTAACGGATTTTGAGAAAAGTTAAACACTTAAGAGATTTGATAAATCTAGTTTGAATGAATTGTTTTGAAAAGTTAATGGATTTAGGGACTTTTTCTTACTTAGTAATTTCGAGGACGAAATTCTTTTAAGTAGGGGAGAATGTAATGACCTAAAATTTCTGTCATTTGAAATTCATATATTTAGTTGATTTTAAATATTCAGAAGTTAATTTTATAAGCTGAATAAATAATATTTCGAATATATGGATTTAATTGGATAATTAAATTGTTAATTTAATATTTAAAATTGTGTAAATAATTGGAATTTTAATTTAATTTGAATAAAATGATTTATAAATTAGAACTAAATTCCATTTGAATTAGAATGATGTTATATAACTTTTAAAATCGAATTAAAAGTTAAATTGTAGAAATTGAATATTTTAATATTTAATTGACGAGTAAAAATAGTCTTTTTTCAAACAGTCTCGGATTTTGATGAAACTAGTTTCATTGGATTCATAATGTAATAATCTTTTAATATTTCAAATTTCGTGTCAATTGGATTTATGGTTTTTCCGGCGCAAGCTAAAATGCGTAGAAATTCGTTTAAGTGAAATTTTAATTTTTAATAGTCAATTCGAAAACCTATCTTTCAACTACTATCGAATTGGCTCTCGATATATATTTCATTGCGTTCGAAATAGGAGTAAAACATTATGAACGCCTGGCGGCATGCTTCATTTCGAGTTCAGAATTAAACGCTTGTGAAAATTTTGGTTGAAATTAAACGTTTGTTTAATTTTAATCGGAATAAATCGCTACTGCGAGACTACAAGCAATGTGAGTACAACTAACTCTTTCTGACTCATTGACATTTTAATATAGGTGAGAAATAATTTATTATATGATGATTGCTAATTGTTTGGATGATATATGATATATTGATTGGCATTTTGATATGTACCTGCCTAGTGGAGCAGATGACCCTATACATTCCCGTGTATGAGCGGATATCCCTTTATACGCGCGTCTGCCTTGAAGCGGAGATTGTACACATATTTTAATATGTATATTTGTTGCAGGTGACAGGTTGGAGGGATCCAACTGAATTCCTCACCGATATTGGTTTATTTACAGATATTGTGATATATGCTGTTATCATATTACATATGATATTTTGGATGCCGTGATTGTTATATTTAGTGTTGTTACAGCATTGGGCCTATTTTTGGAATTTTAAAAATGTTAAAGTGATGATTTCCAAATGTAAAAGGATTTTTCAAAGTGATTTTGGAAATATACATTTTATTAAATTTTGAACTATTAAGGAAATTAATTTATTTTAAATAAATTAATGTTATAATTTTTATGTTATAAAAATTATGATTTTTGGAAAATATAATAAGAATATGATTTTTGAAATATGAAGTTAACTGTTTTGTGAAATAGTATAAATGGAGATTTTTGAATTATTATAAACGGTTTATATATAAGATTTATAAAAGTGATATTTTTATAAATCAAAATGAGGAAATTGTAAAGGAGTGTTTTTAAGTGTTAAAATGAAGTTATAAATGGAGTTTATAAGTGAATAAGATTAATAATTGTGAAGTTAAAAAATAAATGAATTTGTAAAATAAATGATTTATAAGTAATTAATTTATAAATTGGATTTGGCATATCAATGAGATAAATGGAATTGGTTAATAAAGGAGATTTATAAGTTGAAGTTTTATAAAATTAAAATGTGAATTTATAAACATTGTTTATAAATCCGAAATCAACTGAATTTGATAAGTAAACATGAAAGCTTATTAAAGGAGATATATTCACGATTTTGGACAGTGGATAATCCTTTAATTAAATATGTAGAAGTGTTGAATTTGGTTACAGATTTATGTTCATGATTTTGGACAGTGAATAATATATTAAATAAATGTTTTGGAAAGTGATATTTTAAAATGGAGTTAAATGGTTTAAAGATGTTTTAAAATGTGTTAAGGATCGAAACCATAGATTTCAACATTCATTGTTGAAATAGACGTCTTCGAGAAGTAAGGAAATGATGGACTATAACATTGCTGTTATAGTGAATGATTTTCGAAAGGAAATATTTTTGTATAATATACGAGATTTATAATCTTTGAATCCCTATATTGTTGATTTTGGGTTGTCGTAACTATGTTTTACGCAACATTCGTTTTGACCCAAATAAATGTTTAATAAGAATGTTTTCCTTATAGAATAACATATATACTTAATCGTGATTTAAGTATATGAAATATTTTCCAAGTGTTTAAAATAAATAAAATTGTGAATTACTTATCATTAAATAAGCACATGGAAATGTTTTTCAATGTTGAAATGATTTTGAGAATATCTCTTTTTAAAGATAATTTGAAGTGAATATTTGGCAAGTGATTTAATCAATAAAAGATTAATAAAATGGCCTAGTGATTGTATATGGTGCTAAATATTTGTTTGTTTGCTTTGATAGTCAGATAACCGACTATCAAATGTTGACCAAAATTTTAGTTCCTCGACTTGATATGGGAACTATTTAGTCGTACACTTAGTACGTAGCCTTCTATGTAGGCTTGATTATCGTTTGTGTTGAAGATGTTGATTCGTATAGTGCGAGTATTACTCCAATCTATCGAGCTTCCTTCTTGGCCCGAAGGATAGCAAGTTGAAAGTTGGAGACGTGATAAGTCTATGAGACTTAGTTTCTGTGTGAGGTTGAGAAACGCTTTTGCGTTGTTGGTGCGAAGTGACCGAGATCAGATTTATCTGAAAACCACTTCGGACCAACGTATATGCGACGAATTGTACAGGTTTCTTGTGATGATATTGATATTCCAGATTTTCATAGTGGAGGACTGCTTGTTGATCGTTTGGGATTAAAATCCCAATATACATCCAGTAGCAGTGGTCTCTTCATTATGAAATATTCAATGCAAGAACTATTCGCTACTAATCCTAGGGATTTCCCGACAGGATGTGGTAGAAAAGTACCTTCGATTTGTCCTGTTCCTGGAAAACTTGTATGGATGTTTGTCTGACATTGCATTTCTAAAGATTACGTACATTGGTTTTTACAAATGTGCATCAGTGGTGGCGGAGAAGGCAACTTCTCTTAGCTTAACACCCTCCTTGAGACATATGAGCTTAAGGGTTGTATTTTTGTGAAAGACAATTAGTAGTCAACGGAAATGGCCGTGTGGCATTCTAAGTGATGTGATTGTGCTTTGTGAAAGGTAATTGTTACCTCTAGCCTCATCATACTAAAATGACCAAAACACGGTTAGATGCGGCAAGGCTAAGTGGGTCATTCCCATTAGGATATGATCATCCTCTTCTAGATATATCTTTACATGCTATGACTTTGTGTATTTGATTATTGTGGTTTTGTATGCTATGAGGGCCCTCAGTAAAGGTCCGTAACGACTGGAGGATGATATATTCGGTGCCATCTAGTTATAAAGGTGGGTCAGTCTTCTGTTGGTAGAGGGTCCTTTGTGATGCTCCTCGGTACATTCTTCTAGAGATGTACTGTCGGAAGGTAGTCCCTTCACCTGGTCATTTGTATGGAAATCCAAACCCCACTACGTGTTTTCCATTTTGATTGTATTACCCAATTGGGCTATATGCTGGAATTTATTCAGTGTAACAATTTCGGCTATGATTAATATTATTTGTATATAGTAGACACTACTATAACATAAGAGGATTTGACATGAAATGATTTAGTTATCGTAAGGTAAAATCATGTCCTTGTTTATGTGTGAACTTGTCTTACGAGATACTTTTGTTTTGATAACAAAAAAGTTTAGTAATTTAATAAATTCAGTTGAGTGTGTTTCTCATGCTGGTTTACCTGATTGATCTGGGTGTTCTTCCCTTTCAATATTCGGGTCAGACCGAGTATATTTACATGATCAGATTTGGTGCTTTTGGAGCTTCAGTAGGAGAGCTGGAGATCTTCATTTTCGTATACACGTACTTGTTTTGATTATCCGCTGTGCTTTGTTTGTTGTATATTATCGGCAATTGTGAGGACAGGTTAATATAGCTGTTCAAGCTGATAACTATTGATTGATTGTTGAACTCTGATAGATGTGTATATATACAGTTTCTATTTTGTAAAGATCATTGATATGATATTATATGTTTTCCGCTGCAATGTGAGATTCTATATTGTTCTTTTTAGTTCTATCTTCTCTCCTTCTTCTCTTCTCTTTTTCTCTCTTCTTTTCTTTCTCTTGACTTTCCGTTAGTTTGTTCTTTTTGGGTCGGACATGTGTGGATTATTGTCGATTCAAATGGTACGGATTTGCGGGTCGTCGCAGAAGAGGAAGAACCAACAGCTATTTACTCACTCAGTCCCTGAAGTGGGCCATTCACAACATAAATGCTAGTCAATCAGCTCTAGCTATATAAACCGATGACCCCTATATATGGCTTTATAATTTATAATTTAATTGTCGTATAATTAATGCATTTCAATGACCCATCAAAGGGTCAACTAGCCCACCTTTGATAAACTAATTTTTTTTCTAACCATCTACTTTGAGGTCTATGCATCTTCCATATGGTTCTACACTAGTAGGAAGTGAAATCCATTAAGGTATAAACCAAATCTTTGATACCGCTTGTTCGGGATCGTTGGTGTTCATTACCTATATGTCTGACCTACTATTAAATGCTGGTGCAAAATACTGACATAGCTCATCTTCCTTCCAAAGCTGACATCCTGCTTAGAATTACATAAGTAAGTCAAGGAAAAATTCCCCTTTCAGTTATTTAATACCTCTTATTAGAAAAGAAGTAGACCCCA
Organism: Allium cepa; assembly: GCA_030765085.1. Taxonomy (NCBI): domain Eukaryota; kingdom Viridiplantae; phylum Streptophyta; class Magnoliopsida; order Asparagales; family Amaryllidaceae; genus Allium; species Allium cepa. The sequence goes on along the minus strand of CM060938.1, from coordinate 29,890,785 downwards.
TTTGCTCAAAAGTACTGGGCCATTTAATACTTCAAATTTAAGACGAACGCTCAATGTTTTTTTCCTTCACCTATAAGCAATGCATATACCTTCCCCACCCGTCCTACAATTCGAGATGTCTCACATCAGTAGTAAGTATATACAACTGCCAGTTGCCTCTAGGTGAAAGGCAAACTTCTAGTTCGCAACTCTACCGACCTTGCATCCTAACCCGCTAAAGCAATCCTACCATCCAATGCTTAAGTGTTGGGCTAGGCCCACTATTCATGCTTGTTCTAAACATATAATAGAAGTTGTATAATTACCTACTATGAAATTTTATCAACTTCTATTTGTATTCACTAGTATTAATACTTACTTGTTCACCACATAAATTACTCCTGTTTTATATATGTTTAGGCTTGATTTTCTCATTTCCTTCTTATGTCTAATAAATGTCAATCGTCCATAATAATTGTTCATTAATGTCAAAATTAGGCAATCCCTACTGATATTTATTTATCTATCTCAAAGTCCATTTATTATGTCTATTCAATTTCCTTCCAAATGCCATATTAAATTCTCTAACCAGTCCTCATTTAATTCCTTTAACTCTCTATCAACTACAAATTTATTGCCCGTTAAATTTTCAGTTATTGTCTTAGAATTACTATTCCTTTCCTTTTCAACCTCCTAATCCTATAATTATTATGTTATTAATAACTAATACGAATATTATCGTAAATTACGCTATATTTTTTTAAATTGTTAAGCCACGTTATACATATATATTTCTATTTCTAGCTATCAGTTCCTAAACTTATACATGGAAATAAATATAATTAAATTATACTCCATTCTAGATAAATTCAAGAAATTCACATTTCATGTCTACTAGGCCAACTTAATTTATACCCCAATTATAGATCTGGAATAAACTATACCACTTTCAAACATTCCTCAATAAAAATTACTTGGGACTGATTTCAAATTTCCAGATTAGGTTGCACATGCTATTCCTATTCCAATTGCTTACTTTATAGAACATGTAGACGAAAATCCTATATGTTTGTTTTAAGCTTACAACTCATTAGATATTATATAGGCATAAAAGTGAAATAAATATTCAGTGAGATAAATTTCAATGTTATAAATAAATTATATAATTTCTCACCCACCTCTTAAGCTTTTCAAATCTCCCAAATCTGAATCCATTCCTCTACTTGACTCCATTTCTATTCTATTGAAAAATAATATATATAACAAGGTATATATATACAATTAGAATTACAGACCAGAAAAGAAATTTGAGGTTAAGGGGAATATAGATTTATAATATAAAATCTTACCTTTCTCCCCAATACTTTTTCGCTCCTTCCCTTTTTCACTTTTATTTTACGCACTTCTCTAATTTATGTGTTTGCGTGTGTATGTTATATTTTACAATTAATAGAAATAGCGGAGAAGAGAAAATGGTAGAGCTTCGCTGTTTGGATCAAAAAATATAAGAAGAGAAGTGAAGGGTAGGCTAGTATTTATAAATGTTCAAATCAACCGTAATCGTTAGATTAAAATAATAAAATCCGGCTCATTGCCATGGTTCAAAACCTATTAATTACGTCGCTTGCTTAAATTACATTTTTGGAGTCTTATTAATTGTTTATTAATTATAGTTAATTTTACAAAGTGTTACATAATGGTCGTTTAACACCTTCCACCTCGAAGTAAACCCCTTGCCATCCCTAAAGGTACTGAGTTGTTTAATAATTCAAACCCAAGAAGAACACTTGATATATTTTCCCACACCTATACATGAATGTATCCTCTTTCCTATGGTTCCTATAGTTAGAGATGTCCTACATTAGTAGTACGTATACATAGCTGTTGTTAGCCTCTAGGTGAAGGGAAGACTTCCGTTGAGTAACTTTACTGACCTTGCATCTCAAAGCCATACTAAACCAAGCCATTTATCCTAAACATAAATATTGGGCCAGCCCATTAATTCATGCTTATCATAACCGTATTGTCGAGACTATGTAATTTCCACTATGGAAGTATAATTTCCTCGTAAGTTTATTTATTAATACTCATTTATTTATTTGCTATGAAGTGATTCTTATCTTATAGGCTTATTTCCAATATCCTTCATTTCCATTTTATATCACTTAAATGTCACTTACTTCTTTTCCTTCCGTTAAATATGCTTAATAAATGGTCATTACTATTCAAATTGGACAATCACTAAAGACATTTATTATAACGACCCATGTTTTATGTATCGAAGAATCGTAAAACATTTATATTTTATTCGCATGGGATCATATGACTTGAAGGTTTTAGGAAGTGACTCTTAGGGACATTCTTCGTATCTATGATTTTTCTCGAATTTGACCATTTTGACCCTGAATTTGTTTTGAACTATAACTTTAGATAGGAGCTGAATTATTGCACCAAACCACTTCCATTGCTTCAGGATGATGATTTTTCATTCCATGAACTTGTTATAACAAAAAAATGGATGGTTCATTTGAAAGTTATGGCAGTTTTAAGTTTTGGCTGCTGCTGGCCAATTTTAGTGGGTAATAAACTAAGTATAAACTTAGACCCATTAAGCCACTTCGAATTTTGTGCTAATATAAGGCTGTGGAACAAAACTAAGTCATTTCCTTCTCCCCAAAATAGATCTAAATCTCCATTAGCCCTAATTTCATCAAAAATCACACCTTTTTCTTACTAATCTTAGCCAAATCACTGATTAGAGAGTATATTAACATATATAAGCTAGAGATTATTATTTCTATTTATTTGGGTTCTCCTTTCACGTTGCCTACTTCATACTTAAGAAGGAAAATTGGCAGTTTAGGTATTTAATGAGTGGTTCTTGACCACTCACTCATCTATGCTTTTATATATAGTTAAAATGATTGTTTTAAACATATTTTTAGATCTAAAATGGTTTTCTAACTTTAATGACTAAAAATATAAGATTTTTAAATGATTTCAGAAATGGGTTCTATAAACTATCAACATCTATTTACTTGCTAATGGAATTCCTATCATCCATATGCATATGTTAATGTAAAACTTGGATTTGGGGAAAAACTAGTTCGATTGTCATATCTTCATGTATTCATTGTATGAATGGATGTATATGCATGTTATATCATAATTATATGTTGTGATTTGATATTGATTGCTAATTTTTTGGATTTTATGTAGATAGGTCGAGAAATTGGGAAAATGAGAGGCAAAACTAATCAAAATTGGATGAGATTTGAAAGGTTGAACTTGGAACATAGGTGGAGTTCGCAGTGCAAACCGCAAGCCCAATTCATTAATTATAAATCTTGGCACCGACATCAAAGGTTGGTACCGACATCTGTAGCTAACTCTAATTCGACAGCGATTCGGTGGAGAAGTAGAGTCGGTTAGTAGAGGTGTTCCAACGCAAAGGACTAGAATTTGGCTAAGTACTTGAGGCTATGATGACTTGATTCTAGGATTTTGACTTAGGTTTTTGGAAGACATGATGACTTGAATTAGAGCATAGATGTCATGGTTCAAGCATGAAGACATGAAGTACTAAAAGCAAGAAGTGGGGATGAAAGAAGACTTGGCCACTAATTGCCACGTATAGAAGTCAATGTCGCCCTGTTGAAGTCGATACCGAGTTCTTAGCCTTAGTGCAATGGAGACCGAAATTATGGAGCATGGTACAGGAGTTTTGGAGGTCGTGCGAGGGTTGGCTTGTTCATTTGATGACTGATAGTAGTACAACATCATTATGAAAGTTAGAATCTTCAGATAGTAACTCGATGATGAATGGAGTTTGGTTTCGAAGATAACGTATCGATGAAGAATGGAGTTATAGAGTGGCAGAATGTAGAATGGTTCCGCAAGAATAACATTTCGATGAAGAGAGGAGTCTTTAGGTGGAGGAATCAAGTGTGGTTCCTTCAAGATAATGGAAGTTAAATGGAGCAAAGAAAGGGCTCGGATACGCATACTAAGGGATCATGGATACTCAGAGTGTTTTCTTTTGTACTCAAAGCAGGGGTATCTTGAGGACGCTCGTTGATGGTGAAGTATGGTTACCTTGGATTGGAAGAAGTAATCGTGTACCCTAGAGTCAGGTCTAGTACCACCTTTAGGCTAAAGAGAGTACAATTGAAAACCGAGATTCCCATTAGTCCATAACAGAAGAATGGTCATATGAGTTATCATATGTCTAAAGTACACTGAGTGGCGGTTAGTATTATTTGATGGATGCTATGTCTGTTATGGTTGCCCCACTAGCCACCTATCACTCTAGGGTTGCCATCGGAGATAGGTAGTGGAGATAGGGATACCTAGACATCCTTTATCACACTTGGTTGTGTTAAACCTTTATGATATGTAGAGTAGCATATTATGTTATTATGTGCTAACACTTTGGTTGTAGGGACAGGTCAGACATGATATATATACCTAGCTCCTTACTATAATGACTTGTATTTTTAGATTCATTTATCGCTCACACCACACTGTTGTCTGATTCGATTTTTATGCTTTGCTTCTTATTACTATGGTACTATTAAATGAGTAGACTAGATAACAGGTCTAGGTGTGACGGAGTAGCTATGTAGAGGAAGACCGAGATGAAGCTATCTCATATTATATATGGATTTCTATGCTTATTTCGCTATGCAACACCGAGAAGCCTTGTTATTGTTCACTTATTATTAGTAGTATGAGACAGCTAATTGAGTTTATTTCTATTGTATAAACTCTATTTTTTGATGTATAACTTTGTGTATCTTTGCATTGATATTTGGATCACTTAGTTATTACTGTCTCCCCTATTTTATATCTATGATATTATATTTTATTCAATGTGTTATGAGATATACTACAAGTTATGTCATATTTTATTTAATTTTTAAATCGTGATGGTCGCTCTACATCGATCGACATGACAATAACGCTCTATCTTATGTACTTAAGTGTTGGTGGTGTAGGGTGGTCGTCACATCTGGTATCAGAACTTAGGTTGTGTTTTGCACGCTATGGTATATCGTAGTTCAGTAGAGATAAGGAAGGAGTTCTTACCCTAGATTGAATTAAGAGAGTATATATATATACAAGAGCGCGTGCTTGTTATATATTTTTATTTTCAAAACTAAATAGTATATATATAAAATAAGTCACAGGCGCACATGAGTGCTAATGACACAATTTTATTTTTAAGAGACTAATCATTCTTGTTGTAGAATGAGAATGAGCCGGCAAATAAGAAACATTGTTAAAACTCCATCTCAAGAGTTGAGTAAGAAGCGGGTCCGGGGCCTGCTAATCCTTACTTGCAAGCTATGTTCAATACGATGATGGCAAACATGCTTCAAAATTCCCATGCGACCGCTCTGAATGTTCTTATTGGTGGTAGTGCTCAAGTGCAAGCGTCGAGGCCTGACTTTGTCGAGATATGTAAAGATTATTCTATTTTAGGAGGCAAGTCATTCTTTGGGACAGAGTCTTCCATGGAAGTGAATGATTGGTTGGACACCTACGAGCGTATTTTAGTGGTATGGAGAATGATCATTCCATGAAAAGTAGGTTGGACTTTAGACAACTTCAAGTGATGGCCATGAACTAGTGGAATGCTATCGCTACTGTGAAACCAAAAAATAAGTTCACTTGGGATCAATTTAAGGCTAGGTTTGAGTAGAAGTTTGTTCCAACCGCTCTAAAGTCAGTACTATTTAGGAGATTTGCTGATTTAAAGCAGAGAGATATGTTTATAACCGAATACATTGCCAAGTTCGATGCCTTGTCGATGTATAAGATGTATATCATCGATACATCATTGAGAAAGAACAAAAATTTCATTACGGGTTTGGATGGCTATTTAAGGGAGAAGCCAGTGAGTAATATTGATGAGCCATTTAAGAGATTGATTGAGAAAGCCCTTTGCCAAAAGAGCTTATACCCTAAGTCGAAATCAGCTGCTATTATTAAGGTAGAGCTGAAACTGCAATATAAAGTGGTGGAGGTAGAAAGAAGAAATGGCTTAGAAAGAGAAAGCAATCTCAGGTGAAGGATGTAAAGAAGAATGTCGAGTGGGTCCATATTTCCTATGCTTGCGGAGAAAAGGGTCACATGACCAAAGACTACAAAACTGACGAAACACAAAGAGTTATGACTGCGGCAAGCGTAGGCATATACTAAGGAATTGTCCGAAATCATTGCAGTAGAAGCAAATTTTAAGGGTATATGATTTGGACATTGTTCCAACTTCGTCAAACACTCCCTCAGTGAAAGAGAGGGGTAAGGGAATTGTTATTTAAGGTATGCTTTCCCTTTATGATGTTCCTATACATGTTTTGTTCGATACTATGGCTTCGCATTCATTTATATCTGGCGACCTAGTAGATAGGCCAGGATTGAAACCCAAAATAGTTGACCAACCGTTGACTGTGACGAATTCTGTTCGAGGCTCCATTAGCCTGTGTATGATTTGTCATGGTTGGGTCTTATCACGTCATCGATGCTCTTTTGTTTGTGATTTTTTTCTGAATTCGTTGAGTTCGAGATTATCTTGGGAATGGTTTGGCTAAGAAAGTATGCGATAGTAGTAGATTATGAGAAATTATTGGTGATAGTTGGGGCTAGGGAATAGCGGACACTAGTGATTTTCTGTCTACCAGAGGATGGGGTTATGGTTAGCTTTCTGTATTCTCTTGAGATTCTATAGGATTTATTTTCATCTGCGCCTATCATTAGAGAGTATCCAGACATATCTGAGGAGGTGACCAGATTACCATCACATAGAGAGATCGAGTTTCATATAGACTTGACGGGGTATGCTAGACCTATTGTTATGCTATTGAGGCGCATGTGCCTAGAGAGTGGAAGGAGTTAAAGGTTGTGAAAACCTACCTTTTCGACCCTCGAAGATCAACACTAATACATAATCGATATTCACGTGCTATAAATTTAAGTGTCGTAGAGGCAGACAACCAGGGGCTTTTAAAAGAAATAAAGGTAAAAGATAGAATAACAATAGAATCTCACAATTGCATTAATTATACATATGGATAGTACATACAATCACTCCAAGTGATAGTTATAACTACCTATCTATAACGACCCGTAATTTTGCTACTTCGAAAATGAGAGATTTCATTTGTTTTAAATTTAAAAAGGTTTAAAACTTAAATAAACAAGTTATATATAATAGATAATAATAGAGAAATTATTTATTATTATAGTTGATAATTTAAAAAGTATAAATTTGGATTTTAGAACAAATAAACAAAAGTTAAGTTCTATTAAAAATAAATAAATACTTAAATAAATAGGTTTAAATGTTTATTTAAAAGATAAATATCATTGAAAACATCTAATAAAGATAATAAAAGTATATTAAAATACTTATAAGTAGTTTAATAGTCGTTTTAAAAAAAATAACCAAATTTTATCGCAATTTGTCAGTTTTACATACACCGTAAAATTAGAGATTTTGATTTTAAGTAAATATGATTTTAAAATATAAAGAGACATGTTTTAATTTTTTAAATAATTAAAAACTTTATGTTTAAATTTGGTTTACATAAATAAATAGTTTAACTAAAACGTCAAAACATGACCATAAAACAATTTGTCGAAAAACAATGTTTTGTCGATTAAAAGTTGTCGCAACATCGTCGTCTCCTTTACTTTCTTATATAGGAACATATATTCAAATATTATAAGTATTAATTAATTCACTAATCAAGTTTACTTTTACTTAAAAGGTTAGAAACTTCTAGAAAACAATTAAGAAAAAGTAATCACTAAAAGACAAAACAAGTACAAAAGTCAAAAAGTAAAACATCAAATCAAAGAAACATAATTATTACTTACTTTACTTAATATCTAAGTGAAAATGACATAAAATAATGATTTGAAATGTGATGTTAATTGTTGAAAAAAAATAAGATTACTTTAGAAGTAAGTAAGGTTATTTTGGTAATTTAGTAAAGGGATATTTTGGTAATTTACCACTTCATTTCTTTTTCTATAAATACCAACCACTTTCTCACTTTTTTTCACACTTTTCATTCTTCTTCTTCTTCCTTGAAGCTCTCTTTAATGGCTTCTTCTTCTCTTCCAAATGCTTACTAACTTTTACGTAATCATATCAAATCAACTCCAAACACCACCAAACTTTGCCAAAGACCTTAGAATACCATTTGATCATGGTTTAGAACCTAAGAAGCGAAGAAATGATAGAGGAAGGCGAGGATATAGGTGTGGCTAAACCTATAAAGAGAAGGAAGCAAGTTGGAAAGCTTCGGAGCAAGAAAAAGAGAAGGAAGCGCCGCCGATTTCATTCCACGGAGCTAAGAGTAAATTCAAGGTGCTTCGGAAGCTCGATCGAATTTTTCGAAGTTGACTAATGGAAGTTTTAGTGAAGTATTGTTGCAAATGAATGTTGGTAGAAAGATTTGGTTAACTTAAAGGTGAGTACTCTTATTTGTTAATAAATCCATAAATTATTTCAAGTATAATGATTTAAAAAGTTTAAATATGTTGGATGATTGGATGCTTGATAACTTAGATGCAAAAGTGGTTGATTATACAATCAATTATGTGGTTGATAACTTGTTTGATCAATGATAAGAGAAATGATTATATATTAACCATAATTAATTAAATGAGAATTAAATCCATACAAATATGTGTATGGAAGTTATTTAGTCTCTTAATGACTTTAAATAAGCTAAAATAGTTTAAATATGGTTTAAAACAAATTTGAGGTGTTTCGTCCAAGTTTCGAAGCAATTCACAAAATTGCTCAAAATCGAGCTTGTCGCGTAGCGGTAGTTCATAAATTTTGACATGTAACTTCAAACTGATGTAGAGAATGATTTATAAGTTGGATTTCTTCGAAATAAAAATTCTTTGGTCCATAATGATAATAGCTTTCCAATGAAGAAATAAAATCAAGATTTTATTAAGTAGATTTTGAAATATGTCTTAAACAATTTTTTAAAAACATCGCGGTTTTGCAGTTCGGAATCCCAAACGGGATTTCTTTATAAATGATATTTTTAAATGATTAAAAATATGAAATAAATTTGATAAATCTATTAAAATAGTTTAAAAGAGATTTGAAATAGAAAATATGAATTTTCAAATATTAAAAATTTGTTTAAATCAAATAAGCTTATATAGCATTTTCTACAGCACTTTTATGCCGCGAATTGTATAACCTTTTGAAATGCAGTTTTAAACATAACAATTATTTCCTAAATCTTTTGTGAATGATTTTAAAGGAATAATTAAGTGTTTTAAATGATGATTTAGAAGTTTAATAAATCATTTCCAAAATAAAGATTAAAAAACCGAGTATGCGGAAACGACTAGTACATTTGTCCCGCCCATGAGATCTGGAAAGGTAAACAAGGTGTTTAACTGTGGTTAGGGATGGAGCAACCAGTGCCCTGAACTTACCTGGTCTGTGTTTTCTCTTTTTAGACGAGGGGTGGAACAGATCGAAAGGAAAGCCCGAATGCTCTTAAAAGATCATCTTTAAGTTTTTTCAAGATAAAAGAAAAGAAACTAATTTTTAAAATAAAATATATTAAAGATAATGATCGTTAAAGACAAAGATATTCATAATGTAGGATTACTTTCTATTAGTCCCTAAAGGTGAAACTTGTCATTAGTCCCTGGAGGTGAAACTTGTCATTAGTCCCTGGAGGTGAAACTTGTCATTAGTCCTTGAAGGTGAGACTTGCCATTAGTCCCTAGAGGTGAAATTTACCATATTTAAAGTGGCAGTAGCGCTCTATTATGAAATTCTTTGATTTGCAAGAATATGATTTGAAGTTAAGAAAGAAAATCTTTGATTAAGATTTAATGAATGATTTGGGAATGTTTTCCCTAAGTAAAAGTGTAACTTTAATATAAGAAATCTTTGATTAAGATTTAATGAATGATTTGGGAATATTTTCCCTAAGTTAAAAGTTATAACTTGAATATAAGAAATCTTTGATTAAGATTTAAAGAATGATTTGGAAAGGTTTTCCAAAGTAAAAGAGAAAATGATTAGGATTTCAGAAAGGTTTAAATAAACTAAATGATTTGATAAATGAGGCTTAATGATTCCATATATATTTGAAAAGAAAATGGAATAAATTGAAAAGAATATATCTAAGAAAGATATTTGATTTGATAAAAGATGAAGTAATTGATTGATGATTGATATCCACATGTGAACTTAACATCTTTTTAAGCGATAATTGGCTTCGAAGGAACCAGAGTCGGATTTGGGTAATTCCTATCCGAAAACCGCTTCGAACCAATGTATACGTTCAAAAGTGAAGACATGTTGAAGATGATGATTATTGAGGAATGTGGATCTTTATAGCGTGAAGACTGCTTGTTGAACATGCTCTGGTTGGCCCTCATTATGGAGTTATTTATAGCAGTGGTCTCCTCATGATGGAGATTTTTCGAATTACAAGGGTTTCTCGCCTAGTAATGGCCGAGGAAAGTGCCTTCGGTTTTGTTCAGTCCCAGAACGAACTTGCATAGTTGTTTGTCTGACATTGTATTCTAAATCACATTTGAGTGGCTTCTATAAACGTATATCAGTTGGTGGCGGAGAAGGCAACTTCTCTTAGCTTAACACCCTTTCCTGAGACATACGAGCTCACGAAGTTATACTTTTCTAGAAATCAGTCATGTGACGTGGAATGACAATATAGCATTCAAAGTGGAACTTGTTATGATCAAAGCGTGGTTTTGTATGAAAAGCGTGGCTTTGATGAAATTAAGCGTAGCCTCATGAGTCTCGCACCCCGGTTATGATGGAATTCTATGTGGTCAGATGTATGCTCGCATTTCAGATAGTAGTGATTTGGGTTATCAGATGTTCTGAGCCCTAGGTACTAAATACGTCTGGGCCTCAAGGCATTTATTGCCCCATGTGGATGAAGTGGTTAGATTGAGAAAAGAAGGGAACTACCGGTTATCAGTTGTAGTGTAGCAAGTATAGTTTCAAATGTGTAGTTTGAGAAAAGCAATTAAGGCACAGTGGGAACTATGTTTGTTATGCGTGGATCAGAGAATAGGTCACTAGTTTTCTATCATGTTGGAAATCCAATCCCAATACGAGATTTTCGGTTTTGATTGTATTCCCAAAATAGTTGTAATGACTTGCAAACATTTCAGTTGCCCCTTTTTGGTATTGTATAATCCGTTCGGTATATACCAATGACCCAGTTTGGATATATTTTGTTAGACTTTGTCTAGATATTAATACCTTATTTGAATAAGTTTATTTGAAATGTGTTTTCAAACGAATGTCATTAAAAATAATATCAAGTGTATTTTGATATAAAGTGTTTTGGTTATCATAAGGTAAAAACCCGTCCGTGTTTATGTGTGGGCGTGATCTTATGAGATACCCTTCTTTTCAAAGGTTTTGATGACATAGTCATTTTAAAAGTTCGAGTATCTCACACTGGTTTATCAAGCCTGATCTGGGTATTTTTAATACTTGGATCAGATCCTAGTAGTTTCAGGTTGAGTTGAAGACGGTTGGAGTTATCAAAGGAGAGCTGGAGATCTTCATCATCGTATGGATGTATTCTATTATCCGCTGTACTTAGTGTAATTTGTTTGATGTTTGTCAGCAATTGTAAGGACAAGTGTTTATAACTGTCCAAGCTGAATTTAGGTTAGACTCTAATATTGTATTTTAAGATTTTCCACTGTAAAGATTATTATTGAAATAATATATGTTATTCCATTCGTGTGAGATTCTATTTTGTCTTTATTTTCTTTCTACCCTTAATGATCTGCTTATTCGTGCAATTTGAGTTGGAAATGTGTGGTTTATTGTCGATTCAAAAGGTATGGAAAAAACTGGCCATTACATTTGGTATCAGAGCTGAATGTTCAGCGAGAACCTTCGCTTTGTTGGGGTAAAGACTCATCAGAGATAGAGTTAGTAATACCCTAGGATCAGTAACTCATTAGAGATAGGGTTAGTAACACCCTGGAATGAGTTTGAGTGTATTATATATGAGCGCGTATTTTTTAGTGACTAATAAAAATGTTTTGTGTTGATTTATCTGTTGAGTGATTTATGGATTCTGATCGATGCGCCTGATCACCGTTATCGATGAGGGTACCTAAACACTTAAACAAGGCGAACCAACACACTGATTTTGAAAAGATCGGTAAATGAAATAATTTTACCTTGGATTGTATTTTGAATATAAAGTATATATTTTTAAAAGTTATACAATTATAAATCAAGATTAGTGAAATTTAAATGTGAACATCTTATGATTAGAATTTCATAGTTTGACTATAAGATGTTTAATAAAGATAATCGATAAGCTAGAAATATGATAAGGAAATTAAAATCTTTAAAACTTATTCGAAATAATAAATTAAGAAATGATCATGTTAAGTTACTATCATAAATTGATCAATTGTTTGATTTAAATGTTTAAGTACAAATACCTTGTGAATTAAGTTTCATGATTTGACTATAAGGTATTTCATAATAAGATTTGTTTAAGGAATGAACATATCTCTATCTCTACTACTAATAATGAAAATTCATTGAACTAATTTGCTCGGTGTCTTTCTGAAATTCTAAAAATGTCCTTGTTTTCCGTTTTCATATTTACGCTCAAACAAAATATCAACGTATACGATAACACAAAAAGTCTGTATACAAACAGCCCATGTGCGAAGCACTGGCCTATACTAGTAAGGTGAAAATGTATTTAAATAATAGAAAATGATTTTTTAAAAGTTATATATAAAAGGAATGAGAATTTAAATTCAAGTAAAAGAATTGTGGTAATTTAAAAGAAGTTAATTAATATAAGATAAAATGAATTTATAAGATAGGTTTTACAAAGTAATCTCTAAAGGATTTTGAAAATGGTATTATTTCAAATATAAAAGAGATATTTTTTGATAACTAATTTGATTTTCTCGAAAATAAACTAAAAATGGGAAAGTGATGTGTTCGGAAGGTAAGCACTTCTCTTAAGTATTGCTCTTCTTATTAAGAGGATATATGATACTATTGGTAGTACCCAGTTCCTTGGATTGTTTTGGAGTACTCGATCTTTATAATTCTCTTAATTTAGAAGAGATAATGTGAATCATTGATTAGTAATCTTTATAAAAGTGTTTTAAACTAAAGATAAATTGGGATCGCTAATTGATAAGATAAAGCGGGATTTTCGATGATTTTGGACAGCCGAATTTCCAAATCATACCTAACTCGGAGCTAAGGAATTAATGAAAAATAAAAGATTGTGAAATATTCTGAGTAAATGAAATTGGATAAGTATAATTTATAAATATGATTATAAACAAAAAAGAGAGGAAATTATAACCTAAAAAATGTTTTATCAATGAATTCCATCATTAGTTAAGGATTTGGACTTAAGTCTTTAAAAGTGATTAATTTACATAAGTTATAAAATGTAATAAACTTAAGATAGTTTTACGAAATGATTCATAAATAATATTAATGCCAAAGGAAATGTACTGAGTCAAAATATTGTGGGAATTTTTTTATAAAAATAAATTATCTTTTGAGTGAAAAATGGTTTCTTTAGAATATTTTCCTTTAATAAAAATATTTGGAAATAAATAATTAAAGTGATTATATAAAGAAGTACCTTTATAAAATGTTTAAACTTAAGATAAAGTTTTTATGAAATTTTTTTGTGGGTTAATAAATACATATGTTATATGTAAATCATTTCATCACACAAATTTTGATCTAAGATTCGAGTTTGGAACTTTGAGGTGTTTACACCGATTCGAAAAAGGATTTATCACTCGATTCTTGATGACGAACATTGATGAGGATTTTCAATTAGATACTTGAGTTTTCTATCATAGTTAAGAGCTATGCAAGGAAAACAAAGGTTTCTGAGCAAAGAGCCTGATTAAAGTCCGCACTAGAGAATCGGGGGATCGATACTAGTTCGGAAATAAAGTTGTGTATTCGAATAGGAGATCGAATAAGATATTTCATATGGATGATTTGTGTATATTATATGGATTTAAGTTTAAAGATAAAGGTTTTGGGCAAATTTTTTTTTTGAGTAATTCGAGGATGAAATGCTTTTAAGTAGGGGAGAATGTAACGACCCGTAATTTCGCTACTTCGAAAATGAGTGATTTCATTTGTTTTAAATTTAAAAAGGTTTAAAACTTAAATAAAAAAATTATATATAATAGATAATAATAGAGAAATTATTTATTCTTATAGTTGATAATTTAAAAGGTATAAATTTGGATTTTAGAACAAATCAATAAAAGTTAAGTTTTGTTAAAAATAAATAAATACATAAATAAATAGGTTTAAATGTTTATTTAAAAGATAAATATCATTGAAAACATCTAATAAAGATAATAGAAGTATATTAAAATACCTATAAGTATGTTGATAATCGTTTTACAAAAATAACCAAATTTTGTCACATTTTGTCAGTTTTACATACACCGTAAAATTAGAAAATTTGATATTATTTAAATATGATTTTAAAATATAAAGAGACATGAGACGACCCGACTTTCTCACCATAGAAAATCACATCATCTTGAAGAAAGAAAGGGATACAAAAAGAAAAGAAAGAGAAAGAAGAACACAACAACAACAGATAACTCACAGCGGAACGAATGAAATATAATATATCACATAAAATATTACATAGTATCATATTACATCAGAGTACACAACTTAAACAAATTATTCAATTTAGATTTCAGAATCATAATAACAACCTTATTTGAAAATAAGGAATTTAGAAATCAAATTAAAATACTTTAACTATCCAATTTAAACATATCTATTAAAAATAATTTGAAAAATTTTGTTACTAAAAATATTACTTTGAAAATTTAATTTAAAACTTTGGTTTAATAATTAAATTCAAATTACTCTTTTAAATTTGAATTTAAAAACTTAATCAAGATATTTATTTTCAAAAAACAAACATCTTAATACATTTTAAATTTGAAATATAAATTAAATTTTCACTTTTAAATGTTTGATTCACTTTCATTTTTAAATCAACAAGTTAACCTTATATCTTGCTTCCTTTATAACTTGTTTTCTAACTTAAACTTGATTTTTATATTTATTGAACAATCAAGCAAAATTTGAAATTACACTACCCAGAGCCAACCAACCCGAACTCGAGAAAACACAGCAAAGTACACGAGTCCTTCCTGAGCTAAACCTAGACCCTCAAATCTTCGAGACCAACGCAATAAAACACGATAGCTTCGCCGGGTTCCCACTCGTCTTCCCCATCTCCTGAATTCCAGTGCACACCCATCTGGCTCGTGCACATGTCTATCGCCCTCCGGCCATACTTGGTTGTCGCGACCATCCACTCCGATCACAAGAACCCATGTGAACGCGATAACAAACCCAGATCGAAGCAAAAGCCCATGCATCAAAATTTCACTCTCGAGCACGAAAACAGCAAGAAGAACGATCACCAAAATCCTTAACGCCGATCACTTCCTCACCTTTGACCAACGCCGACCCCACCATCAAGATGTAACGTCACGAGCTTCCTAATCCCCAAACGCCATCGAACTCGATCCTAATCCAAGTCGCAAAAGCCATTATAGTACGACCGAAACAAACTGTAACTAAAACCCTAGTTAGCTTAATTCCGAAAGATTCACACAATAGAAAATTCCAATCATATTTTTCCCTCAATCTACTACATTCATGCAAGCTTCAATTCAATTATCAACTCCAACTAATACGTATATCATCTACAATTCTTAAAAATTCCCAAAAAGTTCAAACTCGAAATTCGACTTAATTACTCAAGTAAAAATTGTGATTCAAACTTTAAAAATCCTAACTTCCCAATTGTAATTCGTTTATAAATTCAAAACTAGAAATTGAAACTATAAAATTTTGTCTCAACGTGATTTTTCGCTATAATTTGAAAATTCTGAGTAATTCATTCATTTTAAAATTCTATAATTATTTTTGGATGATATATTATATGTTTACAAACAACTTTCATTAACAAATCACTGTCCAATTCATGATAAAAATCAAATTATTTAGATTTCTGAAGGATTTAGACTGTTTTTAATAACACTGTAACCATATTTTTGTTTTCCAGGCAGTTCCATATTCTTTATAAACATACATTCAGGTAACAAAATTCATCATCAAAGAAAATTCATTTGCATGCAATCATTCAATCAAAAATTAAGTCAAAACTGTTTCTAAAATAGGATTTACTCACCATGATAAAACATGCAGAGTAGTTCATTACTTTCCAGGTTTGAAAAACCTTGCAAATCAAATTTCTGCTTTTGATGTTTGCAGAAAAATATTCCTATTGCATGCTGCTGTAAATGCCTTCAACTTGATGCTTTAAAACTTGCTGATGAACTGAATCCTTATGCATGTTGTTGATGAAGAAAAATGTTGAACTTGCAGGTTGATTTGATTTTTGAATTGCAGGCTTTGGTTGCAGTCTTTTTTTTTTGGTGATTTTAACATTGCTTTTGATTTCTATTTGAAACGCAGGTGTTTTGAAACATGCAGATTGATCTTAAACTTGCTTCTTATATTTTGCAGAAGTAGCATTTTGTGATTATGAAATTTCAGGTTTTAAAAGAGATTTCTGTTTTGAGCAAAGAAGTAATAACAAAGAAAAAGTGTTGAAATGTAAACTAATTTTTCTTCTTATAAATAATTAAAATAAATATTATATGTTGCCACTTGTCTTGAAGAGTTTACATTCGTCATTAGTCATTTTTAAAAAAAAAATTACAAGTGTTAAAGATCTTTTGCAAAATTGTTTTTAAAACCTTAAAAAAAATATTTATATCTTATATCTATGTAATATGAATATTTGTATTCATGAAATGTTTTTATTTTAATAAACTTTGAATTTTAGATAAATATACAAGTTTGAATCTTTTAAAGAAAATATTATAAAGCTAGTTATAATACAAATAAATCCTTATATATGTAATTTTAAAAATATAAAACATTTATTTTTATAACCATTAAAATTAAACATTTTTAAAAGAAAAACAAAATAAAACTTTTATTAAACCCCTTTTTAAAACTATCATATTTTAAAATAAATAACAATCTTATATTTGAAACAAATTGAATAAATCTTTAAATTTACTTTTGAAACAATGATTCTAAAACAAAGCTTTATTTAAAAAAAATTCATACATATAAAAATTAATAGATTAAATTAAATTTCAAAATAACTCAAATTATAACATATATATACATATATATTACAATTTGAAAATTCATTGTTTTATTTAAAACACAAGATCTTCTATTCACAATATATATCAGATGTATATATTATAAACAGATAAAATTTAATTAGCTTTGAAAAATAAATCTTATCTATTTTAAATTGTTAAAAGGATATTGATCACAATTATCAGATTAAATATTTGTTATCCTTTAAAAAGAATAAATTTACCAATTTAAATTAATATTATAAAGAAAATTATCAAACCAATTAAATTATTTATAAAGATTATTAAATTTATATTGCCCAAAATTCAGGGTCGTTACAATCCTCCCCCCTTAAAAGAATTTCGTCCCCGAAATTTGAAAGTAAAGGTAATTTAATAACCCAGTAAAGATTTTATTTTAAAACAGCAAAGCCTTCGTATCAACCAGTAACTAACAACCAAAGCAATCAATCAAACAAACAAGCCTAACTAATTATTCTGACACAAATCAGAATAAAAACTCTAATACTATCTCGAGTTTCCCAAGTATAAATCACCGGGAGACTCGCTCTACAAAAGCCGACAAACCAACTACACTACCAACATCCAGAGCTCCCCTCATCTCTAGATCCATCAATCTAAACAGAACATCAGACTACACTCAAGTCTAGCTCAATTTCCAAATCTAACTGAACTATAGATTCAACAACCAATGATGAAACATACACGTACTCCCTCAGAGATACGTGAAATACAATGAATTCCAGCTATCCAAACTGGCAATTCAATCCTATAGACAACAGATCTTATCTTATTAGAACACAGATAAGAAATCCCAAATGCCACATCACTAACCAACCAATCTTATCCAATTTCAGTTCCCTTAACCAGAGAATTTTAACAACACTGAAGTCCCCAACTTCGAATTCCAAAACTTCTTATCTCATATTTGTAACTCAACAGACAATCCTGGGCTGCCAATCTCTTCCTGATCAGCTCAATCTATGCTGATACTTCCAGAAACAACTAGACCCAAGCAAACCAATTTCTGGATCCTATCCAACATAAAAGTCTTCCAAAATCCGTCGAAATCCAAAACTCATGCTCTACTGCCCAAACAATAGCAAACAGAACTTACTTCCTTCCTTTCACAACAGCTACCTTGCTTCCGCTACACAACTCTGATTCCGAAATAGATGAGAATACTGTTGATGAACACGAATACAAACTTATCCAATATATCCGAGAAACCTTTTTCATCAAACCCATAAAAATTTCAGTGACACATCAGACTTGGTCACACAACCTTATAGAAGAAATCCAAACTCATAAACTAGATCTGACCAAATCTAATTCCAAAAATTCTGAGCTGCTACTCCAACTATACTACTAGGCTGACTACCAAAATCGCTTCTGAAACCAAAACAGTATGGAACTCAACTCCAAATGAAAACAGCCTTCTGATTACCTCAGTAGCTCCTATCCACATGAGAATCCTCAGTGTTAACAAACGAATGCTCAAGAAAATTTCCCAAACAAATCGCAAGTCACTTTTGCGATCCAATCCCAATCGGATTCCAAATAAAACTGTCCCCCCCTTTACCAATTAGAACATATTTAAGCTTTTCCAAACAAAGGTTAACCCTTCAAAAAAACTTCCATCATCAGCCCAGACTGCTGAAAAAGAAGAACCACCAAGATTCCCGAACCATCGGAGAAACGGCCACACTGCTGCTTCCAAACTCTACCTCGATGATACTGCAAAGCTACAAGTTCTCCTTGACAGCACATCGAACACTTCGAGCCGAGACTGCTACCACAGCTAACCCAAGACTCTAATCCAAAGGCTTCTCCAAAACCAAAACCACCAATAACCCACACAACGGACCTCCGAGATGGCAGATAACCTCTCAAGAAACTCAGACTCCAAACCAAGCATCCATATCTCGCTTTCCTTAGGGAATGACAAATGAGACCATGCCAAAACAAATAACTTATAGACCTTAGTCTCATATTCCAAAACATCTAACTTCCTTGCTAAAGATATAGACAACTTCTATACAGACGGATCTTCTCTTTTGCAGGTAAAGATTGCTCCTCAACCACTTCTAAAACTGCTTCAAGAGAAAACATCTTCAGAAAATATCCAAGGATACTTCATCTCATCACGCAGTTATCAAGATACCTTCACTTAATACTGCACTTCCATCAAATCCAAACTCAAGAATAATTCGCTCACCTGAGCGAAATCCAAACTTACACTTCAAAGATGAACTCCGAATCTTTTAAAAAGATTTCCTTCGGATATCAGAGAAATCCTCACTCCAAACTACAAATCTTGAGACGGTACCAGGTCTAATGTCTCGACAAATACTTCAAACTTTAAACATATGGACCTCTTCCATCAGTGGTAGTCGTGTTGCATACACACACCACTACTCTATCTACCTCTAAAACTTATGTTGGAAAATCTGAACAGATAGCCTAACCGATTAGGTAGATATAGATAGATATATAGTTATATATAAAAATTAAAAGCACGCTCTCTCAAGAAAGACATCACTACTACAAAGCCTAGGTATTCACTCAACCTAATGCTCTGATACCAAATGAGACGACCCGACTTTCTCACCACACAAAATCTCATCATCTTGAAGAAAGAAAGGGATAGAAAAAGAAAAGAAAGAGAAAGAAGAACACAACAAAAACAAATAACTCACAGCGGAACGAATGAAATATAATATATCACATAAAATATTACATAGTATTATATTACATCAGAGTACACAACTTAAACAAATTATTCAATTTTGATTTCAAAATCATAATAACAACCTTGTTTGAAAATAAGGAATTTAGAAATCAAATTAAAATAGTTTAATTATCCAATTTAAACATATCTATTTAAAATAATTTAAAAACTTTTGTTATTAAAAATTTACTTTTAAAATTTAATTTAAAACTTTAGTTTAATAATTAAATTCAAATTACTCTTTTAAATTTGAATTTAAAAACTTAATTAAGATAATTATTTTCAAAAAACAAACATCTAAATACATTTTAAATTTGAAATATAAATTAAATTTTCACTTTTAAATGTTTGATTCACTTTCATTTTTAAATCAACAAGTTAACCTTATATCTTACTTCCTTTATAACTTGTTTTCTAACTTAAACTTGATTTTTATATTTATAGAACAATCAACCAAAATATGAAATTACACTACCCAGAGCCAACCAACCCGAACTCGAGAAAACACAGCAAAGTACACGAGTCCTTCCCGAGCTAAACCTAGACCCCCAAATCTTTGAGACCAACGCAATAAAACAGGATAGCTTCCCCGGGTTCCCACTCGTCTTCCCCACCTCCTGAATTCCAGTGCACACCCATCTGGCTCGTGCACATGTCCATCGCCCTCCGGCCATACTTGGTCGTCGCGACCATCCACTCCGGTCACAAGAACCCATGTGAACGCGATAACAAACCGAGATCGAAGCAAAAGCCCATGCATCAAAATTTCACTCTCGAGCACGAAAACAGCAAGAAGAATGATCACTAAAACCCTAAACGCCGATCACTTCCTCACCTTTGACCAACGCCAACCCTACTGTAACAACCCGCATATTTAACGATTTGATATTTAAATATTTAATTTAAATATAACGTCTTTAGTCGGATTTTTGGTCCGAAAAGCTACCCTAACCCACTAGTTAACTAATACCCTAACCCAACCCCTTCTCTTCATTCATCCTCATTTCATTTCATTTCTTAAGCTAGAACTGAAAATGGTGGAAGGGAAGAGGAAATAGGAATTGCAAGCCCTAGTTTCAACCTCCAACTTGATTTCTTGCTCCAAAACCAAAAAGAATCCATTGGTAAGCTCTCATTCATCTCCTCTATCTCTTTCTCTCTTCAATTTCAGAAAGTTTTCCTGAACCTAACTTAGGAAAATGCTTGTTTGATCTTAGATTGAAGCTTGTTGGGTTGTAGTAGTGTTTGGTTGGTCTTCTCCTTGTTATTGAGCTCCATCTTCTTGTTTTTGGGTTAAAGGTGAGTTTTGAACTCACATCTACTTCTCTTGATTTCATTGATGTTGGGCATGAATTCCTTGCACTTGTTCATATGCACTTGCTTTTAGTTTGGATTGAATTAGTGAATACCCAAATTTTTAGTGTTTTGGGTTCAATTCTTTAGAGTTCCTAACTTTGATGTTTTGATCATGTTTTGGTGATGCATTGAAGTGCTTATAGTGCTGGGTAGCCGCTAGGCGTAAACCCCTAGCGTCCGTGCTCGTCCGGTTGAAAGTTGGGAGAGTTTGCACTTCATTTGTTATAAGTAGGAAATGCAGGAAATTGGGTTCAGTCGACTGGATCCTCTGTTCAGTCGACTGAGCTGAAGCCCGAAATTTTTCTGGACAATTTTCAGTCGACTGAACAGGGATTTCAGTCGACTGGCCTGCTCCTGTTTTCCTGTTTTGCCTATTTATGTTCGTTTTGATTGGTTTTCCGGATTTTATCGATTCATGTTGCTTTTTAGTGGTTGTTATTGCATCTTTGACTTTGATAACTTATTCTTGACTTCATCCACGGGTTTTTATAAAATAATCTCTCGAATCACATTTAAAAGCTCGTTTCTCCAATTTATAAATTCTATTTAAAACACAAACTTTCGCACTTCGAGCGAAGTGGAAGGGTGATTAAATGGTTGGGCAAAACACGGACCATGAATCTGTGCGTTTATCCTTCCGAATAATCCCCGACCTATTCAATTGATCGTTTTGACCTTCGGGTTGGGTTTACTGATGATATGAGGTAAGCTTTGTACTGCTTTGAGTGTGAAAGTGACTAACGGATAGTAAACCGTTTAGTGCGAACGAGTGGTTATGGGACATACGTTAACACTTTTCGAATTCCTGTTCGAGAGTTGTGACACATTCCGCCAGTTAGTGGTGTCCAGTACTGGGTCTCTGACCTTCACCACTACGGTTTGTTGCCTTCGGGTATGTGCCTTCGGGTTTGTTGCCCTTTAGTATCGCTTCCGATGTTGGTCGTTATGAGCCGCATGGGTGATATTGGGTTTCCCTTTAGTATCGCTTCCGATGTTGGTCGTTATGAGCCGCATGGGTGATATTGGGTTTGGAGTCTTCGGGCTCATGGATCCTTGTTTGTACAGTACTGAGCTTGAGCAAATTTTCTGATGTTTCATTCATATGTATATTCCCTAGGTATTGCTTTTCTGTATTGGTTCTTTGGAGCCACACGAAATATAGCGTTTACCTTGTGGAACTCGTATTTATCGGTATTTGTTGTTTGCCTTTATGGCTTGTTTTGGGATATTCCTATCCTTTGTTTCTATGAGTTTCCAATGATGTGAGGCTTGTTTTGTTATGATATGATTCATCTTTTGTTAGATGACTGTGTTATCTCTTTTAGAGATATTCGATATACTTTGTGACCTTGCAGGTTTATTGTTGTTCAGTTTATCTAACTGATTTGTTTAGCTAGACTGATCCGTGTATTTTATACTCGGGTCAGATCGAGTTGTTTCAGGTTAGGCTCTTTGGACTTAGCCTATTTTGCTTCCGCATGGACTATTCAGCTTGTTCCTTTTTGTCATAGCTTTTGTGTAGTCCCATTTTGTTGTAACTCTGATATATGTATTATTTTGGATTCATCTGTATAATGTGGTTTGCAATACCACTTGACGTGTATTATTCTGTATACTCTGTTATGTACCAGTATATGTGTATATGATGATCTACTGTTCTATGATGTATATTACATTTGAATTATTATATTCTGTTCTGATAGATCCAACCACCTATGGTTTTGTTTTAAATATTCATTGGGTATGTCGACCTGCTTAGTATGACTATTGTCGATGTATTCAATAGATAATTAGAGCAAGGCTATAGATGGTCGCTCCCAACCAGCCTTATTCTCCATGTTAGTTGACGGCATTACTCTGTAGTGTCCTTGGCTAGCGTGGGTATAGAGGTGCGGCGTCACACCCACCATCGAGATGTAACGTCACGAGCTTCCTAATTCCCAAACGCCATCGAACTCGATCCCTAATCCAAGTCGCAAAAGCCATTATAGTACGACCAAAAAAAACTGTAACTAAAACCCTAGTTAGCTTAATTCCGAAAGATTCACGCAATAAAAAATTCCAATCGTATTTTCCCCTCAATCTACAACATTCATGCAAGCTTCAATTCAATTATCAACTCCAATTAATACGTATATCATCTACAGTTCTTAAAAATTCCCAAAATGTTCAAACTCGAAATTCAAATTAATTACCCAATTAAAAATTGTGATTCAAACTTTAAAAATCCTAACTTCCCAATTGTAATTCGTTTATAAATTCAAAACTAGAAATTGAGACTATAAAATTTTGTCCCAACGTGATTTTTCACTGTAATTTGAAAATTCTGAGTAATTCATTCATTTTAAAATTCTATAATTATTTTTGGATGATATATTATATGTTGACAAACAACTTTCATTAACAAATCACTGTCCAATTCATGATAAAAATCAAATTATTTAGATTTCTGAAGGATTTGGACTGTTTGTAATAACACTGTAACCATATATATTTTTTCAGGCAGTTCCATATTTTTTATAAACATGCATTCAGGTAACAAAATTAATCATCAAAGCAAATTCATTTGCATGCTATCATTCAATCAAAAATTAAGTCAAAACTTTTTTTAAAATAGGATTTACTCACCATGATAAAACATACAGAGTAGTTCATTACTTTCTAGATTTGAAATATCTTGCAGATCAAATTTCTGCTTTTGATGTTTGCAGAAAAATGTTCCTATTGCATGCTGCTATAAATGCCTTCAACTTGATGCTTTAAAACTTGCTGATGAAGTGAATCCTTATGCATGTTGTTGATGAAGAAAAATGTTGAACTTGCAGGTTGATTTGATTTTTGAATTGCAGGCTTTGGTTACAGTCTTTTTTTTATTTTGGTGATTTTAACTTTGCTTTTGATTTCTATTTGAAATGCAGGTGTTTTGAAACATACAGATTGATCTTAAACTTGCTTCTGATATTTTGCAGAAGTAGCATTTTGTGATTATGAAATTTCAGGTTTTAAAAGATATTTCTGTTTTGAGCTAAGAAGTAAAAACAAAGAAAAAGTCTTTGAATGTAAACAAATTTTTCTTCTTAAAAATATTTATTAAAATAAATATTATATGTTGCCACTTGTCTTGAAGAGTTTACATTTGTCATTAGTCATTTTATTTTAAAATTACAAGTGTTAAAAATCTTTTGCAAAATGGTTTTTAAAACCTTAAAAATAATATTTATATCTTATATCTATGTAATATGAATATTTGTATTCATGAAATGTTTTTATGTTAATAAACTTTGAATTTTAGATAAATATACAAGTTTGAATCTTTTAAAGAAAATATTATAAAGCTAGTTATAATACAAATAAATCCTTATATATGTAATTTTAAAAATTTAAAACATTTATTTTTATAACCATTAAAATTTAAATATTTTTAAAATAAAAACAAAATAAAACTTTTATTAAACCCCTTTTTAAAACTATCATATTTTAAAATAAATAACGATCTTATATTTGAAAATTGAATAAATCTTTAAATTAACTTTTGAAACATTGATTCTAAAACAAAGCTTTGATTAAAAAAAATTCATACACATAAAAATTAATAGATTAAATTAAATTTCAAAATTACTCAAATTATAACATATATATACATATATATTACAATTTGAAAATTCAATGTTTTATTTAAAACACAAGATCTTCTATTCACAATATATATCAGACGTATATATTATAAACAGAATAAAATTTGATTAGCTTTGAAAAATAGATCTTATCTATTTTAAATTGTTAAAATGATATTGATCACAATTATCAGATTAAATATTTGTTATCCTTCAAAAAGAATAAATTTACCAATTTAAATTAATATTATAAAGAAAATTATCAATCCAAATAAATTATTTATACAGATTATTAAATTTATATTGCCCAAAATTCCGAGTCGTTACAAAACATGTTTTAATATTTTAAAGAATTAAAAAGTTCATTTTTAAATTTGGCTTACATAAATAAATAGTTTAACTAAAATGTCAAAACATGACCGTAAAACATTTTGTCGAAAAAACAGCGTTTTGTCGATTAAAAGTTGTCGCAACGTCGTCGCACCTTTATTTTCTTATTTAGGAACATATATTCAAATAGTATATGTATTAATTAATTCACTAATCAAGTTTATTTTTACTAAACAAGGTTGAAACTTCTAGAAAACAATTAAGAAAAAGTAAGCACAAAAAGACAAAACAAGTACAAAAGTCCAAAAGTAAAACATCAAATCAAAGAAATATAATTATTACTTACTTTACTTAATATCTAAGTGAAAATGACATAAAGTAATGATTTGAAATGTGATGTTAAGTGTTGAAAAAAATAAGATTACTTTAGAAGTAAGTAAGGTTATTTTGGTAATTTGGTAAAGGGATATTTTGGTAATTTACCACTTCATTTCTTTTTCTATAAATACCAAATACTTTCTCACTTTTGTTCACACTTTTCATTCTTCTTCTTCTTCTTTCTTGAAGCTCTCTTTAATGGCTTCTTCTTCTCTTCTAAATGCTTACTAACTTTTTCAAAATCATATCAAATCAACTCCAAACACCACCAAACTTTGCCAAAGACATTAGAATACCATTTAAACATGGTTTAGCACCTAATATGTGAAGAAATGATGGACGGAGTCGTGGATATAGGTATGGGCGAACTAACAATGAGAAGGAAGTAAGTTGGAAAGCTTCGGGGCAAGAAAAAGAGAAGGAAGCGCCGCCGATTTCATTCCAAGGAGCTAGGAGCAAATTCAAGGTGCCGCGGAAGCTCTGCCGAAATTTTCGAAGTTGATTAGTGGAAGTTTTAGTGAAGTGTTGTTGGAAATGAATGTTGTTAGGAAGATTTGGTTAAGTTAAAGGTGAATACTCTTATTTATTAATAAATCCATAAATTATTTCAAGTATAATGGTTTAAAAAGTTTAAATATTTTGGATGATTGAATGTTTGATAACTTGGATGCAAAAGTGGCTGATTATATAATTGATTATGTGGTTGATAACTTGTTTGATAAATAATAAGAGAAATGATTAGAAATTAACCGTAGTTAATTAAATGAGAATTAAATTCATACAAATATGTGTATGGAAGTTATTTAGTCTCTTAATGATTTTAAATAAGCTAAAATAGTTTAAATATGGTTTAAAACAAATTTGAGGTGTTTCGGACAAGTTTCTAAGCAATTCACAAATTTGGTCAAAATCGAGCTTGTCGCGTAGCAGTAGTTCGTAAATTTCGACCTGTAACTTCAAGTTGATGTAGAGAATGATTTATAAGTTGGATTTCTTCGAAATAAAATTTTTTTGGTCCAAAATGATAATAGTTTTCCAATAAAGAAATAAAATCAAGATTTCGTTTAGTAGATTTTGAAATATATCTAAAACAATTTTCTAAAAACATCGCGGTTTTACAGTTCGGAGTCCAAAACGGAATTTCTTTATAAATGATATTTTTAAATGATTAAAAATATGAATAAAATTGATAAATCTATTAAAATGTTTTAAAGAGATTTGGAACGGAAAATATGAATTTTCAAATATTAAAAAGTTGTTTAAATCAAATAAGCTTATATAGCATTTTCTACAGCACTTTTATGCTGCGAATTCTATAACCTTTTGAAATGTTGTTTTAAACTTAACAATTATTTTCTAAATCTTTTGTTAATGATTTTAAACGAATAATTAAGTGTTTTAAATGATGATTTAGAAGTTTAATAAATCATTTCCAAAATAAAGATTAAAAAAACTGAGTATGTGGAAACGACTAGTACATTTGTTCCGCCTGTAAGATCTGGGAAGGTAAATAAGGTGTTTAACTAAGGTTAGGGATGGAGCAAAATATGCCCTGAACTTACCTGGCCTATCTTTTCTCTTTTTAGGCGAGGGGTGGAACAGATCGAAAGGAAAGCCCGAATGCTCTAAAAAGATCATTTTTAAGTTTTTTCAAGATAAAAGGAAAGAAACTAATTTGGGAAATAAAATATATTGAAGACAATGATCGTTAAAGACAAAGATAATCATAATGTAGGATTACTTGCCATTAGTCCATGGAGGTGAAACTTCTCATTAGTCCCTGGAGGTGAAACTTTCCATTAGTCCCTGGAGGTGAAACTTGCCATTAGTCCTTGTAGGAGAAACTTGCCATTAGTCCCTGAAGGTGAAATTTACCATATTTAAAGTGGTCGTAGTGCTCTATTATGAAAATCTTTGATTTGCAAGAATATGATTTGAAGTTAAGAAAGAAAATCGTTGATTAAGATTTAATGAATGATTTGGGAATATTTTACCTAAGTAAAAGTCTAACTTTAATATAAGAAATCTTTGATTAAGATTTAATGAATGATTTGGAAATATTTTTCCTAAGTTAAAAGTTATAACTTGAATATAAGAAATCTTTGATTAAGATTTGAAGAATGATTTGGAAAGGTTTTTCTAAGTAAAAGAGAAAATGATTTGGATTTAAGAAAGGTTTAAATAAACCAAAAGATTTGATAAATGAGGCTTAATGTTTCCATGTACATTTGAAAAGAAAATGGAATAAATTGAAAATAATATATCTAAGAATGATATTTGATTTGATAAAAGATGAAGTAATTGATTGATGATTGATATCCACATGTGAACTTAACATTTTTTTTACGCGATAATTGGCTTTGAAGGAACATGAGTCGGATTTGGGTAATTCCTATCCGAAAACCACTTTGAACCAATGTATACGTTCGAAAGTGAAGACATGTTGAAGATGATGATTATTGAAGACTTTGGATCTTTATAGCGTGAGGACTGCTTTTTGAACGTGCTCTAGTTGGCCCCTATTATAGAGTTATTTATAGCAGTGGTCTCCTCGTGATGGAGATTTTTTGGATTGCAAGGGCTTCTCGCCTAATAATGGCCGAGAAAAGTGCCTTCGGTTTCGTTCAGTCCCAAAACGAACTTGTATGGATGTTTGTCTAACATTGTATTCTAAATCACATTTGAGTGGTATCTATAAACGTATACTAGTTGGTGGCGGAGAAGGCAACTTCTCTTAGCTTATACGAGCTCAGGAAGTTATACTTTTCTAGAAATCAGTCATGTGACATGGAATGACAATGTGGAATTCAAAGTAAAACTTGTTACGATCAAAGCGTGGTTTTGTATGAAAAGCGTGGCTTTGAAGAAATTAAGCGTAGCCTCAAGAGCCTCACACCCCGGTTATGATGGGATTCTATGTGGTCAGATGTATGCTCGCATTTCGGATAGTAGTGATTTGGGTTATCAAATGTTCCGAGCCCTAGGTACCAGATACGTCTGGGCCTCAAGGCATTTATTGCCCCTTGTGGATAAAGTGATTAGCTTGAGAAAAGCAGGGAACTGCCGGTTATCAGTTGTAGTGTAGCAAGTATAGTTTCGAGTGACTAGTTTGAGAAAAGCGATAAAGGCACCATGGGAACTATGTTTGTTATGCGTGCATCCGAGAAAAGGTCACTAGTTTCCTATCATGTTGGAAGTCCAATCACTACGGTTTTGATTGTATTTCCAAAATAGCTGTAATGACTTGCAAATATTTCAGCTAGCCTTTTTCGGTATTATATATTCCATTCGGTATATTCCGTTGACCCAATCCGGATATATTTCATTAGACTTAGTCTAGGTATTGATACCTTATTCGAATAAGTTTATTTGAAAAGTGTTTTCAAAAGAATGTCACTAAAAATAATATCAAGTGTATTTTGGTATAAAGTGTTTTGGTTATCATAAGGTAAAAACCCATCCATGTTTATGTGTGGGCATGGTCTTATGAGATACCCTTCTTTCCAAAGGTTTTGATGACATAATCATTTTAAAAGTTCGAGTATGTCACACAGGTTTATCAAGCCTGATCTGGGTATTTTTAATACTCGGGTCATATCCGAGAAGTTTTAGGTTGATCTGAAGACGGTTGGATTTTTCAGAGGAGAGCTGGAGATCTTCATCATCGTATGGACTATTATCCGCTGTACTTAGTGTAATTTTTTTGACAACAATTGTAAGGCCAGGTGTTTATAATTGTCCAAGCTGAATTTAGTTTAGACTATGATATTGTATTTTAAAATTTTCCATGGTAAAGATTATTATTGAAATAATATATGTTATTCCATTCGTGTGAGATTCTGTTTCGTCTTTATTTTCTTTCTACCCTTAATGATCCGCTTATTCGTGCAATTTGAGTTGGACATGTGTGGTTTATTGTCGATTCAAAGGGTACGGAAAAATGAGCCATTACACTATCTTTACAGAGGCTGGCAGGTACTAAATACATACTACATGATACAATGGAAATTTGAAATAGATCAAATTAACAAAAGGACACTCCAGTCTTCATGCTCTAGCTCCTTACAAAATGCTCAAAGCTACCTGACTATTTAGCTGCCTAAAAAAATAGGGCATCCAAAGTTTAAGGGAAAAGTAAAATAAACTCCGGGTTGATCATGGGACTGGTGTGTGGAACTCAAAATATGAGTGTTTGGAAAACAAAGGGGTATCTCATAAGACCACATCGCACATAAAAATGGAACGTGTTTTTACCTTATGATAACCAAATCATTTCTCTGTAAAATCTAGTGATATTATTTTTAATGACATTCTTTGAAAACCCTTTTAAATAAACATATTCAAATAGCCAAAATTGTTACATTGGTTAGATTTGATGGCATAATAGGTTTATAACTAAAAACAAAGGCACTTATTGGAGATTTGAATTTCTAATGAATAGCGAGGTAAGAACTACCTCCCGTACAGTACATTTCTAAAGGAATGTACCGAGGATTGACATTTTCGAAACCTCTATGAATTAAGAGCGGCTTACCCATTACCAACAGATGGTACGGATAACACCGAATATGATATCAACCCAGTCATTACCGACCTACCTGGAATCCCATAACATACACCACATAATTTAAACCCGACGTCATAGTTGGTAGAAATAAATAGATTTAGAACCATGAAATCATACCCTAATGGTTGTGCACCACTTAGCCTTAGAGCAACCCCTATTTAACAGTTCTTTGGGTGTGATGTTTGAGGTAACGTTTACCTTTCTTAGAATATTTTCACTTAAAATGTCACATTTTCCATTTCCAACAACATGCTATTGATTTCGACAAAAGTACAACCTCTGAGCTCGAATGTCTCAAAGACAGGTGCTAAGTGTAAGAGAGGTTATCTCCTACACCTCCAAATAGATGTATGTTTGTAGAGATCAATGACCACGTTCTTAGAAATGCGATGTTAAACATTCATCCCTACAAGTTGTCAAGGAACAAGACAAACCAAAGGCACTCTCCTACCATATCCAGTCAACATCTCCCTTTGGATTAGTTGCAAGTAGTCCTTGCATACGAGGATCCTAGAATGAAGGGACCACTACTATTTATTTATCTCAGGAGCTACTCTAAAATTATCAACAAGCAGTCCTTCTGTTATGAAGACCCCGCCTTCAACTTTATTGTATATAACATATCTTCTATTTCAAACACATAAATTGGTTCGAAGTGGTTTTTAGGTAAGGATCACCCAAATCCAATCTCGGTTTCACCAAACCAATTATCGATAAAAAGATGTTAAGTAGGTGAGTGATTACTATTCCATTTATTCGTATCTTTTTATTTACCCAAAATATCTCCTAGATATATATATTTTCAAAACCAGTTCATTTTCAGCATATACGGGATCATTAAACCTCTCTCTAATTTTGGAAAAGAAAGATCCGTAGAAATTATACTAATTGTACTTAGTATTGATTTCCATATTCAAATTGTGAAACTCATTGAATAACGTTGAAATCACCTTTTAAATTCACATAAATAGGATGAGTTCCCTGGTTAGAATTTAATACCTAGTATAAAAAGATTATCTGTATTCAACCTAAGTTGAATTAAATTAATGATGGTAATTAAATTTTATATACCTGTCTTATTTCCGACATTTCGACCTCATCTATCCCTCACCCAGGGAAGAGGCCAGCTGAGCCAGGGGACTGGTTACTCCTGAACATCTCCTCAGTTTATGCACCTCACATTTGGATCTCATGAATAGAAAAATCTGGTCTACTCATCGGCTTTTAGAGGCAAGATTAAATCATTAATTTAAAATTCAGTCTTATGAACAATTTTTTTAAATTTTTATTAACACTCCAAAATCATCTTTAAAACACTAAATTATTTATTTAAAAATATTTGTAAAAAGATCGGTGAAGAATAGTTGAGTTAAAACATGATTTGTAGAAGTTGTAGAAAGCTGTTGTAGAAAATGCCACGAATAGTGTTTTAAGGCTATATTGAACCAAACACTATTTTTGTTTCATAAATATCCATTTTTATAACACAAATCTCATTTAAACCATTTTAGTATAGTTATGGAATATATTTCATATTTTTAAATCTTTAAAAATATCCACTTAAATCAATTTCAAATTTTGGTTTTAAACTGCTTAACCATGATATTTTTTAAAACTGGTTTTAGACTTACTTGAAAATCTACTAGATGAAATTTTGATTTTCTTTCTTTGTGTGAAAACTATAAATATACTAGTTCAAAAAATTCTTATCACAAAGAATTTCAAGCTATATCCCATTATATATACTCATTTAAATTTTGCGGTGCGAAATCGCGAACTACCGTTATGCGACGCGTCTAGTTTTGACTTGATATTATTTTCTATTCAAATCTTGTCGGGAAAGTTTAAATATTTATAAAATATTTATAAATAATTTCAATGGGTTTTAATGATTCCATATCACTTTTATAACTTGATTCGAAAAGTGATTTCCTTGTGTAACATCGACGTGTATTTAACATAAGTTGTTTACACAATTGAACACAATATTAAAACAACCAGTATTTGATGATCAAAGCATAGTAAACATCCATAGAAATTGGATCACAATATCATTATATATTTATATATATAGAGTTTATCACTTATTTTTCGATCGGACAAATTTTGAAATGGCCATAGCTCTGCTATCTCAAAATCAAAACTCACGAATACTAGCACAAATGCTCCTAAGGGGTTCAGCCTTGGTCTTGGAGGCTTGGAAGGGCTCGGCCTTACTTGGAAAGTGGTGGTGGAGGACTTGGTTTCACAAGCTTGGTGGAGGAGAAGGAAGAGGTCACTAGCCTTAAGCTTTATTTAAAGTGGTATAGATTTCGATTGATTTTGGTGTAACTTTATTTTGATTTTGTAATACTTTCTTTCTTAGGCTATAGAAATCATTAATGTAGAGCAGAAGAGGATGAAGAAGAAACATGAATGAAGTGAAGAGGTGGGTGCTATTTGTAGGCAAATGTAAGGAAGGAAATATAATGATATTTCCACACAAACATATCACCATTTCATGACCACCACACCTCATCCCCTAAATTATTTCGGGTTGAAAAGACCCCCTCCATGCGCATAGCTATGCGCCTCCTTTGGATGGTACGTTAATTTGATTTTTGGTTAGAAAAATCTTGATATTTATTTCTTTTTACCCTAAGTGAATTTTAAATATATATGGTAATTCTTGTATGTGTTTGAATGTGCATGGTTGTAGATGTGCATGTGTGTATAAGTGTATTTATGTATGTCACATATAGCCTAGAACGTTGTATAACTTTTGTACATTAAACATTTTCTATTACCGATTCTGATTCTTTGTCACATTTTCACTTCATAGTTAATATATATATATATATATATATATATATATATATATATATATTTGTAAACAAAGTTTGAAAATAACTTTCCATTATCAGTAGAAAGGGCTTCTTTTGATTTAAAAATAATTATTGGATTATTTAAACTAAATTTAAATTCAAAAGTTAATTATTCAAAAATGTTGATATCACTTATGATGTCATAAATGTATTTTATTTCAAAAAATAAAATAAATCGTTATATTGCATATTCTTGTTAATATATGTAAATGAGTGTATGTATCCAGAGTCATGCACGATTTCCTTTTTAAAAAGTAGTTTTATTGATAAAACGGTTTTCGACAATTTTACTAATATTTGTCCGAAGAAGGTATTTTTGTAAATACTTATTCAAAATAGAATTACCAATACTTATTTTAGTTTATAACATCACATTTGTGTTATAATACCTTATCTTTGAAAAATATTTAATTAAATAACATTTTTCTAGGTGATTGAATTTTCATTACAGAGGTGTAATTAAATGACATGTTGAGAAAGGGTTCATTCATAGGAGTATATCTAATTGGGGTGCACCTGTAGTATTCGCTACTAAGACGGATGGCTCTCTTAGATTACATGTTGATTACCATGAGTTGAATAAAGTGACAAGGAGGAAAAAGTATCCACTCCCAGTATTGATGACTTATTTGACCACCTCTATGGTGCGAATATGTTCTCTTATTGGATTTGGCGATAGAACTTCCCCAGTTGAGAGTCGCCAAGGAGAGTGTGCTAATCACCATGTTTCATACACCTCTGATTTATATGAGTGGTTGGTTATGCCGCTCATGCTAACCAATGCTCCGACATACTTTGTTGGTCTCATGAATCACGTCTTCGAGAATCAGCTTAACAAGTTCATATTTCTGTTCTTGTATGACATCTTGATATATTTTAAGAAAGAGGAGGAATACAGGGTGCACTTGAGGATTGTGCTTGAAGTGTTGAGGAAGCACAATTTGAAAGAAAAGTTTTCAAAGTGTCACTTATAGAAAAGGGAAGTGAGATTCTTGGATCCCATCATCCTAAGCGGGGTATTATAGGAGACCATACTTAGATGGCGGTGGTTCAAGATTGGAGCCAACCAAGAATGCTACTGATGTGAGGAGTTTCTAAGGACTAATGGAATTCTATAGATTCTTTATAAAGGACTTCTCCATGGCAGCCCTCTGTTAACCAATTTGACAAAGAAAAATTAGTCTTTTACTTGGATGCGAGATGTGAGCAGGAATTTGTGAGTCTGAAGGAGAGGTTGACGGGCGCACCTATATTGACCATTTTGAGTGGGAATGAGGAGCTAACAGTATACAAAGACACCCGTGGTACTGCATTGGGTGTGGTATCGATGTAGAAGGATAAATTTGTCACCTACGCTAGTCGACAGCTGAAGCCGCATGAGAGGAAGTATCCAACTCATAACTTAGAGTTGGCGGCGATAGTATTTGCTTTGAAGATCTGTATGCATTACTTATTCGAGGAAAGTTTTGAGCTATTCACATATGAAAAATTCTTGAAGTACCTTTTCCCATAGAAGGATCTCAACCTTCGACACTAGCGATGAATGGAATTCTTAGCCTCTTACGACTTTGGCATTTGCTATACACCTGGTAAGGGGAATGCAATCGCTGATGCACAAAGTAAAAGACATGCCAGTTTGGGAGCGATGTTCCTACAATGGAAAAAGTTGGAGTGTATTTCTAGTTATAAATTCAGACCTCATTGCGAGTTAGAGCCTGGGATATTGGCAAGCTTGAGCATCAGGCCTACTCTAATAGAGCAGATTGGCATTAGCCAAAGGCGTGATGCCAAATTAGCCGAGATCATTTCAAGCTTGAAGAAGGAGTAGATTTTGAGGACATGAGATAGCACAAAATCGATCGAGAAAGTTAGCTTCGTAAGAATGGAAGATAATTATTCCTAATGTTCATGGATTGAGAGATGAGGTGCTCAAAGAGTGCCACCATTCCAAGTTGATCATACGTCCCGGCGATATTAAGATGTACCATGATGTAAGACAAACCTATTATTGAAAAGGGAAGAAGAAGGATGTCGGGACATTCATATCGAAGTGTATGAACTGCCTGTTTATAAAGGCTGAACAAAAGAAACCGAGTGGTCTTTTACAACCACTTGAAGTTCCCGAATGGAAGTGGGATCATATGTTGATGAAATTCAAAGATGGACTATCAGGGACTCGAGTAAGGTACGACAACATTTGTGTCATTGTAAATCGGTTGACTATGAGTGCTAGATTTATACCTATTAAGTCAAGTAAAATAGCAGCCAAACTGGCGGAGTTGTATGTGAAATGGATTATATGATTCCATGGTGTGCCGAAGGTAATTATGAGTGAAAGAGACCATTTATTCACTAGTGGGCGTTGGAAGAGTTTACTAGAGGCACTGGTTACCGAGCTACATCTTAGTACGGCTTATCTCTCTCAAGCCGACGGCCAAACCGAGAGAGTGAATAGTATCTTAGAAGATCTCTTGCAATCTTGCATTCTTGATTTTGGAGGCTTGTGGGACGATCACTAGGATTTAGTAGAATTCGCATACAATAAAATTTTATCAGTCTAGTATTGGTATGACACTATATGAAACATTGTATGGTTGATCATGTAATGCTCCTTCATGTTGGTTGGAACGAGAAACTGTTACTTGGACCAGATATGGTAAATAAGACCTCAAAAAAGATAGAGATCATTCGGCAATGAATGAAAGTTGCACATGATAGGAATAAGAGTTACGCTAACAAAAGGCATAGAGAGCTAGAACTCTCCATCGGAGTTATGGTATTCACGAAGATTTCTCCTCTAAAGAAGTTATTCGGTTCGGTGGTACGGGACAGTTGGCACCGAGATTTTTTGGTCCTTTCTCGATATTAGAGAGGATTAAGAACCTTGCTTATAGAGTTGAGTTACCTCAAATAATGGAAAAAAGTGCACAATGTCTTCCACGTCTTCCGTTGGTGGAAATTTGTGCATAACTCAGGCGTAACTATCTTATTGGATCAGCTTGATGATATCGAGATCGAAAAACAAGCTTCGAGACTTCGTAGGCCAGTTTGTATTGTCGAACGTGATATGAAACAGCTTAGGAAGAAGACCGTGGAGTTAGTGAAAGTTCAATAGGGTGAAAGAGAAGGTGATTGCACATGGGAAACCAAGGAGAGTATGAGGGCCACACATCTAGAGCTCTTCACATGGTAAGGCATATTGGTTATCGCATTTTACTTTCACTTTCGATATCATACAGTATAGTTTAGTATCCCACGTGCTAGGATAGGTTTATCTATATTATTGATTGCATGGTTGCAAGTTTGACACGTTTGATGATGTACATGATTGTTAGGAATGTGGGGTAACAATGATTGATTTTCTATGGTTGTTTGGGGATTTTGGGGGCGAAATTCCTAAAGGGGGTAGAGTGTAACGACCCATGTTTACGTATCAGAAGATTGTAAAATATTTTTATTTTATTCGTATGGGGTCATATGACTAAAATATTAGGAAGTGACCCTTAGGGACATTCTTCACATCTACGATTTTTCTCGAATTTCCGAGTGACCATTTTGACCCTATATGTCTTGTTTGGACTATAATTTCTGATAAGAGCCGAACTAGGGTCTTAAACCACTTTTGTTTCTTTAGGATGATTGTTTGTCATTAGGTAGAGTGGTCATAATAGACAAAACAGATGTGTCGTTCGAAAGTTGTGACATTTCAAGATTTGGCTGCTTCTGGCTAGTTTTAGTGGGTAATTAACTATGTCCGAACATAGGCCCATTAAATCACTTTGAATTTTGTCCTAATAGGAGGCTGTGGGAACTGAACTAAGTCATTTCCTTCCTCCCCAAAATAGATCTAAATCTCCATTAACCCTAATTTCATCAAAATTACACCTTTTCCTTACCAGTCTTAGCCTAATTATTAATTAGAGAGGAGATTAACATATAGAAGCTAGAGATTATCATTTCTATTGATTTCAGTTCTCCTTTCTTGCTATCTACTATTGATTTAAGGAGGAAAATTTGTATTTTAGGTATTTGGTGAATGGTTCTTGACCTCTCACTCGTCTATAATTGTTTATATAATTAAAATGATTGTTTTAAACATGTTTCTGGATCTAAAATTGTTTTCTAACTTTAGTGACCAGAAATCTAGGATTTTTAAATGATTTTAGAAATGGGTTTCGTAAACTATTAACACCTATTCACTTACCGATGTAATTCCTATCATCCATACGCATATGTTAATGTCAAAATTGAATTTAGGGTAAAATTAGTTTGATTATCATATCCTCATATTTTGATTGTATGAATGGATGTATAAGCATGTTATTTCATGATTGCATGTTGTGATTTGATGTTGTATGCTAGTATTTTGGAAGTTAGGTAGATAGGTCGAGAAATTGGGCAAATCAGAGGCAAAACTAGTGGGAATTGGATGAGATTTTGAAGGCAAAACTGGACCATAGGTGGAGCTCGCACTGTAAACCACAACCCCCAATTCATTAAGCATAGAAGTTGACACCGATATTAGAGGTCGATACCAACATTTGTACCTTGCTCTCATTCGACGGCAATTTGGTGCACAGGTAGTTGTCGGCTCATAAACGAGTACCAAGGCAATGGACTGGAATTTCGCTAAGTGCTTGAGGCTTTGACGACTTGATTCTAGGATTTTGACTTGGATGTTTGTAAGATGTGATTCTTTTATTTAGAGCAGAGAAATTAGGGTTCAAGCACCAAGACATGAACTACTAGAGGCAAGAAGAAGAGATAGAAGAAGAGTTGACACTAGTTGGCCAAGTATAGAAGTTGGTACCGAGTTGTCACCCTGGGCCTAATGGAAACCGAATTTCTAGAGCAAGGTTATGGAGCTCTAGAGGTCATGCTAGAGGGTTATCTTGTTCATATGATGACTAGCAGTTGTGACGACCCGCAAATCCGTACCCTTTGAGTCGATAATAAACCACACATGTCCGAACCAAAAAGCACAAACTGACGGAAAGTCAAGAGAAAGAAAACAAGAGAGAAGAAGAGAAGAGAAGAAAGAGAGAAGATAGAACCAATAGAACAATACAGAATTTCACATCGCAGCGAAAAATATATAATATCATATCAATGATCTTTACAAAACAAAAACTGTATATATACACACATCAATCAAAGTTCAATAATCAATCAATAGTTGTCAGCTTGGATAGTTATAATAACCCGTCCTCACAATTGCCGATAATATACAACAACAAACAAAGCACAGCGGACAATCAAAACAAGTACGTGTATATGAAAATGAAGATCTCCAGCTCTCCTGCTGAAGCTCCAAAAGCATCAAATCTGGACCTGTTAATATACTAGATTTGACCCGAGCATTGAAAGGGAAGAACGCCCGGATCAGTCTGGTAAACTATCGTGAGAAACACACTCAACTAAATTTATTAAATTACCAAATTTTTCCTTAGTTTTCAAAACAAAAGTATCTTGTAAGACAAGTCCACACATAAACACGGACATAATTTTACCTTACGATAACTAAAGCATATCATATCAAATCCTCTTATATTATAGTAGTGTCTACTATATACAAATAATATTAATCATATCCGAAATTGTTATATTGATTAAATTCCAGCATATAGCCCAATTGGGTAATACAATCAAAATGGCAGGTACGTAGTGGAGTTTGGATTTCCATACAAATGACCAAGTGAAGGGACTACCTTCCGGTAGTACATCTCTAGAAAAATGTACCGAGGACTATCACTAAGGATCCTCTACCAACACAAGACCGGTCCAACTCTATAACTAGATGGTACCGAATATATCATCCTCCGGTCATTTCCGACCTTTACCGAGGGACCTCATAGCATACAAACCACAATAATCAAATACACGACGTCATAGCGTGTAAAGATATATTTAGAAGAGGATGATCATATCCTAATGGGAATAACCCACTTAGCCCTGATGCATCTAACCCTGTTTTGGTCATATCCAGTTGATGAGGCTAGAGGTAACGATTACCTTTCACAATCACATATCACATCACTTAGAATGCCACACGGCCATTTACGTTGACTACTTATTGCCTTCCACAAAAATACAACCCTTAAGCTCATACGTCTCAAGGAGGGTGTTAAGCTAAGAGAAGTTGCCTTCTCCGCCACCACTGATGTACGTTTGTAAAAACCAATGTATGTAATCTATAGAAATGAAATGTCACATAGACATCCATACAAGTTTTCCAGGAACAGGACAAACTGAAGGTACTTTCCTACCACATCCGGCCGGGAAATCCCAAGAATTAGTAACAAATAGTCCTCGCATTGGATATTTCATAATGAAGAGACCACTGCTACTGGATGTGTATTGGGATTTTAACCCCAAACGATCAACTAGCAGTCCCCCACTATGAAAATCCGAAATATCAATATCATCATAAAGAAATCTGCACAATCATCGCATATACGTTGGTCCGAAGTGGTTTTCAGATAAATCTGACCCTGGTCTCTTCGCACCAACAACGCAAAAGCGTTTCTCAACCTCACATAGAAACTAAGTCTCATAAACTTACCACGTCCCCAACTTTCAACTTGCTATCCATTGGGCTATGTAAGGAAGCTCGATAGATTGGAGTAATACTCTGCACTATACGAATCAACATCCTCAACACAAACGATAATCAAGCCTACACAGAAGGCTACATACTAAGTGTACGACTAAATAGTTCCCACATTTAGTCGAGAAACTAAAATTTTGGCCAAGTCTGATAGTTGATTATTTAACCAAAGCAAACAAACAAATATTTAGCACCATAACAATCACTAGGCTATTTTAATTAATCTTTTATTAATTAAATTACTTGCCAAATATTCACTCAAATTATCTTTAAAAAGATATATTTCAAACCATTTCAACATTGAAAAATATTTCCATATACTTATTTAAAATAAGTAATTCAAAATTCTATTTATTTTCGACACTTAGAAAATATTGCATATACTTAAATCAGGATTGAGTATATATTTAATCTTTAAGGAAAACATTCTTTTTAAACACATTTATTTGGGTCAAAACGAATGTTGCGTAAAACATCGTTACGACAACCCAAAATTAATAGTATAGGAATTTGCAAATAAGATAGATATATAAATCCCAATATTATACAAAAACATTTCCTTTCGAAAATCATTTACTATAACAACAGTGTTATAGTCCATCATTTCCTTATTTCTCGAAAACGTCTATTTCAACAGTGGATGTGGAAATCTATGGTTTCGATCCTTAATATATCTTAAAATATCTTTAAAACATTTTACTTCATTTAAAAGATCACTTTCGAAACATTTACTTAATTTCAAAAGGTTATTCACTGTCCAAAATCGTGAATGTACTTCATTTATCAAATTCAAAGCTTCTACACGTTTATTAAAAGATTATCCACTATCCAAAATCGTGGACATATCTCCTTTAATAATCTTCTATATTTAACATATCAAATTCAATTGATTTCGGATTTATAAAACAATGTTTGTAGATTCAATTCATATTTTATAAAAACTTCAACTTATAAAATCCCTTTATTAATCAATTCCACATATAATTCAGTTACATGCCAAAATCCAATTTATAAGTAAATTACTGATAAATCTCTTTATTTCCAAAATTCGTTCTTTTATAACTTCACAAATTCACAAATCTTATTTACATATAAAATCTATTTATAACTTCATTTTAACACTTACAAAACTTCTTTACCGTTCCATCATTTTGATTTATAAAAATTCAATTTTATAAATTTTCTTTATAAACCATTTATATTAGTCAAAAATCTCAATTTAAACCATTTCACAAAATCATCAACTTCACATTTCAAAAATCACATTCTGGTTTTATTTCACAAAAATCATAATTTTTATAACATTAAAATTATAATGCTTATTTATTTAAAATAAATCAATTCCTTTAACACTTTAAAATTAACAAAACATCGATTTCCAAAATCACTTTAAAAGTCCTTTTTAAATCTCGAAATCACCACTTTAACATTTTTAAAACTTCAAAATATAGGTCCAATGCTGCAACAGCACTAAATACAACAATCATGGTATCCAAAACATCATATATCATATGATAACAACATATATCACAATATTTGCAAATAAATCAATATGGGTGAGGAATCCAGTTGGATCCCTCCAACCTGTCACCTGCAACAAATATACATATTAGAATATGTGTACAATGTCCGCTTCAAGGCAGACGCGCGTACAAATGGTCATCCGCTCATACACGGGAACGTATAGGGTCATCTGCTCCACTAGGCAGGTATATATCCAAATACCAATCGATATATCATATATCATCCAAACAATCATCAATCATCATAATAATATCATTTCTCACTAATATAAAAATATCAACGAGTAAGAAAGAGTGAGTTGTACTCACATTGCGTCCAATAGCAGTTTCAGTGTTTTATTTCGAACAAAATTAAACGTGTGTTTAATTTTACCCAAAATTCACACTAGCTCCAATCAACTCCAAACCATCTTCATCGTGTAGTGTTCATCCATATGAACCCAACGCAAGTCGTTTCGTGCGAAAGGGACCTCGTATGAAAAAGTTACGCAGTTTTAAAGCTTATACGATTTAATATTATAATAATTTCAACTTTTATTTTATTTATTTTTCAACCTTCCTCATCTGGCCCGTTCATTTTAGCTTCTCCAATCAGGGCCATTGTTTGCATATCCTTCTTCTTCGTTTAGTTCCCACCCGAGAAACCCATAGTTCACGCAAATTTTTCGATGCCGCACGCCACCACCTCGATCGTGACAACGATCAGCGATCAGTGTTTCGAAGCCCAACGCGACTACAACCTTCGGCCTCAACCCTATGCAACTCGGCCTCACCAATGTCTTGGAACTCGTGCTTGAACATTGGACGTTCGAACGTCTATTGCCGCCAATCCATCAAGTTAAATTCAATCGTGACCGTTCAGATTATAGAGGAGGACGTGCTCTACAAATTTCATTTAGAAATTGAAGCTAAAAAATGTATAGATTAAGAAATAAATGAGGAAGAAGATTGAAGAATTTCGGCCATTGAATTTATTAGGGTCGACGGCTAGGGTTTGTAACCCTAGATGTTTTGCAAAAGTGAAAAAATGATGGCCTTATATAGAAAATTCGCGCACACTATTCATCCGAAATTTTTCCGAACTCAAAACGAAGCGTGCCGCCTGACGTTTATAATGTTTTACTCCTATTTCGCATGCAATGGAATATATATTGGGAGCCAATTCGATCGTATTTGGAAGATAGGATTTCGAATCGGATTATTTAAGTTTAAAATTAACTTAAACCGATTTTCTACGCGTTTTAGCTTGACCTGGACAAACTGTAAATCCGATTGACACAAAATTTGTAATCTTACTAAAATTTAACATTATAGATCCGATGAAACTGGTTTCGTCGAAATCCGAGACTATTTGAAAATGGCTATTTTTACACGTCAAATAAATATTAAAATATTCAATTTTTACAATTTAACTTTTAATTCAATTTTAAAAGTTCTCTAACATCATATTACTTCAAATATAATTTAATTCAACTTTATAAATCATTTTTATTCACATTTAATTCAATTATCAACTATTTTCTTAATTTCAAATATTAAATTAACAATTTAATTATCCAATTAAATCACGATATTCGAAATATAAGTTATTCGACTTATAAACTTAACTTTTGCATATTTAAAATCAATTACATATACAAATATCGAATGACGGAAATTCTGGGTTGTTGCATTCTCCCCTACTTAAGAGAATTTCGTCCTCGAAATTACCAAGTAAGAAAAAGTCACAAAATCCATTAACTTTTCGAAATAATTCATTCCAATTAGATTTATCAAATCTATTTAACCTTTTAACTTTTTCTCAAAATCCATTAGTTAAACTTCTTATAAAAACTTTTCTAAGTTTCAAATTCATTTATAGTTATCTTTCCAAAACCAACTATATCGTTTAGCCTTTATAACTCAAAAATCAAAATTTAGTTTTCACAGATTTTCCCAATTTTTTCAAAATTTTCTAG
Organism: Allium cepa; assembly: GCA_030765085.1. Lineage (NCBI taxonomy): Eukaryota > Viridiplantae > Streptophyta > Magnoliopsida > Asparagales > Amaryllidaceae > Allium > Allium cepa. The sequence goes on along the minus strand of CM060938.1, from coordinate 29,847,595 downwards.
CGCCTTAAATTTTCAAAAAAATTCGCCATAATCTCATTTGCGCTGTTCAATCCTAAAAAAATAGCAATATATATCACAAATATATATCTCATCATTGAGGATGAGGCATCCCGAAGGGAAAAAAGTGTGAAAGTACGATATGTAATCCAAGATATGTACCTTATATATTATTAGCGAGCATATACGGCTAATATAGCGCGAAAGCGAGCCCCAAATGCGAAACAAGCGTAATCCATACCTACTAAACACTCAACAATAATGAGAAACATGTATATATGAAAGTAATATCAATATACAAAATATATCAACACAACTACTACATATGCCAATATAGAAAATGCAACAAAAGGCAACAAATCCAACCATCAACCAACTATCATCCAACTAACATCCATAGCCAAATCAATATAGATTCACTTCTCATTAATATTCATTGAATTGATTTTCAATTTAAACACATTTGATTCATTAGCATTGGATTTTATTAACATTCATTTATTCATTTTCAATTAGTTTACATTTACTAATTACATTCAAGTTGGTTCGCTTCTAATTCAAATCAAATCAATTCTATTTAGATTTACTTAACTTCCAATTTGAATTCAATTATTTATCTTTTAATTTTATTAATTTGATTTCATATGAATTTTATTTTACAATCAACTAACATCCATTTAACAATCAATGTATATCCAACATTACCAAATTAATTTACTTTACTTCGTTTACATTCACTTTATTAATTTACTTCGATACCAAAATCAACTTAATTCAACATCACCTAAGTTATGTTGCATTTCAACTTCATTTACATTCACTTTCACTATGAAACATAAGTTTTTTCTCCAATTTATTTCATTAACTTTTCTATTGTCAAGTTCATATCACTTATTCAAATTCAGATTTTTGTTTTGCCTAACCAAAAGTGTTTAACCATTTTAACAATTGGTTTTACTTACTTTTTCTCCGTTTTCTATGTTATGCAACTTGCTTATTTATAATTCCGTGAACAATTACCTAAGCTCACTTACATTCACTAATTCATATTCAAGTTTGTTTACTTCTAATTCTATTTTATTTAACTTTCCTTTAGTTAAATTTCAAATCATATAATTCACTTACTAACTCAAATTTCTTTCAACTTTAATAAAGTAAATTCTTACTTCATATTATAAGTTCAAAACTCGCTTCACTTATTTTTATCAGTTTTAACTTGGATTTTAAATTCAAATTTGTTTATCAAAACAAAACTTCAATTTTCAATTTACTATTGGTAGCAAATCCATCACATAGAAACTCGAAAATGATACCGATGATGCTGCAGTCATCACCCTTTTTATTTCCCAGTAATAGTAGTGAATTCAGTGCTTTATATTCTTTCAAAAATTTCTTTTTATTCATAAATCAATTTTATAAATTTTCTTACTTATATAATTTCATATTTCACTTCACTTATATAAGATCTGTTCCAAATTCTTTTATCTTATTTAGATTTATAATAGTATAACATTTTTAACTTTGAAAAACAACTTTCAAAATAAACGGGATTCAAATTTCACATATAATTAGTCTATATCCATTTTTTATTTATAACTCATATTTACAAATATACTTATATAGTTTTACTTCTTATATATAAGATTATTTCACATTTGTAAATCATATTAATTATAATTCCATATTTATAGTTCATTTGCTTATATAATTTATTCTTTTACAATTGTTGTCTTCGATTAAGATTATTCAAATATATTTTTATTAACTCATATATATTTGCATTTCCAAACAACCAAACAATCAATTTATTTACACTTTAATAATTTTTGAAAAATTATTCATATATAAAATATAATCTAGGTAAAATTATCTCATTTACCCAATTTAAAATAATACTATGCCGACTTGCCTTGTTTAAGAGTTTGGAAATCCCTATCGATAATATGACGTCCCACATACCGACTAGAATTCACAAACAGCTCAACGGATAAGGAAACATAATATAAACCATTTTTATATCAACTAACAAATACGCGCTCATATATATAATACACTCAACTCAATCTGCGGTGCTACAATCCCTATCTATATTGAGTATACATCAAAGCTTAGGAATATACGAAATCTAAGCTCTAATACCAAATGTGACGACCCGCTAATTTGTACCCTCTGAATCGACAATAAACCACACATGTCCGACCCAAAAAACTCAAACTAATGGAAAGTCAAGAGAAAGAAAAGAAGAGAGAAGAAGAGAAGAGAAGAAAGATAGAAGATAGAACCAACAGAACAATACAGAATCTCACATCGCGGCGGAAAATATATAATATCATATCAATGATCTTTACAAAATAGAAACTGTATATATATACACATCAATCAGAGTTCAATAATCAATCAATAGTTATCGGCTTGGACAGTTATAATAACCCGTCCTTACAATTGCCGATAATGTACAACAACAAACAAAGCATAACGGATAATCAAAACAAGTACGTGTATACGAAAATGAAGATCTCCAGCTCTCCTGTTGAAGCTCCAAAAGCATCAAATCTGGACCTATAAATATACTCGGTATGACCCCAGCATTGAAAGGGAAGAACGCCCGGATTAGTCTGGTAAACCAGCGTGAGAAACACACTCAACTGAATTTATTAAATTACCAAACTTTTCCTTAGTTTTCAAAACAAAAGTATCTCGTAAGACAAGTCCACACATAAACACGGACATGTTTTTACCTTAAGATAACTAAAACATATCATATCAAATCCTCTTATATTATAGTAGCGTCTACAATATACAAATAATATTAATCATAGACGAAATTGTTACATTGATTAAATTCCAGCATATAGCCCAATTGGGTAATACAACCAAAATGGCAGGTACATAGTGGAGTTTGGATTTCCATACAAATGACCCAGCGAAGGGACTACCTTCCGGCAGTACATCTCCAGAAAAATATACCGAGGACCATCACTAAGGATCCTCTACCAACACAAGACCGTCCCACCTCTATAACTAGATGATACTGAATATATCATCCTTTGGTCGTTACCGACCTTTACCAAGGGCCCTCATAGAATACAAACCATAATAATCAGATACACGACGTCATAGCATGTAAAGATATATCTAGAAGAGAAAGATCATATCCTAATGGGAATGACCTACTTAGCCCTGCTGCATCTAACCCTGTTTTGGTCATTTTCGGTTGATGAGGCTAGAGGTAACGATTACCTTTCACAATCACATATTACATCACTTAGAATGCCACATGGCCATTTCCGTTGACTACTAATTGCCTTCCACAAAAATACAACCCTTAAGCTCATACGTCTCAAGGAGGGTGTTAATCTAAGACAAGTTGCCTTCTCTGCCACCACTGATGTACGTTTATAAAAACCAATGCACCTAATATGTAACGTTCCTGACTCGACCTTCGGAAATCAGCATCGAATATATCACCTATATTCAAATGCCGCAGATCCAAACGTCGAACCTGGTGCGCCGGAGCTTATAACACCATTGAGTAAACAAACAGCACAGCGGAAGAAAAAGAATAATACATTGATATACAACATCTGATACAACATCCTGATACAACGGATGATACAATAGATATCGATATACATCAGAGATAAGATACAATAAAGTAGCAGCGGAAAAGAAAATAGATAACAATAGCAGCGGAACAAATAACTCCAATACAATCTTCAAGAGAGAACTCCAACAGCAGCTCGAACCAACATCACGATGGACTAAGACAAGCAAGTCTCGTCCATATCCAAAGACTGAACTAGCTTCAGATGATCAACTGAACCTAACTATCTGAAAAACCCAACTCTAGACTGCTCGTGTGGAAAATAGTGAGCACCCAGAGTTTAGGAAAGGAACAATAAACTTCTGGTCAGTCATGGGACTGGTGTGAGAAACAAAACAGTTTATCTTTTAAATAAAACAAGATTTATAAAAGAAAATCCGATATGCTTTTTAGAAAATGAAACTACCATAAGACCTCCCGCCACACACACAATGCAAACGCAGAATTGGAGGAGATTTCTTCTTATGATAGTCAAACATGCTTAATACGTAGAAAGCTCTTTGATATTATTATTATTATAAGTGCAAAGTGCAGAAAACATTTTGAAAGTAGAATATTAATCTTAGCCAGCATACGACCATTATCGTATGCCTACTATAGCTACCATGTTCAATAGCAGGTTACCACCACATTCCATGGCAGGTAATACAACTAAAACCGTACAGGGCGCGTATTGTTTCTTTGGATTTTCCAACAAATGGTCAGGCTAAGGAACTTCCTACTGCCACATGGGATCGCCTCTGGCGGGACGTCCCGAGAACCTAACCGGATCTCTGCCAACAGAAGGCCGGGTTACCTCTGTAACTAGGTAACTACTACTCGAGCATGCCACTCCTCGGTCCTTTGGGACCTTTATCCGAGGCGCCTCTAAGCAACAACCACACAGTAAATGAGATTGGAGCAACCACATAGGTTAAATATCAGGGCTCTATAACCAATACCACCCTTTACCAGAAGGGAATGACACACCCTAAAGGGCGCGACCCTCATAACCTTGCCGCATCTTTCCTGTTTCGACCATTTCCGGGGTGTGAGGTCCTGATGCAGTCTCGTCCACAAAGCTACGCCTTATACAAAAGCCATGCTCTGATCATAAATGATCAACAAATGATCATCAACACACAGCAGCACTCAGCATGACACACTACCAAATTGGGGGTATATCGCTGACAACCTTCAACTACATAACCTCTGAGCTCGTACGTCTTAGAGAAGGGTGTTAAGCTAAGAAAATAAATTCTCCGCCACCAACAGAAATGTATTTGAAAGAAATCTGCTTTATATCTCAAAGTGTAGTGTCAGACATGTAACCATACAAGTCTGTTCCGGGTTCAAACAGAACCGAAGGCACTTCTGAAGAAGCCCTTGCAAATCCGGGTATTCACAATCCCGATCGAACTTCCCATCACTTAGGAAATCTCTATACCGGAGCAACTCAGTGCAGAGACAATCGATAGGTCATCCTACCGTTTTCGCAAACACCCGGTCTTCACCACCGGTCTTCAAATGCTATCCATAACGACGTATAACATATTCGGAATGGGTATACGACACAAAGGTCCTCTCCCGGCTAAACTGAATAGTGAGCGCAACATTTAAAACATATGGATATGAGATTTCAATTAAGTCACAACTTAATAATTCAAACTTTCTTCAAATGGTTTAAACAATTTACCATTTTCAAATCTTTTAAACAAAAGATTTACTTCAAAAATCTTCAGTGGTTTAAACAATTTCCACACTTTAATCTTTTAAACAAAAGATTTAATTCACAAAGTTCACCCCATTCACAAATATCCATTTATGGATTTCAAAACAATTTTCATTTCAATTGGATTAACTCGTTAAATCTTTAAATTAAAGATTTAACTCATAGCTTTCAAACCGTTTCCATAACTTAGGAAATCATTTTCATTTTTTTTAACTTGAAATCCTTTTAACACAATTTGGACGTTCATTACTTAAGTGAAAACATTTATCATTTGAAAACAAATAGTTTTCGTTCCAGAAAGATCCAATTTTATTTACACGAGTTAAATCCTTTGAATTTAAATTCAAATTTCCAAACCAATACCTTTAAAATAGTTTAACCTATATAAACTGGTAACATCTTTAGCCCCTAGTTTCTAGATCATAGAATTCAATTTCAAATATTGAATTCAAACTTAAATCGAATTATTTAAATTCCAAAACTTAATCAAGTTATTCAAAATCAATTTCATCTTTGGAATTCCATTTCAAAAGCTTTTCATTTTAATTTCATTTCCAAAACATTTGAATTTAAATATTCAATTTTTGAAAAATCATTTCAAAATCTGTGACTTAATCGATTTCCTCGTGAAATCCATATCTGTGTGTGTATAAGTGTGGTCCAGGGGTTTAACACAATAGTGCAACAACATTCAATCATCACAGATCAAAATATAGTTGATAAGCGGTATAAACTATAACGCTTATCGTCCATTCACAAATTCACAGATAATATACCAATGTATCACAGATAACAATGTACATCACAGAGAATCAATTTCATCACAGGTCACAACACAAATCAGGGTACATCACAAAGCATCACATATTAGGGTATCAAACAAAACAATTATTCGGCCAAGTCCAAACATTCACAGATGAATTTATTAATCAGATAATTAATTTAAATCAGATGTATTAATTGTTAATCCGGGTTAATTATCATAACTTAATTACAAATTATTTGAAATAAATTCCCTTCCACAATTTATTAGTTAACCCTTAATTATTAACTATCATTCTTAATTAATGAATCAATTAATCTTTAATTATTAAATTAATCTTAATTAATCACCATTATTAATTAATCCTTTAAATTTATTAACAAATAATTTACACAAATTTCAAACCATCATTTAATTGATTACATTCATTAATTATCTATTAATTACTTCTCTAATTAATTATATTTTCAAAATTATCAAGTGATTATTCTGAATTAATTTACTTAAGAAATTTAGATTTTTTTGAATAAATAAAGTTAACTCGATTAATTATGCTAAATAAATCAATTCCATAATTTCTATCATTAAGTAATTATATTTAGTAGTTCCAAAATTTTATTATCATTAAATTAATTAATCTAATTTATTGTTAAAAATTTAATCACATTAATTAATTGTTCAGATAATCTTAGTTAATGATTTCATTAACTATTTAGTTTCTTTAATTCCCTTTTTAAAGAAAATTTCTCACATTAACCATTATTAATTCTAAATCGATTTACTATAGAAAATTCATTCGTTAATGAAATAGTTATTAACTTCATTACTTAAAGTAAAGTTCAATCATATTTATAATTTAAGTATTATTCACAAATATTCAACTCACTTTCACTTTTTTTTAAATATCAAGATTTAAAATGAATACCAATCGATTTTAAATAATGTTTAAACCCAACCTTGTAAACCTTTAAATTCTCATGTTAAAGTAGTACTTTTGTTAAAAAGATATTTAATGAGTAAAAATTGACTTTTTCTTAAATTCACATATTTGAGGATAATTTAACATTTAATAAACTAAAGTTTTATTTCAAAATTTGAAATTTAAGTTAAGTTCAGGTTACAATTAGACTTTGTTTAACTTACTTACTTTACCATTCCAACTTCCAATTTAAATTCAAATTCTTTTAAGTTAAATTTTTATACTCGAAGTTATATTTAAACGTGATTTAAAAATTTAGTTTAACCTTGCTTTAAAAATTTATTCAAGGTATCCACTTAGTTAATTACAATTTGTAATAAGCTTTTAATTCAATATAGTCAATATTAATTTCTTGATAAGTCTAAAATCTGTTAACAGTAAAACTAAAATTTTATTTGGGTTCAACCCATTTTTAAAGCAACCCGAGTCTTCCCAGGCTTTTACTCGAGTATCAACTCGCGTTTCCCACCAATTCTCCCCGAGTCGTCCCCCCCGTTCTCTCTTACTTTTTTTTTTAAAGTTTAAACTTAAGTGTTCAAACAGAAACGACAGGAACCTAACTCGCATATGTGAGTTCCTCCCCGAAGCCAAGCACTCTCTTCCCCGAGTCTCTACTCGAGTTCCTACCGCGAAGCCACCTGATACCCAAACCAACGCCGTGCACGTACACGACGTGGCGCCGCCACTCCGGTCATCATTGAGGTCATCGGCAGGTCGAACGATCCATACAAACACGCAATTGAACTTCGATTCAACACAAGGAACTCGAAATCAAAATATCACTATTTCATCGAACTGAAGCTCGAATGTACCCAGCCAAATTTGCCTCGTCCTCCTTTCATCGTTCTTTCCCAACTTCGACCACATCACGACAAACCCCTACGCTAACCTTGCGATCAATCTCGAGCGACTCGATGCATTGTCGAGTGAGTACGAACCCAAATTCCCAACGCCATTTTTAACAGTTCTTAAACCCTAGTTCTAATTTGTTCTCCCATCTCTTACAATAGAAAAAAATTTCTACATTTTTCCTGAGATCGTTGATCGCCAAACTAGCTTTAAATAAAAATTCAACATCTAAAATTTATTTGATCATCAGAAATCGATAAAAACCTATTTTTAGTTCATCTATGAACTGCATCATGTATACAAATCTAAAAATTCCCATTTTCGTTTTAAAAAACTTATCTTTGAATGTAGATTCATATTATATGATCGAATTAATGTTTTAAAATATTCAAATTTATCCTATGATCTATTTTTTTACCATGAAACTGAGTTTATAGAGTACACTCTTCGTAATCAAGCTTAAGACAGTTCCTAGATCATGATTTAAGCTTAAACAACTTATTTTGTTTAAAATTCCAAGTATTAAATTTGAACAGATAAAATGTTTTTGGGATTCTTGATCAAAATTTGTAAGATTTGAACAAGAACAGAGCTGTTCAATGCCATATATATACATATCAGGTATGCAGACCAACATATTTTCATAAACACAGAGTTATCACTCATTATGCATAAACAAAGCATCGTCCATCTCAGGACTTCACAAGCAAGCAGACTTAGGTTTTTAATTTTAAAATGTTACTCACAGTGCTTAAAGAATGAACAGAGCATTCTTTTGAACCAAGCTTTGAAAACTGGCAAGCAGGAATCTTTCTTGATCCTCTAGTTTGAATTGAGTTTGTATTGTTGGATTTGTTTTTCAAGTTGAAGCTTTCGTTTAAATTGAAGATGATAATCACTTCAGTTTTATCAACTTGAAGAAACGAACTGAAAGGAGATTGACATGTGAAAATGAAATATACAGGGTATGTTATTTTTATTTGTACTGGGTATATAATTTTGTTTAATACAAGTTGATATGGTTTGTGTACAAGTTGATCAGAGATTTTATTTTTCTTGTGGCTGATGGATATAAATTGTGTGCTAACATTTATTAGCTTTGGCTTATATTGGAAGCATATACTTATCATCATTGTTTTTCAGTTTCTTTTCTTTGCCTTATTTCTTGTCTAAAAACTTATTTCGGCTGAGATATTTATTTTGGTGGCTACAAATCTTGTTTGTATGCTTGGATAAATTGTCTTGTACAAAAATACATATTTATTTCTTCCTTCTTTTGCAAGCTTCATTCTTATTTTATTTTTCTTTTTACTTTGAATGTTTTTCTTATTATTTTTTTCTTGCCTGCATATCTATTACAGGGTTCATATATATGTTGTTTCTAGCCTACATGCTTCTCTGTTCAACTTATTTTCAAACACTTTTTGTTGCTTTTTTTTAATCCCAGGTTGGGGTATTTTTATTATCTTCTTTGTTTTAGGCTGAAACCTTTTTTTTTTTTTTATAATATATTCCCTGTGTTTTGTTTCACTTTATTATATGTATACTTTATTGGTTTGTCTTGTTTGCTCTTTTTTTTCCATACAACTTCATTTGTATTTCTTTTGTTATTACTTTATAGTTTTACTTTGTAATTTAAATGACATTCTAAAATAATACGTTGTTATAATTTATTTTATACTCATGCTTTAATATTTATAAGGTTTATTCTATTTTAAACATTTCCTTCTATTTTAACTTAAATATTTACTCCTAGAACTTTTTTTATATGTTCATTTCATATTTTATATAACTATACATTTACTTAAATACTTGTTTAACATCAACACAGACTTTATTTCCTTGTAAAGTTTAACTATCTACTGTTTTATAATTTTCAAATATTCGATTATTAAAATTGTACTAACATTTTGTATAAATTACCAATTATTACACAAATTTTTTATTCGAAAATTAAATTAATTATCGAATTGAAATATAGTCTAAATCCGAGATCGTTACAGACTTCCCCCCTTAAAAATAATTTCGTCCCCAAAATTTGCAGGCACGAAAACAACAAAGATACATACACAAAGACAGAGACATAGCTTTCCAGGTCAAATGGATATCTATCCTGTATTTGGCTCACCAAATCAGAATATCACTAATAGATACAAGAACGAATCTATTTAACACTTCATAAGATATTCGGGTTATCCAGATCTATGAAATGTGCAGTGGCATTGGTTAGTTCGAAAGGATAACTAACCATCCGTAATATATCTCTGGACCCAAATATTGACAGATATATGGACACAATTTCAAAATGTTGAGTTTAAAAACCAATTTATACCTATCAACCATAGCAACCAAAGCAAACAAAACAACCAATACATCCAAGCAAACAATTTTGGTCTATCCGGAGTTTGTGTCCCATACTAATATGTCAATCTTCTTCCTGTATTTACCAGGAACCATCGAAGAATTGACAAGAGATGCTGAACAAAAGAGATAGATTTAATCTTCTGTAACTTTTCGACTACTAGGAATGGATTCCAAATTCAAGTTGGAATACCTTAAAATATATACCAATTTGTCCCTCTTCGGACTTCGATATACCCGAGAAATTATAATAGAATTTCAAATTTGGTTTTAACCGATACCGTTTTATCGGTACAATTTAATTTACCCCTCATATTCTATTAATTGATTTAACTCAATTTAACATGTCCAATTTATTTAAATTTCCAATTCCAAATTTCAAATTCATATTCATTAAGATTTAAATCAAAAACTGCTAAGAAACCGATGAAGATACGAAGTAAGAATTTTCTACAACGATTCGTAGGGCCATCATCACACCGAAACTTCTTTCTGGAGCTGTAACGAAGCAATCGAAAGAATTTGGGAACGAATCAAAGAAAATTGATAGAGAAAGATTATTTCCACTGTTGCAGAGCATTGACAAATTATAGTGGTACTTCCCTGTCCCCTATCTCGTTCTCTTCTCGCACTCATACTTACTATTGGTGGATAGAAAGAGAATTTACTGAGGCATTCGAACGGATATCTTAGAGATTACTCATTCTAGGGTTTACTTCACCCTATCTCTAATGAGCTACTTAACGTGTTATACTCCTGAGCTAATGTTTTAACCCTCAGCTCTGATACCAAATGTAACGTTCCTGACTCGACCTTCGGAAATCAGCACCGAATATATCACTTATATTCAAATGCCGCAGATCCAAACGTCGAACCTGGTGCGCCGGAGCTTATAACACCATTGAGTAAACAAACAGCACAGCGGAAGAAAAAGAATAATACATTGATATACAACATCTGATACAACATCCTGATACAACGGATGATACAATAGATATCGATATACATCAGAAATAAGATACAATAAAATAGCAGCGGAAAAGAAAATAGATAACACTAGCAGCGGAACAAATAACTCCAATATAAACTTCAAGAGAGAACTCCAACAGCAGCTCGAACCAACATCACGATGGACTAAGACAAGCAAGTCTCGTCCATATCCAAAGACTGAACTAGCTCCATATGATCAACTGAACCTAACTATCTGAAAAACCCAACTCTAGACTGCTTGTGTGGAAAATAGTGAGCACCCAGAGTTTAGGAAGGAATAATAAACTCCGGGTCAGTCATGAGACTGGTGTGAGCAACAAAACAGTTTATCTTTTAAATAAAACAAGATTTATAAAAGAAAATCCGATATGCTTTTTAGAAAATGAAACTACCATAAGACCTCCCGCCACACACACAATGCAAACGCAGAATTGGAGGAGATTTCTTCTTATGATAGTCAAACATGCTTAATACGTAGAAAGTTCTTTGATATTATTATTATTATTATAAGTGCAAAGTGCAGAAAACATTTCGAAAGTAGAATATTAATCTTAGCCAGCATACGACCATTATCGTATGCCTACTATAGCTACCATGTTCAATAGCAGGTTACCACCACATTCCATGGCAGGTAATACAACTAAAACCGTACAGGGCGCGTACTGTTTCTTTGGATTTTCCAACAAATGGTCAAGCTAAGGAACTTCCTACTGCCATATGGGATCGCCTCTGGCGGGACGTCCCGAGAACCTAACCGGATCTCCACCAACACAAGGTCGGGTTACCTCTGTAACTAGGTAACTACTACTCGAGCATGCCACTCCCCGGTCCTTTGGGACCTTTATCTGAGGCGCCTCTAAGCAACAACCACACAGTAAATGAGATTGGAGCAACCACATAGGTTAAATATCAGGGCTCCATACCTAATACCACCCTTTACCAGAAGGGAATGACACACCCTAAAGGGCGCGACCCTCATAACCTTGCCGCATCTTTCCTGTTTCGACCATTTCCGGGGTGTGAGGTCCTGATGCAGTCTCGTCCACAAAGCTACGCTTTATACAAAAGCCATGCTCTGATCATAAATGATCAACAAATGATCATCAACACACAGCAGCACTCAGCATGCCACACTACCAAATTAGGGGTATACCGCTGACAACCTTCAACTACATAACCTCTGAGCTCGTTTGTCTCAGAGAAGGGTGTTAAGCTAAGAGAATAAATTCTCCGCCACCAACAGAAATGTATTTGAAAGAAATCTGCTTTATATCTCAAAGTGTAGTGTCAGACATGTAACCATACAAGTCTGTTCCGGGTTCGAACAGAACCGAAGGCACTTCTGAAGAAGCCCTTGCAAATCCGGGTATTCACAATCCCGATCGGACTTCCCATCACTTAGGAAATCTCTATACCGAAGCAACTCAGTGCAGAGACAATCGATAGGTCATCCTATCGTTTTCGCAAACACCTGGTCTTCACCACTGGTCTTCAAATGCTATCCATAACGACGTATCACATATTCGGAATGGGCTATACGACACAAAGGTCCTCTCCCGGCTAAACCGAATAGTGAGCGCAACATTTAAAACATACGGATATGGGATTTCAATTAAGTCACAACTTAATAATTCAAACTTTCTTCAAATGGTTTAAACAATTTACCATTTTCAAATCTTTTAAACAAAAGATTTACTTCAAAAACCTTCAGTGGTTTAAATAATTTCCACACTTTAATCTTTTAAACAAAAGATTTAATTCACAAAGTTCACCCCATTCACAAAGATCCATTTATGGATTTCAAAACAATTTTCATTTCAATTGGATTAACTCGTTAAATCTTTAAATTAAAGATTTAACTCATAGCTTTCAAACCGTTTCCATAACTTAGGAAATCATTTCCATTTTTTTTAACTTGAAATCCTTTTAACACAATTTGGACGTTCATTACTTAAGTGAAAACATTTATCATTTGAAAACAAATAGTTTTCGTTCCAGAAAGATCCAATTTTATTTACACGAGTTAAATCCTTTGAATTTAAATTCAAATTTCCAAACCAATACCTTTAAAATAGTTTAACCTATATAAACTGGTAACATCTTTAGCCCCTAGTTTCTAGATCATAGAATTCAATTTCAAATATTGAATTCAAACTTAAATCGAATTATTTAAATTCCAAAACTTAATCAAGTTTTTCAAAATCAATTTCATCTTTGGAATTCCATTTCAAAAGCTTTTCATTTTAATTTCATTTCCAAAACATTTGAATTTAAATATTCAATTTTTGAAAAATCATTTCAAAATCTGTGACTTAATCGATTCCCTCGTGAAATCCATATCTGTGTGTGTATAAGTGTGGTCCAGGGGTTTAACACAATAGTGCAACAACATTCAATCATCACAGATCAAAATATAGTTGATAAGCGGTATAAACTATAACGCCTTATCGTCCATTCACAAATTCACAGATAATATACCAATGTATCACAGATAACAATGTACATCACAGAGAATCAATTTCATCACAGGTCACAACACAAATCAGGGTACATCACAAAGCATCACATATTAGGGTATCAAACAAAACAATTATTCGGCCAAGTCCAAACATTCACAGATGAATTTATTAATCAGATAATTAATTTAAATCAGATGTATTAATTGTTAATCCGGGTTAATTATCATAATTTAATTACAAATTATTTGAAATAAATTCCCTTCCACAATTTATTAGTTAACCCTTAATTATTAACTATCATTCTTAATTAATGAATCAATTAATCTTTAATTATTAAATTAATCTTAATTAATCACCATTATTAATTAATCCTTTAAATTAATTAACAAATAATTTACACAAATTTCAAATCATCATTTAATTGATTACATTCATTAATTATCTATTAATTACTTCTCTAAGTAATTATATTTTCAAAATTATCAAGTGATTATTCTGAATTAATTTACTTAAGAAATTTAGATTTTTTTTAATAAATAAAGTTAACTCAATTAATTATGCTAAATAAATCAATTCCATAATTTCTATCATTAAGTAATTATACTTAGTAGTTCCAAAATTTTATTATCATTAAATTAATTAATCTAATTTATTGTTAAAAATTTAATCACATTAATTAATTGTTCAGATAATCTTAGTTAATGATTTCATTAACTATTTAGTTTCTTTAATTCCTTTTTTAAAGAAAATTTCTCTCATTAACCATTATTAATTATAAATCGATTTACTATAGAAAATTCATTCGTTAATGAAATAGTTATTAACTTCATTACTTAAAGTAAAGTTCAAACATATTTATAATTTAAGTACTATTCACAAATATTCAACTCACTTTCACTTTTTTTTAAATATCAAGATTTAAAATGAATACCAATCGATTTTAAATAAAGTTTAAACCCAACCTTGTAAACCTTTAAATTCTCATGTTAAAGTAGTACTTTTGTTCAAAAGATATTTAATGAGTAAAAATTGACTTTTTCTTAAATTCACATATTTAAGGATAATTTAACATTTAATAAACTAAAGTTTTATTTCAAAATCTGAAATTTATGTTAAGTTCAGGTTACAATTAGACTTTGTTTAACTTACTTACTTTACCATTCCAACTTCCAATTTAAATTCAAATTCTTTTAATCTTTTAATCACTTTAAAGTTATTTAAACAAGTTAAAATTTTACACTCGAAGTTATATTTTAACGTGATTTAAAAATTCAGTTTAACCTTGCTTTAAAAATTTATTCAAGGTATCCACTTAGTTAATTACAATTTGTAATAAGCTTTTAATTCAATATAGTCAATATTAATTTCTTGATAAGTCTAAAATCTGTTAACAGTAAAACTAAAATTTTATTTGGGTTCAACCCATAAAGCAACCCGAGTCTTCCCAGGCTTTTACTCGAGTATCAACTCGCGTTTCCCACCAATTCTCCCCGAGTCGTCCCCCCCGTTCTCTCTTACTTTTTTTTTAGTTTAAACTTAAGTGTTCAAACAGAAACGACAGGAACCTCACTCGCATATGTGAGTTCCTCCCCGAAGCCAAGCACTCACTTTCCCGAGTCTCTACTCGAGTTCCTACCGCGAAGCCACCTGATACCCAAACCAACGTCGCGCACGACGTGGCGCCGCCACTCCGGTCATCATCGAGGTCATCGGCAGGTCGAACGATCCACACAAACACGCAATTGAACTTCGATTCAACACAAGGAACTCGAAATCAAAATATCACTATTTCATCGAACTGAAGCTCGAATGTACCCAGCCAAATTTGCCTCGTCCTCCTTTCATCGTTCTTTCCCAACTTCGGCCACATCACGACAAACCCCTACGCTAACCTTGCGATCAATCTCGAGCGACTCGATGCATTGTCGAGTGAGTACGAACCCAAATTCCCAACGCCATTTTTAACAGTTCTTAAAACCTAGTTCTAATTTGTTCTCCCATCTCTTACAATAGAAATTTTTTTCTACATTTTTCCTGAGATCGTTGATCGTCAAACTAGCTTTAAATAAAAGTTCAACATCTAAAATTTATTTGATCATCAGAAATCGATAAAAATCTATTTTTAGTTCATCTATGAACTGCATCATGTATACAAATCTAAAAATTCCCATTTTCGTTTTAAAAATCTTATCTTTGAATGTAGATTCATATTATATGATCGAATTAATGTTTTAAAATATTCAAATTTATCCTATGATCTATTTTTTTTACTGTGAAACTGAGTTTACAGAGTACACTCTTCGTAATCAAGCTTAAGACAGTTCCTAGATCATGATTTAAGCTTAAACAACTTATTTTGTTTAAAAATCCAAGTATTAAAATTGAACAGATAAAATGTTTTTGGTATTCTTGATCAAAATTTGTAAGCTTTGAACAAGAACAGAGCTGTTCAATGCCACATATATACATATCAGATATGCAGACCAACATATTTTCATAAACACAGAGTTATCACTCATTATGCATAAACAAAGCATCATCCATCTTAGGACTTCACAAGCAAGCAGACTTAGGTTTTTTAATTTTAAAATGTTACTCACAGTGCTTAAAGAATGAACAGAGCATTCTTTTGAACCAAGCTTTGAAAACTGGCAAGCAGGAATCTTTCTTGATCCTCTAGTTTGAATTGAGTTTGTATTATTGGATTTGTTTTTCAAGTTGAAGCTTTCGTTTAAATTGAAGATGATAATCACTTCAGTTTTATCAACTTGAAGAAAAGAACTGAAAGGATATTGACATGTGAAAATGAAATATACAGGGTATGTTATTTTTATTTGTACTCGGTATATAATTTTGTTTAATACAAGTTGATATGGTTTGTGTACAAGTTGATCAGAGATTTTATTTTTCTTGTGGCTGATGGATATAAATTGTGTGCTAACATTTATTAGCTTTGGCTTATATTGGAAGCATATACTTATCATCAATGTTTTTCAGTTTCTTTTCTTTGTCTTATTTCTTGTCTAAAAACTTATTTCGGCTGAGATATTTATTTTGGTGGCTACAAATCTTGTTTGTATGCTTGCATTAATTGTCTTGTACAAAAATACATATTTATTTCTTCCTTCTTTTGCAAGATTCATTCTTATTTTCTTTTTCTTTTTACTTTGAATGTTTTTCTTATTATTTTTTTCTTGCCTGCATATCTATTACAGGGTTCATATATATGTTGTTTCTAGCCTACATGCTTCTCTGTTCAACTTATTTTCAAACACTTTTTGTTGCTTTTTTTTATCCCAGGTTGGGGTATTTTTATTATCTTCTTTGTTTTAGGCTGAAACCTTTTTTTTTTATAATATATTCCCCGTGTTTTGTTTCACTTTATTATATGTATACTTTATTGGTTTGTCTTGTTTGCTCTTTTTTTTCCATACAACTTCATTTGTATTTCTTTTGTTATTACTTTATAGTTTTACTTTGTAATTTAATTGACATTCTAAAATAATACGTTGTTATAATTTATTTTATACTCATACTTTAATATTTATAAGGTTTATTCTATTTTAAACATTTCCTTCTATTTTAACTTAAATATTTACTTCTAGAACTTTTTTATATGTTCATTTCATATTTTATATAACTATACATTTACTTAAATATTTGTTTAACATCAACACAGACTTTATTTCCTTGTAAAGTTTAACTATCTACTGTTTTATAATTTTCAAATATTCGATTATTAAAATTGTACTAACATTTTGTATAAATTACCAATTATTACACAATTTTTTTATTCGAAAATTAAATCAATTATCAAATTGAAATATAGTCTAAATCCGAGATCGTTACATAACATATAGAATTGCAATGTCAGACAAACATCCATACAAGTTTTCCAGGAACAGGACAAATCGAAGGTACTTTCCTACCACATCCTGTCAGGAAATCCCTAGGATTAGTAACGAGTAGTCCTCCCATTGGTATTTCATAATGAAGAGACCACTGCTACTAGATGTATATTGGGATTTTAACCCCAAACGATCAACAAGCAGTCTCCCACTATGAAAATCCGAAATATCAATATCATCGCAAAGCAACCTGCACAATCGTCGCATATACGTTGGTCCAAAGTGGTTTTCAGATAAATCTGATCCCGGTCTCTTCGCACCAACAACGCAAAAGCGTTTCTCAACCTCACACAGAAACTAAGTCTCATAGACTTATCACGTCTCCTACTTTCAACTTGCTGTCCTTCGGGCTAAGAAGGAAGCTCGAAAGATTGGAGTAATACTCCGCACTATACGAATCAACATCCTCAACACAAATGATAATCAAGCTACACAGAAGGCTACGTACTAAGTGTACGACTAAATAGTTCCCATACAAAGTCGAGGAACTAAAATTTTGGCAAAGTTTGATAGTTGATTATTTAGCTATCAAAGTAAACAAACAAATATTTAGCACCATAACAATCACTAGGCCCTTTTAATTAGTCTTTTATTAATTAAATTACTTGCCAAATATTCACTCAAATTATCTTTAAAAAGATATATTTCAAACCGTTTCAACATTGGAAAACATTTCCATATACTTATTTAAAATAAGTAATTCACAATTCCATTTATTTTCAACACTTAGAAAATATTGAATATACTTAAATCAAGATTGAGTATATATTTAATCTTTAAGGAAAACATTCTCTTTAAACACATTTATTTGGTTCAAAACGAATGTTGCGTAAAACATCGTTACGACAACCCAAAATTAATAGTATAGGGATTTGCAAATAAGATAGATATATAAATCCCAATATTATACAAAAACATTTCCCTTCGAAAATTATTTACTATAACAACAGTGTTATAGTCCATCATTTCCTTACTTCTCGATAATGCCTATTTCAACAATGGATGTTGAAATCTATGGTTTTGATCCTTAATATATTTTAAAATATCTTTAAAACATTTTACTTCATTTAAAAGATCACTTTCGAAACATTTACTTAATTCCAAAAGGTTATTCACTGTCCAAAATCGTGAATATACTTCATTTATCAAATTCAAAGCTTCTACACGTTTATTAAAAGATTATCCACTATCCAAAATCGTGGATATATCTCCTTTAATAATCTTCTATATTTAACTTATCAAATTCAACTAATTTCGGATTTATAAAACAATGTTTGTAATTCCATTTATATTTTATAAAAACTTCAACTTATAAAATCCTTTTATTAATCAATTCCACATATAATTCAATTATGTGCCAAAATCCAATTTATAAGTAAATTACTGATAAATCTCTTTATTTCCAAAATTCATTCTTTTATAACTTCACAAATTCACCAATCTTATTTACATATAAAATCTATTTATAACTTCATTTTAACACTTATAAAATTCCTTTACAATTCCATCATTTTGATTTATAAAAATTCAATTTTATAAATCTTCTTTATAAACCATTTACATTAGTCAAAAATCTCAATTTAAACCATTTCATAAAATCATTAACTTCACATTTCAAAAATCACATTCTGGTTTTATTTCACAAAAATCATAATTTTTATAACATTAAAATTATAACGCTTATTTATTTAAAATAAATCAATTCCTTTAACACATTAAAATTAACAAAACATCGATTTCCAAAATCTCTTTAAAAATCCTTTTTAAATTTCGAAATCACCACTTTAACATTTTTAAAACTTCAAAATATAGGCCCAATGCTGCAACAACACTAAATACAACAATCACGGCATCCAAAACATCATATATCATATGATAACAGCATATATCACAATATCTGCAAATAAATCAATGCGGGTGAGGAATCTAGTTGGATCCCTCCAATATGTCACCTGCAATAAATATACATATTAGAATATGTGTACAATGTCAGCTTCAAGGCAGACACGCGTACAAAGGGTCATCCGCTCATACATGGGAACGTATAAGGTCATCTGCTCCACTAGGCAGGTATATATCCGAATACCAATCGATATATCATATATCATCCAAATAATCATCAACCATCATAATAATTTCATTTCTCACTAATATAAAAATATTAGCGAGTAAGAAAGAGTGAGTTGTACTCACATTGCGTCCAATAGCAGTTTCAGTGTTTTATTCCGAACAAAATTAAATGCGCGTTTAATTTTAGCCAAAATTCACACTAGCTCCAATCAACTCGAAACTAGCTCCATCGCTTAGTGTTCGTCCATACGAACCCAACGCTAGTCGTTTCGTGTGAAACAGACCTCGTACGAAAAAGTTACGCAGTTTTAAAGTTTATACGATTTAATATTATAATAATTTCAACTTTTATTTTATTTATTTTTCAACCTCCCTCATCTGGGCCGTTCATTTTAGCTTCTCCAATCAAGGCCATTGTTTGCATATCCTTCTTCTTCGTTTAGTTCCTACCCGAGAAATCCATCGCTCACGCAAATTTTTCGATGCCTCACGCCACCACCTCGATCGTGACGACGATCAACGACCAGTGTTTCGAAGCCCAACGTGACTACAACCTTCGGCCTCAATCCTATGTAACTCGGTCTCACTGATGTCTTGGAATTCATGCTTGAACATTGGACGTTCGAACGTCTATTGCCGCCAATCCATCAAGTTAAATTCAATCGTGACCGTTCAGATTATAGAGGAGGATGTGCTCTACAAATTTCATTTAGAAATTGAAGCTCAAAAATGTATAGATTAAGAAATAATTGAGGAAGAAGATTGAAGCATTTCGACCATCAAAATTATTAGGGCTGGCGGCCAGGGTTTGTAACCCTAGATGTTTTGCAAAAGTGAAAAAAAGATGGCCTTATATAGAAAATTCACGCGCACTATTCATCCGAAATTTTTCCGAACTCGAAACGAAGCGTGCTGCCTGGCGTTTATAATGTTTTACCACTATCCCGAACGCAATGGAATATATATCGAGAGTCAATTCGATCGTATTTGAAAGATAGGTTTTCGAATCGAATTATTTAAATTTAAAATTCAATTAAACCGATTTTCTACGCGTTTTAGCTTTCCCCGGGCAAACCGTAAATTCGATTGACACGAAATTTGTAATCTTACTAAAATTTAACATTACGGATCCGGTGAAACTAGTTTCATAGAAATCCGAGACTGTTTGAAAAATGGTTATTTTTAAACGCCAAATAAATATTAAAATATTCAATTTTTACAATTTAACTTTTAATTCAATTTTAAAAGTTCTCTAACATCATACTGCTTCAAATATAATTTAATTCAACTTTATAAATCATTTTTATTCAAATTTAATTCAATTATCAATTATTTCCTCGATTTCAAATATTAAATTAACAATTTAATTATCCAATTAAATCACGATATTCAAAATATAAGTTATTCGACTTATAAACTTAACTTTTGCATATTTAAAATCAATTAAATACACGAATATCGAAAGACGAAAATTCTGGATCGTTACAGCAGTAGTACAATGAAAGTTAGAGTCTTCGAATAGTAACTCGATGAACAATGGAGTTTGATTTCGAAGATTGCGGCTTGATGAATAAAGAAGTTGTAGACCGAGGAATGTAGAATGGTTCCTCAGGAATAACATCTCAATGAAAAAGGAGTCGTTAAGCGGAGGAATGAAGAATGGTTCCTTCAAGACGGAGCAAAGGAAGGGCTCGGATATGCATACTAAGAGATCGATGATACGAGGTGTGTTTTCTTTTGTACTCAAAGCAGGGGTATCATGAGGACAGTCATGGGTAATAAAGAATGGCTACCCACGATCGGAAGAATGGATCCATGTACCCTGGACTAGAAGAAGGGGTCAAGTACTAGCTTTAGGTTAAAGAGAGTACGATTGAAAACCAGAATTTCCATCAGTCCCTAGCAGAAGAATCGTCATAAAAGTTATCATATATCCATAATACACCGAATGACAGTTAGTATTGTTTGATAGATGCTATATCTGTTATGGTTGCTTCATTAGCCACCTGTCACTCTAGGGTTGTCATCGGAGATAGGTAGTGGAGATAGGGATACTTAGACACCCTTTAGCACACTTGGTCGTGTTATACCTTTATGACTGTAAAGTAGCATATTATGTTATTATGTGGTTGCGGGGATAGGTCTGGTATGATTTATATACCTTGCTCCTTACTATATCGGCTTATATAGTAGTTTGAGCTTCATTTACCACTCACACCAAAATGTTGTACGACTCGAGGTTTTATGCTTTACTTTTTATTTTCTCGGTACTCTTAAATATGTAGACTAGATAACAGGTCTAGATGCGATGGAGTAGCTGTGTAGAGGATGAGCAGGATGGAGCAATCTCGTATTATATATGGATTGCTATGCTTATTCCTTTGCACAACACCATGGAGCCTTGACAGTGTTCAATTATTATTAGTAGTATGAGATAATTATTTTAGTTTATTTCTATTGTATATACTCTATTTCATGATGTATGGTGTATCTGTACTCTGATATTTGGATCACTTTGTTGTTACCGTCTCTCCTATTTTATATCTATGATATTATATTTTATTCCATGTGCTATGAGATATACTACATATTTTGATGTTTTATTTCATTTTTATGCCTTGATGGTCGCTCTACATCGATCGACATGACAACAGTGCACTATCTTATGTATATTGAGTGCCGATCGTGTAGGGTGGTCATTACATTCATTCATTTCAAATCTAACTTATTATGCCTATTTCGTTTAACCCATAAACGTCAAGTTAAATTCTGTAATTAATCCCCTTAACATGTTTATTGCCCATTTATATTTTGTGACTCCCTTTTAACTGCGTTTTTATTGCCCATTAATATTGCAATCATTATTCATAAATGTCGATTTAGTAGTCTTTTAAACTAGAATCACATAATCCTATGATTTACTACATTATTAGAATTTAATCATCCTAATTATAACTAATACGTGTACTGACACATATTTATTATGCTTTATTATTTACCTTATATATCATTAGTAGGCACTGTTATACATAACATATGTATTTCTATTTTTAACTTGATATTTTCCATGTTTGCAAATTTTAGAATATACACTTATATGAACATTTTATAAAACATTTGTTTCCATATTTTAATGTGTTGGAGCTATCCTCTCCAGATGAACACTCCCAACAAATTAAAACATAGAAATTTACATTCCAAGTCAAATTAGAGCATTCCAAATGATTATTGAATAATATAAAACCAAATTAATATAAATTTGGAATAAACTTCACAATCTTGTCAACATCATACATTAAAATTTTAAGGGATTAATTTCCAAAATTTCCAAATTAGGGTTTATATGCCATTTGATCACAACTACATGACTTACAGGATATATAAGCGAAATTTTCAATTAAATACATTCATTTTTAGCCTAAAATTCAACAGATCTTGCATAGGCATGATCATCAAATAAAATTCAACGATTTAAATTTCAGTGTTACATAAAAATCATATAATTTCCCAATCACCTTTTAGCTTTTCAAGTCTCTAAATGCGAATTCATTCCTTTAATTTACTTCGTTTTCATTTCTACCCCAACAATGTATATAATAAGATATATACATACCCATTAGAGTTACAGCTTTGAAAGCAGATTTAAGTGGGATATATATTTATAATTATAGAATTTAACTTTTTTGCAAAATTGATCCACTTATGCTATTCTACTCGTTTATTTTCTACCCTCCTCTAATATATATATATATATATATATATATATATATATAATAGTAGTTTTGTAATTTCTAGAAACAGTGGACAAGGGAAAATGATAGAGCGCCATTGCCCTGTTTAGAAAATATGAGAAGAAAAGTGATGGACTAGTTTTATTTATAGGCACTCAAATCAATTCTATCTGTTAGATTAATATTTATTAAATCCGGGCCATTTGGCCAAGGTCTAGGGCACGTCGGTCCTAGGTCCGTCGATCCTTGGCAGTGATCGACAACTAGGGGTCGACCGCTCCTTCCCATAGTGTGCTAAGTTGTTTGATGTTGGAATAGGGCATATATGATTTTTCGGACTTACTTGCACCTTTTACTACATCACTTTTATAGTACTTTGAGATATATATGTCGGTGACGCTGGACTGATGTCAGCAATAACATGCCATTTTCGACCAGTCGATTTAAAACAATTCAAGATGTGTAAACCCCGAAAGTCAAAAAAGATCATCATCAACGATTGATAAATAGAAAAAATAATAAATATATTCTACATATTGCTTTCTTAACTTACAACAGAAGGTAACAATATATAATATACTCAAATATCACTATATTTCATTGATAGATTCAGTTTATATATACAAGTCAAAAGCAATAAAATCCAAACTACATGCATATATAAATCCAAACCAATGTTAGATAAATCCAAATAATACTAGGTATATGTCCAAACTATACAAGTTTATATACACAAGCAATGCCATCGTCATCCACACCTTTAAACCTACTTGATGATGCAGACAACATTCCATCTACCTAGTGATGAAAATGACAGGTGAAAATATAAAGAGAGTCGGATTACAGTCGTGTGGGTAATGTATGTCTATTCTAATATGTACTCTAATCATTCCTAAATAGTACCGGATAACCATGATAAACATCATACCATAGTCCTATTTCAATTGCATTTGAAAAGTCAGTCAAACCCATACAATAAACATGGCTAACTCATGAAGCAAGGTCATAGTCCAATATAAATATAATAGATGATGATATGATATAACCCATATACAAAGCCAAGCCCACCCTCTTTCATCAACACATGGTTGAATCACGGAATGGATGTAGTTCCATATACGGCTTACAAACCCATTTCTCTACCACAACATGCACCTCAGAAATTCTATAAACTAAGTGATTGTGTTACCATGAGAACCAATAGAGGATAAAACAATCAATAGTCTAGCAATCATTAACCATAACAGTGTGTGTGTGTGTGTGTGTGTCTATATCTATACACACGCACATCTATATCGTCCAATTCAATCAGGTCAGAAATTCACTACTAAACATCACTCGAATGCTGCCTAAAACCCGTAATACATGCCCGAAAAAGACGGGGAAATGATACGCAAATCAGACCCATTGGATCAAACACAACCGACCTAATGTGCAGCCACTAGTGGACTGGTTATGGCTTCAGGCAGAGCTTGAATGGCTCTGTCAATTCCTATAATATATATTGTTTCAATTTCTTTACTTCTTTTCTCATCTGTTTTTATTTATTTTTCAATCCATTTTCTTCTAAATTTTTATATGACCTTCTATTATCTTTCTAATTCAAATTCACAATGATGTCCATGTCAAATTGCTTCAGAATTGCTTCAAAAAATTGTATTTATAAAACTAGTTTCAAAATTTTATAAATACACAATCTTTTATATATACACACGCTTCAAAATACACCTAAAAATCAATCAATATTCGAACTAAAATCGTAATATGAACTTTTTAATATTTTTATATAATTTTTATACATATTTTAAGGTATATAACTCAATGTAGGCACTATTCGTTCATATATACTCACTTTTCCAATATTCCTTACCAACTCTATTAAAAGTCCATTCATTATATACATATTCTATGAAATACAAAATTTTATTTAGAAATAGTTTTATAATATTTTTGTATGATTTATATATGCCTTTTATACCATTTCCTCTATATAAAATTGTTTATATACTATAAACTCTAAACTTCAAATCCTTGTCATATTATCTATATAAATTATTGTTAATTAGTATAAAATATTTGTGATCTTTGAAATATACTATCTTTCTCCAAAAATCATTCCCATTATTTATCTATAGGTAAATCATATTATTTACAAAAATTATACATGTATATGTCACGGCATACATATTCCAACTATCCTCTTCATTAAAAATCGTTACCTGTGTTTGTGTTATGCGTATTAATTTCAAAAAATTTCCCTACATCAAGATAACTTCTTATTTACAATTTTACATTTCCAATTGTTCATTCATTTCCTATGAATATAATTTAGAATCTCCGGACTTTCCTTCCAACATACATTGTTAATTGCTAGTTTGGCTATCATCTTCCATTTATCGTTTTTTTATTTCTAATAATCATTCTCTATTTTTACTTTCAGAGTTAGATTATTCAATCACTATAATATTTTATTAATTACTCGTATTAGCCCCAAATCCAAACCCTAAACTATAATCATTATAAAATCAAGAGAGAATTGTCGATTGTATATTAGAGAGAATCGTCGATCATTAGAAATCCCCTAATTTGCTCTCTGTTTTGAATTAGTATTTGCTCCAAATCCACGTATTTGCAATTCGAATGTGAATTAGATCACAACTCTAATCTTTCTCTTCGATTCAATGGAAGAACTATTGATTTTTATCCAGTACTAAAATAAAAATTTTAAGTATGAATTAGAGATGAGGTTCTGTCTTTCTGGATGACGGGAAAAGAAAAGAATACGTACAGAGAAATGATTTCAAAGTTTTAAAATGAGATAATAACTTGCTATAAATAAGATAATAAAGTATCAGTTGAGTTATGATGATTCAGTCCAAATTCAAACTCCAATTTGATTTACAAAAACATCAATAACTTCCTTATCCGGACTCTAATTCAACCAAAATAATATATGGCGTGCATCATAAAAATGAGCCGATCGTAATAATGCTTGTTTAATTTTCGAATTAAGAAGTTTGATAAATGATGATTTTTCTATTTGGATCAAAATTATTAAATTTATTTTTGTACTTAAATTATGAAAAATACCGGTTATTTCACACTCGCTCATAAATGGAATTTCATCCCCGAAATTTCTCTCATCACATCCAAGTCAACAATTCACATCAATCCAAGATTATCTACTCATACACAACATATATATATGTAGGTCAACAAGAATGATCATATTATGTAGTACTTAAAAATGCAAAAAAATACAATTTGGTAGTCGACCTTTTGAATTAATTAGCCTCTTGAATGAATGAAATATTGATGCCATACGCATGGTGTAACATAATCCGAGTATATCAGTATAAATATAGCCTATATATGATGCTTTGATAATATATATCATGCATATGAGATTCAACCATCCTAACAGTCTATACTAAGCAAAATCAGCCATATAGCAACCACCTAAGCATCCAAAACCTAATATCCAAACCTAAGTTCTAAGATAACAAAACCTGTTTAAGGAACACATCAATAAAGAAATTATGATGAGAGACTCTCATCTTCTCTTTAAGCTTCCTTGTGCTCTCCATTGGGTAATTCCTCCACCACACTCTCATAAATTTTACTATCGTATTTATAAGCCGTTTCACTCCATGCTCGACAATATGGGTTGGACCATTGTATGAATTTTGTTCAGGCTCCAACTCCACATCCTCCAATTAAGTTGGCTTGATTATAGTGTTGATTATGCACACATTCTCATAATGTAACACATGAAACACATTATGGACTCCCGCCGTCCTCTCAGGGACTTCCACTCTATAAGTAGACTTCCTATTCGCCCTAATATTGAACAAGGACTAATGAAGCGTTGTGCTAACTTTCTTGGGTTTCCAAACCTCATCACTCTCTTAAGTGGTGAAATCATTACAAATACTAATTTTCCAACCTCAAATTCTAATTCAATCATCCTCTAATCGGCTTATGACTTTTTTTGATCCTATGTGACCTTCACCCTCTTCCTTATTAGCTCCACCTTCTCAAAAGTATCTTTTATCATTACCGGTTGAAGAATTATCTTATTGCTTACCTCCCACTAATATGAGGGTGACTTCTATGGCCTTCCATACAACACCACTTACTATGCCATTCCAATATTCCTTATTAACTATTATTATACGCAAATTCTACCAACGGTAGATGGTCCTCCTAAGCTCTTTTGAAATCAAGCGTACAAGCCCTGAGTTGATCCTCAAAAACTCCATTAACACTTTTTGTTTATCTATCTATCTAAGAGTGATATGCTATAAGTGTAGTTTCGTTCCCAAGGAATCATATAGGCTCCTTTAGAACTCACTCATAAAGGGCGAATCTCGATCACTTACTATACTAGCTGGAATACCATGTAGCTAAATCATCTCTTTAATATACAACATCGCCAACGTCGATGCATTCCTTGTGCTCTTCATTGGAGTGAAGCATGCACTATTGATTAGTTTATCCACAACTACATAAATACTCTCATCACCCCTTCTACTATTAGGAAAAACATCAATAATGCCCGTGATATATTATCATATTTCCACTGTGGAACTTTTAATGGAAGTAATAGTTCGCCCAGCTTTTTATGTTTAGCTTTAATCCTTTGGCATGGAAAACACTTAAGCGCAAACTTTTGTCATATGCCTCTTCATTCCCAACCACTATAAATCTTTCTTCATATCATAATACATAATTTCTTCACCTAGATGAATGGTCATTTTTGAAAGGTGACACTCTCCTAGGACTTCCTCAATCAAACCCTTAATCCAAGGCACACAAAACCTACCATCACGCCTCAGGTATCCTTTTTGGTTTTTAAATTAATGATCCAAATGATTTGATTCTTCACACCTGTTGACATCAAAAATGGCACCAGCATGAAAAATATCAAATGAAAGCACCAATATGAAGAGATGTAAATCAAACAAGCAAAAACCATAGGAAAGTAAAAGGAGACACAAGAATTTTTATAGTGGTTTGGAGTAATCTCCGGCCTACATCCACTTTAATCTTTGTTACTAGTTGTTTTCTCTTTAAATTACAACTAGTTAATTAGATCTACTACAATCTAGTAGATCTCATATTTACATTAAATTTTCTAGGTTGTTTGAGAGTCACTAGTACTA
Organism: Allium cepa; assembly: GCA_030765085.1. Taxonomy (NCBI): domain Eukaryota; kingdom Viridiplantae; phylum Streptophyta; class Magnoliopsida; order Asparagales; family Amaryllidaceae; genus Allium; species Allium cepa. The sequence goes on along the minus strand of CM060938.1, from coordinate 29,819,008 downwards.
GAGATTTGTCGATCTAAGTCCTAGAACTGCAAATAGTATTATCCTAGGTGATTTCAATGAAGGAGAGGGCAAAGGTGAAAAAGAAGAAGAAGTCTTTGAAGTCAGAGAATCCAATCAGAAGAAGAAGTAGAAGATCCCTCTGCAGTTGTTGTTTGGATGGTATTTATGGAGAGATAAGAGAACAGGTTGAGAAGCCCGCTTGTAGTGAAGTCCAGAAGCTAGCCCGGTGTTGGTCCACAAGATAAGAAAACAACCCGATACCAATCTAAAATGGATCCATACTGATCTATTTTGTGTGTTGCAAAGCGAACTCCTTACTTGCTCTGCTCTTCTATCATCTATTCGATGTGTTCCAAGCTCTTTTCCATAGACTTTGAGTGTAAAGGCCAATATCTCCGTACCTCTTGAGTCGACCATAATTCACATCAGTTCAACTAAAATTGAAAGGAAATACTAAAGAAGAAAAGGTAGAAGAAGGAACGGGAAACAACAACACAGAATCTCACAATCGAAGCGGAACAAAATATAATATATAATAACAGAACTTAAATACAAGAACTGTACTACTAATGTACATACCATTATCAGGCTATAATAGACGACAATCAATTTGGACATTTTAATAACTTGTCCTCACACAGTGGAAATACACATCAAATATGGAAATGCGTCTTGCCATCCAACTCGTCTCCTAAGCTACATATCATCCTATCCTGAATCTGTAATACTTGGTCTGACCCAAGAATTATAATAAAATAACACCTGAGTCAGTATGAAAAACTACCATGAGAAAAAACACTTAATTTCAATTATTAAAGTTATTAAAATCCATTGAAAAACAAAGGTATCTTGTAAGACGCATCACACATAAATACGACGGGTTTTTCCCTTACGATAACCAAAACATTTTATAGAAAATCTACTGATATTATAATAATGTCTAAGTACAAATACTTGTTCAAATAGCCGAAATTGTTATATTTATTAAATTACATCATAATAAGCTCTACAAATAAAACCGTAAAGGCTCGTATTGGGGAATGGATCTCATACAATGATTGGGCTGCTGGGGTACTACCCATCACAGTACACCTTTAGAAAAATGTACCGAGGACCTCACCGGAATCCTCTACTACACAAGACCGGCCTACCCCTAACCTAGATAGACCGAATATATTGTTACCCAGGGTGTTCCCACCCTTAAAAATCAAGCGCTCCTTTTTTCATGCACAACCATATCCATAATATATATATTTCTGAGGATATCTAGAAAGGTGATAACATACCTTAATTGAGTGCGACCCACTTAGCCTTACTGCCTTTCCCATGTTTTAGTCATTCCTAGTTGATGAGGCTTGATGCTAAACGTTACCTATCAAGAAGAAATTCCACTTATAACGCACATTGTCTTCCAATAACGATGTTCTTATAGCATTCGTCCGTATAAGTTGTCCTAGGTCTGGACAAACCGAGTCACCGTCTTCAGTATCTTTACGATATCCATTTCATAACGTTCAAGTCGGATCGAAGTGGTTTTAGGATAACTAAATCTGATCTTTGTCTCTTCGAAACGATTAACGAAATTGGCCAATATTGATAGTCGGTTATTTAACTATCAATAAAACAACCATAAGCAGATATCAGGACTTACTATAATTTTTTCAAAAATTTAGTTTCAACATATCTTTATAAGATATATATATTCAAACCCTTTCCAAATTTTCCAACATTTGAAATGATTTCGAATCCTTATATTTTCGAGGGAATATTCCCAAACCTTCCCGATACTTAGAATATTTACCAACTCCATTTTAATGTTCAACACTTAGGAAGCGTTCCATTTATTTCCTATTTCCTATTTTCTAAAAATCATTTCCAATCTATTTATAAGTTCCTTAATTCATTTTAGAACGAATTGTATAAGTTCCCGGGGTTCTATTTATTATTTCCCTTTAAAATTTGCAAAAATACATTTCACTAATCCTAATTCCAAATACCACTTCTAACTTCTTTTATGAATTCTAATTCATTTTTCGGAGTTCACTTATATTTAAATATTTAGAAAAATTTCCTTACATTTTTCCCAATTTCCATTTTTGAGAAATTTTCTTATCACTCCCATTAACTAAATAAATCCCATTTCCAAATCTAGAGAAGTTTATAAATAAATTTAAATCATTATAAAACTCTATATATATATAAAATGAGCATTTAAAAGAATAATAATTTATTTTTTAAAGCTTGTTCATGTAATTATTTAAAATATCGTAAACACTTTTTTTATATATATATGAACAATTTTTAGATAAACAAATCGATTTACGAAGCCGATTATTAAAATTAGAATTTAATTTCAACTAATATTAGATATTTTAAAAATTCACTTCCAAAGTATTCCAATACTAACTAGCTTAAAATTACATAGTTAAATAAATAACATTTCCTATTTTAAATCGAAACTTAACCACTTAATAAAATATATTTTTAAAATCCCAACAACCAATTCAATTTATAAATCCTCACGATTTACTGCACACCGATCCTATTTCGATTTTCTAACCATCCTCACTTTTCAAAAATAGAATTCGCTACTTTTCTTAAATTCTATTTTCCATATCTCAATATAAATTCACCCTATGAAATTATATTCCAATTTATAAATTAATTTTAATTTTCCCTACATTTATAATTCCTTTGAACTTCACTTATTTATAAAACTAATCCCATTTATAAAATCTCATTTTATAAATCCATTTCTTAATAAATTCCATTTATTTCAAAAATCTATTTAAAATATCGATTTCACTCCTTTTCATTTTTCCAGAAATATCGTTTAAAAGTCCATCGTTTAAAAATATTCTATATAAATTATTTAAAACCTCTATTTAAAATAATTCTTTTACGAATATTTAAATACAAAACAAAATCAATTATTGTTTTTATCCAAATCAATTTCTTAAAAACAATCCAAATTTCTATATGAATTTATATTTAAAATCTTCTTTTAAATCTTTTTAAATTCCATAAATAATATTTATGGTATTTAAAATACCAAAAGTTAGGCCAATGCTACTATACCATTCAAAAATTCACATCACAACAATAATCTATAACAGATTATTCTAACACATCATATAATATTATTTATGAATTGGATCTCTCCAACCTGTTTTCCTACATCCACAGATGTTAATATAGCATAAAAATACCAATCTCACTTCGAGAGGGGATATTGCTGTATATAGGGTCATCCGCTATTATGCGTGGTGCATTGGGTCTTATCCGTTCCAATAGGTGGGAATAATCAATCCAACTACTAATAAATATATATATGTACTGCTATATATATTATATGACATTCAAGTGATAATAATAAATTATCAATTCATCCAATCATTCAATAAATAAATTCAACTATTTCTAAAATAACACTAATTATCCAAATGAATGAGATTTAGTGACCTTGATTTATTTCGCAATCCATTTCAATTTTTAATTATATCGCATAGAACTTGCAACTTTGAATCCAACGTGATTTACGTCATGATTTTGTATCTCGTATGCAATTTAAATTAAATTTTTGTTAGATAATTAAATTCTAATTCTAATTTAAATACACTAACTATGAAATTAACATAGCTACAGTACCCTTACCTTCAATACTGTCGTTACTGTCCAAAATGAATGCTGACCTCCTTCTTTTTCGGCTCCCACAAAACCTTACATCTGCTCAAAACCCTACCTTTTTTCAAAATGCGGTAGCGATATCGCCACATAGAAACCCTCGACCTCACCAATTCTCGCCGCCATTGGAGAAACCCATGCCTCCTGCTTCCACCACTCCCTTCAGGCGACCGCAACCCTCCCTAACTTCGACGTCGCCGCCCTTAGATAGCCACACTTGAATTGCCACGCCCCCTTCCCAAACCCCAAGTGCCACGCTGTCGCTTCCCTTTCGCCGCGTCACACCCATCGCACCCATGCGTATTAGCATCAATTGAGTTCCCATTGTGAATAAATCGCAAGTTCCCCTCCTCCTTTTTATTTTCGTATGTTGATTTCGGTGGGAGATAAGTGAAGACAAAGAGGATAGTCATGCGATTTCGTTTGAAATCAAGGAGAGAGTTTCGCGATCTTTATTTTTCTGGAGATGGAAGTCTATTTCGGTTTGGTTTCCCTATTTTTTGAATTGAACTAAAAGAAAGGAGGGTGGGAATACATGTACGTGCAGATCTATAGAGTGGCAGAGAAAACATTATAGGATAAGACTTTGATTTAATCATATACATACATATACAAATATATATATATATATATATATATTATTTTATATATATTATTTTATTCAAAATATCACACATTATATATCTCGAAATTTTGAACCCCTATGGAGGCGTGCCGCCGGGCGTCTTGAATGTTATACCTCTATTCCGAACACACTGGAACAAGTTTTGAGTCCTAATTCAATGGTACAGGAAGGATAGTTTTTAAATTGACTATTTAAATTTAATTTCGATTAAATTACTTCCAGGCATTTCTATTCCATACGACCAAATGGTAAATCAAATGCTATGAAATTTGAAATCCAATAATAATACAATATCTCGGATCCAATGGAACTGGTTTTGTCAAATTGTGAGACTGTACCCCTTATCGCTATTTTAACTCGTCAATTAAATCGACGATTTCTAAGTTTTACGAAATTGCTTGAAATTTTTAGTTTTAAAACTAATTTACTCAATTATGATTTGGATAGTTATATATCGACATTGGAAATCTTTTCGTTGTCATATTCAACTCCAATTCAATTATTTAAATGATTTTTAATTATTAACTCAACAATTAAATTTGTTAATAAATTCGCCATATTTGGAACTTAAGTTTTATTACACTATTTTTGATCGATACACTTCATACTAAAATTCTATTGACATTTCAAAACTAAACATTTAAAATAAATTAGATGTTCAAAATCACTGACCAAATATCCAAGTCGTTACATACCTCCCCCCTTAAAAGATTTTCGTCCCTGAAATTGCTATGGCAAAAAAACGCTCAAAACCCATTAACTTTTTCGAAAACCCGCTTAGTGAAAATTTGATATTTCACTTTTCTAGTCTTTTAGTTCCAACCAAAACAATTATTTTTCAATTCTAATTTCAAAATCCTTTAATCCAATTACAATTTGAAATCGAACTGTCATTAACCAAAAAATTGCATAAATTTTCTAACACCCTAAATTTTCAATTTTTTTGGCAGAGTCTCCCTTGTACGGTTGCAATATGACAAGAGTGATAATAAATATATCGACCCACATGGTCGGAAAACACAATATATATGTATATATATCAATATTTTATATTTTGGAAGTATTTAATTCGGAAATGTACCTTTATTTAGCGTTTTTAAGCGAGCGGCTTATTTTATTTGCAATTTGCATGACCAAAATCTAGGCAAATGGTCTTCTGGTACCTATACATACTCAATTTAAACACGTAAGCACCAAAATATGAAATTCATCAACATTTCACTTATTTAAATAGTTAAAAGACATAAGCTTCATAACTCAATCATGCCAAACATATATTATAAGCAATTTAAGGTTCCGATACAAATTTAATTACTTCCAATCAATCAATATATCATTTCATTCAATTCGAAATGATTTACTACTAAATTTATTGCATTCAATGACGACCCAGAATTTTAGGCATTTGAAATCGGAATATTTAATTAATTTTAAATATTTAAAAGTTAGTTTCTAACTTGAATTTCAAATATCGCTGTTTATTAGATAATTAAATTATTTAAGTTAATATTTATGATTGGTTTAAATGGTAAATCTTGAGTTTTTTAAGCCAGTTAAAATATTTCAAGGGCTCATACAATTTATAATAATAATAATACTAAAGATAACAGATGAGTTAAAACTGAATTTGGAATAAACTTGTTTACTTTTAAAATTCTATAATTTAAATTGGATTTAAAAAATAGCCTTCCGAGGCACAGTCTCGGAAATCGACGAAACCAGTTTCATTGGATTCATAATATTGTATTATTATCGGATTTTAATTTTCGTAGTGTTTGGAGTGATCATTTAGCCGTACGGTAGATAAACGCGTTGAAATTTATATCGAAAATTTAAAAACTGGGTTCAAAAAGCTATTTTCTCCATACGATCGAATTAGACTCAAAACCTTTTACATTGGGTTCGAAATAGGTGCATAACATTATAAATGCCTAGCAGCATGCCTTCGTTGGCGTTCAAAATTTAAAGATATGTATAACGAGACATTTTGGAAGTTTTATAACATAATAAAAATTGGAAGTCAACTAGTCAAATATATTTTTATAAATGGACACTCGTACTCAAGAAGCCATCCCCAATTTATATTACATCTTCGTCTCCCCGTCTGGTCTTCATGCCAAAATCGAAGAGAAAAAAAGGGAACTGACTTTAGAAATTTCTCCTCCTCCCGCACAATCGCGTTTCCCATCCTCTTTTCAAAATTCATTCGCGAATCAACATTCAAGCAAAGGGAATAGCAGCTATCGAATCCCTGTTCTTCTTCCCTAAAATCAAGTCACGCTCCTTTCCCTCGTTAAAACAGTTCGCGATAACGACTATATATATATATATATATATATATATATATATATATATATATATATATATATATATATATATATATATATATATATATAGGGACGAGCGCATCCGCGTTCAAATAGGTGGGAGAAGAGGCGCGCACACGAGGGGTTAGGATTAGGGATCGTCATTTTAGGGTTCTTACGACTTCATTTTGGCAAGCATGTGGTTCGAAGAGGGAGGGCGACCGGAGGTTAGCAGCAGTGGGGACGTCACGATGTAATTGAGCATGGTCTGTGTGGCTTTGAATTGCGGGAAGGGTAGTCGCGATGGCATAGGCAGTTGAGATCTGGACGTGGACATGATAGAGGTCATGGGGTTGGAAGGTGAACTCGACGCCACCGATGGGTCATGGTTGTGGAGGCTGCGATGACGGTAGGTGGGCTTGGGTTCTGTTCGATTTTCGAACTCGGTAGAGGTTTAGTCGAGGTATAAATTTGTTTATATATATATATATATATATATATATATATATATATATATATAACAGAGATTGATCTTACAGTTTTGTATAGGTCAGAAAATGTATAACACAATATTGGTTAGTTATAAAATTTTCTCTTCAAATTGAAAGTGATAAATAATTATATATAAATAGGAAACTATATTTATGGATAAGGTCTTGAAAAGGGAAAGTAAGAATTTTTAAAATAGCTAAAAAATTTATATACATACATACATACATACATATATATATAAGATTTTGGAAGCTATATAGATTTTTATAAGTATATATATGTAGGAAATAATATACATATTCATATTTTAAACTACTAGTTTATTTCAAAATAATGTAGTTAGGGTGATTAATTTGTTTAACAAACTTATTTAATTATTTAGTCACTAAAAATATTTATTAAAAGAGAACTGGTTAAAAAATTAAACTATTCGTTAAGTTAAATTATTAGCTAATTAAATTTATTAATTTTATTAAAAAGTAAATAAATTATTTGATTTATTCAAAATCCTAATAAATCATCAATGGTAAATTACAGTAATAAATCATGGATTGTTTATACAAGGTCAAAATCAGGAGGAAAACAAGGCGAGATGGAAATGGGTTGCATCAAGATCAAAGGTGAGTTAATCTCACTCTTCTGGATTGCTATTTAAATTTAAATGGTTAAATTTAAATAATTGGTTGAATGATTAAATTGATTGGATGTGTTATACTATATATAATATATATTCGAGTGATTGATTTCCCGAATTATATAGCGTATGAGACCCTATGCACTGCATAATAGCGGATGATATTATATAAACCCATATACCGCGATATTCCACCTCGAAGTGGAATTGCTATTTAATGTTGTGCTAACATCTATGGATGCAGGGAAACGGGTTGAAGCGATCCAACTGGATTCCTCAAAATTATTTAGATTATTTAATATTATGTGTTATGAATATTTGATATTCTGTGATGAATTATATTGATAATTGGAATATGGAATGTTATGGTTCGTTTGGATATATTTTCGGTGCATTGAGTTATCAAAATATATAGAATTAGATTTTTTAAAAGAAAACAAAAGAGTGAAATTTTAAGTAAACTAATCATAGAGAATTTGAATAAATTTAAGAATGAACTAGATGAGAATAAAAATTATTTTAAAATTCTAATAAATAATTCCGAGTATGGAAAAAAGGGATTTTGAATAAACAAAAAATAATGAATTGTAAAACTTAAGTGATATTATTTAAAGGAATAAAGAATTTACTTTAAAATTCAAGGTTTAAATTTATTTAAAAGGATAAAGAAAGAATTTGGGAAATCTAAAATTGGTATTTTTCAGTAAAAAGATTTTAAATCATAATTAAGAAATAAAATCTGAAGTTAATGGGTTTTGAATAAATTGAGTAAGTAAAGGAATTTATTTCAAAATGAAATAATTTGAAAATCAATTTGAAAATTGATTAAGTGTTTGAAACCGGGATTTTAAAAGGAAGTTGAGACTATGAAACTTACAAAATGGGTTTATAAAGTGAAGTAATATATCAGTGGATATTTGAAAGAATACGTTCACGGTGGGAATTAATTAAGGGAATGGGTAAATTTATTTAAAAATAAAAAGTGATTTATTTTTAAAAAGGATGTGAAAGAGAAGCGTATTTCCCTGGATAGCCAAGTACGTTTTCAAAACAAATTTACAAGTATAAGTTTAAAGTTTAAAGTTGTTTTAAGAAGTATGTTTTAGAAAATTTATTATTTTTAAATGTTTAAATTTTAAAGTAAGTCTTTTTCAAATTTATTATAGTAGCAATTATTTAAAGGTGACTTGATATTATGTTTTAAAAAGAGAAATATTTAGTTTATATTTTATAAAGTAACTTTTTTTTATTTAAATGTTAAAGTATTTTTTGAATATAGTGTTTTAAATTATTTTAAAATCTGAAGTGTTTGTACTTGGTGGTTTCAGTGGAAGTAGAAAATATTTGGGGAATGTATTCCGTGAGAGGAAGATGGTTTGAAAACTGTTTTCAAAAAGGGTTTGAAAGTGGAAATATATCTTGTGAAGATATTTTGAGATTAATAAACAATTTGATGAAATTATTTATTGTTTGATGGTTGTTTGTGAATATTAATTGATAGTGAAATAACCGGCTATCAATATTGGCCAGTGCGCTGATCGTTTCGAAGAGACCGGGATCGGGATTTTTTTCCTGAAAACCAATTTCATCCGGTTTGAACGTTTTCATGTGGAAAACAAGAGTTTGGATTCGAAGGTGGAGCAGTGAAGTGCAAGGGCTAGTCGCTACTAATCCTGAGGTGATTCCAAAATGGATGTAGTAGGAGTAGTGCCTTCGATTTCGTTCGAACTCGGAACGGACTTGTATGGATGAATGCTTTCAGAACACCGTCAGGTGGACGGTGAGCATTCTAAGTGATATGTTCTAAAAAGGTAACGCTTAGCCTCGATCCCATCAATCGGGAATGACTGAAAATCAGGGGTTATGCAGCAAGGCTAAGTGGGTAGCACCCATTAGGGTGAGGTCATCCCTGTCTAGATGTCCCTTTTTATTTCGGCTTAGTGGGCGGTTGCTGATCCCAACCGAGGGGTGATCTTACTCGGGATTATCCAGTAAGGGGTAGTCCCAGTCTGTGTTGTAGGGGATTGGGAGTAATTCTCGGTATGGTGATCTAGGCCACGTACTGTGACAGGTGGTACCCCAGTGCCTAGTCATTAGTTGGAAATCCATTCTCCCTACGTGCCTTTTACGGTTTTGTTTGTATCACCCACGACTATGGCTAGTAGCTGGAATTTAATTAATGTAACAATTTCGGCTATTTGAATAAGTATTTGTATATAGACACTATTATAATATCAGAGGATTTTATAATAAATGTTTTAGCTATCGTAAGGTAAGAACCCGACATGTTTAGTTGTGGCGTGGTCTTACGATATGCTTTTGATTTTCAAAGGATTTTTGAAACTTTAATAATTAATTTGAGTGTGGTTTCTCACGCTGGTTTTCCAGACTGACTCACGTGTTATTTAACTATAATGCTTGGGTCAGAACGAGTATTATAGGATATAGGAAAGGATGCTGTGGAGCCCAGGAGACGAGCTGGATGGCAATACGTACTTCCGTTTTGTGTTAAATATTTCGCTGTGTATTCAGCTTTGAGGACAAGTTTATATGACTGTCCAGCTGTATGTTATTGATGTTGTTGAACTCTGATGATGTATTCTGGTGATGTAAGTATAAAACTGATATAGTTTTCTTTTATGTAAAGATCATTTATTATTAATTATATTTTATTCCGCTGCGATGGTTTGATTCTGATGTTGTTTTCTATTTTCTTCTTCTACCTGTTCTTCATTAACCCAAATGATTCGTATTCCCGTTCATCTTGATTTGATTGATGGAGAATAGTGTCGACTCAAAGGATACGGGTTTGCGGGTCATTACAGTTGGTATCAGAGCTGAAGGTTAAGCGAGAACCTTGGCTCTGCTTGGGATTACTCATTTAAAATAGGGTCCGTAGTAATCTAGAATGAGTTTTAGTGTATTAATAGATATGAGCGCGTATTTGTTAGTGAATATAAAAATTGTTTTTATATTGTGTTGACTTATCGGTTGAGTGTTTATGGATTCTGGTCGATATGTGAGATGCTATGTCATCGATAGGGGTTTCTAAACTCTTAAACACGATAAACCGACATAGTATTATTTTAAATAAGGTCAATGAAATAATTTTACCCAAATTATCTTTGTATATAGAGGAAATAATTTTTCGTAAATTATTATAGTTATATATGGATGCTTGATTGTTAGGAATGATATTAAATTATTATCATTGTCGTGTAAAATTGAATAAGAGATTGAAATTATAACTAAAGCTAAGGAATAAATTCATATACAAAGTAAATTTGTAAATGTAAACTGTAAATGTGATTTATAAAATTGAAATAAGATTTCAGAATAATATTTGAATATGAATTGAAAAAATTTAGAACTTGAAATTTTGGGGAAGTTTAATTCCTTTGGGTTGAAAATGATTTTCAACGATTTTGGGGAGGAATGATAGGAATATTATTCGGAAATATTTTGAATTGGATTTGAAATCTAGTGAGACTTGAAATTAAGGATATTTGAAAATGTTTTAAAGAGATAAAAGCATTGAACTCTTTCGGTCGCTAGAAAATAACTTCGGTGATGACTACAGCGTCATCGACGTTCATTTTCGAGTTTCCAAGAGAGAAATTGCTACCAAATTATTTTAAATTGGAATTGTTTGCAAAACTGGGTTTGATTTTGAAATTCAAAGAGATAATTGAATTTACCAAAGAATTTTGGATATAACTGATTTCAAATGATTTTTGAAATACTTAAGTGATTATTGAAGACTCTGGAATTGGTTTAAATGTTTTGAGTGTCTAAGTAACCGCTTAAGCTCTAGAGGTTTAACTAAAAATGTTTATGGATTATAAAAAGATTTGGAAATTTATAAAGTTTAAAATTTCCTGGAATGAAATTAACTTGTAAAACGTTAATTAGTTAGAAGAGTAAGTCGAATTAAATGAACTTAAGCTAAGTTCAATAATAGATTGTGATTGGATTTGAATTAAAGTTGAAATATAATTGAAATGGAACCGTATCACGTGGTGGATAAATTAAATGAAATTAAATTCTTACTTAATAAAAATTTAAATGGATTGTGAAGTCAAAAGAATAGTATGTGGTTAGATTTAACTTGAGTTTGGTCAAATAAGATTGAATTGGAATAAATAGATTTCGATGGCTTGTAAAAGAACTGAAAATCCATTGAATAAAAATATATACTTGGCTGAGTTAAAAAGTAAAATGTAAATGGGATTGATTATAATGGATGAAAGTATGGATATAAATAAGTTGCGACTTATAAAACTTAGAAGTGGAACAAATAAGCCAAAATAAAATTGTTTTGAATTTTGGGAAATGAATAAAAAAAATCCAAAACATGAATTATAAAATAGATTGAACTCAAGAAAACTAAGTGAAGTGATTTTTGGAAGGTAAAAATCAAATATTGAATTAAAATGGGAAACGATATAATTTGAATAAAATTTGAATTATGAGTTAAAAATGGATTTTGAGAAGTTAAACCTGAGTTATAAATTAAATTCAACTTAGAAGTGCTAAGTGAATTGAACATGATTGAAATATAGTGAAAATGAGAATGCGTGGATTGTGAATAAATTTAAAATGGAATAAAATTTAATATAAATTGTATTGGAATCAATTTAAAATGGCTATAAGCTTAAGTAATTGTTTATTCACATAAATATCGCCGAATTTTCATAGAAATAGTTGTTGTTTGACGAAAATGAGATTAAATAAAATTCTATGAATTAATAGAAGTAAATAAAATTTATTTTTGAATCAATTGAAATGAATATAAGTTCGTTTGGTTTAAAAATGAATCGTATTTAAGCAAGTGAGTTGTAAATCACTTAAATTGAATAGCATGGGCTGAGAGTTGATCGTTAGCAATTGAAATAAGTGTCGAAACCTTACATATGTGCTTATGAAAGTATATAACATGCATTGTTATAGAATCCATGTTTTAGCTATTTAAATATAAGTGAAATGCAATAAACTTCTTATATATAGTGCTTATATATTTAAATTGAGTAAGTACAGGTATCTGAAGGCCATTTGGCAGGATTTTGGTCGTGCTAATTGCTAAATAATAAGCCGCTTGCTTAAAAATGTTAAATAAAGGTGCGCCTGCGCAATAAAATAAGGAAGTATGAAATGTTTTTGTTTTTCCGACCGTGTGGGTCTATGTATATATATTTATATCTCTTGTCAAATTGCAAAAGCTCCTCCATACAAAGGATACTCTGCCAAAAAATTTCGAAAATTTTGGGAGTTAGAAAAAATTTTGGAAAATTTTTTGTTAGCGACAAAACGATTTCAAATTGGAATTGAAGTAAGAAATTTTGAAAATGGAAATTGAAACTAATTGTTTAGTTGGAACTAAATGATTAGGAAAGTCAATTTGGGATTTTGATTTCAGAAGATAATTTGAATTGCCCGCCTAAAAAGGTATGTATTTAAATATCTGTATGAAATTCGATGATTTTCTAGTCTAGCCACTTGGCTTTTTGTTTTCTTTTGGAATTTGGAAGCCCGTAGAGGCATTTTGTAGTTGTACAGAGCTAGCCACGCAAAGGAGACGCTTTTTCAAAAATTTAGGGAGTTAGAATTTTTTTGGGAAACTTTGAAAATTTAAAACATGGTTTTGAATTATAATTGAATGGTTGTATAAGTATAGTTTTTTGGGAACTATGGAAGGTTTTGGAAAGTTGGTTGAGTAATAGTGGGTCTTTAATAAAGGATATGTTATGGCAAGTTGATAAAACTATTCGGTTTTGGAAAATAGTAATGGGTATTGGACCATTCTTCTTAACTAGCAATTTTGGGGACGAAATTCTTTTAAGGGGGAGGAATGTGACGACCCGGAATTTTAGGCATTTGAAATCGGAATATTTAATTAATTTTAAATATTTAAAAGTTAGTTTCTAACTTTAATTTCAAATATCGCTGTTTATTACATAATTAAATTATTTAAGTTAATAATTTGAGATTGGTTTAAATGGTAAATATTGAGTTTTTAAAGATGGTTAAAATATTTCAAGGGCTTACAAAATTTATAATAATAATAATACTAAAGATAACATATGAGTTAAAACTGAATTTGGAAGTAACTTGTTCAGTTTTAAAATTCTATACTTTAGATTGGATTTAAAAAATAGCCTTCCGAAGTCTCGGAAATCGACGAAACCAGTTCTATTAGATCCGTAATATTGTATTATTATCTGATTTTAATTTTTGTAGTGTTTGGAGTGATCTTTTGGCCATACAGTAGATAAACGCGTTGAAATTTATATTGAAAATTTTAATAACTGGGTTCAAAAAGCTATTTTCTCCATACGAACAAATTAGGACTCAACACCTTTTCCATTGCGTTCGAAATAGGGTTATAACATTGTAAATGCCTAGCAGCATGCCTCTGTTGGGGTTCAAAATTCCAAGATATGTATAACGAGACATTATGGAAGTTTTATAATATAATAAAAATTGGAAGTCAACTAATCAAATATATTTTCATAAATGGACACTCGTACTCAAGAAGCCATCCTTAATTTATATTACATCTTCGTCTCCTCCTCTGGTCTTCATACCGAAATCGAAGAGAGAAAAAAGAGAAATGAACTTTAGAAATTTCTCCTCTTCCCTCACAATCGCGTTTCCCATCATCTTTTCAAAATTCATTCATGAATCAAAATTCAAGAAAAAGGAATAGCAGCTGTCGAACCCCAGTTCTTCTTTCCCAAAATCAAGTCGCGTTCCTTTCCCTCGTTAAAACGATTCGCGGTAACGACTAAAAAAAAATATAGAGAGAGGGACGAGCGCAGCCGCGTTCAAATAGGTGGGAGAAGGGGCACGCGCATGAGGGGTTCGGATTAGGGATCGTCATTCTAGGGTTCTGATGACTTCATTTTGGCAAGCATGTGGTTCGAAGAGGGAGGGCGACCGGAGGTTAGCAGCCACGGGGATGTCACGATGTAATTGAGCATGGTCTATGTGGCTTCAAATTGCGGGAAGGGTAGTCACGATGGTGCAGGAAGTTGGGATCTAGACGTGGACGCGACAGAGGTCATAGGGTTAGAAGGTGAACTCGACGCCGCCGATGAGCCACGGTTGTGGAGGCTGCGATGACGGCAGGTGGGTTCAGGTTCTGTTTGATTTTCGAACTCGGTAGAGGTTTAGTCGAGGTATAAATTTGTTTTTTAATGAGGCGGTTTACCCATTTTCAAAAAAAAATATATATAACAGAGATTGATCTTACAATTTTGTATTGGTCAGAAAATGTATAACATAGTATTAGTTAGTTATAAAATTTTCGCTTAAAGTTGAAAGTGATAAATAATTATATATAAATAGGAAACTATATTTATGGATAAGGTCTTGAAAAGGGAAAGTAAGAATTTTTAAAATAGCTGAAAATTATATATATATATATATATATATATATATAAGATTTTGGAAGCTATATAGATTTTTATAAGTACATATATGTAGGAAATAATATACATATTCATATTTTAATCTACTAGTTTATTTCAAAATAATGTAGTTAGGGTGATTAATTTGTTTAACAAACTTATTTAATTATTTAGTCACTAAAAATATTTATTAAAAGAGAATTGGTTTAAAAATTAAACTATTAGTTAAGTTAAATTATTAGCTAATTAAATTTATTAATTTTATTAAAAAGTAAATAAATTATTTGATTTATTCAAAATGCTAATAAATCGTCAATGCTAAATTATAGTAATAAATCGTGGATTGTTTATACAAGGTCAAAATCAGGAGGAAAACAAGGCGAGATGGAAATGGCTTGCAATCAAAATCAAAGGTGAGTTAATCTCACTCTTCTGGTTTGTTATTTAAATTTAAATAGTTGGTTGAATGATTAAATTGATTAGATGTGCTATCGTATATATAGTAGTATATAGTATATATTGGAATGATTGATTTCCTGCATTATATAGCGGATGAGACCCTATGCGCCGCATAATAGCAGATGATATTATATAAACCCATATACCGCGATATTCCACCTCGAAGTGGAATTAGTATTTTATGCTGTGCTAACATATGTGGATGCAGGGAAACAGGTTGGAGTGATCCAACTGGATTCCTCAAAATTATTTAGATTGTTTAATATTCTGTGTTATGAATATTTGATATTCTGTGATGAATTATATTGATAATTGGAATATTGAATGCTATGGTTCGTTTAGATATATTTTTGGTACACTGAGTTATCAAAATATATAGAATTAGATTTTTGAAATGAAAATAAAAGAGTGAAATTTTTAGTGAAATAATCATAGAGAATTTGAATAAATTTAAGAATGAACTGGATGAGAATAAAAGTGATCTTAAAATTCTAATAAATAATTCCGAGTATGGAATAAAGGAATTTTGAATAAACAAAAAAAATAATGAATTGTAAAACTTAAGTGATATTATTTAAAGGAATAAATAATTTACTTTAAAATTCAAGGTTTAAATTTATTTAAAAGGATAAAGAAGGAATTTGGGAAATCTGAAATTGCTATTTCTCAGTTAAATGATTTAAAATCATAATTTAGAAATAAAATCTGAAGTTAATGGGTTTTGAATAAATTGAGTAAGTAAAGTAATTTATTTCAAAATGAAATGATTTGGAAATTAATTTGAAAATTCATTAAGTGTTTGAAACTGGGATTTTAAAAGGAAGTTGAGACTATGAAACTTATAAACTGCGTTTATAAAGTGAAGTAATATATCAGTAGATATTTGGACGAATACATTCACGGTGGGAATTTATTAAGGGAATGGGTAAATTTGTTTAAAAATAAATAGTGATTTATTTTCAAAAAAGATGTGAAAGAGAAGCGTATTTCCCTGGATAGCCAAGTACGTTTTCAAAACAAATTTATAAGTATAAGTTAAATGTTTAAAGTTGTTTTAAGAAGTATGTTTTAGAAAATTTATTATTTTTAAATGTTTAAATTTTAAAGTAAGTCGTTTTCAAATTTATTATAGTAGTAATTATTTAAAGGTGACTTGGTATTATGTTTTAAAAAGAGAAAAATTTAGTTTACGTTTTATAAAGTAGCTTTTTTTATTTGAATGTTAATGTATGTTTTTGAATATAGTTATGACGCCCTACCTCTATACCCATGCTAGCCAAGGACACTACGGGTTAATGCCGTCAACTAGCGTGGAGAATAAGGCTATTGAGGAGCGACCATCCGCGTAATTTCTTTGTGCGAGCAACGATATGTCAGATAGTACAACATGAAATCCGGCATACCGACACAAACTCAAATCTACTACACAGTGGCTATAATATCTTCGGAAACAAGTATAGAAATATATATAACACAAATCAGTCATAGACATTCATATCACAAAGGCGGAAATAGCTATGAATATAACACATGAAAGTGTACATCAGAGTAGTGGTCAAACAAGATCCACAATATCATAAAAGAATAGCTTCAAGTGCTAGACAAAAGAATATGGATACATCAATGAGTCTATATCTCAAATGTATACAACAAAAACTACTAATCTGAGTAGTTAGCTAAAAGTCAGGGTGATAATCCCGGAGGTGAAGTCAAGCAGAAGCACCTATAACATCTCGGTCTGACCAGAGTATTATTTAATAAGAAAATAATAAACGGATCAGTCTAGCCATAAATATCAGATGAAATGATATAGAATAAGAGATATGACAAAATAGTATAATATAACCAAAATGCCATACAGTGATAAGTATGCAATTGAAAATCAACTAGGGATTAATCAATATCACAAGAATCTTCTCAAAGATCAGAAAGAATGTCCTACTCTTTATTTACCAAATCACCAAACTATAAATATTGACAATAATAACAATGCCAATCACAAAAGTTAATGACACACAAATTCACCAATGCACAAATATCGATAAAACATATCAATGTAAATCACGAAAATTGGTGAAAACACAAATTCAAGAAATCATCAATGGAAATCCAGAAATCACAAAAAGGGGGAGGCCTATCACAAAATGAGAGCATGAAAACTCACCAACACGTGTATCACAAAATGGAACGCTATTCCATGGTTGCTAACCATTAATTTTGAGCCGAAGCTCCACAAAACGGCCCGAAAACCATGGGTCGCTACCCCATCAAATTGAGCCGAAGCTCCACATAAACGGGGTTTAGTCTCTCTCGCAGACAAAGAGACATCGCGCATTTGCTAGTCTAAATCACAAAAATGATCATTAACGACCATCAAGAAGTGTCAATTACAGTAAGCAAGTAAATATATAAGCTTAGCTTTATGTCCCATAACCACTGGCTTAACTTAAATATTTACAAACAAATTGTAAATTTCTACTAGAAAGTTATCACAAGAGATTCAATAGAACAAGTCCATGAATTAACCGGCGAAGTAAACGTAAGCGTTTCATACCACTTGTTTTAGTAGGCCTTTTAATTAAATTTCTCGTACGAGTGAGATAAAGTGACAAATCACAAAAATGATTGCAGAAACAATAAATCACAAAAATTCACATTCAAAGACGTGAATAAAATTTCAAAGAATTCGATTACAAGTCCATCAAAGTGGAAATACCCTTGCGACTTAACAGCCATGACTTACGACTCAACATAAGTCAACATAAGAAATCAACGGCTCAAGAAATAGCATATGGCCTAACAGAGCAGCTTAATATGGCGCGACCTATAGCCTGTCGCGACCTAACAGTGCAATGCAGGCCGAGCGACCTAAGGAGGTCAACGACCTAAGGCAAGCTGACAAATTGCAACGCGAGCGACCTACGGGTTGCAACCTAAGGCAGGCCGACCTAACAGCAAGGCATGCTACCCAGGGGGGAACGACCTAATGAGCTAGCGGCATAACCCGAGCGACCTAAGAGCAGATGCGACTTATACATGGCGCGATCTAAGTTGGTTGCAAGTTGTAGCAGGTGCGACCTAAATCAGAAGGCCAAGCGACCTAGCACGGCGCGACCTAGCATGGGGCGACCAAATCAATGCCGAGCGACTTAAGGAACTCACGGCTTAAGGAGGCGAGCGGCCTATGGGGTTGCGTCCTAAGGAAGGCCGACCTAGTAGCAAGGCATGCGGCCTATATGCACTTGTGACTTAATGGGCCGAGCAACCTAACATGGTTTAACATATGGCCGAGCGACCTAGGGACGAAACGAGTTAAGGGGGCAAAGAATGCCGTGCGACTTAATGGACGTGCGACCTAACGATCTAAGGGGTAAGGAAGGCCGAGCGACCTAACGACCTATGGGTTGCGACCTATGGCAGGCCGACCTAACTGCAGGCCAAGAATCATACATGTGCAGGCCAAGAGACCTAGGGGTTTGAAGTGCAAAAACTCTCTCAATTTGCAACCGATCGAGCAGAACGCTAGGGGATTATGCCTAACGGCTACCCGGTCTTATTGGCTCCTCGATGCATCACCAAAAACGTATTCAAACATCAAGGATTAGATTTTTAAAGATTTGAACCCAAAACACTAAAAATTGGGATTTTCACCAATTCAATCCAAACCAAGAGCAAATGCATATGAATAGGTGTTAGGAATTCATACCCAACAATCAAAGATAGTTATAGACAAAGATGTGAGATAAAAATCTCACTTTTACAAAAAATCAATGAAGAAGAAGCTTGAAAGCAAAGGAAGAATCAATGGCTTCTCTTTGAATTTGGAGTTATATGATGGATTTGCAAATAAACTTGAGCTTGGAGTTTTAATTTCCCATTCCTTCCTCCGTTTTTGATGAAGCTTGAGCATTAGGAAATGAAAGTGAAGTTATGAAGGGAAGGGGGTTGAGCTAGAATTAATAGTTTAGGCTAATGGGCTAAACCAAACCCAAAGTGAAAAAGTGGCAAAATTCCACTAACTCCAAACATATCAAAGTTTATACTCAAGAAGATCGCAAACGGTGTTTTGGACCCAATGGAAGTGGTTCCGAGTCCTAATTTGACCGTATGCAAAAAGTAACTTTTCGGACTAAAATCCGACTAACGATAAAATATTAAAGTATTCAATCGTAAAATATGCGGGTTATTACAGACTCCCCACCTTAAAGAAATTACGTCCTCGCAATATTTAAGAAGGAAATATATGGTAACAACCATGAAAGCATATCAACCCAAAAGAAATTTGAAACAAGAAATTTACCTCAAAGAGCACGGGAAAGTAAGTCCGGATGTGTTCGCTCGATGAACTCTCTAGATTCCCAAGAGCAGTCCTTAGGATTTGAGGATCATTGGACTTTAACAAGCGGAACATCTTTATTTTGAAGGCGCTTGACCTCCGAAGCAATAATACGGATAGGATTTTGCTCATAAGTTAAATTAGGTGAAACTTTAATTTCTTCCACATCACCGGGCTCAAGAATAGAATCGAAATCTCGAAGGCATCTCCGTAATTGAGAAACGTGAAACACGTCATGAATAGTAGAAAACCGAGCCGGTAATAAAAGGAGATAAGCCACGGAACCAATACGTTTGGTGATGGGAAATGGACCAATATATCGAGGTGCTAATTTTGTCGATCGACTGAAACGTACAACACCCTTCATAGATGAAACACAAATAAATACAAGATATCCCACAGAAAATTCTAATTTCCTTCTCTGGTTATCGGCATAGGATTTTTGTGTACTCTGGGCTTCTTTCATCCTATGACGAATAAGGTCAATCTTCTCTATGGAATCACGAATAAAATCTGGACCTAAAGCCAGCCTCTCACCGACCTCAATCCAACAAGAAGGAGATCGACATGGCCTTCCATAGAGTGCCTCGAAAGGTGCCATACCAATACTAGATTGGAAGCTATTATTATAGGAAAACTCAACAAGAGAAATATGATCTTTCCAACTTCCACCAAAATCAAGAACACATGCACGAAGAAGACCTTCAAGAGTTTGATTCACACGCTCGGTTTGTCCATCAGGCTGGGGATGATAAGGGGTGCTAAAACTAAGCTTCGTTCCCAAAGCTTTTTGAAGACTCTTCCAAAATCCACTAGTAAACAATGGATCTCGATCACTAATAATAGAAGTAGGAACTCCATGCAATTTAACAATTTCTTTGATAAAGAATTTGGCCAAGAGAGGAACGGTTCGATTGGACTGAACAGGGATAAAATGGGCGGATTTAGTAAGTCTATCGACTATTACCCATAAACTATCATGACCCGAACTAGAACGGGGAAGGACGTCTATAAATCCATGGAAATTTGATCCCACTTCCAAATTGGAATTTCTAAAGGTTGCAATAACCCACCAGACCTTTGGTGTTCGGCCTTGACAAGTTGGCAAGTCATGCAACATTTAACAAAGTTAGCAACATTAGATTTCATTCCCTCCCAATAATAAAGTCGCTTCACATCCGCGTACATTTTACTACTACCGGGATGAATGGTAAATTTAGAATGATGAGAATCTTCTAAAATGTCTTTACGAAGATTACTAATATTTGGCACGATAAGTCTACCAAATTTTCGAATACTGCCACGAGAATCGATATCAAAGTCTTTCAAACCCTTAATATCAATTTTATCTCTAAAATTCTGGCCAAGAAGAGCCAATTTGGGATCTAGCTTTTGAGCTTCAAGAATGCGGTCTATATGAGAAGGATGAGCCTCAAGGCTACATAAAACAAGAGATGAACATAAATCGAAAACACGATCTCGAATCTCACAAGTGGATAGAATTCCGAGATCATTCCATTCGGATATCATTATAGAAACAACCGCTTGTTGCTAATGACTAAGTGCATCGGCAACCCGATTTCCCTTTCCGGGAGTGTAAAGAATATCAAGATCATAAGATGCAAGGAATTCGAGCCAACGTTGTTGACAAAAATTAAGTTCCTTTTGAGAAAATAGATACTTCAAAGATTTATGATCGGTGTAAAGAATAAATTTTTCTCCCAAAAGATAATGACGCCAAATACGAAGGGCGAAAACAATAGCCGCGAGTTCTAAATCATGAGTGGCATATCTAGTCTCGGCTGGCTTCAATTGCTTGGAAGCATAAGCAATAACACATTCTCTTTGCATAAGAACAGCACCAAAACCAACGCGACTAGCATCGGTATAAACAACAAAATCTTGGTTTCCCTTGGGAATCACAAGAATAGGAGCATCAGAAAGGAGTTCTTTTAATCTCTGAAAAGAAGCTTCACATTTGTCCGACCAAATGTATTTAACTCCCTTCTTTGTCCAACTAGTAAGAGGCACGGAAATTTTTGAAAAGTCTTTTATAAAACGACGGTAATAACCTGCCAATCCAAGAAAGCTACGGATTTTCGTCACACTCTCCGGTCTCTTCCATTTTTGAATCGCTTCAATCTTTGAAGGATCCACGGAAATTCCAGATTCGGAAATAATATGACCGAGAAACTTCACACGAGATTGCCAAAAGTGGCATTTAGAAAATTTTGCTTTCAATTGATTACTCCTAAGAGTTTTCGACATAATCCGAAGATGTTTTTCATGCTCCTCCTCGGTTTTAGAGTACACAAGAATATCATCAATGAAGATGAGAACAAACCGATCGAGGAAATTTTTGAAAACTCGATTCATAACGTAAACGAAATAAGCCGGAGCGTTCGTTAAACCAAATGGCATAACAAGCCATTCATACGATCCATAACGAGTACGGAACGATGTCAAAGGAATACTATCCTCTGCAATACGAAACTGATGAAAACCGGTAGCTAAGTCTAATTGTGAAAAGACTCTAGCACTACGAAGCTGATCAAATAAATCATCAATCTGAGGTAAAGGATATTGTTCTTGATAGTAAGATTATTAAGCTTGCGGTAGTCAACGCAAAGCCTAAGTGTACCATCAGATTTCTTCACAAAAATAACCGAAGCTCCCCAAGGAGAGGAACTAGAGCGAATAAATTGCTTCGTCTCCAATTCAGATAATTGCGCATCTCCTCATTTTCTTTATTGGACATGCGATAAGGAGAACGAGTGATAGGTTGAGCTCCTGGGATGAGATTAATTTTGAACTCAATTGCTCGCTTAGATTGTAATCCTAAAACGGGCTCAAATATGTCGGAAAATTCACGAACAATATGAATAAGAGAAATAATATCTTCCTCATCATCATTATCGTCATCATGAGGATTTAAAGAATATAAAGATGCAACCAAGCTGGAATCCGAATCTTTAAGGTTAATAGAAATCTGTTTAACAGATTGAGGATGTCGAAGATGGATAGTCCGCTCAGGACATAGGATTTGGGCTTCATAGCGGCTAAGCCAATCCATTCCTAAAATCATTCCAAAGCCTAAGTAGCGCATAACGTGCAAATCAGCTCGGAAAGAAAAATCACACAAAATAATCTCGACATCTTTACACAATAAAATGATTGTTACGGATCCACCAACCGGATTCACAATTCTCAAAGAAGTCATTAAACACAAAACATCCAAAGAAAAGTATCAACAAGTTCTTTTGAAATAAAAGAATAGGACACACCCGTATCAAAAAGAACTCAAATAGGATGATCACGAAATAAAATAATGCCATCAAGGATAGAATGAGAAATACCTTGACCACGAGATGTGTTGCCAGGGGCTTGAGCAACATTAAGCTTTCCCTCCTTCCTGTTTTGAAGTTTGGGACAAGAAGATAAATAATGATCCGGGCTTTTGCAATAGCGATAAGCACGAGGCTTTGAACACTTGTTCGCATAATGGTCCTTAGAACCACAATTGTAGCATTGCCCTCTACCAGAGGTAGAAGTCTTTGCCACCAAAGTTGCTTGCTTCCCTTTCTTATTGGGATAAGGACCTCTGAACTTATTAGGCCTTTTCTTGTTGTTGAAGTTCGGTTTGGCACCCATAACTTCAACGTCGCTCTCCTTATCTGCCTTTTCAAGTCGAAGAACGATATTAATGAGTTGATCAAAAGAAACTTCTAATTTTAGAAGTAATGGCTTCTTGAGATTTTTATTCAAGCCATAAACAAATCTTTGATTCTTCTTCAATGGGGTGTTTATGTATTCGACCCCGTATTTAGAAAGTGACTCAAATGATGCGACATAGTCTGCCAAAGAGGATTCACCTTGAACAAGGTCAATGAAACGGCGAGCCAATGTTACTTTCTCAGCTTCTGGCACAAACTTTAATTCAAATCGTTCCTGGAATTTCTCTCAAGTAAGATCAGCTTCATTTATTTCAGAAATCAGAAGCTCGTACCAGTCTAATGCTCTTTCTTGGAGCATACTAGAGGCCACCTGAACACGGTGAAGATCAACAAGATTCATGCGAGAAAAGATTTGATCGCTCGTTCTCAGCCAAGCCTGGACTTCAATAATAGTTTCAGAACCTTTGAATGGCTTCCCACCCAAATTGGTATAGTCATTTCACAAACGTCCAAATCCAGACTTAGAATGAGTAGACTCCGGATTAGATCCGGCTACTTGAGGATTTCTTACAAGATCAAGGAGCTGTTGGGCAGACATAAATACTCCATATTGGGGAGTAGCTCTAGATTGATCGGCGCTGGGACGGCCTGGTCTAACCATTTCTCTTCCTTAAGAAGGAAGAAGGAAGAAGAAAAAGGTTATTCACAAATTGAATATCAAACAATAACGATTGATAAACCAAGGAATCACAAAAGAAAATAGGATAGTACGGTACAAAAAAAAGAATAAAACCCTAAGTCACGACTCCTAAGATGGACTTAGGACGATGATCCTTGTTAAATTATTCTACATTGTTCTGAAGTTTGGCTCTGATACCAAGCTGTGACAATACACCACTATACCCACGCTAGCCAAGGGCACTACAGGGTAATGTCGTCAACTAGCATAAAGAATAAGGCTGTTGAGGAGCGACCATCCGTGTAATTGCTTTGTGCGAGCACCGATATGTCAGATAGTACAACATGAAATCCGACATACCGACACAAACTCAAAGCTACTACACAGTGGCTATAATATCTTCGGAAACAAGTATAGAAATAAACATAACACAAATCAGTCACAGACATTCATATCACAATGGCAGAAATAGATATGAATATAACACATGAATGTGTACATCAGAGTAGTGGTCAAACAAGATCCACAATATCACAAAAGAATAGCTACAAGTGCTAGACAAAAGAATATAGATACATCAATGAGTCTATATCTCAAATGTATACAACAAAAAATACTAATCTAAGTAGTTAGCCAAAAGTCAGGGTGATAATCCCAGAGGTGAAGTCAAGCAGAAGCACCTGTAACATCTCGGTCTGACCCGAGTATTATTTAATAAGAAAATAATAAACGGATCAGTCTAGCTATAAATATCGGATGAAATTATATAGAATAAGAGATATGACAAAATAGTATAATATAACCAAAATGTCGTACAGTGATAAGTATGCAATTGAAAATCAACTAAGGATTAATCAATATCACAATAATCTTCTCAAAGATCAAAAAGAATGTCATACTCTTTATTTACCAAATCACCAAACTATAAATATTGACAATAATACCAATGCCAATCACAAAAGTTAATGACACACAAATTCACCAATGCACAAATATTGATAAAACTTATCAATGTAAATCATGAAAATTGGTGAAAACACAAATTCCAGAAATCATCAATGGAAATCCAGAAATCACAAAAAGGGGAAGGCCTATCACAAAACGGGAGCATGAAAACTCACCAACACGTGTATCACAAAATGGAACGCTATTCCATGGTCTCTTACCATTAATTTTGAGCCGAAGCTCCATAAAACGGCCCGAAGACCATGGGTCGCTACCCAACCAAATTGAGCCGAAGCTCCACAGAAACGGGGTTTAGTCTCCCTCCTAGACAAAGAGACATCGCACATTTGCTAGTCTAAATCACAAAAATGATCATCAACGACCATCAAGAAGTGTTAATTACAGTAAGCTAGTAAATATATAAGCTTAACTTCATGTCCCATAACCACTGGCTTAACTTAAATATTTACGAACAAATTGTAAGTTTGCACTAGAAAGTTGTCACAAGAGATTCAATCGAACAAGTCCAAGAATTAACCACCGAAGTAAATGCAAGTGTTTCATACCGCTTGTTTTACTAAGCCTTTTAATTAAATTTCTCGTACGAGTGAGATAAAGTGACAAATCACAAAAATGATTGAAGAAACAATAAATCACAAAAATTCACATTCGAAGACGTGAATAAAATTTCAAAGAATTCAATTACAAGTCCATCAAAGTGGAAATACCATTGCGACTTAACAGCCACGACTTACGACTCAACATAAGTCAATACAAGAAATCAACGGCTCAAGAAATAGCATACGGCCTAACAGAGCAGCTTAATATGGCGCGACCTATAGCCTGTCGCGACCTAACAGTGCAATGCTGGCCGAGCGACCTAAGGAGGTCAGCGACCAAAGGCAGGCCAACACATTGCAACGCGAGCGACCTAGGGGTTGCGACCTAAGGCAGGCCGACCTAACATCAAGGCATGCTACCAGGGGGGAACGACCTAATGAGCTAGCAGCATAACTCGAGCGACCTAAGAGCATATGCGACTTACACATGGCGCGACCTAAGTTGGTTGCAAGATGTAGCAGGCACGACCTAAATCAGAAGACCAAGCGATCTAGCACGGCACGACCTAGCATGGGGCGACCAAATCAATGCCGAGCGACTTAAGGAACTCTTGGCTTAAGGAGGCAAGCGACCTATGGGGTTGCGATCTAAGGAAGGCCGACCTAACAGCAAGGCATACGGCCTATATGCACGCACGACTTAATAGGCCGAGCGACCTAACACGGTTTAACATATGGCCGAGCGATCTAGGGACGAAACGAGTTAAGGGGGCAAAGAAGGCCGTTCGACTTAATGGGCGTGCGACCTAACGACCTAAGAGGTAAGGAAGGCCAAGCGACCTAACGTCCTATGGGTTGCGACCTATGGCAGGCCGACCTAACTGCAGGTCGAGAATCATACATGTGCAGGCCGAGCGACCTAGGGGTTTGAAGTGCAAAAACTCTCTCAATTTGCAACCGATCGAGCACGAATGCTAGGGGATTACGCCTAATGGCTACCCGGTCCTATTGGCTCCTCGATGCATCACCAAAAACGTGTTCAAACATCAAAGATTAGATTTTTAAAGATTTGAACCCAAAACACTAAAAATTGGGATTTTCACCAATTCAATCCAAACCAAGAGCAAATGCATATGAATAGGTGTTAGGAATTCATACCCAACAATCAAAGATAGTTATAGACAAAGATGTGAGATAAAAATCTCACCTTTACACAAAATCAATGAATAATAAGCTTGAAAGCAAAGAAGAATCAATGGCTTCTCTTTGAATTTGGAGTTAGATGATGGATTTGCAAATGAACTTGAGCTTGGAGTTTTAATTTCTCATTCCTTCCTCCATTTTTGATGAAGCTTGAGTGTTAGGAAATGAAAGTGAAGTTATGAAGGGAAGGTGGTTGAGCTAGAATTAATAGTTTAGGCTAATAGGCTAAACCAAACCCAAAGCCCAAAGTGAAAAAGTGGCAAAATTCCACTAACTCCAAACATATCAAAGTTTATACTCAAAAAGATCGCAAATGGTGTTTTGGACCCAATGGAAGTGGTTCCGAGTCCTAATTCGACCGTATGCAAAAAGTAACTTTTCGGACTAAAATCCGACTAACGATAAAATATTAAAATAAAATATTTAAATATTCAATCGTAAAATATGCGGGTTGTTACAATAGTGTTTTAAATTATTTAAAATCTAAAGTGTTTGTACTTGGTGATTTCAATGGAAGTAGAAAATATTTGGGGAATGTATTCCGTGAGAGGAAGATGGTTTGAAAAATGTTTTCAAAAAGGGTTTGAAAGATGTTTTCAAAAAGGGTTTGAAAGTGGAAATATATCTTGTGAAGATATTTTGAGATTAATAAATAATTTGATGAAATTATTTATTGTTTGATGGTTTTTTGTGAATGTTAATTGATAGTTAAATAACCGACTATCAATATTGGCTAGTGCGCTGATCGTTTCGAAGAGACCGGGATCGAGATTTATTTCCTAAAAACCACTTCGATCCGGTTTGAATGTTTTCATGTGGAAACAAGAGTTTGGAATCGAAGGTGGAGTAGTGAAGGGCAAGGGCTAGTCCCTACTAATCCTGAGGTGATTCCAAAATGGATGTAGTAGGAGTATTGCCTTCGGTTTCGTTCGAACCCGGAACGGACTTGTATGAATGAATGCTTTCAAAACACCGTCAGGTGGATGGTGAGCATTCCAAGTGATTTTTTTTTAAAAGGTAGTGCTTAGCCTCGAATCTCATCAACCAGGAATGACTGAAAATCAGGGGTTATGCAACAAGGCTAAGTGGGTAGCACCCATTAGGATGAGGTCATCCCTGTCTAGATGTTCCTTTTTATTTCAGCTTAGTGGGCGGTTGCTGATCCCAACCGCGGGGTGATCTTACTCGGGATTATCCAGTAAGGGCTAGTCCCGGCCTTGTGTTACAGGGGATTGGGAGTAATCCTCGGTACGGTGATCTAGGCCACGTACTGTGATAGGTGGTACCCCAGTGCCTAGTCATTAGTTGAAAATCCATTCTCGTTACGTGCCTTTTATGGTTTTGTTTGTATCACCCATGAATGTGGCTAGTAGCTGGAATTTAATTAATGTAACAATTTCGGCTATTTGAATAAGTATTTTTATATAGACACTATTATAATATCAAAGGATTTTATAATAAATGTTTTAGCTATCGTAAGGTAAAAACCCGACATGTTTATTTGTGGCGTGGTCTTACGAGATGCTTTTGATTTTCAAAGGATTTTTGAAACTTTAATAATTAATTTGAGTGTGATTTCACACGCTGGTTTTCCAGACTGACTCGTCGGGTCAGACCGAGTATTATAGGATACAGGAAAGGATGCTGTGGGGCTCAGGAGACGAGCTGGATGGCAATACGTACTTCCGTATTTGTGTTAAATATTCCGCTGTGTGTTCATTTTTGAGGACAAGTTTATATGACTGTCCAGTTGTATATTATTGATGTTGTTGAACTCTGATGATGTATTCTGGTGATGTAAGTATAAAACTGATATAGTTTTCTTTTATGTAAAGATCTTTTATTATTTATTATATTTTATTCCACTTCTATGGTCAGATTCTGATGTTGTTTTCTATTTTCTTCTTCTACCTCTTCTTCTTTAACTCAAATGATTCGTATTCCCGTTCATCTTGAGTTAATTGATGGGGAATAGTGTCAACTTAAGGGGTATGGGTTTGCGGGTCACTACACATTCACTCCATATTTATACCAACAATTTCATATCCATTACAAATTGATTTCAAAATCAATTTACTCACTCACTATTAATTCATAGAATTTTATTTACTTTCATTTACGTCGAACAACAATTTTTTTATGCAAATTCGACGCTATTCATTTAATAAATAACCATTTAAGCTTATAATTATTTTAAATTGATTCCAACCCAATTTGTATTCAATTTTATTCAATTTAAAACTCAGTCCATTTATCTGCATTCCATTCGTATCCACATTATATTCAAATCCACTTTATTAATCTTGGAATCATTCCATGTTATTTAATTAAATAACCATTTCATAAATTTATTTAAGACATGCTTCCATTCAAATTATTTACAAGTTAATCCGTTATTTTAAATTATTTCTACCTTATAACTTAAGTTTATTTTCATTTCAACCAACTTCCATTTCATTTACTAATTAATTAATTAGTTCATTCATTTAACCCACTTTAAATCTTAATTCCATACTCAAATTCATTCTCGTATTTATTTAAATGATATTAAGGCCATATTCAATTTGTTTATACTCAAATTGGATTTATGTATAACTCAAGTGATTACTATTCAATCCATTTATATTTTATTCGACTCGTTCCAATTTTATTTAATTCGCTTCTAGTTAAGTCGAATCTTATTTACAACTCAAGTTCCACATTTTAATTTCAATTCCATTCAACTCAGGTCTCATTTCAATATCCAATTCACTTTTAATTTTTCTAACTGGTTTGTTTTCATTTTATACTTCATAATTGTAATTTTTTTTTCAAAATACATTTGAACACATTTTCAAAAATTCTTGAGATTTAATTTTCTAATTTCTGGTTTGAATCCAATTTTAGTTTTTAATTCACTTATATAATTTATTATTATACGTTTTAATTTTTGTTTTTATAAACCATTTCCAATTTTTATAACCTTGTTTTGATTATATAATAATAACCAAACACATCAATCCACGATAATTTCATAAATTTACTTCTTTTACATCAAAATATATTCTGAGTAAAATTATTTCATTTACCAACAACAAAACAATACTGTGTCGGTTTATGTGTTTAAATGTTTAGAATCTCCTATCGATTTAGTGGCTTCACACTACTCGACCCGAATTTATATGTCACTCAACAGATTGCTGAACATGATACAAAACAATTTGTATACACAAACAAATACACGCTCATATCTATTAATACACTCAAACTTATTCAAGGGTACTACTGACCCTATCTCTAATTGATAGTCCTTAACAAAGCCAAGGTTCTCACTTAACCTTGAGCTATAATACCAAATGTAAAGGCCCGTATCTCCGTACTCCTGGAGTCGACCATAATTCACATCAGTTCAACTCAAATTGAATGGAAATAGGAATCTTTAGGGGTGAAGAAGAAAAGGTAGAAGAAGAAACAGGAAACAACAACATATAATTTCACAATTGCAGCGGAACAAAATATAATATATAATAACAGAATTTAAATACAAGAACTATACTTTTCATATACATACTATTATCAGAGTACAATAGACAACAATCAATTTGGATGGTTTAATAACTTGTCCTCACATAGCGGAAATGCACATCAAATACGAAAATACATCTTGCCATCCAACTCGTCTCTTGAGCTCCATAGGATCCTATCCTGAATCTGTAATAATTGGTCCGACCCGAGCATTATAATAAAATAACACCCAAGTTAGTATGGAAAACCAGTTGAGAAAATACACTCAATTTGAATTATTAAAGTTATCAAAATCCTTTGAAAAACAAAGGTATCTTGTTAGATCGCGTCATATATAAACACGATGGGTTTTTCCCTTATGATAACCAAAACGTTTTATAGAAAAACCAGTGATATTATAATAGTGTCTAAGTACAAATACTTATTCAAATAGACAAAATTGTTAACTTAATTAAATTCCAGAATGCTAGGCTCTACAAACAAAACCGTAAAGACTCGTATTGGAGAATGGATCCCATACAACGACTGGGTTATTGAGGTCCGTCCATCACAGTACACCTCTAGAAAAATATACCGAAGACCTCATCGGGATCCCCTGGTACACAAGACTGGCTTACCCTTAACTTGGATATAGTGAATATGTTATCACACCAGGTGTTCCTACCCTTAAAAATCGAGAGCTCCCTTTTTCATGCATAGCCAAATCCATAATTTTTATTTTTCTTTGAGGATACCTAGAAAAGTGATAACATACCCTAATTGGGTACAACCCACTTAGCCTAGCTGCATCTCCCTTGTTTTAGTCATTCCCGGTTGATTAGGCTTGAGGCTAAATATTACCTCTGAACAATTCCACTTAAAATGTTCATCGTCCTCCATTGACGATGTTTTGATAGCATTCGTCTATACAAGTTGTCATGGGTCTTGACAAACCGAGCCACCATCTTCACTATCTTTACGATATTCATTCGGAACATTCAAAACGGATCGAAGTGGTTGTCAGATAATTAAATCCAATCTTGGTCTCTTCGAAACAATTAACGGAATTATCAAAGTGGTTGTCAGATAATTAAATCCAATCTTGGTCTCTTCGAAACAATTAACGGAATTGGCCAATATTGATAATCGGTTATTTAACTATCAATAAAACGCCCATAAGCAAACATCAGGCCTTATTATAAATTTTCTAAATATTTATTTTCAAAATATCTGTATAAGATATATATATATATATATATATATATATAATATTCAAACCCCATGTCAATTCTAAACGATTTTAAATCCTTATATTTTCTAAGGAATATTCCCAAACCTTCCCAATACTTAGAATATTTCCCAACTCCATTTTATGTTGAATATTTAGAAAGCATCCCATTTCTTTCTTATTTTCTCCAAATCATTTCAATTTATTTTTAAATTCCTTAACTCCTTTTAGAACGAATTATATAAGCTCCCAGGATTCTATTAATTATTTCCCTTTAAAATTTTCAAAAACCAATTTTACTAGTCCATAATTCCAAATACCACTTCTCACTTCTTTTATGAATTCTAATTCATTTTTCGAAGTTCAGTTATATTTAAATACTTAGGAAGATTTCCTTACATTTTTTCGAATTTCCAATTTTGAGAAATTCTCTTATAACTCCCATTAACTGAATAAACCCCGTTACCAATTCTCAAGAAGATTTATAAATCTATTTAAATCATTTTAAAACTCTATATATATATTAAATGAGTATTTAAAAGAATAATAATTATTTTTTTAAAACACGTTCATGTAATTATTTACGGTACCGAAAACACTTTTTAATAAACATCAATAACTCATTTTTAGATAAACAAATCAATTTACAAAGCCGATTATAAAAATTATAATTTAATTTCAATTAATATTAGATATTTGAAAAATTCACCTTCGAAGTATTCAAATACTAACTAGCTTAAAATTACATGGATAAATAAATAGCATTT
Organism: Allium cepa; assembly: GCA_030765085.1. Taxonomy (NCBI): domain Eukaryota; kingdom Viridiplantae; phylum Streptophyta; class Magnoliopsida; order Asparagales; family Amaryllidaceae; genus Allium; species Allium cepa. The sequence goes on along the minus strand of CM060938.1, from coordinate 29,786,524 downwards.
TCCTTTTTAAATCAAAACTTAACCTCTTAAAAAAAATATGTTTTTAAAATCCCAATAACCAATTCAATTTATAAATCCTCTCGATTTACTACACATCGAGCCCATTTCGATTTTCTAACAATCCTCAATTTTCAAAAATAAAAATTGCCATGTTTCCCAAATACTATTTTCCATAGCTCTATATAAATTCTCCCTGTGAAATTGTATTCCCACTTTTCAATTAATTTTCATTTTCCCTTGTTTATAAACATCGTTTGTACATTTATAACTCATTTGGGTTTCACTTGTTTATAAAACTAATTCCATTTATAAAATCTCATTTTATAAATCCATTTCTTAATAAATTCCATTTATTTCACAAATCTATTTAAAATATTGATTTCACTCCATTTCATTTTTCCAGAATTATCGTTAAAAGGCCCATCGTTTAAAAATCTTCTATATAAATTATTTAAAATCTCCATTTAAAATATTTTTTACGAATAGTTAAATACAAAACAAAATCAATTATTGTTTTTATCCAAATTAATTTCTTAAAAATAATCCAAATTTCTATATGAATATTTTTATATTCAAAATCTCACTTTAAATATTTTCAAATTCCATAAATAATATTTATGGTATTTAAAATACCAAAAGTTAGGCTAGTGCTACTATATCATTCAATAATTCACATCACAACAACAATCTATAATAGATTATTAGAACACATCATATAATATATATATGAAAAACAATCAATATAAATTTGAGGAATCCAGTTGGATCCCTCGAACCTATTTTCCTGCATCCACATACTTTAATACAACATAAAAATACCAATCCCACTTCGAGAGTGATATCGCAGTATATAGGGTCATCCGCTATTACGTGGTGCATAAAGGGTCTCATCCACTCCGATAGGCAAGAACAATCAATCCAACTACTAATACACACACACACACTACTATATATATTGTATAACATTAAACTGATAATAATATATTATCAATTCATCCAATCATTCAATAAATAAATTCAACTATTTTTAAAATAACACTAGTTATCCAAATGAGTGAGATTTACTCACCTTGATTTTTTTTTTTGCAATCCATTTTAGTTTTTAATTCCATCATGTAGAAGTTGCAACTACAAATCCATCGTGATTTACCCCATGATTTTGTATCTCGTATGCAATTTAAATTAAATTTCATTAGCCAATTAAATTTCAAATATAACTTGTATAAACTAACTATGAAATTAATATAGGTATAGTATTGTACCCTCACCTTCACGACTATCGTTACTATCCAAAATGAATGCCGAACTCCTCTTCCCACTCGCTGAGGCCCTCCTTCTGCTCGAAACCCTCCCTTTTGCAAAATGCGCTAGCGACATCGCCACATAGAAACCCTCGACCTCACCAACTCTCGCCACCACTGGAGAAACCTACACTTTCGGATTCCACCACTCCCTTCAGGCTACCGCAACCCTCCCTATCTTCGACGCCGCTGCCCTTAGATAGCCACCCCTGAACTACCATGTCCCCTTCCCTAACCCCAAGTGTCGCACCGCCGCTTCTCTGTCGCCGCGTCGCCCATCGCGCCCACACATATTAGCATCGATCGAGTTCCTATTATGAATAAATCGCGAGTTTCCCCTCCTTTTTTTTAATTTCGTATGTTGATTTTGGTAGGAGGTAAGTTATGACGAAAAGGAAAGTCACGTGATTTCATTTGAAATCAAGGACAGAGTTATGTGATCTTTTTTCCGGAGATGGAAGTCGATTTCGGTTTGGTTCCGCAATTTTTTTGAATTGAAATTGAATAGAAAGAAAAGATGAGGGAAAGACATGATTTGAACAAAAAGGTAAAGGTATGCAGATCTATAGGGTGGTAGAGAAGACATTATAGGGTATGACTTTGATTTAACCATATATATATTATTTTATTCCAAATATCACACATTATATATCTCGAAATTTTGAACCCCTATAGAGGCGTACCGCTAGGCGTTCCTAATGTTATACCCCTTTCCGAACGCAGTAGAATATGTTTCGAATCCTAATTCGATCGTATTGGAAAGATAGCCTTTTAAATCGACTATTAAATTTAATTTCGATTAAATTACTTCCAGGTGTTTCTATTTCGTACGACCAAATGGTAAATCCAAATGCTACGAAATTTGAAATTCGATAATAATACAATATTATGGATCCAATGGAACTCGTTTCATCGAATTCCAAGACTATGCCCTGGATCGCTATTTTAACTCGTCGATTAAATCGACGATTTCTAAATATTACATAATCTCTTGAAATTTTCAATTTTAAAACTAACTAACTCAATTCTAATTCAAATAGAATTTATATCAACATTGAAATCATTTCGATTTCATATTCAACTCCAACTCAATTATTTAAACAAGTTTTAATCATTAACTCAATAATTAAATTTATTAATCAGTTCGCTATATTTGGAGCATGAGTTTTATTACATTATTTTTTATCAATAAACTTCGTATTAAAATTCCATTCATATTTCAAAAATCAGCATTTAAAAAAAATTAAATGTTCAAAATCAACGACCAAAAATCCAGGTTGTTACATTAAGTTGATTCAAATGAACCTCCTGATAGCAATTGAATTATCCTACTTCCTTCACTTTCTTCTCATTAATTCTTGGAATTGCTCATCCAAACTCGAAGAAAATCACTTTTCCATGAGTGGCTGCGGTAGTATATGAAGTATATGGATACCGAGAGGAAGAAAAGAAAGAAAAAAACCTCTTCACTGACCCAAAATCACTCTTCACCAAGTTAAAATAACTTTTCATCAATTTATCTTCTTAGTATAATTTCCATTGAAATCTCTCCTTGTTGTTTCTCTACTTCTTCTAAGTATCCTTCCAATTTTACAAGTAGTTTCATCTTCGCCTTGGCATTCTAACTCTGGTTGAAATCTTCTTTGGTCAAAAGGCGGTTTAACCCTTGCCCTCCAAAGTACACCTTTCAAATGTAAGGTGTGCTTTGCTCAAGAACAAGTTTCAGTAGCAATCAATCTTCAGTGTTTGAGCCCTTCGACCATCCATCGATCTCGATCTTAGGGTATCATCTTGTTCATTCACATTCACCTTCAAATCATAGGTCGTTCTAAACCATCATAACTAAGCACTTTACTCCTTGCTTAAGCGTTAGCCATAAATCATAATCAGTATGTTTTCATCTGGATTTATCATATCATATATGCAAATCATCATATGTTCGTCCGATATTTATCTATTCTTGTCTAATCGTAAGGCATTAAAATACTAATATCAAGTCAACGTTCGTTCCAGGTTTTGATCTCTCTGGATCATCTAACAACCAATCTAGGGTTCCATCCAGTCTAGGGTTTGATAACATTGGATCGTTTATTACCCAATCTAGGGTTCGATCTCTCTGGATTTTTTATCATCCAGTCTAGGATTTAATCTCTCCAAATCTTTTATCATCTAATCTAGGATTTGGTCTCTTCGGATCCTGGCTGAGCCCAATTCGTTTGTACTTTGGAGAAGGGACTCAACGACCAAGCTAGCCCATCCACTCACTCTCCATTGAAGGGACTTACTTTTCATACAACTCTATCCACTCGCTCTTTTGCACGGGAATTTGCACCTTGCAATCACTGTCCCATCTCTTCGAACAGGACTACCATGATCAAGGTTAGTCTTCACGTTCAAGTGGTTTCTAAAATCATAATCAATCTCATGGAGTCATCAATCTTCGTTAGGGTTTCCTAATCGACGTCAGCCATCTCTCTTAAAGCCTAAGTCAGGGCATCTAGGTGACATTGAAACATCTAATCCTATCAAGGATCGCCTTCAGACTTCCAACCCAAAGCATGCCTATGGACCAACCAGGATCTTGTACATGTGTAAGCGGCATTCTGGTGATTTTGCATAATTTATTTATGCAAAGAGGCTATGTATAGGAACCAAACTTGATTCCAATCCATCCCGATCATGGATTATCATCCAACGGAAGTCTCTGGTCCATAACTTTGTTCTGCCTCCCATTCCTATGGTGATCTATTGGTTCCAACTCTTGCAATTGTGCATTCGCATTCCGATCTGCCTCTCTGGCTTTAGAATCACCCATTATATGCATTAAAGCTCATCTGGATCCAAATCTATTGTGCTCTCATGTAAATTCCTCTTGGTACCGAGAGGGAAGTGGTTGGTACCGACTGGTCTAGATCATGGGGGCACCATTTCTGTTTGCTTTTCTCTAACTCCAAATGCTCATGCATTGGTTTCTAGTCTTTGGTTCTTAATTCCAGCTACTTTGGCTCATCATTGTTGTCCTATCCTTTGGAAAAATCCATCTAGTAGTTCATGTTATCAAGCCACTATTCCGTCTTCCTTTTCTTCCACCATTTTTTCCATATATTCTCTTGCCATGTAAATGGATTGTATAGAATTCGAGGACGCCTCTTGGATGCCCTCATGCTCTACTTAACTTCCTCTAATCTTAGATTTTGTGTTTAGGCCTCGTCATCGCCGTAATATTTCTGATTTAAGCTTCAAGTCTTCAGATCTAGTTCTCTCTCAATGAAAGCACCAAAATATTGATGCCAAATATGGCACCAACAGCCAAAATGTTAGATGAAAGCACCAAACTTTGGAGATCCAAATCAAACAAGAAAAAACAATATGAAAGTAAAAGTAGAAATAAGATTTTTATAGTGGTTTGGCGTAATCTTCGGCCCACCTCCACTTTAATCTTTGTTGTTAGTTGTTTTCTCTTTGTATTATAACTAATTATATCAAATCTAACTACAATCTAGTGGATCTCAGATTTACAGTAGAGTTTCTAGATTATTTATGTGACGACCCACGTTTTAAAAAATTTAAATCGAAAATAATCCACATATGTCCAACTTAAACAATCCGGAACGTAGAGCGGAATGATAAAATATAATAATCAAATAAACAGTTCATGAAGTTGTTTATTATACATTTGCTTATAATTTATACACATTTATTTGAGTTATACATAAGCGTCAGGGATAAATAATCAATATAACAGAATAGCATGATGCAGGGGACAATAATAATAGTAATATACCAAATCATCAACTTCGTACTCTAGAAAATAATATTCAATATGCTGAAAAACTCAGGATTGACCCGAGCGTAATGAAAAAAACACTCGAGTCAGGACTAAAATACTCTTATGTAAGTCAAATCAATATCACGAAATATGAGTGCAATAACTTAAGAGATGTTACAGGTTTTTCCATCTCCTAAAGATCCATGGAACTATCTATATATAATAGTGTATGCTATAACAGATAATGTCTATCAGTAAAATAAATATCAAAATAGAAATTAAGGCTTTACATTATCCCTTTCAACGCATTTTTAAAGCATGTAGTCTAAGCAGGTCCTGTAACACAACCAAACGCTGGTAGCCAGTGAGTCCTCCATAGGTGCAGTATTAAACCAAAGTCGAAATGGGCTCGTATAAGGAAACATATGACAAGGCACATGAGGCAATGCCTAAGGTAGGATTCTAGCATCTTACCCTTTTTGTCTAGTCGTAACACTTCCATGGCCGATTGCGATAATCAATCCAAACGTAAAAGGGTGCACTCGTCGAGTGTAGAATCACGATAGTAATACGAGTAATCAATGTCGCTAGAGGTAGCTAACCTTGTTGGCCAGACTTAGGTTACTGTTTTAGTCATTTTAATTATGACACAAGTGTCAAGGCTATCCATCATCGTTCTCTTACTTCATTCCAGTATGTGTTCGCTAATTCAACCACTACATTTTGGATATCATCCACTGCATACATAGTTGTCAAAGTGGTTTCGATATTGACGGAGAGTACGCCAATAAGAGGTCCCAGTCTCTTTAACAACTAAACGTTATTTTACACACCGGTTGGTACTTTTAAATTTAGAAAACAATTTGTACTTGATATCAAAATATCATATTCGATTCAAAATCAAATCTATTTTGAAATCACCATATTCGCTTCAAAATCAAATTTTATTTCAAAATGTCAATTCGGTTCAATATATCAATTTCACTTAAAAATTTGATTCGAATCACATTTAGGTTATAACTTCTTTTAAAACCAATTCGCATTTAAATCCAATATTTAAATATAAACATTTCACCCTTTTGACCAGTTTGAATTTTAGAAAATAGTCTAAATGGTTTTAACATAGTTAAATAGTTAAAATAGTTTAATAGAAAATTGTTTGAGTAATAAAAATGGCTTATATAGTAAAATAGTTTGGAAAATCAAAATAATTTGAATATTTAAATAATATAGATTTTAAACCGTTATACTGAAATGAATCATTTGAAAATAGTTTCAAAGTCACACTGGTTCAATTCCAAATTTCCTAATTTAAATCAATTCCCATTTCCATTTCGATTTAATCGAATCAATTCCGATTTCAAATCAAATTTTTCATCGATTCCAATTTTGATTCAAATAAATTTCTCTTCCAATTCCAATTTAATTTCAATTCCAATTCCAAGTCAATTTCAATTTCAATTCCAACTTAATTTCAAATTCCAATTCCAAATAAATTTCAAATTCCAATTCCAAATTAATTTCAACTCAATTCTCAAATTTAAACCATTTCGATTTATATCAATTCCGAGTTCGATTTTCAAAATGTCGATCAAAACACTTAAATCAAATTTACCTTCAATATCCCTACTAAAATTCGAAATCTTCAAATATAATTCAATTCCGAGGTCAATTTTGAAATATTGTTTTTTCTTAGCAATATTCAAAGTTTGAATAAAAGCCCAATCTTTTAATAAAATCAATTTCAGAAATTCACGCCATATTTTGATTATAACTTTAAAATAAATCTCAACTTTGATTATTTAGACAATTTTGTTTACCAAATTTAAATTTCAACATTTCGATCTCCAGTTCAAAAATAATTTGATTTCCATAAATTCGGCTTTACTGCTTAAAACCAAATCATTTAAATAATTTCAAATCAAAATCTTTTAAAATCAATTAATTTAACCAATCTAGTATCCGTATATACATCTCTATCATATGGCCAAGTGAACCAATTGTTACAATGTGACGGCTCGAATTTTTCGCGTTCGAAAATCGACATCCATACTTTACATTGTACTCGAATGCCGCAGATTCGACCGTTCAAATTCGAGTCGCCGGAGCTTATAACACATTAAGTAAAACACAGCGGAAGAAATGAATAATATATATCAATGTACAGCATTTGATACAATAACTGATACAACATGAATGGTACAATGAATATACATCAGAGATACAAGAAATAGCAGCGGAAATAAAAGATAACACTAGCAGCGGAACAAAATCTCCAATGTAGCTTCAAGAAAGAACTCCAGCTGTAACTCCATCTCCAAAGCACCAATCCAGAAATAGCTCGAACTCCCAAATCAAGATGAAGAGAAGGAACTCGATCCAAAATGCGATTGCCAAATCCTAAGGCTGAAAGCTATCGGATCTACACCTACTATAGATTATCTGAAAACCCCAACTCTAGACTGCCCGTGTGGGAAAATAGTGGGCACCCAGAGTTTAGGAAAGGAACAATAAACTCCAGGTCAGTCATGGGACTGGTATGAGCAAGCAAAACATTTGGTCTTTTAAAACAAACAACAGAATTTAAATTTGAAATCCGCAATGCTTTTTGAAAAATGAAACTACCATAAGGCCTCCCGGCACACACACAATGCAAACGCACACATGGGGGAGATTTCTCCTTATGATAGTCAAACATGCTTACTACGAGAAAAAATCCTTTTATATTATTACTAGTGCATAGTGGAAAATCTTTCGAAAGTATAATATAAATCCTAGCCAGCATAGGTACCATGATACTATGCCTACTATAGCTGCCATGTTAAATGGCAGGTTCTACAACTAAAACCGTACAAGGCACGTATTGGATGAATGGATTTCCAACAAATGGTCAGGCTAAGGAACTTCCTACTGCCACATGGGATCGCCTCTGGCGGGACGTCCCGAGAACTAACGTTACGGTTAGATCTCTGCCAACACAAGGCCGGGTTACCTCTGTAACTAGGTAACTACTACACGAATATGCCATCCCCCGGTCCTTTGGGACCTTTATCCGAGGCGCCTCAAAGCAACAACCACACAGTAAATGAGATTGGAGCAACCACATAGGTTAAATACCAGGGCTCCATACCTGATACCACCCTTTACCAGAAGGGAATGACATACCCTAAAGGGAGCGACCCTCATAACCTTGCCGCATCTTTCCTGTTTCGACCATTTCCGGGGAGTGAGGTCCTGATGCAGTCTCGTCCACAAAGCTACGCTTTGGCACAAAGCCATGCTTTGGGTCAACAGATGACCAAAGCAATGATCACAAAGATAAATGATCAAACAAATGATCATATCACAAATGATCAACCAATGATCATCACACAGCATCACTCAGCATGCCACATTACCAAATTGGGAATATCACTGATAAATATCAACTACATAACCTCTGAGCTCGTACGTCTCAGAGAAGGGTGTTAAGCTAAGAGAATAAATTCTCCGCCACCAAGCAGAAATGTATTTGATAGAAATCAGTTAACATCTCAAAGTGTAATGTCGGACATACAACCATACAAGTCTGTCCCGGGTTCGAACAGAACCGAAGGCACTTCCGAAGAAGCCCTTGCAAATCCGGATAATCCCTAATCACGTCCGGACTTCCCATCACATATGAAGATCTCTATACCGGGGATCAGCCAGTGCAGAGACAATCGATGAGTTACCCTTTTGTTTTCAGAAATATCCGGTCTTCACCACCGGTCTTCAATTGCTATCCATAACGTCGTATCACTATTCGGAATGGGCTATATGACACTAGGTCCTCTCCCGGCTAAACCGAATAATGAGCGCCATATTTTAAAACATATGGATATGGGATTTTAGTTAAGTCACAACTTATAAAATCCAAAACCTTTCTTTCAATGGTTAAACAAATTACCATTTTGAATCTTTAGACAAAAAGATTTATTTCACAAAGTTTCACCTAGTTTCACAAAGATCTATTCATAGATTCAAAACAACTTCCATTCCAATTGGATTAACTCCATAAATCTTTAAATTAAAGATTTAATTTATAGCTTTCAAAACACGTTCCAAAGATTTATTTATAACTTGGAATACCATTTTCATTTCAAAACTTGAATTCCTTTTAACACACATTGGAAATCCATTTCTTATATGAAAGCTTCTATTATTTGAAAACAACAGTTTTCGTTTCAGAAAAGTCCGATTTATACAAGTTGGAATCTTGGGTTAATTTTAAATTTCAAAACATCACTTTTAAATTAGTTTAAAAACCCATATAAATCCATTTATAAGTCGAATAACTTTTTAAAACCCTAGTTTCCCAATCATAGAATTCAATTCAATTATTGAATTCAAATTTAACTCAAATTATTTAAAATTTCAAAACTCAATCGAGTTATTCAAAATAACTTTTATTTTTGAAATTCATTTTTTTTCAAAAGCTTCAATTCTAATTCCAAAACTATTTTGGATTCAAAAATTCAATTTTTAAAACAATTTCAAAATCTGTGACTTAACCCATTTCCACGTGCAATCCATATTTGTGTGTGTATAAGTGTGGTCTAGGGGTTCAACACAATAGTGCACAACATCATCATCACAGATTCAATCATAAAGATAAGCGGTATAACCCATAGCGCTTATCTATATTCACAGATTCATAGATAAAGTAAATTATCAATCACAAAAATTCACTAATATGATTCGATGTGGGTTTCGGATAACCAGCTGGAATCCGACTCCCTGTCGCATCGAAATTCAAATGTCGTTTTACGGGTCAAAGGGTTTCATATTTATACAACAGTATATTTATCACAAATATAGCAGATCAGCACAAAGTATCACATAGCATCACATCACATATCAAATATATCGATCCATCACACAACATTCAATAACAATCAGCATCTACAATTAAGATGAATAAACTGGGTGGTTTTAAATTTATTACCTACATGATTACTTTCATTTATTATTCCTAATTAATTAACTATCCATATTTATTCAATTAATAAATCTTCAATTATTAATTTAAAATCTAATATCATTCAATTAATGATTTCTTAATTACAAATTAATTATTCTAAGAAAAATTAATCTTAAACTTTAATTAATCAAATTAAAACCCTTAATTACTTTAATTAATTATCCATTTCTTAATTAATTAATTATATTAATTATCCATTTGTACTACCTTAATAAATAAATGAATTACAAATCATTAAACTTTTCTTTATCTTTAAATAAACATTCCTTATTTAAATTATGCATTTAAAAACAAAATGTTTTTAAATTTACATTAAATTCCATTTAACATTTTCTTTAAACTTAAAGACTCAAATTTGTCTTAAATAAGCGTTTAAAACAATACACAACTTAATCTTATATGTTAAAAAGAAACATATACTTTATTAATAAGTTTAAAACAATTTAGATTTCAATTCAACTTGAATTCAAATAAATTTAAAAATTGCTTTAAAATCTCAAAACTGAAATATAACTTCCATTTTCAATTTAGTTTAAACTCTTTAAAACTCTTCCTACAATTTCACCTTCAATTCAAATGTAAATCATTTGAAAGCAATTTAAATTTAAATTCTTTACTTTAAAACTGAAGTTTAAAAAATTTAAATCCAGATTTAAACTCAGTTTTCAATTCATTTGAATTCCTAAATTAAATACTTAACCTTTTACTTCAAATGCAAAACAACAATGCATTTTATACTTGAGAGTTTCAAATCAAATTTAAATTTAAAAACACAATATGGTTTCAAATTTCAGACAATTAAAATTTGAATTCATTTTCAAATTCAAACTAAAACTCAGTTTAAATCTCCACCCTAAAAAAAAACTTAAACTTATCTTCACATTTAAACAGAAACAGTTTCTGTTTTATTAAAAAAACCAAACTTTAAAATTCCTGAATTTAAACTATTTCATAGAAAACAGAATTCAAACTTATTTGATACCATTCTTAAATTCAGTTTCAAATCCAAAGTTAACAATTTTAAGTTTGCAATTTCTTTTACCTAAATTTCAATAACCTGGAAACAGATTTCTAACTTTTGCTTAAAACTAATTAAAACTTCAAAACTCAAATTATTTCAAAGCCCAAAACTAAATTAATTGCATTCATATTTAAAATTTCAGATTCAACCTAGTTTCTTCAGATTTTTGTTTGAAATTGACCTTAACTTCAAAATTTGGAAACCTGGAAAAAAACAGGTTTCTGCTTCTACCTGAAACACTCATGAACCCGAGTCACCATAAAAATTACTTCGAGTCAAAATCCTCACTGCTTCGAGTTTTCTCCATTTCTCCCCTAGACTAACTCGAGCTAAAAAAAAAAAAAAAAAAAAATTCTCTGCAACCATCAACAACCCAAACCTGCACAAATCAACCCCACTGCAGTGACAACCTGTCAACACCATTTTCTCTCAGCTCCGACCAACATCATCGACCAAACTCCGGTGATAGCTTCTTCACCTCACCATCCATCAATACCCCAAACAGCTTCGAACTCGATTCACTGAGGAGTTCGAAATTTACCCAAAACTGTAACCCACAAAAACTACGGTTCTAGAATTCAAATCAAAATCACAACTTCAAAAACGAAATGCAACCCAAACTGGAAATTTTCCCTTTATCTATGATAACTCCCCTTCATCCAGAAACAAATTTGACACCTCAAACCATTTGTGGCAAACGAGATACCCCAAAATACATAATACTGTCAAAACAGAATTGCTCTTGAAATATAGCATTAAAAATCGTAATTTTGCTTTGAAAAATCATAATTTTGTATGAAGATTAGATTTATAACCCTGAAACTCCAAATCATTATACTTGGGATTTCACTAATTACTGATTGATCATTGGTTTATATATATTCCAGAGATGTTTATATATTATTTTGACTTATATAAAATTTTAAAATGAAGTTTTAATTTAAACAAACAAGTTTTGTTTGAATCTTAATCTTAAACTAATCAAAGGGTTTATGAATTTAAATTAACCTTGCAACTGAGAGGTATACAGAGAAACCATACAATGGACATGTATACAGCAGAAACACACTCATTTCAAATTTTACAAGCATGTAACCCAATATCAACAAGCAAGCATCACAAAGCAATTCACAAGTTCATAGATATCAGATTCAAAGGGAAGATTTTCAAGTTTGCTCACTTGTTTGTAGATGAAGAACAGATACAGTCTCTTTTTCTTCAAAACTGGAATTTGTTTTGACATCTTGCTTTTCAAGTTGAATCTGAATTTATAATTTCCAGATTGAAGATTTCTTAGTTATATTTGTTTACTTAACTCATCAATAACAAAAAATATTCCATTTACTTACAGTTTTTTTTTTTTTAATTTGAGGCAAACTGTTGTTTTCCAGTTTCTTGATGCTTGCTTTTGCTCTGGTTTGGGAATTACTTGATCTCTGGTTACATATTTTCATTTACCCATTGTTACTCTTAATTTATTCAATACAAAAGAAAAATAAATAAATTACTTACAGGTTTAAATTTGTTTAAAGCTTCAACTGTTTCTTTTTCTTTCCAGGCTGCAGACTTCACTTTGCATCTTCTTTCTAGTTGAATCTGCATTTTTTTTTTGTTGTTTCAACTGTTTTAACTTATGCTTTATCACTGATTAACAATATGAAATTCAAAGCTTTAAGAAAAATTTACTTATCTCTTTTTTTTTTTTTCCAGAAAGCAGAGACAGGTCTTTGATTTCCATTTGGCTTCAGGTTTTGATTTATTTTTTTTTCTCTTGCTTCTTTGTGTTAAAAGTTGAATTGCTAATCTATATGCAACTGAAGTGCTTGCAAACAGATGCTGCTTGATTCCAGGCTTGCCTTAGTTGAATCCATTTCAGGTTTGCATGCAGAGCCTATTCCCATATTTGATTTTGATCTGCTTCTCATTGTTAAATTAGCTTGCTTATTAATTCCAGGTTTGATCTGAGACTTGAATTGCAACTTATTTGCTTTAAAAACTTCACTCGATTGTTTTACTTCTCTGATCTTGTTTGCCTTTTAATCTTTGTATTGAATCATTGATGAATTGAATTGTGAAAACAGGTTCTTCAATTATCACCAGGGAAAACTGCATTTGCTTGTTCCAGATTTGCTATGCTTAAATTTTGTTACAGGTAATTGATGAGAAAATCTGGTTTTGAATTTCACTTTAAATCTGATTTCAGATTTTCTTTTGAAGATAATGTTTGAACAATTATGAATTGCTAAGATTTCTACTTCATAAATTTTTAATAAAATATTTTTCAAACAAAAATAAGTAAAACAATTGCCACTTGTTACTTATGTTTACACTTGTTATTCTTTTATGTCATATGGTTTACATTTGTAAAATTTTGTATATTTATGTTTTTAACCTTGTCTTGAATTTATTTTATAAATTTTGTTTTGGTCCTTTAGTTCAATTAATTTTAATTCATACATTTTGTTTTTAAACCTTATTTGATTTTAAATTTATAAAACATGCTTATCAATCTTATATTTACACATATATGTTATGTAGTTATACTTACACAAATTAAAGTAAAATAGTTTGAAATTAGATTATACATTATTAGCAAATATTTATAAGTTAGTAAATACAACTTTTATTTTCAATACATCTATATTTATAAACTTAAGATGTTCAACTTATTAACAAACACTTATTTTTTAAAACTTTCATAATTAAATTCACAATAAAATCTCAAATCTTTTAAATTCCAAATTCAATCTAAAAATGCATATTATTATTTATTTTGTAAATCTTCCAATTGATTCAACTTTTAATTCTAAAAAATTAAAAATTAACTACAAAAATTCCATAATTTAATTCAAAAAAAAAAATAAATAAATTGTCAAATTATCTTGTTCAAAATTCAGGGATGTTACAGACTTCCCCCCTTAAGAAAATTTCGTCCTCGAAATTTGAAAGTAGGAAGACAACCAATGATGGATAGATACACAAGGATAGATAATCGACTCATAAATCAGGCCGATTAACTATTCTGCATTTGGCTTACCAAATAAGAATATTAATAATAGATATGAGAACAATCTCATATAATATTACACAAGATATTTGGGTCCATCGGTCTATGAATATGTAAGGGCATTGACTAGTTCGAAGAGATAACTAATCGTTCGTAGAATATATCGGATCCCAGAGAATAGATAGATGGATCAAATCTTCATATTAGTTAACCAATTTACTAATTTAAAATTTCCAATTTATTTAATATTTTCAATTTCAAATTCATTAGAGTTTAGATCGAAAAGTTGATAAGAAACCGATGATGATACGAAGTAAGAATTTCCTACAACAATACGTATGGCCATCATCACACCGAAACTTCTTTCTGGAGCAGTCACGAAGCAATCAAAAGAATTCGAAATCGAATCAAAGGAGATTGATAGAGAAAAGATATTCCCACTGTTGCAGGGTATTGACCATTTGTAGTGGTATTCCCTGTCCCCTATCTCGTTCTCTTCTCGCACTCATACTCACTATCGGTGAATAGTAAGAGAATTTACTGAGGCATTCGAACGGATATCTCAGGGATATACTCATTCTAGGGTTTACTTCACCCTATCTCTAATGAGTTACTTAATGTGTTATACTCCTGAGCTAAAGTTTTAACCTTCAGCTCTGATACCAAGTGTGACGGCTCGAATTTTTCGCGTTCGAAAATCGACATCCATACTTTACATTGTACTCGAATGCCGCAGATTCGACCGTTCAAATTCGAGTCGCCGGAGCTTATAACACATTAAGTAAAACACAGCGGAAGAAATGAATAATATATATCAATGTACAGCATTTGATACAATAACTGATACAACATGAATGGTACAATGAATATACATCAGAGATACAAGAAATAGCAGCGGAAATAAAAGATAACACTAGCAGCGGAACAAAATCTCCAATGTAGCTTCAAGAAAGAACTCCAGCTGTAACTCCATCTCCAAAGCACCAATCCAGAAATAGCTCGAACTCCCAAATCAAGATGAAGAGAAGGAACTCGATCCAAAATGCGATTGCCAAATCCTAAGGCTGAAAGCTATCGGATCTACACCTACTATAGATTATCTGAAAACCCCAACTCTAGACTGCCCGTGTGGGAAAATAGTGGGCACCCAGAGTTTAGGAAAGGAACAATAAACTCCAGGTCAGTCATGGGACTGGTATGAGCAAGCAAAACATTTGGTCTTTTAAAACAAACAACAGAATTTAAATTTGAAATCCGCAATGCTTTTTGAAAAATGAAACTACCATAAGGCCTCCCGGCACACACACAATGCAAACGCACACATGGGGGAGATTTCTCCTTATGATAGTCAAACATGCTTACTACGAGAAAAAATCCTTTTATATTATTACTAGTGCATAGTGGAAAATCTTTCGAAAGTATAATATAAATCCTAGCCAGCATAGGTACCATGATACTATGCCTACTATAGCTGCCATGTTAAATGGCAGGTTCTACAACTAAAACCGTACAAGGCACGTATTGGATGAATGGATTTCCAACAAATGGTCAGGCTAAGGAACTTCCTACTGCCACATGGGATCGCCTCTGGCGGGACGTCCCGAGAACTAACGTTACGGTTAGATCTCTGCCAACACAAGGCCGGGTTACCTCTGTAACTAGGTAACTACTACACGAATATGCCATCCCCCGGTCCTTTGGGACCTTTATCCGAGGCGCCTCAAAGCAACAACCACACAGTAAATGAGATTGGAGCAACCACATAGGTTAAATACCAGGGCTCCATACCTGATACCACCCTTTACCAGAAGGGAATGACATACCCTAAAGGGAGCGACCCTCATAACCTTGCCGCATCTTTCCTGTTTCGACCATTTCCGGGGAGTGAGGTCCTGATGCAGTCTCGTCCACAAAGCTACGCTTTGGCACAAAGCCATGCTTTGGGTCAACAGATGACCAAAGCAATGATCACAAAGATAAATGATCAAACAAATGATCATATCACAAATGATCAACCAATGATCATCACACAGCATCACTCAGCATGCCACATTACCAAATTGGGAATATCACTGATAAATATCAACTACATAACCTCTGAGCTCGTACGTCTCAGAGAAGGGTGTTAAGCTAAGAGAATAAATTCTCCGCCACCAAGCAGAAATGTATTTGATAGAAATCAGTTAACATCTCAAAGTGTAATGTCGGACATACAACCATACAAGTCTGTCCCGGGTTCGAACAGAACCGAAGGCACTTCCGAAGAAGCCCTTGCAAATCCGGATAATCCCTAATCACGTCCGGACTTCCCATCACATATGAAGATCTCTATACCGGGGATCAGCCAGTGCAGAGACAATCGATGAGTTACCCTTTTGTTTTCAGAAATATCCGGTCTTCACCACCGGTCTTCAATTGCTATCCATAACGTCGTATCACTATTCGGAATGGGCTATATGACACTAGGTCCTCTCCCGGCTAAACCGAATAATGAGCGCCATATTTTAAAACATATGGATATGGGATTTTAGTTAAGTCACAACTTATAAAATCCAAAACCTTTCTTTCAATGGTTAAACAAATTACCATTTTGAATCTTTAGACAAAAAGATTTATTTCACAAAGTTTCACCTAGTTTCACAAAGATCTATTCATAGATTCAAAACAACTTCCATTCCAATTGGATTAACTCCATAAATCTTTAAATTAAAGATTTAATTTATAGCTTTCAAAACACGTTCCAAAGATTTATTTATAACTTGGAATACCATTTTCATTTCAAAACTTGAATTCCTTTTAACACACATTGGAAATCCATTTCTTATATGAAAGCTTCTATTATTTGAAAACAACAGTTTTCGTTTCAGAAAAGTCCGATTTATACAAGTTGGAATCTTGGGTTAATTTTAAATTTCAAAACATCACTTTTAAATTAGTTTAAAAACCCATATAAATCCATTTATAAGTCGAATAACTTTTTAAAACCCTAGTTTCCCAATCATAGAATTCAATTCAATTATTGAATTCAAATTTAACTCAAATTATTTAAAATTTCAAAACTCAATCGAGTTATTCAAAATAACTTTTATTTTTGAAATTCATTTTTTTTCAAAAGCTTCAATTCTAATTCCAAAACTATTTTGGATTCAAAAATTCAATTTTTAAAACAATTTCAAAATCTGTGACTTAACCCATTTCCACGTGCAATCCATATTTGTGTGTGTATAAGTGTGGTCTAGGGGTTCAACACAATAGTGCACAACATCATCATCACAGATTCAATCATAAAGATAAGCGGTATAACCCATAGCGCTTATCTATATTCACAGATTCATAGATAAAGTAAATTATCAATCACAAAAATTCACTAATATGATTCGATGTGGGTTTCGGATAACCAGCTGGAATCCGACTCCCTGTCGCATCGAAATTCAAATGTCGTTTTACGGGTCAAAGGGTTTCATATTTATACAACAGTATATTTATCACAAATATAGCAGATCAGCACAAAGTATCACATAGCATCACATCACATATCAAATATATCGATCCATCACACAACATTCAATAACAATCAGCATCTACAATTAAGATGAATAAACTGGGTGGTTTTAAATTTATTACCTACATGATTACTTTCATTTATTATTCCTAATTAATTAACTATCCATATTTATTCAATTAATAAATCTTCAATTATTAATTTAAAATCTAATATCATTCAATTAATGATTTCTTAATTACAAATTAATTATTCTAAGAAAAATTAATCTTAAACTTTAATTAATCAAATTAAAACCCTTAATTACTTTAATTAATTATCCATTTCTTAATTAATTAATTATATTAATTATCCATTTGTACTACCTTAATAAATAAATGAATTACAAATCATTAAACTTTTCTTTATCTTTAAATAAACATTCCTTATTTAAATTATGCATTTAAAAACAAAATGTTTTTAAATTTACATTAAATTCCATTTAACATTTTCTTTAAACTTAAAGACTCAAATTTGTCTTAAATAAGCGTTTAAAACAATACACAACTTAATCTTATATGTTAAAAAGAAACATATACTTTATTAATAAGTTTAAAACAATTTAGATTTCAATTCAACTTGAATTCAAATAAATTTAAAAATTGCTTTAAAATCTCAAAACTGAAATATAACTTCCATTTTCAATTTAGTTTAAACTCTTTAAAACTCTTCCTACAATTTCACCTTCAATTCAAATGTAAATCATTTGAAAGCAATTTAAATTTAAATTCTTTACTTTAAAACTGAAGTTTAAAAAATTTAAATCCAGATTTAAACTCAGTTTTCAATTCATTTGAATTCCTAAATTAAATACTTAACCTTTTACTTCAAATGCAAAACAACAATGCATTTTATACTTGAGAGTTTCAAATCAAATTTAAATTTAAAAACACAATATGGTTTCAAATTTCAGACAATTAAAATTTGAATTCATTTTCAAATTCAAACTAAAACTCAGTTTAAATCTCCACCCTAAAAAAAAACTTAAACTTATCTTCACATTTAAACAGAAACAGTTTCTGTTTTATTAAAAAAACCAAACTTTAAAATTCCTGAATTTAAACTATTTCATAGAAAACAGAATTCAAACTTATTTGATACCATTCTTAAATTCAGTTTCAAATCCAAAGTTAACAATTTTAAGTTTGCAATTTCTTTTACCTAAATTTCAATAACCTGGAAACAGATTTCTAACTTTTGCTTAAAACTAATTAAAACTTCAAAACTCAAATTATTTCAAAGCCCAAAACTAAATTAATTGCATTCATATTTAAAATTTCAGATTCAACCTAGTTTCTTCAGATTTTTGTTTGAAATTGACCTTAACTTCAAAATTTGGAAACCTGGAAAAAAACAGGTTTCTGCTTCTACCTGAAACACTCATGAACCCGAGTCACCATAAAAATTACTTCGAGTCAAAATCCTCACTGCTTCGAGTTTTCTCCATTTCTCCCCTAGACTAACTCGAGCTAAAAAAAAAAAAAAAAAAAAAATTCTCTGCAACCATCAACAACCCAAACCTGCACAAATCAACCCCACTGCAGTGACAACCTGTCAACACCATTTTCTCTCAGCTCCGACCAACATCATCGACCAAACTCCGGTGATAGCTTCTTCACCTCACCATCCATCAATACCCCAAACAGCTTCGAACTCGATTCACTGAGGAGTTCGAAATTTACCCAAAACTGTAACCCACAAAAACTACGGTTCTAGAATTCAAATCAAAATCACAACTTCAAAAACGAAATGCAACCCAAACTGGAAATTTTCCCTTTATCTATGATAACTCCCCTTCATCCAGAAACAAATTTGACACCTCAAACCATTTGTGGCAAACGAGATACCCCAAAATACATAATACTGTCAAAACAGAATTGCTCTTGAAATATAGCATTAAAAATCGTAATTTTGCTTTGAAAAATCATAATTTTGTATGAAGATTAGATTTATAACCCTGAAACTCCAAATCATTATACTTGGGATTTCACTAATTACTGATTGATCATTGGTTTATATATATTCCAGAGATGTTTATATATTATTTTGACTTATATAAAATTTTAAAATGAAGTTTTAATTTAAACAAACAAGTTTTGTTTGAATCTTAATCTTAAACTAATCAAAGGGTTTATGAATTTAAATTAACCTTGCAACTGAGAGGTATACAGAGAAACCATACAATGGACATGTATACAGCAGAAACACACTCATTTCAAATTTTACAAGCATGTAACCCAATATCAACAAGCAAGCATCACAAAGCAATTCACAAGTTCATAGATATCAGATTCAAAGGGAAGATTTTCAAGTTTGCTCACTTGTTTGTAGATGAAGAACAGATACAGTCTCTTTTTCTTCAAAACTGGAATTTGTTTTGACATCTTGCTTTTCAAGTTGAATCTGAATTTATAATTTCCAGATTGAAGATTTCTTAGTTATATTTGTTTACTTAACTCATCAATAACAAAAAATATTCCATTTACTTACAGTTTTTTTTTTTTAATTTGAGGCAAACTGTTGTTTTCCAGTTTCTTGATGCTTGCTTTTGCTCTGGTTTGGGAATTACTTGATCTCTGGTTACATATTTTCATTTACCCATTGTTACTCTTAATTTATTCAATACAAAAGAAAAATAAATAAATTACTTACAGGTTTAAATTTGTTTAAAGCTTCAACTGTTTCTTTTTCTTTCCAGGCTGCAGACTTCACTTTGCATCTTCTTTCTAGTTGAATCTGCATTTTTTTTTTGTTGTTTCAACTGTTTTAACTTATGCTTTATCACTGATTAACAATATGAAATTCAAAGCTTTAAGAAAAATTTACTTATCTCTTTTTTTTTTTTTTCCAGAAAGCAGAGACAGGTCTTTGATTTCCATTTGGCTTCAGGTTTTGATTTATTTTTTTTTCTCTTGCTTCTTTGTGTTAAAAGTTGAATTGCTAATCTATATGCAACTGAAGTGCTTGCAAACAGATGCTGCTTGATTCCAGGCTTGCCTTAGTTGAATCCATTTCAGGTTTGCATGCAGAGCCTATTCCCATATTTGATTTTGATCTGCTTCTCATTGTTAAATTAGCTTGCTTATTAATTCCAGGTTTGATCTGAGACTTGAATTGCAACTTATTTGCTTTAAAAACTTCACTCGATTGTTTTACTTCTCTGATCTTGTTTGCCTTTTAATCTTTGTATTGAATCATTGATGAATTGAATTGTGAAAACAGGTTCTTCAATTATCACCAGGGAAAACTGCATTTGCTTGTTCCAGATTTGCTATGCTTAAATTTTGTTACAGGTAATTGATGAGAAAATCTGGTTTTGAATTTCACTTTAAATCTGATTTCAGATTTTCTTTTGAAGATAATGTTTGAACAATTATGAATTGCTAAGATTTCTACTTCATAAATTTTTAATAAAATATTTTTCAAACAAAAATAAGTAAAACAATTGCCACTTGTTACTTATGTTTACACTTGTTATTCTTTTATGTCATATGGTTTACATTTGTAAAATTTTGTATATTTATGTTTTTAACCTTGTCTTGAATTTATTTTATAAATTTTGTTTTGGTCCTTTAGTTCAATTAATTTTAATTCATACATTTTGTTTTTAAACCTTATTTGATTTTAAATTTATAAAACATGCTTATCAATCTTATATTTACACATATATGTTATGTAGTTATACTTACACAAATTAAAGTAAAATAGTTTGAAATTAGATTATACATTATTAGCAAATATTTATAAGTTAGTAAATACAACTTTTATTTTCAATACATCTATATTTATAAACTTAAGATGTTCAACTTATTAACAAACACTTATTTTTTAAAACTTTCATAATTAAATTCACAATAAAATCTCAAATCTTTTAAATTCCAAATTCAATCTAAAAATGCATATTATTATTTATTTTGTAAATCTTCCAATTGATTCAACTTTTAATTCTAAAAAATTAAAAATTAACTACAAAAATTCCATAATTTAATTCAAAAAAAAAAAATAAATAAATTGTCAAATTATCTTGTTCAAAATTCAGGGATGTTACATACAATTTAATTCCAGGGATGGACATATATGATTTCAATCCAAAACAAATGCCATAGGTATATATCATTTCAGCATATTTCTTAATTTATTCGAAATAACTCAATTTACAGTTTTATATACTGTAAACAATATGATATATCAAAATAAATAAACATTTAAATATCAACTAATAGCATCCATCACAACCAATCATCTAAACAGTCAGTAAAATTCACAATAACTTGATAATTATCAATATCGAGTATTTTATGGGCAATTAAATTCTAATTCAATTTAACTGTCAGTTCAAAGTTTTCAATTAATTTAGACGTCAACTTAAATGTCAATTAAACTTATCACACAATAATCAACAAATTTCCAATCACTCCAGGATATAAGTTTAACTACATAAAAATTATTTTAGTCAATTGTGAGCGTATAAACACTCACCATTGATTTATCGATGATTTAAAATCCAAATAAAGGCCCAAATTTGAACGGTCTTAGAATGCAGCCAAACCTGTTCCTTGCAGCCTGGAATTTCGATACGATCGTAATGGAGAAAACCGTGCATCGATCCGAACTCATATGCAAAAGTTATTCGAGTTAAAACATTTAAATTTTAATATAAACTAATTAATTAAATAATAATAAAAACACGTAGACCTTCTTCCTTACTCGTTCACGCATGTCTGTACCCATCACACAACCCTTTTGCTTCCACATGCACATGAATATATACAACCAGACCATGATCGAGACGTCCCCATGCTAGCGCCTCCATGGGAGCCACCAACACACAAAGTCTCGCCACCGATCGACCATAAAATGCCAAAATGCACACAAGCTTCCACCTTAGATCCTGGCAAATCGTGACGTACTAGCACAAATCAACCATTGGATGTACAGAGCTCATCGAACTCTACAACTTTGCATCTGGAAGTTTTTGATTTCATTGAACGGATTGAGAGATATCAAGGAGAGAAGATGGTGAATTTCGGCCATCAAAAGAAACTGATGGCTAGGGTTTTGAAAAATTGAAATAATAATTTTCTAGATATGCATGTTGTATGATATAGTTAGTCCAAAATCATCTGAACTCCAATCAAGGTGTGCCGCATGGCGTTTATAATATTTTACTCCCATTTTGAACGCAAAGGAACTAGTTTTGAGCCCTAATTCGATCGTATGTGGAAGATAGCTTTTCAAAGACAATTTATTTTATCGAATCCCTTAAATTGATTTCTATATATTTCAAGCTTGTGTGGCCAAATGACAAGTTGAATCGCTATGAAACTTGAAATCTTACAATAACTCACCAATATGGATCAGATGAAACTGGTTTCATCAAAATCCGAGACAGTTGCCAAAATGGCTATTTTTACTCGTTAATTAAAATATGAAATTTCCAATTTTTTATTATGAACATTTGCATCCAATTTTATATCTACAAAATCTTCATTCATATTTAAATAAAATGTGGATCAATTTCCTATACCATTTTTAATCATACTAAAACGATAATTCAATTATTCAAATAATATCCAATATTAAATTTTAAAAAATTAAATTATCCAATAAATCAATATTCACAAATCATGAAATTTCAAATAAATTTTAGTTATCAACATTATTTTGTTTCTATCTAAATAATTCACATTTATTATTCAATGCCGGTTATTTATCATAAATACCATCGATACATATAATTTATTTCAATAAAAATAATTCCCAAACTTTTGTTATTGTTTATTTCAATATTTTTTATCCTAATTCATGTTCAATAACTACACTAATAATTCGTTAAATTTTAATTTTAACCATTTTTATTCAATAATTATATCAAATCCTATCATTTAAAACAACTAAAAATATGGGTCGTTACAGTTTAAGAGTCACTAGTACTAGGGTTTTATTGATCTAAGTCTTAGAACTGCAAATTGTAGTATCCTGAGTGACTTTAACAGAGGAGAGGTTAGAGGTGAAGAAGAAGAAGTGTCTTAAGTCATAGAATCCGATCTGGATAAAAAGAAGAAGATCCCTCTCTAGTTGCTATAAGGATGGTATTTATAAAGTAACATGTGAATAGGTTCAAAAGCCCGCTTGCAGTGAAGTCCAAAAGCTATCTCTTTGTTGTACAAGTAAGCATAGAGGCCCACGAACCAAGAAAACAATTCGGTGTTGATCTAAAATGGTTCGGTACCAATCCGTTTTGCTTATTATAAGTGGACTCTTTCACTTATTCTTCTCTTCTGTCCTCTATTCGATGCATTTTAAGCTGTTTTACATTGGCTTTGAGTTGATTCTAATGATCTTCTCGATAGCACTTGAATTATCATGCTTCCTTCTTCTTCTCATTAACCCTTCGAATTGCTCGTCCAAACTCTAGAAAATCACTTGATTACTAGTTCTTGGAGCAATATATGAAGTATATCAAGTTGGGAAGGTGGAATGGAGAAAAAAAACCAACTCTTCATCGAACAAAATCACTCTTCACCGACCCAAAATCACTCTTCACCGAATTAAAATCACTCTTCACCAAGTTGTCTCCTTAGTTTAAGTTCCGTTGAAATCTCTTCCAATTATTTCTCTACTTCTTTTAAGCGTGTTTCTAAGTTTTCGAGTCACTTCATCTTCACCTTGGCTTTCTAACTCCTGTTAAATTTGCTTTGATAAAAGAGTGAGTGAACAACACTGATCCAATTGTTCCAAAATTCCTACTAACATAATATCCTTTTCCAAATTAATCCAACACTATCTATTAATTATGGTATGACTTCTATTACAGCTAATCAACACGGTGCATATTCTGACCAAGGCTAAAAATCAAAATCATAGATAAATTCTAAACTCTACTATTCCAATAAAATATCGTTCATTGTGGCTTGCATCCTACTTACTACAGCAGCAATCATGTTCCCTTTAATAGGGTATAATTGCTTTCAAAATCATATTACCAATAAATTCCATTCATCGCTATCACATATTCAAGTCTTTCTATGAGAACATGTACTTGGGGGACTTCTAATCAGTGAATAGCTCGAATCATTTCCCCATCAAAACAGTTCCTTTAGGATTTTGGTGAAAATACTATAGTAGCTAACTCAATGTCACATATCAGATAGTTCTTGTCATATAACTTAAGCTGTCGGCTAGCATATGCTACAACCTTCCCTTTTTGCATCAAGACAATGCCAAGATCGATTCTGTTAGCATCAGTGCAGACTATAAATGGCTTGGCAACATTGGGGAGAGTTAAGGTAGATGCACTCATAAACAACCCCTTCAACCTAACAAATTCCTTCTCACAATCTGGATTCTAGACGAATACCAAATTCTTCATGATTAGCTTAGGTAGAGGTGCCGAGATCTTAGTGAAGTCCTTGATAAACATCCTATAAAATCCAGCTCACCCTAAGAAATTACAATCCTTCAAAGCATTCTTCAGTGTCTTCCAATCTCTTATTACCTCCACTTTGATAAAGTTAGGGGTATTCCTTAAGGTAAGTTATGTAATTCGGTACATATGTCTAGTTGAATAACAATTGTAACGTCCTCTATCTTGAGGCCCAAAGCTAAACGCTACAGATGATGCAGTCATTCATAGTAT
This sequence comes from Allium cepa, assembly GCA_030765085.1. Taxonomy (NCBI): domain Eukaryota; kingdom Viridiplantae; phylum Streptophyta; class Magnoliopsida; order Asparagales; family Amaryllidaceae; genus Allium; species Allium cepa. Next base: position 29,761,244 of record CM060938.1, on the reverse strand, counting down.
TAACGTCCGGTGATATAAATACGGTAATGTTAATGGTATCCGTAATATCAGAAGCACTTGAATGTGAAATAAAATCAACACAAATTAAAATAACTTTTCTAATTACTTTTAAAAAACATATTTCATATTGCATTACATAATCCCAAACATTTCCCATGTATTGATCAAATATAATTATTAAAAAATACGCCAAGAATGACATATGAAGATGCCCCATTGGATGATCAGAGTGCTAAATGGACAAAACTGTCTTATTACATCACGATGGAAGTGAAAATATAAACTCTAGCTATCTATGCCTCCTGCACATCTTCGAAAACTTTATTCATCCACCTACTAAACCTGTAAAACCCAAACTCTCATTCTACTCAAATTAATTTTGAGCACCCGAGAGTTTAAGAAGAAAACATAAACTTCGAGTCAGACATAAAGCCTGTGTGAATAATACAATTACGTCTCGGTTTGCTGATATTAAGCGAGACCACATCGCTTAGTAGAATGGGCTTCCACTCACTAATTTCCCTTTAAAACTAATTCTTTTGCAAATCAAAATCCTGCAATCAAACTAATTAAAACAATAATAGCAATATCATATATGCTCTTAAATCTGGTAATAAATGGATCATTTGTCCGAACAATATAGTTTTTTTGGCTGACTACTAACCATTGGCCGACTCAAGCCTACCAGACAAAATAAACAAATAATCTAACACATATTAGACAAGCTTCTAGACAATCTGTCCATAACTTACTTCTCCAAGGGTCACCTAATCTTAATGGTTTTTCGACCTTACGAATAACCTATCCTTCTTCTTTGTATATATATTTCTTTCTGTGTGTAATCATCATTTATGTCTTACATGTGACTAAGCCCTACACACTGGAATTTTGGACTAAATTAGCTATGGGATATAGCTAATATATAGGGATGGACCCTATACCAGTCCCATCAAGTGTAAAAATATCTTAGTCATTTACTTAGGGTTAACTACCTTTCAAATTTTCCTTAAAAATCTTTCGAATTGATTTAATCCTTTTAAATCATATTTAAACAAGGAAACCATATTATTTGCTTTACTCAAATCTCTTTGCATTGATATACGCTTTACTAAAAACATTGTCAATGAAAACATTCGAAACATTTGTTTAAAACCTTTAAACAATCTCAAAACAATTAAATGTACCCTTTTCGAAACCATTGAAAGTACCATTTTTGAAACCATTGAAAGTACTCCTTTCGAACCAAGTTAACTAATTTACTTTATAACCTTGGGCCGAAAGGCCAAAACATACCTTTCGAAACCATTTACAATAGACCTTTCGAAAACATTGAAAGATCTCTTTTGAAAGCTTTAAAACCTTAGATATCCTCTTTTCAAAACACTTCAAAAATGCATTTTGAAAACATTAAAAACCTTCTATTTAAATACTATGGTAAACCTTTTTAAAACACTAGAAAATCACCCCTTTGAAACTTTTATCATATACCTTTCAAAAATATGGGGGAACCTCCCCTTCGAAACCTTTATTAGTTACCTTTCAAAATCATTAAATTACTCTAATTAAACAAAACTTTCGAAAGCATTGGGTTCAAGTAAAAATATGTGGAACAACCTTTTGAAACCATCTGAAACCATTCCATTCGAAACTTTTGGGTTTAGCCTTCAAAGTATCAAAAGGGTCTTAAGAGAACTAAGTCGAAAGAAACTCTTTCGAAAGCAATTCCCTAAGTAGAAGAAGTGGATGGTGTCGAAACCAACCCCTTCGAAAGCATAGGAGAAGCGGTGCTAAATTTTAAAACAAAGGAACCCTTTCGAAAGCACTGCTTCGAAAGGTAGAATGCGACAGAGGGGGTTTTGACCCCATCAAAAGTTTTATTTTAAAACAAAGGCGACAACCTCATTTGTAAGCTCTTTTCTTTAAAACATTCAACCAACTCGAAAGTCATCACATTCAAAAGCCATCTTTTCAAAAGCAAAGCAAGCGACATTTCCTTTTAAAAGAAAAATAAGGTCTCGACCACTTTAAAAGCCATGTTTCGACTGTATACCTTTCGCCTATCTCCAACCAACTATGTACCAAGTTTTGATACCATGTGTTGGTTTTGAACTGGTTGGAGGCGGAAGTATGAAGTCGAAAGGTAGCTGCCGAAAGTGGCAAAACAACGAAACCATTTAAAATAGATTTTTAACTTAAAAAGCAATTCTTTCCAACCACTAGCTTATTTTTATCATATAATTGGTTGCCAGTTCCTTTTCCAAAATCTTTTCTTAAGGTAATTCCGAATTTCAAAAATAAATAGTTTAAACCAAATTACAAATTGCCCCTTCTCCTTTTATAAGCATATAAAATATTTAAGTCCCATACCTTAAATAATTTTATATACTTATCAAAACACTTAGGAAAATTCAACAAAATTCCCATAAATCACTTTTAATATGTTTTATAGCATATATAAAATTTTGGCCTAAAGCTAATATATAATAGCCATAATTAATTTTAAACCCAATTTAACCATTTTCTTCACAAGAAAATTGATAATAAATCCACATTAATTCAGAAAATTATGAAACTTGAAGCCATCTCTACAATATTATTTCTGACCATATATCAAAATCGCAAGGCATTTGGATGCATTCAATAGGTCTTTTAAATCAAAACTTGTCATAAAAATCAATATGAATAAGCATAATCATCAACAAGCATATATATACATATGTTTATTTAACATTCAAATCATGGCAATATACTTTGCAAACATATTCGAATCTGATTTAGAAATCAAAAACATCAAAAATGAGATGTAATATGTTATTCACCTTTAGCATGTTGTTAAGGAGAGAGATTTTCCCTTGAATAAGTTTGATTAAGTTTCCTTCTTCTTGATCTTTGCTTATCTTCCTCTTACTTCTTCTAATGGTCGCCGACCAAGGTTGTATTTTGTTTAGTTTGTGAACGTTTATAAAATAAAAGTTGCGTTAAGGGTTTAAGGTGTAAGAATATAACTTATTCTTATCTAATTCCCTTACTTGTTTCATTTTAAATTTTCTTTTGTTTCTTAGTTATTAGGCAGGACTACCCTCTAAATTCACAAATCTCAATCCCTTAACTATTTACATTACTTCATTTAATTTGACTAATTAAATGTCTTAAATAATGTTAATCAAAATTAGAGCCATTATAGACTCCCTTCCTTAAACAATTTTGTCTTCGAAATTACAATAAGGTACTCATCAAAATCAATCATAAAGATAATATGCCATGAAATAAGTCAGGAAAAGTATCTTGAATCCCTCTCTCAATTTTCCAAGTACAGTTTCTCTCTTCACCACTACACTGGACAATGACTAATCTGACTGTCTTTTCCCTAAGTCACTTCTCATATCTCGCGACTATATAGACTGGCTTTCTAACTATAGTCAAATTCGGTTCTACTACTAAGTCATCTAACACTTTCGGTGATATAGTAGTCTCTGGATCCTAAATACACTTCCTTAGATGAGAAATATGAAAAACATCACGGTCTCCTGCCAAACTGTTTGGTAACTCTACATTATATGCGAGTCTCTCGATCCTTTCTACAATAGAAAATGGTCCTACGAACCTCAGTGCCAATTTTTCTGATTTCTCGAATTTGATTGCACCTTCATCGGTGATATCTTGACAAAAACATGATTTCTAATTGAGAACTCTAAGTCTTTCCGTTTTCTATCAAAGTTGCTCTTCTGACTAGACTGAGCTTCCTTCATTCGAGCCTAATTAACTCAATCTTTTCTACAACTTCTCTAACCAAATCCAGACCATGAGCTAACCTATCCCCATTCACTAACCAACAAAAGGGAGACTTGCATGGCCTCCTATACGAAGCTTCAAATGGTGCCATCCTTATACTAACCTGATAACTATTGTTACACTAAAACTCGATTAAGTGTAGATGGTATTCCCACAATCCCCCAAAATCTAGCACACAAGCTCGTAGCAAATTTTCTAAGACTTTGTTAACTCTTGTTTGCCTATCTATCTATGGATGGTAAGCGTTACTCATTTTGAGCATGGTACCTAAAGACTCCTGTAGACTCTTCTAGAATTCACTAGTGAATAAGGAATCTCTGTCACTTACTACACTACTAGGAATTCCATGTAGTCTAACTATATTCTTCATAAATAACTTAGCTAAAACAGATGGCGTCCTGGTTAACTTAAATGGAATGAAATGGGTACTCTTGGTAAACCTATCCACTGTGACCCATATGCTTTCTTTTCCTCCATTTGACCTTGGCAATCCGTCCATAAAATCCATTTAAATCGTATCCCATTTCCATACCGAAACATCTATAGGCTGAAGTAACCAACTTGGTTTCTGATGTTCGGCTTTTACCTATGGCAGTTCAAACACTGTTTCACCCATATGCCATCATCTCTCTTCATACCTTCCCAATAGAAGCTCCTCTTCATATCTTGATAAATCTTAGCTCCTCCCGGATGAATAGCGAACTTTGAACGATAGCATTCCTTAAGAACTTCCTTCTTAATGTTTCCCACATTCGAAACACGTAGTCTTCCTTTCTTCCTTAACCATCCATTTTGGTTAACACTGAAATCATTCTAGTCATTGCTCTTTGTTCCATCCCTTAACTTCCTGATATATTCAACTAATAATGCATCCTCTTTCTGCTTAGAAGCAATCATTTCGATCATCATCGGTCGAACTTTTTAACATGATAACATAGTAGTTTCCTTACTAGAACTACTCTTAGATCTCCACTGTAATCTGCATGTAGTCAATGCTTCTAAATCTTTTCACTCAGCTATCATTGTCAATGTTGCATTCTGATGTTTTCTGCTAAGTCCACCTACAACCATGTTGCCTTTTCCTAGTGTGTATTCAACATCAACGTCATAAGCGGCTAAAAACTTAAACCACCTCTGCTGTCTCATATTCAACTCCATCAGAGAGAATAAATATTTCAACGACTTATGATCAGTATACAATTCAAATCTCTCTCCCATAAGGTATTGTATCCAAACCTTCAACGCAAAAATTATCGCAGCTAATTCCAAATCATGCGTTGGATATTTAACCTCATGTGTTCTAAGCTATCGAGAAACATAGGCAATCAATTTACCTCTTTGCATTAACACGTATCCTAATCCTGTTCCATATGCATCCGTGCACACTACTAAATCCCGGTTCCCTTCTGGAACAACTAACATAGGTGCATTAGTCAATAAGTGCTTCAATCCCTGGAATGCTTCCTCACACTTATTGTTCCAAATGAACTTCATATCCTTTCGCATTAGCTTGGTCATTAGTGTTGCTATCCGTGAAAAATCCTTAATGAATCTCTTATAATAACTATCTAATTCAAGAAAACTCTTCATCTTAATCTTTGTCAAGTCTCTTCCAATTATTCACTGCCTTGATCTTAGTCAAATCTACTGACAACCCTTTTTCTAAGATTATATGACAAAGAAACTTCACTTCTTTCTTCCAGAAATGACACTTTGAAAGTTTCGCTTTCTGCTGATACTGCCTCAATGTCTCAAGCACCACTCTAAGATGAAGTTCATGCTCTCTTTCATGTATAGAGTATATCATCATCTATTAATACCAACAAGAACCTATCTAAGTGCTCTCGAAAAACTCGGTTCATCGAATCTACAAAGAATGTTGGTGCATTAGTTAGTTCGAATGACATTACTAACCATTCTTACAATCCATATCAAGTTCTAAAAGCCGTCAAAGGAATACTATCCTCTACCACTCTAAGCTGATGGAACCCTGTTGCCAAATCTAACTGGGAAAATACTTTGGCTCCACTCAACTAGTCGAACAAATCGCCAATTCTAGGCAACAGATATATCGTCTTCTCATTCAACTTAAGATAATCGATACATAAGCTTAACTAACCGTCTGACTTCTCCCTAAGGAAAACTGCTTGGTCTGATAAAATTCTTTCCTTCCAAAATCCACCAAATGCACCTTTAGCTCCCTTATCTCGGCAGGTGCTATTCTGCTTGGCGGTCTACTCATTGGTTTTGCTTCTAGTACTAAATCTATCTGAAACTCGGTAGCTCGTTTCGACGGCGATCCAACCACGGGTTCAAGGACTTCTGCGAATTCTTAAACAAAGAAAACTGGATTCAACTCATCTTCTACCTCCATAATACCCAACAAAGCATTTACCTCAAAACTAGGGTTTTTTATGGAGTATACTATCCGATCACTACAGTTAGGGTGTCTAAGTGATAGTTTCCTATCATGGAATATATCCTAGCACTGTATTTACTTAACCAATCCATACCTAAAATAATTCTAAACCCTACGAAATCAAACACATGCAAAGTGCAAACACCGGCATAACCTTGCAATTCGAACTCTAACTGGCCACATTTCATCCCAAGTGTTGCATACCCTCCTAGTGGATTTGCAACTCTTAAGGAAAGGCATGAGGGTTCTAGGTTAAGCTTATCTACCAAACAATGAGATATAAAAGAATGCGATGCACCCATATCAAATATAACTCTAACTGACATACCATGAATCAAAAGCGTACCTCCCAACATAGCTTTCCCCTTCTCCTTTTATGTTGGTCTGGTGGTAGTTGGTTCCAATGCAAACACTTTGCCTTTTCCATCCTTGGCTGGCTCCTTGCACTGGTTATTATATTGTCCAAACTGATCAGTTGAAACACCTCACCCCTTTCTTCTCAGCAGCTTTCTTCCTTTTGCCTGTCCGGCATTCATGGGCACATTGTCCTTTCTTGTCACACATAAAATAGACAACTTCTATCTTTCCTTTCTTAGCAGCTCCACCCTTTTGAGATCCTTTCTTATGGAAGAACTTCCTCTTTTGGTTCTGCCCTCCTTGAGCTTCCTTTGCTTTATGTCTTTAAGAAAAACAAACATCTCCTCATGCCTCAAGGCCATCTCAGCAACAACGTCACATGGATCCCTAGTATGTGGTAATGTGGCCTTAGCAAGCTTAGGGTTCAGCCTACGAATGAACTACTCATTCCTCTTAATAGCAGTATCAACCGTAACATAGCCATATCTCGCTAGCTCCTCAAACCTGGTTGCATACTAAATTACTGTCATATCCCCCTGCTCCAACACTACAAACTTTTTCGAAGATTAGACTTAGCAATCTCAGACATAAATATTTCTTCAAACCTCCTAGTGAACTCAACCCAAGTAATATTCTCCTCATTGACTCCAACAGTAACACTGTTCCACTAATAAAGTGCTGCTCCCTGTAGAGTGAGTCTCCTTTTCTGCTCATAGTTGAGACCCAAATCAGCAAAAATAATCTCGCAATAAAGCAACCAATTCTCCTCTTCGATTGCTTCTTTGGCACAAATAAACGACTTTCCTTCCAACCGAGCATAATCTCTACTCAAAACAGCATAGTTTTTCACTACTAGAGATTCTTGATTTCCTCCTTTAGCATTTCCTTCAACTACTCTAGTAGCAACACCTTCTTGCATCATGTTTACAAAGAATTGATATATTGCTCCCATATCGACTTGCGGGACTCCATCACCCACATTTGCAGCTTGAGCCCGGCCTAGGTATCTCGTGGTATTTGGTCTGACATTTCCATTAGTTGTGGTGCTTCCCCCATAAATGTTAACTCTTCCACTTCTAGCATCCATTTGTACATTCGAGCCTTCGTAAGACATAGAAGAATATTCTAAGAGATGGGAGAATAGATATAAAACATATACTTATATATAGAAAATACAGGTACGTTACTATAGCGTTATCCCCTAATCTATTTTTTCTCTAATTCCTTAGGATTATGTTTTCAAAATCATTTTTAAATTTTAAGTTCTTCATAAACCTCGCTTTGATACCAAGTTGTTTTATCCCTTATCTTAAGAGTCGAAGCTAACCGCTATAGATGCTGCAGTCATCCATAGTATTAACTTCTGGTGACAAAATACGTAATGTTAATAGTGTCCATAATATCAGAAGCACTTGAATATGAAATAAAATCAACACAGATTAAAACAAATTTTCTGATTACGTTACAAAAACATATTTCATATTCCATTACATAATCCCAAATATTTTCCAAGTATTGAACAAATATAATTATTACAAAATACGCCAAGAGTGACATATGATGATGCCCCATTGGATGATCAGAATACTAAATAGACAAAACTGTCTTAATACACCACAACGAAAATAAAAACATAAACTTCTAAATAGCTATCCGTGCCTGCTGCACGTTTCGGAAGCTTTATTCGTCCACCAACTAAACCTTTAAAACCCCGACTCTCAATCAACTCAAATTAATTTTAAGCACCAGGGAGTTTAAGAGGAAAACATAAACTTCGAGTCAGATATAAGACTAAGGTGAATAATACTATCACGTCTCGGTTTACTGATATTAAGTGAGACCATGCCGTTTAGCGGAACATGTTTCCCCTCACTAATATCCCTTTAAAAGATATCCTTTTGCAAATCAAAATCCTGCAATCAAACTAATTAAAACAATAATAGAAATATCATATATGCTCGTAAATTAGGTAATAAATGGATTATATGTACGAACAATGTAGTTTTGTTTAATTGACTACTAACCATTGGCTGACTCAGGCCTACCAGACAAAATAAAAATAATAATCTAACATTTGTTAGACAAAGTTCTGGACGGTTTGCCCTTAACATACTTCTCCAAGGGTCACCTAATCCAAATGGTTTTTCGGGCTTAGCAATAACCTATACTTATTCTATATATATATATATATATATATATATATTCCTTTCTCTATGTAACCATCATTTAAATCTTACCTATGACCAAGCTTTACATATTGGAATTTTGGACTAAATTAGCCAGGGGCAATAACTAATATACGGGTGGGACCCTATACCAGTCCCATCTGGTATACAAATATATAAGTCATTTACTTAGGGTTAATTACCCTTCAAATTTTCCTTAAAAACCTTTCAAATTGATTTAATCCCTTAAAATCATACTTAAACAAGGTATAACGTCCTGAAATTTTCAACCCCGAAAATTCAATACTAATACGTTCACTGTATAGAGTACTGAGCAATCGAGTGCCGAAAACATAGAACCTTAGGGTCAAGAAGAAAATGAGGCAGATGAAGAAACAAAACAAAAGCACATAATCTCACAACCGCGGCGAAACAAAATATATTATCAAATAACGGCATTTACACTAAGAAAAGCTGTAAATGTCAATTTACATATAATATACCAGAGTACAATCGTTCACAAATAAACTGGACAGTTATACTTAACTTGCCCCTAAATACAGACTACACAGACTCAAATACACAGCAGAATAATCAATACGTCTCCGCCATCCTGCTCGCCTCCTGAGCTCCAGAACGTCCTAACCTGAAAATCTATAATACTCGATCTGACCCATGCATTACATTAAAGTAACACCCGACTCAGGCTGAAAACTAGCATGAGTAAACCCATATGGTATGAAATACTTTAGTTATAAAGCTTCTTTGAAAACCCAGGTAACTCGTTCATTACTACAAGTTTTATCTTGTTATAGCTAATTCTTATCTCATAAATAATATCCAATTACCGTTACTTAGTTTAAATGGCCAAGTTATTTAATTTATTCCATCCCGGCCTATTTGATTTTATAACCAAATCTGTAAAGGATTATAGATTACTAATCGAAGTGGTTCCGGATATCACTGATATCCGACCCCAAACTCTTCGAATCCAATGCCATCCATTTAAGACAAGTCGTTTTAGTAAAAACTATCCAATTTAAATTCAAAATATCATATACAATAGAAATCATCACATAAATAACACACATTTATTATATTTCAACCCAAAACATTTCGTATAACAACATATCACACATTAACATACCAGAGATATTAAACCATCAAAACATTCAATACAATTTAACCATTCATAAGATTGATAACTTGTCGCGCCATTTCTAATTAATTTAATTTATACAAATAAATTAATTAGTCATAATACTTCTTAATTAACATTAATTAATTACAACCATTTATTTTACCATAATCAATGTTTGAAATTAATTAATTATTAACTAATAAAAATCATTTAAGGCATTGGATTAATTAAAGTTTAATACATTTTCCTTAACTATCCACTTAATTACATCATTAATTTTTTTTATAAATAAACTTAGGAATTAATTTAAAATAAAATTAACCTAATATATAATTACCCAAAATCAAATAAATTAAGTCCAAAACATTTTACTTCAATTCTTGGGTTTGAAATTTGCTTTGAAAACTTGTCCAAAATTTCTCTTTTAAAAAAAATCTTGGTTAATTCATTTCTTTATAAAATACTCGGCCCAATCCCAAACTACCCGATCCCCATCTCAAGTCATACTCCTTTTTCCCCGACCACCATACTTTTTTTTTAAACTTGTTTTAGTTTTAACTTTTGAAACCTATTAACTAAACACACCCGAGCCCAACCGTCACTTCCCCGAGTCCAACCCGAGCCAACCCTGTTTGCACCAAAAATGGGCAACACTCTTCGAAAGTTTTTGAAGAGATAATAAATGAAGAAATCAAATTGAAAATGAGGATTATCTAACAAAAACTCCAAGTCATAGAAAATTAAATTGCACGGAAGACAGTAATTTAGAGTGGTTCGGCGTATCGCCTACGTCCACTATGAAGTTATATCACTTTATTGCTTGATATTTGAAGATTACAAGTTTTTTATAGCGAAGTACAGCAGATAATAAGCTTAAATTTGAGATCAATAGCAGTAATGATGATATGGAGTGATTCTGGCAGAGTCCGGGCGTGCTTTGTCTCTCAAAATTCTCCCATCCCCTTTCTGAATGACCAGGGGCTCTATTTATAGGCGTAGGATGCTGATATTTCGCTGAAAATTCGGAAGACCACTTCTGTCATGTGAGGGGGCCCACATGCCCGGCCTTAGGAAGTTTGGGCCCACTTTGGGATCGATTCGAACTCCATTCGAATAGATCAGAAAATCATCCAATCGAGGTGAAATTTGGCGTGGACATTTCAACATGTATGCAAGCTTCTGTGAAAATTTCATGGCATTTGGATCAGTAGATCTTGAGTTATCGTGGATACGAAATGAGGTTCTTTGTTTGGCTGTCTGGTTCGAATCGATTCGTTCAAATCGATTGCTTCGAACCGATGGTGGCACGCGCTTTCGTGATGACGTGGAGCGCACACTTCGTATCGATCTGGTCTTTGCTCCGAGTTGACCGATTCGACTCCATATATCTCGGCGCGTTCGCATCGATGAATGATACGTCACCAAGGCTAGTTGACTCGATGGATTCGAATGGTGTCGTATTCATGGATACGAACTACAACTGTTGGTGGATACGAATCAGGATAACCTGATGGATACGAAGTGCTTTGACCCGATGGATTCGAAGGGATGCTCCATGTTGGATACGAAGAAGACATTGGTCGATCATTACGAAGTGCATCCTCTGCTAATGGGAACAAAGTCCATCGATACAAACTCGATGGATTCGAACACGGCCGCTCCTGATCGATACGAACTCATTGGAGTTGACCGATTCGAAGTAGGTGATCTGCCGATGGATTCGAAGGTGTCCGATTCGAACTAGAGTTTGGTGATGGATACGAAAACACCTATAATGATGGATACGAAACTGGTACTTTTCCCTTCAAATTGAATCGATCATAACATGAGCGTATGGACTCGGATTGACTTGAAATTTGAGATGCTGACTTCTATGATCTTTCTTGTCATGTCCTATCAATTGTAGCTCAATCTGGACTTGGACAAAATTCAGTGATATCCATAGTGAAGCGAAGTATGACCAATCTCTTAGACGAACCGTCCTTTGCTTTCGATCAATCTTTTGGTATCGCGGCTTTGCCAAAAAGCGGGATAACATTTGCCCCCCAAAGTACGTCTTGTGGAAACATAACGTGCTTTGAAAGGCTGTAATTTCTCTCTGAACAATCATCGCTTTTTTCTCGAAGGTTGTAACCTTGCGTTGATATGGTTGATTGCTGTAGAATAGTGTTTAGTTGTTGGTTGTTGTAATTGTAACAAGATGAGTGTTTGATCCCTGTAAATGTTTAAGATCGAATGTTAGTCCGACATATATGCACATATGTTAGTTTGACCCTCGCTAACGTCGTTCGTCCACGAGTCGTTATCAGTTTTGTTTATTGTTGAATTTTGTATCCATTCTCTCCTGAACTGATTTGGAAATTTGAGTTGAAACAACGCTTGATGGTTGTTTTTGACTATCCTCTTGTATCGATTCTCTCCGAATCGATGTAAAAGGTTGTAAAATAGTTTTTCATATCGATGCGAGTCGAAATGATGGATACGAAATGATAGTTCATATCAATGAGATTGGATGGTCACGAAACATCTGTTCGTATCAGTTAGTTTTGATGGATACGAAATTGTTGTTCGTATCGATTGACTTTGATGGATACAAAATCGCTGTTCGTATCGGTAGGTTTGGATACAAAATATCTGATCGTACCGATAGGCAGTGGATGGAGTTGTGAACTTGTTGATGTGAACGAGTGCTTTGAGATGATGGAGTTCACAATCTTTGGTTGTCCCTGCTGCTTGCTTCGTATCGATGGATCTGTCGTTTATTTCGAATCGATAGAAGTTTTTGGTGATGGATTCGAAACTATCGTTCGACTTGAACGTTGGGGGTGACTGGTCACATGGACCGGGAGACAAAACGACCCGGTTCTTCTACGGCTCCATATAAATAGTGTGGACTTAGCCACTTTTTCCTTTTTTACTTTTATTGTTGCTTTTTACTTTGTACCCTCTGTGTCTTTGCATTGACTCGAAGCTTCCGAGAGCAGTTTGTCACGTCTTCAAATCAATTCAATTCTTTTAATCCCTCGAAGTTAAACATTAAAATCAGGTAATTTAATGGATACTATCGTGTTTAGAACGATGAAAATCGAAGTCTCAATCCATCCTTCTTACTGCTATGATCAGTATTGATGAATTTAAGATCTGTGTGAGTGATAGCAAGTTTGGGGACGACCATAGAGTCAAGGTCTGTTTTGGAGAAGGAGTTTGGAGCTTTCGAATCGAACGAAAGCATGCGATTTCGTATCGATATGAATGTGAGAGCGGCGATCGATGCGAAGCCGGTGTTCTCGGATCGATGCAAAATGGTGTTCCTTTGATCGATACGAAACTCATCGTTTCGAACTGATCGATACAAAACGTATCGAGTCGAACCCGATCGATACGAAGCATATCGATTCAAAAATGGTCGATACGAAAAGTATCGATTCGAACATGGTTGATGATATTTCTTCGATTCGATACGAATTTGAACTACAACGACTGATTCCAAGTTGAAACTAAATGAACTTAGAGAACTTTTTGCACATAAAAATATTTGACTCCGACGAGCTTCTGCCTTATATGACTGAACTTGACCGTAGAATTGCATATTGGACTACATTTCGAGGCTCGCCGATGGAACTATAACTTAACAAAAGTTTAACGAACTTCAACTTGGGTCGATCGTTTGCAAGTGGATGGCATAGTTGTGACCGTCAGCGATGATGGTCATTTCCGGTTTGATTTTCAGAGTTTTATTGTTCGTACATTACAGTTTATTCTATAGAATTTGCTTAAGTAATGCACAACACTGCACGACATATTCATGCACTTTACGCCGGGGAATGCACGGGCTTTTTGCATCTAACGATGATTTCTCGTGAGTTAGCTAGTTATGGAAACTTCAAGTTTGCAGCCGTAAGAAACTCAGAGTTCAGTCCCCCTCGTGCTTGAAGTACCAGAGATTGAGAATGAAGTTATCGGTCCAACTCCGGATGAGTTACCTGACGCATCCTTCATTAATAACCCATCAGACTCTGTCCCGTACAATACTTCGAAAGACATACTAGGAAGAATTTGCTTAAGGCATGGCTTTTCGATGGATGACGTGCTACTGCTCGGGCCAAATGATAGACCACACAATCCACCGGAGGAATATACTGCATTCAATCGCCACGTGATCGCAGCTGGGACACTCCCTCCGTTTAACCAGTATATAAGAGAAGTATTGCCGTTTTTAAGGATCTCCCCCTCTCAACTGCACCCGAACGGATACACGTCGCTCAATAGTTTCTTCATTGCATTTATGGAATACCTCTATCGACCGCCACTCCCGATTGAGATCAGATAATTGTTTAACTTTAAGAGTCAGGCCGATAGTCCATCTTTCACATTCTTGGAGGCGGTGAGAAATTTCCAAGTGATCACGGGAGCTTGGACAAGATTGAGCTACTTCAGGACGGAATGTTTTTATGTCAAATGCCCCCTAGGGTTCGCTCGACGATGGCTTTGAAGTCGAACTCACATCCATTTTCTTTTTCAGCCGTAATTCAACGACCTGAAGGTGAACGTTTCAAAGAGATAGTTCGGGTATTTCAAGAAATCCCCAATGAAGAGAGGAATATTGAGTTGCTACTGACAGATAGGAATCTCAGAATCCTTGGGTTGATTGAGCGAAGGCAGAGCATAATGCTTGACGGTGTCTTAAGAACCGCCTCGAAAGAGCGAGTCAAACGAAGAAAACCTAAAGTTGTCATAATAGAGGAGGCTGACTCAGAGAGAACTAATACTGATGATGAGCCATTGGGCGAATCTGCGGATGTAGCCCAAGATACCGAAGAACAAGGAAAAGGCAAGGCAGCCGTTGTTGAGTCATCTAAAAAGAGAAGATGGAAATCGGTTGTCATGTCTCGATCCTCTTCCGGAGTTAGAATTTCAGAGATGTCTCCTCTGAGAACTGAAAATCTCTATGAAGGGCTCACTGATATTCCAATTCCGGATGATGTGTCCTTGCAGCATGATGCCGGATTGGAAGAACTTTCAAAAGCTTTAGTTTTGAGCGAGTCTCTGCCCACTAGTGCGGTTGACACATCTGGTTGGTCGGGGGGTTGCACCCACATTCACACTTCACGGCACTACATGATTTCTAAGTGTAATACGTTCACTGTGAGAGATTACTAATTTCGCTTTATGTTTTTGCTTCGCAGATATCATGTCTGGTAGAGGTTCAATGCTTGGCAGTGTCCGTAAGAAACGCCAGTCTCCTTCATATTATGAAGCGTATAGGAGGGAAGGAGATAGAGATTGTGACTATGGGCGCTCGAGTCATGAGCGCTCCGATAGAGAAAAAGATTATAGGTGGTGGTCTCGATCTCGCACGCCACCTCCTTGAGCTCATGCACCGCCTTTAATTCATGTCTCGAGGCCTCTAGAAACTTCATGGCCCAAACCGTCTTCCCAACTACCGAGGTCTGATATTCACCGCAGAACGGAAATCGCGGTCTCCCCGTCAACAGAGCAGACATTGACGGAGCCTTCGGGGGAAGGAGCGGTTAGGTTTGCTCAACTGAGGAAGGAATTTCCTGAAATTTGCTTCGACGGGTTTGTTTTTCCCCCGTATCTAAAGAGGATACCGTCGACAGTTGCTCCTATTATGCACGATTATCTCTCGGACGTATTCTTTCAGTATCAAGAATGGTCGAAGACCGCTAAGAAAGCGTCAAAGGTGGCCTTTGATCAAGCGGCTACGATCGAGAAGTTGGAGAAAGAACTTGGTCAGAAGGAACGCATCATTCAGGCGCTCGACAATGAGGCCGAGTCTTCTCGAAAGTCGGAGATTGAAGCTCTTAGAAGAGCGGATGAAGCTCAGGCAGCGATGGATAGGATAAAGCGTGAACATTACGCTACGGTGGAGGACATGGGCCGCCGAAATACCATCGTGACTGCCGAGCGGGATGTGGCCTTGAAAGAGCTAAACGAGCTCAAGGCCAAAGTTGCAGAGGTTATGAAGGAGAGAGACACCGCTAATGTTTCCGCACATGAAGCGTGTTACCAGGCGGTGGAATTTCGGAAAGAGAGAGATGCGGCCTTGGAGAAGGTCTGCGAGACAAAAGCCGAAGTCGATGAGAAAGTTCGTCAAGCAGAGACTAAGATGGAGATAGAGATAGAAGAACTTCTCATCACTTATAATGCTAATGTGCTGAGGCACAGAAATTTGACATGGCTTGATGATTATCCGACGCGTTTGTTCAACGCCTGGAACTTATTAGTTGAAGAAGAGAAAGCATCAAATCTAGGCGAAGTTTTTGATGAATTCGAGTTGGAGAACCGTATACTGACTGATGAAGAGAAGAAGGTTCTCCACGATTTCATGATCTCTCTCGCTAAAGAGAGACTGGGCACCCAACACTTGGAAGTTGGTGAGGGATCTGGTGTTATGCATCCAACTACAAGTTCAGAGTTGATCACTTCATTTGGAACAGAGCCTACGCCAGCGACTGAGCCACAGTTAGTCCCAGGCTATGACCCTGAGCAGCCACGCTTATCTCCCATCAGGGAGTACTCTTCTGAAGCTGCTCAGTCAGCTACGAGTCAAGTTGAGGAAGGTACTCTGCACAAATCTACTATGTGTCTGAACTGAAGTACTTGTATTGAAGCGTGTTCTGACAACTTCTTTCTTTCTTGTCCAGTGAGTAAAGTAACATCGACAGAGCCTCCTACAGTCCAAGAGCCACATCAAGAACAGGAGGCCATTATTACCAAAGCAATCGCCACGACAACAGCCGCGCCAACTGAGGTGACAAAAGGGGGTTCAATTACTTTTTACGAACTAATGATGAATGAACTCTTGAGCCAGCACAGTGACCCCTTTGTTGATATGTCATTTGTTCTTGGCACGTTCCCACCTGCTTCTATTGCATCGTCACAGTCCACCGCTACCTATCGTGAGTCTCGTGCTGCTCGTGAGACTGAGATACTTGCTCAAATTGAAGCAGAGATGGAAGCTGCAACACACGGAGGTAATTCTGAGTGTGTTATGATGGCGATCGATCCCACTCCTCTCGTGGTGACATCTTCTGTGGACATGCTAGTCGGAACCAGCGCGCCCGTTCCTCCCCCGGTGGTAGACCCGATTCTTCCGACCTCTCGAGAAGAGAATATTCCTTTAAGTTCAAGTTTGGAGAAGTATATTGATACCATGCCCTCGTTAGAGGAAGATCAGCCAAAGGGTACAGGGTCAAAGCGGAAGACTGCTGGTGGTTCCAGTGGTTCCGCGTTGAAGAGGAGACCGAAGAAGAAGAAGTGAATGATCCCTTCTAGTGCATTTTTGGCAGCTAGGAAGTCATTTTTATTTTTCTTTCATAGGCTATGTATAGATGCAGGCTTGGCCCCCTGCTAGTAGGAATTTTTGGAAGAACTTGTACATGAATCTTTACATATAGTTAGTTGAAATAAAATTCAATTTCTTTGTTTCAGTTCTCATTTCTTTTGTGCTTAAGTATTTGCAGTGTTTGGCTTTCAATCCGGTGTACTTGTGGTGTTTTTATCGTCAAGTAGAGTTCGTTTTATTTGCCAAGTCTGAAAATCTTGGTCGCATGTTGTGATTGATGAATAAGTCGAACTTCGGTCATCGTCTCACTTCGGTTAGTGATTGACACTTAAGTCTTTTGCCCCCCAGTTTCGGGGAACGAAATTTGTATTTCTGTGGTCGATCACACTTATTGCAAATCTTAAGCACATGTCCACGCTTTAGGGACTTAGGATAATCTGCGATCGATAATCTGGTTCGCACTCTGGGAATTTGAGAGTTATCGATGCTTATAATATGGTTCGCGCTCCGGGAACCAGGAATTGATGTTTATAATCCACTTAACGTTCTGGGAACTTGGAGTTAGTATTGATATTTCGGTTCGCACTCCAGGAACTTTGACTTGTTATTTGTGCTCCAATTCACACTCTGGGAATTTGGAGATAGCATGTATGTTTGGGTTCGCACTCCAGGAACCTGTAACTTTATACTCCAATTCACGCTCTGTGAAGTTGGAGGCTGCATTGATGTATCGGTTCGCACTCGGAACCTGGAATAGATGTTTACACTCCAATTCACGCTTTGGGAAGTTGGAGTTTGCGTTGATGGGTTGGTTCGCACTCCGGGAACCAGGAATTGATGTTTATACTCCAATTCGCGCTCTAGGAATTTGGAGTCCGTTCGCATTCTAGGAACGATTTATTGGATGTTTATACTCCTATTCACGCTCTGGGATGTTGGAGTCCGTTCGTGCTCTGGGAACGATTTATTTTGGATGTTTATACTCCAATTCGCACACTGGGAATTTGGAGTCCGTTCGCACTCTGGGAACGAGTTATTTGATGTTTAGACTCCAATTCGCACTCTTGGAATTTGGAGTCCATTCGCGCTCTGGGAACGAGTTATTTGATGTTTACACTCCAATTCGCACTCTAGGAATTTGGAGTCCGTTCGCGCTCTGGGAACGAGTTATTTGATGTTTATACTCCAATTCGCACTCTGGGAATTTGGAGTCTGTTCGCGCTCTGGGAACAATTTGTGTGATGTTTATACTCCAATTCGCGCTCTGGGAATTCGGAGTTAGTTGTAGGACTGTCGTGTGTCGGTCCAGTTCAGCCTTTGATGTGATGGCTTGCCCTCGAGCTAGGTTTCACTTAGTGAGTGGCCGGTCGTATCACAGTCACTCGCTATTTGAATAAATTCCGTTGTTCGATGGAGCTTAGCTCTTCATGTGTCGTGATTGTTGAATGTTGCATTCGATGAATCACAGCTCTAGCTTGAAGAGATAGTAATTTATTACTGAAATAAGGAAATATGGCAAAGTCAGTGCCTTATTACAAGTTCAAACTTCAGAATGTAAAGGAAACTGCAAAGTATTCATAGATTGAATGAGCCTGTCATGTGTGACAGTGAAAAAGATCTTCGTCGTTCTAGGCTCCTGAGAAAGTTGGTTCGCCACTGATGGCGTTTATCACCAATCTTCCGCGGGGACAAGTGGAGTCCTCCTGTCTCGGTCGATTGGGTTCATTATTTTGATTTGATGGGCCCGTTTCTACGGGCTGCGGCGCCCGAACAAACTGTTCCAGCTTCCTTTCTCTGATCAGTTTTTCAACGAGATCTTGTAAGTGACGACACTCGTTTGTATTGTGCCCGTAGCTTTCATGGAACCTGCAAAACTTTCCCATTTGGATTTGCCTCTCTGACGACGGTTTTGGTGCAGGTTTTTGGTACTGAATTGTATTACAGGTTTGTAAATAAAAGTTCTCCAGTGATGTATTCAAAGGAGTATAACTGTCAAACATAGGATTCTTGCGCTGTGGGTCACGATTTTGATCTCGTTTTCTAGTTTGATTCACGTTCTCTCTTCGCCGCGTTTGTGTGTTTTTAACGTTCAGCTGAACTTTTTCGGAGCTCTCATCGGACTGTTTGATTGCGACATTGCTTTGGATTCCTTTTGTGCTAGGTCCTGCATTAGTTTGCTTCCTAGACTGTTTCGCATCTTCCCTTCTCAGGAATTGAGCTGCCTTGGCGTGGAAACGGTTCAATGATGCAGGTGGTTTTCCAGCTAACCAGTTGCCGAACTCAGAATCGGGATCGATTCCCTTAGTCAACGCCATGAGGATGGAGTTATCTTTCGGATTGCTGATTTCCGCACACGCAATATGGAATCTCTCTAAGTAGTGTCTGAGCATCTCTCCAGGAGCTTGGGTGATGCTAGACAACATGTTGACATCTTTTGGCCTTGCAACGTGCATGCGGAATAGTTCAACAAATTTTGTGGCCGGTTGGTTGAATGAAGAGATGGATCGAGGCGGCGGTCGAGTGAACCACATGGTAGCGATGCCCTCCAAGGATATGGGGAAACTACGACACTTCACTGCATCATCGGCTCTGGCAGCGGTCATGGACCATTCATATTTCAGAATATGTTGGATGGGGTCGGAGTTTCCCTCGTACATGGGTAGAGTTGGCATCCTGAATCGCCGTGGGGGTTCAACGGTAAGAATATCATTCGTAAAAGGAGTGTGACTTCGGGAAATTCCCCAATCGTCATTCGTGAGTCCCTGGCTCTCACGGATCATCTGACGTATCATGTTTGAAAGATCCGGCATTTACGCGTTTTGTGCGGCTTGCGCCGGAGTATGATTACGTTCCATACTTTAGGGTTGGACCGGATGTTGTCGATGGTCCAAGTCTTGCTTTCTTGGGTCATAGTCTTCTGGGACGTATGGTTCAGGAATACGTCCACTATGACGACGGTTCAGGTTCGACTGATCTTGGGCATCGACCCCTGGTTCAGCCGCGACGTTAGTGGTGCGGTATTCTGCGGTGTGGTGAGGAACAGCACCTCCTCGGAAGGACGGTCCGGTTTGGAAACTGGCTGATGGACCAACTCTCAGTTGTCCAACAGTCAGCGTCGGCTGATCTCTAGCGGCTGGATGTGACTCCCATCTAGTCGGGGTCGTGGAGATCGATTATGATAATCAGAAGATGAAGAAATTTCACTGGAGGAGCGAGAAGCATGGTCTCCCTTGGATCTCTTTCGCTTCTGGCGATCCAGCTTGTTGATCAGCTCGGCGTTAGCGCGTAGCTGTTCTGCCAGTTGTTGCCGACTCTGGGTCAGCTCTTGGAGTAGCAACTGCAACTCTTGTCGGGTAACCGGACCTGATGGTTCCGAGTGTCCAGTAGCATCTTTATTAGATGGTGGTAGTGGCGCAGGATTTCGTCGATCCTGTTCCTCTTGATTGATAGTGTTAGAGGTGGTTCTTATGCTAACCATCTTGAAGGTTGAATTCCTTTCTCTAGACTTTATGCAAATCTGAATAGCAGAGAAGGAACTCAATAGCAGAGCCCAACCCATTACTTCCCCGAGTCCAACCCGAGCCAACCCTTCTTCCCCGATCTCTCCTCTACCTTCCTCTAACCTATAGCAAACATCAGATACCCAAAGATACGCATGCACGTGCACACCTCGTCGGAGCATCTCCGACCCATGTCGACACCTCCGGTCAATCGCCGACATCACTCTCAGTCGACCCATAGATGTTCGAACACGACTTCATAACAAAAATGAACAAGTCGAGCAACCTTACTAGAACGAAACCCAATCACAAACATGCCTCGCGCCGCCGCCTCCTATCATAAAAGAAATCATCGATCAACCCAGACCTTTGCCACTGTCCTGTGCTTCTTTTCCCCACCATCAATCAACTCTGATGCGACAACAACGACTCATTTGCCTCGACATCCTCATCGTCTCGAGAAGGGTCTTAAACCCTAGATCCTCTTCGCCGTGGCACCACAGTGATCTAGAAAATCACCAGCCATTTTTCCCTCAATCCTCAGACACCCAGATACCTCCAGCAACGAACATGACACACCCTCATTCCCCGATCACCGGAATTCGAGCAAAGTTCAATTCCCTTTCAACTCAAAATTTCCCACAAATTACAAACTTAAAAATTTAGATATAACCATTAAAAATCATGGTTTGAAAAGACAAATTAGATTATATACGAAAATCTTAGAATTATGGAAGTCGAAATTTCTGAAATGTTTGATTTTTACTGTAATTTCTTCTTTCTTGTCAAACTACTATAATCTCACATAAAAATAATTTTAATAAATAAATTTCGATATTACAAACACAATTTCTTTGCGAATCATAACCTGTAATGTTTTATATAAAGAGGAATTGATTTTTGATTGAGTTTTGGGTTTGTAAACCAAGAACAGAGGCGTACATAGACATGCACACATTATTTTATACATATAAACATATAAAACATATTTGTACTTCCATGCAAAACATTGCATGACATTACATGCATTATTTTATCGAGAATAAGGTAGATTTAATATAAGAAAAATAAATGTATACTCACTGTATTTTGAGTAGAGAGAAAACCAGAGTTTGAAATTTGAAATCTGGAAATGCTCTTGCGATTTGAAAACTGCTACTTGATTTTTTGAGATTTCTCCAAATCTTCTTCCTACTTGTTTGAGTTGAGTTGCATTTGAGTTAAATCTTTTCTTCCGTTTTGAAACTTGAAATAGCTATTTGGTTTTCCTTTTATATTTTTTCTCTAGTTTTAGTTTTGATTGCAAAAATGAAAGAAAGAAAAGAGATAGGAGTAGAAGTATATATACCTGGTTTCTTATTTACATTTAGTTTGTATTTTGAAAACTGAAGGAAACAATTAATCTTGACACTTGTAATTTGCATGACATCCTTAGCTTACAAATGTCCCAAGCATGCATTTTTATATTTTCTTATGTTTTTACATAATATTTTATATTTTTATCTATACATATATAACTTCTAAAGAAAATGATATAAAACCTATTTATACATTAATTAATAACTATATATGTACTTAGTGTTTAAATGTAGAGTTTTTAAATCCAATTTATTTTTATGATATTTACTTTGAATTTCAAATCATAATTTTATTCAAAACCCATATATATATAAATATGAATAATAGTGAAATAGATAGCATGTTTTATTTACTTTGAAATGATAAGTTTTGCAAATTTAAATAATTTTATTAGAAGATTAATATTTATATCCAGATATTTTTAATTATCAGAATTTACTTGTTCAACTTATAAATCAGTATTTTTAATAATTTAATCCCGTTAATTACCAATTAACAGATGTCCAAAAATCTGGGTTATCATGTTTCTCCCCCCTTAAGATCTTTTCATCCCCAAAAAGGAATAAAGAAAGAATCTTTAATTACAATGCTTATTATCATTTAAATTATTCTTAAACATTTTAACTCTTAAATTTTTTTAAAACACTTTAAAAATCTGGATAATATTATCAACTTAGTTTTTATAAAAATATTTTTTTTATAACTCGATGTCTCAACAAGTCCATCCTCGTTCTCGTAGAAATTCGGTCATATATTGATCAGGCGTGGGACTGAAAATCTATAAGCACTTGGTAAACCCGTTTTCAACACCCAGTGAAAATACTTGGAAAACATTTTGTGAAAACGAAGTAAACACTTTTGGTGAGAATGCTCTGGAAATCATCAACCCCTCCATGGTCGCAGTTAGCCCGATGATTACGTCGCCATCCCGACGAAATCCATAGAAAAGTGTAGGCCTCCGCGCCCCTCGATTACACCATGGAACCGCCGTAGATCGCAACTACACCCAGGGTTACATTGCCATAACGATAAAAACCATGTAACTATAGGCATCAGCTCCCTCGAATTTCACTGCCAAATGAAACTTCTCCACACAGACCACATAGATCGCAGACTACATCAGTCGAGTCCCAATGTAGCCTGTAGACACTCACTGTCACATGACTTTCACTATGTCTTCGTAGATCGCAGTCTACTAACGTAGACCTTAGGCTATCTCTATCCCTCAACTTCCACTATGGAGCATAGTAGACCGCAGTTACACCGAGTTACACTATCATCACAGCATAACCCAATGTCTCTGTAGGCATCAGCGCCCTTGACTTTCGCTACCCCAACCGCAATCCTTAGGAACTTCAATTTGTTCGGACATCCTCTGGGATCAAATTTAGGACCCCCCTTTAGGGCTCAAGGCAGAACCACCCCGTGGATCTTCTACTAAAGTTTCAGCTATAATGAGAGCTCCTTTTCCCCGCATCATTCTCAAAACATTTTATACTATATACAAATAGTATCTTTCAAATCATACTCTTATATGTGTCACAGATAAATCTTATTTACACAAAATTTAAATCTCAAAATCGATAGTTTCTAAACTTGGCTTTCCAAATTCTCAAAATTGATTTTCCCAAAAATTAAAACCCTTTCAAAATCAATGGGTTCCAAAACCTTTTTCCCGAACCCATTCTCATAAAATCATATATATATATAAGTTTGTTCTTTTAACTAAAACAAATTATTTT
This sequence comes from Allium cepa, assembly GCA_030765085.1. Classification (NCBI taxonomy): domain Eukaryota; kingdom Viridiplantae; phylum Streptophyta; class Magnoliopsida; order Asparagales; family Amaryllidaceae; genus Allium; species Allium cepa. Next base: position 29,737,460 of record CM060938.1, on the reverse strand, counting down.
CAATGATCTTTTCTTCTGGTTATAGATTCAATAAGGTAGCTTATCATACAAATATATAAAACTTTATTTATGCCAAATCAATATTCAAATTCGATTTCCTTTATAATGTTATTTGCCACATTACTTACTTTTATAAAATGAGTTTCAGTTATAGTGATATCCAACTTCCACTCTTATTCATCATATATTTCTCAAAATATATTTTTCCATTTCAAAATCATTTTTACATTTATTTTCAAACTTTCAATATCTATTTCGTTCAAGCACGTACGATGTACATATATCATCCATACGCAATATCCAATTTGATCGCTCACTCGATCACACAATTTCACTTCCGAACTAGTATCGTCCACCCGACCTCCTTATGCAGACTCAGATCTGGTTTCTTGATCAGAAACCGTCATTCTCTTAGCATAGCCATAACTATGATAGAGATTCCAGAATCAATGAAAAATCCATATGTAGGGTTCGCCGTCGAAAATCGAGTGAAAAATCACAACTCGGATCAATATACTTTCTCAAAATTCTATGCTCGAATTTGGATCAAATCATTATGCGAATAGAATAATACGCATACATCCTATGCATTCACCTTCATTGGTTATCAGCTAAATCAATTTTATTTTACTTCACATTCATTTTGATTTCAATTCTCTTATTCACAATTGCTTCAATTTCCATTTGGGTTATCACTTCAATTATAAACAGTTTGCACTCTGACCAACATGAATTTAGAAAATAGCTTGAAAAGTTTAAAATAGTTAAGTATTTGCAAAATAGTAATTGGTTGTAAATAGCAGAAGAATAGTTAAGTATTATAAAATAGTTGTGAAATAGTTAAATAGTTGTTCAATAATTAGATAGTTGCAAAATTGTTGTAAAATTGCAAATAGTTTGTAAAACAGATGCAAAATTGCTATAAAATAGTAACTAGTTTTCAAAATAGTTGTAAAATAAGTATAAGATAGTTTGGGTTTTAAAAAGAAAGGTTATATAGTACATTACTAGAAAAGATAGATTTAAGATAATTAAAAAAAATTATTTGAAAATAATTTCAGAGTGAAACTGGTTCAATTTCTCAATCTCTCATTCCAATCAATTTTCAATTTCCACTTGCTTTTAATTTGATTCAATTCCAATTCAATTTGGATTAACTTCAATTCCTATTCCAAATTCAAATCAATTCCCATTTTAATTTTAAACTCATTCATTTTCGTTTACAATTCTGATTAATTCAAATCAAATTTCAATTTGAACTAATTTCAATTCCGTTCTCAAATAAAAAATGGTTTTATATTAGATTGTACTGCCACAAAATATTCCATACATTGATAGATTACACACTAGTAGTTCAAACATTACATCCATTTATCCAAAAATAAGATTCTTACTGAAATCATAAATCTATACGCCTTCTCCATCACCTAGGGTTTGGAAAAGAACAGAGCCTTAGCATTCTTACAAGAATCCTCTCTAGGGACTTCCTTCCAATAGGCAAAGCCCGAACATGCCCTTTTCAACAGGATGTCCCCACCTATAACATTTACTGCAAAAGGTTTCTACCTTTCCATCAATCTGGATAACCTTTACGCCTTCTGTAGAATGTTCCACAATCTTACTTTTCTTCGGTGTCTTGAAACAATTCCTAGCGATGTGTCCCGACATCTTACAATGGTAGCAAATAGTTGACTCATTGACTGGTTCTATGGGTTTACGCTTCACCTTCCTCGCTTCAAGGCAATGGTTTAGGCAATATCCTTTCTTATGACACCTAAAGCATAAGATCTCAGAGCGAAACCATTGGAATGTACCCTTCAATTCCTTCCTTGTTTTACTGCACTTGGCTGCATATAGAAGGTGACATTATCATAAGGCTATGGTCCAGCCCTTTTCTTAACCTGTTTCTCATACTCTTGTATTGCTTCTTCACGCTCCTTGCGTGTAGCTACTCTACGCTCTCTGCATCTAGCCTTCCATTCTTCACTTTTAGCCATCACTCTATTAGGCTAGATTCTAGTGGGACTTCCTAGCCTAAATTAGACTTGATAAGTAGAATTCCAACTTTTACTCTTATTTTGCAAATCTATATATATATATATATATATATATATATATATATCTGTATGTGTGTGTATTTGCAATTCATTAATGCAATAATCTATTTTGTTTACACACCAAGTCATACTTATAAATTTAAACTATTCTTGGTTTTTCAACCCAAAACAATTTCTTTTGAAATTTTCAAAAGAACTCTTGCTTTTAAAATAAGATTCCTACATATTTAAAATATTTTGAATAATATTATTTATTATATCTTTAACATTTTGAAACAATTTCAAATTTTCTTGACTTAGATCTTAAAACTTCACAATTTAAACCCTTTTCAATTTATTACTTATACTTATATAAATTGTTACTTCCTTAAAACATTTCATTCTGCTTTATCATTATTTATTTAGAATAATAAACATCTCTTTGTTAAGATACAATACCCAATTTATGCTAATTATCATGTCTAGAATTCATACCATATATTCCATAATCATTTGCTGGAAAATCAAATCAAAGTAACTTATTTATTTCAAATATTTGGAAACCTCTTTAGAATATCCAGGATTTAAGTTCAGGTTTGAATCCAATTTTAGCTCAACTTATTCATATAGTTAAAGCTTACCCAAATTACTATTTGGTTATATATATATATTACCATTTAAATTCTTATGATCTTATTCAGTAATCAACAACCAATTACCTTATATATATATATAATAATTAGAAAAATTATGGCTTTATATACCAAAATATAGGCTTATATAAAAATTACTTTTAAAACCGTTTTTAAAATCTTTATATAAAAAATAACAAGTATGCTCTCATGTAATACACTCAAGTCATTCTAGGGTTTTACTGACCCTATCTCTAATGAGTAACCCCGCCAGAGCCAAGATTCTCGCTTAACCTCGCTCCAATACCAAATGTAACGTCCTGAAATTTTCATCCCCAAATATTCGACACCAATACGTTCACTGTATAGAGTGCCGAGCAATCGAGTGCCGTAAACAGCAGAACGTTAGGGTCAAGATGAAAAAGGGGCAGAAGAAGAAACAAAACAAAATCACAGAATCTCACAACCTTAGAGGAACATAATATATTATAAAATAACAACATTCATACTAAGATAAGCTATAAATGTCAATTTACATACAATATATCAGAGTACAATCATTCACAAATAAATTGGATCGTTATAATTAACATGCCCCTAAATACAGGCTACACAGTCTCAAATACACAGCAGAATAATCAATACGTCTCTACCATCCTGCTCGCCTCCTGAGCTCCACAACGTCCTAACCTTGAAATCTGTAATACTCGATCTGACCCATGCATTACATTAAAGTAACACCCGAGTCAGGATGGAAACCAGCGTGAGTAAACCCATATGATATGAAATACTTTAGTTATAAAGCTTCTTTGAAAACCAAGGTAACCCATTCATTACTACGAGTTTTATCTTGTTATATCTAATTCTTATCTCACAAAATAATATCCAATTATCGTTACTTAGTTTAAATGGCCAAGTTACTTAATTTATTCCATCCTAGCCTATTTGATTTTATAATCAAATCTATAATGGATTATAAATTACCAATCGAAGTGGTTCCGTATATCATCGATATCCGACCTCGAACTCTTCGAATCCAATGCCATCCTTTTATGACAAGTCGTTTAAGTAAAAACAATTCAATTTAAATTCAGAATATCATATACAACAGAAATTCATCACAGATAAGTAGTCCACATTTATCACAGTTCAACCCAAAATATTTCGCATCACAACATATCACACATTAACATACCAGAGATATTAAATCATCAAAACATTCAACACAATTTAACCATTCATAAGGTAGATAACTGGTCACACCATTTCTATTTAATTTAATTTATACAAATAAATTAATTACTAATAATCCTGCTTAATTAACATTAATTAATTACTACCATTTATTTTATCTTAATCAAATGTTTGGAATTAATTAATTATTAACTAATAAAAATCATTTAAGACCTTGGATTACTTAAAGTTTAATATGTTTTCCTTAATTATCCACTTAATTACATCATTAAATTTTAATTTTAAATAAACTTACGAATTAATTTAAAATAAAATTTACCTAATATATAATTACCCTAAATCACACAAATTAAGTCCAAAACATTTTACTTCAATTCTTGGGTTTGAAATTTTCTTTGAAAACTTGTTCAAAATTTCTCTTTTAAAAAAAACTTGGTTAATTCATTTCTTTATAAAATACTCGGGCCCACTCCCAAACTACCCGATCACCATCTCGAGTCATACTAATTTTTTCCCGACCCCCTTACTTCTTCTTTCCTTTTCGTTTTCTTTTAGTTTTAATATTTAAAACCTATTACCAAAACACACTCGAGCCCTATCCGTCACTTCACCGAGTCCAAACCGAGCCAAACCTTCTGCCCCGTCTCTCTCCTCTACCTTCCTCCAAACCTACAGCAAACATCAGATACCCAATGATACTTGTGCATGTGCACACCTCGTCGAAGCATCTCCGACCCACGTCAACGCCTCTGATCAATCGCCAACATCACTCTTGGTCTATCCAACCACCCAGATCTTCGAACATGACTTCATAACGAAAACAAATGAGTCAAGCAACCTTACTGGAACGAAACCCGATTACAAACATGCCTTGCGCCACCGCCTCCTATCACCAGAGAAGTCGCTGATCAACCCAGCCTTTGCCACGGCCTCGTGCTTCTTTTCCCCCACCTCCGATCAACTTCAATGCGACCATGACGACGCATTTGCCTCGACAACCTCGTCGTCTCGAGAAGGGTCTTAAACCCTAGATCCAGTTCGCCGTGCCACCACGGTGATCTGGAAAATCATTGGCCATTTTTCCCTCAATCCCAAGACACCCAGCTACCTCCAGCAACGAACATGACACACCCCAATTCCCCGATCGCTGGAATTCAAGCAAAGTTCAATTCCCATTTAACTCAAAATTTCCCACAAATCACAGACTTAAAAATCAGGATATAACCATTAAAAATTAGGGTTTTAAAAGACAAATCAGATTATGTATGAAAATCTTAGAATTATGGAAGTTGAAATTTCTGAAATGTTTGATTTTTACTGTAATTTCTTCTTTCCAGTTAAACTACTTTATAACCTCACATAAAAATAATTTTAATAAATGAATTTTGATATTACAAACACATTTTCTTTGTAGATCATAACTTGTAATGTTTTATATGAAGAGGAATTGATTTTTGATTGAGTTTTGGGTCTGTAAACCAAGAACAGAGGCTTACACATGCATGCACACATTATTTTATACATATAAACATACAAAACATATTTATACTTCCATGAAAAACCTTGCACGACATTACATCCAGTATTTTATCACATGCATTAGAGAATAAGGTAGATTTAATTTAAGAAAAATGAATGTTTACTCACTGTATTTTGAGCAGAGAGAAACCCAGAGTTTGAAATTTGAAATCTGGAAATGCTCTTGGGATTTGAAAACTGCTACTTGATTTTTTGTGACTGCTACAGATCTTCTTCCTACTTGTTTAAGTTGTGTTACATCTGAATTAAACCTTTGCTTCAGTTTTGAAACTTGAAATAGTTGTTTGGTTTTCCTTTTATATTTTTTCTCTTGTTTTAGTTTTGATTTCAAAAATGAAAGAAAGAAAAGAGATTGGAGTAGAAGTATATATACCTGGTTTCTTATTCACATTTTATTTATATTTTGAAAAATGAAGGAAACAATTAATCTTGACACTTGTAATTTGCATGACATCCGTAGCTTACAAATGTCCCAAGCATGCATTTTTATATTTTCTTATGTTTCATATTCTATTTTATATTTTATATTTTATATTTTATATTTTTATTTCTACATATATAACTTCAAAATAAAATGATATAAAACCTATTTATACATTAATTAATAACTATATATACACTTAGTGTCTAAATGTAGAGTTTTTAAATCCAATTTATTTTTAAGATATTTACTTTGAATTTCAAATCATAATTTTATTCAAAACCCATATATATATATATATATATATATGTATGTATGTATGTATATATATATACACATATGAATAATAGTGAAATAGCTAGCATGTTTTGTTTGCTTTGAATGATAAGTTTTGCAAATTTGAATAATTATATTAGAAGTTTAATATTTATATCCAGATATTTTTAATTATTAGAATTTATTTTTTCAACTTATAAATCGGTATTTTTAATAATTTAATCCAGTTAATTACCAACTAACAGATGTCCAAAAATCCGGGTTATCACACATGGAAAACATATTATTTGCTTTACTCAAATCTCTTTGCCATGATATATGCTTTACTCAAAACATTATTGATATAAACATCCGAAACCTTTGTTTAAAACCTTTAAATAATATCTTTTGAAACCATTCAAAGCACCTCATTCGAAGCAAATTAATTAAGACTGAAAGGCCTAAACGTGCCTTTCAAAACCATTTACAATAGATGTAATAACCCGGATTTTTGGATATCAGACAATTGAATAATTATTTGAGATTAACTATTAAAATGTGATAATCCCTTAATTAAATTATTTAAAATGGATAAAATTGTTATCTCAAACATAAATAACCAAAATAAAATTTGTTTTATATTAATTTAAATAAAAGAATTTATATAAATTTAGATAATACTTATTTAGTGGTAAACAAAGGCAAGCATTTAAAATTAGCATGTAAAAATGACTAAATAATTTTATTATTATATTAATTGGAATCTAATTAGGTTATATCTTATTTTCTTTTGAAAGTATTTATAAGAAAGAAAAAATTATACAAATTTATAAAAAGCATTTATGAATTAGTAAAGTGTTTACATATTAAGAATTTTTTTAATAAGGGCTTTTAAAAAAAATCATCATTTAAAATCATTTAAAAATAAGGGATGACATGTGTTCATTTCTAAATCTTATTGAATACATGTGTAATAAAGTAAGCAAAGGTTTATGACAAATGCAAAAAAAATTTAAACAAGTGTCTTATTTTCCTAATTTTCTTTTCCTTTAATTTTAATATCCATAAATTTTATAATTCCCCATTCTTTATTTCTTCATATTTCTTTTCCTTCAAACCAAACAAGAATCCATGGCCACAGTCTGAAGATGTTTCCTCAAGAAAAAAAAAAGAAAAAAAAACAAAAGGAAAAAAAATCAAAACTGAAATATTCTCATATTGCAAACCTGGAAACAACCCATTTTCAAAAGGTCTCGATCATCATCTTGTTCCAGTTTTAAAGCAATTCCGTGACTAAGCATTTCAGTCCTAAGTTTGAGAAATACCAAGTTCGAAAATTCAACAGCATCATATCATCTTAATCTCAAAAGCAACCCAGATTTCAATTTGGTGGTATAAGCAGTCCTGTTTTCTGTTCAGGAAAAATTGCAGGTGAGTAAACAAATTGTTTTGCAAAGTTTAAATCTGGTATTGGGTTTGACATGCAGGATGAAATTTTGTAGTGATATAGTATAGTTGTTGCATGAATGATAGTTGTGACTTGTAAATAGAATATACCTGTGAACATTGTTCTGAGGTAAGTATATCCTGTGTTTAGAAATAGGAACTTAATCCATTTACAGATTTATATCTTCTAAATTAGATAATTTCATAACTTGATCTTTAAAGTGGAGATGATTATAGCTACGTAAACAATTTTAAAAAAAAAATATAATTTCAGATGAAATTATGGAAATGTTTCTTTTAGTCGAGATTAAGTTGATCAGTATAAATCAAATATCTTAAAACTATGAATTGAATCCATAATTGGATTTGTGATTGTAAATGTTCAATTTAGGGATTTAAAACAGAATTTTTAGGGAAGTATTTGGTGAGTGATCTCGAGATGAAAAATCGAGACATTTTGGGGAAGTGCCGATGATCGGCGGTGTCTGGAGGGTGGTCGTTCAGGCCGAAGCTGGACTGGGGAGTGATGATTGCAAGAAAAATACTCTGGTGTTTTATTAATGGCCACGGTGGCCAGGAAGGTACGTAGTAGGGTTTACTTTGGGTTTTAATTGGTTGTTATTGAGGAGACGATTATGCAATCGGTGGTGCGTCAAGGATGATCGCGACATGGGGAAGGTGGCTGGAGTTTGAGGAGATGCTGGAGCGAGTTTGTCGAGGTGCACCGCTAATAGGTTTGTCAGTGGCGAGGTAATTGTGTCAATCTGTAGGGGATCCTGTTTCGACTGAGATGCATCGTTTTTATCTCAAGGGTTTTTCATGAAATATGGGTGATCGTTGGTGGTCATGTGGGTTCATTGGATTGTCAAAGGTGGCCGCGATGACCTCCGGTGGTCAGCATAGCTGGTGCATGTGCACGAGCACGTTTTTGGTGTCAGGCGAAGTTTGGAGTTGGGGAAATGAGGGACGAGCTCGGGTTTACTCCGTTTTTTCTCACGATGGTCTCGAAGCTTTTATGTGGGAGAAGTTGGTATCAGAAAAATACTTATGTTTGTTGAAGGTTAGCTCGGGTATGATGTTTTGTACATCTGAGCTGAGTAATGCAAGTTTTTTTTTGAAAGATAATCAAGCTTACAGATTTTTAAATCAGGTCCTGTAAGAAGGAGATTAAGGGTTAAGTTGTAAACAAGTTTTTTTTCAAACAAGTGGAAATCAAATTCTAAGAGTACTTAATTTAATATAATTTCAAATTCAAATGTATAGGTTGTTGATTTTAAAGTAGTTAGCTTAATTGATTTTGGCATTTTTATTCAATATATTTTCATTCAAAATATTTGATCAAGATTTAAGAAACCCAAATGGGATAGAGAAATAAATATAACTTTAACTAATAACATTTTTTTTAAATGAATAAGTTTAAAGAATATGACATTTGGATTTCGAGGTTAAGTGTTGTTTTAATCAAATATGTTTGAAAGGATAATCTAAGACTTTAAGTATACATAAATAAAAAGTTATCACTTAATGAAGTAATTAAAGTTAAGAATCAATAAACGAAGTAATTAGAGATAAATTGATTGGTAATTAAGAATTAATTACATTGTAATTGATAATGGTTAACTTTAAACATTAATTACTAAGAGAGGTAATTAGAGAATTGTTAGTAGTTAATGACGGTCATTAACTAGGGATTATGAAATGGTTAATTGAGACGATTAATTTAGGTTAATTAGTTAATTAATTAATTAAAGATGGTCACTTAATGTAACTGATTAAGTATAATTACTTAGTGAGTTAATTATCGGAAAATTACCCAATGTAATTAAGTAAAGAAAACCACTTATTGAAGTAATTAGAAATTAAAGTCTTAATGGAAGTAATGAAGCATTAATTACTTGGTGTAATTAATTAAAGGATTTATATAATTAATTAAGGAGATAATTAATTAAGGTAGGTAATTATAGGATGGTTAATTACTGTTAATTAAGATTGATTGATGGAAATAATAAACAACGAGCCGTTAATTAATGTAGTTTAATTAATGTAATTAATTAATGAAGTAATTAAACGTTAATTACTGAAGTTATTTGAAGATAATTAAGTCGTGTTATTAAGTAAAGGATAATTACTTTACGTAATTGAGGATAATTAATCAAGGATGATTAATTAAGATGGGTAATTGGAGAATAATTAATTAATTTGCTGTAATTAACTAAGGATTAAACATGTAGGATCTATAGTAATGGAAGAAATTAATTTAATTTATTTTAAATTAATTAAAGATTGTGTGATTAAAGTCTTTGCTTATGAATGGCTGAATGCTATTGGATGTTTGGATTGTTGTTATACTTGGCAAATGATTGTGATGCTAGGGTGTTAGATATGGATTATCGATCTGAAATAGAATTGCTATGTGAATCTGTTACTATAGGTATACATGGAAATGTTTAAAGCTTAAACAGGTTTGTCTTATGATGGTATTGAATTCGAAGAGACCGGAGTCGGGTATTAGTGAATACCCAAAACCACTTCGATTTCTTATAGGTTGATATGTTGAATCAATAGAATGATATGGAATGATTTATGTAAGTTGGACCATTTAATCTAAGTTTGGCACTTAGATATTGACGTGTGAAATAAGTAATGTCTATAACAGCTTGTGAAGTTGTAAATTGTATAAGTTACCCCGGGTTTATATAAGTTGCTTGGTTTTGTATTCTATATTAGATGGGTTTTACTCACGCTAGTTTCCAGCCTGACCCGGGTGTTACATTGATGTAATGCTCGGGTCAGACCGAGTATTACAGATTTTTAGGTAAGGACATTCTGGAGCTCAGGAGGCGAGCTGGAGAGCAGGAACGTTTGAAGAGCTTCTGATGTCATATATTATAGTATCTGAAACAGATTGATTTATCTGTTCTGTGATTATAAATCTGTTGTACTCTGATATATAATCAAAGTGTAATTTGACAAATATAGTTTCCTTTGTATAACTATTATTTATGTGATATTATATTTTAACCGCTGCGTATGTGAGACTTTGGGTTTGGTTTTCTGTTTCTTCTTCTTCTATCTCTTCTTCTTTCCAAACTATTTACAAATTTCTGGATCGAAATTTCCGGGTCGTTACATTTGGTATCAGAGCTGAAGGTTAAGCGAGAACCATGGCTCTGGTGGGATTACTCATTAAGGATAGGGTAAGTGGTACCCTATAATGAGTTTAGTGTATAAATATGAGAGAGCGTACTTGTTATTTTCTTATATAAAGGTTTTTAAATGATTTCAAAAGTAAATGAATCTTATATAAGAAATATTTTATCTATTATATTAAGGAAATTAGTTGTAGTATTAATTAAATTAAAAGTAATAGTAAGAATTAAATTTAGAAGTAATAGAATACAACCAAATTGAAATTGGAATTAAATAAAGATAAGTTTGAAATGGATTCAAACTAAAATTGAAATCTTGAATTGGAGAAGTATTTCAAAATAAGATGAATTAGAATTGGTTTCAAACCAAAGAAATAGATGGTTATTGTGTTTAATAATGGAATGATTGTACTTTTATAAATAATAAAATGTTTTAAGGAAGTAACCATTTAATGAGAGTAACTTGTAAATTTGAAAAGATATAAATAAAAGTGGGTTTCAAATTGTGAAGTCCTCAATTCTAAGTTTAAATATATATTTTTTTGAATTGGTCTCAAAAAGATTAAATGAAATGATATTATTCAAATTACTTTGAATAATGATCTTGTTTTAAAATAAGGAATGTTTGAAAATTTTAAAGAGAATTTGTTTTAAATTGAAACCAAAGGTGGTTTAAATTTTAAAATTTGGCTTGGCGAGCCAAGAAGTAAATATGTATATGTGTGGATGTAGTTAAATATCAAAGATGGTTTGAGATAAACTCTAAGTGTTGAGTTTTAAAATTTTGGAATGAGATGTGAAAACCAAAGTGATAAGTTTTAAACTTATAGATGTGAAAGAATTTTGAAATTTGAAATGGAGAATTCAAATTTGAGTAAGGTTAAACGAGATTGATTGAATTTAACTCGGAAGAGATTAAATAAGTTGGAATGATCAACCTGATTTGGAAATTTCAAGATGAGATTGGAATTTAACTTGGGAAGTTAAATGGTTAAACTGAACGTGGAATTTATGTGATCTCAAATGGGTTTGAGATCTGGAATTTGGAATTTGATGGATGTTTTAAAATAGAATTTTGAAATTTGGACTCAGAATTGAATTGTTTAAAAACTTTAAAGGAAATTTGATTTAAAGGAATTAGATCAACATTTGAAGTATTAACTCGAATTTATATAATTCGAGATGGTTTAAATTTGAAATTTTGAATTAGTTCAAATTGAATTTGATTTGAATTAATTGAAATGGTGATTGAAGATGTATGAGTATAAGATTCAAATGGAAAATTTGAATTGGGTTGATTTGAATAATTTGGAATTGTAATTAAAATTGAATTAAATTTGGGAGGAAATCAAGAATAATTCAACTTAATTGGAAATGGAATTTGAAATTAGGATTAATTCAAACTGGAGTTGAAATGGATTGGAATTGAAGTTGGTTCAATTGAACGGATATTAGTCCAAAGTGATTGGAATAACTTGGGATTGTTATTAAAGTTGAATATGTTTAAAATCAAATGGAATTCGATTTAAATTTGAAAAGGTATTGAGAATTAATTCAACTTGAATTGGAATAAATCAAGTCCAATGGAAATTGGAGTTGTTTAAAATTGGAATTGGGTCAATTTAAATGAAAGTGGAAATTTAATTGAATTGATGAGAATGGAGATTGGGAAGTGAGCAGTTTGACTCTGGACTATTTTTAATATAAATTGTTTTAATAATGTAAACCTATTTTTCCAAGATATTCATTATATATACAACCTTTCTTTTAAAAGCCAAACTATCTTATATTTGTTTTACAATTATTTTTGAAACTGTTTAACAATTTTCCAACTGTTTAATAAACTAATTACTATATTTCAGCTATTTTACAAAACTAATTACTATCTTACTATTATTTTGCAATTATCTAAAATTTCCATAATTATTTTAACTATTTTCTAACTATTTTACACCTATTTTAAAAACTAGTAATTATTTTCCAACTACTTACCTATTTTTAAAATTTCAAGTTATTTTCTAAATAAACTGGTTGGAGTTCAAACTGTTATTGGTTGAATACCCAATCGAGATAAAACAGAGGTGATAATCCAAATGGGATTGAAGCATATGTGAATAAGTGAATGAAAATTAAAGTAAATGTGAATAGAAAGAGAAATTGATTTGGCTAATAATCAATGAAGTTAAATACGTAGGATGTACGTATATTATTCTATTCGCATAGTGATTTGATCCAGATTCGAGCACAGAATTTTGAGATAGTATTATCGATCCGAGTGGAATTTTTCACTCGATTTTCGACAGCGAACCTGGATTTGGATTGTTGATTGGTTCTGCATATTCTCTATCATAGTTATGACTATGCAAGGAAAATGACGTTTTTTGATCAAGAAACCAGATCTATGTCCGGAATAGGAAGTCGGGTGGACGATACTAGTTTGGAAGTGAAATTGTGTGATCGAGTGAGCGATCAGATTAGCATGGCGTACGAACGATATGTGTACATCGTACGAATTTGAATGAAAATGATATTGAAAAGAGTAATCAAATTTGAATATTTGATTTTGAGTAAATAAAGTTAAATATCTTTGTTTTATAAAATGAAACTCCCCTTGTTGAACCTTTTGCCTGAAGAAAAGGGTTTTTGGAAATGTTTGAAGTATAAAAGGAGTTTTATACAAGTTTGAAATGATCCAAAGTTTTAAAAATTATATATATCTGTATATATATATGTACAAAAGATCTTATGAGGATTTTTGGAAAAAGGTTTTGGGAACCTATGGATTTGGAAAGGCTTTTGATTTTTGGGTAAAATCAATATTGAAATTTAGAAAGTCTAGTTTGAGAATTATTGATTTTAGGATAATCGATTTTGTGTAAATGAGCTTTGTATGAGATCATACTAGGTGTATGATTTGAAGATACTATATATGTATAGTATAAGATGTTTTGATGATGGCTCTGGGAAAATAGGCGCTTTCTTGAAATGAACTTCTCAGGAGTACCACTGGGTGGTGCTGCCTTGAGCCCCAAGGGGGGTTCTAAAGTTGATCCTGTGAGGAGTCCGGACAAAACTAGTTCCTAGGGATTATGAGTAGAGTATACCATAGCGAAAGTCGTGTGTGCCGCTGAGAGCAACCAGTCTGCGTTTGATTTTATATCGGTAGACTGCGACCTATGGTATAACATAGCGAAAGTCGTGTGTGCCGCTAAGAGCCAACAGTTTGCGTTTGATTTTATATCGGCAGACTGCGACCTATGTAGGAGTGAAGAGGTTTCATTTCGACAGCGAAAATCAGAGGCCGCTGAGAGCCTACAGTTACATGGACTTTTACTGTGACGACAACGTAACCCTGGGTGTAACTGTGATCTGCTTGTGGGATCCATAGCGTAATTGAGAGGCCGATGAGAGCCTGCAGTTACATGGACTTTTGATGCGACAACAACGTAACCCTGGATGTAACTGCGACCATGGATGGAGGTGATGATTTCCAGAGCATTCTCACCAAAGATATATCCTTTATTTTCAAAAACCGTTTTCTATATTTTCAACAAAATTATTTTTAAAGTAATTTCACTTTATGTTGAAAACGGGTCTGCCAAGCACTTGTAGATTTTCAGTCTTACGCCTGATCAATGTATGACCGAATTTCTGTGAGAACAAGGATGGACTGGTTGAAACATCGAGTTATAAAAAGAAGTATTTTTATAAAACTATTTTGGCAATACTATATAGATTTTTAAAAAGTGTTTTAAAAAGGGGTTTCAAAGAATAATTTTTCTAATAATAAGAATCTTAAATTCTGGCTTCATTTCTTTTCGAGGACGAAAAGATTCAAAGGGGGGAAGAATGTAATAACTCGGATTTTTGGGTATCAAATAATAGAATAATTATTTGAGATTAACTATTAAAATGTGATAATCCCTTAATTAAATTATTTAAAATGGATAAAATTGTTATCTTCAAACATAAATAACCAAAATAAAATTTGTTTTATATTAATTTAAACAAAAGAATTTTTATAAATTTAGATAATATTTATTTAGTGGTAAACAAAGGCAAAAGCATTTAAAATTAGCATGTAAAAATGACTAAATAATTTTATTATATATTAATTGGAATCTAATTAGGTTATATCTTATTTTCTTTTGAAAGTTTTTATAAGAAAGAAAAAATTATATAAATTTATAAATAGCATTTATGAATTAGTAAAGTGTTTACTTATTAAGAAATTTTTTAATAAAGGCTTTTAAAAAAAATCATCATTTAAAATCATTTAAAAATAAGGGATGACATGTGTTCATTTCTAAACCTTATTGAATACATGTGTAATAAAGTATGCAAAGGTTAATGACAAATGCAAACAAAATTTAAACAATTGTCTTATTTTCCTAATTTTCTTTTCCTTTAATTTTAATATCCATAAATTTTATAATTCCCCATTCTTTCTTTCTTCATATTTCTTTTCCTTCAAAGCACACAAGAATCCATGGCCACAATATGAAGATGTTTCCTTAAGAAAAAAAACAAAAGAAAAAAAAACAGAAGGAAAAAAAAACTCAAAACTGAAATATTCTCATATTGCAAACCTGGAAACAACCCATTTTCAAAAGGTCTTGATCATCATCTTGTTCCAGTTTTAAAGCAATTCTGTAACTAAGCATTTCAGTTCCTAAGTTTGAGAAATACCAAGTTTGAAAATTGAACAGCATCGTATCATCTTAATCTCAAAAGCAACCCAGATTTCAATTTGGTGGTATAAGCAGGCCTGTTTTCTATTCAGGAAAAATTGCAGGTGAGTAAACAAATTGTTTTGCAAAGTTTAAATCTGGTATTGGGTTTGACATGCAGGATGAAATTTTGTAGTGATATAGTATAGTTGTTGCATGAATGATAGCTGTGACTTGTAAATAGAATATACCAGTGAATATTGTTCTGAGGTAAGTATATCCTGTGTTTAGAAATAGGAACTTAATCCATTTACAAATTTATATCTTCTAAATTAGATAATTTCATAACTTGATCTTTAAAGTGGAGATGATTATAGCTACGTAAACAATTTTTTTTTTAAAATATAATTTCAGATGAAATTATGGAAATGTTTTTTTTAGTCGAAATTAAGTTGATCAGTATAAATCAAATATCTTAAAACTATGAATTGAATCCAAAATTGGATTTGTGATAGTAAATGTTGAATTTAGGGATTTAAAACAGAATTTTTAGGGAAGTATTTGGTGAGTGATCTCGAGATGAACAATCGAGACATTTTGGGGAAGTGCCGATGAACGGCGGTGTCTGGAGGGTGGTCGTTCAGGCCGAAGCTGGACTGGGGAGTGATGATTGCTAGAAAAATACTTTGGTATTTTATTAATGGCCACGGTAGCCAGGAAGGGACGTAGTAGGGTTTACTTGGGGTTTTGATTAGTCGTTATTGAGGAGACGATTATGAAATCGGTGGTGCGTCAGGGATGGTCGCGACAAAGGGAAGGTGGCTGGAGTTTGAGGAGATGCTGGAGCGAGTTTGTCGAGGTGCATCGCTGATAGGTTCGTCAGTGGTGAGGGAATTGTGTTGATCTATAGGGGATCCTGTTTCGTTTGAGATGCATCGTTTTTATCTCAAGGGTTTTTCGTTAAATCTGGGTGATCGTTGGTGGTCATGTGGGTTCATTGGATTGTCGAAGGTGGCCACGGTGACCTCCGGTGGTCAGCATAGCTGGTGCATGTGCACGAGCACGTTTCTGGTGTCAGGCGAAGTTTGGAGTTGGGGAAATGAGGGACGAGCTCGGGTTTACTCCGTTTTTTCTCGTGATGGTCTCGAAGCTTTTGTGTGGGGGAAGTTTGTATGGGAAAAATACTTATGTTTGTTGAAGGTTAGCTAGGGTGTGATGTTTTGTACATCTGAGCTGAGTAATGCAATTTTTTTTTTTGAAAGATAATGAAGCTTACAGATTTTTAAATCAGGTCATGTAAGAAGGAGATTAAGGGTTGAGTTGTAAACAAGTTTTTTTTTCAAACAAGTGGAAATCAAATTCTAAGAGTACTTAATTTAATATAATTTCAAAGTCAAATGTATAGGTTGTTGATTTTAAAGTAGTTAGCTTAATTGATTTTGACTTTTTTATTCAGTATATTTTCATTCAAAATATTTGATCAAGATTTAAGAAACCCAATGGGATTGAGACATAAATGTAAATTTAACTAATAACATTTTTTTTAAATGAATAAGTTTAAAGAATATGACATTTGGATTTCAAGGTTAAGTGTTGTTTTAATCAAATATGTTTGAAAGGATAATCTAAGACTTTAAGTATACATAAATAAAAAGTTATCACTTAATGAAGTAATTAAATTTAAGAATCAATAAACGAAGTAATTAGAGATAAATTGATTGGTAATTAAGAATTAATTACATGGTAATTGATAATGGTTAACTTTAAACATTATAAATTACTAAGAGAGGTAATTAGAGATTTGTTAGTAGTTAATGACGGTCATTAACTAGGGATTATGAAATGGTTAATTGAGACGACTAATTTAGGTTAATTAGTTAATTAATTAATTAAAGATGGTCACTTAATGTAACTGATTAAGTATAATTACTTAGTGAGTTAATTATTGGAAAATTACCCAATGTAATTAAGTAAAGAAAACCACTTATTAAAGTAATTAGAAATTAATTACTTAATGGAAGTAATGAAGCATTAATTACTTGGCGTAATTAATTAAAGGATTTATATAATTAATTAAGGAGATAATAAATTAAGGTAGGTAATTATAGGATGGTTAATTACTGTTAATTAAGATTGATTGATGGAAATAATAAACAACGAGCCGTTAATTAATGTAGTTTAATTAATGTAATTAATTAATGAAGTAATTAAAGGTTAATTACTGAAGTTGTTTGAAGATAATTAAGTCGTGTTATTAAGTAAAGGATAATTACTTTACGTAATTGAGGATAATTAATCAAGGATGATTAATTAAGATGGGTAATTGGAGAATAATTAATTAATTTGCTGTAATTAATTAAGGATTAAACACGTAGGATCTATAGTAATGGAAGAAATTAATTTAATTTATTTTAAATTAATTAAAGATTGTGTGATTAAAGTCTTTGCTTATGAATGGCTGAATGCTATTGGATGTTTGGATTGTTGTTATACTTGGCAAATGATTGTGATGCTAGGGTGTTAGATATGGATTATCTATCTGAAGTAGAATTGCTATGTGAATCTGTTATTATGGGTATGCATGGAAATGTTTAAAGCTTAAACAGGTTTGTCTTATGATGGTATTGAATTCGAAGAGACCGGAGTCGGGTATTAGTGAATACCCGAAACCACTTCGATTCCTTATAGGTTGATATGTTGAATCAATAGAATGATATGGAATGATTTATGTAAGTTGGACCATTTAATCTAAGTTTGGCACTTAGAAATTGACGTGTGAAATAAGTAATGTCTATAACAGCTTGTGAAGTTGTAAATTGATATAAGTTACCACGGGTTTATATAAGTTGCTTGGTTTTGTATTCTATGCTAGATGGGTTTTACTCACGCTGGTTTCCAGCCTGACCAGGGTGTTACATTGATGTAATGCTCGGGTCAGACCGAGTATTACAGATTTTCGGGTAAGGACATTCTGGGGCTCAGGAAGCGAGCTGGAGAGCAGGAACGTTTGGAGAGCTTCTGATGTCATATATTATAGTATGTGAAACAGATTGATTTATCCGTTCTGTGATTATAAATCTGTTGTATTCTGATATATAATCAAAGTGTAATTTGACAAATACAGTTTCTTTTGTATAACTATTATTTATGTGATATTATATTTTATCCGCTGCGTATGTGAGACTTTGGGTTTTGTTTTCTATTTCTTCTTCTTCTATCTCTTCTTCTTTCCTAACTATCTGGAAATTTCTGGATTGAAATTTCCGGGTTGTTACAATAGACCTTTTGAAAATATTGAAAGCGCCCCTTTCAAAAGATTTAAAACCTCAGACAACCTCTTTTCAAAACACTTCAAAAATGCCTTTCGAAAACATTAAAAACCTTCCATTTAGATACTAATGGTAAACCTTTCGAAAACACTAGGGACTCACCCATTCAAAACGTTTATCATATATCTTTTGAAAATACTGGGAAACCTCCCCTTTGAAACCTTTATTAGCTACCTTTCAAAAGCATTAAAGTACTCTACTTAAACAAACCTTT
Organism: Allium cepa; assembly: GCA_030765085.1. Classification (NCBI taxonomy): domain Eukaryota; kingdom Viridiplantae; phylum Streptophyta; class Magnoliopsida; order Asparagales; family Amaryllidaceae; genus Allium; species Allium cepa. The sequence continues at coordinate 29,718,575 of CM060938.1, read as the reverse complement.
CGAAAGCATTGTGTTCAAGTAAAAACATGTTGAAAAACCTTTCGAAACCATCTGAAACCATTCCTTTCAAAACCATTGGGTTTAGCCTTCAAAATTTCAAAAGGGACTTAAGAGAACTAAGTCGAAAGCAACTCTTTCGAAAGCAATTTCCTAAGTAAAAGAAGTGTATGGTATCGAAACCAATCCCTTCAAAAGCATTAAAGAGGCGCTAGTTTTTAAAACAAAGGGACCCTTTCGAAAGCACTGTAAGGAAAGGTCGAATGCGGTAGTTAGGTTTCGACCCCTTCAAAAGCTTCATTTTAAAATAGAGCTGGACCCTCATTCGAAAACTTTTTTCTTTAAAACAATTTACCAAGTTAAAAGTCATCTCATTCGAACGCCATCTTTTCAAATGCAAAGCAAGCGGCATTTTCTTTTAAAAGCAAACAAGGTCTCGACCCTTCGAAAGCCCTATTTGGACCCTACACCTTTTGCCTATCCCTAGTCCACTACATACCAAGTCTTTGGTACCATGTGTATTGGCTTCGAATTGGTTGGAAGCTGAAGTATGAAGTCGAAAGGTATATTCCGAAAGCGAAGAAACAACAAAACCTTTTAAAATAGATTTTCAACTTAAAAAGCAATTTCTTTCCAACTAACTTGCTTATTTTTCATCGTATAATTGGTTGCCAGTTTACTTTCCAAAATCTTCTCTAAAGGTGCTGTCAAATTTTAGAAATAAATAATTTAAAACATTTACAAATTGCCCCTTCTTATTTTATAAACATACAAAACATTTAAGTCCCAAACCTTAAATAATTTTATATACTTACTAAAATATTTAGGAAAATTCTACAAAAATTCACATACATCGCTTTTAATATGTTTTCCAACATATATAAATTTCTGAACCAAAGCTAATATATAAATGCTGTAATTATTTTTAAACACAATTTAATCATATTCTTCACTAGAAAATTCATAATAAATCCACATTAGTTCACTAAATTAAGAAACTTGAAACCCATCTCTAAAATATTATTTCTGACCATATATCAAAGTCTCAAGGCATTTGGATGTAATTTGATAGGATTTTCAAATCAAAACTTTTCATAAAAGTCAATATGAATAAGCATAATTGATCAACAAGCATGTATATATGTATATCTATATATATCTATTTAACATTAAAAAGATGGCAATATACTTTGCAAATATATTTGGATCTGATCTAAATACTGAAAACATCAAAAATGAGATGTAATCTATTATTCACCTTTCGCTTGTTGTTAAGGAGTTGATATTTTTCCTTGAATAAGTTTGATTAAGTTTCCTTCTTGTTGATCCTTGCTTATCTTCCTCTTACCACTTCTAATGGTGGCCCGCCAAGGTTGTATTGTTTTAGTTTGTGAACGTTTATAAATGGAAGTGGCATTAAGGGTTTAAGGTATAAGAATATAACTTATTCCTATTTTTCCCTTATCTAATTCCCTTACTTATTTCATTTTCTTTTGTTCCTTAGTTTATTAGGTGTTTGCACAAAAAATGGGCAAACACCTCCAAGTCGTATGATTTAGTCGATTTTATGTTGTTCTTAATGATTTGGGTGATTTATGCAATTATGTAAAAAGCAGGGACTAAACTATAAAAGACACACAGATTTATAGTGGTTCGGCCCGAATGTGCCTACGTCCACTTCATATGTTATTCTCTTTCACTGTTCAAATTACAAGTACAATTTTTTTATTACAAGTGTATGAAGGTTGTTTGAAAGTTCTGTCCGTGCTTGAGCTCTCAAACTTGTCCCCCATTGTTGTACCCCTACCCCTCTATTTATAGAGTGAGGCTGGGGGTAGGGGTCTTGGATGTATATAGAGGCTGGTGGGCCTGGGCTGATGTGATTTGGCCTGGCATTGTTGGTTCGGTAATACCTTCTTCACTTTGGTTCGGTAGTGGTAGTATGCTTCTGGTTCGGTAGGGTCTTCTTCGTGTGGGTTCGGTAGCGTCTCGGTCCGGTGGTGAGAGGAAGGTGGATTGGTTCGGTGGTGAGAGGAATGTGGATTGGTCCGGTGGTGAGAGGAAGGTGGTTTGGTTCGGTGGTGAGAGGAATGTGGTTTGGTTCGGTGGTGAGTGGAAGGTGGTTTGGTTCGGTGGTGAGTGGAGCGTGGTTGGTCCTGCCTTGGTTCGGTAGTGGGGGTGTTCGTTCCTGCCTTGGTTCGGTGGTGAGAATACACCCAACATTTGCCCCCCCAAAGTGGGGCACATGACTGCATATGTCGCGCTTTGTTTTCTCCCCATACGGCCTAAGTGCCGAACCAGTTGGTCCGGTCACCCTACGCTTGCTTATAAGTAGGGGCTTCACATCTCTGTTATTTCATACCTTTTGAAATATCCGAACCAAACCTTGGTCTGCCGAATCAACCATATCACCGAACCACACTTGACTGACGGACCAAGTGAATTAGTCTTCTTTCGCCGAATGAACCTTATGCTTGAACTTCCGAATGAGTCCGGGGAGTATGAGTGCCGAATGGGCTTTCGCCTCGAACTACCGAATGCGCTTGGGGGTACGAGTGCCGAATGGGCTTTCGCCTCGAACTACCGAATGCGCTTAGGGGTACGAGTGCCGGATGGGATTTCGCCTCGAACTACCGAATGCTCTTGGGGGTACGAGTGCCGAATGAACCCTGGCCTCGAAATACCGACTGAGCTTTTATGTTTTGAATTATGAATGAGATTCCAGGCCGTAGTTACTTGTTTGTCTACATCCCTTGTTCTAACGATGTGTTTTTTCGTGTTGCAGATAATGTCTCATAATGTAGAAACTCGTTCTGACAAGAAGAAATCCAAGGACAAAGGGGAGTCCCCCACAGTGCCCCCAGTTCAGTCAGAGCTAGAACGACATGGACCATCCCCGAGATCATTAGTAGATGGGTACGGTCCTCAAGCGCTTTTGAACTCACCGCCTGACTGCTTTCCCAGCTCCCTCAAAGACGAGCAACTCGACGTTATATCTAGATCCTTTGGGATTGACAGAGCGCGTATGATGTTGCCAGGGAAAGGAATGATGCCGTATAACCCCCCTGAAGGATATTTTGCTTATAGTAGGTATCACTGCATGTGCGGGGCCATTCCTCCGATCAACGCTTGGATCGTCAGCTTCATCACATACTTGAAGGTGGCCCCTTTCCAGCTTCAGCCCAACTCCTATGCCATCTTGGTGAGCCTGTTTATTTTCTTCCAGAGAAAGTACGGACGTCCCCCTTCCAACTGGGAAATTCGGTACCTGTACAATTTGAGAGGCTGCAAGAAGGGGTCCCCATATATTAGCTTAGAATCGGCTGTGTCTTTCAAGCCGGTCCTGGACTTATATTCAAAATTTAGCATATTCAAGAAGGAATGGTTCTTTGTCAATGATGACTCTGTTTCTTTCCACCGCTTCACCTCTGGCTGTAAGTTGACTCTTATTTATAATTTCCGTTCTGACTGCAATATTCCTCCTTATGTGCTTTATTTTTTGCTAGCGACAGGTGGCTTTGCGGTTGTATAGAATAATCGTTTGGTTCGGATGGCTGGGGAAATAGAAGCCATCCCGGAAAAGGAGAGGGCAACTTCTTATTTGATCGGGAATGCCACTCTTTTGGAGCACAACTTGATTTTGCCACGCCAGTCTGTGGTCAAGCAAAGAGATACAACTGAGGAGAGGGCTGTCAAAGCTAAAGGAGGGGCTACGGCGAAGAGCGGCAAAAGGAGACCCTTCTCGAAACATCCAATTGCCGGGGGGAAGAAACTTGAGAAGTCCGATGGACCCTCCCCCAGCACATGCCCAGATGTCCTGGAGAAGGAAGATGTGGAGGAGGAAAGAGGCGAGGATGAAGGAGGTGAGGCGGAGAGCGGAAGTGGTGGAGAAGGTGATGGTGATGGTCACAGCGATAACGGTGGCGACGGACGGAGTGGTGATGGCACTGGGGCTTTGTCTTCTGAGCAAGCAGGTGTGATCCAGGAGTGGACAGATGACGCTTTCCGCCTAGCTTTTGAAGGGTTGGAGGAAGGATCAGCTTTAGTGGAGAAGCCTAAAAAAGCTGACAAGGCCGGGACCGGCACCGATTCATCTTCTAAGAGCGCTTCAGCTAAGGCAATTTCTGCGATTCAAGGTGAATTTTTGACTCCTGCCGACTCCATTTATGATAAGGATTTAGGAATATTTTATGGTCAGCTCCCGTCCTGGATTGAGATCTAAGACTTACTGCAATATCCTACTCCTCCCCAGGGTTTGTATAACAAAAGCGTCCCTTTACTCTTCTTAACTTGATATATTTCTTGAATTATAGCTCAATGTATGCTTGTAACACTTGGTTTTTATCACAGAAACGGGTAAGGTGGCCAAGACATCAGATGTTCGGCACCACCTTGAACAATACAAACTTCTCAAGGCTTCTACCAAACCAAAGCCTCCGACTAACAGCCCTGGAGACGTAGTCGGCTACCGTCCTCTTCTTGGAGTTATCGAAGAGGATATCCAAAGGAAGAAGAGGAGTCGTTCCTTGTTTGAACCCTCACCTGGTCCTCAGTCCCTAACTCAGCCTCTTCGGGATACCACAAAGAAGAATACTGAATGTATACCTCCTCCGCACCCGTCTGAAAATCCTACCGTTACCCGGATAGGCCATCCCGGCTTGGCTCGTAATCCGTTTGCAGGTCATCCGGATCTGGATCCGGGTTCTTGTGATATTACCTTTGATGAGGCTACCGGTGAGCACCTTCTTCCCCCTAATCCTATGGTAAGAGTATTGGATGAAGCTAAGTCCCTGGACCTTGATTTTCTTACCACTCAGGTCGTAACTTTTGGGGGACGAAGCTAAGGCAAACATTGACCGGGTTGCTGAGGAAACCGGGAAGCTGATGGGGCATCATGCCCGACTGGTCAAGGCTGGAGAAGAAATCGAGAGTGCTAACATTCGACTGCGGTTGATGGTTTCCGACCAGGCCAAACAACTTGCTGATCAGGTCATTCAGATCTCTCAACATGAGGTCGCTTCTAGGCAATTAAAGAAAACCATGGAAGAGGCCAGCAGGGCAGAGTTACGGAAAATGGAGGCTGTTTGTAAGGAACGGATTGATATGGTTATTGCAACGGTGGATGAGGTTCGGAAAGCGGATCTCGAGCGGGTACAGGAGTTATCCGAGAAAATTGAAGCCGCAGATCTTGCTCAAACCAAGCTGAAGGAGGAGATGGAGGCGATGAGGAAATCCTTTCAGGTTGACTGCTCGTGATACCAATCGAAGAGGGATGCTGCCACTGCAAAGATGTTGGCTTCTGAGGACCGAATAAGGGAGTTCGAGAAGAACGAGGGGATAATGGACGAGATGCTTCAGGATATATATTTTCGCACTTGGAAACAGGGCAACTTATCTTGGATGGATGATTATCCCCGAGTCATGGCCAGGATTTATCTTAGGGCCCTGGAGGAGGCTAAGGCCGATGCAGATAAGGAGGGTGGCGTGGCCTTTAGAATGGACGTGGTTACGGTTCAATTCACCAAGGAGGAGAAAGTGGCGGTGAAGTAGGATATGCGGCTGCTTACTGCTGAGGAGGTAGGTGCGCAGTTAGAGGATGATGATCAAGGAGCAGATGCTGGTAAGTCTTTCCTTTTAGCTTTTCGTAACTTGATTGCTTATTGTTTATTTAATGGATTCTTCTCCTGAATTGGATAGGCGGGACCTCTGAAGCACCAACTACCTCTGGTCAACATGCTGAGAGTTCCGATCATGCGGTTAAGTAGATCTCGGAGGGCCAGTAGGATAGAGGTCAAGCTCTGATGCAGTCGACTCCTTGACTTGATCTGGATATCTTTTGGTTTACCTGACATTGCTGTCTATGGTAGTCCCAAAACATTAATGTAACTTTTGGGCTGTAATTATGTTATTCGTAACGAACGACTTTATTCTTGGCATGTAATTTTAACTTAAGCTGATTCTGTCATATTTGAATGCTATCGTTATTTTGGTGTGTTGCATAAGAAATGTAGCTGCGCATATTCCTGTGATTCAATTGTGTTTGATGTCAAGTTCTTGCTTAAAATATAATTTCATATCTTGCAATGTTAGTGTGATGTGCGAATAAATTATAGCTACGTATTCATATACAGAAGAAGAATGTACCGCCCTTTATGTTTTAGTCATAGACGGTTGCTTTGAACGTCTTGTATGACTGAGCGTGGAATGCAGCTGAGTGACCAGTCATCCAGTTTTGAGTTCCTATTCCAATTAGCGAGCGTCTCCTATTTTATGTCCTGTACTTTAGGGATCGTTATAGAGGATAGGAGGAAAGTTTTTAAACAAAATAGAAATATAAGAAATAGTAAAACTTCCAATCATGGAAGGCCTGCGATGTGCTTAAGTTCGTGGCAAACAAGTTTTGTAGTCACTTTCCCTAGCTGTGGCTCTTGGAGACATTTGCCACCCATCTTACGCCTCCGTGGGGAGTTTCTTTTTTTTTTACCACAGCCGTACTTAAGACACTCGGAGCAGAGATCGTGTACAGTAACTACCCGGGCCATTATAGCCCGTAATCGTGGGTATTATTCGATTTACCGTGGCCGGCTAGCATGGGTGCCGATCGTCAACTGTGAACTACCCCTGGCTGGCCACACCTTATGTTGGGGCTTAAAGTAGGTTCACGGTTGCCGGCGAGCCGAACGCCGCCGTAATGAGCTGCCTCGGCTATAGTCGGCCTTCTCGGTGGCTTATAATCGGCTCGTTACAGTTGGCTTTAAGGGCCATCGCGAGCAATGAGTTAACCCACAGCAGAGGGATGCTGGAGCAAAAGTGTCTCATTGGCGAGGGCATAGATTCGTATAGTACCTGTTAGGTCTTGTCCAGGTGAAGTCGCGCTGTGATGTGTCTTGAATGGAATGCCATTACACAGGATTTTGTTCAACAGAAAAGGATAAAGTTAACAAGCAGCCAAGATATAAAGGAACAAGTTAAAAAAGAGACAAGTTTTTAAAGTGGTTCGGCACGAAAATGCCTACGTCCACTGATTCTCTTTGTTAATTCACTTCATATGGGCAGTACAAGTTAAGAAAAGTACCGACGAAGGTGTTGGAAGTTCCATGCCCTCTGGAACACCTCTCCATCCACTGTAGACAAAATATAAGCTCCGTTGTGGTGATCTTTATGAATTACATATGGTCCATCCCAGATTGGATCTAGTGCACCGAGGCGCGGGAAGATTCGCTTGAGGACAAGATCTCCTTCTTGTAAGCTATGATGCTTGACCTTGGAGTTGTATTGCGCCGCCACTTTTTGCTTGTGAGCTGCTGCTTTGAGCGCTGCATCGTTTCTTCTCTCTTCAATTAGATCCAAAGACATGTGAAGGAGTTCTTCGTTCACTTCTGGGTATAGTGGATCCTGCGGTGGGAAGGCACTACAGTTTCGACTGGGAGCATGGCCTCCGATCTGTATGCCAAAGAGAAAGGAGTATGCCCCGTTGATGTTTTGAAAGATGTGCGGTAGGCCCAAAGTGCCGTAGGAAGTTCATCCACCCAAGCGCCTTTCGATTTTTCAAGCTTCTTTTTTATTAGAGTTTTGAGAATTTTGTTGACATCTTCGACTTGTCTGTTTGCCTGGAGGTAAGCCACAAATGAGAAGCTTTTGTGAATTCCGTGCTTTAGGCACTAGTCGGCAAACTCTTCGCTGTCAAACTGAAGTCCGTTGTCTGATATGATTTTGAGTGGAACCCCGTACCTGCATAGAACATTTTTGATCAAGAAGTTAATAACTTTTGCCCAGGATTTTTATTTAGAGGTTCCTCTTCCACCCATTTGGTGAAATAGTCGACTGCCACTATAGCATATTTGGCTCCGCCTCGGCCCAACGGCACTTCGCCAATCAAGTCAATTCCCCATACTGCAAAGGGCCAAGGGCTGGTCATTTGAGTAATCTCATTTGTTGGTAGTCGAGGAATCTTGGCAAATTTCTGGCATCTGTCACATTTTTTGATGAAGTCTAAGGCGTCTTTGTTTAAGGCGGGCCAAAAATATCCATATTGGAGTATTTTCTTTGCCAGAGTCTGTCCTCCAGTGTGATCTCCGCAGCTTCCTTGATGGATGTTGGATAAGATTTCCTTAGCTTCCCTTCCAACGACACACTTTAATAAGGGTTTAGAGAAGCCGCGCCGATAGAGGATGCCTTCTTGTATTGCGTAGCGGGAAGCTTTCCTCAAGATTTTCCTGACTTCGTTATGCTCGCTGGGTAGTGTGCCATCTTGTAAGAGTTTTCGGATGGGAGTCATCTAAGTTTCCTCTTCGAATGCAGCTACCAGATTCTCTTGCTCGAAACTCGGGGTTAGTTGCTTTGAGATGGCTACTGTTCCGAAAATGGTACCGTCTTTCATGCTAGCTTGCTTTTCCATCTCGTCGGCCTCTTGGTTCTCTTCTCAAGAGATGTGTTTGATTAAATAGTGATCCAATTGATCGAGTAGCAGCTTAGTCTTTTTTAGATACGCTGTGAGTCGTTCTCCTCGAGCCTGAAATTCTCCTAGTATTTGGTTTGCAATAAGTTGAGAATCACTATGAAGACATAAAAAACTGACTCCAATCTCTAAGGCATGTTCTAATCCAGCTATTACTGCTTCGTATTCTGCATCATTGTTGGTGGCAGCGAATTCCAACCTTAGAGCATAGTGTAGCTTCCTTCCCCTGGGAGTGATTATTACAATACCTGCCCCCAAGCCTTGTTTGTTTGATGCTCCATCCACAAAGAGATTCCACTTAATGTCTTTTGCTATTTCAGATTTCTCCTTATCTTCGTTGGTAGTGAATTCGGCAATGAAATCGGCCATGGCTTGTCCCTTGATGGCGGTGCGAGGGTGGTAGGTGATATAATATTGACTCGGTTCAATGCACCATTTAAGTAGTCGTCCAAAAGTGTCGGGACAATGGAGTACCTGCCTTAGCGGTTGATCGGTTAGAACTCTGATGGAATGAGATTGGAAATAATGTCGCAGTTTCCATGACGTGATTAGTAAATAGTATGCTAGCTTCTCAAGTTTAGGATATCTGGCTTCCGCCCCCGTTAACCTCTTGCTTACAAAGTATACTGCCCGTTGCGCACGGTTGTCTTCTCTCACCAAAGCGGCGCTTAGAGCATGAGATGACACATCAAGGTATAGGTATAGCTCTTCGCCTTCGTTTGGAGTTGAGAGTACTGGTGGTCTCTGGAGGTGTTCGATTAGGTTAATGAAGGCTGTTAAGCATTCGTCAGTCCATTTGAACTTTCCTTTGTCTTTCTTTAGAGCCTTGAAGAAGGGGATGCACTTGCCAGTCGCATTAGAGATGAATCTGCTTAGGGCGGCCACCTTCCCATTTAGGCTTTGAATTTCTTTTCGAGTGGAAGGTATCCTGATATCTTTCAGGTCTCGGACTTGTTCGGGACTCGCTTCAATTCCTCTGGCATGGACGATGAATCCTAAGAACTTTCCTGGCGATACTCCGAATGAGCACCTTAGAGGATTCAGCTTCATTCCATATTGGCGAAGTACTTGAAACATCTCGTCCAGGTGGCTTACGTGATCGTTGGCTTTCCTCGATTTTACTAGCATGTCATCTACATAAACCTCCATAGTTTGTCCTATCAGTTCCGCAAACATCTTATTGACGAGGCGCTGATAGGTAGCTCTGGCGTTCTTAAGTCCAAAAGGCATTACTCTATAGCAGTACAATCCCCGAACAGTGATGAAAATAGTGTGGTCTTGATCGGGGGCGTGCATGGGAATTTGGTTATATCCTGAGTATGCGTCCATAAAAGATAAGAGTTCGTGCCCGGCTGTGCTGCCCACCAGCTGATCGATTCGGGGGAGTGGGAAGCAATCCTTCGGGCAAGCATCATTTAAGTTGGAGAAGTCAATGCATGTTCGCCACTTCCCATTAGCTTTCTTTACTTGCACCGGGTTAGCAATCCACTCTGGGTAGATGGCTTCTCATATGAAGTTATTGGCAAGTAGGTTCTTTACTTCTTCATCGAGGGCTGCTGATCGTTATGCCCCCATACTTCTCTTTTTCTGCTTTACTGGCACCTTGGTAGGATCGATGTTTAGCACGTGGCATGCCACGTCTGGGGAGATTCCAGTCATGTCAGCGTGCGTCCATGCAAATACGTCCAAGTTGTGGCGGAGAAAATCAATGAGTTGATCCCTCAATTCTGCTCTTAGTTGAGATCCGATTTTCAACAGTCTACTTGAGTCGTGTTTGTCTACAGGTACAAACTCCATAGCCTCTACAGGCTCGGCGGTGGCCTCCTCCCCTTTGTCTCTAGGGTCTAACTCATTGAAAGGATCACTGGTATATAAAGAGGAGGGGCTTTCTTTAGTTGCTATGCTTCCAAGTTTTTCATGCAGAGAGTAGTCTCTGCATTCTTCCCTCTATCCTTCCTGCGATTATTGCGAAGTTCAGTTACATAGCAATCTCGAGCGGCGTCTTGATCTCCCTCTACTTCTCCTATTCCATTGGCTGTTGGAAATTTCATCTTCAGGCACCACGGGGCCAAGACAATTTGGAAGTCAGACAAGGCTGGTCTTCCTAAAAAGGCGTGTAGGCCGAGTGGTTATCTATCAGCACAAACTTTTGTTTCCACACAACGGAGCGGGGGTGACTTCCTATTTCAACTAAAAGGTCCAATTGCCCGAAGGGCATCTTCGCGTCTCCAGTGAAACCATGTAGTGGTTTGTTGCAGGGAGACACATCCTTCATTGACAGCTTCATTCTGTCGAAAGCATGCTTGAATAGAATATTTATTGAGCTTCTAGTGTCTACTAGAATTCGAAAAACTTCGGCTGGGCCGAATCGGGCAGAGATGACCATAGGATCCATGTGAGGGTACTGCCTTCCTTCTAGGTCATGCCTATTGAATGTAATGTCATCATTCTCTTTTCGCTTTGGGTGGCGTTCTTTCTTAACAAAATTAACGTAGCCTTCATTGTTTCTAAGTGACTTTCCGCATCTTTCTATCTCTGCCCAGCTTCTGTCGGCAATGTGTGGTCCTCCCGATATGGTATGGACCACTATCTTCTCCTGACTGGAGCTGCTGGTGTTGCGATTTCCCCCATCCTGTTTCTGGGAGGGGTAGCCTTGGGTTTTCATTGGCAGGAGCTGGGGTCCTGTTCTGACCTTTTACATAGCGTTCCAATCTCTTCCTTCTGATGTGTTCTTCAATTAAGTCCCCGAGATGATGGCATTCATTGGTATCATGCCCATGAGATTCGTGGAAGGGGCAGAACTTTCCAGACTTAATTGCGTTATCTGATTCCTTCTTGTACGGGGGGCGTCTGTATTTAACTTCGTCTTGGGTGGCCAAGAAGATGTTTTCGATTATCTCATTCAAAGGAGCGTAAGTGTCAAATCTCGGTCCTGGCCGATATAGACATTTTTCTCCCTTCTTGCCCCCAGCATTGTCTCTAGAGTCATTTCTTCAAACGTCCTTTGCTACAGCGGGTGCGTTGCCATGAGTTGCCTTGGTTTGTTGCCCTGTCTGTCTTTCAGTGGCAGCGTCTTCAAGTATCGTATATTTTCCGGCTTCATGGAAGAAATCGGGTAAGGTAGCTGGTTTTTCATTGTTAATCTTCTAGCAAACTTAGTATCCGAATGCACACCACTACAGAGGGCCATTAAGATAAGTTTCTCATCGGTATCTTGGACTGCGGCCGCTGCAGCATTGAATCAGGTTAGATATTGCTGCACTATCTCTCCAAGCTTCTATTTGATATTAGATAGGGAATAAACATCCTTGGGTTGTTCCACATGAATGCGGAACTGGCTGATGAACTTTTCTTTCAGCATTTCCCACGAGCTGATAGATCCTTGAGGTAGGTGGCAGAACCAAGAGGTAGCTAGATCTGCCAAGAATAGTGGAAAGCATTTACACAATACTCCTTCTATGGCTCCACTCATGAGCATATGTTGTGTGTATCTCTGCAAGTTTACAATGAGATCAGAGATTCCCTTGTAAGGTTCCATTGCTGGCATTTTCCATTCTCGGGGGTTGATGGCAATTTCGATATTGCGGGTGACAGGGCTGTTTACCCTAGCGCCTATCCCTCGATCTCTTTGATCCCGTTGGACGCACTCTCTGAACAATCGCGTCATCCTTTCATCAGAATTTGGAGCAGATAGAAATGAGTTTGGTTCTTCTCTGCGGGATTGATTCTGTCCAGATGATCTGTAGGGGTGGTATCGTCTATCACTCCTAATATTTTCCAGTGGCTGTCTCCGGTCTTCTGGGAGCATGCTAGGGTCAGCTACAGTTGGCCCTTGTCTTGATCTTCCCCTGCTGGGTTCTGTTCTGAGCACTTCCTCGGGTCCAACTTCGGGCTGGACTCTAGCTCGGCCTCGTTCATTCGTGTTTCTATGGCTAGGTAGCATGACCGGCTCAGCCACAGCCGACCCTCGCTTGGTACCTCCCCCGTTGGGTTTGGTTCCAAGTGTTTCCTTGGGTCGGAGTTCGGGCTCGGCTCCTATCATTGCTGTTCCTGTTGCCAGTTTCGTCGGAGAAGAAAGATCTTTGTTGCCTCCGAGATCCTCCCGACTGGGACTCATCCCATGATTCAGTGTTGCGGTTGGATTCTTCAGCATCCCCTAAGCGTGACATGAGTCGATTCACCAAGGCTTCTTATTGGGATATGAAGCGGTCAGTTACTTCATCCACAACCCTGTCTAGATCTGCCCTAGTAATTGCTGTCGGCTGTTCCATGGCAGGGGCTATTGGATTTTCCAGATTTCCATTTTGTACTGCTGTTGGAACGGGACGATTGTCTTGATCTGTGATCACTGGATCGGGAACGCTGCTAGTTGCGATGTTCTTTCCTTTGCTAACATCTTTCTTCTGCTTGGGAGGCATGTCTTCCAAGCAATGAGCGATGCTGTCGGGAAGAAGTTTAAGTGGGAGAAGCTGAAGCTTCTAGCTCGAGTTCTCAGTGAAAGCACCAAAAATGTTTGCACAAAAAATGGGCAAACACCTCCAAGTCGTATGATTTAGTCGATTTTATGTTGTTCTTAATGATTTGGGTGATTTATGCAAATATGTAAAAAGCAGGGACTAAACTGTAAAAGACACACAGATTTATAGTGGTTCGGCCAGAATGTGCCTACGTCCACTTCATATGTTATTCTCTTTCACTGTTCAGATGACAAGTACAAAGCTTTGATTACAAGTGTATGAAAGTTGTTGAAAGTTCTGTCCGTGCTTGAGCTCTCAAACTTGTCCCCCATTATTGTACCCCTACCCCTCTATTTATAAAGTGAGGCTGGGGGTAGGGGTCTTGGATGTATATAGCGGCTGGTGGACCTGGGCTGATATGATCTGGCCTAGCATTGTTCGTTCGGTAATACCTTCTTCACTTTGGTTTGGTAGTGGTAGTATGCTTCTGGTTCGGTAGGGTCTTCTTCGTGTGGGTTCGGTAGCGTCTCGGTCCGGTGGTGAGAGGAAGGTGGATTGGTTCGGTGGTGAGAGGAATGTGGATTGGTCCGGTGGTGAGAGGAAGGTGGTTTGGTTCGGTGGTGAGAGGAATGTGGTTTGGTTCGGTGGTTAGTGGAAGGTGGTTTGGTTCGATGGTGAGTGCAGCGTGGTTGGTTCTGCCTTGGTTAAGTAGTGGGGGTGTTCGGTCCTGCCTTGGTTCGGTGGTGAGAATACACCCAACATTAGGCATGGCTACCCTCTAAATTCAGAAATATCAATCCCCTAATCATTTACATTATTTCACTTAATTTAACTAATTAAATATCCTAAATAATGTTAATCAATATTAGGGTCGTTACACCAATCTTATTTATAATAAAGGTTTTCGATTATGTTATATAATGTGTTATATTATGATATAATTAATTAAGTAATTAATTTAAAGTACATTAAATAGCAAATCCTAAAGTGATATATTATGTGATAGTAATTATAATATGTTGTAATCTTGAGAATTTTATCACATTGAAAAATAACATATTTTTTTAAATATCCCTACACAAAATATTTCGAGAAAGGATATCAATTTATCTATTGAGATTGGAGTACGTAATGCTCTCTAAAGTCCAAACTGATGACATCCATAACGCTTAATCATGGAAATATCTAACATGTAGTGCTTCAGTATGAGACCTTTCCTATGGAACCTCCTATAGAAGATGGCATGATCTTCCCTTGTCCTCCTTAGGGTCTACCCTTGCGCTTGTTTTGGTTTTGGTTATTTCGCTTCTTCGGTTCTTCTTCCTTAACCATTACAGCCAATTTCCCATTAAAGGAGTCAATAATACAGCTTCAACTATTCCTTTCAATGTCTCCCTAAATGGTTTTTGATTCAGTGACAACTCTTTCAAAAGATAATCTGATCCCTTAGGAAATTTTGTTGTCTTCTTCCTAGGGGTGTTAATTTAATCAAATCCGATCTTATCTAACTTATTGAATTAATTGACATTCCCATGCATCAAATGGAAAAAATTTCTAGTAGTAGTCCCTCCTCTGCTCTAGAGAATAACTTAAGCTCAAACCTCCTCTTGAAATCTGCCTAATTTATGGTATCCTCATCCATTTCAAAAGCAATCACTTCCCACCAATTTGTTGCTTCCCTCTAAAGATGCCATTCAGTTAACTGCATTTTTGAAATGTTTCTTAGACCCAATAAACTAAAGATCTTCTCACAAGAACTCAACAATGCCTTAGTCACCAAATATGATTTGGTACTAATATAGGGTTTCCTGACAGAACCTAAGAAATTCCTTCAAAGCTTCGAGAAATCTATAGTGGGTGCTTGTTGGATGGGTATAATATCTGGAGTGGTATTGCATTAAGAATAGGAGGAATCTCATTAGGGTTAGCGGCATTTAGCTAACCAATCGCTTGAAATTACCTATGGAACCATAAAGGAATATTCACAACAGGGATGTCCATGACATGAACCTTGTACTAGCACCAGCCTTGGTTTTTGCCCCTAGTGTTGGTAGCATTGGTCATCATTCTGGTTTCTATGGAGTTAGGATTTTTTTAACTATCTCCAATGAAAAATAGGATTTATAGAAAATACCTACTAGATAGTCAATAGAACTAGAATGGTACATGGTATGTACATACGTATTCGACTCATTTATATACATAAATATCTAATGGGAAAATAGAAATATGCTCCTAGCCCTTAATTTAGTAAATTTTATGCTCTGATACCAAATGTAATAACCCACCATTTTCGACCGTCTGATTTAACACAATTTAAGATGTGTAAATCCTAAAAGATGAAGAGGATAGGTCTTAGAGATTGATAACAGGAGACAAAATTATAAATGTGTACTACTTATCTCTTTTTTAACTTGCGGTTGAAGATAGCAATATATATATTATAGCCAAATATTGCTATATTCTAAACTGATAGATTTACTGTATATATATAGGTAAACCACAATCAAATTCAAACCATATGCATATACTTAAATCCAAACTAATGTCAAATGATTTATTATATACAAATTTATGTACACAAGTAATGCCCTCATCGTCATCTGCACTATAAAATGTTACATTGACAAAGCACACAATATTCCATCAAGCTCGCGATGAGAGAAAGGGAAAATATAGAGTGGTCAAACAATAGTCCGTTGGGTGATGTATGTCTAATCTAATAAATACTCTAACCATTCCCAAATAATACTAAGATTACTATGGAAAACATCATACCTTAGTCCTGTTTCACCTACATCCGACAACTTAGTGAAAACAAAACA
Organism: Allium cepa; assembly: GCA_030765085.1. Taxonomy (NCBI): domain Eukaryota; kingdom Viridiplantae; phylum Streptophyta; class Magnoliopsida; order Asparagales; family Amaryllidaceae; genus Allium; species Allium cepa. The sequence continues at coordinate 29,702,838 of CM060938.1, read as the reverse complement.
ATATACATGGCTATCCCATGAAAAAAATGACTTATCCACTATCAATAAAATGGTCGATGCCATATAAAGCCAAGCCCACCATGTCACATTAACACATGCCTAAATCATTGAATGGATGCAAATCCAATACAACTTACAGACCCATTCTTGTACCACAACATGCTCCTCAAAAATTCTATACACTAAGTGATCGTCGAATTTTACTAATCACTAACATAGTAGTCAAGTATCCACACGTACACGTACGTGCACACACATTTATATCATCCAATTCAATCTAGTAAGAAATTTACTCCAAATATCACTCGCATATCACCTGAAAACCTAAAGAACGAACCCCAATATGATCGAAAAAATGGTAGTGAATCAAGCTTATTGGCTTAGGGTCAACCTGACCTAATGTGCAGCCAACGATCGATTGTGGTTGTATTAGTGGTCGACCGATGGTGGGTCGAGGCAGAGGCTGAATGGCTCTTTCTATTCTTATAATATATTTTTTTACCTTTTCTTTGTTTCTCATTTTTAATGATTTTTCAATCTGTCTTCTTCTAAATTTTGATATGATCTTCTAATATCTTTCTACTTTAGATTCCCAAGAGATTTATGTTGAATTATTTCATAATTCCTTTAATATATATACTTTAAAGTACACCTTAAAATGAATGCAGATTCAAAATAAATCATAATAAGACAAAAATCATCATATGAGACATTACAAATATATTTATAATTTTCATACATATATATGTATATATCTCAATATAGACAATATTCTTTCATATATAGATATATTCCGAATATCTTTCAAATATTCCATAGAAAATCAATTAAAATTTTATTTTATTATTTACATATTCTCTAAAACACATAATCTTATTTTTGAAGTACATTTATAACATTTTTATCTGATTTATATTCATTTTATATCATTTCCTCCATATAAACAAGTTTCTATACTTTAAAATCTATACTTCAAATCCCTATTATATAATTCATATAACTTATTATCAATTCATATAAGATATATTTTTTCTTCAATATATGATATCTTCTTCCAAAAATCATTCTCATGAATAATCTATAGGATTTACCACAGTATTTACATAAATTATACATGTGTATGTCTCGGCATACATATTTCAACCATTCTCTTCATTAAAAATCATTATTTGTGTATACATAAATTTTGAAAATGTTCCTTTGTTTAATATAATTTCTTATTTTTAATTTTAGGTTTCCACTTTATAGTGATCTGCAAATTTATCACTTGGATAAATTATATTTATTTTTAAAATATTTGGATATGGGTTTAAAAGTAACAATTATCATGTTTTAATTGGTGAGTAATAATAATTATTTTGTTTGGGAAAAATATTTATGAACAAATTACCTAGGTAAAATATTAAAAATTTGTAAATTTCGTCCATGGTAAAATATCGATAAAACTGCCGAAAATCGTTTTGTTAAAAAATCTGCTTTTAAATAATAAGGATCATGCATGACACTAGATACACACACTAATATATGTATTCAAACAAGACCGTGAAATAAAATAATTCATTTTATTTCTGGGAAATAAAATGTATTTTTGACATCGAGGATTGATATCATTAGTTTTATATACTTCTTCGAAAATTCAAGTTAAGTTCAAATATTAAATAAATGGGTCTTTAATACAAATAAACCTATTTTAGTTTTTAATAATGATGGAAAAATAATTTTTAATATTTGTTTACCAAAATTGATAGTTTGTAGAAAAATAGAAAATATAACCGAAGAACGTTTTCTAAAATTTTGACTTTTCGACACCCGAAATTTATCGGGAATGTTGCTCACCTTTATGCACTATATATACACATATATAGTAGATGATTAATTATATAATAATGTAATCAATTATGTTTTAACTTATGTTAATTATGTTTAGCAAGTGATGTGATAAGACATGGTTTTAAAACAATAATTATATATATTAAATACATATCATTATCTGTTGTCATTTCTTTAAGTGCAATCATCATTATCCATCATGGCCTAGGGGATGTGACTAGAGAGGAGGGGGATGTGACATCTGAGGTAAAGGAAGGTGGTGATGTGACTTGTCAAAATAATGACATGTTAGGATCCATGGCTTCTTTTTTCATCTACTTTCTTTCATCTACAAATACACACCCTTACACACATTTTTTTTGCATTACAACTTCATTTTTTCTAAACCTTCTTTAAAAATTCCATGGCTTCCATAGTTCAAAAAAATTAGAAAATGTTAGCCATTTATGTTGTAACTTGCTTCCACACCTTCTATACTTCATATACTTTCAATTCAACATCCTCTCTTTCAAAAACCAAGGCCATCACCACCCCATAAAGCCCTAGCCAAGCCAAATCTCCTCTGGAAGAACCCATTCTAAGCCTTAGCCCCTCCAAAGTTTCAAATTTTTAAGTTAGAGTCGAGCTAGAGGCGTAGCCGAGTTATAGTCGAAGTTCGGGCGAAGTTAGTTAGCATAGACGTGAGTAAAACTACTTTGTTTTGGAAAAAAATTTGGCTTCACTATGATGTGTTATTTCGGTGATAATATGAGGAGAAAATCGAATGGTTATTATGTTGGTCGATAGTCATTTGATGGATGTTTGCGTTTGGTGTTGAATTTGAGATTTGAATGTGATGTTGTCGAGTTAGTAAGCATATAACCTTATGTTTATCTATGTATTTCATTGTGATGTTAAAAGTATGGTATTATGGATGTATGGATATGATCTAAGAACCAAAGTTGTTGAGTTGAAACAAAGCTAACAACTTGTGTGTTGCGACAGCATGAGATCTGATTCGAAATCAAAAATTATGTTTTCTTGTTTTAAAGCTTGGAAATTGTTTCAAGGTTTCTACCTTTGTTCCTAAGTCTCAAAAATTTTAAAAATTATTTTTCTAGACATGAAATAGGAAATAATAAGCAAGTGCTTTCGCTTAAAGAAGATTTAAGCAAACTACGCTCATAGCAACAGTCGCTATGGACGTAGTTCGATAAAATTTCTGATTTTCCTTCCAAAACGTATTCTTTTGAAATGGTTTTGAAAAGGTTTTTCAAACTTAATTAGTAATATAAAAAGAGACCAAGTTTAGTTAAACTAATATTTTAATATTTAATAAAATAATTAATAGTTAATTGATAATTACGCAAGTGATTAACAGTTAAATAACGTTTAATGAAGGTTGACAAATTAGTGATTGATAAAGTTTTATTAATGATTAATGAAGTTAAGATGTAATTTAATGATTAATTTTTATAATTAGGTTAAGTAGTTAATTAATTGATTAGTTACTTAATTATTATTTAATTAAGTGATTATTTAATTAATTTTTAGTTAATTAGGATTTGGCTAATAATGAATTGTTTAAACCTTAACTAAGATACATTAGAAAGTTAATTAGGACTTAATCAAGTTCATTAAATTAATTAAAGCTTAATTATGAATTAATATTGTTTTAATTAAGACGTAATTAGGGTTTAAGCTAATTGAATATACTTTAATCTTTTCAAAGCTATTTTTAAACTTAATTGGTTATGTTTTAAATCAGATTTCTTTTTAAGGTTAATTAACTTCAAATCAAATGATCTCTCGTCTGGACCATTAAGTAGCCAAATAAATTAAAGTAATGATTATAAAATGTTGACACGTTTTGTGTGAAGTATGTCAAATTGTATTTAGCACAAATGTTGAATATCGGTAACATGATAAACACAAGGAGGTTAATTTCAATAAGCGGGCCATGGTAACTTAAGCATATATAATATATTTCTATATGTACATTTTTCACCTAATTATCGATTTACCTATATTTGTAACTTAGACTTCTAACTGTGATTAATAGAATGTTATGTATAAGTCCCTTACATATTTGATATCCGACAATTTCTATAATATAAATCAGAAAAGTAAACGTAAATTTAAAGATCCATTGTAGTCATTAAGCCTCCATTTGGTTTTGGAAAATTAATATTTCATTTTTTTTAAAACGTTCTTCAAGGTTATTCTATTTTGAACAAGATATTTGAAGAATGATTTGACAATTGTTTTGAATATTTTATAAAGAATTATGCATAATTTTGGGGTGTTTAGAAAAGGAATTTTAGAAATGGTTTTGAATGTTTATACAAAGATTGTATAAATGGGTTTGGATGTCTATAAAAGGAAGTTTTATACAATGTTAGAAAGTTTATAAAGAAGTTTATATAAGAGGGCTTGAATATTTTTAAAGAGTCTCATAAATGAGTGTGGAAGTTGTTAAATGTTTGTAAATGTGTTTGGGCTAAAGCAGGGAGGATTTCATGGATAAAGAAAATTTATAAAATGGTCTTATTTAAGATAAATAAAACAGGAATTTGAGATTTGGGTTTCTCAAGGTTGACCTTTTAAAAATGGTAGTATGGAACATCCATTCCGTACTTAACACTGAAGGAATAATGCTTAGTGTTATCGTTTTCTCCAACTTAAATAATGTAGTTAAATCTATTAAAGAGATTTGGAAATGGAAATTCTGATAAAGGTTCTGTGAATATAATTATGTAAAGGAGATAAGTATATGAATGTAGATAAATGTTAGGGAAAGGATTTATAAATGAAAATGATTTTGAGGCTTACCGATTGATTTGGGTAATTAAATCTCTAGATTTTTTTGTTGTTAATTGATAGTTAAATAAACAACTATCAAATTTTACCTAATTTGACTTAGGAAGTATGAATTTAAAATTTGAGTTTCTGATAAGGACTTGAATACCTACTTCCAAAAGAACCGGGAATGAGTCAACCATAAATTATCGGTTGTTGGTATGGAGAGATCGGGATCGGATTTATATATCTGAAAATCACTCTGAACCAACCTGTACATTCAAGTGGAAGACATCTTGATGATGATTGAAGAAGGTGCTCTTTGAAGTGCAAGGGCTACTGCTGCTAATCCTGAGGGTGATTCCAAAATGGACATAGTAGAGTTAGTGCCTTCGGTTTCGTTCAGTCCTAGAACGAACTTGTATGGATGAACGCTGGCATTACATTGACCTCTGGAGGGCAGTGTTAGATTCCAAAATGGATTGCTATTCGGAAAGGTAAAGCATGGCCACAGGCCTCACAACCAAGAGGAATGGAAAAAACAGGGCATGTAGTAGAGCTATGTTGTTAGCTACCATTAGAAGCGGCACCCTATTCTAGATGTCTCTTTCAGACTTGGTTTGCACGCAAACACCAAGGTAGTATAAGGCATCGGTGTCAAGGTGGTGAGGTAATCCGATCTACCACGTTAAACGGGCAGTCGGTTGTGTGTTAGCTCACTGCATTTTCTAGACGTGTATCGTCGAAAGGTAGTCCCTTACCTTGCCATTATTGGGATCCAGTCTCCAATACGTGCCTTACGGTTTGGATTGTAGAGTTTAGTGTTGGAATGTGAGATACAAGCATTTTAGTTATTTTATCTATTTAGTTTAAACCTAGACTCTATGATAATATCATTGGATTTTGATATAAAATGTTTTGGTTACCGCAAGGTAAAAACCCATCAGTTTTAATATGAGGTATAGTCTGACGGGATACCCTTCATTTGAAAAAATTTCAAATGTAGAAATCAGTTTGATTGTTACTTGTTATCGAGTTTTACTCATGCTGGTTTACCAGACAGACCCGGGTGTTATTCCATGTAATGCTCGGGTCAGACCGAGCATGTTTTCCATGGTTTAGCTGGATACTTTGGAGTTGGAGAGGAGCTAGATGGTCAAGATGTATTCATGTATACTTTTCTTCCGTTGTAATATAAAGTCTGTTTATTTGTCAATGTAAGGAAAGGTTTCTATAACTGTCCAAAATTAGGATAAGTCTAGTGTACTCTGATGTTGTATGAATAAAGATGTTTCCTTTTTGTAAAGATCATTGTTGTATTATATATTATTTGCTACATTGTAAGATTCTGTTTTGTTTAGTTTTCTTCTATCTTCTACCTTCTTCTTGCGCCCTAGTAAACCGGTATTTCTAGCACTTGAATATTCGGAATGTGATACCGTGGACGTATTAGTGTCGATTTTGTGGGTCGAAATTCCAATTCGTTACACATTTGTTCATTTATTTCCTATGAATATAATTCAAAATCTTTAAACTTTCCTTTCGACATTTACTTTAAATAACTTCATATGATATTTATGTTTATATATATTTTAATTAAGTATAAATGGCCAAAAAATTAGTTTATTTTAGTGTAAGTATAAACTTACTTATTTGATGCATAGATATACTGTTTGAGAACATTACTGACATATGATTATCACTTATACGTTTATTAATCGTAAACTATTACGGTTACTTATACGCATGTCAACTTACTACACTTATATTAGATTATTTATTTGTATAGTTATAATGTCTATATAATGAATACAAGCATACTAAAATATTACAACAAAAATTTAAATTTAAATCAAGTGAAAAAATTAAATTTGAATTAATCTAGTAAATTAAATTTAAATTAAATTAATAAAGAATATTATTATTGACATTAAAAAATAAAATATATTCTAAATAAATTAAAATATTTTCCAAACTCATTTATTAATAAATACTAAATTTGATCTAGTATAAATAAATATTATTCAACTAATAATAAAGTAGGATCTTATGCACATTAGTGAAGGAATTTTTTTAAATTCTTTTCTTTTACCCCTTTTCCAATGCACTTGATCTAACAACATGAACTATTATTGAACAAATAGTTTATATTTTAAGCGACTGTAATTTAAAAGGAGTTAATTCCTTTGAAAAGATATTAAAAATAATATAAACTTTAAATATATAACATAAAATAGTTGTTGAAATATACTTTTTGTTAGCTTGTATGATCGTTGGTTTTACCACGATTGTTATTATTGCTTGATCTATGGCTATTGTAATTATTTTTTGTGGATTTGTATAGTCACTTTTATGATTGTATATGAGTTAGTTGATACTTTAATGGTGTTGGTAGAAAAATGGATTTGTGTGTTAAGGTGTTATTAGTTATTTTGTATTGTCATGTTGTGGATGAAATGATAGGTATTATCAGAAATTTGGATTATAATGTAAACCTATGGGTTAAATATTTACTATACTCCCATTATGTCATATTGGAATTATTTTTTAAACTTAGAGATGACCGGTATTTTGATATATGAATGATTATAGATATTCTATTTATTGTATTATTATTTTAAATTATACATTATTAAGTTTATTGAATATTGTTTATTTCTTTGTGATGTAAATTAACTATGTTTAGATATAATATTTCAATTCATCCACCTAATAATGCAAGGTTTTTAACATCTGAGGTCCATGCTCTGTTTATTTCATCGATTTTGACACTGGTTTTGGGCATTAAAAATTTATGTTTGTTACATGTAATTAACCAATTATATTGAATAAAAGCTTAATTAACTATTGTAAGGAAGTTTTCCGGTTGGCGTAACCTAAGGTTACAATTGCTTACCAATCTCTAAATGAGCAGTGTATCTAAAGGTGGTGCAACCCTTTGAAAATGTGTTGCATGATAAACTAAAGGGTGGTACAAACCTCGATTTAAGGTTAACTCGATGAAACTATGATTACACCTTATTATGATGCTTGGTAACATTTCACTAATAAACGATGTTTGTGAAATATTATAAATGCTACATGTTATGGGATGTTTAATGTTAATTGTTGTTGGTAAAAAGGTATTCTAGTTAACTAAAGAGTTAACATGTTGTTGTAACCTTTTTGTATGTAATGATATGCACGTTATCTTGATAATGATGTTATGATTGAGTTAGTGAGGGGAAACCCGTTATACTCTACTCGCGGCCTCACCCTCATATTATTGCATTTTAAAAAAGGTATTGACATTATTCACACGGATTATTACCTGACACGAGTTTTTACCATTATTTTCCCTATAAATCGTGGATGTTCAGTTGAGTAGGATGAGTTTATGTTCACTGGTAAATAGGTTCTTTGGATTAGCGAATAAAGGAGATGGTGATGAACACGAGGCTCTTAATTATTTATTTTTTTATTTTTCTATATACTCAGCTAAGGTATATTATTAGGTAGATGAATGTGTGGTATCCGAATATGCTAGCATGCCATCATTATATATGTTTTATTGTATATACATCTATGAAATAATCATTGGGTTTAAACGTTTCAAAAACTTATTGAAAATTGTATAAAAAAATTAGTTGTTATGTTTATTTATATCGTGAAAAATAATTTAATATCATTCTATCACTTGAAAATCATTTTAATGCTGACAACGGCATCATTGATGTATCCATTTTTAGGTCTCAAAATGGAGCATGTTACAACTTGGTATTAGAACATAGGTTAGGAACACCAAGCAATAATAGAGGTAAAACAGGACATAAGTTTTTCCTAGATAGGAAACACTTGGAGAACCATGTACGCCATATATCGTGCTTATTACTTTTGATATAGATATATAAGTAAATACATCTACCTCTGCCAATGATTCACTTTCTTTTCTTCTATTTTTTTACAAAGATCTAGTTGTGCATAAAGTAAGAATGGAAAATAGAAGTGGAATTAGAATTACTGAAACATAAGAATAAGTCCAAGCAGAGGATCTTCTATTATGCAAATGAATAAAGGAGTAGTAGCAGGAGTCTTGACTATGAATGCCAATGTGAATGTCAATGAGGGAGTGACCGCTACAGCGAATATTGGGGATCAAATGCCTTCTCCAGCTAATGCACAATTAGATATTAGTTCTTTGTTCCAAGAGTATATAATGAGTACATTAAGGAAGAGTATGTTAGAGGTAGTTGCATGATGGGGTTTTTGCTAGGATAAACTCAAACTGGAAGATTTTAGTGGCAAGCTTTTTACCAAAAAGTAGAATGTGATGGAAGTTTTGAATTGGTTGAAAGTATATGACTCAATATTATCAAATTTATGTTTTATTGGTGTGATGAAGAGAAGGTTAGCTACAAGGCAACTTCAGGAAAATGCGCTTAATTGGTAGGAGACTATGACAGCTAAAACACCATAGGAGAATATTATATGGGAATAGTTTAATGAGAAGTTTAAGAATTAGTTTATTCCCTAGTCAAAGAAGAGATCTTTAATCAGGGAGTCCTAAGATCTTTAGAAGGGGGATTTATCATTGTCAAAGTATATACAACGCTTCATTTTTTTAGGGACATATGGTGTGGAGTACATCAACAATACGTAGAAGAAGAATGAGAAGATCATTCATGGATTTAAGAAGGGCCAAGTCATGAGGATATGGCTTATCTTTTACCAACATTTCAAATGGTTGTTGAAATAGCCCATAGGTATGATGTCCTTTATAAGAAAAAAAGGGGAAGAGAAACCAAAATTTAAGGGAAAGAAGAGAGATGCTCCACTCCAAAAGGGCAAGGGAAAGCAGCCTTAGGCTAAGTTAAAGTTTTGAATATTGATTTAATGAACTTACTTATTACAAATATCAACAAAAAGAGTATTATTCATCAAAGTGATAGGGACCTAAGGCCAAGGAGAAAATAATTTTCCACAACTACAAAAAGTTTGGACATAATAATCACAAATCCTTGAATTTGGCATTAACTAGAGTCTTTTCACTGGATAGTTGATCTAAGGGGACTGCAACTGAGGAAAAAGGAAAGGAGATAAACATATAAGGTGCAATCTCTATTTTTGATATTACACTTAGCGTATGTTTTGATATTGATTATATATTCCTTTATATTTAAGGACTTAGTTAATAAACTTGGCCTAGATGTTACCTACCTCATTAACTCCATTTGTATTGTCAATCCAATAAGATGTTATGCAACTCTCATATGGAAATGAGATAGTGATGATATTGTTTTAGATGTGAACACTTTTTCTTGCTATATTTATTTGTTTGACTTCGTGGGATCATGTTGAATTTGGGTAAGGATTGGTCAGTCCATATGATGGTAAGATCTTGTATGCCTACAGAGTTATTGAACTCTGACCCCTGAGCAATGATGAGAGACTTGGAGTCAAGGTAATAGGGATGATATCTACGTTTTCTACTACTTTGTTTGCATTAGAACCCCAAGGTTAAGGGGTAGTCAACGTGTATGTGGTTTGGAAATTTCCTTAAGTGTTTGAACCTGCCATAGGATTACCACTTGAGAAGAATATAGAATTTTGTATAAATCTAATGCCCGGTGTACAATCGATAAGTAGAATGCCATAAAAGAAGATAGAGCAGTTAACGAGGAAGTTGGTGGAACTAGAGCGTAAAATTTCCATCAGACCTAGTACTTCACCGTAGGGAACCTCATAAATCTTCAAGAAGAAATCAAAAGGATTTCTTTTCCTATGCATTGACTATGGGTAGATAAGTGAAGCGACGACTAAGAATTTATATCCATTACCAAGAGTTGATGATTTTTTTCAGTTGAGTGAAGACAAAGTGTTTTCACATCCGGATTTGGTTATAAGATTTAATTAGCTGAGAGTTGTTGAGGATAGTACATTGTTGATTACCTTTAGGATGTTGTATGGATCATATGAGTGGCTAATAATTCCATTTGGGTCGATGTATGCTCCTACATTCATTGTAGATTTGATAAATATGGTTGTTTTGTGCATAGCAGGATAAATATATGCTAGTCCACATTGATGACATTTTGGAATACATAAAGATAGAGGAGGAGCATAAAATTCTATTACTACTTGTGTCAGAGACTTAAGAAAACAAAAGCAAAGCATTCCATTATTAGTAAAGAGTAGAAAATTCCTAGGTCGTGCGGTAACCAAGAATGGATTAGCAATGGATCCACCAACAATTGGAAAAGGCTAGAAACTATAAGGAAGTAAGAAGCTACTTGGGCATAGCTTTCTATTATTGAAGATTCATTAAGGATTTATCCAGAATAGAAGCATACATGACTAACTTGACTCAAAAGAATGAGAGTTTTCTTGGATAGACAGACATGAAGAGTCATTTCGAGAACATAAGCATTTATTGATGCACGCACCAGCATTTGTTGTACATGAAGGAAATCCACTTTTGGTAGTTTATATTAATGCCATTGGAAACAGTTTAATAGTTAAGAGTCATGCTTATGCAAAATGGTCGTATAATAGCCTATGAATCTAGGCAGTTGAGGCCACATGATGTGAGATATCTCACCCATAACTTGGAATTAGATGCTATGATTTTGTTTCAAGATTTGTTGACTCTACTTGTTAGGAGAAAGGTTGAGTTTTTTACTTACCATAAATCACATAAGAACTTATTCTCCTAAAAGGAGTTAAATATGAGGCAATAAAGATGGCTTGAATACTTGATGGCATATGACTCTGAGATGGAGTATACGTTACGAAAATGAAATATGGTGATTGACATATTGCATCGAAACCAACAAAATGTAGTGTTAGCAATTATTATAGAATGGAAGGCTTTGAGGTGTTTGTATCGTATGGTGCACAATCTAGGTTGAAGATTAGGTCCATTAGCAGTACACATGCATGGTCGCAAGCTTGGAAGTACCCCCAAATTATATGCATAAAATAGCTTCAAAGTAGAAATAAGATCTAGTGAATGTTGATAAAATCAAACGATTAGAAATGGTATAAAAATGGATGATTTTAAAGGATTTGAATTGCGCTCGAAAATCTATCTGTGGAAAAAATGGGAGATTAGGTGTTCCTAATGTAGCAAATCTAAGGGAATTGATCGAAATTTACCAACCATTCGAATGGCACAAAAATTCATAAGGTTATGAAGTGCATATTCTTTTGTAAAGGAAGAAAGAAGGATATTGGTCTCATATTCCAACAAGTTAATGTCAAACCTCAAAAGCTAAGTGGATTACTTTGGATTACTTCGACCATTAGAAGTACCAACTTGGAAGTAAGATTACATATTAATGGATTTCTGTGACGACCCGACTTTCTACTCCCAGAAAATCGCATCATCTATTAAGAAAGAAAGGGACAGAAGAAGAAAAGAATGAAGAGAAAGAAGAACAACACTAGAATCTCAACAGCGGATTGAATAAATTATATTAATTACATAAGTATTTACATAATATACAACATCAATAAGAGTTACATAACATACACAACGTATACTAGATAGTTATAAACACCTGTCTAGTATTTACAACTTGATACAAACTCAACATAGAGAACACACAGCGGAAACTATATATCTACAACGTAGAAGCCTCCTGCTCCATTTCTCCTCCATTGTTCGTCAAAGCCAACCTGAATCCCTTGGCTACTCGTAAAAATTTGAGTACCCAAGAGTTTAAGAAAAAAAAGAATAAACTCCGGGTCAGACATGGGTCTGGTGTGAGTAATAGGTTCAGGTTGCTTAACTTTCAAAAACCTTTTGAAAAGAAAAAGGTATCACGTAAGACTTCCCACACATAAACATGGAAAAGTTTTTACCTTACGCTAACCAAAACATTTGATAGGAAATCCGGTGATATTATAATAGTGTCTAGGGTTTTCAAGTAAATAAGAAATAGCCGAAATTGTTACATTCATTAAATTCCAGCTACTAGCCACAAAAGTGGGTATAACAATCAAAACAATTTGCACTTATTGGATTTTGGATTCCATACAATGGCCGGACTACTGGGGTACCGCCCGTCACAGTACATGGCCTAGATCACCGTACCAAGGAGCCACCCTAACTCCCCCGCAACACAAGGCCGGAACCATTCCTTACTGAACAGTTCCAAACAAGACAACCCTGTAGTTGTTTGCAACCAACTGCCCACACAGTCGAATAAAAAGGGACTTCTAGACATGGGTAAATCTCACTCTCAAGTGGGGGCTACCCACGAAGCCTTGTTGCACCTCCCCTGTTTTAGCCATTCCCGGTTGATGAGGCTTGATGCTACGATTACCTTTAGAGAACACATCTCTTAGAATGCTCATCGTCCACCTGACGACATTCTTAAAGCATTCAATCCATACAAGTTTGTTTCGGGTTCGAACGAAACCGAAGGCATTATCTCGTTACACTCATTTTGGAATCACCCTCAGAGTTAACGACGATAACCCTTGCACTCTGAATCTTCATCTTCACTTGAGATTCATGACCTATCGTTAATTTGGATCGATGTGGTTTTCGGATATCCAAATATGGAAACCCGATCCCGGTCTCATCGAAATCCAAAACGTGTCTTTTAGGTCCAAGTTGTTTTAATGTTTAAAACAATTCAATTCAATATTATCTATATACACATAGATAGATAATACACAACACCATAATAGGTAATTATCATTATCATCACAACAGATAGTCCATATTATCATTCCAAACAGATAATTCATATCATCAACTCAACGCAACCATAGCATCCAAATCACACCATATCACTTATCTCATAACCGAGATCTCAACCATTCAGAGTAATCAGTATCAATCAACATTCATAAGCAATGACTTATTAATCACCATTTTATAATTAATTTAAAATGAATTAAATTAATTACTTCTTCCTTAATTAATTTAAAATGAATTAAATTAATTACCCATCTATATAAATCTTGCTTACATATTCCTCAATTAATTATAAATCAATTAATTAATTATCCTCAAATAAATTACCCTAATTAATCATCTTGGTTAATTATTCTTTAATTACATTCAAGTAATTAACCTCTAATTAATTTCACAAATTAATTATTCCAAAGCAAATTCAGTAATTAACCTGTAATTACTTCATTAATTAATTAATTATAATTAATTACATTAAACCTTAATTAATTCCTTCATTGATTAATTGTTCTTATTAATCAATCCTTAATTACATTATTAATTATATAAATTAATGATCCAAAATTATATCTATTTATAATTACCCTATTTAAATTAATCATCAATTATCCATATTGATTAATCACTCTTGATCAATCACATTATGTAATTAACTTAATCAATTTCATCTTTAATTATCTTTAAATAACTCAATTATCAAAACCTAAATTAATTACACTAAGTAATTAATTATTAATTACTTACTTTAAGTAGTTATTCAACATACAAACTACATATTAATTACACAAAGTAATTAAATTCCAAAACTCCTCCATCATCCAAGTATCCTTCAATTAAATTACATCAAGTAATTTATCTTCTTAATTACTTCACTAAGTAATTATTCACTTTTAATTACATTGGTAATTACTTCTCAAATCAACCAGTGATTAATTTAAATTAATTAAACTTAATTAATTAACTTAATTAATCAAAATAAACTTAATTAATTACAATCAGTAATTAATTTGCTTAATTACTTTCATTAAGCAATTATACTTAATAATTCTCAAATGATTATCTTTAAATTAATTAATCCAAATAATCATTAAAATTAATTACATTAATTAATTATTAAGTAATACTAAGTTAATGACCTTTATTAACCAATAGCAAATCTTTAATTACTTTTCTAAAGTAATTAACTGAATTATCAATATTAATTACAAATTTAATTATCTATAAAACTCATTTAATTAATCTATAATTATTTAATTAGTCAAGTGATAATCAAAAACTTAATTAATTATTAATTACTTGATTAATAAATTCAAATCATTAATTAAATTAAATCAAATCTTATTTAAATTAATGATTTATTAATTGCAATTTAAATCAATCATAATTAACTTATTAATCCTTAAATTAATTAAATAAAACCCTTAATTATTTAATTAATTAACCAAATTATTTATTAATTAAATTAATTAATTATAAACTTAATTACCTTGATCAATTAATAAATTATTAAGTTCTTATTAACTTAATGATAATCATTAATCTCATTAATAATTTATATATCATTATCAAAGTAATTTAAAACAATTTGCTTTTAAATTTTCTCTAAATTCCACTTTAATATTAAAATTTAAAATGAAATCCATTTTTAACTTAAACAAGGTTTAAGTATTTAAAAACTCTTTAGTTTTCATTTTAAAGAATCACTTATCTTCTAAAGTAATTTTAGAAGAATAGTTTTAAATCATATTCAATTTAAATAAATTTTGAAATACACCTTAAATATTTCAAGTGATTTTGAAACATTTAAATTCAAAATCTTATTTATATTACAAACTAGAATTCAAATCATGTTTCAGATTCAGATTCAAAAATTTAAATTTAAAATCCTGTTTTTAAATTTCATTTCAGATTTATAAAAACACGTGTTATAAATACTGAAATATTCAAACTTAATTATATCATCAGAATTTATAACTTATTTTCTTTGAAAACTTTCAGATTCAAATTCAAATTTGAATTCAGGTATCCAATCCAGATTTTAACTTAAATTTAAAAATCTAGTTTTAAGTCTCATTTTCAGATTTATAAATCACTTTATAAAATACTGTACAGGTTTTATTTATTTTTTAAATATTTCTGCAAATTATTTATTTGAAGTATGGAACTCAATTTCATTTGAATTCATAATTTAAAACTTGCTTTGCTTCCCGTTTATTTAAAATTTAGTTTTAAAATATAAAAACCTGAAACGGTCAGGTTTCAGAGACAAAACCTGAAATAATAAAAATAATTCAAGCTCAACTTATTTTACTTCGAGTCATGAACCACCTATCTTCGAGCAAACCCTCAATTGACTCGAGATTTAATCGAGTACAAACTGCATTTTCCCCAAACTAACCAAACACCCAAATTCAGATCACCAGAAAAATAAGAGCACTGTGCACATGCACGGTGGCTCTGACCTCCTCCAGTCAACTCCGGCAGCGTCAACACACCAGAATACAACCTCACTCCACAACACAATCATCAAACAATCCCAAACACCTGAAAATCAAAAACTGCCTAACTTCTGAAACCTGGAAACACCATGCCTCATCAAGGTCCAAACCTGTTAACGGCCAGTACTTTCCCCTCCGACCATCGTTTTAGTCGAAACTCCAGCCACCACCTTGTTATGAACCCAGGTACAATTTCCCAAAGTGGCTTTACACTCGGTCAACCAGAGAGAGAGAACGATCCTATTTTCTAATATGATCAAGAACTAGGGTTATAGATCTAAATTCCACACCACTACTAACCCAATAATTAATCCAGCAAGTAGATAATTTCCCTTAAATATCTGACCAGTATGCTACACACAGAAGAAGTTTCAAGCTATCAAAATCTCAAAATCAATCAGAATTTCCCAAAATCAATTTTTCTAGATAAAAGTGAATTGCCCCAAAATCTTAAGCTATAAATTGTGTTTTCTGATTTAAAAATCTTGTTTTCTTGAATGTTTTCAGATCATAACCTAAATTCAATAAATTAAGGAATTTATGTTTTAAACAAATTCATGTTTCCAGATCCTTTTTTTTTCCAGAGCAGGTTTGATTTTATTTTAACTTAATTAAAATTTCAAACTTAATTTATGATCACATAAACAAATTTGTTTGTAACTTAATTACTAACAATAATTAGAATCAAGTGATCAGGAATTAAAAAAAAATAAAAACATGAATTCTGGGAACAGAATAATTGCAGTATTACAGAAACATGCACACATTCATCAAATTTTCACAAACAATCAAATTTTTCTACAAATAAATTAGACAACCAAAGTTAACTTAATAAATTTTCAAAATGTTACTCACCTTTCTCTTCAAAAAAACAGAGCTCCATGATTTTAGAAAAGCATTTGAACTCTGTTACCACACATGCATGCAGGCTTTATTCTTTAAATTTTGAAAAAGATGCAGACTTGGTTGGATTGTAGTTTGCATGCAGGCCTGATTTTCAAAGTTGATTCCAGATTTTGAAAATGCTGACGATCATTTCCAGATGTGCAATGCAGTTGATCTTCAGGTTGTAAAAAAATGCAGACTTGAACTACAGGCCTGATTTTCAGAGATGCAATGCAAGTTTGATTTTATTTTAATTTTGAGGAGTGACGATTTTTAGATTTGCTTTGAGGCAATTTTGAGTTTTCAGATTTTCCTCTTGATTCATTTATCTTTGGTTTTGAAAATAGAATGAGAGAAAATAAAAAAAATGGTTTAAGGATGAAATAAATTTTAATTCAAAATAAAGAAAAACAAAAAATAAAACAATGGCACTTGTCATGTTATTGAATTTGTTAGCTAACACTTGTATTTAGATTACTTAATAGGTTACACTTGTCTTTTAATTAAATTTAGTTATATTTTTAAATGTTTATAATGGGTTTTCTTTAATTTATTTTAAACTTATATAAATATACATGAATTTCTTATTTAAAGAAAATGTAAATGAAATAAATTACCAGTTAAAACTTATTCAAATATTTCGAAGAATCTATTTATTTTGAATTTCAAATAAAATTCCGAATTCAAATTTATCCTTTGAATTCCAAATTAAAATCAATCTATTCAATTTAAAATGAAAATTCTATTTTCTCATTTTTATTCATTTTATATTTATGTAAAAATGATACATTTATTAATATGGCTTGAAAATAATCAATTTAACAAATTTTAAATGATTTATAAAGAGATTATAAATCACTTTTATTAATAAATAAATTTAAACCATATGCTTTGTATTTTAAACTTATATAAAATATTTCCAAATCATATTAATTAAATAATATTTAATAATAAATAAAACAAACTTTTTATTTAAATTTAAAACAAAAATTAAGCTAAGATAAATTTTAAACAATATTACATTTATTTAAGTATTTAAAAATCATGTAATTATTAATTTAATAAATTTTGAGATACCTAAAATTATTTTAAAACATTATCCCCAATTGCTAAATATATTATTAGAATTTAAAAAAAAAACTTCATTTATTATTAAATTTCTAAAACAAAGATTATCTATATAATATATATACAAATATATATATATATGCATTATAATTTAAAACATTTATTTAGCTTTTTAAAAGATAAAATCACAAATTAAATATTTATTTAAATCACATTATTAAACCAATTCATATATTATTAATCAATTATCATCAAATCAATTTAATTGTATATAAAGATGATTAAATTGATATTGTCAAAATTTCCGGGATATCACATTCCTTCCCCCTTAAAAGAATTTCGTCCCCGAAATTTAAAACAAAGGTAATTTAATAACCTATTTTAAAGATATTTTAATTTCAAAACACAAGCATATATCAAACATATGCTAACAACCATAGCAATCAATTCATCCAATCAAACAAATTTAACTATCCAAACAAAATTCTGGATAGAGTTTCCTCGAGTTTCCCAAGTAAACACCGGGATACTCGCTCTATAAAACCCAAACAATCAACATTACTAAGCTACAAACTCCTACTCATCTAGATCTATAACTGAACAAGACATCAGACTACAGACAAGTCTGACAAAATAACCAAATCTCCCAGAACAACTGATTCTAAAACCAAAAATAGATCATACACGTACTCCCGCAGAGATACGTGAAACACATCGAATTCCAGTGGTCCAAACTGGCAATTCAATCCAGAAAATCAAACACTTATCCAAAACAGAACACAGAAGAAATCCAAAACATCTCGGAGCTAGCTTCCCCAAACTTACCAAAATTTATAGCTCCTAAAAACTGAGAAACTTATCCAAAATCAGATTCCCGACTTCAGATTCACAAAATCCTTCGGTCGATCTTAGGCTACCTACATCCTACCTGATCAGCTCAACCTTTGCTGATGTCTCAAGAAATAAACTGGACCAACCCAAACCACCAGGATGATCCTCCATGATCAATCAAGAACAAACTCCACTCACAACCATCAAAAGAAAACAAACTTCTCCTATCCGGAAAAGAAAAGCAGATGCACTCCCAAACTACTTCCGCTGCACAACTCTGATCTGGAGTAAAAAGAATGCTGATAAAGAGCACAAGCACAAATAGATAAAAAAACCAAGAAGATCTCTGATAACCCAGAGAAAATACAGAAGTTCCTCCAATCCTGAGCTGCTTCAACAAACTCCATCACAAGAAACCAACCTTCAACTAGTTGAACCACCGGTACCACACTTGGTGTAACGTCCCACCTTTTCGCAAGCTTTAAATCGACACACGTGCCAATTCAAACCATACAAAAGGGCGGATTGTTATGGGGTAAATAAGAAAAACGAGAAGAAATAAAGGAAAACAGAATCTCACAACGGAAGGATAAAATATAATAATCAAATATACAGTTCATGAAGCTGTTTACAAAATATTTAATTATACTTATACAATATATATCAGAGTACACATATCAATAATAACAATGCAGTGGAATACGGTGTGTAGTGGAATATAATAAATAATAATAATACAAATCTTTGTCTTCGTCCTCCAGAGCTAAATCTTCAAAACCTGAAACGCTCGGACTGACCCGAGCGAATTTGAAAAGATAAAAACACTCGAGTCAGAACTAAAAGATCTTATGTGAGTTAAATTAACAGAAATAAATATGAGTGCAGTAACTCAAGAGATGTCGGGATTTACATCTCCTAAGGATCCGTTAAACTATTTACTATGTATTATATTGCGCTATTATAATAGTGTCTAATTGTAAAATAAACTTACTTTTTAATAGCGTTAAGGGGTTACCCATATAGCCATTAACACAAATAATGCCAACAGTCTATACAGTACCGTAATACCTCCTGATCGGGAGGCTACCAGAGAATACTCCATAGGTACGATACAAATAGAAACTCGTAGTAAAGGCTTGGTATGGTAGGTGACACGGCACAACTATGCATCATGGCAGATATACCAATTACGCATCCGGGCTGGTGGAAACGCGCAGCGCGCCGCTACCGCCCACCTCGAACAAACTCCCCCAAAATCAAAAATAAAGGTGGCCACCGAATCAATCCAAAGTCAAAGTATGGTATCGAAGAGGAGTGTCTGATCAGAGGAATGACCTCATTGGCCCAAGAATCGCTCCTGTTTTAGCCACCTTATGCCAACTCACGGGAGTCGGGTCAACGTATTTACCTCAAAGGAAACACCGCCGCCATCCTACTTTATTCTGGAATCTCCACCGCGTACACAGTTGTTAAAGTGATTTTCGGAGTTGGCAGAGAGTATGACAACTTCCGATCCCGGTCTCTTCAACAACCAAACCTTATTGTAACACCGTGGTTTTTAAAAATAGTTTGTACTTTAAAAACCAGAATATAATTTACCATTTCAAACCCGTAAATACGATATCATTTCCATTTCCAAAACAAACTCATTTTGATATTATTCTTATAAAACCCAAATCAATGATATCATTTTATTTCAAATATATTTCTTTTCCAAATCATACTGCTTTAAATTTTATAATATCTGGAAACCAAACATTTAAATTATAACTTTCAAAACACAATACTTCGAAATTCATAGCTTTAAAACCATAATTTCTAAAACTTGAATGGTTTGGATATTCAACAGTATATAGAATAAATGGTTTAATTTTAGATTTACTTTGTAAAGTAAAATAATTTCCTTGACTTTACAAATATATTTTCTTCATACAAAGTCTAAACCATAAATTTAAAATTCACCTTCAGTTTCCAAAACCACTTCAATTTCAATATATATCAAATTTGAGTATTAATAAATTTCAAAACAAAGGTTGGAATTTTTTTTCTTCAAAAAATTCACTGTTTTATTATTTAGTCTTGAACATTTGCATGATAAATCCATAATCATTTATATAAAACTCAAATTTCCTATAACTAAATATTTCCTTCCATTTATTTATACTAGAAATATTCATTTAATTTATCTTGAAATAAAATTTCAGTTATAAATATCATACCTTTAAAACTTCCAAGCTTTAATAAGTTTTACATCAACTTATGGAGTTAATTTTTTTAAATAAGCTCAATTCCAAATAAATTTCAATTTATCTTCCAATCTTAATTGATTTGAATCATTTAAAACTCTATATATACACTAGATCTTAAACCTGTATTTAAACATATAATATAAATTATCAAACTCCATTTTTCTAACTTATTCATTTTTATTTAACAGATTATACATAGCTTAAATTCAAAATTTTAACTATATATGTATATATAAAATAATATTTATATAATATCAAAATTTAATATTCATTAAACCTATCCTATTCAAACCATAGAAATCATTTTCAAAATAATTATATATAGATCGACGGTGTCTGTATAAAATTTTCTATCCTATGGTCAAGTGATACGGATATTTATCATTTCAATCCGCAATAAAAAAAATACGGTTGTATATCATTTTAAACCGCAATCCTGAATGAAATGAAAAGCATAATAACTTGCAGTTTATATAGAACACATCATCCATTCACCCAATATCAACCATCAACGAATTTATTGCAATCATCATCAATTTAAAACAACATCAATAGAGCATGTAAAATATATCTGGTATCAACGTACAGTTTATATTCAATAAATAAATAAATAATTGTTTAACAAGCAGTTTATATGCAAAATAAATAAATCTTAACTGTCAATTTATATGCAATAATAAAATTAATTAACAGTCAAATTAAATAAATGCGATTTAACTGAGATGATGAATAAAATATGCAAAACAGTCATAAATAAATTTCTACTCATATCTTAAATCAATTTAACAAACATAAGAAAACTTAGAAGTTGTGAGTGGGTTAAAACACTCACCTTTTGAATTTAAATTGAATTTAAATTCAATTTAAACCCAAAAATTTGACCGTCTCAGAATTCGTCCAAGCCAACATCATCCAGTCTGGAATTTCAATACGATCCAAACAAAAAAAAACCGCGCGTAAAACAAAGATCGTATGCAAAAATTATGACGATTAATGCGATTGAAAACAATAAAAAAAATTAAAAAAAAAAGAACACATTGCTTACATCTTTTGTTGCCACGTCACATTCAACGTAGAACACACGAAACCCCCCTCACACTCTCGTTCGCTATCTACACCGAAACCCAGAACGCGCGTGCCGCCGCTAGCCCCTCATCGACGCTAGGGCCATGCTGATCGGTCAGACCCCCCAATCCCTAACATCCCCTTCGTCCATACCTCACGCGGCTGCGTCGCGTCAAACCCAGACCGAGAAAAACATGCAGCCGCCACCACCATTTATAATCCTAGTCCAATTTTACATGACGATCTGACTGTTGAATTGCCACACCAAATATATAGATGTGATCCCCTCCGCTTTCTCTCCAAAGCCCAGAAAGGGTTTGTCGATCCGACAACTTTTATCGCGGCGATGATGAACGGCCGTGGATAAACCTTAAATTTCAAAAGAACGATAATTCGAATTGAAAAACCAATTACACCATTGAATTATGCTCGTCGAGAGCTTCAACATATATTTTTTTTAAGATTTTTCTGAGGACTTTGAATTTTAGGCTTTGGATTTTGATTTTGGATTGCAATTGGATCTAGGGTTTGCATCCATTAAAGAAGAAGAGGAACTGATGAAATTTTACGTGCAGATAAATGGGAATAGGCGGAGCTAGGGTTTAACAGGGTATTTATAGGAAAATTGAAAAATAAATGCATCGGGTTGATAGATATACGTGCTACCGCTAACGTGGCCCAAAAAGCTCGTTCTGACCCCGGAACGATATTGGTTAAACCCATATATCAAAATAGGTGTTTTAAAATATTTTAAACACAATGGAAAAGGTTTGAAGTCCAAATTCCATCGTATGAAGAAGTTATGCTAAAAACAATATTTTCAAATCTATTTCAATTGCATAAATTTCAAGGCGTTTCGAGTCCGTTCGATCAAATGACAAGTCCGATCGCTACGAAACTTGAAATACTATTATAATTCACCGTTATGGATCCGATGAAACTGGTTTCGTCGAAATCCGAGTTAGTGGCCAAAATGGCTATTTTATATTAATTAAATAAATAAAAATTAAATTAGAAAAATCCAATTTTTAAATTTCAATCTTAAAATTTACCAATTTTTATCACTTTATATTTCTCAATCAAATTGCAATGTTTTAAACAAATTAAAAGTAAATTTAAAGTTGATAAATTTAACAATTTCAGTGTTTATCTCAAATTCGTTGAATTTAGAAATTGTAAATTAAATTTTCAAAAATTTCCTTTTCGTTACTCTTCATTCTATCATTATCAAAAAGACGCAATTTACCTTGGTTTGTATCTATTGCGTTAACAAACTCAAATTTCCTTCTTAATTTTTATTAGCGTAATATTTTAATATTAAAATCCACTTTAGAACTTCTAATTTCAAATAAATTTATATTCACATAATATCTAAATATTTAAAATTAATTTACCACCTTTAAATTCAATATTTACAAACTAGTAGATTTTTTGTCATTTTAATCCCTTAGATATTTATAATAACTAAAAGCAATTTCACATATAAATCTAGTGTCAATTATTTCAGTAAATACAGTGTTCGAATGTCACCACAATTAATCCAATTAATTGCAAATCAATTCTAATAAATTTGATTTTATTCGATTACAAACTAAATAATAAATCAATTATTACTCAAGTAACACAGTTAACATTGATTTATATTTCATTACATTAATATTTCCCAATTTTCATCTTTTATTTACATAAATTATTGTATTTCAGTTTTATTGGAATTTTGTCAACTTTACTCATAAATTAAAATTTAAAAATCTCAATTAATTATTTCATCTTGGTTTCATTCTTTATATTACATTAATTATCATATTATGAGTGGAAATTTACATTGGTTACATCTTATTGAATTCAAAATTCTTCACTTACCAATTTATTCCACATTAACTGCAAAAATTTAGTGAATTAATTGAAATTGATTTCAAATTAAACTTAACAAACTAATAAATAAGTAACGTACCATAATTATTGTCATTAACTCTTAATCACATTATTATAGGTTCATTATTTACACCCCAATATTATAATCACTCACATGACACTGGTTTTACTTAATTACCATTTATTACAAACTATTCCAAAAATTTATTCAACATTTATATTAGTTCTCTTATATTAAATTTATAACCAAGTGCAACATTTAACTTGAATTGGTTGGAATTCCTTTCAAGTTATTAATAATTAATTTATATTAACATACTTCCTTAATTTATTCCAATTCAATCAACCATTTCAACATGAAACTTATAATAACTTTTTTCAAGTATGAATGGAATTATCATTTATTCCAATATTTTCTAACTTTACATTAACATATCAAATAAATTCCCTTTAAATGAATTTTATATCCAGGTATATTACCTACCCCATTCCATTTATCGAAATTTATTCAAATTGCTAGTAAATAGGTTTTAAGTCACCATTTATATAATTTAATTTAGCGTTCATTTCAATATTTCTTTTTACTAAATTTAATTACAAAACTCATTAATTCAACCAAATTAAATCCAGGAAATTTACAGGCCGTTACACTCTTCCCCACTCAAAACTTTTCGTCTCCGAAAAGGAAAAAAAAGGGAGAAGGAAGAATTAAATAAACAATACATCTTATTCAAAATATTAACTTATAAACAATAATTTGCAAAATTTATTACTTTAAATAGAATATACCCATTTTATAATCATTATATCTTTTTATACTTAAATAAATAAGTTTGGAAAAAACATTTTCAAAATTATTTTTGAGTCCAGAATTTTTCGGAAAATTTTGGCAGAGTCTCCTTAGTACGAAGAGGCTCGGGAGAAAATATAATATCAAATATAACAATATATAACATATATTTACCAAAATAATATATATCCCAACCCGGGAAAAATATAAAATAGCGCTATAAACCGTAATCTGAAACGTACCTATTTGTCGAGAAATTTACGCTTAATTTATGGAACCAAAAGCAGTAGCAATTGCTTCCATAACCTGTATTTCACTTATGAAATCCAAAGGGTTAACAATTTATGTAAAGTAAAATATTTAAGTGGTTTCAATCACTAACAACAAATCAATACAACAACCATCAATTTTAACAAACGGCCTACACAACAAATACAAAACAACCATTCAATCAAACAAACAAATAGTTGTTCGGGTTCAAAACTTTTAAGTTTTACGGAATGAAAAATAAACTATCAATTGCACCATTC
The DNA here is from genome assembly GCA_030765085.1 of Allium cepa. NCBI lineage: Eukaryota > Viridiplantae > Streptophyta > Magnoliopsida > Asparagales > Amaryllidaceae > Allium > Allium cepa. Next base: position 29,677,756 of record CM060938.1, on the reverse strand, counting down.
ACTCAACAGTCTTAGATGAAACTATATAGATTATTCATTCATCCAACAATTTTAAAGTTACCTTACCCAACAACCACAAACCAAACAACAACAAATCAAATCAAACTTACTTATTACTAACTTTATTTCATACATTAGTTTTTTGATTTCCTTTATTTTCACTTATTACTTACAATTATTCATTTCCATTAACTCAGGTTATGCCAGTTCCTTTTATTTCATTATAATTATTCATTCATTTATTGCATACCCTCATTTATTTACATTCATTTATCAATAGTATTCATGTCCCATTCAATTTCTTAGCATTTCCATTTTATTTACTTAAGTTTATAATCATCTATTTGTAATACTTACCTTTAATTATATTTACTTATATCAAGATTTCAATTATAACTTAAGTTTATAACATTAAATTCTCATTTATAATAGCAAATTCATTGAATACTTCATTACCTACTTTTACTTGTACAATTTCCATTACATTTCTTATTAAACATTTCAACTTTTTATATTCGGTAAGTCATATATGTTAAAGAAAATGCAAATGAACATCTACAAGTTTTATCCTATTTCTTCTAATTAATTTTAATGTTCCATAATTATATCATTTATTTCATAGGTTACAAATTTCAAATTTCATTTAATACCATTTATAACCTAGCATTAAATTTCTTATTTCATTTAGGGTATCAATTTATTAGTTAAATTCCGTTTCACTACATTAATTAAACTATTAATAAATAGAAACTTAAGAATTTAATACCGGGTTTAATTCAAAATCATTTTAGAAAAATAAACAAATATATACTTACAATTTATATCCAATTATATTTGAAACAATTTAAAATTTATATTTGTTTATCAAATCAATCTGCAGTAACACTACTACAGTGGTCTTCCCACTTCGAAACTCGAAAATGAACATCGATGATGCGTGCACTCATCACCGAAATTATTTTCTAACGACAGAGAGGGAAGTACAGAACTAAATTTTTTCCAAAATCTTCTTAAAACAATTCTTTCAATTTGTATTGAAATATTTATATCAGAAAATATCTCTAAAATGTTGTTACTATACTTCAAAATCATTCAAAAGAAATTTCAAAACCCCGGAGCTTAAGTCCTAAAATTTCCAATTGGTTTTATTTTATTTACAATTTTTTTTCCTTTTTCTTCAACTATTATTTATATTTCACTGCCTAACAACCAATATATTGCAACCAAATATATATATAACATTTATAAAATTTTATTTTATATATAGAGAATATAATAGGCAAAATTATTTCATTCACCTATATAAAACAATATTATGCCGGTCTGTCCTATTAAGTGTTTAGAAATTCCTATTGATGTTACAGTGTCCCATGCACCAACCAGAATTTATAAATACAAAACGGAACAGATTAACACAATATTAAAACCTTTTTATAACACTAACAAATACGCTCTCTCATATATATACACTCAGCGACTCCCATAGGGTATTACTACCCTATTAGTAAAGAGTCAAACCCCACAAAGATAAGGTTTATCGCTAAACCAAAGCTCTAATACCAGCTGTAACGTCCCGCCTTTTCGCACGCTTTAAATCGACACACGTGCCAATTCAAACCAAACAAAAGGGTGGATTGTTATGGGGTAAATAAGAAAAACGATAAGAAATAAAAGAAAACAGAATCTCACAGCGAAAGGATAAAATATAATAATCAAATATACAGTTCATGAAGCTGTTTACAAAATATTTAATTATACTTATACAATATATATCAGAGTACACATACCAATAATAACAATGCAGCGGAATACAGTGTGTAGTGGAATATAATAAATAATAATAGTACAAATCTTCGTCTTCGTCCTCCAGAGCTAAATCTTCAAATCCTGAAATGCTCGGACTGACCCGAGCGAATTTGAAAAGACAAAAACACTCGAGTCAGAACTAAAAGATCTTATGTGAGTTAAATTAACAGAAATAAATATGAGTGCAGTTACTCAAGAGATGCTCGGGATTTACATCTCCTAAGGATCCGTTAAACTATTTACTATGTAGTATATTGCGCTATTATAATAGTGTCTAATTGTAAAATAAACTTACTTTTTAATAGCGTTAAGGGGTTACCCATATAGCCCTTAACACAAAAAATGCAAATAGTCTATACAGTATCGTAATACCTCCTGATCGGGAGGCTACCAGAGGATACTCCATAGGTACGACATAAATAGAAACTCGTAGTAAAGGCTCGGTATGATAGGTGACATGGCACAACTAGGCAATGCCAGGGTAGATATACCAATTACGCATCCGGGCTGGTGGAAACGCGCAGCGCGTAGCTACCGCCCACCTCGAACAAAATCCCCAAAAATCAAAAATAAAGGTGGCCACCGAATCAATCAAAAGTCAAAGTATAGTATCGAAGAGGAGTGTCCAATCAGAGGAATGACCTCATTGGCCCGAGAATCGCTCCTGTTTTGGCCACCTTATGCCAACTCACGGGAATCGGGTCCACGTATTTACCTCAAAGGAAACGCCGCTGTCATCCTACTTCATTCTGGAATCTCCACCGCGTACACGGTTGTTAAAGTGGTTTTCGGAGTTGGCAGAGAGTATGACAACTGTCGGTCCCGGTCTCTTCAACAACCAAACCTTATTATAACACCGTGGTCTTTAAAAATAGTTTGTACTTTAAAAACCAGAATAAAATTTACCATTTCAAACCCATAAATACGATGTCATTTCCATTTCCAAAACAAATTCATTTTGATATTATTCTTATAAAACCCAAATCAATGATATCATTTTATTTCAAATATATTCCTTTTCCAAATCATACTGCTTTAAATTATATAATATCTGGAAACCAAACATTTAAATTATAACTTTCAAAACACAATACTTCGAAATTCATAGCTTTAAAACCATAAGTTCTAAAACTTGAATGGTTTGGATATTCAACAGTATATAGAATAAATGGTTTAATTTTAGATTTACTTTGTAAAGTAAAATAATTTCCATGACTTTACAAATATATTTTCTTTAGATAAAGTCTAAATCATAAATTTAAAATTCACCTTCAGTTTCCAAAACCACTTCAATTTCAATATATATCAAATTTGAGTATTAATAAATTTCAAAACTAAGGTTGGAATTTTATTCTTTCAACAAATTCACCGTTTTATTATTTAGTCTTGAACATTTGCATGATAAATCCATAATCATTTATATAAAACTCAAATTTCCTATAACTAAATATTTCCTTCCATTTATTTATACTAGAAATATTCATTTAATTTATCTTGAAATAAAATTTCAGTTATAAATATCATACCTTTAAAACTTCCAAGCTTTTAATAAGTTTTACATCAACTTATGGAGTTAATTTTTTTAAATAAGCTCAATTCCAAATAAATTTCAATTTATCTTCCAATCTTAATTGATTTGAATCATTTAAAACTCTATATATACAAAAGATCTTAAACCTGTATTTAAACATATAATATAAATTATGAAACTCCATTTTTCTAACTTATTCATTTTTATTTAACAGATTATACATAGCTTAAATTCAAAATTTTAACTATATATGTATATATAAAATAATATTTATATAATATCAAAATTTAATATTCATTAAACTGTATCCTATCCAAACCATAGAAATCATTTTCAAAATAACTATATATAGACCGACGATGTCTATACAAAATTTTCTATCCTATGATCAAGTGATACGGATATTTATCATTTCAATCCGCAATAAAAAAAATACGGTTGTATATCAATTCAAACCACAATTCCGAATGAAATGAAAAGCATAATAACCTACAGTTTATATAGAACACATCATCCATTCACCCAATATCAATCATCAACCAATTTATTGCAATCATCATCAATTTAAAACAACATTAATAGAGCATATAAAATATAACAGGTATCAACGTACAGTTTATATTCAATAAATAAATAAATAACTGTTTAACAAGCAGTTTATATGCAAAACAAATAAATCTTAACTGCCAATTTATATGCAATAATAAAATTAATTAACAGTTAAATTAAATAAATGCGATTTAACTGAGATGATGAATAAAATATGCAAAACAGTCATAAATAAATTTCTACTCATATCTTAAATCAATTTAACAAACATAAGAAAACTTAGAAGTTGTGAGTGGGTTAAAACACTCACCTTTTGAATTTAAATTGAATTTAAATTCAATTTAAACCCAAAAATTAGACCGTCTTAGAATTCGTCCAAGCCAACGTCATCCAGTCTGAAATTTAATACGATCCTAACAAAAAAACAGCACGTAAAACGGAGATTGTATGCAAAAATTATGACGATTAATGCGATTGAAAATAATAAATAAAATAAAATAAAAAAGAACACATTGCTTACATCTTTCGTTGCCACATCACATAACGCAGAACACACGAAACCCTCCTCCCACTCTCGTTTGCTATCTGCTCCAAAACCCAGAACGCGCGTGCCGTCGACGCTAGGGCCATGCCGATCGGTCAGACCCCCCAATCCCTGACATCCCCTTCGTCCATACCTCACGTGGCTGCGTCGCGTCAAACCCAGACCGAGAAAAACATGTAGCCGCGACCACCATTTATAACCCTAGTCCAATTTTACATGACGATCTGACCATTGAATTGCCACACCAAATATATAGATGTGATCCCCTTGGCTTCCTCTCCAAAACCCAGAAAGGGTTTGTCGATCCGATAACTTTTATCGCGGCGATGATGAACGGTCGTGGATAAACCTTAAATTTCAGAACAAACGATAACTCGAATTGAAAAACGAATTACACCATTGAATTACGCTCGTCGAGAGCTTCAACATATATTTTTTTTAGATTTTTCTGAGGACTTTGAATTTTTGGCTTTGGATTTTGATTTTGGATTGCAATTGGATCTAGGGTTTGCATCTGTTGAAGAAGAAGAGGAACTGATGAAATTTTACGCGCAGATAAACGAGAATAGGCGGAGGCTAGGGTTTAGCAGGGTATTTATAGGCAAATTGAAAAATAGATGCATCGGGTTGATAGATATACGCGCTACTGCTAACGTGGCCCAAAAAGCTCGTTCTGACCCCGGAACGAAATTGGTTAAACCCATATATCAAAATAGGTGTTTTAAAATATTTTAAACACAATTGAAAAGGTTTGAAGTCCAAATTCCATCTCATAAAGAAATTATGCTAAAAACAATATTTTCAAATATATTTCAATTGCATAAATTTGAAGGCGTTTCGAGTCCGTTCGATCAAATGACAAGTCCGATCCCTACGAAACTTGAAATACTATTATAATTCACCGTTACGGATCCGATGAAACTGGTTTCATCGAAATCCGAGTTAGTGGCCAAAATGGCTATTTTATATTAATTAAATAAATAAAAATTAAATTAGAAAAATCCAATTTTTAAATTTCAATCTTAAAATTTAACAATTTTTATCACTTTATATTTCTCAATTAAATTGCAATGTTCTGAACAAATTAAAAGTAAATTTAAAGTTGATAAATTTAACAATTTCAGTGTTTATCTCAAATTCATTGAATTTAGAAATTGTAAATTAAATTTTCAAAAATTTTCTTTTCATTACTCTTTATTCTATCATTATCAAAAAGACGCAACTTACCTTGGTTTGTATCTATTGCATTAACATACTCAAATTTCCTTCTTAATTTTTACTAGCGTAATACTTTAATATTAAAATCCACTTTAGAACTTCAAATTTAAAATAAATTTATATTCACATAATATCTAAATATTTAAAATTAATTTGCCACCTTTAAATTCAATATTTACAAATTAGTAGATTTTTTGTCATTTTAATCCCTTGGATATTTATAATAACTAAAAGCAATTTCACATATAAATCTAGTGTCAATTATTTCAGTAAATATAGTGTTCAAATGTCACCGCAATTAATCCAATTAATTGCAAATCAATTCTAATAAATTTGATTTTATTCGATTACAAACTAAATATTAAATCAATTATTACCCAACTAACATAGTTAACATTGTTTTGTATTTCATTACATTAATATTTCCCAATTTTCATCTTTTATTTACATAAATTACCGTATTTCAATTTTATTGGAATTTTGTCAACTTTACTCATAAATTAAAATTTAAAAATCTCAATTAATTATTTCATCTTGGTTTCATTCTTTATATTACATTAATTATCATATTATGAGTGGAAATTTACCTTGGTTACGTCTTATTGAATTCAACATTCTTCACTTACCAATTTATTCCACGTTAACTGCAAAAATTTAGTGAATTAATTGAAATTGATTTCAAATTAAACTTAACACACTAATAAATAAGTAATGTACCGTAATTATTGTCATTAACTCTTAATCACATTATATAGGTTCATTATTTACGCCCCAATATTATAATTACTCACATGACACTGGTTTTACTTAATTACCATTTACTACAAACTATTCCAAAAATTTATTCAATATTTATATTAGTTCTCTTATATTCAATTTATAACCAAGTGCAACATTTAACTTGAATTGGTTGGAATTCCTTTCAAGTTATTAATAATTAATTTACATTAACATCCTTCCTTAATTTATTCCAATTCAATCAACCATTTCAACATGCAACTTATAATAACCGTTTTCAAGTATGAATGGAATTATCATTTATTCCAATATTTTCTAACTTTACATTAACATATCAAATAAATTCCCTTTAAATGAATTTTATATTCAGGTATATTACCTACCCCATTCCATTTATCGAAATTTATTCAAATTGCTAGTAAATAGGTTTTAAGTCACCATTTATATAATTTAATTTAGCGTTCATTTCAATATATATTTTTTAACTAAATTTAATTACAAAACTCATTAATTCAACCAAATTAAATCCAGGAAATTTACAGGTCGTTACACTTGGTATCCTGGTCGATAAGAAAACTGAATCTCTAGATGCGGACAAACTCTGACTTCTCTGAAAATATTCAGAAAAATCTCCAACAATCTAAGAGAATACTCAATCATCACAAGTCACTTTTGCGATTAATCCAAACTAAAATCCAAAGAGAACTGTTCTCTCTTTACCAATCAGAACAACTTATGCTGGTCTTACCAATCCATCGAAGAAATGGATTCTACTCTACTGCTTCTGAACTTCATCTCCAGAAAACTGCTAGGTCAGAAAATTCAGCCGACACACTGAACACTCCGAGCTGCACTGCCGACACCAATGCCAAAGAATTCCCATTCCAAAGCTCTTCGAGAAACTTGGACTTCAAACCAAACAGAAACACCCCGCTGATCTCAGCCACAACTCCGAAGCAGACCTACTTCCTTAAACTTGTTCCAACGAAATCATCTTCGGAAACATCCATAGTCACTGCATCTCATCACGCAGCTACTATTCCCTGAGGTATCAAGATACCATCACTCGCTTCTGCTCAGCCAACAGATCCAAACTCTACTCATCCAACTTCAAAGATGAATTCCGAACCTTAACAGGTTACCTTCAAAGATCAATGAAGTCCTTACACCACTGCAAAGCTTACTCGAGACAGTATTAGGTCTACAGTCTCGACAGATACACTTCCAACCTCAAACATTCAAACTCCAACCAATGGTAGTTGTGTTACGCACACACTACTACCTTAATCTACCTTTATAACCTATATTGGAAAACCCAAACAGGTAACCCAACAGATAGGTAGAAATAAAATAAATATATATAAATATATTAAAAATTTACAAATACGCTCTCTCAAGATAGACACCATTTCAGAGCCTGGGTATTCACTCAACCTAATGCTCTGATACCAACTATGACGACCCGACTTTCTACTCCTAGAAAATAGCATCATCTATTAAGAAAGAAAGGGATAAAAGAATAAAAGAAAGAAGAGAAAGAAGAACAGCACTAGAATCTCAACAGCGGAACGAATAAATTATATTAATAACATAAGTATTTACATAATATACAACATCAATAAGAGTTACATAACATACACAACATATACTAGACAGTTATAAACACATGTCTTGTATTTACAACTTGATACAAACTCAACATAGAGAACACACAGCGGAAACTATATATCTACAACGCAGAAGCCTCCTGCTCCATTTCTCCTCCATTGTTCGTCAAAGCCAACCTGAATCCCTTGGATACTCGTAAAAATTTGAGTACCCAAGAGTTTAAGAAAACAAAGAATAAACTCCGGGTCAGACATGGGTCTGGTGTGAGCAACAGGTTAAGGTTGCTTAACTTTCAAAAACCTTTTGAAAAGAAAAAGGTATCACGTAAGACTTCCCACACATAAACATGGAAAAGTTTTTACCTTACGCTAACCAAAACATTTGATAGGAAATTCGGTGATATTATAATAGTGTCTAGGGTTTTTAAGTAAATAAGAAATAGCCGAAATTGTTACATTCATTAAATTCCAGCTACTTGCCACAAAAGTGGGTTATACAATCAAAACTGTGGGCACTTATTGGATTTTGGATTCCATACAATGGCCGGGCTACTGGGGTACCGCCCGTCATAGTACATGACCTAGATCATTGTACCAAGGAGCCACCCTAACTCCCTTGCAACACAAGGCCGGAACCATTCCTTACTGAATAGTTCCGAACAAGACAACCCCGTAGTTGTTTGCAACTAACTGCCCACACAGTCGAATATAAAGGGACTTCTAGACAGGGGTAAATCTCACTCTCAAGTGGGGGCTACCCACGAAGCATAGTTGCACCTCCCCTGTTTTAGCCATTTCCCGGTTGATGAGGCTTGATGCTACGATTACCTTTAGAGAACACATTTCTTAGAATGCTCATCATCCACCTGACGATGTTCTGAAAGCATTCAATCCATACACGTTTGTTTCGGGTTCGAACGAAACCGAAGGCATTATCTCGTTACACTCATTTTGAAATCAACCTCGGAGTTAACGGCGATAACCCTTGCACTCTGAATCTTCATCTTCACTTGAGATTCATGGCCTATCGTTAATTTGGATCGATGTGGTTTTCGGATATCCAAATATGGAAACCCGATCCCGGTCTCATCGAAAACCAAAACGTGTCTTTTAGGTCCAAGTTGTTTTAATGTTTAAAACAATTCAATTCAATATTATCTATATACACACAGATAGATAATACACAACACCACAATAGGTAATTATCATTATCATCACAACAGATAATCCATATTATCATTCCAAACAGATAATTCATATCATCAACTCAACGCAACCATAGCATCAAAATCACACCATATCACTTATCTCATAACCGAGATCTCAACCATTCAGGGTAATCAGTATCAATCAACATTCATAAGCAATGACTTATTAATCACCATTTTATAATTAATTTAAAATGAATTAAATTAATTACTTCTTCCTTAATTAATTTAAAATGAATTAAATTAATTACCTACCTATATAAATCTTGCTTACATATTCCTCAATTAATTATAAATCAATTAATTAATTATCCTCAAATAAATTACCCTAATTAATCATCTTGGTTAATTATTCTTTAATTACATTCAAGTAATTAACCTCTAATTAATTTCACAAATTAATTATTCCAAACCAAATTCAGTAATTAACCTGTAATTACTTCATTAATTAATTAATTATATTAATTACATTAAACCTTAATTAATTACATTAATTAATTCCTTCATTGATTAATTGTTCTTATTAATCAATCCTTAATTACATCATTAATTATATAAATTAATGATCCAAAATTATATCTATTCATAATTACCCTATTTAAATTAATCATCAATTATCCATATTGATTAATCACTCTTGATCAATCACATTATGTAATTAACTTAATCAATTTCATCTTTAATTATCTTTAAATAACTCAATTATCAAAACCATAATTAATTACTTAAACCTAAATTAATTACACTAAGTAATTAATTATTAATTACTTACTTTAAGTAGTTATTCAATATACAAATTACATATTAATTACACAAAGTAATTAAATTCCAAAACTCCTCCATCATTCAAGTATCCTTCAATTAAATTACATCAAGTAATTTATCTTCTTAATTACTTCACTAAGTAATTATTCACTTTTAATTACATTGGTAATTACTTCTCAAATCAACCAGTGATTAATTTAAATTAATTAAACTTAATTAATTAACTTAATTAATCAAAATAAACTTAATTAATTACAATCAGTAATTAATTTGCTTAATTACTTTCATTAAGCAATTATACTTAATAATTCTCAAACGATTATCTTTAAATTAATTAATCCAATTAATCATTAAAATTAATTACATTAATTAATTATTAAGTAATACTAAGTTAATGACCTTCATTAACCAATAACAAATCTTTAATTACTTTTCTAAAGTAACTAACTGAATTAATCAATATTAGTTACAAATTTAATTATCTATAAAACTCATTTAATCAATCTCTAGTTATTTAATTAATCAAGTGATAATCAAAAACTTAATTAATTATTAATTACTTGATTAATAAATTCAAATCATTAATTAAATTAAATCAAATCTTATTTAAATTAATGATTTCTTAATTACAATTTAAATCAATCATAATTAACTTATTAATCCTTAAATTAATTAAATAAAACCCTTAATTATTTAATTTATTAACAAAATTATTTATTAATTAAATTAATTAATTATAAATTTAATTACCTTGATCAATTAATAAATTATTAAGTTCTTATTAACTTAATGATAATCATTAATCTCATTAATGATTTAAATATCAAATATATGAATTGGTTTAATAATATGAATTAAATAAATATTTAATTTGTGATTTTATCTTTTAAAAAACTAAATAAATGTTTTAAATTATAATGTGTGTGTATATATATATATTTGTATATATATTATATAGATAATCTTTGTTTTAGAAGTTTAATAACAAATGAAGTTTTGTTTTTAAATTATAATAATATATTTAGTAATTGGGAATTATGTTTTAAATTAATTTTATTTATCTCAAAATTTATTAAATTAATAATTACATGAACTTTAAATACTTAAATAAATGTTATATTGTTTAAAATTTATCTTAGCTTAATTTTTGTTTTAAATTTAAATAAAAAGTTTATTTTATTTCTAATTAAATATTATTTAATTAATATGATTTGGAAATATTTTATATAAGTTTAAAATACAAATAGCATATGGTTTAAATTTATTTATTAATAAAAGTGATTTATAATCTCTTTATAAATCATTTAAAATTTGTTAAATTGATTATTTTCAAGCCATATTAATAGATGTATCATTTTTCCACAAATATAAAAAGAATAAAAATAAGAAAATAGAATTTTCATTTTAAATTGAATAAATTAATTTTAATTTGAAATTCAAAGGATCAATTTGAATTTGGAATTTTATTTGAAATTCAAATAAAAATATTATTAGAAATATTTGAATAAGTTTTAATTAGTAATTTATTTCATTTACATTTTCTTTACAAAAAGAAATTCATCTATATTTATATAAGTTTAAAATAAATTAAAGAAAACCCTTTATAAACATTTAAAAATATAACTAAATTTAATTAAAAGACAAGTGTAACCTATTAAGTAATCTAAATACAAGTGTTAGCTAACAAATTCAATAACATGACAAGTGTCGTTGTTTTTTTTTCTTTTCCTTTATTTTGAATTAAAATTTATTTCAGCCTTAAACCATTTTTTTATTTTCCCTCATTATATTTTCAAAACCAAAGATAAATGAATCAAGAGGAAAATCTGAAAACTCAAAATTGCCTCATAGCAAATCTAAAAATCTTCACTCCTCAAAATTACAATAAAATCAAACCTGCATTGCATCTCTGAAAATCAGGCCTGTAGTTCAAGTCTGCATTTTTTTACAACATGAAGATCAACTGCATTGCACATCTGGAATTGATCATCAGCAATTTCAAAATCTGGAGTCAACTTTGAAAATCAGGCCTACATGCAAACTACAATCCTGAAAACCAAGTCTGCATCTTTTTCAAAATTTAAAGAATAAAGCCTGCATGCATGTGTGGTAACAGAGTTCAAAAGCTTTTCTAAAATCATAAAGCTCTATTTTTCTAAAGAGAAAGGTGAGTAACATTTTGAAAATTTATTAAGTTAACTTTGGTTGTCTAATTTATCTATAGAAAAATTTGATTGTTTGTGAAAATTTGATGAATGTGTGCATGTTTCTGTAATACTGCAATTATTCTGTTCCCAGGATTCAAGTTTTTATTTTTTTAAATTCCTGATCACTTGATTCTAATTATTGTTAGTAATTAAGTTACAAACAAATTTGTTTATGTGATCATAAATTAAGTTTGAAATTTTAATTTAGTTAAAATAAAATCAAACCTGCTCTGGAAAAAAAAGGATCTGGAAACAAGAATTTGTTTAAAACAGAAATTCCTTAATTTATTGAATTTAGATTGTGATATGAAAACATTCAAGAAATCAAGATTTTAAATCAGAAAACACAATTTATAGCTTAAGATTCTGAGGCAGTTCTAATTTATCTAGAAAAATTGATTTTGGGAAATTCTTATTGATTTTGAGATTTTGATAGCTTGAAATTTCTTCTGTATGTAGTATAGTGGTCAGATATTCCAGGAAAATTATCTACTTGGTGGATTAATTATTGGGTTAGTAGTGGTGTGGAATTTAGATCTGTAACCCTAGTACTTGATCATATTAGAAAATAGGATCGTTCTCTCTCTGGTTGACCGAGTGTGAAGCCACTTTGGGAAATTGTACCTGGGTTCATAACAAGGTGGTGGCTGGAATTTCGACTAAAACGATGGTCGGAGGGGAAAGAACTGGCCGTTGACAGGTTTGGACCTTGATGACGCATGGTGTTTCCAGGTTTCAGAAGTTAGGCAGTTTTTGATTTTCAGGTGTTTGGGATTGTTTGATGATTGTATTGTGGAGTGAGGTTGTATTCTGGTGTGTTGACGCTGCCGGAGTTGACTGGAGGAGGTCAGAGCCACCGTGCATGTGCACGGTGCTCTTATTTTTCTGGTGATCTGAATTTGGGTGTTTGGTTAGTTTGGAGAAAATGCAGTTTTTACTCGAGTAAGTATTTGAGTCAATTGAGCCTTTACCCGAAGATAGGTGGTTCATGACTCGAAGTAAAATAAGTTGAGCTCGAGTTATTTTTATTATTTCAGGTTTTGTCTCTGAAACCTGACTATTTCAGGTTTTTAAATTTTAAAACTAAATTTTAAATAAATGGGAAGGAAAGCAAGTTTTAAATTATGAATTCAAATGAAATTGAGTTCCGGACTTCAAATAGATAATTTGCAGAAATATTTAAAAAAATAAATAAAACCTGTACAGTATTTTATAAAGTGATTTATAAATCTGAAAATGAGATTTAAAACTAGATTTTTAAATTTAAGTTAAAATCTAGATTGAATACTTGAATTCAAATTTGAATTTGAATCTGAAAGTTTTCAAAGAAAATAAGTTATAAATTATGATGATATAATTAAGTTTGAATATTTAGTATTTATAACATGTGTTTTTATAAATCTGAAATGAAATTTAAAAATAGGATTTTAAATTTAAATTTTTGAATCTGAATCTGAAACATGATTTGAATTCTAGTTTGTAATATAAATAAGATTTTGAATTTAAATGTTTCAAAATCACTTGAAATATTTAAGGTGTATTTTAAATTTATTTAAATTGAATATGAGTTAAAACGATTCTTCTAAAATTACTTTAGAAGATAAGTGATTCTTTAAAATGAAAACTAAAGATTTTTTAAATACTTAAACCTTGTTTAAGTTAAAAATGGATTTCATTTTAAATTTTAATATTAAAATGGAATTTAGAGAAAATTTAAAAGCAATTTTTTTTAATTTACTTTGGTTTATTAATTAGTTATCATCAAATCAATTTAATTATATATAAAGATTATTAAATTGATATTGTCAAAATTTCCGGGATATCACAATTTCAATGATAGATTGTCTTGATCAAGATTGGGTAACGGAAGTATTTGGGTTATCGTCGATAAATTGACCTAGAGGTCCTATTTGATCCTAGTTAAATTGACAAGAATGATACCTAGATTATCAAAGCTGTATGTGAAGAATATTGTAAGTTTGCATGGGATATCGAGCAATATGATAAGTGTTAGTGATCCGCACTTTACAAGTGAGTTTTAGCAAAGTCTACAGAGTGCTTTAAGTATGCAGATGAACTTGAGTACAACCTACCGTCCCAAATTGACATAAAGACTATGGGAATAAACCATTTCCTTGAAGACTTGCAAAAATAATGTGTTTTGGACTTTGAATGATCTTTGGAAGATCATTTTGTTAACCCGCCTTTTGGCAAGGCAACATACAGGCAGATTTAATCTGATCGACTGCACGGTGGTCAAAGCTAGATTTTCATAGATAGTAAGCAGATCACGAGACGAAATGTTATCCCGCCTTTTGGAAATGCCATGACACCAAGGAATTAACTCGAAACTAAGAACAGTCTTTCCCGAAGATCGGCTACACAAAGGTTCGCTATGGATACTGGTAAATTTTGCCCGAGTCCGGATCGATCCACGATCGATATGGTATGATCAGCAAAGCTGTGAAAGCCAATATTCCAAATTTCAAGCCAATAGTAGTTCGTATGCTCAATACATTGACCGATCAAAATCATAAAAAACCTCTACAACTCGCCTCATAGACTCGCTTCCCAAACTCGCTTCACAAACTGGCTTCTCGAACTCGCTTCTTAAACTCGCTTCACAAACTCGCTTCGCAAACTCGCTTCCCAAACTCGCTTCCTAAACTTGCTTCTCAAACTCGCTTTACAAATTCTCTTCCCAAACCCGCTTCTCAAACTCGCTTCCCAAACTTGTTTCCCAAACTCGCTTTATGAAGTCAATTGCACATTAAAGACCAAAACTTGCATCGATCTAATCTCACAATCTACAAGTCCAAATGCCCACAAATCTTCACATGAGCTTGCATACAACCTTGAGAATGTCCATGAATGATCCCAACACAAAAAGAACAATTTTGATCGATATGAATTTGCTTTGTATCGATCATGAAATTCGCTTCCACATTGAAGATCCAAACTTGCACCGATCATATCTCACAATCTACAAGTCCAAATGCCATTAAATTTTCATAGGAGCTTGTAAGCAACCTCAAGAATGTCCATGATCGATCCCAACCCAAAAAGAGCAATTTTGGATCGATATGAATTTGTTATGTATCGATTATGGATCTAGTCGACATGTCAAGGTATCGATCATGTGGGCCCACCCACGTGACAGAAGGAGTCTTCCAAGATCTGGCGAGATATTTGCAGCCCGCACCTATAAATAGCAGTCCAAGATCTTCAGAAAAGGAAACTTTTGGCTGTTCTATGCCGATAATCTGTCGGAATTATTGTTGTAACTCAGTTATACTATTGTAAATCAATGTAACTAGCGAGTTATAAGCAATAAAACAGCAACTCTTCAAAGTGGACGTAGGCTACAACACCGAACCATTATAAATCATGTGTTTCTAATGCTTTCCTTTTAAATTTTGAGTCTTCTTTATATTTATTTTCTCTACATACCTGCTATCTGTGATATATGATTGTGAACGGGTGCTTTCATTGGCAATTGGGTGTTTGTGACCAATTTTGGCGCAAACATTTTGCTGTTTACACCAAGAATTGAAATCAGGAATCCTACAGCTTGAATTTTGAATTAAAATGGTTATGGACTTGGATCTGGAAAGCTATGGTGAAGCAATCAGCATAGAGACCAAGAGCAGAAAAAAGTCAACATGAAGGGAGTTGAGAGGCTTCCTCGAGAGCGAGTCAGGGCTCAGTCTTCATCACCCGAGATGAGATGGAGATGATGATGGAAGCCACGTAGGACGAAATGCTAAAAAGACAAGAAGAGATGATGCAGAACCTACTCTAGTAGAATGGACAAGCTAGAGTGAAAAATCAAGGAAACACCACTATAGGAAGCGCTGGAAACAGGGACCAGGAGCATGGAGCAATCAGGATTCAGAATGGAGCGGGACCATTAGGAGTAGTCCACGAGCTATGGGAACGCCCCCGGAGCATATAGATCCAATTCCTGGCAGGATACCAAGCAGAACTACATAACACGGCATTGATAGAGGAATGGATTCTCCTCCAGGAGAGGAGACTCCAGAATTCCCTTGTGAAGACAAGGGGCAGTTTAGAGGCAACAGATAAGGACGCCCACTTGATGATAGTGACATATTGGTGGAGATGGTCAAACGAGCCATGAGGGGAGGACTAGTGAATAAAGATCTGGAAGACGTGAATAGAAGCCCTATTTCCCTCACAAACGGGTAGGCTAGGAAACCACCTGAATTTAAGCTACCAACATCAGAGATGTACGATGGGATAACAGATCCTGATGTTGATATAACGACGTATATGAGGCACATGGAAGTACTAAGGGCATCAGAGGTAGTATGGCCCGATGCTTCCCACTATATTTCAGAGACATAGCAGCTGTAACACCCCAACCCAAGACCTACATTAACAAAGAGTGTTACTGGAAAATACTATCTGCTAATGCATGAATAGAGCTGGTTAGGAGCGACCATCTATAGCCTTGTCTTAAATATCTATTGAATTCGTCGACAAATGCTATTTAATTTTTTCTCAATTCAAGTGGATCGACATATCCAAAAAATACTTAATACAAAGCTATAGGTGGCTATAGGATATATCAAAACAAAATACAATAAAAAAATGAATATCACATTACAGAACAACAAACAGATATGGATATACCCATATAAAATGATGCATCCCAATACAATACAATTGATACATCAATGTTGTATGACGACCACTCTATAAACATATGTCAAATAAATATACAAATCAAGATAAAACTCTAAAATACAAACTATAAAAGATGAAAGAGAGATATCCATGCGGAAGCTTCAAGGCAAAGCTAAGTCCAGAAATAAATGTCTAACCTGTAACAAACTTGGTCTGACCCGAGTATAAAATACACAGGTCAGTCTAGCTAAAACATTAGTTTAACAAGGATAGATGACAATAAGAATTATAAGGAAAGGGTAACGTATCCTTTTGAATGAGAGGAAACCATACCAAGAGTGTGATACCACTTCATTAAGAAAAGAATGTTCATACTTCTTGAATAAGAAGAAATAACAAGAAGTACAAGTTCATAACTTAAGTGGACTATTATCACTTAAGAATATGAAACCACAAGAAAGAAACCTTTGTGATAAAACTCAATTAAACATCATAATTACCTCACATCATCGACGAAATCTCTAAGATAACAATAACGATTTTGAGGAACCATATCTCCTAAATAGGAAGATCATTAATTCAAACTCTTGCCAAAATGGAAAACATAAAGCATTCTCAATTAGAATAATCCCAAACTCAAATATGCCTCATATCATTGGCATGAACAAAATCTAAAAAGCCATAGAATGATAATATATATCTCAAACATAGAAGAATCTCCAAATTCAATTATACCTCATCTCATCGGTATAAATGTATAAAACTCAAACTCAACTGCCCAAAACGGAAAAACCCAGAATATCCTATAAAATCATGAAGCCATCAAAACCCATAACTCAAGGAACTTAATAAGAGTTCAAAACATCATATATGAGATCACCATATATAAAAAATCTCATATAACACTAGGCTATCGATGTAATAAAACATCTTAAAATGGTGAAATCATAATAAAACAGAAAACTCAAAAAACTCAAAAAACCCGAATTGGCTAGATCCCCGATTGCATGCCGAAGCAATGCTACACGTGCCACATATTCACCAATAAGATAAATATATATATATATATATATATATATATATATATATATATATATTAGGTACACATGCATCGTGACGACCGACGTTGTATTACATCATGAAGACCGAAGTCGTAGAACATCATGTCGACTGAAGTTGTAGAACATCGCGATGACCCAAAGGTCTATAGTACTGGTAAACATTGTGAATGTATCACAAACTCCTAGACAGGAACCCGAAAAGTGGTAACATAGGTCCCATACCACACGTTCTCACTAAACGGTTTATTAACTGCTAGTCAATGCTACAAAAGAAAACATCATAACATCATAAATCTCAAAAAATCATACCTTGCATCATCTCATTGGCAAGTACCAAAAGATATCATAACCTGTCTCATCTCATCGACAAGTAAAAACATCGTGATGGTTTCTCAAAAACCATAAATCTCAATGTAGAAATCTCAAACTCAGGACTTGCTTCGTTTCATCGACGAGTACAAAAATACGTCATGATGGTTCTCATCGACCATGCTCCTGAAGTAGGAGATCTCAAACCATAAAACTCACCAAATATTGGCTATCTCAAAAAGTTCCTATAAATAGGAACTATAAAAATCAAAAACACGCCATTAAAACGATTGTCAACTCAAAAATCAAAAGCCTTGAATAGCTTCGATTGTACAAGTCCGGAATTAACCGAAAAAGTAAATGCATGTGTCCCATACCACATGATTTACTAAATCGTTTAATTCTCTTCCTCATACGTTCGAATAGTGCAAAAATGTGTATTTTATATTTAAAATAATTTATTAGAGAAGACTAGCTTTTAATACTATATTTTGAAAATAATTATTGAAACTAATATTTGAAATTCCTTTATTATAGAGAATAAATAGATTTATAATTTATAGATGTATAACAATAAAAACCGTTTAGAGAAAACCGTGCTCGAATTCAATGAAAAACAATGGAATTACACAAAACCGATAACTCAAATTCAATTCAAATTCATCTCAAATTTGAATTTCAAATTCACTCAAATTTGTCTGGCCTATTGTTAGGCATCATCGCCCTCAATCACAATTGGAATATCGCAGAAATATAAAGCAGAAAGTATAGAAATCAAACAAGAATTGAAGAAAACACATGGAAACAACAAAACAAAAGAGGGCCCATAGGTCGACATGCATGTCGACTTGGGTGTCGACCATCCAAGCCCATAATTCGACAGGCCTATCGACCTATGGAGCTTCTGGGTCGACCTCTAGGTCGACCCAAGCACTTCCCTCTTTCGACCCTTCATATGCGACTTACAGCAGTTGATTTTCTAGCTTTGTGTTAGTTTTCCAGAGCAGATTTGAAGCATTAAACAAAACAATTAAGCCATGAAATTTTGCATGCATATACTACCATATCTAATCTATGATTCGAAAAAGATCTGGCAGCAGATTATTGAAAGAATAAGACGACACAGCCACTAGAAGGAAGAACAGAAACAAAATATAAAATGTAAAACAAAACTTCTCAAACTTATTACAATAAGCTATATTTCCCACAGATCTTTGCCTTAGAAACCTTGTTTCAGCTAGAATTGTAAGTTAACAAACTCACCTTGCTTTAGAGATGACAAAAACCAGAATTTATGTTGAAAGAAGTAAGCTTTGAGGTGGAATTGGCTTCTAGAACCTGTAGAAACTTAGAACCAGCTCATGCAAAAGGAAATATACAGTAAATTAGAAAACCTATTTCTGAAATTAGGAATTTGATGAAATTATAGGGTTTTGGAGTTGATTACCTTTTGATTCACATCTTAGATTGATAAAATTTCTATTTTCTTGAATTAATTTGGAGTTTGGAAGCTTGGATTTGCAAAAATGGTGATTTTACTTATTTACAATAAAGAGGAAGAAGGAGAGCTGAGTATGAACGTACTGGAACCGATGCCTCTTTTTCTCAACTGCTGGCTAAGTTGTAATGGGCCTTTTGAACCTAAATGAAGAAAAATTAAATGGGCAAAGTTGAGTTAATTAACACAAAACCAAAAATGTTTACATATTTACACTATACAATAAAACAAATGCATTTTTCTTCAAATTTTTATACTAACAAAATATGTGAACTTACATACACATAAAATAAAGTATTTTCCACCATATAAAAAGATAAATTTTAATTTTTAAAACATCTTTATTATTAAACTCCATAATTTACAAAAATACTCAATTTACACCAAATAAACACATAAAACTATATTTTCAGCTTCTAAATTTTTACAAAAATTATTTTCTTGCTAAGAAAAATATTACAAAGCATTCCAAGATCAATTTTATAGTCAAACCACATTTTTAAATCAAATTTCACCTTTTTATTAAATAAACAACTTTTAAAATAAAATGTTTCCATCAAAAATTATTAGAAGAAGTAATTGGCAATAATTAATAAATTATTGCACTTTCAATAAAAAAAACCATTTTCCATTCATTATTAACCCAAAAAAATAAAATACAGCTTCCGAACTTTATTTTCTCATTTTAATTCTAAGAATTCATATTTATTTCAAATATTATGGTTTAGGCAACTGGAGAGCGGTTCGATTGGAAAGTGGACTGAGTTGATTGAAAAGTTCATGAGGCGGTTCAAATTTCATATATCAAGGCCCAAGAATGTAACGATTTTGATAACGCTGAAATAGAAAGCAGGGCAGTCTCTGAGGAACTTTTCGACATGATTTAACGCAAGAGCACCATCGGTGGATCGCCCGAATCCATCCATGATTTTGATGGCAGCTATGTCTGGAATAGCTAATGGCACAGAATTCCAGAATTCATGGATAAGGGATCCACGTATGGATCCTAATTTTTTTTACCATGAAGCGGAAAGGTTTTTGCGATAGGATGATACAAAGGCTGAGTGAGAGGAAGGAGAAGAAGTTGAAGCTTATGCAGTTAAAGGCGGAGACTCACTTGGAAAATATTCAAATAAGGACAAAGGAAAACGAAAGCCAGAGAATATTTTTAACGAGTCGAGGCGGCCGTAAAAGGAGCTAAGATTCACCTCTTATTCGAAGTTGAGCGAGACTATGGAGCGAATATATCAAGACACCAGAGGACAGGTTCGCTTTCGGAGGCCAATAAGAAGGGATCCAACCAAAAATAAAAAGAAATCAGATAAGTACTGCCTATTCCACGAGCTAAGCTGGCATAGTATGAATGATTGCAGGCATATGAGGGATGAATTTGAAGGACATATCCAAAATGGATTACTACTACGGTATGTGAAAAGGCGAGCAACAACGGTAGAACAGTAGTGACTGCCATCTGCATCAATTGGGGACGGCTCAAGATCAAGGCATCAGCTTGTCATCAATAGATTGAAATAATGAAGAATAAGTCACAAACTTTGTACTAGTGTGGTTAAGTCGCTTACACATGTACGACATCACGAACGGTCCCCAAGAATGCTCTGAGCTGACTATGAACTATAACAGTGGGGGTGTTTTCACTTGACGTGCCTATTTTGCTTTTTTTTTGCACTTGAACTTGATTGATTTGGACATTTCTATTGTAACACTCATTCAAATATAATTTTGGTATTCATAATTCCATAACGGCCAAGTTACATACACATCTACGGGATCGCGAATGGTTCTTAGGCATGCTCTGAGATAGTGATGAACTGCCATAACGAATGATTCGGAAACTCATTCGAATTTGAAATCTGGCATTAAAGTCCCCCCGGGCTCCCGATCACGAATGGTCACAATTCGCCTCGGATGGCACCCGACCGCAAATGGTCAAAATTCGTCTAAAACAGCACCCGACCGCGGAGGGTCATAATTCGCCTTGAACGGCACCTGACCTCAAATGAACGGTCACCATTCGCCTCGATTAACACCTGACCTCGAATGGTCACATATAGCCTCGAACGACAATACGATTTCGAATGATCGCGATTCATAATCAGGTAAGATTATCAGTCTCTTTACAGGTCATCAACAGGATACGAACATCCCGCTTATGGCATTACAAAACACACCTTCCTATAACAAGGCATGCTTTGGAAGGCAAAGTGTTAACCCGCCTTTTGTCGAGGAAACATACAGGCGGATTTAACCCAATCGATTGCACGATGGTTAAAGCTAGATTTTTACAAATAGCAAGCATGATTACAAGACTAAAATATAACATAGTCGATGAACAAACATTTTGAAATGTTAACCTGCCTTTTGGCAAGGCTGCGACACTAAGGAATTAACTGGAAACTAAGGACAATTTGCCCCGAAGATCGTCTGCACACAGGTTCACTATGGATACTGGTAAATTTTGCTCGAGTCCGGATTGAGCCACGATCGATATGGCATGACTAGCAAAGCTGTGAAAGCCAATGTTCAAAATTTCAAGCCAATCGGATTTCATATGCTCGAGATGTTGACCGATCAACATCGAGTAAAACCTCCACAACCCGCTTAAACATGCCTCACACGCTCACTTCCCAAACTCGATTCCCAAACACGCTACCCAAACTCGCTTTACAAACTCGCTTCACAAACTTGCTTCCCAAACTCGTTTCACAAACTTGCTTCCCATACTCGCTTCACAAACTCGCTTCCCAAACTCGCTTCACAATCTCATTTCACAATCTCGCTTCACAACCTCGCTTCAGAAACTCGCATTATAAGCTCGCTTCCCAAACTCTCTTCCCAAGCTCGGTTCCCAAACTCTCTTCCCAAGCTCGCTTCTTAAACTCGCTTCACAAACTTTCTTCACAAACTCACTTGCACATTGAAGATCCAAGCTTGCATCGATTATATCTCACAATCTATAAGTCCAAATGTCACAAAATTTTCACAGGAGCTTGCATACAACCTCAAGAATGTCCATGGTCGATCCCAACCCAAAAAGAGTAATTTTGGATCTATACAAATTTGCTTCGTATTGATCATGAAACTCGCTTCCACATTAAAGATCCAAACTTGCATCGATCGTATCTCACAATCTACAAGTCCAAATGCCATCAAATTTTCATA
The DNA here is from genome assembly GCA_030765085.1 of Allium cepa. Classification (NCBI taxonomy): domain Eukaryota; kingdom Viridiplantae; phylum Streptophyta; class Magnoliopsida; order Asparagales; family Amaryllidaceae; genus Allium; species Allium cepa. Next base: position 29,654,885 of record CM060938.1, on the reverse strand, counting down.
GGAGCTTGCATAAAACCTTAAGAATGTCCATGATTGATCCCAATCTAAAAAGAGCAATTTTGGAACGGTATGAATTTCGTATGTATCGATCAGGGATCGAGTCGAAATGCCAGGCGATCGATCACATGGGCCCACCCATATGAGAGAAGAAGTCTTCCGAGATCTGGGCTAGATATTTGCAACCTACACCTATAAATAGCAATCAAAGAACTTCAGAAAGGGGATCTTTTAGCTCTCTTATGAAGATACTCTACTGGAATCGTTGTTGTAACTTGGTTGTATTTTTGCAACCTCTGTAATTAGTGAGTTATAATCCATAAAACAACAACTCTTCAAAGTGGACGTAGGCTGAAACCCCGAACCACTATAAGTCTTCTGTTTCTACTACTTTCCTTTTATGTTTTGAGTGTTCTTCATATTTATGTTCTCTAGATACTTGCTATCTGTGATCTGTGATTGTGAACTGGTGGATTCATCTGCAATAGGGTGTTTGTAACCAATTTTGGCGCAAACACATTTACATATGATAGAGTTTGTTATAACTAGAATTATCGATCTAGAATTGGTATGGAACCATTAAAGGCACTTTACGAAAGACCTTGTAAGTGCTAGTATGTTGGTTGGATGCTAGAGGTAGATTCATCCTTGAACCCTATTTGATTTGAGATGCCGCTGGAAAGATCATGCTAATCCGAGATAGGGTGAAAGTTATGCAATCGATGAAAAAGAATATGTTGACATAAGGCGAAAGTATTTGGAGTTTGTATTAGGAGACTATGTATTTATGAAAGTCTTAACTATGAAATGTGTTATGTGCTTTAGAAAAGAGATTAAGATAGCTCCTAAGTACATGAGGTCATTTTCTATTATTAATGATCCGTAAACTCTCCTATAAAGCAGAGTTACCGAGTAGCTTAACAGGTATGCATAATGTTTTTGATATTTCACATCTGGGGAAATGTGTACATTACCCAAGGATGCTAGTGAAACCAAGGGACATTGAGAACTTAAAGGCTGAGCTTGATTTGACTTAAGAGCATAAACCTAAGGGTATATTTGGTCGACATACATGAGAACAAAGGAACGAGATTATTAAACTTCTTTGCGTCCGATGGAGTCACGACACAAATGATGCTACTTAGGAAGTAGTGGATAGGATTATAAATCTTTATCTATACTTTTTAGTGCTCGATTTGCATTTGGCTAAGCATTTTTTTGTTTGTTATTTAACTAATGGCAACATTAGTTTATTTGATATGCATCAGTAGACATATGAATAAATTATGTTTGTTTACACTATTGGTTGACTAGTGCATTGGATGCACCGACGTTGTACATTTTATGTGCATATATATGGATTTGTTTGCCCGATTTGAATTTTGATGATGAGTTTCCTGTAAGAGGGGAAACTGTAACATCCCATATTTTGGAGTATGGCACATATGAGAATGTTATAGTAAATAAGTTGATTAAATGTTTAATTTTATTTTATAATGAGATATCTTATTATTTTATTGATAACTTGATTAGAATAGACGATTAGTTAAATAAAATATTGACTATTAATTATGAGACCATGAAATGAAACATGGTGGAAATAAATAAGATTTATATAAAATAAATTTTAGCTGTAAATTATTACTTAGTTAAGGGAATGAAGTGAATATATGTGTCAAAAGAAAATTTATGAATTAATAGAAATGGATGAAGTTTGTCCTAAAACCTATAACGTTAACTCATATTTCCTAAACCTAACTCTCTCTTCATTCCACTCATTTAAAAAAACAAAAGAGAACTTTCTAAATGCATTTTGGCTTTATTTTAAAGCTAAGGAGGGAGGAGAACAAATCAAATCAAATCAAAACTTCATTTATAAAGGAATTTAGCATTTTTCTTCATCAAGACGAGTAATATATTCTCTTTTACCATTTTAAACCTTTTTCAAATCAGTTGTTATGTTTTGTTTGCTACTTTAGATGAGTTTGATTTATTTTATGATGATATTATAATTCCATATGAAATATGTTGAAATAGCTAAAAAGGCCATATTTAAATATGAAACTTGAGCGATTAAACTCCAAATGACCTAAAACTAGGAAATGATGTTTATGATATAAAGTTAATTATGGTTTGTAAGTTCTTAATTTCCCATGCATAAGTTAATTACTATGAATTTCTCATAAAAACATGCAGATTTTGGCCGTAAAATAATGTTTATGAATAGTAAAAATTAATATTTTAGTCAGAACTTTTTTAGTGAACTCCGGTAATTGAATCTATGATTTTTTATGAGTTTTGATAATCTTCTTGTAATTTTCTTAATTTATAGAATCAATTAGTCATTTAGTTGAATCATTTTAACTAATATATAAAATAAGAAATAAATTAGCTTAATGTTCATGTTGGGAGAAACAAATTATTGCTAATAATCCAATAACATCCCCGTATTATACAAAACGAATAATAACTATTATGGTGATGATGTGCGCAAATTAGGGCATAAAAGATTTTTTTTATTAGGTCATAAAAGAGTCTAAGTTAACTAAAAAATTAAAATGGTGCCCATATCGCCAATACATAAAATATTCTTGTCACCGAATTATAAATTGTATCTACCTCCCTTATGATGTTTTTATCATTAAGACGATCGAAATAATTTTTATTATGGCCAAAACTTAGCAAATTTGGAATTAAAAGATGAAAGGTGACAAGAGCACATTTATATAACGTATTAATGAAAATTTTAAATAAAACGACATTTCTATCAAAGACATTGCAATGCACGATGACCTTATCAAAAGTTTAGGAAAAACCTAGAAAAATCTCCAAGTAACCTGAGTCCATGCCTGAAGTGAGCAAGATCACGATATTTACATGTCCTCATTGTCTTACACATTGTCCCTATCACATGAAATTCTAAAGCCATAAGTCAAAGGGTGCTGGGCCCAAAGCAAACATACTGTTAACCTGAAGTGTTCATCGAAGTGAACAAGAATGCTATGGGACCATCTTCCTTATATGACCCTATCGTGCAACCTAAGGCCGATTAGCTTCTGACCTGAAGTAATTCCATGATGAGCTCAAAGTAAGCTAAGGCAAAGTTCTCATTTTTGATTTTTCTTAGGCCTTACCATCGACTATTTTAGTTAAATCATGATGAGCCTAATTTATAAATGACCTCATCAAGTTATGTTTCTTTTGAATAAACGATGATCCCACCTTGATTCGATGTGACCACTTTCCATGCCAGAGGAACTCGATGTCCGAACAACTGAGCATGACATAGCCTATACCCTATTCCAATGTATCACTTATCTGACCTCGGTTTAACATACGAAATTTTAAAGTACAAATTTTGTGCAGCGTCGACAATGCGATTTTCATTAATAAAACATAATTAGGATGAAAAATCAATTTTAGGGTAATAATGGTTATATAAATGATTTAAATGTCAGGTAAATTTTCTATAACTAAGCTAAAAATTGTCAATAATTAATGAATTAAGATTAATACATTATGCATTGTCGAAACTATATGTTATTGATCATTATTGCTATATGCAGCATAATATAGATATGTTGATTACTTATTATGATTAAGTAATATATGATGGTGATGAACAAACCTGATTACATGTTTTATACCTACTAGTTGTAATCACTTATATATGTGATAATTAATAACTTATGAATGTTATAAAGCGGGTATAATTGAGGTTGACTCTTGTGTGATTATAATTGCATCTAAGAGATTAAAGTGATCTAATGTGAGATGTAAATAACCTATTATAATGAATGAAATATAACACAAATCTATGGGTTCTTAGGATTAGGAGAAGCTACAGAGGCAAATAATAAGGACGCTTATTGGGTGGTGTAACCCAAGGATGCAAGTGTCACGGTCTAAAGTTCAGCGTTCAAAAATCGGCACCCGTACTTTACTTGTACTCGAATGCAGCTGATTCAACCATTGAAATCCGACTCGTGCCGGAGCTTACAACACATTAAATATAACAACACATCAGAAGAAAATGAATATATCATTGATACATGACAGTTGATACAATATCGGATACAACATGAATATCAATATTATTAGAGATACAAGACAACTGTGGAAACAAAACACCAACATGATCTTCCAAAGAATAGAAAGATGATAGAATCCAAAACTGCATTACAATGCCCGAGTCTCAAATCAAAGAGCTTGATCCAAAAGCTTTGAAGACTCCAATCCAAAAGCAGCCATATCCAAAACCATAAGCTCGAACCACCATCACGATGACTTAAGCAAGGTCAGTCACCTTGAGCAAATGCAATCCCCAAGATCCATAGGCTGGATGCTATTGAATCTACACCTATCATTTGATTATCTGAAAAACCCAACTGTAGACTGCCTGTGTGGAAAATTGTGGGCATTCAGAGTTTAGAAAAGGAATCATAAACTCTGGATCAGTCATGGGACTGGTATGAGCAAACAATAACAGTTTATCTTTGAAACAAACAATAAAAGAATTTAAAATTGAAATCCATAATGCTTTTTTTGAAAATGAAACTACCATAAGGCCTCCCGCCGCACACACCATGCAAACGCATAATTGGAGGAATTTCTCCATATGATAGTCAAAAATGCTTTATATGCGAAAACCATTTGATATTATTATTAGTGCATAGTGGAAAACATTTCGAAAGTATAATATTAATCTTAGCCAGCATCAACATTTCGTCGTATGCCTACTATAGCTACCATGTTCAATAGCAGGTTACCGCCACATTCCATGGCAGGTTTACAACTAAAACCGTATAGTGTGCGTATTGTTTCTTTGGTTTTCCAACAAATGGTCAGGCTAAGGAACTTCCTTACCGAATGGAATGCCTCTGGGGGACGGCCCTAAGAACCAAACGGTTTCCTACCAACACAAGGTCGGGTTACCCCTTCTTGGAAGTAACACCTCAAGTAAGCCATCCCCGGTCGTTACCGACCTTTATCCGAGGTACTTCTACACCAACAACCACAAAGCAATAAATTTGCAACAACCACAAAGTTAAGTATCTAGGCTTCATACCATGATACCACTTATAATCCAGAAGGAAATGGACATACCCTAGGGGCGCGACCCTTGAAATATTGCCGCAACATTCCTGTTTCGACCATTTCCGGGTTGTGAGGATCGACGAAGTCTCGTCCACAGAGCTACACTTTTCACAAAGTCATGCTTTGATCAACAAATGATCAATAGCACTTCGTATGCCACATTACCAAATTTGGAATATATCACCAGTAACCATCAACTACATAACCTCTGAGCTCGTATGTCTCAGAGAAGAGTGTTAAGCTAAAAGAATAAATTCTCCACTACCAAACGGAAATGTATTTGATAGAAACCAGCTTTACATCTCATAGTGTAACATCATACACACATCCTTACAAGTTTGTTACGGGTTCGAACAGAATCGAAGGCACTTCATAGAGAAGCCCTTGAAAATCTGGATAATCCCTAATCACGTCCGGACTTTCCATCACAAAGGGCAATCAAATTCTATACCGGGGATCAGCCGATACAGAGACATTCGATGAGTTATCCTTTCACTTTAGAAAATATCCAATCTTCACCACCGGTCTTCAAATGTTATCCATATACGTTGTATCATTATTCGGAATGGGTTATATGACACAAGGTCCTCTCCCGGCTAAACCGAACAATGAGCGCAATATTTTAAAAACTTATGGATATTGGGATCTTAGTTAAATCACAACTTATTACCCAAATTTTTTATTTCAAATGGTTTAAACAAATTACCATTTCCAATCTTCTAAACAAAAAGATTCACTCCACAAAGTTCATCAATCTTTCACAAAGATTCATTCATAGCCTTTCAAAACAATTTCCTTTTCAAATTGGATTAACTCATCCAATCATTAAATCAAAGACTTAATTTATAGCTTCCAAAACCATTTTCAAAGATTCATTCATAACTTTCAAAACAACTGCCATTTCAAATCATTTATATAGAAGATACACCATTTAAAATCCTCTTCAATTTCAAAACAAGGTTCAACCATCTTTCACAAAGATTAATTCACATCTTTAAAAACTATTTCAATTCAAATTTGAAATCTTTCAACACAAATGGGAAATCCTTTCCTTATATGAAAGCTATTATTATTTGAAAACCAATAGTTTTCATTTCGAAAAAATCCAATTAAATTTGCACGAGTTGAAGTTCTTTAAGTATAAAATTTGGGTTAAATTCAAATTCCCAAAATAATACTTTTAAAATGGTTTGAAACCCATATAAACACATTTATAACATGTATAACCTCTTTAAAACATAATTTCCAAACATAGAATTCAATTTCAAATCTTGAATTCAAATTCAAATCAAATTATTTAAATTTCGAAATTCTATCAAGTTATTCAAAATAACTTTTATCTTCAAAACTCCTTTTCAAAAGCTTTTCATATTTAACCCAGTTCTATTTCCCAAAACCATTTGGATTCAAGATTCAATTTTAAATTCATTTCAAAAATTTGTGACTTAACCAATTTACTCGTGCAATCCATATTTGTGCGTGTAAGGTGTAGTCCAGGGGTTTTACACAATAGTTCAGCATCGTCCATCATCACAGATTCAAGCACATCAATATCGATAAATGGTCTATCTCTGTAACGCTTGTAACAACCCTAGATTTTGATTATATATTTAAATTTGACTTTATTTCATTTTGAAATTAATTTAAATTTTTTTATTTGTGTGATATCATTTCTAAACATTTTTAAAATGATAATGTAATTTTTCCAAAATTTACTGTATTTATTTCTTATTTTTAAAGGCTGTTTTTCTAATTTTCTACTATTTTCTTCATTTTAAATTTATTTATTTTATTTTAAATTTGTTTTATTTGTGAAATTCATCTCTAAATATTTTAAAAATAATAATAGATTTTTTCCAAAATTTACTGTATAGATTTCCTATTTTTAAGGGCTGTTTTCCCCTTTTTTGCTATTTTCTGCATTAAAAATTATATTTAAATTAAATTTTAAATATTTATTTTGAGAATAAAATTTTGTTTTACGTTATTATTTATTTTTAAAAATACTTTACAAGATCATATGAATTTATTTTTATTTATTTCATTTACTTTTAAATTTTCTTGTCTAGTTCACTATTTTAACTATTTTTCCTTAATTTTACTCTATATAATTAATAAATGGTATATATATTTTTATATTTTTTTTTAAAGTTTCGAAATTTTATCTGATAATATTGTTATTTCAGAATATATAAACTTTTATAAATAATTAAAGGTAAATTGAAAGGGTTTGTGACTTTTTATTTCCAATGGCTTTTGATTTTCCCGCCTTTTCACATTTTTAACTTACTTTTGCCATCAATTAGCCATAATAACTCACATACTTCAGCTGCCTACCTCCATTATTCATTCTCGTATATCATTTCTCATCTCACTAAAAAAAAATTCGGCCATAACTTGTTTGAGAAGTTGGTAAAATTCAATTTTTCTTTTATCTCCTTTTGTTCACTTATGCTGATTTTTCGTTTGATTTGCACTTGATCTTCTTTATCATAGGATCGGCCATGCCCCTCTCCAGCCCCTGCCGCCAACACCACCACCTGAGCACGCCACCAGCACCTCCTCCTCACTGACCATCCCCATCCGTACCACCCTTGGTGGTAGTTCCTTCACCAAGTTCACCAAACTCCAACATCTTGACCTAGCCAAGCACAAGCTTTCACATCCACCACTTCCACCACCCATGGCCGCCACCTACATGACCACCACCACCTCCAGCACCTCCAGCACCCTATGCCACGTCACCACAGTGGACCCCACTCCTCTGGCCGTGACCACAGCAGCCTTGGCCGAGCTTTGTTTGCTTGAAACTTGTGATGTTGTTAGTAGTTACGCCTTGTTGTGTTGTTGTTCCATCTCCATAACTTTTGCCATCAACAAACTCATGTTAGGCCGACCTTAGCAACCCAGACCTGACCCAAAACCATTGCCTTAGACCTGTACTCCACCTCTGGCCAAGCCTATGGGATGTCGGAAGCAAGTGCAAAGCATTTCAGCTTTGTTTTATGAAGTTATTTCTAGCATAGTTTATCGTATTTTTGGTCTGAAACCTTATAATTGTTATATTGTTTGTTTGATTGGTATTCAAGGGAATTAATCCTTGGCTCCTCCATTCGTATCTGTGTCATGCTTTTGTGCTTGTGTAGATCCCGTTTGTGCAATTCGTCGTTGTGTCATCAGCTCAAAACAGTGAGTTATTCTCACCAGACAGTTTTATACTTATATGAATAGTAAATTGATCACTTGTGAATATGTAAACTGCATCACTATATTATTATTTGCTATGTCACTATTATATGATGTTCACCCATGCTTAAACACCTATTATGACATTTATTACTGTTATATTATGCTGTTCTGTTATTTTATTCGTTTATCACACTGCAAGTTCCCTTTAGATTAGAATCACTATGGGTTGAAATGATACATACCCGAACGGACTTTAGAATAAGGGAAAATCATTATGGGCTGAAATGATAGGCCTGAATGATTTTCAAATTTATTTCATTTACTTGGGACTGCGGGTTTGAAATGATAAAACCCGGATTTTTCTTTGTAAATTACGGGTTGAAATGATATATTACCCGTATCACTTTTTCTAGTGTAGAAAATTATATACAGACCCGTAGTTAATATATTTTTCTAAAAATTTTAAAATTATTTTAGAAATATAAATATTAAAATATTTTGATTCAAACCTAATTAAAAATGATTCTTGGTAAAATATTATTGATTTTTTGAATAATTACAAGTGAAATAAATTAACGAAAAGGTTAGAAAATTTTGAATGTAAGCTATTTTGGGAAATTTGATTTAATTATAATTTGAAATTAAATAGAATATGAAAGCATGATAAATTTATGATAATTTGAATTTAAAGGAATTTAAAGTGATTTTATATCATATTAATGATTTTAATAAAGTTGAAATGTGAAATGAATGAATATTTAAGTTGAAATTTTAAATTGTAACTAAAATTGGAACTTTTGGAATTGACTTAAAATTGAATTTTTAATTAAGTAAGTAAAAATATAAACTAAGTTATATTTGAGAATTTTAACTTAAGTGTTAGGTTGAAATTTAAATGTAATGAATTTAAAATTGGACACTGCAATTTAATAAGTGAATTAGTGTTAAATATGAATTTTTAAATGGAAATTTAACTTTATGAAATCATGAAATTAAAGAAAATTAAATGATGGTTATAAAAGTAAAATTATGTGATTTTATAAGTTAAAAGTGAATTATAGAAAATATAATTGTTTGATTAAACTAAGTTTTTTTTTTCTTTGAAACTAATGTAACACTATTACTGCATTTTAAACGCTGTCTTTATTAAGTTTAACTGTTTTGAATATAACTTTCTGTAGCAATTTCCAAATGCTGCGAAAGTTGAATTTTCACTGTTTTGATAAAATTAAGTGAATGAATGAACTTTGAAAGTTGAAAATTTTGGAAGTTTAATAATTTAATTATTAAATGTAATAACTTCACTTTTAAAGGATTTAAACGAAGTAATTTGCTGGAATTGAACTATTTTGAAATGTGAATGGTATTTTAAATTTAATAAAAAAAATGAATATGTTTTTCAAATGAAATGATAAGTTGATATTTTGAAATGGATTTGAAATGATATTGGATTTTGAGAAATAAATACCATTTTTGAAATTATAACTATGGGTTATAATAACGATTGGTTGTTAAAGAGACCGGGATCGGATATGGACATACTCTCTGTCGATACCGAAAACCACTTTAACAACTGTGTGCGCGGTGGAGATTCCAGAATGAAGTAGGATGGTGACGACGTTCCTAAGGTACATTTCGTGAACCTAACTCCCGTGAGTTAGCATAAGGTGGCTAAAACAGGAGCGATCTCGGGCCAAAGGAGGTAGCACCTCTGGCTGAACACACTTCTTCGATACCATTCTATTACTGTTGTGATCGATTGGGTGCACCCCTTGATTTTTGGAGTGTTGTTCGGGGTGGGCGTATGTGGCTGCTGCGTTACCACCAGCCCGTGTGCGTAATTGGTATATCTACCCTGGCATTGCCTTGTGTGCCGTGTCACCTACCATACCGAGCCTTTACTACGAGTTTGTCTTTCTCCCGTAGCCCGTGTGGTATCCTCTGACAGTCACCCAGAGTGGAGATGGCATGATATTGGATGGACTACTGGGACTATTATGTGTGAAGGGTGATATGGGTAGCCCGGAACGCTATTTAAAAGTATGTTTATTTTACTGTAGACATTAGTATAATAGCGAAATATTACTATATAGTAAATAGTTTAACGGATCCTTAGAGGATGGGCGGTCCCAGGCATCCTTTAAGTTACTTGTATCTTTATTACAGTTCACTTGAGTTGGTTTACATTATATAAGTATATATTGTCCTGACTCGAGTGTTTTGTGTTTTGCTTTACGCTCGGGTCAGCCTGAGTATTCACAGCTTTGGATTATCTTCCTGGAGCTGGTCTTTCACTGGAGTTTCTACTTATCTACATATTTATCTACTTCTGTTTCAGCTGTATTAGTTTATCTCATGTATTAGTGAACTTCTATGTATTTGGGATTTCTATTCTATTGTTTTTCAGACTATATTATGTATTTCGTTTGAGACTCTGTTATAGTAGCTTCATGAACTACTATGTTATTTTATATTCCGCTGCGAGTTATTCTATTTGTTTTGTGTCTGTGATTCTGTATATTTGATTTCATTTGCTCCAAATTTATTTACAATCTGTTATTTCGCATCATTCAAGTCTGACATGTGTGGATTATTGTCAATTTGAATGGTACGAAATTGGGGGTTGTTACAGTTGGTATCAGAGCTTTGGTTTTGGCAACCATTGCCTCTGCGGAGCAAAAACTCATTAGAGATAGGGTATTTCCACCCTAGAATGAGTGAAATCAATCTCAGAATCATATCTTTGTGAGAGACGTATTTTCAAAGTATAAAATGATTTTTCAAAATTTTTTCAAAGGATTTTCAAAGTTTATTTTGATATATATATTTTTCTTGCTTTTAAAGGATTTTCAAATGTTTTCTAACTTTCCTTTCTTTCGTATCTATCTTGTTAGGATCTTTTCTTTCTTTAAGATATTCATCCAAGTGTATTATCTTGCCTTATCTTAATTTGTCTTCGGCTTGTCTTTATTCTTATCCTAAATTCATTCTTGATATTTTTCAGGATGAATCGGGGAAATGCCAGAGTTAGGGGTCGCGGTATTGCCCCAGCTCCTCAACCTGTTGCTCCAGTCAGGTTCACTGTTCTTTGTGAGGAATTCTCTCAACTTGGTGGAACCCCATTCACCGGTTCAGACACTATCATTGAGGCTCAGCAGTGGTTGCGGAGTCTTGAGAGGATATTTACTGGTCTTGACATTACTGATGCTCAGAAGCATCAGCTTGCAGCCTGGCAGTTGCATGATTCTGCTTTAGATTGGTGGGAGTCCGTTACGGCTAACACCGTCGAGGCTGATCTCACTTGGGAGCAGTTTAGGTATCCTTTGGATTATCTTAATTTTGTTCCTATTTTTCCTTTCTTTGAATCTATCTTAAGCTCATTTTCTGTATCTCTTTTCCAGGGAGGCTTTTGTGGCAAAATGGATGCCAGAAGCCGGGAAATCTCAGCTTTATTGTGAGTTTATGGATCTGAAGCAGGGTACCATGTCTTTTGCTGAGTATGAGAGGAAATTCAATGAACTTTCCAAGTTCGGTCCTGGCCTTATTGATACTCCTCTTAAGAAGAATGAGAAATTTATTGCTGGTGCTCGGCCAGAGTATTATAGTCGCCTTATTTCTCATGTTCATGGTTCTTTCACCCAGCTTATGGATATGGCTATTCGCTATGAGAATCCCACATCCAAAAGTCCTGCTGTTTCTGGTGCTCAGTCTTCCTCTGCAGTTTCCAAGAAGCATAAGCCAAATTTCCAGCAGCAGAAGAAGAATTGGCAGAAGCGTCCTGGTTTGGGATCTTCATCATCTGCCCCTGCTCAGAGGCAACCAGTTGATCTCTCCTCCATCACTTGCTTTAGGTGTGATCAGAGAGGGCACTATGCCAATAGCTGTCCCACACTATCTGGTGCTGCAGTTCCTCTACCTGCTCAGTCGGTTAGACGTGATCTCTGCCATATCTGTCTCCAGCCAGGTCATTTTAAGAAGGATTGCCCTACCCAGCAGAGGGGTACTCCTTCTGGTATATTTGCTGTCACTTCTGCCTCATCTCCAGTTCCTCCACCTGCCCCTGCTCCAAGTGATGACCAAGGTACACTCCAGGGTTCATTTACTTTATTTCATCATCCTGTTCGTGTGTTGTTTAATACTGGTGCTTCACACAGTTTTATTTCTGTTGATTTGTGTGATAAGTTTGAACATCTCCTTTCTCCTGAGTATACTTCTGTTCCATTATGTGTTTCAAATCCTATTGGGGGTCCTGCTAACCTTAATCGGATTTGTCGAGAGGTGAAACTTCTCCATTCTGATCATCGCTTTAGTGGTGATTTTTATATTCTGGGCTTCGATGCTTTTGATTTATTGCTTGGTCAGGATTGGTTAGTGAATCATAATGCTCATATCTCTTGTAAAGCCCGGTCTGTTCAGCTTGTTGATGATCAAGGGAATTCCTTGATTATTCAGTGCCGCATGCCTCAGGATTTTGCTGGCAACTTTATTTATTCTTTGGATTCTTCTTCCAGTGACCTTGATTCAACCCCTGTGGTTAGATTATATCCCGATGTATTTGGAGAAGTCATTTCTTTACCTCCGAAGCGGGAAATTGATTTTCGGATTGATCTTATTCCTAGTGCTCGACCTATTGTTCTTCCTCCTAGAAGAATGGCACCCCGCGAGAAGGTTGAGATGGGGAAGCAAATTGAAGACTTATCTTCCAAAGGTCTGATTAGGCCCAGTTTTTCTGAATGGGGAGCTGCGGTAGTTTTTGTCACCAAATCTGATGGTTCACTTCGGATGTGTGTTGATTATAGGGAGCTGAACAAGCTCACTATGAAAAACAGATATCCTATGCCTCGTATCAATGATATGTTTGATCAGCTTCATGGTGCCACTATTTTCTCTCAGCTTGACCTTGCCACAGGTTTTCATCAGCTCAGGGTTGCCGAGGATAGCATTCCCAAGACTGCTTTCCGCACTGAGAATGGATTTTATGAATGGTTAGTCATGCCTTTTGGTTTGACTAATTCTCCTGCTTTCTTTGTTGATTTGATGGATCGTGTTTTTCATGATGTGCTTAATAAATTTGTGCTAGTCTTTGTTGATGATATCCTTGTCTTCTCTAAGACTAAGGATGAGCATAAGTTGCATTTGAAATATGTTCTTGAGACTCTCAGAAATCATCAGTTAAATGCTAAATTTTCTAAATGCCATTTCTGGAAGGATGAAGTCCGTTATCTCGGGCATATTGTTTCTGGTAATGGAGTCTCTGTTGATCCAGTTAAGATTGCTGCGATCAATGTAAGTCTTTCTTTTTTCTCTTTCTCTATCATTTTAATAATTCTATTTTTTCCTATTGCTTTATTTTTCCCCGGTTTTTCCAGGATTGGGAAACTCCAAAGACTCCATCTGATATTCATAGTTTTCTAGGCCTTGCCGGTTACTACCAGAGATTCATTGAGAATTTTGCTCGGATTGCTGCACCTCTCACAGCTTTAACTCGGAAGAATGCCAAATTTGTCTGGAGTGATAAGTGTAAGGCTGCATTCAGTGAGTTGAAGAGCAAGCTAACTTCCACACCAGTTCTTACTGTTCCGAATGGGAGTGAGGGATTTACAATTTATACTGATGCTAGTCGTGAGGGTTTGGGTGCTGTTCTCATGTAGGATGGTAGTGTTATTGCCTATGCCAGCCGTCAGTTGAAGACCCACGAAGCAAATTATGATGCTCATGATTTAGAGTTACTTGCTGTTGTCTTTGCTTTGAAACTTTGGAGGCATCATCTTCTGGGAACCAAGTTTGAGCTTTTCACAAATCATCAGTCTCTGAGATATATCTTCACTCAGAAGGATCTGAATCAGAGGCAAGTTCGTTGGCTTGAGTTTCTGGCTTCTTACGACCTCGACATTAACTATACTCCCGGTAAAGCTAATGTTGTGGCCGATGCTCTGAGTCGGAAGAAGGCTTTGTTGTGTCAGCTTGTTGTTTCTTCTTCTCCTCTTCTGGATCAGATTATGGCTAAGCAGGATGAGGATGAGATGCTTAGATTGATGAAGGAGAGTGTTCGTAGCAGAGTTGGTGGTAGTAGAGGTAGTAGTGGAGCTCAGATTGATGACAAAGGGATTTTGCGGATTAACGGCAGGATTTGTGTTCCGAAGGTTGATAATTTGAGACAGGAGTTGCTTCAGGAAAATCATAGATCCAGACTTTCTATTCATCCTGGTGTGTCGAAGACGTATCAGGATATGAAGAGGCTTTATTGGTGGAAGGGGATGAAGAGGGATATCTCTATCTTTGTTAGTCGGTGTGCGACTTGTCAGCAAGTCAAAGCCGATCACCAGAAGACCCCTGGTTTGTTGCAGCCCCTCGAGATTCCTAATTGGAAGTGGGAACAGGTTTCCATGGATTTCATCGATGGTTTACCGAGGACTCGGAAAGGCAATGAGAGTATCTGGGTTATTGTTGATAGACTGACCAAGTCCGCTCATTTTATTCCGGTCAAGTCTACTCGTTCTGCTTCTAGTTTATCTGAGATTTACACGAGAGAGATCGTTCGTCTCCATGGTGTTCCTCTCAGTATTGTTTGTGATCGTGACTCTATCTTTACTAGTCAGTTCTGGAAGGCTTTTCAGGAATCTTTGGGTACTCGTTTGAATCTGAGCACTGCTTATCATCCTCAGACCGACGGTCAGACGGAAAGAGTAAATCAGATTCTCGAGGATCTTCTTCGTGCTTGTGTGCTTGATTATGGAGGATCTTGGGAAGATTATCTCCATCTTGCCGAATTTACCTACAATAATAGCTATCAGGTATTATCTTATCTTCTGTTTTCAGTCTATTCTTGATCTTTTTATCTATCTCATTCCATCTTTGCATTCAGGCCAGTCTCAAAATGTCTCCGTTTGCTGCTTTATACGGGCGACCTTGTAGATCTCCTTCTCGCTGGATTGAATCTGGTAATCGTTTGGTTCTTGGTCCTGAAGTGATTTTGGAAGCTTCTGAGAAAGTTGAGGAGATTAAGAAGAGGCTGAGAGTCGCTCAGGATAGACAGAAGAAATATGCTGATAGGCGTAGGCGAAATTTGGAATTTGCTGTTGGTGATCAGGTGTTCCTTAAAGTTTCTCCCTTGAGGAATGTCATTCGCTTTGGTCGTAGAGGGAAGCTTTCTCCCAGGTTCATTGGTCCTTTTCGCATCATGGAAAGAGTTGGTTCTTTGGCTTATCGTCTGGATTTGCCCAGGAAGCTTTTTGGAGTGCATGATGTATTCCATGTCTCACATCTTCGCAGTCATCTCCACGATCCATCTCTTATTGTCCAGCCTTCTGCTCTTGATAGTTTGGATATTGAGCCTAACCTGACTGTTGAGAGGAAGCCACTTCGTATTGTCTATAGAGATACGAAGCAGCTCAGAGAAAATCTTTTAATCTGGTCAAAGTACAGTGGAGTACTGATGATCGAGATTGTACTTGGGAAACGGAGGAGAGCATTCGTGCTTCGAATCCGGAACTATTCGTTTCAGGTACTATTTTGTTTCTCTATCTTGTTTCTCTTTATTTTTCCTTTCCGTTCTTTTCGAGGACGAAAAGATTTGAGTGGGGGAGAGTGTAACAACCCTAGATTTTGATTATATATTTAAATTTGACTTTATTTCATTTTGAAATTAATTTAAATTTGTTTATTTGTGTGATATCATTTCTAAACATTTTGAAAATGATAATGTAATTTTTCCAAAATTTACTGTATTTATTTCTTATTTTTAAAGGCTGTTTTTCTAATTTTCTGCCATTTTCTTCATTTTAAATTTATTTATTTTATTTTAAATTTGTTTTATTTGTGAAATTCATCTCTAAATATTTTAAAAATAATAATAGATTTTTTCCAAAATTTACTGTATAGATTTCCTATTTTTAAGGGCTGTTTTCCCCTTTTTTGTTATTTTCTGCATTAAAAATTATATTTAAATTAAATTTTAAATATTTATTTTGAGAATAAAATTTTGTTTTATGTTATTATTTATGTTTAAAAATACTTTACAAGCTCATATGAATTTATTTTTATTTATTTCATTTACTTTTAAATTTTCTTGTCTAGTTCACTTTTTTAACTATTTTTCCTTAATTTTACTCTATATAATTAATAAATGGTATATATATTTTTATATATTTTTTTAAAGTTTCGAAATTTTATCTGATAATATTGTTATTTCAGAATATATAAACTTTTATAAATAATTAAAGGTAAATTGAAAGGGTTTGTGACTTTTTATTTCCAATGGCTTTTGGTTTTCCCGCCTTTTCACATTTTTAACTTACTTTTGCCATCAATTAGCCATAATAACTCACATACTTCAGCCGCCTACCTCCACTATTCATTCACGTACATCATTTCTCATCTCACTAAAAAAAAATTTCGGCCATACCTTGTTTGAGAAGTTGGTAAAATTCTATTTTTCTTTTATCTCCTTTTGTTCACTTATGCTGATTTTTCGTTTGATTTGCACTTGATCTTCTTTATCATAGGATCGGCCATGCCCCTTTCCAGCCCCTGCCGCCAACACCACCACCTGAGCATGCCACCAGCACCTCCTCCTCACTGACCATCCCCATCCGTACCACCCTTGGTGGTAGTTCCTTCACCAAGTTCACCAAACTCCAACATCTTGACCTAGCCAAGCACAAGCTTTCACATCCACCACTTCCACCACCCATGGCCGCCACCTACATGACCACCACCCCCCCCCAGCACCTCCAGCACCCTCTGCCACGTTACCACAGTGGACCCCACTCCTCTGGCCGTGACCACAGCAGCCTTGGCCGAGCTTTGTTTGCTTGAAACTTGTGATGTTGTTAGTAGTTACGCCTTGTTGTGTTGTTGTTCCATCTCCATAATTTTGCCATCAACAAACTCATGTTAGGCCGACCTTAGCAACCCAGACCTGACCCAAAACCATTGCCTTAGACCTGTACTCCACCTCTGGCCGAGCCTATGGGATGTCGGAAGCAAGTGCAAAGCATTTCAGCTTTGTTTTATGAAGTTATTTCTAGCATAGTTTATCGTATTTTTGGTCTGAAACCTTATAATTGTTATATTGTTTGTTTGATTGGTATTCAAGGGAATTAATCCTTGGCTCCTCCATTCGTATCTGTGTCATGCTTTTGTGCTTGTGTAGATCCCGTTTGTGCAATTCGTCGTTGTGTCATCAGCTCAAAACAGTGAGTTATTCTCACCAGACAGTTTTATACTTATATGAATAGTAAATTGATCACTTGTGAATATGTAAACTGCATCACTATATTATTATTTGCTATGTCACTATTATATGATGTTCACCCATGCTTAAACACCTATTATGACATTTATTACTGTTATATTATGCTGTTCTGTTATTTTATTCGTTTATCACACTGCAAGTTCCCTTTAGATTAGAATCACTATGGGTTGAAATGATACATACCCGAACGGACTTTAGAATAAGGGAAAATCATTATGGGCTGAAATGATAGGCCTGAATGATTTTCAAATTTTTTTCATTTACTTGGGACTGCGGGTTTGAAATGATAAAACTCGGATTTTTCTTTGTAAATTACGGGTTGAAATGATATATTACCCGTATCACTTTTTCTAGTGTAGAAAATTATATACAGACCCGTAGTTAATATATTTTTCTAAAAATTTTAAAATTATTTTAGAAATATAAATATTAAAATATTTTGATTCAAACCTAATTAAAAATGATTCTTGGTAAAATATTATTGATTTTTTGAATAATTACAAGTGAAATAAATTAACGAAAAGGTTAGAAAATTTTGAATGTAAGCTATTTTGGGAAATTTGATTTAATTATAATTTGAAATTAAATAGAATATGAAAGCATGATAAATTTATGATAATTTGAATTTAAAGGAATTTAAAGTGATTTTATATCATATTAATGATTTTAATAAAGTTGAAATGTGAAATGAATGAATATTTAAGTTGAAAGTTTAAATTGTAACTAAAATTGGAACTTTTGGAATTGACTTAAAAGTGAATTTTTAATTAAGTAAGTAAAAATATAAACTAAGTTATATTTGAGAATTTTAACTTAAGTGTTAGGTTGAAATTTAAATGTAATGAATTTAAAATTGGACACTGCAATTTAATAAGTGAATTAGTGTTAAATATGAATTTTTAAATGGAAATTTAACTTTATGAAATCATGAAATTAAAGAAAATTAAATGATGGTTATAAAAGTAAAATTATGTGATTTTATAAGTTAAAAGTGAATTATAGAAAATATAATTGTTTGATTAAACTAAGTTTTTTTTTCTTTGAAACTAATGTGACACTATTACTGCATTTTAAACGCTGTCTTTGTTAAATTTAACTGTTTTGAATATAACTTTCTGTAGCAATTTCCAAATGTTGCGAAAGTTGAATTTTCACTGTTTTGATAAAATTAAGTGAATGAATGAACTTTGAAAGTTGAAAATTTTGGAAGTTTAATAATTTAATTATTAAATGTAATAACTTCACTTTTAAAGGATTTAAACGAAGTAATTTGCTGGAATTGAACTATTTTGAAATGTGAATGGTATTTTAAATTTAATAAAAAAAATGAATATGTTTTTCAAATGAAATGATAAGTTGATATTTTGAAATGGATTTGAAATGATATTGGATTTTGAGAAATAAATACCATTTTTGAAATTATAACTACGGGTTATAATAACGATTGGTTGTTAAAGAGACCGGGATCGGATATGGACATACTCTCTGTCGATACCGAAAACCACTTTAACAACTGTGTGCGCGGTGGAGATTCCAGAATGAAGTAGGATGGTGACGACGTTCCTAAGGTACATTTCGTGAACCTAACTCCCGTGAGTTAGCATAAGGTGGCTAAAACAGGAGCGATCTCGAGCCAAAGGAGGTAGCACCTCTGGCTGAACACACTTCTTCGATACCATTCTATTACTGTTGTGATCGATTGGGTGCACCCCTTGATTTTTAGAGTGTTGTTCGGGGTGGGCGTATGTGGCTGCTGCGTTACCACCAGCCCGTGTGCGTAATTGGTATATCTACCC
This sequence comes from Allium cepa, assembly GCA_030765085.1. Classification (NCBI taxonomy): domain Eukaryota; kingdom Viridiplantae; phylum Streptophyta; class Magnoliopsida; order Asparagales; family Amaryllidaceae; genus Allium; species Allium cepa. Next base: position 29,635,550 of record CM060938.1, on the reverse strand, counting down.
TGGCATTGCCTTGTGTGCCGTGTCACCTACCATACCGAGCCTTTACTACGAGTTTGTCTTTCTCCCGTAGCCCGTGTGGTATCCTCTGACAGTCACCCAGAGTGGAGATGGCATGATATTGGATGGACTACTGGGACTATTATGTGTGAAGGGTGATATGGGTAGCCCGGAACGCTATTTAAAAGCATGTTTATTTTACTGTAGACATTAGTATAATAGCGAAATATTACTATATAGTAAATAGTTTAACGGATCCTTAGAGGATGGGCGGTCCCAGGCATCCTTTAAGTTACTTGTATCTTTATTACAGTTCACTTGAGTTGGTTTACATTATATAAGTATATATTGTCCTGACTCGAGTGTTTTGTGTTTTGCTTTACGCTCGGGTCAGCCTGAGTATTCACAGCTTTGGATTCTCTTCCTGCGGCTGGTCTTTCAGTGGAGTTTCTACTTATCTACATATTTATCTACTTCTGTTTCAGCTGTATTAGTTTATCTCATATATTAGTGAACTTCTATGTATTTGGGATTTCTATTCTGTTGTTTTTCAGACTATATTATGTATTTGGTTTGAGACTCTGTTATAGTAGCTTCATGAACTACTATGTTATTTTATATTCCGCTGCGAGTTATTCTGTTTGTTCTGTGTCTTTGATTCTGTATATTTGATTTCATTTGCTCCAAATTTATTTACAATCTGTTATTTCGCATCATTCAAGTCTGACATGTGTGGATTATTGTCGATTTGAATGGTACGAAATTGGGGGTTGTTACAACGCTTATCTTCATTCACAGATTTACAGATAAATAATGTAAATTTATCACGGATAAATAAATTGCGTTCATAACAGATCACACCAAAACAATTCATAACATAAAGCATAACATATCAGGGATATCAAACAATTCAACAATCAATAAAATTCAAACATTCGTAAGTAAGATTAATTAATCATTTCATTAATTTAAATCAGATTTAATTACTTATGAAACTACTAATCCTGGTTAATTAATATTAATTAATTACAAACCATATTAATTAATTATCCTTTAATAACAAATTAATTAACCTTTAATTATTAATTAATCAACCTTAATAAATAAATTAATACTTAATCATTAAGTAATTAACCTTTAATTATTAATTATCCTTAATTAATTAATTAATTAGCCCTTAATTAATTGTCATTTAATCATTTATTCTAAATTAATTACAATAAGTGATTATCCTAATTACTTTCATTAATTAATTAACCTATAATTAATTAGTCATCCTTAAATTAATCAACTTAATTAATTAATCACATAATTAATTATCCTTTAATTAATTATTATTTAATTACCTGATTAATCAAACTTAAATCATTAGTTAATTAACCTTAATCACTTTCATTAAGTAATTATCTTTATGTAATTGACTAACCTTTAATCGCATAAATAAATTAATTATCTTGATTAATAAATCTTTAAGAAATTAAATGATTAGTTCTTTTAAAAACATTGGGTAATTATCCTTAATTAATTCCATTAAGTAATTATCATTTAATTGCCTTCACTAAGTAATAAATCATTTAAATCACTTAAGATTTAATAAATTAAAAGATAATTCATTTATCTTTAATTAATTACTTCAATTATCATTAAAAAATCTTCAATTGATAAACCTTATAATCAATTATCATTAAAATTAATTAATTTATACTTTAAAGTTAATTAACAATTAAAACATCTTATCTTAATATTACTAAGTTTATTTGAAATAAACTTTAAAAATAATGGTTATACGTATCTCAGTACTTTTTTTTTAAACTTAGTTAATTCTATTTAAACCTTTTAACCTATTCAAAATTTAGATAAACATAAATCACTTACAAAAGAAGTGGGTTTCAATTAAAATTGTTTTGAAACAAAGCTTGATTGGTTTTAAGGTTTAAACTAGTTTAAAACAACAGACCCGAGCCATTCATAATCTTTCCCGAGCTAACTTCGAATCTTCCCAAGTTTCCCCCGAGCTCCTTCCTTCTTCTTCCTTCCTCTTTTTTTTAAACGTTATTCTAGTTTAAATTAAAAATTCCTGTTATACAGTTCAACATTCGAACTACCCAATTCAAAATTTCACCGAGCGGCATCATCTTCATCCACTCCATAAACAAACCAGGCATGTACATATGCATCATGCATCTGCACTTTTGCTCCGACCATCCCCTACGACCATCGACACATCGTCGATCATCTCCCTTAACCCTCCAACCACCTAAGTTAGCGAATCGTCCTGGAAATCCAAATCGAGACTCTCGATCCCCATCTGGAACTAACATAGTGACCTAAAACCCCTTCGACATTTCTCCTCCGATCATCAAAACACGAGTTGTTCCACCCATGGCTACGCTACAACCTACCACATCTATTTATTCTGGTCCGGTCGCCTCCGACCCTCCTAGTCGACGCACGAACCTGACAAGTTTATCGACCAAAAACGGGTATAAAACCCTACAAATTCATCATACCACCACCACACCCCACTATAAATGGTTCGAATATTTTTCCAATGTTTCCCTGATCTTCAACCTCCTCCAGTGAAAATCTCGAGCCAAAATGATTATGCGATCATCAGAAATTAATCAAATTGCTTTTTCTATTCATCTCAGGATGCCTCACCAAAGCACAATTAAAAATTTTGATTTTGTTTTCAAAAATCATGTTTTTCGATTGCAAAACAAATTATATAATTAAAACAATAAATCATTTAAGTCGAATATTGTCATACTTTTAAATTTTACTGTGTTTTCCTTCCTTCCAGTAAATCCATATATATTTTATTCTTAATAGTATTTTTAAAATTATGATCTTGCAATTTCGAACAGGTTTTGTTTAGACATCAAAGTCTATAAAGAATTAGTAGGAGGGATTTGAATTTTTAAATCAAGTTAAAAACTTGTAAAGCTTTGGACAGAGGGATTTATGCCCGGACATCAGACATGCACATATATTTGTACATATATTTTTATACATGCAGAACAAATTTACAAACATTCAAACATATTTCACATCATCACTTTTACAATCATCAAGAGATAACCATATCAAGAGAAAAAATGTTTGCTCACCTTGATGGGAATAAGCAAAGGCCTGGATCCTGATATATTTTTGATATGAAACTTGATATTGAATTTGAATCTGATCTGATTGCTTTGAGACAATCCACAGCTTTAAGTTTGAGTTGAATCCTTTCTTTGATTTCAACAAGCTTTAGATTGAATCAGGCTAAATTTGATTGCTATATTTAAATCTGAATGTTGAATTTGATCTTGCCACTTTGATTGAAACTGGAAATAAATCTTTCTTAGGCTTGATCTGGTTTGTTGCAGGCTTTGATTTTACATCTGTGTTTGATTTCCAATTTGAAAACTTAAGTTTGATTCAGATTGAAGATTGAAATCAGGTTTTCCAGATTTTTTTTTTCTAGGCTTTTGAGAGAATTGTTTTGATTTTCTTTCTTTCTTTTCCCTAGGTTTCAGATTTGAGAATTATGAACTGAGAATAACTTGCTTTTCTTTTCTTTTAGCATTTTATTTAAAATTTTATAAAACCATTTTGTCGCTTGTATATTATGTTGACACTTGCTATGTTCATGACGTTATAAATTTACAATTGTCAAAACAATAACTTTTATGTTTATATCCTTGCTTTAAATAAATTTTAAAATTTTGTTTTAAACCCATTTATCTTTTGTTTTTACATGTTTATATGAATCTTAAGTATTATTATTTTATCTTTTTATTAACTAAATATTGAGAAATAAGTATACAAATAAATTTTTTGAAATCTATTTTTACATTAATAAGAAACCACATATATTTTATACACAAGGATTTAACTTTCAAATTATAAATTTCAAATATAAATATGAATACACACACACACACATATATATATTTAAAATTGGAAAACAAACTTCCATTTTTTTTTTAAATTTCAAATTCAAAAATAAATGTACTATCAACTTGTATTTATAAATGAGTAAACAAATATCTTTTTTATAAGTATAAATTTTATTCCAATCATAATTTATTTATTTTCCAAATCTTTATTTTCAACATATATATTTCTTTTTTTTATTGCCACATTTTCAAATCAACCATAATTAAGTTTATAATCAATATGTTATTCAGAATATTTATTTCTAAACTTCCAATTACAAATTCTATTTTAAGATCATTTTTATATACATTTATATTAATAAACAAACAAATATCTATTTAAATTTAGAAAATACCAAATTCATTCACAATTTAATTTCAAAAATTTAATTAACTACCAAATTAAATTTGTTTTAAAAACAAGAATGTTACAGCAAGTGTAACATTCCTCCTTTTTGTACGTTTTAAATCGACGGTAAACCACACACGTCAGACTTAAAACCATATAAAAGGATGGACTGTTATGGGGTAAACAAGAAATGCAGAGAAAGAAATAAAAGAAAACAGAATCTCACAGCGGAACGATAAAATATAATAATCAAATAAACAATTCACGAAGCTGTTTACAAAACATTTGATTATACGTATATAATACATATAAGAGTTACACATACCAGAGAATAATAAATAATGCAGCGGAACAGTACGAATGTAGTGGAATAATATAATAAGTAATAGTAATACAATCTTCGTCTTTGTCCTCTAGAAATAAAGTCTTCGAATCCTGAAATGCTCAAACTGACTTGAGCGAATTGAAAAGACAAAACACTCGAGTCAGAACTAAAAGATCTTATGTAAGTTAAATCAGTGGTAAATAGTATGAGTGGAACAGCGTCAGAGATGTTTACGGGATTTGACATCTCCTATTCAGTATCCAATGTGAGTGCAATAACTTAAGAGATGTTCAGGATTCCCATCTCCTAAGGATCCGTTAAACTATTTACCACGTAGTAATATTTCGCTATTATAATAATGTCTATTAAAAAAATAAACTTTCTTTTAAATAGCGTTAAGGAGTGACCCAATATTCCCCTTAGCACGTAATAGTCCCAGTAGTCCATCCAGTATCATAGTCTCTCCTGATAGAGAAGCCACTAGAGGATACCACACGGGCAACGGGAGAAAACCAAACTCGTACAAGGCGCAATAGGGTAGGTGACACGGCACAAATAGGCAATGCCAAGGTAGATATACCAATTGCTGTCCGGACTTGTGGAGACGCGTAGCAGCTACTACTGCCCACCTCGAGCCACACCCCCAAATCAAAAATCAAAAGTGGCCACCTAATAAATCTCATAATCAATATATAATGGAATGGTATCTAAGGAGTGTGTCCGATAAGAGGGGCTACCTCACTGGCTCGGAATCGCTCCTATTTTAGCCACCTTATGCCAACTCACGGGAGTCGGGTCCACGTATATACCTCAAAAGAAATGCCGCCACCATCCTACTTCATTCTGGAATCTCCATCGCGTACACGGTTGTTAAAGTGGTTTTCGGGGTTGGCAAAGAGTGTGACAACTTCCGATCCCCGTCTCTCAAACGTTGTTATAACACCGCGGTCATTTCAAAATAATTAAACTTCAAAACCAGAATAAAATATCCATTCAAAACCATATAAATACGATATATTTTCCACTTTACAAACCAAATCGATATGATATCATTTTTATTAAAACCCAAATCAATATAATATCATTTTTATTTCAAATATATCCCTTTTCCAAAATCATAGCACTTCGAAACCAAACATTTGAAATTATAACACTTTTAAAACATAATACTTTAAAATTCATAACTTCGAAACATTTCAATTTTGATAAAACATTTCAATTTTGATATATTTCAAGGCTTTATATCTTCTAAAATTTCAAAACTAAATTTGATAATTCGGATTCAACAATTAAATTTTATATTATTTAGTTTTGAAATAATTTACATAATAAATCCCGTATCATTTAATTAAACTCAAATTACAAATAACTAAATATTTCCTTAAATTCATTTATACTTGAAATACTCATTTATCACCTTGACCCCAAAATCAAGTTATAATAATTATACCTATTGAAATTTCCAATTCAATAAATTTCACATCAACCATTTTGAGTTAAATTCTTAAATAAATTTAATTTCAAATAAATCTCCAATTTATCGCCCAACCATAATTTATTTAAATCATTATACACTCTATATTAAAATGAAATTTAAATACTTACTCACATTTATTTTAATAAAAATCAAACTCTATTATTAAACTTAATTTTTCATTTAACAACTTATACATAGCTTAAATTCAAGCATTTAACTATATACAAAAATAATATTTATATAATATCAAAAATCAATATTAATTAAACCATATATTTCATTCCAAAACCATAGAAATCATTTTCAAAATATTTTAGATATAGACTACGGTGTTTGTATATAATTTTCTACCTATGGTCAAGTGATACGGAAATTTATCATTTCAATCCGTAATTTAAAATAAAAATAAGATTATATACCATTTCAAACCGCAATCCGAATGAAATAAAAATGCATAACAACTTGCAGTTTGTAACAATATAAAATACAACATCCATTCATCCAATATCAATCGTCAATTATTTATCACAATCATCATCCAATTCAAACAATAACATCAATATAGAACAGATAATAAATAATAGGTGTTTACTGGCAGTTTATATTCAATAATAAATTAAATAACAATTTAATTCAATAAATTCAATTTAACTGGAATGATGATAAAAATATACCAAACAGCCATATATAAATTTCTAATCACATCAGAAAGTAATGTAACACACATAAGAAATTTTAGAAGTTGTGAGTGGGTTAAGACACTCACCTTTTGAATTTAAATTGAATTTAAATCCAATTTAAACCCAATATTTGAACAGTCTTAGAATACGTCCAAACTAGTTTCAAAATGTCCGAAATTTTGATACGATTCTATTGGAGAAAACCGCACATGAAACGAACCTCATATGTGAAAGTTACGCATGTTAGAATATTGAAATTCAAATAAAAATAATAAAACTAAAACAAAGAAATACCCCACAACAGAAGCCACGTCATCTCGCAGCATGTTCATGCGGCTACAGGAATCACACCAACCAACTCCTACCGAAATGCTAACGCATGAACACGCCGCCGCCACCATATCTTGCCGCGCGCCAGAAACGACGGCTGGACTCAACACATCGAGCGTCGCTCCTCCCCCATGCCACACGACTCCGGTGAACTGCAACCAACGGTCGAGAATCACGAGCAGCCACCGTAAAAAAAGTGACCTAATTGAATTTTTCCATAGATGCAACCATTAATTCGACGCAAAAACTATGCCGATGAGCTCCCCATCGTCCACTCTACAAAATCCATAAATCAATCCGTCGATCAGCCGATGTTCATCGACGCGCGATGAACGGCCGTGAATGTTTCCTCAATTTCCAGCCACATCGAAACTCAAATTGAAAAACGAATGATATATTTGACCTCCGATCGTTGAGAGCTTCAAATCCATATGTAATTCGATATAGTTTGTAGAGTTTGAAATTTTAATTTGATTTTGAATTGCAATTGGATTTGGAAGTGAGAATTTGCTTGTCTTCCATTGGGGAGGAAGACAGCTGAATTGTATGTACAGAAATGAGGAATAAGAAATAGGTTAGGGTTTATAACAGGGTATATATATACAAAGCTGAAAAATAGAGGAACGGATATGATTGGTTTGGACCGTTGAATGATAAATGGCCTGAAAAACCCGTTCTGACTCCGGAACAAAATTAGGTCAACCCATATATCAAAATAGAAGTTTTAAAATATTTTAAAATCAATGGAATAGGTTTCACGTCCAAATTCTATCGCATGAAGAAGTTACGATAAAATCAAGTTATTTCAAATTGATTTCAATTGATTTTAATTAAATTGATTTCAAGGCGTTTCGAGTCCGTACGATCAAACGACAAGTCTGATTGCTACGAAACTTGAAATCCTACAATAATTCACCATTATGGATCCAATGAAACTAGTTTTGTCGAAATCTGAGTTAGTGGCTAAAATGGCTATTTTTATGTTAATTAAATAAATTAATGATTAATTAATTAAATCAAACCTTCAATTTCTATTCTATAATTGACGATTCTTATCATTTTTAATTTCTTAGACAATTACAGTAATTTAAAAAAATTCAGATGTTAATTTAACATTGATACAATCATTAATTTCAATGTTTAATTTCAACTTCATTTAATTTAGAACTTATAAATTAAAATTCCAAAATCTATTTTATTTGACCTTTCCTCATATTATTTAATCTATTATTAATAAACGGATGAAATCGACATTAGTTCATGATTTATTACATAATATTCTCAATTTTCAACTAATTTCCATTAACGTAATATTTAAATATTAAATTTCAATTATTTGCAATTAATCCAATTATTAAATTTAAATTCCAATAAATTAATAAATCTTAAATTCTCATTCTTTTTATTCAACCTATTATTATATTGTGGAAAAATTTAACATCATTACATCTCATTTCCTTTATTAATTCATTAACAAATTCCAAATTTTTATTTATTGCAGATTTAATTGCCAAAATCTTATTAAGTCAACAAATTTAATTATTGACAATTTACGGGTCGTTACACTCTCCCCCACTCAAAAAATTTCGTCCCCGAAAAGGGAAAAGAAAGGAAAAGAAAAATTAAGAATCAATATATCTTACTTAAAATATTAAATTTATAAACAAATAAATTTACAAAATAAATTAATTTAAATAAAATATACCAATTTATAACCATTATATCTTTTTATACTCAAATAAATGAAGTTTAGAAAACACTTTCAAAAAAATTCTATGTCCAAAATTTATGGAAAATTTCGGCAGAGTCTTCTTTGTACGGAGAGACTTGGGAAACAATATAATATCAAATATAACAATATACAACATATATTTTCCAAAATAATATATCCCAACATAGGAAAAACAATATAATAACGCTATAAACCGTAATCCAAAAACTTACCTATTTGTCAGGCAATTTACGCTTACTCTATGAAACCAAAAGCAGTAGCAATTGCTTCCATAACCTGTATTTCCACTTATACAATCCAACAGAGTTAATAGTTGTACAGAATGAAATATTTAAAGTTGTTTCAATCACTAACAACGAATCAATAATAAACAACAATCACTCACAATCACAACATGCAACCATCATACAGAATCAACACAATTCAATTATCCATCCATATCAAACAAACAAATAGTAGTTCGGGTTCAAAACTTTAAATTGTACAGAATGAAAAATAACTACTGAGTGCACCATTTACTCAACAGTCTTAGATAAAACTAAATAGATTATTCATACATCCAAACAATTTTAAAGTATTCTTGCCCAAACAACCAGAAAACCAGACAAACAACAATTTCAAACAATAGTTCCAGTTAACTTTTATCAATTTCATTTCTTAACATTTGTTGTTTGATTTATCAATTACATTAAGTCATTTCTCAATTTCATTTATTTCCATTTATTTATTTATAGTGCTTACCATTCTATTATATTTAATTAGTAGCATTTCATCTACACATCAAATTCTTATTCATTACTTTCAAGTTTTACTTGTATAATATCCATTACTATTTCTTATTAACATTTCAACTTTTAAATCTTTGGTAAGTTATATATGCCTTTTGAAGAATGTAATTGAAAGTTATACAAGCTTTCTCATTTCTTTTAATTAATTTACTGTTCAATAATCATATCATTTAATTTATAGATTACAATTTCAACTTTCTTGAAATTTCATTTATAACATAGCATTAATATTTATTTTAATTAAAGGTTCCAATTACAAATTAGTTACAACCCATTTCACCACAATAATTGAAATTGTTGATTATCAAAAACTTAAGAACTAAATACCGGGTTAAATTTCGAATCATTTTAAAATAATAGATAAATATATACTTACAGCTTATATATCTAATTGTGTTTAAAAAAATTTAAAATTTATATTTGTTTATCGAAATAAATCTATAGTAAAACTACTGAAGTGGCCTTCCCACTACGAAACTCGAAAATGAATGTCGATGAGGCGTGCACTCATCGCCGAAATTATTTTCCAGCGATAGATAGGGGAGTACATAACTTATTTCTTTTCAAGGTTTCATTAAAACACTTCTTTCAAAATATATTGAAATATATATATCAAAACATACTTCTAATAATATTATCATTATATTTTAAAATCATTCAAAAGAAATTTTCAAAAATCAAGGGACTTAGATTCTAGGTTCCCAATTTTCATTTATTTTATTTTAAATCTTATTTCCAATCAACATTTATAAATTTCGTTATCTAACAACCAATACATTACAACCAAATATAACCTTTGTAAAATTTATTACTTTATATACAGAAAATATAATAGGCAAAATTATTTCATTCACCTATATTCCAAACAAATATTGTGTCGGTCTGTCCTACTAAGTGTTTAGAATTCCCTATTGATGTCATAGCATCCTATGCACTAACCATAATTTATAATTACAAAACGGAACAAATTAACACAATATCAAAACCCTTTAAAACACTAACAAATATGCTCTCTCATAAATACACACTCAATGACTCATCATAGGGTATTATTACCCTATTAATAAAGAGTCATACCCCACAAAGCTAAGGTTTATCGCTAAACCAAAGATCTGATACCAGATGTAACATTCCGCCTTTTTGTATGTTTTAAATCGACGATAAACCACACACGTCAGACTCAAAACCATATAAAAGGGCAGATTGTTATGGGGTAAATAATAAAAGCAGAGAAAGAAATAAAACAAAACAGAATCTCACAGTGGAACGATAAAATATAATAATCAAATAAACAGTTCATGAAGCTATTTACAAAACATTTGATTATACTTATACAATACATATCAGAGTTACACATACCAGAGAATAATAAATAATGCAGCGGAACAGTATGAATGTAGTGGAATAATATAATAAGTAATAGTAATACAATCTTCGTCTTTGTCCTTCAGAAATAAAGTCCTCGAATCCTGAAATGCTCAGACTGACCCGAGCGAATTGAAAAGACAAAACACTTGAGTCAGAAATCTTATGTAAGTTAAATCAATGGTAAATAGTATGAGTGGAACGGCGTCAAAGATGTTTACGAGATTTGACATCTCCTATTTAGTGTCTAAAGTGAGTGCAGCAACTTAAGAGATGTTCGGGATTCACATCTCCTAAGGATACGTTAAACTATTTACTATGTAGTAATATTTCGCTTTTATAATAATACATACTAATAAAATAAACTTACTTTTAAGTAGCGTTAATTAGTGAACCAATATTCCCATTAACACGTAATAGTCCCAGTAGTCCATCCAGTATCATAGTCCCTCCTGATCGGGAAGCCACCAGAGGATACAATGGGCTACGGGAGAAATCCAAACTCGTACAAGGCGCAATAGGGTAGGTGACATTGCATAACTAGGAAATGCCAGGGTAGATATACCAATTGCTATCTGGACTGGTGGTGATGCGTAGCAGCTACTACAGCCCACCTCGAGCCATACCCTCAAATCTAAAATCAAAAGTGGCCACAAAATAAATCTCATAGTCAATATATAATGGAATGGTATCGAAGGAGTGTGTCTGATAAGAGGGGCTACCTAACTGGCCTGGAATCGCTCCTATTTTAGCCACCTTATGCCAATTCACGAGAGTCAGGTCCACGTATATACCTCAAAGGAAACGCCGCCACCATCCTACTTCATTGAGGAATCTCCACCGCGTACACAGTTGTTAAAGTGGTTTTCGGAGTTGGCAAAGACTATGACAATTTTCGATCCCGGTCTCTTAAACAACCAAACATTATTATAACACCGCGGTCATTTCAAAATAATTATATTTCGAAACCAAAATAAAATATCCATTCAAAACCATATAAATACGATATAATTTCCACTTCACAGACCAAATCAATATGATATCATTTTTTTAAAAAACAAGTCAATATAATATCATTTTTATTACAAATATATCCCTTTTCCAAAATCATAGCACTTCAAATTTATACGCTTCGAAAATAAACATTTGAAATTATAACACTTTTAAAACATGATACTTTAAAATTCATAACTTCGAAACATTTCAATTTCGATAAAATATTTCAATTTCGATATATTTCAAGGCTTTATATATTCCAAAATTTCAAAACTAAATTATTTTGATTCAATAATTAAATTTTATTTTATTTAGTTTTGAAATAATTTACATAATAAATCCCTTATCATTTAAATAAACTCAAATTACAGATAACTAAATATTTCCTTAAATTCATTTATACTTGAAATACTCATTTAATTCACCTTGACCCCAAAATCAAGTTATAATAATTATACCTTTTAAAATTTCAAGTTTAATAAATTTCAAATCAACATTTTTGAGTTAAATTCTTGAATAAATTTAATTTCAAATAAATCTCCAATTTATCTCCCAACCTTAATTTATTTAAATCATTATACACTCTATATTAAAATGAAATTAAATACATGCTCACATTTATTTTAATAAAAATCAAACTCTATTATTAAACTCAAATTTTTATTTAACAACTTATACATAGTTTAAACTCAAGAATGTAACTATATATAAAATTAATATTTATATAATATCAAAAATCAATATTCATTAAACCACATATTTCTTTTCAAAACCATAGAAATCATTTTCAAAATATTTTAGATATAGAACACGGTGTAAGTATATAATTTTCTACCCAATGGTCAAGTAATACAGATATTTATCATTTCAATCCATAATTTAAAATAAAAATACGGTTATATATCATTTGAAACCTGAATCTCGAATGAAATAAAAATGCATAACAACTTACAGTTTGTAGCATTATAAAATACAACATCCATTCATCCAATATCAATCATCAATCATTTATCACAATCATCATCCAATTCAAACAATAACATCAATATAGAACAGATAATAAATAACATGTATTTACTAGCAGTTTATATTCAATAATAAATTAAATAACAATTTAATTCAATAAATTTAATTTAACTGGAATGATGATAAAAATATACCAAACAGCCATAAATAAATTTCTAATCACATCAGAAAGTAATGTAACACACATAAAATTTTTTAGAAGTTGTGAGTGGGTTAAAACACTCACCTTTTTGAATTTAAATTGAATTTAAATCCAATTTAAACCCAAAATTTGCACAGCCTCAGAATTCATCCCGACTAGTGTCAAAATATTTGAAATTTTGATACGATCCTAGCGGAGAAAACAGCGCGTGAAACAGACCTCGTATGTGAAAGTTACGCATGTTAGAATATTGAAATTCAAATAAAAATAATAAAAATATAACAAAGAAATATCCCACAACAGTAGCAACGTCATCTCTCAGCATGTTCACACGGCTACAGGAATCACACCAATCAGCTCCTACTGAAAACCTAACGCACGAACACGCCGCCGCCACCATATCTTGCCGTGCGCTAGAAACGACGGCCGCCATCGAGCGCCGCTCCTCCCCCATGCCACACGACTCCGGCGAACTGCCATCAATAGCCGAGAATCACGAGCAGCCGACGCAAAAAAAGTGACCTAATTGAATTTTTGCCGTAGGTCCAACCGTCAATTCGACACAAAAACTATGCCGATGAACTCCTCATCGTCCACTCTACAAAACCCATAAATCAATTTGTCGATCAGCCGATGTTCATCGACGCATGATGAATGGCCGTGAATGTTTCCTCGATTTCCGATCACATCGAAACTCAAATTGAAAAACGAATTATATATTTAACTTGTGCTCATTGAGAGCTTAAATCAATATATAATTCGATATAGTTTGTAAAGTTTGAAATTTTGATTTGATTTTGAATTGCAATTAGATTTGGAAGTGAGAATTTGTTTGTCTGCCATTGAGGAGGAAGACAGCTGAATTGTACGTACAGAAATGAGGAATAAGAAATAGGCTAGGATTTATAACAAGGTATATATAGGCAAAGCTGAAAAATAGAGGAATGGGCATGATTGGTTTGGACTGTTGAACGATAAATGGCCCGAAAAACCCGTTCTGACTCTGGAACGAAATTGGGTCAACCCGTATATGAAAATAGATGTTTTAAAATATTTTAAAATCAATGGAAAAGGTTTCAGGTCCAAATTCTATCGTATGAAGAAGTTATGCTAAAATCAAGTTATTTCAAATTGATTTCAATTGATTCCGATTAAATTGATTTCAAGGCGTTTCGAGTATGTACGATCAAACAATAAGTCCGATTGCTACGAGACTTGTAATCCTACAATAATTCACCATTATGAATCCGATGAAACTGATATCGTCGAAATCCGAGTCAGTGGCCAAAATGGCTATTTTTACATTAATTAAATAAATTAATGATTAATTAATTAAATCAAACTTTCAATTTCAATTCTATAATTGACGATTCTTATCATTTTTAATTTCTTAAACAACTACAGTAATTTAAACAAATTCATATGTCACTTTAACGTTGATTCATTCATCAATTTTAGTGTTTAATTTCAATTTCATTTAAATTCAGAACTTACAAATTAAAATTCCAAAATCCATTTTATTTGACCTTTCCTCCTATCATTTAATCTATCATTAAAAAATGGATGAAATCAACATTGGTTCATGATTTATTACATAATATTCTCAATTTTCAACTTAATTTCCATTAACGTAATATTTAAATATTAATTTTCAATTATTTGCAATTAATCCAATTATTAAATTTAAATTCCAATAAATTAATAAATATTGAATTCCCATTCTTTTTATTCAACCTATTATTATATTATGGAATAATTTAATATCATTACATCTCATTCCCATTATTAGTTCATCAACAAATTCCAAATTTTTATTTATTCCAGATTTAATTGCCAGAATCTTATTAAATCAACAAATTTTATTATTGAAAATTTACGGGTCGTTACAACAAGTGCGTAAATATATCTTAGTTGGACAATGTAGCGAAGGGTGGTGTAACTCTGTGAAAATGTGTTGCACGGCAAACTAAAAAGTTATTATTACCTAGGTGTGAGGTTAGCTCTTTGACGAAACTAATGAAACTATAATGGCACCTTATTATGATGCTTAGGTGACATTAGATGAATAAATGGGGTTTGTGAGACTAGTATTAACGCTAAATGGTATGGGACATTTAGTGTAGATAGTTGTTGGTATAAAGTATTTTAATCAAGTAAATAGTTAATATCTTATTGGAACCTTTATGTACACATGATGACATGCATGTTATGTTGTCGATGATTTCATGATTGAGTTAGTGAGGGGAAAACCAGTTCCACTCTATAACATGGTCTAACTATCATATTGTTGTATGTCAAAATGAGACTACTATTATTCAAACTAAACCATATTCTGACACATGTTTTTATTTTGTTTTAGCCATAAACTCACAGATGGACTATGCTTATTTTAGCAAGTACACATGTTATTTGAATTAGAGAATAAAGAAGATGGTACTGATTCAGAGGCTCTTAGTTTTTTAGTTTTTAATTTCGTTATGTACTCAACCAGGTTATATAATTGGTTAGATGAATGTGTGCTATCCGCATATGCCAACAGATCATTGTTATCAAAGTTTTATTGTATTTACCCTACTCGAGAATCATTAGTTTTAAAGATGTTAAAAACTTACTGAAAATTGTATAAAGCTGTTTGATTGCTTTGTTTACTTATTATAACAACCCTCCATTCAGATAATCAAGATTGACACCTATACCATCCTTTAGTATTGATGCTTAAGCATCTAAACGCAAGATCATTAGGGTAAATTCAAAATAATAGAACATTGAACAACAAAACTATGCTCACATCATATCGGTGAAACATAATATAACATAGTCAAAACTAATTATATATATGGCCACTCCTAAGATAGATTTCTCCAAGTTGCAATTTCAACTATATAAATGCTATCCTCAGCTTTGGATAGTTATAACAACCTTTCCTCATAATACCAATACATATGAATCTACTAATGTAATGGAAATAGTAAATAATAGATATGTCTGAAGCCTCCTAATCATCACCAGTTAGCTCCAAAACATCAAGCCTAATCCTTTACTGATAGCCTACTCAAATGAGCATCTGAAAGTTTAAGATAAAAAAATAAACTTCGAGTCAAACACAGGTCCAATGTGCGAAAATCTGTTAATATGCCCACATATATAATAGTACATTGTAAGGCCATATAACTAGAGTGTGGAATAAGCGTTTCCACTCATAAGTACCAAACCACTTAATATTATGTAAATAAGTTCAACCAAAGGTATTAACATTTTGTAATATATATACAAAAGAATTGTAACATGCCCATACATATCACAACTCATTTTAGATAATGGAATTCAATAACTGTCTACATTTCATAATATATGTACATATACTTATAATTCCAACATTACAAGGTTACACTATCCCCAAATAGTGGGTTAAAGTATTTCCAGACTATATATACTTAAGTGCCACAGAACCATATATCTCTTGACCAAGTATACTAGATGCATCTCTAGAATAGATATACGTGAATGGTGACGATAAACATGAGCAATTATATCTCTTTTCAAGTCATGTATAGTCATTTTCTATTTTTCTTCCAACGCATTCAACTATACCAAAACCTACTCGCGAACCCTTGAACAAACAATGAGTGCACGACAAATCCTAGTTCCTTTTGCACACCTACTTATTGTTCTTAAGGATATCATAATTCTACTTAACTTGTTATTAGCTTGGAAGTGGTATCGGTCAAATCAAACTTCAATATACTTGCCTGATTTTGGTCATTTCAAAACTATAATTCAAAACATTTTTTGTTAACTCAATTTTAGTTTTTTTGTAAGGAAGCGAATAACATATATGGTAGAGCCTTACCAAGAGGTTTCAAAACTCGTTGCCTTTAAAGGAAAAGATGTATCATACAAATGGTAGAGCCTCACTATGAGGTTTCCAAACATATGAAATCTTGTTATTTTTATGTCCTTCCTAATTAAAAGTCAATTGAACGGTCTAAAGCTAACCTTTGATGAATCAAGGCCATACTTTGAACATTATCATATTATAACACCGCGTTGTTCCCTAAATTAGGGGTGATTGTGTCAAACAGATTAAATGTAATAAAATGAAGCAAATATCATCATTAAGTGTATTCTTTTACTTAGCATAGCAACCACTAACTTGTATGGAATTACTATATTTTTCATAACTAAAACGTTAATTTCCTTTCTAAAACACCATAACCCAACTCCTAATGGCTTATAGGAATATGTGTAATGTTTTTAAGGTCAACGGTTATCTTTTTCAAAACTAGTAAGGAGGTGAAAAGCAAAGAATGCTATAGCTCCTCTTTAACTCTAAGTTGCTTAAATTTTAAAATCATTTAAATATACAACTCATTTTCATGCGTATCATACTCTATATTAACCTAAGAATATATACGTTAACTTCATTTAAGCACTCTACTTTTCAAAGAAAAATATCACAAAAATGTTAAAAGAAATCACTTTAACTTCATTTTCCTTAACTTCTAAAAATCATGAGATATATAACAAATCTCCTTATATACTATACTCCATTATACCCTTACAAAATACATACAAACCATTATGTTAAAATTTACTTCATTTAAATCCCTTTTAAATTTTAAATTTTGTTAAAAAATTCTCTATTAAAGCACACGCTTATCAAATTCATTATCATTTTTAACTTAATTTACTTAACCAAATGTCCATACGCAAGTATAGTATACTACCACACATGTTGACATACAGTTAAGGTCTCTTCAACAAGTTCAACAAAAAGGTTATAAGTGAACAACTCATTTTTAAATTTCATCATGTTTTAAAATAGGTAAGATATCATATGAAAATATAAATTTACTTCAATTCAACTATATTACAATATAATGTGCACATCCAATATTATACACATATAACAAGTAATATATAGGATGGTTAAATGAGTAAACTCACTTAAAATTAATGGAAGCTCCTTCCTTCTCCTTACACCAAATTTCAAACCAAAACGCTTCCTTCTATATTTTTCCATGTCCGTGCATTTAATCCTTATTTTCTAACTTATTGTCTTCTTCAAAAACACTCCCTAATCCATAGTATTTTGATAATAAAGTGTGAGGACTTTATGTTAGTTTAGGTTGATTTCGAGATGTCTAAGCTTGATTTTATTTTGTTTTAGGAGAGCTTTCGAAAAAATCCAAAATGTGGGCAGGTTTGATTATAGAATTTGTATGTGAATGAGAGAGGTATGCATGTGTGGATATAGACTGAAAATATAGACAAAGGTTAAAGGAGTCATTAACTCCTTGCTTCCTTGTTCCCTTGTCCTCTTGTTCCCTCGCTTGAACCACTCCTTCCTTCTTCTTACACCAAATTTCAAACCAAAACACTTCCTTCTTTATTTTCTATATCGATGCATTTAATCTTCGTTTTATAACTTATTGTTTATTTCAAAGCCACTCTTTAGTGATTTGATAGTGGAGTATAAGGACTATTTGTTAGTTTATGTTGATTTGGAGATGTTTAAGCTTAACTTTCTTTTTTGGGTTAGGAGAGTTTTAAAGAGATAAGAAATGTGGGCTGGTACGATTATGGAATTTTGTATGCGAATGAGAGATGAATGCATGTGTACATATAGACTGAAAATATAGACAACGATTAAAAGAGTCATTGACTCCTTTCACCCTTGTTCCCATTCACCCATGTTCCCTCCTCTTCATCCCTTACCATCACCAAAGTCTTTTCTCTTATCTTACCCAAAATACTATATAAAATTCCTAACCACTCTCATATTCATTTTGAGTAAATGAACACATTAGTGTTAAACTTAATTAAATATGTGTGTTCGTTAAATGTTAACAATTTTACCATACTTAAAATTGACTATCGATAATATATTTTCATTCATATTATAGACCATAATCTTGTTTACATATGTATATAAAATTATTTTGGAATCAAGTTTGTTAACATTATTATCATTTAATTACATATGGATAGGTGCTATGAGACTCAGATTGTTATATCCCTCCCCTCTTAAAGAAATTATGCCCTCGCAGTTTCCTCTATATTCAGACACAAGAGTGGATACGTACTACTCAAGAGATCAACAGGAACCAAAATGCATACACACACACACACACACACTCGATGAAACTATATACGAAATGAAAATGCATACTAAGTAACTTTACCTCATGTGGTGACTGCACTACAAAAATATTACAAACATGTAACCGCTAAACTCATGGAAACTAAGAATAAGACAACCTAGAACTATCTTGGTCTCCCATGTAAAATCAACTACATCGCCACTCCATTGTAGCTTAACTAGCATCACGACCTTTGTAATACCCTAGAAATTTGGTAAACATTTTAATTTAACATCAATAATAGAATTATTTGAAATTAATTAAAGTTAATAAATTAATGAATTCATTATTAAATTAAAAAAATAAGGAGGGGAAAAATGGTCATTTTTAAAAGTTGGAATTAGACGATGAAACCAATGCCATTGCAACTTTCTTGTTTTTCAGATTTGCATAATATTTTGGATTGCCTCATTTGGAATCCATATGGAGGAATCTATGGTCAAAACATAATTGATTCGAACATGGACCAAAATTTTAAGGTTTGAATTTGAAATTTAAATTTGAGCAGATCATTTTCCCTCCAACTGTTTAAAAACTAACTCACGTACATTTTCAGTTCAAAAAACACCTTACTACTTCTTCTTCCTCCTACTTCCTCTCAACCTATCTAAGGTCAAATTGAAATATGCCTCCCAAAACTCCATTGAATCGAACTAGACCAAAGGCATTGTAGAGGTTTCAAACAAGGCTATGTAGCAATAGTGATTTGGAAGACATAATTTGAAGTAAAGAGATGCATTAAAACATACAGCAAGGATCTAGGCAGAAAAAGGTGTTTCGGTGAATGATTCGTCCCTTGCCTTCGTACAATGCAATTATAATGCCGCGTACATTACATGTTGGCTATGTTAATGTAGTTTAACACCTATAAACATTTATTTTTGGATTTAATAGGTATTTGGAAGGGATTTGGCTATTAATAATACTTAGAAACTAAGTTAAGTTAGAATATAGTAATTGGATGATTACATATTGAATTTGATGAACTAAATGATCAAATTGGAATTAAAGAATGAAGGGCTAGGGTCTACTTACGTTCTATAACATCCCCCTACTTGGAGGCCCAAAACTAACGGCTATGGATGTTGCAGTCATTCATAGTTGTTAATCCTTGGTAACCAAATACGGCGATATTAGATACACTGATACATAGATCACAAGAATATGGAAAATGTTAACAAATCAGAAACATATTTCTTCATTCCATTCAATACCTTTCATATTCATTATATAATCCCACAAACGATTACCATGTTTAGAGAAATATAATTATTACATATATGCCAAGAGTGACATATGAAGATGCCCCTTTGGTTGATAAGAGTATATAGTAAGGCTAATAAGTCTGCTTTTACATCCAAAATACATAGCGGAAAAAGATAAATCTAAATAACTAACTGCCATCTACACGCCTCCGAATGTTTTAATCGTCTAACAAGAGAGCCTGAAAACCTTAGACCTTAAACTACTCAAAATCAATTGAGTACCTAGAGCATAAGGGGAAAACAAAAATTTCAAGTCAGGCATAAAGCCTGGTATGAGTAATAATCTAACATCACAATACATTTACATATCGTGAGACCATGCCGCTTAGCGAAATAGGTTTCCCCT
Organism: Allium cepa; assembly: GCA_030765085.1. Taxonomy (NCBI): domain Eukaryota; kingdom Viridiplantae; phylum Streptophyta; class Magnoliopsida; order Asparagales; family Amaryllidaceae; genus Allium; species Allium cepa. The sequence goes on along the minus strand of CM060938.1, from coordinate 29,614,666 downwards.
CAATAGTATCCAGAAAACTTTATAAAACCATATATTGTGCTCCTGCATCCACAATGGTCAAAACATAGCATTTCAAAATATTATGATGATATACATATATAAACACAGAGGATTTCCCATCCCTAGTTTAATTGACTCCCTGCCATATTTATAGTTTCAAGGGTCACTATTAACCTATTAGTTTTCATGGGTTTACTAATAACCTTTTTATAATTCATGGAAATCTGTCATGTTTCAGAGTTTCCATGGGATCACTAAGAACCTATTGGCCCCTACCTATTAAATTAATTAGTTTATCGGTTGCCCTGAACCTATTGGTCATTTCGATAACTCATCCTATAACCTAGTTTTCATTAGTTGACTAGGAACCTATGGATTACTCCAATAACTCCCCTCTTAGCCTAGTTTTCATGGGTTGAATAAGAGCCTACTGAAACCACCATTAACTTCCTTCCTATCCAAGTTTTCATGCGAAAGTGCGCTATGGATCATGTAATATGGATATATGATAACACGGAGTATAGTGATGACAGCAACACAATAAATAGTGCAGAATATAAAAGAAGTAAAGTAAAATGACACCAGGGATTTTTATACTGGTTCGGAGCACCATCCTACGTCCAGTCCTAGACTCATTCTGGAATTTCACTAAAATAATAACCCTCACTTAACTCGAAGGAACAGGTCTATACAATCACTAAGCAGACGAACAGGGACTTGAGCAGCAGAACAGGATTTCGCCACAGCAGCCGAAGAGGACTTCACTTTCCTGAGCAGCAGAACAGGACTTCAACAAATACAGAAAATAGGTTTGACTTTTGTGTGCTCTGATAACACGGATTTGTCACTTGTAGTACGCCATTCCTATAGTCTTCTCCTTGAGTATAAATATATGTTTGAAGTATACGAAGAATAGAAAGGTATAATATTGCTTTAATGTAGAATAATTGAAAGTATGATAGCAAACAGACTCCATAGAATTAGATCAGAGAGATAAGAAAATTCGATTGTGATTAAGTGATTTGGAATGAAGTTAGAGTTTTTATTTATAAAGGTTAAAGAGCAGCGACTGTTGGTGAATAATTTTGATTGTAGTTTTACATCCGAATCTTTTTGTTAAAGGTTCGCAACTCTTCACAAAATTCTTGTCTTTCGAAAAGTTGCTGTTATATAAATTTAGTCAACCAAGGCTCAGGGTCTGTCGATAAATAGTCAAATTAATTTTTAAATTTAAAATCCGTATATCTATGTATCTATGCATGTTGCACAAAATTTCCAGTGTCATTCGACTGGACCTTTAGGTCAGCCGACTGACCTCGTGAAATTTGTTTAATATGCATAGTTTACATAGATATATTAATTTCTATAACTTTTAAAACACTTTTATAATTTAAATATATGTTTATATATGTATAGAAAATTTGGGAAATAGAATGATTAAATACATAAGCTAATCTATATGTAACCGAGGAGAGATTTTAACAATATTGACCTAAGGCTTAAAAACAAAATAATACAATTGATGCACCAGCTTTAAAGTTTCGTCTCCTTATCTCTTTTTGTCATAGCAGTCGTCAAATATGTATGCCGTAGTGATAGCTTTGTGTAATGAATCAAAACCAAGTCTCAACATTCTCTCCCCTTTTGATTGATGACAACCTATAAATAGATATAGATTTCGACTGTATATACATAACATAAATACTTACTCCCTCTTAATCTTTGACGCTCTATATCCTGCATTCTTAATATTAGCAATAATATTTCTCCCCCTTTGTCATCGACAAAAAGGAATAAAGAATATAAAAGTATGAAGCATTGATAGATATGATATGAAGAAACCAGATATTCATACATTATAAATATCAGAAAAAGAGTCTTGGAATAATACGAAGTAATTAATCTTTTCTCCCCGTTAATCTGTACTTGCATCGGTTATTCCTGCAAATAGTATGAGAGCAATATCTTTCTCCCCCTTTGTCATCAACAAAAAGGAGAGTTCATATGATGACATAAATTATATTCCATATAAGTGTTAACATAGAACAATATAGAATAATTATTATTAGTAATGTAAGGTATCAAAAAATTTAACATGTAAAGCATGCGATACCTAACGTTCTCATAATTTACTAATTTTTAGAAAATCAAACCCATTTGGGTGTGGTGGATACTTTAAAAATTTAATTTTCATTATTAACTACCATATCAAAATAATCATCAATAAATTTTTCTCTATTTTTCCAATTAACAGGAACCCAAATGCTCAGATAATTTTTATTCATAATTCCCATCAATGATTTTGTACATCTAGAGAAATTATAGACATTATTGGTCATAACAGTATTTCAATTTCTATAAAAATTGGATTTAGATTTTAACCGAAATTTAGTAGTAGCACTAACATTTTTACTATACATGAATGCGTATCTAGTGCTATTTCGACGATTAGTTTTATTATACCCTAAACCACTTTTATCATATGAAGGTCTGGAACTAGATAAAATCATGTTTAAATCATTTTGACCTTTATTATATTTTGTGACTTCAATGTTAAGTTTATAAAATCTAGCTTTAAAGTCATAATTATTATTTTCAAAAAGATATTACTGTTTTCAAAATATCAGTTTGCTTGTTTAATTCAGAATTCACCTTTTTTAACGTTTAGTTCTCATTTTTGATAAGGAAATTTTGAGATTTTGAATTATCTAAAGATGATTGTAATAAATCATTTTTTCTTTTCAAATCAAAATTTTCTTTTGAAAATTTTTCTCCCTCTTTTTCAAATATCGTGTTTTGTTCATCTAGAAAATCTGTAAGATCCTCAAAATTGTTCTTTAAAACACCAAGTTGATTTTCTAAATCTTACTTCTCATTTTTTAATATATCATTTTCAAGTTCAACATATTTCATCTTTTCTAAAATAATAAAATTAATCTTTGAAATCTTAATGCTTATGCTAAATAATTCATTATTATCTTTTTCTGAAATTTGTAAATCAGAAAGTACCTTTTTGTAGTCCTCACTGGTGGCTTTGACCGCGAGTTTGCCTGTTGTATTTCGACTGGATCGTTTTCTGGCCATTATTCTAGGATGTTGTTACAATCTCTAGAATCCCAGGCTCTGATACCAAATGAAAGTGTGTTATGGATCGTGTCATATGGATATATGACAACACAAGTATAGTGATGACAGCAATATAGTAAATAGTGTGGAATATAAAAGCAGTAAAGTAAAATGACACCAGAGATTTTTATACTGGTTCGTAGCATCGTCCTACATCCAGTCCCAGACTCCTTCTGGAATTTCATGAAAACAACAACCCTCACTTAACCCGGAGGAACAGGTCTATACAACCCCTGAGTTGCCGAACAGGGACCTGAGCAGCAGAATAGGATTTCGTCCCAGCAGCCGAAGAGGACGTCACTTGCCTGAGCAGTAGAACAGGACTTCAACAAATACAGAAATAGATTTGACTTTTGTGTGTTCTTATGACACGGATTTGTCGCTTGTAGTACGCCCTTCCTATAATCTTCTCCTCGAGTAGAAATATATATTTAAAGTATATGAAGAATAGATAGGTATAGTATTGCTTTAATGCAGAATAATTGAAAGTATGATAGCATATAGATTCCAGAGAATTAGACCGGAGAGATAAGAAAATTCGATTGTGATCAAGTGATTTGGAATGAAGTTAGAGTTTGTATTTATAAAGGTTAGAGAGCAGCGACTGTTGGTGAAGAGTTTTGATTGAAGTGTTGCGTCCGAATCTTTTCGTTAAAGGTTCACAACTCTTCACAAAAGTCGTGTCTTTTCAAAAAGTGGCTGTTATAGAAATTCAGTCAACTGAGCCTCTAGGTCAGTCGATTGAATATTTAAAGTAATTTTTAAATTTAAACTTCATATATCTACGTATCTATGCATGCTACATAAAATTTCCAGTGCCTGTCGACTGGACCTCTGGGTTAGTCGATTGACTTCATGAAATTTGTGCAATATGCACAGTTTACATAGGTATGTTAATTTCTATAACTTTTAAAACACTTTTATAATTTAAATATATGATTATATATGTATAAAATATTTGGGAAATAGAATGATTAAATATATATGCAAATCTATACGTAACCGAGGAGAGATTTTAACAATATTGAACTAAGGCTTAAAAACAAAATAATAAAATTGATGCACCGGTTTTAAAGTCTCATCTCCTTGTCTCTTTTTGTCGTAGCAGTCGTCAAATCTGTATGTCATAGTGATAGTTGTAGGATCGATTTCACTCTAGAGGGGGGTGAATAGGGTGATACTATAAATTATAAATATTTATTGCTGAAGTTTATAAAGTATTTTCAAAACAGATATATCAGAATAGCAGCACAAATAATAGCAGAATAATAAATGCAGAAATAGAACAACATAGAATTTACCCAGCTTCGGCAAAACCCTGCCTGCGTGCTGCCCCCAAGGTTTCTACTAGAAATTAAGTAGTCAGACGCTTACACACATAAACTCACGACACCCGCTATCAACTAGGCTTAACTCTATGCTCAAAACCATGCCACAACTCAGCCATTGAGTTGCGAATTCTCGAACTACACCACTGTAATTCGTCCTCTAGTTACACGACTAGTAATTACAAATTTTAAAAGAGATATTAAAACACTTTAAAAGACTAAAATAAATAAACCCTAATTTTAATATACAAGCCCAAATATAAAATCGTCCCTGTTAACTCCTCATTTATTCAACGACCCAGCGACCTAATGGTGCAACAAGCATTACGACCTAACAAGGTACAGGACCTAAAGATATCGCGACCTAGCTACCTAATGCTAAGCGACCTAGCGACCTAATGCTAAGCGACCCAGCGACCTAAAGGATTAGATGGTCCAGCGACCTATGACTCAACGAGTTAATGACTTATGTGAAGGCGCGACCTAACTACCTAAGGAAGTAAGCGACCTAACACATAAAGCGGCTCAGCAAGTTAAACGACTTAGTTGCTAAATGGGCCGAGCGACCTAGCATACCAACAACCTATGGACTGAGGTGACCTAGCGACCCAAAAGTATACGCGACCTAGCGAGTTAATAAGGGGAGCGACCTAACAGGGATAAAGTTCTCTAACGACCTAGCGACCTAGCGATCTATACAAAGCTGAGGTAACTTGTCTTCTTTATGTCATTCCTTCCCTAGGTCGCCCACGATCTATGACTTGTTTGAATGATCAAAGGTGCTCCTGTTAGGCCGTAAACCGTGTCTACCAAGTCGCCTACGACCTACGACTTATACCTAAGTCGCTCACGACCTAAACATACCAAAGGAGCTTCCTATGCCGCTTCCTACCTAGGTCGGCCACGACCTATGACTTGCTAGTTTCTCCAAAACGATCAAGTGTACCATGTATAAGCCGTAAACGACTCCCACTAGGTCGCGGACGACTTACGACCTATCCAAGGTCGCTTGCGACCTACGACCTAACACCGAACTCTCCTATAAATACCCCGCCTACTCCAACTAAAAGAGGATCTTTTTGGCTCATTTCTGGAACGCCAATACTCTGTTGAATTCTCGACTCACTCAACACATCAAACACGTAGGACATCTCAACAAACTTCAAGAGGAAATCTAACGCAATCGACATGGATTCAAAGACTTCTTCTACATTGGAGTTTTAGTTATTTGTCCCATCAGTGTTGTAATCAAGGATTGTTGTAAAGTTGTAATTGATTCAGCAATAAAGAAGATTAAAGTGGACGTAGGCTTAACCTGAAGCCGAACCACTATAAAATTGTTGACTTTTACTGTTTTCTCTGTGATTTTTCTACTTGTTTCTAATTCCCGTGTTCACGGGTGGTGCTTTCCTATTTACTCCACATACACCGGGGTGCTAGCGTTCAATTTTAAGCGTTAACATTTTTGGTGCTTTCACTGAGAACCCAACTCAGGCTATCTTCATCATTGCTTCGCAAAAGTTTGTTAAAAGAATCTCTCTCAAAACCAGAAGTCTGTCAGAGATAATGGCTCTTGGAAGAAAGCGCAGATCTACAAGACCTAGTAATGTCCATGAGAATACTGCCACTTCTCCTTCGTCAAGTCAAGCAGCACCAAGTGATGGAATTACACGAGCAGAGTTAGATGCTGCAGTATCTGGATTATACCAGCAGATGGAAACTCAGAATGCTTTAATGCTTGAGAGGTTAAATGCATTGCTCGGGGCTAACCGTCAATCGGTGAATAATGAAGAAAACCTTGCAGATGATGTTCATGATCCTGGAGAGAGGAATATTCCTCAAAGATCAGCTAGCCCCGCCAAAGAAACACCTCCTCAAGCTGGAAGATCGAGACCACAGCCAACTCTCCACGAACGTTTGTCTAGACAAACTTCCGAGAAAATGGCCGAAGTCTGTCCTGCAGATCCTTTAAATGATGAGGAATATCTTTCAGGCATGGTGCGACAAATCATGAAAGAAAGCATGCAGAGGGATGAAGATGAGAAGGAATGGGGATTCGCTCCAAGAAAAACTCCGTTCACGGAAAGGATTCTAAAGGCAGAATTCCCAAGGAAGTTTGTTCCTCCTACCATCCCAGCTTATAAGGGAACGATCGATCCTAATCAATTCCTGTATAAGTATGATTGGCACATGACTGGTGCTAGAGCGTCTGATGAGATCAAATGCCGATATTTTCCGGTATACTTGGAAGGAGTGGCTCTGCTCTAGTTCACAAAGCTTTCGGTCCGATCCATAGACCAGTTCGCTGATTTGACTAGGAAGTTTAAAAAGCAATTCAGGTTGTATGCTTCAAAGGCAAAGGATATTATGTCACTGTCAAGCTTGGAACAGAATCCTGGAGAATCTATTAGGTCTTTCTTGAACCGCTTCAACATAGCTTTGGCTGAAGTGGACAATGCAGAGCCACGGATGGTCTTGACATACCTGATGAGGGAAATCGACAAATCAAGCGAATTTGGGAAGTGGATGAAGATGAAAGAACCGAATTCACTTGAGAAATTCTATATGAAAGCTGATGAATTCATGCGCTTGGAAAAACCTTCGAGCACCAGTTAAAGTGGCATTGACAGAGGTTAAGAATAATACTACTGCTCCTATCAAAAAGAATCCGGAAGTCAGAAAAGGGAGAATAATGGTGGGAAGAAACAGAAAGATATGAAGAAACCTTGCTTCTTAAAACCTTCGGATTTCACTCCTTTGACTAACACCCCGGAGAATATCTTCTTTGCTACCAAAGATGCGGTAGAATATGCTAAACCGCCTGAGATGAGAGTTAACAAAAAAGCTGCTCAGAGTGGGAGATTATGTCGGTTTCATAATCAACCTGGTCATGATACCAATGATTGTCGCCATCTGAAAATTTTAATTGAAGAACTATCGATAGAGAACAAGTTGCAGCAATTGTTAAGAGAAGTAGGAGTGACCCAACTTCATCTACTAAGGGCCAGAAACTTCCTGCTCATCCATCTGGCTTAGGTGAGAGGAGTACCGTGCACGAATCGGAAAGGCCTGTTATTAATGTGATTACAGGAGGGCCTCACCCAACAGGCAGAAGTTGGGGCGAGATGGAAAGATATGCCCGTGCCTTGAAGTATGCACCAACAGAAGAGAGTGATTTCGTGCTAGAGGATGCTGCACCTTTGAAGCAGCAGAAAACTTTTAATGATGATATTGTGTTCAAAGCCAGGGACTCTATGGGTATTGAAGCTCCAACCATGGATCCCTTGGTCATCTCTGCAGGCATTAGGCCGGCTATTGTGAGAAGAGTGCTTGTAGATTGCGGCGCTTCTTGCAATATTCTCTTCAAAAAGACGTTCGACCAAATGAAAATTCCAATGGCTGATGTTCAAGCCTCATCTCAGAAAATTGTTGGGTTCACTAGGGAACCGAAGCAACCAATTGGAACTACTGACTTGTTCGTCGAGCTTGGAGAGGGGCAGAAAAAGGTGGTTCGAAAACAGACTTTTGCAATTATTGAAGAATTTTCTGCCTACAACGCCTTTTAGGCCGACCAATGCGGCTTTTAAATCAATTCTCGCCCCGTGGTGCCTCTGTGATATCCCGTAAATTTTAGCAATATCAATTTAATAATCTATATTTAAAATTAAATTGATTTGATAAAATTTTAATAAAAATTTACTTGATTTAATAATCCAATTAAATAAATGTGTAACTGATGAATTTTATCTTTTAAAAGCTAATAATTGTCTTCCTATTTATAATGTATGTATATATATTTATATATATTGTGAATGGATAAGTTTGATTTGAAGTTAAATGAATAAATAAAATATGTTTTTAAAATTATAATATTCATTTGATAATTTGAAGATTTTTATTTTATTTAATAAATGACTAATTGGTTTAAAAAAACTTAAAGAAATTGTTTTAAATTGTATTTTAAGAATGGTTTAAATTTTTATAAGATAAACAAAAATTTATTTATTTCTTTTTGAATATAGCTTAATAATTATAATTTGGAATTATTTAAAAATTTAAAAATACCAATTATATATTAAAACATTAATGTAATTAATTAACTTGAATAAGATAAGTAATTTATAACTTCTCTTATAAATTATTTAAAAATTAATAAATATGATATTTTATGATAACAATAAATGTATAAATATAAATATAGATTAGATTTTTAAAAGACAATGTTATTATTTTAAAATTAAAAATATGATAATATAAAGTAGTTTAAATTGGATTTTTAAAATGTATAAATAGAATTTGATTTGAATTTATTTTGAATTCAAATGAATAAATATATGTAGATCTTGTAAATAAGTTTTCACTTTTATGTAAATTGTTTTACTTCATCTAAAAAGGAATACATATCATTTCATTTATGTAAACTACTTTATATGTATTTAAATAAAGGAAGAGGATTTTATTTATCTTTAAATTAAAAATAATAAGTAACATATGTATAAAACAAGTGTTAGCATCTTAAGAAATTAATGAGACAAGTGTAAACAATTAATCTTCTTACTTTGACAAGTGTCTTTTATTTTTATTTTTCTTTTAATTTTATTTTTTAATAAATCATTACACTTATATAAGACATGTTTCTTCAATCTCAATTTTTTTTCTAATGCTCATTTTTTTCTCAAAGTTAAGAGAAAACTTAGACCAAATCTTTAGTTCTCTTTCACAAATCTGAAATTTATTTCAAAAGCAAAATGAAAGGTCTGCATTTCTTTCTTCTTCAAATCTGTTCTCCTTCAAAAATCAAACCAGTAGCCTATTACCAAATCAGGATTACAAAGTTTTCATAAACCTGTAATTCCTTTTAAAAGAAAAATGAAGTGCCTGCATTTCCTTCTTCTTCAACCTGGAGAATCAAACCATCACAGCATATAATTGCAAATCAAATCTGCACATTTTCAAAGCATTACAAATTTCTGTACATAGCCTGCATCTGGAATCTGGGAATCAAGCATATGTCTGCATGCAAGTTTCTAACAGCAAGTTCAAGTTACAAAAAGCTTGCATGCAAATTTAAATGCAAAGCAATTCAAGTTTTTATCAAAAGCCTTTTCAGAAAAATCGGAGCTCTATTTCATCTCCATTTCCAGGTGAGTAACATCACTATTTTAAATGTTTAAGTTTATAAAAATGGTTGCATGCTTATCTCTGAAACATAGTATGCTTGTGAATATATTTTTAAACCTCTGTGTATATATATATGGATATGTCGTTATGTTTATGCTCTGTATTTGGATTTTTCTTGTTTCTGATTCTAGTTCCTAGGTTAAAATTCTAACCAAAATTCACTGGCACTTGATGCAATCCTTGTTAGAGCTTAAGTTTGAACAAAATATATTCGTTATATCATAAATTTTAGTTCAGAAATTTTTTTTAAGTTAAAAATGATTTGTATTTCCTATGGAAATAAATAAGCATCAGCAAGCTTCAAAATGAGTCAAGATAAATTGCCAAGTTTCCTTGATTTGGGAATATAAATCAAAAGCTTAAACTATTATCCGATTTTTAAAACAGAAATCACTATTTTTAGTTATGGGATTAAAGAGTATTTCTGGTTTAACCAGAAATTGGAATTTGGGAAAAATCTGTTGAACTCAATAGTTTGGGGGGTTGGAATTTCTTTCGGAGATGGAAGAGTGATAGGTGAATGGAGGAAAAATAGGGATGGAGGTGGAAGATCATCGGAGTGATGGAGGTGGATCATTTTGTTCTGTAAACCTAGTTTTGGGCAGTGGAGAAATTTTGGTCGTCGCAGCCTCTCCAAGTGGTCGAGTGTATCAGGATTTAGGGTATTGGAAGCTGGGGCATTGATGTTGATATGGCCGGAGTTGAATTTGACACGGTGGTCGGCATTGAGGAAACGAGCAAGTTTCCAGGTTTGGGTATATGGTCGCTGCTGTTGCCAGGTTTTGAATTGGGTGATCGAATCTGTTGTCGTGATGTTTGTGGAGTTTTGGATGGCCATTGATGATCTTTGGGTAATCGTCGGCATGCTTGTTGATTTAGTGGTGGCCAGAGGTGGCTACAACCACCGTGCATATGCACGGTGAAAAGAAGTGTGTTTGGTGTTCAGTTGTTTAAGGGGGGGAATGGTGAACTCGAGTATTATTCGGGTAATTTGATTTATTGCTCGAAGGAGTTATTGTTTCTTCTTGGAGTAGATAAAGAGAGGCTCGGGTATTAAGTTAGTAACAGGTTTCTGGGTAAAACCTGTTTGATTTCAAATTAAATCTTAGTTTTAAAAAAAAAATCTGGAATAAGGTTTTAAACAGAAATTAAAACCTGAATTTAAAGTATAAATTTTAAATTAGATTGGGATTTCAGTTTTAAATTTAATTTAAACTTTGTAATTAAAATGTTCAACAATTGTAAAGAGTTTAAATAATTGAATTTAAAGATAAATCTTTATATTAAAATAGAAGATTTAAACATAAGTTTAAATCTGGAAACAAGATTCAAATTTGAATCATGTTTTGAAAATAAAAGAAGTCTTTAAAATTTTGAAATAAATTTGGGTTTAAATTTCTTTTGACTTCTTTTATAAAATAAGAAAAATCTTTAGCATAAAGTTTTTCTTAAGGGTTTTAAAATGTTTTTAAAACTTGGTTTAAGTTAAGTATGATTTCTTTTTAAATTTAAAATTTAAAATGTAATTTAAAAACAATTTTGAGTTAAATTGTTTTAAGTTACTTTGTTAATGATAAAGTAAACATTAATAAGAAATGTTTTATTTTAAAGTAAATTAAAATTTTAATGATTTTTGTTTCATTAAATTAGTAAGGTAATTTAAATAATTTAATTAATTAATTTGTTTAATTAATTAAGGATTTGAAATAAATTAATTAAGGTTAATTAAATTTGTAATTAATATTAATTGATTCAAGTTAATTTCTTAAGGAAGGTAATTAAAAGAATTAATGAAAAGTTAATAAAGATCATTAACTTGTGATTATTTATTAACTAATTAATGTAATTAATTTTGATAATTAATTGGATTAGTTAATTTAGATAATCAATTATGAAACTTAATTAAGTATGATTACTTTATGGAAATAATTAAAGATATTAATTACTCTTTGTAATTAATTTATTAATTAGATTAGATTAAATTAATTAATTAAGTTTAATTAATTTAGAATAATCATTAAATGAGTTGATAAGTAATCAATGAGGAATAATTACTTGGAAAAGTAATTAAGATAAGTAAATTACAGAGGGTAATTATTGAAGCATAGAAGAGTATTTGAATTATTTACTTTGTGTAATTAAAGGTAATTTCTTTGTGAAGTAATTAATAATTAATTACTTAGTGTAATTAATTTAAGCATGGGTTGATTAAGTCTTTTGAAAATAATTAAGTGATGTAATTAATTAAGAGTAATTAATTACTAATGAGATTAATCAAGGATGATTAATAAATATAATTAATTATTAAATGTAATTAATTTAGAAGTAATTAAAGAAGTACTTAAGGGTAGTTAATTACTAAATGTAATTAATCAAGAATGATTAATAATTGTGGTATAATTAAGGTTAATTACTTAATGTAATTAATTTAAGTAATAATTAATTTAAATTTAATTTAGGATCATTAATTAATATGATTAAAGATGTAATTAAGGATTAATTAATTAAGATTAGTTAATCAATGATAAGTGATTAAGGAAGTAATTAATTAATGTAATTAATTAATTAATGAAGTAATTAAAGGTTAATTACTGATTTTGGTTAAGGATAATTAATTTGTAAAGTTAATTAAAGATAATTACTTGAATGTAATTAAAGAATAATTAATCAAAGGTGATTAATTAAGGTGATTAATTTGATGATAATTATTTAATTGATTGGTAAACAATTAAGGGTTATGTAAGCAAATTTTAAAATAAGGAAGTAATTAATTTAATTCATTTAAAATTAATTAAAGATAGGTAATTAATTTATTAAATTAATTAGAGATAGAAGTAATTAATTTAATTCATTTTAAATTAATTATAGATGGTGTGATTGTAGATCCTTGCTTATGAATGGATGATTTGGTTTGACTTGAATGGTTTGAATCTCAGATATGAGAATAGTATTGTGTGATATGGATGCATTGGTTGCATTGTGATGATATTATAAGTTATCTATTGATGATGATAATATAGATTATCAATTTGTGATGATTACCTGTTTATGATAATATTGATTATCTATTATGATGATATGAAGTATCTATCTGTGTGTATATAGATAATTAGATTGAATTGTTTTAAACTTAAAACAACTTGGACCTAAAAGACACGCTTTGGATTTCGATGAGACCAGGATCTGGTTTCCATATTTGGGATCCGAAAACCTCATCGATCCAAATTAACGTTAGGTCGTTAATCCAAGTGGAGCAAGTGAAGACTCGAGGTGTAAAGGCTATACGTCAGTATAACTCTGTGGGTGATTCCGTAATGAGTTTGATGAAATAGTGCTTATAGATTCGAGATGGTTAATCAGAGTGCAAGGGCTATAGTCGTTGACTCTGAGGGTGATTCCAATAATGAGTGCAACGAGATAGTGCCTTCGGTTTCGTTCGAACCCGGAACGAACTTGTATGGATTGAATGCTTTCAGAACATCGTCAGGTGGACGATGAGCATTCTAAGATTTGATGTCCTATAAAGGTAATCGTAGCCTAAAGCCTCATCAACCGGGAATGGCTAAAATAGGGGAGGTGCAGTAAGGCTTCGTGGGTAGCTCCACTGGAGAGCAAGATTGATCCCTGTCTAGAGGTCCCTTTTTATTTCGGCTGTGTGGGCGGTTGGTCGCGACAACTGTCGGGGTTGTCTTGTTCGAAACTGTTCAGTAAGGAATGGGTCCGGCCTTGTGTTGCAGGGGAGCGGGAGTACTCCTCGGTACAGTGATCTAGGCCACGTACTGTGACGGGCGGTACCCCATTAGCCCTACCATTGTATGGAATCCAAAATCCAGTAAGTGCCGACGGTTTTGATTGTATTACCCACTTTTGTGGCTAGTAGCTGGAATTTAATAATGTAACAATTTCGGCTATTTCTTATTTATTTGAAAACCCTAGACACTATTATAATATCATCGGATTTCCTTTCAAATGTTTTGGTTAGCGTAAGGTAAAAACTTTTGCATGTTTATGTGTGGGGAATCTTACGTGATACCTTTCTTTTCAAAAGGATTTCAAAAGTGAAGAAACTTTAACCTGTTACTCACACCAGACCCATGTCTGACCTGGAGTTTATTTTTGTTTTCCATAAACTCTTGGGTACTCAAATTTTTACGAGTAGCCAAGCGATTCGGGTTAGGTTTCGGGTTAGCTTTGACGAATTGTGGAGGAGCAATGGAGCAGGAGGCTTCTGCGTGTAGATATATATAGTTTTCCGCTGTGTGTTTTCTTTGAATTGTTTCTTGTACAGATTTGAGTTGTAATAACTAGACAGGTGTTTATAACTATCTAGTATGTATTGAATTATCTGTGTACTCTGATAGTTGTTGTATAATATGTAATACTTATGTTATTAATATAATTTATTCGTTCCGCTGTTTAGATTCTGATGTGTTGTTTCTTCTTCTTCTCTTTATTTCTCATTTCTATCCCTTTCTTTCTTATTAGCGATGCGACTTCCTGGTGTTTGGAAGTTGGGTCGTGACAGTGGTATTAGAGCATTAGGTTGAGTGAATACCTAGGCTCTGTAGTGGTGTCTATCTTGAGAGAGCATATTTGTAGTTTTGATATATATCTATATATATATTTATTATTTCTACCTATCTGTTGGGTTACCCGTTCAAGTTTTCCAACATAAGTTATAAAGGTAGATAAGGTAGTGGTGTGTGTAACACGATTACTACCATTGGTTGAAGTTTGAATGTTTGAGGTTGGAAGTGTATTTGTCGAGACTGTAGACCTAATACCGTCTTGAGTGAGTTGTGCAGAGTGTAGAAATTTAATCGATCTCTGAAGGAAACCGGTAAAGGTTCAGAGTTTATCTTTAAAGATGGATGAGTAGAGTTTGGATCTGTTGGTTGGCTGAAGTGTGTGATGGTATTTTGATACCTCAGGAAGTAGTAACTGCGTGATGAGATGCAGTAAATATGGATGTCTCCGAAGATGTTCTCTTTGGAACGAGTTAGGAAGTGTGTCTACTTCAGTGTTGTGGTTGGGTTCAGCAAGATGTGGTGGTTGGCTTTAAGGTCCAAGTTTCTCGAAGAACTTCAGCTATGGAAGTCTTTGGCACTGGTGTCAGCAGTTCAGCTCGGAGTGTCTGTGTTGGCAGAAGTTTTCTGGCTGAGTAGTTTCTGAAGAAGGAGTTCAGAAGCAGCAGAGTGGACCCAATACTTTATTGGATTGTCTAATTAAGAGTAAGCTGTTCTGTTTGGTAAAGAGAGAACAGTTTTCTTTGGGAATTGGTCTATATTGATCGCAAAAATGATTTGCGATAGTTTGAGTGTTCTTTTGAGGTATTGAAGAATTTTTAGTTGTCTTCTGAGAAGTCGGAGGTTTGTCCACTTCTGAAGATTGAGTTTTCTTATCGACCGGATTCCAGGAGTGCTACCGGTGGATCAGCTAGTAGAAGGAGGATTTCTCGAGATAGGTTTGGTGAGGCTGCTCAGGATTGGAGAAACATCTGAGTTTCTTTGGATATGTTGAGCCATATTTCTGGGAAGTGATGTCCAGTTTGTGCTCATATTCTTTATCAGCAGTGTCTTCTGTGCCAGATCAGAGTTGTGCAGCGGAAGCAATTTGAGAGTATTTTTGTTTTGTCTTTTTCGGATAGAAGAAGTAAGTTGTTCTTCTAATGTTTGAAGAGTGGAGTTGGTGATCTTAGTCTTGGTTGATCTTGAGGAGATCGTTGTGTTGGGTTGTTTTTGGTCTAGATTGTTTTTAGAGGAATCAGCAAGAGTTGAGCTGATCAGTTTGGATATATGCAGCCCAGGATCATCTGAAGAGTTTTACGGATAAGAGACGAAGGAATTTGAATTCCGGAGTCGGAGTTTTGTTTTGGATCTCTTCTGTGTTTTGGTTGGATTGGTGTTTGGTTTTCAAGAGTTGAATTGCCAGTTTGGGTAATTGGATATGAGTTTCACCTATCTCTGAGGGAGTACGTGTATAAGTTATCTCTAGAAGTGGAACCAGCTGTTCAAGAAGGTTTGGTTGTTAAGTCAGACTCGTTTGTAGTCTGATACCTTGTCTAGTTCTATGGATCTAGATAAGTAGAAGCTCTGTAGCTTCGTAGTTTAGATTGTTTGTAATTTGGTAGGGCGAGTATCCCGGTATACACACACACACACACACACACACACACACACATACATATACATACTTAGGGAAACTCGAGAAGATTTTATCTAGAATTTTGTCTGAATAATTAAATTTGTTTGATTAGATAAATTGGTTTCTATGGTTGTTAGCATACGATTGATGTATGCTTGTGATTTTAAATTCAAATTTTAAATGGGTTATTAAATTACATTTGCTTTTAAATTTCGGGGACGAAATTCTTTTAAGGGGGGAGGAATGTGATATCCCGGAAATTTTAGCAATATCAATTTAATAATCTATATTTAAAATTAAATTAATTTGATAAAATTTTAATAAAAATTTACTTGATTTAATAATCCAATTAAATAAATGTGTGATTGATGAATTTTATCTTTTAAAAGCTAATAATTGTCTTCCTATTTGTAATGTATGTGTATTTATTTATATATATTGTGAATGGATAAGTTTGATTTGAAGTTAAATGAACAAATAAAATATGGTTTTTAAAATTATAATATTCATTTGATAATTTGAAGATTTTTATTTTATTTAATAAATGACTAATTGGTTTAAAAAAACTTAAAGAAATTGTTTTAAATTGTATAATTGTATTTTAAACATGGTTTAAATTTTTATAAGGTAAACAAAAGTTTATTTTATTTCTTTTTGAATATAGCTTAATAATTAAAATTTGGAATTATTTATAAATTTAAAAATACCAATTGTATATTAAACATTAATGTAATTAATTAAGTTGAATAAGATAAGTAACTTATAACTTCTCTTATAAATTATTTAAAAATTAATAAATATGATATTTTATAATAATAATAAATGTATAAATATAAATATAGATAAGATTTTTAAAAGACAATGTTATTATTTTAAAATTAAAAATATGATAATATAAACTAGTTTAAATTGGATTTTTAAAATGTATAAATAGAATTTGATTTGAATTTATTTTGAATTCAAATGAATAAATATATGTAGATCTTGTAAATAAGTTTTCACTTTTATGTAAATTGTTTTACTTCATCTAAAAAGGTATACATATCATTTCATATATGTAAACTACTTTATATGTATTTAAATAAAGGAAGAGGATTTTATTTATCTTTAAATTAAAAATAATAAGTAACATATGTATAAAACAAGTGTTAGCATCTTAAGCAATTAATGAGACAAGTGTAAACAATTAATCTTCTTACTTTGACAAGTGTCTTTTATTTTTTATTTTATTTTTATTTTTTTAATAAATCATTACACTTATATAAGACATGTTTCTTCAATCTCAATTTTTTTTCTAATACTCATTTTTTTCTCAAAGTTAAGAGAAAACTTAGACCAAATCTCTAGTTCTCTTCCACAAATCTGAAATTTATTTCAAAAGCAAAATGAAAGGTCTGCATTTCTTTCTTCTTCAAATCTGTTCTCCTTCAAAAATCAAACCAGTAGCCTATTACCAAATCAGGATTACAAAGTTTTCATAAACCTGTAATTCCTTTTAAAAGAAAAATGAAGTGCCTGCATTTCCTTCTTCTTCAACCTGGAGAATCAAACCATCACAGCATATAATTGCAAATCAAATCTGCACATTTTCAAAGCATAACAAATTTCTGTACATAGCCTGCATCTGGAATCTGGGAATCAAGCATATGTCTGCATGCAAGTTTCTAACAGCAAGTTCAAGTTACAAAAAGCTTGCATGCAAATTTAAATGCAAAGCAATTCAAGTTTTTATCAAAAGCCTTTTCAGAAAAATCTGAGCTCTATTTCATCTCCATTTCCAGGTGAGTAACATCACTATTTTAAATGTTTAAGTTTATAAAAATGGTTGCATGCTTATCTCTGAAACATAGTATGCTTGTGAATATATTTTTAAACCTCTGTGTGTATATACATGGATATGTCGGTATGTGTATGCTCTGTATTTGGATTTTTCTTGTTTCTGATTCTAGTTCCTAGGTTAAAATTCTAACCAAAATTCACTGGCACTTGATCCAGTCCTTGTTAGAGCTTAAGTTTGAACAAAATATATTTGTTATATCATAAATTTTAGTTTATAAATTTGTTTAAGTTAAAAATGATTTGTATTTCCTCTGGAAATAAATAAGCATCAGCAAGCTTCAAAATGAGTCAAGATAAATTGCCAAGTTTCCTTGATTTGGGAATATAAACCAAAAGCTTAAACTATAATTCGATTTTTAAAACAGAAATCACTATTTTTAATTATGGGATTAAAGAGTATTTCTGGTATAACCAGAAATTGGAATTTGGGAAAAATCTGTTGAACTTAATAGTTTGGGGGGTTGGAATTTCTTCCGGAGATGGAAGAGTGATAGGTGAGTGGAGGAAAAATAGGGATGGAGGTGGAAGATCATCGGAGTGATGAAGGTGGATCATTTTGTTCTGTAAACCTAGTTTTGGGCAGTGGAGAAATTTTGGTCGTCGCAGCCTCTCCAAGTGGTCGAGTGTATCAGGATTCAAGGTGTTGGAAGCTGGGGCATTGATGTTGATATGGCCGGAGTTGAATTTGACACGGTGGTCGGAGTTGAGGAAACGAGCAAGTTTCCAGGTTTGGGTATATGGTCGCTGCTGTTGCCAGGTTTTGAATTGGGTGATCGAATCTGTTGCGTGATGTTTGTGGAGTTTTGGATGGCTATTGATGATCTTTGGGTAATCGTCGGCATGCTTGTTGATTTGGTGGTGGCCAGAGGTGGCTACAACCACCGTGCATATGCACGATGAAAAGAAGTGTGTCTGGTGTTCAGTTGTTTAAGGGGGGATGGTGAACTCGAGTATTATTCGTGTAATTTGATTTATTGCTCGAAGGAGTTATTGTTTCTTCTCGGAGTAGATAAAGAGAGGCTCGGGTATTAAGTTAGTAACAGGTTTCTGGGTAAAACCTGTTTGCTTCGTTTTAAAAAATATATCTAGAATAAGGTTTTAAACAGAAATTAAAACCTGAATTTAAAGTATAAATTTTAAATTAGATTGGGATTTCAGTTTTAAATTTAATTTAAACTTTATAATTAAAATGTTCAACAATTGTAAAGAGTTTAAATAATTGAATTTGAAGATAAATCTTTAAATTAAAATAGAAGATTTAAACATAAGTTTAAATCTGGAAACAAGATTCAAATTTGAATCATGTTTTGAAAATAAAAGAAGTCTTTAAAATTTTGAAATAAATTTGGTTTTAAATTTCTTTTGACTTCTTTTATAAAATAAGAAAAATCTTTAGCATAAAGTTTTTCTTAAGGGTTTTAAAATGTTTTTAAAACTTGGTTTAAGTTAAGTTTGATTTCTTTTTAAATTTTAAATTTAAAATGTAATTTAAAAACAATTTTGAGTTAAATTGTTTTAAGTTACTTTGTTAATGATAAAGTAAACATTAATAAGAAATGTTTTATTTTAAAGTAAATTAAAAATTTAATGATTTTTGTTTCATTAAATTAGTAAGGTAATTTAAATAATTTAATTAATTAATTTGTTTAATTAATTAAGGATTTGAAATAAATTAATTAAGGCTAATTAAATTTGTAATTAATATTAATTGATTCAAGTTAATTTCTTAAGGAAGGTAATTAAAAGAATTAAAGAAAAGTTAATAAAGATCATTAACTTGTGATTATTTATTAATTAATTAATGTAATTAATTTTGATAATTAATTGGATTAGTTAATTTAGATAATCAATTATGAAACTTAATTAAGTATGATTACTTTATGGAAATAATTAAAGATATTAATTACTCTTTGTAATTAATTTATTAATTAGATTAGATTAAATTAATTAATTAAGTTTAATTAATTTAGAATAATCATTAAATGAGTTTGTAACGATATCGGATTTTGCGCGCTCGAAAATCGACATCCATACTTCATATCGTATTCGAATGCCATAGATTCGACCGTTCAAATCCAATTCGCCGGAGCTTATAACAACATTAAGTAAACAACACAGCAGAATAAAAGAATAATACATTGATATATAGCACAGATACAATATCTGATACTACATAGTGATACAATGAATATCCATATACATCAGAGATATGATACAATAAAATAGCAGCGGAAAAGAAAACGATAACACCAGCAGCGGAACAAATAACTTTAAGACAGTCTTCAAGGAAGAACTCCAAAACCGCAACTCTATCTCCAAGAACCAATCCAGCTATAGCTCGAACTCCCCATAACAATGCACCAAGCTCAGCAAGACTGGTGTGAGCCAAAGACTGAACTAACTCCAGATAACCTACTAATCTGACTATCTGAAAAACCCAACTGTAGACTGCTCGTGTAGAAAATAATGAGCACTCAGAGTTTAGGAAAGAAACAATAAACTCCAAGTCAGTCGTGGGACTGGTGTGAGCAACAAAAACAGTTTATCTTTCAAAAACAAACAAAGAAATATTTTAAAGTTAATTCGCAATGCTTTTTGAAATGAGACTACCACAAGACCTCCCGCCACACACACAATGCAAACGCAGACTTGGAGGAGATTTCTTCTTATGTTAGTCAAAGATGCTTGATACGCATTAAAAAGAAACATTTGATATTATTACTAGTGCATAGTGTAGAACAAATCATTTCGAAAGTAGAATATAAATCTTACCCAGCATAGGTACCATTATAGTATGCTTACTATAGCTACCATATTAAATGGCAGGTTCTACAACTAAAACCGTACAAGTCTCGTATTGTTTCTTTGGATTTCCAACAAATGGTCAGGCCAAGGAACTTCCCATTGCCACATGAGAATGCCTCTGGAAGGACGTCCCCGAGAACCAAACCGGATCTCTGCCAACACAAGGCCGGGTTACCCCTAACTGGGTAACAACTGACACGAGTATGCCATCCCCCGGTCCTTTGGGACCTTTATCCGAGAGCTCTCTAATCAACATCACAACATAATAATAAGTATTTCAACATGAGTAAGCATCTGGGCTCCATACCATGATACCACCCTTTTCCAGAAGGAAATGCACATACCCTAAAGGGAGCTACCCCTCATAACCTTGCCGCATCTTTCCTGTTTTGACCATTCCGAGGTGTGAGGCTCGACGAAGTCTCGTCCACAAAGCCACGCTTTATACAAAAGCTGTGCTTTGGGTCAACAAATGATCATAGAAATGATCACCAGGATAGACGATTAAACAAATGATCCTATCACAAATAATCAACACAATGATCATTTCACAGCAACACTCAGCATGTCACATTACCAAATTGGGAATATATCGCTGATAACCTTCAACTACATAACCTCTGAGCTCGTACGTCTCAGAGAAGGGTGTTAAGCTAAGAGAATAAATTCTCCGCCACCAACAGAAATATATTTGAAAGAAATCGGCTTTACATCTCAATTTGTAATGTCAGACATACAATCCATACAAGTCCGTTCCGGGCTCGAACAGAACCGAAGGCACTTACAAAGAAGTCCTTGCAATCCGGATATTCACAATCCCGATCGGATTTCCCATCACTTAGGGAGTCTTTATACCGTTGCAACTCAGTGCAGAGACAATCGATAGGTCATACTATCGTTCTTGCAAATACCCGGTCTTCAACACCGGTCTTCAAATGCTATCCATAACGGCGTATCACATATTCGGAATGGGTTATACGACCCAAAGGTCCTTTCCCGGCTAACCCGAATAGTAAGCGCAACATTTATAACATATGGGTAAGGAATTTCAATTAAGTCACAACTTAATAATCCAAAACTTTTCTTTCAAATGGTTTAAACAAATTACCATTTCAAATCTTTTTAACAAAAGATTAATTTCACAAAATTCCATTTACGGATTTCAAAACAATTTCCATTTCAATTGGATTAACTCGTTAAATCTTTAAATCAAAGATTTAACTCATAGCTTTCAAAATTCGATTAACTTGTTGAATCTTTAAATCAAAGATTCAACTTATAGCTTTCAAAATCATTTTTAAAGATTCATTCATAGCCTTTCAAAAACAATTTCAATTCAAGTTGGGTTAACTCATTCGGCCTTTGAATCAAAGATTCATTTCATAGCTTTCAAAACATTTCAATTCTAGTTGGATTAACTCATTCGGCCATTGAATCAAAGATTCATTTCATAGCTTTCAAAACATTTCAATTCTATTTCAGCTTGAAACCTTTTCAACATAATTGGGAGATCCTCTCTTTAAAATGAAAGCTATTATTATTTGAAAACAAGTAGTTTTCGTTTCGAAGAAATTCGATCTTATTTATACAAGTTAAATCTTTTGGGTTAATTCAAATTCCCAAAATAACACCTCAAAAATGGTTTAAAAACCCATATAACTTATTATAAGTTGAATAAATTTTCTTTATATCCTAGTTTTCAAATCATAGAATTCAATTTCAAATATTGAATTCAAATTTAAATCAAAATATTTAAATTTCAAAACTCAATCAAGTTATCCAAACTATATTTCATCTTTGAAATTCCATTTCAAAAGCTTTTCACTTTAATCTCAATTCATTTTCAAAACATTTGAATTCAAATATTCAATTTTTTAAATCATTTCAAATCTGTGACTTAATCGATTTCCTCATGAAATCCATAATTGTGTGTGTATGGTGTGGTCCAGGGGTTTAACACAATAGTGCAATATCATTCAATCATCACAGATTTAAGTACAACAATATCTTTGATAAGCGGTATAACTATAATGCTTATCGCCAATTCACAGATTCACAGATAATATAACAATGTAAATAAATGGATAAATCATACACAGTCGCAGAACAAAATATTACCGATCAAATAAGACAGTCAATTCAAGATTTCTCATACAATACAATGCAATATAATCATTCATAAGTAAGGTCAAGCATTTAATAATCATTTATAAACAGGATTAATTTATAGTTTAATCCTAATTAATACAATTTATTTCCAAGTAAATTAATTACTTATGAATTTAATTATCCAATCCTGATTTATTTTACAAATCATTTGATATAAATTTATTTATCTAACACTTTAATTAATTAAATTATTCTTAATTAATCATATTAATTAATTAAATCTTTAAACCAATTTCATAATTAATCATTCAAATTAACTTAAGTAGTGAATAACAAATTTATCAATCACTTAAACATTATTAATTCAACTCTAATTACTATTTTAAAGTAATCCGTCTTAATTAATTTCCAAAATAAGTAATCAATATCAATTAGTCATCTTAATTGGTTACAACCATTTATTTACTTTAAATTAATTACAAGATTAATTAATTCTAAATTAATAAACATCCCTTAATAACTTAATTAATTTAAATCATAAATTAATTAACTTATTAATTTAACCATTTAATTACCTTAAAAATTAGATGGATTATAAATCATTAAACCTTAATTATCTATAAGATAATTTATTTCTTTATTAATGACTTAATTAATATTAAGGTATAGAACATTACGCTTTTGAATTTAAATTAAAATTTCATTTTGAATTTAAGATTCAAAATGATTTATCATTTAAAACTCTAACCAAATTTAAATATAATTATAAACTCTTAAAACAATGTAAGGTATATTGTTTACTTATATATGAAGCTTATATAAATATATTTTTTTTAAAAAAAAATTAGATTACTCAATTTTATTTAAAATTAAGCTATTAATCATTTAACTTGCAAATTCAAGTTGAAAACAAATCACAAACTTTCATTCAAAAACCCCTTTTAACATAGTTTTAAACTTGATTTTAAATCCTTGTTTAAAAAAAACCTTGATTTAAAACTTTTGATATAAAAATCCAAATTTCATTTTTTTTTAAAAAATTAAAAACAGTGACAGGTTTTTATTAAAAACCTGTAACCAAACTAAACTAACCCGAGGCAACAGAATATTGCTTCGAGTAAGACATTTCACCACTTCGGGTTAGGCATTCAAATTACCCGGGCTAATCTCGAGTAAAACAACAGGGAGCAAACCTTCCTCCAAACTCACTTCTTCTTCTCCTTCCCAATTCTTTCTCCACCTGCACGCGTCTCACGGTGCACATGCACACGGTACCTGGCCAGCATCTAACTTAGCTCCAACCATCGACACGTCGACTACCTTCTTTTGAGTCACCTCGCAACACCGATCCTCGAACCATCTCGAGAAAAAAAATTCAAACGAACGAACTAAAACAAACTTCAGAACCCATTGCCAAAGTTCACCCTCACCGTCACCTCCAACCACCGGAGTGCCAGCAGCTTCAGACACGTCATCGACAACCCCAAAGCTTCCATTCCCCAAACGTACGTGCAGCTCGATGCACCGAGGAAGTCGAACCAAAACAAAACTTAACCCAGATAAAAACAAGGGTTCTAAACTTAATCGAACTATCTTCGTTGCCACAGTGATTGTGAACCACCTCCACCATTTTTACTGCAACCACCGTACACTCCTCCATCTCCACACAAAACCTCGAGCTCCACGAACTAGCCGATCGCCGGCAATTGCCGAGTCAATGAATTTCAAACAAATGCGAACCGCTCTTGACTCCTAACATTAAAAATTATGATTTAAGCTTTAAAAATCATGTTTTGGTATGCGAATTCAATTCCCATATCTGAATTTGTGAATTAAGTGGTTTGAATCTTAACAAAATTGAGGTTGTGCTCAGTTCTTTTGTTTCCCAGAGACATTGACAAGTTATTTTAACTTGTATACATTTCTAAAACTGAATATATGCTGTAACAAACAACTTTTGTCTTAATCCCAAGTTTAAAAAGTTAATGGATCAAGAGAGATTGATTTTTTTTTCTCTTGAAGCAAACTTGGGTTCAGAGTTTTAAAACACAGAACATACATATGTATCAAAGCCTGGAACAGAGCATTCAAAATATTTAAACTATGCTTATTCTCAGAGCATTCAAATATTCTCAGATGTATATGCAAACCAGGTGGACATGTACCAGAGAAAAGTTTATTCATGCATTCATCAGACACATAATAGATTTAAGGAAAATTTGCTCACAGTGTTTTCCAGAGAAAAATGACAGAGCTTGTTTTCTTTTGTCACAGGCTTTGATTTTCCAATAGGAACATTGCTTTGCTTAAGATTGAGGTTTTGTTTATGGTTTGAAATGGATTTTACTTCAGATTTTTCTTAGCTTATGATTTTCGAAACTGAAATGAAGATGATATATGAGGAAGCAAGCATACAGGTTGATATGTTTTTGTACAGGGTGTGACAATGTTGTTTGTACCAAGGACATGGGCTGTTTTTTTACAGAGCTATGTTGCTATTGCTTGTACTTGTTTATTTATTCAGGGTAACATACTTTGTACTGAGAAGATGGGCTGAGATACTTGTATTGTACAGGGATATATATTATTGTTTTGTACAACATGCATGGCTACATTACTTGCATTCCCTTTTCTCGGCTGATATCATGCTTTTCTTGATTAAAGACATTTTTTTTTATTATTCTTTTATACAGGTGATTATAAGCTTTGTACATCTTTTGTTTATACATAGATGCTTTTATATTTGAGGCTGAAAAAGGTTTAAAGTGTGTTAGCATTAAATGCACGAGTACTAGTTCCTATGTTTGCTTATATCTAGTTTAATTTGGCTGCCTATTTTCTTAGTTTTGTTTTATCTGTTTGTACTTAGATTTTTGTCTTGCATACTTATCTACAGGCTGCATTATATTGAGTTTGTTTTGTTTATGCTTATATTTGTATTTGTTTGTATGCATACATTTGTTTCTATTTCTTATTTGACTTTATTTGGTATATGTTTTATTACTTCTTTTGTCTTCTATTTCTTTTGTGTTTCTATTGTTAGTTTAAATATTTATCATAAATTTTACTTTAAAAATTATTGTTTTACATTTCTCTATGTACACATATATTTTATATAACTCAAATTATCATCATTTATAAATTTTTAAATCAATTTATTTATTTATTTTTATACTTGTGTCCAAAGTATATTATTTATTTTTCAAAATCATTTATTTAAGAATTTATTTAAAATCCAATATATACATATTTTCAAATCCATATGACTTTACATATTTTCTATTTGAATCGAGGAAACTCGCTTCCATTTATAATTAATTCTACAAATTTTTATTAAAAAATCATTTAATTATTAATTTAAATTAAATAAAAATCTAGGGTCGTTACAAACTTCCCCCCTTAAAAGAATTTCGTCCTCGAAATTCGCAGGCACGAAAACAACACAGAGATAGACAGATTCGATCTCTTATAATTCCTCAAACTTAAGATATGAATTCCAAACTCCAGTCAGAATATCTCAGAATACATACCAATTTGTCCCTCTTCGGACTTTGGTATTCACGAGAAATTACAATAGAATTTTAAATTTGGTTTTAAACAAAATCATTTTATTGATATAATTCAATTTAGCCCTATATTCTATTAATCAATTTTAACTCAATTTAAAATTTCCAATTCATTTAAAATTTCCAATTCCAATTTTCAAATTCATATTCATTAAAGTTTAAATCAAAAAATGATAAGAAATCAATGAAGTATGAAGAAAGAATTTTCTACAACGATTCGTAGGCCTTCATTACACTGAATCTTCTTCTTGTAATTGTCACAAAGCAATCAAGAGAATTGAAAAGACGAATCAAAGGAAATTGATAAGAAAGATGTTTCCACTGTTGTTACAGAGTATCGACCATTTATAGTCGTATTCTCCCGTCCCCTATCTCGTTTTCTTCTTGCACTCATACTCACTATCAGTGGATAGTAAAAGAATTTACTAAGGCATTCGAACAGATATCTTAGGGATATACTCATTCTAGGGATACTTCACCCTATCTCTAATGAGCTACTTAATGTGTTATACTCCTGAGCTAATGTTCAACCCTTAGCTTTGATACCAAATGTAATGATATTGGATTTTGCGCGCTCGAAAATCGACATCCATACTTCATATCGTATTCGAATGCCATAGATTCGACCGTTCAAATCCAATTCGCAGGAGCTTATAACAACATTAAGTAAACAACACAGCGGAATAAAAGAATAATACATTGATATACAGCACAGATACAATATCTGATACTACATAGTGATACAATGAATATCCATATACATCAGAGATATGATACAATAAAATAGCAGCGGAAAAGAAAACGATAACACCAGCAGCGGAACAAATAACTTTAAGACAGTCTTCAAGGAAGAACTCCAAAACCGCAACTCTATCTCCAAGAACCAATGCAGCTATAGCTCGAACTCCCCATAACAATGCACCAAGCTCAGCAAGACTGGTGTGAGCCAAAGACTGAACTAACTCCAGATAACCTACTAATCTGACTATCTGAAAAACCCAACTCTAGACTGCTCGTGTAGAAAATAATGAGCACCAAGAGTTTAGGAAAGAAACAACAAACTCCGGGTCAGTCGTGGGACTGGTGTGAGCAACAAAAACAGTTTATCTTTCAAAAACAAACAAAGAAATATTTTAAAGTTAATTCGCAATGCTTTTTGAAATGAGACTACCATAAGACCTCCCGCCACACACACAATGCAAACGCAGACTTGGAGGAGATTTCTTCTTATGTTAGTCAAAGATGCTTGATACGCATTAAAAAGAAACATTAGATATTATTACTAGTGCATAGTGTAGAACAAATCATTTCGAAAGTAGAATATAAATCTTAGCCAGCATAGGTACCATTATAGTATGCTTACTATAGCTACCATATTAAATGGCAGGTTCTACAACTAAAACCGTACAAGTCTCGTATTGCTTCTTTGGATTTCCAACAAATGTCAGGCCAAGGAACTTCCCATTGCCACATGAGAACGCCTCTGGAAGGACGTCCCCGAGAACCAAACCGGATCTCTGCCAACACAAGGCCGGGTTACCCCTAACTGGGTAACAACTGACACGAGTATGCCATCCCCCGGTCCTTTGGGACCTTTATCCGAGAGCTCTCTAATCAACATCACACCATAATAATAAGTGTTTCAACATGAGTAAGCATCTGGGCTCCATACCATGATACCACCCTTTTCCAGAAGGAAATGCACATACCCTAAAGGGAGCTACCCCTCATAACCTTGCCGCATCTTTCCTGTTTTGACCATTCCGGGGTGTGAGGCTCGACGAAGTCTCGTCCACAAAGCCACGCTTTATACAAAAGCTGTGCTTTGGGTCAACAAATGATCACCAGGATAGACGATTAAACAAATGATCCTATCACAAATAATCAACACAATGATCATTTCACAGCAACACTCAGCATGTCACATTACCAAATTGGGAATATATCGCTGATAACCTTCAACTACATAACCTCTGAGCTCGTACGTCTCAGAGAAGGGTGTTAAGCTAAGAGAATAAATTCTCCGCCACCAACAGAAATATATTTGAAAGAAATCGGCTTTACATCTCAATTTGTAATGTCAGACATACAATCCATACAAGTCCGTTCCGGGCTCGAACAGAACCGAAGGCACTTACAAAGAAGTCCTTGCAATCCGGATATTCACAATCCCGATCGGATTTCCCATCACTTAGGGAGTCTTTATACCGTTGCAACTCAGTGCAGAGACAATCGATAGGTCATACTATCGTTCTTGCAAATACCCGGTCTTCAACACCGGTCTTCAAATGCTATCCATAACGGCGTATCACATATTCGGAATGGGTTATACGACCCAAAGGTCCTTTCCCGGCTAACCCGAATAGTAAGTGCAACATTTATAACATATGGATAAGGAATTTCAATTAAGTCACAAATTAATAATCCAAAACTTTTCTTTCAAATGGTTTAAACCAATTACCATTTCAAATCTTTTTAACAAAAGATTAATTTCAAAAAATTCCATTTACGGATTTCAAAACAATTTCCATTTCAATTGGATTAACTCGTTAAATCTTTAAATCAAAGATTTAACTCATAACTTTCAAAATTCGATTAACTTGTTGAATCTTTAAATCAAAGATTCAACTTATAGCTTTCAAAATCATTTCTAAAGATTCATTCATAGCCTTTCAAAAACAATTTCAATTCAAGTTGGATTAACTCATTCGGCCTTTGAATCAAATATTCATTTCATAGCTTTCAAAACATTTCAATTCTAGTTGGATTAACTCATTCGGCCTTTGAATCAAAGATTCATTTCATAGCTTTCAAAACATTTCAATTCTATTTCAGCTTGAAACCTTTTCAACATAATTGGGAGATCCTCTCTTTAAAATGAAAGCTATTATTATTTGAAAACAAGTAGTTTTCGTTTCGAAGAAATTCGATCTTATTTATACAAGTTAAATCTTTTGGGTTAATTCAAATTCCCAAAATAACACCTCAAAAATGGTTTAAAAACCCATATAACTTATTATAAGTTGAATAACTTTTCTTTATATCCTAGTTTTCAAATCATAGAATTCAATTTCAAATATTGAATTCAAATTTAATCAAAATATTTAAATTTCAAAACTCAATCAAGTTATCCAAACTATATTTCATCTTTGAAATTCCATTTCAAAAGCTTTTCACTTTAATCTCAATTCATTTTCAAAACATTTGAATTCAAATATTCAATTTTTTAAATCATTTCAAATCTGTGACTTAATCGATTTACTCATGAAATCCATAATTGTGTGTGTATGGTGTGGTCCAGGGGTTTAACACAATAGTGCAATATCATTCAATCATCACAGATTTAAGTACAACAATATCTTAGATAAGCGGTATAACTATAACGCTTATCGTCAATTCACAGATTCACAGATAATATAACAATGTAAATAAATGGATAAATCATACACAGTCACAGAACAAAATATTACCGATCAAATAAGACAGTCAATTCAAGATTTCTCATATAATACAATGCAATATAATCATTCATAAGTAAGGTCAAGCATTTAATAATCATTTATAAACAGGATTAATTTATTGTTTAATCCTAATCAATACAATTTATTTCCAAGTAAATTAATTACTTATGAATTCAATTATCCAATCCTGATTTATTTTACAAATCATTTGATATAAATTTATTTATCTAACACTTTAATTAATTAAATTATTCTTAATTAATCATATTAATTAATTAAATCTTTAAACCAATTTCATAATTAATCATTCAAATTAACTTAAGTAGTGAATAACAAATTTATTAATCACTTAAACATTATTAATTCAACTCTAATTACTATTTTAAAGTAATCCGTCTTAATTAATTTCCAAAATAAGTAATCAATATCAATTAGTCATCTTAATTGGTTACAACCATTTATTTACTTTAAATTAATTACAAGATTAATTAATTCTAAATTAATAAACATCCCTTAATAACTTAATTAATTTAAATCATAAATTAATTAACTTATTAATTTAACCATTTAATTACCTTAAAAATTAGATGGATTATAAATCATTAAACCTTAATTATCTATAAGATAATTTATTTCTTTATTAATGACTTAATTAATATTAAGGTGTAGAACATTACGCTTTTGAATTTAAATTAAAATTTCATTTTGAATTTAAGATTCAAAATGATTTATCATTTAAAACTCTAACCAAATTTAAATATAATTATAAACTCTTAAAACAATGTAAGGTATATTGTTTACTTGTATATGAAGCTTATATAAATATTTTTTTTTTAAATTAGATTACTCAATTTTATTTAAAATTAAGCTATTAATCATTTAACTTGCAAATTCAAGTTGAAAACAAATCACAAACTTTCATTCAAAAACCCTTTTTAACATAGTTTTAAACTTGATTTTAAATCCTTGTTTAAAAAAAACCTTGATTTAAAACTTTTGATATAAAAATCCAAATTTCATTTTTTTTAAAAATTAAAAACAGTGACAGGTTTTTATTAAAAACCTGTAACCAAACTAAACTAACCCGAGGCAACAGAATATTGCTTCGAGTAAGACATTTCACCACTTTGGGTTAGGCATTCAAATTACCCGGGCTAATCTCGAGCAAAACAACAGCGAGCAAACCTTCCTCCAAACTCACTTCTTCTTCTCCTTCCCAATTCTTTCTTCCACCTGCACGCGTCTCACGGTGCACATGCACACAGTACCTGGCCAGCATCTAACTTAGCTTCAACCATCGACACGTCGACTACCTTGCTTTGAGTTACCTCGCAACACCGATCCTCGAACCATCTCGAGAAAAAAATTTCGAACGAACGAACTAAAACAAACTTCAGAACCCATTGCCAAAGTTCACCCTCACCGTCACCTCCAACCACCGGAGTGCCACCGGCTTCCGACACGTCATCGACAACCCCAAAGCTTCCATTCCCCAAACGTACGTGCAGCTCGATGCACCGAGGAAGTCGAACCAAAACAAAACTTAACCCAGATAAAAACTAGGGTTCTAAACTTAATCGAACTATCTTCGTCGCCACAGTGATTGTGAACCACCTCCACCATTTTTACTGCAACCACCGTACACTCCTCCATCTCCACACAAAACCTCGAGCTCCACGAACTAGCCGATCGCCGGCAATTGCCGAGTCAATGAATTTCAAACAAATGTGAACCGCTCTTGACTCCTAACATTAAAAATTATGATTTAAGCTTTAAAAATCATGTTTTGGTATGCGAATTCAATTCCCATATCTGAATTTGTGAATTAAGTTGTTTGAATCTTAACAAAATTGAGGTTGTGCTCAGTTCTTTTGTTTCCCAGTGACATTGACAAGTTATTTTAACTTGTATACATTTTTAAAACTGAATATATGCTGTAACAAACAACTTTTGTCTTAATCCCAAGTTCAAAAGGTTAATGGATCAAGAGAGATTGATTTTTTTTTCTCTTGAAGCAAACTTGGGTTCAGAGTTTTAAAACACAAAACATACATATGTATCAAAGCCTGGAACATAGCATTCAAAATATTTAAACTATGCTTATTCTCAGAGCATTCAAATATTCTCAGATGTATATGCAAACCAGGTGGACATGTACCAGAGAAAAGTTTATTCATGCATTCATCAAACACATAATAGATTTAAGGAAAATTTGCTCACAGTGTTTTCCAGAGAAAAATGACAGAGCTTGTTTTCTTTTGTCACAGGCTTTGATTTTCCAATAGGAACATTGCTTTGCTTAAGATTGAGGTTTTGTTTATGGTTTGAAATGGATTTTACTTCAGATTTTTCTTAGCTTATGATTTTCGAAACTGAAATGAAGATGATATATGAGGAAGCAAGCATACAGGTTGATATGTTTTTGTACAGGGTGTGACAATGTTGTTTGTACCAAGGACATGGGCTGTCTTTTTTACAGAGCTATGTTGCTATTGCTTGTACTTGTTTATTTATTCAGGGTGACATACTTTGTACTGAGAAGATGGGCTGAGATACTTGTATTGTACAGGGATATATATTATTGTTTTGTACAACATGCATGGCTACATTACTTGCATTCCCTTTTCTCGTCTGATATCATGCTTTTCTTGATTAAAGGCATTTTTTTTGTTATTCTTTTATACAGGTGATTATAAGCTTTGTACATCTTTTGTTTATACATAGATGCTTTTATATTTGAGGCTGAAAAAGGTTTAAAGTGTGTTAACATTAAATGCACGAGTACTAGTTCCTATGTTTGCTTATATCTAGTTTAATTTGGCTGCCTATTTTCTTAGTTTTGTTTTATCTGTTTGTACTTAGATTTTTGTCTTGCATACTTATCTACAGGCTGCATTATATTGAGTTTGTTTTGTTTATGCTTATATTTGTATTTGTTTGTACGCATACATTTGTTTCTATTTCTTATTTGACTTTATTTGGTATATGTTTTATTACTTCTTTTGTCTTCTATTTCTTTTGTGTTTCTATTGTTAGTTTAAATATTTATCATAAATTTTACTTTAAAAATTATTGTTTTACATATCTCTATGTACACATATATTTTATATAACTCAAATTATCATCATTTATAAATTTTTAAATCAATTTATTTATTTATTTTTATACTTGTGTCCAAAGTATATTATTTATTTTTCAAAATCATTTATTTAAGAATTTATTTAAAATCCAATATATACATATTTTCAAATCCATATGACTTTACATATTTTCTATTTGAATCGAGGAAACTCGCTTCCATTTATAATTAATTCTACAAATTTTTATTCAAAAAATCATTTAATTATTAATTTAAATTAAATAAAAATCTAGGGTCGTTACAGAGTTGATAAGTAATCAATGAGGAATAATTACTTGGAAAAGTAATTAAGATAAGTAAATTACTGGGGGTAATTATTGAAGCATGGAAGAGTATTTGAATTATTTACTTTGTGTAATTAAAGGTAATTTCTTTGTGAAGTAATTAATAATTAATTACTTAGTGTAATTAATTTAAGCATGGGTTGATTAAGTCTTTTGAAAATAATTAAGTGATGTAATTAATTAAGAGTAATTAATTACTAATGAGATTAATCAAGGATGATTAATAAATATAATTAATTATTAAATGTAATTAATTTAGAAGTTATTAAAGAAGTACTTAAGGGTAGTTAATTACAAAATGTAATTAATCAAGAATGATTAATAATTATGGTGTAATTAAGGTTAATTACTTAATGTAATTAATTTAAGTAAGTAATTAATTTAAATTTAATTTAGGATCATTGATTAGTATGATTAATGATGTAATTAAGGATTAATTAATTAAGATTAATTAATCAATGATAAGTGATTAAGGAAGTAATTAATTAATGTAATTAATTAATTAATGAAGTAATTAAAGGTTAATTACTCGTTTTGGTTAAGGATAATTAATTTGTTAAATTAATTAAAGATAATGACTTGAATGTAATTAAAGAATATTTAATCAAAGGTGATTAATTAAGGTGATTAATTTAAGGATAATTATTTAATTGATTGGTAATCAATTAAGGATTAAGTAAGCAAGTTTTAAAATGAGGAAGTAATTAATTTAATTCATTTTAAATTAATTAAAGATAGGTAATTAATTTAATTCACTTTAAATTAATTAGAGATAGAAGTAATTAATTTAATTCATTTTATATTAATTATAGATGGTGTGATTGTAGATCCTTGCTTATGAGTGGATGATTTGGTTTGACTTGAATGGTTTGAATCTCAGATATGAGAATAGTATTGTGTGATATGGATGCATTGGTTGCATTGTGATGATATTATAAGTTATCTATTGATGATGATAATATAGATTATCAATTTGTGATGATTACCTGTTTATGACAATATTGATTATCTATTATGATGATATGAAGTATCTATCTGTGTGTATATAGATAATTAGATTGAATTGTTTTAAACTTTAAACAACTTGGACCTAAAAGACACGCTTTGGATTTCGATGAGACCGGGATCGGTTTCCATATTTGGGATCCGAAAACCACATCGATCCAAATTAACGTTAGGTCGTTAATCCAAGTGGAGCAAGTGAAGACTCGAGGTGTATGGGCTATACGTCAGTATAACTATGTGGGTGATTCCGTAATGAGTTTGACGGAATAGTGCTTATAGATTCGAGATGGTGAATCAGAGTGCATGTGATATAGTCGTTGACTCTGAGGGTGATTCCAATAATGAGTGCAACGAGATAGTGCCTTCGGTTTCGTTCGAACCCGGAACGAACTTGTATGGATTGAATGCTTTCAGAACATCGTCAGGTGGACGATGAGCATTCTAAGATTTGATGTCCTATAAAGGTAATCGTAGCCTCAAGCCTCATCAACCGGGAATGGCTAAAACAGGGGAGATGCAGCAAGGCTTCGTGTGTAGCTCCCACTGGAGAGCAAGATTGATCTCTGTCTAGAGGTCCCTTTTTATTTCGGCTGTGTGGGCGGTTGGTCGCGACAACTGCCGGGGTTGTCTTGTTCAGAACTGTTCAGTAAGGAATGGGTCCGACCTTGTGTTGCAGGGGAGTGGGTGTAGTCCTCGGTACGGTGATCTAGGCCACGTACTGTGACGGGCGGTACCCCATTAGCCCTGCCATTGAATGGAATCCAAAATCCAATAAGTGCCAACGGTTTTGATTGTATTACCCACTTTTGTGGCTAGTAGCTATAATTTAATAATGTAACAATTTCGGTTATTTCTTATTTATTTGAAAACCCTAGACACTATTATAATATCATCGGATTTCCTATCAAATGTTTTGGTTAGCGTAAGATAAAAACTTTTCCATGTTTATGTGTGGGGAGTCTTACGTGATACCTTTCTTTTCAAAAGGATTTCAAAAGTTAAGCAACTTTAACCTGTTACTCACACCAGACACATGTCTGACCTGGAGTTTATCTTTGTTTTCCATAAACTATTGGGTACTCAAATTTTTACGAGTAGCCAAGGGATTCAGGTTAGGTTTCGGGTTAGCTTTGACGAATTGTAGAGGAGCAATGGAGCAGGAGGCTTCTGCGTGTAGATATATATAGTTTTCCGCTGTGTGTTTTCTCTGAATTGTTTCTTGTACTGATTTGAGTTGTAATAACTAGACAGGTGTTTATAACTGTCTAGTATGTATTGCATTATCTGTGTACTCTGATAGTTGTTGTATACTATGTAATACTTATGTTATTAATATAATTTATTCGTTCCGCTGTTTAGATTCTGATGTATTGTTTCTTCTTCTTCTCTTTCTTTCTCATTTCTATCCCTTTCTTTCTTATTAGCGATGCGACTTCCTGGTGTTTGGAAGTTGGGTCGTGACAGCCTCACTATGAAATTCCCCACGGATAATGTCATTGGAGTTATTAAAGGGGATCATAATGTTGGGCGAGAATGTTATCTAATAGAGTTGCGTGAAGCAAGGAAAAGAGAGATGGGAAAAGATGTGGCAGCCCCAGTCCTCATCAAAGAACCAACCTTGTAGCAATTGCAGGGTGGACCCTCCACTGGCGAGCATAGCGGGGCACGAAGAGAAATGGATCCCTGAAATGCTAGTGCAGGGGAAAAAAGAGTGGTGCCAGTGGAAGTAACGGTGCCAGTACCTGTTGACCCGAAAGGTCCGAACAAAGTGGTGAATGTGGGTTCGCAACTTAGTAGGATAGTTCAAAATTCCTTGGTAACATTCTTGGAAGCTAATCTGGACGTATTCGCTTGGACTCATGCTGATATGTGCAGAATATCCTCAGAAATTGCAGTACATACTCTGAATATTGATCCGAATTTTACACCGGTAAAACAGAAAAGAAGAACCCAAGGTCCTGAAAGGTCAGCAGCGTTGAAAGAAGAGGTAGACCGGCTTATGGAGAATGGTTTCATCAGGGAGTCTACTTATCCGAATTGGGTTTCAAATCCAGTACTGGTTAAGAAAGCTAATGGGAAGTGGAGAGCATGCATTGATTTCTCAGATTTAAACAAAGCCTGCCCCAAAGACTGCTTCCCGTTACCCAGAATAGATCAGTTGGTGGATGGAACAGCGGGGAACGAATTGTTATCTTTCATGGATGCTTACTCCGGATACAACCAGATCATGATGCATGAGCCGGATCAGGAGGATACAAGCTTCATCACCGATGTTGGTCTCTACTGATATAGAGTCATGCCCTTCGGACTTAAGAATGCAGGGGCAACTTACCAAAGACTCGTCAA
This sequence comes from Allium cepa, assembly GCA_030765085.1. NCBI lineage: Eukaryota > Viridiplantae > Streptophyta > Magnoliopsida > Asparagales > Amaryllidaceae > Allium > Allium cepa. The sequence continues at coordinate 29,578,333 of CM060938.1, read as the reverse complement.
TGCTATGTTCAAACCGCAGATTGGCAAAACCATGGAAGTTTATGTTGATGATATGTTGGTGAAGTCAAAGAAAGCGGTAGACCATATGGACCACTTGGCGGAAATGTTTGCAATCCTCCGAAAGTACGGAATGAAACTTAATCATTTGAAATGTTCGTTTGGGGTGGAGTCCGGAAAGTTTCTGGGTTTCATTATGAGTGCTAGGGGCATTGAAGCTAATCCTACTCAGATTGCTTCCTTAAAAGAAGTAAAAGCTCCTAGAACGAAGAAGGAATTGCAAAGTCTTAATGGAAAAGTCGCTGCCTTGAGTCGATTCATTTCCAAAGCTACTGAAAAATGCATTCCATTCTTTGATGCACGAAAGAAAGGAAGGAAGAATTTTGACTGAACTCCTGAATGCCAGAAATTTTTCGATGAATTGATTCGTCGTATGGAAACGCCTCCAATACTTTCTAAGCCCGACGATGGTGAGGATCTTTTCGTATATTTGGCAATCTCATCTCATGCTCTTAGTGCAGCATTGGTACGGGAAGACGCAAAAATTCAGCGTCCGGTCTATTATATCAGCAAGAGATTCACCGGGGCAGAGATGAATTATTCAAAATTGGAAAAGCTCGCCTATTGTCTACTGATTGCATCAAGAAAGTTGAGGCCGTATTTCCAAGCTCATCCTATTAAAGTCCTCACTGATCAACGTCTAAAGCAAGTCCTGTTTCGTCCTGAGACTTGGGGTCGTCTTCTGAAGTGGAATATTGAACTCAGCCAATACTATATCACTTATCATCCCAGAAGAGAAATCAGTGGACAAGCTTTGGCAGATTTCATCGCAGAATGTATAGATAAAGGTGATAGTGAGGAAGAAGTGACTGATAATCCTCCAATTCGATGGAAATTATATGTTGATGGTGTAAGAAACAATTACTGTTCCGGAGCTGGGGTTGTGCTTGAAACCCCTAAAGGGCGATCATTGTGCTATCCGTTGAGATTGGAATTCCCCTCGACAAACAATGAAGCAGAATATGAAGCTCTTATCGCCGGCTTGAGAATTGCTAAAGAATTGAATGTTAAAGTGTTGCGGATCTTCAGTGATTCACAGCTTATTGTATGTCAAGTTAAAAAAGAGTTTCAAACTAAAGGAGGAAATATGCCTGCCTACTTGTCAAGAGCCTGGGAACTTCTTCATGATCTTGACCATTATACGATAAGTCATATACCCCGGGAGGAGAACATGAAGGCAGATTCTCTTGCGAAGTACGCAAGCACTGGTGAAGGTAAATTATTGGGATTAGTTCCTGTGGAAGTCTTGTCAGCTCCAAGCACTGATGAAATGGATATTGACTGGATCATGACTATATCTCAAGAGAAAGAATCATGGATGACTCCGATAATGGATTATCTGCTCAACGGTTCTCTACCAGAAAGTTCAAAAGAACGACAGAAGTTGCCAAGAAAAGCCTCCAGATACATAATTCAAGATGGCCGATTGTATAGGCGGGGATTCTCAATGCCATTATCCGATGTGTGACCAAGGAAGAAGCTAAGACAATTCTAGCTGAAGTTCACGGAGGAGAGTGTGGAGACCATTCAGGTGGTCAAACTCTAGCAAAGAAAATTCTCCGTTATGGGTATTTTTGGCCAGATATTAATCGTGATGCTGCAAGCTATGCCCGAAAATGTGACTGATGCCAGAGATTTGCAAAAATCCCAAGAGCACCTTCCACCGAGATAACACAGATGGTCAGTCCATGGCCATTTGCTATTTGGGGAATAGATCTCATCGGGCCTATGCCAACCGCCAAATCCGGAATCAGATATGCTATTGTTGCTGTTGATTATTTTACTAAATGGGCTGAATCTGAACCATTAGCTACTATTACCTCTAAAATGATGATAAACTTTATAACTAAGAATATCATTTGCAGGTACGGTGTGCCTCAAAAGATAATCACTGATAATGGAACCCAATTCGAAAGTGAAGAGTTCCAAGATTTTTGCAAGCGATTCAAGATCCAGAAAAGCTTCTCAGCAGTGACTCATCCGCAGGCAAATGGGCAAGTGGAAGCAGTAAACAAAATTATCAAATCAACCATCAAAAAACAGCTGGAAAAAGCGAAAGGTGGTTGGGTCGATAAGCTTCCACTAGCACTATGGGCATATAGAACCATCCACAAAACTGCGACCGGGCACACTCCATTTTCATTAGCATATGGATCAGAAGCAATGATTCCGGTGGAAATAGAAGTTCCTTCACATAGAAGAATTCATTTCAACCAAGCTGAAAACGAAGAGTTGCAACTTGAAGCACTTGACTTCCTTGATGAAAAAAGGGAAGAGGCTCAGCTCAGAATTGCAGCCCATCAGCGAAGAATTGCCAGGCATTTCAATTCCAAAGTTTGCCAACGCAGCTTTGAGATTGGAGATCTAGTCTTGAAAAGGGTCATGACAGCAACAGGAGTGTTTGCGCCAAACAGGGAAGGGCTATATGTCATAGGCAAAAAACTTCTTGATGGCACTTTCAAGCCGACAACTGTCGAAGGAGATCCAATTCCAAGAGCTTGGAAAAGAAATCACTTACGTCCATATTTTACTTAAAAGCTTTGCTTAAATTTGTAAAAAGAATTATGAATGTATGATTCTTGTGCCATTGTAAAGGCAGTGCAAGTGAATAATAAGAATATAAAGTGGATGTAGGCCCAGTTCTTGGCCAAACCACTATAAATCTTGTGTTCTCTACTGTTCGATATATAAAGTACTTCAATTGTATTGCTAAAATGTCGATTTAATATTGCAGGCCATTAAAACAAAGCTTACCCATCATAAGACCAAGCGATCCCTGAAAGCACTCAACAAATGAATGTCCAGCCACAAGAATTCCAGACTCAAATCCTATATAAGAAGTGCTTCAAGCAAACAGTTAGTGGTTCCGCTAGAGGTAGACCCTTCCTAACTAATTATGATCGTTTGTGCAAACAAACATCCGATTAATTAGCCTGTGTCTGCCTCTGCGAACTCATTTAACAATGAAGTACAGTTCTTTGGATAGAATAAGCTACTTGCAAAAGAAAGGAATGTGTGCTTGGAAACGATAACAGGGAACCGCTGATATGAGCAAATGGCGAAAAGACATGGGCAAGCAGGCAGCAAACAGTAAACAGCAAAAGACCACCTCGAAGGAACAAGCCCTCTTTGGAGGCACAACTCTTCGGAGGATAAAGACCTCTAATGGGACTTGCCATAAAAAGAAAGTTCTCCTTCTCAAAAAAAGTTGTGGACTGACCGGTGGCACAAGACACTCGTTAACTAGCTGAGAATGTTTGTGTAAACAAACAATCCAAGTAACTTGTGTCCGCCCCACGAATCCATCCAACCGAGAGAAGGAAACTTCCAAGCAAAAGCCCTACTCGGAGGCACGCATTCCACCGAGATCTGAAATAAAACTTCACAAGTGCTGGAATGTGAAAAGCTCTCTTTGGAGGCCCATTTCACCATAGTTGAAATGATCAAAGACCTCTTCGGAGGCACGCATTCCACCGAGATCTGAAATAAAACTTCACAAGTGCTGGAATGTGAAAAGTCCTCTTCGGAGGCCCATTTCACCATAGTTGAAATGCTAAAAGACCTATTCGAAGGCACACATTTCACAGCGATCTGAAATAAAACTTCACACGAGTCGAAATGTGAAAAGCCCTCTTCGGAGGCCAGCTTCCCAGCGGATAGGGAAAAAATAAAAGCCTATCCCCAGAGGCAGAAACAAAATAGCCCTCTCCCTTGAGGCACAAACAAAAAGCCCTCTTCCGAGACGCACAATCAAACAAAAAGCCCTCTTCCCAAAGGCACAATCAAACAAAAAGCCCTCTTCCTAGAGGCACAATCAAACAAAAAGCCCTCTTCCTAGAGGCACAATCAAACAAAAGCCTCTTTGGAGGCACAAGCAGGTGAAAGCCCTTTTTCGGAGGCCAACTTTACCACGAAGGAAAATTCACTTGCCAAAATAAAAGTGACTTTCTCCAAAAGTGAAGTGTAAAAACTTCGCAACAAAAAAAGAGAAGACTTCTCCAATACGAGGCACATTCTACTAAATCAGAAAAAATATTTCCTTAAAACGGAAATATTATCTTATAAAGTACAGATGCAAATCCCCTTCAAATGGAAAAGTTGTTCTCTAAAGAAAGAGTACAAGTCTTCTCGAAACAGAAGAGTTGTTCTCCAAAATTTTGCCAATGTGAAAGAGATTGCAATAAACCATGGTATAGGGGCAATATAATATAGTTGCAAAAATAAAAACAATGCTCAAGCAACATAGCATAGGTTTACTACAACATCACATAGAGAAAATAAAGAAACTTGTATGAAAAAGAAGAATAAACGCATTCTCAAATACAGACAGAAGTTTGTACAAGTAAAAGAATCATTTTATTCCATACTATAAATTTTTTATACATGTGTAGGTCTTAAAACAAAAGAAGGGAGGGACCGGTACCCGCACAATGTCTGGTCAACTCAAGTCTTTATACAAGCAAAAAAAAGAAAAAAAGCAAGATAACAAGCATAGGAATAAAGCCAACATTTCTTCTTCTTTCCACCTTTCTAGCCTACGCCTGGCTGGATGATCAACTTTTGAGGCCGGTTTGTGAGAGTAGGGGAAGAAAGAGGAAGGGGTCCAATTGGACGTTCTTCTGTTTTTTCTTCACCAGCAGAATCTTCTCTCTTTTTCTTTGAGACTCCACGCTTCCCCCTCTTCTTAGAAGAAGATTCACTGCCCGGAGAGAAAAGAGTGGATAATTTTATGTCATCAGAAGTAGTCTGTTCCGGAGTTCTCTCGCCTTCTTCAGGTTCTTCCGCCTTCTGTTCTTGAGAAGGGACTGGGTCATCCAAGCCTTGAAGAGCTTCTATCTGCTCCTCCAGTGACCCCGGTTGAGAAACGGAAGGGGGAGTAATCTGAAGAGGCGGAGAGGAAACAACTAGAAGAGGGGAAGGCTGAGCAACACTTGGCGCTTTCACTACATGAGAAGAGAAGTTAAACTCGGTATCTCTCATGAAAAGAGGAGAAAGTGGTGCGTCAAGATTTAAGTAATAATCAAAAAGTTCATCAAGCTCATATGAAGAAAGCAAGCAGTCCATTTGAGCATGATCAACATTGAGGTTACCTGGAGAAGCAGACTTTACTATGTCAACTTCGACGTCCTGCGCTTCAGCGCTTTCTTGAGTTTCATCTCCAGTGTGGGCGGTGACACTTTCAATAACAGCTTTAGCAGGAGGAGGAGAATGGAAACTACAATCAGCAATATCTATATCGGCTGAAACTGAAGGTAGAACTGGGTCGGTTGAGATTGTCTTTCCTAAATGTTCTCCTTCTGTCATTTCGGCTCTCTCTTTGGCGAGTTGCTCCTTTCCCCCGGCAAGAGCGGCACATGCATCATCATCTAGATAGTGCACCATTAGAACTACTTCGCATATCCGGCTCCTCCAAGCATATCAAGTATCGCCTCCCACACTTTGGCCAAAGTGATTTCATACTCCGGTCCAAAAAACTTAAGGCTACCATGCCCCAGAACACTATGGATGTAAAACTCGAATAGAGCGGAGCTGACTTCGGCTTTAGTTGCCATATGAGATTCTTCGGCTACAACTTTGCCAGCAATAGCTTCATCATGTTCCTTTTCATCTTCAGAAAGTCGAGCTTTGAGCAGTTCAATCTCCGAGTTCTGGGAGTTGGTCTTTTCTCGTAGATGAGCAACGTCGGCTCGGTAGCTATCCACAACCTGTTGCTGTGCTTCAAATTTAGCTTCAGCTTCTTTCTGCGATGCATGAGCATCTCTCACTTGTTTTTGAAGCACTTCTTCTCTCTGAGAGTAGGAAGTGGAAGAAGTGGCGAGCTCTTCCTTATGTTTTTCAACTTCTGCTTCAAGCTTCTCATTATAAGCGGCAATACTCTTCATTTCGGCATCATGCTGCTCGAGTGTTTTCTGCCACTCGGATTTGTCATTTTCCATAGTCAGCATGGCTTCAAGGTTTGCATGATTTACTCTCTGAAGCTCGTCAACAAGTTTCTGCCAGCTAGACGTTCTCTCGATATCAAGTTTGACGGCATCAAGATTGCGCAGCATGGCTTGTTTGTCAATTGTGACCAAGTCAAGGTCGAAACACACTCCCTTTAAGCACCAGTGCGGGAATCGGCTTTGAAGAGTAGCCGGACCATGTCCGACTTGATAGGGGGCCTACTTATGATTGTTTGAATATCGGTTCTTTGAAGGGGGAGAGTCGGAAGGAATTTCCAAAGAGACGGGAGCAATGGGCTTTTCAGAGAGTTCAGATGTCAGTTTTTCACCAAGTTTGGCCCGCTTACTCGGGTCCTCAGCGACATGGCTTTTTCCCTTGTCATCACGGGACTTATGCTTGTGGGAATCATCCTCTCTCTGAGAAGAATCATGTCGTTCGTCTCATCTCCCGTAGCGCTCTTCATAAGCACGCTTCTCACGAGCCTTCCTCGCAGCTCTTTCTTCGTCAGTTTTCCAAGAGGCAGGAAGATACCTCCTGGGGTCATAAGAACCGCGCTTCCCATAATGCTGGAAGTCATTGTAGTAAGAGACACTTCTTCCCATTGGAGAACCTGAAAATGAAGAAAAAAACTCAGAAATCTTCAAAACCAGGAAGTTGAACGCATATAAGTGCTGAAAAGTCCTAAGTGTGTGTAACGTGCAAACTACGTGTGTTGAACTACGAACCACTCCTGGGTTGGGGGGTGATGATGGATTTAACAGCCAGTGTCAACTCTTGGGCTGACGGAGTTTGTTGCAGAACGGATGTCGCTTCGACTGCTAGAGAAGTAACTTTAGCAGTGATAGGATCATCTTTAAAATGCTCCTGTGAAGTAATCATCAGGTCGCTCAACCTTTCGAAAGTATCATCACCGCTGTGCCTGGCGGGACTTGGTCTCTCAGTTTCTTCGTCATCAGATTTCCCGGATTGTTGGGGAGGTTCCTCTTCTTCGATGACCGGGGCAAGTGCAAGTTTGCCGGATGACCCCGCAACATCAATTGAAGTAGAACACTTTACCAATGAAGCCTCAACGGTATGTTCTTTCGGCGTAAGTTTTCCGACAAAAACTGGGGCATCCGATGTCTTTACTGGAGAGTCGGGGACTTCATGAGGTTGAGTGGAACGGGAGGGGTGCAGAAGCCCGTATTGGTGAAGAAGTTCATCTTTCAGCAGAAATTTAATACTTCTTTCCTCAACCGGCACGACGCTTAATCTTTCAAAAGTCGTTTTGTAACTGGGATTTCTAGAGGGAGGAGGAAGTGGTGTAAAAGAAAAGAATGAAATTAGCACTTAGCAATTCGGATCTCGAAAAACTCAGAAAGGGAAAGAATGGGGATGAGCAATCTTACTTCCTATTCTCTAGATGGCATAAAACCCTGGGAGGCAGCGAACGAAGAAGAATTGATTCAGAAAACCGTGAGCACTTTCGGAAAGATCGGTGATAAGTTTACGATTTCTGGCACTTCTCACGAGTATAATGGAGGGGCGGTCTTTATTCTTTGCGAATGTGCATAAGTAACCGATTTCTTCGAAGCTCGGAAGACGGTTAAGTGTCCTCCTGAATAAAACACACAATCCTATCAGGATGGCGTAGCTTTGGGATGTAGTTGAAAGGGAGAGATGGTTAGTCGGAAAAGGAGTTGATGAAGAAATTCATTGAAAGGAGGAATGGCACCACAAAGGCACATCTGACGGTTGACAGCGACAAAACCGAGAGGTGGCCTGTCAGCAGTATCATTTAGCCCAAGAAGAATAGCATCCGCCTCGGCAATCCCAAATTGAATACGTAATTGGTTGAATGCCGCTGATTTAGGGTAGTTGGAGTTCTTTCCGGAGGATTATCCAATGGGTCGGCTATCGAGAAGACTCCTTCAGATTGCTCGATTGTCTCTTCTTGAGAAGACATTCTACACAAGGAACTGGATATTCAAATATGAAGGTGCACGTTTCCTAAATGTGTGAAGTGTTGTGCAGAACTAATAAAATGACAGGCAAGTATAACTTGAATTAAACTAACAGGCATTTGTCAGTTACAAAGTATCACGTTTTGCTGTTTCAAGTCCAAATGCAAGTGCAGTATTGATGCAAACAAATCAGTTTTAATTGATTAATATTTCTTTGCTTTAATACTTCGCTTGAATTTGTTGATTCATAGCACTTCATAAAATTTCTTTAAGTTGATTATCTTTTATCGACTAATCTATCATTCGATGTGGGCAATCAATGGCAGTATATTTGCCCTAGTTTTCAGCAAATGTTGTGTTCAGCAGGTTGATAGCTTACAAGTGAATATAATCTATAAAGTGCAGCAAAGTTCAAACAGTTTAAAGTTCAGACAGTTCAAAGTTCAAGCAATTCATTCTAGCTGTTCATGTTAAAAATTCAGTCAAGTTCTGTAAGAACTTTGCAAGTATTCATGTGCATTTCATTCCTTAAGTCACAGGAACGACCTAAGTTAGCTCGAGTCTCCTTTAGGTCGTCCAGTTCATGTCCAAGCAACCTAGCATAGGTCGGCTCCCTTAGGTCGCTCTGCTCAAGTTAAGAAGTTAAGACAGCTATTCTTCCTAAGTCGCGTTGTTAATAAGGCAAATTTGTCTAAGTTCTAACTCGGCCGCGACCTAAAACCTATGCCGCAGGAAGATATGTCGTTAATCTATTAGGCCGTTCTACTTTAAGCTTTGTGTTATTCCAGTAAGTTAAGTCGCGAGCATGTTAGGTCGCAAGCAAGTTAGGTCGAATGAGTCACATTCAAACCGACAGCCCTAATCCTTCTCTCCAATCACATTCTGCCACACGTCCACCACATGTGTATCACCCAAAGGCATCACGACACAACTCGCTAACTTCCTCTCTACCCAATAACTCCTACCTCCTAACCCGATAACCCGTTAGCTTCTCCACCAACAAAAATCCATTATTTATCCATACCACCAAATCACCCACACTGATTCGAATCGCTCCAACTCCATTACAAATCCAACGCGCTGTTATGCTCTCATGAGTCGCAATAGCAGCACGGCTAATGGCGATCAAAATCAATCGCAACTTGACTCAAAAGCAAAGCGAGGCGTACAAAGTTGATTTGGGGTCAGAGGGTAGAGATTCCTAGTTCAGCGATAATCACGGTTGGATAAGGATCAAAGTCACTTACGCAATATAATAGCAAAGATGAATCGTCGATTGATTATCTCGAATTCGCCTTTGGAAGCTTGAAGTTTCGTTAATGGCGGAGCGGGATATTGAAGCAGATAAGTAGGGAGGAGGGAACGAGTTATCAGTTTATATGGGGCAAAGGGAAGGAGATAAATGGGCGCGTGAGCTATTAAACCTCATGGGTCACTCACAACCTAGAAGGATTAGGTCGAAGCATATGACCTATGGCATAGGCATGTACTTCGAGGGGAAATTGTTAACTCCTCATTTATTCAGCGACCCATCGACCTAATGGTGCAGCAAGCATTACGACCTAAGGAGGTACAGGACCTAAAGATATCGCGACCTAGCGACCTAATGCTAAGCGACCTAGCGACCTAATGCTAAGCGACCCAGCGACCTAAAGGATTAGATGGTCCAGCGACCTATGACTCAACGAGTTAACGACTTATGTGATGGCGCGACCTAACTACCTAAGGGAGTAAGCGACCTAACACATAAAACGGCTCAGCAAGTTAAACGACTTAGTTGCTAAATGGACCGAGCGACCTAGCGTACCAACGACCTATGGACTGAGGTGACCTAGCGACCTAAAGGTATACGCGACCTAGCGAGTTAATAAGGGGAGCGACCTAACAGGGATAAAGTTCTCTAACGACCTAGCGAGCTATACAAGGCAGAGGTAACTTGTCTTCTTTATGTCGTTCCTTCCCTAGGTCGCCCACGATCTATGACTTGTTCGAATGATCAAAGGTGCTCCTGTTAGGCCGTAAACCATGTCTACCAAGTCGCCCACGACCTACGACTTATACCTAAGTCGCTCACGACCTAAACATACAAAAGGAGCTTCTTATGCCGCTTCCTACCTTGGTCAGCCACGACCTATGACTTGCTAGTTTCTCCAGAACGATCAAGTGTATCATGTATAAGCCGTAAACGACTCCCACTAGGTCGCGGACGACCTACGACCTATCCAAGATAGCTTGCGACCTACGACCTAACACCGAACTCTCCTATAAATACCCCGCCTACTCCAACTAAAAGAGGATCTTTTTGGCTCATTTCTGGAACGCCGATACTCTGCTGAATTTTGGACTCACTCAACACTTCAAACATGAAGGACATCTCAACAAACTTCAAGAGGAAGTCTAACGCAATCGACATGGATTCAAAGACTTCTTCTACATTGGAGTTCTAGTTATTTGTCCCATCAGTGTTGTAATCAAGGATTTTTGTAAAGTTGTAATTGATTCAGCAATAAAGAAGATTAAAGTGGACGTAGGCTTAACCTGAAGCCGAACCACTATAAAATTGTTGTCTTTTACTGCTTTCTCTGTGACTTTTCTACTTGTTTCTAATTCCCATGTTCACGGGTGGTGCTTTCCTATTTACTCTACATACACCGTGTTGTTAGCGTTCAATTTTAAGCGTTAACAGTCCCAATGAAGAATTAAAGAGAGTTCCCTTTTTTTACTATATCAGTCGACTTCTTCTGTCTATGATAACTCGTTGCTTGTCTTTGTTCCTCTTTTCTTTTGCTCAAAAATTTGGTCTTTTTGAAATTGAATGCGCCGCTTCAATTAATCATTCAAATTTATGATCTTGCAGTGGTTGCTTTTTTGAATAATCATCTTTTCAATTTTTCATATTGTTGCTTCAATTTCGTCGAGTTCGGTTCAAAGAATCTGGTATGTAATTTTTTCTTTTTGCTTTTCTTGTTAGCTTACTTGAACTCGATTAATGATTCAAGTTACTGATATAATCTTCTCTGTTATTGCTTGAACTTAAGTGCATAATTATGGCCGATGATGATCGGGTTTTATAGGATTGGAATTTCTATATTTTCGTTCGTATACATTTGTTTGAATTCGTCATTTAATATAGCTCGACCATTGATTTTCGTATGGATGATGGTGATGATTTCTGACCTTTTCAATTCCTATATTTTCGTTGCTTTATTCTCATGGCTTTGATCTGAATTTGCTTGGCCACCATGGTGTTGAATTCTCCGTTGACATCGGCCTTGACTTTTATTGTGATTGACTTTGGTTCCGTGAATTACTCTGGTTATCACAGCTCTGACTTGAACTGTTCGATTTTGTTTATTATTATGATGCACATGGCTTTGAATTCTATTAGACTTTGAGATGAAAGTTGACTTTGTTCATTCACATCTGGCTTTGAATTGTATTAGTTCGAACTTGCCATGGTTTTAATTTTTGCCTCTGTGATTTCGGCTGTTGAACTTGTCTGGAGCATTGATGATGCTATGCACTTGTTTTATACATTCACTATATATTAATACATGTTGTTCACTGTATTCATGATTGAAGTTATAACCTTGCATTTACTCATAATCTAGTTGCATATATATATATATATATATATATATATATATATATATATATATATATATATATATATATGATGTTGTGCTCAGTTTTGGTTGCCTTTGAGTTCTGATAGTACTTGAGTCAATGTAAACATGTAGTGTTTGGACTTCTGATGTATTGTGGTTCGATGCACTTGTATATGTCTCGGCTATTTGATTCATATATTCATTTGTGTCTACCGCACCGCTGTTGTCATTTGTTGTAGTTTGAATTATGATGTGGTTGGTCAGTTTCATTTATTTGTCCACTGGTGCATTATGTTATACCTGTATTTGCATTCATTGTGTAGTCTGGTTGCTTGCGTGGCCTTCTTTAGGTGTTGGTTTGAGTCATGTGTACATCTCTCTGTTGCATAGTTCATCTATTTGTTGTATACCTTTTGGTTCGAGCTGCACTGTGACTCGAGTCCGCTTGCATCTGCGGTGTAGTAGTGTTGTTTCATTGAGTCTGATTTGAAGACTTGTTCGCAGTCTTATGTCATATGCATGTTGTATCATTGAGTCTGTACATTCACACTGCTATGTTGTATTTGATTCCATGTTTGATCTTGATTGTGTGATCTGCACTGTTGTACTCCTGTTGGTTCCACTCCATATAAATGTTCACGCATGTATATATATTCATCGAGTTGCTTCATATGATGCTCTGTTCATTGCTGTGTTTCCGTTTGCATTGTTTCGGTTCTGATTTCTTCATGACATGCATTCATGTATACATATGTGTTTGTGAAAACATTATGGTTGTGTCCAATTTACTGCATATATACTTGAGGCTGTATCACCATATGTACACATGCATATACATTTGTGTGTGTATGTTGTTGTACTTCTGATCATGCTACTTGCTTCGAGGCAGTTTATATACAGTCTTTGTTGGTCTTGTAATTGATTTCATATGCTTGATATGCTAGCTCGAGTCTGGTACCTTGATTCACTGTTTGTTGCCTGGTCGTCATTATGTACATGTTGTAGCTGTTTGGTGCCTGGTCTCTCTGGTCTTTGACTTGTGAACTGCCTTTGTTGGTTTAGTGGTGCACTTGCTTGATGGCCTGAATGGACTTTCTAGCCTCTATTTTCATGTGTATGACTTGGACTTTGGTCGAGGCTTGATTTATATTTGTTTTGGATTTTTTTCCATTTTATTGAAGTAGTACATTTGGATTGCACCTGTGTCGAATCCAGCTTAAAGCTACGGTTTGTCCTCGTGCTTATATTGTGACATTATTTTTATTGCACTTGAGTTGAACCGGATTTTGATTTGGTTTGACCTTGTGCTCACCTGTCCCTGTAACCTTATCAAGTGTATATTGGTGTTCACGACCTTATGGCATATACAATGATACACTGTGCATGTCACAAGCTGTTCGTGAATGATGAATTCAAGTTTAAATGATGACGAACAACCCAAATGACTAGGGAAAATATTATTTTCAAAATCCACATTTAATTTATACTGCAAAAAAATTTCGTTTTCAATTTTACTGTGTTAGTGTATATTTTTGTAGATTGCTCAGATCCTGGATTCAATCTGGAATGAAGTTAAAGATAAATACGAGTGAATGAGTGAATTGTAGTGAGATGCATTTGTAAATAAAAATTGTGATGTAATCAAACTTGTATTGTGAAATTGTATATGTATAGTGAGAGCTTGAATTTGTATTATTTGAAATTGTAATAAATATTTATTTGAATAAAATATCTATTTGAATCTACACTCTGTGTTATTTATTTTATTCAGCAAATATTTATTTAATTATGTGAAAAATAAATTAGTACATTAACAAATATATTTAAATGAATATACATATATAAGTTTATTATCATCAAACTAAAATTATATACTTGCATATTCAACAATCTCCCCCTTTTGATGATAACAAACATATATTTCAGATTTTGAATTTATTAAATGTATTTGATTATTCAATTTGCTCCCCCTATTTGAATGCTCCCTCTCTACACAAAGCTTCCCCTTCATATATGCATGTAAATAAAAAAATATACAAATGAGCCTAAATGCATATAGAAAATATTTGACCTTTATTTGTCAAAATTTTAACTTTCCTCTCCTTCTTTTGTTATCAGCAAAAGAGTAATGGTGTTAGAAAAATAGAGATAAAATGATAGACATTAATGCAACATTGAAACTCAATTGAATATAAATATTAAATTTCAATAAAAAATCAAACAAAAATCATAAATACTCTGTTTGACGCATATTCCACTTTAGTACGATAGGAGTGATGTCATCTTATAAACCATATAGTTGTGTCTATTTGTGGTATATATATATATATATATATATATGTATGTATGTATGTATGTATATCAGGAATTGAATATCTACTAACCATGCATAACCGTTAGGACTTTTAAATGAGATTAGTAGTATTCGAATTAAAAAAAAAAGAATTCAAGTATCTTCTAACCACGCATAACCGTGAGGACTTTTAAATGGGATTAGAATCAGCTTGTCTAATAAATCAATCAATTTTGATATGTATTCCATACATGCATAACCTTGAGGTCTTTTAAATGGACATGGAAGCACACAATCAAAAATTCTAAGTAATTCACCCATGCATAACCGTGAGGACTTTTAAATGAGCATGGAAGCACATAAAAAATTCCAAGTAATTCAACCATGCATAACCATGAGGACTTTTAAATGAGAGTGAATACTTTGAATGTTTTTATTTTTAAAAAAAATAATGAAATGAAAAACGAATGATTCCCGTTTAAAATACCACATATTGACATACTATATTGTATTTTGATGAGTGATGGTTGATAGAAATAGAAGTGGTCATGGAATTTTTACCAACAAAAAGTTTTTATAACTCTTATTTAAATTTCTAAAGAAATTTACTAATTATATTGTTTCGAGTAATAATATATGATCAATATCAGCACTCTTCACTTTTTCAATCACTATTTATCTTTTCGATAATCAGTTAGGGTGTCAGATTAGTTAATGTAATCATTTAAGCTCAAATTCAAAAATAATTATCAAATTTTTTAAAAATGACTAATCTGAAACAAGGTCAAAAAATTATTTTCTAGAAGGGTTTTATAAGAAAAATTTTACTGTTTGAAATGAAAAATACGCAGATTTTTTCTTTGAAAAAAAACGGTGCAATTACTAAATCTCTCAAAATAAATCACGTTCCACTAGAAATTTTTCTGTTAACTAGATTGCCAGTATAATTTGCATCCGAATTTTTTCTTTCACTCAAGTTTATCATTAATTGAATGTTATAGACTGGACTGTGAAGTTTCAACGAATTTCTTAAAATCTTTTTAATAGCTTTTAAGTGAAGTTCTCTTGAATTTGAATCGAAGCCTTGTAAATAATCAAACAATGATGATAGTGTCAGATCTAGAGACCGTAGGATAAACAAATATATTCACGTGTAAAATTATCATTAGTTCAAGCAAATCTATAATTCAAAGATGATTGGTAAACATTTTGAGTAAGTCAGAATCAAAATCATCATTCATCTTTTTATAACATAACTAGTCGATTTAAATTCTAATTAGGGAGCAGATTATCACATCGTTCAAAATAAATATACCATTACCTATTTTACCTTTACGGTAATTTTTCATTGTTTCCCATTGTGATTCTGTCACCATTGTATTAGGATAAGGAACACTGATTTGTCATTCGTTATGTGTCTGGAACAGCCAGAATCCAGATAACACTTATGTTGTTCCTTAGCCTGCCACCACACCTACACGAGAGAAGACTTTTGTGACCTATTTGTTTTTATAGGTCCATAGTTTTTAGTGGAAATTGATTTTGAAAAATGATTTTGTGGAGACCCAAAACTATTTATATACGTTCCTTTTGACACCTAAATTTGTTTGACTTTCAAAGATTTTATTTTTGTGCCTTTTGGAACCTAAATTGGAATGGTTTTCACGTGTTTGGGTCTATACCAACAATTATTTTGATTGTGTCCATATTCTCTACAAATTGTGCACATGGAATTGACTTGATTAATTTCATTTCTAGCATTTTCAGATTGATTATATCCAAATCCTTTTCTAACTGTATTAACGGTTTGTTTTCCAAATAGCATACTCAACGATTTTTTAGTTTTGGAATATTTTCTTAAAGTTGTATACAATTCTTGGACTTGCGTTTTGAGAGATTCATTTCGTTCAATAATTGAGTGCACTTTTTAATAGAATTCTCTCTCCTAGTATCTTCACACTCTTTCAAAATCATAATTTCATTTCAAGCGATTTAATTTTAATTCCTAATTTTTTAGTTTCTTCTTCGAGTGATAGACACTTATCACACTTAGGGATCCTACTTTGATAGTTTTTAACTAATTGGTCAAGTTGTTTATTTGATTCTATCAAAGTGCCTCAGTTTTAGCGTACTTCTCCCTAAGTCGTTCAAAACAGCCATTTACTTCGTGGAAATATATAAGTAATTCTGAGTGAGTGAGTTTTGACACCTCGCTTGGCTCATCATCATCGCTATCAGTTATATCACCTCGAAGACACATATTTCTTTCTCACTCTCACTGCGAGTACTTTTTATTATCTTCATCACTTGTATTCCACGTGGCTGCAAAATTTATCCCTTTTGATTTATTTTCTAAGCCTTGTTGATTCTGAGGACAATTTGGCTTGATGTGTCTGAGTTTGTTGCACTTATGACAGATGATTTCTTGCTATTTTGGGTTATCTAGAACTTTGATTATTCTGATTTTCAATTGTTGGTTTAGAGATGGATTTCTATATTTGCGGTTCTACTTTTTGAATCTCTTCATTAGTAAAGCCAACTCAGCTGCTCTATCATCATCATCCTCATCACAATTGCATTTTACCAATCCTGTTAAGCACATTTCTTTAACTGAGTCGGTTGTGGAGGATTTCACATTGTTGTTGACTTTTGCACTATTATTCCATTAAAAGTATTTGAAATTTCCTTTGCATTTTCACAATGAGAGATAAAGTTAAAATTATCTTAATTAATATAAGAATATATTACATGCATAGAAAGAGCATTAATCAAGATAATTTTGTCGTCTGTTATATCACACCCATTTTCAATAATATCCCAACATTTAACATTAACAGATTTTAATTAAAATTCCGTTTTCAATTTCCAAGTCAAAAAATCTGTTCCATCAAAAATAGGAGGGATAATATTGGACTAACCCTTAGTAAAAATAGTATTAAAAGATGCCATTTTAAAAATTCAACATTTTGAAACAAAAATTGATTTTTGAAAAAACAAATTTTCAAAACAAAAGCTGACTTCTATTCCTATCTCTGATGCCACTTGTAGGATCGATTTCACCCTAGAGGCGGGTGAATGGAGTTATACTATAAATTATAAAAATTTATTGCAGAAGTTTATAAAATATTTTCAACACAGATATATCAGAATAGCAGCACAGATAATAGCAGAATAATAAATGTAGAAATAGAACAACACAGAATTTATCCAGCTTCGGCAAAACCTTGCCTATGTGCTTCCCTAAGGATTTAACTAGAAATTAAGTAGTCACACACTTAAACACGTAAACTCACGACATCCACTATCGACTAGCCTTAACTCTATGCTCAAAACCCTGCCACAACACAGCCATTGAGTTACGAATTCTTGAACTACACCACCGTAGTTCTTCCCCTAGTCACAAGACTAGTAATTACAAAGTTTAAAAGATAAATTAAAAACACTTTAAAACACTAAAATAAATAAACCCTAATTTTAATATACTAAATCCCAAATATAAAATCGGCCCAATGAAGAATTAAAGAGAGTTCCCTTTCTTTATATTATATCGACCGACTTATTTTGTCTGTGATAATTCATTGCTCATCTTTGTTCCTCTTTTTCTTTGCTAAAAAATTAAGGCTTTTTAAAATTGAACGCGCCGCTTCAATTAATCATTTGCATTTACGATGTTGCAATGCTTGCTTTATCGAATAATCGTCTCTTCGATTTTGCATATGGCTGCTTCAATTTCGTCAAGTTCGGTTCAAAGAATCTGGTATGTAATTTATGGTTTTCTTGTTAACTTACTTGAACTCGATTAATGATTCGAGTTATTGACATAATCTTCTCTGTTATTGCTTGAACTCGAATGAATAATTTTGGCCGATGATGATCAGGTTTTATAGGATTGGAATTCCTATATTTTCGTTAAATATACATTTGTTTGAATTCGTCATTTAATATAGCTCAACCATTGATTTTCATATGGTTGATGGTGATGATTTCTGACCTTTTCAATTCCTATATTTTCGTTGCTTTATTCTCATGGCCTTGATCTGACTTTGCTTGGCCACCACGGTGTTGAATTCTCTGTTGAGATTCGCCTTGACTTTGATCGTGGTTGACTTTGGTTCAGTGAATTACTCTTGTTATCACGACTCTGAATTGAACTGTTCAATTTTTTTATTTTTATGATGAACACGACTTTGAATTTTCTTAAACTTTGAGATGAAAGTCGACTTTGTTCATTCACGTCTGGCTTTGAATTGTATTAGTTCGAACTTTCCATTATTTTGATTTTTGCCTCTGTGACTTCGGCTGTTGAACTTGTCCAGAGCACTGATGATGCTATGCACTTGTTTTATACATTCACTGTACATGAATACATGTTGTTCACTGTATTAATGATTGAAGTTATAACCTTGCATTTACACATAATCTAGTTGCATATATACATATATGATGTTGTACTCGGTTTTGGTTGCCTTTGAGTTCTAATAGTACTTGAGTCAGTGTAAACTTGTAGTGTCTGGACTTCTGATGCGTTGTGGTTCGATGCACTTGTATATGTCTCGGCCATTTGATTCATATATTCATTTGTGTCTGCTGCACCACTATTGTCATTTATTGCAGTTTGAATTATGATATGGTTGGTCAGTTTCATTTATTTGTCCACTGGTGTATTATATTGTACCTGTATTTGCATTCATTGTGTAGTCTGGTTGCTTGTGTGGCCTTCTTTAGGTGCTGGTTCGAGTCATGTGTACATCTCTCTGTTGCATGGTTCATCTACTTGTTGTATACCTTTTGGTTTAAGCTGCACTGTGACTTGAGTCTGCTTGCATCTACGGTGTAGCAGTGTTGTTTCATTGAGTCTGATTTCAAGACTTATTTGCAATCTTGTGTCAAATGCATGTTGAATCATTGAGTCTATACATTCACATTGTTATGTTGTATTTGAATCCATGTGATCTGCACTGTTGTACTGCTGTTGGTTCCACTCGACATAAATGTTCATGCATGTATATATATTCATCGAGTTGCTTCATTTGCATGCTCTGTCCACAACCGTGTTTCAGTTTACATTTTTTCGGTTCTAATTTCTTCATGACATGTACGCATGTATACATATGTGTTTGTGAGAAAATAATTGATGCATCCAATTTACTGCGTATATACTTGAGGCTGTATCACCATATGTACACATGCATATACATGTGTGTATATGTTGTTGATGTACTTCTGATCATGCTACTTGCTTCGAGGCAGTTTGCATACAGTCTTTGTTGGTCATGTAATTGATTTCATATGCTTGATATGTTGGCTCGAGTTTGGTACCTTGATTCACTGTTTGATGCTTGGTCGTCATTGTGTACATGTTGTAGCTGTTTGGTGCCTAGTCTCTTTGGTTTTTGACTTCTGAACTACCTTTGTTGGTTTAGTGGTGCACTTGCTTGATGGCCTGAATGGACTGTCCAGCCTCTGTTTTCATGTGTATGACTTGAACTTTGGTCAAGGCTTGATTTATATTGGTTTTGGATTTTTGACCATCTCATTGAATTGGTACGTTTGGATTGCTCCTGTGTTGAATCCAGCTTAAAGCTCGGGTTTGACCTGGTGCTGATATTGTGACATTATTTTTATTGCACTTTAGTTGAACCCAGTTTTGATTTGGTTTGACCCTGTGCTGACCTGTCCCTGTAACTTTATCAAGTGTATATTGGTGTTCACGGCCTTATGGCATGTATAGTGATACACTGTGCATGTCACAAGCTGTTCGTGTATGATGAATTCAAATTTAAATGATGACGAACAACACAAATGACTGAGGAAAATATTATTTTCAAAATCCACATTTTATTTTATACTGCAAAAATATTTCCTTTTCAATTTTACTATGTCAGTGTATATTTTTGCAGATTGCTCAAATGCTGGATTCAATCTGGAACGAAGTTGATGATAAATACGAGTGAATGAGTGAATTATAGTGAGATGCATTTGTAAATAAAAATTGTAATGTTATCAAGTTTGTATTGGGAAATTGTATATGTATAACGTGAGCTTGAATTTGTACTTTTCAAAATTGTAATAAATATTTATTTGAATAAAATATCTATTTGAATTTAAACTCTGTGTTATTTATTTTTTCGGCAAATATATATTTAATCATATGAAAAATAAATAGTACATTAACAAATACATTTAAATGACTATATATATATATGTTTATTATCATCAAACAAAAATCATACACTCGCATATAAAACAATAGTTTTGTGTCAGGAATCAAAACCAAGTCTCAACATTCTCTCCCTTTTTGATTGATGATAACCTGTAAATAGATATAGATTTCGACTGTATATATATAACATAAATACTTACTCCCCCTGAATATTTGACACTCTATATCTAGCATTCTTGATGTTAGCAATAATATTTCTCCCCCTTTGTAATCGACAAAAAGGAATAAAGAATATAAAAGTATGAAAAATTGATAGATATGATATGAAGAAACCGAACATTCATACATTACAAATATAAAAAAAAAAGACTTGGAATAATACGAAGTAATTAATCTTTTCTCCCCCTTAATTTGTGCTTGCATCATTTATTCCTGCAAATAGTGTTAGAGCAATATCTTGCTTTCCTTTGTCATCGACAAAAAGGGGAGTTTATATAATGACATAAATTATATTCCATATAAGTGTTAACATAGAATAGTATAGAATTATTATTATTAATAATGTAAGGTATCAAAAAATTTAACATTTAAAGCATGTGATACCTAAGCTTCTTATAATTTCCTAATTTTTATAAAACTAAACCCATTTGCTTGTGGTGGAACCTTTAAAAATATAATTTTCATTATTAACTACCATATCAAAATAATCATCAATGTATTTTTCTCTATTTTTTCAATTAATTGAAACCCAAATACTTAGATAATTTTTATTCATATTTCCCGTCAATTATTTTGTGCTTCTAGAGAAATTATAGACATTATTGGTCATAAAAGTATTTGAATTTCTATAAAAATTGGATTTAGACTTTACTCGAAATTAGTAGTAGCACTAAAAATTTTACTATACATGAATGCGTATCTAGTACTATCTTGACGATTAGTTTTATTATACCTTAAACCACGTTTATCATATAAAGGTCTAGACTAGATAAAATCATGTTTAAATCCTTTTGACCATTATTAAATTTTGTGACTTCAGTGTTAAGTTTGTAAATTCTAGCTTTAAAGTCATAATTAATTATTTCAAAAGAAGTAGTACTGTTTTTAAAAATATCAATTTGCTTGTTTAATTCAGAATTCTCCTTTTTTAACGTATAGTTCTCATTTTTGAGAAGAAAATTTTGAGATTCTGAATTCTTTAAAGAGGATTGTAATAAATCATTTTGTCTTTTCAAATCAAAAATTTCTTTTGAAATTTTTTCTCTCTTTTTCAAATTTGGTGTTTTGTTCATCTAGAAAATCTGTAAGTGCCTCAAAATTGTTCTTTAAAACACCAAGTTGATTTTCTAAATTTAACTTCTCATTTTTCAATTTATCATTTTCAAGTTCAACAGATTTCATCTTTTCTAAAATAATAAAATTAAGCTTCGAAATCTTATTTCTTATACTAAATAATTCATTATTATCTTTTCCTAAAATTTGTAAATCAAAAAGTACCTTTTTTGTAGTCCTCACTGCTGGCTTTGACTGGGATTTTGCCTGTTGTATTTCGACTGCATTGTTTTCTGGCCATTATTCTAGGATGTTGTTATGATCTCTAGAATCCTAGGTTCTGATACCAAATGAAAGTGTGTTATGGATCTTGTAATATGGAAATATGATAACATAGAGTATAGTGATGATAGCAATACAGTAAATAGTGCGGAATATAAAAGCAGTAAAGTAAAACGATACCAAAGATTTTTATACTGGTTCGGAGCACCGTCCTACGTCCAATCCCAGACTCCTTATGAAATTTCAATAAAACAAAAACCCTCACTTAACCCGGTGGAACAGGTCTATACAACCCCTAAGCTGCCGAACAGGGACCTGAGCAGCAAAACATGATTTCGCCTCAACAGCCGAAGAGGACTTCACTTGCCTAAGCAGCAGAACAGGACTTCAACAAATACAGAAAATAGTTTTGACTTTTGTGTGTTCTGATAACACGAATTTGTCACTTGTAGTACACACTTACAATAATCTTCTCCTCGAGTATAAATATATATTTGAAGTATATGAAGATTAGAAAGGTATAGTATTGCTTTAATGCAGAATAATTGAAAGTATGATAGCAAATAGATTCTAGAGAATTACATCAGAGAGATAAGAAAATTCGATTATGATTAAGTGATTTAGAATGAAGTTAGAGTTTGTATTTATAAAGGTTAGAGAGAAGTAACTGTTGGTGAATAGTTTTGATTGAAGTATTGTGTCCGAATCTTTTCGTTAAAGGTACGCAACTCTTCACAAAAGTCGTGTCTTTTCAAAAAGTGGCTGTTATAAAAATTCAGTCAACTGAGCCTCTAGGTCAGTCGTTGAATATTCAAAGTATTTGAATTTCAAATTTGTATATCTATGTATCTGTGCATGCTACACAAAATTTCCAATGTCAGTCGACTTGACCTCTGGGTCAGTCGACTGACCTCGCGAAATTTGTACAATATGCATAGTTTACATAGGTATATTAATTTCTATAACTTTTAAAACACTTTTATAATTTAAATATACGCTTATATATGTATAAAATATTTGCAAAATAGAATGGTTAAATATATAAGCTAATCTATATGTAACCGAGGAGAGATTTTAACAATATTGACATCATTACAACAAAACAGTCTTTTTACAACGGGCTATGCCCGTTGTAATATGGTTTTCGCAACGGGCATGTGCCCGTTGTAATAGGCCTCGTTGTAATAAATCCACCACATTTTACAACGGGCAAAGCACGTTGCAGTATACCTTTTTACAACAAGTTATGACCGTTGTAATAGACTATAATACAACGGCCATAACCCGTTGCAATAGACTAACCATACTAGTTGCATAGCCTATTTCACAACATGCATTGACCGTTGTAAAAAGCATATTTAACAACTTGTGTTGCCCGTTGCAATATACTATAATACAACGACCATAACCCGTTGCAATAGATTAACCATACTAATTGATGGCATCCATGCAATACATCTATACTAATACTAAATATTGTCGTAAAATAATTAAAATCACATACGAAAAGACTAAAAGCTAGAGTCATAGAATTCTAACACTCCAAAAAATTAGATAAGTTTACATATCTCAAACAAACTTTTCATTTCATCACTTTCTATTTACATTCACAGTTTACAAGTTTGTTCACATCATTGTTTACATTTGAATTCACTTTTTACATTTACAATGCTTGGCATTTCAATTTCCCCTCTCTCTGTCTATACCAACACCTACACATACATATCTCATTGCTACATTGCTCTGTGCATATTAAAACCTCTTCCATCTCACCACACTTCCAAATACTCTCCACAAAACTATCTCCTACCACCATCTTTTTTTAACCTTCACTGCCTTTCACCTCTGCAATTGCATCTGCCTTCAAGTCACTACCTTGGAACTGAACCACAACTTGCAGCCCGGCAACCTGTCATCCACTACAAAGAACTATCCGAACACCTTTTCTCCATTCCACACATTTCTCCTGCCAAAACTGTTCTACCTGTCATCTACAGACTTCATACCATCTACCTGCAATTACCATGCACAATCGTCTATCGACAACTTACTGACTACTATCCACGGCACCACCACCATCTGACACGCCTCTTGTTTTGTTTACTATAATTAAAATCACATACGATATTGTATCTTATCAGCTTGAGGAAGTCAAAAATTTATCCTATCATCTTGAGGAAAAAGCATGCTTTCTACATTTTACAAGATGGTTGCAGACTGAGACAGAAGAATCTAAGTATTCCATTCATCATACTCATAGGTACATAAATAAATTATCTCACTTTATTTAAATTGTATATTGTACTGAAATCCCAAAGCTTAAAGCTATTATCCTCTCTTGCATTTTGTGCCAAGGTACATAGAGTTGGAGATATTTGGAAAGAAATAATGAAATAACACGAATTATTTTACCTAAAATGACATAATCATCGTGCTAGACTGACAGGAAAACAGTTCATCCTTTCTTTGTCAACTGTAGCAAAACAATCTGTGGATAGACATATCATATACTGAACTTTTATACAGTTGGTTTCAACACTTTTCTCTTTAGTGCTGTTCTGTACACAACACTCGAAAAAGTAAAGCAAATTAGAGCGAAAGAAAAATGCAAGCAAAGCAAATTACTGCTACAATCGTAAATAAACGCACATCAATCAGTGCGATTCAAGATATACTCAATAAAAGAAATCAGAAAAGCAACAGACAACTTCAATAAAAATTCCATTTTAGGAAGGGGTAGCTAGGGAATTGTCTTCAAAGGAGTTACATATAACAATACGAAAGTTGCCATTAAAAAGTCTTTCGTAATAGATGCAAAGAGAATGAAAGTGTTTGCGAAGGAAATTTATGTATTATCTCTCATAAACCACAAAAATGTGATTCAAATTTTAGGCTGCTGTCTAGAAGTAGAAGTTCCTATCTTAGTATACGAGTATATACCTAGAGGTACATTGTACCAGCGCATTCAGTCTAAGGATCAAAATATGTCATTGAGTTTTAGGCTTAAGGTTGCCATTGAGACTATATCAGCACTAGCCTATTTACATAAAGATTCTCACCCTTCAATAATTCATGGGGACATTAAATCTTCAAACATATTACTGGATGAAAATGATGTGGCAAAAGTATCTGATTTTAGAGCTTCTATGTACCCTCTTAAAGAAGTAAATGATACGGGTTGTTAACGCCGAGCGACTCAAGGAGCCTACGATCCATAATAGTTACCGACTCATGTAAAGGAGCGACTCAGTAAGTGCCGACTCATCAAGACTAGCGACTCAACTAGCCCACGACTCATCCAGTAAGTGCCGACTCATCAAGACTAGCGACTCAACTAGCCCACGACTCATCCAGTAAGTGCCGACTCATCAAGACTAGCGACTCAACTAGCCCGCGACTCATCCAGTAAGTGCCGACTCATCAAGACTAGCGACTCAACTAGCCCACGACTCATCCTATAAGGCCACTCAAAGGAGCGACTCACGACTTAAGGAGCCTAATAAGTTAAAGCGTCAGCGACTCAACATGTAGGGCAGTCAGCGACTCATTGGTGGCAACGACTCAGCGAGCTAGTGCTTTAAAGGTACAATGTGGATTAACGACTCAGCAGGGTCTGCGACTCAAGGCCTAGACCAATTCAACGACTCAAGAGGCCGCTACGACTCAAAAGATGGGCCGACACCCGACACAAGACTCAGAGGCAAGTTCAAGATCATGCTGCAGAGTCGTGACTTGCAGACGACTCACGACTCATCATGAGTCGGTCACGACTCATGATGAGTCGACCACGACTCATGACTTTGCAATTTTAGCCTAGGAAGTTTGCCTATAAATACGTAGCCACTTCCAACGTTCAAAGGACTTTGGGGGGGACGGACTTCCTACGGGCCATTACTCTGCTATTGTCTCGACTTCAAGCAACACTCAAGCAACATTTCTATCACTCCAATCACCAAAGACATTTCAACAAATCTCGTGAAGAAAAATAACTCATTCATCATGCATTCAAAGGATTCTTCTACATCGGGGTTTGAGATATTTGTCTAAGTGTGTTGTAATCGGAGTTGATTGTAAAAAAAACTGTATCTAAATAAATAATAAAGAGCTTCAAAGTGGACGTAGGCTTGATCCTAAGCCGAACCACTATAAATACTGCGTCTCTTACTGTTTTTCTACATACTTTCTGCTTATTTCTGATTCCCATACAAGTGGGTGGTGCTTTCACAATCACATCTTATACACTAGGGTGTTGACGTTTAAATTTAAGCGTTAACATTTTGGTGCTTTCACTGAGAATTGAACTCAGGACTTCTATCATCATTGCTTTACAGAAGATTTGTAGAGAGAATTTCCTTGAAGACTAGAAGTCTAGCAGAAATTATGGCTTCTGAAAGGAAACGAAAGTTTTTGAGGTTTGAAGGTACTAGCAGCAACGCCATTGCTCTTCCCGCATTAGGGGAAACAGCTTCAACTATTGGGGTCACAAAGGCTGAATTAAAGGCTGTGATTTATGGAATATATCAACACATGGAAGTTCAAAGTAATAGAATACTGGACAAGATGAACACATTGCAAGAGGAAGTCCGTCGACTAGAAAGCAATATAAAAACCATTGCTAAGGAGGCTCAGGTTTCAGAAGAATGGAATATTCCTCAACGAGCAACTGGCATTATTGGACCATTCCCCCAAACAGAAAGTTCATGGCCACGACCAACTATCCACGAACGTTTGTCAAGGGCAACTTTCGAGAGAATAGTTGACGACCACCCATTGAGTCCTGGTAACGATGAAGAATACATACCGGAGATGATTGAACAAAGAGAGGACGATGGAGGGAAAAGAAAGCAGAAGCTCTTGAAAAAAGCTCGACGCTTCAGATCCTCTGACTTCACTCCCTTGACCGACACTCCGGAAAATATCTTCTTGGCAACAAAGGATGTTGTTGTGTACCCCAAACCATCTCTGTTGAGAAGAAGCGCAACAGACAATGGAAAATTCTGCCGATTTCACAATCAGCCTGGCCATGACACCAATCAATGTCGCCATTTAAGGAAGGAGATTGAAGAGTTGCTCAAACAGAATGAACTGCAACAATATGTGAAAAGAGATGGAATTAACTACTCCTCATCCTCCAAGGTGCAGCTGGTGTCCGCTCAACAATGTAGCTCAAATAAAAGAACCGTGGCACAGGGAAATGAAGGTCCTATCATCAGTATCGTCACAGCAAGCCCTCACCAGGTAGGAAAAAATTGGATGAGACGGGAAGACATGCACACGCTTCAGGAAGACCTTCAAAGTGAAAGGAAGTTTCGATTCTGAAAAACGTTGCCATCCAATCCTTTCAAGCCAAAAGATTCAATCCCTAAAGCTTGGGGCAACAACTGCTTTCTTACTTTACTTGAATACTATGTTTCAAATTTGTAAAGGAATGCTGATCCAATAATTCTTGTATCAAAATCTGTTATAAAGACAGTGCAAATAAATAATAAAAACTATAAGCCTTGTTCTCCCTATTATTACAAGTCGCTTATTTTATTTCGATATGTGAAATATTCTAAGAATGTCACTAAAATTATCGATCTAAATTTGCAGGCAATCAATGTCCAGCCGATTCGTTACAATATCAAGCAACCCTTGGTAGCTTTCTAAAGCAAGTCTTAAGTGACGAAAGTCCAGGGGCAAAACCTAAATAAGAAATACTCTAAGCAAATAAATAAGATTTGGCTAGAGTATGCTTCTTCAGTTAAAACCACCTGCCAACAGAAGAAGATAGTGCACACTTAAGGATGGCACTGAGGCACTGCTAATATAATCAATCAAGTTCGCAACTGTCAAAAGAGAACCAATTCCAAGAACTTGGAATAATAGCCACTTACATCCATATTTTACATAAAAACTCTGCTGAGATATTGCAATAAATTTACAGATATATGATTCTCTTGTTAAGGGCAATTGCAAGGCAGGCAAATAACAACAGCAGTAAAGTGAATATAGGCCCAATTCTGGCTAAATCACTATAATTCTCGTGTTCCCTACTATTATAAACTGCTCTGTTTTATTTTGGCGTATGAAATACGTTGAGCGTGTTGCTAAAAAGACCATTTAATAATGCAGGCCATAAAACAAGACTTACCAGTCATGAGACGAAGCGATCCGCAACAACATCCAGTAGTCAAGCACTGAGCCATTCAAAATTCCCATATCCAAATCTTACAAAAGGAGAACTTCAACCGAAAGTAAGCAAGGTGGATAAAAGCAGATCATATATAGCTAACCGCAAATGTATGAACAAACAAACGGCCAGTTAAAGAACCTACATCTGCCACCACCAATTTGCTTAACTATAAAATATATTCCTTTGGGTAAGGGAGAGGCTTGGCAGCTAAAAGCAATGACCCTTGTGAAGTAATGGGAATGCTTCTCTACGGAGACCGAATGCTTCTCCTCAGAGACCAAAGCCCTCTTCGGAGGCCAAAAGCCCTCTTCAGAGGCCAAATGCTTCTCTACGGAGACCGAATGCTTCTCCTCAGAGACCAAAGCCCTCTTCGGAGGCCAAAAGCCCTCTTCAGAGGCCAAATGCTTCTCTACGGAGACCGAATGCTTCTCCTCAGAGACCAAGGCCCTCTTCGGAGGCCAAAAGCCCTCTTCAGAGGCCGAATGCTTCTCTACGGAGACCGAATGCTTCTCCTCAGAGACCAAAGCCCTCTTCGGAGGCCAAAAGCCCTCTTCAGAGGCCAAATGCTTCTCTACGGAGACCGAATGCTTCTCCTCAGAGACCAAAGCCCTCTTCGGAGGCCAAAAGCCCTCTTCAGAGGCCAAATGCTTCTCTACGGAGACCGAATGCTTCTCCTCAGAGACCAAAGCCCTCTTCGGAGGCCAAAAGCCCTCTTCAGAGGCCGAATGCTTCTCTACGGAGACCGAATGCTTCTCCTCAGAGACCAAAGCCCTCTTCGGAGGCCAAAAGCCCTCTTCAGAGGCCAAATGCTTCTCTACGGAGACCGAATGCTTCTCCTCAGAGACCAAGCCCTCTTCGGAGGCCAAAAGCCCTCTTCAGAGGCCAAATGCTTCTCTACAAAGACCCCTAATGGGATATATGCCACAAAAAAGAAAGTTCTCTACTCAACAAAAAAGATTGGAGAAGTCATGACCCTCCAACCATGAGAGAGTAACTTCCAGGCGATGCAAACCCTATCGGGGGCACATTTCACCAGGAGTTGAAGCGTAACAGCCGCTCTTCGGAATTACGCTTCACCAGAGTTGAAATGCAAACAAAATAAAGACCTCTTCGGGGGCACATTTCACCAGGAGTTGAAGTGTAACAGCCGCTCTTCGGAATTTCACTTCACCGGAGTTGAAAGACAAACAAAATAAAGACCTCTTCGGGGGCATATTTCACCAGGAGTTGAAGTGTAACAGCCGCTCTTCGGAATTTCACTTCACCGGAGTTGAAAGACAAGCAAAATAAAGACCTCTTCGGAGGCACAATTAAGAAGAAAGACCTCTTCGGAAGCCCACGTTTCGCCGAGATTGAAATAAAACTTCCAAGTGTTGAAACGTGAAAAGGCTTTCATCAAAGGCACAACTCTTTGGGGGTACACGTTTCACCAAGATTGAAATAAAACTTCCAAGTGTTGGAACGTGAGAAATCCCTCCTCAGAGGTACAACCCCCTCCCGGGAACACAATTAAGTAGAAAGACCTCTTTGGAAACCCACGTTTCACCGAGATTGAAATAAAACTTCCAAGTGTTGAAACGTGAAAAGGATTTCTAAAGCATAACTCTTTGGAGGTACACGTTTCACCGAGATTGAAATAAAACTTCCAAGTGTTGAAACGTGAAAAAATCCCTCCTCAGAGGTACAACTTTCTATAAAAAAAAAAAAAAAAAAAAAAAAAAAAAAAAATCCTCATCAAAAGCGTACTTTAACTTTCAAAGGAAAAGTAATTTGCCTACTATGGGAAATGATCGTAAAAAGAAAAGAAGTTAAAGTACCCTTCAGAGGTCCGCTCTACCACATAGAGGAATTCACTTGATGAGATATGTACTTAAGCAAAAAGAAAGAAGTGATTTCTTCAAAGGACAAAGCGCGTAGAAACTCATACGAAGGGGGTTGTACTCTACAAGAATTCTTTTTAAAATAAAAATAACATAATTATTCTTTAGCAAATAAGAGTGCAAGTCCCCCCGAAGTATAGAATATTGCAGCAAACTTATGGAATGGGGGCAATATAGTATAATTACACACTGTATGATATAACTAAACCAGCAAAAGGTAACGCTCAAGTAACATACCATGAGCTCGCTGCAATATCAAATGAACTCATGCCAAAACGAATAACAAATGTACTCTCTAATTCAAACAAAAGTTTGTACAAACGAAGAATCATTTTATTCAATTATAGTGCAGGTACAGGTCTCAAAATAAAGAAAAGCGGGGGCCGGTACCCGCACAATTCTCAGCCAGTACATGCAAAACACAAAAAAACTAGAAACTAAAGATCTTCACTTCTTTTTGCTGCCTTTAGACCCTTTACCCGGCCGGATGATCAGTTTTTCAGGACGATCGGTGGGCATAAGGGAAGTAGGAGAGGAAGGCGCAACCGGTTCAACTTCCGGCTCCTCTTCAGTGGCGATGATTTTCTTCCCCCTCCTCTTGGATGTCCCACGCTTCTTTCTCCTTTGCGAGGAAGACTCACTCCCCGGAGTGACAAGTTTAGATAGAACAACGTCGTCAGAAGGAGTTCGCTCCGGGGATATATCACCTCCTTCAAGTCTCTCATCTTTCTGCTCTTGCGAAGCGACGGGATCATCCAAGCCGTGAAGAGCCTCTATTTGTTCTTCCTGTGATCTGGGTTGCGAGGCAGTAGGAGGCGCCACCTGAAGAGATGGAGGAAGGATAACCGGAGGAGTAGAAGTTTGAGCAGTACTTGGTGCTTTCTCTACAGAAGAAAAGAGGTTAAAGTCAGTAAAAAGAGGAGATGAAGGCTCACCAATAAAGTTAGTAGAGAGAGGAGATGAAGGCTCATCGAGATTGAGAAGATAACCAAGGAGTTCATGAAACTCATGTGAAGCAAATGAATAACCCGCTTGAACAGAATTGACAGTGGCGGGATTAACAGTGAGGTTACCTGGTGAAGCTGATCTCCTGATATCAACTTCATATGCTTGCGCGTCAGCGCTCTCATCGCCCTCATCTCCACCATGTACACTTGTAATCTCAGTAGTAATTTTGGTAGGAGAAGCAAAATGGGAACTGGAACCAATGATGTTGATTTCGGACAAAGAAGGTGGCTGAACCGGGGTAGTTGAAGTAGTTCCTTCAACCTGCCCCCCTTCTGTCGCTTCGATTCTTAGTTTTGCAAGTTGTTCCTTTCCCCTGGCGAGAGCAGTGCGAGCGTCCTCATCAAAATAATGCCTTTCCAAGGCTGACTCATCATAACCAGCACCCTCAGCACCAAGCATATCGAGGGCAGCCTCCCACACTTCGGCTAAAGTGATCTCGTACTTGGGACCTAGAAAAGCAAGGCTTCCACGCCCCAAGACGCTATGTAAGTAGAAGTCGAATAGTGTCGAGCCAAAGCTATTCTTAGTCTCCTCGTGAGATTCCTCAGCTGCGATTCTGCCGGCGACGGCCTCATCGCGCTCCCTCTCCGTTTTAGAAAGCTGAAGTTTGAGCATTTGTATCTCCGCTTCCTGGGATTTGTTTTTCATTTGGAGCTCCGCAACATCAGTAATATAGCCCTCATTAATTCTTTTCTGAGCTTCGAGCCTATCCTCAGCATCCCGTTGGCTGGCATGAGCATCTCTTACCTGTCTGAGAAGCACTTCTTCTTTTTGAGAATATGAGGTAGAGGAAGCAGCAAGCTCATCTCTCAACTTCTCGACCTTTGCTTCAAGCTCCTCGTTGTAGGAAGTAATGCTTCTCATCTCGGTATCATGCTGCTCAAGGACCTTTTGCCACTCAGCCTTATCATTTTCCATGGTGAGCATGGCCTCTAAGTTGGCGCGGTTAACTCGTTGAAGCTCATCAACAAGCTTCTGCCAGTTTGACATCCTCTCGATGTCAAGTTTAACAGCGTCAAGATTTCGCAGCATGGCGGGCTTGTCGATTGGAACCAGGTCAAGATCGAATCTCACGCCTTTTAAGCACCATTGTGGAAAGCGACTTTGTAAGGTGGCTGGGCCAGGCCCCACTTGAAATTTAGGCCTGCTTATTATTGTCTGGATGTCCTCCTTTCCGAGAGCAGGAGAGTCGGAAGAAATATCAAGAGGGGCAGGGGCAGTAGGCTTGTCGGGAGTGGTGGAAGCATGTCTCTCACCATGTCGAGCTCGTTTGCTCGAATCTTCTACTACATGACCTTTTCCCCGGTCATCGTGTGATTTCCTTTTATAGGAATCGTCACCTCTCTGCGGGGAGTCGCGATGCTCATCCCTATCCCTCCTTTCCCGAGCTTTTCGAGCAGCCCTCTCTTCATCAGACTCCCTATAGGAAGAGAAGTAGCGCCCATAATTATACTGTCCACGCCCACCATAGCGTTGAAAATCTTGATAGTATGATCCACCGCGTGTCATTGGAGAATCTGAAATAAGAAAAGATAAGCTTCAGAAATCTTTAAAGCATAAGAAGATAAGTGCATAAGTGTGCTGGAAAATTCTTAAGTGGTGTGTGAAGTGCAAACTACTCGCATTGGGCTAACGAACCACTTCTCAGTTGGGGGGATGTAATAGGTTTCGCTATCGGTGGCAATTCTTGGAATAAAGAAGTTGGAGTCAGTTGGAGGGCAGATGTCACTTCAATTGTTGGAGGTATAACTTTACCACGAGCAGGATCATCTTTAGAGAGCTCTTGGGAAGAGATAAATAAGTCACTTAAATCCCCAAAGAAATCATCATCGTCATGCCTAGCCTGGTTCCCTCCATCAGTTCCTTTATCGGCATTTTTCATAGTTTGGGAAGGTTGCTCCTCTTCTTCTTCAGTAATGGGGGGAAGCGCGGACTTTTCGGATGGCCCCGTGTCGTCTCGTGGAGTAGAGCACTTCACTAATGGAGTTCCAGTAGAAGTTTCTCCCTGCACACGATCTTTAGTGGAGACCGAGGCGTCGAGAGTTTTCGTCGGAGAATCGGGAACTTCAGTCGGGGCTTCATGAGGCTGAGTAAAGCGAGAGGGATGGAGAAGTCCGTATTGGTGTAAAAATTCATCGCTTAGCAGAAACTTTATGCTCCTTTCTTCTGCCGGCACAGCATTTAATCTTTCTAAAATTTGCTTAAAACTTGGGTCCCTGGTAGGGGGTGGAAGCGCTAAAACAGGAACAAAGAATGAAGTTAGCAACTAAAAGTTCGGATCTCAAAAATGGCTTCAAAGCGGAAAGAATATAGACAGGAAATCTTACTTCCTACTCTCCAGATGGCATAAAACCCTGGAGGGCAACGAACGAAGAAAAACTGATTCAAAAATCCGTGAGCGCTTTCGGAGAGATCAGTAATAAGTTTGCGGTTTCGAGCGCTTCTTATAACCACAATGGAGGGATGGTCTTTAATTTTTGTAAATGAGCAGAAATAACAGATCTCCCCGAAGCTTGGTAGTCGATCCAAGGTTCTCCTAAATAGAACACATAACCCCATCAGAATAGCATAGCCATTGGGGTGTAATTGGAATGGAGAGATAGACAGCCGAAGCAAGAACTGTTGAAGAAAGTCGTTAAAAGGAGGAATAGCGCCATTTAAGCACATTTGGCGATTGACAGCAACAAAACCAAGAGGTGGCCTATCGGCAGTATCATTTGGCCCCGGTAGTAAGGCGTCAGCATCATCGATGCCAAACTGGACGCACAATTGATTAAACGTCCGTTGATTCAGAGTTGTTGGTATTCTCTCTGGAGGGTTATCCACAGGAATAGCTACCGGAAAGGTATCTTCAGTCTGACTCATCGGCTCTTCTTGATGAGAAGTCATTCTACACAAGCAACTGGATGTTCAAATGCGAAGGTGCGCGTTTCCTAAAAAGTGTGAAGTGTTGTGCAAGACTAGAAAAGTGACAAGTATATATAACTAGGATTACACTAATCGATGCTTGATCGATGGTAAACATTTCAGAACTTGTTAACTTAAAAGTTCAAACATAATATTAGTGCAAGCAAGTCGATTTCAATTGACTACTTCAGCATTGCTTTGATATTTTGTTTGAAATAGATATATTAAAGGCACTTCATATATGCAGTTCATTCAAGTTAATCATCTATCGTTAACTAATCTGTCATTCGGTGTGGGCAATCAATGACAGTATATTCGTCCCAATTTTCTGTAAACATTGTGTTAGACAGGTTATTAGCTTGCAAGAGTGACCTGTGGAAAAAATACGACAAAGTTCAACAGTTCAAAGTTCAAGCAAAATTTACAAGTGTTAAGTCGTCAACGACTCAATAATTCCTTGTATTGGTTAAGCTAAGTCATTGGTTATTTGGATGACTCGGTTACGGCCTAAAGGATATGCGGCGAGTTAAGTTAAGTTCT
Organism: Allium cepa; assembly: GCA_030765085.1. Taxonomy (NCBI): domain Eukaryota; kingdom Viridiplantae; phylum Streptophyta; class Magnoliopsida; order Asparagales; family Amaryllidaceae; genus Allium; species Allium cepa. Next base: position 29,544,262 of record CM060938.1, on the reverse strand, counting down.
ATGAGTTGTAATGTGCATGAAGGAAAAAGCCTCAAATCAGAACAATGCAAATTTCTTTAAATCCTGTCTCGGCCGCGACTCAAATCTAAGGAGGCATTTAGTTGAGTCGGTCATAGGTTCAAGCATGGAAAAGAGGCTCAAGTACTGAGTCGTTCAGGGCTTATGGTTTGAGTCGTGTATAGTTTGAAAGGTTAAGTCATGGAAAGTAACCCAAGTGCTGAGTCGTTCACGGCTCATGGCTTGAGTCGTTCGCGACTTATAGTTTAAGTCATCTACGGTTTATGGCTAAAGCATTGAGTCGTATACGGCTGAGATTGCAAGGCTTTTCAAAATCAGTGGTCGAAAGGCAAAACCTAATTCGCTAACTCTTGGAATTCCTCATCACGCCTCATCTCACAGCCCCCCTTTTTTCCTGTCTCAATCCACTAACCCGGTAATGCTAAGGCAACAAGGATCTGTCACATTCCCAATGGAGCCCATCGTCCTTCCATACCAACAAATCACCCGAGAAAAAATCTGAAATGTTTCGCATCGATCTTAAATTCAATGCATTGCTGGACTCGCGTATCGAATAGTGATCTAGAATCGATTACAACAATTCAAAGTGAAGCGCAGCACATGAAAACAAACTAAAGCCGAAAGATGAGAATTTGTGATTCAACGTTGATTATTATGGATTAAGATTGAATTTGCTTACGAAGTATGATGGTTGGGATGAATCGGAAAGTAGCAGGGTTGAATTCGCCTTCGGAAATGAGATTCAAAGATGCGTTAATGGCGTTACAAGATGATGAGACAGAGATCAAGTGAGGAATAAGAACAACGCAATAGCTTATATACAAGGCAGGGGAGAATGAGAAAGGACTCACGAGTCATAGGCCGCCCTGAGTCGGTCACGACTCAAGAAGAAAGTCGAAGCACACGACTCATGATATAAGCGTGTACTTCGAGGGGCAATTGTTAACGCCGAGCGACTCAAGGAGCCTACGATCCATAATAGTTACCGACTCATGTAAAGGAGCGACTCAGTAAGTGCCGACTCATCAAGACTAGCGACTCAACTAGCCCACGACTCATCCAGTAAGTGCCGACTCATCAAGACTAGCGACTCAACTAGCCCACGACTCATCCAGTAAGTGCCGACTCATCAAGACTAGCGACTCAACTAGCCCGCGACTCATCCAGTAAGTGCCGACTCATCAAGACTAGCGACTCAACTAGCCCACGACTCATCCTATAAGGCCACTCAAAGGAGCGACTCACGACTTAAGGAGCCTAATAAGTTAAAGCGTCAGCGACTCAACATGTAGGGCAGTCAGCGACTCATTGGTGGCAACGACTCAGCGAGCTAGTGCTTTAAAGGTACAATGTGGATTAACGACTCAGCAGGGTCTGCGACTCAAGGCCTAGACCAATTCAACGACTCAAGAGGCCGCTACGACTCAAAAGATGGGCCGACACCCGACACAAGACTCAGAGGCAAGTTCAAGATCATGCTGCAGAGTCGTGACTTGCAGACGACTCACGACTCATCATGAGTCGGTCACGACTCATGATGAGTCGACCACGACTCATGACTTTGCAATTTTAGCCTAGGAAGTTTGCCTATAAATACGTAGCCACTTCCAACGTTCAAAGGACTTTGGGGGGGACGGACTTCCTACGGGCCATTACTCTGCTATTGTCTCGACTTCAAGCAACACTCAAGCAACATTTCTATCACTCCAATCACCAAAGACATTTCAACAAATCTCGTGAAGAAAAATAACTCATTCATCATGCATTCAAAGGATTCTTCTACATCGGGGTTTGAGATATTTGTCTAAGTGTGTTGTAATCGGAGTTGATTGTAAAAAAAACTGTATCTAAATAAATAATAAAGAGCTTCAAAGTGGACGTAGGCTTGATCCTAAGCCGAACCACTATAAATACTGCGTCTCTTACTGTTTTTCTACATACTTTCTGCTTATTTCTGATTCCCATACAAGTGGGTGGTGCTTTCACAATCACATCTTATACACTAGGGTGTTGACGTTTAAATTTAAGCGTTAACACGGGTGTACCTGGTACACACGGGTATTTAGATCTAGAGAGCTTAGTTACGGTTCAACTTACTGCAAAGAGCTATGTATTCAGTTTTGGAGTGGTTGTTCTAGAACTATTGACAAGGATTAAGGCAGTGTATTTCAAGCAATCTGGAGAAAAAAAAGAACTTGTCACTTAGGTACAAAGAGGAAGGGTTAGAAAGACTTCTAGATGATGAAATCAGGCACATGATGTCTAAAGAGAAAATATTAGGACTTTTAGAACTTTTAACCGCGTGCTTAAAAACCTACGAAGATGAAAGACCGACAATGACAAAAGTAGTAGCATGGCTGCATAAAGTGAGAGAATATGATCGGAATTTGATTTCAGATGACAAAATTGATCCAATTATATTGCCTGTAAACGCAGAAGGAAGCAACCGAACCCAGTCGGAGTATTTCCAGCTGAAAACTCCCCTCTTTCACCTGTATCTTCCTATAAAAAGTACAAGGAAATTTGTATCATAATAATAAAGATTATTTTTAAGTAGTATGAGGTTGATTAAGAAAGGAAGAAAGTACTTCTCTGGGATTTTGCCTTTCTCCTTGTAAGGCTTAACAAGAACTCTAGCATCACAAACAAAATGACGATTTCCTTTTGCTAGAATTAGCTTGACAATCTCTGGATACAAAAAAGTCACAAACCCAAACATTCTCTTTTGCTGATATAGTATCCTTACGTTTTGTACTGGTCCATACATGCTATTTTTAATCACAAACAAATAGTCTAAAATCTACAACAAACCATTATTTCCTTACATGACGAGGGCAAATTTTTTGCTGACCCCTGAAAGAATATATGTATATCTTAGTGTGTACTCTGATTATTTTTTGAAGATAAGAACATTATAGCACTTACATGAGTAGCTACAACTGAAGAGAAGAACTTGTAAATAGTGTCTGCTCCAGATATATCTTTCCTGTAACAACATACGTAATCTACTGTCTATCGACTCTAAACATTAAACAAACATAGAGAATCTATCGTAATATTATGAAACTATGAACTTACGCATGAAGAAAATAACCAGCATCTGATAAGCATTTAACAGTCGCATTTGCTGGTAACATGTCGTGAAATTTATCACAATGGAGTATGATGCTAATCCACCAACCGAACAACCAGAGAGCAAAGCCTGTGATCAATTCAATATTTACAAAAATTCCAATCTTTAATGAAATTCAAATTCTATGAATGATCATAAGTTGTACAAAATAGATTGGAAAGTACTTTCTCTGCCTTTTTCATACCCTTTCCCATCAATTCTTCCATGATAGCCACCCAAATGCGATTACCTCTCAAGTGAAGATTTGATGTCTATCACAATTCACATTCCCAAAATTTAGTAACTGTTGGTAAAAAATACAAAACTACAATAATGTTAACATGTTCAGTAATAAAGTACAATCACTAACCCCAGAGATGTTAATTCTAATTAACAAGAAACAAAACTGAATGTTAGTAAAGTTTGCATTTTTAATATACAAAAAAAAACTCACTGGGTCGACATTTTCCACATCTCCAGTAAATGAAGAACCATCACAATATCGAAGCTTAATCCTATTCCAATTATAGAAATCTGTATATTGAATTTTATACAAGTATTATGGATGTGGTTCAATTATTTGTACACACACAAATATACATGCATCCATACATATAAACTGAACTTGTAATTTAATTCTAAAATTGCATACCGGGATTAGAGCTTTGAAAACCACCCAAAATCCCAGAAAACGAAGTATTAGGCATCAATTTTGAGGAGACTCTAAAGTTTTTTTGGCGCTCTATGCATTCTTCAACCGTGCTGCACCACCCTCCTCCCTGTTAAAATTACTTTATGTTCATTATTAAGAGAAGGCATTTATAAATACATACACGCCTGCATGCATGCATATGTAGTTTGAAAATTTAGACACTGTATATTTTGAGACAACAAATTAATAGGAATATGTAAACTGCACAAACCTCCATAAGAATCAACCAGTTATTTGCACCAGAGCCAAACCCAAGTGTAAAATGGTAAACATGTGGACTTCCATCCAAACAAACAGCAAGATCATCGAAATAAGTAGAATTTAAATTGCATAAAGTAACATTGATTAAACTTTGATGATGTATATATATCCAAATGTATACGTGCTCCTATAGCTGAAGCATTGGATAGAAATTTCATAGGCACAATAGGTCTTCCATTTATTATTCCCAGGTTTAGCAGCAACAAAATGGCATTGACTATTATTAGCATCAGATGAATTACACTATTATGAAAAAAATGATTAGATTAATGGACTTAAGAAAATATTATTTTTCTTCAAGTAATGTTTATTGTCTTTAACATTTTCAAGTAATGCTTAAAAACCTATATGCCAATTTCAATTGTAGTCGGTCATAATCCGTGGTAACTTATATGTTTATTTCAATTGTAGTCAGTCATAATACATGGCTTTGGATGTAGCAATTTTATATGCTGGTTAGCTACAAACTTTGGACCAGGTAGGATAAAATAATAATTAAGTATGAGGCAACAAATATTATTCTACAATATCAATAGCATGCATTTTAAAAATCTAGTTTGCTGCCTCCACTCCTACATTCAGACATAAAAACCATTTTTATGTTAATTTAGGTACTTTTCATCTCATAAACCATTTAACCACTTACTGCAATGAAATGCTATATTATTCTCTACCTCTAACCATTCCTAAATGAAACTTCTCCATAATAAGTAATACGGCCTTACATTTTCTTTAATATGCATACTAATATCTGCATACATGAACAAGTAATCCAGTAATAAAATGATTGCAACCTATATTACAGAGTATATTATTATGTAAATAAGGCAAGTCCGGAGGGAAAAAAATGAGAACAAATGTTGGGTAGGTTGAACTTCACGTCCTTCAGCCTGTCCACACCAACCAACGCATCCACTTTCCTCACGTGAACTTTTAATTTCCTAGCACATGTCAACAGTGACAGGAACAGTGGTTCAAATGTTACATCTGACACTCAAATCCTTAACAACTTACGTGCAATAAAATATTTAAATTGCAGAGGCGAACCGGGGAAAATTCAATATGTTGGAAATTGCCAATTACTATGACATGAATACCGATTGGTACCTTGGATCGGCGGTCATCTGAGAACATATTCCTCCATTGACCATCAGCCATAAGACATAAAGTGCAAAACATCAATGTCTTGGGGTTGAATGGAACAATTTCACCGTAGTATAGTGTTTCCCTTGCAAAGCTTGTTCGATACGTACGGTTGTTAACGGTTGCAAGCGAGAGGCAGAGGCGGTCGAGTTTGGTTAACTGTAGACCAAAAATGTAACTACTTACAGTTAAATATAAACATTGCAAAACAATATTACGAAGCAAAAGGAAAATAGTTATCAAGTACCTCTCATTTTGCTGAAACAAGTAAGAAGAGGAAGCGAATTCCCAATCACGAATTCCCAAAATCAAATACTTGAATCTCCCAATCCAAACTTTCGCCACCAAAGACTTCGACGCAACGACAATCGTTCCAACCTCCAACCAGCGAAAAGTTAAAAAGGAAGAAGAAAACACACAAATTAAATTTTTTTGAAAGCAGGGTTATAAAAAAAGGAGATTCATACCTAAATAATGAGGAGGCGGAGCGAAATCGAAATCGCGTTCCCTAGGAGAAAAACCCTAGTTTTGGCAAAGAGTTGACATATGCCATTTTTCAGAAGTAAAGATGCGGCCGAAGAAATAAAAGAAAAGGGGACAGTATTTTATTGTTTGATGATGGGCTGGCTAATATTTTATTACAACGGGCATGTATTACAACGGGCATATGATCGTTGTAAAGTTGACATCTATTACAACGAGTCTGAAAGGACCGTTGTAATAGTCTTCTATTACAACGGGCAACCAATGCCCGTTGTAAAAAGGGAGTTGTATACGACATCTTTTACAACTGGCGCAAATGGACCGTTGTAATAGACTTCTATTACAACGGACAACCAATGCCCGTTGTAAAAAGGACGTTGCAATAGGGTATTTTTGTTGTAGTGCATAAGGCTTAAAAACAAAATAATATAATTGATGCACCGGTTTTAAAGTCTCGTCTCCTTGTCTCTTTTTGTCGTAGCAGTCGTCAAATTTATATGTCACAGTGATAGCTTTGTGTCATAAATCAAAACCAAATCTCAACATCATGGGTTGACTAGGAACATTTTTTGTCTAATGTCAATACTTAATCTAGATATAGTTTTCATGGGTTCACTACCAAATTGGCCCCTGTTAACCATCCTTAATACATAGTTTTCATAGGTTTACTATGAACTTGTTGGTTACCTCTAATAACTTCCTAATCATAGTTTTCATGGGTTTACTATGAACCTAGCTCTCGTACAACTTTAAAGTTTAGGCATCCTATATTCTGGTCTGCTTAACTCTCTGGATACAATTCTACTCATTCAGGAGTTTAATCAATTTATATTCACTACTGGGTTAACCTAACTTGTTCTTCTACCCTTTTACCCCCCAAATACAGTTATGGGTTCTTTATCATGTGAATTTATTGATATTTCAAGACGCAAACATAACAACTTAACAATACCACTCCCATGGGTTTAATATCCTTGAAAACATTTACATATAAAATATGGCTAATCACTTTAACTTATACTTTATCAAGGAAATACTTTTTCAAATTTACATACTTGAAATCCTTTCAAAACTCCTTTATTTAGCCATGGGTTTTTCCTTTAAAAATGTGTTTGGGTTTAAAAAGCCTTTCGACGCCTTCAATACCATGCTTTCAACTTCATAAGATGACCTCCTTCGAAAGCATTAAAATCTAAATTCAAAACCATAGAGTCCTGCCTTTGAAATACATTAAAACCTTTCCTTCGAAACCTTTCGAGTAGTTAAAGCCTTATCATATAAGTATACGACCATAGCTTCGAAACCAATTGAAAGTACCCCTTTCAAAATCAATGAAGGTTGCCCTTCAAAATCAATACCTTTCAAAGCCATGGGGTTTATATTTAAAATAACATTTTTGGGTCATAGTGAACATAAACGAAAGCATCTCTTTCAAAAACATTCTTTATTTCAAAAAATATTGGGGGAGCTTGATGGTATCTAAACCATCCTTTCGAAAGCATTAAAAAAAATTAGTTAAAACAATTGAAGGTTGGCTTCGAAACCCCTTTTGAAACCATTGCCTTTGAAACCCTTAACCCCTTTTGAAAGTAGTAGGAAGTGGCTTACAGTTACTAAAAAAATAGTACCTTTCAATTGTATTGATGTATTCAATACCATCAAAAGGTACCTAATCACAGAAGGGTTTCGACTTGGTCGAAACTACCCTTCTGAAAGCATCACTTTAAAATCATAGTAACTTCTTTGGAAGCTACTTGCTTTAAAAACAAAGGTGACAGTGAAAGTGTGCTACGGATTGTGTAATATGGATGTATGATAACACAGAGTACAGTGATGATAGCAATACAGTAAATAGTGCGGAATATAAAAGCAGTAAAGCAAAATGACCCAGAGATTTTTATACTGGTTCGAAGCACAATCGTACGTCCAGTCCTAGACTCCTTTTGGAATTTCACTAAAACAAGAACCCTCAATTAACCTGGAGGAACAGGTCTATACAACCCCTGAGCAACAGAAAAGGATTTTGCCTCAGTAGCCGAAGAAGACTTCACTTGCCTGAGAACATAACAGGACTTCAAAAAATACAGAAAATAATCTTGACTTTTATGTGTTCTGATAACATGGATTTGTTACTTGTAGTACCCCCTTCCTATAATCTTCTCCTCGAGTATAAATATATATTTGAAGTATATGAAGAATAGAAAGGTATAATATTGCTTTAATGTAGAATAATTGAAAGTACAATAGAAAATAGATTCCAGAAAATTAGATCAGAGAGATAAGAAAATTCGATTGTGATTAAGTGATTTGGAATGAAGTTAGAGTTTGTATTTATAAAGGTTAGAGAGCAGCGACTGTTGGTGAAGAGTTTTTACTGAAATGTTGCGTCCGAATCTTTTCGTTAAAGGTTCACAACTCTTCTCAAAAGTCGCGTCTTTTTGAAAAGTGGCTGTTATAGAAATTCAGTCAACTGAGCCTCTGAGTCAATCGACTGAATGTTCAAAATAATTTTTAAATATAAATTCGTATATCCATGTACATGTGCATGTCGCATAAAATTTCCAGTGTCAGTCGACTGGGCCTCTGGGTCAGTCGACTGACCTCGTGAAATTTGTGCAATATGCACAGTTACATAGGTATATTAATTTCTATAACTTTTAAAACACTTTTATAAATCAAATATATGCTTATATATGTATAAAATATTTGGTAAATTGAATGATTGAATATATATGCTAATCTATATGTAATCGAGGAGAGATTTTAACAATATTGACCTAAGGCTTAAAAACAAAATAATATAATGGATGCACCGGTTTTAAAGTCTCGTCTCCTTGTATATTTTTGTCACAGGAGTCATCAAATCTATATGTCGTAGTGATAGCTTTGTGTCATGAATCAAAAACAAGTTTCAACATTCTCCCCCTTTTGGACTGATGACAACCTATAAATAGATATAGATTTCGACTGTATATATATAACATAAATACTTACTCCCCTTGAATCTTGGACGCTCTATATCCTGCATTCTTAATGTGAACAATAATATTTCTTCCCCTTTGTCATCGACAAAAAGGAATAAAGAATATAAAAATATGAAGCATTAATAGATATGATATGAAGAAACTGAACATTCATACATTACAAATAACAAAAAAAAGAGTCTTGTAATAATAGGAAGTAGTTAATCTTTTCTCCCCCTTAGTCTGTGCTTGCATCGTGTATTCCTGCAAATAGTGTTAGAGCGATATCTTTCTCCCCCTTTGTTATCGACAAAAAGGGGAGTTTATATGTTGACATAAATTATATTCCATATAAGTGTTAACATAGAACAATATAGGATAAATATTATTAATAATGTAAGTTATCAAAAAATTTAACATTTAAAGTATACGATACCTAAGGTTCTTATACTTTCCTAATTTTTAGAAAAAAAAACCTATTTGAGTGTGGTAAAACCTTTAAAAATATAATTTTCGTTATTAACTACCATATCAAAATAATCATCAATGTATTTTTCTCTATTTTTCCAATTAATAGGAACCCAAATACTTAGATAATTTTTATTCATATTTCCCGTCAATGATTTTGTACTTCTAGAGAAATTATAGACATTATTAGTCATAACACAGAGTAATATGGATATATGATAACACAGAGTATAGTAATTATAGCAATATAGTAAATAGTGCAGAATATAAAAGCAGTAAAGTAAAATGACACCAGAGATTTTTATACTGGTTCGGTGCACCGTCCTTTGTCTAGTCCCAGACTCCTTATGGAATTTCACTGAAACAACAAACCTCACTTAACCCAGAGGAACAGGTCTATACAACCCCCGAGCAGCCAAACATGGAATTGAGCAGCAGAACAGGATTTCGCCTTAGCAGCCAAAGAGGACTTCATTTGCATGAGCGGCAGAACGGGACTTCAACATATATAGAAAGTAGTTTTGAATTTTGTGTGTTCTGATAACACGGATTTGGCACTTATAGTACTCCCTTCCTATAATCTTCTCCTGAGTACAAATATATATTTCAAGTATATGAAGAATAGAAAGGTATAGTACTGCTTTAATGTAGAATAATTGAAAGTATGATAGCAAATAGATTCCAGAGAATTAGATCAGGAGATAAGAAAATTTGATTATGATTAGGTGATTTGGAATGAAGTTAGAGTTCGTGTTTATAAAGGTTAGAGAGCAGCGACTGTTGGTGAAGAGTATTGATTGAAGTATTGTGTCCGAATCTTTTCGTTAAAGCTTCGCAACTCTTCTCAAAAGTCATGTCTTTTCGAAAAGTGGTTGTTATAGAAATTCAGTCAACTGAGCCTCTGGGTCAGTCGACTAAATATTCAAAATAATTTTTAAATACAAATTCGTATATCCATGTACCTGTGCATGTTGCAAAAAATTTCCAATGTCAGTTGACTGACCTCATGAAATTTGTGCAATATGCACAGTTTACATTGGTATATTAATTTCTATAACTTTTAAAACACTTTTATAGTTTAAATATATGCTTATATATGTATAAAATATTTGAAAAATAGAATGATTAAATATATAAGCTAATCTATATGTAACCGAGGAGAGATTTTAACAATATTGACCTAAGGCTTAAAAACAAAATAAAATAATCGATGCGCCGATTTTAAAGTCTAGTCTCCTTGTCTCTTTTTATCGTAGCAGTCGTCAAATTTGTATGTCGCAGTGATAGCTTTGTGTCATGAATCAAAACCAAGTCTCAACTGACAGCGCTCCTTCGAAAGCTTCTTTAGAAATATCCTTTCGAAACCATTGGTTTCGACTACTTCAAACCCTTTTGTAAACCGACGAGTGCTTTTCTTTTAAAACAGAACAAAGGAACCATCCCCCTCGAAAGCTACCTTTTGACACCCTACCTTCCACCTTTCTACAATCCAATATGTACCAGCTAAATGATAACATGTGTATTGGTTTATTGGTTTCGACCTAGAAGGTTTTGACTAGGTTGGAGAAGGAAGCTCTAGGTCGCTTTTTCCAAAGGAGGCGGAACCCCCTTTTCTGAGTTAAAGGCTGTTTTTACTAAATAAAGTAAGCCTTTTCTACAAACTTGCCCACTGGTAAACACTTGATTTCCTATCATAAACTTTCAAATAATTTGGCTAATATTTATTGCATTTTCTCAGATCTAAAACCAATTAAAAATTAACACATAAGCCATCCCAAGTAATAGAGCAATTAAATCATTTAGGTCCTCCTTTAAAAATAATTTAATTTCCATACTAAATCACATAGTAGAAATCCCCAAAAATTCTAGAAATTCACATTAATCATGTTGCCTAACATATCAAAAATTTTGACCCAAATTCTTAGTATAATTTTCGAAATAAATTTATATTCCCAAATGACCATATTTTCCTTTGAAAATTCATAACTAATTCCCCACGGCTTGGAAAATTATCAAAATTGAAACCCAACTCCAAAGTTATGTTTCTCGTAACATAAAATTTTCCCATGGCATTTAAACATTATTAAATCTCGGTTTTACCCTAAAACCGTGCATATCACTTTTTTAAACATCCTTGTTTAAATTAAACAAATCATATATCAAGCATATCTTCATCCAATATATCATAAAAACGAATTTACCCTTAAATTCGAAAATCATTTATCATAAAATAGAGATGTTGTGATTATTATTCACCTTAGATTAGATAATGAAATTAGAGGTTGCTTGAGATTGATTTCTTCTAGCTTGATCCTAAGCTTTAGATTTGATTTCTCTTTTCCTCTTTCTCTTTCATGGCCGACTCCTTCTTGCCTTCTTACATTTATAATTTTTCTTATGTTAAAATGAATCTGTATGGCTAAGGGTAAATAGTATAAGGGTGGGAAACGTGGGTGGAAACTTTACTCTAATGCCCTTATGTTTAATTAGCTAACACTTAACTATTTTAAATAAGCACAACCACTATACTTAATACCAATCTAAATTCCTTTTAGCTTGCACTACTCTATTTAATTTATTCTAAATAAACCTCCTGAATAATGTTATTAAAAATTAGGGGTGTTACACATTCTCAAGTGATTGGAGATGAAGTAGAGGTAGATAAAGGAAAAAAATGACGATGAATCGATAGGATTCCTAAGACCAGAAATTACGAGAAAACGTGTGCACCAATACACAGGTGTCTTACTCCAGGCACAAGTTGAACCTGGGCATATAAGGTACTAGATAAATAAATAATGAACAATTTGAGTCTTGTTTCTCTTGCATTCCAAAAGGCAAATGGAGCAAAGTAACAAGGCAAACGATGATGATATGAATTGAATGAATGGTTGTGATGACCAGTTGTTATTTGAAATAAATATATATATGTTATTGCAATACGAAGACATGATACGATGGTGAACATGAAACATGAATGAGTCTGTGGTTTAGGAAGATGTCACTGGACATGGATATGACTACTGATATAGATATGGATATGGATATGGATATGGATACTGATGAGGATACAGATGCGAATGTGGACCTGTGACACAAATAGGTGATCTAATTGTTATGTCGCTCCACTGTAGTGCTATAGTGGAAGGAGATAGATGTTAAGAGACCATGTAGGGCATGAGGCTAGTCCAGACCATGAATCCAATCAGTTAGTGCGAGCACAACAGGCGACCCTGTAGGGCATGAGGCTAGTCTAGGGCATGAGTTGTATATATGATCAATGTGATGATGGATAATATGCGACCCTATGGCACATGAGGCGAGTTCAATGAAGCAAGTCCACATAAATATGATGCAATATGGTTAGATGTGTATGATGATTGGGCATGATCTAATGAAAGGACGTAAGGTGGCCAAGTGACAGACTTATATCATGTATCGTATTATTTTTGTAGTATATGCAGTGTAGAGTATGACTCACTCGCTAGCTTATGTCCGACCCCTTCTTATTTTCCTTACATATATATGTATGTATAGACACACACACACACACACACATATATATATATAGACTGACAAAGTTTGGAGATGAATTGGTATCAGGGATGGGACTCTTTATATATGTTATGTATGATGCAAATAAGCGTCGTAACCTGGGTTTCAATGTATTTGTAGATTAATTTCTATTTCCACCATCCAGATATATGCATTTGACATTGTAGACATATTGTGGTAATGTGACCATGGTATTGATTGATGTATTATATTTTATTTCCTTCCACCACGAGACTCTGAAAGTAGATTATTCTTAATAGTGTTAGTTAGAATTGTATCTAATATCTAATATCTATATGTGTCATTAGTTGTATATATCTTATATTACCCCAACGTACTGTCCTTTTGGTGCTCATGTTGTTGGCATTAGTTTGGGAGTTGGATCTAGGATCTAATGGAAGGGTTGTTACATTTGGCAACAGACCAAAAGTTATAAACTAAGATAAGAATTAGGAGCATATTGAAAGAGCATATTTATACTTTCTATTATATATTACATATATATATAGGAATCCAAAGTATATAAGCATACACCAATTACTATTTTAGTTTTGTTTACTATCTATTGAGAAGTTGCTAATGCATCCTATTTTTACAGATAGCTGAAACGAGTAATCCAAGCAAAACCAGAATAAAGACCAACATAGCCAATGTTGTTGGGCTAGAGACCAAAATAGGGACTAGCATTCCAGTGGATGTACTTGATAGTTCTGTAGTTAATATTGCAATGTGGTTCAGACACTTCCTTCAGGAAACCTGCCATGCTAGTGTCGACCACACCGAACCTCCAGCGACTAATGCCTCTGCTAACCAAGGTGTAATTCATGGTCCAACACCACCATCTGTTGCCTTTACTAAGCTATGTAAGGATTTCTTTGATCATGGTGGAAAATCTTTTGTTGGAATGGAACTATACTCAATAGCCCGAACTTAGCTGAATGATTATGAAAATATTTTTAACCTATTACGAGTTGGTGGTGCTACTAAAGGGAACATCAACTACTTGGCATTTGAAAGGTGAGGCGGCATGCTAGAGGGAAGTGGTAACCACTGAAGTGGAAGAGAATCCTATTACTTGGAGGATGTTTAAGTCGAGATTCAAGAAAAATTCTTTTTGGTGCCGAGGAATATTTATTATTGCAGAAGTTTATTCATCTTAAACAGGGAAAAATGACAGTTGTGGAGTATGTCAGTCAGTTTAATGAGTTTGTTTGATTTGGATTTAGGTTAGTGAATACTCTAACAAAAAAGGTGTTAAGGTTTCCGAAAGCTTTGATTTTACTTCTAAAGGAGTTTGCATTGAATTGAATGCATATGGAATGATGTTTATGGAAATGGTAGAGGTGGCATTACTGAATTCTTTAATTAGAGCTTTGGTTAAGGATCTGTCTAAGGAAGGAGAAGGTCAACAGTAGGGGAAATGTAAATGAAAATGATCACATGGAGGTCAAGGTAAGAAAAAGGTGATTACTTGTAAATAGATGTCCGAAAGTAGGACACATGCCTAGGAATTATAAGACGAATCTATCAAAGGGTAAATATTATAAATGCAATCGAGTGGGACACATAGCATGGAATTCTAATGCAACCCAAACTTAGGAAAAAAGTGAAGTATTATAGTTATGATCAGAACAAACATATGAAAAGGGACTGTTCAACTTTGAAAACAAATGTCAATTTGTGAAGACATGCTCTGTATGCCGTTCCAACCTCTAGAATAGCGCCATCCCCGCTAATGAGAAGGGAAAGCAGATTATGATGAAAGGTATATTATTTTTTATATACTCATGTTCGTACTTTATTTAATACTAATGCATCTCATTCATTCTTAGCAAGTGCAGTTTCCAATAGTTTAGTGCTTCTAGCTGACATCACGCATGAATCAGTTTTAGTATCAAATCCTATCGAGGGATCAACCCCTTTATCAATGCTATGTCATAATCTAAAGTTGTTCATTTATGGTCTGGAATTCCTTAATGATGCATACGTACTTATCTTTTTGGGGGTATGGGTTGATTTCATGAATGGACTAGATGTCAAGCTATGAAATAGTGTTGGATTGTGACAGGGGGTGGTTCGATAGAGGAAGGGCAGTGGACTTGATTTGATTCTTTGTTATGACCTAATATCTCTGCTATGGAGACACATATGTATTCACTCAGCCTATCATAGGAAGAGCTATGGTGTATACCTATAGTAAAAGACCATCCATATGTATTCAAAGAAGTTTCCAATCTCCCTCCGTGAAGAGAAATTGAATTTTGTATTAATCTCGAGAAAGATGCAAGGTAGCTAATGATGTTGCATATGACTTCAAAGGAAAGACGAGAATTGGATAAGCAAATTTCAGAATTGCTGTATAAATTTTTTATTCGGTTAAGTATCTTGAAATGGGGAGCACTGCCGTTTTCGCTACTAAGGCATACGTTTTTCTAAGGTTATGCATCGATTATCAAGAACTAAATAAGTTAACAAATAAAGACTATTATCTATTGCATCACTTTGATGACCTCTTCCATTAATTAATTAAGGCGAAGATTTTCTCTAAGCTTGATTTTGACAATGGGTTTCACCAGTTTGGGAGTTGCTGAAGATAGTATCCAGAAGATTGCTTTATATAAGCCTGATGGGTTATTTGAGTTGTTGGTCATGCCGTTTAGTTTGACGAATGGTCTCAATCCAGTCCCACATCCATCAGTGTAAACTACCAACCCTTGGTTACCATCTAGAACTACTAACACTGGCGCATTGGTCGTCAAATGCTTTAACTTAAGGAAAGCTTCCTTACATTTGCCAGACCAAACAAACTTCACTTCCTTCCTGATAAGCTTAGTCAAAGGCGCTGCTATCTATGAGAAATCCTTGTTGAATTTCCGATAATAGCCAGTAAGTCCAAGAAAACTCCTGATTACGGTTACCTTCCCTGGTCACTCTCAGTTGTTCATAGCTTCGTTCTTGTTTGGACTGACTGACAACCCTTATCTGAGACCACATGACCAAGAAACTTAACCTCTTTCTTCCAAAAAAGACACTTAGAAAATTTCTCCTTTAGCTGATTCTACCTCAACGTCTCCAACACCACTCTAAGGTAAATGTTATGCTCCCTTCCTCTTTAGAGTGCACCAAAGTGTCATATATAATTACCTACATGAACTTATCCAAGTGCTCTCGAAAAACTCGGTTCATCAAATCAAGGAAGAAAGCAGATGCGTTTGTCAATCCAAATGGCATCACCAACCACTCATACGAACCATATCTAGTCCGAAATGCCATTAAAGGAATACTATCCTCTGGCACTCACAACTGATGGAAACCCGTTGCCAAATCCAATTTGGAAAATACTCTAGCTCCACTCAACTGATTAAATATATCATCTATCCTTAGCAGAAAGTACTTATTCTTGATTGTCCTTTCGTTTAACGAAGATAGTTGATGCATATCTTTAACGACCCATCTGGTTTATTCTCAAACATTGCAGCTGCTCTTTAAGGTGAACTGCTTGGTCTGATAAAATTTCTTCCCTCGAGATCAACTACATGTACATTCAATTCCTTCATCTTTGTCGGTGTCAATCTGCTAGGTGTTACTAACAATTTCATCTCCAGGTACAAGATCTATCAGAAAACTCAACAGCACATTTCGGTGGTAATCCAGTAACGAGCTCAAAAACATCTACAAACTCTCTAGCCACACGAACAAGACTAAGCTCTTCTCCAATCTCCATGGCACTCAACAAAGCACCAATACTCTTATTGGAATTCTCCACTGAGATGATGATTCGGTTATGACTATCCGGATGCTTCAATGATATTTCCCGATCCTGGCAAAATATCCTAGCCTCGTACTTACCCAACTAATCCACAGCCAAAATGATCACGAAATCTACGGAATCAAAGACATACACGCTACATGCAAACTTATGACCTAACAAATCAAGTTCTAACTGGTCACATCTCATCCCAAGAGTTGCATGCCCTCCCATTGGTTTTGCAACCCTTAAGGAAGTAAAAAAGGTATATGGGTTTTATACATAACCTATCAACCAAATACTATGATATAAGAGAATGTGATGCACCGGTACCCAAAAAATACCATAACCGGTATACTCTAAACAAAAGCTTACCTTCCATAACATTCTTTCCTTTCTCTGTTGCATTAGGTCTATAAGAAGACAGTGGTCCAATAGCAAACACCTTCCCTCTGTTCGCCCTGACTAGCTCTAGGCGTTGGTTCTTATAATGCCCAACTTGGTCATAGTCAAAGCATTTCACATTCTTCTCCTCTACAGGCTTACTTCCTTTACTATTTCTACACTCGTGGGCATAATGGCCCTTCTTATCACACTTATAGCATACCAAATCATCCTTTGCCTTCTTAGCAGCCTCCCATTTTTGGGCTTCTTTCTTCTTAAAGAATTTCCTTTTCTTTCCTTGAGGACCCCGGGACCTAACTGGCTTCCCCTAACAGACACACCAAGCATCTCCTCAGGGCAGATGACCATCTCCACCACTACATGGTAAGGTTCTCTAATATGAGTCATAGCGGTTCTACCTAGCTCTTGCCTCAATCCTCTAATGAGTCTTTCATTTCTTCTGATATCAGTGTCAACCAAAGCATAACCATATCGAGATAGCTCATCAAACTTAGTAGCATAGTCGATCACAAACATCCCTCCTTCAACAAGATCCATGAACTTCTTCATCAATGCTAATTTGGAAACCTCGGACAAGAACCTCTGCTCGAACCTCCTTCTAAAATTATCCCATGCCAGTTCTTCCTCCGGAATTCTGGCCATCACACTGTTCCACCAGTGAAGTGCTAACCCTTTGAACTGTCTAAAGGCTAGCCTTCTCTTCTCTCCATCATCCAAGCCTAGATCTGTAAAGATCCTTTCACAGCTCCACAGCTAGTTCTCAACTTCAACAGCATCCTCCGTTCCAACAAACGACATTCCACCCAAACTGGTGTAGTCTCTGCTTAGCTTGGCATAGTCATAACCAGTTGGAACTATAGGATTAGTTCTTCCAACATTACTAGCAGCTCCTGCTTGTAAAAGATTGACCAACAACTGATACACCATCTCCGCATCTACTGCTAGATTTCCAACACCAACATTGGCCTCAACATTTTGGTTACCATTAGCATGTCGACCTTGGTTTCTCTGAGTATTAGGTCGAGCATTTCCATTGGTAGTGGTGCTTACTCCACCTAGATTTCCTCTTCCGTTTCCTGCTTCCATATCCTCTTTCTCGTAATTTTACATACGAGTCTTAGTAAGATATAAAAGAATGGTCTAAGAGAGAGGGGAATACTTACTTAGACATATACCTATATATCAAATACAAGTACGTCACTATAGTGTTAACCCGAACCCCGATCATATTTCTAATTTCATTGAATTATGTTTCAAAAAGCTTTTAGGTTTAACAGTTAAAGTTTCATCAACCTATACTCTAATACCAACTTGTAACATACCCCTACTTGGAGGCCCAAAACTAACGGCTACGGATGCTGCAGTCATCCATAGTTATTAATCTTCGATGACCAAATACGGCGGTGCTAGATTCATTGATACACATATCACAAGAGTATGGAAAATTTTAACAATTCAAAAACATATTTCCACATTCCATTCAAAACATTTCATGTTCAATACATAATCCTAAAACGTTAACCATATTCAGCAAAAATAATTATTACACATATGCCAAGAGCGACATATGAAGATGCCCCCTTAGTTGATCAGAGTATATAGTAAGGCTAATAATCTACCTTTATAAACAAATACACATTGGAAAAGATAATTCTAAATAACTAGTACCTCCTGCACGTCTACGGAAGCATTATTCGTCTAAAAAGAAAATCTGAAAAACTTAAACCTTTAATTACTCATAACCAATTGAGTACCCAAGAGTTTAAGGGGAAAACAAAAGCTTCATTCAGATATAAAGCCTGTTATGAATAAAAATCTAACATCTCAATCCTTCTAGATAACTTGTGATACCACACCACTTAGAGGAATGGGTTTTCCCCTCACTAGTATCCTAAAAGCTTTTTAAAACCATATTTTATGCTCCCGCATCCATAATGGTTAAAACATACATTTTCAAAATATTATGATGATACGCAAATTTAAAATAGTTAGGATTTCCCCATCCCTAGTCTTATCTAACACCTTGTCATAATTATAGTTTCTAGGTACTATTAACTTTTTGTTTTCATGGGTTTATTAATAACCTGTAGGCTCCAGCAAGTTAACTTAATTGATTCATGGGTCCCTCAGAACCTATTAGTCCTTCCAATACCTAATCACCTTATCCTAGTTTTCATGGGTTGACTAGGAACATATGGATTTATCTAGTAATCCACTTCACATCCTAATTTTCATGAGTTGACTAGGAACCTACTGTTACTTCCATTAGCAATTTTCTTTTCCTAGTTTTCATGGGTTAACTAGGAACCTATTGACTGATGTCAATTCTTAATCCAGATATAGTTTTCGTGGTTTCACTACAAACCAATCAACCCCCGCTAATTGTCCTTAATACATAGTTTTCATGGGTTTACTATGAACCTATTGGTTACCTCCAATAACTACAAATTCATAGTTTTCATAGGTTTACTATGAAACTTTTGGTTATCTCCAATAACTACATAGTTTAGACATCCTATATTTTTGGTCACCCAGACTCCATGGATGTACTTCTACTCATTCATGAGTTTAAGCAATTTACATTCACTACTGAGTTCACCTAGCTGGTTCTTCTACCCTTTTTCCACAAAATACAATTATAGGTTGTCATATGAACTTATTCATATTTGAAGAAGCAAAACAACACTTTAACAATTCCAATCCTATGGGTTTTAAGGTTTTTGAAAATACATTTCATATAAAACATAGTTAACACCTTTAACTTATATTTTTATCAAGGCAATACTTCTTCAAAATTACATACTTAAAGTCATTATAAAAATACTTTATACAAGCCATGGGTTCTCCTTTAAAAGTTTTAGTTTGGGTTTTAAACCTTTCGATAATGTCGAAAGCATCGGCTTTCGACCCCTTCGAAAGCATAACTTATCTCCTTTAAAACATTAGGCTCCAGCCTTTTTAATACTTTAAAACACTTCTTTCAGAACTCTTTGACCATGTTAAAGTATTATTATATATAAGAGTAGAAGCATATTTTTGAAACCACTTGAAAGTATCTCTTTCGAAAGCTTTGAAGGCTACCCTTCGAAACCATTGAAAATCTACACTTTCGAAAGCATTGGGTTTATACTTAAACATTAATTTGGGTCAAAGTGAAAATAGATGAAAGCATCTCTTTCGAAACACTCTTATTTTATAAAGTTTGGGGGAAGTTTGATGGTGTCGGAACCATCCTTTTGAAAGCATTGAAACATCTGGGAAAGAATCAAACCTTTCGATAACTTCGACCGCTTCTGCTTTCGACCCCTTTGAAAGCTTAGGAAGCGGCTTGTATATTTATAAAACCAATTGAACCTTTCGACAACATCGATGACTTTCATGCCATTGAAAGGTCACTAGTTCTAAAAAGGGTTTTGACCTGGTCGACAACAACTCCATCAAAAGCTATGAACAAAAACTAAGTGACTCCTGCTGAAGCTACTTCTTTAGAAACAAGGTGGCAGCTCTCATTCGAAAGCATAGCTTTCGACTGTGTCGAAATCCTTATTTATAAATATCCTTTTGAAGCAATAGCTTTCAATCTTGTCTAAAGCTCTTTTAAAATCAAACATTTCAAAATTATAGCTTTCAACCTTGTCGAAAGCTCTTCAATAAAAGGAAAGTGATTTTTTTTTTCAAACCAAAAGCAAACTAAGGAACCAACCCCTTCGAAAGCACCCTTTCGACAACCTAACTTCCGCCTTTGTCCAATTCACTACATACCACCTAAATGATATCGTGTGCATTGGCTTCGAACTTGTTGGATTCAATAAAGTCGAAAGTTCTAGGTCGAAAGGTCTATGTCGATAGGTTTGCCAAAGGTGGAAGAACCTCCTTCTAAATATAAGCTGATTTTTACGAAATAAAGTAAACTTTTTATTACAAACTTGCCTACTTGTAAACATTTAATTGGCTTTTACAAACTTTTAAATAACTTGGATAATTTTTGCCGCATTTTCTCAGATCTAAAATTAAGTTAACTCTTAACAAATAAGCCCTTCCTATTATCAAAACAATTTAATCATTTAAGTCCTTTCAAATAATTTAAATTGAATACTAAGTCACTTAGTAAAAATTCCCGAAAATTACAGAAATTCACTTTAATTATGTTATCTAAAATATCAAAATTCCACTCCCAAATTCTTAATATATTTTCCAAAATAAATTTATAAACCCAAATGACTATATTTTCCTTTGAAAATTCATAATTAATTCTCCATGGCTTTTATAAAAATTGAAAACCAACTCCAAATTATGTTTTCCATAACACATAATTTTCCTATGACATTTGTAAATCATCAAGTCTCGGTTTTACCCAAAAACCTTATATGTCTCCTTTAAACACTGATGTTTAAACATACATAAATCATAAATCAAGCATATCATCATTCAATATATCATAAAAATAATTTATCCTTAAATCTAAAACCATATGATTATAAAAACAAAATAGAGATGTAGAAATTATTATTCACATTAAATTAGATAAGGAATTGAAGTTTGATTGAGATTGATTTCTTCTAGCTTGATCCCGGGCTTTACTTTTATTTTTCTTCTCTCTTCTTCCTAATGACCGGCCTTGCTTTCTTCTTATGTTTATAAATTTTGCATGAGGTAAAATGAACATGTATGACTAAGGTGAATAGTATATGGGTGGGAAATATGGGCGGCTATTTACCCTAATGCCCTGATGTTTAATTACTTAACCATTTATAAGTTCATTTAGTTAAATAAGCACAGCCGCTAAATTTTATTAACCAACCTCAATCTCTTTATCTACATTAATATCTTTAATTAATTCTAATTAAATCTCCTAAATAATGTTATCATGAAAATTAAGGGTGCTACAAGCTCCCTTTAATCTTTTGCTAATGAATACACTGGCCTCTAAATCCAATCCTCCTCGCGAAGCAATGTGACACTTATAATGTGTGCAGATACATCCAAATAAATGTATAATCTTCATGATCCACCAGCTTTGACAAGATAGGGGATCTCTCGAAATGATTCACCAAAGCTGGAAAGCGTCCCGTGTCCATTCGAAGTTTCTTTTCCCTTTCCTGATCAAATCAAATAAATTAGTGCATTTGTCGGTATCTTTGGAAATGAATTAGCTTAAGGTAGCAACTTTTCCATTCAAAATCTCTATTTGTTTAATAGTTCTTGGCGCTTGGATATCGCGGATAGCTTGAATCTTCTCAGGATTAGCTTATGTTCCATGGGTATTAACAATAATGCCAAGAATTTCCCTGATGCAACACCAAAAGAACACTTCATAAGATTAATCTTCATCTCGTAATGTCGAAGGATATCGAACATTTCTAGCAAGTCTCTAATGGGATCACTTGATTGTCGTGACTTCACGAGCAAATCATCCACATACACTTCTATTGCTTTTTTGATCTGATCTTTAAACATCCTGTTATCTAAGCCCTGATAAGTTGCTCTTGCATTCTTTAACCCAAAAGACATTACCACATAGCATTACAATCCAACATCGGTATTGAAAATGGTGTGCTCCAGATCGGGAATATGTATCGGGATTTGGTTATATACTGAGTACGCATCCATGAAAGATGGAAATTTTGTCCTGTGGTTGAATCCACCAACCGGTCGATCCTCGAAAGGGGAAAACTGTCTATTGGACATGCCTTGTTCAAATCTGAATAATCAATGCATGTTCTTCATTTTACATTCGCTTTTTTCATAATTACAGGATTAGGTACCCATTTAGGGTAGTAGGCATCATGGATAAACCCAGTGTCTATTAGTCTATCCACCTCCTCTTTGAGAGCGGTAGATCTCTCTGGATCCATGCAGCGTCTTTTTTGCTTCACCGGACATGCCTCGGGTCGATATTCAATGCATGGCTTGCAATGGCAGGCGAGATTACACATATGTTAGAGCGAGTTCAAGCGAACATGTCTAGATTTGCTTGGAGAAAACCAACAAGTTCTTTCATCACCGAGGGGCCGAGCTGTGATCCAATCTTTAGGACTCATGATGGGTCATCGTGGCTAACTGTGACATCAACTGTCAGCTCAACCGATATAGCCTTGGTCTCTTTGGGCTCCTCATCCTCATCACTCAATTCTATATCTCTATAGATCCGATTATGGCACCTAAGCCAAGGCTCGGATGCTAGTTCCCAATCTTCGGTAGCTTAGATGTAGATAGTCTTGTTCACAACCTTACGTTTTTATTTGCGCTGGGCTTCTCCCAACTCGGCTACATAATAGGCACATCCAATCATCTGATCACCATGAACAACTCCAACACCATTATCTGTCAAAAACTTCAAAGTCAAACACCATGGGGGAAGAGCTGGCCGAAATTCAGCTAGTGTCAGTCGACCTAGAAAAACTTTGTATGAAGAGTCAATATCCAAAGCAACAAATTGCAAGATCCGCGCTCTCCTTCCTTCACCTTCTCCCAACTCTACAAGTAATTCCACATAACCAACAACTTCAGTTGCAATGCCATTAGAACCATGTAAATGAGCTTTAGATGGTTCAAAATCTTTAGCTTCCATCCTTATCTCATCATAAGTTTCTTTCGGATTGTATTTACTGGACTTCCACAACCAATCAATACCTTCTCACCAAATCAGGGCCAACCATGGATGAAATGACCATTAGGTTTATTATCGGAGCCTCTACCTTATTCGGGTCTCTGTTCCTAAACACAATATCATTAGCCATCAAACGTTTATATTTTGCCAAAGCTCCATCTTTTGTATTCGAACGTCATTCAAAATCCACATGCCTAATCGCACTACCAAGCGCTCTATCTCTTTCCAACTCTTATCTGCTGGGTGTATTCCTTTGACTATCATATTTATCACCAGTCTTCCACCATTTCGTGCAAGCTCCTCAGCCCTACGCAGTGCTTGTCCTCAGTTAGGGTCTGATGTCACCTTCTTGCCATCTTGCGGGGCTTTCACAAACTTGTGAAATTTCCTTTCTTGAATCAACTTTTCTATAGCATCCTGGAGATTCCTACATTCATTCGTATTATGCCCATAACACTCGTGAAACTAACAATATTTCTTTGTCTATTTCTGCATCTCCATGGATTCTTTCAGAGGCGGATTCCTATACCGCATGGTATTGCAAGTAGATAGATAGATATTCTCCTAGGACATATCCGACGGCGTGTAAGTGTCATAAGTCAAAGTCCTAAGCTTCCCTCATCCAGAATCCTCCTTTCGTTCACGGTTCCTCTCTCCACCTCTCTTTTGTTGATTTGGTTTATTCTAGACATTCACCTGTACTTTTCCAGAACTATCATCAGACTACTTTATTACAATGTTACTCTGTACTCCCTCTCTACTTGTTCCGTAATAATCTTTTTCTGGAGGACCTAGCTTTCTCCTTTCTCAAATACTGAGCCACTTTTGTGTAAAAGCGCTCCAACATTGCGGGTGGCTTATCTGCTAACCAATTGAAAAATCAGACTCTGGATCAATCCCTCTCGTCACAGCCATGAATAACGCATGGTCATTAGGATTACTAACCTTCGTAGTAGCTATATGAAATCTCTTCAAATAGTCTTTAAACGACTCTCCTAAAGCCTGAATCATGCTGGACATGGACATCACATCTTTGGGACAAGTTGCTTGCATCCGAAACTATTCCTCAACTTGGTCGCCAAATCATCGAATCTGGAATTCTATTCGATCATGGGGTTAGTCTTGTGAACCACAACATCTCTCTATTCTAGAGAGAGTTATGGGAAATCATATGCACTTGGTCACATCATTAGCTCGTGTAGAATCCATCAGCCGTTCGTATCTCATAATATGCTACCTAGGGTCAGTCTTTCGCTCGTAGGCAGGCTCGATGGCATGTTGAACCTCCTCGGATATTCCACATGTAGGAAATTATCAATAAATGGGGTACGACTTCTCAAGATTCTCCAGTCATCATTAGTCAAGCCTCGGCTCTCTCTCACCAATTGTGTGACAATTGCCGATAAGTCCAGCATTTGGATGGTTGGTGCCAAGCAGTGGTCGTGCTCCACCTCACGTGAACGGTCTGGTCGATGTCAGTGGGCCGTTTCACGTCTTCTTGGTTTACCATCTTCCCAATGCGCATCCTGTACATTCATTTCATCATCATTATGGGAAGGTACTTGGTCAGCATTCAATCGAACGCCATTATCGGTTTCACCTCGATTACCAAGATGTATGGGAGAAATCCCTCCCCTAAAGGAGGGTTCGATACCTATTTCTCTGGAGGAATTGACACCGATCATCCTAGTAGGTCACAATGGTCTACCAGGTGACGCTCTGAACTTTCTGCACGATATTCTTCTATCCTACGATGCCTGTGCCTCTGATATTCATCCGATGAGCTAGAACTTTCGGATGCCGAGTAAGTAGTGGGATCCCTCCTAGTTTCCCCCGCTGCTGCTGATTTATTTGGTTCATCAAGTTGATATTGGTCTGAGTTTGTTGATTTAGTTGTCGATAGCTCTCTATCAGTTCTTTCATTGAATTATGAAATTCAACTCGTGTAATACAATCAGTGGGATTCTGAACTTCACTCGGATCAGCATTCACATTTGTTGGTTGTTTTCTTGGGGCTCCTTATTGAATGCTAATATTCTCATTTCCTTCCACGTTCTGAGAAGTAGATGTAGTATGCCTCATCATGCTTAATTGCCTAGCTTAGATTTCTACAATTTTGAGTAGTATTAGCAACTTCTTCAAGATAAATACAAATCTCCTTGGGGGATTTATCCAATCTAGTAGCAACAAAGGGATCCTAGCAAGATGAGAATCAAAGTTCTCACTAAAAGAACCAAAATTTCTATAAATAAGAAATGGTTAATATTCGAAATGTCTTTCGTAGTTTCTTTTGCCAAACTCTAATAATAATAAATTAAAAATACCACATTTTAAAAAAATGTTATGTGAAAATTTCTTATTTATGAAGAAAATTTTAAAATGATGTTTTTCACATATTTTTTTTTTCAAGTTAAGTTAATAATTTTAATGATCTGATTAAAGAAAAATATCAAGATCTTGGTAAAAAGGAACGCTTGTTAAAAATGAAAGGAGAGTTTTAAACTTTTAAAACTTACCAGTTTAGTGGAAAATTAGGTTAAAAATCAAAGATTTTGACTTAAAAAGGCAAAGCGTGAATATCTTGACTATCACTTAAACTTAAAAGATGAGAAATAGATTGAAGCTAGACAAATAGGATTAAACAACCCACTACGAAAGAATTTGACTATGGAATTTGGAAGCCTTAAATGGTTAGAACAGAGATTAAAAGGAAACATGAAAATTTAATAACCTTTTCAATTAATGATAAAATTGGAAGGGTATAGTATTAAGTTGAACTTTCCGTAATAATTAGAGTAAACGCCACTATGTATCTTTCCATTCAAGTATGGTTGGTATTGTAGGATCCTTGCGCAAGGAAGATTGAAAAGTATGATTTGGGTGAACATATTTCCATGTAAGGAAATAGAAGGTTAAGATGTTGTATTACGATAAGGAATGCTACGGATGCAAAAGGCTTTCAGTTTGAAGTGTAAAAAGGTACAAGTATGTTCTACTTTAATCTGTATTAAAAGTTTTATGTAATAAATGGGTTTTTCCTTGATTACATTAGGAAGTCTGAAATGGGACAGTAAGTATAAGTTCGTCGTTATAGCAGCATCATATTGATCGGTACTGTTTAGATGAGAATATGAGACCTATAGGCCACGGATAATCCAGGTATTATGTTGTTCCCTTTAGGCTATGGGCAAACCAGTTGGACAAGAATGGGAAAGAATGCATTTTACACATAATGCTGGATTTATGTTATAGTAATTTCATTCCATGGATGTCTAAATGTGAATCTTAAAACGGTAGGGTTAAGTAGAGCATATTCGGGAATATGGAAGAAAAGGAGAAAGTGGTCCCTAAATTAATGAGAACTTTCATAAAAGAAATTGTATGACAAGTTCTAGATTTGTAGTCTTACACGACTTGAGTAAGTAAAAATGTGAAACTGGTTATTGCGTTAAGTTATTGGATAACTAATATGGATTAGTAAATCCTAATTTGGAAGTTTCTACAAAATGGGAATGAGAATTAATTAGTATTTTGATTCATTTAAATGAAGTGTGGTAAACAATGTAAATTTCTGTAAATTACCCCATTTCAGTACAAAAGTGTATCGTTTGGAATAATAAGAATATACCTAAATGAAAGAGATGTACAAAATAGGGAGAGTTACCGTATTTTTAATGTCCATTTAAATAATAAACAAAAGAGATAATTCCTCATAATTCCAAACATAGCACAAATTATCTTTTAGATAATTTATGGAAAGTTACAGTGTTCGCATTTTCTTTCGGGGAAAAAGTGTAGTTCCAATGCATTAAAATGCGAAAACCCCTAATATAAACCAAAGCATTTGTTATCATGTTAATTGAATTTAATTTGAAAGGGATCATCTTATAAACCAGATAGGTAGGAAGGAAGTACTGATAGGAGATATATGGGATACTCCATAGAGCTGAGTCCATATGGAATTCATGGAGCCGAGTCCAGGTTGAGAACAGACAAGTAGAAAATCCCAAGAAAAGGTAGAATGTGACTTAATTATCGGCATAACAACCTTAATTTTGGTAACATTATTTAGTAACATTTAATTAGGTAAATTAAATGAAATAATTTAAAATGGTTAAGGGAATGAGATTTGTGATTAGTAAGGATAGTCGTACGATGTTAGCAGATGAACTAAGTAAAGTGAAATGAAATAAAATGTTAGGAAATTGACAAGGGCAATGTAAGAGTAAGCATTATTATTATACCTTAAACCCCTTAAGCCATATTCTATATGTTCATTTCAATATTCACAAAACTAAAACTGAAGAATAGGCCGGCCACCATTAAGGGAAAATAAGGTAAGATAAAGCTAGGATCAAGAGGAAAGCTTGAGCGACAAAATCAAAGATCAAATCTCAAAACCCATAATCTCAAAGCTAAGGTGAATAATGACTACATCTCTTGTTTTTCTAATATTTTTGGTTTTAAGATGAATCTAAAGTATTTTGCAATGGTGTGCCATGATTTTGAATGTTAAAAAGATTTATATGCTTGTTGATGATTTACGCTTACTCGTATAGGTTTTATGATATGATTTGATATGAAAACCCTTTCTTAATGACATCCAAATGTCTTGCGAATTTAGATTTAGATAAGAAATGATATTTTAGAGATGATTTTCGATTTGTATAATTTTTTGAATTAATGTGTATTTTGTATCAATTTTCTAGTGAGGAAATTGATTATTTGGGTTTAAAATTATTTACTGTTAAATAATAATGTTTTGGGCCTGAAATTAATATATGTTAGAAAACATATCGAAAATGATTTACTAGAATTTTTGAAAATTTTTCCTAAGTTCTCTAATGAATATATAAAATTATTCAAGGTATGGGACTTAAATGTTTTATATATTATTAAAGGAGAATGGGTAATTTGTAAATAAATTAAATTATTTATTTCTGAAATATTGGCAGCATAGAAAAGAAAATTAACAACCAAACATATTTTGATAAATAAAGGCAGGTTAGTTGAAAAGATTACTTTAAAAAGATAAAAATCTTTTTAAACTTGCTTTAGACATGTTTCATCACTTTCGACACTAGGGGTTTCGACCTAGTAGGTCCTTTTCTATTGCCATCGAAACTAATGCACACAACATCAATAACTTGGTAAATAGTGAATTGGACTAAGGAGAAAGGTACTGGGTCGAGACCACAGGTTCCGATTGGGTCGAAGCATGACTTTGTTTTTAATTAAAAATGTGCCTACTTTGCTTTCGAATGATATGCTTTCGACTGGGTTAGCTTTCGGCTGAGTCAAATGTTTTAAGGAAAGGTTTCAAATGGGTTGCACCTTTTGTTTTAAGTAAATGCTTTTGAAGGGGTCGAAACCCCGAGCCGACACTTTTCTTAACTTTCGAATCAAAGGTTTCGAAAGAAATACCTTTGCTTCTAAAACTAAGCCACTTCTTCAATGCTTTCAGAAGGATTGGTTTTGACACCACCACTTCTTTACTTAGGAATTGTTTTCGAAAGAGAGCTTTCGACTTAAATGTTTTATGACCCTTTTACTACCTTGATGTTAAAACCCAAAGATTTCGAAAGAGATGGTTTTCAATGGTTTCAAAAGGTGTTTCCACATGTTATAAATTGAACCCAAAAGCTTTGGAAAGGTTTGATGTTTTAATGATTTTGAAGGGGTCATTCCCCAATGGTTTCGAAAAGTTCGAAAAGAAGGTTTCCAAGGTTTTCGAAAAAGAATGTTTAAATGTTTTAAAGATAGGATGTCTGAGGTTTTAAAGCTTTAAAAGGAAAGGTTTTTCAACATTTTCGAAAGTTGATTATGAATGATTTCAAAAGGAATGTTTTGGCCTTTCGGCCTAGGTTATAAAGGGTTTACTTAATTTCGAAAAGGATACTTTCAATGGTTTCAAAAGAGGTACTTTCAATTGATTCAAAAGGGGTACATTCGAAGGTTTAAATGTTTTCATCAACGATGATCTGGGTAAAGTATATATAACATGGCAAGGTGATTTGAGTAAAGCAGAGTGTTTATTTTCCTTGTTTAATTATGATTTAATGGTTTAAATCAATTTGAGAAGAAAAGGTTTTCAAGGAAAATTTAAAGGGTAGTTTACCCTTAGTAGAATGACTCAGATATTAGAATACCAGACGGGACTGGTATAGGGTTGTACTCTATACATTAGCTATTAGCCCTAGCTAGTTTAGGCCAAAATTCTAGTGTGTCGGGCTTTGTCACAGGAAAGACTAAAATGATGTTATGCACAGAAGGGAATATATTTGTACAGAGTTAGGTTATTGGTGAGCCGCAAAACCATTAGGATTAGCGGACCCTGGGTGAAGATAAGTTAGGGATAGACTATCCAAAAGAGAAGTATCTAACAGATGTTAGATTATTTGTTGACATGAGTATCTAGAAGGTGTTAGATTATTTGTTTATATATTTTCTAGTAGGCTCGAGTCAGCCAAAGGTTAGTAGTTTGGTAAAAAAAAATAAAATGTTCGGACAGATAGTCCATTCGTTACATGACATGTATGTTTACATAATATTGCTTTACAGTTTTAACTAATTTTGGTTGCAGGATTATGATTTGCAAAAGAAATGATTTAAAATAATATTAGTGAGGGTAAACCTGTTTCATTAAGCGATGTGGTCTTACTCAATATCCAATAAATGAGATATGTAGTATTTTCGCAACAGGCTTTAAGTCTGGCTTGAAGTTTATATTTTCCCCTTAAACTTTCGAGTGCTCAAAATCAATTTGAGTAGGCTGAGGGTTGAGGATTTTCAGTTTTTTGTAGGTTGGTGAATGAAGCTTCCAGAGACGCGTATGTGGTTGACGGATGGATACTTTGGAATTGCTATTTTATTTTTCTTGAATCCACTGTTTTGTATTATGTCAGTCATAACAATATAGTAATTTGTCCATCTAAGGGGACATCTTCATATGTCGCTCTTCGTTTATTTATGTAATAATTGTATTTTATCCGAACCTGGGAAACGATATCGGATTATGTAATTTGGATATGAAACTTATGTTTTGAAATGTAATCAAAAAGATTGTTTTTTAAATCTGTGATTTTGTTTCATATTCAAGTGCTTCTGATATTATGGATACCATTAACATTACCGTATTTGGTCGTCAGAAGTTAATAGAGCTTTTCTTCGGGCCTACAGATAGGGGATGTTATAATCGGGAAGTCATCATTAGGTATTTATTGAAGCGTCTCTGTAGTGTAGCCGCCGTATTCAAACCATTTCTAGTTAGGAAAGAATATATTACTTTTGTATATAGGTTCTAGCTAAGTTAGACACCATTGGATGGTAAGAATTGTTGCACGTGTTAATAGGATGTTTTATGGATGATGGATCCTAATGGATATATTTGAATGTATTATTCGGATGGTATTTATTTACACATCAAGGATAATATATCGCTAGGTAATACACATACTCACATTATCTTTTATTATGTTTCCAATTATTAGATAGGATACGTATGGATGTTCAATTATGGCCATCCTAGTGGATGTTATGCATATGGATTTAATGGTTGTGCATATACGTAGAATTGCATGTTTATTTATATATGATATCGCATACATTTGGATGCATGGCATGAGCATTTGCATGATAGAAGGTTAACTGAATCAATTGACTGCCTACTCTTTTACATTAGTACAGGTTCAAGCGCATTTCATGTTGCATATATACACACATATTACATTAGAAATTTTTTAAGGAAAATGATTGCTCTTGGATGATGGATGAGTAAATGGTTGTAGCTATTGGTTGCTATGTGCATGATTTGCATTTTTTCATCCTTAGACATTTTGTGGACAAAATCCTTTTAGGGAGGAGAATATAACCCTGGAAATTTGACAGAAATTTGATAAGAAAATTAAATTAAATGAAAACAAGGACATAAAAATAAAATTTTCTTAGACAACTGAATTTGGCTATGAAACTTGCATCATTGTGTTCATAGCATTTTTCTGGACAACTTCCATACATAACTTGTCGTAATCCGAGTTAGTATGAAAGAGTTACGAGCAACGGAATGAAAAAAAATTTAAAAAAAAAATAGAAATTAAACAGGGTTAGGTCCACCCAAATAGGTCCTAGGTCGACCGATAGCAGTCGACCTAGACCTAAGGTCATTCAACCTGACACTATTTTTTAGGTGATTGTCGATCTGGAGCTGGTGAATGGATGGGCTAGATGACTGCTTGCGTGTGAAGTAAATGATGGGTTCTTTGGATTTACAAATGACAGGCTAGATGACCGCTAGCACAGGGACTTATCAAGGGTAAGACTAAAAGTAGGTGTACATACAAAAAGGAATACATAAAGATAGATAGGTTATAGCTTGGCCCACAAATCCTTTAGGTTTATAGTAATCCTAACAAAATTATGGGATTGACAAATAGCCATGTAAACACTTGGATAAGTGCACTTCGAAAGATCATCCTGTTTTCTTCTAACAGTCAGTTGGAAAATTTGGTATAACTGGTTGGCCTGATTCAGCCATGTGAGTTGATAGTTATCTTGTGAAAACTAAACTTTAGGACAGATAGTTCATTGATTTTGACATATAGTCATGATTACCCGTGTAGTATGCATGCACATTGTAGTATATATTATCTATTTTAACCAGTTTGGTTGCAGGAATTTGATTTGCAAAAGATATATATTAAAAGGGATATTAGTGAGGGAAAATGCCATTTCGCTCAATGGCGTGGTCTCACTGAGTATCTATAAAACCGAGATGGCATATTATTATGCACACTAGGATTCTTATTCGGCTTGAAGTTTATGTTTTCCCCTTACACTCTCGGGTGCACAAAATTTGATTTGAGTAGGCCAGGAGTATGGGCTTTTCAAGTTAAGTCGATTTTGGCGAATAAAGCTTCCAGAGATGTACAGGAGGCAAAGCTAGCTATGCAGGAGTATATCTATTACTATTACCCACTGTATTATGTATGCTGTTGTAGGAATGTATTAAAAATAAATGTATCTGTCTATTTGGTAACCTGATCAACCAAGGGGGCATCTTCATATGCCTTGCTCAGAGTATTTTGTTAATAACTATATTTCATTTGAACCTAAGCAATGTTTGGAATTATATACTAAATATGAAATTATGGCTTTGAAATGAAACGTAAACGTTTTCCTTGAAATTGTGTTTAAAATTATTTCTTATTCTTGTGCTTCTGATATTATGATACCATATACTCGCATTTCATCATCGGAGATTAATACTATAGATGATTTCAGCATCTATAGCACTTGGTTTTGGGCCTCCGAATGGGGGATGTTACACATTGCCCGAAGATTGGCAACATCAAGAAGAATAACGCTATACTACAGGAATTTGGCTTTGCCTGGGGATTGGCAACGTTAGGAAGGAAAATTCTAGCATGTTGGAATCTGGCATTTCCCAAAGATTGGCAACATCAGGATGGAAATCCTATCCTATGTTAATCTGGCATTGCTCGGAGATTGGCAACGTTAAGAAGGAATTCTTAGAGTTAAATCATTGATGCGTTAGTTTCTAGAGATAGAAACAGGTGCACGGCTGGATTTTCAACCCCAGTCGCTAGGAATCTGATTGCTGCCCAGAAAAAGGAAAATTCAGGAAAGGATGCTCGAAACTGAACAATTCACATGCTAATTTCTAGAGATAGATACCAATGCATAATTGAGTTTCCACGATGACTCTAGCATCTTATCAGGATGAGCTAAGCCGAGGAGTAGCAAGGATAGTCATGTAAAGTCAAAAACAGCTATTTTCAAACTTTCTTGACCTAGGATTAGGATTGGAAAGGCACAATCGAATTGAGAGCAATCAAATAATTTGCCCTACGAAATTTCTATCCTATTAATGCTCGAATTGCGGTGGTAGGAATGATAATTCCCATAAATAGGGATAAGCATATAGCGAAACTATATAGACAGGGAACTAACGTTCTAATTGCTATCCCGGCAATAGGGAGCATCATGGAACTTTGATTATTCAAGGTTAGTGGTTGGTCGAATGAAACTCAATCAAATGGGAATAGAAATTTGCCATTGCCTATAGATAGGCAATGATAGGTTGGTGCAGCCAATCGGGTGTCATTGGATAATTAGGCCCTGACCATGTAGGAATGTGCCATTGCCCAGAGATAGGCAACTTCAAGAGGGTGTAATTATTGAGGAGTTGATCAGATATTTCGACCCCGACCTTTGGGAATTTGTCACTGGCCAGAGATAGGTAATGTCAATATGGATAGACCATGTGAAGGTCAACCAGAAAATTCAACTCTGTCTCATAGGTGTCGGTTGTTGGCCAAAGTATAACGGTGCCAAGAAGGAATGCTCGAAACCATGAAATTAAACTGCCAATTGTTGGAGACAGGAATTATCATATGAACTGGGTTTCCACTATCATGCTAGCAGCATAGCCAGACATGCTTAGTCAAGGATAAGCGAGAATAGCCGAGAAGAACCGTGGAAAGGTGTTATCGATATCCTTTAATCTAGGACCAGGATTGGGAAAGCGTGATTGCAATGGAGGCAATTGCTAATTTTCCCATTAACACCCACTCCTACTAATGCCCAGAGACTGGCATTTGAAAAATAGGTTCCGCAAATAAGGTTTGGTACGCGATATAAATATATAAACAAGAGATAAATATTACAATTGATGCTCCCTGGCGAGAGGGATCAATATGGACCTTTCTTTAACTGGGGCAAAAATCGATCGAAGGAAACTCGTGCCAACCCAAATAGAAATAATCACAGAGTAGGTTAAGTGATGCTCCTAATTTTCCAAACAAAACCCCTTAGCTATCGAACCACGGTAAATAACTAGTGCAATTGCAGGAATTTTGTTTATGTGCACAGAGGTGCAGTAAATAAATGCATTGTATGTAAATAGGTAAACATATAATAGTATAGTACAAGCGGTTATATTATATACATAGAATCATTAGGCCGCTCCTGCATAAGCACGACCTGTTTGCAACGAAAGAAAATACAAAAGAACTATCACGCCCACAAGATTTAGGAATCCTATGTTGGCGACACATGTTCTGAAGCATCCTCGGATTAAGGATTGTAGCAATCTATTCTGGCGATCATCTAGAACCCTTAATCCGATGTACTAGTTTAGAGATTGAGGTGGGTTTTGCAATGGCCCCATTGGAATGACCTTGCCTTGTAACTAAACGTTGATCGAACATCCAGGTCTGACAGATACAGAAGGTAAAGCTAGAGCTTTAGAGGGCCTAACTTCGAGAGGGATAGATGTCCCAGTGCCGTTCTGGAAGCATGGCGATTGATGAGTCATTCTGGTTAAGAAAACTTAGTTTTCAACATGGTCATATATGTTTTATTTCGAGTATTAAATTTGTGTGACCAATGCTAGAACCCAATGGATGACGACGTGTCCTGACCAATCAGATTCTGAACATTGACTAAGCTAAGTAAAGTGTTAAACTATGCAGTGTGAAGTCCCATGTCCCGTACAAAACGAATGGATCATCATGCACAGATGGATCCCTTATAATAGAAAAACGGGAAATGCCATGCGGCTAAATCATGCATCTGATCTTACCCGTTATCGTCGGATAACCGATAATGGAAGCAATATCCAAAGCGACATGGAAGCCTTTCTTTTATGGGAACACTGGAAGTGTTGTTATTGAAAGTACTCGGTGATGTAGTTGTTCGAGTTTGGAAGCCCATCTAATGCGACCGTTCTAGGAAACGAACCATCCTAGTAGAATTAGAATGACGGTGAGTGATCACTCGAGCTTTAATATGAGTTAGTCAAAGTCAAGGTGCTGAGCATCATTTCAGAATGACCTGAGCATGTCCTTGGTTTAATTCCGCGCCATCCTAGGTTGAACCCGAGTCAAATCCTAACCAAACTTTGACCGCCCCAATTAATGTTCTCCAAATAACCGTTTCTGGTATTAACCGCCAAGATATGGAATCTTCACTGACCTTAGGTTAAGTTGAGATTCAAATTTGGATTAAAAGGCGAAAATGTTAAGTGGCAAGCACTCTAGAATAGGCAGTAGTATGGCGATTGTAAGAAATCGACACCGGTTTGAAGCTTGAAAAAGTTAGGGACAATCAGTTGGCACTAATAGAAGGAAATGAGAAGAGCAAGAAGAAATTCTCTAAGTCCGAAAAACTTATACTCGGGCCAAGCTAAAATACTCAATACTTAGAGATACCACTCGGTACTAAGTTGAATGTCACAACTAAAAATTAACAAAGAAGCATAGGGGAGGATAGAGGATACCCAGCTAAGGAATGGAGCGATCTTCAAAGTGCAGAACTTGTGCGTAACATGGAAAATGGAATTTTGACTATATAAAGCAATGAGTGGACATCTAAAAAAAAGAGGAAATTCTACAAAGAAACTCTTGGATGATCAATGAATGTGCAGGAAAAATAGTAAATGCTTGTATTATTCCAAAGAATGTGTTGTTTTTAATGAAAGCATACTTTTGAGGGCAAGTGTATCCAACATTTTGACCAAGAAAGTTCTTAGTGTAATTAGAACGTCTAGATGGAGATGAAATGATTCAAGTACTTTGGAAACATCATAAAAGGTAAGAAAAAGGAAGTATCAAAAAATGAGCAAAAAAGGTTAAACTGAGTTTTTCAACTAGGAGCATGGAGGCGAACCCGAGTCGTACCTGAGCTAAACTTAGGAAAAATGAATGAAAAACTAAGTTGAGAAATAGCAAGGCAAGACGAAATGACTTGGAGTCAGGCCCAAGTTAAACCTGAGACAAGCCTAGGTCAGACACGGACCTCTTGGTACCGAGGGGTTTCAACTGATCTCTCGGTAGCAAGTGGTATTTTTCTTAGGTCGGACACTCAAAAATTTTAGATCAGACTCCAAGAGAATGTTACTAAGTAGAATTCCATTGGACCTGCAAAACTCTTAGGCTAGATTCCATGAAATCGGTACCGTGTAGAACTTGGGTTAAACAAACAAAACTCCCAGGCAAGACTCGAAGCACTCCAACCTTTAGACTACTCCAAGCAGTGCCTAAAGCAATGCACAAACCATTCAGGTTGAATAGGAAGTCAGGTCCACCCCGAGGCCCAGCTCATAATTTTCACCGACATGGTTTTTGCCGATGTGATTCACTCCATCATAACTAGAAATATCCAGAATGATGGTATGAAGTAACTGAACAAGTTGCAATGGAAATGGAGCAAAGTGGACCACTGAGCCGTGAGAGGAACCACCTCGTATCAAGTGCTTCTCTCTTCACTTTGGATCTCCAGAACCATTTGTACTGGAAGTACTACCTTATTTGATCACCAAAGAGTGCTTTTCCCAAAGATAGATGAGCAACTCGAAGGATTCTCGAGAAGAAATTAAAAAAAACAGGAAAAAGACAAGTAGTATTAAGGAAATTGTCAAAAACAACTCAACCTATAAGGAAAAGTGTTTAAAATGCAATAAATCGGAGATAGGAAGGAAATGCAGAAGATAAAGGGGAAGTTTCCATCGACACAAACCTCTCCGTACTGAGTGGTTTCAATTAACCTCTCGCTACTGAAGGTTTCAATTGATGGTTGGGCCGACTTTTGGGTCATCTACACCTTTGGGCTTGGATCTCGACCTTCTACTTCATGAGCCTCTAAGTCTACTAGAATTACCTTATAAATGTAAACCGTGTAGCGACTAACAGAGGAATTTTGGCACTTCTCCTTCTTCATCACTTATCTCCTCACTATGAAAGTCACTAAGAAAGCAACTATTTGTTGTTCTAGGCTTTAGTTCAGTAAATCCCTTTTACTAGTGACTCTAAATCCCCTCAAATCTCTTCAAAACTCTCTCAAATCTACAAATCAATAAAATATGAAGTGGACATAGGACAGATATTGCCTAACCATTATAAAAAAATTGTTCCTTTACTTTCTACATATGGTATGCTAGATCTGATCCTACAATAGACTATCTTTAGGTGTTATGCCATTCTGGCATCAACACATACACACACAATATATATATATATATATATATATATATATATATATGCTTATATTAGGATGTTGTGCATCATGCCTAATTTGTCATCTTGTCGCATTCACGTTGGATGCATTAACTGCAATTATGCATTATAGGGTTAGAAATTACGAGTTCATCACATGATTCAAAACTTTTTACTGTTTACATCATTTGTATATCCATATATTATCTGTTTAAATTGTATGATATGTTTGCTAACTTGATTTAAATATGTTTGACAAATGAACATACGATATAATATATTTTCTATTCCTATGGAATTTTGAGAATGAAAGTCTTTTAAGGGAAGAATGTAATACTCCAAAAATTTGGTAAATATTTTAATTTAATACCAATAATAGAATAATGTGAAAATATTTAAAGTTGGTAAATTAATGAAATAAATAAATAAACGAGGAGTAAAAATGGTCATTTTTTGGACGTTGGAATTCGATGACGAAACTAGCGCCACTGCGATAGTCTTGTTTTTTTGATGCATGTAGTATTTGATTTTCCTCGTTTAGTAGCCCTACAGAGGAATTATAGTCGAAACATCATTGAGTCGAACAGATGTTAAAAGGTTAGGGTTTGAATTTGAGCGATCTATTTTCCCTCTAACCATTTAAGAATCTAACTCATGTAAATTTTTAGTTCAGAAACCACCTTACCGCTTTCTCCTTCCTCCTTCCTCTTAAACTAACTAAGATTAAATTCAAATATCGCAGTAAAAAATTCGTCAAATCGAACGAGACCAGTGGGGTTGCAGAGCTATTGGATAAGGCTATGCACTAGTAGCAATTTGGATGCAAAAATCTAAAGTGAGGAGACGCAACATGTCATATAGTGGATCTGGGTTGAAATATTTGTTACAGTGGCTGATTCATCCCTTATCTTTGTATAATGCAATTGTAATGCTATGTACATCACAAGCTTGCTTTGTTACTATAGTTTGACACCTATATACATTTAATTTCATATTTAAGGGGGATTTAGAATGGATTTGACCAATAACAATATTTAGAAATTAGATTAAGTTAGAATATAGTAATTTGATGATTATAAGTTTGATTTAATGGAATAAATGATCAAACTAGTCTTAGAAAAGAAGGATTAGGGTCTAGGTACTTTCTTATGTTACTAAAAGCAGAGCGAAGGTGGATAGTAGAGGAAAGCAACGATGAAACAACAAAATTCCTGAAACCTAAAAAAGTTAGGAAACATGAATCGATCCACCGGTGGACTATTATGGGAATAGGTTGAACATAGTCCTACAAAGGCTTGTATAAATAAAAAACTAATGATTCGTGTCTTCTTTATCTTGCACTCTGGAAGGCAAATAGGGACTAGTGATATGCGAATGTTGGTTATGAAGATTGGTTGCTATTTGAAATAGATATTTTTTTATTGTGATATGGAGACGTGATACGATGATGAACGCGAAACTTTAATGATTCTATGGCATAGATAGACATCATGGGACACACGCACATGCACACACATGTGTGTGTGTGTATGAATGTGGATATGGTTATGTATATGGATACGGATACGGATACGGATGGCAATATGGAACGAATGTGGATCTGTGACACAAGAAGATGATTAAAGTGTCACATTGCCCCCCTGTAATACTACGATGGACCAGTATAAGGATATGGATGTTAAGAGACTTTGTAAGGCATTTGGCTTGTCCACGGCATGAATCCAATTAGCTAGTGCAAGGACAATAGGCGACTCTATAGGCCATGAGGCTAGTCCAAGGCCTAATTCCTATATGTGATTGACGTGATGGACAACATGCGACCCAGTAATGCACAAGGTGACTCCTGGGAAGTGAGTCCGGATAGATATGATGTAATATGGTTAGATGTGTACGATGATTAGGCGTGGCAGGATGATAGTACGTAAGGTGGCAAGGTGATGGACTCTTATCTTGTTATAGTATTATTTTTAGCATATTTAGAGTAGAGTATGACTCACTCACCAGACTTACGTCTAACTCCCTCCAATTTTCTATATATATATATATATATATATATATATATATATCTTTGTTGGTGGAGTTTGGAGATATATCAAGGATGGGACACTGTATATATATTATATATGATGTAAATAAGTGTCGCAACCAGAATTTGACTATAAATATGGATTAAGTTGTATTTTCATCATTCGAACATATGTATTTGACATTTTAGACGTACCATAGTGATGTGACTATAATATTTATTTATGTATTGTATTGTATTTCCTTTTGTATGAGACTTCGGAAGTAGACAGTTGTTAGATAGTGTTATTTAGAATTGTATTTGCATTTGTCTACGTCAACGGCTATATATATCTTATCTTACCTCCAACGTCTCATCCTTTTGGCACTCATGTTGTTGGCGTTTGTTCAAGAATTGGGCCTAAGGACAAAGTAGCGAGTTGCTACAACATTTTCCTCAAATTTTTCGTATCTCGATCAACTATTTGAATAAGCCATCTAAGTACCATCAAGTCGGTCTTAGCTTGGGTCCATTATTAAAGTTGGATCATGCACATATTTCCGCAAACGTTAAACATGGAATAGGTTATGCACACCTTGTAGTTTACTAGGTAACTAACCCAATACACAAGTTTAACGATCCTCTCTAACATTGGAAAAAATCCTATATATCAAGGAGTTAACTTTCTTGTCTTACCAAACTGAACACCTTTTTTCGTTGGAGAAGCCTTTACAAATGCAAATTCTCCAACCTAGAACTCGAAGTTCCTACTCCTCTGACACCATAGCACTTCGGTCCATATTGTGCAACCTTCATTTGACCATAAATAAGATATACCTTTTCGGTTGAATCCTGAACCATGTTGGTTCAAGTACTAATCAACCACCATTCTCGATCCAACATGATGATGATTTGCATGATAGGCCAAATAATCCAGCAAAAGGTGCCATGCTAATGCTAGGTGAATAACTTTTGTTGTATGCGAAATCCACCAAATGAAGATGATCCTCAAAGATCCTCGAAAATCAAGAATACATGCACGTAATAGATACTCTAACACTCGACTAACTCACTCTGTCTAACTTTCAATTTGCAGACGACAAACTGTACTCAAACTCAGCTTTGTCCCTAAGGTATTTTGTAACCCTCTCCATGTATGATTCATGAATAGTGGATCTCTATCACTAACAATACTGCAAGGAATGCTATAAAGCTAAAAACTCCTTCATACCAAACTAGCCAAAGTAATGTTATCCTAGTTGACTTTAACGGAATGAAGTTTGAGCTCTTAGTCAAGAAATCGACTATAACCCATATAACTTCATTACCTCGCCTCAACCTAGGTAGTCGTTCAATGAAATCCATATACATTTTCTCCCATTTCTACATTGAAATTTTTAGCAGTTGAAGTAACCCACTCGTCTTTAGATGTTCACCCTTTACCTGCTAGTAATTTAGACATCCACATAAATGTCAACATCCCCCTTCATGCCACTACACTAGAAAATTCCCTTCATATCATGATACATCTTTGTACCTCTGGTATGTGTAGTAACCTTTGAACGGTGACTCTAGTCAGTTACTTCCTTTCTAATACCGAAACATACCATGCTTTCGAAATTAACAACCTCAACCAAATCAACCACAACATTAGTTAACCAAGTATCTTTTCGTTGACTAGCCTCGGTATAGTATAATAGAGATGGTCTAACTATCAAACCTGTTGAGGTGCCTATTCTCGAACTACTCTTCGATCGCCTATCACATCCGACTAATATCTCCAATGCTTTCCTTTGACGGACCATTAGTTTAGCCAAATCTTCT
Source organism: Allium cepa (assembly GCA_030765085.1). NCBI lineage: Eukaryota > Viridiplantae > Streptophyta > Magnoliopsida > Asparagales > Amaryllidaceae > Allium > Allium cepa. The sequence continues at coordinate 29,502,943 of CM060938.1, read as the reverse complement.
TGTATCCTCTTAGCATATTGGCCACTACATTACCCTTTCTAGATGGACAGAGAATATATAAAACGTATGAAGCCAAAATCTCTAACCAATGTTGTTACCTCATATTCAAGTCCATTTGTGTGAAAAGGTACCACAAAGATTTGTGGTATGCGAATAAGTCAAACCTCTCGCTAAGAAAATGATGTCTCCATATCTTTAATGTAAGTACAATAGCTATCTACTCTAAATCGTGAATTATATAACTCTTCTCAAGCATTTTAAGCTATCAACTCATATAAGTAGTGAATTCGTTTTGTTGCATTAAAATTGAACCTAAACCTATGCCACATTCATATGAATATATGTTCAAACCCTCACTCCTATCCAAAAGGGTAAAAATAGGAGCGTTGTTCGACTCTCTTCTAAGAGGATGAATGCATCCTTACACTTCGAAAATATAAATAAAACCAACATCCTTCTTGGTCAACTACATCAAAGGAGAACCGATCTTAGAGAAACCCTGAAATCTCATATAGTAACCATTTTAACCAAAGAAGCTTCAAATATCAGTTGCACTTTCCAGTCTCTTCCAATCTTCGACTGGTGCAACCTTCGTTGGGTCAACATTAATACCATTCTCCGACACAACATGCCTGAGAAGCCTAGCTTCTGAAAAACCGAAATTAAACTTTTTAGAATTTAGCCTTAAGACAATGCTCTCTTAAAGTATCAAGTACAATCCTGAGATAGCCATTGTGCTCTTCTTCGATATCTGAATAAACCAAGATATTATAGAAGCATAAATATATTTAACACATCTCTAAATACTTCATTCATTAGTTTGACAAAATAAGCCGGAGCATTAGTTAGGTCGAACAGCTTGACTAACCATTCATAAAAATAATTTTAGTTCCTAAATGTAGTAATCGGTACACTTTCCTCCATTCTTAACTAACAAAACCCTCATGGAAAAATCTAATTATGAAACTATATGAGCCATACTAAGCTGATCGAACAGGTCATCTACCATTGGCTATGGATATTTGTTTCTAATAGATTACTGATTAATGTCTCCGTAATCTATACACAATCTTAAAGAACCATCTGCATTTGTGGAAAAAACAACATGTAATTCCCAACTTGAATGCCTATGCTTAATCTATCCTTTCTATAATAATTCCCATGTTTACACTACTAATTCAAACTTCTCCTTTGAAGCCATCTTTCTAATCAGTAATATAATGGGTTTTTCATCACTAATTAGATCAATGCAAAACTCTAGTTCATGATGAGAGGGTAAACCGGTCGCTTCTCAAACAAATCTATAACATATATGCAATTGGAACAGATACCAACTCAGCCATAGATATATTAAGATCAACAATGTAACTATCGCTAAGTGGATATTAGGAAGTTAGTATATAATAGGGATTACTTGTTTAGGTAGGGTTAATTAAGGATTAATCAAAGACAGGGATTTTCGATAGCTCATGTATTTTGGATAAAATTTTAATGTTTTGTCTAGTTTCGATTATTGCAAATTGGAATTTAAAGATATTGAATGTTCTTAGGAGCAGCCAAGAAGGCAAGACTGTCTAATACGAGCATATCGATGCTTATATGAGGCATCAAAAAAAGAATAATGCTTAATAATTTCCTAAATACATATTTTAAGTTTTACATGAGGCCATAAATCTTGTCTAAGCAGGTTTAGGCAAAATGGTGGCTAGTAAGCCTAGCCTAGCGCTTAGGGGAGGCCTAGGCGAGGCCTAGGCGGGGGCCTAGAACGATTTTTACAATAGCGATTAAGTAATTTTAGAAAGTTACAAAACACCGAGTTAGGCTATTTACACATAAATTTTAAGTATCCACTACTTCAATCTCGTAGAAACTCTATTGGTCCTCCCTAAAGGGCTTCCTCCCAATCTAACACAATAGTTATGCAACATGACAATGTTCTACGATGCTTGAACATGTGTAGGATCTACTCCTCTATTTTCTCGCACTACACTAGCTACCATCATGGCATGCTTATGCAGTATTACACAACCAACAGTAGTAGTTCCAACTAATGCATTCAATCCTGCCCTTATTTAAGTATTCATCTTCACGATTAAACATAGTAAAACTCTATTAGAATACTACTAAGATAGGAATATAAAATGGGAATTCTTATAAAAGAAAAATATATTGCAAACACAAGTACGCACTCATACATATACATACATACATACATACATATATACACACACACGCCCAACTTATTTTAGGGCATCATTTACCATATCTCTAATGAGCTCACATTAACATGGCATAGACATTCACTAAACCTAAGCTTTAATGTCATAGGTAACAACCCTTTATGTCGATACCCAAGATCGACACCTAATACCATCCTCTAGTACGCATGTGGAAACACCTAAGAATTCGAATGCAATATTGTTATGGTAAAATTAAAATAGTAGAACTCCAAACAAAAAAAATTTGCTCATATCGTATTGATGACATATAATATAACATAATCAAAACAGATAGTATATAAGGCCACTCCCAAATTAGTGTTCTTAGAGTTGCAACACTAACTACATAAGTACTACCCTTAGCTATGGGAAATAAAAAAAAATTATCTCACAATGACGACACATATAAATCAACTAATGTAGTGGAAATAATAAATAATAAATACATCCAAAGCATTCTGCTTATCACTAAGCATTTCCCAAACATTAAGCCTTACTCTACACTCCCAACCTTCTCAAATGAGAGCTTAAGAGTCTAAGGAAGAAGATAAACCTTGAGTTAGACATAAATCTGATGTAATAATCTTTAGTAATATGCCTAGAAATATCAAAGTACATTATAGGACCATGTCGTTAAAGCATAAAGCGGATTACCTATCATAATTACAAAAGAACTTAATATTAAGCAAAAAAGTAAACCAAATGTGTTTATGTATTGTAGTACGTATATAATAGAACCGTGTAGCACACATATACATATCACAATTCATTTTAACAACATAAATCAATAGATGTCTACGTTAATAGTATATGTGTATATACATATCATTCCAACTTGAAAAGTGTGGACTATCCCCTAATTGCAGGTTAAAGTACACATCTCTAAACTAGAACACTTTAGAGTCGTAAAACGGTATATGACTTAATATGCTAGATACATTTAAAGACTAGATATATCCGAATGGTGGCTATCTACATAATTGATTATATCTCTTTTGAAGTCCTCTTGAGTTATTTCTAATTTTCCATCCAACACATTTAACTGTGCCAAAACTCACTCTCGAACCCTTACGCCCATCACGAATACTTAGTATGTCAAATGTGATTCCTTTTACACACTTCCTTATGAGTCTTAAGTATGTCATTACTCTAATCAACTTTTTATTAGCTTGGAAGTGGTACTGGTCAAGTCATACTTCAATATATTTTCTTGATTCTGGTAGTTTCAAAACTGACGTTCAATGCATTTTTGGTTAAGTCAATTCTGTTTCTATTATAAAGAAATGAACAATATATATGGTAGAGCGTCTAAGAGGTTTCCAAACACTTTGTTGTGAAAGGATGTGATGTTTTATATGAAAGATAGAGCTTCACTTAAAGGTTTCCAAACCAGATGAAACCGCCTCTCTTGTATATCCTTCCTAAGTTAAAAGTCAAATTCAATGGTTGAAAGCCAATAATTGGTAAATAAGAGTGACACTTTGAAGATTATCATCTTATAACATAACATGGTTACCCAAGTTAAGGGGTTGTACCAAATACAAGAAATCAACAAAATCGAGAGAATGTTATCATTAAATGTTATCTTTTACTTAGCATAACAACACCTAACTTATATGAAATTACTATATTTTCTATTTAACTATAAAATGTTCATTTCCTTTCCAAAACACCATAAGACAAATCCTAATGGTTTATAGAAGTTTATACACTGGCTTTAAGGTCATAAGTTATCTTCTTTAAAACTAGTTAAAGAGGCAAAAAGTGGTAGAAGTTCTTTATCTCTTTTTTAACTCTATGTTACATAACTTTTAAAACCATATGCATATACAATCCATATTCCTATGTACCATAATCCATCTTAACCTTAGAGTATTTATATAACATTACAAGTAAAGTTAACCCAATTAAATGCTTTACCTTTTAAAGACAATAACATCAAAAAAAACGTTATAAAAACATCTTTAACTTCATGTTACTTAATTTCTCAAAATCATGATACACCTAACATATCTCTTTTTGTACTATACTTAATTATACCTAAAAATATACATACAAAATATCATGTTAAATTTACTTTATTTAGATCATTTTTAAATTGTAAACTTTTGTTAAAAACTTCTCTCTTAAATACATGATTTTCAAACTCATTCACTTTGTCAAAAACATCATTCTAACTTCGTTTACTTAACAAAATGTACATATTCAAGTATACTATACTAACACAAATATTAGCACATAGTTAAGGCCGCTTTAAAAAGTGTAACAACAAAGGTATATGTGAACAACTCTGTTACTAAATGCCATTGTAACTATTTTCGACCCCTTGATTTTACACAAGTGATGAAGTGTAAATCCCGAAAGCCAAAAAGGACAGGTAGCTGGTAGTTAATAAGAAGAGATAAAATAACAAATATATTTTATTTATATCTTTGTGAACTCACAGAAAAATGTAACAACATATAATATAATCAAATATTAATGTATTCTAAAATATTAGATTCAATAATATACATAAATTATATACATGATCAATCCAATCCAGACACACATAAATAAAAACAAATATCAATATCAGGTGATTATTTATATATATATATGTTCATATACATAAGTAATGCTATCATCATCTGCACCTTGAAACATTGCATGACATAACATACTGATAACTCCATCAACCAATTTTGAAAAGGGAAAAATATATGTATAGAGAGGGTCAGACTACAGTTTGGTGGGTGATATAAACCTACTTTACTACATACTCTGATAATTCCTGAATGATACTGAAATAACTATGATAAACATTATACCATAGTCCCCTTTCACTTGCTACCCATAAGTTAGTCAAACAATACAACAAGTATGGATCATTCTTGAAATAAGTTCTTAGTCCAATATAGTTATAATGGTCAATGATATGGTCTGACCGACATATAAAGCCAAATCTGTCCTATTGCATTAACACAGGGCAGAATTGTTGAGTGGATGCGTTTCCATATACGTCTTATGAACCTATTTCTGTACAATAACATGCACTTCAAAAAACTCTTGGATCACTGAGTGATCGGATTGGGATGATAAACAATAGAGGATGTGCTAATCAATAGTCAAACAATCACTAGCAATAACAATCAACTATCTATACATACATATATACATGCTTATATATTAGTATATGTACATCCAATCATTCACTCTAATCAAGCTAGAAAATCATATCAAAATGTTGTTTAAATGTCACCTAGAAAACCCTAGAAAAGCCACGAACAATCGAGTCGCCCTTGCATGAACTGACCCTGTTAGGTCAGGGTTAAGCTAACCCGATGGTCAACCACATGTCGACCAGTGATTGCACTACAGGTGGAACATGGTGGCCGTGAGCACGGCATGATGGCTCCTATTGATTCCTCCTTTAGTAAAATATTTTTTCCATAATTTGTTTCTTGATTTCTTATACATTTTTGATTCGTTTTTCTATCTTTTTTTCATTCAAATTATGATATGATCATCTACTGTCATCATACTTCAAATGTACAAAGAAGTTTGCATCGAAATCATTCTTATTTTAGAAATTACTGTTTATAAAAATAGTTTTAAGAAAATTACATTTTCATGCATATACTTAATTACCCTAAAAATCATTATAAATTCATGATAAAAAAATATTAACACTTGAAATGCCATAGTATTTTATAAATATTTTTATATAGTTTTTACATATAGCCACATGGTATATTTTCATTGTAATCACAATTTCATACTGTAAATACGATGTTTCTAAATTCTCTTCAAACAACAAATCGTTTATAAATATGATTGAAATCATATAAATTTTGTGAAATACATTCATTAATCTCACAAATTAATTTACATAATTTTTATTAGAATTTATATGATATTTTGATAAACTACATACACACACACACACACACACACACACACACACACACACATATATATATATATATATATATATTTATGCCTCAAACTCATTTTTATTGTCTCTCTTTGCATACATACATACATAAACACACACATACACATATATACACAAATAGACATATATACATATACATACATACATATATGAATACCTATATATGTATACAGGCGCACAGACACATTATTTATGTAAAATTGCGTTAATTTTCAAATTTTTATTATCTAGTCCATACAAATTGCTATCATAAACTCCTATTTATAATAATCCTTCGTTCTAATATAGTTAGCCTCATATCATAAATATTCAATTCAATATTTCATTGTTTCGCCAAATATAATTAAATGATCATTTTTCACCAATTAAAAAATCAAATATCATTTTATTTCTAAATTATATCACTTTTAATTATTGTCCAAATTCAGTAATTAATGATATTAATCCAAACTCAATTCCCAATCGATAGATTATCTTAGAGCTAAGAGAGATTTACCAGTTATGTAACAAATTAGATGTAAATCACTCACTTAGGTCCAAAATACCCCAAATTGTTTGTTCTTTGGAATTATGCCTCTCTAAAAATCCATGTATTTGCTCTTTAATTGGCATTACAGTGTAGGGCTTGATTTTCTCTTTAATCTAAGGCTTGAATCATTGAATTTTATTGAGAGTTGAGAAAGAATATTGGGTTTGAGTGGAAGAGGATTTCTGAGACGAGGCAGAAGAAAAATATGTATGGGAGAAAACAAATTTAGATTCGAAATGGAGGGTACGGCCAAATATTTACATCAAAGTCTCTGTTCATTTGAGTTGGAGTTTGTCCATTTTAAAATTCAAATTTCCAAATCACAAAAACGACGATATCTCCATGATACAAACTCTGATTCAAACAAATAAATATATGGCGCACATCAGAGAAATGACATTGTTGCAATGATGTAGATTTCTCTTGCAAATTCCAGTGTTTGAAAAACGATGATTTTCCGCTGAGGTTAATTTTTTTTGATTGTTTAATTCTAGTTATCGAATAATATGGAGTATTACATTCTACCTTTAAAAGGAATTGAATGCGTTGGATTATCATAGACGCTTTGAGGGGATATTGCATAGGCTAAAGACCTAATTCCTCGACTCAGGAACCAAGCTAAATCATTGTGTGTTCTTCCCTCAAAACTTCTTTCCGGCAATGGCGAGCCAGATCAGCCTATGGTCAAGGCATGACCACCAAGTGGATGCTTGTCATTGGTAATTGGCACAAACTTCTTTGCTGGCAATGACAAGCCCGATCAACCTATAGTCAGGACATGACCACATAGTGGGTTCTCCCATGGCATAAAGATAAGTTCAAATAACAATAGATATTCATAGGAAATATAAAGCTGTCTAGAGCGCATTAAACATTTGCATCATATAAAAAAGAAGGAAAAACAGAATTCATAGGAAAATTGAAACTTTAATATCAATATATTATTTGACATATAAGTGTACATAAGGCAAAAATCAAAAGTACTAAGAAACACTATGTGTTCGATCTTAATAAACAAACCAAAATTGGTCACACGCAAGTAGGAATGTTTAATACAAAAATGAATTCTGTGCGCACAGTATGTTCAACATTAACAAAAATAAAAATATATGAGAGAAGTAATTAAGGCCATCACTTCGATCCAGATTTGGTTAACCCAGACTTAGAGATAGATTGCTTAGAGTGATGCCTTAAATCCTTATGCTTATGCAAGCCATGATGTTCGCCCTACTTTTTCTCTTCTCTTTTCTTAGCAACGGCACCAAGCTCGACTTGTTTCTTCTTTATGAGATTCAACTCCTCTGTAGCGTCAAGCTTCACTCTAGCCATGTCCATATGAAAGTTTGCCAGGAATTTTTTTTCTTCAAAATTACCTCCTTATTGAACTCCTTGGTAGGGTCTGAAGTCTCGATAATCTCAATATAAGTATCCCACTTAAGAACTGCAATCATCTCTTTATGAGCTTTATCTGTTGGAGGATCGGTGAGGGCCGTAAGGCCTAGGGTCCTGATATTTAAGGAGTGAATATCAGAAGTAGTCATAGGAGCAGATGAATCCATTATAATAAAGTCACCTACATAGATGTAAAAGGGATTGTCAGGCGTAGTCCCACTCACCAGCTCGAGCATACTGAGCAGTTGCTAGTGGGCTGTAAAGAAAAATCCTAACTCAATTAAGAGACCCAGGAGCATTGTAGGAGATCTGATTATGATTCGGAGGAGCTTTCAGAGGTTGGCTTCCAACAGGAAGATTCAAAGAAACACGGAAAACCACTAGTGGAATATCGTGCTTGAGGGCATAAATCACAGGTCTAGGAGCCTGAACTTGTATAGCCACTTCAGAGGTTGAGCTAACATTCTTCTTCTTCTTTACCTCATCCTTTTAGGCCTTCTCAGTCCCAGGTAATTTGATTTAACCCAGGGGGATTATCTCCATCTCCTCTATTGAGAAGCGAGCATCAACGACTTCAAGACTGAATGGTGGACCACCTTGCTTACTAGTAGTTTTTACCACCTTAATCAAACGCTTGCAGATGGAGACCATAACCTTCTGTTAATCATCCATCCATGCAAACACTTTTCTGTGAATATCATGCGAATCTGGTCCAACTGGTTGTCAGCTCGTCACATTTAGCATGGAGTTCTTCAACTTTGGTAGATTCGACATTTTTTTCGTACGGTTAAGGCATGGACTTCTGCCCGAAGGGAAACTCACCCAGCTCTCAAGTCTACCACCTTATTTTACAAGTCCACAAGTCTGGGCTTTACCCATTCGATTACTACTTGGAGTTCATCCAATGTCTTAGCTAATTTGTCCTTGACAATTCTGTAAACTTCGAAAAAGCGAGTGGCTTTACCGTTGTACTCTTTCTTCGCTTTTTGACATTGGTGGAGCACTCCTTCTTTGTTTGCTCTAGTTCTCTAGTGTGAGCGGCTTTAAGCTCCTTGGTATCTTTTGCATGATTATCGATCTCATCGGTCAGAGATTGCTCTAGTGCCTCCATCACCTTTTTGTTGTCCAGTTTCTTTTCGTGAAGCTATTTCCTCGAGTCGAAGATTCTTAAGTTATGCTCGACATTCTTTTTGCTGATCTCCTAACCCACTTTGAAAACCTTGGCATGATATTCAGCTAGGACTTTGAATCCACCCATCCCGTTAGCAAGAAGATCATTTAAACCAATAAAGGAAAGAGGTGGTGCCTTGACAAGCAAGCAGGCTAGAAGATCTGTAGGTTGGCAAAGCTGTTGGAACTCATTGAAGTGCGGGTCGGAAGGATTCGTGGTGACGGTTTCTCCCATTGGCTTTTTCCCTTGTCATTTCTCTCGAGGGTAGGGATGATTGCTTCTCTATTATTTGGAGGCTTTAGAATCATAAAAAGGGATGAGTGAGTCAAAGAGACATGGAATATTGGGTCGGAGTCCGAGACCTTGATTTATTACCAAGAGATCGGGACCTCTTCCGTGAGGCATTTTTAGGATCCTAATCGCCTCTATCCATAGTTGGGCAATATGAACTACCTCCCTAGTCACTAGCTTTGTATTTGGGTGCCTAACATTTTCTCTTGGGACGAATTAAGAAACATACTACTTTTTCTCCTTCTGTGGCACCTTCCACCCCAGCTGCTTCACTTTGGATGTTAATTTTTCCCCTTTTGAGCTTATACTTCCTATGCTTATAAAGAATAACAGTTTAGAATTATCCAATCACACAAAAGAATGCATGATCTTGACAAGAACGTGCGAGTGTAAGTGCAACATGTAACTATGGTAAGAACCCTTAGGGTCTTCGTGAGTCTTTATCTACTGCTGAATCTCTACGATTGATGCAAAATCCCTCTAGCCGATCCTAAATTCTAGATCCAAAAGGTAATCAAAACCACTAATATCTCCAAGGGTGAAAGCCTCTTCCTCCTCCTACTTGGGATCAAAAACGAGGCGTAAGGCTTCATCCACCTCTGGGTTAGGCGGGTTAGTTGAACTAATTCCCTCGAAAGAGTGGGCTTCATCGTGATTTGAAGTGGTGCATTCACTACTGTAGGAATGAGTGATTTTCTCTACCTCCATTCTCGTTTGAATATTTTCATCTTCCTACACCCTTAAGGTCCTCAACCAGTCACTTTTACTAGAAACTATCTTAAATGATGCTAACTCTGACTCCTTTGAGCCCAGTAGCAAGGTAGGGACAAATATAGATGGATCAGCAGTCGAGATGGCACTAGTAAAGGTCGAGAAAAGGGCTCCTCACTCGTCTCATCGGTAGTCGATCCTTTTTTCTTAGCCATAAGGGTTTTGAGTAGAAGGTTGTCTACCCCTTCTAATCTAGTGATCGATAACAAGTAATCCGAGCTACCTTAAGTTGTCATCAGAGACATGTTGGGGAACCTCTCGAAGCTCTTTAGGAATCTGCTGAAGCATGTGCATCATTTCCTATAAATCCTTCCCTATGGCTGCTATCACTACAACTTGAAGAGGCAAAAGAGTTGACACGTAACTTGTGATGTTGCAAAACAAGGAAAAGGTGACAAATGGATAAATACTCTCATCTCGAATAATACTGATGAAAACAAGGAGAATTGTTTTGGACAAAGAAGTACTCCCACTTTAACATGCTGTACTTGGAGTATAAGTTCCCAACCAGTTTAAACTTTCTCCCCTCCTTGAGATAAATGAAAGGAAAACCCTCCAACTTGCTCTTTATAGTATATAGAAATCTAATATGTTGATGAGTTTAGGGCCATGGAACTTCCTTATAAAGATATAGTACAAGCTAGTGAGGATGGCATACCCATTAGAATGCAGTTGAAACTAAGCGATTTTCAAATATCAAAGAAATCCCACGATCTACTAAGGAAGAGGAGGCAGAGTTCCAACTACATAGTGTTAGCGGGACTAGGCCATATATCTCTTGGAAGGAGCTTGATCATGGTGTTTCAAGGTAAGTAGTAGTAGATATTCCCTGGTGATACTGTGTGTAACGAACCAAAATTTAATCACTTTAAAATATAGCATTTAAAGTGATTTTAAATATAAAATAGACAAGGTTTTATGATTCAAATAATATTAGATAGGATTTGAAAATAGAAATATACATAAAAGTAGTAACATTTGCTTATATCGACAAAGCGACAAAATCCTATTTTAGAAAAGTATGTTTAGCTGGTTTAATAAATTATTTTAATTTATTTATGAGTGTTTATATTTTTAAATGACATTATACAAATTTTTTTAAATTTGGTTTACATAAATAAATAGCTTAAATAAAACGTCAATATATGACCGTAAAACATTTTGTCAAAAAAACAACGTTTTGTTGATTTAAAGTTGTCGCAACGTTGTTGCACCTTATGTATAAAATTTAATAAATATGTAAACATATAAAGATAGTTAACAATTAAGTAAACAAAGTTAATTTAGTAATCACACTTAGAAAATCCTAGAAAGTAATTAGCAAAAGTAAACTAAAAAAGACAAAAGACATGTCACATCAAAAGTGACATAAAGTAAAGAAAGTAACATAAAGTAAAGAATGTGACATAAAGTAAAGTAATCATTCTTATTCTTTACTTAACTCTAAAGTATTTGAATTTTAGAAGTGTGATGTGATGTGGATGATAAGTTTTGTATCAAATAAGTGTAATTAATTCTTAAGCAAGGTTTTTTAAGTAAAAACACAAATCTATATTTTATTCTCAAATATTTTCTATAAACACATACCCACTTTCTCACTTCCTTTCACACTTCTTCTTCTCAAAGTTTCAAGTTTCTTCTTACATCCTTTAATGGCTTCCAACCTTAACAAAGTTATGCCAAAATATTTCTAAAAATAAAATAAAGAAAATATTGACGAAACACCGTCCGAACCACTTCAAACTCCTCCTCCTTCGTCACATTGCTCACGCCCCCCTTTTCGTCCATTTGGCCGAGAACTCTTAGGCTTCCCCAAGCAAAGGCGAGCCATCTAAGTCGAAGCGTTCAAGGAATCATAAGCTTAAAACATCGAGTAGCGAAGCTATAGCTGATTTGTCGTTCGCCAAAACCAAACAAAGTGAGAACTCTTAATATATATATATATATATATATATATATATATATATATATATATTTGGTTATGATGTTGTGATATGTTTTTTGGATGTTAATAATAATGTTTGATAAGTGTTTGAAAAAGAAAGCCACCACCTTTTAGTCATTTGCAAAAGTTAGTAAGCAAATATGTATATAAGTGACACATATATGATATTGTAATAAAAATGTTGTTAAATTGATCTGCAAGTTCATATGACATATTATAATATGTTAAAATGATTATAAATATTGTTTTGGATGTTTATTAGTTGTATATTGAATATATATGTTGAAACAAGTCACTGATTTACACGGCGTATAATCACATGGACATCACTTTCCAAAAGAAATGAAATATGATATGGAATCATTTATACATTTGAAAAATATTTGAAAATACTTTAGAAATGATTCCTAAGTGTTTAAACTTGTTTCGAAAAGCTTGGAAACTTTTATTAACACCACGATGGTCTTATGTTCCTTTTGAAAATTTATGTGGCATCCTCTTCTTCCCCTTCCTTGCCTTCTTTCTCTTTGGATTCTGCTTCTTTTCCCCCTCTTCCTTCCTCTTCTTCTTTATCTTCTATTCCTTCGATTTCGATCTCTTCTTCCTCTTCTCTATTTGCTTCCACATCTCTTCCTTCTTTCACTTGCCAATCTGGTTATGTAACCTCTTGTAACAATAATGTCTCGTCGAATGGTAATTGGTCTTCTATTTTTAAATCTCTCCCTCGTAATGCTGGGTCGTATAAACCGATTCATTTTGGTATTCCAAGGGATCAATCTCCTTCATTTTTTCCAGATCTTGTCAAAGAGGAAGGTGTCAAATACTGGAATAATCACTTAGTTGGTTTCTTTTTGGATGATACGCTTTCTTTCTTAACAGTGGTTAATTTCTTGAAAAGATATTGGAAGATCAGGGGCGAAGTTGATTTTAAATCAAATGGATTCAATTTTTACTTTAATTTCTCTAATCAAGAAGATAAAGAACAGGTTCTTAATGCTGATCCTATTTTTATAAGAGGCAGAATGTTCATAATTACTAAATGGGAACCATCTATTGGTATTTCACAGGCACAGATCAAGAAAGTTCCAGTGTGGATTCATTTTCGTAGAATTCCTATTATTCTTTGGACACTTGTAGGGATTAACTGGTTAGCTTGTCATGTTGGTAGGCTTATCTGTTTTGATAATAGTACTGAGAAATTACAAAGATTTAAATATGCCAAGGCTTTAGTGGAGATATCACCTGATTTTGAACTACCGGAGTCTATTTCCATACCTGGATTAGGTGGAAACTGTCCAGATGTTAAATTGTCATATGATTGGAGGCCAAAAATTTGTACAAATTGCAAGATATTTGGTCATGATACTGTTAGTTGTGAACTAGTTAATAATATAAAGGAGTTTGATTCACATAATAAAGATAATCAAGTTGAAAATAGTGATAAGAAACAAGATGATTATGGATTTTTTAATAATAACAGTACAGGCCAGAGATGGAAGAATATAGACAGGAGAAATAAAGGAGTTTGGAAGAAAAAGGAGTTAATTTCTAAAGAAAAAGTGCAATTGAGTGTTGATCATGAGATAGGTGTGGAAGTTGGTAAGGGTAGTGAAGGAAGTACATCTTGTCTTCCTTCAGTAACCTTTAATCCTTTTTCAGTTCTATCACATGATTTACTTTCTGAATCAGCAACTACAGCCTCTTCCTCATCAATTGATTTACCTTCAAAACCAGCAGTTAAAGTTGTGACTTCATCTTCTTCTGCCAATTCTAGTTCATCTTGCAGTTCTCAATTTAGCTTTCAGTCACCTTATTTGTTGACATCAAACTCTTCATCACCTTATATGCATTTATCTCCACCTGATCATATTATTCTTCCTCCTTCCTCTAAATCAGATGATCCTAATATCCCTGGTGATTTGAATAATGGGAAGGATTTCAAACCTCAGGAAGTACTTCCTATAACATCCATAAAAAATAAATCTCATCCAAGACACACAAGGAAAAATCCATCCTCTTTGCTTCCCCCTCTTCAATTGAAATGAATAATATTACTTTTTGGAATATAAGGGGTGCCAACTTGTCCTCTAAACAAGTTGAGATTAGAAATTTGATCAAAGTTAATGATATTCATCTGATGTGTGTTTCTGAAACAAAGTGAGATATATAGAGTCTACTCTTAGGGCTGTTAAATTGATATCTCCTTCTTGGCTATTTGATCATAATTTTGATGAATCAAATTATGGCAGACTGTTAACCTTATGGAATCCATCTATCTTCAAACTTTCTAGGATTATTGCTGCAGATCAATTCATTCACTATCAATGTGTTCATTTGCCTTCTAATTTGAATTTCCTTTTTACCTCAGTTTATGCTCATAACTCCTTATCATTGAGACAATCTTTTTTGGATCAACTTCCTTCCCTAAATCTTACCTCTGCTCCTTGGTTGATAGGTGGTGATTTCAACTGTATGCTTACTAGTAATCAAAAGTATGGTGGTTGTCCCCTGTCTCTGAAAGATATTGCACCTCTTAATAGTGCCATAAACCTATCTAACCTGATTCCAGTCAAATCTCTTGGCTCAGTCTTTACCTGGTCTAATAGTAGTAGGAATGGAAATTTAACTCTTTGTAAATTGGATCATATTTTTGTTAACTTACATTTCGTCCAAATCTGGCCCAAACCATTCTATGATACACTTCAAACTTCTTTATCTGATCACTGTCCCTTAATTTTTCATTGGGGTATTGATGATAATCGTGGTGGTATTTTTTCATTTAAATTTTTTAACTTTTGGTCTAAGCCTGTGGATTACTCTAATATTCTTAAACAGGTTTGGAAGATGCAATTTGGCAGGAACCCATTGGCTAATGTTTTACTCAAGATGAAGGCTCTTAAATTTCAATTAAGGATATGGTCTGCAGCTAATTTTGGTAAAGATTCTAAGCTCTCTTCTAACATTAGAAATGAGCTTATTAAAATTCAGGAAGAATTGACTGTTAAACCAAATGATGCAATATTGCAATATTCTGAATTAGAATTAAGGAAGAAGCTAGAACAAGTTATTGATAGGGAATTGTCATCCATTAAACAGAAGGTTCACTTGAAATTTGAGAAGGAAGTTGATAGAAATACAAAGTATTTTCATAATTTTCTAAATGCAAAAAGAGCAAGAGAATGTATATCTCAGATTAAAGATATGAATGGTAATGTGATCAGATCATCTGATGGTATAAATGATGCTTTTGTACAGTACTTCACTTCCATACTAGCTCGTTCCAATTTCTTTATTCCTGACATAAAGCCTCTCTTTGACATAAATCTTCCAGTTTTATCTTTCTCTCAATCTGCTTCTTTGATATATGTTATTACTGATGAGGAGATTAGATCTGCAGTGTTTAGTCTAGATCCTACTAGCTGTGGAGGTCCAGATGGGTTTAATGCTCATTTTTTGCAACATAGTTGGAACATAATTGGTGATGATATTGTTAAAGCTACACAGTTCTTTTTTCTCAACAATAAATTACCTACTGGTCTTTCTGCCACTTCCATTGCCTTAATCCCTAAGATTGACAACCCTTCTTCAGTTGCTGATTTTAGACCAATATCTTGTTGTAATATCATCTACAAAATCATTTCAAAAGTTTTGGCTAATAGGCTGCAGTCAGTATTACCTTTCATTATCTCTAATAATCAAGCTGCTTATATTAGGGGTAGATCCATTAGTGATAACATCCTACTAACTCAGGAACTTTTGTTTGGGTATGAAAGGAAAAATATATCTCCTAGATGCATGATAAAATTGGATACAAAGAAAGCTTTTGACTCTACGGCATGGAGTTCTATTTTAGCTATAATGTCTAGGATGAACTTTTCTAAACCTTTCTTAGCTTGGATTTTCACATGTATTTCTTCACCTATGTATTCAATTTCGAGAGAGGGTGGTCTCCATGGATATTTTAAAGGTACACAAGGTGTTAGACAAGGTGATCCTATTTCAGCCTATCTTTTCATTATTGTCATGGAACTACTCAATTCCATTTTGAAGGATCTAGTTACTAAGCAAGAATTTGATTTACATCCTAAATGTAAACATCCTTTAATTACTCATCTTCTTTTTGCTGATGATCTCATCATTTTTTCAAAGCCTACTCACAGAAATATCCAGAATATTTTGTCATCCCTGCAGTTTTTTTATTCCATCACTGGACTTCAAATTAACCTTTCAAAATCCAACATTTTTTTGCTGGTTTGCCTCTCTCTAAGAAGATTGATATTATTAATTGCTATGGACTTCAGGAATTACCTACAAATTCATTTTACTTGGGTTTACCTCTTATTAGTTCTAGAATAACAAGTCATAATTGTTTGCCTCTCTTTGAAAAAATTATTGAAAGGTTGAGGATATGGCCATGAAATAAATTAACACAGGCTGGTAGGCTCACTATTATTAATTCTATTGCTATGGCTATGACTACATATTGGACCAGACACTTCATTCTTCCAATTAAACTCATCAATATGATAACAAGTGCTCTAAATAAATTTCTCTGGCATGGTGATCCTTTCTCAAGGAAGCTTATACCTATTTCTTTCTATAAATTTTTGTGCCTAAAAAGTATGGTGGACTTGGTATTACAAATATTCTTCTTTGGAATAAGGTAGCTATCTCTGTTTACCTCAACAAAATTTTCACACCTGATAAAAATTTATGGTCACAGTGGGTTAATCAGAATCTCATTGGTAAGAAGAATTTCTGGAATATGAGAGAACCTCAAAGTTGTAGTTGGACTTGGAGAAATATACTTAAACTCAGGGAAACCTTTTTGACTTATATACAATGTAACTATGCAGTGATTAAAGGTTTATCATTTTGGAATTCTCCATGGGCTAAGCCAGGTTTGATTTTAAGTTCTATAGTGGACTACAATTTAAGAAGGAGCTCTAGAATTTCTGAGGATGCAATGGTTTGAAGAATATATACATGATGGTGCTATTGTTTTACCATATTCTAGCTCATTTCAATTAAGAAGTCTGTGGAATACTATTACAAATTCTCA
This sequence comes from Allium cepa, assembly GCA_030765085.1. Taxonomy (NCBI): domain Eukaryota; kingdom Viridiplantae; phylum Streptophyta; class Magnoliopsida; order Asparagales; family Amaryllidaceae; genus Allium; species Allium cepa. The sequence goes on along the minus strand of CM060938.1, from coordinate 29,485,626 downwards.
ACTTACCAACAGTGATAATGCCTTAATTTGGTCCACTAAGCAGAATTGTCACTCTATTAAGCTTGTATATCAACTATTTTGTAAAAGTGATACTGTCTTTCCATGGTGTACAAGAATATGGAATAATGGTTGTTCAGCAAAGCATAACTTGTTATTGTGGAAGGTAATGGCTAATGCTCTGAATACAAAGGATAAGCTCTGTAGATTGGGTATTATCTCAGAAGATTTATGTGTACTCTGTAATGCAGAATTAGAAAATAATACTCATCTATTCTTTTAATGTCCTTTTGTCTATCAAATATGGTATAGGCTTTTATCTAATGGTGGTTTTTACAAACCATCAAATGTCAGTTCAATTGAATGGTTTAACGTATTCAAAGCAACTAGATGGAAGACTCGTTCAACTAGGCTTGTGCTTAAGCTGCTTAAAAGAATGATTCGTGCTGTGTGGACTGAGAGGAATAATAGGGTATTTGGCTTTGGAGTTAAGAATGCATCTCAGCTCTACTCCATGATTCATAGTAGTATTTTGAAAGATTTAAGGTTTGACAATGTTTGAAGATTCAAAGTCAATCAGGATTGTCTCCATATTTTACTGAATGATCAGATAGCTCTGAATATTGTCATTTTGCAGCATGGATTGAATTTGCTTCATTGCTGTCTACGTGAAGTTTGGTAGTTTCTTCTGATACATGCAGTGTTTTAATATTTTTAATACCTCTGTTTTGTATTGGTTGTATTATGCTCACTTGAGTAGTGATTACTTGTTTTGCCTGTAATGAGTTGGTCTTGTTTGTCAAGTGTTGGTGCTGTGTGAGTTGTAATTTTGTAACGAATCATTAGTTAATAAAATGAGCTGTTGCACTTGATTTTTCAAAAAAAAAAACTTGTTTCGAAAAAGTTTGGATGTGAATCTCAAAATACGGCAAAAATTTGACGCATCGCGTAACGGTAGTTCGCATTTTCACGTCAAATGTTCAAATGAACATACGAAGTGGAATATAATTCGGAATTCTTCGAAGTAAGAATTTTCCGAATCCTTATATCCATATCTTTCATAAAAAAAGAAAATCAAGATTTCATCTTGTATATTTTGAAATATGACAAAATCAATTTTCAAGGAAAATCCCCTTGTTGCACTAAATGACTAAAGTTGAAAATTGATAAAATAATCGTTTTAAAAATATGAAATAAATTCTAAATTTTTTTAAAATGTTTTAGTGATTTAAGTTGAAAAGATGAATTTCTAAATGATATAAAAGTTGTTTTGAAGAATATATCTTTTAAAGAACGTTTTGCAACACTTCTTTCAATGCTTTTCAATAACTTTTGAAATAAAGTTTGAAATTTAACAATTATTTTCCAAATCCTTAGTAAATGTTTTTAAGTGAATAATAAAGCATTTCAAAAGAAAGTTGAACAATTTAACATTATTACAAAGATGGTTAAACAAATAGTTAAGTGATTTAAAAAGGGAAAATGAGTACGCGCAAACAACTAGTACATGAGTCCTGCTTGTGAGATCTAAAGTGAAAAGAAGGTGTGTAACTAAGGTTAGGGATGGAGCAACCAGTGCCCTGAACTTACCTGGCCTAAGTTTTCTCTTTTAGGCGAGGGGTGGAACATATCGAAAGGAAAGCCCGAATGCTCAACTTGGATTTTATAGAAATAATCTTCTTATACTCATTATTAAAATCCAAAGAGGGAACTTGTCCTATTCATGGAATTTAAAAGGTGATCTTACCGTTATTCCACCCATAGCACTTGTTGAATACGGAAGTTGATTTTGGATAAGAGTGGAATGATTTCTATAATCCTATTTTCTCAAAAGATACTTTAAAAAATGATTTGATAAATATTCAAAAAAGAGGTTTAAATGATTCCGTATTCACTAAAAGAATATTTTGAAAATATATTTCTCTCGAAGTTATTTTGGTAAAATAAAATGAATGAATCGAAAAACAATCACCTAATTACATCATTTTTATCGATGATTGAATTTCGAAGGAACCGGGGTCGAATTTAGTTGATTCCTATCCGAAAACCACTTCGAACCAGTTTACGTGTTCGAAGAACGAAGATGTTTGAAGACAGAGATATTGAGACGAATAATTACGAGGGACAACTTGTTGTTTAATTGGGGATAATCCCCTGATGCACTATATTGTAGCAGTGGTCTTTGTGTTATGAAAAACCTCAAAACCACAAGGGCTTCTTGCCTAGTAATGGCCGAGGAAAGTGCCTTCGGTTTCATTCGGCCCCAGAATGAACTTGTATGAATGAATTTTTGACCTTGTGTTCCAAATCATAATGGGTGGTTTCTATAAAAGTATATCAATCGGTGGCGGAGAAGACACCTTCTCTTAGCTTAAAACTCTTTCTCGAGACATACGAGATCAGGAAGTTATACATTTATAGAAATCAGTCGCGTGAATGTGGAATGGCAATGTGGCATTCAAAGTGAAAGAAGATGTGTTATGTAAAAAGGTAGTCGTAGCCTCGAGCCTCATCAACCGAAAATGACTGAAACAGGGTTAGATGCGGTAAGGCTAAGTGGGTCGTTCCCAAGTAGGGTATGATCATCCCCTTCTAGATATATTTCTTCCCGCTATGACGTTCGGGATGTAAATTAATATGGATGTATGCGAAGAGAGCTCTCGGTTAAAGGTCGGTAACAACCGGGGGATGATATATTCGGTACTATCTAGATACAGAGATAGGCCGGTCTTGTGTTGGTAGAGGATCCTTTGTGATAGTCCTCGAGACATCCATCTAGAGGTGTACCCATCGGAAGGTAGTCCCTTCACCTGGTCATTTGTATGGAAACCCATTCTCCAATAAGAACCTGCGGTTTTGTTTGTATTAGCGTAATGAATAGCCTCGAAATGCTATGTGGGTAACCATTTCGGGTAAGATTAATAAGTTTATTTTAAAATATTTTCGAAGAATGTCATTAAAAATAATATCTCTAAATTTTGTGTAATAAAGAGTTTTGGTTATCATAAGGTAAAAACCCGTACCGTGTTTATGTGCGACGTGGTCTTATGAGATACCTTTTTGTTTTCAAACATCGTACTTTGAGTGCTCACACCAGTCCCATGACTGACCCGGAGTTTGATTTTCCCTTTAAACTCTGGGTGCCCTATTTTTCGGGCAGTCGTGTAGTCAAGATACCTTAGGGGCATTTTGGAGCATGTTGGGGAGCATTTTGGACAAGTCTTTTGGAGCGATGAAGCTGAAGTACCTTATGTAGTTATCTACCCATTTTCCGTTGTGTTATGTAGTATGTATTTCTAGCATATGTATGGACATACAGTTATAACTATCCCACTAGATTTGTATTTGACTCTGATCATTATGTATAATTATAAATGTTGAATGCGATGTGAGATTCTATTATTCTATTATCTTCTATCTTTATTTTCTTTTACATCCTTGATAATCTGTCTCCTCGGCACTTGGATTTACGGCACGTGAATACTGTGGATGTATTAGTGTCGATTTCTAAGGGTCGAGGAGACGGTTCGTCACACTGTGTATAGCCACAACAAGATCAAGTTGCTTGGGTATCAGATTGGAGGCCTCAGAATCGATGGTGTTTATTAACAGCTTCAATGGTCCATACCTATAAGCAAGAGAGTGAGTGTAGTTGGATTGGTTAGATTGGTCCCCTAACTGAGTAAACTAAGAGGGACGAAAGTAGAAGGAACCTGATCTCCAGAGGCGGTAAAAGAGCGGGGTGTGGCGATGTCCCGACATTCCTATATAGCATAACAGATCATCTCATGCATAATTATCAAGAATGGATTGTTCGTGTCTGTGCATGTGTGTGTGCATGCATACTAAAAAATTGCTACACCTTTGTTTAGCAATCAACCGAGCAGCTACAAACCCAAGACCTACAAAGCCGAATTAAAAATCCCAAGCGAAATTCCAATCTACACCCTAGGACGAGCCGAATGACATGAGAATAGTAGTTGGTAAGTGGTCAGATAGAGAGGAGATGCTTATTAGATCATGGATTAGCTTTGGATTGAAAATTGAAGTTGGATTAAAGGCTTGTGCAAGGAGGCACGCCAATGGCGGCCCGAGGAGATGAAGGGTCACATATTTTGGGTAAGGCTGAAAAGCGATTGAGCATATCTAATAGGATGCAATGTTGTAGCTTATATAGGGAAGGAGCCAACCCCAGGTCGAGAACCGAATCGACTAATGCCAAACAAAATGAGCAACACTATGGACTTTTCCTACCAAGTCAGAAGCACGCTGAACCAAGCCACCAAGTCACAAGCATGTCGAACCAAGCCACCAATTCACAAGCATGCCAAACCAAGCCACTAAGTCATAAGCACTGTTTTAAATCTCGGCCATCTCGGCCGATATCTCGGTTGAAGGCTTGGGCGAAACAAAACATGAGATATCGGTTGATATCTCGTTTCGATTATATCGGCCTAAATTTACATATATCGGCCGATATTTGGAGCGAAACGATATTCCAAGATATCCCCGATATATTATTTTTTTCAAAAAAAATAGGCTCATCTCAGTCTATCATAAAAAAATGAACAAAGCCCTTTTCTTTCTGATTCAACTTCTCAAAAGATCTTGCTCCTTGTCAAAATATCGAACTCCCTCTTCTCTAGAGATAAAATCGAACTACCTCTTTTTAAAAAAATCGATCTCGCTTTTCACAGTCTGCGGCTTCGTCTTCGACAAATCGCTTTACTCTCTACCTATATGTAAATTAGGTTTGTTTCTATTTTAATGAAATTCAATCTTTCAAAAATTGAATATGTAGTATAATTTAGAGTAGATGTGCAAGTAGATTTAGTTTGTTATTTTTACTGCATAACCTTCTACAAGTAGATTTACATTGCCTAAAACCCTTCGATTCCTGATATCTCTTATATGCATTTTCTTTTATTTGCATCAGTTCCCGATACTGTTATTATGTTATTCTTACTGCATATGTAATTGTATAGAACCCGTTTTTTCAGTTAATTTGTCACATTTCATCTATTTATATGTAATTGCTAAAACTGATGATGTTTTGTAACTTCTGTTGAATAATTTCATGTAGTTGAAGTATAATTGCATTATTTTTTCAGTTAGAATAGTGGAGATTATTTGCACTAATTCAATAAATGTTAAATAAACCAATACCATGCATTTTTTTCTATAAATTATGTGTTGTGTTATACTCCAATATGGTCTCGAGATGAACTTTAGGTCCGAGATGTAAATCCGATATTGGCATTCGAGATACACTCGTCTCGTCCGGGATCTCCCCCGATACGATGCTGAGGCACTAAAATCGCCGAGACGAAATATGCCCGATATCCGAAATTTAAAACCTTGGTCATAAGCAAGTCGGACCAAGTTAGAATAGAAGGTATATTGTTGATGGATTCACGAAGAGATTACTCAACGAAGTCCATCTCATAGTTTACAAAATGAACTTTAAGAGGCAAGTGTTATGGGCGATTTTGCCCATAAGACCTAGGTAATTAGAGTTTGGAAGATAATTTTGCTAAGTTAGGAGGAAGGTAACGCGGCAGATAGAGCAAGTGCAAAGGTAGGGAAAAGAGCTTGGAGGAATGGGAGAAAGCTGACTTTCTCCCCTCTATTTAGTGGTTGAAGTACTAAATAGAACTTTCTTTTTGGTGCCCCTATGCCACCAAACAAGATATTATGTTCGGTGGTTGAAGTACTGAATAGAATTTTTTGTCCGGTAACCCCAAGCCACCAAACACGATCTTCTGTCTAGTGGTTAGGCACCCACCAAACCATGCATTTAAGGAACTTACCAGACCAAAAATGAAGGCACTTATTGGATCAAGAAAATCCGAGATCAACCGAGCGAAGCCTAGGAGGAGTCTCATTGAACCAAAGAGGCCTGAGCCAAATTAGAAAGTAAAGAGACTTGGCCAACAACTGTCCATATCCATCCTAGTCGAACCAACACCCTTTGAACCGACTTCTTAGCCAAACTGAGTAGCGTAAATATGGAAGGAAATCTAAGTACATTTGGATATAATCAGGAATATCTCAAATTCCAAGGTATATTCCCTTTGGACGAGATATATAAGGAGTATCCTAATTAATGATACCGCCTCTTTGTCCCTATAAATACTCAAGTATTTGGAATTCAAACAACAACTTCTTTGGATCTTCAAGACTCCAAGCTATATAATAAATTGCATAGAGCATCCAGATCATAATTTTCTATTATAAATCACTATAATCTTCATCAATTGCTAGTAGTATCAAAATTATAAAATAAATGAATAAAAACAAATAGTGAACATAGGCCCATTATGGTTGAACCGTTATAAACACCACTATATTCTACCTATTCTATTTATTATTCTCTACCTGGTTTGCTGTGAAAAATCAATTGGAGGTGTTTGCCCATTTTTGTGCAAACATTAGTTATAAACCATCATTATCCCACTTCCATCCAAGGTCAGGTATCATATATAAATCATATATCTCACTACCATATAATACAAATCATGTGTCAATGTGTAGGTTTGTGGTTTTACCCTAACCGAGGCATTGCTTACAAATTTTCCATTGTCTCGGAATAGAATCAAACAGACTAAACGGACTGTAAACTTAAGAAGAAATGAGTTGAGGAGCTTGGAAGATGTTAAGGTTGAAGAAACCAAAGATTTTCCAAGTTTTAGATATGCAAATGATATCGGTACTAGCCCGACTCAAATTGGTGCCGATATGGTTTTCACCAGCATGATTTAATCCAACATGATTAGAACTATCTATAATAAAGATACGAAGAAACTCAGAAAGTTTAATGAAATTCTAAAGAGCTAAATCAAGTCGGTGTTGACTTGATTTAATTGGCACCGAAATGATTTTGAGACTTGGGATAGTAATAGAAGGATGAAGGAAGCCTAATCATAAAGGGAAAATGATCTTTGGGTGTAAAAATTCAGGTCGGTGTCGACCAGATTTAGGTTGGTACCAACCACTTTTGATGACCATCGTCCTGAAGTGAAGACTTGATTTAGCAAGAGGTTGACGAGGAAAGTTAAGACATGGAGAAAGGCCTGAAGAATGATGGGAAAATTGGATCAGTATTGACTAGAAGTGTTCAGTATTGAGTTGATTTTCTACCTGGAAAGCTTGTAAGATGACTCGGCCTTCATGCCTGGATTTTCCAATCTTGAACACTTAGATGAATTCTAGCCCAATTGCAAGACTTAAGGAGGGAATTGCCTATATATAGCAACCTAACCACAACTAAGGAGCTTTTTTTTGAACTTGGGGAGGGACATTTTTCGATCTAAGTGTTATCTCCTTCTTCTTAAACTTTAGAAATTCTATTATAAATCTAAGATCCATTAGATTGTGGTTGGATTTTATAGAATTCATTATAATGTGGAGAGAAAACAATCAATAAAAAGGATTAAAGTGGATGCATGCCAGATTATTCGTCGAACTACTATAAAGAGTGTTGTGTGTTCTTCTTTTCCTTTATAAATTACTCGTTATACCTATATTTACTCACTTTGGGGTATTGTGCCACATTTTGGCATAACTTTTATGGCGTTTTCATTGAGAAAGAGCTAGATAAGCAATCTAAACCTTGGATCTGAAGTTTGGAAAAGATGAAGTTGCCTTCTACCAGAGCAATCACATGACCAAGTCAACCAAAACATGGGAGAAGCCAAGAAATTTCCTTTAGTTCAAATCCATTTGTTTATGTGACCATAGAAGATATTGAGAGGACAATAAAAGAGATGCAAGATGGAATAATCGCTCGACGGTAGAAATGGTTGATGGTCTTTTTAAGAGGATGGATCAATGAATAATCAAAGCGGTTGGAAATTAGAAACCAAGGCTAGAAACCAATGCAGTAGCATGTGGAGTTGGAGCAGAGCCAATTGGAACCGAGTTCCCATGGCCAAAATTGGTTGGTACCGATCAGAATTCGTTCGGTACTGACATGAATGTACCAGGGAGCTCGGTTAAATTTGAGCATAAGGCGAGCTAGGATGCCGAGAGCGGACGATGCTGGGGAAAGAAATGCAAATCGAAACGTGAATGCATAGCTAATTAAGGAGTATGTGCCATAGTTTGCCTAAAGGAAAGAAAGCCAGAACAAAGCAAGAGGTATGGATTAGAATGCAAAAGTACAGCCAAAGGAGTATGTATCGGAGTTTCCCCAAAGGAATGAGCGAAAAAATATAGCTGTGGATCAAAGACTTCCCTTAGACAAAACAATTAGATAGCCAAGATGATCAGAAAGATACTAGGAGGTGGATCTCCATACTATGGTTTGAAGGACATAAACAATAATCCATTTACCTCTAACATCTGATAAGCGAAGAATCCATTTGATTTCAGGCAACCGATGTTAGAACTATACAATAGAAGGACAGAACCGACCATTTATATGATGAGATACATTCGACAAGTGGTGTAGTTGGTTGCTTCTAAAAGGTAATAGGGAGATGCTTCCCATTATACTTAACAGAGTTAGCTGTTACATGGTTAAAGCATTTAGTGTTAGGGTCCATAAGCACGTGGGATGGATTAGTAGAAAGATTTTTAAGACAGTTCAAAGTTCATATCTCTTGACTAAAGAATGTGATGAACCTTTCGAGCATGAAGCAAGGGGCTGAACAGACCTTGATAAGTTATCTAATGAGATTTAACGTAGCAATTACAGTAGTCGAAATGCCTAATCCATCGACGGTCCTGATGGAAGTCGTGTCTAGAGTAGTGAGCAATATCGACTTAAAACTTACTTTTGACAAGGATCCACTGATGGATCTCATGGAGTTGTATCAAGAAGCTGAGAGATATTTGCGTCAATAGGATGCTAAAGCTGATAAAGTTGAGGTAAATGTTGTGGATGATGGAGGACCATCTGCAGTAGGATATTGTGGAGACAAAGGAAAGTGAAAAGCGATTACAGCTTCTAAGAACTTAAGCGACAAAGGTAGGAGCAAAATTTCTCTTTTATACCGATCTAACTAAAACCTAGAGATTATTTATCTTAATACTAAAGGGAAGATCACCTGTTAAAAGCCAGCTAAGAGAGAGCGCACGGATCAGGAGAAAAGATCCGAAAGATTTTTCATTTTCCATGTAATGGACGACCACGAAACGAATAAGAGAAGACATCTTGGTGACTTGATAGAAGAGCTGATTCAGAGTGGCTAGCTATATTAGTACGTAGGGAACCAAACTGCCGTGGTGCATTCGGAACGGCCACCGTCTATAGTGGACACATCAAGACATGATAGTGAATATGGGTTGGGACTTGAAGTCCCCTGATCAGGATGGATAGGAGTAAGTTTTGATTTCATGATTTTTTTTTAATTTGAATAAATAAGGCAATAATGACTTTAGGTTCGTTACACATGTACGAGATGTAATATTCCTCTAATTGGAGACCCAAAACTTAACGGCTACAGATGCTGCAATCATCCACATTTATTAACCTTCGGCGACCAAATACGATGGTGCTAGATACACTGATATACAGATCACAGAAATATGGAAAAAATTTAACAATTCAAAAACACATTTTCACATTCAATCAAAACATTTCTTGTTCATTACATAATTCCCAAATTACGTTAACCACGTTTAGCAAAATATAATTATTACAAATATGCCAAGAGCAACATATGAAGACGCCCCCTTGGTTTATCAAAGAATATAGTAAGGCTAATAAATATGCCTTTACAAACAAAATACACAGCGAAAAGAAAAACTCTAAATAACTATCTTCCTTCTACATGTCTCCGGAAGCTTTAATCGTCAAATAAGAAAACCTAAGAAACATAAATCTCAAAATAATCAAAATCAATTGAGTACCCGAGAGTTTAAGGGGAAATCAAAAACTTCGAGTCAGACATAAAGCCTGGTATAAATAATAATCTAACATCTTAATCCTTTTAGATATCTAATGAGACCACGCCGCTTAGAGGAGCTGGTTTTCCCCTCACTAGTATCCTAAAACCTTTATAAAACAAAATTCTATGCTCCTGCATCCACAATGGTTAAAACATACATTTTAAAACATTATGATAATGTGAATATATGAAAATAAATAAGATTTTCTCATTCCCAGTATAATCTGACGCCCTGTCATTATTATAGTTTCTAGGGTCACCATTAACCTTTTTAGTTTTCATGGGTTTACTAATAACCTTGTTATAACTAATAGACGCCCTCGCCTATTCATAGTTTTCATGAGATCACTAAGAACCTATAGGCTCTTGCCTGTTAACTTAATTAATTCATGGGTCCTCTTGAACCTATTAGTCATTCCAATTACTAATCACCTTATACTAGTTTCCATGGGTTGATTAGGAACCTATGGACATATTCAGTAACTCACCGCACATCCTAGTTTTCATGGGATGACTAGGAACCTACCGGTACTTCCATTAGCCACTTTCTTATATTATTTTTCATGGTTTTACTAGGAACCTATTAATTGATGTCAATTCTTAGTCCGGATATAGTTTTCACGGGTTCATTAAAAACAAATTATCCCCTGCCAACTGTCCTTATGCATAGTTTTCATGGGTTAATTATGAACCTTTTGGTATGCACCAATAACTACCTTATCATAGTTTTCATGGGTTTACTATGAACCTCTTGGTATGCACCAATAACTAACTTATCATAGTTTTGATGGGTTTACTATGTAACTATTGGTATGCACCAATAGCTATCTTGTCATAGTTTTCATGGCTTTACTATAAACCTATTGATATCCACCAAAAACTACCTTATCATAGTTTTCATGGGTTTACCATGAACCTTTTGGTTTACCTCCAATAACTACAAAGTTTAGGCATCCTATATTTTTGATCACACTGACTCCATGGATGCAATTCTACTCATTCCGGAGTTTAAGTAATTTATATTCACTATTTGAGTTAACCTATTGGTTCTTCTACCTCTTTTTCCCCAAAATATAGTTATGGGTAATCATGTGAATGTACTTATATTTGAAGAAGTAAAACATTAATTAACAATAACACTCCTATAGGTTTAAGGTCCTTGAAATGCATATCATAAAACATAGTTAAAACCTTTAACTTATATTTTTTATCAAGGCGATACTTCTTCAAAATTACATACTTAAAACCCTTACAAAACTCCTTTATATAAGCCATGGGTTTTCCTTTAAAAAATTAGAGTATGTCTTTACAAATCTTTTAAAACCAAACCTTTCGACCTTGTCGAAAGGTCTTCAAAACAACCATTTGATTCCTAACCTTTCGAAACTATTGAAAACATTCAACACTTTAAACCTTCCGAAAGCATTGAATTCAATAAATATAAACCTTTTGAAAATACTGGATCTTACCTTTTGAAAACTTATTGGGTTCAAGTTAAAACATGCGGAAGGTTCAAGTCAAAGGCGCTGCTTTCCACGAAAAATCCTTGATGAATCTTTGGTAATATCCAGCAAGTCCAAGAAAACTCTTGATCTCGGTTACCGTCTCTATCTCTTCCAATTATGGAATGCCTCGATCTTAACTGGATCAACTGACAATCCTTCCTTTGAAACCACATGATCAAGAAACTTATCTCTTCCTGAAATGACACTTGGTAAACTTCGTCTTCAACTGATTCTGCCTTAGCCTCTCCAACACAACTCTAAGATGAATCCCATGCTCCTTTTCATCTTTTGAGTATAGTAAATTGTCGTCTATGAACACCAACAAAAACCTATCCAGGTGCTCTAAGAAAACATGGTTCATCAAATCAGCGAAGAAAGAAGGTGCATTCATCAACCCAAATGGCATTAATATCCACTCGCGTGAACCATACCTAGTCTGAAATGCCATCAAAGGGATGCCATCCTTGGCCACTCGCAACTGATGGAACCCCATCACCAAATCCAACAGGAAGAATATTCTAGCTCCACTCAACTGATCAAATAAGTCATCGATTCTCAGCAAAGGATACTTATTCTTTATCGTCCGCTCGTTTAATCGATAGTCGATGCACATCCTTAACGACCCATCTGGTTTCTTCACAAACACCATGGCTGCTCCCCAAGGCAAATTGCTTGGTCTGATAAAATTTCTTCACTCATGATCCACTAGTTGCATCTTAAACTCCTTCATCTCTATCAGTGTCATTCTGCTAGGTGGTCTACCGATAGGTTCAACTCCCAGTATAAGGCGCAACAGCTCGTTTCGATGGTAATCCACTGACCGGCTCAAATACATCCACAAACTCTCTAGCTACACGAACCTACTAAGCTCTTCTTCAAACTTCATGGCACTTAACAACGCCCAAACACGTTTACTAGAATTCTCCAGTGAGAAGATGATTTGGTTATGACTATCAGGGTGTCTCACTAATATTTTCCAATCTTTACAAAATATCCTAGCTTCATACTTACCCAACCAATCCATAGCTAAGATGATCCCAAAGTCTACGAAATCATAAACATAAAAATTGCATTCAACCTTATGACCTAACAAGTCAAGTTCTAACTGGTCATATCTCATCCCAAGAGTTGCATACCCTCATATTGGATTCACAACCCGTAAGGAAGTAACAAGGTATGCGGGTTCTATACATAACCTATCAACCAAATACTGAGATAGAAATGAATGTGATGCACCAGTATCAAAAAGTACCCTAACTGGTATATTCTGAATCAAAAGCGTACCTTCCATAACAGTCCTTCCTTTTTCTGCTGTAGTGGGTTTAGAAGAAGATGGTGGTCCAATGACAAACTCCTTCCTCTGTCCGCCCTGACTGACTTTGGACACTAGTTCTTGTAATGCCCAACTTGGTCATTGTTGAAGCATTCACATTCTTCGCCTCCATAGGCTTGTTTCCTTTACCAGTTCTGCACTCGTGGGCATAATGGCACTTCTTACTACACTTATAACTCATCAAATCAGCCTTCGCCTTCTTAGCGGCCTCCCTTTTCTTGTCTCCTTTCTTCTTAAAGAACTTCCTTTTCCTTCTATGAGAACCCTAGGACTCAACTAGCTTGTCCCTAGCCGAAACACCGCAGACGGTCATCACCAGCATCACATGATAAGGTTCTATGATATGAGTCATAGTCAACCTGCCTAGCTTTGGCCTCAAACCTCTAATGAATCTCTTATTCCATCTGACATCAGTGTCAACCAAAGCATAAGCATATCGAGATAGCTCATCAAACTTAGCAGCATACTTGATCATAGACATTTTTCCTTTGACAAGAACCATGAACATCCTCATTAATGCCGACTTGGCAACCTCAGACAAGATCCTCTACTCAAATCTTCTCCTGAAGTCAGCCCAAGTCAACTCTTCCTCCGGCACTCCGGCCGTCACACTATTTCACCAATGAAGCGCTAACCCTTGCAACTGCCTAGAGGCTAGCCTTCTCTTCTCTCCATCATTCAAGCCTAAATTAGTAAAGATACTTTCATAGTTTAACAGCCAATTCTCCACTTCAATAGCATCTTCCATTCCGACAAATGGCTTTCCTCCCAGACTGATATAGCCTCTACTCAGCTTAGCATAATTATATCCAACTGGAACTACATGATTAGCTCCTCCAACATTACCAACAGCTCATGCTTGCAAAAGATTAGCCAACAACTAATACACCATCCCTGCATCTTCTGGTGGATTTCCAACACCAACATAGGCCTCAGCATTTTGGTTAGCATTAGCCTGTCGACCTTGGTTTCTCTGAGTATTAGATCGAGCAGTTCCATTGGTTATAGTGCTTCCTCCACCCAAATTTCCTCTTCCGTTTCCTGCCTCCATATCCTCTTTCTTTTATATCTACATACGAGCCTTAGTAGGATACAGAAGAAAGGTCTAAGAGAGAGGGGAATACGTAATTAGATATATACCTATATATCAAATACAAGTACGTTACTATATCGTTAAAACAAACCTTGATCTTATTTTCTTCAAATTCATTGGATTATGTTTCAAAAAGATTTTAGATTTACTTTTCTTTTAAAGTTTCATAAACCTATGCTTCGATACCATCTTGTAAGACCCCCCTACTTGGAGGCCCAAAACTAACTGCTACGGATGCTATAATCATCCATAGTTATTATTCTTCGACGACCAAATATGGCGGTGGTAGATACATTAATACGCAGATCATAAAAATATGGAAAAAAAATTAACATTCAAAAACACATTTCCACATTCAATCCAAAACATTTCTTGTTCATTACATAATCCCCAAATTACGTTAACCACGTTCAGCAAAATATATTTATTACAAATACGCCAAGAGTGATATACGAAGATGCCCCTTTGGTTGATCAGAAAATATAGTAAGGCTAATAAATCTACCGTTAGAAAAAAATACACAGCGAAAAGAAAAACTCTAAATAATTATCTTCCTCCTACACGCCTTCGGAAGCTTTATTCATCAAAGAAGAAAACCTTAAATCTCAAGATACTCAAGATCAATTGAGTACCCGAGAGTTTTATAAGAAAACAAAAAATTCGAGTTAGACAACCGGTATGAATAATAATCTAACATCTCAATCCTTTTAGATATCTAGTGAGACGACGCCGCTTAGCAGAACGGGTTTTCCCATCACTAGTATCCTAAAACCTTTATAAAACCAGATTCTATGCTTATGCATCCACAATGTCTAAAACATACATTTTAAAACATTATGATGATATGCATACTTGAAAATAAATAAGATTTTCCCATTCCCAGTTTAATTTGACACCCTGTCATTATTATAGTTTCTAGGGTCACTATTAACCTTTTTAGTTTTCATAGGTTTACTAATAATCTTGTTATAACTAATAGAAGCGATGTTCTATTCATAGTTTTCATGTAGTTTTCATGAGGTCACTAAGAGCTTATAGACTCCTGCCAGTTAACTTAATTAATTCATGGCTCCTCCTAAACCTATTAGTCATTCCAATTACTAATCACCTTATCCTGTTTTTCAGGGGTTGACTAGGAACATATGGATATATCCAGTAACTCACTACACATCTTAGTTTTCATGAATTGACTAGGAACCAAGGTTTTAAATATCGGATTTCGGTCACGTTACGTCTCGGAATTTTTACACAAGTTATCTCGTATCAGGAGAGATCTCGGATGAGATGAGTATGTATCAGGTGTACATCTCGGATTGACATCTCGGGTCTTATAATGCATCTTGGGAATATCTCGGATGTACTTATATGTTTGAAATTGATGTGTCAAAAATTTATTTAATGATTATAACTTTTTTAGTAAAAATAAAAATGGTAACATAGTTGATTTACATGGAAAAAGAAATATTTTTATAAGAGTAGTAGCTTGATTAGCTTAATTGATTTGATAATTGTTAACGCTAAAATTTGAACGCTAACACCCCGGTGTGTAAAGTGTAGTTGTGAAAGCACCACCCGATGATTCGGGAATAGAGTATAAGCAGAAAACCACAGAAAAAAGCAGTAAATAACAACGATTTTATAGTGGTTCGGCTCAATAGTTTGCCTACGTCCACTCTGAATATCTTTATTGATGATTTCGTTACAAGTTGATACAATTCTTCCCAAGTACAATACACTTTGAACTACTAAACACTTTGAACGAGTAGCTTAAACTTCAATGTAAGTGAAAGTCCTCAAATCCATGTCGGATGCATGAGATTTCTTCTTGAAGTTGTTGATAGCGTTCTACGTGTCTTGAAAGCTTTGAGTGTTGAGTTGGTTTGGAATGTAGCAGAGTATCGGTGCTTGGAAAGAATGAGCCAAAAAGTCCCTTGAATGTTGGAGATGGCCATGTATTTATAGGCAAATTTCTGGGCTGGAATTGTTAATTCATAGGTCGTGACCGACTCAGGATGAGTCGTAAGTCGTGACCGACTTAAATATCACGAGTCAGCAGGCAGCGACATAAGTGAAGCGGCATTGAGTTTGCTTCTTGTTTGCTTAGGTCGCCAACGACTTATAATAGGTCATTAGACATCTTAAGTTACTTGAGTTGTTGGAAAACTTAGGTCGGTCTGCCATATGAGTTGTTAACTCCATGAGTCGTTAACCCGTTGAGTCGGCCGGCACCTTTAAGTCGCTAAGGTTATAACCCGGTGAGTCGCTGTCCCTCCTGAGTCGTTGAGTCGTAACCCTTCAAGGCCGTTGAGTCGGTAACTCCTTAAGGATGTTGAGTCGGACTATTCTCTTAAGCCGCTAAGGTTACTAAGTCGTTAGCCTGTTGAGTCGTAACTAGATAGGTCGTTGATTCGGTCCATATGTTAGGTCGGTAATCAGTTGAGTCGGTAATCATTGTGAGTCGTGAGCCTTTCTTGAGTCGCTTGAGCAGAGGGGTTAACAATTGCCCCTCGAAGTACACGCTTAAGTCATGAGTCGTGTGCTTCGACCCAGTGCCTGAGTCTTAAACGACTCAAAGAGACTCATGACTCGTTAGTCCTTCCATCTTCCCCCCTGCATCGCTTATAAGCCGTTGAGTCGGTCCTTCCTCCTCACTTTATTGCTTATTTGTTTTATTTGATCCTGCCATTAACGATCCTTCAAGTTTCCAGAGACGCATCCAAGCTAATCAGTCGTCAACTCATCTTTACCTTTTTATTGCGTAAGTGAATTCACTTTCTGTGCCGTGTTCCATTGCGAGCCATGTTTTTGATCGATTTACAACTGCCATTAATCATATTGTTGTTATTGTTCATGAATCATAGTAGTGCATCAGATTCGTCGCACGCTTGAAGTGATTCGAATTGGTTTTTGGGTGATTTTCGATGATGTGAGGAGAAGATAATGAATTACAGTGTCTCGAATTAGCTGGTCTGTGGGTTTGGAGGAGATGAGAAAGTTCTTAGCGGGTTAATGGGTTAGAAAGGAGTTAACTGGTTGTGGAGACGACCTAAAATTCTCACGATATAGTTGGTTTTTTGGATCTACCGATTTAGGAAGGCCTTGCAATCTCATCCGTCCATGACCTAATTTTTGGGTCGTGTTGACTTCCTGATGATTTAGAACTTAGGTCGTACGAGCGACTCAACCCTTTAGATCCTTACCACAACTTATCCTTTAGACCGTGAACGTCTCAAGCCCTAAGTCGTGAACGACTCAGCACTTAGGCTATTTTCCATACCGAGTTGCTTCTTGTGGCTTAACCCCTGACCGACTCAAGTAGATGGGACCTAGGCTTTGAGTCGTTGGCGAGTTAGGACTTGTGTGAATTTTGTTCGTGCTTTGAACCGTTGCATGGACTTTGAACTGTTGAACTTTATTGCATTCATTCACAGGTTACTTTAACTTGCAAGCTAACAATCTGTCCAATACAACATTTACAGAAAATTGGGACGAATATACTGCCATCGACTACCCACATCAAATGACAGATTAGTTAATAACACATAATTAACTTAAATAAATTGTGTGAACGAAGTGCTTTCAACTCATCAATTTCAAGTAAAATATCAAAGCAACACTGAAATAGTCAATTGAAACCGACCAGCTTGCACTAATATTATGCTTGAACTTTAGATAACAAGTTCTGAAATTTTGTAGTTGATCAATCGTCGACTAGTTTAATTCCAGTTATATTTACTTGCTATTTTTATTAGTTTTGCATGACACTTCACACTTTTAGGAAACGTGCACCTTCACATTTGAATATCCAGTTGTTTGTGTAGAATGACTTCTCAGGAAGAAAATACAATGGTTCAGACTGGAGAGGCCACTGTAATTCCTGCTCCTCTGGTCAGTCCTCCCGAAAGAGCATCTTCTACTTTATCGTACAGAGTTTTCCGCCAATTGTGCGCTCAGTTTGGCATTGCTGAATCAGATGCCATTCTTCCCGAGAGAAGTAACACTGCTGACATAGCACCCCCTGGCTTTGTAACGGTCAATCGACAAATGTTCCTGAGTGGGGGCGTTCCTCCTTTTAATGACTTTTTCCAACAACTTCTTCGTCAATTGGCCATCGCCCCATCCCAATTACACCCCAATGGTTATGCCATTTTAATGGGGTTGTGTGTACTGTTTAGGAGGACGCTTTTCCTATGCTCTTTCACCAGGACTAAAGATCACCCCTCTATTACTGTCGTGAGAAGTGCTCGAAATCGTAAATTGATCATCGGTCTTCCTGACAGCGCTCATGGGTTTTTGACTCAATTTTTCTATGTCCGTTGCCCCCCGGGGTTTTATGCTGTGTGGAGAGAAGGAAGTAAGATCATCTACCTTTACCTCCTTTATATTCTAAGTCTTTTGAAGTTCGAATTGCCAAGTGTTAACTTCATCATCATTTCTTTTTTTGTTTTTCAGCGCTTCCCCCTCCTTGTAGAGATCCCAGTCACAAGCCAACTCTGGAGAGGCTTGCAGCAGTACCGGTTGAAGAACGGGATATGAAATTTTTGCTGAACGACGAATTCCTTCACCAGTTCGGACTTCTTCACCCTTCTCGCTCCACACACCCCTGCGAGATTTCAGACTCCCCACCTAAAGCATCAGATGCCCTGGTTTCTACAGACACATCCATACCAAAAGGACCTGCTCCTGAGGCTTCGCTAGTGAAGTGCTCCACTTCTGTTGATGTTGCGGGGCTATCTGTCGAACTTGCCCCGGTTATTGAGGAAGAAGAGCCCCAGGGATCTCCCCGACTGTCACAGAAATCTGGCGAAGAGGCCGGAAAAACTATCCTTGCCAAGCAGAGCAGGGACGATACTTTCGAAGGGCTGAGCGATCTCTTTGCCACCTCGCAAGAGATCTTTAAAGATGATCCTATCACTACCAGGGTTTCTTCTTCATTAGTTGAAGCGACTTTTATCCTGCAACAGACTCCGTCGACTCAAGAGTTGACGCTAACTATTACACCCACAACTACTCCTCAATTAAAGAGCGGTTCGTAGTTTGATGCGCGTAGTTTGCACGTCACACACACTTAGAATTTTTTCGGCACATTTTATGCTTCTGACTTTTTGTACTTTGAAGAATTCTAAATTCTAGCTCTTTTTATTTCAGATTCTCCGATGGGGCGCAGCGGATCATACTATGATGATTTCCAGCGCTACGGGAGGCGTAGCCAATATGATTACAGGCGTTACCTTCCCTCTTACAGAGAATCTGATGAACAAAGAGCCGCTCGAAAGGCTCAAGAGAAGAAGGCTCAAGAGGAGCGTTACGAAAGAAGAGAGAGGGAGGAGCGCCACGATTCTTCGCAGAGAGGCGACGATTCCCATAAAAGAAAATCCCATGATGACAGAGGAAAAAGTCATATGGTTGAAGATTCGAGCAAGCGAGCCCGACATGGTGAGAAGCACACCTCTACAACTCCTGAAAAGGTTACTGCTCCTGCCTCGCTTGACATTTCTTCCGGGTCTCCCGCTCTCGGGAAGACAGATATCCAAACAATAATTAGCAGACCCAAATTCCAAGTTGGACCGGGTCCTACCACTTTGCAAAGTCAGTTTCCACAGTGGTGTTTGAAGGGAGTAAGGTTTGACCTTGACTTGGTCCCCATTGACAAGTCCGCTATGTTACGAAACCTCGATGCCGTCAAGCTTGATATTGAGAGGATGTCGAACTGGCAGAAACTTGTTGACGAGCTCCAAAGGGTTAATCGTGCAAACATAGAGGCCATGCTCACTATGGAAAATGATAAAGCCGAATGGAAAAAGGTTCTCGAGCAACATGACACTGAGATGAGGAGCATCGCTTCTTACAATGAAGAGCTTGAAGCAAAAGTTGAAGAACTGAAACAAGAGCTTGCTGCTTCCTCTACTTCTTATTCTCAAAAAGAAGAAGTGCTCCTAAAACAAGTGAGAGACGCTCATGCCATCCAAAGAGATGCCGAAGACAGGCTTGAAGTCCAGAAAAGAATTAGTGAGGGCTATGTTGCTGATATTGAAGAGCTTCGAAAGAAGAACAGCTCCCAAGAGGCGGAGATTCAAATGCTTAAGCTTCAACTTTCTAAAGCTGAAATGGAGCGTGATGAGGCCGTTGCCGGCAAAATTGCAGCTGAAGAATCTCACGAGGCAACGAGGGCCAACATCAGCTCAACATTATTTAATTTCTATCTGCATAGCATCTTGGGGCGCGGTAGCCTCACCTTTCTAGGCCCCAAGTATGAAATTACACTGGCTGAAGTTTGGGAGGCCGCACTCGATATGCTCGGTGGTAGCGGCGCTAGCTATGCTGAGTCAGCTCTTCAGGAGCACTATCTTGATGATGATGCTCGTGCCGCTCTCGCTAGGGGGAGAGAACAGCTTGCAAAATTAAGGGCCGAAACAGCGGCAGGGGAATATTCAGGAAAAATCATCTCAACTGCTCCAATTCAACCTTCTCCTTCAGCCGAAATTGACATTATCGGTTCTAGTTCTCATTCCCCATCTCCTACTAAAGTTACCACTGATATCACAAGCATACAAGGTGGAGATGATGGCGGAGAGAGTGCCGAGGCACAGGCTTACGAAGTTGACGTCAGGGAACCGACTTCTGCAGTTAACCCTACTGACAATCTTGCCCAAGTAGACTGCTCATCTGTTTCTTATGAACTTGATGAGCTTTTTGACTACTTCTTGAATCTCAACGAACCTTTATCTCCCCTTTTTACTGACTTGAACTTTTTTCCTTCTGCAGAGAAAACGTCGGGCATTGTTCAGGCTTCTCCTCCTCCAATTATTCCTTCTCCGCCTCTTAAGGTCACTCCTCCTTCTGCCTCGCAACCCGGGTCACAAGAGGAGAAAATAGAAGCTCTTCACGGCTTAGATGATCCCGTTGCTTCTCAGGATCCGAGAGGAGAAGAAACTGAAGGAAGCGAGAGGACTCCAGAACCAACTGGCTCCGACGCTGAACCGTTATCCAAACTTCTTTCTCCAGGGAGTGGGTCTTCCTCCAAGAAGAGAGGAAAGCAGGGAGTTTCCAAGAAGAAGAAGAAGGGATCTTTAACTGGCGAAGAAGAGACGGAAGAAAGTCCGACCGAGCCCCTTTCTCCTTCATCCCCTACCCTTACAAGCCGGCCTAAAAAGTTGGTCATTCGGCCAGGTGCGGGCTCAAAAGGTGGGCGGAAGAAGAAATGATGGCTCTGGTTCTGTGGCTTTCATATCGCTTTTTGCCTTTTTTGCATGTACTGACCGGAAATTGTGCGGGTACCGGCCTCCAGCTTTTCTTTTGCTTTTTACTTTAGAACCTGTACCTGTATAAAATAGTGTTGAATAAAATGATTCTTTTTCTTCGTACAAACTTCTCTCTGTATCTGAGAATGCATTTACTATTCATTTTTGTACAAGTTTCTTTGTACGATATTGCAGTGAGCTTGTGGTATATATTGTTCGAGCGCAATTTTACCGATGTAGTTATACCATGCTGCCCCCATACCGTAAGCTCATTGTAATATTCTATTTTATGAGGAACTTGTGCTTTTATTTTTTTAGAGAATAATTATTCCACATTTGGAGGAATATTATTTCATTAAAAAACAGAGTACAAATAAGTTTCTATGCTTCATCCCTCGAAGATACCACTTTTTAATTTGTGCATATACACATTTTACTAAATGAAATCTTCTATGTGGTAAAGCGGGTATTTGCAAGGTACTTCAACTTCCTTTTGAGGAATAGAATTTTCTAGAATAAGTAATTCATTCTTCCTTTGAAAGTTAAAGTGTGCCTTTGATGAGGAATTTTTTTTTTCTTGCCACAGTAAAGGGCTTCTTGATTTTTGTTTCTTTGAAAAGTTGCACCTTTGAGGAAGACTTTTTCACGTTTCAACGCCTGGAAGTTTTATTTCAATCTTGGTGAAACGTGTGCCTCCGAAGAGGTCTTTCTGCTTGATTGTGCCTCCGGGAGGAGGTCTTTTCATTTCTGCCTCTGGGAAGAGGTCTTTCTGTCTTATTGTGCCTCTGGGAAGAGGTCTTTTTGAAACGGGCCTCCGAAGAGGGCTTTTATTTTGTTTTTCATTTCAGCTCTGGTGAAGTGAAATTCCAAAGAGCGGTTGTCGCACTTCAACTCCTTGTGAAATGGGCCTCCGAAGAGGGCTTTTATTTTGTTTTGCATTTCAACTCTGGTGAAGTGAAACTCCGAAGAGCGGTTGTTGCACTTCAACTCCTGGTGAAATGGGCCTCCGAAGAGGGCTTTTATTTTGTTTTGCATTTCAACTCTGTTGAAGTGAAACTCCGAAGAGCGGCTGTTGCACTTCAACTCCTGGTGAAATGTGCCTCCGAGGATTGCCTGGAAGTTACTCTCTCATGGTTGGAGGGTCATGACTCCTCCAATCTTTTTTGGTTGAGTAGAGAACTTTTTTTTTTGCGGCATACGCCTCGTTAGAGGTCTTTATCCTCCGAAGAGTTGTGCCTCCGAAGAGGACTTGTGCCTCCGAAGAGGGCTTTAGTTGTTCCTTGTCCACTTGCTTATGCCTTTTCAGCGATCCTCTATTTTTTCTTTTCAAGCTCGCACTCCCTTCTCTTACAAGTAGTTTGTTTAATCCAAAGAAGTGTACTTCATTGCTAGGCCAGTTCGCGAGAACGGGCGTAGGCTTCTTAATTGGATGTTTGTTTGTTCAAACTTCTCAATTTATTAGCTAGAGCCCGTTTTTGGCGAAATCATTGGCCGTTCAATTGAAGCACTTCTTATCTAGGATTTAAATTCGGGACTTTTGTGCTTTCGTGACTCGAAATTTGTTTGCTGAATGATAACCAGAATCACTCGGTCTTGTAATGTGCAAGTTTTATTTTCATTGTCTGCAAAAATTTAAATCGACATTTCAGCAATACATTTAATGTACTTTTCATATCGAAAATAAAGAAAACATGTAATAATAATAAGAAACACAATATTTATAGTGGTTCGGCCAAGAATTTGGGCCTACATCCACTTTATAGTCTTTCATTATTCACTTGCATCGGTTTTACAATCGCTTTCAATTACAGGAATCATACATTCATAATTCTTTTTACCATATTTCAACAAAGCTATCAAGTAAAGTATGGGCGCAAGTGATTGCTGTTCCAAGCTCTTCGAATTTGATCTCCTTCGACAGTAGTGAGTTTGAATGTGCCGTCAAGAAGCTTCTGACCTATGACATATGGTCCTTCCCAATTTGTCCCAAACACACCTGTCGCTGTCATAATTCTCTTTAGGACTTGATCTCCAATCTCAAAGCTGCGTTGGCGAACTTTGGAATTGAAATGTCTGGCTATCCTTTGCCGATGAGATGCGATTCTGAGCTCAGCCTCTTCTCTTTTTTCATCAAGGAGATCTAGTGCCTCATGCTGTAGTTTTTCATTCTCCGCTTGATTGAAATGGATTCTTCTATGTGAAGGGACCTCTGTTTCTACCGGAATCATTGCCTCTAACCCGTATGCCAATGAAAACGGAGTATGCCCAGTCGCAGTTTTGTGGGTAGTTCTGTATGCCCATAGTGCTAGCGGTAGCTTATCGACCCAACCACCTTTTTCTCTTTCAAGTTGCTTCTTGATGGTTGACTTGATAATTTTATTTACTGCTTCCACCTGCCCGTTTGCCTGCGGATGAGCTACTGCTGAGAAGCTTTTTCGGATTTTGAATCGTTTGCAAAAATCTTGGAATTCTTCACTTTCGAACTGAGTACCATTGTCTGTAATTATCTTTTGAGGCACGCCATACCTGCAAATGATACTTTTAGTCACAAAACTTATCATCTTTTTAGAGGTGATAGTAGCCAGTGGTTCAGCTTCTGCCCATTTAGTAAAATAATCTACAGCAACAATGGCATATTTGATTCCAGATTTGGCAGTTGGTAACGGTCCTACAAGGTCTATCCCCCATATTGCAAACGGCCATGGACTGACCATCTGTGTGAGTTCAGTAGAAGGTGCTCTAGGAATTTTGGCGAATCTTTGGCATCTGTCACATTTTCGGGAATAGTCTGCTGCATCTCGATTAATTTCTGGCCAAAAATATCCGTATCGGAGAATCTTCTTTGCTAAAGTTTGACCACCTAAATGATCACCACATTCTCCCCCATGCACCTCAACTAGGATTGTTTTGGACTCTTCCCTGGATACACATCGAAGTAACGGCATTGAGAATCCCCGTCTGTATAATTGGCCATCCTGGACTATATAGCGAGAAGCTTTCCTCAGTAGCTTCTGTCGTTCTTTTGAATTTTCCGGTAAAGAGCCATTGAGCAGATATTCTGTTATTGGAGTCATCCGTGATTCTTGCTCTTGGGACACGCTCATGATCCAATCAATATCCATCTCATCAATGCTTGGAGCCGACAGGACTTCTACTGGAGTCAACCCCAGAAATTGAGCTTCGCCTGTGCTAGAGTACTTTGCGAGAGAATCTGCTTTTGTGTTTTCTTCTCGAGAAATATGACTTATCGTGTAATGATCGAAGTCACACAGGAGTTCCCAAGCCTTTAACAAGTAGGTAGGCAGTTTTCCCCCTTTCGCTTGGAATTCCTTCTTGACTTGGCATACAATAAGCTGAGAATCGCTGAAGATCTGTAATGCTCGGATGTTTAGTTCTTTAGCAATTCTCAAGCCAGCGATAAGAGCTTCGTATTCTGCTTCATTGTTCGTTGAAGGAAATTCCAATCTCAGTGCGTAGCATAATGACCGACCTTCAGGGGTCTCAAGTACAGCTCCGGCTCCAGAACAGTAGTCATTTCTCGCGCCATCAGCATATAACTTCCACTGGATTGGGGAATCACCGATCGTTCCTTCCTCACTGTTACCCTTATCTGTGAATTCTGCGATGAAATCCGCTAAAGCTTGTCCGTTGATTGCTTTTCGGGGATGATAAGTGATGTCATATTGACTGAGTTCAATGTTCCACTTTAGAAGACGACCCGAAGTCTCAGGGCGAAACAGGACTTGCTTTAAAGGTTGATCAGTGAGGACTCTGATAGGATGAGCTTGGAAATATTGCCTCAACTTACTCGATGCAATCAGTAGGAAATAGGCGAGTTTTTCCAACTTGGAGTAATTCATCTCTGCCCCAGTGAGTCTTTTGCTGATATAGTAAATCGGATGTTGAATCCTCTTGTCTTCTCGTATCAGCGCTGCACTTAAAGCATGAGATGATACTGCCAAGTATATAGAAGATCCTCACCATCGCCGGGCCTGGAAAGTATTGGAGGCGTTTCCATATGGCGAATCAATTCGTCAAAGGCCTTTTGGCATTCGGGAGTCCAATCAAAGTTTTTCTTTCCTTTCTTTAGGGCGTCAAAGAATGGGATGCATTTATCAGTGGCTTTGGAAATGAACCGACTCAAAGCGGCGACTTTTCCGTTGAGACTATGCAATTCCTTCTTCGTTCTAGGAGCTTTGACTTCTTTTAAGGCGGTAATTTTAGCTGGACTAGCCTCAATGCCCCTAGCGCTCACGATGAAACCTAAGAACTTTCCGGACTCCACGCCAAATGAACATTTTAAAGGGTTAAGCTTCATTCCGTATTTTCGGAGGACTGCGAACATGTCTGCTAAGTGCTCTATATGATCCACTGCTTTCTTAGATTTTACTAACATGTCGTCGACGTAGACTTCCATAGTCTTGCCCAATTGTGGTTTGAACATAGCATTAACAAGTCTTTGGTAGGTTTCCCCCGCATTCTTCAGCCCGAAGGGCATAACTCTGTAGCAGTAAAGACCAACATTGGTGATAAAGCTCGTATCCTCCTGATCTGGCTCATGCATCAGGATCTGGTTATATCCGGAGTAGGCATCCATAAAAGATAACAATTCATGTCCCGCTGTTCCATCTACCAGTTGATCGATCCTGGGTAATGGGAAGCAGTCTTTGGGGCAGGCCTTGTTTAGATCTGAAAAATCGATGCACACTCTCCTTTTTCCGTTGGCTTTCTTAACCAGCACTGGATTTGAAACCCAATTCGGATAGGTAGATTCTTTCATAAAGTTATTCTCCATGAGCCGATCAACTTCTTCTTTTAACGCTGCTGACCTTTCTGGACCTTGAGTTCTCCTTTTCTGTTTCACAGGTGTAAATTTTGGATCAATATTCAGAGCGTGTACTGCTACTTCTGGGGATATTCCGCACATATCGGTATGAGTCCAAGCAAAAACATCCAAATTTGCTTTTAAAAAAGTTATTAAGATATTCTGAATTGACGCATTAAGTTGTGAACCCACATTCAACACCTTGTTTGGGTCCTTCGGGTCAACAGGTACTGGTACTGTCGTTTCCACTGGTACCACTCTATTCTCCCCTGCACTGGCTTTTCTAGGATCCATCTCTTTTCGTGCTCCACTGTGTTCGCCAGTGCAGGGTCCTCCCTGTAATTGCTACAAGGCTGGTTCTTTGATGCGGACTGGGGTTGCCGCATCCTTTCCCATTTCTCTTTTCCTTGCTTCTCGCAGCTCTGTCAGATAACACTCCCGCCCAGCATTTTGATCCCCTTTTATAACTCCTACTCCATTGTCAGTGGGGAATTTAATGGTGAGGCACCATGGGGCCAGAATAGCTTTGAACGCTGCAAGAGTTGGACGGCCAAGGAAAGCATTATAAGCAGAAAATTCGTCAACAATCACAAAAGTTTGCTTGCGGAGTACTTTTTTTTCTCCCTCTCCGAGTTCTACAAGAAAATCAATGGTTCTTATTGGCTGCTTTGGCTCCCCAGTGAAGCCAGCGATTTTTTGTGACGAGGCTTGCACATCAGCCATAGGGATCTTCATTTGGTCGAATGTTTTCTTGAAGAGGATATTACAGGATGCGCCACAATCAATGAGAACTCTTCTGACAATAGCTGGCCCGATACCAGCCGAGATGACTAGGGGATCCAAGGTAGGAGCTTCAACACCTGTGGAATCCCTGGCTCTGAACACAATATCATCATTGAAAGTTCTTTGTTGTTTCAGGGGCGTAGCATCTTCCAAAACAAAGACATCTTCTTCGGCCGGTGCATATTTCAAAGCCCGGGTGTACCTTTCCATCTCACCCCAACTCCTGCCTGCTGGGTGAGGTCCTCCCGTAATGACATTGATAACGGGCCTTCCGGATTCATGCCCTGCAGCCTTCTCACTTGTCCTGGGTTGATGAACAGGAGCTCGTTGCCCCTGACTAGACGAAGCAGGATTGCTGCTATTCTTTTCCACAAATTGCTGCAGCTTGTTTTCCCTTATCAACTCTTCAATCAAAATTTTCAATTGGCGGCATTCATCGGTATCATGACCAGGTTGATTATGGAAGCGGCAAAACTTCCCGCTTTGTACAGCTTTTTTCCCGGTTCTCAGAACGGGAGGTTTAGGATAATCAACAGAATCCTTAGTGGCAAGATAAATATCTAATAAAGGAGTATATTCCGATGACTTGAAGGAACGAGGCTTCTTCAGATTTTTCTGTTTCTTCCCATCGTTATTTTCCCTTTTCTGTCCTATAGATTCATTCTTGCATGGAGCAGCAATGTTATCTTCAGCTTTTTCCAATACTGCCTTTACTGGTACAGGACGGCTTTCCAGGCGTATGAACTCATCTGCTTTCTTGTAGAATTTTTCAAGGGAATTTGGTTCCTTCATGTTAAGCCATTTTCCAAATTCGCTCGACTTGTCGATGACCCTCATCAGATAGGTCAAGATCATCCGTGGTTCTGCATTGTCTACCTCGGTCAGCGCTATATTAAAGCGATTCAAGAAAGATCTGATAGTTTCCCCTAGATTCTGTTCTAAACTTGACAACGACATGATATCTTTGGCTTTTGAAGCATATAGTCTGAACTGCTCCTTGAATTTCCGGGTTAGGTCAGAAAACTGATCTATAGACCGAATTGGTAGCTTGGTGAACCAAAGCAGAGCTACACCTTCCAAATATACAGGAAAATATCGG
Organism: Allium cepa; assembly: GCA_030765085.1. Taxonomy (NCBI): domain Eukaryota; kingdom Viridiplantae; phylum Streptophyta; class Magnoliopsida; order Asparagales; family Amaryllidaceae; genus Allium; species Allium cepa. The sequence continues at coordinate 29,457,857 of CM060938.1, read as the reverse complement.
CACTTTATTTCATCAGAAGCTCTGGCACCTGTCATGTGCCAATCATACTTATACAAGAATTCGTTCGGATCACTTGTTCCCTTGTAAGCTGGGATAGTTGGAGGGACGAACTTCCTTGGGAACTCAGCCTTTAAGATCCTTTTGGTAAACGAGGTTTTACTTGGAGCGAAACCCCATTCCTTCTCGTCTTCATTCCTTTGCATGCTTTCTTTCATGATTTGTCGAACCATTTCAGAAAGATACCCCTCATCATTTCGAGCTTTAGATCCACCAACTTCAGGAAATGTCCGCTCAAAGGGGCTGGCAGCCCTCTCAGGAATGTTTCTTTCTTCAGTGTCATGAATGTTGCCAGCAAAGTTCCTTTCATTACCCGTTGGTTGACGGTTTACCCCAAGCAAATCGTTCAACTTATTCAAAATTAGAGCATTTTGGGCATTCTGAGCCTCCAATTGTGCACTTTGGGCATTTATCTGCTGGTTCGGCCCTAAGATTACAGCATCCAACTCCGCTTTTGTGACCCCAACAGGTGGAGTGGCTTGATTAGGTACTGGGGAAGTGGAGGTTCCCTCTTGAACATTTCCAGATCTAACATATCTACTCCTTCTCCCCGGAGCCATGATTTCAGATAAACTTCTAGTCTTCAGAGAGATTACTTCAACAAACTTTCGTGGAGCAATGATGATAATTCGCCTGAGTTCAACTCTCAGTGAAAGCACCAAAAATGTTGACGCTAAAATTTGAACGCTAACACCCCGGTGTGTAAAGTGTAGTTGTGAAAGCACCACCCGATGATTCGGGAACAGAGTATAAGCAGAAAACCACAGAAAAAAGCAGTAAATAACAACGATTTTATAGTGGTTCGGCTCAATAGTTTGCCTACGTCCACTCTGAATATCTTTATTGGTGATTTCGTTACAAGTTGATACAATTCTTCCCAAGTACAATACACTTTGAACTACTAAACACTTTGAACGAGTAGCTTAAACTTCAATGTAAGTGAAAGTCCTCAAATCCATGTCGGATGCATGAGATTTCTTCTTGAAGTTGTTGATAGAGTTCTACGTGTCTTGAAAGATTTGAGTGTTGAGTTGGTTTGGAATGTAGCAGAGTATCGGTGCTTGGAAAGAATGAGCCAAAAAGTCCCTTGAATGTTGGAGATGGCCATGTATTTATAGGCAAATTTCTGGGCTGGAATTGTTAAGTCATAGGTCGTGACCGACTCAGGATGAGTCGTAAGTCATGACCGACTTAAATATCACGAGTCAGCAGGCAGCGACATAAGTGAAGCGGCATTGAGTTTGCTTCTTGTTTTCTTAGGTCGCCAGCGACTTATAGTAGGTCATTAGACATCTTAAGTTACTTGAGTCGTTGGAAAACTTAGGTCGGTCTGCCACATGAGTTGTTAACTCCATGAGTCGTTAACCCGTTGAGTCGGCCGGCACCTTTAAGTCGCTAAGGTTATAACCCGGTGAGTCGCTGTCCCTCCTGAGTCGTTGAGTCGTAACCCTTCAAGGCCGTTGAGTCGGTAACTCCTTAAGGCTGTTGAGTCAGACTATTCTCTTAAGCTGCTAAGGTTACTAAGTCGTTAGCCTGTTGAGTCGTAACTAGATAGGTCGTTGATTCGGTCCATATGTTAGGTCGGTAATCAGTTGAGTCGGTAATCATTGTGAGTCGTGAGCCTTTCTTGAGTCGCTTGAGCAGAGGGGTTAACAATAATGATTGAATAATATTCTTTTATTTGAACGTAATAAAGAAGTGAAACCTTTCGCTATGACTCATTAAGATAAAAAGCAAAGATCATGCTCAAGAAGTTGGTAAATTATAATTGGATTTAGTAGTTTCTTTTGAATCAATATGAAAATAAAAATTATTACGGAAAATAGGAAAAATGTATAACTTCGGGTGAGATCTATGATTGAGATTTTGATCCATATATCAGGTGAGATTTGAATATCTCGAACGAGATGAGTGTTGAGGGAGATATGGAGGAGATTTGATGTCTCGTCTCGTTTAAGTATGAAAATGAGATCTCGAGCGAGATCTCGGGCGAGATATAGGTGATTTAAAACCATGCTAGGAACATACTGATATTTCCATTAGCCACTTACTCGTACAAGTTTTCATGGGTTAACTAGGAACATATTGATTTATGTCAATTATTAATCCGTATATAGTTTTCATAAGTTCACTAAAAACCAATTAGCCCCTGCTAACTATCCACATGCATAGTTTTCATTGGTTAACTATTAACTATGAGCCTTTTGGTATGCACGAATAACTACCTTATCGTAGTTTTCAAGGGTTTACTATGAACCTCTAGGTATGCATCAATAACCACCTTATCATAGTTTTCATAGGTTTACTATGAACCTCTTGGTATGAATAAATAACCACCTTGTCATAGTTTTCATGGGTTTTCTATGAACCTTTTAGTTTACCTTTAATAACTACAAAGTTTAAGCATCCTATACTTTTGGTCACCCAGACTCCATGGATACAATTGTGCCCATTCAGGAGTTTAAGTAATTTATGTTCACTATTTGAATTAACCTATTGGTTCTTCTACCACTTTTTCCCCAAAATAAAGTTATGAGTTATCATGTGAATATACTCATATTTTAAGAAGTAAAACATTAATTAACAATATCACTCCTGCGGATATAAGGTCCTTGAAATACATATCATAAAACATTGTTAACACCTTTAAATTATATTTTTACGAAGGCAAAACTTCTTCAAAATTACATACTTAAAACCCTTACAAAACTTCTTTATATAAGCCATGGGTTTTCCTTTAAAAAATTAGAGTATGGGTTTTCAAATCTTTTAAAACCAAACCTTTCGACCTTGTCGAAAGGTATTCAAAACAACCATTTGAATCCTAATTTTTCGAAACTATTGAAAACATTCTACACTTTAAACCTTTGGAAAGCATTGAATTCTTAGAATATAAACCTATCGAAACTATTGAATCTTACCTTTTGAAAACTTATTGGGTTCTAGTTAAAACATACGGAAGGTCCTATTTTAAAACCTTTCAATGGAAACAATCTTTTGACCTTGTCGGAAGGTCTATTTAGAAAGCTTTAAAACATTTCATTTAAAACAATAGGCCTCTGACTTTTTAATGCAACTCCTTTGAAAGCTTTGAACCTTTTGAAAGAAATGGGAGAAGTGGCTGGTTTTTAAAATAAGTAAACCTTTCGTCTTTATCCAAAGCAATGACTTCGAAAGGTTGAAAAAAGAGGCTATAACCTTTCGACTGTGTTGGAAGGTTAATAAGTGGCAGTAACCTTTCGATTTTTTCATAAGGTTTCAAAAGTGGTAAAGCAGCAGTAACCTTCCAACTTTGTCGAAAGATGTAAAACCTTTCTTTTGAATATTTGACATGGTTGAAAGCAAGCAAGGTGAAAGCTCTAATTCAAAAGCAAAGCAGGTGAAAGCTTTTGGTTTATAGAACAAACATACCCTAGCCTCTTGGGCCATCAACTATTCGGCTAAGAACCTTCAACCTTGTCCAATTCATTTCATATCAAGGTACCTGATACCATATGCATTGGTTTAACCTTGTCGAAAGCTATAACCCTTCCAATTAGTCGAAAGGTCTGGGTCGGAAGGTTTACTACCATAAAAGGCTGAAATAATGCTAAAAGCATGATTTTCTTGTTTTTAACTTAAAGAAAACTTTTCAACTAACCTGCCTTGGTTTATCAAATTCTCATTGGTCAACAGTTACTTTTCAAAAAAATGCTACCACTAATTTTAGAATTAAATAATAATTTTATTTTATAAAATGCCCCTTCTCCTTAATTAAATATATAAAACATTTAAGTCCCATACCTTGAATAATTTTATATATTCATCGAAAAACTTGGGAAAAATCTAGAAAAATTTCAAAAAATCTATTTTAATATGTTTTCTGACAAATAAAAATTTCAATCCCAAATTATCATTATTTTAGCCGTAAATAATTTATAACTCAATAAATCATTTTCTACACTAGAAAATTAACATAAAATCCATATCAATTTTGAAAATTATGAAAATTGAAACCCATCTCCAAAATCATGTTTTCTATATCATAGAATTTTCCCATGGCATTTAAAAACCATTTCATCTCGCTTTTACCCTAAAACCGTGTTTATCCTTTTTAAACCACCTTTTTTAAACATATATAATTCAAAATCAAGTATATCATCATTCCATATGCCATAAAAAAATATTTATCCTTAGATCGAAAACTATATGATGGTAAAATCAAAATAGAGATGTAGAAATTATTATTCACCTTACATTGGATAAGGAATTGAAGTTTGATTGAGATTGATTTCTCTAGCTATACTAAGCTTTATGTTGATTTTCTCTTCTCTTCTACCTTGTGGCCGACCTTGCTTTCACTTCTTATGGTTATAAAATTTATTTTGGTGATAATGAACGTGTAGGTCCAAGAAAGATAGTATAAGGGTGGGAAATTTGGAAGGCTATTTACCCTAATGCCCTTATGTTTAATTTCCTAACAATTTGTATGAATTCATTGGTTTTAATAAGCTCGGGCACCTAGTTTATTAATCAACCTCAGTCTCCTTATCTACGTTATTCTATTTAATTTATTCTAATTAAATCTTCTGAACAATGTTAATAAAATTAGGGGTGTTACAGGACCTCGCTTGGTCTTTAGGCAGCTCTGAGTTGGATGTCTGAGATGAATGTTTAGGATATTGGTTTGATGCTTTGATTTGGATTTTTGATTTTTGAAAACTACTTGAACATGGTGGCTGATACTTATTGAACATGGTAGTCATATTCGAAGAGATGGGGCGATGACCATAAGGTGCAAATCCCCTTACCAGAGAGCAAGCATATTGGGCTTGTATGAGAGGAAGTCCCCTTAATGGAGATTGAGTGGATGGAAATTCTTGGACATTGTATCCCTTAGCTGGAGAGCGAGTATATTAGACATAGCAAGGATTTGAATAGATCAAACCCTAGATTGGATGTTAAATGATCCGAGGAGAACCGACCCTAGATTGGATGTTAAACGACCCGAAGAGATCAACCATAGATTAGATGTTATTTGATCCGAAGAGATCGAACCCTAGATTTGAAGTTAAACAATCTGGAGAGGCCAGGCCCTAGAAAGGACGTTCACTTGACCTTAGGATTCGAACACCTAGTGATTCGACTTGGATATATAAATTCCAGCTGAATATGGAATGATTTTGATATACCATACGATAATGCAGATGAAAATGGTCTAATTATGACTTATAATTAACACTTAAGGAAGGAATAGAGTCCTTATCTATATTGATCTAGAACAATCTTTTGGTTTGCTAGTGAATCTAAAGGAACCAGATGATTCACCACAATTTAGATTGATTGACAACTGGAAAACTCGACCGCCAATGACTGATCACTATTTATGAAGCTTGTTCTAACCAAATTTTCCACTGTCTTCGAATAGACTCAAATAGATGATATGGAATATAAACCGATGAAAGAATGAATCAAAGAGCTTAGAAGATGTCAAGGTTAAAGAAATCAAAGATCTAGCCAGCTTTTAGAAATGTAAATCAGGTTGGTACCGACCTGATTCAGGTCGGTATTGACATTATTTTCAAGGATGTCTCCAACATGATTAGAAATATCTTAAATAATGATATGATGAAACTCAAGAAGTTTAATGGAATTCTGAAGAGCTAAACCAAGTTGGTACCAACCTGATTTGTTGGAACCAGACTGATTCTGAGACATAGGATGATAATAGATAGATGAAGGGAGCCTAAGCATGAAGAGAAAATGAGTTTTGGATGTTAAACTTTAGGTTGGTAACAACCTAATTCAGGTTTGTATCGACCCATTTTGATGACTACCGGCTTGAAATAAAGACTTGATTTGGGAAGATGTCGATGAGGAGAGCTAAGCCATGGATAAAAATTTAAAGAGTGATGGAAAAATTAGATTGTTAACAACTAGAAGTGGTCAGTATCGAGTTGATTTTCTACTTGGAGATCATGCAAGATGACTCGACCTTCATGCCTGGGTTCATGGATCTTGAAGACTTGGATGAATTCTAGCCCAATTGCGATACTTAAGGAGAAAATCACCTATAAATAGCAACCTAACTTCAACTAAAGAGGACTTTTTCATTTGGAGTTGGGGAGAGGATTTTCAGATTTAAGTGTTATCTTCTTCTACTTAAACTCCAGAAATTCAATTGTAAATCTAATATCCACTAGATTGTGGTTGGATCTAATTAAATTCATAGTTGTCCAGAGAGAAAACAATCGATAACAAGGACTAAAGTGAACATTGACCGGAGTATTCATCGAACCACTATAAAAGTGTAATTTGTTCTTCTTTTCCTTCATATATTACTTACTATATCAAGATCTATATGCTTCTGGGGTGTTGTGCTACATTTTCGCAACATAGATGAAGGGTCCTCTTTCCGTAAGTAATCGTAATAGCATTTTGGATTTACCATTTAGGAGACACTGTTGTTGAAGTATGGATAGTAGTTGAACAGTTGAATGGTTAATTAGTGAGATGTAGGTTAAGCTAAAACCCCTATTTTAGGAATTGTACTAAGTAGAGTTGATAGGACATTCTCTTCCTCATTATGCGCTTCCCCAAAATAGTAAAAACTTCCATCAATCTCCCTTCTTGCAAATTGGCATACTTTTCTCTTACTTTAATTAGCCAAAACATGTCATTAAGGGGTTAGCAGCAAAGGATCAACCCAATTACTATTTGGGTCATCTTGGAATTTGTGCATTCATTGTTCACTCATAGATTTGCATTGGTAATTGAGCTTGGTTTGACTTAGGTGGGTGATTTTACATACTTCACTATTCTATGCATGTAAATATTCTTAATATGACATTTTACGGATAGTTTTAGGTGTTAAAATGTTTTCAAACTTATATCTAACAATAATAACATCTTTAAAATGATTTTAAATGGGTAAAAATATATTTCGATTTTTTTATCATTTTATAAAACAATTCATCATTTTGTGCATATATAGATCTAGGGTAGTATAAATGCTTGGATATGATTGACATTGCTTGTATATGACGTGCGGAACGTATATTACTTGCATAGTTGCATGTGCTTGTTTTTTTGTGTTTATAACTCATTTTGGTGTAGTTAGTAAGTGGTCATCATCGAGTGAAATTGATGGGCGAAAATGCTTAAAATGTGATGCAATTATAGCATGTTGCACTTTGAGGTCTAATGGAACTAAAAAACAAGTCGCACGAAGTTTGGGCGGATGGTGGTGTTTGGTGAAGTCAAAAACAATTCGGCGGTGGTATAAAAATATGTCGTTAGTGGATCTTCTTGGACTTTAGAGTTTTACTTCGGGTAGCTTAACAAAGTACTTTAGGTCGAGGAAGGCTTGGCTTCAGGTGTTGGAGAAATGACAAGAAGGCTCATTTTTAGACTAAGAAACTTTTGGCTAACGAACAAGTCGATGGAAAGTTATTCACTTCGAGATAAGGATGCGATGACTTATGGAAAATGAAGGGGAGGTTTGGGTTATTAGGGAAAGATGGAAGGTTTATTGGGAATGGAACTTAACCAAAAATGGTTACGTGATCAAGTTAGCACCAATGAAATATGGCATGTATTGACATGATTAAGGTTGGTACGACATGATGGTGTTTAGGAAGAATCGAGGTATAGATTGTGAGGATAGTGCAATGCTCATTCGTTTGCTTGAATTTTTGGATCTGCTATTACGAAGAATTATTTTTTGCAGTAAAGCGATGATGCATGTAACATCCCCCATTATGAGGCCCAAAACTAACTGCTACGAAAGCTGCAGTAATCCATAATTGTTATCTCTCGACAACAAAATGCAGCTGTGTTAATCATATCAGTAATCAGAAACACAAGAATATGAAAAAAATTCAAGCACTGTCTAATACCAAATTTTCATACCTTATTTCACAAACGATATTTCATATTCATTACATAATCCTATTCGTAATACCAAATTTGGATAAAATATAATTATAACAAAATACTCTAAGAGCGACATATGAAGATGCCCCTTGGTTGATCAGAGTCAAATACTTGACAATTATACAACTTTGTCGTTACATCCAAATAGACAAAACCAAACTACATAGAGAAAATAGATAAAGCCCCTAATAGCTAGATTGCCTCCTGCACATCTTCGAAAGCTTATTCATCCAATGGGAACTTGAAAGCCCTTACTCCCGATGTGCTCAAATGAGTGCCCGAGAGTTTGAGGGGAAAACAAAAACTTCGGGTCAGACAATAATCCGGCGTGAATAATAACCTACTACCTCCAATCAAATAGATATCTGGTGAGACCACGCTACTTAGCAGAGCAGTTTTCCCCCAACTAATATCTTATTAAAATATAACCACCATATACTATGCTCTTGCAACCACAATGCTAGAACATAGAAAATAGCATCTATAATTACGCAACATATTAGATCACCCATTCCAATTCATTAGATTATCCATCTTGATTTTGAATGACTACCCATCACAATTTAAACCGACTATTTGTCTTACTTTATTCAGACTACCCTTCTTATAAATATGTAGACTACCTTTCTTATATTTAAACATATTCAGAATTATGTGGACTATCCATCTCACATGTATTTATTACTTAGATTACCCATCCCCTATCATATTGACTACCAATCACATATCGTTTGATCATTTAACATTTTATGGACTATCCATCACACATATTCCATTTAACATACTTAATGTGGATTATCCATCACACATTCCACAGTTTTACTAGGATGTCTATGAACCCTTCTGTAACGACCCGGAATTTTCGAACCCGAAAATTCCAGATAGTTATGGAAAATAAGAAAGAGATAGAAGAAGAAGGACTGAAACACCAAACATCTCACAATCGCAGCGGATAAAAATATAATAATCAATAATAATAGCTTACAAAAGAATACTATATCTGTTGATTTCATTCCAATACATCAGAGTTTCATATATTTTCAAATGCTGGTCATATACAATCAATTTATCACAGAATTACAATAATATAATTACAGCGGAAAACTTTTAAGCGATATTGCCATCCTGCTCGTCTCCTGAGCTCCAGAACGTACCGACCTGAAAATCTGTAACACTCGGTCTAACCCGAGAATTACACCAAAGTAACACCCGGGTCAGGCTGGAAACCGGCATGAGTAAACCCAACCAACATGGAATACCAATGCAATCATCTCATATAAACCCGGGTAACTTATATCAATTTAACCAGTTCATAATTTGCTATAGACAACACTTATTTCACATATCAATTTCTAGGTACCAAACTTAGATAAAATAATCCAATCCACTTAATCGTTTTATTTCAGTCTATTGATTTCTCACACCAATTTATAAAAATTCGAAGTGGTTTCAGGTAATTTCCAAATACCCGACCCCAGTCTCTTCGAAACTCATGTTATCCTATTCCAAATTATTTAAATGAAATACACAACTTTTCATATCAGAGATATCAACACCTTCAAAACATCCAATACCCTTCAATCATCCATCACATAAATTGATTCGATGGTTCTAATTGAATTTCTAACCACATTCATTTAGATTCCTTCATTCAAGACTAGTTAATTCCAAAATCAGTTAATTAGTCAACCCTTCACTATTCATCTTAATTAATCAATCTTGGTTAATTATTTTTCAATTACATTCAAGTAATTACCTTAAATTAACTTCACAATATTAATTAGTCTCAACTAAGATCATTAAGTAATCTTAATTACTTCACGAATTAATTAATTATTTAATTACATTAATCCTTAATTACTTATACTAATTAACTTCCCATAAGTCACTTATTACTGATTAATTCATCTTAATTGATCAATCTTCAATTACATCGTTAATTATATTAATTAATTATTTCCAATTATATTTTAATTTGTTCCAATCTAAATTAATTACTTTAATTCCACCATAATATTAATCAATTTCGATTAACCTCAACCTGTAATTAACTATCTTTCATTTTACTTCGTTCATAAATTAATTACTCCTTACTTAACTAACTTAATTAATCAAGTGATTATTTATCACACCATTAAATGATTATTCTGAATTACTTATACTTGGTAAATTAACTTAACCTTAATTACTTAATTCAAACCCTTAGTATATTTTAAAACGGAAACATTTCCTCATTTATGTTGAAGTTTATAACAACTTAAAATTCCCAATACTTCGAGTTAAGCAACAATTAACTCGAGAACCATTCAAACCAAAATAACCAGATCATTAATTCACAGTGCATGCCAAATCAATTCAATCATTCAACCAAATATTTAAATTTAACCATTTAAATTTAAATAGAAATCCAACAAAGTGAGATTTACTCACCTTTATATTTTGCTATCCAGTCCAAACAGGCTTGTCTCCTCTATAATTTAGACCTTGCATAAATATTATACTTTTATTAACACTTGAATTTAAAATCAAACAATTTATTATCATTTACTTATTTAACTTAACCTATGATGACTCAATTTCTTAAAATAAAAAAATTCCTTAAACCAATTATTTCTAGTTCACAATTAAATAAGTTAATTGAAACAGTTTATCCACCACATCCATCATTTTTTTCATTTAAATCCTTATATTTTCGAAATCTACCTTTCTGTTATGCTTTCTTTTTCTGTATAATTTACTTATATAAATTTAGAAAAATAATCTAGAATAAAATATCTTCCATAAAACACCATAGTAAAACAACAGAAAATAAAACAACATCGCGAATGCCTCACCTCGACCATGCCTCTCCTGCAAGCGTCGCTCACCACTCGAGTCAACTCCTCCTCGATGTCGTGCCTCCTCTCCATCCTCACACACGAACTGCTGTGACTTGACAACTTCCACCAGCGAGCCTTACTCCTACCGTCACGCACGCGTCCAGCCGCTTCATGCTCGAGCTCTCCATCGCGATTCATCGCTATCCTCCTTTACGATTTCGATCAAGCGAATATGGCTCGCCGTTCACCTAGTCGAAGCCCTAAGCCACAGCTCCCGATCCAAATCGATCGACTCAAAATTGCAAGTGGATGCGGCCATACCTTCTATGATTGCCGCGAATTCGAATGAAGAAGAACGCGCGATCGATTGAAGGTGGGTTTTGAAATTGTGGAGGAGAGGAACGAGAGAGGCTAGCGGCCATATCTTCTTTCTTTTTTTTTGATTTGTGACGAGTAAATTGGAAATTGGACGAAAAGGGAGGCGTGATTTTCTTATTAGTAGCCATTTCCTGAGATCGCTTATTTTTATTTTTATTTTGTTTTGAGTTCTAGCTTCTGTTCGAAGGTCAGAGAGGAGATGGAGGTGAAATATCGGTTTGGGAAGCTTCTCGTGCACGCGTTGATTATTATAGAATAAATTATTCAAAAGTATTCTCGTGTTGTTAAAAATATCTTTACTAATTTATTTTAAATTTTTATTTTCTTATATAAAACTTCCAAATTGCCTCATCGATTGCTATTTAAAATTTCGAACTCCTCTTAAGGAATGCCGCGAGGAGATTATAAAGCTTTACCCGTATTCCGAACACAATGGAACGTGTTTTGGAGGCTAATTTGAACGTATGCGCGAGTTACAGGAGAAAACGATCAAATATAAATTAAATCGATTAAAATAGTTCAACGCGTTTCGAGTTGTCGGGGTCAAACGACAACTCTGATTGCTACGAAAATTTAAACCCGATAATGACTAACTATTACGGATCTAATGGAACTAGTTTCATCGGATTCCGAGACTGTGCCTCGGGAGGCTATTTTTAAATTCAATTGAAACGATATAATTTCAAAACTGAACAAATTATCTTTAAGTTAAATTCCAATCATTCTATTATCTCCAGTATTATCATTATAAATTTTATAAGCCTTCAAATTATTTAAACAGGTTAGAAATATCAGATTCAACAATTTACCAAATCTTCAATTATTAAAATCAATATTTAAACTGTATAATCCAATGATTTATTATTAAGTAAATATTAATATCAGGAATTCAAGTTAAAATTAACTTTTAAATGTTTAAAATCGATTAATTATCCCAATTTAATTCGTTAAAATTTCCAGGTTGTCACATTCCTCCCCCCTTAAAAGAATTTCGTCCCCAAAATTACTAATCAGGAAGAATGGACCATTATCCGTTTACCTTTTTCCAAAACTCAAAATCAACATCCTACCAACTATCCTTTATTAAAGACCCACTACCACCTTAACCAACTTCCCAAAACCCTCTATAGTATCAAACAACACCCTTTTTGCTCAATCATCTAAATTTCAATTTAAAAGCAACTTCGAAATAATCAAAATTTTCTCAAATTTTTTCTAACTCCCTAAATATCCGAAATTTTTTGCCAGCGACTCCTTTGCACGGCTAACTCGGTACTACTACAAAAGGCCTCTACGGGCTGCCAAATCCCAAAAGAAAACAAAAGCCAAGTGGCTACATCAAAAACCAAATCCAATTCATACAGAAATTAAAATACATACCTTTTTGTCGGGCAATACAAATTTATCCTTTGGAATCAAATCCAATTCCTTTTTCCATTAATACTTGCATATCTTGTTTAGCAACAATATTCAATCGAAACTTTACAAATCATTTTATACATTCTCTTATATAGGTTTTCATATCCATTTCTATTCAAACTAGTTTTCCCACTTCCATACAAATCCAATTTACTTTTAAATTTGAATATGAAATTTTATCTTTTAAGTATAACCGATTCATATTAGTTTCATTTACTAATTTACTTTAAATTCCAATTTGAAATCATTTTGTTGTTAACAAAAATTTGCCTAAAAATTTTCAAAAATTTTCTAACTCCTAAAATTTTCAGAAAATTTTGACAGAGTCCCCTTTGTACGGAGGATCTTTTGCAATTTGACAAGAGATATAAATATATATACATCGACCCACACGGTCGAAAAAAGCAAAAACAGTTTATATTTCCTATTTTTATTGCGTAGGCGTAACTTATTTAGCATTTTAAGCATGTAGCTTATTTATTTTAGCAATTAGTGCAATCCAAATCTAGCCAAACGGCCTTCAGGTACCTGTACTTACTCAACTTAAGTATGTAAGTGCCATATATATATTATTTATCAGCATTTCATTTACTTTCATAGAAAATCACAAGCATTTCACTTATATTCAATAGTTAAACACATGTATATCATAAGCAACAAGCACCAAAACGCTTTCCATAACGATTTATATAACTTTAAAGCTGATTCAATTGCTTTAAACCAATTCATATGCCATCTCATTCAATTTTAATGACTTATAACTCAATTTCTTATATTCAATTGATTTTAATCCAAACAAGCTCATATTTACTTCAAATGATCCAGAATCAATTTTATTTAAATATCTATCAACTCATACAATTTTAATTACTTTTATTTACGCCGAACGACAACCATTTTATGCAATTTCGACGATATTCGTTTAATAGAGTATTCATGTAGTTTATAATTACTTAAATTAATTTCAACTCATTCTGAATTTAATTCCATTTCATTTCTAATTTATTTACCAAGCGTACATTGCATTTTATCTCATTCCCACATTGGATTCATTCAAAACAATTTATTAAGCATGGCACATTCAAACTTATAAAATAATAACCATTTCCAAACTAATTTAATCCGAGCCTTTATTTAATGGCTTCCACTCTTATTCGAAGCCAAGCTTCCATAAATTTTAAACTTAAGTTAATTTACTTTAATTTATCCCAACATCAAACTTAAGTTTACTTCGATTTGATTCTCATTTAATCAAATCCCATTAAATTTAGTTAGCCCATCCACTTTAATTTTAATTTTAATTTTAATTCACCTTCTCAATTTATCAAAATAATAACCAAGCACATAATTAACTCATTTGAACTTCAAATTAATAGGCCACCGAACTTAAGTTCAGTCTGATAATCTCATTCCAATCACATCTCTGATTTAGTTTTTTTTATTCAATCAGACTCCATCCATTTATTTCTTAAATCAATTAACCCATTTATTTACCCATTTTAAATTTTTGAATTCATCTACTTAACTCATTTCTAATTTATTTTATTAATAAAGAGTCATTTTCAATTTATTTCCATTCACTTGGGTTTTGTTTTTGCAACTCAAACTATTTCTATTATAATCACTTCTCTTATATCCAATCTACTTGCAAATCTCATTAAATATTATTCAAATCACCCTTGAATTTTATTTATAATTCAAACCATCACATTTTTTTTTCAATCCAACCCTATTTTATTTTTACAACATCTCTTTTAATTTATTTCATTATTAAATCCAAGTCAAGTTCTATTTACAATTTGAATTCATTTCCAAACTCCATTATTAATTTACAATCCATTTATTTACCAAAGTTAAATTTCATTAACATATTCAATCAAACAATTATTTAACCAATTAGCTTATGTTCAACTTCTAAATCAATATTCGATTTTAATGACAAAGAATCACTTCTTAAATTTCCCGAGTTTCAAATTTTATTTTATAATTCCAGTTTGGGTTTCCTTATTTCCCAAAATTCCAATATCTTTATTTAAAAATTTTAGAAATGCTTTTAATTTCACATCATACTATTAAAATAACTCTTTATAAAAGTACTTTTTATAACTCGATGCCTCAACTAGTCCATCCTTGTTCTCATAGAAATTCAGTCATACGTTGATCAGGCGTAGAGCCGAAAATCTATAAGTACTTAGCAGACTGATTCTCAACATTCAGTGAAAATAATTTTGAAAATAATTTTATTGAAGTTATAGAAATCAGTTTTTTAAAATACATAGGAAATATCTTTGGTGAGAATGCTCTGGAAATCATCACCCCATCCATGGTCACTATTACATACCAGGGTTACATTGCCGTTACAGCAAAAGTCCATGCAACTGCAGGCTCTCCACGGCCTCTCAGTTATGCCATGGATCCCACACAACAGATCACGGTTACATCCAGGGTTACGTTGCCGTCGCAGCAAAAGTCCATGTAACTGCAGGCTCTCTACGGCCTCTGATTTCGCTGTCGAAATGAAACTTCTCCACTCCTACATACGTCGCAGTCTACCGATATAAAATCAAGCGCAGACTATTGGCTCTCAGTGGCACACACGACTTTCACTATGTTATACCATAGGTCGCAGTTACATCCTAGGTTACGTTGCCATCGCAACAAAAGTCCATGTAACTGTTGGCTCTCAGCGGCACACACGACTTTCGCTATGGTATACTTAACTCATAATCCTTAGGAACTAGTTTTGTCCGGACTCCTCACAGGATCAACTTTAGAACCCCCCTTGGGCTCAAGGCAGCACCACCCAGTGGCACTCCTGAGAAGTTCATTTCAAGGGAGCGCCTTTTTTCCAGAGCCATCATCAAAACACTTTATACTATACACATATAGTATCTTCAAATCATACACCTAGTATGATCTCATACAAAGCTCATTTATACAAAATCGATTATTCCAAAATCGATAATTTCAAACTAGGCTTTCCAAATTCTCCTATTGATTTTACCCAAAAATCAAAAGCCTTTCCAAATCCAAAGGTTCTCAAAACCTTTTTCAAAATCCTCATAAGATCCTTTATATATATATATATATAAATATATATAATTTTTTAAAACATTGGATCTTTTCAAACTTGTATAAAACTCCCTTTATACTTCAAACACTTCCAAAATCCTTTTTCTTCCAACAATAAATTCAACAAGGGGAGAATATATAACAAAGATATAACTTTGTTTACCTAAAATCAAATATTTAAAGTTGATTACTCTTTCCAATATCAATTTCCTTTCTATTCACATTCACTTAAATTTTCATTCACTTATTCACATTTTCCTTAATCCCCATTTGGACTATTACCTCTCTTCTTATCTCAGTTGGGTATTTAACCAATAACAGTTTGAAATCCGACCAGTTTATTTAGAAAATAGCTTGAAAATTTTAAAAAATAGATAAGTAGTTGAAAAATAATTAATAGTTTGCAAAATAACTGTAAAATAGTTAAATAATTTCAATTTTTTTTAGATAATTGCAAAATAGTTTTAAATTAGTAACTAATTTGTAACATAGTTAAAATATAGTAATGATTTTAGAAAACAGCTGAAAAATGGTTAAGTAGCTCCAAAAATGATTGTAAAACAAGTATAAAATAATTTGGCTTTAAGAAAGAAAGGTTGTATATATTTAATGACTTAGAAAAATAAGTTTATATTAAAACAATTTATATTGAAAATAGTCAAGAGTCAAACTGTTTACTTCCCCAACAATTCAATTTAATCCAATCCAAATTCCCTATTGAAATTTGTAAACTTACACACCTTCAATCTCAACTCCAATTAATTCAAATCAGATTCAATTTGAACTAATTCAATTTCAATCTCAATTTTAAACCATCTCAAATTATATAAATTCGAATTAAATTCTCAAAGATTGGTTTAACCCTTTAAACCAAATTAACCTTTATTAAAAGTTTCTTTTTTAAAAAAAAAACAATTTAATTTCTAAGTCCAATTCTAAAAATTCCAAGTTATCTTTACTTATGTATTTCAGGGTTCAAATAAGAATTGAATACAATTTTTTTTTATTTTGTTAAAATTTTAATTTATTACTAAATTTTATCTTCCAGTTTGAATCCATTTCATATTTATCTTTATTTAATTTCAGTTTGGTTGAATTATATTACTCTTATATAACTTAATTATAATAATTTAACAGGCTATTTCCTTAATATTGATTAGAGTAAAATATTGCTTTATATATATCAAGATATAATCTTATATGAAATCATTTATATAAGAAAATAACAGGTACGCTCTCTCATACACACACACACACACACTCAACTCATTCTAGTGTACTATTGACTCTATCCTTAAGGAGTACACCCACCAGAGCCAAGGTTCTCGCTTAACCTTCAGCTCTGATACCAACTGTAACGACCCGGAATTTTCGAACCCGAAAATTCCAGATAGTTATGGAAAAGAAGAAAGAGATAGAAGAAGAAGGACTGAAACACCAAACATCTCACAATCGCAGCGGATAAAAGTATAATAATAATAAATAATAACAGCTTACAAAAGAATACTATATCTGTTGATTTCATTCCAATACATCAGAGTTTCACATATTTTCAAATGCTGGTCATATACAATCAATTTATCACATAATTACAATAATATAATTACAGCGGAAAAATTCTAAGCAATATTGCCTTCCTGCTCGTCTCCTGAGCTGAAGAACGTACCAACCTTAAAATCTGTAACACTCGGTCTGACTCGTGCATTACACCAAAGTAACACCCGGGTCAGGCTATAAACCAGCATGAGTAAACCCAACTAACATGGAATACCAATGCAATCATCTCATATAAACCCAGGTAACTTATATCAATTTAACCAGTTCATAATTTGCTATAGACAACATTTATTTCACATATCAATTTCTAGGTACCAAACTTAGATAAAATAATCCAATCCACTTAATCATTTTATTTAAGTGTAATTATTTCTCACACCAATTTATAAAAATTCACAGTGGTTTCAGGTAATTTCCAAATACCCTACCCCAGTCTCTTCGAAACTCATGTTATCCTATTCTAAATTATTTAAATGAAATACAAAACTTTTCATATCAATGATATCAACACCTTCAAAACATCCAATACCCTTCAATCATCCATCACATACAAATTAATTCGATGGATCTAATTGAATTTCTAACCACATTCATTTAGATTCCTTCATTCAAGACTAGTTAATTCCAAAATCAATTAATTAGTCAACCCTTCACTATTCATCTTAATTAATCAATCTTGATTAATTATTTTTCAATTACATTCAAGTAATTACCTTAAATTAACTTCACAATATTAATTAGTCTCAACTAAGATCATTAAGTAATCTTAATTACTTCATGAATTAATTAATTATTTAATTACGTTAATCCTTAATTACTTATACTAATTAACTTCCCATAAGTCACTTATTACTGATTAATTCATCTTAATTGATCAATCTTTAATTACATCGTTAATTATATTAATTAATTATTTCTAATTATATTTTAGTTTGTTCCAATCTAAATTAATTACTTTAATTCCACCACAATATTAATCAATTTCGATTAACCTCAACCTGTAATTAACTATCTTTCATTTTACTTCATTCGTAAATTAATTACTCCTTACTTAACTAACTTATTAATCAAGTGATTATTTATCACACCATTAAATGATTATTCTGAATTACTTATACTTAGTAAATTAACTTAACCTTAATTACTTAATTCAAACCCTTAGTAACTTTTAAAATGGAAACATTTCCTCATTTATGTTGAAGTTTATAACAACTTAAAATTCCCAATACTTCGAGTTAAGCAACAATTAACTCGAGAACCATCCAAACCAAAATAACCAGATCATCAATTCATAGTGCATACCAAATCAATTCAATCATTCAACCAAATATTTAAATTTAACCATTTAAATTTAAATAGAAATCCAACAAAGTGAGATTTACTCACCTTTATATTTTGCTATCCAGTCCAAACAGGCTTGTCTCCTCTACGATTTAGACCTTGCATAAATATTATACTTTTATTAACACTTGAATTTAAAATCAAACAATTTATTTCATTTACTTATTTAACTTGACCTATGATGACTCAATTTCTTAAACTAAAAAAAATTCCTTAAACCAATTATTTTTAGTTCACAATTAAATAAGTTAATTGAAACAGTTTATCCACCACATCCATCATTTTTTTCATTTCAATCCTTATATTTTCGAAATCTACCTTTCTGTTATGCTTTCTTTTTCTGAATAATTTACTTATATAAATTTAGCAAAATAATCTAGAATAAAATATCTTCCATAAAACACCATAGTAAAACAACAGAAAATAAAACAACATCGCGAATGCCTCACCTCGACCATGCCTCTCCTGCATGCGTCGCTCACCACTCGAGTCAAATCCTCCTCGATGTCGTGCCTCCTCTCCATCCTCACACGTGAACT
The DNA here is from genome assembly GCA_030765085.1 of Allium cepa. Classification (NCBI taxonomy): domain Eukaryota; kingdom Viridiplantae; phylum Streptophyta; class Magnoliopsida; order Asparagales; family Amaryllidaceae; genus Allium; species Allium cepa. Next base: position 29,438,761 of record CM060938.1, on the reverse strand, counting down.
GCTGTGACTTGACAACTTCCACCAGCGAGCCTTACTCCTACCCTCACGCACACGTCCAGCCGCTTCATGCTCAAGCTCTCCATCGCGATTCATTGCTATCCTCCTTTACGATTTCGATCAAGCGAATGTGGCTCGCCGTTCACTTTGTCGAAGCCCTAAGCCACTACTCCCGATCCAAATTGATCGACTCAAAACTGCAAGTGGATGCGGCCATACCTTCTATGATTACCGTGAATTCGAATGAAGAAGAACGCGCGATCGATTGAAGATGGGTTTCGAAATTGTGGAGGAGAGGAACGAGAGAGGCTAGCGGCCATATCTTCTTTCTTTCTTTTTTCGATTTGTGACGAGTAAATTGGAAATTGGATGAAAAGGGAGGCGTGATTTTCTTATTAGCATCCATTTCCTGAGATCGCTTATTTTTATTTTTATTTTGTTTTGAGTTCTAGCTTCTGTTCGAAGGTTAGAGAGGAGATGGAGGTGAAATATCAGTTTGGGAAGCTTCTCGTGCACACGTTGATTATTATAGAATTAAATATTCAAAGATATCTCGTGTTGTTAAAAATATTTTTACTAATTTATTTTAAATTTTTATTATCTTATATAAAACATCCAAATTGCCTCATCGATTGCTATTTAAAATTTCGATCTCCTCTTAAGGAATGTCGCGAGGCGATTATAAAGCTTTACCCGTATTCCGAACACAATGGAACGTGTTATGGAGGCTAATTTGAACGTATGCGCGAGTTACAGGAGAAAACGATCAAATATAAATTAAATCGATTAAAATAGTTCTACGCGTTTCGAGCTGCCGAGGTCAAACGACAACTCCGACTACTACGAAAATTTAAATCCGATAATAACTAACTATTACGGATCTAATGGAACTGGTTTTGTCGAATTCCGAGACTGTGCCTCGGAAGGCTATTTTTAAATTCAATTGAAATGATATAATTTCAAAACTGGAGAAATTATCTTTAAATTAAATTCCAATCATTCTATTATCTCCAGTATTATCATTATAAATCTTATAAGCCTTCAAATTATTTAAACAGGCTTAGAAATATCATATTCAACAATTTACCCAATCTTCAATTATTAAAATCAATATTTAAACTGTATAATCCAACGATTTAATTATCAAGTAAATATTAATATCAGGAATTCAAGTTAAAATTAACTTTTAAATATTTAAAATCGATTAATTATTCCAATTTAACTCGTTAAAATTTCCGGGTCGTCACACCTTCATTATTTTCATAAAGACTATCCATCTCCAACATAATGTAGACTATCTATCTCACATCTCATAGTTTTCCTAAGATGACCATGAACCCTTCACTTAGCTTTTAAATTTATGTTACCTACATGTATCTATTTAGCTCATGTTACCCAAACGTTTCACTTTAATCAATGTTACCCACATGCTTAACCTATATCTATTGGTGTCCCCAATTAGATTGTCTCCCCTTTAGTTATAAAATCCTAAAGTGACCTACATTGGTATCCCCAAATGATTCATGTCGAACTTATTAAAATTAAACAATGGTATCCTTAAGGCTTAAAGTCGAAGTCAGCAAAAATTGGCTTGCTGCCCTTTAATAAGTTAAATTTGGATCAATGTCAAAGTTGATCCGCATTGGAGACCCTAATGCTAGCATCAAAATTTACAATTTAAAATGGCATTGGTATCCCTAATGACTTCCATAAAACCTAAGGCTCTTCGCCTTTAAATAAACATACATATGTTAGGAAATCTATTCTACAGTTTCGATGATAACAACTATACAATGGAAATCGTATGTATGTATATATCTATATTTACAGGTAGTTGATGAAGTAGCATCACCAAAGAGATAGAAACAAGAATCAAAATGCAAAAAAATCAATATAAATTGAAATGGAAATGCACAGACACAAAGAAAACAAGAATACACACTTCCAGACGTTTGGGTGCACTTACCAGACGTCTGGATTATTCCTCTGTATTGCCAATCAGTACAAAACAGACGTCTGATCAAAATACCAGACATCTGATGATATTCTCTGGTTCTATATTTCAGAAGGAATCAGACGTCTGGTATTAAACTCATACGTCTGAAAGACAACCATGCACAAAAATATATATGAAGGGCAGACGTCTGACACATGCCCTCAGACGTTTGATTTTGAATACGACAGAGCAATTTCAAACTCCAACTATCACACTCGATGGGACACGTCTGCTTCTTCTTACCGCAACTCTTCATCATCATCAGAAGCGACTTTAGGGAGATTACAACGGATACAACTATACAAGATAACCCTTCATCAGTATAAATAGCATCAGAAATGCAAAGAAAAACTTACTTACTTATGCTATTGATTTCTATACTCTGACTTGCATCTATTCTCAAAGCAATCAACTACTTACACTTCCATATATTCTGGATTACGCATTCAACACTTTCTAGATAAATATATTGGAAGTACTTGTATTCAACAGTCAACATCAGTGTTATAAGAACACATCTTTGACAAAGAAACTCTGCTATTGTAAACCTGTTCCTTCGGGTCAAGTGAGGGTTAGTTAGTGAAAGGAAATTCCGAAGAGGAGCTTCGGGACTGGACGTAGGACGGGAGGTCCGAACCAGTATAAATCCTGGTGTGATTAGTTTACTTTACTTTACTACTATTATCTATCTAGTTTCACTGTTGATTACTTATACTTGCACATATATATCATATGATCCACTCATATAGACTTTCAATTGGTATCAGAGCAAGGTTTGATCAAAGAACAGTAACACCTTTTTGAGTCTTTTTAAATATGGCAAGTATTTTTCAAGAAGGACAATCCACAACACGACCTCCACTTTTTAATGGCTCTAACTATGCATATTGGTCAACACGTATGAGAATTTTTATGGAAGCTAACGGTCTAGAAATTTGGTCAGCCACTCAAGATAAATATGAAGCACCCACTACTGCTATGAACACTTGGACCGATGCACAAAAAACCTTATCATCAAACAATGCTAAAGCTATGAATGTTTTATTTTGTTCTTTAGACAAAAATGAATTTTCACGTGTAATGCTATGCACAACTGCATTTGATATTTGTCGTACCTTACAAATTACACATGAAGGTACAACAAAGGTCAAACAAACTAAAATTTCAATTTTGCAAAACCAATTCTCATCTTTCAAAATGAAACAAAATGAAACTATAGTAGACATGTATTCTAGATTTCAAAGTATTCAACATGATCTTATGGCATTAGGAGTTAAGTTTACTGATTTTGATTTAGTTTCTCGAATACTCAACTCTTTAACACCTGACTGGGAAAGAAAGTTATTGGCTATTGAAGAGGCTAATGATCTTTCTACCCTCAAAGTTGAAGAGTTGATAGGAAATTTGATGTCCTATGAAGCAAATTTGCAGGCACGAAAAGAACTAAATTCGGAAAAGAAGAACATAACATTTCAGGCAACAAAGAATGATGACTCGGATTTAGATGAAGATGAGATAGTATTCATTGCCAAAAACTATAATAGATTCAAGAAATTTAGAAAGATGGCAAAATTTCAAAAAGAAGGAAAGTCCAACTCGACAAATCAATCTCAAATCAAATGCTATGAATGTGATCAATACGGACACATGAAGAAAGAATGCCCAAAACTCAACAATGATAAAAAGAAGAATAAATTTGAAAAATTCAAGAAGAAGAAAGCTTTCAAAGTAACATGGGATGATTCGGATTCTTCATCATCAGAAAGTGATAGCGATAGTGACGAAGAACAAGCAAATGTATGTTTTATGGCACAAAACGATGAGGTATGTTTGGAACTTAGCTATGACGAATTATTTGAACTAAGCGTGGAATTGGATGATAAATTTAGGCAGGTTAAAAATTGAATAAAGAATATATAGCTAAAATAAATAGATTAGAAATTGAAGTAGGTATGTTAAAAGATGAAAAAATCATTCTCAAAGAAGAACTTGAATTATCTCAAGAAAAATTCAAAAGTAATTTGATAATGAATGAGGCTACCACTATAGACTTGAAAACACAAAAAAGGCAAACGATAATTTTATGAAAGAAAATACCGACCTTAAAAATAATATTGAATTGTTTAAAATTGAAAATGTAGAACTAAAAGAAAATCTAGATAAGATTACAAATAATGTGTCAAAATTTAATAAAGGAAAACAAGATTTGGAAAACCTTATAAAAATATCAAAACCATCCAGCAACAAAAATGGAATAGGTTTTAAAAATTCCTCTAAACAAAAAGAAAAAGTTGCAAAAAATCTTAGTTATAAAAAAACTAAAAGTTTACCTAAGTCTACATTTAATACCAAAATTATAAAAATTTGGATTCCTAAAACAAATAATCATTTAATTAGACAAAAGTATATCGATAATTATATGGAGAATGTAGTCTATAATAAAAATTATATTTATAAAGGTACCAAACCATCTTGGGTATGGCTACCTTCTCCTAACAAATAGGACCCTAATAATATATGGGTACCAATTGAAACATCTTTTATTTTGCAGGTACCCAAAATAAAAAATAAAGAGAAATGGATACTAGATAGCGGCTACTCTAAACATATGACCGGAAATTCAAAGATATTATCAAATATATCATACATTGATGGTGAAACGGTAACATTTGGAGACAATTCAAAAGGATACGTCGTGGGCATTGGAGAATTCATCAACTCTAGTATATCAAATTCTCCTATTATTACAAATGTTTTATTAGTAAAAAATCTAAAACACAACTTACTAAGCATTAGTCAATTATGTGATAAAGGTTTTCAAATAAATTTTGAAAAAGATAAATGTAATATTTTTGATAATAACAAACAGCTCATTTTTGAAGGATTTAGAAATAAAAATATTTATGTCTTAAACATGAATACAAATAAAAATTCAAACTTATGCTTAACCGTCAAACATGATGATCCATGGTTATGGCATAAAAGATTTTGTCATATCAACTTTAAAAGTATCAATAAGTTAGCAAAATATGAACTAGTAAGGGGACTACCTAGAATAAATTTCAAAGTAGAAAATTTATGTGATGATTGTCAAATTGAAAAACTAAAGAAAAGCTCGTTTAAATCTAAAAATAATATTTCTACAAAACAACCATTAGAACTGTTACACTTAGATTTATTTGGCCCTACACAAATTAGGTCTATAAACCACAACAAATATGTCTTTGTGATAGTTGATGAATTTTCAAGATATACATGGACTTTGTTTTTAAAACATAAAAGTAATACTTTTGGAATGTTTAAAATTTTTGCTAAAAGAATTAAAACACAAATGAACTTAAAAATTAAAAATATCCGTAGTGATCATGGAGGAGAATTCGAAAATGATCTTTTTACAGATTTTTGTAATAAAAAAGGAATAACTCACAATTTTTCTTCTCCTCACACACCGCAACAAAATGGTGTCGTAGAAAGAAAAAATCGTACATTACAAGAATGCACACGAACATTACCAAAAAGTAGTGGTTTACCAAAACACTTTTGGGCTGAAGCTATTGCGACATCTTGTTATGTATTAAATCGTGTGACAATACGTCCTATGACTAAATAAACGTGTTTTGAAATATTTTTTGGTAAAAAACCTAAGGTATCATACTTTAAAACTTTCGGGTCAAAATGTTCTATTTTAAATACAAAAGATAACTTAGGTAAATTTGATCCAAAAGCTGATGAAGGTATCTTTATTGGATATTCGGATCGGAGTAAAGCCTATAGAATTTTTGATAAAAGAACTAATACTGTTAAAGAAAGCTTACATGTTTCGTTCGATGAAAATCTTTGTAATCTTAAAACTAACGATGAAGAAGAAAATATTCCACTAATAAATCCAACAAATACCGTTAATAATAACATAAATATTGAAAATAACACTCTGGTATCACCTCCTAGAATTCTTAAAAATCATCCAATAGATAATATTATTGGAGACCTTAATACAAGAGTAACTAGAAATCATCTCAATCATATAAACCATATAGCATTTGTGTCAAACTTTGAACCAAAAAATTATAAAGAAGCGTCAAATGATAATTTTTGGATAATAGCTATGCAAGAAGAATTAAATTAATTCGAACGTTATAATGTAAGGGAATTAGTACCACAACCTAAAGAAAAATCGGTAATAGGAACAAAATGGATATTTAAGAACAAAACCGATGAAAACGGAGATATTATTAGAAATAAAGCACGATAAGTTGCTCAAGGCTACAATCAAGAAGAAGGAATAGATTACGATGAAACCTTTGCTCCCGTAGCAAGATTGGGGGCCATTCGTACATTACTCGCTTTTGCAACATATAATAATTTTAAACTATTTCAAATTGTAACGTTTGCGATTTTTCGTTGCCGAAAAACCGAAATGTTATGGGTTTAAGAAAGAAGAAAGGAAGAAGAAGAGAAGAAGGTAGAAGATGGAAAGAAGAAAATAGAAAATTTTAAAATAGAAGAAAAAGAGAATAGAAAATGGAACGGAACAGAAAACAACAGAACAATAACAGAATCTCACAATTCGCAGCGGAACAACATATGATAATAAATGAATAATCTTTAAACAAAGAACTATATCAGTTATTACATTTTATACATTACATTTCATTACATCATATCATCAGAGTATACAACAACAACAACAAACAGTGCAGCGGAAAAAGAAATACTACATAAGTAATACGCCATGCCATCCAGCTTGCCTCCAGCAACTCCAGAATATCCAGAATATCCTGATAAACCTAACTCTTGACTGCCCGTGTGGAAATTGGTGGGCACCCAGAGTTTAGGAAGGAAAACAATAAACTCCGAGTCAGTCATGTGACTGGTGTGAGAACTCAAAACAGTTTATTTATCTTTAAAATCAAAATAGAGGAATATTTTTAAATTCAATTCGCAATGCTTTTAAAAATGAGACTACCATAAGGCCTCCCGCACACACACACATGCAAACGTAGAATCGGAGGAGATTTCTCCTTATGATAGTCAAAGATGCTTGATACGCATTAAAAAGAAGCATTTGATATTATTACTAGTGCATAGTGTAGAAAATTATTTCGAAAATAAAGATATAAATCTTAGCCAACATAGACATTTCGAACTATGCCTACTATAGCTACCATCCAAACAGCGTTGCGACACCATAAGTGAATGATAGGTTCTACAACTAAATCCGTACAAGTTTCGTATTGTTTCTTTGGATTTCCAACAAATGGTCAGGCCAAGGAACTTCCCATTGCCACATGAGAATGCCTCTGGAAGGACACTCCCGAGAACCAAACCGGAACTCTGCCAACACAAGGCCGGGTTACCCCTAACTGGGTAACTACTGACACGAGCACGCCATTCCCCGATCGTCAACGACCTTTCTCACGGGATCCCGATAACCAACAACCACAAAGTAATAAATTCGCGGTAACCACATAGGTAAATATCTGGGCTCCATACCATGATACAACCTCTATCCAGAAGGAAATGTACATACCCTAAAGGGAGCTACCCCTCATAACCTTGCCGCATCTTTCCTGTTTTGACCATTTCCGGGGTGTGAGGCTCGACGAAGTCACGTCCACAAAAACATACTTTATACAAAAGTCATGCTTTGGGTCAACAAATGATCATAGAAATGATCACCAAGATAGACGATCAAATAAATGATCCTATCACAAATAATCAACACAATGATCATTTACAGCTATACTCAGCATGTCACATTACCAAATTGGGAATATATCGCTGATAACTTCAACTATATAACCTCTGAGCTCGTACGTCTCAGAGAAGGGTGTTAAGCTAAAAGAATAAATTCTCCGCCACCACAGAAATATATTTGAAAGAAATCGGCTTTACATCTCAACTTGTAATGTCAGACACACAATCCATACAAGTCTGTTCCGGGCTCGAACAGAACCGAAGGCACTTACAAAGAAGTCCTTGCAATCCGAATAATCTCTAATCACGTTCGGATTTCCCATCACATATGGAGATCTCAATACCAGGGATCAGCCAGTGCAGAGACAATCAACAAGAAACCCTTTCGTTTTCGAAAATATCCGGTCTTCAACACCGATCTTCGAATGCAATTCATAACGACGTATCACATATTCGGAATGGGTTATACGACCCCAAGGTCCTTTCCCGGTTAACCCGAATAGTGAGCGCTTATTTTAAAAAAATAAGTGTGGCATCCAATTTCAAACAAATCACAACAAATACCTATTTAAAGGTAAATATTGATAGTCGGTTATTGAACTATCAATAGATATGCCAACATCACCAGATTCCAAATATTTTCCAAATTATTTATTTCACAAAAATATCTTTACAAGATATAAACATAATTTCCATACTTTAAAAATAAATCAATATTTATTTTTAAATCTAATTTCCCAATTTCATTTATAAATTCTATATTGAATTTACATTCCAAAATATTTATGAATATACGATTTCCATTCGTTTTCAAATATTCATTTTCAATTTATCTTCAAAAAGATAAATTCCAAATATTCACTTAATATTGGAAAAGCATTTCTATACTTATTAAAAATAAGTAATTCACAGATCTTTTTATTTTCTATACTTAGAAAATATTTAATATACTCTAATCGAAATTAAGTATATATTTCATTCCTTAAGGAAATCATTCACTTAAACATATTTATTTGGGCAAAAACGAATGTTGCGTAAAACATCGTTACGACAACCCAAAATCACTAGTATAGGGATTCGAAATTAAAATAGATATATAAATCCCAATACTATACAAAACATTTCCTTTCGGAAATCATTTATTATAACAACAGTGTTATAATCTGCCATTTCCTTCTATTTCTCGAAAACGTCTATTTCAACAATAAATGTTGAAATCTATGGTTTCGAATCTCAGTAATTTTATAACATCTTTAGATCGTTTTAATTCCATTTAAAACATCACATCCAAAAAATTTCTTTAACATAATATTCACTATTCAAAAACGTGAATATAACTGTTAATAAATTTCATCACTTCTATTCTTTCTATTTTAAAGAATTATTCACTGTCTAAAACATGAATATAACTCCATAAATAAATTACAACAATTCACTTATCAAAATAAGTCGTTGCGGATTTATAAAACAATGTTTATAAATTCTATTTCTATTTATTTTATAACAACTTCCTTTTATAAATTTCCTTTATAAATCTATTCAATTTCATATCTCAATGATATACTAAAATTCATATTATAAGTCAAATACTTATAATTTATTTATTTACAAAATCATTCCTTCAAACTTCCCAAATCTATAAATCTTATAACTTCTAAGATTCATTTATTTATCCACATCTATTTCCTAAATAACTTTATAAATTTTTTATTTATAAAATTCTATTTATAACTTCACCGTTATAATTCTATAAATTTCATTCATTAGTGAAATTCATTCACAATTCTTTCTAATACTTATAAAAGCTCATTTTATAATTCCAATATTTTTAATTTATAAATATCAATTTATAAATCTCTTAATATAAAACAATTTAAATTATTATTTTAAAACGTTTTTCAGCTCCTTATAATTTCATCATTCTGATTTATAAAATAATCAAATTTCATAAATTCTATAGATTTCATTCCTTTATGAAATTCATTTACAAATCATCCTATCATTTATAAAAGCTCGTTTTATAATTCAAGATATTCTAAATTTATAAATATCAATTTATAAATCTTTTAATATAAATCAATTTATATTATTACTTTAAACATCTTTAAATTCTTTTATAATTTCATCATTCTGATTTATAAAATAAAAATTTTATAAATCCTATTTTAAACTTCTTATAAAAAATTCAGAATTCCCAGTTCAAACTATTTTATAAAATCACTAATCCCATATTTTCAAAAATCAACTTTTAACTGTATTTCTCAAAAATCATAATTTTCATAATATTAAAATTATAATGTTTATTTATTTAAGATGAATCAATTCCAAAAATATTTTATAAACGTATATTTCCAAGAATCACTTTAGAAATCAAAATCGTTATTTTTAAACTTCAAAAATTGGATCCGATGATGCAACACATCAATAGTCAATCATGACTTTCAAACATCATATATCATCCATGATAACAATCAAATATCACAATATATGAAATCAAATAAATATTTGTGAGGAATCCAGTTGGATCCCTCCAACCTGTTTCCCTGCATCCACAGACATTAGCACAATACCATTCCACTTCGAGGTGGAATATCGCGGTATATGGGTTTTTTTTATAAAATATATCCGCTTACTAATGGCGCAATAGGGTCTCATCCGCTATACAAATGCGGGAAATCAATCAACTGCAATATATACATATGCCAATATATATATATTGCTATATATAATATAATACCAATTCCACTTCAAGGTGGAATATCGCGGTATATGTGTGTAATAAATAACCTCCGCTTACTAACGGCGTATAGGGTCTATTCACATCCAATATATATATATATATATATATATATATATATATATATATATATATATATATATATATATATATAATAATCATCATTCAAGCATTCAATCAATACAGTCAAGCAAATTTTAAATCTAACTATTTAAAATTTAAATAAACAATAAAATTCCTTTTGAGTGAGAAGTTCTCACCTTTATTCCTTTTTGCAATCCACTCCCAATTCGACTTGTTTTCTTCATTTATACCTTGTATAAATAATTATACAGTTTGTTAATATTTGAATTAATCGAACTGTTAATTTTCATTTGATAATTTCGATTCATCGGTGATTTCATTTTAATAGTTAAATTAACTAATAATTCTATTTAAACCAGTTTCTTCTTTAAATAAATTTATTTAACTAAAAATTAAATTTCGTTTTAAATTAAATTTATTTAACCAAGATTTTATTTTAACTAACAAATTCCTTTTATTCTTAAAACAATTTCTATTAAATAATTAAATTTATCTAACTAATGATTTTTCTTAATTTAATTATAAACCAAAATTTTCCTTCTATTAATATCTTAAGATAATTAAATAGATTAAGTTTTAACTGATACTTTTAATTTCTAAAGAAATCTCCTTTAACAAATTTACTTAACAAAACTAAATTTAAAAACTAAATTTCCTTAAATAAATCATTTCATCTAATAAATTGGATTTCAACTATTTCTCCTTAAATAATTGATTTAACTAAAAATAAAATTTAAAACAAATCTTCCTTTAATAAATTTAATTAACTTACCATATAATTAAATTTATTCAACTAATTATTTATTTCTTTTTCTAACCAAAAATTATATTTTATCTAATTTCCCTTTTTTAAAAATAAATTTGGCAACTAAACAATTTAAAATAAACTTATTAACCCCATAAGTTATCTTAATAAATTATTTTTACTTTAATTTGACATCTTTAAATCAATTTCCTTTAATAAATTTGTTTTACTAAACTTTAAAATAACTTTTTTTTAATAAAATTCCTTTATTCCCTTAAACATAAAATTAAATTTTAAACTGTCTTTACAATTCAAATTAAATTTCAACTAAATTTACTTAAATAAATTTATTTAACTAGAAATTTAATTTCAAACTAACTTCTTTTTAATCTAAACTAAAATCTCACTTCCATACTAATAGAATAACCTTTTCAAAATTATTTTAAATCTATATATTTTATTTCATAAAACTCTTCAACTTTTAAAATTCCTATTTTTATTTATAAATATTTTTCTAGTTTCATTTAAGTGCCTAAGAACAAATTAATTTTTTTTTTCTTTCACTGTAAAATTTTATTTTCTGCATGTATACATATATTTGTAAAATAAAATGAATCTGGATTCAAAATTTCTATTTCTAAATCTTATCTTTGTAAATATATATATATACTGTTTTAGATATGTATGTGAATGTATATATATATTTCTATTAAATTAAATTAAAAAAAATCGATACCTCTGTAACCACTGCCTTGAATCCCCCCCGTCCATCGCCTACACACGCGGCCGCGACCACTGCCACCCCCGTCGCCAAACCCACGGCCATCACCTCGCACGCGCGCCCCTCTCGAATCCATCGCCTCCATCCCCAAATCGACCTCGCGCAGCCACCAATCATCGCGCGACTCCATCGCGCGAACGCGAGCCTCCTCTAGCCGCGCGCACCCAGAACGCCGCCGCGAACGTCATCACCCCGCGACATCGTCGCTTGCCTCGTGCCGCGCCTCCAGATGCTTGCGCACGAACCACCATTTATTTGCACGCCTCCATCGCGACTCGAGCTCACGAAGCTCGTCGCCGTTGTTCCCCCCTGTCGCGCGCACGCGGCCATTTTTTTTTATTTTTTTATTTGCTGAAGGTCGAATGAGGGAGAGAGCGTGAGGCTCGAGATTTAGTGAATTCACGAGAAAGGGCTTCGGCCATTTTTTTTTTCTTCTTTTGATTTTTAACGAGAGTGAAGGGGGAGAGAACGTGATTTATCAGAGAAGAGTCGTGCAAGCACGTCCCTGTATCGCGATTTTAGGCATGTTCTTAGGGATGCTGTCGTTGACAAATCTTTTTAAATTTAAATTTAAATTGAACTTGATTAAATTTCAACGCGTTTATCTATCGTACGCTCACATATCAACTCCAAAAAATACGAAATTTGAAATCCGGCAATAATTCAATATTCCGGACCCAATGGAACTGGTTTCGTCGAATTCCGAGACTGTGCCTCGGACGGCTATTTTTAAATATCGATTCAAACGATTAAATTTCAAAACTGAACAATTCACTTCCAAATTAAATTCTGAAGCTTCTATTATCTTCAATATTATCAATATGAATTTTACAAGCCCTTGAAATATTTTTAATTGGCTTAGAATTGAAGTTTCAAATTTTTATTCAGCTTTCAATAGATTAAATTCTATAATTTAATCGCCAAATTCATTCTGATAATTTGAAATTCAATTCAAATCATCATTCAAATATTTAAATTTAATTAAATATTTTCAATTTAAATTATTTAAAATTCTAGGTCGTTACAATCTTCCCTCCTTAAAAGAATTTCGTCCCGAAATTACAAGTTAAGAAGAATGCCCTTATCCCGTCTATCATTTTTTTCACAATTCAAATAGTTTTATCAACTTACCAACCTAAATCTTTTTACTAGAGATTTACTATCCTTTCTACTAGCTTTCAAACTTCAATTATAGGTTTCAACCAACATTGTTTTCCTAACCATTCAAATTTAAATTCAAATTCAAATTTCAAACTTTCAAATTTTTCTCAAAATTTTTCTAACACCCTAAATTTTCGAAAAATTTCGCCAGCGTCTCCTTTGCGCGGCTAGCTCGGTACGACTACAAAATGGCACCACGGCCCCTCAGAATCAAAAAGAAAAGAGAAAAGCCAAGTGGCTAGAGAAGAAAGTCATCAAATCTCATACTGAAATTGAAATACGTACCTTTTTGTCGAGCAATTCAATTTTAACTTTGAAATCAAAATCTCAATTCCTTTATATACCTGTATAACCTGCTAACAGTAGTATCCATTTCTAACATTCAGACTATTTTGCAAATTCATTACAAAATTTTCAATATATGCTTCTTATACATTTTTACTTCACTATTGAAATTACATATCCATTCTTATTCAATTTCACATTTCAATTCAATTCACAATTTCATTTGAATTCAATTCTCAATTCTAAATATTGAATTCTATCGATTAACTTTTATTTACTAATTACTTTCAATTAGTACATTCATTAATTCATTTCAATATTTCAATTCATCTCGAATTTACTTAATTGCTCAATTCAATTTTATTCACATTCTATATTCATATTCATTCCATTTGAGAATTATTTCACAAATAAATAAATTATCAAGTTAATTTACTTGAATTCAATCCATTTTATTTAATTCCATATACTAATGATAATAATTCAATATCATCACTTCTAACAATCATGCAACCATATACTATAATAATTCATAGAAAACCATTTCTTTTCTATACAAAATAGTTTTGGGCAAAATTATCTTATTTACCCGTTTCAAAACAATTTTATATTCACTAACAAATACGCACTCATATCTATTATTACACTCAAACTCATTCTAGAGTACTGCTGACTCTATCTCTAACGAGTAACACCCAACAGAACCATGGTTATCGCTTAACCATAAGCTCCGATACCAAATGTAACGTTTGCGATTTTTCGTTGCCGAAAAACCGAAATGTTATGGGTTTAAGAAAGAAGAAAGGAAGAAGAAGAGAAGAAGGTAGAAGATGGAAAGAAGAAAATAGAAAATTTTAAAATAGAAGAAAAAGAGAATAGAAAATGGAACGGAACAGAAAACAACAGAACAATAACAGAATCTCACAATTCGCAGCGGAACAACATATGATAATAAATGAATAATCTTTAAACAAAGAACTATATCAGTTATTACATTTTATACATTACATTTCATTACATCATATCGTCAGAGTATACAACAACAACAACAAACAGTGCAGCGGAAAAAGAAATACTATATAAGTAATACGCCATGCCATCCAGCTTGCCTCCAGCAACTCCAGAATATCCTGATAAACCTAACTCTTGACTGCCCGTGTGGAAATTGGTGGGCACCCAGAGTTTAGGAAGGAAAACAATAAACTCCGAGTCAGTCATGTGACTGGTGTGAGAACTCAAAACAGTTTATTTATCTTTAAAATCAAAATAGAGGAATATTTTTAAATTCAATTCGCAATGCTTTTAAAAATGAGACTACCATAAGGCCTCCCGCACACACACATGCAAACGCAGAATCGGAGGAGATTTCTCCTTATGATAGTCAAAGATGCTTGATACGCATTAAAAAGAAGCATTTGATATTATTACTAGTGCATAGTGTAGAAAATTATTTCGAAAATAAAGATATAAATCTTAGCCAACATAGACATTTCGAACTATGCCTACTATAGCTACCATCCAAACAGCGTTGCGACACCATAAGTGAATGATAGGTTCTACAACTAAATCCGTACAAGTTTCGTATTGTTTCTTTGGATTTCCAACAAATGGTCAGGCCAAGGAACTTCCCATTGCCACATGAGAATGCCTCTGGAAGGACACTCCCGAGAACCAAACCGGAACTCTGCCAACACAAGGCCGGGTTACCCCTAACTGGGTAACTACTGACACGAGCACGCCATTCCCCGATCGTAAACGACCTTTCTCACGGGATCCCGATAACCAACAACCACAAAGTAATAAATTCGCGGTAACCACATAGGTTAAATATCTGGGCTCCATACCATGATACAACCTCTATCCAGAAGGAAATGTACATACCCTAAAGGGAGCTACCCCTCATAACCTTGCCGCATCTTTCCTGTTTTGACCATTTCCGGGGTGTGAGGCTCGACGAAGTCACGTCCACAAAAACATACTTTATACAAAAGCCATGCTTTGGGTCAACAAATGATCATAGAAATGATCACCAAGATAGACGATCAAATAAATGATCCTATCACAAATAATCAACACAATGATCATTTACAGCTACACTCAGCATGTCACATTACCAAATTGGGAATATATCGCTGATAACTTCAACTATATAACCTCTGAGCTCGTACGTCTCAGAGAAGGGTGTTAAGCTAAAAGAATAAATTCTCCGCCACCACAGAAATATATTTGAAAGAAATCGGCTTTACATCTCAACTTGTAATGTCAGACACACAATCCATACAAGTCTGTTCCGGGCTCGAACAGAACCGAAGGCACTTACAAAGAAGTCCTTGCAATCCGAATAATCTCTAATCACGTTCGGATTTCCCATCACATATGGAGATCTCAATACCAGGGATCAGCCAGTGCAGAGACAATCAACAAGAAACCCTTTCGTTTTCGAAAATATCCGGTCTTCAACACCGATCTTCGAATGCAATTCATAACGACGTATCACATATTCGGAATGGGTTATACGACCCCAAGGTCCTTTCCCGGTTAACCCGAATAGTGAGCGCTTATTTTAAAAAAATAAGTGTGGCATCCAATTTCAAACAAATCACAACAAATACCTATTTAAAGGTAAATATTGATAGTCGGTTATTGAACTATCAATAGATATGCCAACATCACCAGATTCCAAATAATTTTCCAAATTATTTATTTCACAAAAATATCTTTACAAGATATAAACATAATTTCCATACTTTAAAAATAAATCAATATTTATTTTTAAATCTAATTTCCCAATTTCATTTATAAATTATATATTGAATTTACATTCCAAAATATTTATGAATATACGATTTCCATTCGTTTTCAAATATTCATTTTCAATTTATCTTCAAAAAGATAAATTCCAAATATTCACTTAATATTGGAAAAGAATTTCTATACTTATTAAAAATAAGTAATTCACAGATCTTTTTATTTTCTATACTTAGAAAATATTTAATATACTCTAATCGAAATTAAGTATATATTTCATTCCTTAAGGAAATCATTCACTTAAACATATTTATTTGGGCAAAAACGAATGTTGCGTAAAACATCGTTACGACAACCCAAAATCACTAGTATAGGGATTCGAAATTAAAATAGATATATAAATCCCAATACTATACAAAACATTTCCTTTCGGAAATCATTTATTATAACAACAGTGTTATAATCTGCCATTTCCTTCTATTTCTCGAAAACGTCTATTTCAACAATAAATGTTGAAATCTATGGTTTCGAATCTCAGTAATTTTAAAACATCTTTAGATCGTTTTAATTCCATTTAAAACATCACATCCAAAAAATTTCTTTAACATAATATTCACTATTCAAAAACGTGAATATAACTGTTAATAAATTTCATCACTTCTATTCTTTCTATTTTAAAGAATTATTCACTGTCTAAAACATGAATATAACTCCATAAATAAATTACAACAATTCACTTATCAAAATAAGTCGTTGCGGATTTATAAAACAATGTTTATAAATTCTATTTCTATTTATTTTATAACAACTTCCTTTTATAAATTTCCTTTATAAATCTATTCAATTTCATATCTCAATGATATACTAAAATTCATATTATAAGTCAAATACTTATAATTTATTTATTTACAAAATCATTCCGTCAAACTTCCCAAATCTATAAATCTTATAACTTCTAAGATTCATTTATTTATCCACATCTATTTCCTAAATAACTTTATAAATTTTTTATTTATAAAATTCTATTTATAACTTCACCGTTATAATTCTATAAATTTCATTCATTAGTGAAATTCATTCACAATTCTTTCTAATACTTATAAAAGCTCATTTTATAATTCCAATATTTTTAATTTATAAATATCAATTTATAAATCTCTTAATATAAAACAATTTATATTATTATTTTAAAACGTTTTTCAGCTCCTTATAATTTCATCATTCTGATTTATAAAATAATCAAATTTCATAAATTCTATAGATTTCATTCCTTTATGAAATTCATTTACAAATCATCCTATCATTTATAAAAGCTCGTTTTATAATTCAAGATATTCTAAATTTATAAATATCAATTTATAAATCTTTTAATATAAATCAATTTATATTATTACTTTAAACATCTTTAAATTCTTTTATAATTTCATCATTCTGATTTATTAAATAAAAATTTTATAAATCCTATTTTAAACTTCTTATAAAAAATTCAGAATTCCCAGTTCAAACTATTTTATAAAATCACTAATCCCATATTTTCAAAAATCAACTTTTAACTGTATTTCTCAAAAATCATAATTTTCATAATATTAAAATTATAATGTTTATTTATTTAAGATGAATCAATTCCAAAAATATTTTATAAACGTATATTTCCAAGAATCACTTTAGAAATCAAAATCGTTATTTTTAAACTTCAAAAATTGGATCCGATGATGCAACACATCAATAGTCAATCATGACTTTCGAACATCATATATCATCCATGATAACAATCAAATATCACAATATATGAAATCAAATAAATATTTGTGAGGAATCCAGTTGGATCCCTCCAACCTGTTTCCCTGCATCCACAGACATTAGCACAATACCATTCCACTTCGAGGTGGAATATCGCGGTATATGGGTTTTTTTTTATAAAATATATCCGCTTACTAACGGCGCAATAGGGTCTCATCCGCTATACAAATGCGGGAAATCAATCAACTGCAATATATACATATGCCAATATATATATATATTGCTATATATAATATAATACCAATTCCACTTCAAGGTGGAATATCGCGGTATATGTGTGTAATAAATAACCTCCGCTTACTAACGGCGTATAGGGTCTATTCACATCCAATATATATATATATATATATATATATATATATATATATATATAATAATCATCATTCAAGCATTCAATCAATACAGTCAAGCAAATTTTAAATCTAACTATTTAAAATTTAAATAAACAATAAAATTCCTTTTGAGTGAGAAGTTCTCACCTTTATTCCTTTTTGCAATCCACTCCCAATTCGACTTGTTTTCTTCATTTATACCTTGTATAAATAATTATACAGTTTGTTAATATTTGAATTAATCGAACTGTTAATTTTCATTTGATAATTTCGATTCATCGGTGATTTCATTTTAATAGTTAAATTAACTGATAATTCTATTTAAACCAGTTTCTTCTTTAAATAAATTTATTTAACTAAAAATTAAATTTCGTTTTAAATTAAATTTATTTAACCAAGATTTTATTTTAACTAACAAATTCCTTTTATTCTTAAAACAATTTCTATTCAATAATTAAATTTATCTAACTAATGATTTTTCTTAATTTAATTATAAACCAAAATTTTCCTTCTATTAATATCTTAAGATAATTAAATAGATTAAGTTTTAACTGATACTTTTAATTTCTAAAGAAATCTCCTTTAACAAATTTACTTAACAAAACTAAATTTAAAAACTAAATTTCCTTAAATAAATCATTTCATCTAATAAATTGGATTTCAACTATTTCTCCTTAAATAATTGATTTAACTAAAAATAAAATTTAAAACAAATCTTCCTTTAATAAATTTAATTAACTTACCATATAATTAAATTTATTCAACTAATTATTTATTTCTTTTTCTTACCAAAAATTATATTTTAACTAATTTCCCTTTTTTAAAAATAAATTTGGCAACTAAACAATTTAAAATAAACTTATTAACCCCATAAGTTATCTTAATAAATTATTTTTACTTTAATTTGACATCTTTAAATCAATTTCCTTTAATAAATTTGTTTTACTAAACTTTAAAATAACTTTTTTTTAATAAAATTCCTTTATTCCCTTAAACATAAAATTAAATTTTAAACTGTCTTTACAATTCAAATTAAATTTCAACTAAATTTACTTAAATAAATTTATTTAACTAGAAATTTAATTTCAAACTAACTTCTTTTTAATCTAAACTAAAATCTCACTTCCATACTAATAGAATAACGTTTTCAAAATTATTTTAAATCTATATATTTTATTTCATAAAACTCTTCAACTTTTAAAATTCCTATTTTTATTTATAAATATTTTTCTAGTTTCATTTAAGTGCCTAAGAACAAATTAATTTTTTTTTTCTTTCACTGTAAAATTTTATTTTCTGCATGTATACATATATTTGTAAAATAAAATGAATCTGGATTCAAAATTTCTATTTCTAAATCTTATCTTTGTAAATATATATATATACTGTTTTAGATATGTATGTGAATGTATATATATATTTCTATTAAATTAAATTAAACAAAATCGATACCTCTGTAACCACTGCCTTGAATCCCCCCCCGTCCATCGCCTACACACGCGGCCGCGACCACTGCCACCCCCGTCGCCAAACCCACGGCCATCACCTCGCACGCGCGCCCCTCTCGAATCCATCGCCTCCATCCCCAAATCGACCTCGCGCAGCCACCAATCATCGCGCGCCTCCATCGCGCGAACGCGAGCCTCCTCTAGCCGCGCGCACCCAGAACGCCGCCGCGAACGTCATCACCCCGCGACATCGTCGCTTGCCTCGTGCCGCGCCTCCAGATGCTTGCGCACGAACCACCATTGATTTGCACGCCTCCATCGCGACTCGAGCTCACGAAGCTCGTCGCCGTTGTTCCCCCCTGTCGCGCGCACGTGGCCATTTTTTTTATTTTTTTATTTTTATTTGCTGAAGGTCGAATGAGGGAGAGAGAGTGAGGCGTGAGATTTAGTGAATTCACGAGAAAGGGCTTCAGCCATTTTTTTTTCTTCTTTTGATTTTTAACGAGAGTGAAGGGGGAGAGAACGTGATTTATCAGAGAAGAGTCGTGCAAGCACGTCCCTGTATCGCGATTTTAGGCATGTTCTTAGGGATGCTGTCGTTGACAAATCTTTTTAAATTTAAATTTAAATTGAACTTGATTAAATTTCAACGCGTTTATCTATCGTACGCTCACATATCAACTCCAAAAAATACGAAATTTGAAATCCGGCAATAATTCAATATTCCGGACCCAATGGAACTGGTTTCGTCGAATTCCGAGACTGTGCCTCGGACGGCTATTTTTAAATATCGATTCAAACGATTAAATTTCAAAACTGAACAATTCACTTCCAAATTAAATTCTGAAGCTTCTATTATCTTCAATATTATCAATATGAATTTTACAAGCCCTTGAAATATTTTTAATTGGCTTAGAATTGAAGTTTCAAATTTTTATTCAGCTTTCAATAGATTAAATTCTATAATTTAATCGCCAAATTCATTCTGATAATTTGAAATTCCATTCAAATCATCATTCAAATATTTAAATTTAATTAAATATTTTCAATTTAAATTATTTAAAATTCTGGGTCGTTACACAAATGGATGTCAAAAGTGCTTTTTTAAATGGGTTTATCAAAGAAAATGTATATGTAGAACAACCACCACTATTTGTTCATGAAAAATATCCCGATCACGTATATAAATTACACAAAGCTTTATATGGATTAAAACAAGCCCCAAGAGCTTGGTGTAAACGTCTTAAAAATCATTTAATTACATCAGGTTTTCAAATAGGCAAAATTGATACAACTTTGTTTACTAAAAGAGAAAATAATGATATTTTAGTAGTGCAAATCTATGTCGATGACAACATTTTTGGCTCAACTAATGAAAATTTATGCAACCAATTTTCAAATATTATGAAAAGTGAATTTGAAATGTCCCACATGGGAGAATTAATTTTTTTTCTTAGGTTTACAAATAAAACAACTTGATAATGGAATTTTTATTCATCAAGAAAAATATTGTAATAATTTATTAAATCGTTTTGAAATGAATAAAACCTCAAGTAAACCAACTCCAATGAGTACCACTGCTAACTTAGAAAAAGATGAAAATGGAAAAGATTTTGATTAAAAGAAATATCGTAGCATGGTTGCTCTCTTCTCTATTTAACGGCTAGTCAACCTGATATTATGATGAGTGTATGTCTTTGTGCTCGATTTCAAGCCAAACCAAAAGAGTCACATCTAAGAGCAGTTAAGCGAATTTTACGTTATCTTTCTAGTACTAAAGATTATGGGTTGTTCTACGCTACAAGATCCTCATTTGAACTTATCTCATATAGTGATGCGGATTTCGGAGGATGTAAAACAGATCGTAAAAGTACTAGTGGAACTTGTCATTTTATCCGACAATCATTAGTTTCTTGGTTTAGCAAAAAACAAAATTGCATTTCCTTATCAACTTGCGAAGCCGAATACATCTCCTCAGCACTAGCATGTGCTCAAGTAATATACATGCAACAAACACTAACAGATTTCGGTAAAACTATCATCAAGTCTCCAATTTATTGTGATAACACAAGTGCAATTAATTTGTCCAAAAACCCAATTAATCACTCAAGAACCAAACATATAGATATACCACATCATTTTCTAAGAGACAATGTTGAAAAAGGAATCATTTCATTAGAATACGTTAGTACCGAAAATCAAGTAGCCGACATTTTTACTAAACCATTAAATGAACAAACTTTTTCTAAGCTTCGACGAAGTTTAGGAATTTGCTCACTAAATGATCTTTTTCCTTAATACATTACATATAAAAATTTAAAGCTACATTTAGTTACCAAAATACTGACCACAAGATATATTATTGATTTCTGCACTTTTAAGGTTTTCAGAAAAATAACAACCACAAGTTAGATTATTTATTTCTGCACCTTTAAATTTTTTTAATTTGTCTATATTTACATACTTTCCAAATTATAAATATAGCCAAATAGAAAAAATTTATTCAACGAATTATTATTATTATTATTATTATTATTATTATTATTATTATAATATATAACAATGTCTTCACCAAATTTCTATATATCCATCTCCATATCAACACCCTCGACGGATAGCAAGGTTGACACACCACAACAATTCCCAATCGACCATATAAAATCGATCAGATTAACGTCATTTTTTTTACTCCAAAACCGTTTTTTCTTCTTCTTCTCAAATAGAATTCTTTCCTCCAATCATACAACATTGTTTTAACAACAATGCCGCCTAGTACTAAAAATCCTACCAAAAAGAGAAAGCAAGATCAACCAACAACATCTTCACATCCGCAAGTTTGTTCGAATGATCAAATCGAACGTTGGATGAATAGAGCTCCTCATTCTCTAAAAAGGTACGAAGAGATTCAAAAAAAGAAACTTCACACGGGTCCCTTCTACAATTTATTAAAATTCCCTATGTATGACCTAGGCGAATTATGTGAAACAACCGGTTTAGAAACCCTGATTTCTTTTCAAACAAACGATATTCAAATTGACCAATTAGCCATCTTCCTATTCTACTCAAATTTAGATAGCACCGCAGTTTGGAACACTGAGAATGAAGAAAATTGGCTTTGGTCTAGTGTATATGGAAACACAATTCGATTAACCCCTGGCTTAATAGGTCGAACACTTGGTTGTTCTGACACCGGGGAAGACCTGTATAACATTCCCGATATGAGATTTAAGCCTAGGGATAGTGTTACACATCAAATTTGGGAAGATAATATGCCAAAATTTGCTTCCAAGTATTTACGCCCGAAGGCACGACTACTTACGAGGATGATAATAAACACCATTATTCCACGATTAGGTAGTCACGAGCAAATCACAGAAATGGAGCATAAAGCATTGTATGCTATATTTAGTCGGACAAGAGTGAATTGGGTAAAATTTATTTTCGATGAGCTTAAGCAATTTTGGAATCGCTCTCGACCTTCCATTATTTACCCAACTTATATTATGCGACTTCTTTGGGCTAATAACATTCAATCGTATTTATCAACATTCGGAGAAATTTCACCCAAATATGCTTCAACAAAAATTTTCTCCTTGATGCACTTGCCCGAAATTCCCCCGGAATTCATGACATTTGAGGATTGGACGGGCAATCGACAATCTCAACGTATTGAGCCTCCTCCTCCACCACCCATGATTCCTTCTCAAGGAGAAGAACAAAAAGAAGCAACTCCTCCTCCTCCTCAACCTTTTGATTACCCGGGACAAGAGGATATTATGGAGACTCGACTAGAAACAGAGTCAACTGAAAGTATTCGAGATCTTACTCTTCGAAATCAACACATACTCTCCCAAAATCAAAGACACTTGGCTAAGCTAATTGACAACCTTGAAGTATCACTTGCTACTCGCGTAGCCACAGTTGAAGATTCCCTTTCAACTGCTTTGTCAGTGCTGAAAGAAGTATTACAACAGGTCCGTGGTCCAACTCCACCTTCTGAGGATTGGCCAACTCCCGTTCCTTCCCCTCCTACAAAGGACTCTAAATTAGTTAAGGATGAACCACCAAAGGAAGCTATGATTTCTCCTTCAAAGACTAGTACTTCTACAAAAGAAGATCAAAACAAGGATGATACAAATCAAGCTTCGCCAAAGGAAGGTGATTCAAAACTAGCCTCACCAAAACAAGATGACCCAAATCAATCCTCTCCGAAATAAATTTAAGTTTACTTTTATAGCTTTTGTGTACTTCTATAATAGAACAATGCATGTAAACTTTTTCTTATTAATGAATATTTTTTGACATATTGGCTTATTTGTTATAAATTCTTTTTGATAATGTCAAAGGGGGAGAAATATTAATATTCTCATAAAACAATATGAATAATCATATCTTCAGGGGGAGATTTCAAATCTATATATAAGTACATTGAATAAGTTGTCATCATCAAAAAGGGGGAGATTGTTAGGAAATCTATTCTACGGTTTCGATGATAACAACTATACAATGGAAATCGTATGCATGTATATGTCTATATTTACAGGTAGTTGATGAAGTAGCATCACCAAAGAGATAGAAACAAGAATCAAAAGGCAAACAAATCAATAGAAATTGAAATGGAAATGCACAGACACAAAGAAAGCAAGAATACACACTTCCAGACGTCTGGGTGCACTTACCAGACGTCTGGATTATTCCTCTGTATTGCCAATCAGTTCAAAATAGACGTCTGATCAAAATACCAGACGTCTGATGATATTCTCTAGTTCTATATTTCAGAAGGAATCAGACGTCTGGTATTAAACTCAGACGTCTGAAAGACAACCATACACAAAAATATATATGAAGGGCAGACGTCTGACACGTGCCCTTAGACGCCTGATTTTGAATTCGACAGAGCAATTTCAAACTCCAACTGTCACACTCGAAGGGACACATCTGCTTCTTCTTACCGCAACTCTTCATCATCATCAGAAGCGACTTTAGGGAGATTGCAACGGATACAACTATACAAGATAACCCTTCATCAGTATAAATAGCATCAGCAATGCAAAGAAAAACTTACTTATGCTATTGATTTCTATACTCTGACTTACATCTATTCTCAAAGCAATCAACTACTTACACTTCCATATATTCTGGATTATGCATTCAACACATTCTAGATAAATATATTAGAAGCACTTGTATTCATCAGTCAACATCAGTGTTATAAGAACACATCTTTGACAAAGAAACTCTGCTATTGTAAACCTGTTCCTCCGGGTCAAGTGAGGGTTAGTTAGTGAAAGGAAATTCCGAAGAGGAGCTTCGGGACTGGACGTAGGACGGGAGGTCCGAACCAGTATAAAATCCTGGTGTGATTAGTTTAATTTACTTTACTACTATTATCTATCTAGTTTCACTGTTGATTACTTATACTTGCACACATATATCATATGATCCACTCATATAGACTTTCAACATATACGGGTTTGAATGACATCGACCTCTACCCAAGATCAAAGTCATAGCATAAATTTTCCTTTAAGCATAAAGAACCACTTCGAAGGTGGTAGCATTGACCTTCATGAAAAGCAAGTGGCAATCTGCCAAAACATAGGGTCTTCGACCTTCTTAAACATAGGCACTTCATTTCTTTTGAAACATTTTTTATTATTGTCGAAATAGGTCTCTACGATGTTAAAGAAGGAATTGCGACGTTACTACCAAATAATATACGGTCATATGCTTTATTAAATTGCGGCGACAAGGACCTCGTCGCACTTTTATAAAAATAGTTTTTTAAACACTCTACGGCTAATATGCTTCTCAATATATGTGTGTGTGTGTGTGTGTGTGTGTGTGATATCCCGGAATTTCCAGGAATTTAAAATGTGATAATATCTTAATTTCAATTATTTGAAACTGATAAAATTGTTATTTTCAAAAATAAATAATCAATTAATAATAATATAATGTCTTAATTTTGGTTATAGATTGGTTTTAAAATAAGAATAATTATTTTGTTTGTGTAAATAGATTCTAAATTGACTTATTGTTTTCAAAGTTAATAAGTGTTTTTAAATATATACATATATCTGTGTATTAAAATTGATTTTTAAAATAGGACAAATTATTTATAAATAATAATGAGCTTATTTAAAAATTGATATTTATATTTATTTAAATTGATTTTAGATTTGGATTTTTAAATTGACTTTGAAATTGAATATAAATTTGAATTTAAGGGAATACACATACATCTTAAAATAAAATAATAATATAGTTGGATTTAAAATATATAGATAATGTTTTTAGTTAAAAATAAGATTTGTTTTATATTATTCTTTTTATAGAAATTTATCTATAGAAATTTGGATATGTATTTATTTAATAAGAATAAATACAACGACTTTTTGAAATAGCATTTTAAAATGAGTTTGCAATATTATATATAATTTTATTTAAATTATAATTGGTTTTATTTTATTTTCTTTTAAAGATTGTATTTATATAAATTTAGAAAACATTTATAGATTTATAAATGTATTTGCTAATTAGGAATTTAATTAGAAAAGCATTTATAAATTTAGAAAATAGTTAATTAGAAAATCATATTTAAAAAGCTTTTAAAATTCTTTTAGGATAAATATAAATAAATATTAACAAGTGTTAAGTTATAAATCACTTTGATAACAAGTGTTAAAACATTAATATAAGCTAGAGACATGTGTCACTTTCATTTGCATTTTCTTTTAATTTAATAAAATCTAAATTTACTTATAAACATTCCTAATCTTCTTTCTCATTTTTCTTTTTATTATCTTCTTCTCAAAAGCTTAGAAAACAATGGCAGACCAAAATCTGAAATTCTCCTCAAGTTCAAATGCAAATCTGAAATTCCTCAAGTTCAAACAATCCAGAAATAAATTTGAAAGCCCTGTAACCCATTTTCCTAACCAAAATACAAAAACCTGAAATCATGTGCAGATCAAATCTACATTCCCCTTATCTGTAACCATCCTTCAAAACTGCATGCCTGCAGTATGTTTTCAAAAAGTTCAAGCAAGTACTCCAGTTTTTTTTTTTTTTTTTTTTTTTTTAAATCACAGCCATTTCAAAATTCAAGCATTTGCAAGATTTTAAAAGGCCAAACCTGAAGCATTTCAGTTTAAAAGCTAATCAAAGGATTAAAGTTTTTCTGTTCCAAAAAGCTTCAGTTTTCTGGAATCAACATACAAATGCATGCAGATTTCAGTCCAATTTCCAAAGCTCTGCATCTCCTTGATATGTGATTAAACATTTTAATTCAAATGCTAAGTAATTTTAAGTTGATTTTAGATGATTTCTGAGCTGAATTGACTTTGCATGTGAATAATCTGGGTATGAACATTTTTATATGATAGTTGTGAACTATGCATGTATTACCTTTCCTCGGTGTATAATCTATACCAAAATTGTAAGCTGCTAAATACTCCAACCGCCACTGTTGTCTCATATTTAGCTCTTTCTGAGAGAATAAATACCTTAAAACTTATGATATTTATACGTCTCAAATCTTTCTTTAAAGAGCTAATGTCACCACACTATTAGTGCAAAGATCACCGCTTCCATCTCCAAATCATGAGTTGGATATCTCACTTCATGCGGTCTGAGCTATCAAGAAGCATAGGCAATTACTTTACCCTTCTACATCAACACAGCTCCTTATCTAGTTCCACATGCATCTACATACACCACCAAATCCTTATTTCCATCTAGAACAACTAATATGGGCATGTTGGTCAACAAATACTTCAACTCAAGGAATGCTTCCTCACATTCATCGGACCGAATAAACTCCATGTCCTTTCTAGTCATCTTAGTCAGAAGTATTGTTATCCACGAGAAATGCTTGATAAATCTTAGGTAATAGCCAGCTAAACCAAGAAAGCTTCTTGTTTCGATCACTGTCTTGGGTCTTCCAACTGTTAACTGCTTTGATCTTAGCTGGATTGACCAATAACCCTTTCAATGAATCTACATGACCAAGAAAATTCTCTTCTTTCTTCTAGACATGACACTTCAAAAACTTTGCTTTCGGTTGATGCCGCCTCAACATCTCAAGCACTATTCTATGATGAATCTCATGATCTCTTTCATCCTTAGAATATATCAAAATTTCATCAATGAATACTAACATGAACCTATGAAAGTGCTCTCAGAATACCTGGTTCATCAAGTCCATAAAGAAAGCAGGAACATTAGTCAACTCGAATGGCATCACAAACCACTCGTAATAACCATAACGTGTTTGAAATGCCATCTAAGGAATATTGTCCTCCACCACCTTTAGTTGATGGAACCTTTATCTGAATCCAATTAGGAATACACTCTGGCTCCACTCAACTAATCGAATAAATCATCGATTCCCGATAAACGATACCTATTCTTTATTGTCTTCTCATTCAGCTTACAATAATCAATTAATATCCTTAACGATCCATCCGGTTTCTTCAGGAATACCATGGCCACTCTCCAAGGTGAATTGCTTGATCTAATAAAAAAATTCCTTCTAAGTCCTCTAGCTGCACCTTTAGCTTCATCTTGATAGGATTCATTTTGCTAGGTGGTCTACTTATAGGTTCAGCTCCTGGTACAAGCTCTATTTGAAAATCCATAACTCATTTCGATTGTAGTCCTATGACCAGCCCAAAGACATCTGTAAATTCTCATGCTACTAAAACTCGATTCAATTTGTCTTCAACTTCCATAGCACCCAACAAAGCATAAACTCCTGGACTTGAATTCTCAACTAAGTATATTATTCGGTCACTACTGTCAAAGGTGTCAAAATGATATCTTCCTATCCTAGCAAAATATCCTAGCATCATAGCTATCTAACCAATCCATACCTAGGATGATCCTGAACAACTTGAAATCGAACACATAAATTGCAAGCAAAAGTATAACCTAGCAACTCAAAATCTAAATGCTCATATCTCATCCCTAGAGTTGAATGCCCTTCTATCAGATTAGTTACCCTTAAGGAAGTAACAAGATATGATGGTCTTATGTCTAACTTATCTACCAAATGCTGAGAGATAAAAAAATGTGATGCCCCAGTATCAAAGTATACTTTAACTAGTATGCTATGGATCAAAGGCGTACCTCTTATTATAGCTTTTCCTTTCTCTTCCACTATTATCTTAGATGACTATGGCTCCAAAGCAAAGACCTTCTCCTTCCCCACCCTCTCCGCTTCTAGGCATTTGTACTTATAATGCCCTACCTGGTCGTAGTTAAAGAACTTTATGTTCTACTTTCCTACAACTACTTTTTCATTACTAGATTAACACCCATTAGCATAGTGTCTTTTCTTGTCACATTTATAACAGACAATATCTGCCTTCCACTTCTTAGCAGCTCCATTATTCTAAGCAAATTTCTTCTTAAAGAAATTTCTTTTCTTATTCTAGGAACCTTGAGTCTCCACTGACTTCTATTTCTAAAAGGTCGAAAGAATTTCTTCATTCCCAACGGCCATCTCTACCACAACATTCGATGGATTTTTGAGACGAGGCATAGTAGCCCTAGCAATCTCCGACCTCAACTCCCATATAAAATTGTTGTTCCTCATGATCATGGTGTCAATAATGGCATATTCATATCTACATAGCTCATCAAACTTAACAGAATATTCCGATACTGACGTTTCCCTTTTTACAACTCAAAAAACTTCCTGAGCAATGCTGACTTGTCTATTTCAGATAAAAACTTTTCCTCAAATCTCCTTCGAAAATCTCCCTAACTCAATTCCTCTTCCTATACCTATGTGGTCACCCTATTTCATAAGAACAAAGTAGGTCCTTGCAATTATTTAAAAGCTAATCTTGTTTTCAACTCATCATTCAACACTAAAATCAGCGAAAATTCTCTCACGTTGCAACATCTAGTTTTTTATTTCTATCGCATCTTCAGTTCCCAGAAAGGTTTTCCTCATTGACAGGTGTAATCTCTACTTAGCCTAGCATAATTATTACCAACTGGTGCTACGGGATTAACTCCTCCTACATTAGGAACATTTATCCTACTACTCCTGCAGCTACTCCAACTTGCATCAGATTAATGAAGATCTGATACATAGTTCCCATATCCACTGGTGGGGTTCCGGCATCTACATTGGCATTTGCATTTTGATTTGCATTTTCTTATCGATCCTGGCTCCTTTTAATATTAGGCCAAGCATTTCCATTAGTTGTGGTGCTTCCTTCACATAGATTCACTCTTCCATTTTCTGCTTCCATATCTTTCTTTCTTGTAAATCTACATATGATCCTTAATAAGATAAAAAAGAACGGTCTAAGAAAGTGGTTGGAATACGTACTTATATATAGCAAATACAAGTATGTTATTAAAGCGTTGTCACACAACCCAATCTTATTCTTTGATTTATTAGGATTATGTTTTCAAAAACTCTTTAGGTTTAAAATTCTTTTAATCATAAACCTATGCTTTGATACCAACTTGTAACATCTCCTATTCCGAGGCCCAAAAATAACTAGTACAGTAGTTGCAGTCATCCATAGTTATTAATTGTCAATAACAAAATGCAGCTACGTCAATCATATCAATAATCAGAAGCACATGAACATGGAAAAAAAATTAAACAATGATTAATAAAATATTTCATATCTCATTTCACAAATGATATTTCATATTCATTACATAATCCCATTCATAATTCCACATTCAAAGAAAATATAATTATAACAAAATACACCAAGAGCGACATATAAAGATGCCCTTTGGTTGATTAGAGTCAAATACTTTAAAATTATACAACTTTGTCATTACATCCAAATAGACAAAACAATAGCGTAAATTGATAAAGCTCATGATAGCTAGATTGCCTACTGCACATCTCCGCTTATTCGACCAACTGGAACCTGAAAGCCCCTACTCTCGACGTGCTCAAATGAATGTCCAAGAGTTTGAGGGAAAAACAAAAACTTCAAGTCAGACAAGAGCATGGTGTGAATAATAACCTACCATCTCGAACCGAATAAATATCTAGTGAGACCATGCTATTGAGCGGAATGGCATTTCCCCTACTAATATGTTATCATGACATAACAACCATAAACTATGCTCTTACAACCAAAATAGTTAGGATATAGAAAATAACACTTATAATTATCTAACATATATTGGATTACCCATCCCAATTCATTATATTATCTATTTTAATTCCAAATGACTACCCGTCATAATATAAACTAACTATCGATCTAAATTTAATTGACTACCCATCTTATAAATATGTAGATTATCCATCTCATATTTAAACTATTCAGAATTATGTGGCCTATCCATCCCATATGTATTTGTTACTTAGATCACATATGCCCTACCATATTTACCCATCACATATCGTTGGTGTCCCTAATTCTAATATCAAAATTTACAATTTAAAATAGCATTGGTATCCCGAATGACTCATCACAACACATAAGGATCTCCACCTTTTAATAAACATATAGATGCGGGTTTAAACGACATGGACCTCTACCCGTGATTGAATTCATGATATGAACATTTTTTAAGCATAAAAAACCACTTCGAAGGTGGTAGAGTTGACCTTCATGAAAAACAAGTGGTTATCCACCAAAACATAGGGCCTTTGACCCTCTTGAACATAGGTTACTTCGTTTCTTTTAAAACATTTTTGATTCGTTGAAATGGATCCCTTCAACGCTAAATAAAGAATTGCGACATTACTGTTAAATAATATAAATCTCTGCATGTGTGTGTGTGTGTGTGTGTGAGTATTCAAAGGCAAAAAATGTGACGTCACTACAGTAGTTTTGAAAACATTCAAAGTGATAGGTGCAGCATCTTTAAAACAGTGGTGAAGACATGCGACATCATCGATATCGACTAGATGCTTTTAACCTTTTTAAATAAGCAATGAAGTGCTAAGGCCGTCGACATTATATTGTCGAATAGGTCGATTTCGACCCACTTGAAACTTTTATGTAGTTGACGAAGTAACCACCCTATGATTTTTTTCAACACCGCTTTGGCACTCTTGGGATGCTGCCTTTTATTGGCTCAAAGACACTAGGATTGTTACAAGCTAACCTTGGTTATATTGCATTTGGAGTTTAAGAGGGGGTAAGTTTGGGTGCTACTAACCTTGATTTACAGAACAGGTTCACTAGGATAGTGTGAAACATAGTTCAGAATGCCTAAGTTGCTCCTCATGTTGATGATGCTCAAGTGCTAGTGCTAGGATCAACTTTGCTAAGTTGAATCGAGTTTACTCTAGCTTAACAAGAAAATCATTCTTTGGAATGGAGTCGGCCATGTCCAAGATCGGATTAACACTTGTGAAAGAATCTTTGAGTACTTGGAGTTAGAAGATGCACTAAGAAGGAAGCTAGCCTTTAGATGGTTTCAAGGGCAAGTGATGTGCTGGTGGAATGCTATCAGTATACTACTCTAGAGAACCAGATTTCCCAAGAGCAGTTTAAGATAAGTTTTAAGGGAAGTATATACCGTTCGCTCAGGAGTTGTTACTATTTATTATATTTGTTGATTTGTAATAGAGAGATATAACTGTCTTAGAGTATGTGGTCGAATTCGACATGTTATTGAAATATTTTCTATTTCTTACCAATATTCCATTGGGAAAAAAAATGAGAAGTTCATTATGGACCAAAAAAATTATCTAGGGGCGAAGCTGGTGGGCAATGTTGACGAGTCCTTTGAAAAGCTTGTTGAGAAGCCTCTCCGATATGAGAGTCTATACCCAATGTCTATACCAGTTGTTGTTCCCAAGGGTGAGCCAAAGCTACAAGCTTGAGGGAGAGGCAAGAGGAAGTCGAACAATAAAGAAGAAATATTTTCATAAGGGTGGCCAACAGAAGGGAAAGTGGGGAACAATTGTGGGAAGAAGGGTCATCTTGTCAAAGACTGTAAAGCTATTGGAAGGAAATACTACAGGCACAATAAATTCAAGCATATTCAAAAGGACGGTCTTGAACCATTAAAACATAAGAAAGTGGTGAAGGCTTATGCATTGATTACTTTTACGATTTTGATAAGTGGTTCATTAGTGAAGGAGAAGGGAAAGGCATTATTATTCAAGGTATGATTTCCATTTATAATGTTCCTAATGAATTTTGTTTAATATCAGAGCTTCACATTCCTTTATATCTAGTGATTAGGCGGTAGACTAGGATTGAGACCAAAGATAGTTGACCAACCTTTGATTGTGACGAACCCCATTGGGAGCTCAACCAGGTTGTGCATGGTTTGTCAACACTTCGTGTTATTAAGTCAAGGATATCTTGTTTGCGATTGTTTTGTGGGGTTCGATAGTATTTTTGGATTAACTAGCTAAGGAAGTACAAAGTAATGGTGGATTGTGAGAGGTCGTTGATGACGATAGGGCCGACAATGGGCAGATATAGGGGATAAGTTGTCTGATTGATGATGAGGTGAGGTTAACTTTCTATATTCATTTAAGATCCTGCATAATGAGTTGTCATTTGTGCGTATAGCTAACGAGTATCTAGACTTTTTGAGGAGGTGATTTGATTACCACCATAAAGGAAGATGGAGTTTTGTATTGATATAGTCAAGGATGCTATACAAGTACTTATGCCTTTGAGGCATATGGGACCAAAAGAGTAGAAGGAACTAAAGATGCAATTGAATGAACTATTGAGGCGAGGGTTAATTCATGGTGGTATACCTGAAGGAGGCACCTGTAGTATTCGCCACTAAGACGAATGGCTCTTTGAGGCTGTGCTTTGGTTACCGTGAGCTGAATAAAGTAGAAAAGAAGAAAAAGTATCCATTCCTGTGTATTGATGACTTATTCGATCAGCACTGTGGTATGAAGGTGTTTTTTCAATTGGATATAGTAATGGGGTTTCACCAACTAGGGTAGTTAGACAGATTGTGTCAATTAGAGCATTTCGTATGTCATATTGATTTTATGAGTGGTTGGTTATGCCATTCGGGCTAATCATTGCCCTGACTTATTTTGCTTACCTTATGAACCTATTTCAGGGATCACGTGAACAATTTCATACTTGTGTTCATTGATGACATTCTTGTCTACTCAAGAATGGAAGAGGAACATGACACATTTGGGGATTGTGATGGATTTGTTAAGGAAACACCGTTTGGTAGTGAAGTTTTCTAAATGTCAGTTCTAGAGATGCGAAGTGAGATTCTTAGGTCACGTTGTTTATAAGTAGTGCATTACTATAGATCCAGCTAAGTTGCAGTGGTAAAGGATTGGGAAAGACCCAAGAGTGCGACAAATATAAGGCGTTTCCTTAGATTGATAGGACGTTATAGACGTTTCATTAAAAACTTCTCAAAGGTAGCAATATCATTAACCAATTTGATGAAGAAGGATCAAACTTTTGTTTTGGATGCGAAGTACGAGCACTCGTTTGTGAGTCTGAAAGAGATGTTAATGAGTGAAATGGTGTTGGTTATTCTAAGTGGAATGAAGAGTTAGCGGTATATACAAACGCTTATGGTACTAGACTGGATGCGATATTGATGCAGAGGGAAAATGTTGTTTCCTATGCTAGTCGAAAACTGGAACTGCAAAAGAGGAAGCATCCGGCTTATGATTGGAGTTAGTGGCGATAGTGTTTACTTTAAAGATTTGGATGCACTACTTGATTGAAGAGAGGTTTGAGTTATTCATGAACCATACACCATTGAAGTACCTCTTTTCCTATAAGGATTTTAACCTTTTTAACCTATGATGGTTAGTTCTCCTAGCCTCGTATGACTTTGACATTTCCTATATTCTTAGCAAGTGAAATGAATTTTTCGATGCTCTTAGTAGAATACATGCAAACTTGGAACGATGTTTCTAGAGTGGAAGATGCTTGATTTTACTGCTAGTTATGACTTTAGACCTCAATATGAGTTATAGCCAGAGATGTTGGCAAATTTGACTATTAGATCTGATTTGATTTAGTGGATCGGTACAAGTCGAAGGCATGATATTAAAGTAGCGGAGATCACGACTAAATTAGAGGAAGGAGCGAGCTCTAAATATGTATCGATGCATGGGCTCAACCTAGATGGTTCGCTCTGTAAGGTGGGAGATTGTTTGTACCCAATGTTAATGGGCTGAGAGATGAGGTACTACAAGAGTGCCACCATTCAAGATTGACGATACACCTCGGAGGAAATAAAATGTATCATGATATGAGGGTGACATTTTATTAGGAGAGGATATAGAAGGAGATTAGGGAATTCATCTTTAGATGTCTGAATTGTCAACTAGTTAGGGCCAAGTAGAAGAAACCAAGTGGTTTGTTGCAACTGCTTGAGGTTATTGAATGTAAGTGGAAGCATATATCGATGGACATTTTTTATTTATTGTTAAGGACTAGAGGAGGGTACAATAGCATCTAGGTCATAGTCGATAGTTTTATAAAGAGTGCTAGATTTATACCCATTAAGTGGAATAGAAGGACATACAAATTGGTCGATTTGTATATAAATTGGGAGTGCGAATCCATGGTGTGCCAAAGTGCAATGCGAGTGACCGAGACCCATTATTCACGAACGAGTTTTGGAAGAGATTACAGGAGGTGTTAGGGATTATCACCCACAAATTAATGGCAGACCAAGGGAATAAATTGAATTTTAAACGATCTCTGAAAGGCTAGTAAACTCAATTTTGGAAGCTCATGGGATAATCACTTACATATAGTAGAGTTCGCATTGAACAACAATTATCAGTCTTTTATCGATATGTCACCATTTGAGGCATTATATGGCTGACTATGCAATACTCCTTTATGTTAGTGGGAAGTGTGCATGAAGCTTATATTAGGGCTAAATATGACTAAAGACACATTGTAAAAGATCGAGATCATCTGGTAGCTACATTGTTAAGAGTCATAGAGTTTTGGAGTTCTCCATTGGTGATAAGGTATTTGTTAAGTTCTCTCCACTAAATAATGTGGTTTAATTCGGTGCTGTGGGGAAGTTGGCTCCAAGGTTGGTAGGTCCTTTTCATACTCGATAGCATTGGGAACCTTGTTTATAGAGTTGACTTGCCTTAGAAGATGGTCGGTGTGAACAATGTGTCCATGGTTCTCACTTATGGAAGTTTGCGCACATCTTTGGGGTGATTATTTCACCAGATCCATTTGATGATATCAAGATTAAAACAAAATCTTTGAGACTAAGTATGCTTATTCATATCATTAGACGTGATATGAAGCAACTTAAGAGGAAGATGGTGAAGTCAGTGAAGGTACAATGGAGCGAGAGTGAAGGTGATTGCACACAGGAGACTGAGGAGAGTATGAGGACCACTTATTCGGAGCTCTTTACCTGGCAAGATTTCCATTTATCGTTATCTTTCACTTTGATATAATTTTGATGTTCTGTATATAGTAATTTAGCACTATGCATGTTAGGATATGCATAGATTTCTTTAACTGTGTATGATTGCAAGATTGCATTTTTGATAGTTGAGATGATTACTTATAAATGTTATGAATGTAGAATAACTATTGTTGACTTTACTTTGTGTGATTTGTGGATTTTAGGGATAAAATTCCCAAAGGGGATGGGGAAGAGTGTAACAGCCCTAATTTTACGTATTGGAGGATCATAAAATATTATGTTTAAAATCATATTGGGTCGTATGACGCTATAATTTTGGTAAATGTTGAGTAGTGACATTTCTAACAGTTAGAAATTTTATTAGATGATTTAGATTTTGAAATTTCGTAAGGCCTAAAACTTTTGATAGAAACCGAATTATTGGTCGAGATGTTACGACAACCCTATACCATTGGCATTAATAGTATACAAATAGCGCACTGCTGTCATGCTCTGCTAATATAGAACGATCATTAAGGTTGAAATAAATCAATATATCATGTAACCTGTCATATATCTCACAGCGCATGGACAAAATATAATATCACATAAATAACAAAAGGGATAATAATAACAATGTGAATAGATCATCATCATCGGAGAATAATATCCATAGAGTTATACATCAATAGTGGAGTTTATATAACGGAAAACAAACCGAACAACTTTCCCAAATACAAGTGGTAAGCAGTCACTGCTGAGGCTCCCCAGTGCTGCACAACGGAATAAGCGTAGACTCTGTATATGTATATAATACAAGATAGCTCCATCTATCTCTTCCTCCAAATAGCTAACGTGTCACCTAGACCTGTTATCTAGTCTACTTATTTAAGAGTACCTAAGATAATAAGAAACAAAGCATAAAACCTTAGGTCAAAAATTGGTTGGTATTAGCAGTAAATGAGTCTCAAAATATCTTACAGGTAAATATGGTAAGGAACAATAGTATACAAACCATACCCGACCTGCCTCGATCATGGTACTCTTAAATAATAGTTGAGTAAAAGGTCCGCGAGGTGGTAGCCGGAGTCGATGAGAAGGTTCGGTTGGCGGAGACCAAGCTCAAGTCAGAGATAGAGTAGCTCCTTATTACTTATAATGCCAATGTACTGAGGCACAGAAACTTGGCATGGCTCGATGATTACCCCACACACCTATTCAATGCTTGGAATTAGTTAGTCGAAGAAGAGAAGGCGATGATGTCGGGTGGTGCTCTCGATGAATTTGAATTGGAGAACCGCATTTTAAGCGAAGATGAAAAGAAAATTCTCTATGATTCTATGATCTCTCATGCAAGAGGGATGTTGGGCACCCAACATCTAGAAGTTGGTGAAGGCTCTGGCGTCGCACATCAGGTTACAAGTTCTGAGATGATTACTTCATCTGGATCCGATCCGACGCCAGCGATTGAGCCATAGCCTGTTCCGGACTATGACCCTGAGCATCCACACTTATCCCCTATAAGGGAACAACCTTTAGAAGCTGTTCAGTCGGCCACGAGTCAAGTAGAGGAAGGTACTCTGCACAAATCTACTGTGCGTCTGAACTGAAGTATTCGTATTGAAGCGTGTATTGACAACTTGTTCTTTTTCTTTTCTCAATGACTGAAGCTACATCAGATGCGCCTCCTGCGATCCAAGAGTTGCATCAAGGGTAGCTAATCATTACCGAGGCGGTTACCACAACTGTGGTCGCACCGATTGAGATGACACAAGGGAGCTTAGTTTCTTTTGACGAGCAGATGATGAATGAGCTCCTGGGCCAACACAACGACCCTTTTGCGGCGGCGACCCTTTTGGTGAAATTTTCTCAGTGAAAGCAAGAAAGTGTTTGTACCAAAATTGGACACAACACTCTTTGGAAGCTTTTGAACAGATAATAATGAAGAATATAAATTAAAAATGTGGGTTATCTAACAAAAAATCCAAACAACAGGAAAGTAAATGCGCAGACAAGCGGTTTAGAGTGGTTCGGCATGTTGCCTACGTCCACTATGAAGTTTTTTGCAGCTTTATTGATTCTCTTTTAATGATTACAAGCGAGTACAGCAAACAACAGCAAGTTACAACTGGAAATTCGAATTCAACAGTAGAAATATGGTGTAAGTCTTGATCCGGCAAAGTCTGGGCGCTTGAGAGTTAAAAGTTCCTTCTTTTGTAGGCTCTGGAGCTCTATTTATAGGCGTAGGAGGCTGAGACTTCGCTCAAACTTCGGTAGATTCGCTCTGACGCGTGAGGGGGCCCATACGACCAATTCCAAAAAGTTTTGAGTCGATCTGTCATCGATGCGAAATCATTTCGTATCGATCAAGATCAAGTCCGATCGAGCTGCAATTTGGTGTGAATGTTCCCTGGCTCGAATGCAACCTCCTGTGAAAATTTTATTGCATTTGGATCGGTAGATTTTGAGATATGATCGATACGAGTTGAGTTTTCTCGAGTGGCTGTTTGGTTCGAAATGACCAATTCGAATAGATTCCTTCGAATCGATCAACTGCACGTGCTCTCGTGGTGATGTGGCGCGCATACCTCGCATCGATCCATCTTTTTCTCCAGTTTGACCGCGTCGTGTCCATGAATCTCGCCTTATTTGAATCGAAGGTCGTTGTACTAATCCAGGTCCTCTTGAATTGATGGACACGAACAAGCATCTAGGCATGGTTTCGAACAGGAGCCTCTAATGGATATGAAATGATGACAATTCGATGGATATGAAGCAGTGATGACTCGATGGATTCGAACAAGGACCGCCGATGGGTACGAAGAACCACTGTTTTGATGGGTTCGAACCAACACACTCTTATGGTTTCGAACAATAGCTTCATGATGTTTTCGAACCAATGAAAGTGGATGGATACGAACAGGACAGTTATTTCATGGATATGAAACAGTGACTTGCTGTCATTGATGGATGCGAACTAAGGTCACCCGATGGATACAATTCCTCTGGCACTAGTCAATGGAGAAAGTCAAAGTGTAGTCAGTCACATTGTGACAACTTTAATTTGATGTTTCTCCTACTAAATTGGAGAAAGGAGTTGATTAGCGGATGGTTGGGTCACATCCGTCCATGTTGCATGCACAACCCGCCAGATCATTGGCTAGAGTTAGCGGATGAATGGTCGTGTCACGTTCATTTGCGGTAGGATGGGTAATCACATCCATTTCGAATAAGACGTTCAGCTAGGTCCGTTTTGCGAACCTGTATCTCCCTGTCGAATCAAGGAAGAAATTTTGTCTTGTTCGGTTGGAATGCACCCCTATAAGATTATGTTATATGTCCCATACCGAGGATAAGTGTTGATGCGTGAACGGTCATGTCGTTCCCGCTTTGTGCTAGATGGTCGGAGCATTCTATTTTTTATGATAAGTATTCCCCCATGTCAGGGGAAGATAGAAAAGCGGATGGTTGAATCACATCCACTTTTTATCTATAGGAGTTGTTGTGGAATTAGAGTTGATAGATGGACAGCCGAATCGCATCCCTTCTGATATTTATATTCCAATTCTAACTTTGAGGACTGGAGTTGGTAGATAGGTTGTCAGTCAAACCCATTTGGTATTTATACTCCAGTCTGCGCTCTCAGGACTAGAGTTAGTTGATGTTTATACTCGCACTCTGGGAATCTGGAGTTTGTTAATGTTTATACTCCAGTTCGCACTCTAGGAATCTGGAGTTAGTTGATGTTTATACTCCAGTTCGCACTCTGGGAATCTGGAGTTTGTGGACGTTTATACTCCAGTTCGCACTCTGGGAATCTAGAGTTTGTTGATGTTTGTACTCCAGTCCGCTGAATATCTTATACTTAAGAACACTTATGCTACTTACCAAAGGACGATTAACAGGTCATTCAAAAATCAGATCAGCCGATCGATGAAAGTATATGTGGTTAATACGCTCGTGAGATCACGACTATCGAACGACCACATCGATGACTTTGCAAAGATATTAGTGGTCTCCAACAACTATAGAATGAAAATTGATCCTTTAGAATGCTCTTTCCGTTGTATAAGAAGAATTCTCGGGTTTTGTCATCAATTCTCTTAGGATTGAGGCTAATGTCAGAAAATGTTGAAGATTAGAGTCATCCATGTACCGAGGAAACCAAGCAGCTCTAATGGATTGCTCAAAGCGACCTCCCATTTACCCAAGACGTTGGATCGTGAAGATATATACAACAATTTGGTCATGTCAACACACGCCATAAGCATCGCAATGCTACATGAAGAGAAACTAATCCAAAGACCAGTATCTGATAAAAGCTAGCTATTGGCAAGCTTACCCTGTTAATGTCTGTATCGATCAACCGTTACGATGGGTCCAATGGCAACCTTAGATGTCTGAAAGGTTACTCAAATGGAAAAGCCAATTTGATATCACTTATCTCCCTCAGAGAGCTATCCATGGTCAAACCTTGGCATACTTCATATCTGAATTCACTGCATTAGACGATTATCCGAAGAATAGTAGAGAACCGTCCAACTGACGGAGAACATACATAGATGGAAATTCCAATAATCGGTTTTCTAACATCGAAGTCATGTTAATGGCTTTTGAAGAATGATCGATCTGCTATACCTTGAGACCCAACTTCCCTGCAACAAAATGAAGCTAAGTATGAAGCCTTGGTCGCCATGCCGAGACTAGCAAGAAGACTAGGAATGGAAACTTTACATATCTTATATGATTTCTGGTTAATGTGCCAGGTCAAGGAGGACTATCTGACTAGGGGGCAACGTCTTGCTCCTTATCTCAGCTGGATCCTAGAGATACTAGTCAACTTCGAGTATTACACCACTATACCAATCCTTAAAGAACAAAAAAAAAGAACGAATCATTGGCCAAGCTAGCAGTTCTGGGGATGCGCAACAAATAGACTTTATCCCAGTTGAAATACTTATTATTCCAAGCACTAATAGATGAAGATCGACAAGATTTTAGAGATGGATCAAAGAAAGGGGTCATGGATGACTCCTACCAAAGGATATCTACCGTGGGGAATTCTTCCTGAATAGGGGAATGAAAGATGGCATATCCTCAGCGAACCATCACTGCATGATTATGTCTAGATCGTTCGACTCCATTGACACAAAGCATTACTCCTTTATCCATCAATCCGAGACCCAATATTACGTATCCATCGATATGAACATACACTCTAACATCTCAAATCGATCCAGGAGAGGATCGATACGAAAGGAAGGACTTAAAACAACAATCGAACGTTGTTACAACTCAAATTTCACTTCGATCTAGGAGAGGATCGATACAAACTCAATCCAAACAAAAACTAAAGAACTTGATAATGACCCGCAAATGTGCAAACATGAATAGGTGGCAGGCTAACATATGTGCATGTATGCCAAACTAACATTCAGTTTTCAAACTTACTAGGAATTGAATGCTTACCTGATGATAATCAAAATGACGAACAACAAATCGCTAGTGCTCAACACTTAGTTACAACAAAACACTGCATGATCATTGACAATGATATCGATTCGAAGTCCACCACTATGCTCTGTCTCTGATCGATAAGAACAGCATCGACTCGAAATGCCATCCACCGATCGATGCGAAATGCATCGATACGAACCGTTCCTTATGCGTCTTAGCCCATCCATATCTTATGCATACGAACTCCGATCGACCTGAAATTTGAAATGTAGCTTTCCTTAACCTTGATCATCATCTCCAATCGATTCCTTCCTGATCGAAACTTGGCCAAATTTTAACGACATCGATTGCAGCCTTGTTTCCAATCGATTTC
The DNA here is from genome assembly GCA_030765085.1 of Allium cepa. Lineage (NCBI taxonomy): Eukaryota > Viridiplantae > Streptophyta > Magnoliopsida > Asparagales > Amaryllidaceae > Allium > Allium cepa. The sequence goes on along the minus strand of CM060938.1, from coordinate 29,396,776 downwards.
CAATCCTGATATCCATTTTTCCTTGCCAACTTGTTGATATTCCAGCCTTGACCAAAAGGTGGGATAACACTTATAACCAAATAGTTAGCATATAACACTATAATATGATACTCTAAAATATCATAAAGATATACCACATACCAAATGAAGGATATCAGCCTTTCATATATTCCTTTCTCCAATACCTACTTCCTTTGATATCTATAGTGATAGCCTAATAAAGAAAGTGACCAAAGCAACTATAACATCATTTTATACCCCTTCTTTGAGTTCAACTAAAAACTCTCTAATTCATCAATGATTCCTTAGCACATACACCCAAGTCCATCATTGCTTCATTTGGATACCGAGCCCAACCTGCTCAATCCAGTTTCACATTATTCACATAGAACCCTTCCTCATTCCCCGAGTATACGGCCCACCGCTTTACGAGTGCCATCTTCGGAACCTACTCCCACCATGAGCCAACATCTAAAGACCAAAGCCTTTCATCATGTTGTTTTATCGTCAACCAACCTTATGCGAATGAGCCAACACCTTCAACATGATCTATAGAACCACAACAATAGTCCGTAGAAGTTCCGCTACCATATAACTCACTAAGATAACTTGGTCCCGAGTTATAGGTGTAACTCATTGCCAAGTTATACATTTAGAAATGGGCTATCTCTCTTCCCTGTCTCTAGTACTCCCCTTCCAATGCCTTGCACCCAGACTCATCCACCTTTGATAACTCAACCCCTAATCCAAAGCTCTACTTCTAGATTCCAGAGATAACTCTATATAACATCCAATCCTTAGCCCAATACCATGCATCTTGCTATAGAGAATCTCCTTTAGCCAAGCTCTACCCAACCATACTGACTACCAAGTCATAGCATCCTTCACTATATCTCGGTACCTAGTTATAGGCATAACTCGATGCTAAGTTATGACTTTAACACCTATCCACTTACGAGCTATCATGTGGCCTCTTGTTATCCCCTGAGCTTATCCGCCAAGTATCGTCCGATTCCAACCCGCTTTGCCTCCGACCCAATTCTTCGACCTAACTTCCTATGCAATCACAACCTACTAGCAAACAACATCAAATTATATCATCCAAACATAGAATAACAAAAAAATTCATCCAATTAAAGTTGTAATCCATCAAAATAAGATAGACAAGGCAATTTCTAATATTGGTCTACATATAGCATGAATATATGAGCATAAATCAAGGTGATTTCTAATTAGTCTATAACATAAGCACGGCTTAACATGTCATTGAAGTTAAAAAAGGTTTTTATAGCCAAAAATCAATTTAAAACATGTTAAATCTACAACATAATCATGTATGGTAGTGAGAATGCATAAACCACGCACCAATTGCTAAATTCAAATGATTTGTATGTAGACCTGATCCGAACAGCAAAGAAAAGCACTCCAAATTAAGAAAATTGTTGATCTTAATCTTCTAATTGAGGATCCAATCTCTAATCCGCAATCTAATTTTATTTAGAGAGCAATTTGGGTGATTTTGGATGAAATTAGGATGGATATAGGGAGAATTAGGATTTATACTTGATTTAGAATGGGAGGGAAAAATTTTATATTGACTCTTCAGCTCTCTATTTATAGTATTATATATAATACCTTAATTCAACTCCTATTAGTGAACTAATGGGCTCACTAATTGGTTCATTAATGGGTTCACTAATTCTCTATTTAGACCAATGGGTTCGCTAAGGGGTTCACTAATTCTCATTATAGTATTATATATATAATACCCTAATCAACTCCTATTAGTGAATTAATGGGTTCACTGATTCTTATTAGGGAAAAGTTTTAATTCGACTCTTCAGCTCTCTATTTATATTATTCTATATATATAATACCTGATCAAGAATGAGAGGGAAGGATAATAGATGTGTAAAATGTCTATTAGAATCTTATACCAAAATTACAGAATCGTACGACCTCATACAAAGAAACTACAATATTTTACGATCCTTCGAAACATAAAATATGGGTCTTACATGAGACCACTTCCACTAGAAAGATATGATGGTTTCTCTTTAGGTAGAGTGGTCATAATAGTGTTTTTTATTTACCATTTAGGATATATAGGTGTTTGAAGTTTGGATGGTTTTGAATAGTTAAGTGGGTAATTAGTGAGATGTATGTGAGCCTTAAGGTCCATTTGAAAATTGTGCTACGTAGGAATGTTGGGAAATTCTCTTCCTCATTACATATTTCCAGAAATAATAAAAACCTCCAGTGGTCTCCTTCTTGCCAAGAAGCATCCTTTTATCTTACTTTAATTAGCCAAAACATGTCATTAAAGGTTCATCAGTAAGAGATTAACTCAATCACTGTTTCAGTCATCTTGTAATTCATCTATTCATTGTTCACTCATGGATATGCTTTGGTAATTGTATTGTTTGACTTAGGTAAGTGATTTTATATATTTCAGTATTTCAGGCATATGTTATAAGTGCAAAATGTTTTCAAATATAGATCATAAGGTTTTAAATGGTATTAAAAAGATAAACGTATATTTTGATTCGTTTTTGACCATTTTGTAAAACAACTCACTATTTTGTGTATGGTTAGACCTAGGACAACAAAAATGCTTGCATATGATTAACATTACTTATATATTGTAACATCCCTAATTTTTATTAACATTATTTAGCACATATAACTTGACAAATTAAATGAAATAATGTAAATGGTTAAGGGTTGGAGATTTGTGTATTTAGAGGGTAGTTGTGCCTTAATGAGTAAACACATGAAATAAGAAAGAAGTAATAAGATAAGGGTAAAATAGGAATAGGTCATATTCTTATCACCTAAACCCTTAATCTATTTTCATTTACCATTTACACAAACTAAAACTTAATATCAAGCTTGACCGACCATCATTAGAGGAAAAAAGGGGAAGATAAGCCAGATTTTAAGAGGGAAGCATAATCAAATTCATTCAAGAGAAAATCTCAAACTCCATAACAACCAACCAAAGTGAATAATAGATTACATCTCACTTTTATAGCTTTCGGTTTCTAGATAAGAGCCGTGTTTATTTTGCAAATGATAAGCCATGTTTTGATTGTTTAAATGAGAATAAATATATATGTATATGCTTGTTGATGATTTATGCTATTTCATATAGATTTCGTGACAAGAATTGATTGGAAAAACCTATCAAATGATATCCAAATGCCATGCGATTTTGATATATGGTCAAAAATAATAATATAAGATAGGTTTCAAGTTTCATTATTTTTTGAATTAATGTGGATTTGTTATGAATTTTCTAGTAAAGAAAATGGTTAAATTGGGTTTAAAGTATTTTCAGTTATTATATTTTAGCTTTGGGTCAGAAATTCAAATATATTAGAAAACATATTAAAAGCAATTTGTGTGAATTTTTGGAGAATTTTCCTAAGTATTTACTAAGTATCTAAAATTATTTAAGGTATGTGACTTAAATGTATTGTATATTTATAAAAGGAGAAGGGGCAATTTGCTAAATGTTTTAAATTATTAATCACTGAATTTGGTAGCACTTTTAGAAAAGATTTTGGAAAAGAAATTGACAACCAATTAGATGTTGACAAATAAGGCAGGTTAGTTAGAAAGGTATTACTTTAAAAGATAAAAATTGATTTTTGTAAAGGATTGCTGTTTCGCTGCTTTTAGCCGTACCCTTTTACTTCATACTACCGCCTCCATCCTATTCAAAACCAATACACACGGTATCAATGCTTTGGGACATAGTGGATTGGAGAAAGGCGGCTGGTATACAATCGAAACCATGCTTTCGAATGGGTCGAAGCCTTTGATTTGATTTCAAAAGAGATGCCGCTTTCTGTAATTTTAAAAGAATGCTTGCGAAAGGGTTTTGAAAGAGGTTGCCACTTTTATACTAAAATAAGTTTTCGACGGGATCGAAACCCCTGCTGCTGCCTTCTACCTTTCGACCTAGTTGAGGCTGCTTTTTCCTTTAAACAAAGGTTTTGAAAGGGTGCTTTCGCCTTTACTTAAAATCGCTTCTCCATGCTTTCGAAGGGGATGTTTCAAAACCATCTACTTTATTTTATTTAGGAAATTGCTTTTAAAAGAGTTGCTTATGCCCTAGTTGTGTTTAAGACCCTTTGTTCTATTGAAAATTAAACCCATAGGTTTCGAAAGTAATGGTTTTAAATGATTTCGAAACTATGTTCTGAAAGCTTCAAGCTTTTACTTGAAACCAATGCATTCGAAAGGTTTATTTTATGTAAAGGACTTTAATGTTTTGAAATGTATTTAAAGATGGTTTTGAAGGGGTGGTTCCCCAATGTTTTCGTAAGGTATATGATAAAGGTTATGAAGGGGTGATTCCCCAATGTTTTCGGCAGGTTTACTTTAGTGTTTGAATGGAAGGTTCCAATATTTTCAAAAGGCGGATCGAAGTGTTTTGATATGAGGATGTCTAAGGTTTTATAAAGCTTTCGAAGGGACACTTTCAATGGTTTTGAAAGGTCTAATATGAATGATTTTGAAAGTATGTTTAGGCCTTTCGGCCTAGAATTCAAAGTAAAGTAGGTAACTGGTTTCAAAAGGCGTACTTTCAAAGGTTTCGAAAGAGATTGTTTAAAGCTTTTAAATAAGAGTTTTGAAGGTTTCCATTAATAATGTTTTGTGTAAAGCATATATCATGGCAATGAGATTTAAGTAAAGCAAATTGTATATTTTCCTTGTTTAAGTATAAGTTAAAGGATTGGATCTATTTAAAAGATGTTTTCGAGGAAAATTTGATGGGATAGTTGACCCTAAGTAAATGACTCGGGTAATTCAATACCAGATGAGACTGGCATAGGGTCATGCCCTATGCTTTTGCTAGTAGCCCCTAGCTAATATATGTCCAAAAAACTAATGTGTAGGGCTTTGTCACAGGTAAGACTAAAATGATGTTACATATAGAAAGGAATATACAAAGTAAAGATGGGTTACTGGTGAGCCAGCAAAACCAATAGGATCAATTGAGCCTGGGAGACGTAAGTTAAGGATAGACCATTCAAAAGTGTGTCTAATAGAAGTTAGATTATTTATTTTTTATGGTAGGCCCGAATCAGCAAAGGTTAGTGGTTAGCTAAACAAAACTATATGTTGGGACAGATAGTCCATTGATTACCTGATTTGTATGCATATATGATATAACTATCATTCCTTTAATCAGTTTGATTGTAGGATTTTGATTTGCAAAGATATATTTTTAAACGGGTATTATTGATGGGAAACCCATTCCGTAAAGCGACATGCGCTCACTTAATATTAGATAACCGAGATGTATAGTATTATTCACATTAGGATGTATGTCTGACTCGAAGTTTATGTTTTCCCCTTAAACTCTCGGGTGCTCAAAATTAATTTGAGTAGATTGAGATTTAAGGTTTTTCAGGTTTAGTAGGTTGGAAGAATAAAGCTTCCTAAGACGTGCATGAGGTAAGGCTAGCTATATAGGAGCTATTTAGTTTTATTTCCACTATGTTGTATTAAGACTAATATATCTATTTAGTACTCTAATCATCCAAGATGGCATCTTTATATGTAGCTTTTGGCATAATTGTAATAATTATATTTGATCAAAACTTACGAATCTATTATGGGATCATGTAACATCCCCTATCTTGAGGCCCAAACCTAAGCACTACAGATGATGAAGTCATCTGTAGTGTTAACTTTCAATGACAAAATACAGTAATGTTAATGGTATCCATAATATCAGAAGCACATGAATATGATACAAAATCACATATTTTAGAAAAATTGCTTTTCTCATTACATTTCACAAAACCATCTTTTATATCCACATTACATAATCTCATCATTTCCTAGGTTCAGATCGAATATAATTATTGCATAAATACGCCAAGAGAGACATATGAAGATGCACCCTTGGTTGACTAGATACTAAATAGTCATAATAGACTTAATACAACACAGTGGAAATAAACAAAACAACAACTCCTAAATAACTAGCATCAGCCTCCTACTCGTTCCCAGAAGCTTAATTCGTCCACCTACTAAACACTGTAAACGTTCAACCTTCAGCCCACTCAAATCAAATTTTAGCACCCGAGAGTTTAGGAGGAAAACATAAACATTGAGTTAGACATAAACCCTAGTGTGAATAATACTACACATCTTGGTTATTTGATATAAAGTGAGACCATGCCGTTAGCGTAATGGGTTTCCCCTCAAGTGATATCATTTCAAAATCATATCTTTTGCAGACCGAAATATTGCAACCAAACTGGTTAAAATAATAATATTAATATCATGTAAGCATACAAATCCGGTAATCAATGGACTATATGTCCGAACACTATAATTTTGTTCGGCTAACTCTAATCTTTGCCTGATTTGGACCAACCAGATAAAATAAACAAACAATCTAACTTCTATTAGATACTCCTCTTTTGGACTTTCTATTCCTAACTTATTTCTCTCAGGGTCAACTGATCCTAATGGTTTTGTGGGATCACCATAACCAACCCTTACTCTATATATTCCTTTCTGTGTGTAAGATCATTTTAGTCTTACCTACGACAAAGCCATGCACACTAGAATTTTGGACTTATATTAGCTAGGGACTACTTTCTAAAGTAAAGGGTGTGGCCCCATACCAATCCCATCTGGTATTTAATATCCAAGCCATTCTGCTTAGGATCATCTACCCTTAAAAATTTCCTTGAAAACATTTCTTTCAAAATGATTTAACACTTTTTAAATCACGCTTAAACAAGGAAAATATATTATATGCCTTACTCAAATCACCTTAACATGTTACATATATGTACTTCACACAAAATATTGTTGATGAAAACTTTTGAAACCTTTGGAAGTCCCCGTTTCGAAACCATTGAAAGTACCCCCTTTGAGAAATACTCCTTTCGAAATTATTAAACTATTTTTCTTCATAACCTTAGGCCGAAATGCAAAATATTCCTTTTGAAACCATTCACAATCAACCTTTCGAAAACATTTAAAACATCCCTTTCAAAAGTTTTATAAAACCTTGGACATCCTCTTTTCAAAACACTTTAAACATGCCTTTTGAAAAATTTGTAAATCCTCCGTTTAAAACCTTTCGAAAAAAATAGGGAACCACCCCTTTGAAACCTTTCTTTTATACCTTTCGAAAGAATAAAGTCCTTTACTTACATCAAACCTTTCGAAAGCATTGGGTACATGTAAACATGTAGAATAACCTTTCGAAACCATTTAAAACCATTTCTTTCGAAACCATTTAGGTTTAACTTCCAACAGCATAAGGGGTTGTAAAACAACTAAGTTGAAAGCACTCATTTGAAAGCAATTTTCCAAGTAAAAGAAGTGAATGGTGTCGAAACAAATCCTTTTGAAAGCATTGGTGAAGCGACTTAGATTTTAAAACAAAGTGTCCCTTTGAAAGCATTGCTTCGAAAGGTAGGAAGCGGCAACAAGGGGTTTCGACCCGTTCGAAAACATCTTTATAAAACAAAAGATGCAACCTCTTTCAAAGCCATTCTTTAAAACCATTTAACTGAGTCAAAAGCTAACCAAGTCAAAAGCATTATTTTGGAAAGTAAAGTAGGCACATTTACTTTTAAAAACAATATAAGGCTTCAACCTCTTCGGAAACCCTTGTTTCGACTCAATAACTTTCTCCTTTGCACAATCCACTACGTACCAAGTATTTGATACCATTTATATTGGTTTCGATGGAGAGCGAGGCGGAAACATCTAATCGAATGCTAGGTGCCGAAAGTGGTGAAACAGCAAAAATAAAGTAAATCTGATTTTTAACTTTAAAAACTAGTTCTTTTCAACTAACTTGCTTTGTTTGTCAACATAAGATTGGTTGCTAATTTCTTTTCTAAAACCGTATCTAAAAGTACTACCGAATTTCCAAAGATAAACAATTTAAAATATTTTACAAAATGCTCCTTCTTCATATAGAAATATATAAAACATTTATGTCTCATACCTTAAATAATTTAATATATTCATTAAAACACTTAGGAAAATTCTACAAAAATTCCCATAAATCACTTTTAATATGTTTTCTAACATATATTAATTTCTGACCCAAAATAATATAATTTATCCGTAATTGATTTTAAACCCAACTAACTATTTTCTTAACAAGAAAATTAATAATAAATCCACAATAATTCAAAAAATTATGAAATTTTAAATCCGTCTCCAAAATATTTTTTGTGACCTTATCTCAAAATCGCATGGCATTTAGATGTAATTTAATATAGTTTACACATTAAAAATTATTATAAAATCCATACGAAATAGCATAAATCATCAACAAGCATATATATATATATATATATATATATATACACACATTTTAACAATCGAAACATGGAAAAAACATTTGCAAAATATCTCGGATTTCAATCTAAAACCGAAAACAATAAAAATATGAGATGTAACCTATTATTCACCTTAGCATTGTGATTAAGGAGTTGAGATTTTGTGCTTTAATGGATTTGATTAATCTTCCTATTAATCTTTAGCTTAATTTCTTCTAGCTTTGTCTAATGGTGGTCGGCCTCTAGTATTTCATTTTTGTTATGAACGAGAAAATGAATATGGCTTAAGTGTTTAGGGTATTAGAACATATCTTATTCCTTCCATGCCTCTACTTATTACCCTTATCTATTTCATTTTAAATCCCCCTTTAGCTCATTAGGCACAGTTACCCCTATTAACCCAAATCTCAATCCATTAACCATTTCATTATTTTATTTAATTCAACTAATTAAATATCCTAAATAACGTTAATCAAAGTTAGGTCATTATAGACTCCCCTCCTTCAAGAATTTCATCTTAGAAATTATAGTATGGTACACAATAAATCAATTTTAAAGGTAAAACATACCATGAAACAAATCAGGATAAGCGTCTCTAATCTTGCTCTAAGTCTCCCAAGTACAGTCTCTCTCATCATCGCTCCACTGGGCCTTAACTAATCCGACCATCTTGTTCCTTAACATCTACTCATCTCTCACAACTATGTGAACTGGTTTCTAACTATAGTCAAATTCGGCTCCACTTCTAAGTCATCTAATACAATTAGTGATATAGTAGTCTTTGGGTCTCGAACACACTTACTCAGATGAGAAATATGAAAAACACCATGGACTTCTACCAAACTGTTCGGTAGCTCTATCCTGTGTGTGAGTTTCCCGATCCTCTCTATAATAGGAAATGGTCCAACAAATCTTGGTGCCAATTTCGCCGATCTCCCGAATTGAATTACACCTTTCATTGGTGATATCTTGACGAAAACATGATCTCCTACCGAGAATTCTAAGTCCATCCGTCTTCTATCAGCATAACTCTTCTTCCTAAACTAAGTTTCCTTCATTCTAGCTCTAATTAACTCAATCTACCTTGTAGCTTCTCTAACCAAATCCGAACCAAGAACCAACCTATCCTCGGTTTCTAACCAACAGACTTAAGATTTGTGTGGTCTTTCATATAAAGCTTCAAACGGTGTCATCCCTATACTAGTCTGATAACTGTTTTTATACAAAAACTCGACTAAGTATAAATGGTCTTCCCATGATCCTCCAAAATATAGCACAGAAGGTCTTAACTAATCTTCCAAGACTATGTTAACTCTTTTCGTTTTCCAATCGGTCTGTGGATGGTAAGCGGTAATCTTCTTGAGCTTGGTACCCAAAATCTCATGTAGACTCTTGTAGAACTCGCTAGTGAATAAGGTATCTCTATCACTTACTATACTACTAGGAATTCCATGAAGTCTAACTACATTCTTCATAAATAACATTGCTGGAACAGGTGTCATCCTGATTGACTTAACTGCAATGAAATAGGCACTCTTGGTTAATTTTTCCACTATGACCCATATACTTTGGTTTCCTCAATTAAATCTTGGCAACTCGCCCATAAAATCCATAGATATAAAATCAAACTTCCAAACTGGAATATCCAAAGGCTGAAGTAACCCACTTGGTTTTTGATGTCTGGCTTTTACCCGTTAACACACTAGTACAAAAAGTGCATATTGCTTCGCCTCATTTGCATCGGTTGAAGTAAAAACTGATGCAAATAGAACTATTTGCATCAGTTCTATCTTAATAACCGATGCAATTGGTACGTGGAAAGCAATAGGTAATAAAAAAAATCAAATTTGCATCAGTTCTCACCAACAACCGATGCAAATAGTTTTAGTCACATCAGTTTTAAAGTCAACCGATGCAACTACTTGTTGATGGAAATATGAAATTTAGGTGGAAAATAATGAAAAATTAGCTCCAAAGTTTACTTTGAACAAAGACAAGAGGGTATTTTAGTCATTCGGTTTGACCACATTTCATTTTATTTCTAATAAAAAGACTACTTCAATCTACAATTTTCTTATACTAAACACAATAGTCCTCAATAATCAATTTGTACGTCTTACAATCTCAAATTAACAATCAATCCGCAACCGAAATTCGACTCAATTTCCCAACTTTAGCAGGCGATTCGATTTTCGAAAGGGGGGAAATTTCGGTCGCGATTGATGGCAGTAGGAAATCTCGGTGGTGGATGTTGCTGAGTTGGTCGAGGGGATATGGTCGATGAACGCTGGGCAGTGGATGTTTGAAGGAGGCGATTGAAGTGATTTGGAGTTGCGGTTTAGTTGAAGCGCGAATTTCGAAGATTAGCGAGTTTGTGGTGGAGGTTCAGGGTGGTTCACGTGTATTGGAGGTTGATGGGTAGTATTGGTACTGGGTAAAGGAGAGGAGGTGGAAGGTCTAGAAGTGTTCGGTAAATGTGAATGGTGGCAGTAGTGTTCGTGGGAGTGTTGTATTGCAGAGGCAAGGCAGTGGGGCAAATGGAGTTGTATTGAAGGCAAAGTGGGTACAAGGCAATGAAAGTAGGTGGATGGTTAATGTGAGTTGATGTTAAATGATGGATTTTCATGTCCAAATTTCGTATAATTTTTCAACCTTCCATGCGATTGAAAGCTTATCATATATTGATATATGTAATTAGTGATTTATAGAACACTCAATGCTGATGAATAGGTTACAGGTTTGGGGATAAGTGGTTTATTAAAAAATTGATTTTCTTTCAATTAATTTGTGCTATCATTATCAGTTAGTAGGAATACTCTATCAAATACACATGCATCTAGAAATTATAGAATAATATATATCAAGAAAGTTATACATAACAATCACTTATTTGAAGTTGAAAAGAATACTGTATTTGGTTGGAGTTGTCATTTACGTAGAAACTAAATTTTGTAATAAGATTTTGATTATACTTCGAGTGAAATAGGTATAAAATAGTTTACATCTGAAATCGGCAAGGATAAATTTAAGATGTTTCTACATCACAATCTATACCTAACACGGCTTTTTAACCACTTGAAATTAGTACTCTTCTTTTTCCCTTTTAGAAAGTAGTTTTGTGCATTTTACTTGGGAAACTAAGTAAGTGGGTTGAGATTTTATTTAAGTTTTGCGTGGTATATATAAGTAGAGTATGGGTGGTACATAGCACCCTATTACGTTATATGAATGTTAAAATTACTATAGGCTAGCTATATAATTGAATGAAACTAACTGGGTATCTAGAGAAGAGCTGCAAGCAGTTTCAAACACGAGTGGCCCAAAATTGACAAGTTAAAACCTACCATGATTGAATATACAAAGGTAGATGTTCATAACTATAGCAAGTTTTCTGACTTTAACTATATATACTAAGATTAACATGCACTAAACTATTGACTGTGTAAAAAAATCATACCGTTATATATTTTTAGCTTCTTGCTACGTTTGTTTCATCACAATATATCGTAGCATTAAGGATAGTATATCTGATATAACAAACTATGGTTCTCGGGCATCATAACTGCTATTTTATTTTATTATATATAATTAATTGTGGTACTCAATGCATAGGTTAGTTAATTAATTTAAATATTTTCATGCCCACTTATGGTTTAGTTCTCTATAATCTCATATTAATACTAAATAATAAAAAGCAGGCATTCAAGTTTATATATGGCACATTTATACAACATTTGTTTACGTGATTCTTTATTAAAAAGTGATGTGAACTTAATGGATTTTATTTAACATTTGTACAACATTTGTTTACTTGAAAAGCTGTGATTAGAAGTTTTCAATAAGTCTCATTGTTCAGGTACCGATGAAAACATCTTAAAAACCATCAAAAACTTATGTTTTCAGTATAATTATTTAATTTTTGATACATGATACATGATAATTAGTTTCAATTGATTTTTAGAGTAAGTCATCTTTTTATTGTTTTCCTTGTTACCAATATGTCTTAATGCGGTTGCTTCCTTCGAGCTATGAAATTATTATTAGGTGATTTTTTGTGCCACGGTATAAGTTTGTTATTGCATATTCTAGTTTATTAGAATATAACATTCAAAAATCTGCTTAACTTCGGGATGCTGGATAAAAACAAATACAATTTTTATTTTTTTTCAGACTAATTTCAGTACTGTTTACACTTTTCAGGCTCCCTTGGAGTTGCAGCTTTATGAAAAATCTCTCATTCTATTTGAAGATGATTCTTCAACATTCGTAAGTAAATTGGCCCTTTTCTTTTGCTTAAGAATTGTCAACATTTGCCCCAAGTTTGGTACATGAATCTGTTTTATTTGTACAGGCTCTTTACACAAGCATCTGCTCAAGACCATGGCTACTCCAATTTTCGACAAGTTACTTTTGGCTTTGGTAAAGATAAATTATTTTCATATTGATTGGCGTTGTTTCAAACTTATACTTTCGCATGAATGGAACAAACATGAAAATTTGATGGTGCATTCACTTTGTTATGTTCCTTTTGGTGAATAATAATTACTTGCAAAGAATCTGCACGTAATCTGAAAAATGCCCACATATCGTATCAACTTTTGAATTTGCTTGTGTGCATCTCTGCAGACCCATTGTCTTTAACTTTTCTAGCTAAATCAAAGGATATGTGTTTCTTAATAATTCATTCTTCCCAGGTAGAGGATAATAAACTGAACAGTGGGGATGAAGTTAGTGAGAGCGAAAGCCTGGACACAGAATCACTGCATTCTGCTAATAGGATATCTTTAGTATGGAAAATTTGTTCTCTCTATCTCTCTGTGCATTGTTATCACCATAAATGTTCACATAAGTATATTCGTTTTCCTCTCTCAATTAATCCATTTTTGCATTACAAAGGCGAAGGGCTTGCGTGGTGCATAATCTGTCAAGGCACTCAGTGCAGTTGAAGCTTTGGAGGGAAAGGTTTGTAATCTAGTAGAAGCCTTGTAAACTTTTTTGCATCTAAAGCTATTATAAGAATCACTTTATATATGATCTGTTAGTTGTACACATTTCTCGTACCGCTGTCAAAGTTGAACATCTTATTAGACACAATTTTCCTTCCTATTCAAATTTTATGGCCATGGTTAATATTGTTAAATTATACACATGCACATGCATTATTAAAAATAAAAATCATTCAACATTGAGCCTGTATCAGATATGATGTTTATCCCCATTTACCACAAAACAAGCATGGTCATCAATTAGGCCTTTGACAACTAGATATATAATGTATTAGTAAAATGATCCATTACATTAATGTAATAATGAAGTATTCAATATATATATATATATATATATATATATATATATATATATATTTATGAGTATTTTATACGTTTGTGTAGTTACTATAAAAGGGTGATTAATAATAATAATAAATAGAGGAAAAATAAAGGTTGTAATACTTTTAATGATTCAGCAGTGGAAATAATAAAAGAAATTAAGCCCCTGCACTACATATGCTCTGTCCACCACTCCAAATAGTTACTATAAAAGAAATTAAGCCCTTGTACTTTATAGATTTCAAATTGGTCTTAAATTGAAATCAGTTTTTAAAGGTGCCCCATTTTGATAAAATTTTCAAGATTGTAACCTACTGTATAAAGTAAGTTCATATATGTGCCATAAATTATGGTATATGTCACCGCACTCCTGATTTATTGTTCTGTAAACAGAAAAGTCAATGCATCTCGGTCACATACTACGCTTTGAATGTTATGGTTTTCAAATAATGAAGACGTTCCACTATATTTAATTGCAGAAAACACCGCGTGGTTGGTGCGAAAAGATGATTGATGTTTCAGATGATTCATCGCGAGTGTTCTTAATACATCCAATTCTGGTTTTTTTGTTTTTTGTAATTAATATTAATACCGACGAAACAAACCATATAATAGGTTTCTCTTTGTGTTATCCCCACAGCCCACTCCAGCAACATTATTGTATTTGATGAAAATATGCAGATGGGCTAGTAAGGAAGAAATAGCAAAGCTTGAACATATGGAAGTATGCCCAAAAGAAATGGATTTGACAAATCAAATTGCAAAAAGAATCAGTTCAGATGGTGGAGGTGCCCTAGTAATAGACTATGGAAAAAATGAGATCATCTCAGATAGCCTACAGGTTTGTGTGCTCATTATATCCTTGTAGGTTCTTATGTTATCATGGTTATACCTGGTCATATAAAAGTTATAGTGGCCGAATTAAATTTTTGATACAGGATTTTTACATTATTACACTTATCTGAAATATATCAGGATGAACATAACACTAGTGTGTAAACATTTTGCATTTTACACGACTCGATGTTGGTTCAAAATATGACCTGTTAAAAGTGTGCAGATTGTGCAGATTTTTGAATAGTGGGAATTATTGGAATATTTACAATCATTATGTTATCAGTTAATGAATTTGAGTGAATGTCTTAGATAAATACATGTGACCAACATCAAAGCATATGATTGTGCAGGCTATTCAGAAGCATAAATTTGTAAATATACTGGATAATCCCGGGTCAGCCGATCTTGGTGCCTACGTTGATTTTCCTGCAATTAGGCATTCTGCAGAAGAGGTTTCAGGTGCTCGATTCAGTAGACATGTAGCATTGTTGGGTATTACAGAAGCGTGATAACAGTCAGAAAGTTCTCTCCGAACCAGCAGTCGTTCTTAGACCATTAAATATGGAAGATATAAGACAAGCAAAAAATCAAGTAAGTTCATTTAGTCCAATGGTTATTTATCCTTTTCAACATTACTTTCTTTTCAAGTAATCTAGAACAGTTATTAAGCTTGATTGTCAATTTATCCTTTTTGCATTGAAGCTAACATATAAATTTGACTGTCTTATAAGTACAAAATCCCATCTTTGGGTTTTCTGTTTTCGATCATATTGCAGATGCTCAATTTTTGATTTCATGGTTTGTTCTTAAATCTTGCCATGCTGATTTCGTAGAAAAGTTTCCATCTTTATTTGGGTTCAAGGTCCTTTTGTCATTTATTATCTAAATTTTGATAAATAGGAATACATCAGACAATTTTGTAAACGACCCGGTGGCCTTTTCTCTCTTGATACCAGCTTCCATTCCTTATGATTGAGTCAATTTTGTTGTCATAACAACCACAGTTGTAACTATACACCAGCCAAGTTTCGATATTACCATTAAATTTAAAGTCATGTGATACTTCTCTTATTTATACTGTCATTGATTGACTAGTGGAATAACTATAAGAGCTTCTTAACATTAGATTAAGAAGACCTTGATGCATGAGCTCATTAAATTGATAATTGTCATGTACATGTCTGTGATCTGAAGGAACATGCAATTCTCCCCCTCCCTCTAATGTGCGTATAAAATTAGTTGACTCTCTACATTCAGTTTATGCTTTCCAGAGCTTGCCATTTGTTTGTTACCATGATAGTTCTGTTGTGCTGTTTAATTCATATGTAAATGTGCAAGAAGTGTGTGTTGTTAATTGTTTTACTTTGTTCAGGTGGTAAGAGATAAGCACACAGGGAAAACGAAGGGCTATGTTTTTGTCAGTTTTGCAAATGCGGCAGATCTTGCTTTAGCATTGAAGGAAATAAATGATTGGTACTTAATTTGTAAATTATATGAGAGGTAACTGAAGAAAAGTTTGGAATAGTTAGCTCACATATATGCCCAAATTTGCCAGGTAAATACGTTGGTAACCGTCCCATAAAATTAAGGTCAGGCAATTTCACTTGTGCAGGTAGGTGGTCAGTAATGTAGCAATGGAGAGTTGGTAGTAGTAATAGGTCAGGCAATATGTGCAGGTTGAATGTGTAGTTTGATGCTGCAGTTTTAACAGTGGAATATGAAGTTGTAGTTGTTGTATTGACTGCACTGTGGTGGTCGATGGTCTGTAGTTGCATGTTGATATGTATTGGTAAGCTGCCTACTACTGATGAGGCTGGAAGTAATGAAGCGTGGGATGGTGGTAGGAATTGTGAATGAAGTGGTGGTCGCAGACTATGGGTGGTGTAACTGATGATGGGTTCTGTGATGGTCAGTGGAGATGCTATGTATTGTATTGTTTGTGGCAAGAAAGTTATCTGCAGAGGGAAGGCAGATTGGTGGTGGAAGTGACAGAGCATTTTTTGATGGTGGAGAGCAGTTTTTTTCTTCTTTGATGACATGGCAGTTTTTTTTTATGGTGGAGTTGTAACAATAGTTGTATAGCAATTTCACTGATCTGTAGATGTAAAAGAGTGGTTGTAGGCTGTCGAACCGAATATGCAGTGAGAAGAATATGTAGTAGTGATGCAATTTGCAAATGGCGGCAGTGCAATGAAATAACAGAAGTTTTGAAGGTGGTTGATCGTTTGTGATAGGTTGTGATTTGGTCGAGAGTAATGTTTGACAGTGTGAATGGAAATGTGGTGGATGTGTATGGTTGTTGACAGAGAGAATGTGAAGTGAAATTCTGGTGATAGTGATGTGAGGAGGTTTGGTTTGTTGAAGTGTGTGAAGTTGAAGTTTGATGTGGTAAGGATGATGGAGAAGTTGTTGCAGATGTTGGTAGCTGTAGAGACAGTGAAGGATAGAGGTGCTCAGTGTTATAGTAGTAGAGAATGTAAATTATAATAAACAGATAACAGAACTTCTTTCATGAAAAGTTTGATGAGGTTTGGTTTGGAGATGGGTTGCACTGGAGTTTGTATGCAACAGAGGTTTGTAAATGTAGTTGAGGCAGTTTTACAATTGTTGCTGGATGTAAGGGAATGATGTATCCACGCTTATTTTGTGTAGATTATTAACACTGTAATTGATATATTCTTATTTTGGTATTATTTTATTCATTTTGTATTTGCCATCAAATTTAATTTTGAATGATTGTAATATTGCATGCAATAATTGTTTGTTATAATCAATAATTTATATATATATATATATATATATTGTTTATTTGTTAACTGTAATAATGATTTTTGAGAATGGCTTTTTTGCATCAGATATAAATAGCTGATGCAATAGAGAGATTAGTTTGCATCGGTTGTTATAAAAAATAGATGCAACAAATGGGCTGTGTCCAAGCAACCAACCATGATATTTTGCATCAGTTGTTAGTAACAACTGGTGCAAAAAGGACCTTTTTGCATCGGTTTCAGAAATGATGCAAAAGTGTTAAGCCTGTTGCATCGGTTGCATATGCATCGGTTGTTGAACTGATGCAAAAGGGGGGTAAACAACCGATGCAAATGGCCTGTTTTGTAGTAGTGACAGTTCAAGTACTGCTTCACCCATAAGCCTACATCCCTCTTCATACTTTTCCATAAGAAACTCCTCTTCATGTCTGATAAGTCTTAGTTCCTTCCAGATGAATAGTGAACTTCGAACGATGGCATTCCTCAAGAACTTCTATACTAATGTCTCCCACATTCGGAACACATAATCCTCCTTTCATCCTTAACCACTCATTTTGGTCAGGACTAAAATCCTTCAAGTCATCGCTTTCCATTTCAGCCCTTAATCTTTTGGTTCGTTCAACTAATAATGGATCCTCCTTCTGCTTAGAAGCAATTTTTTCGATCATCACCGGTCGAACTTTCTAAACATGAAACGTTTCCTTACTAGAATTAGCTTCAGATCTCCATTGTACTCTACATGTCATCAATGTCTCCAAATCTTTCCACTCAGCTATCATCGCCAACACCATGTTTCTACTAAGTGCATCCGCAACCTTGTTTTCTACTAAGTGCATCCGCAACCTTGTTTCCTTTTACTATTTTGTACTCAATACCAAAGTCATAAGCAGCTAAAAATTATAACCACCTTTGGTGTCTCATATTAAACTTCTTCTGAGAGAATAAATACTTCAGCGAGTTATGGTCCATATACAGTTCAAACCTCTCTCCTAAAAGGAAATGTCTCCACACCTTCGATGTAAAAATCACCACAGCTAATTCCAAATCAAGCGATGGATATCTAACCTCATGTGGTCTAAGCTATCGAGATGCATAGGCAATCACTTTACCTCTATGCATTAACATAGCCCCTGATCCTATTATACACGCATCTCTATAAACCACTATGTTTTAATTCCCTTATACAACAACTAACACAGGTGCAGTCATTAATATGTGTTTCAACATTTGGAATTCCTCCTCACACTTATCAGTCCAAACAAACTTCACATCCTTTCGCGTTAGCTTGGCCATCGGTGCTGCTATCCACGAAAAATCATTAATAAGTCTCCGATAATATCCAGCTAATCTAAGAAAACTCTTTATCTCAGTCATTGTCTTGAGTCGCTTCCAATTATTTTCCGCATCGATCTTAATTGGATCTACAGATAACCCTTTCTTTGAGACTACATGACCAAGAAACTTCACTTCCTTCATCCAGAAATGACACTTTGAAAAATTTTCCTTCGGCTGATGCTACCTCAGCATCTCAAGCACCACTCCAAGATGAATTTCATGTCGTCTTTCATCCTTATGAGTAAATCCAAATATCATCTATGAAAACCAACACGAACCTATCCAAGTGCTCTTAGAAAACTCGGTTCATCAAATCCACAAAGAATGTCGACGCATTAGTTAGTCCGAACGACATTACTAACCATTCGTATGATCCATATCTGGTTCTAAACACAGTCAAAGGTATACTATCCTCTACCACTCTAAGCTTATGGAACCCTGTTGCCATACCCAACTGGAAAAATACCATGGCTCCACTCAACTGATCGAACGAATCATCAATTCTGGGTAAAAAATATCGATTCTTTATCGTCTGCCCATTCAACTTATAATAATCATCACCTAACCTTAACGATCCATCCGGGTTCTTAACAAACACTATAGCTGCTCTCCAAGGCAAACTGCTTGGTCTAATCAAATTCTTGCCTTCCAAATCCACCATTTATAGCTTTAGCTCCCTCGTCTAGGTAGGTGTCATCCTGCATTGTGGTCTACTCATCGATTCTGCTCCAGGTACTAAATCTATCTGAAACTCAGTAGCTTGTTTCGGTGGACATCTTACTACAAGCTCAAAGACATCTACACTTCTCTAACCAAAAAAACTCAATTCAATTCATCTTCTACCTCCACAACACCAAAAAAAGCATCAACCTCGAAACTAGGGTTTTCTATGGAATATACAATCTGATTGCTATAGTTAGGGTGTCTAAGCGATATTTTCCTATCATGACAAAATATCCTAGCATCGTACTTACTTAACTAATCCATACCGAAAATAATTCCAAAACCTATGAAATCAAACACATGCAAGCTGCAAACAAAGGTATGACCTAACAAATCAAACTCTATGTGGTCACACTTCATCCTAAGTGTCACATACCCTCCTATTAGATTTGCAATCCTTGAGGAAGTAACTAGGTATGAGGGTTATTGGTTAAGCTTATCTACCAAACAATGAGATATAAAAGAATGTGATGCACCGGTATCAAACAGAATGCTAACTATCATACCATGAATCATAAGTGTACATCTCAACATAGCTTTTCCTATTTCCTCTGCTGTTTGCCTTGAGGTAGCTGGCTCCAATGCATACGCCCTGCCTTTTGCATCCTTGGCTAGCTCCTTGCACTGGTTCTTACAATGTCCAATTTGATCGTAGTTGAAGCATATAATATTCTTCTTCCCTATCACCTTCTTTCCATCACCCGAGTGACATTCATTCGTAAAATACCCATTCTTATCACACTTGTAGCAGACAACCTCAAACTTTCCCTTCTTAACAGCTCTGCCATTCTGAACTCCTTTCTTATGGAAGGACTTTCTTTTTAGACTCTTCCCCATTTGGACTTCCTTCACCTTATTTCTCTCTAGAAAAGCAAGCTTCTCTTCATGTCTCAAAGCTATTTCAACGATAACATCAAAAGGATCCCTAGTATGTGGCAATGTAGCCTCAGCAAGCTCAGGCTTCAACCCCCTAATGAACTTCTCGTTCCTCTTAATCGAAGTATCCACAGCAGCATAACTATATCTCACTAACACTTCAAACCTCGTCGGATACTCCAGCACAGTCATACCCCCTGCTCCAACTCAACAAACTTCCTTAGCACAGTGAACTTCGCAATCTCAGACATAAATCTCTACTCAAATCTCCTTTAAACTCAGCCCATGTCATCGTCTCTTCATTATCTCCAATTGTAACACTGTTCCACCATTACAACGCTGCTCCTTATAACTGTTTGGAAGCAAGCCTTCTCTTCTACTCATCATTGAGCCCTAGATCAATGAAAATCCTCTTGCAATGAACTAACCAGTTTTCTACCTCAATCGCCTCCTCAGTACCAATAAATAGCTTTCCTCCCAACTGAGCATAATCCCTACTCAAAATAGCTTAGTTATTCACCACCAGAGCTCCCTGATTTCTTCCTATAGAATTTCCTCTGACTACTCTAGTAGCAGCACCCGCTTGAATCAAGTTAACAAAGAACCAATGTATTGCTCCCATGTCAACTTACGGGACTCCAGCACCCACATTTACAGCTTGTGCCTGACTTAGGTTTCTCCTCATATTTGGTCTGGGATTTCCATTTGTTGTGGTGCTTCCCCTCCAAGGTTAACTCTTCCACTTCTAGCATCCATATCTGCTTTCGAGTCTTGTAAGATACAAAAGAATACCCCGATAGAGATAGGAAAATAGAGATATAGTGCATACTTATATATAGCAAAATACAAGTACGTTACTATAGTGTTATCCCGGTTCACGATCTTTCTCTAGTTCCTTAGGATTATGTTTTCAAAAATCATTTTAGTTTAAAGTTTTTCATAAACCTATGCTCTGATGCAAAGTTGTAAGATCCCCTATTTTGAGGCCCAAAGCTAAGCGCTACAGATGTTATAGTCATCTTAGTATTAACTTCCGACGACAAAATTCAGTAAAGTTTTTGGTATCCATAATATTAGAAGCACATGAATATGAAACAAAATCATGGATTTCAAAACAACAGCTTTTCTCATTACATTTCACAAAATCATGTTTCATATCTAAATTACGTAATCCCATCATTTTCCAGGTTCAAATCAAATATAATTATTACATAAATATGCCAAGAGTGACATATGGAGATGCCCCCTTAGTTGACCGAAGTACTAAATAGTCATAACAGACTTAATACAACACGGCAAAAATAAACAAAACAACAACTCCTAAATAACTAGCATCAGCCTCTTGCTCATCCCCAGAAGCTTTATTTGTCCAATTACTAAAACTTGTAAATCCTTAAACCTCAGCCTGCTCAAATCAATTTTGAGCACCCGAGAGTTTAACAGGAAAAACTTAAACTTCGAGTCAGACATAAAGCCTGGTGTGAATAATACTTTCGTCTCGGTTATTTGATATTAACTGAGACCACGCCATTTAGCGGAGCAGGTTTCCCCTTACTAATATCATTTCAAAAACATATATTTTGCAAACCAAAATCATACGACCAAACTGGTTAAAATAATAATATCAATTTCATGTAAGCATACAAATCAGGTAATCAACACACTATCTGTCCGAACACTATAGTTTTGTTTGGCTAACTAATAACCTTTGGCCGACTTGGGCCTACTATAAAAAATAAACAAATAATCTAACTACTTTTAGATATTCCTCTTCAGGATGGCCTGTCCCTAACTTATTTCTCCTAGGGTCAACTGATCCTAATGGTTTTGTGGGCTCACAAATAACCTATCCTCACTCTATACATTCCTTTATGTGCGTAACACCATTTTAGTCATACCTGTGACAAAGCCCTACACATTGGTATTTTGGACTTATATTAGCTATGGGCTACTACCTAAAGTATAGGGCGCGATCCCATACCAGTCCAATCTAGTATTCTAATATCTGAGTCATTACTTAGGGTTGTCTACACTTAAAATTTTCCTTGAAAACATTTCTTTCAAAATGATTTAACCCTTTTTAAACCACACTTAAACAAGGAAAATATATTCTGAGCTTTACAAAAATCACCTCACCATATTATATACATATACACACACATACACTTTACACAAAAAATTATTGATGAAACTTTCAAACCTTTGAAAGTCCACATTTCGAAACCAGTGAAAGTACCCATTTCGAAAACCTTAGAAGTACCCCTTTCGAAACAATTAAACTACTTTGCTTCATAACCTTAGACTGATAGGCCAAAACATTCCATTGAAACAATTTCCAATCAACCTTTCGAAAACATTGAAAGCATCCCTTTCGAAAGCTTTATAAAACCTTAGATATCAACTTTTCAAAGCGCTTTAAACATGCCTTTCGAAAACACTGGAAACCCTCCATTTGAAGCATTTCGAAATCATTAGGGAACCACCCCTTCAAAACCTTTATCTTGTAACTTTCGAAATCAGAAGTCTTTACTTAAATTAAACCTTTCGAAAGCATTAGGCTTATGTAAAACATGTGGAACAACCTTTCGAAACCATTTAACTATTTCCTTCGAAACCATTTGGGTTTAAATTCCAATAGCACAAGGGGACGTAAAACAACTAAGTCGAAAGAAAACTTTTGGAAGCAATTTCCCAAGTAAAAGTAGTGGATGGAGTCGAAACCAATCCCTTCGAAGGCATTGGAGAAGCGACTTAGATTTTAAAATAAAGTATCCCTTTCGAGAGCATTACTTTGAAAGTAGGAAGCAGTAGCAAGGGTTTTGACCTTTCGAAAGCTTCTTTATAAAACTAAAGGCGCAACCTCTTTAGAAACCATTCTTTAAACCATTTAACCGATGCAAAAGCTAACCAAGTCAAAGACATTTTTTTCGCAAGCAAAACAGGTGCATTTCCTTTTAAAAGCATAAGAAGGCTTCACCTCTTCGAAACTCCTTGTTTTGACTTAATATCTTACGCCTTTGCCTAATCCACCACATACCAAGTATTTGATACCATGTGTATTTTTTTCGAAGGACATGGAGGTGGAAGTACGTAGTCGAAAGCTAGGTGCCGAAAGTGGCGAAACAACAAAAATAAAGTAAATCTGATTTTTAACTTTAAAAAGTGATTTTTTTTCAAATTATCTACTTTTTTTGTCATCATATGATTGGTTGTTAATTTCTTTTCTAAAACCTTTTCTAAAAGTGCTACCGAATTTTCAGATATAAACAATTTGAAATATTTTACAAAATGCACCGTCTCCTTTATAAATATATAAAATATCCAAGTCCCATACTTTAAATAATTTTATATATTTATTAACAATTAGGAAAATTATACAAAAATTCTTATAAATCATTTTAAATATGTTTTCTAACATATATTAATTTTTGAACCAAAATCAATAAAAGATAGCCATAATTAATTTAAGCCCAATTAACTATTTTCTTCACTAGAAAATTAATAACAAATCCACAATAATTCAGGAAATCATGAAATTTGATAACTATCTCAAAAATATTATTTTTGACCATATCACAAAATCACAAGGCATTTGGATGTCATTTACTTAGGTTTTCATATTAAAACTTATCATAAAATCCATATGAAATAGCATAAGTCATCAACAAGTATATATATCCGTTTTAACAATCAAAACATGGCAAAAACATTTGCAAACTAATTTGGATTTCAATCTAAAACTGAAAACAATAGAAATATGAAATGTAACCTATTATTTAACTTAGTTTTTTGATTAAGGATTTGAGATTTGATCTTTAATGTATTTGATTAATCATCCTCTTGATCTTTAGCTTTTCTTCTTCTAGTTTTATCTAATGGTCGCCAGCCTCTAGTATTTAGTTTTTGTTTTGAACTTGAAAATGAATATGGCTTAAGGGTTTAGGGTGTTAGGAGATATCTTATTCCTACTTTGCCCATACCTATTACCTTATCTATTTCATTTTAAATCCCCCTTTAGTTCATTAGTTTAAGATGGCACGGCTACCGCTATCAACCCAATCTCAATCCCTTAACCTTTCATTATTTTATTTTATTAATTTAATTAAATATTCTGAATAATGTTAATTAAAATTAGGGTCGTTACTATTATGTAATTGAATATGATATATTATTTTGAAATGTAACCAGAAAAGTTGTTTTAATCTGTGTTGATTTTATTCCATATTCATGTGCTTCTGATATTATAGATACCATTAACATTGCCGTATTTTATCACCGGAAGTTAATACTATGGATGACTGTAGCAATTGTAGTGCTTAGCTACGGTCCTCTAGATAGGGGATGTTACAACTTGGTATCAAGGAATTGGCTTATGAAAACTTAAAGAAATTTCAAACTTACTGATTTTGAAAACATAATCCTAAGGAAATAGATAAAAGATTAGGATATGGGATAATGCTATAGTAACGTACTTTTATTTATGATATATAAGTATATGCTTTATCTCTATTTTCCCATCTCTCTTAGGCTATTCTTCTGTATCTTACGAAGATTCGAGTGCAGATATTACGAAAGTAAGATATGGATGGTAGAAGTGGAAAATTGATTACTTCATTACAAGAGGATTTTTGCGGATTTGGGGCACAATGATGAGAAGAAAAGGAGGCTTGACAGTTACGAGGAGCAGCATTGTATTGGTGGAGCAGTGTTACTACAGGAGTCAATGAGGTGACTATGATTTAGGCTATGTTCAGGAGGAGGCTTGAAGAAAGATTGATGTTTCAAATTGCTAAGTCTACTCTACTCACGAAGTTTGTTGAGTTGGAGCAGGGAGATATGACAGTTCTTGAGTATGCAACAAAGTTTGAGGAGTTAGCAAGATACCGATGCGCTACTGTTGATACTATCATCAAATTGAATGAAAAGTTCATTCGTGGATTGTAGACCGAGCTTGCTAAGGCCACATTGTCACATATTAGAGATCTGTGCAATGCAGTTGTTGAAAATGCTTTGAGGTAGGAGGAAATGCTTGCTTTTCTTGAGGGTAACAAGGTAGGTAGAGCTCGAGAAGGTAAAAACCAAAAGAGAAAATTTTTCCATAAGAAGGGGCTCAAAAGGGTGGAGCTACAGGGAAAGGCTGAGGTTGTCTACTATAAATGTGACAAGAAAGGGACTTTCGCAAATGAATGTCGCTTGGGAGATAGAAAGAAGGTGATCGAGAAGAAGAATATTAGATGCTTCAACTGCATTCAATTTGGACACCATACGAACCAGTGCAAGGAGCCTATCAAGGATGGAAAAGACAAAGTGTTTGCATTGGAACTAGCTACCTCGAGAGCAGCAGTAGTGAAGAAGAGAAAAGCTATGTTGGGAGATACACTTTTTGATTCATGGTGTAATAGTTAGAATTCTATTTAATACTCGTGCATCACATTCTTTTATATCTCACTATTTGGTAGATATACTTAACCTAGAAATCTAGGGTACGTAGTTACTTCTTTAAGGGTTGAAAATTCGATAGAATTGTATGTGACGCTTGAGATGAAGTGTGACCAGTTAGTGTTTGAATTGTTTGGTCGTACCTTTTTTTCAGTTTGCATGTGTTTGATTTTGTAGGATTCGGAATTATTTTGGGTATGGATTGGTTAAGTAAATACGATGCTAGGATATTTTGCCAAGATAGGAAAATATTTCTTAGACACTCCAACTGTAGTGATTTGATTATATACTCCATAGAAAACCCTAGCTTTGAGGTTAGCGCTTTATTGGGTGTTGTGGAGGTAAAAGACGAGTTGAATAGAGTTTTCGTTGTTAGTGAATTTGCAGATGTCTTTGAACCCATAATAGGACTGTCATTGAAACGAGCTATTGAATTTCAAATAGATTTGGTACCTGGAGCAATACCGGTGAGTAGAACACCAAGCAGAATAACACCTACCATGATGAGGGAGCTAAAGGTGCATTTAGTGGATTTGGAAGGCAAGAATCTTATCAGACCAAACAGTTCGCCTTAGAGAGCAGCTATAGTGTTTGCTAAGTAGTTGGACGGATCATTAAGGCCATGTATCGATTATCGTATGTTGAATGAGAAAACGATAAAGAATCGATATCCATTACCTAGAAATGATGATTTGTTCAACCAGTTGAGTAGAGCCAAAGTATTTTCGCGATTGGATTTAGCAACTGGGTTCCATCAACTTAGAGTAGCAGAGGATAATAATCCTTTAACGATGTTTAGAACTAGTTATAGATCGTATTAATGGTTGGTAATGCCGTTCTGACTAACTAAAGCGCCTGCATTCTTTGTAGATTTGATGAACCGAGTTTTTCAAGAGCACTTGGCTAGATTTGTATTGGTTTGTATAGATGATATTTTGATATACTTTAAAGATGAAGGAGCGCACAAGATTCATCCTAGAGTGGTGCTGGAGAAGTTGAGGCAGCATCAGCTAAAGGCGAAATTTTCAGAGTTTCATTTTTAGAAGAAAGAAGTTAAGTTTCTTGGTCATTTAGTCTCAGAGAATGGGTTGTCTGTATATACGACTAAGATCGAGGCAGTGAATAATTGGAAGAGACCAAGATAGTGACTAAGATAAAGAGTTTTCTTGGTTTAGCTGGGTACTATTGGAGATTCATTAAGTATTTTTCACGAATAGCGGTGTTGATGACTATGTTAACAGGGAAGGATGTGAAGTTTATTTGGTCTGATAAATGTGAGGAAGCATTCCTTAAGTGTTGTTTAATATCAAAATAATATGACAATCATTATTTAATATATCAGTGTTGTTTCCCATGATGAACAACACAAGGAAGGTAACTTATATATGTTGGTAAGAGACCGAGGCCTCTAATCTGGAATAAACAATGAAAGTCTAAAAAACCGTATGTGGTAATTAAGTATTAGAGGCTCAAAATTCCTCACATAACACTAGATGATTGATAAAACACCAGAAATTTATTCATATTTGGCAGTTAACAACGAAGGACAGAGATTTAGCCTGGTGATGAACATAAAAGACGGAATTACCATTCTTGGCAATAAGTGACAGAAGATTAAATTGCTACTCTAAGAAACTTCATATTGAGAGGTCGGAATATCACTCTTTGACAATAAGTGATGAAAGACTAGCACTTCTGGTAATAAGTATTAGAGGAACAAAAGCGTACATCCTAATAATGAGTTGTTTGTGCCAAAATTGGTCGCAAACACCCAATTGCCGATGAAAGCACCCGTTCACAAGCACAGATCACAGATATTAAGTATGTGGAGAATATAAATATAAAGAGCACTCAAAATTTAAAACTAAATTGGTAGAAACACAAGATTTTTAGTGGTTCAACGTTGTAGCACGCGTCCACTTTGAAGATTCGTTGTTTTATTTATTATAGCTCGCTGGTTAGAGAGGTTTACAACAGTACAACCGAGTTACAACAATGATTCCAGCAGAGTATCGGCGTAGAAGAGCCAAAAGATCCCTTTTCTGCAGCCCTTGGACTGCTATTTATAGGTGTACGCTGCAAATATCTCGCGCAGATCTCGGAAGACTCCTTCATTCACGTGGGTGGGCCAATGTGATCGATCCCCTGACATTTTGACTCGATCCATGATCGATACATACCTAATTCGTATCGATCCAAAATTGATCCTTTTGGGTTGGGATCGATTATGGACATTCTTGAGGTTGTACACAAGCATTTGTGCAAATTTGGTGGCAATTGGGCTTGTAGATTGTGAGATATGATCGATGCAAGTGTAGATCTTCAATATGGATCCGAGTTTCATAATCGATATGAACCGAATTCGCAATGATTCAAAATTATTCTTTTTGGATTGGGACCGGTCATGGACATTGTTGAGTTTTTACGCAACTCCTATGAAAATTTGATATTATTTGGACTTGTAGATTGTGAGATATGATCGATGTAAGTTTGGATCTTCAATGTGGAAGCGAGTTTCATGATTGATATGAACCTAATTTGTATCGATCCAAAATTGCTCTTTTTGGGTTGGGATCGATCACGGATATTCTTGAGGTCATATGCAAGCTACTTTAAAAATTTAGTGGCATTTGGACTTGTAGATTGTGAGATATGATCGATGCATGTTTGGATCTTCAATGTGCAGGCAAGTTAGTGAAGCGAGTTTGGGAAGCGAGTTTGTGAAGCGGGTTTGTTAAGCGAGTTTGTGAAGTGAGTTCGAGAAGCGTGTTTGGGAGGCAAGTTTGTGAAGTGATTTTGGGAAGCGTGTTTGGGAATCAAGTTTATGAAGTGAGTTTGGGAAGCATGTTTGTGATGCGATTTTGGGAAGCGAGCTTGGAAAGTGAGTTTGTGAAACGAGTTTGGAAAGAAAGTTTGTGAAGCGAGTTGTAAAGGATTTTCTTGAATTTGATCGGTCAATATCCCGAGCATTTGAACAGCGATTGGCTTGAAATTTGCAACATTGGCTTTAACAGCTTTGCTAGTCATACTATATCGATTGTAGCTCGATCCGAACTTGGGAAGAATTTATCAATATCCACAACTTGCATGTAGCCGATCTTCGGGACAGACTGTCCTTAGTTTCTAGTTAATTCCTTAGCGTCATAGTCATGCCAAAGACGGGATAACATTTCAAAGTGTTTGTTCGTCGAGTATGCGATATTTTAGTCTTATGATCATGCTTACCATCTGTGAAAATCTAGCTTTGATCATCATGCAGTCAATTGGGTTAAATCAGTTTGTATGTTGCCTTGCCAAAAGGTGGGTTAACACTTTGCCATCCAAAACATGCCTTGTTATAAGAAGGTGTGTTTTGTAGTGCCATAAGCTAGATGTTCATATCCTATTGATGACCTGTAAAGAGATTGATAATCTTATCTACTTATGAATGGTGATCGTTCGAGATCGTATTGCCGTTCGAGGCCATATGTTAGCGTTCGAGGTCAGGTGTCATTCGAGGCGAACGGTGATCATTCAAGGTTGGGTGCCGTTCGAGGAAAATTGTGATCATTCATGGTCGGGTGCCGTTCGAGGCGAACGGTGACCGTTCGAGATAGGGTGCCGTTCGAGGCGAATTTTGACCTTTCGAGATCGGGTGCCATTCGAGGATAATTGTGACCGTTTGCGGTCGGGTGTGGTTCGAGGCAAATGGTGACCGTTCGAGGTCAGGTGCCATTCGAGGTGAATTGTGACCGTTCATGGTCGGGTGCCGTTCGAGGTGAATGGTAATCGTTCGAGGTCGGGTGCCGTTCGAGGTAAATTATGACCGTTCACGGTCGAGTGCCTTCGAGGTGGATTGTGACCATCGCGGTCGGGGCCCATGGGGACTTTAATGCCAGATTTCATGTTCGAAAGAGTTCCTGAATCATTCATTATGGCAGTTCATCGCCATCTCAGAGCATGCCTAAGGGCTGTTCGCGATCCCGTACATGTGTAAGTAGCTTTGCTGTTATGGAACTATGAATACCAGAATTACATTCAAATGAGTCTTACAATAGAAATGTCCAAATAAATCAGGTTTAAGTACAAAAAAAACAACAAAGGAAAAACAGACACGTCAAAGTGCAAACACCCCCACTATCGTAGTTCATAGTCGTCTCAGAGCATGCTTGAGGACCATTCGTGAACTCGTACATGTGTAAGCGACTTAACCGTGCTATTGCGGAGTTTGTGACTTATTCATCATTATTTCAATCAATTGATGACAAGTTGATGCCTTGATCGTGAGCCGTCCCCAGTTGATCCAAAAGGCGGTCACTCCTATCATGCCGTCGTTCCTCGCATTTTCCCATACTGTAGTGGCAATCCATTCCGGATATGTCCTTCAACTTCAACTCTCGAATGCCTGTAATCATTCTAACTATGTCCTCTTAGCTTATGGAACGAGCAGTACTTGTTTGATTTCTTTTCAGTATTGGCTAGATCCCTTCTCGCTGGCCTCTGGTAAGGAACCTGCCCCCTGGTGTCTTGATATATTTGCTCCAAAGCCTCGCTCAACTCCGAATAAGAGGTGAATCTTGGCTCCTTTCGCGACTGCCTTGACTCTTCTAAACTATTCTCTGCCTTTCATTTTCCTTTGTCCTTGTTCGAATATTTTCTAGGTGGGTCTCCGTCTTTAGCTGCATAAACTGCAACTTCATCTCCTTCCTTTCTCTCAACCTTTTCATCCTCCAACCACAGAAACCTTTCCGCTTCATTGTAATAATCTCCCAGAATCATGGATAGATCCCTTGTTAGTGGATTCTTGAATTCTATGCCATTAGTTATTCCAAACATAGTTGCCATCAAAACCATATATGGATTTGGGTGATCCACCGATGCTGCTGATGCATTAAATCATGTCAAAAAGTTCCTTAGAGACTCCCCTGCTTTATGTTTCAGCGTTGTCAAACTCATTACATTCTTGGGCCTTGATATATGAACACTTAACTGCCTCATGAACTTTTCAATCAATTCGGTCCACGTTCTAATCGAACTGCTTTCCAATTGCCTGAACCATAATGCTACTATGTCTGTCAAATATAGCGGCAAGCATCAGGCCATGACTTCCTTTGATGCCCCCCAATACTTCCATATGCTGCATATAACTCGTTAGATGAATAGCAGGATCTATCCTCCTATCGCATGCCTCTAGTGCTGGTAGCTTGAATTGAGGTGGGTTTCTAGCGTGCCTGATTGTGAGAGCAAAGAGGCTCCTATTCATTTCTTCCAGATCTCTATTCACTAATCCTCCACTCATGGCTCGTCTGACCATCTCCACCAATCTGTCACTGTCATCAAGTAGCGATCCTTGTCTGTTGCCTCCGTTTTGCTCCCCGTGTTCACGAGGGACTTCTGGAATCTGCTCCCATGGACGAGCATCAATTCCTCTATCAACACCATGTTGCATAATTCTGCCTGGTATCCTATCAGGGATTGGATCTATATGCTCCAGGGGCATGCCCCTAGGTCGTGGACTACTCCTAATGGTCCCGCTCCATTCTGAATCCTGGTTGCTCCATGCTCCTGATCCCTGTTTCCAACACTTCCTATAGTTGTGTTTCCTTGATTTTGCACTTTATCTTGTCCAATTTGCTGGAGTAGGTTCTACATCATCTCTTCTTGTATTTTCAGCATTCTTTCCTTCATGGCTTCCATCAACATCTCCATCTTGTCTCAGGTGATGAAGATTGAGGCATGATTCGCTCTCGAGGAAGCCTCCTGACTCCCCTCATGTTGACTCCTTTCTTCTCTTGGTCTCCTTGCTGATTTATTCACCATAGCTTTCCAGATCCAGGTTCTTACGCTTTTAGATTCATAATCCAAGCTGTATAATTCCTGACTTCAATTCTCAGTGAAAGCACGAAAATGTTTGCCACAAAATTGGTCATAGAAACCCAATTGCCGATGAAAGCACCTGTTCACAATCACAAATCACAAACGGCAAGTATATAGAGAACATAAATATAAAGAACACTAAAAATTTAAAAGGAAAGCGATAGAAACACAAGATTTATAGTGGTTCGGCGTTGTAGCCAATGTCCAGTTTGAAGACTCGATGTTTTATTAATTATAACTCGCTGATTACAGAGATTTAAAACGGTACAACCAAGTTACAACAATGATTCCGGTAGAGTATCGATGCAGAAGAGCTAAAAGATCCCTTTTCTTAAGCCCTTGGACTATTATTTACAGGTGTAGGCTGCAAATATCTCGCTTAGATCTCGGAAGAATCCTTCTTTCACATGGGTGGGCCTACGTGATCGATCCCCTGACATTTCGACTCGATCCAAGATCGATACGTACCAAATTCATATCGATCCAAAATTGCCCTTTTGGTTTGGGATTAATCTTGGACATTTTTGAGGTTATACACAAGCTCTTGTGAAAATTTAGGGGCATTTGGACTTGTAGATTGCGAGATATGATCGATGCAAGTTTGGATCTTTAATGTGGAAGCAAGTTTCATGATTTATATGAACCAAATTCATATCGATCCAAAATTAATATTTTTGGGTTGGGATCGATCATGGACATTCTTGAGGTTGTATGCAAGCTCCTGTGAAAATTTGGTGGTATTTGACTTGTTGATTGTGAGATATGATCAATGCAAGTTTGGATCTTTAATGTGGGAGCTTGTTTCCTGATTAATACAAACCAAACTCGTACCAATCCAAAATTGCTCTTTTTGGGTTGGGATCAATCATGGACATTCTTGAGGTCGTATGCGAGCTCCTGTGAAAATTTGTGGCATTTGGACTAGTAGATTGTGAGATATAATCGATGCAAGTTGGATCTTCAATGTGCAGGCGAGTTTGTGTAGCAAGTTTAGGAAGCGAGTTTGGGAAGCAAGATTGGGAATCGTGTTTGGGAAGCGAGTTTGGGAAGTGTGTTTGGGAAGCTAGTTTGTAAAGCGAGTTTGGGAAGCGAGTTTGGGAAGCGAGTTTAGGAAGCGAGTTTGTGAAGCAATTTTGGGAAGCAATTTTGTGAAGCGAGTTGTTGAGGTTTTTCTTGATTTTAATCGGTCAATTTCTTGAGCATATGAACTGCGATTGGCTTGAAATTTGAAACATTGGATTTTACAACTTTGCTAGTTATACCATATCGATTGTAGCTCGGTCTGGACTCGGGCAAAATTTTCCAGTATCAATAGCGAACCCCCGATCTTCAGGACAGACTGTCCATACTTTCCAGTTAATTCCTTGGTGTCATGGCCTTACCAAAAGGCGGGATAACATTTCAAAATGCTTGTTCATTGACTATCCTATATTTTTGTCTTGGATCATGCTTACCATCTATGAAAATCTAGCTTTGACCATCTGTAATCGATTGGGTTAAATCCACATGTATGTTGCCTTACCAAAAGGCGGGTTAACATGTGTGACAAAAAGCCTATAAACCAATCAAGCGTCAATAATGAAAGACCAATAAACCACTTTTGGTAATAAATAATTGATGATCATAACATTTTTTGCTGACTTCGATAGTTGACGTTAAGAGCATTATTTTAGATATTAATAATAGAAGACCCGAGGTCCATTTTTGAAATTTTATAATATAAAACCAAGATACCGTTTCTTACAGTTAATAGCAGAAGATCAAAATGCCATTCTTGGCAATTAATAGAAGACTAGACCTCCATTTCTAGTAATTAATAATAGAAGACCAGAATACCATTTGGCGGAGGTCCAAAAATTTTCTTCCTCTAATAATTGAATATGCCATCTTTAGGCTTCGGAGATAACTTGCATGCTTATGATTTCTCGGGCCCCAATTTTCTTTGTTCATTTTTTATTCGCTTTCGGCCTATTTTAGACGGGGACTCTTTTTTCTGATTTTATGCTTATTTAAACAGAGCTTATTTTAGGCTGTGGGTCATCTTTAATAATACCGACCTCTTTGGTGGTTGCTAGTTTAAGTGATGCCAATTTCTGGCAATGCCTACTTCGGGCATGGACTTTTCTAAGTCCACCGGACATTTCATCCGGATTTCCAACACGCTCGGCTAGTTATTCTAAAGAAGGGATCGAGGACTTACCTATCCTCCCTCTAGAAGGCGCCTTAACCTGGCTATTGCGTGACGCGAATAAGGGCTTGTTCGGTACCTTGGCCAGGCCATAGCATGGCAAGATGAAGTGATTACCCGTTCTCCCTCCAGGAGGTGCCTTATCCTGGCCATAGCGTGACACGGATAAGGGCTTGCTCGGTACCTTGGCCAGGCCATAGCATGGCGACCAAGGGATTTCCCATCCTCCCTCCAAGAGGTGCCTTATCCTGGCCATAGCGTGACATGGATAAGGGGCTGTGCTACTTAACCTGGCCATTTCTGATTTTGACGCGGATAAAGGCTTACGCCCTTCCTCCATGAGGTGTCGTGACCTGGTCATCCTGGCATGACCAAGGGCTTTCTACCATCATTGTTAGCCTGCCTTTTTAGATAGTCCAAGTTTAGGGAGAACTCTTCTCCCGATCATTCAAACTTTTCTTATTTCGAAAATAGGGCTTTTATTTCATGGTTCTGTTAATCCCTCACAAACTGTTTTAGTTTCCCTTGTTGTAGAAAGTGTAGAACCATTTTCCTAAGTACTTTGCATTGGTTAGTATCATGTCCTTTTATGAGATGGAAATTGCAATATACTCGTATGGACCTTTTCTCAAACCTTGGCCTTTTCTTTTAAGATGGCCAATAGTTCAGTTCCTCTTTGGTTTTAGTATATATGTCCTCAATTGATGTTTTAAGATTGTACTTTCCAAAAACTATTGATTTTTGAGTCGTCCTTAACTGGTCTCTAAATCTTTTGTGGCCTAGTCCAAATACTTCTTCATGTGCAATAGACTTTCCTTTCATGGCTCGTTAGTTTTCTTCCAAAGGCTTTCCCTCCAATCTTGAGGTCTCGGTTGGGAATTTTTTGGTGATTCTTATGTTTCCGCCAAGCTGTTCTTTTACCCATCTTACTTTCTCGGCCATCGATTTTTCCAGATGCTCATAGCTTTCCCTGGGTGATAGGCCTCACTTATGATCCTATTCCATTTGTCTGAGAAATTGTCATAATCCTTTATCATTTCTTTTTCAAAGATCGTTCCCTGGGAATATGATTAGATGTTTTTCCTCATTCAGTTAAATATGTTGTCACTTCTATATACTCCTCTTCCATATGCAAAGATCGAGGTTGGTCCGTGTTGTAGGGGTTTACGCTCCATTTTTCTAGATCATAGGATTCTGCCTTCTTTCCATTTATAATTCTCAAGCCTTCAAGCCTTAACCTTTGTTCCTCGTTTTGATTAGAATATTTGTTGTCCACATAGGAGAAACTTGTGAGTTGGGGTTCAGAAGACCCTTGTACGGACCTCTTGAATCTTTTAGCCATGATTTATTTAGTGATAAATGACTTTATTGTGAATCTAGTTTGATAAGAATCGGAGAACTGTAGTGTCAAGAAATCAAACAAGTCGGAGGTTCGAGGCCTCCTTCTAGCACCAAAAATGTTAACTAGATTATTGGTCAACACACCGAACAATGCTTTCAATAGGGAAGAGGGGGTTAGTTAGGTTGAAAGGCACGTTAACCTAGATAATAGTTCCTATGCTTTACTCCTACAATTGATATATTTGGCTTGATGATTACAATGTAGGCGGAAGGTTTAATCTTGCAATCAGAAGGTTATTACTAGAGGCAGACTTGTTTTGAACCTTCATGAAGATTTTCTCTACTGCTCTAATGAAGAATAACCAAATGTTATCTTTTAAAGTTGTGCTCTAGTGATTCCAAAAGGTTTGGATGATTGACTCCTTTGGCAACAAGTTGAGGAATGGAATTCTGTGAAATATGTGAAGACCCTTGATCTTTTCAAAGGGTTTATTTGCTCTTAGGAAATTGAACTTGATCTGGCTGAAAGGTATTAGAACTCTATCTACCAGGTTGAACTTTATTTTCCTAAACTTATACTATTCCGAGGGGTTTGAGTGGTCGGCTGATGACTACAGAATGTTTGATTGCAGCTAGGATATAAGTATCCGAAACGACCCGCAAATCCGTACCCCTTGAGTCAACACTATTCTACATCTATCAACTCAAGATGAACAGAAATACGAACCGTTAGGGTTAAGGAAGAAGAGGTAGAAGAAGAAAATAGAAAACAACATCAGAATCTAACCATCGCAGCGGAATAAAATATAATATATAATAAATGATCTTTACACAAAAACAAATATATATGTTTATACATTACATCATCAGAGTACATCATCAGAGCTCAACATCAATAACATACAACTGGATACACAAGGAAATAATAATAATATACGGAAGCACGTATTGCCACCTAGCTCGTCTCTGAGCTCCACGACATCATATCCTGTATTTTATAATACTCGGTCTGACCCAAACATTACAGCTAAACAACACCCGAGTCAGTCTGGAATACAAACGTGAGAAAACCACACTCAAATTGATTATTAAAGTTTCAAAACCATTTGAAAACAAAAGCATCTCGAAGACCACGCCATAAATAAACATGTTGGGTTTTTACCTTACGATAGATAAATCACTTTTTATTAAAATTCTCAGATATTATAATAGTGTCTATAGAAAGTAAAATAGAATCTAGCTGAAATGCTTGCATTTCAAGTTTCAGCAATAGTTGGGCACAATTAAAACCGTACGGGCGCGTAGGGAAAATGAATTTCCAACTAATGACTAGGCACTGGGGTGCCCCCTGTCACGGTACCTGGTCTAGATCAGCGTACCGAGGATCACTCCCGAGCCTCTGCAACACAAGACCCGGCCTACCACTTACTGGATAGTCCCGAGTAAGATCACCCCAGGGTTGCGATCAGCAACCGCACCACTAAGCCGAATAAATGGAACATCTAGACAGGGATGACCTCACCGGAAATGGGTACTACCCACCAAGCCTTGCTGCATAACCCTTGATTTTCACTTATTCCCGATTGATGAGGCTTGAGGCTATGCGTTACCTTTTTAGAACATATCCCTTAGAATGCTCATCGCCCACCTGACGATGTTCTGAAGCATTCATCCATACAAGTCCGTCCCGGGTTCGAACGGAACCGAAGGCACTACTCCTACTAAATCTATGTTGGAATTATCCTTAGGATTAGTAGCGACTAGCCCTTGCACTTCATTGCTCCATCTTCGAATCCAAACTAGTTTTTCTATGAAAACGTACAAACTGGATCGAAGTGGTTTTCGAGAAATAAATTTCCATACCGGTCTCTTCGAAACGATCAGCGCATTGTCCAATATTGATAGTCGGTTATTTGACTATCAATTAACATTCAAAATATCCATCAACATAAATAATTTCTCCAAATTATTTATTAAACTCAAATTATCTTCACAAGATATATTTCCACTTTTCAACCCTATAAAAAAATAGTTTCAAACCATACTCTTCTCATGGAATGAATTTCCAAATAATTATTTCCACTGAAAACACCAAGTACAAAGCTTTAGATTTTTAAAATAATTTAAAACACTTTATTAAAAAAATTAACATTTAGATTGAGAACTACTCAATACTTTATTTAAAATATACACTTTAGGAATATTTAAAATGAGGTTACTTTTGTAAAATATAAAACTAGATTTTCGCTTTTAAAACAAATACAAAGTCACTTTTAAATAATTACTACCATAATATATTAAATGAAAATACTCACTTTAGAATTTAAGTATTTTATAAATAATAAATTTTCCAAAACTTGCTTTTTTAAAACAACTTTAAAACTTTTAACTTATTTAAAAATTTCCTTTGAAAACGTATTTGGCTATCCAGGGAAAATTTCCAATTTCAATCACTTAAATCAATTTTCCAAATTGATTTCCAATTTACTCAATTTGAAATAAATTTCTTTACTTGCTTAATTCATTTTCAAAATCCATTAATTTATAGATTTTATTTTTATTTTATTTTCATTTGATTTTCAATTTTTAAATCGAAACAAACCAATTCCATATTTTCCAAATTTCTTCTTTATCCTTGTGAATAATTTAAATCTTAAATTTAAAATAAATGCTTTATTCTTTTAAATAACAAAACTGATGTTTAAGATTCATTATCTTTCTCTTTACTCAAAATTTCCTTTTTATATACGGAATTTATTTATTAGAATTGTAAAATCACTTTATTCTTAACCAGTTCATTTTTAAATTTATTCAGATGTTCTATAAATATTTTACTTAAAAATTCACTCTTTTATTTCTTTCCAAAAATCCAATTCTATATATTTTAATAAATCAGTGAACTGAAATATTTTCAAGCGAACCATAGTATTCAATATTCCAATTATCAATATGATTCATCACAGAATATCAAATAATCATAACAGAGAATATTAAATATCTGAATAAATGTTGAGGAATCCAGTTGGATCCCTCCAACCTGTTTCTCTGCATCCACAGATGTTAGCACAATATAATAATACCAATTCCACTTCAAGGTGGAATATCACGGTATATGGGATTTATATAAAATCATCTGCTATTATGCGTCGCATATGGTCTCATCCGCTACATAATGCGGGAAATCAATCATTCCAAGATATATTATATACTACTATATATAATATTACACATCCAATCAAATCAATCAATCAACCAATTATTTAAATTTAACCATTTAAATTTAAATTATAACAAGATGAGTGAGATTACTCACCTTTGATTTTATTTTGCAATCCACTTCAAACTGGCTTGTTTCCATGATGTAAAACCGTGTATCAGCATTATTCAATTTATTATTATTTGAACCAATCAAACGATTGTTCACCATTTATTTATTCAATTAAACTCATTATTTGATTTAAATTTTTTAAACTAATAGTTTCTTTTAACAAATTATTTTTAGCAACCCAATAATTAAACAAGTTAATTACAACAGCTTAATTATCAAACCCATTCCTTTATAAAAATTCATTTATACAGATTTAAAATCTAATTTTATATAAACTTCTAATCATTTCAAAATTTCTATATTGATTATATATATATTTTAAAAATCTACAGTAAGTAAAACATGTATACATATATTTACACTTCTCTGTAAAATTCCTAATATACTTTTTATATTCTGCATATACAAATATCAGTCACTAAAACAAAGAAAAACAAAAATACCCCGCTGACCAAATCGAGCAAACCCTAACCGTCGACTCTATTCCATTGCGAGTTCACCTCTTGCTCGCGCGCCCATCCAAAGACAGCGACCCCTAATCGAAACGCCACACACAGCCTACCTCCACGCGACCCAGCACGAGTACGAGCCTCCCTAGATCTCCGCTTTCCGTCGCGACGACGCTGTCTCCATCGCATGAGCGACCTTAGCTCAAAGACGTGACTCTTCCCTCTTTTTCCCAGTATTGGTGCACTCGAGTACGGCTCGTGATTTGAGTCGAAATCGAATTCGATTTCACTGTACTTTTTTTTATTCGACCTCCCCTATTGAATAAATGGCTTTGGCCATTGATTTATTATTCTGTAGAGAAGAAGGAATCGCGGCATATTATTTATTTATTTATTTTTTGGACGAAGAGGCTTCGACCGTTTTTTCCGATAATGATTGGAATCGAATTGAATAAACGAGGAAGGAACAGGCAAATGTTAGAAGGAACGAGAAGTGTGAGATTGGGAAAACTCTGATGTGAAATAAAGTTTGATTAGTCAAATACAGTACTTACTTATTTTAAAAAATTTAAATTCAAATGCAAATTGCCTTGAAAATACAACTTACAATTTCGAATTCCCATAAAGGCGTGCCGCAAGGCGTTCCTAATATTATATCCCTATTCCGAACGCAATGGAAAAGGTTCGAGTCCTAATTCGATCGTATGGACAAAATAGCCTTTTTGGATCAGTTATTATATTGAATTTTCGATATAAAGTTTCAGCGCGTTTATATATCGTATGCTCACACAACAACTCCAAACATTACGAAAATTGAAATCCAATAATAATACAATATTACGGATCCAATGAAACTAGTTTCGTCCAATTTCGAGACTGCGTCTCGAAAGGCTATTTTTAAATTCAATTTAAACGATAAAATTCCAAACTGAATAAATCACCTTTAAATTCAATTTTAACACCTTGACTGCCTTCAGTATTATCAATATAAATTTACAAGCTTTCAAATTAATTTTAACAGGCTTAAAATCTCAGATTTCGTATTTTACCAAATTTTCAAATTTTAAATTCAATAAATAAATAGTGATATTTGTGATTCAAGTAAAAATTAACCTTTTAAATATCTAAAATCAATTAAATATTCCAATTTCAAATGCCTAAAAATACCGGGTCGTCACATTCCTCCCACCTTAAAAGAATTTCGTCCCAGAAATTACTAGTTAGGAAGAATGGTCCAATACCCGTTTACTTTTTCCGAAACCAACAATTCAACATCCTACCAACCATCTTTTTATTAAAGACCCATTACCATTATTACTAACTTCCCAAACTCTCCCATAATTTGCAAATGATACTATTCGCTCAATCATTCAAGTTTCAATTTAAAACCAAATTTTGAATTATCAAAATTTCTCATAAATTTTCTAACTCCCTAAATTTCCGAATTTTTTTGCCAACGTCTCCTTTGCGCGGCTAGCTCGGTACAACTACAAAATGCCTCTATGGGCTCCCAAATTCCAAAAGAAAACAAAAAGCCAAGTGGCTAGATCAAAAACCCAATAAAATTTCATACAGAAATTTAAACACATACCATTTTGGTCAGGCAATTCAAATTTATCTTCTGAAATCAAAACCGATTTTTCTCCTGCTTGTAAATACCTGTATATCCTACTTAGTAATAATATCCAATCACAACATTCAAAACATTTTATTGACTTCCGTGCAAAATTTAAATATCTATTCATTCAAGTCGTATAATGTACATACATTTTTATTAAATCCTCACCCAAATGCTTATTCAATATATTTTCCCGACACCCGTATTACTTAAGAATTTCACCATTTCTTCTTATGTTTAATATAAGCATTTATACGCTTCTTATTTTTATTTTCACTTCACCACCTTAGTTTATATCTACTTCTATTCAAATTGGTTCTCCCATTTCCATATGAATTCAATTTATCTTCAACTCTGAATATTGAATTTTATCTTCCACTTATAACTAATTCATATCATTATTTTAAATTAGTTTCATCCACTAATTTACTTCAATTTCCAATTTAAAATCGTTTTTTTCACTAACAAAAATTTTCCAAAAATTTTCTAACTCCGAAAATTTTCGGAAAATTTTGGCAGAGTCTCCTTTGTACAGAGGAGCTTTTGCAATTTGATAAAAGATATAAATATATATACATCGACCCACCCGGTCGGAAAAATAAAAACAGTTCATATTTCCTATTTTTATTGCATAGGCGTACCTTATTTAGCATTTTTAAGCAAGCGACTTATTTAATTAGCAGTTAGCAATCAAATCCAGCCCATCGACTTCCCTGAACCTGTACTTACTCAACTAAAACATGTAAGTGTCATATATATGAAGTTTTGCAACATTTCGCTTATTTGCAATAGTTAAATACGTGAATTCTAAAAGCAATGCACACTAATCACTTTCCGTAAGCAATTTATATAGTTTTAATACTAATTCAACTGTTTCAATTAATTCATATACCATTTTCATTCAATTTGAATGGTTTACAACTCACTTGCTTACATTCAATTCATTTTAATTTTTAACAAA
Source organism: Allium cepa (assembly GCA_030765085.1). Taxonomy (NCBI): domain Eukaryota; kingdom Viridiplantae; phylum Streptophyta; class Magnoliopsida; order Asparagales; family Amaryllidaceae; genus Allium; species Allium cepa. The sequence goes on along the minus strand of CM060938.1, from coordinate 29,355,394 downwards.
CCCATATTATTCCAATTGATTTAAAAATTCAATTTTATTCACGATCCATTCATTACGTTTCATTCCATATTTGCTTTCATTTCATTTGAGACCATTTTATCAAGCTTGAACCATTTTCCTTTCATATCCATATTTGTTTATTCCCAACTATTATATTTAGCTCGAAAACAATCCAAGCTAATTCATTCAATAACTATTTCCCAACTTATTTAAACCACGCTTGTATTTGAGTTCAGCTTTCATTCAACACTTACTTAAGCTAATAACTTAAGTTCATTTCCATTTGACCAACCTCCATTTCTTTTTACAACAAGTTCTATTTCCATCTTTCATTTGATTCTTATTTAGTCAAATTCCATCCATTTATTTATTCAAAACAGTTAGTTTATTCACTCAATCCATTATGAATTTTAATTTCCATACTCAATTCATCCGAAATTATTTTATTAATAACAAGGCCATTTCCAATTTATTTCTACTTATTTGGATTTTATTTGCAATACAAACCATTACCACTTTAATCCAATTTCTTTTTATTTGGCAACATTTTCAATTATATTTACTTCACTAATGATTCAAGTCGAATTTGATTTATAACTTGAGTTTTATTTCCAAACTTCAATATTAACTCACAAATTCATCTTCTATTTAACTACATTAGGTTCCATTTACATATTTCATTAACTAATTCATTATCTAATTAGTTCTCCCCCTATTTATAAATCAATACTTGATTTTTAATCTCAAAATCTCTTCATTTAATTTTCTTAAGTTCAATTTATTTTATAATTCAAGTTTGGATTTTTGTTTCATTTTCCAAATCATCAAATAATTTTTATTTTGGGTTTTCTATTCCACTTTTAAATTTTATAAGTCATAACTTATCATTTTATACATTTCCATTCATTCTAGGCTTGAATATATTCATCTTTTTATTTTATTCTCGAGATTTACGCTTATTTATAGCCTAAGCATATTTCATTCCATGGATTTTTAATTCTTTTATAAGTTATTCTAATTCATTTGTTCCAATCCAATTATTATCCAACCTACTTCCATTTATTAAAGTAAGGATCTAATTCCATTCAATATCACCCATAACTGAACTGAATTTTATTCTAATTCAATTCTATCCAACCTACTTCCATTTATTAAAGTAAGGATCTAATTCCATTCAATATCGCTCATAACTCAACTGAATTTTGTTCCAATTCAATTCTATTTTAACTCAGATTTATTTAATTCAATTCGATTCAATTTTCTTCCTCAATCTAAGTTAATTTTATTTTTAATTTTCCACTTTAAATTTAAATTCCAACATTCAAAGCTCATATTTCCTTCCTGATTTAAAAATCATCTCAATTTATAAGCATATAACCTATCTCATCAGGATTTTTAAACACTCGGCTTTTGGTTTCAAATCATTTGAAATCTTCAACATCTCAAAATCACACTTCTCAAAAATTTTAAACCAATCCTGGTTTTTATTCCCTACAAGTTTCCTTGAAATTTCAAAAACAGACTAGTTCTTCTGAACAAATCAAGTTGGTAGCAATCCATCACTTAAAACTCGAAAATGAACATCGATGATGCTGCAGTCATCACCGAAGATATTCTCCAGCAACTGAAGTGAATTCAATGCTATATCCCTTCCTAAAATTTGTTTGAAACAATTTCCTTTCAGAAATGCTCCTAAAACAATGATGCTATTATTTGTCTTCAAAATACTTCCAAAACCTCTGGGATTTTAAATTTTCAAATTCTGGCTTAAATCAAATGTTAACTATAATTCATTTGTATAATTTATGCTCATACAAATTTCCACTTGATCATATTTCAATTTATAAATCACATTTAAAATTAACATTTATAAATTTCATTTTATAAATGAATTTATTCCCTTCACCTTTGGTTATATTTTCAATTTCTAGTTAAATTTTCACACAATAGTGATAATAATTTAATATTATCAGTCCTAACATCCAAGCAACCATATATTAGCTAAAATAGTTTACAAAAACTTTTCTTTTTATCAAAATATATTTTTGGGTAAAATAATTGCATTCGTGCACATTTAAAACAATACTATGTCAATTTATCGTGTCAGGTGTTTATAAACTCTTCTAGAATAGCGGCCAATCTACTCATTCAGAATTCATATTCCACTCAACCAATGGGCCAACACAATATTAAAACAATTTATATTCACTAACAAGTACACGCTCATATCTATTAATACGCTCAAACTCATTCTAGAGTACCACAGACTCTATTTTCAATGAGTAATCCCCACAAAAAGCCGAGGTTATCACATACCTAAGCTCTGATACCAACTGTAAAGACCCGCAAATCGGTACCCCTTGAGTTAACACTATTCTACATCTATCAACTCAAGATGAACAGAAATACGAACCATTAGGGTTAAAGAAGAAGAGGTAGAAGAAGAAAATAGAAAACAGCATCAGAATCTAACCATCACTACGGAATAAAATATAATATATAATAAATGATCTTTACACAAAAACAAATATATCTGTTTATACATTACATCATCAGAGTACATCATCAGAGTTCAACATCAATAACATAAAACTGGATACACAGCGAAATAATAATCTAATACGGAAGTACGTATCGCCACCTAGCTCGTCTCCTGAGCTCTACAGCATCATATCCAGTATTCTATAATACTCGGTCTGACCCGATCATTATAGTTAAATAACACCCGAGTCAGTCTGGAACGTGAGAAAACCACACTCAAATTGATTATTAAAGTTTCAAAACCATTCGAAAAGAAAAGCATCTCGTAAGACCACGCCACAAATAAACATGTCGGGTTTTTACCTTACGGTAGCTAAAACACTTTTTATTAAAATTCTCTGATATTATAATAGTGTCTATAGAAAGTAAAATAGAATCTAGCTGAAATGCTTGCACCTCACGTTTGAGCAATAGTTGGGCACAATCAAAACCGTATGGGCACGTAGGGAAAATGAATTTCCAACTAATGACTAGGCACTGGGTACCACCTGTCACGGTACCTGGTCTAGATCAGCATACCGAGGATCACTCCCGACCCCCTGTAACACAAGACCCGGACTACCCCTTACTGGATAGTCCCGAGTAAGATCACCCCACTGTTGGGATCAGCAACCGCACCACTAAGCCGAATAAAAAGGACATCTAGATAGGGATGACCTCACTGGAAATAGGTACTACCCACCAAGCCTTGCTGCATAACTCTTTTTCCCTCATTCCCGGTTGATGAGGCTTGAGGCTAAGCGTTACCTTTTTAGAACATATCCCTTAGAATGCTCATCGCCCACCTGATGATGTTCTGAAAGCATTCATCCAACAAGTCCGTCTTGGGTTCAAACGGAACCAAAGGCACTACTCCTACTACATCCATTTTGGAATTATTCTAAGAATTAGTAGCGACTAGCCCTTTCACTTCATTGCTCCATCTTCGAATCCAAACTCGTTTTTTCCACAAAACCGGATCGAAGTAGTTTTCGAGAAATAAATCCGGATCCCGGTCTCTTCGAAACGATCAACGCATTGTCCAGTATTGATAGTCGGTTATTTAACTATCAATTAACATTCACAAACATCCATCAACATATATAATTTCTCCAAATTATTTATTAAACTCAAATTATTAAACTCAAATTTCCAATTTCATTCACTTAAATCGATTTTCCAAATTGATTTTCAATTTACACCATTTGAAATAAATTTCTTTATTTACTCAATTCATTTTCAAAATCCATTAATTTATAGACTTTATTTTTTTCGCTTGATTTTAAATTTTTAAACCGAAACGTACTAATTCCAGATTTTCCAAATTTCTTCTTTATCCTTATCAATAATTTAAATCTTAAATTTAAAATAAATGCTTTATTCTTTTAAATAATAACACTGAAGTTTAAGATTCATTATCTTTCTATTTGTTAGAAATTTCCATTTTATATACAGAATTTATTTATTAGAATTTTAAAATCACTTTATTCTTATCCAGTTCATTTTTAAATTTATTCAGGTGCTCTATAAATATTTTACTCAAAAATTCACTCTTGTATTTCTTTCCAAAAATCCAATTCTATATATTTTAATAACTCAGTGAGCTGAAATATTTTCAAGCAAACCATAGTGATCAATATTCCAATTATCGATATGATTCATCGCAGAATATCAAATAACCATTACAGAGAATATTAAATATCTAAATAAATGTTGAAGAATCCAGTTGGATCCCTCCAACCTGTTTCCCTGCATCCACAGATGTTAGCACACTATAATAATACCAATTCCACTTCAAGGTGGAATATCGGGGTATATGGGATTTATAGAAAATCATCCGCTATTATGCGGCGCATAGGGTCTCATCCGCTACATAATGCGGGAAATCAATCATTCCAAGATATATTATATACTACTATATATAATATTACACATCCAATCAAATCAATCAATCAGCCAATTATTTAAATTTAACCATTTAAATTTAAATTATAACCAGATGAGTGAGATTAACTCACCTTTGATTTTATTTGCTATCCACTTCAAACTGGCTTGTTTCCATGATGTAAAACCTTGTATCAACATTATACAATTTATTATTATTTGAACCAATCAAACGATTATTCACCATTTATTTATTCAATTAAACTCATTATTTGATTTAAAAATTTTAAACTAATAGTTTCTTTTAACAAATTATTTTTAGCAACCCAATAATTAAACAAGTTAATTACAACATCTTAATTATCAAACCCATTCCTTTATAAAAATTCATTTATACAGATTTAAAATCTAGTTTTATATAAACTTCTAATCATTTCAAAATTTCTATATTGATTATATATATATTTTAAAAATCTGCAGTAAGTAAAACATGTATACATATATTTAAACTTCCCTGTAAAATTCCTAATTTCCTTTTTCTAATCGGTATATACAAATATCAGTTAGTAAAACAAAGAAAAATGAAAATACCTCACTGACCAAATCGAGCAAACCCTAGCCGTCGACTCGATTCCCTCGAGAGTTCGCCTCCTGCTCATGCGCCCATCCAACGACAACGACCCCTAATCGAAACGCCACATACAGCCTACCTCCACGCGACCCTGCGCGAATACGAGCCTCCCTAGATCTCCCCTTTCCGTCGCGACGACGCTGCCTCCATCGCACGAGCGACCTTAGCTCAAAGACGCGACTCTTTCCACTTTTTCCCAGTATTGGTGCACTCGAGTACTGCTCAAGATTCGAGTCGAAATCGAATTCGATTTCGCTGTAATTTTTTTATTCGACCTCCCCTATTGAATAAACGGCTTCGGCCATTGATTTATGATTCTAAAGAGAAGAAGGAATCGTGGCGTATTATTTATTTATTTATTTTAGACGAAGAGGCTTCGGCCAATTTTTTTTCCGATAATGACTGGAATCGAATTTAATAAGCGAGGAAGGAACAGGCAAATGTTAGAAGGAACGAGAAGTGTGAGATTGGGAAAACAGTGATGTGAAATAAAGTTTGACTAGTCAAATACAGTACTTACTTATTTTTAAAATTTTAAATTCAAATGCAAATTGTCTTGAAAATGCAACTTATAATTTCGAATTCCCATTGAGGCGCGCCGCTAGGCGTTCCTAATGTTATATCCATATTCCAAACGCAATGGAAAAAGTTTCGAGTCCTAATTCGATCGTATGGAGAAGATAGCCTTTTTGGATCAGTTATTATATCGAATTTTCGATATAAAGTTTCAACGCTTTTATATATCGTATCCTCACACAACAACTCCAAACATAACGAAAATTGAAATCCGATAATAATACAATATTATGGATCTAATGAAACTGGTTTCGTCAAATTCCGAGACTGTGTCTCGGAAGGCTATTTTTAAATTCAATTTAAAGGATAAAATTTCAAAACTAAACAAATCAACTTCAAATTCAATTTTAACACCTTTACTATCTTCAGTTTTATCAATATAAATTTACAAGCTTTCAAATTAATTTTAACAGGCTTAAAATCTCAGATTTCATATTTTACCCAATTTTCAACTTTTAAATTCAATAAATAAATAGTGATATTTGTAATTCAAGTTAAAATTAACCTTTTAAATATCTAAAATCAATTAAATATTCCAATTTCAAATGCCTAAAAATACCGGATTGTCACTGTATCCATCAACTTTAGATGAAGCAACTCGATTACAATGTTGAAAACCCCAGAAGGTTACTGCTTATATTAATCCAGATTGGCTGTTGGCTCTATCGATGGGTGGAGGTAGAGAATTCAATATCTTTCTTTACTTGAAATGATAACTTCGATCAACTGATCTTTAGACCTATCGGCCGAAACATTTCGGAAGAACCGATCCTGCAAATTGGCATTACTGCAGCAAAAAGATAAGTTATCAATAAAACGGGTCACAAAATCAGGAAACTACCCTTGCCATCCATCATAATGTTTTGCTTTTATTGAATTTCCAAAATTAGATCCCCAAATAGGGTTATATAATTCTGATCAAGAAGTTAAAAGATTTTCGAAAAATGAAAGGAAAGGTCCCCTAAACTGGACCACTTAGGTCCTATTTATAGATACGGGTGGCATCACATCAGCCTTACGCCTTTATCTGGTACGGAAGGCTGCCTTTAGTATGCGACTGTAAACCTTCAGGTCTTGCCTGAAGATAGTTTTTTGTACACAGTTGTAGGCCTCTCACTATTGTTGAAAGGTTAGTTGATTGTGTATCACCATGGTCTGCCAGTTGTTGCCAAAAGGTTTTTCCTTCAATTGTTTTCAAGAAACTGTTGCCTTCACTGGAAGGTTTGTTATATTCATGGTGCATGAACCTTCCGTTCCATCGGTAGGTTTATAGCCTTTGCGAACCCTTTGGCCTTAGCAGAAGGCCATTTTTTCTTGCCCAACTATTGCCAAAAGTTTTTTCATTCCTTGGTGATGGTGGGGGTTGTTCTCTGTTGACTTATAAGCATTGCTTTTACCGAAACCATCCGGTAACATCGGAAGGTGCCTTGCAGGTGTATTATCTGGCTTGAAAAGTATTTGCGCTTTCGAAAAGGTTGGTGTAAGGTCACGTCTTTGTTTCTTCTTGTTTACTTCCTTTAGAAGGTAAACCCCTCCTAATCACTATAGTATGACACTCTACTTTTTCTATGAAAGGTCTTGAGTCGCTTCATACTATTGACTGCATCTCTTCGATCTCTCTGGATTTTCTGATCCTGCTCCTTAACTTTCTTTCTTCTGTTTTAAGCCCTCATGGCTTAAGCGGAAGGTGAATTTTCTGAGTAAAAAAATAACTCCATTGAATCAGCTACCGTCGATTTTGAAAGTTAGAGTCATGGAAGGTCAGAAGGTGGAGATAAAGGTAAATTACAACTGAAAGCCCGATATTTGTGCAAACTGTTAGTCATTTGGACATACTATAGAAAAGTGTTCTGGGAATGCCCCTCTACCTTCTAACGACAAAGTTCCCCTCCCTAAGTTGGAAATGAAATGGGTCCCCATGGATAGATTACCGACTGAAGCTTATCCTACTGTTTCTTTATCTCCTGTCGTGGTTGATGTGTCGGAATCGCTACCAGATAGTGAGTCGGACGATGATGTTATTTACTGGGAACTTGAAGAGTGCTCTTGGGTTCATGAGGAATCGAAAATGAGGTATGACCACAGAAGCATAGTTATCACATATTCTTAGGTGACTAGGATGAATCTACGAGGCTAGAGTATCATGTAGAAGGGGAGGGACTATTTTGTCCACCAGGGTATTGATGGTGCAAGCAATTATTAGCAATTCTTAGATCCTACGTAGGATCGAATTTATCTCTACTATACTCTTTCAAGGTCTTATGATCCGTTATTGGCTACATACTTCTCTGCAGCTCCGCATGTTATAGGCCCTGGTACTGATGTTGATATCATTAATGACAAGGGGGACTTTGGTACTTTTAAGCTGTCAATACTCATTGTCTAGCTCTTGTTTTTCATGTTTTTTCTATTTGAGTAGTCTAACCACTATAAAAATAGTTTTGCTGTTCATTGCATGTATAGAACACCTGTTCCTTATTATATTCATAGTGACACGGCCCACTTTAAAGTCATCTTAGCTTTGCTAAAGATTTGCTTGGTTTATGATTTATATACGTTTAAACATAGGTGTTTAAAGGAGATATATATGGTTTTGGTGGTAAAACCACGACTTTATGATTTTTAAATGCCATGGGAAAATTATATGTTATGGAAAACATGATTTTGGAGTCGGGTTTCGATTTTTATTACTTTCCAAGCCATGAAGAATTGGTTATGAATTTTCAGAGGAAAATATGGTTATTTGGGTTTATAAATTTATTTTGAAAAACATATTAAGAATTTGGGTCTAGAATTTTGATATGTTAGATAACATGATTAAACCAAATTTTTGGAATTTTTAGGGATTTTCACTTAGTGATTTAGTATGGAATTCAAATTATTCCGAAAGGAGGACTTAAATGGTTTAAATGTTTAGATAATAGGAAGGGCATATTTGTTAAGAGTTAGCTTAATTTTAGATATGAGAAAATGCAGCAAAAATTATCCAAGTTATTTAAAAGTTTGTAAAAGCTAATTAAATGTTTATAAGTAGGCAAGTTTGTTACAAAAAGTTTACTTTATTTAGTAAAAATCAACTTTTGTTTAGAAGAAGGAGGTTCCTCCATCTATGGCAAACCTATCGACATAGACCTTTCGACTTAGACCTTTCGAATTCATTGAATCCAACAAGGTCAAATCCAATGCATGTGATATCATTCGGGTGGTATGTAGTGAATTGGACAAAGGCGGAAGGTAGGTTATTGAGGGGTTGCTTTCGAATGGGTTGGTTCCTTGGTTTACTTTTGGTTTAAAATTAAAATCACTTGCCTGCTTTCAAAGAGCTTTCGAAAAGGTGGACAACTATGCTTTCGACAAGGTCGAAAACTATGATTTCGAAAGGTTTGATTTAAAAGAACTTTCGACAAGGTCGAAAGCTATGGCTTCAAAAGGATATTTGTAAATAGGCCTTTTGACATAGTCGTAAGCTATGCTTTCGATAGAGAGCTGTCGCCTTGTTTTAAAAGAAGTAGTTTCAGAAGGAGTCACTTAGTTTTTGTTCAAAGCTTTTGAATGGATAGTTGTCGACCATGTTGAAATCCTTTGTAGAATTAGTGACCTTCCAATGGCATCGAAGGCATTGATGTTGTCGAAAGGTTCAATTGTTTTTATAAATATACAAGCCGCTTCACAAAGCTTTCGAAGGGGTCGAAAGCAGAAGCTTTCAACGTTGTCAAAAGTTTTGATTTTTTTCCAAATGTTTTTATGCTTTCAAAAGGATAGTTTTGACACCATCAAACTTCGCAAAAACTTTATAAAATAAAGAGTGTTTTCGAAAGAGATGCTTTCACCTATTTTCACTTTGACCAAAATTAATGTTTGTGCATAAACTCAATGCTTTCGAAAGGGCAGATTTTCAATGGTTTCAAAGGGTAACCTTCAATGCTTTCGAAAGAGATACTTTCAAGTGATTTCTAAAATATGCTTCTACGCTTAAATAATAATACTTTAACATGGTCGAAGGGTTCCAAAAATAAGTATTTTAAAGTAATAAAAAGGCTGGAGCCTATTGTTTTAAAGGAGAAAATTTATGCTTTCGAAAGGGTCGAAAGTCGAAGCTTTCGATGCTGTTGAAAGGTTTTAAAACCCAAACTCAAATTTTTTAAAGGAAAACCCACGGGTTATATAGATGAGTTTTGTAATGACTTTAATAAAGTAATTTTGAAGAATTATTGCCTTGATAAACATATAAGCTAAAGGTGTTATCTATGTCTTATATGAAATGTATTTTCAAGGACCTTAAAACCCGCAGTGGTATTGTTAAAGTCTTGTTTTGCTTCTTCAAACATGATATTTACATGATAACCCATAACTGTATTTTTGGGAAAAAGGGTAAAAGAACCAACTAGGTTAACTCAGTAGTGAATATAAATAGCTTAAACTCCCGAATGAGTAGAATTGCATCCAAGGCTTCAGGGTGACCATAAATATAGGGTGTACAAACTATGTAGTTATTGGAGATGACCAAAAGGTTCACAGTAAACCCATGAAAACTATGATTATGTAGTTATTGGAGGTAACCAATAGGTTCATATTAAACCCATGAAAATTGTGCATTAATGATAGCTAGCAAGGGGATGATTGGTTTGTATTGAACCCATGAAAAATTTATTCAAATTAAGAATTAACATCAGTCAACAGGTTCCTAGTTAACCCATGAAAACTCGGATAAGAAAGTGGCTAATGGAAGTGTCAGTAGGTTCCTAGTCAACCCATGAAAACTTGGACGTGAAGTGAGTTACTGGATAAATCCATAGGTTCCTAGTCAACCTATGAAAACTAAGATTAGGTGATTACTTATTGGAAGGACTAATAGGTTCAGGGAACCTATGAATTAATTAAGTTAATTGGCAGGAGCCTAAAGGTTTTACTAAACCAATGAAAACTAAAAGTTTAACAGCGACCCTAGAAACTATAATTATGACAGGGCGTCAGATTAAACTGGGGATGGGGAAATCCTAACTATTTTAAGTATGCATATTATTATAATATTTTGAAAATGTATGATTTTAACCATTGTGGATGCAGAAGCACAAAGTATGGATTTAAAAAGGTTTTAGGATACTAATGAAGGCAAAATCCATTTCGCCAAGTGGTATAGTCTCGCTAGATATCTAAAAGGACTTAGATGTTAAATTATTATTCATACCAGGCTTTATGTTTGACTTGAAGTTATTGTTTTCCCCTTAAACTCTAGGGTACTCAATTGTTTTTGAGTAGTTAGATATTTAAGGTTTTTAGGTTTTCTTCTTAGATGAATAAAGCTTCCGGGGGCGTGTAGGAGGCAGTAGTTATATAGAGCTATCTTTTTCGCTGTGTATTTGTTTTTAAAAGGAGAACTATTAGCCTTGCTATATACTTTGATCAACTAAGGGCACATCTTCATATGTTGCTCTTGGTGTATGTGTAATAATTATATTTTGCTAAACGTGGTTAATTTTTTGGGATTATGTACTGAACATGAAATGTTTTGAATGGAATATAGAAATATGTTTTTGAATTTTTCAATTTTCCATACTCTTATGATTTGTGTATCAATGAATATAGCACCGTTGTATTTGGTCGTCGAAGATTAATAATTATGGATGACTGCAGCATCCATAGTCGTTATTTTTGTGACTCCAAGTAGGGGATGTTACAGCAAGGCTAGCTATATAGAAGCTATTTAATTTTATTTCTGCTGTGTTGTATTAAGACTGATATATCTATTTAATACTGATTATCCAAGGGAGCATCTTCATATGTCGCTCTTGGCGTAATTTGTAATAATTATATTTGATCAAAACTTGGGAATCGTTTATGGGAGTATGTAATTGAATACGAAATATTGTTTTGAAATGTAACCAGAAAATTTATTTTAATCTGTGTTGAATTTATTTCGTATTCGTGTGCTTTTGATATAATGGATACTTTTAACATTACCGTATTTTATCACCAGAAGTTAATACTATAGATGACTACAGTATTTGTAGAGCTTAGCTTCATGGCATAAGATATGGGATGTTACATATATGCCTTATGGATGATGTGTACTACTTATATGTGCTTGTTTGTTATGATTTTAACTCGTTTTGATGTATTTAAAGAGCGATCATCGTCGAATGAAATTACTGAGGAAAAATGCTCAAAATATGACATGACCATAGTACGTTGCTCGGTCTACTTGAACTATAAAATAAGTCGCATAACATTTGGGTGAGGAATGATGGTGATTGATGAAGTCAAAAACAAGTCGATGGTGGTATAAAAACATGTCAATGGTGGAACATCTTGGACTTTGGAGTTTGACTAAGGGTTGCATTTCAAAGTACTTTGGAGCAAGGAAGGCTTTGCTTTAGGTGTGAGAAAAATGAAGAGAGGTCCTATTTCCAGACCTAGAAATTTTCTTCTAAGGAACAAGTTGGTGCCAACTTGATTCACCTTGAGACGAGGATGCGACGACATGTAGAAAATGAAGGGGAGACTTTGGTGGTATTAGGGAAAAATGAGCGGTTTGATGAGAATGGAACTTAATCAAAACTGGTTAATTGACCATGTCGGCACTGACATGATATTCTCTGTACCAACATGATTATGCTGGATCACATCGGTGACAACAAGATGGTGTTTGGGAAGGATCGAGGTGTGGATTAAAGGGATTGTGCAGTGTTCATTCATTCGTTCAAAATTTTGGATTTGATATTATGACGCGATGAATAATATTTTTGGTGGTGAAGTGAGGACGCGCCGCTTCAATGTAATGGTTTCGAAACTTTGATGTGATGACTCTATGACTTATGAAGAGCATCAAGAAATGTTCTGATGATGATAATTCCATAACGGGAATAGATATGGTGATCCAAAAGGAAAGTTTAATAATGGGAACTCGTGAGTGAAACTATGGCTATGCGATACTGTGGAGATTAATGGAATAAAATGTTGATCGCGTTCAACTATAGGGACGTGTGTAAAGGGTGTTGATACACGACGATTTCCAATGTGCTCGTGTAGATGGGTATCTGGGAAAGCCCACCTAGATTATGATTGTGTTTAATCTTGTGACTATGGATTACCCTAGATGTTATGATTGTGGTTGTATTTCCTAGCCTTTTGAAGTGGCATGGTGTAACACTCCTAAATTTTAGTATAACATTAATCATGATACTTAATATTGGATAGATTAAATAGAATAATGTAAATAGTTAAGGAGAATGAGATTTGGTCATTAACAAGGTCATGCCTTAATAAATTAACTAATGAGATTGTTTTGAAGAACCTAATAAATAGTGATATATGAGAGGGGAAATTTAGGTATAGACCTAACTTTTATCTCTTAAACTATCTCTCCTTCATATCATTCTCATTTTTCATAAAACAAAACAATCAAAAGAAAACCCTAAAGAGGCTGACCATAACCTAGGAGGAAGAAGCACGTAATCAAGGGGATTCAAAAGAGAAAGAGCCCAAGGAAATTAGAGCAACATCAAATATCAACTCCATCTAATTCTAAGGTGAATAATAAATGTTCCATCTTAATTTTCTTGTTTTAAATTTGGCTATGGGCTGTATCTGAATTAGTTTGGTTAATTTTTACAAGATATGGTTGTAGAATCATTATTTGGATGGAATAGTGACTTATGGGAATTTTTATGAAATTTTAGAAATGGTTTTAAGGGTAAAACAAATGTTTTTAATCTCCAAATATTTTGATTTTCGAATACGTTATATAAAACAATATTTTAGAGATGGGTTTTTAATTTCATAATTTTTCAAGTTATATTAAATATTTTATGAATTTCCCACTGAGGAAATAGCTTAATTTCGGGTTTTAATTATTTTAAATAATTAAATATGGTTTTTTCCCTTAAATTTTTATATGGTAATAAGCAGGAAATTCTTGAATTTCTATGAATTTTTTGGATCTTTCCCAAATGAATATGATTTATTATGAATTTAATATGCTAGATAAGCATTTAAATTAATCGTTAACAAAGGTTATTAATTAATTAAAGTTGATAAATGTTTTGGAACTTAAAAAGGGTTTGCGAGAGTATTTCTGCAAAGGAAAGGTTAAAAGATGTTTTAACCCAATAGAAATTGGACAAAAGTTTGGATTTGGTAGAAAGTATATGTTTTTATTAGAATAGGTTAGTTTTCTAGATAATTATGGTAATGCCATGTCACATGTATCCTCTCTGCGCCTATCGAAGCGCTGCATCCATGAATTTCAACGTTGAAGTGAAAGGAAGCATAAGATAATTACTTCGTCAGTTATGCAACGTTTCCAAGTAAGACAAAGTTTACCTCATTGAAAACTTAGCATCAGTGACATTGGCACTTCGTGATTCTTCTATGAGTAATGTCGCATCTCTTTTCCCGTGTCTTGATGTCGCACTTATATATTTGTGGCATAATAGCCAATAAGTTATGTATAAAACTTTTAATGACTTTGCTAGTCCTGTTACCACTATCTATTGGGACCGGTGACCCTATGTGTTTGGTTTTCGGCAATTAGAAATTTTTTTATACTATCCTTTTGATAAATCTCGATGTCATCTTTGATGTTGACCTTATTTTTATGTATACTTCACGGTAGAATGGCCGAAGTAAGTTAAGTATGTTTTTATAATGACGCCACTTGTATATATATCGTCATTCATCATTGCGCTTTGCCGCCCCAAGGCTAGATTACAATTCCAGATTCAATTCCTTAGAGTATCTCCAAGGCGCCCATTTGAACAACTAATCCACTAGTAGCTCTAGAGAGAATCCACAGTATGAGGTTGAAGAACGATCGAGCGTAGTACATGCAGAGGAGGTTGCTGAAAGGGGGGCTCAAAGCCTTCTATTGGTGACACCCTGAGAGAAAAGGACAAAGGAGGTAGGATGAAATTGAACCCAGAGGAGAATGAAAATGAGGGGAGAGAGAGAGAGAGAGAAGAAAAATAACCAACGATTGAAGAAAAGGATGATGGCTCAAGTGATGGTGATAGTGACTATCATGATAGCATGGAGGTGGATGAATCATTCGAAGAGACATCGTACAAGATCCTTGAACTTCCAAGCCCGTCCCACTAGAACCGAATTGTTGCTGAAACTTCTAAAGCGCCTACAGGAATGACTATATTACCGTCAGGCGAAATGACTTCTCGGGATCACACTCTCAGTGACGTATTTACTGGTTTGAGAGACTTCGGCATTTCCATCACCAATCTTCTTGCTGACGCCTCTCATGACCTCAACTTTTCTCCTAGAGTAAATATAGATGAAGGTGGAGAAACTCCATCTTTATGCGCATGCGAACATGGTTTTTAAAGTACTTAGGGGGTCATCGGCATCATCATACACTTCACTAGGTTCATGAACATGCATTCTTGCATTCATTCAAAATCTCAAATTTTAACACCTATACTATTTCTCTTCTTGTTTCAGGTTTCATGGGTCATGATAGGTACAAAAATCTCTCACGCAATGTTAGCGAGTTTAGGAGCCAAACTTCTGATCCTCGTGTGCCTTGCATTAGTTATGAGTGTCATCATAAGATCGAGGAGGAATGCCAAAGAAAAGATCGAGAGGCAAATGATGCCAGCTGGACCGATATGAAAAGTGAGAGAGAGAGAAAGGGAAAGGAGAAAAGGGATGCTGAAGATAACTTGTTGTGCTATCTCGCAAAATGATTAAGGGGGTCACTGGCTGCCATGGCACTTCTTTGAGCACTATTCCATCATGCACCGAATTGCATACTTCTTCTCAACAGCAGGTTCCAGCTTCTCAATCTTTGACTACTATGGTTCCCCTTCATCCTAATGGGGTTTTCACTTCTGCGGCTCCTTTTCCTACTAGCCGACCACACTTGTAGGGTGCATTTCCAAATTTCTTTTTGCATAGCATCAGTTTTGATCAAGACATTTAATATGTCTTAAAAGAAGTTACGGGCAAAGATGCCCGAAATGTTCAAAAGCATATCGATCGAAGTTATGAGTGGAAATGGTTGTGCCAGGCCCTCAGTAGAGTCTATAAAATTACCTATACAAACATCAAGCCTTTCGATTCTAAGAAGGAGACATTCGAAAATATGACATTGAACTTGTAGTCATTTTAGGGAGAGGTTAAGTAGCTCTAGAACGAAAAGGCTCTAGAGAGAGAAGAGCTGAACATGAACCTCCAATACTTTTACGCCAACGTCGTAGTTTATAAGAATCCGAGGTGCATATGGGATACTTATCTCAAAACCCTTGTTGCTTCTTGGTAAGAGGTGTTACAATGATATGCGATGTCTAGGGACAACTGCTTCGAGGAAAATTTCATGGTAGAGTACCTAGACTATGATGACATACAAAAACATGTAAAAGGAAAGGTCGTTATTGCTGTTGAAAATGATGCTACTAATGCTGCTGCCAAAGTTCTCGTTGGCCCAAGTTCGTCGGTTCAGCATGAATTACTTCAAAAACTAGAGAGATTGTGGTGATTATTTCTACATCTGAGGGGGTTAGCTTTTAAACCACCCGTGTGTTTCCAACTTCCAAAGAAACAAATTTTGTTGTACCCTACATTCCTCTCTTTGTGGATAAGCTTAAGGAACATGTGAGTAAAAGGTGGAATTACGGGTTTCTTTTAGGGATCGCAGTTCAGGTATTTCGCCCATCTTACTGGTCTTTGCAAAGAATTAGTTATCTTATGAATCTTTTGTTAAACTTTATCATTCTATTTGCCAACTTATAGGTCAACCGCATTTTCACCCTCCACAGCCACCTACTCAGCGCTTAAGAACCAAAGCCACTACGTCGACTTCCATTTCTACTAGACTTATCACTCTGGTCCCACCTTCCGTTTCTATGCCTGGTTCTAACTACCATAAGATTGTGGCCTTGGAAGTCCTAGAGGACATTTCTGTATCCCAAGAAGATATCATGATTGTCAATGTTTTGGATTCGATGGGTCATAACTCAACAGGGGAGAAATTGAAGGCTGACTTTGAGAAAATCTAGGTGAAATATGAGCCTAGCACCGCAAAGCTCACTTCTTCGGCTCCTACAAGCCTCGTATCCAAGCCTCCTAATATTAAGATTGGCCACCCAAGACTGTGCTCAATAAAGCTCCTACTAGCAAGTCGTCATACCGTTACTAGTGAAGCAAGTACCCATTCTAAGGGCAAGACCACTCCAGGAGGTGTGATTAAAGATGACAAGTAATGAAACAACGCCGTGGAAATCCCTGCAGCGAAGGTAGCAGGTATGAGAAGAAGTAGAGGGTTCTTAGAGATTGTTGATGCGGTAGCTTCTTTTTTGTTTTTATATTGTCGAGTCTGTACTCTTGCTTTTCTTCCATGCCAAAGAGGCCGTGTTTGTGCAGGATTGGTCCCAGCTGTTTCTTTTGCATAAAGGATGAGGTAATGAAAAAGATTTCTTTTTGTATTGTAATCTCCATTCCATTCGAAATCCCTTTCGAAATCTTTACAAAACCTTAGACATCATATTTACAAAACACTTTAAACATGCCATTTGAAAATATTGGAAACTCTCCATTTATAACATTTCAAAAACATTGGGGAACTACCCCTTCGAAATGTTTCTCTTCAACCTTTCGAAAGCACAAAGTCCTTTAATTAAATCAAACATTTCAAAAGCATTGGTTTCAAGCAAAACATGTGGACTAACCTTTTGAAACCATTTAAAACTATTCCTTTTGAACCTTTAGATTTAACTTCCAATAGAACAAAGGGTCGTAAAACAACTAAGTCGGAAGCACTCTTTCAAAAGTTATTTCTTAAGTAAAAGAAGTGGATGGCGAAACCAATCCCTTCGACAGCATTGGAGAAGCGGCTAAGTTTTACAACAAAGAAACCTTTTCGAAGGCGTTGCTTTGAAAGGTAAGATGCGGCTGTTAGAACCCTTAATTTAGGATTTCGACGAAGACAACTATACAATGGAAATCATATATATATCGTACAACTATACATATACGAATTCAAATCAAGAAAAACACTACTGTGACAAGATGATAACTAAAGCACTGAAGAGATTCATCTACAAAGTTGCACGAAGATCAAAGAGAGATACACTCAAGAACAAACCTAGGAGAACATCACTTAACAGGTTCAGACATCTGAATGCAAAACTTCAGACTTCTGAACGTAGAAGATGAAAAAATATAATAATAGGTTCTTAAACGTTTGAAAACACCATTCATATGTCTAAAACTGGGCTCGGGGAAGATAATTTTGAATTACAACTGTCATCGCCAAAGAGACACAACTCCATCTCTCCTCCACAACTCTTCACCAATGAACAGTGATGACTCTAGACTAAAAGGGAAGAGATGTAACTACTAGAAGCCACCTTCTACAACTATATAAAAAAGAATCAAGAAGGATCAAAGTACTTAACTAATTCACTTGACTCTCTATCTTGATCATCTCTTGCTCTAGTCATCCAATTGCTATCGAATCTGCAAATCTGAGATCATACACTTCCATCTCTCTCGAACAATATTGTATTCAATCATTCAAGAGATATAGGAAGTTCAATTATACTATATAGTCAAAATCCGTGTAATAGAGAACACATTCTTAACAAAGAAATGTTGCTATTGTAAACCCGTTCCTCCAGGTGAAGTAAGGGTTATTTGGTGAAAGGAAATTCCGAAGAGGAGCTTCGGGACTGGATGTGGAACAGAAGATCCGAACCAGTATAAAATCCCTGGTGTGATTATTCTTATTTACATACTTTACTATTGTTACACTATAGTTTAAATTAGTCATATACTTGTCATTTATATAATCGATTCACCATAATTAGACTTTCAATTGGTATCAAAGCTTGGTTTGATCAAAAGTACTGTACCAAGTTTTTGAATCACTAATATGGCAAGTATCTTTCAAGAAGGTCAATCTACCGCACTTCCTCCATTATTTAATGGCTCCAACTATGCATATTGGTCAACTCGTATGCGTATTTTTATGGAAGCCAGTGGTGTAGAAATATGGTCTGCTGCAAAAAATAAATATGAAGCACCTGACACTGCTATGAGCACATGGATCGATGAACAATAAACCTTAGCCTCAAACAATGCTAAAGCTATGAATGTTTTCTTTTGCTTTCTAGACAAAAATGAATTTTCACGTGTCATGTTATGTACCACTCCGTTTGACATTTGGCGTACCTTACAAATTACGCACGAAGGTACAACAAAGGTCAAACAAACTAAGATTTCAATTTTACAAAAGCAATTCTCCTCATTCAAAATGAAGCAAAATGAAACTATTGTTGATTTATATTCTAGATTTCAAACTATTGAACATGGTCTTATGACATTAGGAGTTAAGTTTACCGATTTTGACTTAGTTTCTTGAATACTCAACTCTTTAACATCGGATTGGGAACGGAAGGTATTAGCTATCGAAGAAACTGATGATCTTTTTACTCTCAAGGTTGAAGAGCTGATAGGAAATTTAATGTCCTATGAAGCTAATTACATGCAAGAAAAGAACATAGCATGTCAAACAAAAAATGATGACTCAGATTTGGATGAAGAAGAGATAGTTTCCATTGCCAAGAATTACAAAAAATTCAAGAAATTTAGAAAGATGACCAAATTCCAAAAAGAAGGGAAGTCCAATACAACAAATCTATCTCAAATCAAGTGTTATGAATGTGATCAATACGGACACATGAAGAAGGATTGTCCTAAATGCAACAATGATAAAAAGAACAAATTTGAGAAATTTAAGAAGAAAAGAGCTTTTAAAGTCACTTGGGACGATTCTGATTCATCATCATCTTCTGATAGTGATATTGATAGCGATGGAGAATAAGCTAATGTATGTTTTATGGCTAACGCTGATGAGGTATGTCCTGAACATAGCTATAATGAACTATTAGAATTATTTATGGAACTTGATGATAAGTTTGGACAAATCAAAAAAATTGAATAAAGAAAACCTAATAAATCGATTAGAACAGGAAATTGAATTATTAAAGGATGAAAAGGTTAATTCTGGTGACTTCACAAGAAAAGTGTAAAAACTCTATCGAATATGATACACAACTTAGTGAAACAGATAGGTTACAACTTGAGAATAATTATTTGATTAGGAAAATATTGAACTAAAAAGTATATAGAAATTTCAAAAACTGAAATTTTCGAATTAAAGGATAAACTAGAAAAAATTACTAACAATGTTTCAAATTTTAACAAAGGAAAACTAGATCTTGATAATTTAATTAAAATTTCGAAACCTTCTGGTAATCGAAATGGGTTAGGATTGGAAAAGAATTCGCAAAAGAAAAAAGGTAGTACTATAAAGCAAAGTATCTTGTATCAATGTTTCAAAAGACACCTAAGTTAACTAAAGATGTAAAATCTAAAAGTATAAAAATTTGGAAACCAAAGTCTAATAATAAGTTCATTAGACAAAAACATATTGACAGCTTTTTATCAAATGTAGTATTTAATAATAATTATGTTTTTAAAGGACCTAAAACCACTTGGGTATGGCTACCCTCCCCTCCTAACATTAAGGACCCTAATAAAAGAAGTGGGTACCAATTGGATAATTTTTGTTTTATAGGTACTCAAAAATAAAAACAAGGAGAAATGGATACTCGATAATGTCCGCTCAAAACACATGACCGGGAATACCAAGATGCTCTGAAATATAAATTATATCGATGGAGGCAACGTAACTTTTGGAGGCAACTCAAAAGGATATGTCATCGGAATTGGAGAAGTCATAAACATTGGTATTTCTAACTCTCCTATTATTTCTAATGTTTTGTTAGTAGAAAATTTAAAACATAATTTACTTAGCATTAGTCAATTATGTGATAAAGGTTTTCAGAAAAATTTCAAGAAAAATTGATGCAATATATTTAATAATAATAAAATTTATTATTTGAAGGATTTCGAAATAAAAATATTTATATTTTAAATATGAATATAAAAAGAAAACTTTGATTTATGCTTGACCTCTAAACTTGATGATCCATGGCTATGGCATAAGCGATTTTGTCACATGAATTTCAAACTAATGAATATATTATCAAAACATGAACTACTTAGAGGTTTACCAAAACTAAATTATAAAATAGACAATTTGTGTGATACGTGTCAAATTGGAAAATTAAAAAGGAGTTCTTTTAAATCTAAAAATAATATTTCAACATAACGAAAATTAGAATTGTTGCATTTAGATTTATTTGGTCCTACTCAAGTAAGATCAATAAATCATAACAAGTATGTTTTTGTAATTGTTGATGATTTTTCAAGATATACATGGACTTTATTTTTAAGACATAAAAGTGACACTTTGGTATGTTTAAATTTTTTGCAAAAAGAATTAAAAATCAAATGAATTTGAAAATTAAAAATATTCACAGTGATCACGGAGGAGAATTCGAAAATGAACTTTTTATAAATATTTGCAATAAAAAGGGAATTAATCATAATTTTTCAATTCCACGTACACCACAACAAAACGGTGTAGTTGAACGGAAAAATCGAACATTACAAGAATGTGCAAGAACAATATTAAACAGTAGTAATCTACCAAAACATTTTTGGGCCGAAGCTATTGCATGGCTTGTTATGTTTTGAATAGAGTGACACTATGACCAATGACAAAAAAACACTCCTTATGAAATATATTTTGGTAAGAAACCTAAAATATCATATTTATAACATTTGGATCAAAATGTTTCATATTAAATACTAAAGACAATCTAGGAAAGTTTGATCATAAGGCCGATGAAGGAATATTTGTTGGCTATTCAGATCATAGCAAAGCTTATAGAATTTATAACGAAAGGACATATATTATAGAAGAAAGTTTACATGTTTCTTTTGTTGAAAATATTATAACTACACAAATGAATGACAAAGATGAAATACGTCCAAATGATTCTTCTAACACACCTCACACTAATAATAAGCCATTGATCAAAATAATACTCTAGTTTCACCCCCTAGGATTTTAATGAATCATCTTATAGAACATTTTGGAGATTTAAATTCTACAGTAACTCGAAATCAACTTAATCAAATAAGTCATGTTGCATTCATTTCAAATTTTGAATCAAAGAACTATAAAGAAGCTTCTAAAGACGATTTTTGGATTTTAGCTATGCAAGAAGAATTAAATCTGTTCGAACGAAATAATGTTTGGAAACTTGTTCCAAGACCGGAAGATCAATCTGTCATTGGAACTAAACGAGTATTTAAAAATAAAGCCTATGAAACCAGAAATATAGTTCGAAATAAAGCTCGTTTAGTAGCACAGGGGTATGATCAAGAAGAAGGAATCGATTACGATGAAACTTTTGCACCTCTAGCTAGATTAGAAGCTATACAAACTCTACTCGCTTTTGCTTGTCATAACAATTTTAAATTATATCAAATGGATTAAAAAGTGCATTTTTAAATGGTTTTATCAAAGAAATTTTTCATGTTGAACAACCACCATTATTTGAACATGAAAAATTTCCAAATCATGTTTTTAAATTAAATAAAGCATTATATGGGTTAAAACAAGCCCCTAGAGCATGGTACGATAAGCTTAAAACTCATTTAATCTCATCAGGATTTCAAATTGGTATAATTGACACAACTTTATTTATTAAAAGAGAAAATAATAATATTTTAGTTACTCAAATTTATGTCAATGATATCATATTTGGATCAACTAATGAAAATTTATGTGTAAAATTTTCTAATATAATGAAAAATGAATTTGAAATGTACTATAAACAGAAAGGAACAATCAAACATTTGAACTTCCTGGAAAAGGCTCTATATGCAATATGTGGTCATTCTCTAACAAAAAAGTGTTTACATAAAAAATCTCCACACTTTGTTGAAACTCCTAAAGACCAACCATCAATTTCCTCACCCAAACCTCCTTCCTGGTCCCCAATCAGCTATGGTGATCCCACCTATGAACCGAATTCATGGGATTGTCAAGAATGGAACCAAGAAAAATAAACTATGATGTTTGGAGATGATTATATACATATATATTTGTTTATATTGTATTCTATTCAATAAATAAAGTTTTTCTTCACAAGACTCTCAAGAAAAAGCTAATCTGGAGTTTTTAGATGTCGGAAGTAGATTCCAGACGTCTGAACTAAGAATCTAGAACAAATTATATGTTCCCAGATGTCTAAACTCAAGTCCAGACGTCTGAAATCACTCTCCATCTCCTATTTAAACTATCTAGTTGTCTGAGTTTTGATTCTAGACGTCGGACTTTACTCTCTGTTTTTAATTTAGACATCTCCAGACGTTTGATCTACTGTTTCAGACGTCTAGAACTGGAAACGACAGTTTTTTAAACCCTATACCTGCTCAATCAACCACTATTTCACCACTTCAATTCATTTCCAAATTAAAAATTATCTCTCTCAAAATCTCTAAAATCAAATTTCTCTTCAAATTAATGCCACCATGAATGAAAAAGATGGTAATTAAGAAAAGGAAGGTGGAGAAGAATCTTCCTCTCAAACATTGATGGTGACTAATATTGAAATCAACAATTGGTTATTTTAGAATCTAACAAATATACGATGGTTTAACGACCTGAAGATTAAGAAGATGCATCTAGGACCTTTCTATAGCCTAATCAAGTTTACTTCATATAATATGGACGTCATATGTGAGCAATGTGAATTGAAAACCCTTATCTCTTTTAATGCCAACGATGTTTCTATCGATCAACTAGCTATACATTTTTTTACGCTAATCTGGATAGTCCATCGGTATGGACTATTGAGAATGATGATGATTTCTTATGGACGAGTGTCTATGGGACAACAATCAATTAACCCCTCTATAATTGGACGATTCTTAGAGTGCTCTTATACGGTTCATAATTTATCTTACATGAGGGACATGCGATTCAAACCTTGTGATACTATCACTGATCAATTATGGGAAAATCAAATGCCTTAATTTTCATCCAAGTTCCTTAGGCCACGTGCTAGGCTCCTTGCCCGAATGCTGATAAATACCATTATCCCACGATTAGATAGCCATGAATAAATTACTGATCTTGAACACAAAGCACTATATGCACTATTTAGTCGAACTAAGATCAATTGGCTCAGTTCATTTTTGATGAACTAAAAGGTTTTTGGAATAGATCTCCCCATACAATCATTTACCCGACTTATATTATGCGAATTCCCAAAGCACTAAACATCCCATCGTACATTTCTGCTTTTGAGGAGTTACCTATCAAATATAGTGGAACAAAAATTTTCAATCTTATGCATTCGTCGGAGGAACCATCATCTTGTATAACTTTTCTAGAATGGAAAAATGCACAAGATCAGCCTTCTCCTCCTCAACAACAACAACAAGAAGGTGATGTTGTAGTACCAAGGAAACCATCTCCACCTCCTCCTTCCTCGTTTGAATATCACTCCGATATGGAGACTTTGGAAGCGCGAACTCAGCCACATGCTAATGAGAATATTGCTCATTTAACCTTACAAAACCAAGTGCCTCTATCAAGAAATCAAATTATCCTTGGTCTACACCTTCTCAATCTCCTTATACGTCGCCAAAAACTGGCGATAAAGGAGAAGGGAAATTAGACTCCTCTCGTGATGAACTACCTTGACTTCATAAGGTAAATATTTTGTTGTACTTAACTCCCTTATCAAAGTTCTGGTAAGACACTATCAATATTCCTCTTTTTGATGTGCTTAATGATGTAATCATAACATTTTGTTAGTAATTATGTATACATCATACTTGTTTCTGGATTATTTTTATAACTCTTTGATTATTTTTGACAATGACAAAGGGGGAGAAAAATTAATATGCACATCTATAAGGGGAGATCATATTTAGGGGGAGAACCTTTCTGTAATTATCTAAGTACATTATATAGTTGTCGTCATCAAAAAAGGGGAGAATGTTAGAACCCTTAGTTTACTATTTCGACGATGACAACTATACAATGGAAATTATATATATATACATATATAATATATATATATGTATGTATGTATCTATCTATCATATAGCTATACAGATATAAATTCAAAGCAAGACAAACCACTACTGTGAAAAGACGATAATTAAAGCACTGAAGAGTTTCATCTACAAAGCTGCACGAAGATCAAAAAGAGATACACTCAAGAATAAACCCAGGAGAACATCACTTAACAGGTTCAGACGTCTGAATGTAGAACTTCAGATGTCTGAACGTAGAAGATAAACAAAAATAATAATAGGTTATCAAACGTCTAGAAACACCATTCAGGCGTCTGAAACTGGGCTCGAGGTAGATAATTCAAATTACAACTGCCATCTTCGAAGAGACACAACTCCATCTCTCCTCCACAACTCTTCACCAGTGAACAGTGACGACTGTAGACTGAATGGGAAGAGATGTAACTACTAGAAGCAACCTTCTACAACTATATAAACAAGAATCAAGAAGGATCAAAGCACTTAACTAATTCACTCGACTCTCTATCTTGATCATCTTTTGCTATAATCATCCAATTTCTATCGAACCTGCAAATCTAAGATCATACACTTCCATAATCTCTCGATCAATATTGTATTCAATCATTCAAGAGATACAGGAAGTTCAATTGTACTATATAGTCAAAATTCGGGTAATAGAGAACACATTCTTGACAAAGACTCTCTTATTGTAAGCCTGTTCCTCAGGGTGAATTGAGGATTATTTGGTGAAAGGAAATTCGGAAGAGGAGCTTTGGGATTGGACGTAGGACGGGAGATCTGAACCTGTATAAAATCCCTGGTGTGATTATTCTTATTTACATACTTTACTATTGTTACACTATAGTTAAATTAGTCATATATTTGTCATTTATATAATCGATCCACCATAATATAGACTTTTAGCGGCAGCTAGGAGTTTCGATCCCTTTGAAAGCTTCTTTATAAAAAAAAGGCGCAACCTTTTCCGAAACCATTCTTCAATACCATTTGACCAAGTCGAAAGCTATCCAAGTCGAAAGAAATCTTTTCGAAAGCAAAGAAGGAGCATTTCCTTTTTAAAGAAAAACAAGTTTTCAACCCCTTTGGAACCCCTTGTTTCGACTATACACCTTTCGACTATGTCAAATTCACTACGTGCCAAGTCTTTGATACCATGCGCATTGGTTTTGATGGAGATGGAGGCAAAAGTACCTAGTCGAAATATGCTGCAGAAAGTGGAAAAATAAGAAAAACATGGTAAAGCTTGTTTTTAACTTTACGAAGTAATTATATTCAACTAACCATCTTTGTTTGTCAACATATTATTGGTTGCTAATTTATTTTCCAAATTCATTTCTAGTAGTGCTGCCGAAATTTCAGAGATAAATAATTTAAAATATTTACAAAATCCCCCCTCTTGTTTTATAAATATATAAAACATTTAAGTCCCATACCATAAATAATTTTATATACTTATTAAAACATTTGGGAAAATTCTACAAAAATTCCCATAAATCTCTTTTAATATGTTTTCTATCATATATTAATTTTGGACCCAAAAACAATATAATTTAACCATAATTAATTTTAAACCCAGTTAACCATTTTCTTCACTAGAAAATTAATAATGTATCCTTCAGAAAATTATGAAATTTGAAACCCATCTCTAAAATATTATTTTTGACCTTTTATAAAAATTGCAAGGCATTTAGATGTCATCTAATTGCCTTTTCACATTAAAATTTATCATAAAATCCATGTGAAATAGCATAAATCATCAACAAGCATATATATCCATTTTAACAATCAAAACATAGTAATATACTTTGCAAAAATATTCGGATTTTATCTAGAAACCAATAAAGTTCAAAAATATGACACATAGCCTATTATTCGCCTTAGCTTTGTGATTAAGGAGTTGAGATTTGATCTTTATGGATTTTACTAATCTTCCTCTTGATCTTTAGCTTTTCGTCTTCTAGCTTTTCCCTTATTGGTGGCCAGCCTCACTTATATTTTGTTTTTGTTTTGGACATATAAAATGAATGGGCATGAAAGGTTTAGGATATTAGAACATGTCTTATTCCTACTTTGCCCCTACCTATTTCCCTTATCTATTTCATTTTAAATCCCACTTTAGTTCATTAGTTTAAGTTGGCACGAATACCCTTATTAACCCAAATCTCAATCCCTTAACCATTTCGTTACTTTATTTAATTTAACTAATTATATGTCCTAAATAATATTAATCAAAATTAGGGTCGTTACAGATCCCCTTCTTAGATAATTTCATCCTCGAAATTACGATAAGGTATACAACAAATCAATCATAAAGGTAAAACATACCATGAAACAAATCAAGATAAGCGTCTATAATCCTGCTCTCAATTTTCCAATTACAGTCTCTCTCATCGTCGCTCCACTGGGCCTTAACTAATCTGACTATTTTGTTCCATAGCCTCTTCTTATCTCTTACGACTATATGAACTGGCTTTCTAACTATAGTCAAATTTAGCTGCACTATTAAGTCTTCTAATACAGTCGGTGTTATAGTAGTATCTAGATCTCCAGCACACTTCCTTAAATGAGAAATATGAATAACATCGTGGGCCACTACCAAACAGTTCGGTAACTCTACCCTATATGCGAGTTTCGTGATCATCTCTACAATAGGAAATGGTCCAACAGACCTCGGTTCCAATTTCCTTGATTTTTCGAATCGAATTACTCATTTCGTCGGTGATACCTTGATGAAAACATGATCTCCTACTAAGAACTCTAAGTCCTTCCGTCTCCTATCAGCATAACTCTTCTGCCTAGATGGGCTTCCTTCATTCTAGCTTGAATCAACTCAAACTTTTTTATAGCCTCTCTAACCAAATTCGGACCAAGAACCAACTATCATCTGTCTCTAACCAGCAAATGAGTGATTTGCATAGCCTTCCATACAAAGCTTCGAACGACGCTATCCCTATACTTGTCTGATAACAGTTGTTATATGAAAACTCGACTAAGTGTAGATGGTCTTCACATGATCCCCCAAAATATAGCACACAAACTCTTAGCAAATCTTCTAAGATTTTGTTAACTATTTTTGTTTGCCCATCAGTCTGTGGATGGTAATCGGTACTCATATTGAGCTTGGTACCTAAAATCTCCTATAGACTCTTCCAGAACTCGCTAATGAATAAGAAATCTCTATCACTTACTATACTAATAGGAATTCCATGCAGTCTAACTACATTCTTCATAAATAGCTTAGCTAAAAAAGATGTCGTCCTGGTTGACATAATTGGAATGAAATGGTCACTCTTGGTTAACTTGTCCACTATGACCTATATACTTTCATATCCCCTATTAGATCTTAGCAATTTGTCTATAAAATTCACAGAAATAGAATCCCACTTCCATATGGGAATGTCTAAAGGCTGAAATGACCCACATTGTTTTTGATGTTCGGCTTTTACCAGTTGACAGTTCAAACACTGCTTCACTCATAAGCCTATATCCCTCTTCATACCTTCCCTAAAGAAACTCCTCTTCTTGTACCGATACATCTTAGTTCCTCCTAGATGAATAGTGAACTTCGAACGATTGCATTCCTCAAGAACTTCCTTCCTAATGTCTCTCACATTCGGAACACATAACCTTCTTTTCTTCCTCAACCACTCATTCTATTCAAGACTAAAATCCTTTAAATTATCACTCTCCATTCCATCCCTTAACCTTCTGATCCGTTCAACTAATAATGGATCCTCCTTCTGCATAGAAGCGATCTTTTCGATCATCAAAGGTCGAACATTTAAACCTGACAACACAACATTTTCCTTACTAAATGTAGCTTTAGATCTCCACTGCACTATACATATCGTCAATGCTTCCAAGTCTTTCAACTCAGTTAGCATCGCCAACACTACATTATGATGTTTTTTGTTAAGTGCACCTGCAACCTTGTTGCCTTTTCTTGGTGTATACTCAATTTCAAAATAATAAGCAGTTAAAAACTCTAACCAACTATGATGTCTCATATTCAACTAATTCTGAAAGAATAAATACTTCATCAATTTATGATTCGTATACAGTTCAAACCTCCATCCTAAAAGGTAATGTCTCCACACCTTCAATGCAAAAATCAACGCAGCTAATTCCAAATCATGCATTGGATATCTAACCTCATGCGGTCTAAGCTATCGAGAAGCATATGCAATCACTTTAGCTCTCTATACTAACGCAGCTCCAAACCCTGTTCCACATGCATCTGTATATACCACTAAATCCTAGTTTCCTTCTAGAACAACTCACACAGGTGCATTCATTAACAAGTGTTTTTGCTTTTGGAATGCCTCCTCACACTTATTAGTCTAAACAAACTTCACATCCTTTCGCGTTAGCTTGGTTATCGGTGCCGCTATCCATAAAAATCTTTTATGAACTTCTGATAGTACCCAGCTAATCCAAGAAAAATCTTTATCTCAGTCACTGTCTCGATCCTCTTCCAACTATTCACCTCTTCGATCTTAATTGGATCTGCAGACAACCCTTTCTCTAAGACTACATGTACCCTATTTGGAGGCCCAAAGCAAAGCACTACAGATGCTGCAGCCATCCATAGTATTAACTTTCGATAACCAAATACGGTTATGTTAATGATTCCATAATATTAGAAGCACTTGAATATGAAACAAAAACACAGATTTCATGAACGACATTTTTCATTACATTCCTAAACATGTTCCATATTCAAATTACACAATCTTCATAACATTTCCTAAGTTAAAATCAAATATAATTATTACATAAATACTCCTAGAGCAACATATGATGACGCCCCTTTGGTTGACCAAAGTACAATATAGTCATATCTGACTTAATACAATACAGCGGAATCAAACAAAATAAAACAGCAACTCTTAAATAGCTATCCATCAGCCACATGATCGACTCCGAAAGCTTTATTCACCAACCTACTAAAATCTGTAAATCTTAACACTTATCCTACTCAAATCAATTTTGAGCACCAGGGAGTTTAAGGGAAAAACATAAACTTTGATTCAAACATAAAGCCTGGTGTGAATAATACTAACATCTCGGTTATCTGATATTAAGTGAGACCACACCGCTCAGCGGAATGAATTTCCCCTCATTAGTATCCTTTTAAAAAATATCTTTTGCAAATCCATTTCCTGCAACCAAAAGTGGTTAAAACTATAAAGCATTATCATGTAAACCTACATATCAGGTAATAAATAGACTATCTGTCAGAATATTATAGTTTGTTTGGCTAACAACTAAACTTTGGCTGACTCGGGCATACCAGACAATAAAAAATACCTTATTGAATGTTAGACACTCCTCTTATACATGGTCTGTCACTAACTTATCTTCTCTCAAGATCATCTGATCCTAATGGTTTTGTGGGCTCGCCAATAACCTACCTATATACAAATATATATTCCCTTTTGTGTCATCATTTTAGTCTTACCTATGACAAAGCCCTATATAATGGAATTTTGGAATAAATTAGCCGGGCCTAATAGATAATGCATAGGGCATGACCCTACACCAGTCTCATCTAGTATTCTAATATCTAAGTCATTTTACTTTGGGAAACATTCCCTTAAATTTTCCTTGAAAACCTTTTCATCTGAAATTGATTTATAACTTTTAAATCAAACATGAACAAGGAAAATACATATACTTTTTGCTTTACTCAAAAATCACCTTACCATTTTATATATCTACTTTACACAAATCTTTGTTGATGAACATTTAAATTTAGAAAGTACACCTTTCGTAACTAAGTAATCCCTTTATAAACTAGTCTGAAATGCCAAAACCTTCCGTTCAAAACCATTCATATAAACATTTCGAAAACATTGAAAAAATTTTCCTACGAAAGCTATAAAATCTTAGACATCCTTCTTTAAAACTATAAACATTGCCTTCCGAAACAATTGGGGAACAACCCCTTCGAAACCATTCTTTAAAACCTTTCGAAAGCAATAAAACATCACACCTTTCGAAAGCATTTGTTCAATTTAAAATGTGCGGGAACACCTTTCAAAACCATTTAAAACTATCTTCTTCGAAACATTTAGGTTATACCTTCAACAAAGCAAAAGGGTCACTAAGGCCGTTTAAGTAAAAAAACGCCCTTTCAAAAGCAATTCCTAAGTAAAGAAGTGATGCTATCGAAACCAACCTTCTGAAAGCATCGGAGAAGTGGCCAAGTATTAAAAACAAAGTATACCTTCCGAAACCTTCGAATTCGAAAGGTAGAAAAGACGTAGCTGGGAGTTTTGACCTCATTCGAAAGCATTTACTTAAAACAAAATGTGCAACCCATTCGAAACCTTTCCTTTAAAACATTTGACTCAACCGAAAGCTAACCAAATCGAAAGCTCTTCCTTTGAAAGAAAAGCAGGCATGTTTTTATTTAAAAACAAAGTCAAGCTTCGACCCTATCGGAACCCAACGTGACCTAGTATTTTCAAAGTATGTCCAATTCGCTATGTACCAAGTAAATTGGTACCATCCGCATTGGTTTCGATGCTGATAGTGGCAGAACATCTAGGTTGGAACCCCTGTGCCGAAAGAGGTGAAACATGCTAAAAGCATTTAAAATCTGTTTTTAACATTAAAAAATTATACATTTCAACTAACCTACTATGTTTTTCAAATTCTTATTGGTTGCCAATTTTCATTTCTAAAAATGTTGTTAAAATTTCAGAAGTAAACAATTTATTTAATTTACAAAATACCATTTCTCCTTTTATAAATATATAAAATATTTAAATCATGTTCCTTAAATAATTTTATATATTCATCAAATCACTTAGGAAAATTATATAAAATTTCTAGAAAATAAATTTTAATATGTTCACTATCCATTGTTTGAAGTTTACTATCCATCCTTAAGGAACGAAGATGCACCAAGATATGAAGAGAAGTTTCTTCTGGGAAGATATGAAACATGGCATTAGTTTATGTGTTAAGCAATGCTTGAATTGCTAGCAGGCAAGGGATGAACACTAGTAGCCAAGTGGATTGCTTCAACCATTGGATGTTCTGATGCGGAAGTGGGATTCTATCTCTATAGATTTTATTGATAGGTTGCCAAGATCTAGTAGAGTAAATGAAAGTATATGGGTTATAGTGGATAGACTAACCAAGAGTGCCCATTTCATTCCGATAAAGTCAACTAGGACGGCACCTGTTTTGGCAAAGTTATTTATGAAGAATGTGGTTAGACTGCATGAGATTCCTAGTAGTATTATCAGTGATAGAGATTCTTTGTTTACGATTGAGTTATGGAAGATTTTACAGGAAGCTTTAGGAACCAAGCTCAACATGAGTACCTCTTACCATCCACAGACTGATGGGAAAATGGAAAGAGTTAACAAAGTCTTGGAGGATTTGTTAAGAGCTCCTGTATTGGACTTCGAGGGAACATGGGACGACAAGCTTCATTTAGTCGAGTTCTGGTATAACAACTGTATCAGGCTACTATTGGGATGGCACCGTTTGATGCTTTGTATGGAAGACCATCCAAATCTCGTATGTTGTTAGAGACAAGGGATATATTGGTTCTTGGTTCGAATTTGGTGAAAAAAGACGTAGAAAAGATTGAGTGGATCTGAGCTAGGATGAAGGAAGCTTGGTCTAGGCAGAAAAGTTATGTAGAAAGAAGGAAAGACTTGGGATTTTCTATTGCAGACTATGCATTTATTAAGGTTTCACCGATGAAGGGTGTGATTAGATTCGAAAAATCAGGAAAGTTAGTACCTAGATTAGTTGGGCCTTTTTTCATTATTGAGTGGATCGAGAAACTCACGTATAGAGTAGAGTTACCGAATAGTTTGGTAGGAGTCCATGACGTTTTCCATATTTCTCGTCTTAGAAAGTGTATTAGAGACTCGAAGAATACTTTAACACCTATGATGTTAGAAGATTTCGTGGTAGAGCCAGATTTGACTATTGTTGGGAAGCCGATTCGGATAATTGAGAAAGATGAGAAAAGGCTAAGGAACAAGACAGTCAGATTAGTAAAGGCCCAGTGAAGTGACGATGCTAGAGACTGTACTTGGGAGACTGAGAGCAGGATTAGAGACACTTATCCTAATTTGTTTTGATGGTATGTTTTACCTTTTTACTTGATTGTGAACCTTATCGTAATTTCAAGGAAGAATAAGGAGGGGAGTCTGTAACGATGCATATTTTTATAACATTATTTAGGACATTTAATTGGTTAAATTAAATAAAATAATGTGAAGATCAATAGGTTTAGATTAGATTCAACTAAGGGTAGTCGTGCCATGTTAATATGTAAATTAAAATGAAATAACATGAATTAATGTGTTATAAAATAGGTAAGGGTAAAATGGGAAATAAGAGAGACTTATAACCTAAACCCTTAGGAAATGACACTCACATTCATTTCATTCTAACAAACTAAAACACCAAGGTCGGCCACCATTTCCATTCTTAAGAAGACGATAATGCCGGGATTCAAAGGAAAGAAGTTAATCAACTTATTCAACATCTAATATCACATTTTTTAATCTCAAAGCTAAGATGAATGATTACTAGATCTCATTTTCTTTTTGTTTTCAGTTTTAAGATTAGAATAGAAATGTTTTTGCAAGTTTATGCCATGTTGTGGATGATTAAAGTTATATATATAATTGTTGATGAATTATATATGTTCATATTAGTTTTTATGATATGTTTGATATGAAAACCCTATTAAATTACATCCAAATTCCTTGAAAATTAAAATGTAGATCGAAAATGATGTTTTAGAGATTGATTTCAATTTTCATAATTTTTCGATTTAATTTGGATTTTATAATAATTTTCTAGTAAAGAAAATGAATTATTGGCTTATAAATTATTTATGGCTAAATAATAATTATTTGGGTTTGAAATTTTTAAATGTTAGAAAACATATTAAAATAGAATTTCTGGGATTTTTTCAAATTTTTCCTAAGTGTTTTGATGAATATATAAAATTATTTAAGGTATGGGACTTAAATGTTTTATATATTTAATTAAGGAGAAAAGGCATTTTATAAAATAAAATCATTGTTTATTTTCAAAATTATTGGCAGTACTTTTCTGAAAAATGTTTATTAACCAATGTGAATTTGTAAAACAAAGGCAGGTTAGTTGAAAAGTTATCTCTTTTAAGTTAAAAACAAGAAAATCAAACTTTTATCATGTTACATCCATTTATGGCATCAAAGCCTTCAACCTAGACCTTTTGACATCATTGCTTTCAAAGCCAATGCATATGGTATAAAGTTACTTGGTATGAAACGTAATGGACAAGGTCTAAGGGTACTTGGTTAGTTGCCGAAGAGGTTGGAGTATGTTTGTTTTATAAGCCAGAAGTAATGCTTGATTTGCTTTCTAAAAGGAGTTTTCGACCAGGTCAAAATTCAAAACCAATGTTTAAAGCTTTCGACGAGGTCGAAAGGTAAACATGCTTTCAAAGGGGTCAAAACCCCTAGCTGCTGCCTTTCAACCTTTCAAAGGCATGCTTTCGACAACATCGAAAGGTATACTTATCTTTTAAAATCCAACCGCTTCTCCCATGCTTTCAAAAGAAAGCTTTCGACTTAGATGTTTTACCCTTTTAATCCTAATTGAAGTATAACCCAAGGTTTCGAAAGAGATGTTTCAAACTATTAAAAAGGCTGGAGCCTATTCCTTTAAAAAAGAGGTTTTTAAAGCTTTCTAAGGGGGAGCTTTCGAAAGGGTCGAAAGAAAAGCTTTCGATAAGTCGGAAGGTAGCTTCCAAAGAGGTCGAAAGGTTTAAAAAGAGGATTTTCCACATGTATTTGAATTGACCGCAAAGAGCTTTCGAATGGTTTATGTTTTAAAGGTTTAATGCTTTCGAAGGGTATTATTATCTGAATGGTTTTGAAGGGGTTGAAAGCCAAACTTTCGAAGGGGTCAAAAGCCTTTCGAAGGAGTCGAAAGATAGCTTTCAAAGGGGTCGAAAGGTAGCTTTCGACAAGTTCGAAAGATCCGGTTTTCTGAATGGTTTCGAAAGGGTTGAAATGAAAGGTTTTTCCATGATTTTCTAAGGCAATATTTTAAAGTGTTTTAAGATAGGTTTTCTAAGGTTTTTAGTGCTATTGAAAGGAAGATTTTCAATGGTTTGAAAAGGTTTGAAGTATGGATTCGAAAGGAAGGGTTTTGGTCTTTTTAAATAAAGGGTTTTGTTTAGTTTCGAAAGAGATGCTTTCGAAGGATTAAAAAGGGTACTTTCAATGGAATCGAAAAGGGTGCTTTCTAATGTTTAAATGTTTCCATCAACAAAGGATTGAGTAAAGAATATATATATATATATATATATATATATATATATAACATGGAAATGTCATTATGAGTAAAGCATAAGATTGTTTATTTTCCTTGTGTTAGTATGATTTAGAGGTTTTTAAATGTTAGTCCTTGAGATGATGGTTTTGATGAGAACAACCTTAGGACTTATTATAAAATATAAATACTAACATTACAGTTTAGATATATATGTATATGTAGAATATTAACATGTAGGTACCAAGAATGAAGATTGTACAGTATAGAGATACAAGACCGATGAATTTAAAGATCGAATATATCAAGATTGAAGACTCATGAGTATCAAGAAATCAAGTTATCAATTTCAAACAGTACAAGATAATGTAGTTAGTCTAGAATTATGTTAAAAATTCTTGAAAGCACTTACAACTTTATTCGAAATTTATTCGTGGAATGGAATCCACTTCGAGCCTGTTAAAGGGATGGAACCCTAGTGGGATGGAACCCACGAAAATATCTAGTGTAACATATTGTGGTCCTATTTTGATATCCTCAAATTTTATAAAAATGTTTTTCGAAAATATATTTCTTGTTTGTAAAAAATGTTTTCAAAACTTTCTTTTCAAAAAGACATCTCTCTTGGTTTTAAATATTTTAGCCTCAAAACTATTTTTATCATTTTTAATATTTTGATTTCAAAACTGTCCTTGTTTTTAAACCATCTCTTGTTTTAAATATTTAGCTTTAAAATATTTATATACTTAGATTTTAAATCACTTTATAGATTAAAATTTTATATATTAAAAATTACTTTCTAAATTCTTTTATATGTTTAAACGATATTCAAATAAACTTGCAAAGTTTAGAAATTATTTTGACAAATTATAAAAACCAATTTTAATAAGAAAATCAAAACATCAATTTTGCCTTGAGGACGTCGACATCCCTCTAGTGTTACCTTAAGATCTGATTGGTTTTCAAAGTTTTCATAATCTGAATTTTGAAAAAGTTTTTAAAATGGCTACTTTTGAGGATTTTGTTAACAATAGTTTAAAACTGTTCAAATCATCATTGTCTCATAAATATGCATATAGTTATTATAGAAAATCAAGTTATCTACCAAGTTTATATTCTGTGCAGAAAGAAAAATGTTATATGGCCTTTGAAGAATCAACACTCAATGAACAAATTGTGCAAATCAAGAAGAATAAGTGGATACTTGATAGTGGATGTTCAAGACACATGACTGGTAATCTAGATATGCTGAATGATATTATCTATAAAGATGGAGGATTGGTTAATTTTAGAGACAACTTAAAAGGATATGTGATTACCATCAGCAATGTCGGTAACTCTAAAACTCTTACTATTTCTAATACTTTATTGGTTAAGAATCTGAAACACAATCTGTTTAGCATTAGTCAACTTTGCGATAAATGACACAAAATTAAATTTGAAAATGGTAGGTGTCACATCTAAGATAATCATTAAAATATTATATTTGAAGGAATTAGGAAGAAAAATATTTACATTCTTAGCATGAAAATCTCAAATGATAATTTATGTCTTTTAGCTAATACAAGTGACCCTTGAATTTGGCATAAAAGATTTGGGCATTTGAGTTTTAAACTCTTATCTAGACTTTCTAAACCTAATCTAGTAAGAGGTTTCCGTTGAATGAATTTTAAAATAGATAGTATATGTGATGCTTTTCAATTAGGAAAACTTAGGAAGTGTTCTTTCAAATTAAAAGATATGATTTCAACTTCAAAACCTCTTGAGTTACTTCGTCTAGATTTGTTTGGTCCATCTCAAATTCAATAAATAAATCACAATAAATATGTCTTTATAATTGTAGATGATTATTCTAGGTTTACATGGACATTTTTTATGAAACATAAAAGGGATACTTTTGATTGATTTAATTTTTTTACAAAAAGACATCAAAACCAATTTTCTTTAAAAATTATATCTTTTCGTAGTGATCACGGTGGGGAATTTGAAAATGAAAATTTTGAGAGATTCTGCAATAAAAAGGGAATAACTCATAATTTCGGTTTTCCAAGAACTCCACAACAAAACGGAGTGGTAGAACGAAAAAATAGGACGATTCAAGAGTGTGCTAGAACAATACTTTCAGATAGTAATTTGCCAAAACATTTTTGGGCTGAAGCAGTTGCTACAGCTTACTACATTTTGAATAAAATATTAATTAGACCGTTAACTAATAAAACACCTTATGAACTTCTTTACAAGAAGAAACCAAAGGTATCTTATTTTAGAATCTTTGGAAGAAAATGTTTTATTCTAAATACAAAAGGAAATTTGGATAAATTTGATCCTAAATCCAACAAAGGAATCTTTATCGGATATTCTAATAGAAGTAAAGCATACAGATTTTTCAATTTAAGAACTAATACCATTGAAGAAATAATGCATTTTTTGCTTGATCTAAATTTCAAAGATGTTGAACAAATTAATGATGAAGAAGATTTTTCAACCCTAAATAATGAAACGATTGAAACAAATAATTAACTTATTCATCCAAATAAAAAGGTTAAGCTTTTAAATGATCATCTTATAGAAAATATACTAGGAGATATTGAATCTGTTGTTAGAACTAAAAATTAACTAAATAACATGAGTAATGTAGCTTTTATATCATCTATTGAACCTAAAAATCCAAAGGAAGCATCGCCTGATGATTCATGGATTCTGCTATGCAAGAAGAACTGAATCAATTCACCAGAAATGGTGTTTGGGAACTTGTTCCTAGACCCAACGATAAAACTATAATAGGAACTAAGTGGGTTTATAAAAATAAAATGAATGAACTAGGTGAGGTCGCTAGAAATAAAGCTCGATTAGTCACACAAGGTTATTGTCAAGAAGAAGGAACAGATTTTGATGTAACCTTTGCACCCGTAGCAAGATTAGAAGCCATTAGAATTCTACTTGCTTTTGCAAATTATAATAATTTCAAATTATTTCAAATGGATGTTAAAAGTGATTTTCTAAATGGACTTGTTAAAGAGGAAGTTTATGTTTAACAACTTCCACTCTTTGAAGATGAAAATTTCCAAACCATGTTTTCAAACTTATGAAAGCTCTATATGGTCTGAAACAAGCTCTTAGAGCATGGTATGACAAACTAAGATCTTTTTTATTACAATCAAATTTTGAAATTGGTAAAGTAGATAATACTCTTTTCATTAAAAGAAATAAAAATGATTTCCAACTAGTACAAGTTTATGTAGATGATATTATTTTTGGTTCAACTAATCATGAAATGAATAACGAACTTTATGAAATAATGACAAAAGAGTTTGAGATGATTCATATGGGTGAACTTACTTTCTTCTTAGATTTACAAATGAAACAATTAGATAATGGTATTTTTATTAGTCAAGAAAAACATGTTAGGGATCTAGTTAGTAAATTTGGTATGACTACTGCGAGTGGAAAACCCACTCCCATGGCAACCAATGTAGCTTTAAATAAAGAAGATCTTTCAAAAGATGTAAATCAAAAACTATATAAGGGAATGATTGGATCACTACTCTATATCACTGCGAGTAGAGCTAATATCATGCATAGTGTTTGTCTCTGTGCAAGATACCAATCTTAACCCAAAGAGACTCACTTAAAAGCTATGAAACGTATCATAAGATATGTTAAACAAAATTTTGACTATGGTTTATTTTACCCTAAAAATGATTCATTTGGGTTAATCTCTTATTGTGATGCTGAATATGCTGGTTGCAAATCTGACCAAAAAAGTACAAGTGCAACTTGTCACTTTTTGGGGCATTCTCTGGTTTCATGGTTTAGTAAAAAGAAAAACACTGTTTCTTTATCAACAACTGAAGAAGAATACATCTCTACTGCGTTGGCTTGCTCCCAAGACATTTATATGCAACAAACCCTAAATGATTTTGGATTAACAATTTCAAAATCACCAATTTATTGTGATAATACTAGTGCAATAAATATATCTAAAAATTCGACTCATAATGCTAAGACTAAACATATTGATATCATACATCATTTTCTCAGAGATAATATAAGTAAAGAGATTTTTCTCTCTTGAATTTATCAAATCCGAGAATCAAATTGTTGATGTTTTAACCAAACCCTTAAATCAACCTATATTTATTAAATTAAGAAGAGAACTAGGCATTTGTTCAATAATTGAGATATAGTACATATATAGTAACATATATTTTTAATAAACAGAGAAATGCAAGAAAACCTATTTTCCCTCTAAAATCAGTTTGGTAGTTATATAAACCTATGTATTTCACAAAACTCTAACTGTCAAAAGCTCTCTTTAGTATTGTTCTTCTATAATTTATGTACTTGAATAATTTGTGTGTTTATGTTCCATGTATATGTAAATATAACATCGTATGTAATAAAAAATTTGTTTTGCTTATAATACTTCCTTGTTAGTATTTAGTTTGGATAGTATTAGATTAAGGGAGAGTTATATATAAGTTTAGGATAAGTTTTTTGTTGATGACAAAGGGGGAGAAGAATAAATAGAGTAGTTAGAGAAGACAGGCTTAGATTAAGGGGGAGTTATTAGTTTTAGGGGGAGTTATAGTGAAGGTGAAATATATTTTATAAACGTAGGATGTCATCATCAAAAAGAGGGAGATTGTTAGTCCTTGAGATGATGGTTTTTGTGACAACAACCTTAGGACTTGTTATAAATACTAACATTATAGTTTAGATATATATGTATACGCATAATATAAACATGCAGGTACTAAGAATGAAGACTGTACAGTATAAAGATACAAAACTGATGAATTTAAAGATCGAAGATATCATGATTGAAGATTCATAAGTATCAAGAAATCAAGTTGTCAAGAGTTCAAGATTTCAAACAGTACAAGATAATGTAGTTAGTCTAGAATTATGTTAAAACTTCTTGAAAGCACTTACAACTTTATTCGAAATTTATTCGTGTAATGGAATCCACTTCGAACCTGTTAAAGGGATGGAACCCTGGTGGGATGGAACTCACGACAATATCTAGTGGAACATGTAGTGGTCCTATTTTGATATCCACTAATTTTATAAAAAAATTTCTCAAAAATATATCTATTATTTTTTAAAAATGTTTTCAAAACTTACTTTTCAAAAAGACATCTCTCTTGGTTTTAAATATTTTAGCCTCAAAACTATTTTTATCATTTTTAATATTTTGATTTCAAAATTGTCCTTGTTTTTAAACCATCTTTTTTTAAAATATTTAGCTTTAAAATATTTCTATACTTAGATTTTAAATCACTTTATAGATTAAGATTATATATATTAAAAATTACATTCTAAACTCTTTTATATGTTTAAACTATATTCAAATATAATTACAAAGTTCAAAAATTATTTTTACAAATTATAGAAACCAATTTTAATAAGAAAATCAAAACATCAATTTTGCCTTGAGCATGTCGACATCCCTCAATCCCCTATGTTGACATGGTGTCCGTTATTTTCAAATTTCAATTTTCAAAAGTAGTGTCTATTCATCGTATCCTTTCACGAATAGATATGGCTGTTGCTCTACTATAAATACCAGTAGGTTCTAAATGAATTTTTTACCAGATTTCATTTATTTTCTTTCCTCTTCATCTTCCACATTTATTCCAAAGAATCCTAAACTATAATCAAACTTGATTATCTCTTGTTTAATTCTTTGCCACTCTCTCCATAAGATCTCAGTGCTATTCAGAGTTATAGAATCTTTTATAAATCAAACTGTTGATTAAATGGTGCGGTTGAGCCTTGAAATCAATTGGGTGTGATTGTAGCCCCAGAAATTAATTAAGTGATCTTGTAGCATGGTTAAATCAAAAGAGTTTGCCCTCGACTTGAATACAGGAGCGTGTACCTTATAGCCTTAAAACCGAGGGTGTAATCTAGGAGATTATTTTGATAAGAAATTCATATGATTGTACGGGACTAGATGTAGAGTAACTTCGAACCAGTATAAAATCCGGGTGTGTTCTTTCCTTTACTGCTTTTATTCAGTATTTGCATCTGTATCTGATTCTGTGATTATATCTATGTCCGTGAATTGCATTTATTGGTGATTAAATTACATAAGTTTCAAAAAGATTTAGAAAATCCATAAAACACTATTCACCCCACACTAGTGTTACCTTAAGATCCGTAATCCACATTTCTCACATTAAATCATTTTGAAAAGATTTTAAGGAAAATTATGAGTGGGGATCCCTACGGAAAATGATTCAGATATTAGAATACCAGATGGGACTGGTATAAGATCATGCCATGTACGTTAGCTATTGGCCCTAGCTATTGTTATCCAAATTATAGTGTGTAGAACTTGGTTAGGTAGACTAAAATTATGATTACACACCTAAAGGAATATATGTTTGTATACAGATAGGTTATTGGTGAGCCCAAAAAACAAGTAGGATCGAGAAGAACTGAGAGATGATTAAGTTCAGGATAGACCGTCTAGAAGAGCAGTATTTAACAGGTAGTTAAAGACAGATCGTCTAGAAGAGGAGTGTCTAAAAGATGTTAGATTAATTTTGTTTATATTGTCTGGTAAGCCCAGTCAGCTAAAGCTTGAAAGTTAGCCAAACAAAACTTAAGTGTTGAACAAATAGTTCATTTATTACCTGATATTTGTGTATGTTTATATATGATGCTACATAACTAGTTTTGGTTGTAGGAAAAGGTTTTGTAAAGATATGTTTTTAAAAGGATGTTAGTGTGGGGAAACCCGTTTGCTATGCGGTGTGGTCTCACTTAACATATTTAACCAGGATGTATAGTATTATTCACACCAGGCTTCATATCTGACTCGAAGTTTATGTTTCCCAATAAACTCTCCGGTGCTCAAAATTGATTTCAGTACGCTGAGGG
Source organism: Allium cepa (assembly GCA_030765085.1). NCBI lineage: Eukaryota > Viridiplantae > Streptophyta > Magnoliopsida > Asparagales > Amaryllidaceae > Allium > Allium cepa. The sequence goes on along the minus strand of CM060938.1, from coordinate 29,313,591 downwards.
GTTATGGTACTTTTTGAGTTTTAGTAGCATGACGAATAAGGCTACCGAAGGCATGTAGCAGGCAAACGGATAGTTATTTAGGAGTTGTAGTTTTATGTTTTGTTGTATTTTCGTTGGATTTGTATTAAGTCTATTATGACTCTGTGATTTTGATCATCCATGGAGGTATCTTCGTATACCTCTCTTGGTGTATTTTGTAATAAGTATATTTTATCTATGTCTAGGAAATTATTGGGATTATGTATTGAGAATATAAAACATCTGTTTGAAATTTAATGAAGAAAATTTGTTTTTGAAATCTGTGATTTGTTTCATATTCAAGTGCTTCTGCTATTATAGATACCATTAACATAGTTGTATTTTTTCGCCGCAAGCTAATACTATAGATGACTGCAACATCTGCAGCGCTTAGTTTTAGGCCACTATATAGGGGATATTACACTTGTCGCATACTCAGGCACCATTATATCTCCCCACTCTAACCCAGCAAACTTCCTGAGCGGAGTGGACTTAGCAATCTCATTTATAAATCTTTCCTTTAATCTTCTTGTAAACTTGGCCCATGTCATTGTCTCCTCTTTAACTATGATTGTAACACTATTCCACTAGTACAACGCTACTCCTTGTAGCTATCTAGAAGCAAGCCTTCTCTTCTATTAATCATTGAGCCCTAGATCGTCGAAAATCCTCCCGCAATAAAGTAACCAGCTCTCCATTTCTATTGCATCTTCGATACTAATAAATGGCTTTCCACCCATTCGGGCATAGTCCTTATTCAAAACAACATAATTATCGACCACTGGAGCTCCTTGATTTCCTCCCCCAGCGTTTCCGCCAACTACTCCAACAGCAACTCCTGCCTACATCGTGTTGACAAAGAACTGATACTTGTCTCCCATGTCTACTTGCGAGATTCCAACATGCACATTTCCATCTTGTGCCTGACCTTGGTTCCTCCTCGTATTTGGTCTGGCACTTCCATTAGATATGGTGCTTCCCCATCATTGTTAATTCTTCAACTTCTCGCATCGATATCTACATTCGAGTCTTCGTAAGATACAGAAGAATAGCCTAAGAGAGATAGGAGAATAGAGATATAGCATATACTAGTATATAGCAAATATAAGTACGTTACTATAGTGTTACCCATACCACGATCTTATCTCTAATTCCTTAGGATTCTGTTTTCAAAATTCAATTTTAGTTTAAAGTTTTTCATAAACCTAGCTCTGATCCAAGTTATAACATCCCCTATGTTGAGGCCCAAAGCTAAACGCTACAGATAATGCAGTCATCTATAATATTAAGTTCCAACGACAAAAATACGGTAATGTTAGTGGTATCCATAATATCTGAAACATATGAATATGAAATAAAGTCATAGATTTCAATAAAACAATAGCTTTACTAATTACATTTCAAACATGTTTCATATCCAATTACGTAATCCAAATCGTTTCCCTTGTTTAGATCAAATATAATTATTACATAAATATGCCAAGAGCGACATATGAAGATGCATCCTCGGATGACCAGGGTACTATATAGACAAAAACTGTCTTTATACATCACAGCGGAATAAAACAAAACAACTCCTAATTATAGCTAACATCAGCTTCATGCTTGTCTCTGGAAGCTTTATTTGTCTACCTACTAAAACATGCAAACCTTAACCCTCATCCTACTCAAATCAATTTTGAGCACCCGAGAGTTTAAGGGGGAAACATAAACTTCAAGTCAGACATAAAGCCTGGTGCGAATAATACTCTACATCTTGGTTATCTAATATTAAGTGAGGCCATGACGCTTAGCGGAACAGGTTTTCCCTTACTAATATTCTTTTAAAAACATATCTTTTCACTACGTCATAAATGACCTATTGCAACGAAAATACAAGATGTTGCTAGCTACAATGTAACGATAGCTATGCGGATTTTTGTCTATTACAACATTAGCTTTAGGATGTTAGCATAGATATCAACACTATGTTGCAGTAGTTATAGACTTATAAAAATATTATGAAAAATGAGTGTGGGCTGAAATAAAAGCGGGCTGAAATAATTTTTAACGCGGGAAGCAAAAACAAAGCAGCAAAAGTTAACAAAATATTGAGGGGTTTCCCAAACCCTTAAATGAATACGTACTCCACCGCCGCTCAAGAAAAATAAATGAACGCAAGTAAAAATTCTCTTGTCAAAATTTACCAAACGCACTTCCTCAATCAAATTTTCAGAAGATACAATCGCAATCCAAATTGATTTTTTTTCAAACCAAATTTCACAAAACCATTTCTCAATTCAAATTCATTTCTGGAATTCGCGGGTTTGGTGTTGCGGTTTGTGTTGCGGTTTGTGTTGCGGATTTGTATTACGGATTCTAGAATTCGAGAGCTCTTCGTGAGTTTGATTCGAGATGAATTTGTGTTGTGGATTAGCGAATTGGTTTTGCGATTCCAAGTTTGGTTAGAGATTGTGGCTGAGGAGATGGAATTGCCTAGTTGTATAAGTCTGTTGATTGGAGGAGAAGTGGGTGGTCGAACGTTGTGATGGAGGACAGTGGTTTCTGCGAACGGAGATGCGGCGATTTGTTTCAGGTGGTGGATTTATGTTGTAAATGAATTAATTTCTATTTTGTAGATGAATTTAATTAACATCAATGCATCTTCATTTTTAGACACTAATTAAAATTTGATAATAAACGGCTCTCTAAACCTTTCATGAATAAAGGCTCTTCTATATTGCAGGCAACAACTACTATGTACGAAGGAGCATATCTTCTAAAGTATGGATGGTAGAGGGAAGTCCTAATTTGTTTATTAAGACTATCAAATGTAAGTTTGTACGAACTTTTGGTTACTCAGATTATTGTTGTTGTAGCGTATTAAAATTTTATTGGTACAAGCTTTTACTTCATGCTGTTGATAAAAGTCAACTAAAAACAGCAGAGCAGATGGTTAATAAGCAGAGGTAAGAAAAGCTACTAAATTTGCAAAATCACACAGTCCACTGTTCTGGTATGGTATGTGTAAAATGTATTCGTTTGTTAATGTGATTTTTATACTGAAAGGACATGGCGTAACAGTTCTGAAAATATGAATTGATTTAGAACTGTCACATGTTTTCTTTGTAAATATGCTTTCAATCATGATACTACTTTGTTTATAGTATGCAGCAGCAACACTTGGTTTCCGCATGCTTAGTTTGTTGTCAAGTTTAAAACTGTGTGGTAAGAATTTTTATGAATTTGTCACTGTTCCAGGCAATGTAATCATTACTTGCATGCTTCTACTTCCCATTAACGCCATGTTGGGATTTTATCTTATTGGGATATATTTTGAATAAATCAAGTTGAATGTTATTTCCAGAATGTTACTTCCCATTAACGTGGTTCTGTATGAACCTGAAAACGAGAAAAATGCATCCAATTGTGATGAGTATGCTCTCAAGGAAGGAAATGGGTAGAGATAGTGGTGGTCATGACCCTTTCGATATCTTCCATTCATTTTTTTGGTGGTGATGGTTTTGGGGGTAACAATTATTTCTTCAGCATTTTCTTTTTTGTTGGCTTAATCTATATTATTTTTTGTTTTGTAGTTATATGGATGGTGATGAATAGCAGCTGGTGGAAGCAAATGGTAAGATGACCAGTGTCAAACTGGGATGTGGAGGAATTGAGATTATAGTTAAGCAGAATGATGAAAGAATGTCAAAAACCACCGCCATCTCCATTCAATGGAATAGCTTTCGCTGTTTTGCTAGCTTTGAGGTACCGTTTTCAACATAATTATGCCTAGAATTATAATTATAATTCTCTCCAACTCAAATGTGAGTTCTTGCAGCTTTTGGCAAACTTATTATTATACACCAGCTTTAGTAATTCCATATTCCCTATTTGATTTCAAATCATGGTGATTTTTTGCTTAAAAATAAAGTGAAATGAATACTACGTGAAGTAATTTTGACGTATGTGAATTTCATTGTTTGTCAGCGTAGACTCTTAATTATCTTGATGAAGCATGGAACGTGATTTTCACACAACTATATTTTTAATCAACCGTGTAGTTGAGCTTATTGAAAGTTTTAAGCTCTTATGTCAGTTATTTTTCTTGCTTTCTTCTTGTAATGCAGGTGTCGTTATGCATTTTTTATTGCAAAGTTCATTAAAATTATAATGTTCGTGCTGCTACATTGTATGTTATTTATATTCATTATCTACTTTTCGTAATGCAGGTATAAATATTTTATTCAATTGAGTACTAGAATTGGGACACCAAATAAACAATATGAAGCCAACAGTTTGAGTAAATAAATGCATTATACATGACTCCCTTGTTTCTCCAAAAGTATCACTGGTAGATTTGTAACAGCCTGCATCACATTTTAACTCTAGGATATGAAATTGCTTAAATGTCAACAAGCTAGTCTCACTAGAACAAAATGTACATCTATAAAAACAATTTTTAGATCAATTTTTCACAGGCTTCTTAATACTTGGCCAACTTAGCTTCTCATATGGATAAAAAAGGAACTAATGCTGCTATCGGTCAATAAGAAGGTGCACTTGAGGCACTGCTGCCGCTAACTTTTCTCTAAGTGAAGGTGTATGATAATTTTATTGAATACTTTACCCTCCACTATTATAACCGAAAGTGAAAGGAAATCTTCATCAATTAATCGCAATTTACGTCTTTTCCTTTAAGGTGGTTATTAAGCTACACAAATATCTATTGTAAAAATACAAAATTGCCTTTCCTTTTACACTGTATTCATTTAAGCACAGGATGTAATTTTATGCCCTTTTCTAGTCTGAGTGTTACCTCCCTTTTAGAAGGACATAAGGGACAAAATTTACTGTGCGACCGTCTACAGTGATGGCACTGGAGGCACTGATGGCACTAGAGGCTCGCAAATATGAATATACTGTTAATAAGTAGAATTTAGTATGTACTGGCTGTAACTATGAATACACTGGCTATGTTTTTAAGTATGTTTGTTATTTTGTACTTGACTAAGTAAAACTTGTGTTGCTGGTTATTCTGAAATGAAAAGTTCTTTGTTGTAGTGTAATGTTGCCATTAGATATGATATAATGTTGCAGTATAATGTTGTCATAGATATGATATAATGTTGCAGTACACTTCCAATTTAAATTGCAAAAGGTGTTGCCATAGATATGATATAATGTTGTAGTATATCATGTTAAATGTGGTAATAAACTGGTAAAGTGCTGCCATTGGATGGTAAAAGTGTTACCATAGATTAATGAATATGGGCCCTACAACAGGGTTCCGTAAAGGTGGGCCACAGAATTAGTGGGCCACACAATGTAGGCTCACATGTTGGGGACCAGATTGTGGGGCCCACTTTTTAGTAAATTTGGTACCTGTGGCAACAACAGAACCGATGTTGCTCTAGGGTGTTGCGTTTGACTCTAGGGCAACGCAGCAAAATGCATCACCGAGAAAGTGTTGCCTTTGCCCTTTTTTTAGCCTACAGCAACATTTTTTGGCACATCCTGCATCATTCTTGGGTGTTGCAGTATGCAATCTATGGCGTAGTGTTTGCAAATCTAAATCCGGTAACTAAACTGGTTAAAACAATAACATCAATATCATGTAAGCATATAAATTGGGTAATTAATTGACTTTCTATCTGAACACTATAGTTTTGTTTGGCTAAATACTAACCTTTGGCTGACTCGAGCCTACCATAAAAATAAATGAATAGTCTAACTTCTATTAGATACTCTTCTAGATGGTCTGTCCCTAACTTACTTCTCCTAGGGTCAGCTGGTCCAAATGGTTTTGCGGGCTCTCCAATAACCTTTCCTCACTTTGTATATTCCTTTCTCTATGTAACATCACTTCGGTCTTAATTGTGACAAAGGCTTACATACTGGAATTTTGGTCTTATATTAGTTAAGGGCTAATGGCTAAAGTATAGGCACAACCCTATACCAGTGTCATCTGGTATTCTAATATCAGAGTAATTTTACTTAGGGTCATCTATCCTTAAAATGTTCCTTGAAAACATTTCTTTTAAAATGATTCAACCCTTTTTAGATCATATTTAAAACAAGGAAAATATACTATATGCATTACTCAAATCACATTGCCAAATATATACTTTAACCAAACATTGTTGATGAAAACATTCAAAAACTTTGAAAGTACCCCTTCCGAAACCATTAAAAGTCCCCTCATCGAAACCACTGAAAGTACCCCATTAGAAATAGAAATTACTTTGCTTTATAACCTTATGCCAAAAGGCCAAAGTATTCCTTTTGAAATCATTCACAATCAACCTTTCGAAAACATTGAAAACACCCGTTTTGAAAGCTTTGTAAAACCTTAGCCATTCTCTTTTCAAAACACTTTAAGCATGTCTTTCAAAAACATTGGAAACCATCAATTCAAAACCTTTCGAAAACATTGGGGAACCACCCCTTCAAAACCTTTCTCAATCACCTTTTGAAAGCATAAAGTCCTTTACTTAAATCAAACCTTTCGAAAGCATTGGGTTTAAGTAAACCATGTGGAATAACCTTTTGAAACCATTGAAAGCTATTCCTTTCAAAAAAATTGGGTTTAACTTCCAATAGAACAAAGGGTCGTAAAATAACTAAGTCGAAAACACTCTTTCGAAAGCTATTTCCTAAGTAAAAGAAGTGGATGATGGTGAAACTAATCCCTTCGTAAGCGTTGGAGAAGCAACTAAGGTTTTAAAACAAAGAAACCCTTTCGAAGTAATGCTTCGAAAGATAAGATGCGGCAGCTAGGGGTTTCGACCCTTTCGAAATGTTCTTTATAAAACAAAAGGCATAACCTCTTTCAAAATCATTCTTTAAAACCATTTAACTAAGTCGAAAGCTATCTAAGTTGAAAGCATTCTTTTCGAAAGCAAAGCTGACACGTTTCCTTTTATAAGCAAAGCAAGGTTTCGGCCCCTTCGGATCTCCTTGTTTTGACTATATACCTTTCGCCTATGTCTAATCCACTATGTACCAAATCTTCGATACCATGCGCATTAGTTTCGATGGAGATGGACGTGGAAGTACCTAGTCGAAAGGTGCTTCCAAAAGTGGCGAAACAAAAAAACTTGGCAAAACTAGTTTTGACTTTAAAATGGAATTCTATGCAACTAACCTGCTTTATTTGTCAACATATGATTGGTTGCTACTTTCATTTTCAAATTCTTTTCTAAAAGTGTTGCCGAAATTTCAAAGATAAACAATTTAAAATTTTTAACAAAATGCCTCCATCTCCCTTTATAAATATATAAAGCATTAAATTCCCAAACCTTATATAATTTTATATACTTATTAAAATATTTAGGAAAATTCTACGAAAATCCCATAAATCAGTTTTAATATGTTTTCTATCATATATTAATTTCGGACCCAAAACAATATAATTTAACCGTGATTAATTTTAAGCACAATTAACCATTTTCTTCACTAAAAAATTAATAATAAATCCACACTAATTCAAAAAATTATAAAATGGGAAACCCATCTCAAAAATAGTACTTCTGACCTTATATAAAAAGCGCAAGGCATGTGGATGTCATTTAATAGGATTTTCATGTTAAAACTTACCATAAAATCCATATGAAATAGCATAAATCATCAACAAGCATATATATCACTTTTAATAATCGAAACATGGCAATATACTTTTCAAACATATTCGGATCTAGTCTAGAAACCAAAAGGATCAAAAATATGAGGTGTAACCTATTATTCACCTTATCTTTGTGATTAAAGAGTTGAGATTTGATCTTTAATGGATTTGATTAATCTTACTCTTGATCTTTAGCAATTCTTCTTCTAACTTTTCCCTTAATGGTAGTCAGCATCACTTATATTTGTTTTTTTTTAAATGTGTAAAATGAGTGGGCATGAAGGGTTTAGGGTATTAGAACATGTCTTGTTCCTACTTTTCCCTTACTTATTACCCTTATCTATTTCATTTTAAATCCCCTTTAGTTCATTAGTTTAAGTTGGCACGGCTGCCCCTATTAACCCAAATCTCAATCCCTTAATCATTTCATTACTTTATTTAATTTAACTAATTAAATATACCAAATAATGTTAATCAAAATTAAGGTCGTTACAGACTCCCCTCATTAAAGCATTTCGTCCTTAAAATTATGATAAGGTGCACAACAAATCAATCATAAAGGTAAAACATACCATGAAACAAATAAGGATAACGCCTCTAATCTTGCTCTCAGTTTCCTAAGTACAGTCTCTCTCATCGTCGCTTGACTGGACCTTAACTAATCTGACTGTCATGTTCCTTAGCCTCCTCTTATCTCTTATGATTCTACGAACTGGCTTTCTAACTATAGTCGAATTCGGCTTCACTAATAAGTCATCTAATGCAGTCGGTGCTATAGTAGTCCTCGGATCTCGAACACACTTCCTTAGTTAAGAAATATGAAAAACATCTAGGACTCCTTCCAAACTATTCGGTAACTCTAATCTATATGCTAGTTTTCCGATCTTCTCTACAAGAGGAAATGGTCCAACAAACTTCGGCGCCAATTTCCTTGATTTTCCAAATCGAGTTACACCTTTTATCGGTGATGCCTTGACGAAAACATGATCTTCTGCTGAGAACTCTAACTCTTTCCGTCTTCTTTCAGCATAACTCTTCTGCTTAGACCGAGCTTCCTTCATTCTAGCTCGAATCAATTCAATCCTTTCTACAGCTTCTCTAACCAAATCCAGACCAAGTACCAACCTATCCTCGGTCTCTAACTAGCAAACGGGTGGTTTGCATCGCCTTTCATACAAAGCTTCGAACGGTACTGTTACTCCAATTACTCACCTTTCAACCAAGTCGAGACCTCCTTAAGCAAAGAGTAAGACATAAGAGCTTCAACCAAACCTTTCGAAGGAGTTGAATGGATACTGCCATCAAATTTTAGGAGCCTCAAGACCTTTCAAAGGTGTCAGATGGTTCCTTCTTTCAATATCTAGAGGGTTTCAATCTTTCAAAGAAGATAAAGTGGTCGAGAGCATCCTTCCGCTGTCATTGATAACTCTTCGGCTAGATGAAGGTCTTTCGATCAAGTCGAAGCCATACCTTTCGAAGACAATGAAGAATCACCCTTTGAATATATGCCAAACCATTTGAAACCAATGGCTTCGCCATCATTAAAACTGCTAGGAAGAAAATATTATTTAAAGCAAACCCTTCGAAAGCCATAGTAAGCCTTTCGAATCAGTCGAAACCAGTGTGGACTAGGAAGGGTTTCGCATCAGATTAGGAAAAGAGCATTAACGAAACGAACGTCATCGAAACCAATTATTGAAGGTTGTCAACAGAGTCAGAAGCATTCAAAAGATAATTCAAAGAAGCATTACCATACCTTTCGACAAAGGCGGTAGTTTGCTTAGGTCAATCAATAGCCACCATCCGCCCCAGTCGAAGGCATTAAGGTCGAAAGGCGCCATGCCACATCTATAAATAAGACCCAAGAGGTCACGTTTTAGGGATCTGATTGCTATGATTCTGAACTTGTATTCTCTAAAATAAAGCATTGTAATCCTAATTTTAGGATTGTTGATTTGGAAATTTAACGAAATAGACTTTCCTTAGATGGAAAAAGGGAAGTCCTAAGCACTTTTGATTACTTTACTGTTTTTCTAAAGTTTTTGTTAGATTAACCTCTATGTTTCAGGTTTAACCTCCATCGAAAGGCACCTATCGACATAGTTGATACCTCTTCAAGCTCTAATAACTTCAATAACCAATTCGAAGCTACCTACTCTGTGATCTAAAGCCTTTGACAGGGTCGAAGCCTGTCCTTTAAACATCAAAGCCTGAAATTACATATTCAAACCTAAAGAAGTTATACTCACAGCTTTTGACATGGTCAAAACCTAACCCAGATCCACTGAAGTTTTAGACCACCACCTAAACTAACAAAAGATGAGACTCCAAGCTTTCGTCAAGGTCGAAACCTCCCATTTTTCTTAATAACCAAAACCCAAGTCAATCTACGACTTTAAGCCTCCAATCAGGTCGAAACCTATCTAAAAGAGCTTAACTCAAGGTATTTCAATCACATTGAAAGGAAGGCTTTCGAATGAGATGTCATATCCACCCAACTGGATCAAAAGGTCACCAAACCCAAAAACCGACCCTTTTGACAAAGTATAAAGGCATGTTTGAGGAATATTATTAAATAAAGCCTAATTAAAAGGCGGTTCTAAAAGGATTCACACCATCTTTTCTGCACTATTCTTATAAAGGATTATTCACCTTTCTTACCATCATTTTGGGGTGCTGACAAGAAATCTTGTTAATATTTTTAGCACTAGAAGAAGGGGTTGAACCTCCGCCTTGGATAAACCCCCAACGCTGCTATTCTCTAACCCTACTTAGTTTAGTCTTACTTCAAGTTTTTCTACTTTGGTAAATCATGGGTAGAAGAGTTGTAAGATTAGAACAAGGAATTTCTGAACCTTATTTGATAAAATTCTCCCCAATAACTGTTAAGGATTTCAATCAGGATGAAGAGCAAAGGCTAAGACTAGAGCTCTACGAATTATAAACAAAAAGAAAGTGGAATCTTTTGATCCTAAGAGATGGAGTTTAAATCCTATTCATGTTGGCCCCACCCCCATCTTTGCACTAGGAAAGAAAAAAAAATTGAAGCGATAATTTCTTCAATCAAATGAGAAGAACCATTCAACAATATTCCAAAGGCACGATCTTTGAGAAAGAAATAATGAATGATTACAATGCCTTTGCACATAAATGGAAGCTAACTACAACAAGAGCACTTCTAACTCAAAAAATCCAAAGGGTGGAAAAAAGAAAAGCAATTGAAGAGCATTAAACAATAAGGCCGAACAACAAAAAGTCGAAAAGCTATCCTCAAGAATCGAGCTTCAAATCTAGACTTTCGAAGGAATGCAACTTAACAACATCTATGGATAATGTCTACTTACTTACTAAGGATGAGCCTAATTATTGGCCATCACAAAAGAAAAAGCCAAAACAAGAAAGAAAATTGGGTGGATCCTATCGCTACTATCATATGATGAATGGTCATGAAACCAACCATTGCAGATCCTTGAAGGGGATGATTATAAATTTCTTTCGATAGGGAAAAATCCACGAGTTTGTAAAAAGAATTTGAGACAAAATCAATAAAGAGATTTCTGTAAAGAGAAAATTTACATGGTCGAGAGTGAAATACTCATTATATTAAGGAAGTAATGAAGATGGTAGTCTAGTTAAGATTGTAGAAAAGCCTTTTTCCGTGCCAAGATGGCTAGGGCAGAGCACCTCCTAGAGGGAGGGTGGGTAAGCCTTTACCCGCGCCATAAGATGGCCAGGTTAAAGATCGAACAAGCCCTTGGTCATGCCTTTGGTCAAGTCAATGCACCTCTTGGAGGGAGGATGGTGTAAGCCTTTATTCGTGCCATAAGATGGCTAGCGTAAAGCACCAAACAAGCCCTTATCAATACCACAAAATGGTCAGGGTAAGCACTTCCTGGAGGGAAGATGGAGTAAGCCTATATCCATGCCACAAGATGGCCAGGGTAGAGCACCAAACAAGCCATTATCCACGCCACAAAAGGGCCAGGGCGAGTGCTTCCTAGAGGGAGGTCGGGTAAGTCCTTGGTTCCAGTCTCTAAGATGAGCTAACCAAGAGAATTAGACAATAATGGACTAAAACGTGCATGCCCAAGAAGAGGCCCGCTAAATAATGGAATAAGATGTCTAAGCCCAAGATGAAGCATATTTAGCAATAGACTAAGATGTCTAAGCCCGAGATGAGGCTCATCAGATCATGAACTAAGATGTTCAAGCTCGAGAAGAGGCATTTCAAATTATGGACTAAGACGTCCAAGCTCGAGAAGAGGCAATCGGACAAATTACTTCAATATAGAACCTCAAGGGCTCGCACATAAAAGAAGTAGAATAGACCTCCACTTGTAAATACCCGAATTTGGGTTTCATGTTATTCATTTCAGAACTCTATTATTTAATACCCAAATCTGGGTTTCAGATCTCTATCGATCACTGATTATCTTAAAATATCTTAATCTCGGTATCGAGACAATTACTTATTTCAACCCTAATCTAGGTTTGAAATTTCAATAATGAAATTCTATTATCTATCATAAATGCCTGAATCTTGGTCAAAGAATATTATCATAAAGATCGCTATTAAGAGTTTCCATACCTAAATTTAGGATTTCTATTTTACCAAATCCCATTTATATCAAGGAATGGGTCAAAGGATTTCTACTTTCAATATTCAGATGGTGATTTCTGAATTTAGTTCTTTATATCTTGAAGGATACATTCCAAAATTCATGCCCTTGTGATAAGGTATAATTTTCTATCAAAAAATTTCAAATATTCCAGCCAAATTGTTGAGGGAAATCAACACGGCAAATGGAAATAAAAGATTCACCAAATTCGAAAGTAAGGAATAAGCTATCAAAAAGCGCCTCAGAAATGACATCACGGAAAAGGATTATAAATCAGGTCATATTAACCAAATTTATATAATTTGCACAAGTCATGAGATAACTTACAAAACTATAAGGTCATTTATATCTTTATATAAAAAAGTCTATTCAAATTGAATATGCAAACAAATCACAAGTCCAACACAGCTTTGTCAAGAGTCTTGGTGATTGAAGGATCTACTACATGGAGAATCGTGGCACATAGAACTTCTTTGAGTTTATTCTCCTCCTTCCTAACTTTGTTTTCACTGCTAATTGCATCAGTGTTGGTTTTTAGAGCGCGATTAAAAGCTCTATTTGTCGCCCTAAGGGTGTTGTTATCCATTTATAACTCCACAATGCTCTTTTGAAGGAGATAAATATCCACTCGAGCTTTTGATTCTTGGCGGCATAATCATTAATAGTCTAGGAATATTTTACTTTTTTTTTGCTCATTAAAATACTTAGCTATTTCAAACTTGACTCTTCTACACCATTTGCCCACGCCGTTCTCATTTAAGCTTGAGGGAGGGTTGAGCATAATAAGGAATTTTTCGATCGCAAGAAGCTTCAACTTTATGGGTTTAGTAGCTGGAGGAGTAGAGTGAGGAACCGACAAATCAATACTTGAAATCTTTTCCCTTATAATGAATTACAGTAATTCACATTGTGCTTGATTGACCTTTAATTTCAGCTCCAAGTCACTTATTTGCTAAATAAGTTCAGACATCTTGTAATCAAATTCAATTGTGGGATTAGTCTTCACTTGTCGCTTAAGTGTGGTGATCATTTCATCTTTACTTTTGATCTCAGACTCAAGATAGGCAATATGATCTTTCTGGCCGATGGCGATGGTTTTCGGAATAACATATCTTTTATGCCATTTAACAGCCTCGATATTACTACTAAAGAATTCTAATAAGATGTCGTCGCTACGAACAATCCCTTCACTTCTTTACGACAACTTCTCTCTAAGACCACCGTCGTGCGACGATAAGTTAAATGGAAGAGAAGTTACATATAATTGTAGTTTCTATTAAGCAAAAGAAATAAAATAAAAGTCAAGATCAGGATAAAAATAACTTTATTATTATAACAACGAATTACAACTTAAACAACAATAAAGTTAGAAGATACTGTAAAAATTGGATTACATCTAAAGTTTGGAAACCGCTTTTCTAACTTTATCTAGTGAGTTGGCAGAAAGTGTAACTGTTGAGTCGAAAGGGATAGTGACTCCTTCTAGGGTAATAACCGACGGGCATTTCCTATAGTCCCACTTCCTGGCTGGAGGTCTATTGCTACTACAAATTAAATTTGTGTGAAATGTTCTAATCTCCTTAAGAAATGTTTCTTTCTCGTCCCTATGGAAATCAAAGTGGAGGCGAGGATATTCCAAATAAAGTTGTTGTAAGTCTCAAAGAAAGCAATATCTTGCTAATTTTGAAGACTTTAAAAGTTATGCTTTTTCATGATAAAATCTCCTTAGCTTAACATATTGACTTAAGTGGTCTCTAGGAATAAGTCGACCTAGTGAACCGTCATTCTGTAATAGTACGATAAAGAAAGGCTAAACATAAAAGGCAGAACTAAAATATATATTCGTAAATCGATAAATTGTTACATATTTACGATCACTCATCTAGTTCATAAAAAATAAACTTAGAGAAAAACTCAGAAACAAATTTATCTTTATAGTACTTAAGCTTTTCTGAGGGGAGATCTTGAGGAATCAACCTGACCCACGGTAAGTTCCAACAAGCTCCGGGATGTGGGTCAGATCTGAATTCATCCAAGTATCTTTTGTGGAAATGTCTATGTAAACCCATGCTAAATTCGCCTAAGTACAAAAAATCTATAACCAAGTCTACAATATGCTTTATATAAATTTATCTAAAATGTCTCTTTCTTCGATCATCATCCAAAATAAATTAAGCAATTCTCCATTCCCTTTAAAAGAGCGTCGTATCGAAGGTGTTCTCTCTTTAATAAGAGGGAAGCTCTCTGATATTTAAAGGATGCTAGTATAGAGGTACTCCTATCGAGATTATGATATTTTCGGAAAGAACGCTATGCTCCTTTATCATTTTGTATAATTCCTTTTATAATTTGTTAATTTTTGCTTTTTTCCTTTCAAGTTTAGTCCTATAGGGATGGGCAGACTTCTTCCTTATCTAAAACAAATGATATTGCATCAATTATTATCTTTAAAGTGAAAGGCATTTAAACAGAGAATGCCATACCTGAGAAACTCGAATGGAAGCCTAGAAGGCCCTTCTTTCTCTTTTGGATCTTTAGTATGAATGGGAGCAGACATGTCCTTGTGAGGAGCAAAAGGCCCGGGTGATGAAGATGGCATATCCTTTTAAGGAGATGGCTCCTTTTTAAAAAATTCAGCTTGGTCGCCACCACATTTTTCAGAAACTCCTAAAGTACACCCTTTGCCTCAATAAAGACCTTGACCTCTAGTAGGGTAATCATCATCCTTATCATCATCACTATCGTCGTCGTTATCATCTTTTTCCTTGGCAACGACATCTTTATAACCCTTCTCCTATGAGTTTGATTCGATTTCGAAGGAGGGAACATCAAAAGAAAGGACGTCAAAAGCATTAACTTCTTCTTCATCTGCAGACTCAATCCCCTATTTCATATGATCAATTTTGCACGTCACTCTGTTGCCTAAGGGAGAATCAAGAGAAGGAAAGCAACATTCAGGGCATTTCTTGTAATTGTCAGCATATGCAAGCATAAGCGTATCTTCATAAGTTTTCAGCATCATTGGCCCTAGAGTCGCACTGACAAATTAAGACACTTGCTGTTGGATATCAGTGATGGTGTGGAAATAAGTTTTAATGAGGCTCTCATCTTCTTAAATTTTCCCTTTAAAGAGATGTTCTGTGCGACCCGACGAGCCTTCTCATCTTCTGAATCTTTTAGAGTGAGCTCTGTTGCAAGTTTTTCATTGGTTAAGAGTTGGTGAGGCTGCCTTTTTGTTTCTAGATTAGTTTCAGCTTGGGCAAGAGAAGCCTTAACTCGTTCCAAATCTTTGGAAACATCATTTTTGGCGGTAGACAGAGAAGACATCTGATTTTTTAGTTTAGTATTTTCCTCATGGAGCTTAGAAAATTCAGTAGAGGACTTTGAAATATGTTCATTCAAAGCCAACCAACTCTTCTTAATCTGGAAAAAAATGTGAGACATGTTAGTGATTTAACAAAAACCAATGGTGATAAGGTCAACTGAAGAAGAACTTACCAAAATTTGTTGCTCCATCAAAGAGTGACAATGCCCCGCCAAATCTGGAGTGTAAGAAGGTGGATGAATAGCAATGAAGGATTCATAGTGGATAATAGACTTAACCATCTCCTCAAAATTGATGGTCGGAGGAGAAGAAGATTCCAGTAGAGAAGAATCATGCCTTAAGGTAGGAGGCATATACAAGGCCAGTTGCATTTGAGCAACAGCAGCTGAAGAGTCTGACACAGAAATATGACAAAGTGGATTACTAACACCTGGAGTTTGCACAGGTTATCTTTAGGAGTATTTGTACCCAAATTGGGCACAACACCCTTCGAATGTGATTGAAGAGATTAGAATAAAAAAATTAAATGGAAAAAGAGGCCAATCTAACAATCACACCAATAAAAGTATTCAAAAATAGAAAGAGATAAGAAATTATAGTGGTTCGGCATTGTAACCCATGTCCACTTTGAATAGTCTGATGTTTATTGATGATTGACAAATGATTACAAAACAAATCACTAGCTCTCAAGTTACAATGGAGTTACAACAAAGTAACGACGTAAAAGAGCCAAAAGTCCTTTTTCTGTAGGCTTAGGGTGCCATTTATAGGAGTAGATTTAGAAATATCTCCCTCAAAGCTCAGAATACCTTTTTTTACATGTGGATGGGCCCACCAGAATGATCAGGGGTCGTTTGGGATCGATCCTGATTGATCCCCATCGTCTTCGTATCGATCAATATTAGTTCCATTTGAGCTGCGATCAATAATGGTGGCCCTTTAGATGGTAAGAAAGCTTCTATGAAAATTTAGAGGCATTTAGACGTGTCATTTTTGAGTTATGATCGATCCAAGGTTGATTTTGTAGGCTGACTAATGGCTGCATATCAATGCTTTCATTTCGATACTCCTTCATACTAATAAACCGCGTATCGATCAGTTATGCATTGATGACGTGGAGTGACAACTTTGTAGAGATCCATCTTTCATGCTTGCAGACCGATTCCTTTGGTTTGACTACTTTCTTTTGTATCCATCTAATGCTAAGCTTTTCATATCGATGGATCCCCATTGCTTTCATATCGATGTTCCAAGATGTTGCCTTCGTATAGATGCCTGGATGTTTCCTTCATATCAATGCCTGGATGTTGCCTTCGTATCGATGCCTGGATGTTGGTTTTATACTGATGCTTGGTCGGTCAGTACGAAATGGGTATTAGTGGGATCGATACGAATTGGTCAATGGTTGAGTAGATGAACTCAGATTGATACTATTCCTTGATGGATATTAAGGGGATGGACACAAAATTGATGGACACGAAGACGGATGGATACGAAGTGGGATGGATTTTGATGGATACGAATAGATATCTTCTACATGGGTTTTGATCGATTCATAACTTGAGTATACAAACACTGATTAACCTAAAATTTTGAATATCGTCTTTCATAGCCTTAGTAGTCATACCATGCTGATTGTAGCTCGATCCAGATTTGGACCAAATTTTCCTGTATCCATCATGAACCTGTGTATAACTGATCTTTGTGATGGATTGTGTTTAGTTTCTAGTCAAGTCAATGGTGTCACGGCCTTACCAAAAGGCAGGATAGCATTTACCCCTCAAAGTACATCCTGTGTGAAAATGAAATGCTTTAAAAAGCTACATTATTTTCTCTAATTTCTATTCGATTTGTTGAACAGTTGTAGTCATATCACCAAGAGATGTAATCCTTGATTAATTTCAAATAATATAAATGTTGAGTTATAGATTGCCAATGATCATGCGGTGTTTTGTTGTAACTGAAGGTCAAGTGCTAGAAATTTATTGTTCACTATTCTGATGGTCACCAGGTAAGCATTCAATTCCTGTTAACTTTGAAAATCAAATGTTAGTTTGTCATACATGCATTTATGTTAACCTGACTTCTTTTCGCATTTTCATTTTCATGGGTCGTTGTTAAATTCTTTTGTTTTTGTTTGGATCAATTTATTTATCGACACTCTCCTAGATCAATGTGAAATTCAAGTTGTAACAACGATTGATGGTTTCTTTAATTCACTCCTTCGCATCGATCCTCTCCTGGATCGATCTGAGACGTTGGAATGTATGCTTCAAATCGATGGCTATCGATACAAAAATATATAGCCCCTTAGGACACTTTGTATCGATGGATACGAGATTTTGGGTCGAGTAGGTGGACATGAAGTGCCAATGGATACGAACTAGTTGGATTGCCTTGAATTCACAGGTATGACATTAAGTCATCGTATCGATGTGTGCTAATTGGTTCTCTCAGTATAACAACTGGCACACTAAGCATCTTCCCTTGGTTGCTAAGCAATATAAAAGGATTTAGGATATTTTCTACTTGCCTTTGTTTTTTACCTACGATTCGTATCGCTTGAAAATGCAAGAAAAAGAACCGTAAAGTCTTCTTCTTCTTCACATAACTAGTCTTCGATCCCTAAACCGATTAATTTAAACTAGGTAAATGATCGATTAGAGTCACTTGAAAATGACGAGCTCGAGTCTTGATGCCATTTCGTCCAGGGTAAAGGCCAGTTCCGGCATTTTTGATTTTGGAATAAGGTTGGAGTGAGGTCGAGGAACTATTTTAATGGCGGCTTGGAAGCTTGGGGTAGAAGGAGAGCGATCAAGTGAGGTGATGGAGTCACTGACTCCAAAATTCTTGTTCAAACTCATATAGATATGAGATATGGATCGATCTGGGTTTTTGTGAAGTAGTTTTGTAGGTGGAATATTTTGATGATCGATCAAAGGAAAAGCAGTTCGTATCGATGGAAGAGGAATTGTGATCAATCCGAAGACAGAGTCTTTGTATCGATACGAAAAGCATCGATGCCTGGAGTGATCGATACAAAGCTAGGGCCCTGGGATAGATATGAAGTGTAGTGATGCATGGATCCGTCGATACGATTTCGGATCGATGGGAAAATAGGCTTTATGAGGAACGATCCAAGTTGAACCTTAATGGATACGAAACAAGTTACTTTTTGCATACTTGAATATTTGACTCCGACGAGCTTTAGCCTTGGATAACAGGACTTGACCATTAGACTGCATATTTGACTATCCATCAAAGCTCGTCGACCGAACTATAGTGTGACAAACATATAGAACTTTAACATGGATCATTCTTCAAAGTTAGGATGGCATGGTTGAGATGGCCAGCAATGATGGCCACTCTGGTTGAATCTCGAAATCTTATCGTTTTACCATCTTTTGAACTTGTAGAAATTCAAAGTACTATATAGCAATTCACTACACATCACGATTTTTCACTTTGCACCAGGGGGAGAATGGGTTTATTGCCATCTAATGATGATTTTTACTGAGTTCAATAGCTATGGATCTCAGAAGCTCCAAGCTGTAGGAAATTCAAAGTACTCCACTTCCCAAAATCGAAGTGTCGGATATTGTGGTAGATATAGTAAGTCCTGCTCTAGCTCAACTGTCGGTGCAATGTTAGTTTTGAATTCAGAGGACTCCGTTCGTTCCAAAATCTTTGAAGATATGCTAGGGAGAATTTGTCTCAAACATGGATTATCACTTGAAGAGTTCTATAATCGGGCCCAGAAGACAGAGCGCACAATCTCTCGGAAGGGTTTACTGCTTGCAAAAGATTTATGTGTGTTGCCAAAACGTTGCCCCCGTTCAATCAATTTATGCGAGATGTGCTATTATTTTTTAGGATTGCGACTTCTCAATTACATCCGAATGGATATGCTCTTCTCAATAGGTTGTATATTATCTTCATGGAGCATCTTTTCCGACCCCCGACCATCAAGGAAATCATATACTTTTCAACGTCAAGAGTTGTGGGGATCACCCTTCGTTTACCTTCCTTGAAGCGGCTAGGAAATGCCAAGTAGTGGCAGGTGCTTGGAGTAAATTGAGTTACTTTAAGAATGAATGGTTCTTCGTTAGATGTCCACTAAGATTTGCTAGACAGTGGCTAGATAGATGTAGGTGCTTTAACTTCTTCGTCAATTAATTAGATAATATAAGTTGATGTTGAGTTTGACACTGCGTTTCATTTACAGCTTTGATTCCACGGCTCTAAGGAGCGTGATTTAAGGAGATAGCGAGAACTCTCCAATCCATGCCTGTTGAACTTAGAAGGATTGATGATGTCCTTAGCGATGATAATTTGATCACCCTGGGGCTCATAGACAGAGGCCAAAGCATTAGATTAAATGGAGTTCCCAAAATGGCTCTGGTAAGGCAAGGAGGAAGGAGAGCTCCTGGAGTCATAATCACTGAACGAGGCGATGAAGAGAGTATGCCAGCTAGGGATGAGCCTACATTTGCAACTTCATAGAGTCTCTAATTATCAGAATACAAAAGAAAAGGCAAGACTCTTGCCCACAAATCCAAGAGGCGTAAGACCGTCGTAGTATCTCCGCCCGCTGCAACTTCTGTAAGTCCACAGACTTCCTCTCTGCAAATGGAGAGCTCATTGAGAGGATTATCAGACGCCCTTATTCCAGATGAGGTATCTTCGTTCTAGGACCTTGTATTAGAGGTACTCCTTCCTCGCTACGAACTGGCGCAGGCTTGACTTCTTTAGACATAGAGGAGTCATCTCCTACGAACAAAGCTAGGAAAATCGGTCAGTTGAGGGGTTTGCACATACATACACACACTCCACGGAACCACACAACTTCTAATGACATGCTTCTCAATCTCTGGAGATAACTAATTCTACTTTTCTTTTCATTTTGCAGATAAGATGGTGAGGCAGGGGTCTATGCTCATCAATTTTCACTCTAAACGCAATTCTTCCAGCTCTTACTCTAAATCTCATAGGCTTTAAAGTGAAAGAGAATATTATCGCAGCCACCACTCCAGCCAAGAGCGTGAGCATTATGATAGGGAGAAGGAAAGGTCACATCAAAGTAGGTGCCGCTCCGAATCGCGATCACTACCACCTAAAGGTTCCTCAAAAACCATCCGGTTCTTGCAGGAAATCTTCTAAAACTGCTGTAGCGACCCAACTTTCTAACACCAGAAAGTCGCATCACAGATTAAGAAAGAAAGGGATATAAGAAGAAAAGATAAGAAAGAAGAAACACAACAACATCAGATACTCACAACGGAACGAATGAAATATAATATATCATATAAAATATTACATAGTATCATATTACATCAGAGTACACAACTTAAACAACACATAATAGACAGTTATAAACATCTGTCTAACTATACAACTCAAGTACACAAGATACAGATACCGAACAAACACAGCAGAACCATAATATATCTACACGTGGAAGCCTCCTGCTCCATATCTCCTCCAGAATTCGTCAAGAAAACC
Organism: Allium cepa; assembly: GCA_030765085.1. Classification (NCBI taxonomy): domain Eukaryota; kingdom Viridiplantae; phylum Streptophyta; class Magnoliopsida; order Asparagales; family Amaryllidaceae; genus Allium; species Allium cepa. The sequence goes on along the minus strand of CM060938.1, from coordinate 29,292,524 downwards.
TGAATCTCTCGACTACTCATACATAATATGAGTACCCAAGAGTTTAATAAAACAGAAAATAAACACTCGGGTCAGACAGGGGTCTGATGTGAGTAAACGGGTTAAAATTGCTTAACTTTAGAAAAACCTTTGAAAAGAAAAGGTATCACGTAAGAGTTCCCACACATAAACATGGAAAAGTTTTTACCTTATGCAAACCAAAACATTTGATAGGAAATCTAGTGATATTATAATAGTGCCTAGGGTTTTCAAGTAAATATGAAATAGCCGAAATTGTTACATTTATTAAATTCCTACTACTAGCCACAAAAGTGGGTAATACAAACAAAATCGTAGGGTCTCGTAGGAAGAATGGGTTTCCATCAATGGCAGGACTACCGGGGTACCGCCCGTCACAGTACGTGGCCTAGATCATAGTACCGAGGATTACTCCCAATCCCCTGCATCACAAAGCCGGAACCATTCCTTACTGAACAGTCCTAAGTAAGATCACCCCGTGATTGGCGCGACCAACCACCCACAAAGCCGAAATAAAAGGTACATCTAGACAGGAATGACCTTACCCTGAAATGGGTGCTACCCACCTAGCCTTGCTGCACCTTCCATGTTTTAGCCATTCCCGGTTGATGAGGCTTGAGGCTGCGATCACCTTTATAGAACACATCTATCTTGGAATGCTCATCGCCCACCTGACGATGTTCTAAAAGCATTCAATCCATACAAGTTCGTTCCGGGTTCGAACGAAACCGAAGGCACTATCTCGTTGCACTCATTTTGGAATCTCCCTCAGAGTCAACGGCCATAGCCCTTGCACTCTAAATCACCATCTCGAATCTATAAGTACTATTTCCGTCAAACACATTACGGAATCACCCCTAGAGTTATACTGACATATAGTTCTTACACCTCGAGTCTTCACTATGCTCCACTTGGATTCATGACCTAACGTTTAATTTGGATCGATGTGGTTTTCAGATATCCAAATATGGAGAACCCAATCCCGGTCTCACCGAAATCCAAACGCCATTTTAATGTCTAAGTTGTTTAGGGGTTTAAACAATTAACTTACATACAGGATGATATAAATAGATAGATGAATCACATTATCACAATAAATAATTCATATCAAACATTCATCTCACAAAGCAGCATATCACATATCATAGATATCCAAATCATCCAGTATCAACCAATCACCCAATATTAATCATCCAATATAAATCAATCATCAAAAGCAGAATTGATCAACTCCAAATCAATAGGATTACCTATATCCTTCTTCATTAATTTATTCCAATTAAATAAATTAATCATCTGTTAATGATATTCCTTAATTAATCTCCCTGATTAATTATTCTTTAATTACATTCAAGTAATTATCCTTAACCATATTCAGTAATTAACCTTTAATTACTATCATTGATTATAATAATTAATGATCCTTCATTTGCTTCCATTAATTAATCAACTATAATTAATTGCATTAAACCTCAATTAATTACAATTAATTAATCACACTTAAATTAATTACTTTTATTAATCAACCTTGATTAATTCATTAATTATATTAACTAGTGATCTTTATTAATTAATTAACCCTTTAATTAATTATTTCAATTAATTTATAATTAATCATCTCATTAATCATAAACTGTAATTAACAATTTGTAATTACTTATCCTAATTAATAAACTTCTTAATTATATATTAATCCTTTGATTAATTAATCTAATTAATTAATCTTTAATTAATTCATTAAGTAATTATTAATCAATTAAATTAACAAATAGTTCTTAATTAATTACTTTATTAATTAATTACAATTTAATTAATTACACTTAGTAATTAATCTAATTAATTAATTAATTAATCACATTAATTAATTAACTAAAATAATTAAGTAATTAACCCTTAACTATTTATATAAGTAATTATCTTCTAATTACTTCATTAGATGATTATTCTCTTAATTAATTACTTAGCAAATAATAATTCCATCATTAAATAATCCTTAATTAATTAATCAATTAATTACTCTATAATTAATTAACTTCAAAACTATTATATTAATTAATCCTTAGATTAATAACATCTAGTGATTAACCATTAATCACTTCCACTAATTACTCCCATGAGTACTTTCCTCTAATTACTTCCATAAGTAATCACCATTCTTAATTACATCCAATAATCAACCATTAATTACTTCATTAAGTAATTACACTTAATTAATTCATAATTAAGTGATTATTTAAAATTAAATAAACAATTAACTAATTATTTAAAATTAATTAAACAATTAATTAACATCTTATATTTAAAGAAAATCCTTAATTAATTAAGAAAACATTATTCTTAATTAAACTTTTACTTATTAACAAATTATATTTATTAGGTACTCTCAAATTCATATCAAAATAATTTAACATTATTTATCTTCATAAATAAATTATTTGAAATTAATCAAATTTTAATAACCTAAAAACAAATTATTATATTTGGTTTTCAAAAACATAATAATAACCTTATTTTAAAATAAGGCATTTAGAAATCAAATTTAAAATTTAAAATACTTTAAATTATCTAATTTTAAACCTATTCATTTGCAATATAAAACTGAAACTTAGTTTTTAAATCATTACTTTAAAATTTAACTTAAACTTTGATTCAATATTTTAAATTAAAAAAACACTTCTTTTTAAATTAGAATTCAAAATTAAATTAAGATAATTACTTACAAAAGAAATCATCTTAAAACAATTTAAATTTGAAATAAATTCAATTTTCATTTTTTAAAGGTTTGATTAACATTTTTTTCTCAAGAACAAGTCCTTAAATTGTAAACAAATTTCCTTTATAAAAACTTTGAACTCGATTTTATTCAACAACAGGTTTTAGGTTTGCAACTTTATCTTTTAATTATACAGTACAACTAGGAACAAACGATCCCTAAAAACTCGAGTCTACCACTCTAACTACCCGAGATAAGCACGACAAACTCATGAATCTGCCCCGAGCAAAACCAGCTACCCTTCGACTTCGAGTCGACCTCGATGAAAACGTGAGAACTTCTGTGGGTTAAAACCTTCTTCCCTAATTCCTTATTTTCCCAGTGCACACAACACACTCGTGCACGTATCCCATCACCTCTGGCTAAACTTGGTCGTCACGACCATCGACTTCGATCACAAAATCACATTCAAGCAAGGAACCAAACCCAAATCGAAGAATAGGTACGCGAAACAAAATTCAAGCCTCAAGCTCGAAACCTGTAGAAAAACATCGACCACTAAACCCTCCCCCCCCCCCCCACACGACCATACACCACGATGCCGTTGAACTACGCCGTCCCCATCATCGAACACCACGACCATGAGCTTCAACACCCCCACGTCGCGATCACCTCCGGCCCCATATCCAAGTCGCAAAGTTACGACAGTCTAACCCAGCCCAAAATCAAAATAAACCCTAGATTGATCGATCCCAATCCATATAATCATAGGAAAAATTCACCAGTATTTTTCCCATCATCCACAACAAACAAACAAGCTTCGATCAAGATTCCAGCTCCAATCACCACGCCGATCAACGGCTAATCACCAAAACCCCAATTCCGAACAAAACCCAAATTCTCAAGAATTTCTCAACTAAAAATTATGATATGAACTTCAAAAATCATAATTTTTGGTCCTTAGCTCATTCATGAAATCCAAATCTGAAAACAAGATAGTTGATTTTTTACAAAAATCCTAATTTTACTGTAAATTCCTCATTTATAATTATTTGTTGCATTTTCAATTATGAATCTACATTTAAAATTAACAACAAACAATAACAAACAACTTCCATTAACATATTAAGATCAAATAGGGTATAGATTGGAAGATTTGAATTTCCTAAGGAACAACTTCAAAAAATTTCAAACAGAGAATGAATATTTACTGTCATTTGAATTCCTGGTAATTTCACACTTACAACATACAACTTAACAATATACATGTAATAATATTCACTATCAAAACAAAATTCTTTTGCATGCATCATCATTCAATCATAGATTAAATTAAAACTGTTTTTAAAACAAAATTTGCTCACCGTATAAATTGCTGTTTTAATTATTCCCAGGCTTGAAATCTTTAATATGGAAAGAATGCTTTGAATTACCTTTGATGCTTGCTGATAAAAATGAATGCATGCTTCAATTGATTTTAAAAGTTGAAACAGCTATTGATTTCCCTTTGAAATGCAAGTGATCAGATGTTGCAGCTTTGGAAAAAAATGCAGATTCTAATCTTACTTTGCAGATTTTGCTTTAAAAATGTTGAAACTGTTGAGAAGATCTTTGCTTTGCAGATTGAAGTTGATGTTGCAGGTTTTTAATCAAATTCAGATTTAGTTTCAAATTTTGGAAATAAATTTCTGGTTTTGAGTTAATTTGAAACAAGGGAGAAAAGAAAAGAAATGAGAAGAAGTAAGATTGGATATTGAAAAAGGAAAAAACAAATTTCTCTTATATGTTTAAATTTCAAAAATGAAGGCCGCTTATTCAAAAACTTACATTTGTCATTCAAATAACTTAAATTCCTTACAAGTGTTACTAAAAGGTGTTAATATGGTTACACATGTCTTTTTACTTTTAATTGAATTTTTACTTTAATTTAAAAATGTTAATAGAAAGCTTACTTATTTAATTCTCTTAATTAATAAATACTTACATATGTAAATATAAATATACCGTTTAAAGAAAGTATTATAAAACTAATCATAATACAAATAAATCTTTTACATGGATTTTATAACCATTTTAAATTTAAAGCAGTTTAAAGAAAACAAAAATAAAACTTTGGTTAAATCCCTTTTTAAACTATCATATTAAAAAATAAATAATTATCTTATATTTGAAAACAACTGAATTTAAAACAAAGCTTTAAATCACAATATTCATAAAATTATTAATAGATTAAATTAAATTTCAAAATAATTTCCAAATTAGAAGATATATACTACATATATATTACAATTTGAAAATTCATCTTTTATTTAAAACAAAAGTTATTTCTATTCACAATATATAACAAATATATATATTATAAATATAATAAAATTTTAGTAGCTTTGAAAAATAATTCTCATCAAATTTTAAATTGTTAAAAAGATATTGATCAAAATTACCATATTAAATATTTATTAACCTTTAAAAGATTAAATTTACCAAATTAAATTAAAATTATTAAGAAAAATTATCGAATCAATTAAATTATTAATACAGATTATTAAATTGATATTCCTAAAATTCCGGGTCGTTACAATCCTCCCCCCTTAAAAGAATTTCGTCCCCGAAATTTAAAAGCAAAGATAATTTAATAACCCAGCAAAGATTTTAATTTCAAACAGCAAAGCATACCTATTATCCAGTTACTAACAACCATAGCAACCAATCAAACAAACAAACCTAACAAATTATCCTGACACAAATCAGAATAAATCTCAAATACTATTTGGAGTTTCCCAAGTAAAAATCACTGGGAGACTCACTTTATAGAAACTAAACAAACCACTATGATCCAGAGCTCCTCTCATCTCTAGATCCATCAATCTGAACAGAACATCAGACAATACTCAATTCTAGCACAACTTCCAAATCTAACTGGACTGTAGATTCCACAACGAACAATGAATCATACACGTACTCTCTCAGAGATAGGTAAATACAATGAATTCCAGCTATCCAAACCAGCAATTCAATCTTATCCTACCATAACACAGATAAGAAATCTCAAATGCCTCAGAACTAACCATCCAATCCTATCCAATTATGCTCTCTTAAACAGAGAAATCTTAACAACAAAGAAGTCTCCAACTTCGAATTCCAAACTCCTTATCTCATATATGTATAACTCAACAAACAATCCTGGGCTGCCAATCTTCTTCCTGATCAGCTCAACCTATGCTGATGCTTCCAAAAACAACTAGACCAAAGCAAACCAGTTTTTGGATCATATCCAACAGAAAAGTCTTCCAAGATCCGTCGAAATCCAGAACACAAGCTTTACTTCTCAAGCAATAGCAAACTGAACTTGCTTCCTTCCTTGCACAGCTGCTACCTCGCTTCCGCTGCACAACTCTGATTCTGTAATATATGAGAATACTGTTGATGAACACGAGTACAAACTTATCCAACATATCTGGAAACTTTGTTCATCAAATCCACAAAATCTTAGTGACCCATCTGACTCGGTCGCACAACCTTATAGCAGAAATCCAACCCAAAATCTTGATCTGACCAATCCAAATCCAAAAAATATCTGAGCTGCTACACCAACTTTTCCTCAAGAGCCATCCTACTACCAGGCTAACTACCAAAAACACTTCTGGAACCAAAAAAATATGGAACACAACTCCAGATGCAAACAAACTTCTGATTACATCAGTAGCTCCTACTTCCACATGAGAATCCTCAGTCTCAAACAAAAGATTGCCTAAGATAAATTCCCAAACTAATCGCAAGTCACTTTTACGATCCTACCTAGTTCGGATTCCAAAGAAACTGTCCTCTCTTTACCAAATAGAACAGCTTTAAGCTTTTCCAAAAAAAGTTAACCTTTCAAGAAAACTTTCACCAACTGCCCGGACTGCTGATAGAAGAACCACCAAGATTTCTGAACCATCGGAGAAACGGCCACACTGCTGCTTCCAAACTCTACCTTGATGATACTACAAAGCTAAAAGACCTTCTCATCAGCACACCGAACACTTCGAACTGAACCGCACTGCTACCATAGCTAACAAAAGACTTGCACTGCTACCATAGCTAACAAAAGACTTCTAATCCAAAGGCTTCTCGAACTCCAAAACCAAAATGATCAACAAACCCCATAACGGACCTTCGAGATGGCAGACAACTTCTTAAGAAATTATGTCTCCAAACCAAGCATCAACATCTCGCTCTCCTTAAGGAATGACAAATGAGACCATGCCTAAGCGAAACAACTTATAGACCTGAGTCTCATATTCCAAACAGCCAACCTCCTTGCTAAAGATCCAGACAACTTCTACTCAGACGAACCTTCCCTACAGCAGGTAAAGACTGCTCCTCAACTACTACTAAAACTGCTTCAAGAGAAAACATCTTCGGAAATATCCATGGATACTGCATCTCATCACGCAGTTATCAAGATATCATCTCTTGCTTCTGCACTTCCGACATATCCAAACTTACACCTCAAAGATAAACTCCAAATCTTTTAAAAGATTTCCTTCAGATATCAAAGAAATCCTGACTCCAAGCTACAAATCTCTCTCGAGACGGTATTAGGTCTACAGTCTCGACAATTATACTTCCAACTCAAACATATGGACCTCTTCCATCAGTGGTAGTCGTGTTACACACACACCACTACTCCATCTACCTCTAAAACTTATGTTAGAAAATCCGAACAGATAACCCAACAAATTAGGTAGATATATATATATATATATATATATATATATATATATATATATATATATAGTTATATATAAAAATACAAGTACGCTCTCTAAAGGAAGACACCACTCCAGAGCCTAGGTATTCACTCAACCTAATGCTCTGATATCACCTGTAGCGACCCAACTTTCTAACACCAGAAAGTCGCATCACAGATTAAGAAAGAAAGGGATGGAAGAAGAAAAGATAAGAAAGAAGAAACACAACAACATCAGATACTCACAACGGAACGAAAGAAATATAATATATCATATAAAATATTATATAGTATCATATTACATCAGAGTACACAACTTAAACAACACATATTAGACAGTTATAAACATCTATCTAACTATACAACTCAAGTACACAAGATACAGATACCAAACAAACACAGCAGAACCATAATATATCTACACGTGGAAGCTTCCTGCTCGATATCTCCTCCAGAATTCGTCAAGCAAACCTGAATCCCTCGACTACTCATACATAATATGAGTACCCAAGAGTTTAATAAAACAGAAAATAAACATTCGGGTCAGACAGGGGTCTGGTGTGAGTAAACGGGCTAAAATTGCTTAACTTTAGAAACACCTTTGAAAAGAAAAGGTATCACATAAGACTTTCCCCACATAAACATGGAAAAAAATTTACCTTACACTAACCAAAACATTTGATAGGAAATCCAATGATATTATAATAGTGTCTAGGGTTTTCAAGTAAATATGAAATAACCGAAATTGTACATTTATTAAATTCCAGCTACTAGCCACAAAAGTGGGTAATACAAACAAAACCGTAGGGTCTCGTAGGAAGAATGGGTTTCCATCAATGGCAAGGCTAACGGCGTACCGCCCGTCAAAGTACGTGGCCTAGATCACAGTACCGAGGATTACTCCCAATCCCCTGCATCACAAAGCCGGAACCATTCCTTACTGAACAGTCCCGAGTAAGATCACCCCGTGGTTGGCGCGACCAACCACCCACAAAGCTGAAATAAAAGGGACATCTAGACAGGAATTACCTTACCCTGAAATGGGTGCTACCCACCTAGCCTTGCTGCACCTCCCCTGTTTTAGCCATTCTCGGTTGATGAGGATTGAGGCTGCGATTACCTTTATAGAAAACATCTATCTTAGAATGCTCATCATGCATCCACTTGACGATGTTCTGAAAGCATTCAATCCATACAAGTTCGTTCCGGGTTCGAACGAAACCGAAGGCACTATCTCGTTGCACTCATTTTGGAATCACCCTCAGAGTCAACGATCATAGCCCTTGCACTCTAAATCACCATCTCGAATCTATAAGTACTATTTCCGTCAAACTCATCACGGAATCACCCCCAGAGTTATACTGACGTATAGTTCTAACACCTCGAGTCTTCAATAAGCTGCACTTGGATTCACGACCTAACGTTTAATTTGGATCGATGTGGTTTTCGGATATCCAAATATGGAAACGCGATCCCGGTCTCACCGAAATCCACACGCCATTTTAATGTCCAAGTTGTTTAGGGGTTTAAACAATTAACTTATATATAGGATGATATAAACAAATAGATGAATCACATTATGACAATAAATAATTCATATCAAACATTCATCCCACAAAGCAGCATATCACATATCATAGATATCCAAATCATCCAGTATCAACCAATCACCCAATATCAGTCATCCAATATAAATCAATCATCAAAAGCAGAATTGATTAACTCCAAATCAATAGGATTACCTATATCCTTCTTCATTAATTTATTCCAACTAAGTAAATTAATCATCTCTTAATGATCTTCCTTAATTAATCTCCCTGATTAATTATTCTTTAATTACATTCAAGTAATTATCCTTAACCATATTCAGTAATTAACCTTTAATTACTATCATTAATTATAATAATTAATGATCCTTCATTAGCTTCCATTAACTAATCAACTATAATTAATTGCATTAAACCTAAATTAATTACAATTAATTAATCACACTTAAATTAATTACTTTTATCAATCAACCTTGATTAATTCATTAATTATATTAACTAATGATCTTTATTAATTAATTAACCCTTTAATTAATTAAATTATTAATTTATAATTAATCATCTCATTAATCATAAACAGTAATTAACAATTTTTAATTACTTATCTTAATTAATTAACTTCTTAATTATATATTAACCCTTTGGTTAATTAATCTAATTAATTAATCTTTAATTACTTCATTAAGTAATTATTAATCAATTAAATTGACAAATAATCCTTAATTAATTACTTTATTAATCAATTACAATTTAATTAATTACACTTAGTAATTATCTTAAATTAATCTCATTCATTAATTAATCACATTAATTAATTAACTAAAATAATTAAGTAATTAACCTTTAGCTACTTACATAAGTAATTATCTTCTAATTACTTCATTAGATGATTATTCTCTTAATTAATTAGTTGACAAATAATTAATTCTATCATTAAATAATCATTAATTAATTAATCAATTAATTACTCCATAATTAATTAACTTCAAAACTATTATATTAATTAATCCTTAGGTTAATAACATCTAGTGATTAACCATTAATCACTTCCACTAATTACTCCCATGAGTAATTTCCTCTAATTACTTACATAAGTAATCACCATTCTTAATTACATTAAATAATCAACCATTAATTACTTCATAAGTAATTAAACTTAATTAATTCATAACTAAGTGATTATTTAAAATTAAATAAACAATTAACTAATTATTTAAAATTAATTAAACAATTAATTAACATCTTATATTTAAAGAAAATCCTTAATTAATTAAGAAAACATTATTCTTAATTAAACTTTTACTTATTAACAAATTATATTTATTAGGTACTCTCAAATTCATATCAAATTAATTTAACATTATTTATCTTCATAAATAAATTATTTGAAATTAATCAAATTTTAATGACCTAAAAACAAATTATTTTATTTGGTTTTCAAAATCATAATAATAACCTTATTTGAAAATAAGGCATTTAGTAATCAAATTTAAAATTTAAAATACTTTAAATTATCTAATTTTAAACCTATTCATTTGCAATATAAAATTGAAACTTAGTTTTAAAATCATTACTTTAAAATTTAACTTAAACTCTGATTCAATATTTTAAATTAAAAAAACACTTCTTTTTAAATTAGAATTAAAAATTAAATTAAGATAATTACTTACAAAAGAAATCATCTTAAAACAATTTAAATTTGAAATAAATTCAATTTACATTTTTTAAAGGTTTGATTAACATTTTTTTCTCAAGAACAAGTCCTTAAATTGTAAACAAATTTCCTTTATAAAAACTTTGAACACGATTTTATTCAACAACAGGTTTTAAGTTTGCAACTTTATCTTTTAATTATACAGCACAACCAGAAACAAACGATCCCTAAAAACTCGAGTCCACCACTCAAATTACCCGAGATAAGCACGACAAACTCACGAATCTACCCCGAGCAAAACCAGCTACCCTCCGACTTCGAGTCGACCTCGATGAAAACGCGAGAACTTCTCCGGGTCAAAACCTTCTTCCCCAATTCCTTATTTTCCCAGTGCACACAACACTCTCGTGCACGTGTCCCATCACCTCCGGCCAAACTTCGTCGTCGCGACCATCGACGTCGATCACAAAATCACACTCGAGCAAGAAACCAAACCCAAATCATAGAATAGGTACGCGAAACAAAATTCAAGCCTCAAGCTCGAAACCTGCAGAAAAACATCGACCACTAACCCCTCCCCCCCCCCCCCCAGCCATACACCACGACACCATTGAACTACGCCGTCCCCATCATCGAACACTATGACCATGAGCTTCAACACACCCAAGTCGCGATCACCTCCGGCCCCATACACAAGTCGCGAAGTTACGACAGTCCAACCCAGCCTAAAATCAAAATGAACCCTAGATTGATCGATCCCAATCCATACAACCATAGGAAAAATTCACCAGCATTTTTCCCATCATCCACAACAAACAAACAAGCTTCGATCAAGATTCCAACTCCAATCACCACACCGATCAACGACAAATCACTGAAATCCCAATTCCGAACAAAACCCAAATTCACAAGAATTTCTCAACTAAAAATTATGATATGAACTTTAAAAATCATAATTTTTTGTCCTTAGCTCATTCATGAAATCCAAATCTGAAAACAAGATAGTTGATTTTTTACAAAAATCCTAGTTTTACTGTAAATTCCTTATTTATAATTATTTGTTGCATTTTCAATTATGAACCTATTTTTAAAATTAACAACAAACAATAACAAACAACTTCCGTTCACATATTAAGATCAAAAAGGGTATAGATTGGAAGATTTGAATTTTCCTAAGGAACAACTTCAAAAAATTTCAAACAAATAATGAATATTTACTGTCATTTGAATTCCTGGTAATTTCACACTTACAACATACAACTTAACAATATACATGTAATAATATTCATTATGAAAACAAAATTCTTTTGCATGCATCATAATTCAACCATAGATTAAATTAAAACTGTTTTTAAAACAAAATTTACTCACCATATAAATTGCACTTTTAATCATTCCATGGCTTGAAATCTTTAATCTGGAAAGAATGCTTTGAATTGCCTTTGATGTTTGCTGATGAAAATGAATGCATGCTTCACTTGATTTTAAAAGTTGAAATAGCTGTTGATTTCCCTTTGAAATGCAGGTGATCAAATGTTGCAGCTTTGGAAAAAAAATGTAGATTCTAATCTTGCTTTGCAGATTTTGCTTTAAAAATGTTGAAACTGTTGAGAAGATCTTTGCTTTGCAGATTGAAGTTGATGTTGCAGGTTTTTAATCAAATTCAGATTTTGGAAATAAATTTCTGGTTTTGAGTTAATTTGAAACAAGGGAGAAAAGAAAAGAAATGAGAAGAGTAAGATTGGATATTGAAAAAGGAAAAAACAAATTTCTCTTATATGTTTAAATTTCAAAAATGAAGGCCACTTATTCAAAAACTTACATTTGTCATTCAAATAACTTAAATTCCTTACAAGTGTTACTAAAAGGTGTTAATATGGTTACACGTGTCTTTTTATTTTTAATTGAATTTTTACTTTAATTTAAAAATGTTAATAGAAAGCTTACTTATTTAATTCTCTTAATTAATAAATACTTACATATGTAAATATAAATATACCGTTTAAAGAAAGTATTATAAAACTAATCATAATACAAATAAATCTTTTACATGGATTTTATAACCATTTTAAATTTAAAGCAGTTTAAAGAAAACAAAAATAAAACTTTGGTTAAATCCCTTTTTAAACTATCATATTAAAAAATAAATAATTATCTTATATTTGAAAACAACTGAATTTAAAACAAAGCTTTAAATCACAATATTCATAAAATTATCAATAGATTAAATTAAATTTCAAAATAATTTCCAAATTAGAACATATACTACATATATATTACAATTTGAAAATTCATCTTTTATTTAAAACAAAAGATATTTCTATTCAGAATATATAACAAATATATATATTATAAATAGAATAAAATTTTAGTAGCTTAGAAAAATAATTCTCATCAAATTTTAAATTGTTAAAAAGATATTGATCAAAATTACCAGATTAAATATTTATTAACCTTTAAAAGATTAAATTTACCAAATTAAATTAAAATTATTAAGAAAAATTATCGAATCAATTAAATTATTAATATAGATTATTAAATTGATAGTGCCTAAAATTCCGGGTCGTTACAACTGCACACCAAGCAGCGCCTCCACATACTTCGAAATTCGAAGGTCAACGTCATAGAACTGAAACGGAAAATCCCGTCATTATAGAGCAAGCCGCTATCGAGCCCACAGGGGAGGGAGCCATCCGAATTGCTAAGTGAAAGAAAGATTTTCTGACTATCTGTTTTGATGGCTTCCACATTCCTCTAAACTTGAAAAGAAATCCCAACGACATAGAAAGACTGGTGCAGGACTACATGCACGATGCATATAGCCAGTACAGGGAATGGGTTAAGATGGTTGAGAGAGTTTCTACGGTATCTTTCGAGCGGGCTTAGACAATTGAGAAACTAGAGGCCGACCTTGCTCAGAAAGACAAAATAATAGAAGTACTTAATAATGAAGTTCAATCTTCCAGGAAATTGGAGATGTAGGCCGATAAAAGAGTCTATAAGGTTAGACGGTCCATGGAAAAAATGCAAAAAACTCACATGGATTCGGTGCAGGAGATGGGTCACCATAACATTGTTATTACTTGCGAAAGGGACTCTGCACGGAAAGAGGTCAAGGAGCTAAGGGAAAAGCTAGCCGAGGCCATCAAGGAAAAAGATGAGGCCAACAAAGCCGTCCAGGAGTCATGTGAGCAGGCGGTGGTACTTAAGGAGAAGAGGGGTGCAACGAACTTGAAGGCCCAGGAAGCCGATGCTAGGATGGATAGGGAAATTAAAGCGGTGAAGGCTAGGATGGAGAATGAATTTGATGATCTCCTTGTCACATATAATGCCAATGTCTTAAGAAACCACAACTTAAATTGGCTTGGCAAAGATTATCCTTTTCAACTATACAAGGCCTAGAATCACTTAGTGGATGAAGAAAAGGTGATTCACGATGCTACGACTATCGATGAGTTTGAACTGCAAGCTCAAATACTTGTCGGGGATGAACCAAAGGTCCTTCACGATACAGTCATCACTTTTGAAAAAGAAAAGTTGGCAGCCAAGTATCCGAACGTTGGAGAACGATCTGTTGTTGAGCATTATGAAGTAAGTTTCGACGTTCTCCTAGTCTCTTAATTTAATCCTACTTCTTCTATCGATCCTCCAGTTGTCCCAGGGTGTGACCTTGATAAGCCACATCTTTCTCTGAGGCATGAACGCGGCTTGGAAGGCACATCAGCTCAACACGATAGTCAACACGAGGAAGGTGTTTTGGACACTCCTCCTATTCCTCAAAATGTAGGAGCACTATCAGATGATATAACTAATATATCCTCTTATCTTTATTCAGCCTTAGATTCCACACTAACTGGTCCTCCTGCAGCTTAAGAAATTCACCATGAGCAGGAGGCACTAATAATGGAGGCTATAACTACGACGGTCATCGCATCGGCTGGGGGGATGCATGAAAGTAGTTGTGTTCTTGATGATCAATAATGGAAGCACTACTCAACCATCAAAGTGACCCAAGCATCGAAATGCCTTTCAACATAGTTGAAGATGTGATTATCACGGGCTCCTCGGGCACGACCAGTAGCATTCCAATGGGTATATGCATGGACCGGGCTAAGCAGATAATATAGGAAATTAAAGCTGAGATAGAGTAAGCCGAGCAGGCTCGTAGAGCCGGCGGTGGCATGGTTGGTCCCGGTCCCGTCTCGATACTTTTTGTTTCTCTGGGCGGCACTATCATTAATACAGGTCGCCTCCTCCTTCTAATATTGAGAGTACCACCATTTTCCAGTTCCACACAAAATGAACATTCTGATCCCTGTTAGTTTTGAGGAGGAGACTGCTTCAATTCCTAGGGCCAAAGGCAAGCCAGCTGGAGCAGGCCGGGGAGGTAAAGCCTCAAAGAGACATCTCAGGGGTAGTTCGAGCGGGTCTACGCCAAAGAAAAGCAAAAGGATAGAAAATCGAAAGCGTAAACTAGCCCTTTTGCTTCTTCTTTTTGGTAGATAGCTTGGAATAGGATTTCCTTTTGCTTTCGTTGGCCATGTGTAGATGCGTGTTTGACCCCTACTTGTAGGAATTCATCGAACGTATTTTTGTACTCATCTTTTTCAAAGAATAGTGGAAATAAAATTTCTTTATGGTTTTTGGCATCACTTTGTTTTCGTTTTTTTAAGTATTTCAGCATTCGCGTTTCCATTCAATGTACTCGTGAGGCTTTAGTTTTTAAGTCGGACTGGAGTCTAGTCAATAGGTCCTGAAGTCATGGCTTCAGGTCATAATCAAACATCAAGTCAAATCCTAACATTGCGTTGTCTCTGTCAGCGATTGGTACCTGAGTTATGACCTTAGTCCCAGGGAGAATTGAAGTAGTCAGTCGGCAATCGTTTTTTTCCTTTGCTAATTTCGATTTAACTAACTCGGAACAAAGTTAAAGTGAAATGAGTTTGATTGTTTGGATCACACTTGCTCTTCTTCTAGTATTTGCATCTACACTCTGGGGATTGAACTTGTATGCCGCCGATCGGTCATGCCTGCTTATCGCTTAGAATCATATCCGCACCCCGAGGACATGAGCCGATTTACGGGCGGTTAGTCACATGCGATTAATGCTTATGGCCCACACTCTTGGGGCCATAAGCAGTTAATGGGTGGTCAGTCACACCCATCTAACATTTAGGATTATATCCGCACTTTGGGGACATAAGTTGTTTCGTGGGTGGTCGGTCACACCCGTTTAGTGTTTATACTCTGGTCCACGCTCTCAGGACCAGAGTTAGTTGATGGGTGGTCAGTCACACCCATTTGATGTTTATACTCCAGTCCGCGCTCTTAGGACCAGAGTTGATCAATGGGTGGTCAGTCACACCCATTTGATGTTTATACTCCAGTTCATGCTTTGGGAATTTGGAGTCGTCGGCAGATAGTCCGTCACATCTGTTTAAGTATTGGGATCTCGTTCGCACTCCGGGAACAAGAAGTTGATCAAGGTTGTGGATGGCTGGATCACATCCACCTTGATTTGGCAAGTGAAGTCGTAGATGGACGGATTTGTCCTCTTCGAGCTTGGAAGAATGAAGGTGAGGTCACAGATGGATGGACCTATCCTCCTCGAGTCCGGATTCTGGAGTTTGTACTCCAGTTCGCACTCTCGGAGCTGGAGTTTGTTAGAGGATTATCATTTTTCAATCCTTCTTAACTTTATCATTGCTTTCCCTCGAGCTTGGGGTTTCACTTAGCGAGTGACCAGTCGAATCACGATCACTCCCTATTTGAATGATTCCTACCGTAGGATGGAACTTAGCTCTTCGTACATCATGACGGTCACACGTTGCATTTCACGAATTGCCACTCTGGCTTAATGAGTACTCATTTTATTACTGATGTAAGAAAGTACGACAAAGTCAGTTGCCTTATTACAAGTTCAAATTCAAAAAATGCATAAACAAATTACAAAGTAAAAGCAGACTAAAATGAATAAAAGCCAGTTATGTGTAATAGCGATGGAGACTCTTGCTATTCCATGCCCTTGGTAAAGGAGACCGTTAACAGCTGATTGTTTGAATATGCCTTCTCCTAGTCTCCGTTCAATGACATACGTCCTTCCCACATCGGTTTTATGTGTGAAGGGACTAAATAAATTCTCTTAAGTATGCGATCGCCAACTTCGAAGGTTCTGGGTCGGACCTTAGCGTCGTATAATCGGGTGACTCGACTGCATTGTGCCGCCGCCCACAAATCAGCCTCTTTACGCTTCTCATCCAGTAAATCCAGTGGTTTGCAAGTAGGATGTTGTTCGACTTTGGATCATAGTGAGTCACACGGTGAGAAGGTGCTTATAATTTAACTGAAATAACGGCTTCAAAGCCGTAGGAAAGTTCAAACGGAGTATGGTCGGTCGTGGACTTGTGGGTAGTTCGATATGCCCATCGAGCAATGGGAATTTCATCGACACACTTGCCTTTGGCCTTCTCCTATCGTTTCTTCAGAATGGACTTGATAACTTTCTTGGCAGCTTTGACTTGCCCATCCGCTTAAGGGTGAGCTACTACTAAGAACTTCTTCTGGATGCGGTAGCATTGATAGAAATCTTTGAACTCGACACTATTGAATTGGGTCATATTATTTGTTACGATGGTGTGTGTGAGGGCAAAGCGACAAATGATGTTGCGCACAACAAAGTCGATTACTTTCTTTGTCGTGATGGTGGCAAGGGGCTCACCTTCCGCCCATTTAGTAAAGTAGTCAACAACAACGATGTCGTACTTCGCACCTCCCTTAACTAAAGGTAGACACCCTATTACATCAATTCTCCATGTGGCAAATGACCATGAACTGGCCATCTGAGTAATTTTTGTAGGTGGAGCTTTTGGAATTCTAGCATGTCTTTGGAACCTCTCGCACTTCTTAGCGTAATCTGATGCATCTTGATTCATAGTTGGCCATTAATATCCATATTTGAGTTATTTCTTCATAAAGGCTTGCCCCCCAGTGTGATCACCACACTCTTCTTCATGCACATCGTTTAACACTTGTTCGATCTTGTTATAGGTGACATACCGAAGTAAAGGAACAGAATATCCCTTCCTGTACAAGACTCCATCTTGGGTAACAAATCGTTAAGCTTTCCGGAGAACCTATCATTTCTCATTTCTGCGCTCGGGTAAAGCTCCGTGCTCAAGATAGATTTTGAACGAAGTCATCCACGACTCCTTCTTGGGAGTTGCCTCGTGCACCCAGTCTATCCTATTTGGTTAATGCTCGGAGCAGTAAGTATCTCAATGGGGACTAGTCCTATTTGTTGTGCTTCGCTAGTGCTGGCCAGTTTCATTAAAGAGTCGGCTTTCTAATTTTTCTCTCAGGGTATACAGTGGATAGCATAATAGTCAAAATTATTCAACACCTCCTGAATCCAAGTAAGGTAAGTGGCGAATCTCCATTGTCTGTCTTGATACTGCCCACGAACCTGGCATACGACCAATTGTGAATCATTGAAAATCTTCACAACAATGATTCCTAAGTCTCCAACAAGCCTTAGTCAGCAAGTAAAGCTTCATACCCGGCTTCATTATTAGCTCCACGTAAATCAACCTTCAAAGCATAGCATATGGATCGACTATTTTGGGTTTCGAGTACCACTCGAGCACGTGAGCAATTGCAGCGACCCGACTTTCTATCACCATAAAATCGCATCACTAATTAAGAAAGAAAGGGATAGAAGAAGAAAAGAAAGAGAAGAAAGAAAAACAACACATCAGAATCTCACAGCGGAACGATTTAAATATAATATAAAACATATACATAGTATCATATACATCAGAGTACACAACTAAACAACTCAACTTAGACAGTTATAACATTTCTGTCTAATACAATACAAGACATCATACAGAATAACACACAGCGGAAACTCTAACCATATATCTACACGCTGAAGCCTCCTGCTCCAAAGTTCCTCCAGAATTCGTCAAGAGATAACCTGAATCACTTGACTACTCATATATAATATGAGTACCCAAGAGTTTAATAAAACAGAAAATAAACACTCGGGTCAGACAGGGGTCTGGTGTGAGTAAACGGTTAAAAGTTGCTTAACTTTAGAAAATCATTTGAAAAGAAGGTATCACGTAAGACTCCCCACAAATAAACATGGGCAAGTTTTTACCTTACGCTAACCAAAACATTTGATAGGAAATCCAGTGATATTATAATAGTGTCTAGGGTTTTCAAAGTAAAATACAGAAATAGCTGGAATGCTTACATCTCATGTTCCAACATAGTTGGGCACAATCAAAACCGTACAGGCACTTATTGGATTTTGGATTCCATACAACGGCAGGGCTACTGGGGTACCGCCCGTCACAGTACGTGGCCTAGATCACCGTACCGAGGAGTACGCCCACTCCCCTGCAACACAAAGCCGGAACCATCCCTTACTGGACAGTTCCGAACAAGACCACCCCGGCAGTTGTCATGATCAACCGCCCACACAGCCGAAATAAGAAGGGACCTCTAGACAGGGGTAAATCTTGCTCTCCAGTGGGAGCTACCCACGAAGCCGTGCTACACCTCCCCTATTTTAGCCATTCCCGGTTGATGAGGCTTGAGGATGCGATTACCTTTATAGAACATATCACTTAGAATGCTCATCGTCCGCCTGACGATGTTCTGAAAGCATTCAATCCATTCAAGTTCGTTCCGGGTTCGAACGAAACCGAAGGCACTATCTCGCTACACTCATTTTGGAATCACCCTCAGAGTTAACGACAATAGCCCTTGCACTATGAATCACCATCTCGAACCTATAAGCACTATTCCGTCAAACTCATTACGGAATCACCCACAGAGTTATACTGACGTATAGCCCTTACACCTCGAGTCTTCACTTGCTCCACTCGGATTAACGACATAACGTTAAATTGGAATCGATGTGGTTTTCGGAATTCCAAATTTGGAAATCCGATCTTGGTCTCATCGAATCCAAACGCCATCTCAATGTCCAAGTGATTTAAGTTTATCAAATTAATTCAATTTAATTATTGAATCCACAACATCATTCACAGATAAATATCACACATTCATCATTGATATATCAAATATCATACCACAGAATATCACAACCTATCATCCAATAGATGTTAACCAATACAGATATTACGCAAACAATCACACAAACATGCATTATTAATTCCTTTATAATTAATTTAATCATCTTAAATTAAATTAATTACTTGAGAATTAAACAACTAATCCTGCTTAAACACTCATTAATTAATTACAATTAATTAAGTAATCACTCTCTAATCATCTTCAAAATCCAATTAATTAATCTTCAATTAGAGATCAATTATCCTTTAATCATATTCTTAATTAATCACCTAGATTAATTATTTTTTTATTATCTTATGTTATTAACCTTTAAATTAATTAAACAGATTAAATTATCTTAAATCATTAATCTTAATTAATTCTAATTAATTAATTAACAAAAATTAATTACAAAAATCTTTAATTGATTACATTAATTAATTATTACTTCTTACTCACTTCATTGATTAATTATCTTATAATTAATCACATTTATAAATTAATTAAACAATTAATTATTCATTAATTACATAAATTAATGACCTTTATTTACTTTATTAATCAATTACTACATTTATTAATTAATTATGAAATTAATTAATCAAAACCTGATTAAATCAAAGTAATTAACTACCTTAATTACTTTACTAATTAAACCAACACCTTGATTAATTACATTAATCAATTCTTAAATTATACTGAGTATTTATCCTTAATTACTTCCCTTAAGTAATTGTCCTTTAATTACTATTTATTAAGTAATTTCCTTAATTAATTACATTTAGTAATTATTCATTACTTCACTAAGTAATTACACATCTTTAATTACATTAAGTAATTACACTTAATCCCATCATTAAGTAATTATTTTTATTTAATTAAACTTAATTAATTAACTAAAATTAACCATAATAACTTAATTAATTACACTGAGTAATTAATTACCTTAATTACTTTATTAAGTAATTATATTTAAATAATTCTTCTTAATCATTAAGTAATTAACTTCTTAATTACTTATTAAATAATTATTTCTTAATTAGTTAAACTTGATTAAATTAATTATACTTAATTAATTACACAACTAATTTAACTTAATTTAATCACTTATATTAATCATTTAAGTAAATTAAGTAATTTACTTTAATTATCTTTATCAAATAAAAACTTGATTAAGATAAACCAAATATTTTATCAACATTAAATCAATTAAATATTTAAATTCGAAAACTTGTATTTGGTTTATACAAAACATTATCTTTTAATTTATCATTATTAAATACTTAACTTCAATCACATTTCAAATTTACTTCAAATACTTTTTCTTTGAAAATATTTTATATTAACAAAACAAAATGGAACAAACTATTTTTAAAACAAAAGTTTACATTTTTTTTTAATCCAAACTTCAAAAACTAAAATTCTTTTTAGGACCAAACAATCATTCTTTATACAACAAATTTTTAAAAAAAAACACTTTGTTTAACATCAACTTGCGCTTAATTTTGAAACTTCATTTTATAAAGTATAAAAGTCCGGTTAACACTAAATTAAATAAAAACAAACTATGTTAAAAACAAATTTAACTTTACTTGTTAAATCACAAATTTTAAATTAAAACACTTCAAACATAATTAAACTATTTAAAACTTTATTTGAAAGTTTAGTATGCTTTTAACTATAGCAATTTCATCATGCTGTAAAAAAAATGATCAGGATAAAGCTTCTGGAAACTCAACATACTCGAAAACCAAAAACACGCAGCATCTCCTTCCATTCCGAGTCACACGCAAGGCCATCACGAAACATACGCGAGGCAACACGAGGAAACACCCAGCTAACCCTTCTTATCAAAACAACACCCGTGCACAACATCTACTTCGTGCACATGCACGCCATCCACAGTCGACGGCAATCAACGTCGACGAGCCCCACAAGTCGTCCTTAACCCCCTCTGACCATTCGTCCCCCTGGATCGACGAATCCATCACTGTCTCGAAAATCAGTTACTCCAGCGCTTCAACAGGAAAAACTCGACCGAAGAAAGCATTGTCGTCGACGCATCCCCTCACCGGAGTTCCTACCATCTCACCCACGCATGCGCCTCAATCCACTCTATCTTCTCCCCCTCACGCGATTCACCAAAACCCAGCAACGATGACTCAAACTCCACGTTACTGATTCGAACCAAAAACAGGTTCAAAACCCTACTACGCCCCATCACGGCCACCACGCTTCCCATAAAAATCAACCACCAATTTTCTCTCATCACCCAT
This sequence comes from Allium cepa, assembly GCA_030765085.1. Classification (NCBI taxonomy): domain Eukaryota; kingdom Viridiplantae; phylum Streptophyta; class Magnoliopsida; order Asparagales; family Amaryllidaceae; genus Allium; species Allium cepa. The sequence continues at coordinate 29,270,500 of CM060938.1, read as the reverse complement.
CACCGTGCCCTCCTCCGTACCAAATCCTGCCGTCTAACTCCACTTCTATCAACCAGAATCGATTAAATTCCCAAATGCCTAAAACCCCCAAATTCACTTCAACCACCATCATAATAATTACCGTATTCATTTCAAAATTCATGGTATTGAACAACTATTCAGATCAAATAATTCGATATCTAAATTATTAAGTTTGATTTTCATCAAATTTTGGTCTTCCATTCTAAATCTAACCTTTACAGTATATTTATTCAATATAAATATTTTATTTTTATTTTTAAACATAGAATTGTTTCTTGACGAACAGATTCCTTTCAATGATCAATAATTATTATTGATTAACTTGGGAGAAAATATTTTTTTTTCCAGGAACATGAATATGAACAGAGTTTAAAACTCCATATCTACAGACAATCAAACTGCTTAATCAATACACAGTCATCAACAAAACAAACATGCAAACATTGATATAATGAATACTAGAACACTCATATCCATAAATATGTAAACCTAATTACTTTAACGGGCATCCATAAAAAAAATCAAGTTTTAATCTGTTTTTAAAAAAATAAATTTACTCACTATTTTTTTTAGAGGCAGAGGGCACTGCATTTCCATTTTTGGACTTCGAGTTTGCTTCTGCATTTTAATTTACTGAAACACCGAATTTCTTGTTGAATTAGCTGGAAGTTGTTTGCTGAGATCTTGCTCAGTTGAATTTTCATGAAGATTTTCCAGGTTGAAGTTGTATAGCTTCAGATTTTCTTTTTCTTCCATTAGTTACAGATTTGAATTCTGTTTTCCTTTTCTTTTCAGTTTGAATCTTCTTGCATTTGATTTCTTCTTGCATTTGAATTTGGTTGAAGAAAAATTGAACAAGTTTACTAGCTGAAGAAAATAAACAAAACAGATTTTTTTTCCTTTTAAACTTTAATAAAAACAAAATCTTCTTTAAACCAGGATATGCCATTTGTTACATGAATAAATTCATGTGTTACAAATGTCCAAACCCTTATCAATTTGTAAACAAGTGTATTCTCCAATGTTATTATATTGCCAAGTGTTTTAAGAATTACATTAATTACTTATTTAAAAATGAATTAGACCTTAATTATTTGTTTATAAATGAATAAACCTTAATTACTACTAATCTAATACTCATGTTATAAATGTAACTATGAAATGTATTATATTTATATCCTTGTGATTTAGTTTATAATTATTTAAAACTTACTCTATAAAGATAAATTTTAAAAGAAAGTAACACTTATTTAAATTTTATTTTAAAAAGTTTAAACTAAAGTTATTATAGCTATATTGATATTATATTTAAAAATCTAAATTTGTTTCCAAAATCCAATTTAAAGAAAACAATTTAAATCTTTATAATAATGTACTTATTTTTGCAAGCTATTATTCTTTTAAATAAAAATTAAATTTTCCCTTAAGTGTTTTATAAATAAACATAAACTTTAAATAGATTTTGGAAAAAAAAACATTTTTATTGAATTAAATCAAATCAAAACTTTCCAAATTACTATAAAAACATATGTATGTTAAAATTTTGAAAACATATTTCCTATTTAAGTTTAATTTATATATTTCCATTTACAACAAATACCAAATATAAATATTCATTATAAATAGAACATCTTAAATATTAACTTCAGAAATAATTTGAATTTTTAAAACAAAACATCAAATCACAATATATAAACATATATATATATATATATATATATATATATATTATAATTTGAAAATATTTTTTATTAAATTTAAATTGAACCAATTTCCTATTTACAATGTATACATATATATATTACCAATGGAATATTTTTATTAATTTTAAAAGATTAATTATTATTAATTACACACATATATCATTATTATAATTTGAAAAGAATAAACATTCAAATTATATTATAATTATTATTGAATTTTTGAAAAGATAATCATTTGTTAAATCAGATTAATTATTAGCTTTGAATATAAAATATTTGGTTAATTAGATTTTAGATCAATATAACATATTTTAAAATAAATTATAAATGGATATTAAATAATTGTTGCCCAAAATTCCGGGACATCACATTCCTCTTCCCTTAAAAGAATTTCGTCCCCGAAATTAAAAGCAAAGATAATTTAATAATCTCATACAGATTTAAAATTTAAAATAGCAACATATGCTATCAACAATATACTAGAAACCATAACATCCATTTCAAACAATCAATTCTATCCAAACAAAATTTGGACAAAATTTTCTCGAGCTTCCCAGGTACAAACATCGGGTCACTCGCTCTACAGAATCCAAACTAACTACTCCACTCAGATCTAGAACTCCTATATCTAGATCTATAATCTAAACAGGATACCGGACCACAAACAAGTCCGATCAATTTCTGTAACGACCCAGAATTTTTGATAATTAAAATTTGAATATTTAATTAATTTTAAATATTAATAAGTGAATTTATTAGTCGAATAAATTTATTTTGAATAATTGGATTTAATTGAATAATTAAATCGATAATTTAATATGTTAAATTATGGAAATAATTGAAAATTGAGTTAAATATGATTGAAAATGATTTGTAAAATTTTATTTTATCATATTGAAGTTAGAATGATATTTTAGAACTTTTAAAATCGAATTAAAAGTTAATTTGTGAAAATTGAATATTTTAATATTTAATCGACTAGTGAAAATAGTCAATTTTTGAACAGTCTCAGAATTGAACGAAACCAATTCCGTTGGATCCGTAATAGTTAGTTATTACCGGATTTCAAATTTCGTGTCAATCGGAGCTATCGTTTGATCGTAGCAGCTCGAAACGCATCGAATTGTTTTTAATATTAATTTGGCGAGTTAAAATAGCCATTTTTCAAAAAGTCTCGGATTTCGACGAAACCAGTTTCATCGGATCCGTAATGTGATATTATTGTAAGGTTTCAAATTTCGTGTCAATTGGATTTACCGTTTGTCCGGTACAAATTAAAACGCCTAGAAATCGATTTAAATCGGTTTAATTTAAATCGATTGTTTGTTGCCATAACTCGCACAGATGTCCGAATTAGCTTCCGAAACTTGTTCCATTGTGTCCGGAACGCGGGATAAACCCTAGGAACGTTAGTTTTGGCGCGTAAATTGGAGTTTAGAAAACCGGGATGAATAGTGATTCAATAATTTCCTATAAATACCCCCATAAGTCTAAAAATAAAAATAAAAAAAAAATTAAACCCTAAGCTTAACCTAGCCGCCAGTTCAAGCTTTAATGGGTGAAAACGTTCAACCTTCTTCCCTCCTTTTCTTTCAATCTATCAACTTTCGTGAAAAACATTCAACTACAAAAATGTCAAGCTCAACATGATCCTCAGATCCAACGGGCAAGATCGCTTAAAACAAAATGAATCGACGGCAATTCGTCTTTGAAGCCGCCACGGTCACACACGAAAAACGAGGCCATAAAGGGGTCGAGCTCCACCAAATTTGAACCGAGAGTCGAGCATGAAAAGGGCTTCCGAATGATGCATCCTGATCGTCGTAGAGATCAACGTGTTGGTGGCAAGAATTGATGGGAGAGGGGCGGCCGTTGGGTTTGGGTTGTGCGTGAATGAAGAAGAAGGAGGGAGTAGAACGCACGGCCAGATTTGCATCTCCAAAATCATGCGGCCCAGATCTGAACTAGGTTATATAAAAAAAAAGTGTAATTGTTTTATATTAAATTTCGCGAATGTTTAAAATAGTGTATCTTGTTCATACGAGGTCGGAATTCGACGAAACCAGTTGCGTTGCGTTCGTATCGTCGAATACTACGTTATGGAGCTGGATTGGAAATTATTTGAGCTAGTGAGAATTTCGGGTAAAATTAAACGCACATTTAATTTTATTCGAAATAAATCGCTAAAACGGAAATAAAATCAAGGTGAGAACTTCTCACTCAATCGAATCAGTTTCGATTTTATTTTAAATAGTTAGATTTAAAATATTTGAATGCATGTTTGAATGATGATTGTTATCCATTGATTGTTAAAATAGACATTATACGCCGTTAGTAAGCGGATGTTATTTAATAAAAACATATACCGCGAATATTTCATAAACAGTGAAATTGGTATTATATATAATAGCAATATATATATATTGGCATATGTATATATTGGAGTTATTGATTTCCCGCATTTGTGTAGCGGATGAGACCCTATTGCGCCGTTAGTAAGCGGATAATATTTAATAAAAACATATACCGCGATAATTCCGTACTGGAGCGGAATTGGTACTGTGCTAATGTTTTTTGGATGCAGGAAAACAGGTTGGAGGGATCCAACTGGATTCCTCAACAGTTTTTATTTGATTTCAGATATTTTGATATTTGATGGATTATCATATCGATATATGATATCGTTGTTGTCGTGATTGACTATTTGGTGTGTAGCATCACTAGACCAAATTTGGAACTTTAAAAATGATTTTTAAAGTGATTTTTGAAAATATACTGTATGTTTGGAAATTGATTCATTTTAAATAAATAAACGTCATAATTTTAATGTTATAAAAATCATGATTTTTAAGAAATATAGTTAAAAACTGATTTTTGAGAATATGATGCTAATGATTTTATAAAATGATTAAATCAGGATTTTTGAATTTATTATAAAAGTTGAAAATATAGGATTTATAAAATTTAATTATTTTATAAATCAAAATGGTGAAATTATAAAGGAGATTAAATATGTTTTAAAGAATAATATAAATTGACTTATATTAAGAGATTTATAAATGGATATTTATAAATTGAAATATTGACATTATAAAACGAGTTTTTATAAGTATTTGAATGAAGTGAAAATGAATTTTGTAAATGAATGGAATTCATAAAATTAAAAATGGTGAAGTTATAAATGAAATTTATAAATAGTAAGATTTATAAATTTTATAAAGTTATTAAAAGAATAGTTTTGAATAAATAATTGAAGCTTATAAGTTATAGGATTTATAATTATGAAGTTCAAAAGAATGATTTCTTGTAAACAAATAAATTATAAGTGTTTAACTTATAATATGAATTTTAGTAGATAATTGAGTTACAAATCGAATAAATTAATAAAGGGATTTATAAAAGGAAGTTGTTATAAAATAAATAGAAATGGAGTTTATAAACGTTGTTTTATAAATTCGCAAATGACTTATTTTGATAAGTAAATTGTTGAAACCTATAAATGAAGTTATATTCACGTTTTTGACAGTGAATAACCCTTTGAAATAAAATGAATGGAAATGATGATATTTGTTAACGTAGTATATTCACGTTTTTGAATAGTGAATAGTATGTTAAAGAGATTGTTTAGAATGTGATATTTTTGAACTGAATTAAAACGATCTACCGATGTTTTAAAAGGTGTTAAGATTCGAAACCATAGATTTCAACATTTATTGTTGAAATAGACGTTTTCGAGAAATAGAAGGAAATGGTGGACTATAACACTATTGTTATAGTAAATGATTTCCGAAAGGAAATGTTTTGTATAGTATTGGGATTTATATATCTATCTTAAAATTTGAATCCCTATACTAGTGATTTTGGACTGTCGTAACGATGTTTTACGCAACATTCGTTTTGGCCCAAATAAATATGTTTATGAGAATGATTTCCTTAAAGAATGAAATATATACTTAATCTCGATTTAAGTATATTGAATATTTTCCAAGTGTTGAAAATAAATAAAATTTGTGAATTACTTATGAATAAATAAGTATGGAAATGTTTTTCCAATATAAAGTGAATATTAGAGAATTTATCTTTTTGAAGATAAATTGAAATGAATAATTGAAATCGAATATTCATAGATATTGTGAAATGTAAATTCAATATGGAATTTATAAAAGAAAGTGGAATTTGATAAAAAATAAATATTGATTTATTTTTGAAGTATTGAAATTATATATCTAGTGAAGATATTTTGGAAAATAAATAATTTGGAAAATTATTTGGAAACTGGTGATGTTGTGCATATCCATTGATAGTTCAATAACCGACTATCAATATTTCCATTTGAATGGGTAATTGATGTGATTTGTTTGAATTTGAATGCCACACTTATTTTTGAATAAGCGCTCACTATTCGGGTTAACCGGGAAAGGACCATGGGGTCGTATAACCCATTCCGAATATGTGATACGTCGTTATGAATTGCATTTGATGACCGGTGTTGAAGACCGAGTATTTGCAAAAGCGATAGGATGACCTATCGATTGTCTCTGCACTGGGTAGCTCCTGGTATAGAGATTCCCTAAGTGATGGGAAATTCGATCGGGATTGTGAATACCCGGATTGCAAGGGCTTCGTGAGAAGTGCCTTCGGTTTTGTTCGAGCCCGGAACAGACTTGTATGGATTGTATGTCTGACAATACAAATTGAGATATAAAGCCGATTTCATTCAAATATATTTCTGTTGGTGGCGGAGAATTTATTCTTTTAGCTTAACACCCTTCTCTGAGACGTACGAGCTCAGAGGTTATGTAGTTGAAGGTTATCAGCGATATATTCCCAATTTGGTAATGTGACATGCTGAGTGTTGCTGTGAAATGATCATTGTGTTGATTATTTGTGATAGGATCATTTATTTGATCGTCTATCTTTGTGATCATTTCTATGATCATTTGTTGACCCAAAGCATGGCTTTTGTATAAAGTATGTTTTTGTGGACGTGACTTCGTCGAGCCTCACACCCCGTGAATGGTCAAAACAGGAAAGATGCGGCAAGGTTATGAGGGGTAGCGCCCTTTAGGATGTGTGCATTTCCTTCTGGAAAAGGGTGGTGTCATGGTATGGAGCCCAGATACTTACTCATGTTGAAAACACTTTGTTATGATTGTGTGAATTGATTACGAGCGCTCGGTGAAAGGTCCCAAAGGACCGGGGGATGGCATATTCGGTCAGTTGTTACTCAGTTAGGGGTAACCCGGCCTTGTGTTGGTAGAGATTCGGTTTGGTTCTCGGGGATGTCCATCCAGAGGCATTCTCATGTGGCAATGGGAAGTTCCTTGGCCTGATCATTCGTTGGAAATCCAATTCCCAATACGAAACTTGTACGGTTTTAGTTGTAGAACCTGCCATCTAATATGGTAGCTATTAGTAGGCATAATATAATGGTACCTATGCTGGCTAAGATTTATATTCTACTTTCGAAATTGTTTCCTACACTATGCACTAATAATAATATGAAATGTTCTTTTAAATGCGTATCAAGCATCTTTGACTATCATAAGGAGAAATCTCCTCCAAGTCTGCGTTTGCATTGTGTGTGTGGCGGGAGGTCTTATGGTAGTCTCATTTTTAAAAGCATTGCGAATCTATCTTAAAAAAAAAAATATTCCTCTATTTTGATTTCAAAGATAAATAAACTGTTTTGAGTTCTCACACCAGTCACATGACTGACTCGGAGTTTATTGTTTTCCTTCCTAAACTCTGGGTGCCCACCAATTTCCACACGGGCAGTTAAGAGTTAGGTTTATCAGGATATTCTGGATATTCTGGAGTTGCTGGAGGCAAGATGGATGGCATGGCGTATTACTAGTATATAGTATTTCTTTTTCCGCTGCACTGTTTGTTGTATGATATTGTACACTCTGATGATGATGTAATGTAATGTATAAAATGTAATAACTGATATAGTTCTTTGTTTAAAGATTATTCATTTATTATTATAAGTTGTTCCGCTGCGAATTGTGAGATTCTGATGTTGTTCTGTTGTTTTCTATTCCGTTCTATTCTCTATTCTCTCTATTTTCTATCTTTTCTATCTTTTTATCTCTTCTTCTATCCTCTTTCTTCTTCTTAAACCCTCAGTGTTCGGTTTTCCGTCGTTCGATTACTCGGCAGTCGATAAAGTGAGTATCGATGTTGAATTTTCGAAAGACGAAGAATCGGGTCCTGACAATTTCCAAATCTCTATGATCTGCTGGTTCTAAACCAGTTATAGCTCAACCACTTATCCTTAAGAGAATACAGAAAGATTCCCAAACACTCGAGAGCTAGCTTCCCATCTTATCCAATCTCATTGCTCCTATGATCGGAGAAAACTTATCCAAAAATTAAATCTCCGACTTCGAATTTCGAATCTCTTTGTCTCTTGTCCACAAATTCTGCTGATCCTGGACTGCCCTCAATCTTCCCGACAATCCAACTTCATAGATGCTTCTCAAATCAAAACTGAATCAAGAATGAGATGACCTCCTGATTCTACTTATCAAGATGATTTTCCCAAAAATCTATCGAAATTCAAAACACCAATCTGCGATACAAGCATCAAGAACTTCAAACTTGTTTCCCCTATCCGGAAAACAGAACAGATGTTCCTGACATCCAAGCCTTCAGATCCCGAAAGAACTTTCTGAAGAAAACCTTAAATCCAAGAAAACACAAATCTTTTGATGAATCCGAGATTGCTTCTATTCTGGAATAGCTGCCATCATGCTTCCACTGCGCAACTCTGATCCGAAGAAGATGAGAATACTTTTGATGAACATAAGCACAAACTTGATCAACTCATCCAGAAACATTGTCCATCAAATCCCATAAAAGATAAATGATCTACCTGACTTGGTCACAAATACTACAGCAGTAATCCATTCGGAAAACTAGATCCAATCAACCCCGATTGCTCGTAAAATCCTCTCTCCTAGATTCTTCTCTCTACTAGGCCAAATCACCAGAAAATCCAAGAACCAAATCAAAATAGAACTCCATCTCTCGGTGCGGACAAATTCCTTTGACTACCCTGAAGATATTCAGAAAGTCTCATACCGCTTCGATAGCTCTAACATATTCAGTGATGTCTCAAACTAAAGCAAAGATTACAAGAAGAACTTCCGAACCATTGCAGGTCACTTTTGCGATACTACCCAGTTCGGATTCCAAAGAAACTATTCTCTCTTACATAACAGAACAGCTTAAGCCCTTTAAAAGAAGAAACTGATAGTCCACCTCAACCACAAACATCTTACTCTAGATGAGCTTCCAAAAGAAAAGGACAAGCCTTCACCATTTGCCCGATTTATTGACAGAAGAATTTCAAAAGACTTCTGAACCATCGAAGAAATGGACCACACAACTGCTGATCTAAAAGATCTTCCCGACGGCACATTCAGCACCTGAGCTGCCCTTGCTACTACAGACCTCCTATCCAAAAACTCCTTGAATCCCAAAGCTACATCAACCAACTCCATAAAAAGAGTCTTCAAGATAGACAGAAACCTCTTAAGAAACTCGGGCTTCAGACCAAGCACAAACACATAGCTGAACTGAGTCTCCCACTCCAAAACAGATAAGACTCCTCCCTATGGTTGCCAAATAACATTACTTGCTTCAGCTCTCCCAACTGATCCAAACTCTAGAGAATCCGCTCGCACGAGCGCAATCCAAACTTATACTCCAAAAATAAACTACGAACCTTTAAAAGATTTACTTCAAAGATCGGTGAAATCCATACACCAAGCTCCAAAGCTCACTTGAGACGGTATTAGGTTTACAGTCTCAACAAATACACTTTCAACCAACGGTAGTAGTCATGTTACACACACCATACATTATCTACCTTTATAACATATGTTGGAAAACCCGAACAAGTAACCCAACAAAATAGGTAGGAATAGACAAATATATATATATATATAGTCAAAATTACAAATACGCTCTCTCAAAGAAAGACACCACTCCAGAGCCTAGGCATTCGCTCAACCTAGCGCTCTGATACCAACTATAGCGACCCGACTTTCTATCACCAGAAAATCACATCACTAATTAAGAAAGAAAGGGATAGAAGAAGAAAAGAAAGAGAAGAAAGAAAAACAACACATCAGAATCTCACAGCGGAACGATTTAAATATAATATAAAACATATACATAGTATCATATACATCAGAGTACACAACTAAACATCTCAACATAGACAGTTATAACATTTCTGTCAAATACAATACAAGACATCATACAGAATAACACACAGCGGAAACTCTAACCATATATCTGCACGCTGAAGCCTCCTGCTCCGAAGTTCCTCCAGAATTCGTCAAGAGATAACCTGAATCACTTGACTACTCATATATAATATGAGTACCCAAGAGTTTAATAAAACAGAAAATAAACACTCGGGTCAGACAAGGGTCTGGTGTGAGTAAACGGTTAAAAGTTGCTTAACTTTAGAAAATCATTTGAAAAGAAGGTATCACGTAAGACTCCCCACAAATAAACATGGGCAAGTTTTTACCTTACGCTAACCAAAACATTTGATAGGAAATCCAGTGATATTATAATAGTGTCTAGGGTTTTCAAAGTAAAATACCGAAATAGCTGGAATGCTTACATCTCACGTTCCAACATAGTTGGGCACAATCAAAACCGTACAGGCACTTATTGGATTTTGGATTCCATACAATGGCAGGGCTACTAGGGTACCGCCTGTCACAGTACGTGGCCTAGATCACCATACCGAGGAGTACGCCAACTCCCCTGCAACACAAAGCCGGAACCATCCCTTACTGGACAGTTCCGAACAAGACCACCCCGGCAGTTGTCATGATCAACCGCCCCACACAGCCGAAATAAGAAGGGACCTCTAGACAGGGATAAATCTTGCTCTCCAATGGGAGCTACCTACGAAGCCTTGCTGCACCTCCCCTGTTTTAGCCATTCCCGGTTGATGAGGCTTGAGGCTGCGATTACCTTTATAGAACATATCACTTAGAATGCTCATCGTCCGCCTGACGATGTTCTGAAAGCATTCAATCCATACAAGTTCGTTCCGGGTTCGACGAAACCGAAGGCACTATCTCGCTACACTCGTTTTGGAATCACCCTCAGAGTTAACGACAATAGCCCTTGCACTCTGAATCACCATCTCGAACCTATAAGCACTATTCCGTCAAACTCATTACGGAATCACCCACAGAGTTATACTGACGTATAACCCTTACACCTCGAGTCTTCACTTGCTCCACTCGGATTAACGACATAACGTTAAATTGGAATCGATGTGGTTTTCGGAATTCCAAATTTGGAAATCCGATCCCGGTCTCATCGAATCCAAACGCCATCTCAATGTCCAAGTGATTTAAGTTTATCAAATTAGTTCAATTTAATTATTGAATCCACAGCGTCATTCACAGATAAATATCACACATTCATCATTGATATATCAAATATCATACCACAGAATATCACAACCTATCATCCAATAGATTTTAACCAATACAGATATTACACAAACAATCACACAAACAGGCATTATTAATTCCTTTATAATTAATTTAATCATCTTAAATTAAATTAATTACTTGAGAATTAAACAACTAATCCTGCTTAAACACTCATTAATTAATCACAATTAATTAAGTAATCACTCTCTAATCATCTTCAAAATCCAATTAATTAATCTTCAATTAGAGATCAATTATCCTTTAATCATATTCTTAATTAATCACCTAGATTAATTATTTTTTTATTATCTTATGTAATTAACCTTTAAATTAATTAAAGAGATTAATTTATCTTAAATCATTAATCTTAATTAATTCTAATTAATTAATTAACAATAATTAATTACAAAAATCTTTAATTAATTAAATTAATTAATTATTACTTCTTACTCACTTCATTGATTAATTATCTTATAATTAATCACATTTATAAATTAATTAAACAATTAATTATTCATTAATTGCATAAATTAATAACCTTTATTTACTTTGTTAATCAATTACTACATTTATTAATTAATTATGAAATTAATTAATCAAAACCTGATTAAATCAAAGTAATTAACTTCCTTAATTACTTTACTAATTAAACCAACACCTTGATTAGTTACATTAATCAATTCTTAAATTATACTGAGTATTTATCCTTAATTACTTCCCTTAAGTAATTATCCTTTAATTACTATTTGTTAAGTAATTTCCTTAATTAATTACACTTAGTAATTATTCATTCATTACTTCACTAAGTAATTACACATCTTTAATTACATTAAGTAATTACACTTAATCCCATCATTAAGTAATAATTTTTATTTAATTAAACTTAATTAATTAACTAAAATTAACCATAATAACTTAATTAATTACACTGAATAATTAATTACCTTAATTACTTTATTAAGTAATTATATTTAAATAATTCTTCTTAATCATTAAGAAATTAACTTCTTAATTACTTATTAAATAGTTATTTCTTAATTAATTAAACTTGATTAAATTAATTTCTAATTAAGTAATTAATTATACTTAATTAATTACACAACTAATTTACCTTAATATAATCACTTATATTAATCATTTAAGTAAATTAAGTAATTTACTTTAATTATCTTTATCAAATAAAAACTTGATTAAGATAAACCAAATATTTTATCAACATTAAATGAATTAAATATTTAAATTCGAAAACTTGTATTTGGTTTATACAAAACATTATCTTTTAATTTATCATTATTAAATACTTAACTTCAATCACATTTCAAATTTACTTCAAATACTTTTTTATTTGAAAATATTTTATATTAACAAAACAAAATGGAACAAACTATTTTTAAAACAAAAGTTTACATTTTTTTTTAAAATCCAAACTTCAAAAACTAAAATTCTTTTTAGGACCAAACATTCATTCTTTATACAACAAATTTTTAAAAAAAACACTTTGTCTAACATCAACTTGCATTTAATTTTGAAACTTCATTTTATAAAGTATAAAAGTCCGGTTAACACTAAATTGAATAAAAACAAACTATGTTAAAAACAAATTTAACTTTACTTGTTAAATCACAAATTTTAAATTAAAACACTTCAAACATAATTAAACTATTTAAAACTTTATTTGAAAGTTTAGTTTGCTTTTAACTATAGCAATTCCATCATGCTGTAAATAAAAAGATCAGGATAAAACTTCTGGAAACTCAACATACTCGAAAACCAAAAACACGCAGCATCTCCTTCCACTCCGAGTCACACGCGAGGCCAGCACGAAACATATGCGAGACAACACGAGGAAACGCCCAGCTAACCCTCCTTCTCAAAACAATCCCCCTTACACAACTTCTACTTCGTGCACATGCACGCCGTCCACAGTCGACGGCAATCCACGTTACTGATTCGAACCAAAAACAGGTTCAAAACCCTACTACGCCCCATCACGGCCACCACGCTTCCCATAAAAATCAACCACCAATTTTCTCTCATCACCCATCACCGTGCCCTCCTCCGTACCAAATCCTGCCGTCTAACTCCACTTCTATCAACCAGAATCGATTAAATTCCCAAATGCCTAAAACCCCCAAATTCACTTCAACCACCATCATAATAATTACCGTATTCATTTCAAAATTCATGGTATTGAACAACTATTCAGATCAAATAATTCGATATCTAAATTATTAAGTTTGATTTTCATCAAATTTTGGTCTTCCATTGTAAATCTAACCTTTACAGTATATTTATTCAATATAAATATTTTATTTTTATTTTTAAACATAGAATTGTTTCTTGACGAACAGATTCCTTTCAATGATCAATAATTATTATTGATTAACTTGGGAGAAAATGTTTTTTTTTCCAGGAACATGAATATGAACAGAGTTTAAAACTCCATATCTACAGACAATCAAACTGCTTAATCAATACACAGTCATCAACAAAACAAACATGCAAACATTGATATAATGAATACTAGAACACTCATATCCATAAATATGTAAACCTAATTACTTTAACGGGCATCCATAAAAAAAATCAAGTTTTAATCTGTTTTTAAAAAAATAAATTTACTCACTATTTTTTTTTAGAGGCAGAGGGCACTGCATTTCCATTTTTGGACTTCGAGTTTGCTTCTGCATTTTAATTTACTGAAACACCGAATTTCTTGTTGAATTAGCTGGAAGTTGTTTGCTGAGATCTTGCTCAGTTGAATTTTCATGAAGATTTTCCAGGTTGAAGTTGTATAGCTTCAAATTTTCTTTTTCTTCCATTAGTTACAGATTTGAATTCTGTTTTCCTTTTCTTTTCAGTTTGAATCTTCTTGCATTTGATTTCTTCTTGCATTTGAATTTGGTTGAAGAAAAATTGAACAAGTTTACTAGCTGAAGAAAATAAACAAAACAGATTTTTTTTTCTTTTAAACTTTAATAAAAACAAAATCTTCTTTAAACCAGGATATGCCATTTGTTACATGAATAAATTCATGTGTTACAAATGTCCAAACCCTTATCAATTTGTAAACAAGTGTATTCTCCAATGTTATTATATTGCCAAATGTTTTAAGAATTACATTAATTACTTATTTAAAAATGAATTAGACCTTAATTATTTGTTTATAAATGAATAAACCTGAATTACTACTAATCTAATACTCATGTTATAAATGTAACTATGAAATGTATTATATTTATATCCTTGTGATTTAGTTTATAATTATTTAAAACTTACTCTATAAAGATAAATTTTAAAAGAAAGTAACACTTATTTAAATTTTATTTTAAAAAGTTTAAACTAAAGTTATTATAGCTATATTGATATTATATTTAAAAATCTAAATTTGTTTCCAAAATCCAATTTAAAGAAAACAATTTAAATCTTTATAATAATGTACTTATTTTTGCAAGCTATTATTCTTTTAAATAAAAATTAAATTTTCCCTTAAGTGTTTTATAAATAAACATAAACTTTAAATAGATTTTGGAAGAAAAAACATTTTTATTGAATTAAATCAAATCAAAACTTTCCAAATTACTATAAAAACATATGTATGTTAAAATTTTGAAAACATATTTCCTATTTAAGTTTAATTTATATATTTCCATTTACAACAGATACCAAATATAAATATTCATTATAAATAGAACATCTTAAATATTAACTTCAGAAATAATTTGAATTTTTAAAACAAAACATCAAATCACAATATATAAACATATATATATATATATATATATATATATATATATATATATATATATATTATAATTTGAAATATTTTTTATTAAATTTAAATTGAACCAATTTCCTATTTACAATGTATACATATATATATTACCAATGGAATATTTTTATTAATTTTAAAAGATTAATTATTATTAATTACACACATATATCATTATTATAATTTGAAAAGAATAAACATTCAAATTATATTATAATTATTATTGAATTTTTGAAAAGATAATCATTTGTTAAATCAGATTAATTATTAGCTTTGAATATAAAATATTTGGTTAATTAGATTTTAGATCAATATAACATATTTTAAAATAAATTATAAATGGATATTAAATAATTGTTGCCCAAAATTCCGGGACATCACATTCCTCTTCCCTTAAAAGAATTTCGTCCCCGAAATTAAAAGCAAAGATAATTTAATAATCTCATACAGATTTAAAATTTAAAATAGCAACATATGCTATCAACAATATACTAGAAACCATAACATCCATTTCAAACAATCAATTCTATCCAAACAAAATTTGGACAAAATTTTCTCGAGCTTCCCAGGTACAAACATCGGGTCACTCGCTCTACAGAATCCAAACTAACTACTCCACTCAGATCTAGAACTCCTATATCTAGATCTATAATCTAAACAGGATACCGGACCACAAACAAGTCCGATCAATTTCTGTAACGACCCAGAATTTTTGATAATTAAAATTTGAATATTTAATTAATTTTAAATATTAATAAGTGAATTTATTAGTCGAATAAATTTATTTTGAATAATTGGATTTAATTGAATAATTAAATCGATAATTTAATATGTTAAATTATGGAAATAATTGAAAATTGAGTTAAATATGATTGAAAATGATTTGTAAAATTTTATTTTATCATATTGAAGTTAGAATGATATTTTAGAACTTTTAAAATCGAATTAAAAGTTAATTTGTGAAAATTGAATATTTTAATATTTAATCGACTAGTGAAAATAGTCAATTTTTGAACAGTCTCAGAGTTGAACGAAACCAAATCCGTTGGATCCGTAATAGTTAGTTATTACCGGATTTCAAATTTCGTGTCAATCGGAGCTATCGTTTGATCGTAGCAGCTCGAAACGCATCGAATTGTTTTTAATATTAATTTGGCGAGTTAAAATAGCCATTTTTCAAAAAGTCTCGGATTTCGACGAAACCAGTTTCATCGGATCCGTAATGTGATATTATTGTAAGGTTTCAAATTTCGTGTCAATTGGATTTAACGTTTGTCCGGTACAAATTAAAACGCCTAGAAATTGATTTAAATCGGTTTAATTTAAATCGATTGTTTGTTGCCATAACTCGCACAGATGTCCGAATTAGCTTCCGAAACTTGTTCCATTGTGTCCGGAACGCGGGATAAACCCTAGGAACGTTAGTTTCGGCGCGTAAATTGGAGTTTAGAAAACCGGGATGAATAGTGATTCAATAATTTCCTATAAATACCCCCATAAGTCTAAAAATAAAAAAAAAAAAAAATTAAACCCTAAGCTTAACCTAGCCGCCAGTTCAAGCTTTAATGGCTGAAAACGTTCAACCTTCTTCCCTCCTTTTCTTTCAATCTATCAACTTTCGTGAAAAACATTCAACTACAAAAATGTCAAGCTCAACATGATCCTCAGATCCAACGGGCAAGATCGCTTAAAACAAAATGAATCGACGACAATTCGTCTTTGAAGCCGCCACGGTCACACACGAAAAACGAGGCCATAAAGGGGCCGAGCTCCACCAAATTTGAACCGAGAGTCGAGCATGAAAAGGGCTTCCGAATGATGCATCCTGATCGTCGTAGAGATCAACGTGTTGGTGGCAAGAATTGATGGGAGAGGGGCGGCCGTTGGGTTTGGGTTGTGCGTGAATGAAGAAGAAGGAGGGAGTAGAACGCACGGCCAGATTTGCATCTCCCAAATCATGCGGCCCAGATCTGAACTAGGTTATATAAAAAAAAAGTGTAATTGTTTTATATTAAATTTCGCGAATGTTTAAAATAGTGTATCTTGTTCATACGAGGTCGGAATTCGACGAAACCAGTTGCGTTGCGTTCGTATCGTCGAATACTACGTTATGGAGCTGGATTGGAAATTATTTGAGCTAGTGAGAATTTCGGGTAAAATTAAACGCACATTTAATTTTATTCGAAATAAATCGCTAAAACGGAAATAAAATCAAGGTGAGAACTTCTCACTCAATCGAATCAGTTTCGATTTTATTTTAAATAGTTAGATTTAAAATATTTGAATGCATGTTTGAATGATGATTGTTATCCATTGATTGTTAAAATAGACATTATACGCCGTTAGTAAGCGGATGTTATTTAATAAAAACATATACCGCGAATATTTCATAAACAGTGAAATTGGTATTATATATAATAGCAATATATATATATTGGCATATGTATATATTGGAGTTATTGATTTCCCGCATTTGTTTAGCGGATGAGACCCTATTGCGCCGTTAGTAAGCGGATAATATTTAATAAAAACATATACCGCGATAATTCCGTACTGGAGCGGAATTGGTACTATGCTAATGTTTTTTGGATGCAGGAAAACAGGTTGGAGGGATCCAACTGGATTCCTCAACAGTTTTTATTTGATTTCAGATATTTTGATATTTGATGGATTATCATATCGATATATGATATCGTTGTTGTCGTGATTGACTATTTGGTGTGTAGCATCACTAGACCAAATTTGGAACTTTAAAAATGATTTTTAAAGTGATTTTTGAAAATATACTGTATGTTTGGAAATTGATTCATTTTAAATAAATAAACGTCATAATTTTAATGTTATAAAAATCATGATTTTTAAGAAATATAGTTAAAAACTGATTTTTGAGAATATGATGCTAATGATTTTATAAAATGATTAAATCAGGATTTTTGAATTTATTATAAAAGTTGAAAATATAGGATTTATAAAATTTAATTATTTTATAAATCAAAATGGTGAAATTATAAAGGAGATTAAATATGTTTTAAAGAATAATATAAATTGACTTATATTAAGAGATTTATAAATGGATATTTATAAATTGAAATATTGACATTATAAAACGAGTTTTTATAAGTATTTGAATGAAGTGAAAATGAATTTTGTAAATGAATGGAATTCATAAAATTAAAAATGGTGAAGTTATAAATGAAATTTATAAATAGTAAGATTTATAAATTTTATAAAGTTATTAAAAGAATAGTTTTGAATAAATAATTGAAGCTTATAAGTTATAGGATTTATAATTATGAAGTTCAAAAGAATGATTTCTTGTAAACAAATAAATTACAAGTGTTTAACTTATAATATGAATTTTAGTAGATAATTGAGTTACAAATCGAATAAATTAATAAAGGGATTTATAAAAGGAAGTTGTTATAAAATAAATAGAAATGGAGTTTATAAACGTTGTTTTATAAATTCGCAAATGACTTATTTTGATAAGTAAATTGTTGAAACCTATAAATGAAGTTATATTCACGTTTTTGACAGTGAATAACCCTTTGAAATAAAATGAATGGAAATGATGATATTTGTTAACGTAGTATATTCACGTTTTTGAATAGTGAATAGTATGTTAAAGAGATTGTTTAGAATGTGATATTTTGAACTGAATTAAAACGATCTACCGATGTTTTAAAAGGTGTTAAGATTCGAAACCATAGATTTCAACATTTATTGTTGAAATAGACGTTTTCGAGAAATAGAAGGAAATGGTGGACTATAACACTATTGTTATAGTAAATGATTTCCGAAAGGAAATGTTTTGTATAGTATTGGGATTTATATATCTATCTTAAAATTTGAATCCCTATACTAGTGATTTTGGACTGTCGTAACGATGTTTTACGCAACATTCGTTTTGGCCCAAATAAATATGTTTATGAGAATGATTTCCTTAAAGAATGAAATATATACTTAATCTCGATTTAAGTATATTGAATATTTTCCAAGTGTTGAAAATAAATAAAATTTGTGAATTACTTATGAATAAATAAGTATGGAAATGTTTTTCCAATATAAAGTGAATATTAGAGAATTTATCTTTTTGAAGATAAATTGAAATGAATAATTGAAATCGAATATTCATAGATATTGTGAAATGTAAATTCAATATGGAATTTATAAAAGAAAGTGGAATTTGATAAAAAATAAATATTGATTTATTTTTGAAGTATTGAAATTATATATCTAGTGAAGATATTTTGGAAAATAAATAATTTGGAAAATTATTTGGAAACTGGTGATGTTGTGCATATCCATTGATAGTTCAATAACCGACTATCAATATTTCCATTTGAATGGGTAATTGATGTGATTTGTTTGAATTTGAATGCCACACTTATTTTTGAATAAGCGCTCACTATTCGGGTTAACCGGGAAAGGACCATGGGGTCGTATAACCCATTCCGAATATGTGATACGTCGTTATGAATTGCATTTGATGACCGGTGTTGAAGACCGAGTATTTGCAAAAGCGATAGGATGACCTATCGATTGTCTCTGCACTGGGTAGCTCCTGGTATAGAGATTCCCTAAGTGATGGGAAATTCGATCGGGATTGTGAATACCCGGATTGTAAGGGCTTCGTGAGAAGTGCCTTCGGTTTTGTTCGAGCCCGGAACAGACTTGTATGGATTGTATGTCTGACAATACAAATTGAGATATAAAGCCGATTTCATTCAAATATATTTCTGTTGGTGGCGGAGAATTTATTCTTTTAGCTTAACACCCTTCTCTGAGACGTACGAGCTCAGAGGTTATGTAGTTGAAGGTTATCAGCGATATATTCCCAATTTGGTAATGTGACATGCTGAGTGTTGCTGTGAAATGATCATTGTGTTGATTATTTGTGATAGGATCATTTATTTGATCGTCTATCTTTGTGATCATTTCTATGATCATTTGTTGACCCAAAGCATGGCTTTTGTATAAAGTATGTTTTTGTGGACGTGACTTCGTCGAGCCTCACACCCCGTGAATGGTCAAAACAGGAAAGATGCGGCAAGGTTATGAGGGGTAGCGCCCTTTAGGATGTGTGCATTTCCTTCTGGAAAAGGGTGGTGTCATGGTATGGAGCCCAGATACTTACTCATGTTGAAAACACTTTGTTATGATTGTGTGAATTGATTACGAGCGCTCGGTGAAAGGTCCCAAAGGACCGGGGGATGGCATATTCGGTCAGTTGTTACTCAGTTAGGGGTAACCCGGCCTTGTGTTGGTAGAGATTCGGTTTGGTTCTCGGGGATGTCCATCCAGAGGCATTCTCATGTGGCAATGGGAAGTTCCTTGGCCTGATCATTCGTTGGAAATCCAATTCCCAATACGAAACTTGTACGGTTTTAGTTGTAGAACCTGCCATCTAATATGGTAGCTATTAGTAGGCATAATATAATGGTACCTATGCTGGCTAAGATTTATATTCTACTTTCGAAATTGTTTCCTACACTATGCACTAATAATAATATGAAATGTTCTTTTAAATGCGTATCAAGCATCTTTGACTATCATAAGGAGAAATCTCCTCCAAGTCTGCGTTTGCATTGTGTGTGTGGCGGGAGGTCTTATGGTAGTCTCATTTTTAAAAGCATTGCGAATCTATCTTAAAAAAAAAATATTCCTCTATTTTGATTTCAAAGATAAATAAACTGTTTTGAGTTCTCACACCAGTCACATGACTGACTCGGAGTTTATTGTTTTCCTTCCTAAACTCTGGGTGCCCACCAATTTCCACACGGGCAGTTAAGAGTTAGGTTTATCAGGATATTCTGGATATTCTGGAGTTGCTGGAGGCAAGATGGATGGCATGGCGTATTACTAGTATATAGTATTTCTTTTTCCGCTGCACTGTTTGTTGTATGATATTGTACACTCTGATGATGATGTAATGTAATGTATAAAATGTAATAACTGATATAGTTCTTTGTTTAAAGATTATTCATTTATTATTATAAGTTGTTCCGCTGCGAATTGTGAGATTCTGATGTTGTTCTGTTGTTTTCTATTCCGTTCTATTCTCTATTCTCTCTATTTTCTATCTTTTCTATCTTTTTATCTCTTCTTCTATCCTCTTTCTTCTTCTTAAACCCTCAGTGTTCGGTTTTCCGTCGTTCGATTACTCGGCAGTCGATAAAGTGAGTATCGATGTTGAATTTTCGAAAGACGAAGAATCGGGTCCTGACAATTTCCAAATCTCTATGATCTGCTGGTTCTAAACCAGTTATAGCTCAACCACTTATCCTTAAGAGAATACAGAAAGATTCCCAAACACTCGAGAGCTAGCTTCCCATCTTATCCAATCTCATTGCTCCTATGATCGGAGAAAACTTATCCAAAAATTAAATCTCCGACTTCGAATTTCGAATCTCTTTGTCTCTTGTCCACAAATTCTGCTGATCCTGGACTGCCCTCAATCTTCCCGATAATCCAACTTCATAGATGCTTCTCAAATCAAAACTGAATCAAGAATGAGATGACCTCCTGATTCTACTTATCAAGATGATTTTCCCAAAAATCTATCGAAATTCAAAACACCAATCTGCGATACAAGCATCAAGAACTTCAAACTTGTTTCCCCTATCCGGAAAACAGAACAGATGTTCCTGACATCCAAGCCTTCAGATCCCGAAAGAACTTTCTGAAGAAAACCTTAAATCCAAGAAAACACAAATCTTTTGATGAATCCGAGATTGCTTCTATTCTGGAATAGCTGCCATCATGCTTCCACTGCGCAACTCTGATCCGAAGAAGATGAGAATACTTTTGATGAACATAAGCACAAACTTGATCAACTCATCCAGAAACATTGTCCATCAAATCCCATAAAAGATAAATGACCTACCTGACTTGGTCACAAATACTACAGCAGTAATCCATTCGGAAAACTAGATCCAATCAACCCCGATTGCTCGTAAAATCCTCTCTCCTAGATTCTTCTCTCTACTAGGCCAAATCACCAGAAAATCCAAGAACCAAATCAAAATAGAACTCCATCTCTCGGTGCGGACAAATTCCTTTGACTACCCTGAAGATATTCAGAAAGTCTCATACCGCTTCGATAGCTCTAACATATTCAGAGATGTCTCAAACTAAAGCAAAGATTACTAGAAGAACTTCCGAACCATTGCAGGTCACTTTTGCGATACTACCCAGTTCGGATTCCAAAGAAACTATTCTCTCTTACATAACAGAACAGCTTAAGCCCTTTAAAAGAAGAAACTGATAGTCCACCTCAACCACAAACATCTTACTCTAGATGAGCTTCCAAAAGAAAAGGACAAGCCTTCACCATTTGCCCGATTTATTGACAGAAGAATTTCAAAAGACTTCTGAACCATCGAAGAAATGGACCACACAACTGCTGATCTAAAAGATCTTCCCGACAGCACATTCAGCACCTGAGCTGCCCTTGCTACTACAGACCTCCTATCCAAAAACTCCTTGAATCCCAAAGCTACATCAACCAACTCCATAAAAAGAGTCTTCAAGATAGACAGAAACCTCTTAAGAAACTCGGGCTTCAGACCAAGCACAAACACATAGCTGAACTGAGTCTCCCACTCCAAAACAGATAAGACTCCTCCCTATGGTTGCCAAATAACATTACTTGCTTCAGCTCTCCCAACTGATCCAAACTCTAGAGAATCCGCTCGCACGAGCGCAATCCAAACTTATACTCCAAAAATAAACTACGAACCTTTAAAAGATTTCCTTCAAAGATCGGTGAAATCCATACACCAAGCTGCAAAGCTCACTTGAGACGGTATTAGGTTTACAGTCTCGACAAATACACTTTCAACCAACGGTAGTAGTCATGTTACACACACCATACATTATCTACCTTTATAACTTATGTTGGAAAACCCGAACAAGTAACCCAACAAAATAGGTAGGAATAGACATATATATATATATATATATATATATATATATATAGTCAAAATTACAAATACGCTCTCTCAAAGAAAGACACCACTCCAGAGCCTAGGCATTCGCTCAACCTAGCGCTCTGATACCAACTATAGCGACCCGACTTTCTATAACCAGAAAATCACATCACTAATTAAGAAAGAAAGGGATAGAAGAAGAAAAGAAAGAGAAGAAAGAAAAACAACACATCAGAATCTCACAGCGGAACGATTTAAATATAATATAAAACATATACATAGTATCATATACATCAGAGTACACAACTAAACATCTCAACATAGACAGTTATAAC
This sequence comes from Allium cepa, assembly GCA_030765085.1. Lineage (NCBI taxonomy): Eukaryota > Viridiplantae > Streptophyta > Magnoliopsida > Asparagales > Amaryllidaceae > Allium > Allium cepa. The sequence goes on along the minus strand of CM060938.1, from coordinate 29,247,262 downwards.
ATTTCTGTCAAATACAATACAAGACATCATACAGAATAACACACAGCGGAAACTCTAACCATATATCTGCACGCTGAAGCCTCCTGCTCCGAAGTTCCTCCAGAATTCGTCAAGAGATAACCTGAATCACTTGACTACTCATATATAATATGAGTACCCAAGAGTTTAATAAAACAGAAAATAAACACTCGGGTCAGACAAGGGTCTGGTGTGAGTAAACGGTTAAAAGTTGCTTAACTTTAGAAAATCATTTGAAAAGAAGGTATCACGTAAGACTCCCCACAAATAAACATGGGCAAGTTTTTACCTTACGCTAACCAAAACATTTGATAGGAAATCCAGTGATATTATAATAGTGTCTAGGGTTTTCAAAGTAAAATACCGAAATAGCTGGAATGCTTACATCTCACGTTCCAACATAGTTGGGCACAATCAAAACCGTACAGGCACTTATTGGATTTTGGATTCCATACAATGGCAGGGCTACTAGGGTACCGCCTGTCACAGTACGTAGCCTAGATCACCATACCGAGGAGTACGCCAACTCCCCTGCAACACAAAGCCGGAACCATCCCTTACTGGACAGTTCCGAACAAGACCACCCCGGCAGTTGTCATGATCAACCGCCCCACACAGCCGAAATAAGAAGGGACCTCTAGACAGGGATAAATCTTGCTCTCCAATGGGAGCTACCTACGAAGCCTTGCTGCACCTCCCCTGTTTTAGCCATTCCCGGTTGATGAGGCTTGAGGCTGCGATTACCTTTATAGAACATATCACTTAGAATGCTCATCGTCCGCCTGACGATGTTCTGAAAGCATTCAATCCATACAAGTTCGTTCCGGGTTCGACGAAACCGAAGGCACTATCTCGCTACACTCGTTTTGGAATCACCCTCAGAGTTAACGACAATAGCCCTTGCACTCTGAATCACCATCTCGAACCTATAAGCACTATTCCGTCAAACTCATTACGGAATCACCCACAGAGTTATACTGACGTATAACCCTTACACCTCGAGTCTTCACTTGCTCCACTCGGATTAACGACATAACGTTAAATTGGAATCGATGTGGTTTTCGGAATTCCAAATTTGGAAATCCGATCCCGGTCTCATCGAATCCAAACGCCATCTCAATGTCCAAGTGATTTAAGTTTATCAAATTAGTTCAATTTAATTATTGAATCCACAGCGTCATTCACAGATAAATATCACACATTCATCATTGATATATCAAATATCATACCACAGAATATCACAACCTATCATCCAATAGATTTTAACCAATACAGATATTACACAAACAGGCATTATTAATTCCTTTATAATTAATTTAATCATCTTAAATTAAATTAATTACTTGAGAATTAAACAACTAATCCTGCTTAAACACTCATTAATTAATCACAATTAATTAAGTAATCACTCTCTAATCATCTTCAAAATCCAATTAATTAATCTTCAATTAGAGATCAATTATCCTTTAATCATATTCTTAATTAATCACCTAGATTAATTATTTTTTTATTATCTTATGTAATTAACCTTTAAATTAATTAAAGAGATTAATTTATCTTAAATCATTAATCTTAATTAATTCTAATTAATTAATTAACAATAATTAATTACAAAAATCTTTAATTAATTAAATTAATTAATTATTACTTCTTACTCACTTCATTGATTAATTATCTTATAATTAATCACATTTATAAATTAATTAAACAATTAATTATTCATTAATTGCATAAATTAATAACCTTTATTTACTTTGTTAATCAATTACTACATTTATTAATTAATTATGAAATTAATTAATCAAAACCTGATTAAATCAAAGTAATTAACTTCCTTAATTACTTTACTAATTAAACCAACACCTTGATTAGTTACATTAATCAATTCTTAAATTATACTGAGTATTTATCCTTAATTACTTCCCTTAAGTAATTATCCTTTAATTACTATTTGTTAAGTAATTTCCTTAATTAATTACACTTAGTAATTATTCATTCATTACTTCACTAAGTAATTACACATCTTTAATTACATTAAGTAATTACACTTAATCCCATCATTAAGTAATAATTTTTATTTAATTAAACTTAATTAATTAACTAAAATTAACCATAATAACTTAATTAATTACACTGAATAATTAATTACCTTAATTACTTTATTAAGTAATTATATTTAAATAATTCTTCTTAATCATTAAGAAATTAACTTCTTAATTACTTATTAAATAGTTATTTCTTAATTAATTAAACTTGATTAAATTAATTTCTAATTAAGTAATTAATTATACTTAATTAATTACACAACTAATTTACCTTAATATAATCACTTATATTAATCATTTAAGTAAATTAAGTAATTTACTTTAATTATCTTTATCAAATAAAAACTTGATTAAGATAAACCAAATATTTTATCAACATTAAATGAATTAAATATTTAAATTCGAAAACTTGTATTTGGTTTATACAAAACATTATCTTTTAATTTATCATTATTTAATACTTAACTTCAATCACATTTCAAATTTACTTCAAATACTTTTTTATTTGAAAATATTTTATATTAACAAAACAAAATGGAACAAACTATTTTTAAAACAAAAGTTTACATTTTTTTTTAAAATCCAAACTTCAAAAACTAAAATTCTTTTTAGGACCAAACATTCATTCTTTATACAACAAATTTTTAAAAAAAACACTTTGTCTAACATCAACTTGCGTTTAATTTTGAAACTTCATTTTATAAAGTATAAAAGTCCGGTTAACACTAAATTGAATAAAAACAAACTATGTTAAAAACAAATTTAACTTTACTTGTTAAATCACAAATTTTAAATTAAAACACTTCAAACATAATTAAACTATTTAAAACTTTATTTGAAAGTTTAGTTTGCTTTTAACTATAGCAATTCCATCATGCTGTAAATAAAAAGATCAGGATAAAACTTCTGGAAACTCAACATACTCGAAAACCAAAAACACGCAGCATCTCCTTCCACTCCGAGTCACACGCGAGGCCAGCACGAAACATACGCGAGACAACACGAGGAAACGCCCAGCTAACCCTCCTTCTCAAAACAATCCCCCTTACACAACTTCTACTTCGTGCACATGCACGCCGTCCACAGTCGACGGCAATCAACATCGATGAGCCCCACAAGTCGTCCTTAACCCCCTCTGACCATTCGTCCCCCTGGATCGACGAATCCATCACTGTCTCGCAAATCGGTTACTCCAGCGCTTCAACAGGAAAAACTCGACCGAAGAAAGCATTGTCGTCGACGCATCCCCTCACCGGAGTTCCTACCATCTCACCCACGCATGCACCTCGATCCACTCTATCTTCTGCCCCTCACGCGATTCACCAAAACCCAGCAACGATGACGCAAACTCCACATTACTGATTCGAACCAAAAACAGGTTCAAAACCCTACTACGCCCCATCACGGCCACCACGCTTCCTATAAAAATCAACCACCTACTTTCTCTGATCACCTTTCACCGTGCCCTCCTCCGTACCAAATGCCGCCGTCTAACTCCACCTCTATTAACCAGAATCGATCAAATTCCCAAATGCCTAAAACCCCCAAATTCACTTCAACCACCATCATAATAATTACCATATTCATTTTAAAATTCATGGTATTGAACAACCATTCAGATCAAATAATTTGAAACCTAAATTATTAAGTTTGATTTTCATCAAATTTTGGTGTTCCACTGTAAATCTAACCTTTACAGTATATTTATTCAATATAAATATTTTAATTTTATTTTTAAACACAGAATTGTTTATTGACGAACAGATTCCTTTCAATGATCAATAATTATTATTGATTAACTTGGGAGAAAATGTTTTTTTTATCAGGAACATGAATATGAACAGAGTTTAAAACTCCATATCTACACACAATCAAACTGCTTAATCAATACACAGTCATCAACAAAACAAACATGCAAACATTGATATAATGAATACTATAACACTCATATCTATAAATATGTAAACCTAATTACTTCAACAAGCATCCATAAAAATAATCTTGTTTATTCTGTTTTTAAAATAATAAATTTACTCACTGTTTTTTTTAGAGGCAGAGGACACTGCATTTCCATTTCTGGACTTTGATTTTGCTTCTGCGTTTTAATTTACTGAAACACCGAATTTCTTGTTGAATTAGCTGGAAGTTGTTTGCTGAGATCTTGCTCAGTTGAATTTTCACGAAGATTTTCCAGGTTGAAGTTGTATAGCTTCAGATTTTCTTTTTCTTCCATTAGTTACAGATTTGAATTCTGTTTTCCTTTTCTTTTCAATTTGAATCTTCTTGCATTTGATTTCTTCTTGCATTTGAATTTGTTTGAAGAAAAATTGAACAACTTTACTAGCTGAAGAAAATAAACAAAACAGATTTTTTTCTTTTAAACTTTAATAAAAACAAAATCTTCTTTAAACCAGGATATGCCACTTGTTACACGAATAAATTCATGTGTTACAAATGTCCAAACCCTTATTAATTTGTAAACAAGTGTGTTCTCCTTTGTTATTATATTGCCAAGTGTTTTAAGAATTACATTAATTACTTATTTAAAAATGAATTAGACCTTAATTATTTGTTTATAAATGAATAAACCTTAATTACTACTAATCTAATACTCATGTTATAAATGTAACTATGAAATGTATTATATTTATATCCTTGTGATTTAGTTTATAATTATTTAAAACTTACTCCATAAAGATAAATTTTAAAAGAAAGTAACACTTATTTAAATTTTATTTTAAAAAGTTTAAACTAAAGTTATTATAGCTATATTGATATTATATTTAAAAATCTAAATTTGTTTCCAAAATCCAATTTAAAGAAAACAATTTAAATCTTTATAATAATGTACTTATTTTTGCAAGCTATTATTCTTTTAAATAAAAATTAAATTTTCCCTTAAGTTTTTTATAAATAAGCATAAACTTTAAATAGCTTTTGGAAAAAAGACATTTTTATTGAATTAAATCAAATCAAAACTTTCCAAATTACTATAAAAACATATGTATGTTAAAATTTTGAAAACATATTTTTTATTTAAGCTTAATTCATATATTTCCATTTACAACAAATACCCAAATATAAATATTCATTATAAATAGAACATCTTAAATATTAACTTCAAAAATAATTTGAATTTTAAAACAAAACATCGAATCACAATATATAAACATATATATATATTATAATTTGAAAATATTTTTTATTAAATTTAAATTGAACCAATTTCCTATTTACAATGTATACATATATACATTACCAATGGAATATTTTTATTAATTTTAAAAGATTAATTACTATTAATTACACACATATATCATTATTATAATTTGAAAAGAATAAACATTCAAATTATATTGTCATTGTTATTGAATTTTTAAAGATAATCATTTGTTAAATCAGATTAATTATTAGCTTTGAATATAAAATATTTGGTTAATTAGATTTTAGATCAATATAACATATTTTAAAATAAATTATAAATGGAAATTATTAAATAAGTATTGCCCAAAATTCCGGGACATCACAGCAATGGTTGTTTAATGCACCGTCATTGTATAGCTTCCATATATGCTTAGGAGATTCACTGGTTTCGGGCAAGTCCTCTGGTATGGTGAATTCAACCATGAAATCCGCTAGAACCTGCCCTTGAATAGCTCACCTTAATGTATAAGTGATGTCAAATTGACTCAGCTCGATATTCCATTTAAGCAATCTACCAAACGTCTCAGGTCGTGTCAAGATCTGTCGTAATGGCTGGTCAGTATAGATGGTGATCGGATGACGCTGGAAATGTGGATGGATTTTCCTCAAGGTTATAATGAGACAAAAAGCCAGCTTTTCCACCTTCGGATAGTTTCTTTTTGCTCCTCTCAGTCTCTTGCTGATATAATAGATCGGTCGTTGGATCCAATCCTCTTCTAGAATTAACGCGGCACTGATTGCGTTTGCTGAAACCGCCAGATGGATGTATAATCTCTCGTGATTGACCGGTTTCAACAAAATAGGTGGTGTTTCCAGATGTTGAAATAGTGCTTAGAATGGGCCTTCGCGCTCCTCTATCCATTCGAAATTCTGTTTTCCTTTCCTGATCAAATTAAAGAAAGGAATGCACTTTTCTATGGATCTGGAAATGAATCTGCTTAAGGCTGCCACCTTCCTATTAAGGCTTTGCACATGCTTTATGGTTCTGAGAGTTTTGAGATTCCAGATGGCCCAAATTTTCTTAGGATTGGCTTCAATTCCTCTGGCGTTGACGACGAATCCAAGGAATTTTCCTTACGCTACCCCGAAATAACACTTCAATGGATTGAGCTTCATTCTGTACTTTTAGAGTATGTTAAACATTGTTTCCAAACCACTGCTACGGTTGATGGATAGTCGTGACTTCATAAGAATGTCATCCACATACACCTGTATGGTCTTTCCGATCTGGTTAGCGAACATTTGGTTCACAAGCCTCTGATAAGTTGCTCCAGCGTTGATTTAATGACAAGCTACATTTATTGTTTTAATGACAAATATGAGATGCTAAATCCCTTCAATTTAGGGGGTAACGAAGCTCTATAATTATGTACCTTCAACTATATGTTAATTCATGCTCTCCTTTTGTGCTTAATGATGATAATAGAAATGGTTTGCTACTTGTTTTTGCTTTGAATTTGATAGCCTATATTGTTGATACCAAATAGGCTATGCTTAAACAATCGCTAACACTAATTGTCTCTTCATCAAAATATGATTATGAAAAAAGAAAGTGATTTGAAATTAAAATTTGATGGTCTATATTTCTAATCAATAGTTAATAGGCCGTACTTAAAATAGATCTCATTTTCAATTTTCTTTGTCAAGTTTCATGAAAGTTAGTAAGTGCTTTAAGCGATGTGTTATAGTTTGATGACTTGTGTTGGCTAATCAATAGCACAAATATGCCATACTTATGATAAACACATCAATTAAAGCACTAATGACCATAAAAGAGAGATCATGATTACATATGTGTTGAACTACATGATCTAGAGAGTGGATTTATTTTCAAAATTGTCATTTAACTCTTATATTTGCTTCTCTTTTCCTTTAGTTGGTTAATTCTTTAATTCTCTAGCTTAACTTTCACTCGACTTAGGTTTAATTTGATTGAATAGCATTTTTAAAATCATTAATTCCCTGCAGATCGACCCGTATTCGCCACGTGCTACATTCGTGCACCGTGCGCTTGCATTTATTTTTATTATAAAATTCGTTCGACTATTTTCTAGTTCATAGACATTTGGCCGTCCAAACAAGTTTTTGACGCCGTTGCCGGAGAATTGCTTTAATTTTTAATTTCTATTCTTTGAATTATTTCTGTTTTATTTTAGTGTGTGTTTGTTTTATGTGTGTTGTGGTAAAAAAAAATGTGTTTGTGTGCAGTTGTTCGTGTTCTTGTTGTTTTGCATTTTCATTTGCTCTTCTATTATGAAAAAAAAAGAACATTCGCAATTTCAAAACAAAAACAAAAACAAAAACATTTTATTTTCTTTTACAATTTGGCATCTACATTTTCTATTTACAATTTCCTTTTCCTTTTTACATTTACATTGAAAAGAAAAAATACACACTATTAACTGTTCGTTGTGCATTCTTTTCCCTGCACACCTTCATACAAGCCTCTGTTCCTCACTTCAACTCAAACCATTTCACTCCTCTGCTATACCAAGACAACATATCATCACCTTCTCCTTCCTTCTTCAAAACTACAACATCCACATTCCCATTGCCAGTCAAACTACCTACAACATTGCAAGCTGCAGAGACTCCTCACCATCTCACCATAGCACTGCCAACCACAACTACCCACTGTTCTGCAGCAGTCATTCTCCCACTGTTCTGCAGCAGTCATTCACCCACTGTTCTACAGCAATACAACAGCTCCACTTCTAACTTCCCCTTCATACCAGAGTTCACTCCACTTGCCTCTGCCAACATCTGCACACTCTAACATCACCAGAACTTCAATCACAAAACTTCTCAAACCATCCCACTTTCACAGCAATAACCACTTCAAATCAACAGCCAGCTACACTGCAACAACCAGAGCAACCCACCAGAATACGCATTCACCTCCAGCTATCCCTCATTTAACCATCTACCATCACTGATACTACAATCACAGCTGTAAACAGTGCCTCAACAGACTGACTTACCTCAAAGCAAACGGCCCACAATATACAACTACCACTGTCAACTTTCCACCTCAAAACAAACAATCAGTGATATTACCTGATAGCCTAAAATCACATCGGCCTTAACTTTGACTTCGACAAGTTCACAGACAATCATTCACTTCACTTCGACCCCTCCTTCACTTCATAAACCATCAGTTTCCTCGACCAGCAGTCGACTCCACAACCTCACAAGCAACTCACGAACCACCTCAAACCCAATCGCCTCGCCGCGATCAATTCCAATTCCAAACCGCTAGCTCACCTCCTCGAACGATTCACTAATTTGCGAATTCAACTTCTTCGAGCACGGTAACCCATCATCAATCGCCTCGACAACTATCTGTTGTCACTGCTTCCAACAATCTCGAATAGCTGCTCGCAAAACCCCAAATCAAACTCCACTCTGACATCGATTTCAACACCCTCAACATCGATTTCAACAACCCCAAACTTCGTACTACGACAGCCATGCAAACCCCATTTCGAACTCACTTTCCTCTGTTCAAACCCGCGGCTGCGGCTTCAATCACGAATCCATCACCTGTCCAGACCATCGAAACTTATCCAATCGCCGAACATCAACAATCTACTCGTCTAAAAACGCGGGCAACTTGAATCGAACGCGCGTGGACTCCAAAAATTTGATTTGGGTTGCGATTGATTTTTATTTTCTGTTGTTTTCTTCGAAAATTGGGTTGAGAAATTGAGCTGCGGTTCATCTATTTTAATTTGACTAAGGAATCATTTGGGCCGGGTGGGTAATTCTTTTTTTTGGCTTGGGTTGAGTTGAATTATTTTTAAGTTTGGGTGCAATTATTATTATTATTTCTGTTAATTTGTTTTGATTCCTCCTTTTTTTAGTTACATCCATATTTTTATTAATACATAAAATAAAAATAAAAAACAAATTAAAAAAAATTGTATATATCTTGCTTTTAATTTCAGGTTGCCGAAGCAGTAGTTCGCAAGGACAAGGAATTGCTTGCTAAATAAACCGCTCTGCATAGCTTGCCAAAAAAAAATTGCTTGTTTGCTTATAAAAAAAATTCTGTTGCTTTTAGCCCTATCTCGTTTTATTTGAATTGCATTATTATTTGCCTGCATTTGAAAAAAAAATTAAAAACCAAAAACCAAAGCAAAAATTCCATTCATAGTTGCATTGTTAATACACGTTTAATTTATGCTTTGCATTTCATCTTAGATTTTGATTAATAATGACGACTAGACATCGATAACTTTCAATTGTATATTCATAATTGTTTTATTTAAACAATTTTATTTCTTGGTGTCTAGGCTACGGCAGAGTAATATCCATTTATAAATATTACCGTGATTCGTAAATATTATAGTGGATGTTGCTCTAAAGGTACTTAAACCTTCGGCTGCATTGCTACGGTGATTCGTGGTGCACCGATAACCTTGCCCGTTACCTGGCTGAGAAATATTTTTATTTACCTAAGGCAATGTGCTATTATACAATTCTGGGTTAACTTAGGATAAATCATTTGTAATTAAACCCTTGCATTCATTTATTTGCATTTAGTTCATGCATATTTAAAAAAAATCAAAATCCAAAACTAAAAAATTGTAAATATTCTTCTCCTTTGAAATTTTTAAAACCTTTTTCTTTGAAATTTCAAAAATCTAAAAGAATTAGAAAAACCAAAATCCAAAAAAAGAATAAATTACAAAATCTTTTCAAAACTAAAGAAAAAATTTGAAAAACCAAAAAAACAAAACAAAAATCAGTTTGCCTTTTGAAAAATAAATTTTATTTGTAAATATTTTTCCTTTATAAAAAAATGAAAAAAAAATTCTTGAAAATGTCCGAGTTTCCTTATCCACTTAATTTCACTCCAAATCTGTATGGATATTTTGACGACAACTATTGTTCAAACGATTTGAATTTTGGACCATAAAGTTTTCAAAATAACGAGTATCTCTCGACTCTTGAAAATAGCATTTCATCTTTACTTGAAATCTCTACACAACAAAATCAAAAGATAACCGAGTTGTGTAAATCATATCTGTGCGATAACTCGAATCAAAATTTTCAAAATAATCACAATTTGAATTCACTTCAAAATTCAAACGATTCTAGTATAACCAATACCAATTCAATTTTGAACTCCAAAATGAATTTAAAAATCAAAATGAAAATGTGATCCACTTTTCAAATAATTTTGGCAATGTGAATAATCTTGACTATGATGCGATTGGAAATTATTGTTCTCAACAAATCCAAATCGAAAATTCTCAAGTTAATATCTACAAATTAGATGTTGTTGAACAAATGAACGAAATTTACAATGATCATACAAATTTATTGTTTGAAATACATATGAAACAACGTGAAAAACAAAATCAAATCCCAACGTGTGATGAATCGAGTGATAATCCATCTTTTACCCAAATCGACCATTTACAAATAACAACTTTTGAATTGAAAACGAGAATCTTAACAAAGTTGTTGAAAATTTGGTAATTGAGTTGGATTTCAATTCTTTTGAGGGTGTGGAGCCAAACTTAAGATTCGACATTCCTTTTCTCGATTTTGAAAATTTGAACACAACAACTTTCGATTTTGAACCTGACATATGTGATGAAGTTGTTGATAATCCAATAAAGGAAGACGAATTTAATGAACACAATTTTTTTGGACTTTTCGAAAATGAGTCATTAAATTCTCAAGGGGAAGATTTAAATCACCATTTCAATTTTGAAATCGATAATTTTGAAAAATTTGTTGATGATGAACTTAACTTTTAATTTAGTGAAAATAAACTTGAACTTCAACCAATTGTTTTATCGACCCCCAAAATACTCGAAAATAAAACAACTCGTACGATTTTTAATAAAACGACATTCATTTTTCCAAATCAACATTCAACTTTGAAATCTTTTATGGTTTGGTTTTCTGAGCTTAAGCTGTGTCTCGCATACTTGACGAGACAAGTTAAATTATAGTCTATTTATTATGATAACTTAATTTTTGTTGGAAATTTTGACGAGTTAATGACTTAAATTTTCAAGATAATGACCAAAACCTATGTTTAACTTATGTCGATTTAAAAATAAATCCTCCATTTTTAAATATTTCAAAAACTCGCATTCATCTCTTTGTAAATAAATCTTTCATTTTGTAAATATTTTCATTCGGCATTTGGATTTTATGGGTAGTATCCGCTGAAAACCCTCATGAGACAACACTCGTCTTATTGGGGACACCCAGAGGTTTAACGGCTTGTTGCATACGCTTAATGCAATCGTGCTCCCAACGAAAACGGATTTATCTTAGTTTTTCTTTATTCCAGGATGAATGAAAAGATAAGTGTGGAGGTATTTGATGTACACGTAATTGTGCATATTTTTACCACCATATTTAATCTATTTTAATTAAATAAATGATCATATTGGGTATTTTAACTTGTTTAAACCAAATTCAAATTATTTTCAAAATTGTCACATATTCATCTTCATATAAGGAAAAACGGTCATTTGTGTGCATATATTTCTTTGAGAAATATTAATTGAAAATTTATTTATATTTGTGTAGGAATTTAATCTCAAATAGGAGTGGTTTCATGAAAACACATGCATGCACAAAATGAATACAGAGGAATGAAGATTGAAATAATTCAAAGTGAAGAAAATGAAGGACCCCACCTACCCACCACCTTAGTGTACAAGATAGAGGTTAATGCACATGCTTATGGAATTAATGGCTTCATGTACACTTAAATGATGATTAATAGAAGCTAATGATTACTTGACCTTCACACTTTCTCAAGGGTATTTTGGGCATTTCCTAAAAATATGAATTAGGGTTTAAAACATGTATATGTACCTCTTATATTTCATGTAACCCTTCCTCTTACTTAGTCCCTTCTCTTATCTCTCTTTAGTTTTAGTTTAGGAATAAAAATAAAACCAAGCTCTCTTCTTTCTTTTCATGGCTACTTAGTCATTTCTTTATGTAATTTTTTGTGCAACTTAAATACATGTTCTTTTCCTTTTCATCCTTATTTACTTTCATGTTGTAGTGTAGATTTATTTTTCATGCAAGTAGAATAGTTTTTCTTTATCTTGCTTTCGTTTTCCTATTATTTTTCTCTCATGTTGCAAGCTACATTTGTTGTTTTAATGACAAATATGAGAGGCTAAACCCCTTCAATTTAGGTGGTAATGAAGCTCTCTAATTATGTAACTTCAACTATTTGTCATTTGTTAACTCATGCTCTCTTTTTGTGCTTAATGATGAAGATAGAAATGGTTTGCTAGTTTTTTTTTCCTTGAATTTGATAGCCTATATTATTGACACCAAATAGGCCATGCTTAAACAATCACTAACACTAATTGCCTCTTCATCGAAATAGGATTATGGCAAAAGAAAGTGATCTGAAATTCAAATTTGATGGTCTATATTTCTAATCAATAGTTAATAAGCCATACTTAAAATAGATTTCATTTTCAATTTTCTTTGTCAAGTTTCATGAAAGTTAGTAAGTGCTTTAAGGGATGTGTTATACTTTGATGGGTTATGTTGGCTAATCCATAACATAAATATGCCATACTTATGATAAGCACATCAATTAAAGCACTAATGACTATAAAATAGAGATCATGATTTCATATGTGTTGAACTACATAATCTAGAGAGTGGATTTATTTCCTAAATTGTCACTTAACTCTTATATATGCTTCTCTTTTCTTTTAGTCGGTTAATTCTCTAATTCTCTAGCTTAACTTTCACTCGACTTTGGTTTAATTTGATTGAATAGCATTTTTAAAATCATCAATTCCCTGCGGATCGACCCGTATTCGCCACGTGCTACATTCGTACACCGTGTGTTTGTGGTTATTTTTATTATAAATTCGTTCGGCTATTTTCTAGTTCATAGAAATTTAGCCGTCCGGACACATAGAAACGATCCATCGAAGTGGGCGGTTTCCCAGTAAAATCGCCAAACTCAGAATCAAGATCGATCCCTTTATCCAATTCCATTAGAATAGGATTATCATTAGGGTTGCTAAACTTAGCATAAGCAGCATGGAACCTTTCCAAATAACATTTAATGGTCTCCCCTGGAGATTGAGTATCACTGGACAAGGTGTTGACATCCTTTGGTCTTGTAGCATGCATACAAAACTGCTCAACAAAATTAGTAGCTAACTAACCAAAACATGAGATGGATCTGGGTGGTAATCGGGTGAACCATATAGTTGCAGTGCCTCCTAAAGAGATAGGAAAACTTCTACACTTAACTGCATCGTCAGCTCGAGCGGCGTTCATGAGCCATTCGTACTTTAAGATATGTTAGTTATGATCTGAATTTCCTTTGTACACTGGCAAAGTCGACATCCTAAATCAACAGGGTGGCTCTACACAAAGAATATCATTGGCGAATGGAGTTTGACATCGAGGGATTCCCCAATCGTCGTTCGTAAGGCCCTGACTTTCTCTAATCATCTTGCGTATCATGGTTGGAACGTCAAGCATATGGATATTCGGGGCCAAGGCACGATCAGGCTCCATGTTATGGGAACGGTACTGTCGCTGTCTACGGTTGGTTCCTCGCCTATTTAGCTCCCGATCTTCAGGGAAGTAAGGATCCTGAGCATGAACGAGTTGGCGATGAGCTAGATCTGGTTAGTACTGGATCTCAGCATCAAAATCTATAGCGGCAGCAGTTGCTTGGCCATAAATGGTGTGATAAGGAAGTGCCACTCCTCGGGAGGAGGGTCCAGATTGATGCCCTATAGAAGGACCAATCCCGGCTTGGTCGAGATTCATAGCATGCAGATGCCCGGAGGCTTTTGCATAGTTTCCATCCAATCGGTATGTAGATCTATGATTGAAGACAGTTGAAGTCGAGCTTTCGGTTGAGGAATGAGAGACATGATCCCTTCAATATCTCCTTCTCCTTTCTTTATTCTATTGGTTTTCGAGCTCTGCATTGGCACGGATCTGTTGAGTGAGCTCAAGACGGCTTTGAATAAGCTCTTGTATGATGGTCTGGAACTTCTCTCTAGCCAAAGGACCTTGTGGATTTGGAGCTCCAAGTGACATTTGGCCTGCTGTGGTCAGCTTCGTGGGATTTTGCCTATCCCTTCCTTTTGGATCTGTAGCATTTGAAGCGGTTCTGGTAGCGCGCACCATGATAAATGTAGCTCTTTCCTAGATCTAGAGTAATCTGAATAGAATGAAAGGAACTACTGGATGACAGATCTAGATCTCCTCCTTAGATTTTAGCAATCCAATAACGGTAGGGGATCCACTGAATCGGAGAAAAGTAGGGTTCTCTCTGTGAAAGCACTAAAATGTTTGTACCAGAATTGGGCACAGTACTCTTCCGATGTGATTGAAGAGATTATAATGAATAAATTAAATGAAAAAATAGGCTAATCCAACAATCACACCAATAAAAACATGCAGAAATAGAAAGAGACAAGAAATTATAGTGGTTCGACGTTGTAGCCACTTTGAATAGTTTGTTGTTTGTTGATGATTGACAACTGATTACAATAGTATAAATCAATAGCTCTCAAGTTACAATGTAGTTGCAGCAGAGTAACAGCATAGAAGAGCCAAAAATCCTTTCTCTATAGGCGTAATGGTGTTATTATGAGTAGATCTAGAAATATCTCCCTCAAAGCTCGGAATACCTTTTCCCACACGTGGGTGGGCCCACCAGATCGATCAGGGGTCATTTGGGATCGATCCCAATTATCTTCGTATCGATCAATATTAGCTCCATTTGAGATGCCATCGATCATGGTAGTCCTTCAGATGATAAGAAAACTTCCATGAAAATTTGGAGGCATTTGGACTTGTAGTTTTTGAGTTATGATCGATCCAAGGTTGATTCTGTAGGAAGGCTGATGGATGCGAATCGATGCTATCATATCGATATCCTTCATATAGATAGGTTGCGTATCGATCAGTTATGCATTGATGAAGGGGAGTGACAATTATGCGAAGATCCATCGTTCATGCTTGCAGACCGATTCCTTTGTTTTGACTACTTCCTTTCATATCAATCAATGCCAAGCTTTTCGTATCGATGGATCCCCTTTGTTTTCGTATCAATGTTCCTTGATGTTGACTTCGTATCGATGCCTAGATGTTGCCTTCGTTTCAATGCCTGGATGTTGCCTTCGTATCGATGCTTAAATGTTGGTTTTGCATCGATGCTTGGCCGATTGACACGAAATGGGTATTAGTGGGATTGATATGAATTGGTCGCTGATTAAGCAGATGAACTCTGATTGATGCTATTCCTCAATGGATATGAAGGGGATGGATACGAAGTTGATGGATACGAAGCCAGATGTATATGAAGTGGGATGGACTTTGATGGATACGAACCGATATCATCTACATGGATTTTGATCGATACATAACTTGAGTATACGAACTCCGATTGACCCGAAATTTAGAATACTGACTTTCATAACCTTGTTAGTCATAGCATGCTAATTGTAGCTCAATACAGACTTGGACCAATTTTCCTGTATCCATCGTGAACCTGTGTATAACCGATCTTCGGGACAGATTATCTTCAGTTTTTAGTCAAGTCCTTGGTGTCATGGCCTTGCAAAAAGGCAGGATCACAAAGAGCCTCCACAGTTGGACTCTTCAAATTTCATAAGTTAAGTGTTCCTCCACATCCACATCTATAACATTAGAAATTTTCTTCGGAGGAACATCTTCAGGACATTCCATCAGCTTCCTTTTAAAAGTTTGCTTGGATTTTGCAAAGAATGCCATGATTGATGTCACTCTAGAATTTGGAGTAGGTGGGGCAGCACCATTGATAGGCAATGTGGCTTGAGAAATAGCTGAATTTTTTTTGAAGACAGTTGGATCGGGGCAATTCCAACATAAGTTTAAAATGTAGATAAGAACTCCGGGAAGGGGAGGAATCCACCATGCCATATGTGGATGGCAGATAGGCAAAATACCGAGGAGGGTTGTTTATGGTATCAGTTTCCTGAGGGGAAATGGCTTCAATTCCGTTGATGCCAAAATCATTGACAAAGCCGTTAACTTCATCTTGGGTTGTAATGGAAGAACGCTTGGAAATGGCTTCAGCTTTCTTTGTAGAACTCATGATGATTATAATTCTTGGTTAATTATGAGTATGGTATACTTTCAAGAATTATTGAAAGAAACCTATTTAGTTAACTTAAACATAAAAGCAAATATGAAACTTCAAATTTGTGCAAATAGTTTAAGTTAGAAATTAAAGATATTATGCTTCCGACCAAGTCGGAAGGAAAAGGATGTCATTATTTAACAAGCATGTCTCGACATTATCGAAAGCCTAAATAAAAGTGTTCCTTGAGCGATCGACAAATTCGAAAGGTCAAAGAATAATATTTGTTTATACAGTACTTTTCAACGGTATTAAAAGCTCTATAGGAACCTAATTGCTAAGGAAAGATAGTTAAGATCAACTCAAATACTAAAGCAAAAAGGTGCAATACAAACATTTCATAAGCCAACAAACAAGACCCTTCGATACTGTCGAAACCAATAACTTAGGATTCCTAAGTAAAATACTAACGTATCGAAATCTAACCTACCCATTAAAGTTGAAGGGTTCTAAGTTAAACTCATATATACTTAGAACGTTTCGACAAAGATGAATAGAAACAACTCTAGGAGGGTTTCGACCTAGAAGGTAATGGTGGTGTCGAAGGGATTAAAGGGATCTGATGATTCCAAAAATTAACTAAGTAAAATGGATTGCAATCGAAATAAAGGGTTTCGATTAGGTCAAAACGTTTTGCAATTGAACGAGTTCCTACTCTCTACCTAATTCCATAACCTTTCGACAAAGATAATCTAATTGGCATTACAACACCTTTCGACCCCACCAAAAGGGGCTAACGAAGCAAACCTAAAATTGTCGCCTCGATCTCTTTCGAAGGGGTAGAAAAGTCATTTTGTGGTGCCAATTTTTCACCCATACAGGTGAAACTTCTGGGTAAAGGAATCATGTTTTATTAACCCCCAAACTCGATTGCGACTCCAGGTTTCAAAAAAATTTAACGAAAAGAAAACCCAAATCTATTAAGGAACTGAATTCAAACTGATATCAACCTGTCTCGATTTTAAAAATATGAATATAATTATCAAATCGAAGACTCGGATTTCTTAAGAATGAACAAAAATAGAAAATTTTGAAATAAAATCCAAACTCGGTAAGGGTATGGGTTTAAGTATTATCCAATATAAACTTTAAAATCCAAAATGAAAAATAAAACATTAAAAATTCCTGAAACTAGATTAGGAAAAAACTTCTAAGTAAGTCAATTAGATCTACCATCAGAAAATTTGAAATTCTCCCTTTAGAATGTTAAAATCTCAATTTAAAATCTAGAATGGTAGAATTCGATTGAAGTTAATAAAATGAAGTTAAATCTAAAATTACAGACTGGAGTTGATGACTAATTTGGTTTCTGGAAGCATATAGAGAGCTTGAAAATTTTTAGAACAGTTTACTCGGGTGTGAAATTTTGATCGTAGGAAGAGTGAAATAGGAAGAAGAAAAGCATTTTTATAATAAAAAAAATTGCCCAGAATATTAACCGTTAGATACGATTTAAATGACGACCCAGACCCACGTGGGAAGTCCAAGAGGTGGGAAGCTTCTAGGTTTCGACAAAGATGACCTGGAAATTCAAGAGCATTCCTTCACGGGGGGAGAGGGGCAAATGTTATTCCAAATACTCACCTTTCGACTACGTCGAGACCTCCTTAAGCAAAGAGCAAGAGAGAAGAGCTCCAGCCAAACCTTTCGAAGGAGTCGAAGGGATGCTGCCATCAAATTTTAGGATCCTCAAGACCTTTCGAAGGTATCGGAAGGTTCCTTCTATCATTATCCAAAGGATTTCCACCTTTTGAGGAAGACAAAGGGGTCGAGAGCATCCTTCCGCTTTCATTGAAAATTCTTTAGCAAGATGATGGTCTTCCGATCAAGTCGAAGCCACACCTTTCGAAGACAATGAAGAGTAGCCCTTTGAATATACGCCAAACCATTCAAAACCAACTGTTTCGCCATCATTCAAACTTCTAGGAAGCAAGTATTATCTGGGGAAATCCCTTCGAAAGCCATAGTAAGACTTTCCAATTGGTCAAAACCAGTGTGGACCAGGAAGGGTTCCGCATCAGATCAAGAAAAGAGTATGAGGGGAACCAACATCATCGAAACCAATTATTGAAGGTTGTCGACAGAGTCGGAAGTGTTCACAAGATAACTCAAAGAAGCACCACCATATCTTTCGACAAAGGCGGCGGCTTGCATATGTCAATCAATAGCCACCATCCGACATAGTCGAAGGCATAAGGGTTGAAAGGCGCTAGGCTGCATCTATAAATAAGACCCAATGGGTCACGTTTTGTAGATCCGATTTCTCTGATTCTGAACTTGTATTCTCTAAAATAACGCATTGTAACCTTAATTTCAAGATTGTTGATATGGGAATTTAATGAAAAAAAGTTTCCTATGGTAAAAGGGAAGTCCTAAGCACTTTCGATTACTTTACTATTTTTCTAAAGCTTTCGTTGGATTAACCTTTATACTTCAGGTTTAAGCTCCATCGAAAGGTTTCCATCGACGTAGTCGATACCTCTTCAAGCTCTAATAACTTTAGTAACCAATTCGAAGCTAAATACTTCATGATCTAAATCCTTTGACAAGGTAGAAGCCTGTCCTTTAAACTTCAAAGCCTAAAACTACAGATTCAAACCCAAAGAAGTTATGCTCACACTTTCGACAAGGTCAAAACCAATTTCAGGTCTACTGAAGTTTTAGATTCTCACCTAAACTCAAGAAAGAGGAGCCCCCAAGCTTTCATCAAGGTCAAAACCTCCCATTCTACTTAATAACCAAAACCCAAGCCAATCAACAACTTTGAGCCTCCAACCAGGTCGAGACCTATCTAAAAAAGCTTAATTCATGGTATTTCAATCACAACAAAAGAAAGACTTTCGAATGAGATATCATATCCACTCCTCTGGATCAAAAGATCATCAAACCCAGAAACCGATCCTTTCGACATAGTCGAAAGGCCTGTTTGAGGAATATCATTAAATAAAGCCTAATCAAAAGGAAATTCTAAAAGGATTGACACCTTCTTTTTTGTACTACTCATTTGAGGGATTATTCACCTTTCTTACCCTCATTTTCGGGTGTTGACAAGAAATCTTATTAATAGGTGCCATCCTCATACTAGTCTAATAGCTGTTATTATAAGAAAAATCGACTAAGTGTATATGGTCTTCCCATGATCCATCAAAATCTAGCATACAAGCTCTTAGGAAATCTTCTAAGATTTTGTTAACTCTTTACGTTTGCCTATCGTTCCGTGGATGGTAAGTGGTACTCATATTGAACTTGGTACCTAAAATCTCCTGTAGACTCTTTCAGAACTCGCTAGTGAATAAGGAATCTCTATCACTTACTATACTATTAGGAATTCCCTGCAGTCTAACTATGTTGTTCATAAACGAAGTTTGGTATGTAGCACCGACATTCTTTAAACTGAATGACATTACACGATAAAAGTATATCCCTAAATCTATTAAAAAGCTAGTATTTTCTTGATCTGGTATATGTACTAAAATTTTGTTATAAACCAAGTAAGCATTCACAAATGAAAGCATGTCCTGGGATTTCATCTACTAGTTGGTCAATCATTAGCAAAGGGAAACTATCTTTTAGGCATGCCTTATTCAAATTCGAGTGGTTGACACATGTTCACCATATTCCATTTGATTTCTTAACTAATATGGGGTTAGATACGCAAAGCATTATGGATGAAAACATTAGACATAAGCTTATCTACCTCCTCCTTTAATAGTAGATCGCTCCAGACCCACACTGCGTCTTTTTGGTTCCACCGGTGGGAATTTTGGGTCAACATTCAATGCATAACATGCTATCCCCGATGATATCCTATATGTATATGCATGTGTCTAGGTGAATACATCTAAGCTTTCATGGAGAAAATTCATCAATTCCTTTCTTAATTTAGCATTGCGCCGAGATCCAATCTTCAGGGCCTGAGTAGGATCATCATTTAGAATGGAACATTCACCAACAGCTCAACCAGTACTAGTCGCCCTTCCCCTGGCTACTTCTTAGGATCATAGCCTTGCTAAAACAGCTGTGGTTCCTTAGCCCGGGTCCTTGCTTTTATTGCTATGCCGATGAGTCTTGAATGTAGAGGGTTCTCTCCACATTCTTTCCTCTCTCACATCGATTTGCTTCTTTGAGTTTTTCGAGGTAGCATTTTCTTCCAGTACCCTCATCTCCTTTTATCGATCTGGCCAAATTTTCGATGAAGAACTTCATCACCAAGTGCCAAGTAGCTAGAGCTACTCTAAGATTAGCCAGAGCTGTTAAGCTTAAAATGGCATTGTACGCTAAGTATTCATCTATGTTAACAAATTTCTAAATCCGACTATCATATGATCTCCTTCGCCGGATTCTATACACAGGACAATCTTACCAATTGGCTATTTTACATCGCCCGTGACGCTTGGATTTTAGTTTTACAGATCTTTCGGAACAGTATATTTATTGAACTTTCAATTTCCACTAAGATCCGACGTACTGTTCTCAAACAGATTCCTACTTTTCCACCAAGTGGTCAAATGTTGGTGCTTCTACTCCATTAGCATCTCTATTCTTGAGCTCAATATCATTTGTTATCATCCTTTGCTGCTTAACCGAAGCTCCATCTTCTATGGCAAAGCAGTCCTCCTATGGTATGTGATTTAATGAGCTCGTGTACCGTTCGATCTCCTCCAGCTTTTCTCCACTGGGTGAGGTCTTCCAGTTATGGTATTAATAACTGAACTTCCATCTTTCCACATGGGCGCTTCTTCTCTTGGTCCAAATTGATCCCTTTGGGTATGCAGCCAAAAGAGTCATAGGACTCGACCAACTTCCTATTATTCTTTAATATACTACTAGAGCTTATTCTTCCTTATCAGCTTTTTAATAAGGTCCTTCAAATGTCGGCACTTGTTCATGTTGTGTCCATGAGTTTCACAGAAATGATAGTACTTTCCTTAGCGCTTCTGCTAATCAGTCGCCTCAACCCTTGGTGGCTTTTTGAATGGCTCTGTCCCTTGCATAGCAAGGTATATGTACTCTATCATGTCGTTCAAGGGCATGTAAT
This sequence comes from Allium cepa, assembly GCA_030765085.1. NCBI lineage: Eukaryota > Viridiplantae > Streptophyta > Magnoliopsida > Asparagales > Amaryllidaceae > Allium > Allium cepa. The sequence continues at coordinate 29,225,796 of CM060938.1, read as the reverse complement.
CTTACAGTCTTAAATTTCATGGGTGTTTTCTATTCTCATTACACCTACCACCTGAGCCTTGATTTATTTTCTTTTGATTGTTACAATTTCCAGTATTAACTATTGCATTTCCAAAGCTTCCTCCAGCTTGCTTAATCGCCATGTTACTCTAGATAACTTCGTTTGATTGTCTACCATCAGTTTGTCCAGCCACTTGACTTGTTTCCTCCAAACGCAAGAATTGATATGCCTTCAAATGGAATTAATCCATAGTTGTTGGTTGTTTCATTTTCAGCCATCTACCAAAATCCATATCCGGGTGGATGCCCTGGACAAAAGCCATGAATATAATATCTTCTTTTGGATTACTAACTTCAGTAATAGCAATGTTAAATTGGTTTAAGAAACCTTTCATAACTCCTTAGGCCCTTGGGATAAGATTGATAAGGTTATTAGTTCCTTGGGTCATGCAACATGAAGTCAGAACTGATCTAGAAATTCCTATCATACTCATCGAAAGTCGTTATGGATCTCATCAATGAGCCTAGTGAAATACATCAACACTGCTCCCTCTATGAAAATAGGAAAGCGCCAACATCGAATAGCATTCGTCGCTCTAGCACCGTCAATATGCCGTTGATGCTTGAGTAAATTGTCTAGGATTGGTAGTTTCATTGTATAATGACCTCTTTGAAATTGTGAACTTCCTAGGATACTCTTCTCTTAGAATATTTTTTATGAACGGAGTCCTTCTTGGTGCGGAACCCAATCCTCATTCTTCCTGCCTTTATTTTCTTCAACCAACTGCTTAACTATGTTAGTTATTACTCTTCACTAGCATGGTATTCTATAGGGTGACTATCAGGGGCCGCACCAAGTGTTTTGCCCTAAAAACGGCCTCAGCTTGTGGGTTAATGTCTAAGTCCTCCAGTCTTTGGAGAACTTCTTCGGTGGTATTCCGTTGGCAAGTGGTTTGTTCAGCTGTGGTTTTTTGGAATCCATCTCCATTAAATCCACCATCCATCTCAAAATCATCATCATCAAGCTGCATGTCTTCTTCCTCGGTGGAAATATCCATTACATTGGCATCATTTCTTCCATCCTCTCTATAGACTCGATTGTCATCGGGACAGACAAGTTAGATTAACAATCACGAACCCCAGAGATCTGGCACAAATGATAATGTGAAGCAGGAACGGAGTGGAAACAGAAGACAGACTCAATAAAACAGAAAAGTATGAAAGTGTATCATCTATTAAAAAAGGATCGGGTATGATCCATACTCACCAATTATGGATCGTACCATATCGGTATTATAGTTCAACTTAATGGAAAAGGGTCGATATCTCAAAACCGACAAGTCAAATGCACATGAAACTTTGGGAACATAAGTACATCGAAGAGTGGAGCGCACCATATTGATCACAAGTTAAAACAAGCCCATAGAATGATCGATACCGATCGTTATTGTGAAAGATGTACGTCCTACGGTCGATACCATACTTCTTCTGGATCTGGGGACTCCGTTGTTAAATTTTTTGAAAGATATTTCACCGTCTTCCCCTACAAATGTAGAATTGATTGTTCACTTTCAGGATCCATATGCTGCTTGTGGTTTGGTGCTATTTTGTAACTGAGGATTCTACTCTGATCCATCCACCAGTATTAAACAATTCAAGTAATCAATAAAGTTATTTCTCCAAAGTGAACATAGGCTTTCAGTGCCGAACCATTATAAATCGTTGCTCTTGTTATTGCTTATTTTCTATTATTTAATCATTTGTTGCCTCTATTTTCATTTTTTATTCTTCACTTATTTTTCTAAAAAATCTCTATTGGGTGTTTGTACCAATATTTGTTACAAACTTTTTGGTGTTTTCACTAAGAAGGGAGATTCTCAGCTCTATTTGGTCCCTTTACTACTACTGGATTGCATAAATCCCAGGTAGAGATCTAGAATTATCTTCAAAAAGTTTATCCATTCTATTCAGATTTGCAAAAGTCTAAGAAAAACTATCAACAATGGTTAGAAACACCAGATCTACCTCTCAAAAAGCAGGAGGAAACGAGAACGCTAGCATCCAGCAAGGAGGCCAGCGCAATCTACTAGTAGATATTAGTGCTATCAATCCAATTGATGCCCATAATCTAGCTGATTCCATCACAAGAGCCAATTTTCGAATTCTGATGAAAGAGATCATGGATAACCATCGATAGTTGAACCGGCAGATTCAAGCCAATGTCGATTTAATGAATCAACTCAGAGATTAATAATGCGGCAAAACTAGGAGGGAGCCAACTCCCTATTCTGCATCGGAGAGCTCAACTTCATTAGATGATTTACACAAACACGGACGTCATAGAACCAATCGATACCACATCGAAAAATCGACCTATCATCATCCGACCGATCCAAACAAACTGATAACAATCTATATTGATCCATCTCTTAGAAAAAATATGATGGGAAGAGCATACATTGGTAACACCACGGTTTAAGTAAATTTACAAAAATAAACTGAATCAACAAAAGAAAGGTGGTGATAGGAACCGTGAATGAAACAGGGATTCTGGAAGAGTAAAGTCAAGGATTCCAATGTATGATACCTGCAATCCACTGAATTTGTCTCTAGAGAACGTCTAAATCAACTTGTCTACATGCAATACCATGCATTATAAGAAGCCACCTTCAAAGAAATCAATGGAGAAACAAATATAGACTGGTAAATATTACCAGTTCCATGAATGCTATATTCACAACACAAATGAGTGCAGGCATCTCCAAGTTGTTATCGAGAAATTGATTCGGGAAAGAGAGCTACAGCAATTTGTTAAAGCCCCATAGGATGGCGAGTAGGGTACATCCGACCCTAACCAAGGACAAGCACCAAACAAGGCTGAGGGGCCTGCGCGAACTAGTAGAATATTAGTTATAAACACAATAGTTGGAGGACTACAACCAGTGGCACACTAGCTTTATTACCGACATAGGACTTTATCGCTATGTGGTAATGCAATTTGGATTGAAGAATGTTGGAGCAACTTATCAATGCATGGTCAACCAAATGTTTAAAGATCAGATTGGGAAGGCGATGGAGGTATATGTGGATGATATGCACATGAAGTCACGATGATCAAGCAACCATATTAGAGACTTTGTAAAGATGTTCGATATCCTCCAATATTACAAAATGAAGATCAATCGTATGAAATTTTCCTTTGGCATCGCATCAGGAAAATTATTGGGTTTCATTGTCAATGCTCACGGAATCGAATCTAATCCCAAGAAGATTCGAGCAATTCACAACATTCAGGTGCCAAAGACTATCAAACAAGTACAAACCCCGAATAGGAAGGTTGCCTCCCTAAGTTGATTTATTTCTAAAGCCACTGATAAATGTGTTCCTTTCTTTGACTTGATTAGAAGATGGAAAAGGAACTTTGAATGGATGCAGGATTGTGTAGAAACATTCCAAGCTTTGGTGAACCACTTAGAGAGGCCTTCCATCTTGTCAAAACCGATGGATCATGAAGACTTTTATATCTACTTGGCGGTGTCGGTACACGCTATAAGTGTCGTGCTATTTCGCAAGGAGAATCTAATCCAGAGACCGATATATTTTGTTAGCAAGTGATTGACAGGAGCAGAAAGGAACTACCTGAAGGTAGAGAAATTGGAGTTCTTTTGTTGATTGCTTCACCAAAACTTTTCCCTTATTTTTAGGCTCATCCCATCAATGTTTAAACCAATCAACCGTTATGATAGGTCCAACAGTGACCTGAGACATCTGGGAGGTTACTGAAGTGGACATCGAACTGAGCTAGTTTGATATCACCTATCTCCCTCGAAGGGCCATCCAAGGACAGGCACATACACACTTTGTAGCAGAATTCACTACACAGGTTGATCTCTTAGGGAATGCTGGAGCCCATACCATTCGGGGGAAAAGGTATAAGAATGGAGCATCCAATGAGCATTGCTCTAGAGCCAGAGTCGTACTAGTAACTCCAAAGGATCAATCAGTTTCCTATGCTTTGAAGCTTTGACTTCATGCAATGAACAATGAAGCTGAGTGTGAAGCTTTGATTGCTAGACTCAAACTTTCCAAAGAACTGGGAATAAAATCTCTTGAAATCTCATGCGATTCCCAGTTCGTGGTATGCCAAGTCATAGGAGATTACTAGGCTAAAGGAAACCGGCTCACTCCACACCTTTTCCAAGTTCAAGAGCTATTAACTAACTTTGAGTATTATGACGTCACACACATTCCCCAAGATCAAAACAAAGAGACCGACTCATTAGCAAAGTTTGTCAGCACCGAGGATGCATAACAAATGGGCTTGGTTCTATTCATAGTATTAGATTCTCTGAGCATAAACCAGATGGAAATCTATTGGGCACTAGGGACAGAGCCTAAAGATGAGTTGTGGATGACTCCCTTTAAAAATTATTTGCTATGGGAAGTCCTTCCTGAACGGAGGAATGAAAATGACAAATCCTTCGTAAAGCTTCGCGATATATCATTCAATAAGAAGTCATGTATAACAAGGGTTTTTCCTTTCCGCAGCTCCATTGTATCACTCATGATGAAATAAAACAGGTCCCAAGGGAAGTTCATGAAGAAGAATGTGGCGATCACACTAGGGGCAAACCTTAGCATAGAAAATACTCCGGTATGGGTATTACTGGCCAACTATCAACCGGGATGCTGTTGACTATGAGAAGCAATGCAACAAGTGCTAGATATATGTGAAAGTTTGGAGAGCTCTGCCAATGGAACTTACACAAATGGTCAGTCCATAGCTGTAACGCCCCACCTCGAGACCCACCGTAGTAAAGAGAATTAACAAGTAATTCCGTCTACTAAAGCGGAGAGTAGGGCTGGTTAAGAGCGACTATCTATAATTTTGTCTTAAACATCTACTGAATACGTCGTTAAATGCAATATAATTTTTTTTCCACTAAAGTGGATCGACATACCCAGTAAATGCTTAATCCAAGACTATAGGTAGTTAATGGATCTATCAGAACAAAATACAGTAACTAAATGTAAAGCACATCACAGAATAGTAATCAACATCATATATATACATATACACTGATACATGTTTAGTACAATACAATATGAATACAATAAAGGTGGTACACGACCATACCATATACATTGAATCAATATAAATACACCAGAATATGCGAAAGTACAAAATTTTCTCAAGAGAAAGGAGAGCTGATATCCAGCATCAACTTCAAGCTAAGTCCAGTAGATGATATCTGAAACAACTCGGTCTGACCCGAGTATAAATACACAGGTCGGTCTAGCTAACGTATCAGTCAATATCGGTAATATGAAGCTGAACAGACATGAAGATACTTCTTCTCGAAAAATAAGAATGAATCAACAAAATCATAAGCTCAACACTTAAGTAACAAACGCTACTTAAGTGAACAAATACCTCGAAGGAGGTAACTCAAACTCAATATTCAAATCAAACACAAGTATCTCATATCATCGGTGACATTCCAAAATGTTTGCATGGTTTCCATGAACCATATCCCCTCAAAAGGAGAAATATCAATACAACTCTTGCCAAAATGGCAAACATAAAACATTCTCAAATAGGATGATCCAAAATTCAACTATAGATGAATCTCCAAATTCAACTATACCTCATCTCATTGGTATAAATGTATATAAATCTCAATCTCAACTCGCCAAAATGGAAAAACCCAGAATATCTTATAAAATCCTGAAATTGTCAAAACTCATAACTCAAGGAACTCGATAAGAGTTCAAAACATCATAATTGAAATCACTATATATATAACATCTCATATAGCAGTAGGCTATCGATGTAATAAAACATCTTAAAAAGGTGAAATCACAATAAAACAGAAAACTCAGAAAATCCGGATTGGCCAAATCCTCGATTGTAATGCCGAAGTAATGTTGCATGTGCAAAACTCAAATGGCGAAAGCCTCAGATAAGATCGCTAACACCTTCCAAAGCAGTTCGTCCTCATGACAAGGTCGCTAACACCTCTCCAAGCTATTTTTTCAGCTCTAACAAGGCCGCTAACACCTCCCAAAGCAGTTCATCATTATGACAAGGTCGCAAAAACCTCTCCAAGCCATTTTTTCAGCTCTAACAAGGTCGCTAACACCTCCCAAAGCAGTTCGTCCTCATGACAAGGCACTAACACCTCTCAAAGCAGTTCTGTTAGGCAAACATCGTGAATGTGTCACAAACTCACGGATAGGAACCCAAAAAGTGTTAACGCGTGTCCCATACCACACATTCGTACTTAGCGGTTTACTATCCGTTCATCGATGCCACACTAGAAACATCATAAAACTCAAAAAATTATATCTCGCCTAGTCTCATTGGCGAGTGATAAAGAGACACCATACTTGTCTCATCTCATCGACAAGTAAAAACATCATGATGGTTCCTCATAAACTATAAATCTCAAAATATGAAATCATAAACTCAATACTTGTCTTATATCATTGGTAAGTAAATAAAACATCATGAGGGATCTCATTGACCATACTCCTATATAGGAGATCTCAAACCATAAATTTTTTCAAATATTGGCCATCTTAAATAATTCTAATAAATAGGAATTATAAAAATCAAAATATGCCATAAAATGGCAAAATATCTCAGAATCAATAATCTCAAATAACTTCAATCGTACAAGTCCAGAATTAACCGAAATATTAAACGCACATGTCCCATATTACGTGTTTTACTAAATCGTTTAATTCTCTTTCTCATACATTCGAATATTGTAAAAGTGTATGTTTTATATCTAAAATAGTATACTAGAGAAAACAAGCTTCTAAAACATTTTCCTGAAAAGATTAATAAAACCAATATTTGGAATTCCTTTGTTACAGGGAATGAATAGGTTATTTTTATTAGAAAAATAATGTTAAAATACTATATAATAATAATTTGAAATGTCCATTTATTTAAAAAAATTATGTCAAAAATGGTTTAGTGAAAACAATACTCGAAAACAATGAAAAACAAGAAAGATAACTCAAGACCGATAACTTGAGTTCAATATGAATTCAATTCAAATTTAACTAAAAATCAATTCGAATTCTATTTAAATTTGTATTTCAAATTCTCCAAATACAGCTAGCCTATTGATAGGCATCATAGCTCTCAAAAATCTCAAACGCATCATCAAAACCGAAAGAGAATAAGAGTAAAAATGAGCTAATACAATTCTAAGGTCAATGTTTGTTGTTGTTGTCATCTTGTTCTCAGGACAGCAACTTATAACCATAATTTCGACCAAGAAAACTTCAAAATTACAGAAAACGCAATGAAAAAAACTTGTACAACATGATCTAATCTTTCCAAAACATACAAAATTATCAAATTGGTTAAGAAACAGAGAAGTTATGGCCAATTTAGCTTCAGCCTTAAGCACAGGGCAAATATTGGTTTTGCTCTCGGCATTACATTAGAAAAATTAGATTTTGACATAGATAACGTCAAAATTACAGAAAACTCAAAATAGAGAAGTTGTATTACATCATTTATGCTTTCTGGAACATCCAAAATTATCAAAATCGGATAAGAAACGAAAAAGTTATGACCAATTTCGTTTCAGCTTCAACGACAGAGCAAATATTGGTTTCTCTCTTGAGATTACAGTAGAAAAATTCAATTTTTACATAGCTAGCATCAAAATTACAAAAAACACAAAACATGAAATTGTAGCACATGAATTATACTTTCCGGAACATCTAAAATTATCAAAATCGGATCGATAATGAGAAAGTTATGGTTGATTAAGTTTCAGCTACAAAGGTGGGCAGAATTCAGTTTTTACAGAAACAAAACATCAACCAAAAATCAATATTCTTAAGCTATTTTCATGTGTTTTTGCATTTGAAGCTTTGCTTCAGCTAGAGATTGTGATTTTATTAACTCGCCTTGCTGTCATAGATGATTAAGCAATGATTTAGAGCCAAAGATTGCAATTTCTCTCAAGTACAGACCAAAGAAACCTGTAGAAACTAGAAATAGATGCATGCAAACAAAGAGAGAGGAAAATCAACAAATTTTCACCATAAAAAATAGATTTTGATAGGAAGATTGGTTTTAAATTGAAGATTACCTGAGTTTAGCTCTACAATTGACATTTAAAATCACCAATTTTCATTTCATTTGACAAATTTAAGCATAGATTGAAAGGGGAAGAAAGGGCTTCAGCCATTAACAAGCTTTTGGAATTTTGAGGAAGAAAAGAGATAAATGTGTGTACTGTATTTTTTCTTCTCATTACTCATTTTTGGTAACATGCTAATGATAGTGGTAATGGGCTTTAGCCCAAATTAATAAAAAAGTTAACTTAAGTTAATTACTTAATCTTTTATTTCATGTTACAATGCATATTAACAAATGGAATTAACACTATTTCAAGTTTTACTTCTTTAAAACTTTTGAAACTCAATACTCATGATAATAGAAATGTTTTACACTCAAAATAAAAGATTATTTATATATTTAAAACATTTTATCATATTTCTCTATTTTAAATAAAATAGCAAATTTACATCTTTAATTACAAAACTCATTGTAATTAACATTATAAATTACACAAAAATGACATTTTTGTGCAATAAAATTTCATAACCCATTTCAAATATAATTTAACACTAAAATTATATTTTAAAACCCAATCCATCATTGTTTTAAATATATCTCATTTTAAAATTTAATTACTTCTTTTAAAAATCATTAAAAGAAGTAAATAGCAATAATTTACAAAATTATTGCATTAACTATAAGTAAAACACATTTCCTCAATCTTTTGAATCAAGCCATCTTAATAAATTTCCAAAATTCTATTTTTCTCATTTTATCTTAAATATATTGTTTATTCCCAATAAATAATTTAAATTCCTCTTTAATTATTAATTTACTCTATTAAATTATAACCGCCGTTATAATTTAATATTCTCAGATAATCGCTAAAACCTGGGTTGTTACAGAGTTCCCCGCTTACAAAAATTGCGTCCCCGTAATTTTCTAGAAAAAGAGCTGTAAACAAGATAAAACATACAATCATCAAAGGATAAAGACAAGCTCGAATTCCAAATCATTCATACTTTCAATAAGAATGGTAGAAAGAAACAAGGAAAAACTCACTTTGTTAATTCAATGGCCCATCATATGCTAATGTAGTGATTAGCAAACCATCGATTTTTTCAAGCAACTCAAAAAAAATTCGAAGATCTCCCGTCTCGAATCAAAACTTAATAAGATGCTGAACAATTTATTAATCGAAAATGATTGATTACTCAAAACTCTATGAATAGAGTTGGGATTAAACTCACTCAAACCCGATCTCTAAGCAATAAAAGAAAATCAACAACAAGATTTTCCACACAATAATACGGAAAGAACATCCTCACAACAAAGATAGATACAATAGTCGATTTTCCACAAAATAATACGGAAAGAACATCCTCACAACAAAGATATACACAATATACAAGATAGATAAATCACAAGATGGCTTCTCACAAGGCCACCAAACTCGAACAACTGTGAAATATTCACGTCGTTGATATTAGCTCAGGGATAGAATATACTCAAGAAACAAGGATATGAGCTCAAATTATTTTTCAATCTAAGATATTTATAATTTTTAAATCTCAACATCTTTTAAATTTTAAATCTCAATTTTCAACATTTGAAACTTTTTCAACTCTTTACTATATTACTTAGTAAATAATTTAAAACTCAAATTAAAAGTCCAGAATTTCTTCTCTTACTTCAAAATTAATTTCCAAAGAATTTGTAAATTCATAATAATATTCTTCAAAATAAATTAAGGGTTTAAATTCTCTTTACCCTTTTTATTAAACCACTTAAATAGTAAAAAAACAATCTTCAAATTCTCTTAAAACTTCCATTGTATAAAATATAGATTCTAAAATCTCAAAATATACTTTCAATAAAGTATAGCTCAAGAATATTCTCACTTATTATCATCTTTATAATTTCAAAATAAATAAATAAATAAATGGCATTTCCTCGCCATCGAATCTCTAATAAATAGATATATTCATTGGCTGCAGAGTCGATCGAATGATCAAAACTACCTCGCCACTTTGTTACTCGTCTCTAAAGTCAATGGCTGCAATTACCATTCAAAAATATATTTAATATTTAATTTCAAAATATTACTTTCAAAATCTCAATCTTTAAAACACAAATTATCGTGTCTGATTGCCTCATCATAGCATTAGGAGATTCTATCGATAACGTTGATAAGGCGTATCGACCAGAACTCTTAATTACTCAATGGATAACCCAACACTATCAATTATTTCTATAAAAGAATACTACTCAGACAAATATATTCTCAAAACATTCTTTGGTTTTTAAAATATTTCAAAACTCCAATTTCTCTTTTTAAAACTCATATATATATATATATATATATATATAGTGTCATAAACTCAAACCAAAGAACATTAAGAGAATGCATCGAGTTATTCCCAGAATACTTGATTCTCAAAATCATCAAAACGAGATAGAGCGTTCGTCAATCTTACAATGTCATGATCCACTCCCAAAAATCATATAGATACATGATAAGAAGGATATTCTTCTCGAAGGAGAAGAAGCACACAATCCACAAATCACAACTTTAAATAGAGTAACGCTTCAAAGGATAAAATTGATTGAGTATTTGAAAAGAACACTCAAACGAAGATGAATGATAAACTCAACCAAACTCAAACAATCTAGGAACTCACCACATTCCTTAGTGGATATCCTCGTGGAAGGATAACCGAAGAGCTAAGAGCCAGGAATAAGGCTCAACACTTGATTGCCTGATTGGATGTCAAATCCAAACGGACTCACAAAACTCAACAAAGTCACCTTAACTGGAATTCGAGATATATCATCAACATCTCGATACTCAAGAGTGAATACAGAAACTTTGGAATCATTATTAACATTCCAAAGTGATAGAAATAATAACCCAATCAAATTAGGATTCCTAAATAAATATAGGATCCTATAACAACAAAAGGATCGAACTTAACATCAATTAAGTCAATCCATTCCAAATCAGATACATCTCAAGATAGTGAGTAATAAAAAAATACTCACTAAAGTAGCAACAAATAGAAAACTCAGAATGCTCACAACAAGCCAATCATCATGGATCCCTTAAATATGATTCACAACTCTCAAAGGAATGCAACAAGAATGCTGAAAGAAATCAATCATCTCCATCGATACGAACTCACTCGTATCGACAAATATAAGAATAGAATAATCCTAAATGAGATTTTATGTAAGATAAGATGACATCAAACTCTATTATGGAATACTATGGAATACAATATATCTATATTTCTAGACATATTCCATCTCAACAGTCCCAAAACTCGAAAGAGAGTCAAGGCTCGATTCGAAAGCACACACGAAAAAAGGACAATGATTCACCTGTATTGGACTTTGATGTATCATGATTTACGTACTGTTTTGTGTTTATTCTACATTGTTCTGACCACAGCACTGATACCATGCTGTAACGCCCCACCCCAAGACCCACCTTCGTAAAGAGAATTAACAAGTAATTCCGTCTACTAAAGCGGAGAATAGGGCTGATTAAGGGCGACTATCTATAATTTTGTCTTAAACATCTATTGAATATGTCGATAAATGCAATATAAATTTTTTTTCCACTCAAGTGGATCGACGTATGCAGCAAATGCTTAATCCAAGACTATAGGTAGTTAACGGATCTACCAGAACAAAATACAATAACTAAATATAAAGCACATCACAGAACAGTAATCAACATCATATATATACATATACACCGATACATGTTTAGTACAATACAATATGAATACAATAAAGTGGTAAATGACTATACCATATACATTGAATCAAATATAAATACATCAAAGTATGCGGAACAAAAAAAATTGCTCAAGAGAAAGGAGAGCTGATATCCAGCATCAACTTCAAGCTAAGTCCAGTAGATGATACCTGAAACAACTCGGTCTGACCCAAGTATAAATACAAGGTTTAGTCTAGCTACACGAATCAGTCAATATCGGTAATATGAAGCTGAATAGACATGAAGATACTTCTTCTCGAAAGAGAAGAATGAATCAATAAAATCATAAGCTCAACACTTAAGTAACAAACGCTACTTAAGTGAACAAATACCTCGAAGGAGGTAACTCAAACTCAATACTCAAATCAAACACAAGTGCCTCATGTCATCGGTGACATCCCAAAATGTCTGCATGGTTTCTATGAACCATATCCCCTCAAAAGGAGAAATATCAATACAACTCTCGCCAAAATGGAAAACATAAAACATTCTCGAATAGGATGATCCAAAATTCAACTATAGATGAATCTCCAAATTCAGTTATACCTCATCTCATCGGTATAAATGTATATATATATATATATATATATATATATATCTAAATCTCAACTCGCCAAAACGGAAAAACACAAAATATCTTATAAAATCCTAAAATTATCAAAATTCATAACTCAAGGAACTCGATAAGAGTTCAAATCATCATCATTGAAATCACCATATATACAACATTTCATATAGCACTAGGCTATCGATGTAATAAAACATCTTAAAAAGGTGAAATCACAGTAAAACAGAAAACTCAGAAAATCCAGATTGGCCAAATCCCCGATTGTAATGCCGAAGGAATGTTGTACATGCAAAACTCAAACGTTCGAAGCCTAAGACAAGGTCGCTAATACCTCCTAAAGCAGTTCGTCCTCATGACAAGGTTGCTAACACCCCTCCAAGCCGTTTTGTCAGCTCTAACAAGGTCGCTAACACCTCCCAAAGCAGTTCGTCCTCATGACAAGGTCGCAAACACCTCTCCAAGCCATTTTGTCAGCTCTAACAAGGTCGCTAACACCTTCCAAAGTAGTTCGTCCTCATGACAAGGTTTCTAACACCTCTCAAAGCAGTTTTGTTTGGTAAACGTCGTGAATGTGTCCCAAACTCACGGATAGAAACCCAAAAAGTGTTAACGTGTGTCCCATACCACACATTCGCACTTAGTGGTTTACCAGCCGTTCGTCAATGCCACACTATAAACATCATAAAACTCAAAAAATTAAATCTCGCCTAGTCTCATTGGCGAATGATAAAGAGACATACTTGTCTCATCTCATTGACAAATAAAAACATCATGATGGTTCCTCATAAACTATAAATCTCAAAATATGAAATCATAAACTCAAGACTTGCCTTATATCATTGGCAAGTAAATAAAACATCGTGATGGAACTCATCGACCATACTCCTATATAGGAGATCTCAAACCATAATATTTTCCAAATATTGGCCATCTTAAATAATTCCAATAAATAGGAATTATAAAAATCAAAATATGCCATAAAATGGCAAAACATCTCAGAATCATTAATCTCAAATAGCTTCGATCGTACAAGTCCGAAATTAACCGAAATAGTAAACGCACATGTCCCATACCACGTGTTTCACTAAATCGTTTAATTCTCTTTCTCATGCGTTCGAATAGTGCAAAAGTGTATGTTTTATATCTAAAATAGTATACAAGAGAAAACAAGCTTCTAAAACATTTTCTCGAAAAGATTAATAAAACCAATATTTGAAATTCCTTTATTATAGGGAATAAATAGGTTTTTTTATTAGAAAAATAATTTTAAAATACTATATACTAATAACTTGAAATGTCCATTATTTAAAAAAATTCGTCAAAAATGGTATAGTGAAAACCATACTTGAAAACAATGAAAAACAAGAAAGATATCTCAAGACCGATAACTTGAGTTCAATACGAATTCAATTCAAATTTAATTAAAAATCAATTCGAATTCGATTTAAATTTGAATTTCAAATTCTCCAAATATATCTAGCCTATGATAGGCATCATATCTCCCAAAAATCTCAAACACATCATCAAAACCAAAAGAGAATAAGAGTAAAAATGAGCTAATACAATTCTAATGTCAATGTTTGTTGTTGTTGGCATCTTGTTCTCAGGACAACAACTTATAAACATAACTTCGACCAAGCAAACTTCAAAATGCCAGAAAACACAATGATCAAAACTTGTAGAACATGTCTAATCTTTCTAAATCATCTAAAATTATCAAATTCGGTAAAGAAACGGAGAAGTTATGGCCAATTTAGCTTCAGCCTTAAGCATAGAGCAAATATTGGTTTTGCTCTCGGGATTACAGTAGAAAAATTAGATTTTGACATAGCTAACCTCAAAATTACAAAATCCTCAAAAACATGAAAGTTGTAGTATATCATTTATGCTTTCCGGAGCATCCAAAATTACCAAAATCGGATAAGAAATGAAAAAGTTTTGACCAATTTCGTTTCATCTTCAACGATGAGCAAATATTGGTTTTGCCCTCGGGATTACAGTAGAAAACTTCGAATTTGGCATAGATAACTTCAAAATTACAGAAAACACAAAACATGAAAGTTGTAGCACATAAATTATGCTTTTCGAAACATCTAAAATTTTCAAAATCGGATCAATAATGAGAAATTTATGGTTAATTTAGTTTCTGCTTCAAAGGTGGGCAGAATTCAGTTTTTACAGAAACAAAACATCAACCAAAAATCTATATTCTCACGCTATTTTCATGTATTTTTGCATTTGAAGCTTTGCTTCAGCTAGATATTGTGAGTTTATTAACCCTCCTTGCTGCCATAGATGATTAAGTAATGATTTAGAGCCAAAGATTGCAATTTCTCTCAAGTACAGACCAAAGAAACCTGCAAAAACTAGTAATAGATGCATGCAAACAAAGAGAGAGGCAAATCAACAAATTTTCACTGTAAAAAATAGATTTTGATAAGAAGATTGGTTATAGATTGAAGATTACCCGAGTTTATCTCTACAATTGACATTTAAAATCACCACTTTTCATTTCGTTTGACAAATTTAAGCATAGATTGAAAGAGGAAGAAAGGGTTTCAGCCATTAACAAGCTTTTGGAATTTTGAGGAAGAAAAGAGAAAAATGTACGTACTGTATTATTTTCTTTCTCATTACTTAGGCTAATGATAGTGGTAATGGGCTTTAGCCCAAATTAATAAAAGAAGTTAACTTAAGTTAATTACTTAATCTCTTATTTCATGTTACAATGCATATTAACAAATGGAATTAACACTATTTCAAGTTTTACTTCTTTAAAACTTTTGAAACTCGATACTCATGATAATAAACATGTTTTACACTCCAAGTACAAGATTGTTTATATATTTAAAACATTTTATTATCATATTTCTCTATTTTAAATAAAATAGCAAATTCAAATCTTTAATTACAAAACTCATTGTAATTAACATTATAAATTACATAAAAATTACATTTTTGTGTAATAAAATTTTATAACCCATTTCAAATATAATTTAACACTAAAATTATATTTTTAAACCCAATTCCATCATTATTTAAAATATATCTCATTTTAAAATTTAATTACTTCTTTTAAAAATCATTAAAAGAAGTAAATAACAATAATTTACAAAATTATTGCATTAACCATAAGTAAAACACAATTCCTTAATGTTTTAAATCAAACCATCTTAATAAAGTTTCCAAAATTCTATTTTTCTCATTTTATCCTTAAATATATTGTTTATTCCCAATAAACAATTTAAATTCCTCTTTAATTGTTAATTTGTACTATTAAATTATAACTGCCGTTATAGTTTAATATTCTCATATAATTGCTAAAACCTGGGTTGTTACAATAGCCGTTTGCCACATTGGGCATAGATATTATTGGTTCCTAAGCGATCTCTAAAGGTGATGCTATGCCGTCATAGCAGTTGGTTACTTCACCCAATGGCCGAAGCAGAACCTTTAGCCATGATCACGATGAAGAAAGCAATCAAAATCATCATCCAAAACATCATCTATCTTTTTGGCCTTCCATGAACCATTATAACTGATATTGGAACTCAATTCGACAGTGTTGAATTTAAAGACTTCTTCCATCGTCATCGTATTGAAAATAGATTTGTGGCAATTGCTTACCCTCAAGCAAAAATGGAAGCAATAAACAAAAGCATAAACTCTATTCTAAAGAAACATTTGAAAGAGGCTGGAGGTAAGTGGGTAGATGAACTCCCAACAACATTATAGGCTTATAGAACCATCACAAGTTTGCGACTGGCATACTCCATTCACTCTTGCTTACCGTTCTGAAGCCATCATTCCTGTTGAACTCGAAGTCACTTCTCATCAAATGACCTACTATGACCCTAGAATGAATAAAGATCTTCTCTTAAAATCTCTAGACTTGGCAGATGAGAAACATGAAGAAGCTGATTTGAGGGCGGCAGCACATTCATGTCTAATCGCCCGATACTACAACATTAAACCCAACCTAGGACCTTTGAAATTGGTGATCTCATCTTGAAATGGGTTTTTTCTATCCCATCACACATGAATCCTACCCGGGAAGGAAAGTACGATGTTGAACAATAAGGAACTTTCAAGCCAGCGACTGTTGATGGCGTCAAATTCCCACTAGCATGGAATAGCGAGCATTTACGATGCTATTTCGCTTAATTTATTCTTTTTTCATTCAGTTGAATTTAATTTCTGAATTTTTTTTAGCATTTGCTTTTCCAGATATTTAATAAGACAAGTTATGTCTTTTCTTTCCATTTAGCACATAGAAGTTTGAAATTTCCTTCGTATCTGTGATTGTTGTAGCACTACATGTTAGTAGCGATACACGACTAACTAATATTGACATGTCCAAGAAGATTCTCAGAGTTTAGAGCTAGTCGGTTACACAGGTTCATGACTCTAAACGAAATGAATGTGGTCCAACCATTCATTCGATGATTCTCGCTCACAACCCATTGGATGGAGTTCCTAACGAGAAATAATATGGCTTGTAATCAAATTAATCCCACCAAGCGATTGGACAATCATGAATCAAAAGCGACCATGATATGACCGATCGCTCGCTAAGACAACCAGGACTTGGGGGAAAACCAATAAATTAAGGAAAGTATAGTCCGGTTAATTTCTAAAATAACTCTAATAAAAGTGACTAAGGATCGTGTAATATGGAATATTAACTAAAATATTTACTTGTGTGGAATATAAATATAAAGGTTAAATAATAAAGTAAATGACACTAGAGAATTTTATACTGGTTCGAACTTTTCGTTCTACGTCCAATCCCAGACTCCTTCTGGAATTAACTATCAACCCTCATTTAACTTGAAGGAATAGGTATTACACAGCTTCAGCAATTGAATAAGACTTTAACCACCTAAGCGACATAATAGGATGTCAAATGCCTGAGCAACCAAATAGGATTTCCAATAAAAATAGTAGAAATGTTTCTGACTGAGTATGCTCTTGAATAGCACTTATAAGTCAATAACGCACACCCTTCCTATAATCTTCCTAAAATCCGCTAATAGATGCATGGATGGTGTATCAGTTGTTGGCTAGTCTTTTGCAAGTAGAAGCTACTGGGAATGTTAGTGGAGCTAATCTTGTAGTTCCAGCTGGTTATAACTATGCAAAGATGAGTAGAGACTATGTCAGTCTAGGAGGAAAACCATTTGTTGGAACGAAAGACGCCATGGAGGTAGAGAATTGGCTATTGAACTGTGAAAAGATCTTTACAAACTTAGGCTTGAATGATGGAGAGAAGAGAAGGTTAGCCTCTAGATAGTTGCAAGGGTTATCACTTCATTGGTTAAACAGTGTGATGACAGGAGTGTCGGAAGAAGAGTTGACATGGGTTTACTTTAGGAGGAGGTTTGAGCAGAGATTCTTGCCTGAGATTGCT
Organism: Allium cepa; assembly: GCA_030765085.1. Classification (NCBI taxonomy): domain Eukaryota; kingdom Viridiplantae; phylum Streptophyta; class Magnoliopsida; order Asparagales; family Amaryllidaceae; genus Allium; species Allium cepa. The sequence goes on along the minus strand of CM060938.1, from coordinate 29,207,943 downwards.
AAATCGGCATCGATAAGGAAGTTTATGTATCTTTCCAAGGAGATATGTTTGTGATCGAGTATGCAGCTAAGTTTGATGAGCTTTCTCGATATAGTTATGCTTTGGTTGACACTAATGTTAGAAGGAACGAGAGATTCATAGATGGCTAAGACCGGATATAGGAAGAATGACTATGGTCCATATCCGATATCCTTTAATGTAAATGGTCATCCGCCATGAGGAGATGCTTGCTATTTCAGCTAGAGAGAAGCCAATTGAATCCCATGGTCCTCGGGGGAAGAAGAGGAAGTTCTTCAAGAAGAAGGGCACTTAGGAAGGACGAGCAGCTAAGAAAGGGAAAGCATATATTGTTTGCTACAAGTGTGATAAGAAAGGGCACTATGCTAATGAGTGCAGTTTGGCAGATGGAAGGTTGATTGTAGGGAAGCAAAATGTGCAATGCTATAATTGCAACCAGATGGGGCATTACAAGGACAAGTGTACTGAAGCTGCCAAGGCTGGAAAAGGAAACGTCTTTGCTTTGGAACCATCATCCTCTAAACCATCTACTACTAAGAAAGAAAGTTTATGATGGAAGGTACACTTTTGATTCAGAGTATACCAGTTAGGATACATTTTGATACCGATGCATCACACTCATTTATATCATAATATTTGGCTGAAAGATTATGTATAGAACCCGCATACCTTGTTACTTCCTTAAGGGTTGTGAATCCAATAAGAGGGTATGCAACTCTTGGGATGAGATGAGACTAGTTAGAACTTGATTTGTTGGGTGATATGTTTGCATGAGTTTGTATGTTTTTTATTTTGTAGATTTTAGGATCAATTTCGGTATGGATTGGTTAGGTAAGTATGAGGCTAGGATATTTTGCCAGGATCAAGAAATGTCATTGAGGCATCCAGATAGTCATAACCAAATCATTTTCTCAAAAGAAAATTCCAGCAAGAGTGTTTCTACTTTGTTGAGTGCCATGGAAGCTGGAGAAGAGCTTAATTAAGTTCGTGTGGCTAGAGATTTTGCAGATGTCTTTGAGCCGATTACTGGATTATCACCGAAACGAGCTGTTGAGTTTCGAATAGACCTTATACCGAGAGTTGAAATTGTCATTAGACCACCTAGCAGAATAACACCAATAAAGATAAAGGAATTTAAGGTGCAGCTAGTGGATCTTGAGAGAAGGAATTTTACTAGACCAAGCAGTTCGCGTTAGGGAGTGGCCGCGGTGTTTATAAAGAAACCAGATGGATAATTAAGGATGTGCATCGACTATCATAAGTTAAACGAAAGGACGATCAAGAATAGGTACCCTTTGTTGAGGATAGTTAATCTATTTGATTAGTTGAGTGAACCAGAGTATTTTTCGAGTTGAAGTTGGCAACGGGGTTCCATCAGTTAAGAGTGGGGGAGGATAGTACTCCTTTAACGACATTCCGAACTAGGTAAGGTTCGTATGAGTAATTGGTGATGCCATTCGGATTGACGAATATGCCTGCTTTCTTCGTTGATTTGATGAAATGCATTTTTAGAAAGCACTTGGATAGGTTTTTTTAGTGTTCATAGATAACATTTTAGTACACTTTAAAGATGAAATAGAGCATGAGGTTCATCTTAGAGTGGTGTTGGAGATGCTGACGCAGAATCAGCTAAAGGCGAAGTTTTTCAAGTGTTATTTCGGGAAAAGAGAAGTTTCTTGGACATGTGGTTTCAAAGGAAGGATTGTCAGTTGATCCAGTTAAGATCGAGGCAGTCAATAATTGGAAGAGACCAGAGATTAGGAGTTCTCTTGGACTTGCGGGCTATTATCGAAGATTCATCAAGGATTTCTCCCGGATAGCAGTGCCTTTGACTAAGCTTACCAGAAAGGAAGTGAAGTTTGTTTGGTCCAACAAATGTGAAGAAGCATTCCTTAAGTTAAAGTATTTGTTGATTAATGCTCCAGCGTTAGTAGTTCTAGATCGTAACCAAGGGTTGGTAGTATACACAGATGCATGTGGGACTAGAGTAGGAGCAGTATTAATGTAGAAGGACGAAGTTATTGCTTACGCATCTAGGCATCGTAGACCCCACGAAGTAAGATATCCAAATCTTGACTTGGATTTTGCAGTGGTAATTTTTTCCTTAAAGGTTTGGAGGCTTTATCTCATGGGGGAGAGATTTGAATTGCATACCGATCATAAGCCTTTGCGATACCTATTCTCTCAGAAGCAGTTGAATATGCGACAGCAGAGGTTGCTAGATTTTTTGGCTGCTTATGATTTTGCTATAGAGTATACCCTAGGGAAAGGTAATAAGTAGCGAATGCTCTCAGCATAAGACATCAGAATGTGGTGTTGGCTATGTTGGCAGAGTGGAAATATCTGGAAGCTTTGAACAATTTTGATGTGCAGTTAAGATCTACTGCTAGTTCTAGTCAGAGTACTACCATGTTGTCATGTTTGAAAGCTCGACCAGTGTTGATCAAGAGAACTGTTTCTAAATAGAAGAAAGATCCATTATTAGCCGAGAGGATCAGAAGGCTTGAGGTTGGAACCGAGGTCGATGGTTTGAAAGAATTTTGTCTTGACTAAAGAGGATGGTTGAGAAAGAAGGGACGGTTATGTGTTCCAAAAGTGGAGAACTTGAGAGGAGAATTTGTTGAGGAATGTCATCGATCCAACTATACGATTCATCCTGGAGAGACCAAGATGTATCAAGATATGAAGAGGAGCTTCTATTGGGAAGGCATGAAGAGGGATGTTGGCTTGTGGATTAGGCAGTGTGTAAACTATCAACAAGTGAAAGCCGAACATCAGAAGCCAAGTGGTTTACTTCAGCCTCTAGATGTTCCAGTTTGGAAATGGGATTCGATATCCATGGATTTTGTAGATGGGTTGCCAAGGTCAAGGAGAGGAAATGAGAGTATATGGTTTACTGTGGACAGGTTAACCAAGGTTTCCTATTTCATTCTGGGAAAGTCAACTAGGACGACGTCTGTTTTGGCTAAGTTGTTCATAAGAACATAGTAACACTTTATGGGATTCCTAGTGGCATAGTCAGCGACCAAGGTTCATTATTAACTAGTGAATTCTAGAGGATTCTACAAGAGGTATTAGACACCAAGCTCAAGATGAGTACGGCATGTCACCCACAAACGGATGGGCAGACAAAGAGTGTCAATAAGGTACTTGAGGATTTATTAAGAGCTTGTGTGTTAGATTTTTTTAGGTTTTAGAAAGATCACCTACATCTGATCGAATGTTCCTATAATAATAGTTATCAGACTAGTGTAGGAATGGCTCCTTTTGAAGCTTTGTATGGAAGGCCATACAGATCACCAGCATGTTGGTTAGAGACTGGAGGCAGATTAGTCTTAGGTCCAGATTGGATAAGAGAGGCGTCGGAAAAGATTGAGTTAATTCGAGGATGGATGAAAGAAGCTCAGTCCAGGCAGAAGAGTTACGCAGATAAAAGGCATAAAGACATAGAGTTCTCAGTGGGAGACATACTTTTCATTAAAGTACCACCGACGAAGGTCTGGTACGATTTGGAAAATCGAAAAAGTTAGCCCCGAGGTATGTTGGTCCATTTCAGATTATAGAAAGGATTAGAAAGCTTGAATACATAGTAGAATTGCCGAGTAGTTTTGTAGGTGTTCATAATGTATTCCATGTGCCTCCTCTTCGTAAGTATGTGCATGATACAGAGGCTGTTATAACTCAGACAGAGTTGGAGGATTTAGTAATGGAGTCTGATTTAACTTTTTTAGGCAACTAGTTCGGGTTGTAGCAAGAGATGAGAAGAGACTAAGGACCAAGACGGTCAAGTTGTGAAGGTTCAGTGGTGCAACAACAAGAAAGACTGTAATTGGGAGATAGAGGACGGGATTAGAGAAGCTTATCCTGATCTGATTTGATGGTATGACTATATTAGATTTATATAGATTGGTCGCTACTCAGATAGGCTAGTATGGTTGTTGGGATAGATGATTGCTATGTTCGCTAGTAGTCCTTACTAAATTTCGAGGATTAAATTCTTTAAGGAGGGGAGCCTGTAACATCCCTATTTTTATTGACATTATGAATGAGATTTAATTAGAATAAATTAAACAAAACAATGTAGATATGGAGATTGAGGTTGATTAACAAAAATATAGTGGCCATGCTTATTAAACTTAAGGAACTTTGAAATGGTTAAGTATTTAAAAACAAGGGCATAAGAGTAATTGTCAACCATGTTTCCCACTCTTATACTATCCCCCAAACCATACACATTCATTTTTGTTTGAGAACAAAAATACATATAACCGTAAGAAGAAATAAGGCTGGCTATAGGAAGATAGAAGAGAAAAAAAAATCTAAGAAAAGATTTGGATTCAAGCTAGAGGAAAATCAATCTCAAACAGTCTCTAATATCTTTATCTCAAGCAAGGTGAATAATAGTTCTACATCTCTATTTTTATTTTACATCAAATGGTTTCGGATTTATGGATAAATCTATTCTATGATATGCGAATGATGATATGCTAGATTTTGATTTATAAAATTTGGATAAGGTTGTCTAAAAAAGGATATATACACGGTTTTAGGGTAAACCGAGATGAAATGATGTTCAAATGCCATGGGAAAATTTAATGTTATAGAAAACATGATTTTGGAGTGGAATTTCAATTTTTATAATTTTCCAAGCCGTTTAGAATTTAATATGAATTTTCAAATGAAAATATGATTATTTGGGTTTATAAATTATTTAGGGAAAATATATTAAGAATTTGGGTCTGAACTTTTATTATGTTAGATAACATGATTAAAGTAAATTTCTGGAATTTTGGGGATTTTTACTAAGTGATTTAGTATGGAAATTAAATTATTTTGAAAGGAGGACCTAAATGATTTAATTTGTAAAGGCTTATTTGTTAAATGATTAATTGGATTAGATCTGCGAAAATTGCAACAGATAATATCCAAAATGTTTAAAAAGTTATGAAAACCAATCAAATGTTTGCAAGTAGGCAAGTTAGTTGCAAAAAGTTTACTTACTTTGAAAAAATTAGCCATCGCAGAAAAAGTTGGTTCCATCTTCTTTGGAAAACATTCGCCTCAGACCTGTAAAATAAGACCTTTTGACTTCAATGACCAACGAGGTTGAAAGCAATCGACATGGTATCATTTGGTGGTATGTAGTGTATTGATCTAAGTCAAAAGGTGTGGTGTCGAAGGATTGCATTCAAAGGGTTACTTCCGAAGAAGAAGGATCCTTAGTTTATTTTGATTTGAGAAATCACTTGCCTGTTTTCTAAAGACCTTTCGACACAGTCGATAGGTTGTTTTAAAAGCTCTTTCAACAAGTTGAATGGTGTGGTTTTTTATAAGTTGTTTTATAAGACCTTTCGATACAGTCGAAAGGTTAGGTTTTAAAAGGATTTAAGATTCCTTTTGACAAGGATGATATGTTTGGTTTCAAAAGGTTGTTTCAAAGGAATTTTTGAAAAGAACGGTCGCCTTTATTTTATCCAACCTTCCAAAGGGATCGAAAGCAGGAGCGTTCGACCTAGTCGAAAGATTTATTGGTTTTATAAATATAAGCTGCTTCTCAACCTTCCGAAGGGGTCGAAAGCAGGAGTTCTCGACACAATCGAAAGGTTTAAATGTTTTTAATAATGTTTTATAAAGTAATGGGCGGTTTTGAAAAATTTCACTTATGACCAAAAGTAATATCTTTAAGTGTAAACCTAATGCTTTCGAAAAGTTTGATTTTCAATGGTTTCGAAAAATTTGATTTTCAAAGGATTTGAAGGGGTAACCTTCAATGCTTTCGAAAGGGATACTTTCAAGTGATTTTGAATCTATGCTTCTACTGTTAAATAAAAATACTTTAGCATGGTCGAAAGGTTTTAGAGGAGTGACTTTAAGGTATTATAAAGGCTGGAGCCTATTGTTTTAAAATTTATAGTCTACGCTTTCAAAGGGGTCGAAAGCAAACCATTCGAAGGGGTCGAAAGGTTGCTTTCGAAAGGGTCGAAATCAAAGCTTTCGAATGGGATACTTTCGAAGGGGTTGGAAAATCTTTACTTTTAAACTTATAAAACGTTGTTTAACCTTGGGGATACATGGGGTGAGCTTAATGAGTGTAACACAATAGTTGGGGATAAATGGGATATAACCTAAATTAGGGATACTAATTGAAATAGGTTAATCATGTGGATAGCATTAGATAATTATATTCATGGAGATATCTTGAGTTAAGTGGCCAAGTGAAGGGTTCATAGTTATCCTAGGAAAACTATGGGATGTTTGATGGATAAACAATATTAAGTTGGAGATGGATAGTCTCCATATGTTTGAAGAGGGGTTCATAGTTATCCTAGGAAAACTATGGGATGATTGATGGATAGTCAACATCATGTTGGCGACGGATAGTCTCCATATGTTTAAGGAATGGTTTATATTCATCCTACGTAAACTATGAGATGTGAGATGAATAGTCGACGTCTGCTTAAGTAAAATGAATATGGAATGATAGTTCCTCTTTGGGGCAAATTAAAATCTAATAAGGGATGGGGAGATCTTAAATGTTTGCAAACATTAATATAATCATAATATTTAGAAAATGTATGTTTTAACCATTGTGGATGCAGGAGCACCGATTATGGTTTCATAAAGGTTTTAGGATACCAGTGAGAGGAAAACCTTTCTGCTAAGCAGCATGGTCTCACTAGATATCTAAAAGGATTGGGATATTAGATTATTATTCATACCAGGCTTTACGGCTGACTCGATGTTTTTATTTTCCCCTTAAACTTTCGGGTACTCCATTGATTTTGAGTAGTTTGAGGTTTAGGGTTTTCGGGATTTTCTTAGATGGATAAAGCTTCTGAAGGCATGCAGGAGGCAGATAATTATTTAGAGTTTTCTTTTCCTCTATGTATTTAGATGTAAAGGCAATTTTTTTAGCTTTATTTTATACTTTGATCAACCAAGAGGGCATCTTCATATGTCGCTCTTGGAGTATTTGTAATAATTATATTTTTGCTGAACATGGTTAATGTTTTGGGATTATGTAATGAATAGGAAATGTTTTGATTTGAATGTGGAAATATGTTTTGAATTGTTAAATTTTTCTGTATTCTTATGATCTTTGTATCAATGTATCTGGCACCACCGTATTTGGTCATCGAAGATTAATGACTTTGGACGACTACAGCATCCATAGTCGTTAGTTTTGGCCTGCCAAGTAGAGGGATGTTACAAGCTACGCTTCTTTGGGCCGCATCCATTTCTAGCACCAGTTTATGATTCCGATAATGAACCACATCCAAGTGCGTAGCCTTCTCATCCTCGAGTACCTTGATGGCCGTTTTTGCTTTTCTCCGGGCTTCTTCCTATGAGATACTTAAAGATTCTAACTCATTGGTTAGAGTTTCATTGATATGCTTGTCCTCGACTCATTGACATTTCACCTTCTCAATCTCTGCCACTCTCTCCCAAGATACCTTAGGAATCATCTCTGTTGTTGTCATCCACATTATACTACTTATGGATATCTTTCACACAATCCATAGTCATTTTCTGGACTCTTTTGGGAACTTTCTTGAGATTAGGTACACAGAAAAATCCATCAAGACATACATGTGTAAAATATGAGTTAAGTTGGGCCATGCGAGTGGCAGCATCGGCTTGTTGAGCTTCAGTGACAACTTAGGTGCCAGCGATTTCTTTTCTCAACCTCTATTGGTAAACATCATGATGCCGATAATAGTTGGATCACTAAGGATTAGATGGAACAACATATTATAAAGAAATTAAAGTGAAAGGGGGTCCATGAGAGATATCAGTAGGAAGAACATTGTTGTGGTAGTCTTGTTGCCTTTCAGAACTTTTAGGGGAGGAGGTGTAGATTTGGACCGATGTTTACCACGGGAAGACCTGTCTCTGTCACCTCTATTCTGTTAATTCTGATCCTAGTTGGAGCGAGAGCTTAGGTCATATTCACGACCAATACTTGGCAATACGACCCCGAACAAGAAGCACGATTTTGGCATGATATTTCCTATAGAGATTGAAACATATATTTCTTCCTCATCATTGTTCCTAAATTGAAATACGAAGAAGGAATCAGTTCTAAGTATCGAAGGACTCGAAATAAGTGTAGTGCAATATTGTGAAGTGTGTGCGAACGTGAGTGTCCTTGTGTCCCCCCAACGGACTAGTTATTGCAGTTTTACTAGCAGGACTAACCTCTCCACTAATGGTAGGAGGGTTTCCAGCCCCAACTCTGGAAGGAGGTTCTGATCCGCCGATACTTACGTCAGTAAAATGAAAGGCAACAACGTCCTTCGGTAACGGAAGATAAGATAATGCCTCAAATGTTTCATCTATTTTTTTTGAAGGTTGAGAAGCAGCCTAATCTAGAATAGCCTGAGGGTCGATGGATAGCTTGGCGGTTTGGAGCGACTCTTAGGGAACCTGCAAACGAGCTTCTTCCTTTTTCTTTTTTCGAGAGCGAGGGGCTGTGAGGTTTGCGAAGATCCAGCCGCAGCCCCAAAAGTAGAACGCATGTCATCGCCACCGAGGCCATCACTTTTATCTCCTGCTGCATCTTTATCAGTAGCTTCCTGAGCCCCATCAACTAGGGGTATGGCAGGATCAGCTTGATGGCCTTTATTACTGTCTTCATCCCACTGCTCAGCCACTATAACCCAGCGGTGACTAGTAGCCCTGTGCTATGACCCTCTTCCATCATGCAGTAAGTAATGAGATATTCATCAATAAGGATATTCTCAATGTTTCTGTCTTTTGATTGTACCCATTTTAGCGCCAAGACGTGTTTTTATATTGTTTTCCATCGGGACATGGGTAAGAGCCTGCACAAATCAGAAAAATTATTTAATTCAGGATACAAACTAGATACAAGAAATTAAGCAAGGAGTAGTACTAACATCCTTTTAACCACCGTCTAGAAAAGCTAGGCAGGTAGCGGATATAGAACCACTCCCTTTTGGAAGACTCATTTTGTTCCAAGTACTAGTCAGGATCTTGCACTTCTTGGCAGACTTGAGAAATGTGAATGAAAGGCTTACCTTTCGTTACTTTAAGGTGAAAAGAAATCAAATGTCTTCAAGAGTTGGAGGATGGAATTAAAACTCCATGCATGCCATGTAGGTGAAGCTAAGCAAGGCATAGTCGTTTGGATGCAGTTGTGCCAGTGCTAACCTCATATGATGTAGCATCTCTAGAATAAATAAATTAAAGGGTGAGATGCATCCTGGCCAACACATGAACTTGTTGCATGTAGTGAACCCTTCGTGGGGCATATAAGCTCCACCTTCCCGAGTCGGAACTCGTATATCATCAAACGGAATCCCAAGTCCAATAGAAATTCTACAAAGAGAGGCTTCAATAATTTTTTAAGCCACAAAGTTCTTCGGATCTTCCAAAAGTATAGCATCTTCAAGGTGTCGAGACCAGGGTCTATCACTTCTGTTGGAAGTACAGGAACAATGGGGAAATGGTCAGGTGATGGATAAGAACTTTTCAGTTGTTCAGCTCGATGTCCGGTGGAGAATTCATCAGAGGAAGTTGTGGAGCTCGGTTCATCAATCATACTATTGTGTTGAAATCTTTTCGAAGTACATGGCAGCTAAACGCACCGAGCATCTGGAATCCATGACTACTAAACTCACTAGATAATCATCAATAGAAAAAATAACATTTTTCCCCCATGAAAAGTGTATGCTAGTGCAAAGTGGTGCAGTGTCGCATAATACAATAAAGCAATTCAGAATTAAAGACTATGATTATAATAAGACTCAGGGGTTCGATTGAAGTGATCATCATTACTGACCACCTCAACTGATTCTCTACGTCAATGGAAAAGGGTTTAATTTAATTATCGAGATCAGTTGTTGGCATGTTGGAGTTCAAATTATGCATTTAGAAGTGGATGAGCTTCGATAACTTTTCCAAGGCACTGGTGTAACGACCCGCCTTTTTGGACAGTTTAAATCGACGATCAGATACACATGTCGATTCCAAACCATTCAAAAGGGCAGATGGTTATTGGGGTAAATAATAAAAGAAAAGAAAGAGAAATAAAGGAAATGAAACAACACAGAATCTCGCAGCGGAACGATAAAATATAATAGTCAAATAAAAAGTTCATGAAGCTGTTTACTATACTTTGACAATTATTTATACAACATTTATCAGAGTTATACATATACAACAGAACAACTTAAATAATGCAGCAGACAGCATGATGCACAGATAATAATAGTAATAGTGTACCAAATCATCGTCTTCGTCCTCCAGAATAGATCTTCAAAAATCCGAAAACTCAGGACTGACCCGAGCGTAATGAAAAGACAAAACACTCGAGTCAGGACAAAAATATCCTTATGAAAGTTAAATCAATCGTAAATAAATATGACTGTAACGGCGTTAGAGATGTTTACGGGGTTTGACATCTCATATCCAGTGTCAACGTGCATGCAATAACTTAAGAGACGTTACGGGATTTTCCATCTCTCAAGGATCCGTTAAACTATCTACTATGTAGTAATGTACGCTAAGTAGATAATGCCTATCAGTAATATAAAGTATCAAAATAGCGTTAAGGCGTTACCATAATCCCCCTTAACACATTTTTATAATGCCATAGTCTATACAGCACTGTAAGCCCCACCGTAAACTAGTGGTTATCAGAGGGTACCCCATAGGTATAACACAAAACATAACGTAGTGGTCGCGAATAGGATAATCAGTATGACAAGGTACATGAGGCGATACCAACTAGGATACTAGTAGTTGCGTGATCCGGACTGATGTTGAGCATAGCCAGCAGCTACCCCAACACCGCGAAACAACACTCCCAAATCAAGGGGTGCACCCAAATCGAATCACAGATGTAATAGAAATGGTATCGAAGAAGCGTGTCCGCTAGAGATGGCGAACCTCAATGGCCCGGCGCGGCTCCTGTTTTAGTCATGTCAGGGGTCATCCAATATCGTTCTCTTTCTTCAGTCAACGCGTTCACCAAATCATCCACTTCATTCTGGATCAACACTCCGCGTATAATAGTTATTAAAGTGGTGTTCGGTATCGACAGAGAATATGTCCATATCCGATCCCGGTCTCTTTAATAACTACGTATTATTACACCGTTGGCTCTTTTACATTTCAAATCGATTCATAATTGATATCAAACTATCATATTCGCTTCAAAAATCATATCCATTTCAAATATCATCGTATCTATTTAAAATGTAAGATTTCGTTTCAAAAATCATTTTTCGCATCAATATCTCATTTCGATTTCAAAATCATTTCGAATTTCAATTTAGGTTGCAACTTCATTTAACTCAATTCGTATTTAAATTCAAGATTTAAACATAAACATTTCACCTTATTGACCTATTTGAAATTTTAGAAAATAGTTTTGAGTAGTTTAAAAATAGTTTAAATAATTAAAATAGTTAAAATACTTAAAATCTTTAAAATGGATTTAAAATAGATAAATTAGTTTAAAATAATTTAAATTGGGCTAAGTAGATTAAAAATAGATTAAAATAGTTTAAGTATTCAAAATGGTTTATACAACAGAGTAATTTGGAAAACAAAATAAAACAATTTCAAAACCAATCCATTTCAATTATAACTTCCCAATTCAAATCAATTTCAATTTCCATTCTACCGATTCAATTTCGATTTCGATCCAAACTAATGTCAACTTTTACTTCAAATTAATTCAATTTTCATTCACCTTTAATTTATTCAATTCCAATTTATATCGATTTGGAGCTTGATTTCAAAATATCCATTTATAACACTTAACAAAATTTTCCATCAATATTCAAGTTTAAATCCAAATTTCAAATATGGTTCAATTCCAAGCTCGATTTCAAAATATCATTTTTATATCACTTCTACTTAGTAATATTCAAAGCTCGAATTGAGGTTAAATCTTTAAACAAATCAATTTCAAAATTCAATCATATCCTGATTTTAAATTCCAAAGTCTCCACTTAATTATTTAACAATTTCTTTTAACCACAATTAATTTCAACATTCCAAACTCAAATTTCGATAAATTCGATTTCTATAAATTGATTTCTATTTATAACTTTTAAATCAAAACATTTAAATAAATTTCCAATCGACGATTTTTAAAATTATTAATTTAGCCAATTCGGTGTCCGTATATAATTTTCTATCCTATGGCCAAGTGATTATTTATTTCAATTAAATGTCAAGAATGAATATATATCACTTAAATTAAATCACAGTATCGTATGTATGCATAACAGAATATATATAAGCAAATAAACATCCAAACATTTAAATATCAACCAATAGCATCCATCGAACTACATCATCCAATAGGCAATACAATTCACGACAATTTCATAGTTATCAATGTTAGGTAGTTTAATCGCAATTCAATTCTAATTTCAATTTATCTGTCAATTTAATTTCAACGGTTAATTCAAATGACAATCTATATGACAATTAAATTTCATCAAACAACTACAAATAAAATCATAACACTTCATAATGTCAAATTTAATAGCATAAAGATATTTAGTACGTTGTGAGCGTTATAAAACACTCACCTTGATTTCAATGCAGTTCCGGCGTTTTATTTCGAATAAAATTAAATGAGCGTTTAATTTTACCCGAAATTTTCTCTATCTCCAAATGACTCCAATCCAACTCCATAGCGTAGAGCTCGACAAAACGAAGCCAACACAACTTGTTTCGTGCGTTTTCGACCTCGTACGAAAAAGTTACGCATTTTTAAAGATTGTACACAATTATAATATAAAACAATTCATAATTTCTTTTAATTTATATACCCAGATTTCATCGTGACCGTTCATCTATGCCCTCATCACATCTGGCCGCCCACGTCTTTCTCCTTCTCCACGTTCCTTTTTACAGGCATTCACGTAAACGACCTAACCCATCGGCCGCCATCTTCATCTATTTTTCGCCACCACCTCGGTCCACTTGAGGACGATCAGGTTACACCACTTCGAAGCCACCGCCTTACTCCACCTTCACCCCAAATAGCTCCAAGCTCGGCCTCATCCTCTGCCCCGAATTGCGTGAAAAACGCAGCTGATTCCATCGCGTTTTGCCGTCAATCCGTGGCTCCGTTTCCAATCTCCACCGTTGGATAGCTAGATCTTGATGCCCTCTACAACTTTGTGGTTGAGAGTTTTTGCTAATTGTTGATGGATTGAGAGGAAAATGAGGAAGAAGTTTCGAAATTTTCTGGCCATTGAAATGAAAGTGGCGGCTAAGGGCTGAAACCCTAGGGTTTATGCAAAAAGAAGAAAGTGGGGTCCTTTTATAGAAAAATCGCCAAAACTCTATTCATCGAAAATTTTCCAAACTCCAAACGAAGCATGCCGGCTTGCGTTTCTAGGGTTTACCCCCCGTTCCGGACACAATTGAATAGGTTTCGGAGGCCAATTCGATCATATGTGCGAGTTATGGCAATAAACGATCAAATTTAAATTAAACCGATTCAACTAATTTCTATGCGTTTTGGCTTGCTCCGGACAAACGGTAAATCCGATTGACACGAAATTTGAAACATTACAATAATATCACGTTACGGATCCGATGAAACTGGTTTCGTCAGAATCCGAGACCATTTGAAAAATGACTATTTTAACTCGTTAAATTAATATTAAAACAATTTCGATGTGTTTCGAGCTGCCACGGTCAAACGACAACTCCGATTGCTGCGAAAATTGAAATCGGATAATAACTAACTATTACGGATCCAGTGGAACTAGTTTCGTCCAATTCTGAGACTGTTAGAAAATTGGCTAGTTTCAGTCGATAATTAAATATTAAAATATTCAATTTTCACAAATAAATTTTAAATTCAGTTTTAAAAGTTCTATAACATCACTATAACTCCAATATGATAAAATAAAATTTTACAAATCATTTTTAATCATATTAAACCCGTTATTCAATTATCCAATAATTTCAATTTTAAAATCTTATTAACTCTATTTTAATCCCAATATAACTTACATTCACTTTAGAAACCAATTTGAATCATATTAAATCAAATTTCAATTATTCACTCTATTTTCATATATTAAATTTCAATATCAAATTAATCGTATCAAATTCGGAATTTAATTATTCAAACATTTGTAATATTAAATTTAAACAAATTTGATTATTCTTAAATCACTATCTTTTGAAATATTCAAACGAACTTATAAAATTTAACAAATTCAAATTATAGAACAACCATTTCATTAAAACAGTTATTCAATTCCCGTTATTCATTTAATTCAATAGATTCCAAATATTAAATTTAAACAATGAAATTGTTCAATATTTGACGGATTTCAATATTGGATTTTAAATAAAAATTTCATTATCAGTCGATTTACTATATTACATCAAATGAACTCTACATTATTATTAATCAACAGTTAGAGATAATGCACTCAACTAATATATGAACTTTCATTTCAATTTCAATTGGTTCACAAATTCAATTCGACTAACTAAATGAATAGGTAACTTAAATAATTATCACCGTTAACTGTTAATTACTTATAAGTTTATTATTTACAAACAAGCGTCACAATTACCTATACAATACAAATTCATTCAATTACCTTTGACTACATATCATTTCGATTGATTTGGGATTTTATTCAATTCATAAATAATTAACTTAGATAGAATCTTGTTGCATTTCATTCTAGTTATTATTATTCCAAACGACTTACAAATTTTTTTCTAACACTAAATCACGAAATCTTATTAAATTAGCTATTTTAATTATCGAAAATTTACTTGTCGTTACACTCTCCCCCACTCAAAACTTTTCGTCCCCGAAAAGGAAAAAGAAGGGAAAAGGAACTAAGTAAAGAATTCAACATTTGATATATTTTATTAAAAATTATCCACTTATAAACAATGAAATTCCATTTATAAAGTCATAACTACGCTTCCACTAAGTTACTCCGAACGGCTTTCTAACTTTAAAGTTAGTTATCAAAACAAGTTATATAAAAAAAAAAGTAAAACTTGAAATTTTTTCTAACACCCGGATTTACGGAAAATTTCGGCAGAGTCTCCTTTGCGCGGCTTGATCGGAAAAAAAATGACAGTATATATATCACAAATATACATCTCATTAAGTGATGAGGCATCCCGCAGAGAAAAAGTGTAAAAGTACGGTATGTAATCCGAGATATGTACCTTATATATTGTTAGCGAGCATATATGGCTAATATAGCGCGAAAGCGAGCTCCAAATGCGAAGCAAGCGCAATCCGCACCTACTAAATACTCAATAACTAAGTTAGAACCATGCATATAAAGATAGATCGATATACTTAGCCTACACAACATATATATAACATATTTAGCTTCAAAACTGATATTCCAATTTTAGGACAGCAAACAAATCTTAGTTTTAGGACACCTAAACGATAAAATTCGGCAACAGAATCTAAACAAAAGTTGTTGAATTCATTTCATGCTTTCCGGAATGTCCAAAATCATCGAATTCGGACCATCCGTTCAAAAATTATGGCCGTTTTACTTAGAGGATACGCCTCAGCCTGGGCAATGAATTGCGCAGGTCAGCGACGTTCACCCGCGTTTTCGACCTTCTAAACGACATCAAAACACAAAACACTTAAAATAAAAGTTTTAGCTTAAGTTCTTAGCTTTCCATAAAGTGCAAGATCATCAAAATCTGATAAACCAGCCAAAATGGCGAAAATACTAAGGATGTATACTACTGATTTTACTTATTTTTACACAGGACAGCGAGTAACATTCAAGTTTTTAACCTAGTAGACGAAGGAATTTTCTCAAGTTATCCAAAAAAAAGTTGTGCTATAATTTCTAAGATTTTTGAAAAGTCCAAGATCGTCGAATTTCGTTCAGCCATTTAAAAGTTATGCTTGTTTTCGTTTCAGCATATATTGGACAATTTTGGATTTTTCCCAAGATTTGCTTTTATTATTTCAAAGTGCAAACCATCAAAACTTCAAATTTTCTAAAGAACAATCATAAACACAAAGTCATTTATTTTCTTATTCATCCATGCAATAGGTTTACATTCAATTTGTTTTCAATTTATTCAAGTTTGTTTCATTCACATTTTAAATTCAGGTCAATTTGCTTCAATTTAAATTAAATTCAATTATATTTAATTTCACTTTGCTTCAAATTTGAATTTTTTTTTTTTAAATTTTATTCCGTTTATTCAATTCCATTAACACTAATGTATTCTACTTAATCAATTATCATCCATCTAACAAACAATGCATATCAAACATTAACATCCATCCAAAATCTACACTAAATCAATTATACATTTCCATGTCAATTTTAATTTCGTACACTTCCAAGTTTATTGACATTTAGTTATATTCAAATTTAATTAGTTTCCGTTTACCAATTTTATATTTCATTAATTTTAAATTTTATTTACTCACTTAGATATATCATTCATTTTACAGCTTAAATTTCTTTTATATTTACAACTATCAATAGATCTTCACATTTTATTTTCACTCTCACACTGGTATATTATTCCTCTACTTATCCTTATTAGCATTTTAAACCTTTTAAGTATTTGGTAAGTTATAGTTATTCAAATAGAATGTAGTTAAACAACATACAACCTTTTCATTTAAAGTTGAATTTTCAATTAATTAATTCTTAAGTCATTACTTAAATTTCACTATAATTTAATTTCACATTTACATTCACATATAGTATTTCCATTTTATATTAACATAATTGTGAATCAACTTTAAATGTTAATTTAAATTCCAATTATTTACTAACAAGTTTATTTATATTTGCAAACCATTAATTAAATGCATATTTCATTATTCAAACCTATGCTTGTATATTATCCAATTAACAATTCATATAACATTTTTGAACTTCTTAAATATTTTGGTAAGTTATATCTATGCTATAGAATGAAATTTAATACTATGCGCGTTTTACAGTTTCAATTTTATTTTAAGTTCATAATTTCCTAATTCTAAGGATTTCTACTTCAATTAATATTTTCACTTAGCTCTTAGGTTCATTTCTCATTTCACAATTCAAAAGTTCCTTGATGATTCAAGTCTAAATTCATTTCAATCATTAAAAAAATCATTAATTATTAAAGGACTTAAGAATTGCAATCCCGGTTTCATTTCAAATCAATTTTTGAAATAATATATATTTATATAATTTATATATCAAATCATACTATAGAGAATATAAAATAAAATTTGAATCAAAACAAGGTTTAGACAAGCTATTAAGTGGTCTCCCCCACTCCGACTCTTGAAAATAAACGCCGATGATGCGTGCACTCATCACCGAAATCATTTTCTAGCGTCAAGAGAAGGGAATATAACACTTATCATAAAAAAAATCCTTCGAAAACAATTTCAACTCAATTGTACTATCATATAATACTCATAGTATATTTTTCAAATTCTTGTAAGTCAATTTCAAACACCGGAATTTAAATTCCCAAATCCAAGTTAAAATTCATTTATATTCATTATCAATTGATTTCATTTTCCTAAATCCATTATTATTTAATTAAAAAAATAAATTTGTAAATATTAACTGATCAAACAATAACGATAATAATCTAATATTATCATCTATTAACAATCAATTCAATCAAAATGAATAAATATTCAAATAATTCTTTTATATAAAATATATTCCAAAATGATATTGTGTTGGTTTGTCCTATTCGAGTGTTTAGAAATTCCTATCAACGCCTTGGCGTCCCAAGTATCGACCAGAATTCATAAATACTCAATGGAACAAAGTTAACACAATATAAAACCATTTTATATCAAATAACAAGTACGCTCTCTCATATACACTCAACTCATTCATATAATTTACCTCTATTTCAATGAGTTATTCCCCACTAGAGCCAAGGTTTATCGCTAAACCAAAGCTCTGATACCAACTGTAACGGACCGCGTCAGTGGGGTAACGCCCACCGTAGCATACAGCTGTACCTGTGTTCTGCCTTTACGGCCAGCCTCTCGACTTCACCAACTGTAACGACCCGCCTTTTTGGACAATTTAAACCGACGATCAGATACACATGTCGATTCCAAACCATTCAAAAGGGCAGATGGTTATTGGGGTAAATAATAAAAGAAAAGAAAGAGAAATAAAGGAAATGAAACAACACAGAATCTCGCAGCGGAACGATAAAACATAATAGTCAAATAAACAGTTCATGAAGCTGTTTACTATACTTTGACAATTATTTATACAACATTTATCAGAGTTATACATATACAACAGAACAATTTAAATAATGCAGCAGACAGCATGATGCACAGATAATAATAGTAATAGTGTACCAGATCTTCGTCTTCGTCCTCCAGAATAGATCTTCAAAAATCCGAAAACTCAGGACTGACCCGAGCGTAATGAAAAGACAAAACACTCGAGTCAGGGCTAAAATATACTTATGAAAGTTAAATCAATCGTAAATAAATATGAGTGTAATGGCGTCAGAAATGTTTACGGGGTTTGACATCTCATATCCAGTGTCAACGTGCGTGCAATAACTTAAGAGATGTTACGGGATTTTCCATCTCTCAAGGATCCGTTAAACTATCTACTATGTAGTAATGTACGCTAAGTAGATAATGCCTATCAGTAATATAAAGTATCAAAATAGCGTTATGGCGTTACCATAATCCCCCTTAACACATTTTTATAATGTCATAGTCTATACAGCACCGTAAGCGCCACCGTAAACTGGTGGTTATCAGAGGGTACTCCATAGGTATAACACAAAACATAACGTAGTGGTCGCGAATAGGATAATCAGTATGACAAGGTACATGAGGCGATACCAACTAGGATACTAGTAGTTGCGTGATCCGGACCGATGTTGAGCATAGCCAGCAGCTACCCCAACACCGCGAAACAACACTCCCAAATCAAGGGGTGCATCCAAATCAAATCACAGATGTAATAGAAATGGTATCGAAGAAGCGTGTCTGCTAGAGGTGGCGAACCTCAATGGCCCGGGCGGCTCCTGTTTTAGTCATGTCAGGGGTCATCCAATATCGTTCTCTTTCTTCAGTCAACGCGTTCACCAAATCATCCACTTCATTCTGGATCAACACTCCGCGTATAATAGTTATTAAAGTGGTGTTCGGTATCGACAGAGAGTATGTCCATATCCGATCCCGGTCTCTTTAATAACTACGTATTATTATACCGTTGGCTCTTTTACATTTCAAATCGATTCATAATTGATATCAAACTATCATATTCGCTTCAAAAATCATATCCATTTCAAATATCATCGTATCTATTTAAAATGTAAGATTTCGTTTCAAAAATCATTTTTCGCATCAATATCTCATTTCGATTTCAAAATCATTTCGAATTTCAATTTAGGTTGCAACTTCATTTAACTCAATTCGTATTTAAATTCAAGATTTAAACATAAACATTTCACCTTATTGACCTATTTGAAATTTTAGAAAATAGTTTTGAGTAGTTTAAAAATAGTTTAAATAATTAAAATAGTTAAAATACTTAAAATCTTTAAAATGGATTTAAAATAGATATATTAGTCTAAAATAATTTAAATTGGGTTAAGTAGATTAAAAATAGATTAAAATAGTTTAAGTATTCAAAATGGTTTATATAACAGAGTAATTTGGAAAACAAAATAAAACAACTTCAAAACCAATCCATTTCAATTATAACTTCCCAATTCAAATCAATTTCAATTTCCATTCTACCGATTCAATTTCGATTTCGATCCAAATCAATGTCAACTTTTACTTCAAATTAATTCAATTTTCATTCACCTTTAATTTATTCAATTCCAATTTATATCGAATTGGAGCTTGATTTCAAAATATCCATTTATAACACTTAACAAAAGTTTCCATCAATATTCAAGTTTAAATCCAAATTTCAAATATGGTTCAATTCCAAGCTCGATTTCAAAATATCATTTTTATATCACTTCTACTTAGTAATATTCAAAGCTCGAATTAAGGTTAAATCTTTAAACAAATCAATTTCAAAATTCAATCATATCCTGATTTTAAATTCCAAAGTCTCCACTTAATTATTTAACAATTTCTTTTAACCAAAATTAATTTCAACACTCCAAACTCAAATTTCGATAAATTCGATTTCTATAAATTGATTTCTGTTTATAACTTTTAAATCAAAACATTTAAATAAATTTCCAATCGACGATTTTTAAAATTATTAATTTATCCAATTCGGTGTCCGTATATAATTTTCTATCCTATGGCCAAGTGATTATTTATTTCAATTAAATGTCAGGGATGAATATATATCACTTAAATTAAATCACAGTATCGTATGTATGCATAACAGAATATATATAAGCAAATAAACATCCAAACATTTAAATATCAACCAATAGCATCCATCGAACTACATCATCCAATAGGCAATACAATTCACGGTAATTTCATAGTTATCAATGTTAGGTAATTTAATCGCAATTCAATTCTAATTTCAATTTATCTGTCAATTTAATTTCAACGGTTAATTCAAATGACAATCTATATGACAATTAAATTTCATCAAACAACGACTAATAAAATCATAACACTTCATAATGTCAAATTTAACTAGCATAAAGATATTTAGTACGTTGTGAGCGTTATAAAACACTCACCTTGATTTCAATGCAGTTCCGGCGTTTTATTTCGAATAAAATTAAACGAGCCTTTAATTTTAACCGAAATTTTCTCTAGCTCCAAACGACTCCAATCCAACTCCATAGCGTAGAGCTCGACAAAACGAAGCCAACGCAACTTGTTTCGTGCGTTTTCGACCTCGTATGAAAAAGTTACGCATTTTTAAAGATTGTACACAATTATAATATAAAACAATTCATAATTTCTTTTAATTTATATACCCAGATTTCATCATGACCGTTCATCTATGCCCTCATCACATCTGGCCGCCCACGTCTTTCTCCTTCTCCACGTTCCTTTTTACAGGCATTCACGTAAACGACCTAACCCATCAGCTGCCATCTTCATCGATTTTTCGCCACCACCTCGGTCCACTTGAGGACGATCAGGTTACACTACTTCGAAGCCACCGCCTTACTCCACCTTCACCCCAAATAGCTCCAAGCTCGGCCTCCTCCTCTGCCTCGAATTGCGTGGAAAACGCAGCTGCTTCCATCGCGTTTTGCCGTCAATCCGTGGCTCCGTTTCCGATCTCCACCGTTGGATAGCTAGATCTTGATGCCCTCTGCAACTTTGTAGTTGAGAGTTTTTGCTAATTGTTGATGGATTGAGAGGAAAATGAAGAAGAAGTTTCGAAATTTTCTGGCCATTGAAATGAAAGTGGCGGCTAAGGGCTGAAACCCTAGGGTTTATGCAAAACGAAGAAAGTGGGGGTCCTTTTATAGAAAAATCGCCAAAACACTATTCATCGAAAATTTTCCGAACTCCAAACGAAGCATGCCGGCTGGCGTTTCTAGGGTTTACCCCCCTTTTCGGACACAACGGAATAGGTTTCGGAGGCCAATTCGATCATATGTGCGAGTTACGGCAATAAACGATCGAATTTAAATTAAACTGATTCAACTAATTTCCATGCGTTTTGGCTTGCTCCGGACAAACGGTAAATCTGATTGACACGAAATTTGAAACCTTACAATAATATCATGTTACGGATCCGATGAAACTGGTATCGTCGAAATCCGAGACCGTTTGAAAAATGACTATTTTAACTCGTTAAATTAATATTAAAACAATTTCGATGTGTTTCGAGCTGCCACGGTTAACGACAACTCCGATTGCTACGAAAATTGAAATCTGATAATAACTAACTATTATGGATCTAATGGAACTAGTTTCGTCCAATTCTGAGACTGTTGGAAAATTGGCTATTTTCAGTCGATAATTAAATATTAAAATATTCAATTTTCACAAATAAATTTTAAATTCAGTTTTAAAAGTTCTATAACATCACTATAACTCTAATATAATAAAATAAAATTTTACAAATCATTTTTAATCATACTAAACCCGTTATTCAATTATCCAATAATTTCAATTTTAAAATCTTATTAACTCTATTTTAATCCCAATACAACTTACATTCACTTTAGATACCAATTTGAATCATATTAAATCAAATTTCAATTATTCACTCTATTTTCATATATTAAATTTCAATATCAAATTAATCGTATCAAATTCGGAATATAATTATTCAAACATTTGTAATATTAAATTTAAACAAATTTGATTATTCTTAAATCACTATCTTTTGAAATATTCAAACGAACTTATAAAATTTAACAAATTCAAATAATAGAACAACCATTTCATTAAAACAGTTATTCTATTCCCGTTATTCATTTAATTCAATATATTCCAAATATTAAATTTAAACAATTAAATTGTTCAATATTTGACGGATTTCAATATTGGATTTTAAATAAAAATTTCATTATCAGTCGATTTACTATATTACATCAAATGAACTCTACATTATTATTAATCAACAGTTAGAGATAATGCACTCAACTAATATATGAACTTTCATTTCAATTTCAATTGGTTCACAAATTCAATTCGACTAACTAAATGAATAGGTAACTTAAATAATTATCACCGTTAACTGTTAATTACTTATAAGTTTATTATTTACAAACAAGCGTCACAATTACCTATACAATACAAATTCATTCAATTACCTTTGACTACATATCATTTCGATTGATTTGGGATTTTATTCAATTCATAAATAATTAACTTAGATAGAATCTTGTTGCATTTCATTCTAGTTATTATTATTCCAAACGACTTACAAATTTTTTTCTAACACTAAATCACGAAATCTTATTAAATTAGCTATTTTAATTATCGAAAATTTACGGGTCGTTACAACTGGTAACAAGCATAAATAGGTCGAAAATTAGTCAAGTTCATTACATGGTTTGACTGTTATAGACGTCTAATATGCAGTCCATTTCACATGCAGGTCATGTATGACCATTCAAGCGTTCAGGGCTGAAGTTCATCACAAAGTTCTATTTAAGATTTGGGGATTTTAGGTATGTTTATCCAAGTTAAACCAACAAACAATCCAAGATAATATTATGACCGATCGATCCCATTGTGCATGACCTATTTTTTTGCACGATCATTTCACAACTGATCATTCTTCAACCAATCATTCCCCAACCAATCGTTGCGATCGATCCAACTTTCGACTCTGGTTCAATACCTGGATTCATTCAAGACTCCAAACGTCGATCTAAAGAACGATTAGTTAAGAACTCCAAGAATAATTGGTTGAAAATGATCTCCTACCTTAAATGAGTGCATTCCATCCAATATCAACATCAATGTAAACAACACGACCTGATCGCTGTCATCTCCCTCTCTGCTCCAACCGATTGAACTGCTGTGACTTGAGTCATGCTAACTAGAATGAGAGCCATCAATCTTGTCACTAAATTATCATAAGTAAAAGAAGTTCGACCTACCTATGTTAAATAATTGAAAAGCGGAGGCGATTTGAATTCAAGTATGAAGCAAGATTTGTAGGAGATGTTGGCGGTGATCGTTTATGTAGCAAGGAGTTAGACCGACTTATTGAGATTGTTGCAAGGTGACTATGGAAATGGATCGGAAAGCCCGGTGGATCGATGGTGAAGGAGAAGATAAAGATGGGTTTTTCCTTTTTCTTTTTTGTTCGGGTAGCAATGATAGAAAATGAAATAAAGTAAAGAAAATGGTCAAAGTATTTAAGTATGTGTGTGTGTATAAAAGAAGTGGTACGAACCATCGAAGTTTGCAATTCAATGGAAGCCCAACCGACGAATGATCGAGTACGATCATTTTATGATGACCTTTTGCCATCTTTCTCTTTAATACGCAGTGCAATTAGTCCATTCAATATATACTTAGATCATGTATAATCCAAAATTAAGGGTTTTGGAATGATCCACCATGTTCTTTCTTGGGCTAAAAAAAGGAGAGAAGAGAGGGGGGAAAGTGATCGGACATGATCCAATCTCAAACGAATTTGACCTGATCCATATTTAAAATGGATCAAGTATGATCCATTTGCTTGATGGATTCATGCCGATCCATTATTTTTTTAAAATAAAAATAAAAATGCAAGTGATTAAATTGTGTTCCACCAAACTGGCAACGATCCATGAGCGTACGTGCGCATTCGGAAGCCAACGACAAGAAGGTGTACATGAACGTGCATGTGTTCATCCTAAAAAATCAATTTCTTAAAATTGATAGAAACTTGAATTCTCACCAGGAGTTATTAGAGAAAGAACCAGATTAGATAAGCGAGGCCTATTAACTCAATAGAACTAGGCACATATATTAATTGGCAAATTACAATTCAGAATTTATACTATTGGAAATCATTCAATCATTATGTCAAATAAAAAGAGATACCACTCTTCAAGGAAAGCAATTCATTGAAGGGATGCCATCTTTTTAGGAAGCTATATGGATTCCTTTTCGACGACTCTAACTTGCATCGATTCAAAGCATGTCATATTAAAACAAGACATACTTTAGGGGGTAAGTTATCCAACCTTTTGGCTGGCTATATTTGAACTGATTAGACAAGTTTAACTCGACTATCATCCGGACCCACAAATCAAATTAACAATCACAAAGCCTAATGATCAGGCACACATGATAATAAGAAGAAAGGATGGAGTGAAAGCAGAAGACAGACTCAATAAAATGATAAAAGAATGAAAATATACCATGTATTGAAAATGGATCGGGTACGATCCATATTCACCAACTATGGATCGTACGTATCGATATTACAGTTCAACTCAATGGAAAACGATCGATATATCATAATCTACAGGTCAAACATACATGAAACTTTGGGAACATCAATATATTGAAAACTAGTGCCTACCATATCGATCGCATGTTAAAACAATCCCATAGAATGATCGGTACCGATCGATTTTGTGAAAGATGTGGGACCCGCGATCAATACCATGACTTCTTCTAGATTTGGAGGCTCCTTTGTTGAAATTTCAGGAATATATTTCACCGTCTTCCCCTATAAATATAGACTTGATTGTTCATTTTCAAGATCTTTACGCTGCTTCTGGCTTGGTACTATTTTGTAAATAAGGATTCTACTCTAATCCATCCGCCTATAATCAGCAATTTAAGTAATCAATAAAGTTATTTCTCAAAAGTGGACGTAGGCATTTAGTGTCGAACCACTATAAATTATTGTGCTATTGTTATTACTTTTTTATGTTATTTAATAGCTTATTTCCCTTTTTTTCATTTATTATTCTTCATTTATTTCTCTACAAAATCTTTATTGGGTGTTTGTGCCATTTATTATGCAAATAATGGACTTGATAGAGAATTAGATTTACTAGTACAAGGGATTGACAGGTTCTTGAGCCTAGAACTGTCAATAGTATCTGCCTAGATGACTATTTCGAGGGAGAGAAAGGAGATCAAGAAGAAGTAAATTCCATGTTCTCTTTTCAATAAGGAAGCCGGCCCAGAGATGCATAAGTGAGCATGCCAGAACAACATCGAAAAAGACCTCTTGGTATCAAGAGGTTTCTCTTTGTGCCTAGAGCTTTCACTTGGTGCAAACCTAGTTCTTTCACTTGCAACATTCTTTTATCTCCATTTCAATGTATTCCAAACTCTTACCCATAAATATCAAGTTCTTTCAGTGATCTACTATATATTTCTTATCTCGTTCTGCTTTCTTCTCATCAATCCTAAAAGTTTCTTGTCTGTTCTCTAAGAAAAGTACTTGATGATGACTGCATAAAGTAGTACTCAAAATACAATAGGTTGGTGGGGTCCAAAGTGCATTAGAAAGCTCTTGATATCGAGAGGTTTCCTTTGCTCCTTTGGACTTCCAGTTTTTTGATATGGCTCCAAAAGTAAGGAGATAGTGAAGTTATTGGAGGAATGCTTTATATGGAGTTGTATTTTGGAGTGCGGGTACATATCGTTTTTCCACTACAGTTCCCTTGGGACGTGCATCGATTATAAAGAGCAAAAATATCGACAACAAAGAACCGATATCGCTTGCCTTGCGAGAGACATCTTTGATCAATTAGTCGAGGCTAAAGTTTTCTCTCTGCTCGATGTTTCTACTACGTTAAGGGCAGTAGAGGATAGTTACCAAAGAGTGAATTTAGGACTTATGATAGACCATTTGAATGGATGGTCATGACATTTAGCTTGATTAATGCTCCTGCATATTTTTATGGATTTGACTGATAGAGTTTTCATGGAGAAACCAGATTAATTTAGTGTGGAATTTGTGGATGATATCTTGGTATTCACCAGAAGAAAAGAAGAGCATATACATCATTTGAAGGAGGTATTAGAAGTTTCAAGAAGGAATCAGTTGAGGATGAAGTTCTCAAAATGCCACTTTTGGAGGAAAGAAGTATGAGTCGTTGGGCACATCGTATCTGGAGAAGAATTTGCTATGGACCCAGGAAAAGTGGAAGCGATGAAGGACTGGAAGACACCGAAGAATGCTTTGAAGCTTTGTAGCTTCTTAGCATTGGCTAGATTTTATAAGAAGTTCATCAAAGAGATTACAAAGATTTTGGCACTCTTACCCAATCTTACCAAGAATAATCTTGTGTTTGGTTGGAACCTAAATTATGAGAAGGCTTTCATTAGGTTGAAGGAGTTGTTGATGACCGACCTTGTCTTTACCCTCCTTGATGGAACCATATTGCCTAATGTTTACATTGATGCTTGCGGAACTGGACTTAGTGCTACCTTGACGCACGAAGGAAAGGTAGTAGCATATGCTAGCTGACAACTCAAGGTAGTAGCATATGACTTATGATAGACCATTTCATTTGTTTGAGTCTATTTTGAGACAGTGGAAAACTTAGTTATAATAACACCTTCCCAATGGAAGTGGTCACAACTCCTAATTCATCACCTATCAAAAGTTATATGCCTTATAAGATTTCAAGGTCAAAACCATCCAATAAAATTTATAATGGTAATAAATGTCACACTTAACATTTTCCAAAATTATAGTGTCATACAACCCAATATGAATATAAAAACAATACTTTACGATCTGATACGTAAAATAAGGGTCATTAGAGTAACCCTTGATTAGACTATAAAAGTTGTATCATTACTACTTACCACATTAACACTTGATATATGATTACTTACTGGTGTTACTTTGATCTGCTCAGACTTGCTTGTAGTGGGATATTGGGAGATACTAACCAATTTGTAAGCAATGCCCCGGTTAGGGGTAAAACCATAACCCTACGCATTAACACATGATTTATATTGTATGTAAGCAAGATATATAATTAATTTATCGTACACGATCCCCAATGGAAGCAGGATGATGATGATTTATGAATAATGTTTGCACAAAAAATGGGCAAAGAACTCCAACCAATTTTTCACAGTAACCATATGAAGAATAATAAGCAAAAAAGTAGAGCACATAATGATTTATAGTGGATCAGCCATAATAGGCCTACATCAACTATTTGTTTTTATTCCTTTCTATTATAGTTCTAATATTACAAATAATTGATTAAGAGTATAGTGATTTATAATAGGAAATTGTGATCGGATGCTCTACATGATTGATTCTATAGCTTGGAGTCGTATTGATCCCAAGAATTGTTGTTTGAATGCCAAATGCTTGAGTATTTATAAGGAAGAAGAGGTGGTGTCATTAATTAGGATATTTCCATGTATATATTGCACAGAGAGAATATTTCTAGGAATCTAGGATATTCCTAATTATTTCCAAATATATGTAGATTTCCTTCCATATATATATATATATATATATATATATATATATATGCACAGCTCAACTAAGAAGTCGGTTCGGAGAGTGTTGGTTCAGCTTGGATGGTTGGGACAAGTTGTTGGCCAAGTTCGTATGCTTTTTGATTTTTCTTGGCACCCCTAATTCAATGAGACTTCTCTTAGGCTTGACTCGGTAGATCTACGATTGTCCTGGTCCGATGATGCCTTCCTCCTTGCTACAGTAAGTACCTTAAATGCGTTGTTTAGTGGGTGCCCAACAACCAAACAGAAGATCTTGTTTGGGGGTTTGGTGGCATCAGACAGAAAATTCTATTCGGTACATCAACCATCGAACAAAAGATATTTTTCGGTGGTTTGAAGAACCGAATAGAAAGTTCTGTTTGGTACTTCGACCACCGAACGATGGAGAAAAAGTCTGGTTTCTCCCCACTCCTCAAAGCTCTCTACTATGTCATTGCACTTCCTCTACCTATTGTGTACTTCCCTCCTAACCGAGCCAAGTTTTCTTCCAAGCTGCAATTACCTTGGCCTTGTGGGTAAAATCTCCTACAACACATGCCCTAAATTTCAACTTATAATCTAAGAGACAGACTTTATCGAGTAATCCTTTTACGAATTCATCAGCAATCTACCTTCTATTCTAACTTGGTCTGGCATGCTGGTGACTTGGTGGCGTTGTTTGATGTGCTTGTAATTTGGTGGCCTAGTACGACATGATTGTGGCTTTGTGGGAAAAGTCCAGAGTGTTGCTCGTTTGGTTCGACATTAATCAGTTCGATCCTAGACCTAGGGTTGATCTGCCTCCTTGTTGGTTCGGTAGGGGGTTAGCTCCTTTCCTATATAAGCTACAACACTTCATCCTGCTGGACATGCTCTCTCACTTTCCAACCATCCCTAAATCATGCGGCCCTTCATCACTATGTGAGGCCATTGTCGTGCTTCCTTTCCCAATCCTCCCATCCAACTCTAATCTTCAATCCAAGGCTGATCCATGATCCGGTAAGCATCTCCTCTCTATCTCAGCACTTACCACTACTATTCACATGGGCTTGTCCTAGGGTTTAGCTTGGAATTTAACTTGAGATTTTTGGTTCGGCTTTGCAGGTCTTGGGTTTGTAGCTATTCGATTGACTGTTGAATAGAAGTGTTGCATTTTATTGTGAACATGCACATACACGAATACTCCCACTCTTTATAATTATGCATGAGATGATCTATTATGGTAGATAGGAATGCTGGGACATCACCACACACGTTTTTCTACCACCTTTAGAGATTAGGTTCCTTCTACTTCGGTCCCTCTTAATCATGCTCAGTCGGGAAGCCGATCTAATCAACCCAGCTTTGCTCACTCTCTTGTTCATGGATATGGACCATCGAAGCTATTAATAAATCCCATCGATTCTAAGGCTCCAATCTGATAGCCAAGCAGGTTGATCTTATTATGGCTGCACACGGTATTCCTAGGGAGGATCTTCCTCTAGTTACATTGGAACAACATGCTCATGCTCCTCTTGAGGGATATATGACCCACTCTAGCTACCACTGCGCGGTTGGAGTTCCACCTTTTCTTTCTTAGTGGATCACAAGATTTCTTGTAAATTTGAAAATCACTTTGTTTCAACTACATACTAATCGGTATGCCATCCTCACTAGCTTGTACTCCATCTTTATGAGGGAGTTCTTAGTGCCCCTGACTCATTATTAGATTAAATTTCTATACGTTATAAAAATCAATTTGGATGGTTGTCTCTTCGTTTGTCTTTAGGCGGGGAGCAAGTTTAAACCAATCGAGAACTTATACTCCAAGTACAACATGTTCAAGAGTGATACTTCTTTGTTCATAAAATTCTCATTGTTTTCACTAGTGGCATTTGGGATGTTAGTATTTCTCCATTTGTCTCCTTTTCATTGTTTTGTAACATCAGAGCTAGACGTTAACTCTTTTATCTCTTGTAGTTATAGTGAAAGCAACCACTGGGAAGGATTTAGAGGATATGCCGCATAGGCGTCAATGGAATCCTAAAGAGCTTTAGGAGGTTTCTCGACTTGTCACTGATGACGACTTAAGGAAGCTCTGATTGCTTGCTATCGGGCACACGATTAGAAGAGGTAGACAACCTTCTACTCAGAATCCTACTAAAGCTAAGAAAAAGAAAAGCTCATCTACCAGTGAGACGAGTAAGGAGCCCTCTTCCCAACCTTCTATTACTGGTTTCGTTTCGACTGCTGATCCTTTTATAGTTGTCCCTACCATGTTAACGGGCTCAAAGGAGTCGGGTTTAGGTGCATTCAAGATAGTTCCTAGTAAAAGTGGTTAGTTAACGACCTTAAGGGAATGGGAAGATGGCAATATTCATATAAGGATAAAGGATGAAGGAAGAAGGAAGAGATAAGTTCCATTCCCAAAGTAGTGAACACACCACTACAGATCACGATGAAGCCTACACTGTTGGGGGCATCAGTTTGGCTACTCCGCCTAACCCAAAAGTGGGTGAAGCCCTATGCCTCATTTTTGGTCCGGAGTAGGAAGAGGAAGAGACTTTCACCCTTGTAGATATTAGTGTTTCCGATTACCTTTTATATCCAGAACTTGGCATCAACTATGGCGATTCTGTGTCAATCGTAGAGATTCAGTGATGGATAGAGACTCATGAGGACCCTAAGTGTTCATACCATATTTACATGCTCTTGCACTTACAATCACGTCGTCGCACATTCTTTCCATGATCATGCATTTTTATATGTGATTGGATGATTCTAAACTATTGTTCTTTATAATCATAGAAAGCATAAGCTTAAAGAGGGAGAAGTTAGCGTCCAAAGTGAAGCAGCTGGGGCCAAAGGTACCTCCAAATGAGATAAAGTAGGATGTGTCTTCATTCGGACCAATCAAAAATGTTGGGCAGCCAGCTACAAAGTTGGTGACTAAAGCAGTAGTCCATCATCGCCTAATCAGGGACAAAGGGATCAAGATCTGGGTCCCGATCTGGCAGTAAATCGAAGTCCTAAACTTCGACACAGCACTCTAATTCTCCACAGCTCTCTCCCTTCCTTTTACGATTCTAAAGCCTCCAAACAATAGGAGAAGACTAATAATGAAGGAGTAATAGTCCCTACCCTAAGACAAAGGACAATGGACAAAACCCAGTAGAAGTAACCATCGCCACCGATCCTTCCAACCAGTGCTTCGATGAATTCCTATAACCTTACAAGCTAAGAGATCCTTTGCCCTGCTTGCTTGCTGAGGCACCACCTTTTTCTTTTGTCTAGTCAATCTATCTTCTTCCTGATGAGTTGGGTGGTGTCAAAGCCCTGGCTGAATATCATGCCAAGATTATCCAGGCAGGTGAAGAGATCAGCAAAAACAATGTTGAGCATAACTTATGAACCTTCGACTTGAAGAAACAACTACACGAAAAGGAATGGACCACAAAAAGGTGGTGGAGGTGTTGGAACAGTCTTTGACCGATGAGATCAATAAGCATGCCAAATAGATCATAGAGCTTAAAGCTGCTCACACCAAAGAACTGGAGCAAATAAAGAAGGAGTTCTCCGCCTATATCAAAAATACCAAGAAAGAATATAATGATAAAGGAACTTGCTTCTTCAATGACTATAAAAATATCAAGGACAAATTAATTAAGAGGTTAGATGCAATCCTAGTAGTAGTCGAGAGGGTGGAGCCTGGTTATGCAGACTTCAAAATGAAGGTAGGGGAATGGAGAGCTGAGCGAGTTTCCTTTCGGGCATAAGTCCAAGCCTTAATCGTAGACAAACACATCGAATCTTCTAAAGCTGTAAAACTCCAAATTGAATGTAACAAACTGAATAGCCAATTAGACCAAGTAGAGGGTCTTTTGGAGGAGATCTACCATAGGATGTTCACAAAAAAAGGTTTAGAGTGGATGGGCGATTAATAGGAGGTCATGATCTTTATCCACAAGCATTTGATTAAGGAGGCAAAAACGGCCATTGAGAAAGGATGTCCACCGTCGGTCTTGAAGTCATTGATGCTCACTTCTTAGCGAAGGAAGTGGAGGTTGTCCACCTAGGGTATATCAAATAGCTGAAGCGAAGAAGGCCTAAAAGAAAGAGGTATGGAGGAAGAAGAATGATGGTGCGACCTCTGAAGTGGCTATACAAGGTCGAGCTCCTAAACGGTGATTTATTCTCCTAAGCACGATGTTCCACTAATTGTTTTCCACGTTTCTTTAGATACATCTGCTGGAAGCTAGCCCTTAGATGCTCCCGTCCTCCGACTTATCCAGACCTCCTTGATGCTCCCAGGTCACTTTAGGGAGGTAGGATTTTTCTTTATAATCAACAAGCTACTATTTAGTATGTTCGAGCTTGTTTGAGTAGTGCTAAGCGTGATAGTACTTCAATGCAGGTGACTTACTTATAACATATTCCGCTGCTCATGTGACTACTTTTGGCATTCCCTCCTCAAGTATCGTGCCTCTAGGCCCCATCGATCCTCTAATTGGTAAGGCTCATGATGAGATGATTGTTGCTCTTCAAAAGGATACTAATATTGAGATTACTAGCACTTCGGACCCTGTCGAGGAGTTAGATAGGGAGACGTTTCTATAAAAACAAGTCCCGACGAACTTCCCTACAAATATTGCTAGAGTGAAGCTTGAGGCCGTGGAGGAGTTGAAGTTCATGATGAAGGACACAATCCGTACTCAATCTGCTGCTGCTACGAAAGGTAAGGAGAAAAAGAAGGGTAAACATCGTGTCTTGCATGAGCACAAAGGTTCGAGGCACTATAAGAAATCTGTCTCCAAGTCTGAGTCGACCAAATCTAAAGCGAAGTGATGACTATGCCTACTTCTTATTTGTGTTTTTCTTTTACTTTACACCAAACATACCACGCACAGAGAATCCATTTTTGTATTAAATGTTCATACTCGTGCATGACCAATTTTGTTGTGTTTATTAGGGTCAAACGCACAGTGTTTCTTGATACTTTAAGATTTTTACCATATGAACACTTATATGTTAGATTAATACTTTCAACTTGCAGTTTGATTATTCCAAAAAATTATGTTCTGCCTTCCTTTAAATATGATACAAATTTTTAATGCTTTCTAAAGGGCTTTATATGGACTATGATTATCTATTGTCATTTGAACTTATCTTCATGCTAGGAGAGAACCAACTAGGTGGTTGTCATGTCCTAATTGTTGGTAAGTCGGGTTCTCCTTGTACTTTCATGATTTTGGGGCTATTTGACAATAGTGAATGCCTGAGTAATGTTATTCCAGCTTACCATTGCCAAAGGGAAAACATGGACCGATCGTCAGTTGTGGGAAGCTGAGTAGAGATCACTCCAGTCCATCACTGTCGGCCGAGTAGTTTGTGCCAATCATCAATGGCAAGCACCCATTTGGTGATCTTGTCCTAGCCATGGGCTAATCGAGCTAGCCATTGCTGGTAAAGAAGTTTGGGCTGGTCGCCAATGATGAGCACATAATTGTTGCCCACGTCTTGACCATGGGTTGATCCGACTCCCCATTGCCAATAAAGAATTCTAGGCTGATCATCAATGATAATCACCCACTTAGTGGTCATGTCTTGACCATGCACTAATCAAGCTCACCATTGCCAATAAAGAAGTTTGGGTCGATCACCAACGACGAGCGCCCAATTGGTGGTCATGTCCTAATAATAGGCTGATCGGGCTCACGGTTGTTGGCAAAGAAGTTTGGACCTATTGTCAACGACTAGCACCCACTTGGTGGTCATATCCCGACCTTAAGATGATTGGGCTTGTCATTATCGAAAAAGAAGTTTGGACCAATCATCAATGACGAGCGCCTACTTGGTGGTCATGTCTTAACAATGGGATGATCGGGCTTACCGTTGTTAGCAAAGAAGTTTGGGCTATTCATTAGTGGTGTGCAGCCACTTGGTCGTCATGTCCTCCCCATGGGTTGATCAGACTCGCCATTTCCTACAAAGAAGTTTTGACGGAAGATAATGCAAAGATTGAGCTTGGTTCTTGAGTCGAGGAAGTAGGCCTTGAGCTTATGCGATATACCCTCAAAGTGTCTACGGTAATCCAATGCGTTCATTTAATAGCGCAAGGTAAATTTCCTACTGATTATCTGTTGGGACAACATTTCAAGGAAAGCACACTTTATTAGAAGCTATTTTATAATGATTTCAATTAAAAAGCTTCGATACAATAAACTTGACAAAAGTTCAAGCAAAGTAATGATGGAGATGGTGTGTATTCCAAGCCTTCCTGAATATGGCTCTATCTACAGTACTAAGGATGAAAGCCCTATTTCCCAAACTAGATCCAATGCCCCTCGGTTTGGGGAACATTCATTTAAGTACTAAGTTCCTTCCTCGAGCGAGTGGTGTTTGACCTTCGCATTGTGTTGGGTGGCTATCCTTCGCTTGTGTGCTTCTGTCTATAGAGCGGCTTCCTTGCGTCTTTCATCAACTAAGTCAAGTGACATTTTTTGCAACTCCTTGTTCTTGCTTGGGTCATGGTAAACCTTCCGATGTGACGATGCTATAGTCTTTGTTGGAAAAATAGCTTTTGACCCAAAAGGTAATGAGAAATGAGTATGACCTATGGCTATCTTGAAAGAATTACGATAGGCCCATAATGCTAGAGGAATCTCATCTACCCACACTCCCTTCAATTTCTCTAGTTACTTCTTTATGAGAGTTTCCCAAACCTTGTTGACCGCTTGTACCTACCAATTAGCTTATAGATATCCTACACTTGAAAAATTCTTCTTTATCCCATCCTACTAGCAATAGTCAGCAAACTCCTCTCCATCGAACTACAATCATTATCAGAAATAATCTGAATGGGAACTCTATACCTGCATATCACATTTCTAAGTTTATAACCTTGGACGTTGACACTTTAGTAAGGGGCTCCACTTTTACCTACTTAGTAAACTGGTCGACCACCACTATACTTAGCTCTGCCTTGTACCTTTGAAAGCTACTTAATTAAGTCTATTCCATAGACCGTAAAGGGACGAGGGCTGACCATGTGAGTTAGCATAGTTTGGGTTAGTCTGGGAATCTAAGTGAACCGCTAGCGCTTATTACACCTCCTTGCGTACTCCTTTAAGTCATGATTTAAGGTCGACCAGAAGTATCCATATCGCAACACCTTCTGTGCCAAAGTCTACCCATATGTATAGTCTCCGCAGCTCCCTTAATATATGTCTCCCAGTATCTTTCAGACCTCCTACCAAACGGCACATTTTAGCAGCTGGTTTGGATATCCGCTTCAGTACAGTAGCCCATCCTGGATAATAAAGCAAGGTGCCTGCCATAAGATCTTCCTAGCCTCATTCCAACTATCGGGTAGTATTCCATCACTCAAGTACCTTACCAATAGGGTCATCCAGATCTCCATGCTCCTAACAGTTGCAACCACATTCACTTTCTTGAAACCGGGTCTATGTATTAGGAACTAAGATGTTGGTTTTGATGACAACAAACTTTTTTAACTTATCTTATGATAAAATATTTACTAACATTGTTTTCTTGATAGATATGTATATGCAAGATATATATATATATATATATATATATATATATATATATATATATGCAGGTGTTGATTACTGAAGACTGATCAGTATAAAGACTCAAGACTCAAGATTGAAGACTTTAGAGTATCAAGATCAAGATTTCAAGGTATGTATCTAGTTTTTGTTAAAGCTTCATAATAGCATGGAAATATTCATTCTGAATTTGATTTGGGATGGAACCCATTTCCACATTCTTAGTGGCATACAAACCCATGATAAGTAGCTTATAAACCTACGACGAGTGGCTTACAAACCCACGAACATTCTGGTTGTGTACAAGTTACCGAGTCCTGATGTGATGAGTTATTCTGCAGGAAGAAGCTTGCAAAACTACTTCAAATTAGTTTTTCAAAATGTTTTTCACAACTGATTTTCAAAATATGTTAGCCTTAAAATTATCTTTTCAAATGATTTTTTTAAAAGATGTTTTACCCTTAAAATAGTATTTGTTTTTGTTTTAAAAATAAAATCTTGTTTTAAACTTCATTTTCAAAACAAATTTTACTTTTTTTTTAACATAGGGATGTCGACATCATGAAACACCCTATGTCGACATGGTGGCCGTTGAATTCAAAAGTTTCAATTTTCAATAGAAGTGATTATTCTTTAAATCTCTTCACGAATGGTTATGACCATTGGTGCTTTATAAATAGCCTTCACAAACGAATTTTTTAACTAACTAATTTCTTAATTTCTTCACTTCTTACTCTCCATAAATCCATATTCTATAATTTTCATATTTTTAAGATCATGTCGAAATTCTTTCGAATTCTTAAGTGAATCAAATTAGAATCTCATTCTTGTTTGATTCTCTATCCTCTCTCGATGATCAAAGTGCTACTTAGAGTTATAAGATCAATTTGTATTCAAAAGTTTATCGGGTCTTTCTATAAGGTGTAGTTGTGCCTGGAAATCAATTGGGTGGTCTTGAGTCCCATAAATCAAGAGAGTTTGCCTCGGACACGTGAGACAGTCGGGTTCCTCAATGCCTTTGGAAATTGAGGATTGTAATCTCGACATTGGTATAATAAAAATTTGTATGAGGTGGTTTGCCTTGGTACAGGACTAGATGTAGGGTAACTCCGAACCATTATAAAAACTGATGTGTTCTTTCCTTTTACTAATTTTTATTTACTTTATGCATCGGTGTTTGATTCTGTGATTGTTCTATGATTAAGTTCTGCATTTTTTGTGTCATAATTTTGAATTAGTCCATATAAGTCTTAGAATCCATTAAACACTATTCACCCTCCCCCTCTAATGTTAAATTAGCCTTAAGTTCCTTAATCTGCACTCCCTTTCAATTGGTATCAGAGCATAGGTTTTCATAGTTTTCATAATACGAAACTTGAAAATTATTTTAATGGCTACCAACATTGGTAGCGTCAACTCTGGCACAGTTCTGTTATCCCTAACACTAGTTCATTTGTATAAGGTCAGTCTACTGTCAGACCATCATTGGCAGTAATTATGCATACTGGGCTTGTAGATTGAAACTTTATTTATAATCTGTAGGATTAGAAACTTGGAATATCACACAAATTGAGTATGTTGAACCAACTACCAATTTTTCCCAGTGAACTGCCGAGCAAAAGGGTGTTGCAAAAAATAACTCAAATGCCATGAATATATTATTTTGTTCGTTAGATAGGAATGAGTTTAGTAGAGTGTCTATTTGTAAGTCTGCATTTGAAATCTGGAAAACTTTGCAATTTACTCATGAAGGAAAAAAGAAAAGTTAAACAGACTGAAATTTCCACATTAACTAATCAGTTTCAATTTTTTAAAATGCATGCAAATGAGTCCATTTCCGACGTATATTGTCGATTTCAAGATATTATTCATTCAATAATTGCACTAGGAAAAAGCTTTTCGGAGGAAGACCAAGTCAGAAAAATTCTAAATTCACTCACTCTAGAATAGAATCAAATGACACTTGCAATCAAAGAAGCAAATGAATCAGTCTAATGAAAGTCGAAGAATTAATTGGGAATCTGATGTCTTATGAAGTTCAACTACAAGGAAGAAGAGAAAACATGGCTATAAAAAAGAAGTCATTAGCCTTCAATGCAGCAGCTGAAGATTCGAAACCAGACAGTGATAAGGAGAATGCCTTCATGACAAGAAACTTTCGAAAATTCCTAAAATATAGAAAAAATGAATAATTACAAAAGAAATGATCAAAGAAACTTCAGAAATAATACAAAGAACATCAATAATGATAGATGCTACAATTGCAATAAGGTTGGGCATCAAAGAAAAATTGCTCGTATCCAGATAAATAATTGTTCCCTCCAAACAATGACTCGTCAAGGAAAAGAAAGAAAGCGTGCACATCAACTCTTGATGACTCAGACTCATCATCCAGTGGCGATGAAAACAATACGGATAATTCAAATATGTGTTTTGTTGCTATTCATGAATCAGATAACGATGGGAGTATGGATCTAAAAATAGGTACGCATTTACATTTTTTTTTAATTTTTCTTGTTTGAATGGATGCTTGCTTGTTTGCTTGATTCTCTTAAATTCCTTAAATTTTAAATTCAAAAATAATATTATTTCAATAATATTTTAAATATTAAACTATTAATATTTAAATATTATTATATTTAATGTTATTACAGGAATTATATAATTAGAATATAGGATATATATATATATATATATATTAGAAATTAGGAATATAAACTTGTCCTTTGATTCAATAGGCACGTATCGACATACCCGGATACCCCGCATCGACATGCCCTTCAAAATTTGATTTCAAAATTTGAATTCAAACTTTTGAATTTCCCTCCATCTTTTCGCCAACTTCAATGCTCTGGAAAGATGCCTCTTGACCAAAGAACATGTCTATAGAATCTCTACTTATCTCACTCCCTTTATCATCACTTTTCACTTTTATTTCAAATATCAAATTTATCTTCATTATCTACTACTCCTCTCAAACTTCTTCGATGGCCTCATCAAGCACTCCTAACGACATTAGGCCTCCAAAATCAGTCCAAAACTTTCTTTTGATGACCTGGGAGCTATCAAAGCTTATATCAACTATGTAAACTTTGGTAAAATTCATACTGGAAAATTTGTTATTTTTGAAGATTTTCCTTCTTATGAAATTGAAAATCTTTTTCAACAATGTTCTATTCTTAGTCCAGTTGATAACAAACAAAATGATTTTGTATGTTATCCAAATCTTGTTATGATGTTTTATGCGAATTTGAATCGTGGTTTTTATGATGGGGAAGAAGGACAAATTTGGAGTAGTGCTAAAGGAACACAAATTGTTTTAGATTGTGAAATTTTGGAAAATATTTTGGGATGCAAGTATACCAGAATGAATCTCTCGAAATTTCAGATCAATGAAAATGATCGAGAGACATTCCATCACATCTTTGAAGGGGATGACAATTTTGAATTCAAAAATCATTATTTTCGTCCAAAAGGAAGAATTATTAATCTTTATATCCAACACACTATTGTACCAAGATCGAAAAACTACAACAACCCGACATTGAAAAGTTTGCAAAGCTCTTTTTGCAATTTTTGGAAATTATGATATTAATTGGGCTTGAGTTATTTTGGATGAGCTAAGGCCCAAGAATTTTACTATGGAAGAAAACACATTATATCATGGAATTTTTCTCACTCGGCTTTTTAATTACTTTGGAGTTTATTTCAAAAAGGAAGAATTTATAACTAGAAAAGTGTTCAACCATGGAAACATTTCCCTTATGCAAATTCCATTAGTGTTTTAACCATATGAAACGCTTACGGAAAAAGAAGAAAGACTTGCTCATGAAGAGATGGAAGAAATGGAGGAAGAAGAAGAGGAAGAGGAAGAGGAAGGATGGAATGGAAATGGAAGAGGAGGAAGAACAAGAAACTTCCTTAGAGAGTATTCAGTATCCTATTAATCCCGCTAATCCATCCAACAAGACCATTCTCAATAATCAAAGAATTATAATGGAAAATCAAAAGATACTTAAAAGATCAATGAGTAAGAAAACAGAAAAGATTTCCACTAAAATCGACAAGTTCTTCGGGAAAATAAGTAGAAAGCTTGGACTATCATCTTCTTCATCTTCATCTAACTAGTTTTTGTTACCTTAAGTTCTATCTTTGTATTTTCTTTATTTTAGTTAATATTATATTATCCTATGTAATGTTGACTAGAATTATTAATGAAATCGTTCATTTCCTGTTATTCAACTTCACTTGTCTGTGTACTTGCTTTTTTTATATTATACAAATTTTAGTTTAATAGATTTGTTCATAATATTTAAAACAAGGCAAAATGTCACCTTAGGCAGAGGCATGTCAACATATACCATCCCCCCATGTCGACATACAACGGGCAGAAAATAGTTACACTATCAAATTTTATTTCCATGTAACTAACTTGTGTCTATTCATTTCAAACGAGTTTGTACCCTTATTTATATCCGTTTCTTCCAGAAAAAATTATCAAACTTCATCTCTAATCACTCTCTTTCATAGCTCTTCCTATTTCTTGAATTATGGCTTCTCCGATTAAGAATCTAAGTGATAATCTTGAAGAAATTCTCACTTCCTTCAAGAATATTATTACATTCATACTTCATAATCAACATCACTTAGAACTAAGTCAAATATATATGATCAAGGAGCAAGAGAGACATTACGACGCCCTTCGTTGGACGATCTTAGCCCTTAACAAAGACGATCTCGAAGGAAATCCACCAGTCACTTTCGATAAAGATAAAGAAGAATGGGATGCCATCAAAGCAGACCCTGTCTTTAGAGAAGATGGATGGGTGGAAGTACCAAGGAATGTCTAGTCATTCTGTATGTTATTTGTTTGATTTGATTGGTGTGTTTTAAACTTGATTGACTTAACTTATTTGGTATGGTTTGCATATACGTTTGGACTGAATAATTACTGTAAATGTGGTTGGCTGATGATTATTTTACTTTTTGGATTACACTTATGATCACATTTCATACTTATGATCACACTTAGAACTTATTACACTTATATATGGATTACTCTATTCTACTATGGGTGATTACCTTATATCAAGTTCGGGGAATTAATTAGTAAGAAGTTTTTGTTGATGACAAAGGGGAGAAGTTATAAAATAGTAGTTGGCTTGGAGTAAGAGGGAGTTATGGTGTAAGGGAGAGTTATGATAGGAGTTATGGTATGGCATAGTAAATATATTTTTTAAATACAGGTTGTCATCTTCAAAAGGGGAGGATTATTAGGAACTGAGATGTTGGTTTTGATGAGAACAAACATTTTTAACTTATCTTATTATAAAATATATATTAACACTGTTGTCTAGATAGATATGTATATGTAGGATATATGTGTGTGTGTGTGCAGGTATTGATTGCTGAAGGCTGATCAGTATAAAGAGTCAATACTCAAGATTGAAGACTCTAGAGTATCAAGATCAATATTTCAAGATATGCGTCTAGTTTTTGTTAAAACTTCATAATGTCATGGAAATCTTCGTTACGAATTTTATTTGGGATGGAACCCATTTCTACCTTCTTAGTGGTTTACAAACCCACGACAAGTAGCTTACTAACCTACAACAAGTGGCTTACAAACCCACGAACACCCTGGTTTTGTATAAGTTCTCGAGTCCTGATGTGATGAGATATTCTACAGGAAGAAGCTTACAAAACTACTTCAAAATGGTTTTTCAAAACTGATTTTCAAAATATGTTAGCCATAAAATTATCTTTTCAAATGAGTTTCTAAAAACACGATTTAGCCTTAAAATAATATTTGTTTTGTTTTTAAAATAAACTCTTGTTTTAAACTTCATTTTCAAAACAAATTTTACACTTTTTTTCACACAGGGATGTCAACATCGTGGGATACCCTATGTCGACATGGTGGCCATTGAATTCAAAAGTTTCAATTTTCAGAAGAAGTGTCTATTCATTTAAATCTCTTCATGAATGGCTATTACCGTTGGTGCTTTATAAATAGCCTTCACAAATGAATTTTTTAACTGATTTCTTCACTTCTTCTTCTCCACAAATCCATATTCTATAATTTTAATATTTTTAAGATCGTGTCGAAATTCTGTTGAATTCTTAAGTGGATCAAATTAGAATCTCATTCTTGTTTGATTCTCTGTCCTTTCTCGAAGATCAAAGTGCTATTCAGAGTTATAGGATCAATTTGTAATCAAAAGTTTATCGAGCCTCTCTATAAGGTGTGGTTGTGCCTGGAAATCAATTGGATGGTCTTGAGTCCCATAAATCAAGAGAGTTTACCCTGTACTCGTGAGACAGGAGGGTACCACAAGGCCTTTAGAAATTGAGGATTGTAATCTCGACGTTGGTATAATAAAAATCTGTATGAAGTGGTTTGCCTTGGTATAGGACTGGATGTAGGGTAACTCTGAACCAGTATAAAATCCGATATGTTCTTTCCTTTTACTACTTTTTATTTACTTTATGCATCAGTGTTTGATTCTATTATTGTTCTGTGATTAAGTTCTGCATTTATTTGTGTCATAATTTTAAATTAGTCCATATAAGTCTTAGAATTCATTAAACACTATTCACCCCCCTCGAGTGTTAAATTAGCCTTAAGATCCTTAATCCGCACTCCCTTTCACTATGTAGGTGCGTAATAGGTACCAATCCTAACAGATACTCATCTCCTGAACTTGCCAAATTTTCCAACTCGTCCGCATCTTGATTCTCCTCTTATGGATTGTGCTTAACCATGTAATTCTCCATCCCAATAAGCAAGACCTTCACCTTTTCTAAATAAGACTTCAAGCATTCTCCATTGGCCTAGAATTCCCCAGGCACTTGATTCACCACCAACTGAGAGTCGTTCTGAACACAAACGACCTAATCACTAGCTGCTTTACTAACTCTAGTCCGGCTATCGAAGCCTTATATTCTTCCTAGTTATTCATTGCTTTGAATCCCAGTCTAATCACATAGCTCGACTTCCTTCCTTCGTGGGTCAAAAATACTACCCCTACACTAGAGTCATGATCATTGGAGCTCTATCAGCATATAGTCGCCACTTGAGGGTTTCCTCCTTCCACGGCTTTATTTCGTTGTCTCGAATTGTAATGCTAGTGCTTGCCCCTTAATCATCGTGTACGAGTGATAGGTTATCTCATACTAACTCAACTCGATGCTCCACTTGGTAAGTTTTCCTGAAGTGTCTAACCATGCAAAACCCGCCTCAAGGGCTGATCTATGAGCACTCGAATAGGGTGTGATTGGAAGTAATGGCTTAGTTTCCTGGATGTAACCAACAAATAGTATGCCAACTTCTCTAGCTTTGGATACCTGGACTCTGGCCCAGTGAAGTGTTCGCTTATGTAGTACATTGGACGTTGTACTCGGTCATTTCGCTAACCAAAGTTGTGCTTAAATCATGAGGTGACGCTGCTAAATATATGTAAAAATCCCGCTTCAATTGGCATAGACAAGACTAACAACATCTGCAAGTGCTTCAACGGATTTAAGAATGTAGCCAGACACTCATCCGTCCATAAGAACTTGCTTTATTCCTTTTTTAGCACCTAAAAGAATAGGACATGCTTGTTTGCGGCTTAGGATATCAACCTACACAAAGTTGTTTCTTCCCATTTAAACTCTTCATTTCCTTTTGAGTTACAAGAATTTT
The DNA here is from genome assembly GCA_030765085.1 of Allium cepa. Lineage (NCBI taxonomy): Eukaryota > Viridiplantae > Streptophyta > Magnoliopsida > Asparagales > Amaryllidaceae > Allium > Allium cepa. Next base: position 29,164,841 of record CM060938.1, on the reverse strand, counting down.
GATGTCTTGTAGTGCCTGGACTTGTTCTGAGTTAGCTTCTATCCCCCTTGCATGCACGATGAAACTCAAGAACTTCCGAGATGCCACCCCGAAAGAATATTTCAGCTGGTTTAGCTTTATCCCATACTTTTGTAAAATTTGAAACATTTCGTGCAAGTGCAAGAGGTGGTCTCCGGCCCTCTTTTACGTCTCCAATATGTCGTCAACGTATGCCTCCACGCTCTTGCCAATCTACTCGATGAACATCTTGTTCACCATACTTTGATATGTCGCTCCCACATTTTTAGGTCCAAATGGCATAACGTTGTAGCGGTAAAGCCTAAGGTCGTTGATAAAGCTGGCAAGCTTTTGGTCGAGAACATGCACTATGATCTGGTTATACCTAGAGTAAGCGTCCATAAAGGACAAAAGCTCATGTCCGGCAGTTCCATCTACAAATTGATCAATCCTCGAGAGTGGAAAGCAGTATCTAAGACATGCTCATTCAAGTTAGAGAAACTATACAAGTTCGCCATTTTCAATTCAATTTTTTAACGAGGACCAGATTTGCTTCCCATTATAAGTACAACGATTATCAAATGAATACATTTGCCAGTAAGTGTTATACCAAAAGTTCTCAATAGGAAAAACAATGATTATCTTGATAAGGAAAGTCCAACGCTCCATATCCATATGTATTGCAAGACTAATGATGCTTAGATGTTTAAACAATGAACAGATTAAGCCTTTCTTGAAAGAATGATACCACAGGCTGAACGGAATAGCCTATTAGCTGATCCAAAGCCCGAAGCACCAATCTATGGCAAAAGGATTCAATGGTCGAAGCGACCAATAAGACATTATGCGACTTAGATGCGAGAGGCCATTTAGGAAGGAAGACAATTCATCAACCCGCACTCCTTAAACGACAACGCTGGATGTCCAAAAAAACTCCAATCATAGCCGTACAACAAGCAACCTCAGCAATCCAAGGAGAAGATTCTCCACCAATGGCACTACAACATGTTGGCAATCAATAGGTGACAATCCCAAGGCACAGGGGATGTTTTTGGCACATTAAGAACTTACACAACAAGTAGTACTTTTCTATATTGGAGCTCTATTCATAAACTTATTAATGGTGGAAACATCTAGATTCAATGTAATAAGACTCTTGGCTAAATAAGAATAACTAAATAAGGAAAGGATGGTGGATTTAGGGACTTTCGGCCTGAAAAACTATAAAACATTTTGGTGTTATTTACTTTCTAAACTTTATCTTCTTCTCACTTATGACTTTATTGCTCAACGTTCCGTAACTCCAACCTATTTACTTGAAGTCTCGGTAACCTCGTACCTAGGACCCATATCTTATGTGACTTTCAGAGTTATATCTTCGAACCTCGGGGTGTCAGTGTGGATGAAATTTTGCACTAGCATTTTTGGTTCTAGAAGGAGGGACCGAACCTTTGTCATTTCTTCCCCCTCAAAAAATCCATTAACATCATCCCTTCAACCACGACTAACTTTGAGAAGCTAACTCTAAAGTCGCCTCTCAACCTTCATATTCGACTCATTGAAAAGGACAACAATGAGAGATTGACTACCCTTATCTTGAAGAAAGAGAATGGCATGGAATATGATCCTATTTATGAACTTGAAGCTCTCTGGATTAGACAATTTTCAAAGTATCTTTAGGAGTCGCCCTAAGAGTTTGCTCAACTCCGACGATGGTCAAGGCTGTGGAGAAAAAAATTAAGGATTAATTATTATGATAATGACAAAACAATGTTCCTCTCTCCTTACTAAAAGAGCCCACTCGGTCACTTCTATAGTTAGAACAAAGAAGGTGGCCCAACGACACCAATTCTTGGCTCTCCTCAATCAAAAGCATGTCTTGGATCTTTCTGAAAATACATTGAGAACTCCATTATCCGAACAAAGAAAATCAAAAAGGAAAGAATTGCTACATTTACCATTAAGCGAATGGGCATGAAACAGACGAGTGTCAAAGACTTTCTCAAGACATAGAAAATTTCATACCGAAAGTAAAATCTATGCAGACTCATTCAACCAAATACCCACACATGTCCCCTTCTGAAGACAAAGAATGCTTTATGGATCTTTATATCTGAAAAAATCTCTTACCTTACCGAAAAAGCTCCGTTCAAATTTGGCTCTTTCTTCTCTCGGTAAGTATAGTCTAGTTTTAGTACCTTTAACATTTTATCTAGTATGTCCTTTTTTTTAGTTATTTTCATTTTTTCTTCCTGCATTTAGAGTCCAAAGGCAAAAACTCTTTTACTGATTTTGTGAGGTCAATAAAGAGTTTCACTTTTTTCTTAAAAATTGTAATTTTCTCAATAATTCTATTTCTCAAACTTAAACTAAATATGTTTTCTACCTAACAATAAAGCCTATTAATTACTCGGTTTCAAAAGTATTTTACAAACTAATCCGAATGCACTATTACTTCTCTTTTACAAAGTTACAATTAGCCTTCCATATAACCAATAACTTAAAATAGTTTTTAAATGCTGACGCCGGCCAAAAGTGATTGTAATGGCCGACACTAGCCAAAATTGGTTGTAGGTGGCCAACACCAGCCAAAAGTGGTTATAGATGGCCGACGCTAACCAAAAGTGGTTGTTGATTGGAAACCAATGATAAGATGGTAGAACTTGCTATAAGAGCATCCTCACTGTGATGCACAAAAACATTTAAGGCCAATATTACCTGGTTTAAAAAGAGGTCAAAAAGTAGAATGCATGTTGAAATTGAGCCATGGTCAATGGAATCATGCACTAGGTAGATCCCCAGTTATATTAGAATACCGGATAAATTTCTAATAATAGTGAGCCATGGTCAAGTAGTACCATGCATTGGGTAGATTTCCAATTAGATTAGAATGTTTTGTAGATTCCCAATTAAAATTATATAATTTTAGGTAGATTCCCAATTAGATTAGAATGTTTGGTAGATTCCAAATTAGATTGGAATGTTTTGTAGATTCCAACTTAAATTAGAATGTTGGATAGATTCCCAATTAGATTCGAATGTTGAGTAGATTCCCAATATATTAGAATATTGGGTAGCTTCTCAATAATGATGAGCCGTGGTCTAATAGTACCATGCATTGGGTAGATTTTCGATTAGATTAGAATGTTGGGTAGATCCCCAATAAGATTAGAATGTTGGGTAGATTCCTAATTAGATTAGAGTATCGGGTGGAAGATACCAAGCCATGGATGAGAGGTTCCATATGTTGGGTAAATGCCCGACCAAACTAAGCCACAATCGAGAAGTAACATGCGTAAGTTTAGAATTCCTAAAAATATTGGAGTTTTAGGAGAAAAGTTTCTAAATAAGGATGGGTATTTAGTAAGAATCCTTAATCTGAGCTATAAGGATAGACATCGAAAACACCATTATGGCGATATGCCAAGGGGCAAGAATAATTTAGAATGAAATTAGAAAGGACAAGCAAAGCGGCTCGAGTTGAAGAAACTAGTTAACCAAAAAGACAAAAGGTGGCTTCACTGTTATAGACATACTAAACGGCTATTAATACAATTGGAATACAATATACAAGAAGGAAAAAGGTAGAGGAAATGTATAATAAGCCTTCATAAATGTTTTGAGTTTAGTTTCAGCCTCCTTAATAGACTTCTTCGGCCGAGATTTAAAGTGCTCCTCCATCTTCTCATATGTCTTAGATATTCATTCCTTCTTAAACTGGTTTAACGAGATTATTCAACCATCCTTTGTACCAAAAAGAATGTTTGATTTATTAAGTACCGGTCTAAGTGAGAACTCCTCTCGGCTTGAGGATGAGGACCAAAAGGGACATAATGGTTCTATGAGAAGAAGAAAGTCCCATGCCAACACGACCTCCACCTCTACCCCTTTGACGAGCTGGAGAGGTAGCAGCCGAAAGTTTATTAGTTTGCTTATTTTTAGTTTCAAGTTCTTGTGATTTGATTGCCAAAAGCTTTCGATGTGCTTCATTCAACTTTTGTCGGGGTATAGATGTGGAGTCCAACAATCGTGACAGATTCCAAAGCCTGACCAATAACCGATACTGCCTTCGAAATAGTGGACATCTTCTTGGATAACTATTCAAGAGTTTTCTTTAAAGATTCATTGTCCTTTAAGACAACATGAATATTGGTATTGAGATTAGGGATACACTTCTTTAGTTGAGCAATTTTATCATCTAGACTCTATTGCAAGGAGGCGCAGTCTCTCTGTAGTTCTAAGCGGTTAGGACATGATTTCCCCTAAAATAGATTCAATGTAAAACTAGAAAAGGCAGATTATCATAAAGGTAATTCTATTTCATTCAATTAAAGACTAGTACGGATAAAAAAGAGCATACAAAATTTATGATCCCCTTAGATTAACAAATTTATTCTTAGTAGCTAAAATAATCGAAATGCCTCTACTTCTAGTTTTAGCAAGGGATACTGAGGGTTTAGCCATATTGGGGAAAGGAATTTCCTTCCCTAAACCACCATTTGGTATAGAAAGTACTAAGGAGAAGAATATACTAGGGATAGGTTAAGGTTAGCTTCTAGAACATATTAGGGAACATATTCTGAAACATGTTCACTTTCGAGAGTCTTCCCTTCAGCATTAGCTAAGGGAGATGGAGTTACACTTCAGCAACTAGGTAGAACTTTTGGAGTTAAAGCTAGGCTTAGATCATAGAAACTCTTGAGGAAAGATAGCCTTCTATTCTTCAACTGAGGTTCTCTCGAATGTAGTTTAGAGAGTTGGGAAAATTCTTGAAAGATGTCGTCTCGGTCATCGAACAAAAGCTTTAATTTACCCCTAAGACCCAAGACTTGGTTAGTTAATCGTGTACCTCTAAATCTAAGGGATTAATTGATTTAGCATAAGTTTGGTCATGTGTTTCCTTTACCTCCTTGATCTTATTGCATAAAATTACATTCCTTAGTCAACTGTTTGGTAGTTGGGATTTAAGGACACCTATGGTTGCCAACAACTTTGAGTTTTTAGTTTGACTCCTCTTCCATACATAGTGGGAAGTGAAGCCTAACTTTCTCTATTTAAAAATAGGCACAGGAATAAGCACTTTAGAATAGACATGACAAAGCAAATAAGGAAAATTGTTCACTAAAAATCCAAACATCAAACAAGGGTATCACCAAAGCCAACAACCACCTCAAACAAACACACAAAAAGGAAATGTACCAAAAATATTACAAACCGAAAGCTCAAACATTATAAACTACGAATCATAATGATGAATTACCTTTTCTTTATCAACATTCTCATCCAATGGAGCGAGGATCCAATACCTGCCAAGGCTCGAGCTTCTTCATACTTCTAGGAAGCAATCTCTTTAATCCTATTTCCATTAGGATTAAAACCCATAGAGAGAGTTACACCTTTGCCCCGGTTGAATTCGTAGCTATGTAGAGGATCTTGAAGGCTTCAATAGTAGCCACCTTATCGGCCTCCTCCTTAGTGACCAAGCCCGAGACTCCTTTCTTAAATTCTACCAACTCTTCTTTATGCTTGTCCTTTTGATTTTTTAAGGCCTTCTCAAATTCTATAATTTTGGACTCAAAAGCATTCACCTCCTTAATCCTTCTCTCCCTCTCATTCTGGGCCTCTTTCTTGGCTTTCTCCTTATATTTAGCAAGCAGATTCTCAATGGACATAGCCTTTTCTACTCATCCAATTGTCTCCTAGCAACATCAGCCTTCACCAACTCTTACTTCAACTTTTGAAACCCTCAACGAAGGACAGAGAAGTCAGCTAGGACCTAGAAAAAGAAGGCCATAACGAAACTAGGGAGATAAATATTTCATAAAAAGAGGTCTTTACCCTGAGGTGGTCCTCTATCCCCATGCTCATCATCCTCCCAAAGCTTTCGATCTCATCAGCTAATTCTACTTAGGAGTTCCCTACAACCTTGGACAGGTGATCATTAATAGAAAAATGGGTGACATCAATTTACCAAATTAGTAATAAATCAAACATCCATTCAACCACAAACAGTACCTTTTATGTTAAAATAAAACTAACCATTCATTGAAAAATCAACAGAAACTCATCAGTAACACTACCACCTTAAGATCCCATCAATCGTTGGTGAATTTTATGACAGCCTTAGTGCCCTCAACTACAACATGCTTCGCTCGAAGTAGAAACCAACTAATATCCACCCTCCCTCTCAAGACAAATAGAAACCATACTCTAGCATTAGCTATTTCTCTAAGATGACTCTATCATTACGTTAAGTTACTCCTGGATGGTAAGCACCTTATTTTTGTCATTATGTGACACGTCGATCTTTGAAACTATTACCATAAGAAAAAACACAAGGATAAAGGTAGGGTGTAACTAAACTGCCTAGGTTCTGACCCTAATTCTATTAAGAAGGATCGCTAACCCCAGAATTACTTTCTCTTTGACTAAGCTGCTCCGAACCTCGAGTACCGTTTTCGAACTACATGACTAGTGGAACTAGTAGTTCACTTATCTCAAATCACCTGTCTCAAATTCGTCTCTAGAATCCACTCCCACATGAAAAGAGAAAGTGGGTTAGACAAACAAATTTAAATTTCATGAAGGTTATACCCTAGATCATATGTTATTATATATTTAGAACCGAGGTCTACCCTTGGGAGCGGCATCATCTTTTAGTCTCGGTATTTTTAGGATCAGAATAAGTAGATTCCTCATCATTGCATAAATCAATCACATCTAAGGGCATGGCTTCAGCCGAAGGGGGATCGTACTAAGAAATCCGGCCGAAATGATATCGACATGCAAGCCTTGAAATTTGCCGTGGAAAGAAAAACATGCTTAAGCCTTTCCCGCATGAATTTTCATACTTCCTCACATCTAGCATAAAAAAAGATCATTAAGGGTTGCACCTTGTACGGTTAGGGCCTTGTCCATCCCAACTTTAGCTAAAGAGATAAAAGAGAAAAAGATATTTGGGAACAATGTGACTAAAGCTTAGATGCAAGAATATTCTAAATAGGAAAAATTCAAAAACTTACAAATTTCTAGCAGTTTAGTGTAAGTTCGAGAATCTTTGGACTTCATGGAAACCAATGAGGGTCTGTTACCTTGCTAAGTGGCTTGATAGGGGAATCTTTTTCCAAAAACAAAGGAAATATCAGGGCCTGCAGAACTAATAGATGTCCTATGTAGATTATATAAGTAATTGATCTTAGAAGTGGCCATGTTGTGGTACAATTCTTCCAGTACATGATTGCTAAAGCTGACAAGGTGTTATACGAGACCACCCTACGTTGAATTGGATTAATTTCATAGTACTCCAGGATATTAACAAATAAAGGAGAAAGAGGGAGTGATATCCCATTTTCCAAATGTTCTAAGGTCCAGGTAAAGAACCATGCAGGGGGTTCATTCTAGTCATCTTCTAGAGTTGGAGCCTTCACTTCGACTCCTTCAATCCTATTACTCACCATCAAATTCTCCAGCTCTCCTTGATTAGTTATAGGTTTACCAATCGAAAAGTTTTAGAAGCTACCGATGTTAAACTAGTACTCAATAGAAATTCTAAAACTCCTCCTGAAAAGGTTTAAAGTATTATGGTCCAAAAGGAAATTAGGCTTAAAACTAGATTCTATAGCCCAAACTCAAAGTTCCCTTTCAAAGAACCATCTTGTTAATAAAATTATTATTAATCTAAGTAGGTGAATGGTTTGATCATAGAAAAAATGTTAGTTTAGCATATAACAAGTATCAAGGATTAACTAGTCGATAATATCCCAAATCAGGATCGATCATTAATATCACAGTGGTAATCAAAATCGAATTACGCTTAAAATTCAAAAAGGCAATGCTTGCGAATATTGATAACAGCAAAAGATACTAATAAAATCATAGGAATAATCAAAAAACTTACTATTTCAATCAAAGTTTTGCAGTGATCTATAAAAGTTTCCAAGATTTTATTAGCAGAAGCAACCATTAGCAATATGAGTAAGAAAGAAAGGAAAGAGGAAGGGTATAATTAAACACCAGAGACAACGCTGGAGATTATCTGGTAATCAAAATCCTAACCATAGGTTAAATGTGGTAGTGTTAATATACAAATCACCATGGGAGAAAGAAAAAGGAGGCACTTTTCTAGAGAAACCAACAAAATCATGACAGTTGGCAAAGGCATTTAATGCAAAAGCAATACCCATCCTTTAAAAATCAAACATCAAATTTCCTTTAGAACTTACAAGACAAGTATCTCCTCGACCTTAGATCTCTTGTTAGATTTTTCTTTTCGGCATTGAAACAATTTTGCTTATCACTTAGTCTAGATGGACTCAAGTAACAAGAATGATTTTAAAAAATTTAGACCTCACGGTCTCTAGTTAGATTTTTTTCCTTTTGGAACCGAAACAGTTTCTCTTGACATTTAGTCTAAATGGCTTCAAGTGTCAAGCATGATTTTTAAAAGTTTAGACCTTACAATCTTAAGTTATATTTTTCCTTTTGACACGGAAACATTTTTTCTTAGATGGATTAAAGTGTCAAGCGTGATTTTCAAAAGTTTAGACCTCATGGTATTAAGTTAGAATTTGTCTTTCGACACCGAAACAGTTTTGCTTATCACTTAGTCCCGATGAATTCAAGTGTCAAGCATGATTGTCAAAAGTTTAGACCTCACGGTCTCATGTTAGATTTTTCCTTTTGGCAACAAAATAGTTTTGCTTGTCACTTAGCCCAAATGGCTTCAAGTATTAAGCATGATTTTCAAAAGTTTAGGCTTCATGGTCTCATGTTAGATTTTGCCTTTTGGCACCAAAACTATTTTGCTTGTCACTTGGTCTGGTTGGCTTCAAGTGTCAACCATGATTTTCAACATTTTAAACCTTGGGACCTCAAGTTAGATTTTTGTCTTTCAGCTCCAAAACAGTTTTTCTTACCACTTAGTTTAGATGACTTCAAGTGGGAAGCATGATTTTCGAAAGTTTTGACCTTACGATCCCAATTTTAATTTCACCTTTCAACGTTCAGACATTTTTCACTCATCATCTATCCTAAGTGGATTTACATAACCAATATGATTTTGAAAGTTTTTGACCTCTAGTTCTACGGTAAATATTCACCCTTTGGTTTCCAAAACTATTAAATACTCAGCATTTGACCTAGTACTCCATTCAAAACTAAGCATTGTAACTTTTTACATACATATAGTGCAGACTGACCTCGGAAGATAATCAAGAAAAATAAACCAAATCTGCAAACTTCAAAATTCACTTCATATTTCACATATTAAGTAAACATTGAGGGTCATGTGTTATACCGAAAATTCTCAATAGCAAAAACAATAATTATATTCCTAAGGAAAGTCGAATGCTTCATATCTACATGTGTTGCAAGGGTTATGATGCTTAGGTATTTAAAAAATGATTGGGTTGAGCCCATCCCGAAAGAATAATATAACAGACTGAAGGGAATAGCCCATTAGCGGATCCAAAGCATAAAGCACCAATCTATTACAAAAGAATCAATGGTTGAAGTGGCCAATAAGACGTTATGCGGCTTAGATGCAAGAGGCCATTTACATGGGAAGACAATTCATCAATCTATGCTCCTTAAGTAGTAAAGCTAGATTTCCAAAACAAGTTCCAATCGTAGCCATATAACAAGTAACCTTAGCAATCTAACGAGAAGATTCTCCACCAATGGCACTATAGCATGTTGGCTATAAATAGGCGACAACCCCAGGGCGTAAGGGATCTTTCTTGCACATAAAGAACTTATATATCATAGAGTACTTTGCTATATTAGAGATCTATTCAAAAACTCATTAATGACATAAGCATCTAAATTCATTGTAATAACCCTTTCGGCTAAACAAGAGTAACAGAATAAGGAAAGGACAATGGATGTGGGGACTTTTGGCCCGAACCAATATAAAAGCCTCAGTGTTATTTACTTTCTACACTTTATCTTCTTCTCGTTTATCATCACGACTTTATAGCTCAACCTTCTGTAACTCCAAACTATTTACTTCAAATTTCTATAACCTCGTACTCAGGACCCATAACTCAAGTGACTTTCAGAGTTAATCTTTGAACCTTGGGGTGTAGGTGTAGATGAAATTTTGCACCAAAAGTTTTCACTTCTTCGATCGGTGATGCCGATCATTCTGTCTTGATAATCCTTTTATTCTGCTTCATAGGAGGTTTTCTTTGGTCGACATTTAGGGCATCATAAGCAACCGAGCGAGAATTCCCACACATGCCTGCATGGGACCAGGAAAACACAACTTGGTTACCCTGTAAAAACCAATCGACTATATCTTTAGGTCCCGCTCTAGACTGGATCCAATTTTCATAATTTTTGTAGGATCACTATCATCAACTTCAACAAACTCCAAAGCCTCTCTGGACTCGATTGTGGCCCTCTCTCCTCCATCTTTTGGGTCAAGCTTTTTATGAGGATCACTTATAAACTTGAGAGGGGGCCACCCTTTAATTGCTATGCGAAGGAATTCTTGGCATAGAAGGCAACTTCTACGCCTTTCCCCTTCTCTCTTTGTTTGTTCTCCCATAGCTCTACAACACAACATTCCCCAGTCATATCTTGGTTTCCTTCCATCATTCATATCCCATTGGCCATTGGAAACTTCATCGTCTAACACCATCGGGCCACTATTTCCTAAAATTCAAATAATGCTTGATGCCCGAGTAAGGTGTTGTAAAATGAGACCAATACAAAAAAATTCTTTTGCATGGATGATTGGGGACGAGTTCCTATCTCAACAAAAAAAATCCAACCTCCTTAAGAGCATGGTGCCTTCTCCCGTAAAACCATGTGGCCGTTGGTTGCATATTGTGACATCTTCTATGGGAAATACCTTCTTACTAAATGCATCTTTCGCTAAACTTCCATTGTCTACCAAAATTCTATGTACTTCTACTGGGCCAAGCATGACTGTAATCACCAGTGGATATGTTTGCAGGTACTGCTTTCCTCGTAAGTCATTATCATCATAAGAAATCACCTCCTGCTCCTGATAAGGAGTCTTAGCCCTTTGTTCCTTACACATTATATATACGTAGGCATCTCCATTTTTAAAGGCTTTGCATACTTCTCTACCTCACCCCTGCTCCTTTCTACCACATGAGACCCCCCTGCTATGGTATTAATTACTAGCCTCCTACCTTTTCCATGGTTGGCACTAGATCCTTCACCTCCATTTCCAACAGGTGTTGTTTCAGGGTCTGCTTCTTAAGAGAAAGAAGTGCCTCCAGGCTCTTTATATGCCGCTTCAGCTTCTTATTTCAGATGTATTCCTTAATTAAGTCCCATAAATGGCGACATTCATTGATGTTATGTCCATGGGACTCATGGAACCTATAATACTTCCCAAAGTTATTTTCAACCTCTTTTTCTTTCTTCAGAGCAGGTCTGTTGTATTTAAGCTTTGTTTCAGTGGTCAAGTAGATGTTCTCTACAGTATCATTTTGGTCCGTGTAGGTGTCAAATCTCATGCCATGTTTGAATCTCCTTCGATCCATCTTTTTCCCACTAGAATTGTCGAAGTTATTATTTTTCTTTTTCTCCATGCAACCCTCTTCACTATTCTTAACCATTGAATTCACACTATTGGAATCTCCTAACATCTTAGTATTAGCTTGCTGCCCTAAGCCAACCTCCTCCAATCGCATGTACTTTGTGGCTTCGTAAAAGAAGTCATCTAGAGTAGCTCGTTTCTCTTTAGTCAGCCTTTGAGCCATCTTCGAGTCAAGATGTATACCTCTGCATAGGGTTAACCGCTCATTAGCATTTTAAACACTTGCAGCTATAATGTTGAAGCGAGTTAAACATTGTCCCAGAGTCTGGTCCTGTGATTGTTTAATATCTAACAAGGGCTATAGGTCCTTGGGCTTTTCTATGTATACGTGGAACTAACTGATGAACTTCTCCTTTAATATATTCCATGAATGAATTGAATCGGGGAGAAGGTGACAAAAACGCATAGTTGTTAGGTCTATCGAAAAAAATTAGGATGCACTTGCACATGACCTCCTCCATTGCACCACTCATTAGCATATGATGCGTATATCATTGTAAATGCACTATGGGATCGGTTAAGCCTTGATAAGGATCCATAGTAGGCATTTGAAAACTCCTCGGATTCCAGGCAGTCTTTGTTTCCACAGTAAAAATGATGCAGACTCTCACACCAATTCCCTTCTCTGTTTGCTCTCGACGAACTTATTCCTTGATAATCCATACCATACGTGCTCTATGTTTGAGGTGGTTGGAATGAACTGACTTCTCCCGTCTAATCTAGGTGCTTCTATCAAGTCTGCTGTGATGACTCATTCTATGATTTCGGCTATGTTCTCTACATCGAGACCGCTTATTGCGGTAAACCCGCCTTCAATTAGCTATTGCTTCATCCAAGTTTGGAGAGCATTACCTAGGTCGGTGGGGTCAAATCGTATACTCGGTCCATCATCTCCTCCATTTGGTTTAGTCTAGGGCTGGTCCTTGTGTGTGGCATGCACTTGAACCATTGCATGACCTGCTTCCTCGGCATTCACTCGTCCTTTTCCTTGATTTTGCAAGTTAGATTCGCCATTAGAGTATGATCTCCTTTTCTGCCTTGATCGTCGAGTACGGGTTTTCTCCTGGTTTCAGTGTTGTGTATGGTTGGCTATGCTTGCCCCTTTGTGTCGTGATTTGATCCGCAATAGCTTGTTGCTGGTTGGCGAGTGAGGAATCAAGATCTACCATAAATCTATCTATGTTTCCTCTAGTGATGGCATCCAAGGCTGGAGTATTGGAAGAGTGGTTACATGTTACACCGTGTCGTAGTTGGCACCTCTGCTAGTAGTGCCTGCCTTGCTCTTTGATTTGGGAGGCATATCGAGGATAGATTTTACCCTTCTTGGTGAAAGCACCAAATATGTTTGTATCAAAAATGGAGAAACACCTACAACCGATTTTTCACAATAGACTAAATGAAGAATAATTAGCATAAAAAGTAGAGTACACTAGGGTTTATAGTTTTCAGCCATAATGGGTCGACGACCACTATTTGTTTTTATTCCTTTCTCTTATACTTTCGATATTAAAAGTATTTGATGAAGAGTACAGTGATTTATAATAGAAAATTGTGATTCGAGTGCTCCACATAATTGATTCTATAGCTTGGAGTCTTGTAGAACCCAAGAAGTTGCTGTTTGAATACCACGTGCTTCAGTATTTATAGGGATGAAGAGGTGGTATCATTAATTAGGATATTCCTTATGTATCTCCCCTAGAGGGGAATATTCCATAGAATCTTGGATATTCCTAAATATTTCCAAATATATGTACATTTTCTTCCATATGTACAATGCTCGGGATGCCTAAGAAGTCGGTTCGGAGGGTATGGGTTCAGGTAGGATGAATGTGGACAAGTTATTGGCCAAGTTCATTTCCGTTCCTATTTGGCTCAACCCCCCTTGGTTCGGTGAGACTCCCCCTAGGCTTGGCCCGATAGATCTAGAATTTTTTTGGTCTAGGGAGTGCCTTTCTCCTTGGTTTAGTGAGTGCCTTAAATGCATGGTTTGGTAGGTGCCCAACCATTAAACAAAAGAAGCTCTACAGTGGCTTGGGTGTACCAAACAAAACATTATGTTTGGTACTTCAACCACCAAACACAAGATCTTTTTCAATGGTTTGGGGTACCGAACAGAAAGTTTTGTTCGGTACTTCAACTAGCGAACAGAGGGAAGAAATTTTCTTTCTCCCCATTCCTCTAAGCTCTTCGTCTTGCTTTTGCATTTGCTCTACCAGTTTTATTACCATCCTCCTAACCTAGAAAAGTTGTCTTTCGAGCTCCAAATTACCTTAGTCTTGTGAAATATCCCATAATACAAACATTTTGGCTAAGATACGAGTCCCTAACCTTGATGTGTCAGATATAACATTTTACTGGTGAATATGAAGGAACTGATGATTCACTACAACTGATTTGAAAGAAGAATTGAGAAAACTAATGATAATTATCCAATGTCGTTCGATGTTCTTGATCAAAGCATGTTTTTTCACTAAAGCATGCTTTAGTAGCAAGTATTACAGGCAAATTTTTTGTAGTCCTAAAAGTGGCTATGGAATGATGAAGAAATGGACTTTGGACTCAAAGAAGGTCGAACAAAAAGAGCAAAGAAAAAATTAGACATTTTTGGATAAGTCCATGGAATGGCACCAATCCATCAGAAAGTGAATTTTGCCTCTAACTCTTGAATAATCAATCTCTAAGCCAAGTTAAAGAAAAAGATAAATTTTCGGTATGGGTGATGGATTAATACCGGTCCATCAAAATGAAGATTTCCATCTAAGGTGTCTATACAATGTAAGTCTAGGAAAAGAAGATGAAATAGAATTTTTTGTTATGGTAATGGATTAATACCAATCAATCAAAAAGACCATTTCCCCTTGAAGTTCTAAGGAATGAAGACTAAGGAAATGGTGAAGAAAAGTAAAGTTTTAGACTAAGGCCATGGTCATTACTGATCTATCCTACCTTGAGATTTGGTTCAAAATTGGCATGATCTTCCTCTTATTATATCGAACCTCATTGACTAATGATTTTAGACTGGATCTGATGAGTATTTTAGCTTGGAACAATTCAGGTCGACTACAAGTAGGAGTCTTCCTCGTGAAAAGGGGAACTTGGTTCCTTTTATTAAATTTAGCTGGGGAAATGCGACCATTTTTGAGATTGGATCTCAGAAAAACATTGTAAAATTGGTAGTATTAGCACAATGTAATCAATAAAAACATCAAAGTGGATGTGGCCAAAGATTAGCTAGACCATTATAATATCTCTTATGTTTTTTTCTTGCTTTTTCTTTCTAGCTTACATTTCTCTTTTACTTTCTACTTTCTATTGAGGGAATGTTAGCGCTGAAAATAGGCTAACATTTACGGATAGTCTTAAAGTGTCCTCTTGTACAAGCCCTTCCAAATTCCATAACCAAAGATGAGACTGATGGAATGATGACAAATATGCAATTGATGTTATTAACACAACAGAAAGAGATGTTGAACAGCCTTTTCCAATAGATGTAATAATAAAGGAAGATTGGAACTTCTTGAAAATTAGGAAAAAGGAGGCATGAAACATGAACTTAACCATGGAAGAGTAAATCAAAGGAATGACCTAGGATCTAGGAACTAAGACTTGAACATGAACTTGCAGATGCATGAGGATTAATCACTAAGTCCCCACATAATCAATCCAAGAAACAAGGGGCATAAGGAAGCCTTTGATCAAAGATATGTTAAGGATTTTAAATGAATTAGGAAGATCGTATAGCTAAGATGATAAGAGTGGAATTTCAAAGAGGAACCCTGGAACAAAGTTTGAAGGATGTGAATCGAAATTCATTTACACCAAGCATTCAATACACTAGGAATCCACGTGATTTCAAACTACTTGAATTGTAACCATATGATGGGAGAACTACTCCAATGGTACATCTGTTGAGATACTTGCAACACATGGAAGTGTTGGGAGCTAAGGAGAAAGTAATGGTCATTGTTTTCCATTGTATTCAACTGATTTGGATACCAGGTGGTTTTTCCAACTTGATAATGAATCATTGCGGATATTTGAGCCAATTTAGGGTTCATATTGTGTGACCGACAACGATGATGTTTCTGTTAACTGTAAAACAAAGAAAAACTAAATCATTGCAAAATTATTTAACCAGGCTTATCATAGCAGAAGCTGCAATTCACAAACTAGATATATCAATAGTTCTTGTGAAGGTTCATTTCGGAGGTTGCAACTAGATCGAGTTCAAAATGGAATTGACAGGGGATCCGCCAGTTGATCCACCAGATTTCTATTTTCAAGCTAACAAGTATTTATGTAATGAAGATGCAGAACCTGAAAGTTCCAAAGTTAATACTATTGAGAATGGAGACCAAAACAAAGTAGATCATGGAAAGAATAAAAAAAGAGAAATGCTTATGATGGTTTTGGAACTCCAACACGTTTGAGAAAGGAGCTGAAGTTATATTCTTACACTGACTTAGTTGAGACCCCAAAGAGGATTTACCCCGATACTAAAGGAAAAGTCCAATACAAAAAAACCTTCTAGGAGAGCGCTCATGGAATTGGTGAGAAGCATTTAGAATTCCTTTTGTCTTATGAGGTGGATGGATACGAGACATATGAGTGTAGGCACTTGCAAGATTTGATAAAGGAGAAAGTTTGAAGCAATTGATTGCATAAATATATACGAAGAGTTCAATAACCATAGTATAGACTAAGTGGTGCTACAAGCACTGCCATCCATTGCAACTGATGACCTCGGTCACAATGGAGGACATAAACATCATATGGTAATCCTATGATTGAAGTGGATTGAAACAAAGTTTACTTTTTTAATTTTAACTTTTCTTAATCATAACTTGGAACACCTACACATGTGTTCGATCTCAATTAATACCATATGATGCTCTTAGTTCAAGTCTGAAAGTAAAACCTCATTGGACTATTTGCTCAGGTTCTTATTTGGTGCAATTATATTTAGATATTATAAGGTAGTTTGAATAGTTTGTTGATTGATATGATTTTAGATTTATCAGTAATGGACTCAACAAGATATGACATTTGATGTGAATTTGATACTAACGTTGATATTGGATATCATTTGAATTAGACCATCCCTTATATTTCACATGTAAATCGATAGGTTATTATTTCCTCGACCAAAGAGATGGCATGATGAATCATGAAATACAAGTTCCTTCATCGGAGGATGATTGGACGGACTTGTATAAGATAGCAAGTCCCCTCATCGAAGAGTGAGTGGATGGAGTCACCTTTAACCCCGAGTCCCCTTGCCAAAGAACGAGTGGATGGACTCAATATAGATACACGATTATCTTATTCGAAGAGAATATATCATAGGTTCAAGGTATGTACATGTACTTATTTGGAGTGATTTTGTTATGATTATTAAATGATTGGTACGTGTTATTACTGTGATCTGATTAGACTTACTTATACAGGGATGCTAAGAGATACTAGATTATTTAAAAGTAATGCTTCATCTAGGGGCAATACGCTAACATGACACACTTTTAAGTAATGTTTTGGTTTAGGGTGAAACAATAAACTTAAATGTTGACACATGATTTATATTGTATGGTACCAAGATATATAATTTATTTGTGACACATGACCCGGATGATGATAATTTATGACTAACATTTAGGATAGATATGAGTCCTTAACTTGATAGGTCTGAACTAACCTATTATTAGCAATGAATGTAAGTGAACTCGATGATTCACTATAAATGATTTGATAGAAGACCTATGAATACTGATGAACAGTTAGTATCAATGCATATTCTTTATCAAAGCATGCTTTGTATTCACAAAAGCACGCTTTGGGGGTAAGTGTTAATAGAAAATTTTCCCTAGCATTGGAATTGTCTATGAAATGATGAAGGAGTGGAATCTGGAGTCAAAGATGATTGAATATAGAAAAAATAGAAAAATAGAAGAAACTTGACTATGTCCATGTATTCTGATCCATGGATGGATCGGTACTGACCCATCAAATAGTAAAATTTACCCCTAACTCTTGCACTATGGATCTTTAAGCCAAGTTGAAGAAAAAGACATGCTTTGGGTATAGGAAATGGATCGGTGCCAATCCATCAGAATGATGATTTTGCCCATAAGGTTTTCTACTATGCAAGTCTAGGCAAAGATGAGGAAAAGACATGGTCATGGGGAATGGATCGATAATAATCAATCAAAATCACCATTTTTCCCCTAAAGGGCTAAGGCCTTAAATGTGGTATTGGTGAATAAAAATACAAGTCAGCTTCAAGGAGCATGTAACGACCTGTACTTTTAATGGTTGGATATCTAGATAATTGTAACGACCCGGAATTTTCGACACCGAAAATTCCAGATAGTTAGGAAGAAAGAAGAAAGAGACAGAAAAAGAAGAAGAAGAAGCATCAACATCTCACATTCGCAGCGGATAAAATATAATAATGAATAATAACAGTTTACAAAAGAATACTATATCTATCGAATTCATTTTAATACATCAGAGTTACACATATATACTGACTCCGAATATACACAAGTATCACGTCACAGATATACAACAATATAATCCAGCGGAAACACCCCATACGTTCCTGCCATCCATCTCGACTCCTGAGCTCCAGAACGTCCTTACTTGGAAATCTGTAATACCCGGTCTGACCCGAGCATTACATCAATGTAACACCCGGGTCAGGCTGGAAACCAGCGTGAGTAAGCCCATCTAACATGGAATACACAACTATACAACTCATATAAACCCGGGGTAAATTATATCAATTTACACTTCACAAGTTGTTATAGACATTACTTATTTCACACATCAATTTCTAAGTGCCAAAACTTAGATTATATGGTCCAATTCACTTAAATCATTCCATTACAGCCTATTGGTTCCACATATCAAATTATAAAGAATGGAAGTGGTTTCGGGTATTTACTAATACCCGATTCCGGTCTCTTCGAATTCAATACTATCTTAACACAAGTTATTTAAGTGAAATTCAATTGAATTTTTAAATATAAGATGTCACTTTTTTACACAGCAATTCATCATCGATAGATAACCACATTATCGTTGTCCATCCAAACATATTGTATCATAAAACATTTCATATCGAAGATATCAATCAATTCAAGACATTTAATCATTATCCAATCATTCATATGCAAGATTTAACACTTCCAACATTAATTTGATTTATCTCTAATTAAATTAATAACCAATCTTAAATCACTTAGGTTGCCTTTACTCATCAGTAATTAAATTCAAACCAATTTATTAATCATCTTTTAATTAATTAATTAATTATTCTTCAATCATTTACATTGATTAATTATCCTTTAATTAATTATACGTATTAATTTACTAACCCTTCATAAATTTCCTTAATTAAATAATTCAACCCTTCAATTAATTATGCTAAGTAATTAATCCTTAATTACTTCACTTAAGTAATTCACATTTATTTACTTTCATCAAGTAGTTATTCCACTGGTTAATTATCCTAAATTTATTAACCTTGATCATTAATTAATTAAAACTTAATTTATCACATGGATAAATTAGCCTTAACCATTCACATTAAATAAAATTTTAAATTACTCTCGTAAATCAATTAACTATAATTGACTTATCTTTAATTAATCATATTCATTAATAAACCTTAATTAATCTCATTCGTAGTTAACTATCCCTTAATTACTTACATGAGATAACTTACTTAATTAAGTTCATAAGAAATTATCATCTCATGTTCACTAGTTTAAATTAATAATAAGCATTAACTATTCTCCAACTACTTATGCTAAGTAATTACCTTTTATTATCATTATTAATTAATTAATCTATGAATCTCATTAAATAATTAACTTATAATTAATTCCACTAATTATCTCAATTACATTCTTAATTAATCAAATAATCTTGGAATTAATTTATTTTCATTTTCTCAATTTCTACTCAATCACATTATTGATAATGTTTAAATAAATTTATGAACTATCTTAATAAATTTTAAGTTAAAATAAATTACTTAACTCCTAAATTAACCAATCATTTTAAATAACCTTATTATTTTAAAGAATAGTTTAAGAATCAATTAAACACTTGATTTTCATTTAACTTAAATTTTGTGGGCCTTAACATTTACCGACCCAAAACTAAATTTCCCGAGCCTCTCTCGAATTCGTACGTAAAAGCCCTCCCCCAAAACAAACACGGAAAACTCGAGTAAGAACCCATGCCATTCCTCTTCTTCCCCGAATACTCCAAATACAAGTCACTAACGTACACAGGTGCACGTGCATGGTGGGAACTCGCCGTTCCAATCACCAATGACAATTCCAACATACCAGCGACCATCTCCTCAATTGGAAAGACTGCTCAGATTTTTGAATTTCGCCTGAGAAAACAAATTCGATCTTCAACCACACTCAGGAATCCACCATTACTGAAAATATCAACTCGCGCCACCCCAAATCGTTCACCAGAAAATCCACCCTCCCAACCAGAGATGCATCACAATACCATCCTCCATTTCCCCCATATGAGATCGAGTATGACTCGCCGATGAGACCACATTGGCCTAGAAATCAACCCCAGCCAAAAACAAAGTTTAAACCCTAAATCACCTAAACCTGATTGCCCCGGTGATCAATAAACCTTTTGAACAATTTTCCCATGATCGTCGATCAGAGAACAAGCTCCAGCCTTAACCCCGATAATCCAGATCATCGCGATCGACAGAAAATGACGGAAACCCAACTTTCGTTCATCTCATGATTTCTGTTGTTTTAAAAGCTTAAAATTCAAGAATTTATTTCTAAAAATCCTAACTTTCAACAGAAAAATAGATTTAATACCTGAAATATCATATTATTTAGTTCGAGATTTTGATATTTAAAAAAAATTGTCTGTAATTTACCCTTTCAGTTGAATCTACCTTAAAATCTTACCTGAAACTATTTTTAAATTAAAATATTGTTATTCCTAAGATTTATTGTTGATACATCATAACTAATAACATATTAGAGAAAGAGTATGTGATTCTTGAATCATTTTTCCTGATCTGGAACTATGAACAGAGCAAACAACTCTCACTCCAGAGATGCACATACTTATTCACATACATATATACATTAATTCCTGTTTAAACAATCATGCAAACACAATCACAATTTACTTAAGTAATTTCTGCATACCTCAAGATTTTTAACAGATTGAAAACCCTTAGATAGAATTGTTTACTCACCTGTGTTGATGCGCAGAGCTTAAAACAGTTTGAAGCTTTAAACCTGAATTGTTTTGAAACTGGGAACTTTGTAATTAATCTTGATTTTGATGCAGGTTGAAAAGTTGTTGAGAAGATTGCATGATTATTTTGCTTGATATTCTAGATTGAAGATAAAATAATTGCAGGCTAAGTTTGATTTCTTGTTTTATCTCAGGTTGGAAAAAAATATGGAAGCCTGATTAAATTTCTAGTTTGAAAAAAAGGAAAAACAATTTTTTTTTTTGATTTTCTGGTTCTGAAGGAATTTCATGTTCTGTTTTTTTCTTTCCTTTAAAGTTTTCTTACTTTTGAATTGAAACGATAGGGAAAAAAATGAAAAGAGAAAATGGATGATTATATAGATTAAATTGGGGTTTATTAAAAATTTAAAGAAAATAAAAAAAAATTGTGACACTTGTCTTAAAATCCAACACTTGTCATTTTATAAATTTAAACACCTTACACTTGTAATTATTCATTTTTATTATTATTTTTAAATGTTTTTATAAAGCCTTAATATTTATCTTCCTAAATAATAAATACATTTATAAATAAAATATCTTTCAAATAAGATAATATAAAACAAATTGTATATACATATATTTTTTAATTCAAAATATTTACAAATATCTATCCTTTGAATTTCAAATTCAAATTCAAATCCAAACTTAAAAATCCAATTTTTAAATCAACTCATATATATATATATATATATATATATATATATATCTAAACAATCACAAATTCAATTCCATTAAAAATCCATTTATATATATATATATATAAATAACACATTATTATTGTTGTTTCGAAAATAATCAATTTTAAATCATTTTAAATAATTATAAAGGAGATTATCACATTTATTTGCTTGAAACTTTCGGGATATCACATTTCTCCCCCCTTTGAATCTTTTTGTCCTCGAAAAGGAATGAAGCCAGAATTTATTAAAATGCTTATTATCAGAAAAATTATTCTCAATCACTTTTAAAACACTTTTAAATCCATATAATATTATAAAATAGTTTTATAGAAATACTTTTTTTTATAAATTGATGTTTCAACAAGTCCGTCCTCGTTCTCACAGAAATTCGGTCATACATTGATCAGGCGTAGGACTGAAAATCTATAAGTACTTGGTAAACCCATTTCAACACCCAGTGAAAATACTTGGAATATAATTTCATTGAAAATATAGAAAATAGTTTTTGAAAATAGAGGAAATATCATTGGTGAGAATGCTCTGGAAATCATTACTCCCATCCAAGGTCTCATTTACATCTTGGGTTACGTTGCCATCGCAGCAAAAGTCCATGTAACGGCACTCCGCGCCCTTCGATTACACCATGGAACCCATAACAGATCGCAGTAACATCCTGGGTTATGTTGCCATCACAGCAGAAGTCCATGTAACTATTGGCTCTCAGCGGCACACACGACTTTCGCTGTCAAAATGAAACTTCTCCACTCCTACATAGGTCGTAGTCTACCGATATAAAATCAAACGCAGACTATTGACCCTCAGCGGCACACACGACATTCTCTATGTTACCATAGGTCACAGTCGAGGTGAAGTTTCTTGGTTCTATATATTAGATTTTTGAGATAATCGATTTTGAGAAAGAAGATTTGTATGAGATTCATTCTACGTGTATGATTTGGAAGGTACTATATGTTTATAGTATAAAGTGTTTTGAAAATGGCTCTGGAGAAAAAGGCGCTCACTTGGGATGAACATCTCAGGAGTACCATAGGTTGGTACTGCCTTGAGCCACTAAGGGGGAGGTTCTAAAGTTGATCCTGTGAGGAGTCCGGACAAACTAGTTCCTGAGGATTATTGGGTAGCGAGATTCGAGGGCGCTGATGCCTACAGTTTATATGGGTTTTTGCTGTGATAGCAACGCAACCCCAGTTGTAGCTGCGATTTGTAGCAGGTTCCATGGTGTAATCGAGGGGCGCGGAGGCCTACAGTTATCTATGGATTTTGTCGGGATGGCAACGTAATCATCGGGTTAACTACGACCATGGATGGGGGTGATGATTTCCAGAGCATTCTCACCAAAGATATTTCCTCTATTTTAAAAATGTTTTCGATATTTTCAATAAAATTATTTTCCTAGTATTTTCGCTGGGTGTTGAAATCGGGTCTGCTAAGTACTTATAGATTTTTAGTCTAACGCCTGATCAACGTATGACCGAATTTATGTGAGAACGAGGACGGACTTGTTGAAATACTGAATTTAATAACCCGGATTTTAGAATATCTGTAATCAATAAATTAACTGAATTTAATTAGTAGAAATACTGAATTATAAGTTAAATAAACAATTCTGGTAACAAAAATATATACCTGAATAAGTATTGGTTTGATAATCCTCTTAGTATATTTATTTAAATTGGCAAAATAGATATTTTCACACAATAATAATAATGTGTTGTTTATATATATAAATATAAATAGATTTTAAGTAAAATATACAGATTGAATTTGTGTTTGTTTAAATATATATATATTTGAGTTGATTTTTAAATGGGTTTTAAATTAAGTTTGAATTTGATTATGGATTTGATTTTGAAATTTCAAAAGAAGATATATATCTTAGATATATATATATATATTATATTAGATATATCTATATATATATATATATATATTAGATTTAAGATACATCATATATGATTTTATTTATGAATATAATTTGTTTATATTATTTCTTTTAAAGGATTTTATTTATAAATTAAGATAGGTATTAATTAATGAGGAAATTTATTTTAAAAGTACTTTAAAACCATTTAAAAATTAATATATTCATGCATTATTACAAGTGTTAGGTTATGATTTTCTTTAATAACAAGTGTAAGTGAATTATGAATGATAAAAGACAAGTGTTAGTAAATTAAAACAAGTGTCAATTCTTTCTTTTTCTTTTATTTTAAAAATCATAAAATAAGCTACAAATATATCTCTCCTTTCCTCTATTTCATTTTTCTCATTTCCTAAACAAAGCCTATGAAGAAATCAAACCAGAGGAAAAATAAAACACAAAATAAAATAGAAATCAATTATATTCAAACTGAAATCAAAATAAAAAATCAATCATTTTCAAATCTGCAACCTGTAGAAAAATTATCAACAAGCAAGATTTCCAATTTCAAGTATTTTCCAGATCAAAAGCATTCAGTTTTCAAAAAAAAAAAGCAAGCATCCTTGTTTCAGTAGCTCTCTGTTCATCTTTTAAACATGTGAGTATATTCTTTCAAATC
Source organism: Allium cepa (assembly GCA_030765085.1). NCBI lineage: Eukaryota > Viridiplantae > Streptophyta > Magnoliopsida > Asparagales > Amaryllidaceae > Allium > Allium cepa. The sequence continues at coordinate 29,140,728 of CM060938.1, read as the reverse complement.
TGGATTTTTATTTGTGTTTGGAAATATGTTTGAAGTAAGATTGTGTTGGTTTGCATATATACATATATATAGACACACACACACACACATATATATATATATGTATATATATATATGTATATATGTATATATACACAAATAAATATATAAATGTGTGAATGTATATGACTGTGCATGTCTGTTATGACCATTTGCTCTGTTCCATAATTTACAGGGTTCAAAACCTATAGACTTTGATGTCTAAATAAAATGTGTTTGATTTAGCAAGATTTTAATTTCCAAATTTTTTTTAAGTAGTATAAATGATTGGGTTGACTGGAAGATTTAAATATTACAGTAAAATCATATTTAGTTCAAATTTTGATTCATTAAAATTTGGGTCTCGATTGCTTAATCCTCTTCGTTTGCATAAACTAAGAATTTTAAGATCAAAATCAAGATTTTTAGTGTGGTAGATCGCGGGAAATTTCGAGTTGATCGAAATTTGCATATTGGTCTAATCCTATTGATCGGAAAAAGATTGGGTCTCGGTTTTGTTGCAGGAGTAGGGTCGTGGGTCAGTGGCCATGGGAAAATTCATGGTTTGGTTTTTATGGTGCTATGGTGGTCGGGCAAGGCGAGACTAGGGTTTTAGAAGCTTTTTTTTTCGATATCCTTCGTGAGTTTTTTTGAGTTTGTCGGCGCATCGGCCATGGTCGAGGAAGGTGAATTAGGATTGGGAGATCCTAGCGTAGTTTCTGGTGGGTCGATGTTAATTCTGGTGAACCAGATCATTGGAAAGAGGATGGTTTCTAATAGGATGGGTTCTAGATTTTGGGATCATTCGAGCTCGATTTTGTTTGCGTTTTCGATTGTGCGATCTGATGGTCGGAATTGAAGGATAGGGTCATAGGAGACTCGTAGGCGGTGGCAAGAATGGTCGGAGCTTCGTCAATTTATGCACGTACACGAGATCTTGGGTATTTGTGTTTTCCCAGTGATGATGAAGAAGAGGAGCTTTCTCGGGTACGAGCTCGAAACTGTGTGATGTTGTCTTGAAGCCGTGACGTGCTGTAGTGCTCGCTAGAATACTCGGGTAGCTGCCGTTTTGACTCAGGTAGAAGATTATGTTAACAAGTGATTAAGGTTAACATTAGTATATTTATAACAACTCACTTAATCATTCTTGTAAAACAAAAGGTATTTATTTAAATGTTGATTAATTATGTTGTAGGTAAATTATAAATTATTTTCAAGGTTATTACATAAGATTTTTATATGTTAATTAAGAAAATTAATTTAAGATAATGGTTAATCCTTTAATTAATAAAGGAATTGAGTAATTAAGATTTATAAATTAATTAATAAGTAATTAGAGATAAAAGAATGAAGTAATTAATTACTTAAAACATAGTTAATTAAAAATAATTAAGAAGGATGAAGTGTTTTATCATTAAACTTAAGGACTTTTTTTGATTTACAAGTTAATGATAATTAATTCCAGAGTTTATTAAATTCTGATGATAATTAAGAAAGTGATTAAGATAAATGAATTATCTTAAAATTAATCAAGGTTTGGGCAATTAAGATGTATTAATTGATTAATTGATTTTTTTATAAAAAGGATTAATTAATCAAAGGTTAATTAATTAAGGATAATTAACCAATGAGATGATTACTTGATGGAAGTAATTAATTGAAGAATAATTACTTAGGGAAATAATTAAGTGATAATTACTCAGTGTAATTAAAGGACTAATTTATGTAATTAATCAAGGAGTTGATTTTATTGATATAAGTACTTAAGGGGAGATAATTACTGATTAATGACCTTATAGATGATTTTCTAAATGGGAGATTTTCTAAATGTGATTTATTTAATATTAGTTTCTTAGTGAAAGTAATTAAGAATTAATTAATTATTGTAATTAATTAAAGGATCGAGTAATTATGGAAATTAATTAAGGGTTAGTTAAGGATTATGATTAATTAAGAAATAATTAATAAATGTGTTGGATAATTAATTTGAGTAATTAATTATAGACCAATGAAATTAATATAGATGGGTAAAGGTTAATCAATTTGTGTAATTAATTAAGAATTAATTACTTATTGTAATTAAAGGATAATTAATTAAGGGTGATTGATTAATTGATTTGAAATAAATTAATGTTAAGTAAAGGTAATCTAAGTGAGTATAGATTTGTAATTAATTAAATTAGATTAGAGATAAATTAAATTAATATTGTAAATCTTCCATCTTGCTTATGAATGATTGAATGATGATTAAATGTCTTGAATTGATTGATACCTTTGATATGAAATGCTTTATGATATGGTATGTTTTGTGTGGACAATGATAATGTGGTTATCTATGATGAAATGTTGTGTAAAGTGACATCCAGTGTTTAAAAGTAAATTGTATTCACTTGAATAATTTGGGTTAAGATGACATTGGATTCGAAGAGACCGGGGTCGGGTATTAGTTAATACCCGAAACCACTTCGATTCTTTATAGATTGATATGTGAAATCAATAGGCTAGAATGGAATGATTTTAGTAAATTGGACCATTTAATCTAAGTTTTTGTACTTAGAAATTGATGTGTGAAGTAAGTGATGTCTTTAATAAATTATGAATTTGTAAATTGATAAGAGTTACCCGGGTTTTATATAAGTTTTATGATGTTGTATTCCATGTTAGATGGGTTTACTCCCGCTGGTTTCCACCTAACCCGGTTGTTACTTTGATGTAATGCTCGGGTCAGACCGAGTATTATAGCTTTTCAGGTTAGGATGTTCTGGAGCTCAGGAGGCGAGCTGGATGGCAGGAACGTATGGAGTTATCTGCTATGTTATATTGTAGTTTATCTGGGACATGTTGTTTTAAACTGTCCAGTGTTGTGTAAATGTTGTAACTCTGATGTATAAAAATATAAGAGTACAGATACAGTTCTTCTTTGAAAAACTGTTATTTATGTGATATTATATTTTGATCCGCTGCGAATGTGAGGTTTCTGTGTCTTGTTCTGTTTTCTTCTTCTTTTCCTAACCATCTGGAATTTTTTGGATGAAAATTTCCGGGTCGTTATATTTGGTATCGGAGCCATCTAAATTGTTAAGGATTACCACTGGAGGTGGAAGAGGTAATGGGGGTTCAGGAAAAAATGGTGGTTGAGGCTATAGGGGACTATGGCGTCGGCGATGATCGGAATTTGTTTATAACCCTAGTTTTTGTATAATTTGGGTTTTGGATCACAACGAGGGCTCTGCTTGATCGAGTGCTATGTAATTCTGGGAGATGATAGCGTGTCGGCTCGGCAAAAGTTGGTCAGCACCGCTCGATCTCTGGTGGTCGGAGCATTGAGAACGTAGCAGTTTGCTGGAGGTGTTTATGGGTTCCAGTCCATCTGGGAAGCTCGAATTTGTTCGAGAGATTGTGAGTTAGTTTGGATGATCGTTATGGGTTGTAGTATCATAGAGTGATGTGACGGAGGGTACGTCGTGGGTCGGAAGTAGTTCCAGCGATGGTGCATAGGGAGAAAGGTCATGTCAGTAATTAACAAACTTGTAATTAATTAACTCCTTAATTAATTATATTAATCCTTTGATTAATTAAACTGATTAATTAATCTTTATTACTTCATTAAGTAATTATTATTCATTTAAATTAATTAATAATCGTTAATTAATTAATTAATGGAAGCAAATGAGGGATCATTAATTAATGTAATTAATGATGGTAATTAAAGGTTAACTACTGTATATGATTAAGGATAATTAATTTGTGTAATTAATTAAAGGCTAATTACTTGAATGTAATTAAAGGATAATTAATCAAGGAAGATTAATTTTAGAAGATCATTAAGAGGTGATTAATTAATTAAGTTGAAATTAATTAATGTTGAGTAAGATGGATTAAGGTAATCCAATTGATTAAGAAAGAATCAAACCTGCCTTTAGATGATTGATTAATTTTTGGATGATTGATATTGTATGATTGATTGATATTGGATGGTTGATATTAGATGATTAAATGATGTTGGATGATTTGGGTGTGATATCTCTGATATATGATATGTGCCGCTTTGTGAGATGATTGGTTGATATGAATTATATATTGATAATGTGATTCACCTATCTGTTATATTATTCCGAATATAAGTTTAAATTGTTTAAACCCTTAAACAACTTGGACATTAAAATGGCATTTGTATTTCGGTGAGACCGGGATCGGGTTTCCATATATGGATATCCGAAAATCACATCGATCCAAATTAAACGTTAGGTCGTAAATCCAAGAGAAGAGCTTAGTAAAGACTCGAAGTGTAAGAACTATTCGTCAGTATAACTCTGAGGGTGATTCCGAGATGAGTTTGAAGGAGATAGTACTTTCAGGTTCGAGATGGTGATTCAGAGTGCAAGGGCTATTGTCGTTGACTCTGAGGGTGATTCCAAAATGGGTGCAACGAGATAGTGCCTTCGGTTTCGTTCGAACCCGGAACTAATTGTATGGATTGAATGCTTCCAGAACATCGTCAGGTGGACGATGAGAATTCTAAGATAGATGTGTTCTATAAAGGTAATCGCAGCCTCAAGCCTCATCAACAGGGAATGGCTAAAACAGGGGAGGTGCAGTAAGGTTAAGTGGGTCATGCCCAAGTAGAACGAGATTTACCCATGTCTAGACGTCCCTTTCTATTTCGGCTTAGTGTGTGGTTGGTCGCGCCAACCACGGGGTGGTCTTGTTCGGGACTATCCAGTAAGGGATGGTTCCGGCCTTGTGTTGCAGGGGATTGGGAGTAATCCTCGGTACGGTGATCTAGGCCCCGTACCGTGACGGGCGGTACCCCAGTAGCCCTGCCATTGATGAAAACCCATTCTTCCTACGACACCCTACGGTTTTGATTTGTATTACCCACTTTTGTGGCTAGTAGCTGGAATTTAATGAATGTAACAATTTCGGCTATTTCTTATTTACTTGAAAACCCTAGACGCTATTATAATATCACTAGATTTCTATCAAATGTTTTGGTTAGCGTAAGGTAAAAACTTTTCCATGTTTATGTGTAGGAAGTCTTAAGTGATACCTTTTCTTTTCAAAGGATTTTCTAAAGTTAAGAAATTTTAAACCGTTTACTCACACCAGACCCCTGTCTAATCCGAGTGTTTATTTTCTATTTTATTAAACTCTTGGGTACTCATATTATGTATGAGTAGGCAAGGGATTCAGGTTAGCTTGACGAATTCTAGAGGAGTTTTGGAGCAGGAGGCTTCACCGTGTAGATATATAATGGTTCCGTTGTTTTTGTGTTGCATCTGTATCTTGTGATATCTTGAGTTGTATAGTTAGACAGATGTTTATAACTGTCTAGTATGTATTGTATAGATTTTGTAACTCTGATATATAAGATACTATGTAATATTTTATGTGATATATTATATTTCATTCGTTCCGCTGTGAATATCTGACGTTGTTGACTTTCTTCTTTCTTATCTTTTCTTCTTCTATCCCTTTCTTTCTTAAATCAAGCTGCGTTTTTCTGGTGATAGAAAGACGGGTCGTGAGAGTTGATATCATTCATCGGCAATCGCCCAAAACTCCAAATTCGAACAACCCCTAAATTCCCATGAATCACCAAACTAAAAATCATGATATGTATATTAAAAATCGTGATTTTTAACCACTAACTCATTCATGAGATCCAAATAGAAATTAAATTTGTTGTTTTTTGACATGCATCAGTATTTTGCTGTATTTCCCATTTTAAAAATTATTTGTAAACTAAAATTTCCAGAAACTATTTTTAAAATTACCGTCATACATTAACAAACAACTTTCATTTAATCATCAAAGCAAATAAGTAATTAATTTAAATAAGGATCATTAATTAATAATTAATGATGTAATTAAAGATTGATTAATTAGGACTAATTAATCAATAATGAGTGATTAAGGGTAATTAATTAATGTAATTAATTAAGGATCAATGTAATTAATTATATTAATTAATTAATGAAGTAATTAAAGGATAATTACTGATTTTGGTTAAGAGTAATTAATTTGTGAAATTAATTAAAGGATAACCACTTGAACGTAATTAAAGGATAATTAATTAAGGGTGATTAATTAAGGTGATTAATTAGAGGATAATTAATTAATTAAATTGTAATTAATTAATGGTTTTGTAAGCAAGATTTATATTGATGTAGTAATTAATTTAATTCACTTTACATTAATTAGAGATGATGTAATTGATTTAATTCATTTTAAATTAATTATATTTGGTGTGATTATTAATCATCGCTTATGAATGGATGATATTGGTTGCCTTGAATGGTTTGAAATCTTAGAAATGGGATAAGTAATGTTGTGTGATATGGATGTATTGGTTGCATTGTGCTGATAATATGGATTATCTTATGATAATGGTAATATGGATTATCTATTGTGATGATAATGATGTTTATCTATTGTGATATGTATCTGTGTATATATAGATAATGAAATTGAATTGTTTTAAACTCTAAAACAACTTGGCCTTAAAAGATACGCTTTGGATTTCGATGAGACCGGGATCGGGTTTTCAGATTTGGATATCCGAAAACCAAATCGATCCAAATTAACGATAGGTCGTGAATCCCAAGTAAAGACTGAAGACTCGAGTGTAAGGACTATTCGTCGTTAAAACTCTAAGGGTGATTCCAATACGAGTTTAACGGGGTACTACTTTCAGATTCGAGATGAAGATTCAGAGTGCAAGGGTTATCGTCGTTAACTCTGAGGGTGATTCCAAAACGAGTGTAACGAGATGATGCATTCGGTTTTGTTCGAACCCGGAAAGAACTTGTATGGATTGAATGCTTTCAGAACATCATCAGGTGGACGATGAACATTCTATGATAAATGTGCCCTATAAAGGTAATCGTAGCCTCAAGCCTCATCAACCGGGAATGGCTAAAATAGGGGAGGTGCGGCAAGGCTAAGTGGGTCATGCCCAAGTAGGATGAGATTTTCCCCTGTCTAGAGGTCCGTTTCTATTCGGCTTAGTGGGCAATTGGATATGCGCACCAACTGCAGGGTTGTCTTGTTCGGAACTATTCAGTAAGGAATAGTTCCGGCTTTGTGTTGCAGGGGATTGGGAGTAATCCTCGGTACGGTGATCTAGGTCACGTACTGTGACGGGCGGTACCCCCGGTAGCCCTGCCGTTGTATGGAATCCAAAACCCAATAAGTGCCAACGGTTTTGATTGTATTACCCACTTTTGTGGCTAGTAGCTAGAATTTAATAAATGTAACAATTTCGACTATTTCATATTTAATTGAAAACCCTAGACCTATTATAATATCACTGGATTTCCTATCAAATGTTTTGGTTAGCGTAAGGTAAAAACTTTTCCATGTTTGTGTGTGGGAAGTCTCACATGATACCTTTCTTTTCAAAGGCTTTTAAAAGTTAAGCAACTTTAACCCGTTACTCACACCAGACCCATGTCTGACCCGGAGTTTATTTCTGTTTTCCTTAAACTCTTGGGTACTCAAATTTTTACGAGTAGTCAAGGGATTCAGGTTAGCTTTGATGAATTATGGAGGAGCAATGGAGCAGGAGGCTTCGGCGTTGTAGATATGTTTAGTGTTCTGCTGTGTTTGATATCTCTGTATTTTCTCTGAGTTGTATTGAGTTATATAACTAGACAGTGTTTATAACTGTGTAGTTTGTGATGTATAAGCTGTGTATCTCTGATAGTTGTTGTATACTATGTAATACTTATGTTACTAGTATAATTTATTCGTTCTGCTGTTTAGATTTTGATATGTTGTTTCTTTCCTTTTCTCTTTTTTTCTCTTTTCTATCCATTTCTTTCTTATTAATGATGCGTCATTCTATGAAGATGGATGGCGGGTCGTTACTGGAAATTACTTATGGAAGTAATTAATGGAAATTGCTTATGGAAGTAATTGGGTAAAAGTTATTAAGGGATAATCACTTGATGTTATTAATTAAAGGATTAATTAATGTAATTGATTTGGAGTTAATTAATTAAAGAGTGATTAATTAATCAAAGAATTAAGGTTAATTAATAATGGGATTAATTACTTGTTAAGGTAATTAATTAAGAGAGTAATTAACTAATGAAAGTAATTATAAGATAATTACTTAATGAAAGTAATTAAGGGTTAATTACTTAATTAATTTAGTTAATTAATTAATGTGATTAATTAATTAATGGTTGTGATTAATTTTAAGATTAATTATTAAGTGTAATTAATTAAAAAATGTAATTAATTAATAAAGTAATTAACCAAGGATTATTAGTTAATTTAATTGATTCATAATTACTTAATGAAGTAGTTAAAGATTTATTAATTAGTAGAATTAATCAAAGGATTAATATAATTAATTAAGAAGTTAATTAATTAAGATAAGTAATTAAAAGTTTGTTAATTACTGATTATGATTAATTAAGACTAATTAATGAGATGGTTAGTTACAAATTAATTATTAAAGGGTTAATTAATTAATAAGGATCATTAGTTAATATAATTAATGAAATTAATCAAGGTTGATTAATAAAAGTGATTTATTAAAGTATGATTAATTAATTGTAATTAATTGAGGTTTAATGTAATTAATCATAGTTGATTAACTAATGAAAGCAAATGAAGGATCATTAATTAATGTAATTAATGATAGTAATTAAAGGTTAATTACTGTATATGGTTAAGGATAATTAATTTGTGGAATTAATTTAAGAATTAAGGGCTACTTACTTGAATGTAATTAAAGGATAATTAATCAAGGAAGATTAATTAAGGAGGATCATTAAGAGATGATTAATAAATAAATTTGTGATAAATTAATGAAGCAGGATTAGGATAATCCAAGCGATTAAAGGATAGTAATTAATTTAATTAAAGGTTAATTAAATTGCTTAAGAGTTAATCAAGCCTGCTTATGGATGATTGATTGATATTGGATGATTTATATTGGATGATTTGGGTGTGATATCTCTGATATGTGATGTGCTGCTTTATGAGATAATTGGTTGATATGAATTATCTATTGTGATAATGTGATTCATCTATCCGTTTATGTCATTCTAAATATAAGCTTATATGTTTAAACCCTTAAACAACTTGGACATTTAAAATGGCGTTTGGATTTCGGTGAGACCGGGATCGGGTTTCCATATTTGGATATCCGAAAACCACATCGATCCAAATTAAACGATAGGTCGTGAATCTAAGAGAAAAGCTTAGTGAAGACTCGAGGTGTAAGAACTATTCATCGTTATAAACTCTGAGGGTGATTCCAAGATGAGTTAATAGGAATAGTACTTTCAGGTTCGAGATAGAGATTCAGAGTACAAGGGCTATGGTCGTTGACTCTGAGGGTGATTCCAAAATGAGTGCAACGAGATAGTGCCTTCGGTTTCGTTCGAACCCGGAACGAACTCGTATGGATTTAATGCTTTCATAACATCGTCAGGTGGACGACGAGCATTCTAAGATAGATGTGTTCTATAAAGGTAATCGCAGCCTCAAGCCTCATCAATCGGGGATGGCTAAAACAGGGGAGGTGCAGCAAGGTTAAGTGGGTCATGCCCAAGTAGGACGAGATTTACCCCTGTCTAGAGGTCCATTTCTATTTCATCTTAATGGGTGGTGTTGTTCGCGCCAACCACGGGGTGGTGTTGTTCGGGACTGTCCAGAAAGGGATGGTTCCGGCCTTGTGTTGCAGGGGATTGGGAGTAATCCTCAGTACGGTGATCTAGGCCCCGTACTGTGATGGGCGGTACTCCAGTAGCCCTGCCATTGATGGAAACTCATTCTTCCTACGAGACCCTACGGTTTTGATTGTATTACCCACTTTTGTGGCTAGTAGCTGGAATTTAATGAATGTAACAATTTCGGCTAATTCCTATTTACTTGAAAACCCTAGACACTATTATAATATCATTGGATTTCCTATCAAAAGTTTTGGTTAGCGTAAGGTAAAAACTTTTCCAAGTTTATGTGTGGGAAGTCTTACGTGATACCTTTTCTTTTCAATGGTTTTTCTAATGTTAAGCAATTTTCATCCGTTTACTCACACCAGACCTTTGTCTGACCCAAGTGTTTATTTTCTCTTTTATTAAACTCTTGGGTACTCATATTCTTTTTGAGTAGTCGAGGGATTCAGGTTAGCTTTGACCAATTCTGGAGGAGTTTTGGAGCAGGAGGCTTCAGCGTGTAGATATATAATGGATTCCGCTGTGTTGGTGTTGTATCCATATCTTGTGATATCTTGAGTTGTATAGTTAGACAGATGTTTATAACTGTCTAATATGTGTTGTATAGGTTGTGTAACTCTGATGTATATGGTACTATGTAATATTTTATGTAATATATCACTGTGAGTATCTGATGTTGTTGAGTTTCTTCTTCCTTATCTTTTCTTCTTCTATCCCTTTCTTTCTTAAATCATGATGCATTTTTCTGGAGATAGAAAGACGGGTCGTGGCAATAATGTAACAGCCCGCAAATCCATACCCCTTGAGTCAACACTATTCTACATCAATTAAATCATGTGGAACAGAAATACGAACTATTAGGGTTAAAGAAGAAGAGGTGGAAGAAAGAAGGAACTAAACAATATCAGAACCTCACAATCGCAGCGGAATAAAATATAATAGTAAATAATAAATTCTTTATACAAAATGAAACTATATCTGTTTATATATTACATCATCAGAGTATCACAAACAAACAACATTTACTAGTCAAAAATTCTCAAACAATCACAGCAGTGGATATTTATACAAGTACGGATAATACGTCTCGGACTCTAGCTCCTCTCCTGCTCCATAGCATCCTGTCCTGAACATATAATGCTCGATCTGACCCGAGCATTATAATGAAATAACACCCAAGTCAGTCTGGAATACCAGCTGATAACAATGCACCCAAATTGATTATTAAAGTTTCAAAAATCCTTTTGAAAATAAAAGCATCTCGTAAAACTACGCCATAAATAAACGTGTCGAGTTTTTTCCTTACGATAGCTAAAACACTTTTTTATAGAAATCCTCTGATATTATAATAGGGTCTATATACAAATAATTATAAAATAGCCGAAATTATTACATCTATTAAATTCCAGCTACTAGCCATAGAGTGGGCAATACAAACAAAACTCGTAAAATGCTCGTAGGGAGAATGGATTTCCAACAATGACTAGGCACTGGGGTACCACCTATCATAGTACCTGGTCTAGATCAGTGTATCGAGGACCATGCCCGATCCCCTGCAACACAAGGACCGGATTATCCCTTACTGGATAATCCCAAGTAAGATCACCCCGCGGTTGGGATCAGCAATCGCACCATAAGCCGAAATAAAAGGGACATCTTGACAGGAATGACCATACCCAGAAATGGGTGCTGGCCACCAAGCCTTGCTGTATATCCCCTCATTTTCAGTCATTCCCGGTTGATGAGGCTTGAGGCTAAGCGTTACCTTTAAGAACGTTTCACTTAGAATTCCCATCGCGCATTTGACGATGTTCCGAAAGCATTCGTCCATACAAGTCCATCCCGGGTTCGGATGGAACCGAAGGCACTACTCCTACTACATCCATTTTGGAAATATCCTCAGGATTAGTAGCGACTAGCCCTTGCACTTCACTGCTCCATCTTCGACTCTGAACACGTTTTTCCATGAAACGTACAAACAGGATCGAAGTGATTTTCGAGAAATAAATCTCGATCCTGGTCTCTTCAAAACGATCAGTGTATTTGTCCAATATTGATAGTAGGTGATTTAACTATCAATTAACATTCACAAACATCCATCACACAATAAATAATTGCCCACATTATTTATTTTCCTCAAAAATATCTTTGCGAGATATAAATCCATTTCAAAAACCTCTTTGAAACACTTTCAAATCCAATTCTTCTCATGGAATAGATTCTCAAATCTATACTTTCTCTGAAACTTCCAAGTACCAATATTTAAGGTTTAAAATAATTTAAATATTTTATTCTTGAAAATATATCAAAACATTCATATTAAAACTTCCTACATATTGATTTAAAAAATATATATCCTTTAGAAATATCTTGAATAAAACTGCTTAATAAACTATTATCTTTAAAATAAAGTTAAGTCATACTAGATTTTGAAATAAGGCTATGAAATTCTATTACAAGTTTCAATAAAACTTTAATTGATTATCTTTAAATTAATTAATTAATGAATGTGATTAATTTAAGATTAATTACTAAATGTAATTAATTAAAAATGTGATTAATCAATAAAGTAATTAATTAAGGATTATTAACTAATGTAATTAATTAATGATTATGTAATAAAGTGAATAAAGATTAATTAATTAATTAGGGTTAATATAATTTATTAAGAACTTAATTAATTAAGATATGTAATTACAAGTTTGTTAATTACTGTTTTTGATTAATTAAGACAAATTAATGAAATGGTTAATTACAAATTAATTATTAAAGGGTTAATTAATCAATAAGGATCATTAGTTAATATAATTAATGAAATTAATCAAGGTTGATTAATAAAAGTGATTTATTAAAGTATGATTAATTAATTATAATTAATTGAGGTTTAATGTAATTAATCATAGTTGATTAATTAATGGAAGCAAATGAAGGATCATTAATTAATGAAATTAATGATAGTAATTAAAGGGTAATTACTGTATATGGTTAAGGATAATTAATTTGTGGAATTAATTTAAGAATTAAAGGCTAATTACTTGAATGTAATTAAAGGATAATTAATCAAGAAGATTAATTAACAAAGATCATTAAGAGATGATTAATTAATTAATTTGTAATTAATTAATGATAGTAAGCTGGATTAAGATAATCCAAGTGATTAAAGGATAGTAATTATTTTAATTTAAGGTTAATTAAATTGATTAGGAGTTAAATTAAACCTGCTTATGGATGAATGATTGATATTGGATGATTGATATTGGATAATTTGGATGTGATATCTCTGATGTGATATATGTTGCTTGTGAGATGATTGGATAATTTGAATTATCTATTTTGATAATGTGATTCATCTATCTATTATATTATGCTGAATATAAGTTTAAACGTTTAAACCCTTAAACAACTTGGACTTTAGAATGGCATTTGGATTTCGGTGAGACCGGGATCGGGTTTCCATATTTGGATATCTGAAAACCACATCGATCCAAATTAAACGTTAGGTCGTAAATCCAAGAGAAGTGCTTAGTGAAGACTCGAAGTGTAAGAACTATTCGTCAGTATAACTCTGAGGGTGATTCCGAGATGAGTTTGACGGAGATAGCACTTTCAGGTTCGAGATGGTGATTCAGAGTGCAAGGGCTATGGTCGATGACTCTGAGGGTGATTCCAAAATGAGTGCAACGACATAGTGCCTTCGGTTTCGCTCGAACCCGAAACAAACTTGTATGGATTGAATGCTTTCAGAACATCGTCAGGTGGATGATGAGCATTCTAAGATAGATGTGTTCCATAAAGGTAATCGCAGCCTCAAGCCTCATCAACCGGGAATGGCTAAAACAAGGGAGGTGCAGCAAGGTTAAGTGGGTCATGTCCAGGTAGGATGAGATTTACCCCTGTCCAGAGGTCCCTTTCTATTTCGGCTTTGTGTGTGGTTGGTCACGCCAACCACGGTTGTTCGGGACTGTCCACTAAGGGATGGTTCCGATCATGTGTTGTAGGGGATTGGGAGTAATCCTCAGTACGATGATCTAGGCCCGGTACTGTGACGGGCGGTACCCCAGTAGCCCTGCCATTGATGGAAACCCATTCTTCCTACGAGACTCTACGGTTTTGATTGTATTACCCACTTTTGTGGCTAGTAGCTGGAATTTAATGAATGTAACAATTTCGGCTATTTCTTATTTACTTGAAAACCCTAGACACTATTATAATATCACTAGATTTCCAATCAAATATTTTGGTTAGCGTAAGGTAAAAACTTTTTCATGTTTATGTGTGGGAAGTTTTATGTGATACCTTTTCATTTCGAAGGATTTTCTAAAGTTAAGCAATTTTAACCGTTTACTCACACCAGACCCCTATTTAACCCGAGTGTTTGTTTTCTGTTTTATTAAACTCTTGGGTACTCATATTATGTATGAGTAGTTGAGGGATTCAGGTTAGCTTTGACGAATTCTGGTGGAGTTTTGGAGCAGGAGGCTTCAGCGTGTAGATATATAATGGATTCGGTTGTGTTGGTGTTGTATCAGTATCTTGCGATATCTTGAGTTGTATAGTTAGACAGATGTTTATAACTGTCTAATATGTGTTGTATAGGTTGTGTAACTCTGATGTATATGGTACTATGTAATATTTTATGTAATATATTATATTTCATTTGTTCCGCTGTGAGTATCTGATGTTGTTGAGTTTCTTCTTCCTTATCTTTTCTTCTACTATCCCTTTCTTTCTTAAATCATGATGCATTTTTCTGGAGATAGAAAGACGGGTCGTGACAGCTGACCAGGTACCGTGACAGGTGGTACCCCAGTGCCTAGTCATTAGTTGGAAATCCATTCTCCCTACGCGCCTTTTACGAGTTTTGTTTGTATTACCCACTCTGTGGCTAGTAGCTGGAATTTAATAGATGTAACAATTTCGGCTATTTTAATAAGTATTTGTATATAGACCCTATTATAATATCAGAGGATTTTAATAAAAAAATGTTTTAGCTATCGTAAGTTAAAAACCCGACATGTTTATTTGTGGCGTGGTCTTACGAGATGCTTTTATTTTCAAAAGGATTTTGAAACTTTAATAATCAATTTGAGTGTTATTTCTCACGCTAGTTTTCTGGACTGACTCGGGTTTTATTTAACTATAATGCTCGGGTCAGACCGGGTATTATATGATACAGGATATGACGCTGTGGAGCTCAGGAGACGAGCTGGTTGACGATACGTACTTTCGTACTTGTTTATATATATTCCGCTATGTTGAGTAGCTATGTATCCAGTTGTATGTTATTGATGTTGAACTATGATTGATGTACTCTGATGATGTAATATATAAACAGATATATTTGATTTTGTGTAAAGATCATTTATTATCTATTATATTTTATTCCGCTACGATGGTTAGATTCTGATGTTGTTTCCTATTTTCTTCTTCTACCTCTTCTTCTTTAACCTTAATGGTTCGTATTTCTGTTCTACTTGAGTTGATTGATGTAGAATAGTGTTGACTCAAGGGGTACGGATTTGTGGGTCATTACAGTCCACTTACCATTTTGCTTCGGGCCAAAATTAAACTCTCTCGAGAAAAACTACCCAACCCTTCGAGTCAACACAAGTTAACTCAAAAATCAAAACTGAAAAGATTTTTACAAAAGTTCAAACTGAAAACCAAATCCTGTAACCTCAAGCATTTCCAAATCCTCAAAAGCCAAACCCTGTAATATTCTTTTATCAAGCCTGTAGAAGCATAAAAAAAAGAGAAAGCTTGAATACTTTCTGTTATCAAAAACCCGGAAACAACCAATTTTCAAAGTCTTGATCATATCATCATGATTCCAGTCTTAAAGCAATCCAGTACCAAGCATTTTTCCTTAAATCTATAATTCAAAAACCTGTTAGCACTTTCCAAGCCTGAGAATCAAATTTCCAGTGCAATATAACCTGGCAACCCAACAAAGTATCAAAGTCTTAAAAGCAAAGTCAAGTGTCTGAAATCAAAGCTTTCAGGAATCAAGAAATATCAGTACACAGTTTTCGAATTTTCAAAAAAAAGGGCTTCAGTTCAATCCAGTTTCTGAAACTCTTTGCAAATTCAAAAAGGTGAGTAAACATCTAAATTTTAAACTTAAGTAGGTTAAAATTGTTGCTTAAGTAATTACTGTGATATTGATTCCTGCATGTGTGGATAGTAGTATATAATCTAGTTATGAATGCATTTGAGTCTGCATGCTTGAGTTTGTGCTTCTCTGTTCATACCTGATTACAGAGGTTTAAAAAAAAACATCCCATCTAAACACTTTGAAGGTTGGGTTTCAAATAAATTAGTCAAGTTTAAACTCTATCTAGATTATGAAAATATGTTTAAGTAATTTAAGTTTAGAAATTTCCTGTAAACAAGAAAAATGCAGTGGTAACTCGAATAATGTAATAAATAAATGTTAAGTTATATTGATTCATGTATATATATCGAATCATCATTTAAAATTATGACTTTTAAAACAAAAATCTAAATTTTTAATATTGGAATGAAGGTGAATTTTGGGGTTTACTAGAAAATGGGTTTTGGATAATTTCTGGAGGTTGGAGCATTTAGGGTGGTCGGAATTTCTACTGGAGGTGGAAGAGGTAATGGGGGTTCAGGCAAAAATGTTGGTTGGGGCTATAGGGGACTGTGGCGTCGGCGATGATCGGAATTTGTTTATAACCCTAGTTTTTGTATAATTTGGTTTTTGGGTCATTACGAGGGCTCTGTTTGATCGAGTGCTATGTAAATCTGGGAGATGATAGCATGTCGGCTCGGCAAAAGTTGGTCAGCACCGCTCGATCTCCGGTGGTTGGAGCATTGAGAACGAAGCAGTTTGCTGGAGGTGTTTGTGGCTTCCAGTCCATCTGGGAAGCTCGAATTTGTTCGAGAGATTGTGTGTTCGTTTGGATGATCGTTAGGGGTTGTAGTATCGTAGAGTGATGCGACCGAGGGTACATCGTGGGTCGGAAGTGGTTCCAGCGATGGTGCATGTGCACAGGGAGGAAGGTCGTGTCAGGGTTTGGGGTTGTGAGATGTCTCGAAGTCGTGTTCGAGTATTGGGGTGAATAACTCGAGTTCGTTCTCGAGTAGTTGGTAGTGTTTGGCCTGTAGATTTTGGAACTTTAATTAAATCAAAGTTTTAAAAAAAATGGGAAGAAGAGAAACTCGGGTTTGGCTCGAGTGAGCTTCGGGTTCGACCCGAAGCAAAGAGTATTAAACAGTTTTAAGGGTTTTAAAAGTTTTAATTTTTTTTTAAATTTTAAAATTTTAAATTGTTTTAAAACTCTTATATAAATTACTTAATGTTTAATAAATGCTTTCTTAGAAGTTTTGATTAAGAAGTTTTGAAGTTTGATAAATTTAAACTTTGTTAAGAAATTTTAAAGTGATTTTAAAATTGAGTTATGAAAGTAATTTTAATAGTTTATATAAAAAGACAAGTTTTAAATTCAAAATGAAACTAGTTTTTAAAATTATAAATTGATAAATGTTTTAAGTTATTTAAGGTTATGTTTTGATAACTTTAATTTATCAAGTTACACGATTGTTTATTTTAAAAACTTAATTAATATTTTAATTAAGTAAATGATGTAAATATGTTAAGGGTAATTAAATCATTTATAAGATAATTTTTTATGTTAATTAAGGTTTTAATATCTTAATTTTGATTAAGTTAATTTAAAGAAATCAAGTTTAATTAATTAGTCTAATTATAAAGGATTGATTAAGAAATTAATTAAGGGAAACTAATTAAATCGATTAGTAATTGATTTAGGATTAAAAGTTAATTAATTTAAGATTAATTAAATTGTAATTAAAAAGATCATTAACTAGATCATTAATTAATGATCAGAGCTTAACAAATCAAGTAATTAAGTGTAATTAAGACTTAATTAATCTAGTGATGAAGATTGATTAATTAAGTAATTAATGAATAGTTAATTAAGTAAATAAAGGTTACTTAATTAGTAATTAAGAAGTGCTTAACTTGTAATTAAGTTTTATTAATTAATAATTAAGGTTTTATTAATTAATAATTAAAGAATAATTAGTTAAAGATTAATTAAGGAGTTGTTAACTGGTAATCAATTGATTAATCAAATGTGATTAAGTATTAATCAAATGATAATTAAGGATTGATTAACTGCTAATTAAGGATAGGTTAACAGGTAACTAAGGATTAATCAAATAGATAATTAACTGGTGATTAAGGAGTAATTAATCTGTAATTAGGTTGTTAATTAATAATTAATAATTAGTTTTATTAATTAATAATTAAGAGATAATTAATTAGTTAATTAATGGTTAATTAATTAATTATAAAAGTAATTATGGATTAAATAATTTATATTAAGAGATATTGATTAATAATTAAGGTGATTAATCGATAGTTGATGGTTAATTAATCAGTTAATTAAAGATTAATTAATTAATTATAAAATAATTAAGGATGAATTACTTTGTATTAAAGGAGATTAATTAATAATTTAAGATTATTAATTGATAATTAAAGGATAATTAATCTGGGATTAGGGATAGATTAATTGATTAATTAAGTTAATCAAGGAGTGATTAATTAATTAAGGTTAGTAATTAATTAATGATTGTATAAGCAAGATTAAGTGATTAATTCTTAAGGAGTTAATTTAATTTAAGTAACTAAATCAATTATGATATGAATTGATAATGCTTGCATATGGATGATTGTTTGTTGGATGTCTATATTGGATGATATCTATTGGATTGATATCTATTGATGATATGTTGTGACATTCTATGATATGATATTGATTATATCAATGATAAATGTGTGATATTTATCTGTGTTAATGCTGTGTGAATTCAAAGCACTTAATTGAATTAAATTGTTTAAACCTTTAAACAATTTTGCCTTTAAGACACGTTTGGTTCGATAAGACCGGGATCGGGTATCAAATTTGATTATCCGAAAACCACATCGATCCAAGTTAAACGTTAGGTCGTGAATTCAAGTGAAGATCGAGTTGAAGACTCGAAGTGTAAGAACTATCTGTCGTTAAAAACTCTGAGGGTGATTCCAACAAGAGTACAACGTAGATAGTACTTTCAGGTTCGAGATGGATTTTTCAGAGTGCAAGGGTTATTGTCGTTAGCTGTGAAGGTGATTCCAAAATGAGTGTAACGAAATAATGCCATCGGTTTCGTTCGAACCCGGAACGAACTTATATGGATTGATATTAAATTTAATTATAATTAATAGATAATTAATTTAGTAATTAAAGATTAATTAATAAATGATTAATAATCAATTAATTAAGCGATTAGTGATTAATCAATTGATAATTAAGAATTAATTAAATAATTAGAGTTAATTAATTAAGTAATTAAACATTAATTAATTTATAATTAATAGTTAACTAATGAATAATTAAGAATTAATTAATTTGATGATTAAGGTTAATTAATTATAATTAATTAAGTAATCAAGATAAATTAATTTATAATTTGCAATCAATTATGTAATTAATTAAGATTAATTAATTGTTAAATAAGGATTAATTAGTAATCAATTAAGGAATGATTAATTTTTAATCAAGTTTTAATAATTAATAATTAGAGATTATTAATTGATAGTTAATGTAACGCCCGGCCCCTATACCCATGCCAACCAAGAGCAATACTAAGTATTACTGTCGGAAAGCACGGAGAATGGGACTCGATAGTGCTAAATGTCGTACTCATTCCCTTGAACTAACACTGGCACGAGAAATTTTTCGATTTTTTTTTTCCTTCTACTTACCATTTGTGCGCAATGTTGGTTCAAAGCAATGGTACAAGATAAAAAAAATTTCCAGGTTACATAGTATAGAATATGATAGAATGTACAGTTCAGCACAACAACAACATAATGCATAATACATATCATAATGTCCACGATACATAGTCCATAGTACATATCACTTCCAAAATACATAATAACATACATACCATAATACATATTAACTACTCCTAAGTCCAAGCTGAAAAGTCCAAAACCCCAAAACGTGGAAAATAATATGAGTGCTGCTACAGTCCACGCAACCTAACCTACAACCATAATCCTCAGACCGACCCGAGGATTATAAAACAAATCACACGGGTCAGACTATTTCTAGTGTGAGTGAAGTAAGGTCTATGAGCAATAATTGTCTCAATCAACAAAAGGAAAAGAAAGCGCCGCATGTATAAACCAACATGAGGCATATATGTGTGTGAGAACCAGCATGCAGGTTTCATAAACAATTCCCTTAATCAAATAATGATTTTAGGCCAAACATATCGTATATAATCCAACACGATACCAACCCAATTATCATTTGTAACACAAAGAATAAGTTCATACACACATTCTCCAAAGATACTGGATTTCAAAATCAACTTTAATACTTTCCAAAAATCATAAAGTAAAGAAAATTGCATTATGGGAATTATAGGATAAATATAACGTGACCCATAAAATATACCAAATAAACAGACGCTAGTATTGTAAAATCACAGTGGTAGAGCTCGAGCGCGCGCGGAGACATCAACCCCGTAACCTACTCATAACGTCATAATACACCTCGCGATCAACCCAGGATAACCAAGACGGTCTAAGGCAAAGGTCGTATGCTACCCGTTCACGGATCTACACGTGGGACCCCCACGCCTCCATCCTTCATAGTCTGTGACCCGCCGATCGGAGATCCCGATCAAAAATAAGATTAGCCCTATGTAGCAGACCGTTGACCTTTGGTGGTAAAAGGGCATGTGATATACCACCGATTCAGGTAGCGATCTTGAATCAGGTCGGCCAAGGTGGAGTTTTGACCCATTGGTACAACAGAGTCCAATCTATCCCGACCCAAAAATCAAAGTGTTTATAATTTTAAAACACTTCTTAATGACAATCGCCTTCCAAAAATTCTATCAATAAACCCAGTATAATATTCAAAAGCAAATAAAATTTAGCAAATAATTATGTGTATAAAAGGAAATAATTACATCTCCGTTTCGCATTAACACATAAGTACCCCATAATACTTATGTATTAAGGCGAAACGCAAAAACCTCATTCATTGGATTAAAATTTTTAAAAAATTCGTTAAGTTAAAAAAAATTTGATAACAATTAATTTAATTAAAAGGCAAGCTTAGTACTCAAAAACGTAATCAAAATTCTAAAATGTTCTATTTACATATTGTTATTATTATTATTTTTTTCAAACACATATTTATGAATAATACAATACTTTTCTTCTTTAACTAAAATAAATTTAATTCAATCATTTAGATTAATTTTAACAAATTTTTTTTTTTTAAATTTGGTGCAGCTCCGACTTGGGCTGTAACTGTGCAGCATGCCTGGGCTGCACCAGTACAGCCCTGGGCTGCACCAGTGCAGCCCGCCCGGGCTGCCCCTATGCAGCCCTGGGCTTCACGGGTGCAGCCCACATGGGCTGCACCGGTGCAGCCTTGGGCTGCACCGTCCCGGGCCGCACCCGAGCTACGCCCGGGCTATACCTGGCGCACCCGGGCGGCGCCTGGGCCGCACCCGCTGGCCGCCTGGGCTGCACCCGGGCTGCTACTGTGCAGCCCTTGGCTGCACACCTTTGCAGCCCCTGGCTGCACATTTGCAGCCTGTCTGGGTTGCACCACTGTGCAGCCCCAGGCTGCACCTCTGCAGCCCAATCTGGGCTGCTTTTGTGCAGGCAGCCCCGCCTGGGCTGTACCTGCAGCCTCCTCTAGACTGCACAGTGCAGTTCTGAATTTTTTTTCTTTCTATTTTTCAAATTGGAGAACCTGAAAGTTATTGTGACAATTATGCGAATAGCATGCGTGCATTGCAATCGTATACTTTGGTTTACATTTCTTTCTAATTCAATGATCCAAGCAACACACGTGCTACAGGGAATATGCAAGCAAGCCTTTTCAATCCAAAATTTTTTTCCATCATATTTGCATGCACACTTAAAAATAAAATTTAATTATGACTTCACTCACCTAAAGCTTCAAATAGCAATCTTCAAGCTCTACTTCAGCCAGCCCTTGGATTGCTTGACTTTCCTTCTTCAATTGCTAACAAATGAAAGAAAACCCTAAATACCTATTTGTGAAAATAAGAAGAAAGATATGGAATAGAACTGATTTAGGGATACTTACTCTTGTAATTGGGAATCTTTCCTTTTTAACCTTTAATTGCAACCTGAGATTTGTGTTTGACTGAGGGGATTTGGAATTAGGTTTTCTTCTTTCTCTGTTTTTTTTTCTTTCTGCTTTCTGTTTTGTGTACGTACAGTAAAGAATTTGAGGAGAGGGAATGGTATTTTTATTACAAAGCCCCTCCTCTAGAATCTTCTTCCAATTAACCCTTATTTTATTATTTCTTCTTTTTTTTTTTACATAAAGTGTAATCATTTTATTTTGTTTTTGTTCTAGATTTTTCTTTTCCTCAACATTATTTTATTCAATTCTAGAACTTTCCTACATAGCATCATAAAAATAAAGATATTATTATTTATTATTTATTACTATTATTATTTTACCCTTTTCTTCCTTTTCTCTTTTTTCCTTTTATATCTAATTGTAAATCAACATAAAAAAAATTCTTATGTAAAGTTTTCATACATAAAACGCGTTTTATCTTATGTAATTAGGTACCATTCTTTCATAAGAAAACAAAAACTTATCATTTTCAATGTTTAATTTTTTCGAATAGTTTAGGTTAATAAAATGGTTCATTTATTAATTTCATTACCACTAAAAATGCATAATTTATAACGCCAAGCAAATGAGTTCGTTACAATATACTTTGCTCTCAACCATATTAATTTTTTTTCTATTATTTTATTTTCTCCATAAATATTTAATTATTTATTATTATTAACTAATTAATTATCCATTTGTTAAGTTGATTCCCAATTTAGTATCCCTAAAAGTCGGGTTGTTACAGACTTCCCCCCTTACAAAAATTGCGTCCTCGCAATTTCTACGTAAGGGCGATATCTGTAACTTTATTAGTTGATTTAAATTCTAAAAGAATAAGACATACCTTACTCGAGCGCCAAACAATTCAGGATAATGCTTCTGCATCGACTCTTGTGTTTCCCAGGTGTAGTCCTTCGGATTGCTCGACCATTGCACCTTGGCTAGTGGAACCACCTTACTACGCAACTTCTTCGTCTCAGAGGCAATGATACAGATAGGCTCTCGAGTATATGTCATATTAGGAGCGATCCCAAGCTGCTGCAACTGCTTTGGCTCTATCACCTCCTCAAAATCCCTCAAACACTTTCTCAAGTGTGACACATGAAAGACATTGTGCACACTTGATAAGTGTTCAGGTAAAGCAACTCTATAGGCAAGCTTCCCAATCCGCTCCACAATATGATAAGGCCCAATAAATCTAGAAGCAAGCTTACCAGTCTTGCTGAACCTCATTACCCCCTTTAAAGGAGTAATCTTCACGAACACATGATCGCCGACGCTAAACTCCAAGTCCTTTCTCCTTTTATCTGCATAGGACTTTTGTCTATCTTGTGCTTCTTTCATCCTCCTTCTAATTATCTCTACCTTTTCTGAAGCTTCACGTACAGTGTCGGGACCAATAACTAACTTATCTCCAGTCTCAAGCCAGCATGCAGGAGATCTACATGGTCTTCCGTACAGTGCTTCGAAAGGAGCCATGCCTATACTAGACTGAAAGCTGTTATTATATGAAAACTCTACCAAGTACAGGTGGTCCTCCCAAGACCCTCCAAAGTCCAGAATACAGGATCGCAACAAATCCTCCAATATCTTGTTGACTCGCTCAGTTTGTCCATCGGACTGAGGATGATAAGCTGAGCTAATATTCAACTTCGTCCCCAAAGCTGCTTGTAAGCTCCTCCAAAATCCACTAGTAAATAATGGATCTCTGTCACAAACTATAGCACTAGGTACATCATGGAGATGAATAACTTCCTTCACATACAGCTTCGCCAAATAAGATGCAGTCCTCTTTGCCTTGACAGGGATAAAATGGGCAGATTTCGTCAAACGATCCACTACTACCCATATGCTATTATGCCCTTGCTTCGATCGAGGCAAGCCATCAATGAAATCCATTGATACCTAAATAAAGTATTAATGGAACACTAGTTGGATCACAAATAAGGGTTTATATAAGTGAACTGTTATAAAATCAAAATTCACTTATACCTGATCCCATTTCCATAATGGAATCTCCAAGGGCTGAAGAAGAACGCTAGGCTTTTGATGCTCGCATTTCACCAGCTGGCAAGTAATGCAATTCTTAACATATTCACCTATATCACGCTTCATTCCTTCCCAGTAATATAGGCGCTTCATGTCCATGTACATCTTGCTGCCACCTGGGTGAATAGTGTATCACGAACAATGGCAGTCCTTCATCACCTCTTGTCTAAGCCCTGCAATATTAGGTACAAAGATTCTACCCTTCTTCCTCAAACAACCATGATGATCCATCTCAAAACCTTTCAGGTCATCAGCTTCCTCTCCATTCTTCAACCGATGAATACGATCTAAAGTAACAGAATCTTCCTTCTGAGCAAGAGAAATTCTGTCCATAAGACTTGGTCTCACAACCAAGCTAGCTAACATTCTCCCTGAGCTATGAGTAGGCATACTGTAACAGATCCCACTAGAAGCTAACACCTCCAAGTCACGCCATTCAGCCACCATCATCGATACAACTGCCTGGTGTTTACGGCTGAGGGCATCCGCAACACGGTTTCCTTTCCCAGGAGTATACTGAATATCAAAATCATGGGCTGCCAAAAACTCCAACCACCTTTGTTGGCGCATGTTTAGTTCCTTCTGGGAAAATAGGTATTTCAAGGACTTATGGTCTGTATAGAGAACAAACCGCTCCCCCATAAGATAGTGTCGCTACAACTTCAAAGCAAAAACCACGGCTGCTAGCTCTAAATCATGAACAGCATACCGAATCTCGTTGGGCCTCAATTGCCTGGATGCATAAGCTATAACTCGCCCTTTCTGCATAAGTACTGCTCCAAGGCCAGACCCGCTGGCATCAGTATAGACCACAAGATCATGATTACCCTCAGGAATCACCAAAACTGGAGCATTAGTGAGCATCTCCTTCAACTTTGTGAAAGCTTCTTCACACTTATCTGACCATTCATACTTAACTCCTTTCCTCGTCAGCCTCGTCAAAGGAGTCACAATCTTGGAGAAATCTTTAATGAAACGCCGGTAGTAACCAGCTAGTCCCAAAAAGCTCCATATCTCGGTAACAGATTCTGGTCTCTTCCAATTCTGTATGGCCTCAATCTTAGAAGGATCCACTGCTAGACCGGCTTCAGAGACTATATGGCCCAAAAACTTTACCTCTTTCTGCCAAAAGTGGCACTTGGAGAACTTAGCTTTTAGCTTATGTTCCCTTAAGGTCTCCAAAACCATCCTCAAATGCCCTTCATGCTCTTGCTCAGACTTGGAATACACTAGGATGTCATCAATAAAGACTAAGACAAATTGGTCAAGATAGCTTCTGAATATTCTATTCATCAGGTCTACAAAGTATGCAGGAGCATTCGTAAGCCCAAACGGCATCACCAGCCACTCGTATGAACCATAACGAGTGCGGAAAGCAGTAAGGGGAATGCTATCTTCCGCTACTCTCAACTGATGGAATCCGGTGGCTAAGTCCAGCTGGGAAAAGACCTTTGCTCCACTCAACTGATCAAAAAGATCATCAATACGAGGTAATGGATACTTATTCTTTATGGTCAGCTCATTAAGCTTCATGTAGTCAATGTATAAACGAAGAGAGCCATCCGCCTTCTTTACAAACACAGCAGCAGCTCCCAAAGGAGAGCTACTAGATCGGATAAACTGCTTCCCTTCCAATTCAGTCAACTGCTTACGAAGTTCCTCCATCTCGACTCGCGGCATACGAGTAGGTGGTCGACTGACTGGTTGGGCTCCAGGGATTAGATCTATGCGGAACTCCACGGCTCTCTTTGGTGGTAAGCCTGTAACAGGCTCAAATATATCACCAAAACCTCTGACAATTGGTACTTTGGCTATCTCATCTTCCTCTCGTGACTCCATGGAAAATAAAGAAACATAAGCACTAGAGCTCGGTACATCCAGAGTCATATTAACAAGCCCTTTACAGGATGGATGCTTCAAAGTAACGGCTCTGTCTGAGCAGGAAAGCTGTACATCATAACGATCCAACCAGTCCATCCCCAAAATAATATCAAAGCCAAGACACTCAAATACATGTAAATCACAGAGAAAAGAGAGTCCGCAAAAGGAAAGCTCAAAGTCTTTGCACAACATTCCAAGTGTTGCGGACCCACCAATGGGATTCGCAACCCTTAGAGATGTCACGAGCTAAACAACTTCCAAATCATATCTGTCAACTAATTCCTTAGATATGAAAGAATGGGAGGCACCGGTGTCAAAGAGTATACGAATGAAAGTATCTCTGAAAGGAATCATACCTTCCATGACCGCCACCTGCTTTCCCTTCCTCTGACTCGGGCCTGGATCTCCTTCCATCACATTCAGCTTAGCTGCTTGCTTCTTCTCCATAAGCTGTGGGTAGTTGTTCTTCAAATGACCAGTCTGGTGACACTCATAACACTGCCTCTGGGGACAATTATTAGCAAAATGTCCCATTACTCCACACTTATAACACTTCACTCCACTTTTATCTTGCTTCTGGGAGCCCGAAGCTTGACCTTTCTTTTGCTTCTTCTGAGGATTTTGCTTCTTCTTAGGAAAGAATGGTGCTTTCCTCTTAGGCACAAAACTCTATCGGTTCGGTGGTGCATCATCATCTCTTTCCCGATACAAGTCTTCATACCTCATCGCCAAATCAACTATCTCATCAAAAGTGGAGCGAAGCTGAGTCAAAAGCTGTTCCTTCAACTTCCTACGTAGACCATCCACAAATTTCTAGTTCTTTTTGAAGGGAGTGTTGACCAAATCGGGGCCATACTTAGAGAGGGAGTTGAAGATATTGACATACTCCTGAACTGTCATATCTCTCTGCTTCAGCTCAATAAATCTACGAGCGAGGATGGCCTTCTCCGCCTCAGGAATGAACCTTAACTCGAATCGTTCCCTAAATCTCTCCCATGTAAGCTCCTCCTCGCCTATCTTAGCACTAACCACATCGAACCAGTCAGATGCACCATCTTGGAGGAAGCTGGAAGCAATCTGGACCTTCTGACGGTCCGTCACACCCATGTGTCCAAAGACTCGTTCACATGTCTTCAACCAAGCCTGAACTCCAACCACACCTTCATTACCATGAAAAGGACTTTCCTCAAAGGCTCACAAAATCCTTACACATACGAGCGAAATCAACTCTAGGAGCAGCATTAGGAGCAGGTGCGGCCTGTGGCATGTTCCGCATCAACTCTAACCACTGCTCCATAGTCAGACGGGGAGTTCTTCCAGCCATCTTTCTCACTACTCTGCATAGTGAGAAATGTTGTTATGCTGGAATTAAAATAATTCTCATACTAAAACGATCAAAGATTTGGGGTTTTGGTTTAGGCATGTATGACTATTATTATATTATGGAAGTGATACTTATGGTATATAGACATGTACAATGCTTCTACTGCTTTGTGCTAACTTATATTCTAAATATATTCTATACTATTGTTCACCTGGCTCTGATACCAAAAATGTAACGCCCGGCCCCTATACCCATGCCAACCAAGAGCAATACTAAGTATTACTGTCGGAAAGCACAGAGAAAGGGACTCGGTAGGGCTAAATGTTGTACTCATTCCCTTGAACTAACACTGGCACGAGAAATTTTTCGATTTTTTTTCCTTCTACTTACCATTTGTGCGCAGTGTTGGTTCAAAGCAATGGTACAAGATAAAAAAAATTTCCAGGTTACATAGTATAGAATATGATAGAATGAACAGTTCAGCACAGCAACAACATAATGCATAATACATATCATAATGTCCACGATTCATAGTCCATAGTACATATCACTTCCAAAATACATAATAACATACATACCATAATACATATTAACTACTCCTAAGTCCAAGCTGAAAAGTCCAAAACCCCAAAACATGGAAAATAATATGAGTGCTGCTACAGTCCACGCAACCTAACCTGCAACCATAATCCTCAGACTGACCCGAGGATTATAAAACAAATCACACGGGTCAGACTATTTCTAGTGTGAGTAAAGTAAGGTCTATGAGCAATAATTGTCTCAATCAACAAAAGGAAAAGAAAGCGCCGCATGTTAAACCAACACGAGGCATATATGTGTGTGAGAACCAGCATGCAGGTTTCATAAACAATTCCCTTAATCAAATAATGATTTTAGGCCAAACATATCGTATATAATCCAACACGATACCAACACAATTATCATTTGTAACACAAAGAATAAGTTCATACACACATTCTCCAAAGATACTGGGTTTCAAAATCAACTTTAATACTTTCCAAAAATCATAAAGTAAAGAAAATTGCATTATGGGAATTATGGGATAAATATAACACGACTCATAAAATATACCAAATAAACAGACGCTAGTATTGTAAAATCACAGTGGTAGAGCTTGAGCGCGCGCGGAGACATCAACCCCGTAACCTACTCATAACGCCATAATACACCTGGCGATCAACCCAGGATAACCAAGACGGTCTAAGGCAAAGGCCGTATGCTACCCGTTCACGGATCTACACGTGGGACCCCCACGCCTCCATCCTTCATAGTCCGTGACCCGCCGATCGGAGATCTCGATCAAAAATAAGATTAGCCCTATGTAGCAGACCGTTGACCTTTGGTGGTAAAAGGGCATGTGATATACCACCGATTCAGGTAGCGATCTTGAATCAGGTCGGCCAAGGTGGAGTTTTGACCCATTGGTACAACAGAGTCCAATCTATCCCGACCTAAAAATCAAAGTGTTTATAATTTTAAAACACTTCTTAAAAATAAAAGTCAACGATGACAATCGCCTTCCAAAAATTCTATCAATAAACCCAGCATAATATTCAAAAGCAAATAAAATTTAGCAAATAATTGTGTGTATAAAAGGAAATAATTACATCTCCGTTTCGCATTAACACATAAGTACCCCATAATACTTATGTATTAAGGCGAAACGCAAAAACCTCATTCATTGGATTAAAATTATTAAAAAATTCGTTAAGTTAAAAAAAATTGATAACAATTAATTTAAATAAAAGGCAAGCTTAGTACTCAAAAACGTAATCAAAATTCTAAAATGTTCTATTTACATATTGTTATTATTATTATTATTTTTTTTCAAACACATATTTATCAATAATACAATACTTTTCTTCTTTAACTAAAATAAATTTAATTCAATCATTTAGATTAATTTTAATAAAATAATTTTTTTTTAACTTTGGTGCAGCTCCGACTTGGGCTGTAACTGTGCAGCCTGCCTGGGCTGCACCAGTATAGCCCTGGGCTGCACCAGTGCAGCCCTGGGCTGTACAGCCCAAGGCTGCACAAATAGCAATCTTCAAGCTCTACTTCAGCTAGCCCTTGGATTGCTTGACTTTCCTTCTTCAATTGCTAACAAATGAAAGAAAACCCTAAATACCTATTTGTGAAAATAAGAAGAAAGAGATGGAATAGAACTGATTTAGGGATACTTACGCTTGTAATTGGGAATCTTTCATTTTTAACCTTTAATTGCAACATGAGATTTTTGTTTGATTGAGGGGATTAGGAATTAGGTTTTCTTCTTTCTCTGTTTTTTTTTTTCTTTCTGCTTTCTGTTTTGTGTACGTACAGTAAAGAATTTGAGGAGAGGGAATGGTATTTTTATTACAAAGCCCCTCCTCTAGAATCTTCTTCCAATTAACCCTTATTTTATTATTTCTTCTTCTTTTTTTCTTTTTTTACATAAAGTGTAATCATTTTATTTTGTTTTTGTTCTAGATTTTTCTTTTCCTCGGCATTATTTTATTCAATTCTAGAACTTTCCTACATAGCATCATAAAAAAAAGATATTCTTATTTATTATTTATTACTATTATTATTTTACTCTTTTCTTCTTTTCTCTTTTTTCCTTTTATATCTAATTGTAAATCAACATAAAAAAAATTCTTATGTAAACTTTTCATACATAAAACGCGTTTTATCTTATGTAATTAGGTACCATTCTTTCATAAGAAAACAAAAACTTATCATTTTCAATGTTTAATTTTTCGAATAGTTTAGGTTAGTAAAATGGTTCATTTATTAATTTCATTACCACTAAAAATGCATAATTTATAACGCCAAGCAAATGAGTTCGTTACAATATACTTTGCTCTCAACCATATTAATTTTTTTTTCTATTATTTTATTTTCTCCATAAATATTTAATTATTTATTATTATTAACTAGTTAATTATCCATTTATTAAGTTGATTCCCAATTTAGTATCCATAAAAGTCGGGTTGTTACAGTTAAAGGATAATTAATTAATTAATTAAAGATTTATTAATTGATAATGAGGATAATTAAGAAGTGATTAATTAATTAAATGATTATGATTAATTAATTAATGATTGGTTAAGCTAGATAAAGTGATTATTTCTTAAGTAATTAATTTAATTTGAATTAATTAAATTAATTATAATATGAATTAGAGATATACTTGCTTATGGATGATTGTTTTGAATTGGATGTCTGGATTTGGTTGATATCTGTTGGATGATAATCTGAGATATTATGTGATGAGATATTATATATATATATCTGTGTTAGATGTTTGTTATTATCTGTGGATAATGCTATGTGAATTCAATGTTTAAAATTGAATTTATTTGTTTAAATCTTTAAACAACTTGACCTTTAAGACACGTTTGGATTTCGATGAGATCGGGATCGAGAATCAAGTTTGATTATCCAAAAACCACATCGATCCAAGTTAAAAGTTATGTCCTGACGTCTCTAAGTGAAGATCAAGATGAGTTTCAAAGTGCAAGGGTTATTGTCATTAGCTCTGAGGGTAATTCCAAAATGAGTATAACGAAATAATGCCTTTGGTTTCGTTCGAACCCGGAATGAACTTGTATGGATTGAATGCTTTCAGCACATCGTCAGGGGGACGATGGGCATTCTAAGAGATGTGTTCTATAAAGGTAATCGTAGCCTCAAGCCTCATACATCGGGAATGGCTAAAACAAGGGAGGTGCAGCAAGGCTAAGTGGGTCTTGCCCAAGTAGGACGAGATTTACCCCTGTCTAGAAGTCACTTACTATTTCGGCTTTGTGGGCAGTTGTTTGCCACAACTGCGGGGTTATCTTGTTCGGGACTGTCCAGTAAGGGATGGTTCCGGCTTTGTGTTGCAAAGGATTGGGAGTGGTCCTCGGTACGGTGATCTAGGCCCCGTACTGCAACGGGCGGTACCGCAGTAGCCCTGCCATTGATGGAAACCCGTTTTCCCTACGAGACCTTACGGTTTTGATTGTATTACCCACTTTCGTGGCTAGTAGCTGTAATTTAATAGACGTAACAATTTCCACTATTTTCTATTTACTTGAAAACCCTAGACCCTATTATAATATCACTGGATTTCCTATCAAATGTTTTGGTTAGTGTAAGGTAAAAACTTACCCGTGTTTATGTGTGGGAAGTCTTATGTGATACCTTTTGTTTTAAATGATTTTAATGTTAAACCGATTTAACCTGTTTACTCACGCCAGACCGATGTCTGACCCGGAGTTTATTTTGTTTTTCATAAACTCTTGGGTACCCAAATTTTTATGAGTAGCTAAGTGATCAGGTTGGAATTGTCAAATGTTTTGGAAGTTGGTGCTGGAGTCCATATGTACCTATCTATCCCTATCCGCTATAGTGACATTTTGATGTTGTATTTTGGGTTGTATGGTTTGGCAGACTCTTATAAATGTCTAATGTAATGAAGTCGTATTATTTTGTGTACTCTGATATGTGAAACTATGTAATGGATATGTGTAATATTATATTTTGTTCTGTTTCCGCTGTGAGGTTCTGATGATTGTTTTTCTTTCTTTCTATCTTTTCTATTCCTGTCTCTTTCTTTCTTATTGATGATACGTCTTTCTGTGGATTGAAAGACGGGTCGTCGCTGTTGGTATCATACATTTTCATTAATTACTTAAAAATATTAAAACATTTCAACTTAATCATTATATTATTATAATTTTTTAAAGAAAGTATAAACATTTCAATTTAAGTTAACAAAATATAAACTTTCTTAAATCAAATAGTTTAATTCATTTATCGTGTAGTAGTTTAAAACAATTTAGTTTTTAATTTTAAATTTAGTTTGAAAACTTTTAAAACAAGTCTTCAGGTTTAACCCGTAATTGTCGCTATACCAATCTGATCGCTCAATCGACCACATAATTTCACATCCGAACTGTGCAGTTAATGCGCTTGGAAGATTCGAAGCGGTGAAGGTGCAAAAATTCGTAGCGGGGATATAGCGAGGATATAGTGGGATATAGCAGATGGCTCTAAAATAGCATATAAAACTCGTACTTAATGTTTTTACAAATATATAAATGGTAATTAAATGAAAACTTATCATTCAATTGAATTATAAATAATATATAAATAATTTTAAAAACATGTGCAAATATACTTTAAATAGACGAAAAACTATTATATAACATAATTGAATTTGGTAGAATATTAGAGTATTTTCATTTCTGAAAATATATTAAAAATTAAATCAAATAAATTAGTTTCGTAATTTTATAATGTATAAACGCAATTTTTCAATTCATTTTATTAAAAAAGATATAGTGGCAATAGCGGAATATAGCGGAAATAACGGGATATGGCGGGGATTAAAGCGGAAAGGCTATATTCTGGGGCTATATAGAAAAATCGTAGCGGTAGAAATCCGCTATGAGATATAGCGGGGTTATAGCGGGGTAATAGCGAGACATTAACTACATAGCTTCCAAACTAGTATCGTCCACCCCACTTCCTAGTGCAGACACAGATCTGGTTTCTTGATTAGAAACCGTCATTCTCCTTGCATAGCTACGACTATGATAGAGAATATCCAGAACCAATCAACAATTCGTATCTAGGTTCACCGTCGAAAATCGAGTGAAAAATCCCACTCGGATCGATATAACTATCTCGAAATTCTATGCTCGAATCTGGATCAAATCACTATGCGAATGGAATAATATACGTACATCCTACGTATTTGTTTTCATTGATTATTAGCCAAATCAATTTCCTTTCTATTCACATTCACCTAAATTTTCACTCACTTATTCACATTTGCTTTAATCCCCATTTGGATTATCACTTCAATTCTTATCTCGTTGGCTATTTAATCAATAACAGTTTAAACTCTGAGCTGTTTATTTTTAGAAATTAGCTTGAAAATTTTAAAAATAGATAAGTAGTTGAAAAATAATTATTAGTTTGCAAAATAGCTGTAAAATAGTTAACTAACTGTAAAATAGTCGGAAAATAGTTAAATAGTTTCAGAAATTTTAGATAATTGCAAAATAGTTGTAAAATAGAAATTCGTTTGTGAAATAGTTGAAAAATGGTAATTAGTTTATAAAACAGTTACAAAATGATTATATAGCTCCAAAAATAATTGTAAAACAAGTATAAAATAATTTGGCTTTAAGTAACAGCCAGCAAATCCGTACCCCTTGAATCAACACTATTCTAAATCAATTAACTATAGTGGGATAGAAATACGAACCATTAGGGTTAAAGAAGAGATAGAAGAAAGAAGGAACTAAACAATATTAGAATCTCACAGTCGCAGCGGAATATAATATAATATATAATATCAGATCTTTACACAAAATGAAAACTATATCTGTTTTATACAATATATCATCAGAGTATGTCAAACAACAACAATCACCAGTCAGACAATTTCATACAATCACAGCAGCGGATAAATATACAAGTACGGATAATACGTCTCGGACTCCAGTTCCTCTCCTGCTCCATAGCATCCTGTCCTAAATATATAATACTCGGTCTGACCTGAGCATTATATTGAAATAACACCCAAGGGAATACCAGCTGATAATAATGCACCCAAATTGATTATTAAATTTTCAAAAATCCTTTGAAAACCAAAGCATCTCGTAAGACCATGCCACAAATAAACATGTCGGGTTTTTACCTTACAATAGCTAAAACACTTTTTATAGAAATCCTATGATATTATAATAGGGTCTATTTACAAATACTTATAAAATAGCTGAAATTGTTACATTCATTAAATTCCAGCTACTAGCCACGGAGTGGGTAATACAAACAAAACTCGTAAAAGGCTCGTAGGGAGAATGGATTCCAACTAATGACTAGGCACTAGGGTACCACCTGTCACAGTACCTGGTCTAGATCAGTGTACTAAGGATCACGCCCGATTCCCTGCAACACAAGGCCCGGACTACCCCTTACTGGATAGTCCCGAGTAAGATCACCCCGCGGTTGGGATCAGCAACCGCACCACTAAGCCCAAATAAAAGGGACATCTTGACAGGAATGACCTTACCCGGAAATGGGTGCTTCCCACCAAGCCTTGCTGCATATCCCCTGTTTTCAGTCATTCCAGGTTAATGAGGCTTGAGGCTAAGCGTTGCTTTTTAGAACGTTTCACTTAGAATGCCCATCGCCCACCTGACGATGTTCCGAAAGCATTCGTCCATACAAGTCCGTCCCGGGTTCGAACGGAATCGAAGGCACTACTCCTACTACATCCACTTTGGAAATATCTTCAAGATTAGTCGCGACTAGCCCTTGCACTTCATTGCTCCATCTTCGACTCCGAACTCGTTTTTCCGATGAAAACGTACAAACCAGATCGAAGTGGTTTTCGAGAAATAAATCTCGATCCCGGTCTCTTCGAAACGATCAACGCATTTGTCCAATAGTGATAGTCGGTGATTTAACTATCAATTAACATTCATAAGCACCCATCACATAATTAATAATTCCCACATTATTTATTTTCCTTAATAATATCTTTACGAGATATAATTCCATTTTCAAAATCCCTTTGAAACACTTTTCAAATCCAATTCTTCTCATGGAATAGATTTCCAATTCTTTACTTCCTCTGAAACATCCAAGTACCCATATTTAAGATTTAAAATAGTTTAAATACTTTATCCTTCAAAATACATTAAAACATTTATATTAAATCTACTTACATACTTAATTTAAAATATACATATACCTTTAAAAATATTTCGAATAAAACTGCTTTATAAAATATAAACTATTATCTTTAAAATAAAGTTAAGTCATATTAAATTTTAAAATAAAGCTACGAAACTCTATACAATTTTTAAATACTTAAACTAATTATCTTTAAAAATATAACCATTTTACAAACATAAATATTAATATTATTCCTTTAAAACATAATGCCAATTGTCCCTTAAATAATTATTGCTATAACTAATTAGAAATATTTATTTTTGAAATCTTTGCAACCTACTTAAGGATTTTCTTAATCCGTTCTTTTGAAATCAAATTTAAAACCTTTATCTTTTACTTAGAAATCTACTTAAACGTACTTAGCTCCAGGGAAATACACTTCCGTTTAAGATAACCCAACGATTTCTTTTTATCAATCCAACATGATTTACCCAATTTAATTTTTACGTTCATCCCGTAAACTTTCCTTCCATACTTTAAAATAAACTCCTTTTATTTTTTTAAAGACATTGCTATTTCCAGGAAATCATTTTCAAACACATGTTTAAAATATTTAAAATAAAGCTCTAGAAATTATTTAATTGAAAATAATACTTAAGGAAATATATAGAGGTTTCCTAAGTACTTTAAGTCAAATTTAACCTTTAAACTAAAGTTATTAAATCAAATATTTATATTGTAATTTCCTTTTGAAAACTTAATACTAATTTAATTTTTAAAAATAATTAAATACCATAATTACTTAATCAAATATTGTTTTCACTTAAAAACTATTTAAAATAATATTTCTTTCTAAAATATTCTAAACATATTTAAACTGCAAATTTTTAATTTGAAAGCTTTCTTAAAAACAAAATAAAATTTCCAGGAGAAAGCACACTTCTCATTCTTTAAAAATAAATCTCGCTATTATTTTAAACAATTCACATTTCCCTTTGAAATCACAATTTCCAAACACTTCAAATTTTCAACCCATTCTTTGAATTTAATCTCTTTTAAAATTCGTTACTTAAGAATTTTCTTTTATTTCCTTTAAGCCCAATTCGTTTATTTATATTCTGGTATATATCTCATTGATATTCTGTGATAAATTGTTTCAGATCCTGTTATGCTATGCTCTATTTACATACTATGTTAGATTAAATTGAAATTAAACTGTGATAGGGTTATGATTTGGTGAATACAACCTGGGAATTTAAAATAATATTTTCAAAAGAAAAAAGAATAAAACTCCAACTTTCCTCTCAAAAACCTATAAACAAAAACCTGAAATCAATTCTCAAAAATCGTGTAACAATTCTCAGTGAATTTCCAAAACCTTTCAACAAATTCTCAAAACAATTCCTAAAAACTGTAATCAATTCACTCATATCAAAATTCAAAGCCTACCAACAAACTTTTAAAGAAAACCTGTAACTTTTGCAAACATGCAAACAAATCTGAAGCCTGCATCATTTAAAATCTAGGAATCAAAGCATGCATACAGTTTTAAATCAGAGTAGCAAGCATTCCAGCATTTCTGTGCAAAGTTTTCAAAGAAATTCAAGTTTTTAAAAGCTAATGTATATCCCAGTTTTCAAAATCAAAAACAACTTTCGAAATAAAGGGGATCTGTCTTTCAATTCTTTCAGGTGAGTAACTTTATTTTCAAAATTTTAGTTTAAAATTTGGTTGCATGCTAGTGATGATGAGATGAATATGATTGTGTGAACCTGCTGTGTATATATATGTAAGATATATGCCTGTCTGTTTCAACATAATTTACTCTGTTTATAGTTCCTGAATTTTATTTTTGATTTGAATTCAATTTTCTCTGAAAATAATTATTGATAGGACTTGATTTACAAACAAAAGATGTTGATTTAACATGGATTAAGGATTAAAACTAAATTTAGTTAAATTAAAAACCTGGGTATCTCTGTATAACTTAAAATATCTGTGTATGTGGAATAATGTGGAAATTTAAACCGGGTAGTTTATAATTCCAGAATTTTTAAATTGAATGCACAAAAAAAAAACAAGAATTTCAACACTAAAATCATAATTTATAGTTTGAGGAGTAGGATGCAGTTCTGTGATGAAGCGAAAATGGGAATTGAGGGTTTTCTGATGTTCTCTGTGGATTGAAGGGTCGGGTTTCTTCTAGTGGATAGAGGAATGATCAGCGAAGCTTGGAAAAATACTGGATGACGATGCATTTCATCGAGGAGGCAGCGATGGCGAAATTCCTTCTGGAACCCTAGTTTAACTAGGTTAGGTTGATCGATCATCCACGTCTTCTACAGTGGATCGACTGCATTGAAATTTTGGGAGATGGTAGTGTAGTCGTAGACGAGACTGTGGCCGGTGTTGCAGAATTACTGGTGGTCGGAGGGACGTGAATGAGGCGATGACAGGTTTTGGGTTAGTATTGTTCTATTGTTCCAGGTTTCAGTTAAATACTCAAATTCGATTTCATGACGATGTAATTGATCTGATGATCGGATTTGGCTATGAAGGTGCTCGCCGACCTGTGTAATCATCATCGATGATCGGAGTTAGCTGCTGTGATGGTGTATGTGCACGGTGCACTGTGTCAAGGTGAAGTTTCTTGGTTTTGTATTGTATTCGAGTTAATGGTGATTGACTCGAAGATAGTAGATGGGTTGCTAGAAGATTTTTGCTTGTGTACTCGAAGAAAAGCTGCACTGGCTCAGGTTTAGATATAGTGACAGGTTTTAAACAGAACATGTTGTTCTATTTTAAATTTTAAAATAAATTTAAAAGCTAAGTTTAAATGAAAGTAAAGTTTTAAATAAGGGTTTTGACTCAAAGCACTTTGCTATTGTCTCGGGTTGATTTTGTTTTGTCACAGGTTTTATAAAACCTGTCTGTAATTTAAATTTAAACCAAATTTAAATGAATTTAAAAGTTGTGATGATAGATTTAAACAAGTTTAAATCTAGCATGAAGTATAGATTCAAATGGCTTTGAATCTTAAAAGTTTTAAAATATTTAAAATGGGTTTTCAGGTTTTTTTTAAAAACCTGACAATTTTCTAGATTTTGAATTTTATTTTAAAATCTGGAAACATAATTTAAACAGTGGTTTAAATTCAAAGGTTAAGTTCATTTTTCGAATAACTTTTGAATCTTAAGGTTTTAAAATGAAATTTGGATTTTTAATAAAGAGTTTTAAATCAGGGTTTAAAACAAGTTTAAATCAAAGTTTAAAATCAAATGTTTTAAATAAATAGTGGATTCAAGTTTCTTGAATTCAGATCTGGGTATTTGAATAAGTTTTTAAATTTTGAATGTTTTTGAAACAACTTTAAATTAAAATAGCTTTTTAAAAGTAAATTTGTTTTCAAACAAATATTTAAACTTATTTTTGATAAAGTTCTTTTATAAAAGTTTTTTAAATGGAAGTTAAATGATTTGTTAACTTGAATTTGCAAGTTAAATAGTAATGTATTTAAAAGCTTAATTTTTAAATAAAATTAAGTAAATTAGTTTAAAGGCTTTTCTTATATAAGTTTCATATGTAAGTAATAAATGCTATTTACATTTATTTAAAGGATTATAAATTGAATTTGAATTTGGTTAATGTTTAAATAAATAATCATTTTGAATCTTAAATTCAAAATGGAATTTGAATTTAAATTTAAAATGTAATGTTGTAAATACACTTTAATATTAATGAAGTCATTAATAAAGAAATGGATTATCTTAGAGATTATTAAGGTATTAAAATGATTAAATGAATAAGATAATTAAGGAATGACTTATTTATTTAATTTATAAATTTATAATTTAGATTAATTTATAATTAGAGATTAATTAAGAAGTAAATTAAGAAAAGTAATTAAAGAATAATTAATAGTTAATGAAGGTCATTAACTAAGGATTATTTAACAATTAATTAGTATGATTAATTTTAATAATTAATTAAATTAATTAATTAATGGTAATCATTTGAAAGATTGTTTTAAGATTAATTACTTGATGGAAGTAATTAAGGAATTAATTGCTTAACGTAATTAATTAAGTTTAAATGTAATTTGTTTAAGTTAATTAATTAAGTTTAATTAAGTTAAACACTGGATGCTTTGATAATAATTACCTAATGTAATTTATGAAGTATAATTACTTAGTGAAGTAATTAATAATAATTACTGTATGTAATTAATGAAAATGATTTAAGAATGAAAGTAATTTGGATTAAATTACTTTATAATCAATCAAGGGATTAATTAAAGATAATTAATTAAGGAGTAATTAATTTGATAAGTAATTAAGGATAGTTAATTACTGAATGTGATTAATCAAGGTGATTAATAATTATGGTTTAATTGAGATTAATTACTTAATGTAATTATTTTAAATAAGTAATTAATTTAAATTTAACTGAGATCATTAATTAATAAATTAATGATGTAATTAAGATTGATTAATTAAGACTAATTAATCAATGATAAGTGATTAAGGGTAATTAATTAATGTAATTAATTAAGGATCAATGTAATTAATTATAGTTAATTAATTCAGGAAGTAACTAAGGGTTAATTACTATTTTTGGCTAAGAGTAGTTAATTTATGAAATTAATTAAAGGATATTCACTTGAATGTAATTAAAGGATAATTAATCAAAGGTGATTAATTAAGGTGATTAATTAGAGGATAATTAATTAATTAATGGTTAAGTAAGCAAGATTTATACCGATGTAAGTAATTAATTTAATTCACTTTAAATTAATTAGAGATGATGTAAGTAATTTAGTTCATTTTAAATTAACTATATTTGGTGTGATTATTAATCATTGCTTATGAATGGATGATATTGGTTGCCTTGAACGGTTTGAAATATCAGATATGAGATAAGTAATGTTGTGGGGTATGGATGCATTGGTTGCATTGTGATGATGATATGGATTGTCTTTTGATAATGATAATATGGATTATCTGTTGTGATGAAAATGATGATTATCTGTTGTGATATGTGAATTATCTATCTATGTGTATATAGATAATGAAATTGAATTGTTTTAAACTCTAAAATAACTTGGCCTTAAAAGATACGCTTTGGATTTCGATGAGACCGGGATCGGGTTTCTAGATCTGGATATCCGAAAACCACATCGA
Source organism: Allium cepa (assembly GCA_030765085.1). Taxonomy (NCBI): domain Eukaryota; kingdom Viridiplantae; phylum Streptophyta; class Magnoliopsida; order Asparagales; family Amaryllidaceae; genus Allium; species Allium cepa. The sequence goes on along the minus strand of CM060938.1, from coordinate 29,100,674 downwards.
TCCAAATTAACGATAGGTCGTGAATCTCAAGTAAAGAGTGAAGACTCGAGGTGTAAGAACTATTCGTCGTTAAGACTCTAAGGGTGATTCCAATACGAGTCTAACGGGGTAGTTCTTTCAGATTCGAGATGAAGATTCAGAGTGCAATGGTTATCGTCGTTAACTCTGAGAGTGATTCCAAAATGAGTGTAACAAGATGATGCCTTCGGTTTCGTTCGAACCCGAATGAACTTGTATGGATTGAATGCTTTCAGAACATCGTCAGGTTGACGATGAGTATTCTAAGATAAATGTGCCCTATAAAGGTAATCGTAGCCTCAAGCCTCATCAACCGGGAATGGCTAAAACAGGAGAGGAGCAGCAAGGCTAAGTGGGTCATGCCCAAGTAGGATGAGATTTTTCCCTATCTAGAGGTCCCTTTTTATTCGGCTTAGTGGGCAGTTGGATATGCGCACTAATTGCGGGGCTGTCTTGTTCGTGACTGTCCAGTAAGGGATGGTTCCGGCCTTGTGTTGCAGGGGAGTTAGGGTGGCTCCTCGGTACTGTGATCGAGGCCACGAACTGTGACGGGCGGTAACCCAGTAGCCCTGCCATTGTATGGAATCCAAAATCCAATAAGTGCCAACGGTTTTGATTGTATTACCCACTTTTGTGGCTAGTAGCTAGAATTTAATAAATGTAACAATTTTGCCTATTTCATATTTACTTGAAAACCCTAAACCTATTATAATATCACCGGATTTCCTATCAAATGTTTTGGTTAGCGTAATGTAAAAACTTTTCCATGTTTATGTGTGGGAAGTCTTATGTGATACCTTTCTTTTCAAAGGTTTTTCAAAGTTAAGCAACCTTAACCTGCTACTCACACTAGACCCATGTCTGACCCGGAGTTTATTTCTGTTTTCTTAAACTCTTGGGTACTCAAATTTTTACGAGTAGCCAAGGGATTCAGGTTAGTTTTGACGAATTGCAAAGGAGCAATGGAGCAGGAGGCTTCAGTGTTGTAGAAATGTTTAGTGTTCCACTGTTTTTGATATCTCTGTGTTTTTCTCTGAGTTGTATTGAGTTGTATAACTAGACAGGTGTTTATAACTATCTAGTATGTGTTGTATAATCTGTGTAACTCTGATAGTTGTTGTATATGATACTATGTAATATCTTATGTTATTAATATAAATTATTCGTTCCGCTGTTTAGATTCTGATGTTGTTTCTTCTTTCTTCTCTTTCTTTCTCTTCTCTATCCCTTTCTTTCTTATTAATGATGCGTCATTCTATGGAGATGGATGGCAGGTCGTTACTCTTAATTAATTATTCTTTAATTAATTAATTTAAACCTTTAATTAATTATATCAATGAATTTTTTAATTAATAACACTAAGTGATTAATTACTTGTTAGATAATTACTTAGGGTAATTAAATAATAATTAATCAAGGATGATTAATTTAAAAAGGGTAATTAAGAGATAATTTCATGGTATAATTAAGAAGTAATTAATCAAGATGATTAATTAAAATTGTAATTGAGGAATAATTGCTTAAAGTAATTGAGAAATAATTAATCAAGGGGGATTAATTAAAGTGGAAAATTAAGTGATGTTTAATTAATTAATTTGTAATTAATTAATGAATAAGTAAGTTGGATTGATGATACTCCAAGTGATTAAGTAAGGAATTAATTTAATTAAGAATTAATTAAATTAATTAAGAGTGGTCCAAACTTGTTTATGGATGATTAATGATTGGATGATAAATATCATTTGATGAGTTAATGATATTGGATGATATTGGATATCATTAGTGATATGTAGTGATTTGAATGTAATATATCTGGGACGTGATATATATGCTGCTTTGTTGACATGTGTGGATGAATTAGATAATTGTGAATTATCTATCTGTGTGTTATGAATCATCCATTTATGTATGTGATATTCTTAATATCTACTGTTTAAACCCTTAAGTACAAGACATTAAAATGGCGTTTTGGATTCGATGAGACCGGGATCGGATTTTATATCCGAAAACCACATCGATCCAAATTAACATTAGGTCGTAAATCCCAGTGAAGTGAAGACTCGAAGTGTAAGAACTATGTATCGTTATAACTCCGAGGGTGATTCCAGAATGTGTTTAACGAAGATAGTACTTTCAGATTCGAGATGAAGATTCGGAGTGCAAGGGCTATTATCGTTAACTCTGAGGGTGATTCCAAATTGAGTGTAACCAGATAATGCCTTCGGTTCCAATCGAATTCGGAACAGACTTGTATGGATTGAATGCTTTCATAACATCGTCAGGTGGACGATGAGCATTCTAAGATAGATGTGTCCTATAAAGGTAATTGCAGCCTCAAGCCTCATCAACCGGGAATGGCTAAAACAGGGGAGGTGCAGTAAGGTTAAGTGGGTCATGCCCAAGTAGGACGAGATTTACCCCTGTCTAGATGCCCCTTTTTATTTCGTCTGTGTGGGCAGTTGGATCTGCAGCCAACTGTGGGGTTGTCTTGTTCGGGACTATTTAGTAAGGAATGGTCCCAGCCTTATGTTACAGGGGATTGGGAGTAATCCTCGGTACGGTGATCTAGGCCACGTACTGTGACAGGCGGTACCCCAGTAGCCCTGCCATTGATGGAAACTCATTCTTCCTACGGGACCCTACGGTTTTGTTTGTATTACCCACTTTTGTGGCTAGCAGCTGGAATTTAATGAATGTAACAATTTCGGCTATTTCTTATTTACTTGAAAACCCTAGACACTATTATAATATCACTGGATTTCCTATCAAATGTTTTGTTGGTGTAAGGTAAAAACTTTTCCATGTTTATGTGTGGGAAGTCTTACGTGATACCTTTCATTTCAGAAGGATTTTCTAAGTTAAGCAATTTTAAACCGTTTACTCACACCAGCCCTTGTCTGACCCGAGTATTTATTTTCTGTTTTATTAAACTCTTGGGTACTCATATTTTGTATGAGTAGTCGAGGGATTCAGGTTATCCTTGACGAATTCTGGAGGAGCTTTGGAGCATGAGGCTTCAGCGTGTAGATATATAGATAGAGTTTCCGCTGTGATGTTATTCTGTTGGGATGTTCTTGTATTGTACATTAGAAAGAAATGTCATAACTGTCTAAATTGAGATGTATAGTTGTGTACTCTAATGTATATGATAATATATATGTTATATATATTATATTTCAATTCGTTCTGCTGTGAGATTCTGATGTGTTGTTGTTCTTTCATCTCTTTCTTTTCTTCTTCTATCCCTTTCTTTCTTAAGTAATGATGCGTCTTTCTGGTGATAGAAAGGCGAGTCGCTACTGTTGGTAGAATAGTGGGTCGTCACAGTAATTGATTTAAATATTTAATCATTAATTAAATGGAAGCCTAATATGTGATTTTTCACATACAACCGAATCAGGACTCGAGACCACTTCTATTGAGTTTGGATTGACATTACGAATTGAAATGAGTATAAAGATCGCTATATTTGATGATTGGACGATCCAAAGGCCGAAACAATCTTGAAATATATGAAATTAACATCCTGAGGCGCAGTCTCAGATGGTGAAAAGATTAGTACCATTGGATCTAGAAAACTAAAGTGATGTACGTAGACAAGTTTCGTGACAATCGAATGCGTTGTGTGGTCGTACAGACTCGAATCATACAAATATTTATTTGGGAAATTAAATAAATGGGATATTAAAATATTGTATAAATCCCAAATTAGAATCTCCCTCCAAAAATCATATTTCCCAATCTATTATTCACACTTGGAGAAAGAATTCCATGGCCGATCCAAGATTAATTTCTCCTCATCAACTCCCCTAAAAATCATGTCATTTGATTTGTTGAGATCTTATTGATGAGGGCTTCGATCTTATATCCTAGACTGGATGAACTGTAAGGACCCGATTCTTCGACTTTCGAAAATCGACATCAATACGTCCACTGTATCAACTGTCGAGCAATCAAATGCCGGAAAACCGAACACTTAGGGTTTAAGAAGAAGAAAGAGATAGAAGAAGAGAGAGAAAGAGAGAACAGAACAGAAAGAAACAACATAACAATATCAGAATCTCACAATCGCAGCGGAACAACATATAATAAATAAATGAATAATCTTTAAACAAAGAACTATATCAGTTATTACATTACATCATTTTATATTACATTTCATTACATCATCAAAGTGTACAACAACAAACAACAACAAACAGCGGAAAAGAAATACTATATACTAGTAATACGCCATGCCATCTAGCTTGCCTCCAGCAACTCCTGAATTCCAGAATATCCTGATAAACCTTAACTCTAGACTGCCCGTGTGGAAATTGGTGGGCACCAGAGTTTAGGAAGGACAACAATAAACTCCGAGTCACTCATGTGACTGGTGTGAGAACTCAAAAGAGTTTATCTTTAAAACAAAATAGAGGAATATTTTTAAAGTCAATTCGCATGTTTTTTTTTAAAATGAGACTACCATAAGGCCTCCCGCACACACACACAATGCAAACGCAGAATCGGAGGAGATTTCTCCTTATGATAGTCAAAGATGCTTGGTACGCATTAAAAAGAAACATTTGATATTATTACTAGTGTATAGTGTAGGAAAATTATTTCAAAAGTAAAGATATAAATCTTAGCCAGCATAGGCATTTCGCACTTATGCCTACTATAGCTACCATCCAAACAGTGGTGACCACCATAAGTGAATGATAGGTTCTACAAATAAAACCGTACAAGATCGTATTGCTTCTTTGGATTTCCAACAAATGGTCAGGCGAAGGAACTTCCCATCGCCACATGGAAACGCCTCTGGAAAGACACCCCGAGTACCTAACCGGATCTCTGCCAACACAAGGCCGGGTTACCCCTAACTGGGTAACTACTGACACGAATATGTCATCCCCCGATCGTAACCGATCTATCCGAGGATCCTCGATTTCCAACAACCACATGAGAATAATAATGCAGTAACCACATAGGCTAAGTATCTGGGCTCCATACCATGATACCACCTCTATCCAGAAGGAATGACATACACTAAAGGGGCGTTGCCCCCTAATAACCTTGCTGCATCCTTCCTGTTTTGACCATTTCCGGGGTGTGAGGTCCGACGAAGTCTCATCCACAAAGCTACACTTTATACAAAAGCTGTGCTTTGGGTCAACAAATGATCAAAGTATGATCACCAAGATAAATGATCAAGCAAATGATCATGTCACAAATGATCAAACAATGATCATCTCACAACAACACTCAGCATGCCACATTACCAATTTGGGAATATATCACTAGTAACCATCAACTACATACCCTTTGAGCTCGTACGTCTCAGAGAAGGGTGTTAAGCTAAGAGAATAAATTCTCCTCCACCAACAGAAATATATTTGATAGAAATCAGCTTTATATCTCAACTTGTAATGTCAGACATACAATCCATACAAGACTGTTCCGGGATCGAACAGAACCGAAGGCACTTACAAAGAAGTCTTTGCATTCCGGATAATTTCTAATCACGTCCGGACTTCCCGTCACTAAGGGTGATAAAACCTCTATATCGGAGATCAGTCGATGCAGAGTAACTCAACGGTAATCCTTCCGTTTTCAAAAATATCCGGTCTTCAACATCGGTCATCAAATGCAATCCATTACGACGTATCACATATTCGGAATGGGTTATACGACCCCAAGGTCCTTTCCCGGCTAACCCGAATAGTGAGCGCTTATTCAAAAATAAGTGTGGCATTCAAATTCAAGCAATCACAACAAATACCTATTTAAAGGTAAATATTGATAGTCGGTTATTTAACTATCAATAGACGTGTTCAACATCACTAGATTCCAAATAATTTTCCAAATTATTTACTTTCCAAAATATCTTTACTAGATATAAAAATTTCCCACACTTCAACATTTGAAAACTAATTTTCAAATCACTTTTCACCTTTACCACTTTTGAAAACAAATTTCAAACATTTTCCTTACGCGGAATTTCTTTCGTTTCAACATGGTTCATTTAAACCAATTAAATAAATCCTTAACGATTTACTTTATATTTACGTTCCAAATCCGTAAATTAATTCCCACACTTCAAAAATAAATCAACGTTTATTTTTAAACCAATTCCCCTTTTCATTTATAAATTCCATAGTGAATTTACAATTCAAAAATATTTATGAATATATGATTCCCAAATCGATTTCTAATATTCATTTTCTATTTGTCTTCAAAAAGATAAATTCTCAAAACGTTTCATTTCACATTGGAAAAACTTTTCCGTACTTATTTATTAATAAGTAATTCACAAATCCATTTATTTTCAACACTTGGAAAATATTCAATATACATTAACCGAAATTAAGTATATATTTCATTCTTTAAGGAAATCATTCTCTTAAATATATTTGTTTGGGCCAAAACGAATGTTGCGTAAAACACCGTTACGACGACCCAAAATCACTAGTATAGGGATTCGAAATTTAGATAGATACATAAATCCCAATACTATATAAAACATTTCCTTTCGGAAACCATTTACTATAACAACAGTGTTATATTCCACCATTTCCTTATTCCTCGAAAACGTCTATTTCAACAATAAATGTTGAAATCTATGGTTTCGATAGTTAATCCATTTTAAAACATATTTAAAACAATTAACTTCATTTGATAATATTCATTTTCCGAAAAAATATCCATTTTGTTTAATAATATATTCACTGTCCAAAATCATGAATATACTTCCTTTAATAAGCTATAATAATTAACTTATTAAAATAAGTTGTTTTCGGATTTATAAACAATGTCTATAAATTCCATTTCTATATTTTATAACAACTTCGTTTTATAAATCTCCTTTAATAACCAATTCTATTTATATTTCATTTACATGTCGAATTCAACTTATAAGTAAATTACTTATAATCCATTTATTCACAAATCCATTCTTTTATATCATCATTTATTCATAAATCTAAAATTCTTATTTACTTATAAAACTAGAGACAACTTTATTTTAATACTTATAAAAACTCGTTTTATAATTCTAATATCTTTAACTTATAAAATATAAATTTTATAAATCTTTTATATAAACTATTTATAATAATTCAAAAATCTCAATTTAAATAAACCAATCTCTTTATTAATTTACAAAACGTTATTTAAAACTTATATAATTCCAAAATTTCACTTAAGTATTATTTTCCCCAAAATATAACTTTTATAACCACAAAATTAAAATGTTTATTTATTTTAACAATTCAAAATTTAATAAAACGTATGCTTTCAAAAATCACTTTAAAAATTCTTTTAAAAACCAAAATCATTATTTTAAAACTTCAGAAATGGATCCGATGATGCAACGGCACCAAATAGTCAATCACGACATCCAAATATCATATATTGATATGATAATCAACAAATATCACAATATCTGTAAATAAATCAATACAGTTGAGGAATCCAGTTGATCACTCCAACCTGTTTCCCTGCATCCAAAATGTTAGCACAATACCACTTCCGCTCCAGTACGGAATTATCACGGTATATGGGACTTATAAAATATTATCCGCTTAATAGACGGCGCAATAGGGTCTCATCCGCTATATAATGCGGGAAAATCAACTCCAAGTACATATATAATACCAATTTCACTGTACGGTGAAATATTCGCTGTATATGTTTTTAACAAATAACATGCGCTTACTAACGGCGCATAATGTCTATTTTAACAATCAATAGATAACAATCATCATTCAATCATGCATTCAAGAATTTTAAATATAACTATTTAAGATAAAAATCGAAACCGATCCGATTGAGTGAGAAGTTCTCACCTTGGTTTTAATTCCGTTTCGGCGTTTTATTTCGAATAAAATTAAACGCGCATTTAATTTTACCCAAAATTCTCACTAACTCCAAACGATTCCAATCCAATTCATAGCGTAGTGCTCGTCCATACGATTCCAACGCAACTAGTTTCGCGCGTTTTCAACCTCGTATGGAAAAGATACGAATTTTAGAAGTTACACAAATTTTTAATCATAAATTTACAATTTTTCGTTTATTATTAACCTAAATCAAATCACCACCGTAGATCTCAAGCCCCTGTAATCCAAGCCGTCCCCTGCATCTTCCTCCCTTCCCAGTATACACACACGAACGAGAAACCCACCTAGCCGCCCCTATTTCTTCCCTCACACGCGCGTTCGGCTACAGGCCGAAGAAACCCATCCACACACTCAACCCTCCGATGCCGCTCCACCGCAAGGCACTAGAGCACGATCAACTACTACCATTTGCAAGCTCGTCGCACGCTCTACCTTCGGCCCAGACCTCTTGAAGCTTGGTGCTTCCTCCCTCTCAAAAAACGCACTTAAACGCGGCTCCCTTGCCATCAATTTCTGGCCACCACGACACTCGATAGTTGATCACCGCCGTATAGATTTGTAGCTCTCTTCGAGCTCTAAAACATTGCAGTTTAGCATTTCTTTTAAATGTATATAGATTGAGAGAGATTAAGAGGAGAAAATCGAAGGTTTCTGGCCATCCATTTTGAAAATGGCGGCCGGCTTCTAAACCCTAGCCTTGTTTTTATTTTGCAAAAATGAAGATTATGGGGGCTTATATAGAAAATATTCCAATTTACTATTCACCCGGATTTTCCGAACTCCAAACGAAGCATGCCGGTTGGCGTTTCTAAGGTTTACCCCACGTTTCGAACACAATGGAACATGTTTCGGGAGCTAATTCGATCATCTGTGCGAGTTACGGCAATAAACATTCGATTTAAAATTAAATCGGTAAATCAAATCTCTGGGCGTTTTAGCTTGCATCAGACAAACGGTAAATCCAATTGACATGAAATTTGAAACCATACAATAATATCACATTACGGATCCGATGAAACTGGTTTCGTCGAAATTCGAGACAGTTTGAAAAATGGCTATTTTAACTCGCCAAATAAATAATAAAACAATTTCGATGCGTTTCGAGCTGCCACGGTCAAACGAAAACTCTGATTGCTACGAAAATTGAAATCCTATAATAACAAACTATTAAGGATCCAATGGAACTAGTTTCGTCCAATTCTGAGACTGTTCAAAAATTGGTAATTATACAGTCGATAACTAAATATTAAAATATTCAATTTTCACAATTTAATTTTTAATTCGATTTTAAAAGTTCTATATCATCATTCTAACTTCAATATGATATAATAAAATTTTACAAATCATTTTCAATCATATTAAACCCAATTTTCAATTATTTTTGGAATTTTCAACTATTAAATAATCGATTTAATTATCCAATTAAATCCAATATTCGAAAATAAATTATTCGACTTATAAATTCCACTTATTAATAATTAAATTCAATTAAATATTCAATTTTTAATTAATATAAATTCTGGGTCGTTACATGAACGATCGTTGTTGGCTAAAATTGACGTTCTATAACGGATCTTGGGCTTGCCTAGGCGCCACAATGGGCAAAGATAGGCGAATCGTCGATCATCGTGGCGTTTCTCTCAACGAGATGCATCTCCCCATGAAATTTGGGCACATCCAATCCATGGTGGCATGTGCGGCTTTGGCCTTAGGCATGACTGTCATGTCAGGTTGCGATATGGTGCAAGGCATCGAAGTGGAGGATCTTGGGATCGGCAGGACGAGCAAACGAAGAGAGACGTTTTTGTGAAGATGGTGATCGATTCCATTAAATATTGCTCCGTATCACCTTGATTCATCCACACGAGATGTAAGTGAACATGTACAAGTAGTTCTGAATGAGAGAGGAAGAAGGATTAAAAACGTAATTAAAGTGACTAACATTTTTTTGTTAATTAATTATCTCGTTAATATTGAATCGTATTTGACCCATATCTTTTTCATACAAGGTCTCATTTGGATGCAGTTTCTTTCATTGGGATCATATTGGCGAGATCCATGTTTTGGCACTAGTTTGGACAGATTTAGCTGAGATGAGTGATATTGCTTCTCGCGTTACTATGGTTGATTATTTAGTGTTATATTGACGTTCGGGATTGATTTTTGGTTTTTAAACATGATATTATTATTATACGGTAGCTATATTTTATAAAAAAATATATAATTACTTTAAAATTATTTATAAAGAATATCGCGTATTTTCCATCGTCGTGCCATAATTAGTGAATTATTAGATTAGATCTATTATTAATTTTATTTCCAACATTAATTGATATGGATGGATTGTTTATGGTGTATGTATGTTGTTTTGGATGGACATATGGTTATGTATGGATGTTTGAATGTATGTTTGACTATTTGGCTTATTTGCTATTTAGTTGTTTTTGTTGAAAATGCCAATTAGTAGTGATTTGATTTTAAGTAGCATCTTGTACGTTAGAGTTTCGCACATGTGGAAATTTAATGAACAAGATGAGCTATAGAAGAGGGTTTGGTATACGTGTTGAGGGATCTAGGTTTCAGAGTTGATGTCGGACGTTTTCGTTTGGTCTATACTTAACTGTTTGGTTAAGTACAAGACCAAGGTTGATCATATTGACCATAGTAGAGTGGTCACTGTCCATCACTGTTGTCGATTGGCGATTTGGCTGATATGAGGTTTGGATGTTGATGAGATATAAAGGAGCCCGACATGATGGTTTGTTCGTGTGACCGGTTTAGAGTGTGGATGTTATTAACCTACGACGAGGGATATTGATGGTGAGGCACTGATGTCGTGCTTCAACCTGGTGATTTTGATGGTGAGGCAGGGATGTGGTGCTTCGACCTGCTAGCCTAATACTGCGAACAGTGACTCGATGATGTATGGAGTAGGCTCCAGGATGATAGTATCAAGACTGTATGGATCATGTTGGACCTCGGGCTTCGGATGGCATATTAGTAGGGTTATTTGATCGAGAGCTCAAGCGGAGAGCGGGATCAAGGATGGAAGCTCGGATTAGAGTGAGGCTATAGATAGTGGACTAGGGTGAGTGTCATGGCTCGTGCCTAACAATTTTAGTGAGCCAGTATGGTTCGAATATGTATCGAGTGAGTAGGGCTTAATGGAATTGTTTGTGCCTAAGGATCATTGATGACTTTGAGTGTTTTCTGTTGTGCTTGGAGCAAGGGTACTATATTCGGGTGAACCCGAGGGCTAGTAGTAAAGGTCATGTACCCTGGACTGCCGCGAAGGGGTTTAGTGTCAAATAGGTATGGGAGAAAACTGGGTCGTAGCAGCGTATTGTGTAAAACATACCCATGTGTATGTGAGTACGATAGAGAACCAAGATTTACGCTAGTCCTTGAAAGTTGTAGTGGGTCATATAAGTCATCATATATCTGGCACATTAGGTGGCAAGTTGTGTTGTTTGATGGGAGCTTTGATCATATATCCATAATTTGATGAACAATCGTTGTTGGCCAAGATCGACATTCTACAATGGAACCAGGGTTTGGCCTAGGCGCGACTATGGGAAGATATAGGAAAATCGGCGATCATCGTGTCATTTCTCTCAATAAGACAAATCCTATGGATATTTGGGTGCGTCCAATCCGTGGTGGCGAGTTGCGACTTCGGCCTTGGGCATGACTGTCATGTTAGGTTGCGATATGGTTCAACGCGTCAGAGGGGAGGATCTTAGTATCGTGGGAATGAGCATGCGAAGAGATACATTTTGTTGAAGGCAATGATCAATTCCGTCGAGTATTACTCTGTATGACTTGATTCGTGCATGCGAGATGTAAGTGGACATGTACAGGTAGCTTTGAATTAGAGTGGAAGAAGGATTAATAACATAATTAAGGTGATTAGCATTTTTTAGTTAACTAATTGTCTTGTTAATCTTGAACCGTATTTGATCCATATCTTTTTTATACAAGGTCCTTTTTGGATGTGGTTTTTTGCATTGGGATCATATTGGCAAGATCTACGTTTTGGCTTTGGTTTGGACAAATTTGGCTAAGGTAAGTGATATTGTCTCTCACTTTACCGTAGTTGATTATTTACTATTATATTAATGTTTGGGAATGGTTCTTAAATGTGATATTATTATTATTATTAAACACAACTATATTTTTATAAAATAATATATAATTATTTTAAAATAATTTCTAAAGAATGTTGCATATTTTCCAATGTCGTGCCATAGTTAGTGAATTATTAGATTAGATCTATTATTGATGTTATTTCCCGTATTAATTGATATAGATGGATTATTTATGTTGTATGTATGTTGTTTTGGATATACGGTTGTTTGGATTTATGGATGTTTAGATGTATGTTTGATTGTCTAGCCTGTTTGTTAATTGGCTGTTTTGGTTGAAAACATCGATTAGCGGCGATTTAATTTTAGGTAGCATCTTGTACGTTGGGGTTTCACACATGCAAAAATTTAATGAACAAGATGAGCTTTAGGTGAGGGTTTGGGATACATGCCAATGGATTTGGCTTTCAGAGTGGATGCCGGACATTTTCATTTGGTCCGTACATAATCATTCGGTTAAGTACAATACCAAGGTGGATGATATTGACCATAGTATAGTGGTCAGTGCCCATCACTGTTGTCGATTGGAGATTTGGCCAATATATAGCTTAGACGTTGATGAGATATCATGATGTGCGACATGATGTCTTGTTAGTGTGATGGGTTTAGAGATTGGATGTTATTAACCTACGACACATGATATTAATGGTGAGGCAGTGGCGTGGTGCTTCAACCTGGTGATTTTAATGGTGAGGAAGGGATGTGGTGCTCCGATCACGTAGTCTGGTACCATGGATAGTGACTCAACGATATATGGAGTAGGCTCTGGGCCGATAGTATCAGGACTGTATGGATCATGCTGGACCTCAGGCTTTGGATGGCATGATAGTAGGGTTCTTCGAAGAGAGCTCAGGTGAAGAGCAGGATTGAGGATGGTAGCTCGGATTAGAGTGAGGCTGGGGATAGTGAACTGGTTTGAGTGTTAGGGCTTGTTCCCAAAAACTATAGTAAGCCAGTAGGGTTCGAAACTGTATTGAGTGAGTAAGGCTCGATGGATGTGTTCGTGCCTAGGGATTGTTAATGAATCGTAGTGTTTTCGGTTGTGCTTGTAGCAGGGGTACTATATGTAGGTGATACCAGAGAGCTAATAGCGATGGACGTGTACCTCGGACTGCCTCGAAGGTATCTAGTGTCAAGCAAGTACAGGAGAGTACTGGGCCATGGCAGTGTAATGGGGTTGAAACAGGCCCATATATATGTGAGTACATCAGAGAACCGGGATTTCCACTAGTCTTTGACAGTTGTAGAGGGTCATATTGGTCATCATATATCTGACACAGTGGGTGACAATTAGTATTGTTTGATGGAAGTAATGTTTGTTAGGGTTGCTCGCTATTCACCCGTTACTCTAGGGATGTCACACTAGGTAGGTATGGTAGGGATATCTAGATACTGTAACATTACTTTATGTAGAGTCGGTACGGGTGGAGATACCTAGATACTTGAAATTTACTTAGTATAAAGTAGGGACTACATGTGGAGATACCTTGGCACTCTAACAGATACTGAGTATGGTATACCTTTTTAACGATGTTATAGAGTAGCATATTACTTATGTTTATGTGCTGACTCTGTGGTTGTAGGGACATGTCAAGTATGGTTTATATACCCTCTGTTCCATATGTTATCGAATTTTATAGTATTTTGAGATTTTATATCGTCCACACCAGAGTATGGGTCTGAATTGACGTTTTATGCTTTTCTTTTTATTATCTCGTGTACTCTTAAATGAGTAGATTGAGAACAAGTGGATAATTATGGAGTTCTATAGGTAGACTGACAAGAGGTGACGGTTATCTATACTTATATATGGATTTGTTATTATATTTCCGATGTGTGACACTGTGGAGCCTTAACAGTGCTAATTTGCTATTATCAGACAGTGTACAGTTGAGTTTACTTTCCCATTTTATAAGCTCTATTAGGGTGTTCTATGACTTTGTAGATCTTTATTCAGATGATTATTTCACATTATTATTATTGCCTATATTGTTTTATAGTAGTATTGATTTTATATTTACTCTGATGCGATGTGACATACGCAACAGGTAATTTGGCTAGTTGATGCTTCATTTTTCTTCCCATTCCATTATTTTCTCTTCTTTATCTTCATCTTATTTCTTTCTCTTTCCTTAGACTACCATTCTGCACCGTAGGTATAGGGCGGTCGTTACAGAGAAAAATACATGTATAAAGAGGGAGTTATTAGATGACTCAATGAATGAGCAATTACATATCCCAATGGGTAAGCTATTGCATGTCCCAATGAATGAGCTATTGCATGTCTTAATAGGTAGACTATTGCATGTCTCAACGGATGAGCTATTAAAAGTATAAATAGGGGTCTATCACATGTCTTAATTGTTGAGCTATCTCAAGTCTCAAAGGATGAACTATTGCATGTTTCAATGAAAGTGCTATTGCATATCAAAACATTTCTCTAAACTACCTTGATAGTCCAAATGACAGTCTTTTGTTGGTTTTGTTATGCCAAGCTAGAATGAAAAGGTAAAATAAGCATAATGTGTCATGTATCATCTCGATAGCATGCCACGTCAATTACTAGCTAGGAGAATCTCATCTGTCCAAAATTGATACTTCCCACGTGTCAAAGATTTAGCGATGTAATTTCCCTATAAATAGGCATGTGCCCTTTACTTAAGAAGGGGTGAATATATGAGTTCTTTTCTCCACATTTTCATTTGCACTGAAAAGGTAAGTATAGAACTTTATTTGGGACTTTAATGATTATTCAGGTCAAATTCAAATTGTGACTTTGTGACAAAAGACTTGCATATTTGATTCTTTTTGTGGATTTTCCCATTCACTTGCTTGCCTAAGAAATAATTCTCTCACCCAAGCAACATAAGACCTTTTGAACTATTTGTTAAGAACATGAGTTGGGTCAAATCTAGGTCTTAACATGTTGGTGCATTCACTAAATTTGAACTTTGGGAAAGAACACACATTCACCCCTTCTTTTGAACTCTAAGACCTTCCTCCGACTCAACAAGGGTTGTTAGAACCTAACCAATTCTTGTTTTCTCAAGTGAATCACCAAATAATGAACTCAACTAGGGATAAGGAGAAATGATATTCCTTGAATAATGAAAAACAAATGATGAACCTTAGGAATTTGGGACTTCACATTTTAGCAAAGAAACGAATAATTGCACATTCTAACCCAAACATATGGAGCCTAAAACATTCTATATCAGGGAAAAACTAATCTTCACCTTAACATTAATATTAGAAGAGAATAATGAACTTATGTAGATGAGAAGAACATTTGATATTATAAAGATAACCTCTTTTTCCCAAATGAAAATTGTAATCAAATCACACGCTAAAGGAACTATTTTTGAGGGAAGAATGATATGTAAACCCATGTAATTTCCTCAAGTGAGTATAATCTACAAACCTAGCTAATTTTCTAAGGAAGAGAAGAACATAATAAAGTTATAAAAATGAAGAAAGAACAAAGAATGAAGAGATGGCAACCCCTTCCAAAACGGCATGAAATAACCAAAAGAATCCTCCATTTAAAGGTCCAAAAACAAAAATGTGCACTCCCCTCTAAATACAATAGGAAAAAGTTTATCTTTTTACTACAACTTGGTTAAGAGTATTGGCCTTCATACTTGGTTAAGAGTATTGGGAAGAAAACATGAGTATCATGTGCTGAATGGGCATGAAACAAATAGCTATCTAGCCTTATCAGGAATCAAAAGCAAATATAAGACAGAAAATTGAAGGAGTTTATAAAGGGGAACTAATCGAAAGGAAGCTGAAAAGAGGGTAAAAGTGCTATTAATCCTGAGAAAGGTCAAGATTTATGAAGAAATATGTTTTCTTATAACATTGAATTTAAAAAAAATCATTTTTAAAAAACCATTTTAGACAAACTGCATTTTTCTAGGTTTTTACTATAATAATTGATTAAAAATCGATGTGAGGAAGAGCATGTTTAAATTGAAAATTTCATAAACATCTTCCTTAAGTATTCGATTAAGAGTCTTTAAAATAATTTCTTCTTAAACATCAAAATAACTCATAATCTCTCTGAGTATAAACTAAGAAGCAACTTGGTTTAAGATAAATTATGCTTAATAAAGCGTCTGGCCTAGCAAGGCCGGTAAGATTCTTTAAGTAAAGGCATCTTGCACCTGACAATGTTAAGGGCACTTGACCAACTTCTAAGACACCCGACAAGAGATTTAGGAAAATAAGCATTTTGCCGCACCTTTGAGCCTAACTAAAGCAACCATCCTAGAGAATACAATTGGGGAAATAAGCCTTCAGATCCTCCTCTGGGTTTGGAAACATAAACCATACAAAAAATACAAGTGGCCAAATAAAGCCTTTGGTCCTGCCTTTAGGACTAACCAAAGAAACCATCCAAAAGAATACGGGTGATCAAACAAGCCTTTGGTCTCCTCTTTAGGC
Organism: Allium cepa; assembly: GCA_030765085.1. Taxonomy (NCBI): domain Eukaryota; kingdom Viridiplantae; phylum Streptophyta; class Magnoliopsida; order Asparagales; family Amaryllidaceae; genus Allium; species Allium cepa. The sequence continues at coordinate 29,084,185 of CM060938.1, read as the reverse complement.
ATGACCAAAGCAACCGTCCAAGGAATATGGTGGCTAAATAAGCTTTGGTCCCACCCTCGGGCAAGCCGAAAGCAACCATCAAGAGAACACGAGTGATCTAACAAATTAGCATCTAGAAAGAAGAGAACAGACGCCAATATGAACAAAGGTTGAAAGGATGGCCAATCATGCACAAGTCAATATTTAACTAGAATACACCATCATTCACTTAACAGATTCATATGCATTGATAAAAAATTTACATTATGGTCATTCATAATTAAAGTTATTACATACATTTACATATAAAAAAATAGTTTACTCAAACCCAGAAAAGGGAACTTTTAATGATTTCAATAGGTACAAAAACTTAAAAATCTGTAAAATGGTAGATGTGAAATTGGAGGATGTTGGTAAGTTCTTTCCCCTTCTTGCGAACATCTAAAGTATAGGAGTGGCCCCCACTCATTAAAGTTGTCACCTATTTAGAATGGGTGGACCTCATATGTATTTGAGCTCATTTGAACATTCATAAAGGAAATGTTAACATCGTTGATAACTTGCTATTAAAGCCTTTGTTAAACAAAAATTCTTTTCTGGGCCCAAAAATGAGAAATCAACCTTCAAGTTGAAGGCATTAATGATTTCAACCAGGTAGTCTATGAAGGAATCAAGCTAGGAGGCTCTTGCAGTGAAATAGTGCATTAATCCTAGCTACTCTTTGAGCTTTTTCATCATTATTTCTAGTGTGTCGACAATTACAGTAGGTCGGTGATGTGCTGAACTACTACTAGCATGCATTGCTTAAACTTCCTTTTTTTCTTACATATTATGCTTAATGTATCATTTAGAATTGATTTGAATGGGTAATCCATGCTCAAAGGTTTTACAAGCACCTTTCAATTGAGAAATCTCTGTAGAAAGATTCTTTTTAACATTCTTTAAATCTTGACCTGTAAAGTGTGTTCTTCTCACGATCATGTGTCTCAATCTGAAAATGAAGATTGGAGAGTTCATCCATGAATTTCTTATTTTAGCATTCCTTCAGCTTTCGTTTGCATTCAAACATCAATATTCTATTTAATCTCGTTAACTCTCCCGACCTATCAACAAATGTAGGAGGGGAGAAGGAAGAGACGGTGATTAAGTAGAACGAGTAATGATGCATGTTGAATGACCATCAATGGGAACTGCTTCTTAAAAGAAGTTTCCTTAGAAGATGCCGGATTAGAAGTGTGAAGTCTGATTCTCCTTTGGTATATGATTTATAATAATTGCATGATTTTATCAAGTTAGCCTCCAAATCGCATATGTGTTGATTAAGTTAATCCATTTTGGCTTTATAGTCTATCTATTGAGCTAATGTTCAAGGTGAGTTCAGAAGATGATGCTTTATAATGCATATGGACTCCTTGTCCTTATGTGAAATTTTCTTTCGAAGGTCAAAAATAAGCTATTAATAAGTCTTTAAGATAGACTTTTTTTGGAGATATTACTGTACCACTCCTTTGCTTTAGCATTATTGATCGACATTAATCCCAACCAAGAATTAGAAGTATGGGTGTTAATATCACAAATTAATTTGAATTTTGTACCATTTAGATGTTGTAATAAGTTGGGGTTGTCAAACAATAAATTATGACCCTCGCCCTAAAATGAATCATAAATAAGATCAAACAATAAAGAAATATGGGAAAAGAAGAGAGATTTTATTAACAATAAAAGGAAATAAATCATTCCATTACAAATTGATCGTAATAAAACTAAGAGTATATTTAATCTAAAATAACTAACCTACCATATTAAGAGCCAAGTTATAAAATGGAGTTCCTAATCTTTCGATAAGATGTTCGAGAAATGGAAAAGTAGCCATGAATGAAGACCCAACAACTAGAGGATTACTAACGGTAGGAAATTTCTAGTAACGTCATTCCTTGGTTGGAGTAGATAAGTGAGAATGCGGACTAGTTTCACACACAATATTTTTATATGATTGGTCCGAACTTCTTGGAGGAAATGCCTTCTTTATCTCCTAAGAAACTGAATCCAAATTTGGAAAACGATTATATATATGATGAAAGTCACAAGAGAAATAATATTTCGCAAATAAGATTTTTCAATCATAGAAGAAATTTCTCTAGATGTCCTTTTTAATCTAATATATCCACTTAAGAAGTCTTTGGGATGGGGACAAAGTATAGTCGGATAAAAATAAAGAAATTGACATATCAGCGACAAATTAAAATTTAAATTGGACGATAAATTTTTCAGGAGAAAGTAAAATATATTATATAGATTACAAAATGGCAATTACATTAACAAAACATACAACAAAGGTTCATAAAGTTAGAACCCTTATGATATTTAGAAATGAATCTATCTTTATTAAAGTTAACTTTACCTGGAGGGACCGAGTCAATAGTTATCAGAACATTATGGACTCTGGGTAAATTCCAACATTCTCTATGATGAGGATCTGAGCCATATTGGTCGATGATTTTCAAGTGTAGTTGCTTAATCAAACCCTCACTAACATTGTCTAAGAAGTAAATTCAGTGTTGGAAATCTAACATATACCAAACAAAGGCAATTCATAAGTTCATCGCTATCATCGGTGAGCATCTAAAATAAAGTAGTAAGTCTTTATTTCATTTGCAAAAATTAAATTGTTCAACTCGAGACATTCAAAGAATTGAAGCAAATTGTTTATTCCTAAAATCTTCCAAATGCCTTAGATGTTTAAAGATTTCATATATTTGTCATTAGCAGAGTTAAGATCTTTACAAAGTCTCTCCCCATCCCTATTAAGTCTTAGAACTTTATTTTTTAAGGAACCAGGCTAGTCAGAAGTGGGTTAAAAGCGGCTTCAAAAAAATTCATTTTATTTGTAGGCCCATGAAGTCTAATCAATTTTAGATCCAATCTAAAATTTATATAAATAAAATCTTATTTTATTTTATTTGTTTGAAAACAACTTCTAATTTAATTTTAATTATATATGGCATAATAGGCATATTAAATACACTCATATTATGTGTATAGTGTTAGTGCAACATATAAACAATGTATATGGTTAATATGTACATTTACAGGTCCTAAGATTTACATCGTAACAGACACATGTGTCCATTGTATATGGTCCATGATTTTATTTTGAAATCATAAAAATTAACACACACACACACACAAGGTTTAGTTATACTACTTATATAATATGTTACAAATTACTTCAACTAACTGACAGTAGTTTACTTAAACTTGTAATATGATAATTAACTAGTTTAAATGGGAATTTAAGAAGATGAAAATTGTTTACTTATATTTATAATATGATAATTAATGAGTTTAAGTAGGCATTTAAGAAGTGGAAAAGGTGAAGGTCTTTTCTTCTTCCTTTACTCATTTTTGTTTATCATTTCAGATCTCATTTGAACACTCAAACCTTATGCATATTAAAATTAATTATCATTAATTTTGTCTATTTTGAAATTAAAATAACATTTGAAATTCAACTTTGATTTGGGAATAATTCAAAATTGGATTTATGCTTCAAAAAAATCGATTTTAGAATATGAATTAAAACAGTAGTTTAAAGAAATTATATAACTTGTTAAAATTTAACCATTAACCTTTGTAAACATTGTTTTGAATGAATACCTTTAAAATAATATTCAATTCATACTATAATGATTTTTCATAGGTCTATTTTAAAATTTGAATCAGAATACTTATTTAAGGAAATTGTTTATAGTTTGTATGACTTTTTAAAATTTAACCTTTAACCTATAACTTTCACAAACATTATTCTGTTGAATCCATTAAAAAAAATCTATTGGTACTACAATGATTTTTTAGGGATCTATTTTTAAATTTGAATTAGAACATCTGTTTGAAGAAACTGTTTGAACGTTATATAATTTGTCGACAATTTGAACCTTTGAACTTTACTACAATTATTTTAAACAAATACCTCTAAAAAATCAGTTTGTATTAAAAATCATACCATTAAAATATATTCAGTTGGTATTATAAAAAAAAAATTAATGCTTCAAGTTTTCCTTTTAAATTTGAACAATCCTAATATAAAAATTGAATAAGACCGCTTAAGCATATATAATTCGTAGAAACATATATCAATTCTATTATACATGGCCAAATGAAGTATATGTAAATGATAATGAAATTGAAAGAACATCTAAAGAGGTTGTATATGATTTGCATCTTGAATGAAGAATAACTCCAAAATTCAACCAAATCAACCTCCGGTTTTCCTACCATCTAGAGATGAACAACGCCTTGTATAAATTTGATTTGATTTTATTTTACTTTTAGTAATTTTAATGCCCATTTGGCCTTGTTATTTTAAGTTAAACAATGAAGGGAGGAGGGAGAGAAACAAATGACAATAAATTGTGTTTAAGTAGGAATTTAAGAAGAGAAAAAGGCGGAGGACTTTTCTCCTTCCTTTATTCATTCATTCAATGTCATTTCAAAGCAACTTTTGAACACTTAAACCCCCTTCCCCTTAGCTTTATGGCTGGCCATACTTATGTGCCTTCAACAATTTCCAAAGCCACTTAATAATTATTTGATTTGAATAAAACTTTAGCATTTATTAATATTGTATGTCGATATGTAGATATATATAACTTTTGTATACACACTTTATTAAATGCTAATGACATCCAAACAAATTCAATAAATTTTACTAGTTAATATTTTAGAAATATTAATTAATTAACATACAAAAAATTATAAATTGATTAAATTGTGTTATTTCAGAGTATTCATCATTATGGTTGTGCGACTCAAAGGTGTAAATTCAATCAGAACGTTCATATATCACCAAAGCTAGTAGTATGACAGTTTGACCAAACTTATTACATACACGTCTTTTGGGTAAAATCTAATTTTACTATTTTAGCGGTAACCTTTGGTAATGATTATTTACACTAATTCTTTTCATTGAAACTATATCACTGTAGGACTTACGGAATTGGCTTGGGTCAAAATTCAAATATTATCCATATTTAGCTTGGTTAGTCCAAAAACAAAGTCCTTTGTCAATAATAACAACTAATATTAACAGTACTTCTCTGGCCAAAGACTTTGATTTTGAATGGACTATAGTTGATCGTTATACTAACCTTATATAACCGAGGAGTTGAATACTCTATTGAATAGTGTTTCACTTCTAATGCTTCAACTTCGACCAAATTATAGTCACTCGATGACCATGATTTAATTGTGATTAACGGGCTGTATTCACATTAAAGTTCTATAGTATTCTTAGTAAGGGAACCGTGTAACACAATAATTTTGAGATCTTATGTTTGATGTTACTTACACCAATAGGAAAGTCTCAAGTGAGTCATTCATAGTTATCCAATAACTATCAGTATGTATTCCCTTGGTGCCTCCAACAGTCATGAGAAACAAACTGCCCAACATTTGGAGAGCATTACATAGTTTAGTCTCAATGGATGTATCGATATCCTGTCTCGAAACGTATCGACTAGGAATAATTAAAATAGTATGTTATTTTAGTATGATAAATATTCATGATTACAACACATTGTATTTACTATTACATAACATTTCATTTAAGGAATTTCTGTTTAATATGCTTACACTAAATAATTAATTAACATAACATGGTATAAGAACCATATAATATAAAAGAAACACCTTTTATTTTGAATATGATTTTATTACAGAGTTGATAATTGACAATAAATTATAGAGTTTCCTATGCAGCGTTCCCCTATCTCCATAAGTTTCTACTTCGGTCTAATAAAGTATCAAATTAATGCTTATATTTCTTCTATTATGACGATAAGAATCAAGTTTTCAATAAAAATAGGACGCATGAAAATAAAAAAATATAAGAGCATTAATTACCTTAGTCGGGGATGCAATGGACCATAGTCCAGAAGCAGAATTCATTCCTCTCTAAACAAATAATGAAATAAATTAGGTGAACTCGCTCAAATTGCCTATAGAGGATTCGTTGGTGGGATCTTTTGTTGAGGGAGTACATCAACGATGTTTAGTTACCGAAGTAGGGGAATCCACATTACGATCAGCCTCATGAACACTATCTCCATCTTGAGATTAGTACTTTTTTCGCCTGGACCATCATCTTTATCATCGCTCAATGGGCCGTCTTTGGCACCATTAACATCCCTACCAACATCATCGTCATCTTTTTCTTCATCATCATCTTCATTATCAGTTTCATCTCTATCCCTATTCATGTTTGCCTCTTCATCATTGAAATGAGGATCATAAAAAATTGAATATTCATAAGGGTCTGCCGTTATTTCATCCTTAAATTTCGATAATTCTCTTGGTATTCGTTAAATAATTATATTAAACTTTCTTTTGCAGTCAATAATGACATATTCCATTAAAAGGAATGATAAGGTTGGGTATTTTCCAATGTCGTCCCTATAAGCCATGAACAAAAGCAGCCTCTGTGCATTGATTTCCCTTTCGTATAAATGTGGAAGCTTTACCTTTTGCTTTTCCCAAGGAAGCTTTGGATCTCTAATGAAGTTCACCTATTGTAACGACCCGTAAATTTCGACAATTTAATTTGTTTATTTAATAGGATTTTTGTAATTTATTTTAGTAGAAACAATAAAGGCGATAAATAAATGTCAAAATGAAGGCTAAAATAAATTATGTAAATAGTGACTTGAAACCTATTTATAGAAATTTGAATAAAATCCAAATTGAATTAAGTAGGAAAAGGATTCTTACCTGGATATAAATTTAATATGAGAAATTAATGAAAATATTAAATTGATTTAATGCAATAAAAGAGTGCAAACGGAAATTGGAATAAATTAAGGAATCATGTTATTGCAAGTTAATAATTTATGACTTGAATGAAATTCCAATTCATTAAAATCATTTAAATGTATGATTTGATTTAAATTGAATATGAGAAAAACAAATGTAAGGATTTGATTAATATATATGTTATTTATTCAGGGTATTGAATAAAATTGGGAATCCAGTTGTAATTAATGGTAATAATGTTGGTATTAGCTAATAAATTAAATTTCAATGCAATACCCATAAATGAATGGAATGAAATGAATGTATGTAAATGTATGCTAGGTTATTTATCAAATAGAAGGAAAGAAAAGTAAATATCGAATTTGATTGATGAATGAATATACATTGAATAGTAATTGAATGTAAAGTTAATGGTAATTGTATAAAATTAATATAAGATAATGAATTGCAATAATTGTGGGTTGATAATAAGGTGTGAATGGGAAAGTGATTGTTATATTAATTGAATAAAATTCAAATTTGATAGGAAAGGTAAATGGGTATTTGGTAATAAATTTAAACGGACTTAAATAGTGAATTTATCTAATTAATATATAATAAATAATGATTGAATAAAAACCTATACCTGTAAATATCTATAATATTTGAGTGGAAATAACAAACTTATAAATGTGGGATTGAGAGTTTACAACAATTATTATGAGTTATATACTTAGTTCGTTCAATTAAATCAGAAACCATTGCAATAAATATAAATTTAATGTTATGCAATTGAGATAAACAATTGGAAAATGTTAAAGTATCTGGATAGATATATTAAAATAAATGGTACCCAGGATGGTAATATGATAAATAGTGAATTTAAGAATGGGAATCAGGATTTATTAATTTATATGGAAACTTAAAGTCTAATATTTGAATTTAATTGCAATTAAATGAGATTGAATATAGTTAAATAATTCATTATTTGAATATAAAGATAATGTGAGAAATTTGTGTGATAATTTGGAATCCAATATTTAAATCCATCTGTTGACAGGAATGAATGGAATACTAATTTATTTATTTAACTAAATGGAATTTTAGGATATTATTTATAATTTGGGAATTTAATGAAACTAAGGATTTATATTGAAATTTATAAATTACCTTCTTTAATTTGACATCTAAACTTGTTAGAATTTTTTGTTGATGATTAAGAATTTTAAAAGTGATAAAATGGGTAAATTTTAGAATCTAAGTATAAAATTGGATTTTATTTATTTATTTGAATTTATTTAATTAATATAAAAATAGCCATTTTGTTCACGGACTCGGATTTCGACGAAACCAGTTTCATCGGATCCGTAACAGTGAATTATTGTGGGTTTTCAAGTTTCGTAGTAATCGGACTTGTCGTTTGATCGTACGAACGCGAAACGCCTTGAAATCGATTAAATTGAAATCAATTTGAAAATATTGATTTCAGCATAACTTCTTCATACGATCGAATTTGGACTTGAAACTTTTTCCATTGCGTTCAGAATATTTTAAAATATCTACTTCGATATATGGGTTTACCCAATTTCGTTCCAAGGTGAGAACGGGCTTTTTGGGCCACGTTAGCGTTAGCACGGTTGTTTATCCGATCCATCTATTCAAATCTCTAACCTACCTATATAAACCCAGTTATAAACCCTACCTCCATCTATTCTCATTTGCTGTACGTTCATCTCCCCAGCTCCTCCTCTTCCCCATGACTGCTAACCCTAGATCCATGTTCAAATTTCAAAAATCAGATCAAAAGCTGAAAATTCAATCACCTCAGAAAAATTCCAAAAAAATATATGTTGAAATTTTTGAGAAGCGCAACCCAGATCTGCAATTCGTTTCTCGATTGGAGTTATCGTTTGCTCAGAATTTTGCCGTTTATTCTCGGCCTTCCATTTCATCGAAATCAAACATCCATCGGAATTTTGGTTAGATCGATGCCCAAATTCGAACTAGGGTTCGAATAAGGTGGCGGCAGGCGGCAATAAGGGAGGACCGGACTTGCTTGGTGGCGTGCGGCCTGACGAGGCAAGAAGGGCGATGGGGTTGCCGAGTCCTGGAGTGATGATGTGGCGTGGCGGTCGCGGGTCAAAGGGGGAGGATCGAGTGTTGACTGGTGCGTACGAAAATCGCGTTTGGGAAGAGAGGGGCGGGCTTGCGTGTTGCGTGGCTGACATGGCATTGGTTATATTGGGTAAGTTTTTTTCTTTTTTCTTTTAAATTTAATTTTTGTTTCAAACGAGTTTAATCAAATAACTTTTGCATACGAATTCCGTTTTTCACGAATTTTTTTTTGTTAGGATCGAAATTTAATTCCGGATCTGTTGACACTAGTTTGGACGGATTTTGAGATTGTCAAATTTTTGGGTTTAAATCGGATTTAAATTCGATTTAAATTCAAAAGGTGAGTGTTTTAACCCACTCACAACTTCTAAGATTTCTTATGTTTGTTAAATGGATTTTAGATATGAGTAGAAATTATTTATGACTGTTTGGCATGTTTTATTCATTATCTCTGTTAAATCGCATTTATTTAATTTAACTGTTAATTAATTTTATAATTACATATAAATTTGATAGTTAAAATTTATTTACTTGCATAAAACTGCTAGTTAAACAGTTATTAAATTTATTTTGAATATAAACTGTTAGTTAATAACTGTCATTTATTTCCTGTTATATTGCATATGCTATATATTGATGTTTGTTTAAATTGACGATGATTGAAATAAATTGGTTGATGATTGATATTGGGTGAATGGATGATGTGTTCCATCTTATATAAACTGCAAGTTATCATGCATTTTCATTTCATTCGGGATTGCGATTTGAAATGATATACAACCGCATTTTAATTTTTAAATTGCGAATTAAAATGATAAATATCCGTATCACTTGACCATATGATAGAAAATTATATACACGCACCGCGGTATATATATATAATTATTTGAAATTATTTTATGGTTTGGATATGATACGGTTAAATAAATATTTAATTTTGATATGATATAAATATATTTTATATATACATACATAGTTAAATTGTTGAATTTAAGCTATGCATAAATCTGTTAAATAAAAATGAATAAGTTGAAAAATGTCATTTGATCATTTATATTATACGTTTAAGTACAGGTTTAAGATCTTGTGTATATATATATATATAGAGTTAAATGTTTTAAATCAATAAAGATTGAAAGATAAATTTCAAAATTTAATATAAATTGAGCTTATTTGAAAATTTAACTCCATAAGTTGATGTTAACTTGTTAAAATTAGAAATTTTAAAGGTATGATATTTATGACGGGATTTAATAAATAATTTTAGTATAAATAAATGGAAGGAAATTTTTAGTGTAATAAATTTAGTTTATTTAAATGGTTATGGATTTATCATGTAAACCTTTAAACTAAATAATAAGAAAATGAATTGTTGATTTAAATTCACAGCCTTAGTTTTGAAATTACTTAAATACTCAAAGTTAGAAAATACTGAAATCGAAGTGTTTTATTTAAACTGGAAGTGAATCTAAAAGTTATGGGTTTAGACTGAAATTAAAGTGAATAAAAATTGTGAAGGAGTGGAATTTATTTATTTTTAAAGAAATTTTAGATTCAACTGTTTATTTTATATATAGATGAATATCCAAACCATTTAAGTTTGAAAGTTATGGTTTTAAAACTATGGATTTCGAAGTATTATGTTGAAAGTTAAAATTCAAATATTTGGTTTCGAGGTATTATAAATTTTAAAAGTGGCATGATTTTGGAAGAGAAATATATATGAAATAAAATGATATCATTTTTATTTGGGTTTTAAAAGGGAATGATATCGTATTTATTGGTTTTGAAATGGAAAATTTTATTATGGTTTTAAAGTATAAATTATTTTTAAAAGACCGCGGTGTTATAATAACGTTTGGTTGTTGAAGAGACCGGGATTGGAAGTTGTCATTTTCTCTGCCAACTCCGAAAACCACTTTAACAACCGTGTACGCGGTGAAGATTCCAAAATGAAGTAGGTTGGTGTCGGCGTTTCTTGTAAGGTGAATACGTGGACCCAACTCCCGTGAGTTGGCATAAGGTGGCTAAAATAGGAGCGATTGACGGGTTAATAAGGTAGCACCTTTGATCGGACACATCCCTTCGATATTATACTTTGACTTTTGGATTGATTCGGTGGCCACTTTTGATTTCTTTGATTTGGGGGTGTGGCTCGAGGTGGGCAGTAGCTGCGGCTATGCGTTACCACCGAATCGGAAGCGTAATTGGTATATCTACCTGGCATTGCCTAGTTGTGCCATGTCACCTACCCTACCGCGCCTTATACGATTTTGGCTTTGTACCATACCTATGGAGTGACCTCTGATGACGCCCAACACGGGGGAGATTACGGTACTGTATAGACTATAGGAATATATTTTGTGTTAAGGGCCATATGAGTAACCCCTTAACGCTATTTAAAAGTAAGTTGATTTTATAAATAGACACTATTATAATAGCGCATATACTACATAGTAAATAGTTTAACAGATCCTTAGGAGATGTAAATCCCGAGCATCTCTTGAGTTACTGCACTCATATTTATTTCTGTTAATTTAACTCACATAAGATCTTTTAGTTCTGACTCGAGTGTTTTTGTCTTTTTAAATTCGCTCGGGTCAGTCCGAGCGTTTCAAGATTGGAAGATTTAGCTCTGGAGGACGAAGACGAAGATTTATATTATTATTATTTATACTAGTGCACTACACACTGTTCCGCTGCATTGTTATTGGTATGTGTAACTCTGATATTTATTAAATAAATGGTTTTGCAAACAGATTTATAAACTGTATATTTGATTATTATATTTTATCCTTCCGCTGTGAGATTCTATTTTGTTTTATTTCTTCCTTGTTTTTCTTATTTACCCCATAAAAATCCGCTCTCCCGTATGGTTTGGATTGGCACGTGTGTCTGTTTAAAGCGTGCGAAAAGGCGGGACGTTACATCTGGTATCAGAGCTTTGGTTTAGCGATAAACCTTAGCTTTGTGGGGTTTGACTCTTTACTAATAGGGTAGTAATACCCTATGGGAGTCGCTGAGTGTATATATACGAGAGAGCGTATTTGTTAGTGTTATAAAAGATTTTATTATTGTGTTAATCTGTTTCGTTTTGTATTTATAAATTCCGGTTGATGCATGTGACGCTATGACATCAATAGGGATTCCTAAACACTTAATAGGACAGACCGATATAATAATTGTTTTATATAGGTGAATGAAATAATTTTGCCTATTATATTTTCTGTATATAAAATAAAAAAATTCAAATGATATCTATATTTGGCTACAATAGATTGGTTGTTAGGTATTAAAGTGTATGAATAATAATAGAAATAAGATTGAATAAAAAAATAAATGAAATTTGGAAATTTAGAACTTAAGTTTCGGGTTTTGAAATTTTTCAAATAAATTTTGGAATATAATAATATTGTTTATAAGTATTTCTGATATAAATATTTAATATAATTTGTAAGGAGTTGTTTTTTGAGAAGATTTTAGAGAAAATAAGTTTTGTACTTTCCTCTCTGTCGCTGGAAAATAATTTCGGTGACGGCGGCCGCATCATCGACTTTCATTTTCGAGTTTCGAAGGGGGAAGGCCACTGTAGTAGTTTTATTGCAGATTCATTTTGATTGGAAATATAAATTTTGAATTGTTGTAGATATAATTATAGATATATAAGTTTTAAGAATATATTTATCTACTGTTTTAAAATAAATTGAAAATGTAACTCGGTATTTAATACTTAAATTTCCGTTAAAAAAAAATGTTTCAATTATTGTAGTGAAATGAAAAGTAGGTAATTAATAATTGAAACCCTAAATAAAATAAGAGATGTAAATGCTAAGTTATAAATGGGAATTAAAGGAAATTTGAAATTTGTAACATATGAAACAAAGAGTGATATTGTTGAACATTAAATTTAATTAAAGGATGATAAAACTTGTATAAGTTCATTTGCATTTTCTTTAACATGTATAACTTACCAAATATAAAAAGTTGAAATGTTTAATAAGAAATGCAATGGAATTTGTACAAGTGAAAGTAGGTAATGAAGTATCCAATGAGTTGGCTAGTAAATGAGAATTTAATGTTATGAACTTAAGTTATAATTGAAATTTTACCAAATAAATATAATTAAAGGTAAGTATCATAAATAGATGACAATAAACTTTAGTAAATGTTAAAGTAAATTATTTTAATAAACAGAACGATGAATACTGTAAATAAATAAGTTAAGCAGTGAATAAATGAATGTAAAATGATAAAAAGGAAAATTCAAGATATGAATGAGTGGAAATTTTGGTAGAAATATGGTGAATAATTGAAAGTAATAAATGAAAGAAAGGAAATCAAACAACTAAAGTATGAAATAAATTGATAATAAGTTAATTTGATTTGTTGGTTTGAATTGTTGTCGTTTATATTATGGTTGTTTGGGTAAGATGCTTTAAAATTGGGATTGGATGAAAGAATAATCTATTTAGTTTTATCTAAGGCTGTTGAGTAAATGATGCGCTAGTAGTTTATTCTTCATTCCGTATAATTTTAAAAGTTTTTAACCCGAACAACTATTTGTTTGTTTGGTTGAATGGTTGCTTTGAATTTGTTGTGTATGCTATTTGTCGAATTGATGGTTGTTGTACTGATTTGTTGTTAGTAATTGAAACCACTTAAATAGTTCATTTTATATAAATTGTTAACCCTTTAGATTTTATAAGTGTTTATAAGTGAAATGCAGGTTATGGAAGCAATTGCTACTGCTTTTGGTTCCATAAATTTACCGTAAGTTGCCCGACAAATAGGTACGTTTTCGGATTACGGTTTATAGCGCTATTTTATATATTTTCCCATGTAGGGATATATATTATTTTGGAAAATATTTGTGTATATTGTTATATTTATATTATATTTTCTTCCGAGCCTCTCCATACAAAGGAGACTCTGCCAAAAATTTTCGTAAATTTTGGACTTAGAAAAAAATTGAAAATGTTTACAAACTTTAACAATTTATGTATAAAGGATTATAAATTGGTATTTTTTGATGTTAGATTATTTTATTTTGTAAACTTATTTTTTATAAATTTAATTAAGAAAGATATATTGTTTTCTTATTTCTTCTTTTCCCTTCTTTTCATTTTCAGGGACGAAAAGTTTTTAGTGGGGGAGAGTGTAACGACCTGTAAATTTCGACAATTTAATTTGTTTATTTAATAGGATTTTTGTAATTTATTTTAGTAGAAACAATAAAGGCGATAAATAAATGTTAAAATGAAGGCTAAAATAAATTATGTAAATGGTGACTTAAAACCTATTTATAGAAATTTGAATAAAATCCAAACTGAATTAAGTAGGAAAAGGATTCTTACCTGGATATAAATTTAATATGAGAAATTAATGAAAATATTAAATTGATTTAATGCAATAAAAGAGTGTAAACGGAAATTGGAATAAATTAAGGAATCATGTTATTGCAAGTTAATAATTTATGACTTGAATGAAATTCCAATTCATTAAAATCATTTAAATGTATGATTTGATTTAAATGGAATATGAGAAAAATATATATAAGGATTTGATTAATATATATGTTATTTATTCAGGGTATTGAATAAAATTGGGAATCCAGTTGTAATTAATGGTAATAATTTTGGTATTAGCTAATAAATTAAATTTCAATGCAATACCCATAAATGAATGGAATGAAATGAATGTATGTATACTAGGTTATTTATCAAATAGAAGGAAAGAAAAGTAAATATCGAATTTGATTGATGAATGAATATACATTGAATAGTAATTGAATGTAAAGTTAATGGTAATTGTATAAAACCAATATAAGATAATGAATTACAATAATTGTGGGTTGATAATAAGGTGTGAATGGGAAAGTGATTGTTATATTAATTGAATAAAATTCAAATTTGATAGGAAAGGTAAATGGGTATTTGGTAATAAATTTAAACGGACTTAAATAGTGAATTTATCTAATTAATATATAATAAATAATGATTGAATAAAAACCTATACCTGTAAATATCTATAATATTTGAGTGGAAATAACAAACTTATAAATGTGGGATTGAGAGTTTACAACAATTATTATGAGTTATATACTTAGTTCGTTCAATTAAATCAGAAACCATTGCAATAAATATAAATTTAATGTTATGCAATTGAGCTAAACAATTGGAAAATGTTAAAGTATCTGGATAGATATATTAAAATAAATGGTACCCAGGATGGTAATATGATAAATAGTGAATTTAAGAATAGGAATCAGGATTTATTTATTTATATGGAAACTTAAAGTCTAATATTTGAGTTTAATTGCAATTAAATGAGATTGAATATAGTTAAATAATTCATTATTTGAATATAAAGATAATGTGAGAAATTTGTATGATAATTTGGAATCCAATATTTGAATCCATCTGTTGACAGGAATGAATGGAATACTGATTTATTTATTTGACTAAATGGAATTTTAGGATATTATTTATAGTTTGGGAATTTAATGAAATTAAGGATTTATATTGAAATTTATAAATTACCTTCTTTAATATGACATATAAACTTGTTGGAATTTTTTTTGATGATTAAGAATTTTAAAAGTGATAAAATGGGTAAATTTTAGAATCTAAGTATAAAATTGGATTTTATTTATTTATTTAAATTTATTTAATTAATATAAAAATAGCCATTTTGTTCACAGAGTCGGATTTCGACAAAACCAGTTTCATCGGATCCCTAACAGTGAATTATTGTAGGGTTTCAAGTTTCGTAGCAATCAGACTTGTCATTTGATCGTACGAACGCGAAACGCCTTGAAATCGATTTAATTGAAATCAATTTAGAATCAATTTGAAAATATTGGTTTCAGCATAACTTCTTCATACGATCTAATTTGGACTTGAAACTTTTTCCATTGCGTTCAGAATATTTTAAAATATCTACTTCGATATATGGGTTTACCCAATTTCGTTCCGAGGTGAGAACGGGCTTTTTGGGCCACGTTAGCGTTAGCGCGGTTGTTTATCCGATCCATCTATTCAAATATCTAACCTACCTATATAAACCCAGTTATAAACCCTACCTCTATCTATTAACATTTGCTGTACGTTCATCTCCCCAGCTCCTTTTCTTCCCCACGGATGCTAACCCTAGATCCATGTTCAAATTTCAAAAATCAGATCAAAAGCTGAAAATTCAATCACCTCAGAAAAATTCAAAAAAAAATATATGTTGAAGTTTTTGAGGAGCGCAACCCAGATCTGCAATTTGTTTCTCGATTGGAGTTATCGTTTGCTCAGAATTTTGCCGTTTATTCTCAACCTTCCATTTCATCGAAATCAAACTGCATCGGATCATCAAATTGACGATACCATGGCGTGGAGGAGGTCATGCGTAGTCCATCGACGTGTTTAGTTTGGTGTTTTATTGGTTAGATCGATGCCTAAATTCGAACTAGGGTTCGAATAAGGTGGCGGCCGGCGGCAACAAGGGAGGACCGGACCTGCTTGGTGGCGTGGGGCCTGACGAGGCAAGAAGGGCGGTGGGGTTGCCGAGTCCTGGAGCGATGACATGGCATGGCGGTCGAGGGTCAAAGGGGGAGGATCGAGTGTTGACTGGTGCGAACGAAAATCGCGTTTGGGAAGAGAGGGGCGGGCTTGTGTGTTGTGTGGCTGACATGGCATTGGTTATATTGGGTAAGTTTTTTACTTTTTTCTTTTAAATTTAATTTTTGTTTTAAACGAGTTTAATCAAATAACTTTCGCGTACGAATTCCCTTTTTCACGAATTTTTTTTTTAGGATCGAAATTTAATTCCGGATCTGTTGACACTGGTTTGGACGGATTTGGAGATTGTCGAATTTTCGGGTTTAAATCGGATTTAAATTCGATTTAAATTCAAAAGGTGAGTGTTTTAACCTACTCACAACTTCTAAGATTTCTTATGTTTGTTAAATGGATTTCAGATATGAGTAGAAATTTATTTATGACTGTTTGGCATGTTTTATTCATTATCTCTGTTAAATCGCATTTATTTAATTTAGCTGTTAATTAATTTTATAATTTCATATAAATTTGACAGTTAAAATTTATTTACTTGCATAAAACTGCTAGTTAAACAGTTATTAAATTTATTTTGAATATAAACTGTTAGTTAATAACTGTCATTTATTTCCTGTTATATTGCATATGCTGTATATTGATGTTTGTATAAATTGACGATGATTGAAATAAATTAATGATGATTGAAATAAATTGGTTGATGATTGATATTGGATGAATGGATGATGTGTTCTATCTTATATAAACTGCTAGTTATCATGCATTTTCATTTCATTTGGGATTGCGATTTGAAATGATATACAACCGCATTTTTATTTTTAAATTGCGGATTGAAATGATAAATATCCGTATCACTTGACCATAGGATAGAAAATTATATACAGGCACCGCGGTATATATATAAAATTATTTTGAAATTATTTTATGGTTTGGATATGATACGGTTAAATAAATATTTAATTTGGATATGATATAAATATATTTTAAATATACATACATAGTTAAATTGTTGAATTTAATCTATGCATAAATCTGTTAAATAAAAATGAATAAGTTGAAAAATGGCATTTGATAATTTATATTATACGTTTAAGTACAGGTTTAAGATCTTGTGTATATATATAGAGTTAAGTGTTTTAAATCAACAAAGATTGAAAGATTAATTTGAAATTTAATATAAATTGAGCTTATTTGAAAATTTAACTCCATAAGTAGATGTTAACTTGTTAAAATTAGAAATTTTAAAAGTATGATATTTATGACGGGATTTAATAAATAATTTTAGTATAAATAAATGGAAGGAAATTTTTAGTGTAATAAATTTAGTTTATTTTAAATGGTTATGGATTTATCATGTAAACCTTTCAAACTAAATAATAGGAAAATGAATTGTTGATTTAAATTCACAACCTTAGTTTTGAAATTCCTTAAATACTCAAAGTTAGAAAATATTGAAATCGAAGTGTTTTATTTAAAGTGAAAGTGAATCTAAAAATTATGGGTTTAGACTGGAATTAAAGTGAATAAAAATTGTGAAGGAGTGGAATTTATTTATTTTTAAAGAAATTATAGATTCAACTGTTTTATTTTATATATAGTTGAATATCCAAACCATTTAAGTTTGAAAGTTATGGTTTTAAAACTATGGATTTCGAAGTATTATGTTGAAAGTTAAAATTCAAATATTTGGTTTCAAGGTATTATAAATTTTAAAAGTGGCATGATTTTGGAAAAGAAATATATATGAAATAAAATGATATCATTTTTATTTGGGTTTTAAAAGGGAATGATATCGTATTTATGGGTTTTGAAATGGAAAATTTTTCTCTGGTTTTAGAGTATAAATTATTTTTAAAAGACCGCGGTGTTATAATAACGTTTGGTTGTTGAAGAGACCAGGATCGGAAGTTGTCATACTCTCTGCCAACTCCAAAAACCACTTTAACAGCCGTGTACGCGGTGGAGATTCCAGAATGAAGTAGGTTGGTGGCGGCGTTTCTTGTAAGGTAAATACGTGGACCCAACTCCCGTGAGTTAGCATAAGGTGGCTAAAACAGGAGCGATTGACGGGTTAATAAGGTAGCACCTTTGATCGGACACATCCCTTCAATATTATACTTTGACTTTTGGATTGATTCGGTGGCCACTTTTGATTTCTTTGATTTAGGGGTGTGGCTCGAGGTGGGCGGTAGCTGCGGCTATGCGTTACCACCGACCCGGGAGCGTAATTGGTATATCTACCTGGCATTGCCTAGTTGTGCCGTGTCACCTACCCTGGCGTGCCTTATACGATTTTGGCTTTGTACCATACCTATGGGGTGCCCTCTGACGACGCCCAATACGGGGGAGATTACGGTACCGTATAGACTATGGGAATATATTTTGTGTTAAGGGCTATATGGGTAGCCCCTTAATGCTATTTAAAAGTAAGTTTATTTTATATATAGACACTACTATAATAGCACAATATACTACATAGTAAATATTTTAACAGATCCTTAGGAGATGTAAATCCCGAGCATCTCTTGAGTTACTGCACTCATATTTATTTCTGTTAATTTAACTCACATAAGATCTTTTAGTTCTGACTCGAGTGTTTTTGTCTTTTCAAATTCGCTCGGGTCAGTCCGAGCGTTTCAGGATTGGAAGATTTAGCTCTGGAGGACGAAGACGAAGATTTATATTATTATTATTTATACTAGTGCACTACACACTGTTCCGCTGCATTGTTATTGGTATGTGTAACTCTGATATTTATTATATAAATGGTTTTGCAAACAGATTTATAAACTGTATATTTGATTATTATATTTTATCCTTCCGATGTGAGATTCTATTTTGTTTTATTTCTTCCTTGTTTTTCTTATTTACCCCATAACAATCCGCTCTTCCGTATGGTTTGGATTGGCACGTGTGTCTGTATAAAGCGTGCGAAAAGGCGGGACGTTACATCTAGTATCAGAGCTATGGTTTAGCGATAAACCTTAGCTTTGTGGGGTTTGACTCTTTACTAATAGGGTAGTAATACCCTATGGGAGTCGCTGAGTGTATATATGTTAGAGAGCGTATTTGTTAGTGTTATAAAAGATTTTATTATTGTGTTAATCTGTTCCGTTTTGTATTTATAAATTCTGGTTGATGCATGGGACGCTATGACATCAATATGGATTCCTAAACACTTAATAGGACAGACCGACATAATATTTGTTTTATATAGGTGAATGAAATAATTTTGCCTATTATATTTTCTGTATATAAAATAAAAAATTTCAAATGATATCTATATTTGGCTACAATAGATTGGTTGTTAGGTATTAAAGTGTATGAATAATAATAGAAATAAGATTGAATAATAAAATAAATGAAATTTGGAAATTTAGAACTTAAGTTCCGGGTTTTGAAAATTTTCAAATAAATTTTGGAATATAATAATATTGTTTATAAGTATTTCTGATATAAATATTTAATATAATTTGGAAGGAGTTGTTTTTAAAGAAGATTTTGGAGAAAATAAGTTTTGTACTTTCCTCTCTGTCGTTGGAAAATAATTTCGGTGATGGCGGCCGCATCATCGACTTTCATTTTCGAGTTTCGAAGGGGGTAGGCCACTGTAATAGTTTTACTGCAGATTCATTTTGATTGGAAATATAAATTTTGAATTGTTTTAGATATAATTATAGATATATAAGTTTTAAGAATATATTTATCTATTGTTATAAAATAAATTGAAAATGTAACCCAGTATTTAATTCTTAAATTTCCGTTAAAAAAATTGTTTCAATTATTGTAGTGAAATGAAAAGTAGGTAATTAATAATTGAAACCCTATATAAAATAAGAGATGTAAATGCTAAGTTATAAATGGGAATTAAAGGAAAATTGAAATTTGTAACATATGAAACAAAGAGTGATATTGTTGAACGTTAAATTTAATTAAAGGATGATAAAACTTGTATAAGTTCATTTGCATTTTCTTTAACATATATAACTTACCAAATATAAAAAGTTTAAATGTTTAATAAGAAATGCAATGGAATTTGTACAAGTGAAAGTAGGTAATGAAGTATCCAATGAGTTGGCTATTAAATGAGAATTTAATGTTATGAACTTAAGTTATAATTGAAATTTTACCAAATAAATATAATTAAAGGTAAGTATCATAAATAGATGACAACAAACTTTAATAAATGTTAAAGTAAATTATTTTAATAAACAGAAAGATGAATACTGTAAATAAATAAGTTAAGCAGTGAATAAATGAATGTAAAATGATAAAAAGGAAAATTCATGATATGAATGAGTGGAAATTTTGGTAGAAATAAGGTGAATAATTATAAGTAATAAATGAAAGAAAGGAAATCAAACAACTAAAGTATGAAATAATTTGATAATAAGTTAATTTGATTTGTTGGTTTGAATTGTTGTTGTTTAAATTATGGTTGTTTGGGTAAGATGCTTTAAAATTGGGATTGGATGAAAGAATAATCTATTTAGTTTTATCTAAGGCTGTTGAGTAAATGATGCGCTAGTAGTTTATTCTTCATTCCGTTTAATTTTAAAAGTTTTGAACCCGAACAACTATTTATTTGTTTGGTTGAATGGTTGCTTTGAATTTGTTGTGTATGCTATTTGTCGAATTGATGGTTGTTGTACTGATTTGTTGTTAGTAATTGAAACCACTTAAATAGTTCACTTTATATAAATTGTTAACCCTTTAGATTTTATAAGTTTTTATAAGTGAAATGCAGGTTATGGAAGCAATTGCTACTGCTTTTGGTTCCATAAATTTACCGTAAGTTGGCCGACAAATAGGTACGTTTTCGGATTACGGTTTATAGCGCTATTTTATATATTTTTCCGTGTAGGGATATATATTATTTTGGAAAATATTTGTGTATATTGTTATATTTATATTATATTTTCTTCCGAGCCTCTCCGTACAAAGGAGACTCTGCCAAAATTTTCCGTAAATTTTGGACTTATAAAAAAATTGAAAATGTTTACGAACTTTAACAATTTATGTACAAAGGATTTAAATGATTATAAATTGGTATGTTTTATGTTAGATTATTTTATTTTGTAAATTTATTTGTTTATAAATTTAATTAAGAAAGATATATTGTTTTCTTATTTCTTCTTTTCCCTTCTTTTCCTTTTCGGGGACGAAAAGTTTTACGTGGGGGAGAGTGTTTGCGTGGAGGAGAGTGTAACGACCCGTAAATTTCGACAATTTAATTTGTTTATTTAATAGGATTTTTGTAATTTATTTTAGTAGAAACAATAAAGGTGATAAATAAATGTTAAAATGAAGGCTAAAATAAATTATGTAAATGGTGACTTAAAACCTATTTATAGAAATTTGAATAAAATCCAAATTGAATTAAGTAGGAAAAGGATTCTTACTGTAACGACCCGAAAATTTCGATCCCGAAATTTGCAGATAGTTAGTGAAAAGAAGAAAGAGAAAGAAGAAGAAACAGGAACAAGACACAGAAAATCTCACATTCGCAGCGGATCAAAATATAATATCATACGATAACAGTTTACAAAAGAAGAACTGTATCAATATACTTATATTTATACATCAGAGTTACACCTATTACAATACACCGGACAGTTTAAAACAACATGTCCATGCCAACTATAGTATACACAACGGTAAATACTCCATACGTTCTAGCCATCCAGCTTGCCTCCTGAGCTCCAGAACGTCCTTACCTGAAAATCTGTATTACTCGGTCTGACCCGAGCATTACATCAAAGTAACACCCGGGTCAGGCTGGAAACCAGCATGAGTAAACTCATCTAACATAGAATACAAAAGCATACAACTTATATCCAGTCCATCCTTGTTCTCATAAAAACTCGGTCATACGTTGATCAGGCGTATGACTGAAAATATATAAGTACTTAGCAGACCCATTTTCAACACCCGGTGAAAATATTTGGAAAATAATTTTATTGAAAATATAGAAAACAGTTTTTGAAAATAGAGGATATATCTTTGGTGAGAATGCTCTGTAAATCATCACCCCCATCCATGGTCATAATTACATCCAGGGTTACGTTGCCGTCGCAGCAAAAGTCCATGTAACTGCAGGCTCTCAGCGGCCTCTCGATTACGCCATGGATACCACACAATAGATCATAGTTACATCCAGGGTTACGTTGCCGTCGCAGCAAAAGTCCACGTAACTGCAGGCTCTCAGCGGCCTCTGATTTTCGCTGTCAAAATGAAACCTCTCCACTCCTACATAGGTCGCAGTCTGCCGATATAAAATCAAATGTAGACTGTTGGCTCTCAATGGCACACACAACTTTCGCTATGTTATACCATAGGTCGCAGTCTGCCGATATAAAATCAAACGCAGACTGTTGGCTCTCAGCGGCACACACGACTTTCGCTATGGTATACTCTACTCATAATCCCCAGGAACTAGTTTCGTCCGGACTCCTCACAGGATTAACTTTAGAACCCCCCCCCCCCCCCTTTGGGGCCCAAGGCAGCACCACTCGGTGGTACTCCTGAGAAGTTCACTTCAAGGGAGCGCCTTTTTCCCCAGAGCCATCATCAAAACATTTTCTACTATACATATATAGTATCTTTAAATCATACACCAATATGACCTCATACAAAGCTTCTTTAAACAAAATCGATTATTCCAAAATCAATAGTTCTCAAACTAGGCTTTCCATATTCTCATATTGATTTTACCCAGAAAATCAAAAGCCTTTCCAAAACCAAAGGTTCCCAAAACCTTTTCCAAAATCCTCATATGATCCTTTATATATAGAGATATATATAAAATCCTTGATAAAAATCTTTGGATCATTTTAAACTTGTAAAAAATCCTTTTATACTTCAAACACTTTCAAAATCCTTTCCTTCTGGCAATAAATTCATCAAGGGGAGTTTGATCTTATAAAACAAAGATATATAACTTCATTTATCCAAAATCAAATACCAAATTTGATTACTCTTTTCAATATCATTTTTATTCAAATTCGTACGATGTACACATATCATTCGTACGCTATACCAATCTGATCGCTCACTCGATCACACAATTTCACTTCCGAACTAGTATTGTCCACCCGGCTTCCTAGTGCGGACGCAGATCTGGTTTCTTGATCAGAAACCGTCATTCTCCTTGCATAGTCATAACTATGATAGAGAATATCCAAAACCAACCAACAATCCATATCCAGGTTCACCGTCGAAAATCGAGTGAAAAATCTCACTCGGATCAATATGACTATCTCGAAATTCTGTGCTCGAATCTGGATCAAATCACTATGCGAATAGAATAATATACGTACATCCTACGTATTTAACTTCATTGATTATTAGCCAAATCAATCTCTCTTTCTATTCATGTTTACTTTAATTTTCATTCACTTACTCCCAATTTCTTCAATCCATTTGGATTATCACCTCTATTCCCATTTCGATTGGGTATTTAACCATTAACAGTTTGAACTCCGACTAGTTTATTTTGAAAATTGCTTGAAAAATTTAAAAATAGATAAGTAGTTGGAAAGTAATTACTAGTTGGTAAAATATGTGTAAAATAGTTAGAAAATAGTTAAAATAATTATACAAATTTTAGATAATTGCAAAATAATAGCAAGATAATAATTAGTTTTGTAAAATAGATGAAATATATAATAATTAGTTTATAAAACAGTTGGAAAATTGTTAAACAGTTTCAAAAATAATTGTAAAACCAACATAAGATAATTTGGCTTTTAAAAGAAAGGTTGTATATATATAATGAATATCTTGGAAAAATAGGTTTATATTAAAACAATTTATATTAAAAATAGTCCAGAGTCAAACTGCTCACTTCCCAATCTCCATTCTCATTAATGCAATTTAAAAGTCAAACTTCTCACTTCCCAATCTCCATTCTCATTAATTCAATTTAAATTTCCCCTTTCATTTAAATTGACCCAATTCCAATTTTAAATAATTTCAATTTCCAATGAAATTGATTCATCCTCAATTCAAGTTGAAGTAATCTCAGTTTCTTTCCAAATTTAATTTTATTCAACCTTGATCTCAAATACTATTAATTCAAATAAATTTAAATTGAACTAGTTCCAATTTCAATTCATTTCAACACCAGTTTGAATTAATTCCAATTTCAAACTCCATTTCCAAATCAAGTTGGATTATTCTTAATTTCCTCCCAAATTAAATTCAAATTCCATTTGAATTTAAAACTATTCAACTTTAATTACAATTCCAAATTATTTGAATCAAATTTCAATTCAAATTTTCCATTTGAATCTTATACCCTTACATCTTTAATCACAATTTCAATTAATTCAAATCAAATTCAATTTGAACTAATTCAAATTTCAAATTTAAATTATCTCGAATTATATAAATCCGAGTTAATACTTCAAATATTGATTTAATTCCTTTAAATCAATTTAACCTTTATTAAAAAGCTTTTAAATAATTTAATTTAGAATTCAAATTCCATTTTTAATCTATAACAAAATTCAAATAATTCAAACTCTTTTTTAAACAACTACATCTTTGAAATTCAATTTATCATCAAATTTAAATTTCGAAATCAAACTCTTGAAGTTTTATCTTATATGTTCAAATCTTAAGTCCAAAATGATTCCATTTTACCTTAATAATGGATATATTACCATACTCAATTTAAATTAATCATTTAACTTCCCAAGTTAAATTTCAATTTCATATTGGAATTCCCAAATCAGGTAGTCCTTTCCAACTTATTTAACTTCTTCTAAGTTAAATTCAATTCACTTAATTCAGTCAAAATTCACACAATTTGAATTCCCATTCAATTTTCAAAATTCTTTCCCATCTATAAGTTCAAAAGCTTATCACCTTGAGTTTTTACAACTCATTCCCAATTTAAAACTCAATATTTAGAGTTTATCTTAAACCATCTTTGATATTATGCTTATCCACATATATACATATTTATTTCTTTTACGTACCAAGTTACACTTTAAAATTTTAAACCACCTTTGGTTTTTAATTCAAAACAATTTTCTTTAAAATTTTCAAACATTTCTTATTTTAAAATAAGATCATATTCAAGGTAGTTTGAATAATATTATTTCCTTTAACATTTTAAAAACAATTTTCAAATGTTTAAATTTAGAATTCAAAACTGCACAATTTGAAACCCACTTTAATTCTTTCAAACTTACAAGTTACTCTTTTTGAATGGTTACTTCCTTAAAACATTTTATTGTTTATTGAAAAAAAAACAATCATCCCATTATTAAACACAATATCCATTCTATTTCTGGTTTGAAACCAATTCTAATTCATCTTATTCTGAAATACTTCTCCAAATCAAGATTTCAATTTTAGTTTGAATTCATTTCAAACTTATATTTATTTAATTCCAATTTCAATTTGGTTGCATTCTATTACTTCTTAATTTAATTCTTACTATTACTTTTAATTTAATTAATACAACAACCAATTTCCTTAGTATAATAGATAATCTATTTCTTATATAAGATTCATTTACTTTTGAAATCATTTAAAAACCTTTATATAAGAAAATAACAAGTACGTTCTCTCATATATATATATACTCTACTCATCCTAGGGTACCACTTACCCTACCCTTAATGAGTAATCCCACCAGAGCCAAGGTTCTCGCTTAACCTTTTTCTCTGATACCAAATGTAACGACCCGAAAATTCCGATCCCAAAATTTCCAGATAGTTAGTGCAAAGAAGAAAGAGAAAGAAGAAGAAACAGGAACAAGACACAGAAAATCTCAGATCCGCAGCGGATCAAAATATAATATCATATGACAACAGTTTACAAAAGAAGAACTGTATCAATATACTTATATTTATACATCATAGTTACACCTATTACAATACACTGGACAGTTTAAAACAACATGTCCATGCCAACTATACTATACACAACGGTAAATACTCCATACGTTCCAGTCATCCAGCTTGCCTCCTGAGCTCCAGAACGTCCTTACCTGAAAATCTGTAATACTCGGTCTGACCCGAGCATTACATCAAAGTAACACCCGGGTCAGGCTGGAAACCAGCGTGAGTAAAATCATCTAACATAGAGTACAAAAGCATACAACTTATATAAACCCGGGTAACTTATCAATTTACAACTTCTCAAGTTGTTATAACATTACTTATTCCACACATCAATTTCTAAGTGCTAGAACTTATATTAAATGATCTAATTCACTTTAACCATTCCATTTCAGCCTACTGATTTCCGATATCAAATTTTAATGAATCGAAGTGGTTTCAGGTATTTATTAATACCCGACTCCGGTCTCTTCGAATCCAATGTCATCTTAACTTAGATTATACAATTGAAATTCAATTCAAATTTAACTCCAGGATGACACTTTTACCCAACAATTCTTACCGATTGATAACCACATTATTACTATCCACACAAACAAACATATCATAACATAAAACAATTCATATCAGAGAAATCAACCAATCCATGGCATTTAACCTTATTCAATCATTCATTAGAAAGATTGATCACTTCCAAAATTGATTTAATTTATCTCTAATTAAATTAATTTCAAATCTTTAATTACTTAGTTTACCCTTATCTTAAAACAATTTAAGTTCAAACCAATTAATTAATCATTTCTCAATTATCCACCTCTAATTTACCATCCTGGATAAATTATCCTTTCTTTATATTAAGTAATAGCCCTTTATTAATTATACAAATTAATCAATCCTTACCCATTCCATGTTAATCACATTTATCCTAAATAAAATGATCAAATTAATTATCCCATAATCACTTTTATTGATTAATTACCCTTAATTAACCACACTTCTTAATCCCTTAATTTATTTCTTTAATTAGTCGATCCTTTAATTAATTACCTAAAAGTAATTAATATTTAATTACTTCCCTTAAGTAATCACTCTTTAATTTATTTCATTTGGTAATTTATCCTAAATTACTTACTTTAAGTAATTACCCTCTAATTACTTCTATTAAGAAATTTTCCTTCATTAGTTATTTCCAGAAATTATTCTTTAATTACTTATCCTAATTAATTACACTTTATAAGTTTACCAAGTAATTTTACTTAATCAATTTCTTTAATTATTATTCTTAATTAATTAACTAATTAATCATTTTGAATTAATCACATTAATTTATTTATTGCTTAAGTGATTATACTTTTATCACTTATTAATAAGACTTATTAATGAAGATAAGTCATTTACGTAATTAAACACTTACCTAATATTAAACTAGATGATTGAAAATAATTTATACAAATATTTGCGAAAACTCTTATTAATTAAACTGTAACTATTCTTACCTTAATCACCAGTTAATTTAACATCAATTTTTCTATACTTGAAAACACATAGTAATCTAATTACAAAATTAACTTAACATAATTACTCTAAAATCTACCAATTTAAACCATTTAACTTTAATTATTATATTTGAAACTTGTTTATTATTATTATTAAAATTTACCACAAACCCTCTTGGTCAACAAGTCCAACTCTAACGCAGTACCAAACAGAACCCAACAACCCACAACTTCTCGAAACAAAAATGCTCATTCACCCAACTCGTGCCAAACTACAATCTCCACCGAGCAATTCACCTGAGTACTCCGAGAAAATCTCTCTTCCCAAATCTAAAATTCAAAGAAACTGCACGAATTATAATCGAGAGCATCTCGAGTAATCACTCCATCTTCCCCGAAAAATTCTCGAGCTTCAAATCTTTTTATAACATTGACACACGCAAACCCACGTGCACGTGCACAGAACGACGACAACGTCCGACTACCTAAAGCCACCGTTGACAAGTCGCCTCTGACCTCGCTTCGCCAACTGACAACCTTGACTTCCCATTCGAACATGGAATCGAAATTGAGTTCGAAAGAACCCATCACCTTCCCTGTAACAAAATCCTTCACCAGAATCCATGTCGTAATTTCACTTCTGACCACCTGAAAACATGTCGACTCACCTGAAGCTTCACCAATTCACTATCCTCCTTTCCCCCTACTCTAGGTCAACTCGACTTTGCCATGCCATCGCATTGTTCACTCAACAGCATCGACAAGCACTTGGGTCTAAAACCCTAACTTAGCCTCGTTCGATCGCCATAGGTCAGAGAAAAATCTCTCCATATTTTTCCAATCATCCTTGACCTATGCGCCACCTTTGGCAAGAACCACGACCATCCTAGCTACACTGATCACCAACAAATGCTTAAAACCCCAATTTCAATCAACGACAAATTACACATTGGATTGTAAACTAAAAATTATAATTCAACCTTTAAAATTCAAAAGTTTCGATGGAAAATCAGATTATATAGAGAAATCAAAGGATTGTGATATCTGATTTTAACATGGTTTCCAAAAATTTCCACTGTCTTTCCCATTCTCAGGTGATATTTCAACTTTTAGCATTTAACATATTTTAAAACTTAATTTAGGCCCAAAAAAAACATAGTTTGTTTAAAACCCAAGCCTATCAGAGATTATACAAAAGATTAAGGGTTTGATCTAAAATCTTACATTAACCATGAAACAGAATTTTATTTGTGAATACAGACATGAATCTTATAACCTCTTATTTTATTTTTATTTTTCTTCTCATGCAAACATAATTCAATTCATGCACAACTACTAACACATAAATTTTCCCAAACACCCTTTTCATGCATCAGATTAAAACAAATTTTTGAGCATTGTTTTACTCACCGAAATCTGGAAACCAGAGACAGAGCCAAATAAGAGAACTGGGTTTGATCTAGAACTGAATTCCTAGCTAAATGATTCCGGCCTGGATTGGTTTTAAACTCATGATCTGAAACTTGAATTAGATTTGAATCTGATCTACTTATGCTTGTGGAACTGAACCCTGCCTTTACTCGCTTAGATCAGGCTTTAGTTTGAAAGAAAATTTTCTCAGGCTTGTATATTTTCCTCAGGCTTTGTTGTTGTTGTTTTTTTTAGAGTTTCCTAGAAATGAATATATCCCCCTTTTTTTTCTGGAAATGAGTTACAGATTTTCTCGGTTTTAATCTGAGATTTTCTTTGTTTGCTTTGTTTTAGAAATGAGATGAGAAAAAAGAAAAAGAAAGGTAAGGTGTATGCTTATATAATCTAATCTATGGTTTATTAAAAATCAAGAAAAGAAATTATTAAATCATGACACTTGTCTTATTCCACTTTTAACTATCTAACACATGTTATCAAGTGCTCTTAAAAGATAACACATGTATTGATTCATTATCATATATTTATAAAATGAGTTAAAAAGCTTCTATATAAATTTTCCTAATCAATTTAGTGCATTTCTTAATTAATAAATGCTTTTGTAAATTTATAAAAATAAAACCTTTAAAAGAAATTTAAATATAAAATCAATCATATTTTAAGTAAAACCATATATAGTGTATTTAATTCATTTGTCAATGTAGATATAAAACTTTTGTATTTGTTTACTATTTAAATAATACTTTCATAATTTATATAAATAAATTATTTTAAGGAAAAACAATATAAAACAAATTATATCCTAATGAAAACTTTATTCTTATATTTTTTTTATATATCCGAACTATTCAAAATAATTATTCTATAAATTCAAATTTTAAATCCAAATATTCGAATTCGAATTCAATTTAAAACTTCAACTTAAGATTCAATATATATTAATTTTAAACAAACACATATTAAATTTATGTTGAAGATAATAAGTTTTGCCTATTTTAAATTAACCTATTAGGAGATTATTAAATAATTATTTTCCCAGATATGAATATTAATTTCTAGATTAATTTGTATCGTACTTAACAATCAGTAAAAATCGGTATTTTATTAATCAACCCAGTTAATTATCAATTAACCAATACTTCAGAATTCGGGTTATCACACTTACCTGGATATAAAATTAATATGAGAAATTAATGAAAATATTAAATTGATTTAATGTAATAAAAGAGTGTAAACGGAAATTGGAATAAATTAAGGAATAATGTTATTGCAAGTTAATAATTTATGACTTGAATGAAATTCCAATTCATTAAAATCATTTAAATGTATGATTTGATTTAAATGGAATATGAGAAAAACAAATATAAGGATTTCATTACATATATGTTATTTATTCAGGGTATTGAATAAAATTGGGAATCTAGTTGTAATTAATGGTAATAATGTTGGTATTAGCTAATAAATTAAATTTCAATGCAATACCCATAAATGAATGGAATGAAATGAATGTATGTAAATGTATACTAGGTTATTTATCAAATAGAAGGAAAGAAAAGTAAATATCGAATTTGATTGATGAATGAATATACATTGAATAGTAATTGAATGTAAAGTTAATGGTAGTTGTATAAAATCAATATAAGATAACGAATTGCAATAATTGTGGGTTGATAATAAGGTATGAATGGGAAAGTGATTGTTATATTAATTGAATAAAATTCAAATTTGATAGGAAAGGTAAATGGGTATTTGGTAATAAATTTAAACGGATTTAAATAGTGAATTTATCTAATTAATATATAATAAAAAATGATTGAATAAAAACCTATACCTGTAAATATCTATAATATTTGAGTGGAAATAACAAACTTATAAATGTGGGATTGAGAGTTTACAACAATTATTATGAGTTATATACTTAGTTCGTTCAATTAAATCAGAAACCATTGCAATAAATATAAGTTTAATGTTATGCAATTGAGAAAAACAATTGAAAAATGTTAAAGTATCTGGATAGATATATTAAAATAAATGATACCCAGGATGGTAATATGATAAATAGTGAATTTAAGAATGGGAATCAGGATTTATTTATTTATATGGAAACTTAAAGTCCAATATTTGAATTTAATTGCAATTAAATGAGATTGAATATAGTTAAATAATTCATTATTTGAATATAAAGATAATGTGAGAAATTTGTGTGATAATTTGAAATCCAATATTTAAATCCATCCGTTGACAGGAATGAATGGAATACTAATTTATTTATTTAACTAAACGGAATTTTAGGATATTATTTATAATTTGGGAATTTAATGAAATTAAGGATTTATATTGAAATTTATAAATTACCTTCTTTAATTTGACATATAAACTTGTTGGAATTTTTTTTGATGATTAAGAATTTTAAAAGTGATAAAATGGGTAAATTTTAGAATCTAAGTATAAAATTGGATTTTATTTATTTATTTGAATTTATTTAATTAATATAAAAATAGCCACTTTGTTCACGGACTCGGATTTCGACAAAACCAGTTTCATCGGATCCCTAACAGTGAATTATTGTGGGGTTTCAAGTTTCGTAGCAATCGGACTTGTCGTTTGATCGTACGAATGTGAAACGCCTTGAAATCAATTAAATTGAAATCAATTTGGAATCAATTTGAAAATATTGATTTCAGCATAACTTCTTCATACGATCTAATTTGGACTTGAAACTTTTTCCATTGCGTTCAGAATATTTTAAAATATCTACTTCCATATATGGGTTTACCCAATTTCGTTCCAAGGTGAGAACGGGCTTTTTGGGCCACGTTAGCGTTAGCACGGTTGTTTATCCGATCCATCTATTCAAATCTCTAACCCACCTATATAAACCCAGTTATAAACCCTACCTCCATCTATTCTCATTTGCTGTACGTTCATCTCCCCAGCTCCTCCTCTTCCCCATGGCTGCTAACCCTAGATCCATGTTCAAATTTCAAAAATCAGATCAAAAGCTGAAAATTCAACCACCTCAGAAAAATTCCAAAAAAATATATGTTGAAATTTTTGAGAAGCGCAACCCAGATCTGCAATTTGTTTCCCGATTGGAGTTATCGTTTGCTCAGAATTTTGCCGTTTATTCTCGGCCTTCCATTTCATCGAAATCAAACTGCATCGGATCGTCAAATTGACGATACCATGGCGTGGAGGAGGTCATGCATAGTCCATCGACGTGTTTAGTTTGGTGTTTTATTGGTTAGATCGATGCCTAAATTCGAACTAGGGTTCGAATAAGGTGGCGGCCGGCGGCAATAAGGGAGGACCGGACCTGCTTGGTGGCGTGCGGCCTGACGAGGCAAGAAGGGCGGTGGGGTTGCCGAGTCCTGGAGCGATGACATGGCGTGGCGGTCGTGGGTCAAAGGGGGAGGATCGAGTGTTGACTGGTGCGAACGAAAATCACATTTGGGAAGAGAGGGGCAGGCTTGCGTGTTGCGTGGCTGACATGGCATTGGTTATATTGGGGAAGTTTTTTTCTTTTTTCTTTTAAATTTAATTTTTGTTTCAAACGAGTTTAATCAAATAACTTTCGCGTACGAATTCCCTTTTTCACGATTTTTTTGTTAGGATCGAAATTTAATTCCGGATCTGTTGACACTGGTTTGGACGGATTTGGAGATTGTCGAATTTTTGGGTTTAAATCGGATTTAAATTCGATTTAAATTCAAAAGGTGAGTGTTTTAACCCACTCACAACGTCTAAGATTTCTTATGTTTGTTAAATGGATTTTAGATATGAGTAGAAATTTATTTATGACTGTTTGGCATGTTTTATTCATGATCTCTGTTAAATCGCATTTATTCAATTTAACTGTTAATTAATTTTATAATTGCATATAAATTTGACAGTTAAAATTTATTTACTTGCATAAAACTGCTAGTTAAACAGTTATTAAATTTATTTTGAACATAAACTGTTAGTTAATAACTGTCATTTATTCCCTGTTATATTGCATATGTTTTATATTGATGTTTTATAAATTGACGATGATTGAAATAAATTAATGATGATTGAAATAAATTGGCTGATGATTGATATTGGGTGAATGGATGATGTGTTCTATCTTATATAAACCGCAATTTATCATGAATTTTCATTTCATTCGGGATTGCGATTTGAAATGATATACAACCGCGTTTTTATTTTTAAATTGTCGATTAAAATGATAAATATCCGTATCACTTGACCATAGGATAGAAAATTATATACAGGCACCGCAGTATATATATAAAATTATTTTGAAATTATTTTATGGTTTGGATATGATACGGTTAAATAAATATTTAATTTGGATATGATATAAATATATTTTATATATACATACATAGTTAAATTGTTGAATTTAATCTATGCATAAATCTGCTAAATAAAAATGAATAAGTTGAAAAATGGCATTTGATAATTTATATTATACGTTTAAGTACAGGTTTAAGATCTTGTGTATATATATAGAGTTAAATGTTTTAAATCAATAAAGATTGAAAGATAAATTATAAATTTAATGTAAATTGAGCTTATTTGAAAATTTAACTCCATTAGTTGATGTTAACTTGTTAAAATTAGAAATTTTAAAGGTATGATATTTATGACGGGATTTAATAAATAATTTTAGTATAAATAAATGGAAGGAAATTTTTAGTGTAATAAATTTAGTTTATTTTAAATGGTTATGGATTTATCATGTAAACCTTTCAAACTAAATAATAGGAAAATGAATTGTTGATTTAAATTCACAACCTTAGTTTTGAAATTCCTTAAATACTCAAAGTTAGAAAATATTGAAATCGAAGTGTTTTATTTAAACTGAAAGTGAATCTAAAAATTATGGGTTCAGACTGGAATTAAAGTGAATAAAAATTGTGAAGGAGTGGAATTTATTTATTTTTAAAGAAATTTTAGATTCAACTGTTTTATTTTATATATAGTTGAATATCCAAACCATTTAAGTTTGAAAGTTATGGTTTTAAAACTATGGATTTTGAAGTATTATGTTGAAAGTTAAAATTCAAATATTTGGTTTCGAGGTATTATAAATTTTAAAAGTGGCATGATTTTGGAAAAGAAATATATATGAAATAAAATGATATCATTTTTATTTGGGTTCTAAAAGGGAATGATATCGTATTTATGGGTTTTGAAATGGAAAATTTTATTCTGGTTTTAAAGTATAAATTATTTTTAAAAGACCGCGTTGTTATAATAACGTTTGGTTGCTGAAGAGACCGGGATCGGAAGTTGTCATACTCTCTGCCAACTTCGAAAACCACTTTAACAACCGTGTACGCGGGGGAGATTCCAGAATGACGTAGGTTGGTGGCGGCGTTTCTTGTAAGGTAAATACGTGGACCCAACTCCCATGAGTTGGCATAAGGTGGCTAAAACAGGAGCGATTGACAGGTTAATAAGGTAGCACCTTTGATCGGACACATCTCTTCGATATTATACTTTGACTTTTGGATTGACGGTGACCACTTTTGATTTCTTTGATTTGGGGGTGTGGCTCGAGGTGGGCGGTACCTGCGGCTATGCGTTACCACCGACCTGAAAGCGTAATTGGTATATCTACCCTGGCATTGCCTAGTTGTGCCGTGTCACCTCCCCTAGTGCGCCTTATACGATTTTGGCTTTGTACCATACCTATGGAGTGCCCTCTGACGACGCCCAGTACGGGGGAGATTACGGTACTGTATCGACTATGGGAATATATTTTGTGTTAAGGGCTATATGGGTAACCCCTTAACGCTATTTAAAAGTAAGTTTATTTTATAAATAGACACTATTATAATAGCGCAATATACTACATAGTAAATCCCGAGCATCTCTTGAGTTACTGCACTCATATTTATTTCTGTTAATTTAGCTCACATAAGATCTTTTTAGTTCTGACTTGAGTGTTTTTGTCTTTTCAAATTCGCTCGGGTCAGTCCGAGCGTTTCAGGATTGGAAGATTTAGCTCTGGAGGACGAAGACGAAGATTTATATTATTATTATTTATACTAGTGCACTACACACTGTTCCGCTGCATTGTTATTGGTATGTGTAACTCTGATATTTATTAGATAAATGGTTTTGCAAACAGATTTATAAACTGTATATTTGATTATTATATTTTATCCTTCCACTGTGAGATTCTATTTTGTTTTATTTCTTCCTTGTTTTTCTTATTTACCCCATAACAATCCGCCCTTCCGTATGGTTTGGATTGGCACGTGTGTCTGTTTAAAGCGTGCGAAAAGGCGGGATGTTACACCTATGTTGGCTAGCATCTTTTTAAGATTGGTTATGCTAAGCTGAGCTTCAACAACATCCTCCCTTAATTGATTAAAACTATCCTAGGATGACTTTAACTTGTCTTCTAAGATATATTCTTCCCCTTATCTCAACCACGAAGGGATGAGAGACAAAGATTCTCTTCAGATAAAGTCTTCTTAACTGCAATAAAATTATGATTCTCGTCCTTAAGAGCTTTGACATTCCTTTGAAGAGTAGAATTTTATTCTTGTAATAGGGACGTGCGATTGATATATCTAAAATAGATTATTGCATAAGATGCATATTCTTACCAATCCGTGAGTGGAAGGAACTTAGTTAAAATATAACCTAAAAGAAAGCATACCATAAGAAGCTATTGAGGAAAGAGATTAAGAAAATCTTTCAACAAAATCTATGGGATTTTAGTAACTACTAAGGACGAGAGTGCAGGAGAACCTAAGATGGAAGGCCATAAATCATCAAAGTTAGAGGAAGAGGCTCTCACATCACCCTCAAAAGAAGCACTTATTAGTAAAGTAGAATTAAGTCATAGCTGCTTGTGTAAATTTGGCAGTAAGTCCCTTACTAGAGTTTTCATAATGTTGATATCGGAATCTAGAGAAGAAGATAGGACACTTTGGGGAGCAGTGACGACCTTTATAGAGATAAAAGAAGGAGCTTTTATAATGGAATTACCCAACCTAGTTTTTGTGCTAGTAGAAGAAGGCTCTGGAGGAATTTCTAACTATTTAATATCCCTTTTATGCTTCTTAGGCTTAGTGGCCATAAGAACATCACCAGCTACTGAGGTGACGGATGAAGAGACCGCTTTAGAAGAAGTAGGTTGTGGCATTTTCCATAAGACTTAATAGGAATAGGGGGTTCGATGGTTTTTGTTTGAAGACAAGGCTGAAGACTAACATCTGCAAACCGAGTCAAAAAATGAGTTAGAGAATGAAGAAAAAGGTAAGTAAATTTTTATTAAAATAAATATTAAAGAGTACCTAAGGCTAATAGAGTGACTGCATGGAACTGGGCTATGAATGAGGAAGTGAACCAGCCTTGAAGTACCAAGAGACATAGAACCTTGAGCATTTCTTTTCATTAGAGGAGGTTCACCTAAAATATGGTTAAAAGGCTGGATTAAATCATGTCTCTTTAGTTTTCACTCTATGAGATTGCCTGATCAATCTTCGCTATCGCCTTGGGATCAATAGATTTGGAGGTAGGATCATACATACATACACACACATAATAATAAACTTATAAAAAGCTAAAAATAATAGGTGGAAAATCACATAAGTATTTGAGACATACTCAGGGTACCATTGGTGTTGAAATGTCTGAATATAAGCACTTCACAAAAAAGAATTGTTGGCCCAAGCCCCATGTCTAGTTAATAGAATCAGAGATAACATCAATACTGGACAGACAAAGACAATATACGGTGCCCTTTGTTTGATTGATTTTAAAATAGTAGTAATCGAGCATGAGTTCAATGCTTCGAATCATCGATTTCCAGCTCCTTGAATATGTTTTGGAAAGAGTAAATATAACTATAAGAGTTTAGGGTGAGCTGAATTGGAGTGATCCTGCAATGACCCTAATTTTGACTAACATTATTTAGAACATTTAATTTGATAAACGAAATGACATAATGTAAGTGGTTAAGGGATTGAGATTTGTATGACCATAAGATAGCTATGCCTAATTAATCTATAAGTCAAAGAGAATCAAAATGAAGTAAGAAGAATAAGATGAGGGCAAAAGAGAAATAAACTAAGTTCTTATACCCTAAAACCTTTTTACTTTCATTCCTTATCTATTTCAAACCCTTGCAAGCAAAGATAAAAATATGTTCAAAAGCTTGACCGACCACTTTAAAGGAAAGAAAAGGAAGATAAGCAAGGATTCAAGTAGGAAGCTTAAGCAAATCAATTCAAGAGAAAATCTCAACCTCCTTAACAATAAGCTAAGGTGAATAATAATTTTACATCTTTTTTTTTATTTTGGTTTCTAGTTGAGATCTGAATTTATTTTGCAAGTAAAATTCCATGTTTCGATTGTTTAAATAGATATATACGGTTGTTGATGAATTATTACTTCATACAGATTTTATGACAAGTTTCGATTTGAAAAACCTATTAAATGACATCCAAATGGATTTCGTTTTTTATATATGGTCAAAAACATTATTTTAGAAATGGGCTCCAAGTTTCATAATTCTTCCAAGTTATTGTAAATTTATTATGAATTTTCTAGGAAAGGAAATGGATAAAATTGGGTTTAAATTATTTTCGGCAAATATATGTTACCCTTGGTTTTGAAATTTAAATTGTTAGAAAACATACTAAAAGTGATATATAAGAATTTTTGGAGAATTTTCTTAAGTGTTTTACTATGGATATAAAATTATTTAAGGTATGGGACTTAAATGTTTTATATGTTTTGAAAAGGAGAAGGGCTAATTTGTTAAATGTTTTAAATTGTTATTACTGAATTCGGCAGCACTTTTAGAAAAAGATTTTTGAAAAGAATTGACAACCAACTATATGTTGACAAATAAGGAAAGTTAGTCGGAAATAAATTACCTTAAAAGGCTAATACTCAGTTTTGAAAGAAATTACTACTTCGACACTTCCAGCAGCTAACTTTCGACCCCATACTTCCGCCCCTGACCAAGTCGAAACCAATACACATGGTATCAACTCTTTGATGCGTAGCTGGCTGGAGAAAGGCGGAAGGTATAGTGTCGAAACCATGGTTCGAAGGGGTAGATGCAACTCCTATCGACTTTGAATTTCTTATGTTTATAAAGGATGCTTTCGAAGGTGTTATATTAGCTTTTGGCTTATTCAATATGCCAGTGTTTATACAAAAGGACTTTCAAAGGGGTTGTTGCCTTTTTGTTTTAAAATAAAGCTTTCGAAAGGGTTCGAAACCCATGTTGCCGCATTCAAACATTCGAATCAATGCTTTCGAATGGGTGCTTGTGCCTTTAACCTTTGAAGCCGCTTCTCCATGCTTTCAAAAGAGTTGGTTTCAAAACCATCCACTTTCTTTTACTTAGGAATAATGATTTCGAAAGCAATGCTTTCGCCCTAGCTCTTTTAAGAACCTTGTTCTACTTAAAGTTAAACCCAAAGGTTTCAAAATAAAGGGTTTCCAAGCTATGTTCCAAAAACTTTTACTCGAACCCAATACTTTCGAAAGGTACGTTTTAAGTGAGGAATTTTAATGCTTTTGAAAGGTATATAATGTAGATTTCAAGGGGAGAATCCCTAATGTTTTCAAGACGTTTACTTTAAGTATTTTAGTGGAAGGTTTCCTAAGCTTTCGAAAGGCGAGTTTAAAGGGGTTTGAAAGAGGATGTCTAAGATTTTAATAAAGCTATCGAAAGAGTTGATTTCATTGATTTTGAAAGGTATTGTTTAAGACTTTAAACAAAGGTTTCTAAGGTGGTATCTTGGATTTAAAATCTAATGTTTTCTAAGTTAAAGAAGGACCTTAACTTGTTTTGAAGGGATGGATAATTCTATTGAATTATATTTTCATTAACATTGTTTTGTTAAAGTATATACCACGGAAAAGATATTTGAGTAAAGAAAAGAGTACATTTTCCTTGTTTAAGTATGATTTAAAAGGGTTAAATCAATTTGAAAGAATTGTTTTCAACGAAAATTCGATGGGGTAATTAACCCAAAGTAAATGACTTAGATATTAGAATACTAGATAGGACTGGTGTGGGGTCGCGCCCTATACTTTAGCTAGTAGCCCTTAGCTAATATAAGTCCAAAATTCCAATGTTTAGGGCTTTGTCATATGTAAGACTAAAATAATGTTACACATGGAAAGGAATACACGTAGTAAAGACAGGTTATTGGTGAACCCGCAAAACTATTAGAATTAGTTGACCTCTGGAGAAGTTGGTTATGGGCAGACTATCTAGGAATGTGTCTAATAGAAGTTAGATTATTTATTATGTCTGGTAGGCCCGTGTCGGCCAATGTTTAGTAGTTAGCCAAACAAAACTATATTTTTAGACAAATAGCCCATTGATTACCTGATTTATGTGCATATATGGTATTGCTATTACCACTTTAATCAGTTTGGTTGCAGGATTCAGATTTGCTAAAGATATATTTTAAAAAGAGATATTAGTAAGGGGAAACCAGTTTCGCTAAGCGGCGTAGTCTCATTTAATATCAGTAAACCGAGATGTAATAGTATTATTCACACCAAGCATTATGCCTGACTCAAAGTTTGTATTTTTCCCTTGAACTCTCGGATGCTCAAAATTTAATTTGAGTAGATTGAGAGTCAATGTTTCACAGGCAATGTAGGTGGATGACTAAGCTTCTGGAAACGAGCATGAGGAAAAATTTAGCTATGTAGGAGCAATTAGATTTATTACTACTATGATGTATTTAAGACCGGTGTGTCTATTTATTACTCAGAACATCCAGGGGGTTTCTTCATATGTCGCTCTTGGTGTAAATTATAATAATTAAATTTGATTGAAACCTAGGAATAGTTTGGGATTGTCTAATTGAATATGGAACATGGATTTGAAATGTAATCGGTAAAATTGTTTGTGGAATATGTGATTTTGTTTCACATTCATGTGCGTCTAATATTATGGATACCGTTAACATTGTCGTATCTTATCACCGAAAGTTAATACTATAGATGACTGCAGCATTTGTAACGCTTAGCTTTGAGTCTCAAGATAGGAGATATTACAAGTTGATATCAAAGCATAGGTTTATGAAAAACTTAAAAAATAATTAAACTTGAAATGATTTTGAAAACATAATCCTAACGAATCATAGAAAAGATTGGAGCATGAGATAACGCCATAGTAACGTACTTGTATTTGTTATATATAAGTGTACGCTCTACCCCTATCCTCTGATATCTCTTAGGCTATTCTTCTGTATCTTACAAAGAATCGAATGTAGATTTTACGGATGTAAGATATGGATGCAGGAAGTGGAAGAGTTAACATTGATGGGGGAAGTACCACAACTAATGGGAATGCCAGACCAAACACAAGAGTTAACATTGATGGGGGAAGTACCACAACTAATGGGAATGCCAGACCAAACACAAGAAGGAATCAAGGTCAGGAAAGAGCTGCTAATGTGGGTACTAGAATGCTGCAAGTTGATATGGTAGCTACGTATCAGTTCTTCATTTATATGTTGCAGGCTGGAGTTTCTGCGGATTTGGTTGAAGGAAATGTTGAAGGAGGAAATTAGGGAGCTCCGGTGGCCAATAAATATGTAATATTGAGTGGAGATTAGCCAGGTTGGGAGGAAAATTGTTTATTGAGACTAACGATGCAATTGAAGGGGAGAACCAGTTGCTTGATTGCAAGAAGATTTTTGCTGATTTGGGGTTTAATGATGAGCAGAAAAGGAAACTCACTTCTAGGCTGTTACAGGGAGCAGCATTGTACGGTGGAACAGTTTTACTTCGGGAGTCAATGAGGAGACCATGACTTGGGCTGAATTCAGAAGGAGATTTGAAGAAAGATTTATGTCGAAGAATGCAAAGTCAACTCTGCTCGAGAAGCTTACAGAGTTGGAGCAGGGAGACATGACAGTGCTTGAGTATGCAACCAGATTTAAGGAGCTATCGAGATACAGATATGACACGGTTGATACAGTTATCAAAAGGAATGAAAAGTTCATCTGTGGGTTGAAGCCTGAGCTAGCTAAAGCCACACTATCACATATTATATATCTTTGCGATGTAGTTGTTGAGATGGCTTTAAGGAAGGGAGAGATGCTTGCTTTACTTAATGGCAGCAAAGCAGGGGGGCTCAAGGAGGGCATAACAAGAAGAGGAATTTTGTCCATAAGAAGGGAGCTCAAAAGAGTGGAGCTGCCAAGAAGAGAAAGGCAGAAGTTATCTATTATAAGTGTGATAAGAAGGGACACTATGCTTACGAGTGCCGGACCGGCAAAGGAAAGAAGGCTGCTGAAAAGAAAGGGGTGAGATGCTTTAACTATGACTAAATTGGACTTTATAATAACCAATGCAAGGAGCCAGCCAAGGATGGAAAATGCAAGATGTTTGCAATGGAACTAGCTGCCTAGTGACCAACAGTAAAGGAGAAGGAAAAAGTTATTTTGGGAGGTACGCTTTTGATTCATGGTGTGTCAGTTAGGGTTCTATTTGACACAAATGTCTTTTATATCTCATTGTTTGGTAGATAAGCTTAAACTAGAGCCCGCATACCTAGTTGCCTCCTTAAGGGTTGCGAATCTGATAGGAGGATATGCGACACTTAGGATGAAGTGTGACTAGTTAGAGTTTGAATTGTTAGGTCATGTATTTGCTTGCAGTTTGCATGTGTTTGATTTTGTAGGGTTTGAAATAATTTTGGGTATGGATTGGTTAAGTAAATACGACGCTAGGACATTTTGCCATTATAAGTAGACATCTTGACTGTAGTGATCGGATTATATACTCTATAAAAAAGCCTAGTTTTGAGATTAATGCTTTGTTGAGTGTTGTAGAGGCAGAAGATGATTTGAATCGAGTTTTTGATATTAGAGAATTCGCAAATGTTTTTGAGCCTGTAATAGGACTACCACCGAAGCGAGCTATTGAGTTTCCGACAAATTTAGTAACAGAAGCAGAATCGATGAGTAGACCGCCAAGCAGAATGACATCTACCAAGATGAGGGAGCTAAAGGTGCAGTTAGTGGATTTGGAAAGTAAGAATTTTATCAGACCAAGAAGTTCGCCTTGGGGAGCAGCTGTAGTGTTTGCAATGAAACCAAATGGATCGTTAACGTTATGTATAGATTATGGAAAGTTAAATGAGAAGAAAATAAAGAATTGATATCCGTTACCTAGAATTGATGATTTGTTCGACAAGTTGAGCAGAGCCAAAGTATTTTTCTAGTTGGATTTGGCAACAGGGTTCCATCAGCTTAGAGTGACCAAGGATGTTATTCCTTTGATGGTGTTTAGAACCAGATATGGATCGTACGAATGATTAGTAATGCCGTTTGGACTAACTAATGCGCCAGCATTCTTTGTAGATTTGATGAACCGAGTTTTCCAAGGGCACTTAGATAATTTCGTATTGGTATTCATAGATGACATTTTGATATACTCTAAAGATGAAAGAGAGCATGAAGTTCATCTTAGAGTGGTGGTTGAGATGTAGAGGCAGCATCAACTGAAAGCGAAATTTTGAAGTTTCATTTCTAAAAGAAGGAAGTGAAGTTTATTGGTCATGTAGTGTCAAAGCAAGGGTTTCCTATAGACCCGGCTAAGTTCGAGGCGGTGAATAATTGAAAGAGATCTAAGACAGTGATTAAGATAAAAAGTTTTCTTGGATTAGCTATTATTATCGAAGATTCATTAAGGATTTTTCACGGATA
Organism: Allium cepa; assembly: GCA_030765085.1. NCBI lineage: Eukaryota > Viridiplantae > Streptophyta > Magnoliopsida > Asparagales > Amaryllidaceae > Allium > Allium cepa. Next base: position 29,041,268 of record CM060938.1, on the reverse strand, counting down.
GCTACATCGATGACTAAGCTAACACGAAAGGATGTGAAGTTCGTTTGGATCAATAAATATAAGGAAGCATCCCAGAGATTGAAATACTTATTGACTAATGCTCCTGCGTTAGTTTTTCTAAAAGGGAATCGAAAATTAGTAGCGTATATGGATGCATATGGAACAAGATTAGGAGCTGTGTTAATGTGAAGGAGTAAAGTGATTACCTATGCTTCTCGATAGCTTAGACCGCATGAAGTTAGATATAAATTCATGATTTGGAATTAGCTATGGTAATTTTTTCATTGAAGGTGTAGAGACATTACCGTTTGGGAGAAAGATTCGAGTTGTATATGGATCATAAGCCATTGAGGTATTTATTACCTCTAAAGGAGTTGAATATGAGACAACAGAGGTGGTTGGAGTTTTTAGCCGCTTATGACTTTGCTATTGAGGAGTAGATGGACCTAGAAAAAACTTCAAAATGCAGTATTGGTAATGGTAGATGAGTGGAAAGCTATAGAAGTATTGACTACATGCATAATACAGTGGAGGTCTAAGACTAGATCCAGTAAGGAAACTACTATGTTTTTATGTTTAGAAGTTTGATCGGTAATGATCGAAAAGATTGCTTCTTAACAAGGGGAGGATCCATTATTAGCTAAATGGATCAGAAAGTTAAGAGATAGGACAGCGAGCGATGACTTAAAAGATTTCAGCCTTGACCAGAATGGTGGTTAAGAAAAAAAGGAAGATTTCATGTTCCAAATGTTGGAAATATTAGAAAGGAAGTTCTTGAAGAATGTCATCTTTCAAAGTTCACCTTTCATCCAGGAGGAGTTAAGATGTATCAGAACATGAAAATAAGTTTCTTCTGAGAAAGCATGAAGAGAGATATAGGCTTATGGGTGAAGCCATGTTTGAATTGCCAACGGATAAAAGCTGAACTTCAGAAACCAAGTGGGTTACTTCAGCCTTTAGAGGTTATGGAAATGAGATTCTATCTCAATGGATTTTATAGATGGGTTGCCAAATCAAATAGAGGAAATGAAAGCATATGGGTTATAGTGGAGAGGTTGGCCAAGAGTGCCCACTTTATTCCAGTTAAATCAACCAAGACGGCACCTATTTTGGTTAATTATTCATGAAGAATATAGTTAGACTGCATGGAATATCGAGTAGTATAGTAAGCGATAGAGATTCCTTATTCACTAGCGAGTTCTGGAAGAGTCTATAGGAGACTTTGGGTACCAAGCTCAAGACGAGTACTGGTTACCATCCGTAGACAGATGGGCAAACGGAGAGGGTAAATAAAGTCTTAGAATATTTGTTAAGAGCTTGTGTGCTAGACTTTGGAGGATAATGGGAAGATCATCTACACCTAGTCGAGTTTTCGTATAACAATAATTATCAGACTAGTATAGTGATGGCACCATTTGAAGATTTGAATGGAAGGCCATGAAATTCTCTCGTTTGTTGGTTACAGACCGGGGATAGGTTAGTTCTTGGTCCATATTTGGTTAGAGAAGGTGCAGAAAAGACTGAGTTCATTCGAACCAGAATGAAGGATGATCAGTCTAGGCAGAAGAGCTATGGTGATAGAGGATAGAAAGACTTAGAGTTCTCGGTTGGAGATCATATCTTCATCAAGGTATCACCGATGAAAGGTGTAATCCGATTTGGAAAATCAGGAAAATTGGTGCTGAGATTCATTGGACTAGTTCCTATTATGGAAAGGATTAAGAAACTCACATATAGAGTGGAGTTACTGAATAGTTTGGCAGGAATCCACAATGTTTTTCATATTTATCATCTAAGAAAGTGTATTCGAGATCCAAAAACTACTATTGCACCGACTACGTTAGATCATTTAGTAATGGAACCGGATATGACTATAGTTAGAAAACCAGTTCTCATAGTCACGAGGTATGAGAAGAGATAAGGAACAATATAGTCAGATTAGTCAAAGTCCCGTGGAGTAACGACGAGAGAGATTGAAGTTGAGAGCAGGATTCGAGATACTTATCTTGACTTGTTTCATGGTATGTTTTACCTTTATGATTGCTTGTTATGAGTACCTTATATAATTTCGAGGACAAAATTCTTTAAGGAATGGAGTTTGTATGTAACACCCCTCATTTTTATAACATTATTCCGAAGTTTTAATTACGTAAATTAAATAGAATAATGTAAATGTTAGAGTGATAAGGGGATTGAGATTTGAAATTTAAACTAGAGGCCGAGCTTAATTAAATAAATGGGCCATGCAAGGTTTCATATGTCACTTAATAAGAAAACAATTAACGCAAGGGCTTAATAGGTAATTTCTGCACCATAAACCCATTACTCTAAAATCTCATTTCCATCACTTTGCATGTTCATTTTTTAAAACTGAATAACGTAAATCAAAAGCTCAAAGCCGACCATTATCTAGGGAAGAAAAGGGGAAATCAAATTTTAGCTAAGCAATCAAGCAGGGTGAATTAGTCAAGGATTAAATCTCAACTTCCTTATCCTAATCAAGGTGAATAATAATCAAAACCATCTTTATTTTTGTTTTTAATGATCATTTTATTTTAGGTTTAAGTTTAAATCCATTATGATGATTTTTTATGATGATATGTTTGGATTTCATGATATGTCATATTCAAACAAGTTTGATAAATGTTATATATAGTTGAAGGTTAAAATCGTTTATATTGTGTTTCTAATGCCATGAGGAATTTATATATTATGTAGAACATTATTTTGAAGATCGGTTTTGATTTTCATAATTTTTTAAGATATGGAAAATTTATTATGAATTTTCAAAGGGGAACATGAACAGATTGGGTTTAAAATTATTTCGGCTATTATTTGAAGCAATTTGGGTTTGAAATCTATATATGTTAAATAACATATTAAAAGTGAATTTCTATGATTTTTGGGGATTTTTCCTAAGTAATTTACTGTGGAAATTAAATTATTTTAGATGGAGGACTTAAATGTTTTATTTGTTTTGCTTAAGGAAGGGCTTATTTGCTAAATTATTTCAATTAGATCTGATATAATTGCGATGGTCATTTTGGATAGAATTTGAAAAGTTTATGGAAACCAATTAAATTTTTACAAATACGTAGGTTGGTTAAAAAGCAATTACTTAAAAGGCATTAAAACAGTCTTTACCCAGAAATTATGTTTCGCCTCTTTCAAAAGCTACCCTTTGACCCTATACTTTTGCCTCAACCAAGTCGAAAACAATACACAAGATATCAATATGTTGGCATGTAGTGGACTGGAGAAAGGCGGAAGGCATGGTATCGAAACCTAGCTTCCGATGAGGTCAAAGCATCTTTTTTACTGTCAAAAGAAGAGCGCTTGCCTTATTTTTTTAATTAATAAATTTCAAAGGTGTCGAAAGCAATGCTTTCGAAAGGGTCTTTTTAATAGCTTTCGAAGGGGTTGCTGCCTTTTTGATTAAAGTGAAGCTTTCAAAGAGTTGGCTTGTCTTTAATATCAATCCTCTTGAAAGGGTAGTTTCAAACATTTGAAACCCTACTGCCGACCTTATGCCTTTCGAATGGACTGAAGTCATCAACTATATCGAAAGGTATCTTTTATTTTATAAATGTAATAAGCCACTTCCTAACGCTTTCGAAAAAGTTTAATGGTTTCGAAGGCAATTGCTTCGAAAGGGATTTCAAAGTTATCCTTCAAATGTTTTACTTAAACGATTTAAGCTTTCAAAAGGATGGTTCTGAAGCCATTGGTTTTCCCTTAACTCTTTTATATGAAGGTTAATGGTTTTGAAGGGTTTATATTCACTTTGACCCAAAAGATATTTTTAAATGGTTTCAAAAGGGTACTTTTAAATGGTTTCGAAGCTAAGTTTCTATGAGTAATAACTAATGCACTAATACTTTCGAAATGTATGTTTTGATGGTTTCAAAAGAGAGGATTTAAAGTGTTTCGAAAGGCATATGTTTAGTGCTTTAAAAAGAAGATTTTAATGCATTTGAAGGAGGTTTTCTAATGGTTTTGAAAGTAAAGGTTTCGAAACTTTTAGTTTTCAAAACAAAGAACCCAATCTCATTTTTATAGGAAAACCCATGGCCAAAGTAAAGGAGTTTTAAAGGGATTAACCATGTTTCATATGAAAATGATTTCAAGGATATTAAACCACAGGTGTTGGTGTAATTATGTTATTATGTTTGCTTCTTCTAATTTATATATATATATATATATATATATATATATGTATATGTATATGTATGTGTATATATATATATATGTATATATTCACATTATAATGGACCCATAATAGTATTTTGAGGAGAAAAGGGGCAGAATAACTAGTAAGGTTGACCCAATAGCGAATATAAATTGAATTAACTCCTGAATGAGTAGAATTGCATCCAGGAGGTCAGATAGACCAGAGTATAAGATGCCTAAATTTTGATTGAAGGAGTTGTCAGATAGACAGGTTCATAGTAAACCCATGAAAACTATGATTAGAAAGAGTTATAGGCATGGGCTAATAGGTTTGTAGTGAACCCGTAAAAACTATATCTGGATTAAGTTATGGATAGAAGTCAATAGGTTCATAGTCAACCTATGAAAACTATGATAAGAGGAAAGTTACTGGAGATACCAATAGGTTCATGGAGAACCCATGAAATAATGAAGTTATTGGCTGGGGCCAATAGGTTCTTAGTGATCCCATGAAATCTATGAAATTGGACATGGAGTCCATAAGCTTTAAACAGGTTATTAGTAAGCCCCTGAAAACTAATAGGTTAATAGTGACCCTATAAACTATAACTGAGATAGCTAGTCAAAATGAATAGGGATTGGAAATCCAGATTGATTTACTAGTTTTCATATCATCGTAATATTTTGAATTGCTATGTTTTAACCATTATGGATGCAAAAGCATAATATATGGTTATTATAAATGTTTGAGGATCCTAGTGAGGGTAAAACCCGTTCCACTAAGCGCATGGTCTCACTAGGTATCTAAATGGTTTTAGATGTTAGATTATTACTCATACCAGGCTATATGTCTGATTCTAAGTTTATGTTTTCCCTTTAAACTCTTGGGTACTAAATTAACTTTTAGCAGTTTGAGAGTTGAGGTTTTTAGGTATCTCTTTAGACGAATAACCTTCCGGAGACGTGCAGGAGGCAAGCTAGCTATTATGAGTCTTTTCTATTTTGATTCCATTGTGTTTTGGTTATAAAGGAAAAGGTGTTTAATTACTTATATTATACTCTGATCATCCAAGGGGGGAATCTTTATATGCTGCTCTTAGGGTATGTTGTAATAATTATAATTTCTCTGAACATGGTTCTCATGTATAGGATTGTGCAATGAATTTGAAATAATTTGAAATTGAATGTGAAAGTTGTTTAATGATTTTAAAAAATTTCCATATCCATGTGTTTTTGTTATATCAGTGTATCTAACATTATCGTATTTAGTCGTAGAAGATTAATAACTATTGATGACTGCAGCATCCATAGCCGTTAGTTTTTGGCCTCCAATTGGGGGATGTTACACTATAATGACCCTAATTTTGACTAACATTATTTAGGACATTTAAATAGACAAATTAAATGAAATATTGTAAATGGTTAAAGGATTGAGATTCGTATGATCATAAGATAGCCATGCCTAATTAACCTATAGGCCAAAGAGAATCAAAATGAAGTAAGTAAGAGGGATAAGTTGATGGCAAAATAGGAATAAACTAAGTTCTTATACCCTAAACCCTTCTTACTTTCATTCCTTATCTATTTCAAACATTTGCAAAAAAACTAAAAAAATTTCAAAAGCTTGGCGGCCACCATTAAGGGGAAATAAAAAGAAGATAAGCAAGGATTCAAGTAAGAAGCTTAAGCAAATGGATTCAAGAGAACACCTTAATCTCCTTAATAATAAGATAAGGTGATTAATAGGTTTACATCTCATTTTTATTTATTTTCTAATTGAGCTCCAAATTTATTTTGCAAGTAAAATTCCATGTTTAGATTGTTTAAGTGGATATATATGCTTGTTGGTGAACTATGTTGCTTTATATGGATTTTATGATAATTTTTGACTTGAAAACCATATTAAATGACATCCAAATGGCTTGAATTTTTGATATGTGGTCAAAAAAAAAATTATTTTAAAGAGGGGTTCAAAGTTTCATAATTTTTTAAATTATTGTTGATTTATTATGAATTTTATAAGAAAGAAAATGGCTAAAATTGGGATGAAATTATTTTCGGCAAATATTTGTTAGCCTTGGGTCTGAAATTTTAATATGTTAGGAAACATATTAAAAGTGATTTATGGGAATTTCTGGAGAATTTCCTAGGTATTTACTATGGATAAAAAATTATTTAAGGTATGGGACTTAAATGTTTTATAGGTTTAGAAAAGGAGAAGGGCTAATTTGTTAAATGTTTTAAATTGTTATTTACTAAATTTGGAAGCACTTTTAGAAAAAGATCTTTGAAAAAGAATTGAAAATCAATTATATGTTGACAAATAAGGCAAGCTAGTTGGAAATAAATTACCTTTAAAGGCTAATAATCAGTTTTGCAAGAAATTACTGCTTCGCCTCTTCAAAACGGCTACCTTTCGACCCCAAAATTCCGCCCCTGACCAAGTCAAAACCAATACACATGGTATCAAATTTTTGGTACGTAGTGGATTGGAGAAAGGAGGAAGGTGTTATCCCACTTTTTGATCAAAACTGGAATATCAACAAATTGGCGAGGAATGATGGATATCGGGATTGGAGATCGATTGGAAGCAAGACGGCGATCGATGTCGTCAAAATTTGGTTGAACTCCGATCGGGACGAAATTGATTGAAGATGATGATAAGGATTAGGAAAGGCTATGTTTCAAATTTCAGGTTAATCGGAGTTCATATGAAGGAGTTATGATCGATGCAAGGTAGGAAAGTCATGTTGTTCGAATCCATCAAGGGGTCAAGGTGGTGTTCGTTTCGAATCCATCGGATTCGAACCCATCAGGTTCGCATCGATCGAAGGCACGGCGCAAGGATGGTTCGAATCGATACACCTCGTATCGATCAGGAAGTGATGGCTTCGAATCGATACCTTTCGCATCGATCAGCTTGCACACGGCTCGATGGTCTTCGTATCGATCAGATGGGAAGGACAGGTGGACTTCGACTCGATGACAGCATGGATCTCCTTCGTATCCATAAGGTGTACAAAGGTTAGTTCGTATCGACGGTGGTTCGAATCGATAGGATTCTGGATTCGTACCTATCGATACGAAGAGAGCATTCGAGAAGGATACGCGGGGAGTCGACTTCATGGATTCGAAGGACTTAGGGACAATTTCGAAGCGATCGATACGAACCAAGGAAGAAACGTTCAACGCGGCGACAAAGGTGGACCCGGAGAATTCGTGATACATCATCGATGCGCATGCGCTTTGGATGAAGTCGAAAGGGATGGATTCGAAGCATGGATTCGAACCAGGCAGAACATATGGAGCTTTGATCTCGAATCGATCATATCTTCCAAACCTTTGATCCAAATGCAATGAAATTTTTACAGGAGCTTACATACATGTTGAAGAGTGTTCTCACCAAATTTCAGCTCAATTGGATGACTTCTTCATCGATTCGAATGGAGTTCGAATCGATCCCGATGTGGGCCCGGATCTCCAGAATTCGGTTGTATGGGCCCTCTCATGTGCCAGAAGCGGTCTACCAGGTTTTTAGGAGAAATATCAGCCTCCTACGCTTATAAATAGAGCCCCTGATCATTAAAAAAAGGGGTCGGAGAATTTGGGGAGAACAAGCACGCCCGGACGCTGCCAGAATCATTCCATATCGTCATTTCTACCATTGATTTCGAATTTGGACTTTGTAACTGCTGTAATCACTTGTAACCAGAAAGGATAATTAATAAAAGGATAAAACTTTGGAGTGGACGTAGGCCGGAGATAGCCGAACCACTATAAAACTTGTGTCACTAATCGTTATTTTTGATTTGCTGCTTGTTATTTGCTGAGATCTGTTATTTGTGTTTGAATATTGTTGACTTGTATTCATACACTGGTGCTTTCATGGTATTTGGGGTTTGTGACCAATTTTGACGCAAACACTTTGGTGCTTTCACTGAGAAGGACTAGCACCCGCTACATCAGATTTGAAGTTTGGAATTGAAGATTTTAGGGAGTTCGGATTTGAGGATGATGACTAGGCAAAATAGTAGAAGGCAAAGGGCTGAGAGAAGTCAACAGGAAGGAAGTCAACAAGCATCCTCCGGAGCTGGAGAAGGACAGGCTTCAATCTACATAACTCGGGATGAAATAGAAGCTATGACGAATTCTTTGCAGGAGAGATTGTAGAAGAACCAGCAGGAAATGGTGCAGACTTTCTTTGAGCAAATGAGAGCTGCAAAGATGCAGAACTTAGGAACAGCTATCGCCGCTGTGGTAGAAGGACAAGGAGCTAGGGTTGTAGAACCCAATGGAGGACGGGATACGGAGCCAGAAGGCAATCAACAAGGGCTTGGGGGGCAGGCCCACGGGATCCAACATAGGAGGACCTTTGAAAGGAGTTCAACAAGCTAGAGCTAACATTGCTACTAGTGAACAACACGAGGAATATGTACCAGAGTTCCCTCAGGGGCATGGGGGGAAACCCCCAACATACAATACCGGATTAGTAGAAATCATCAAAAGAACTGTGCGAGGCGGTTTGACCAACAGAGACTTGGAAAGAGTGAATAGGAGCCCGTTTGCTCGAGAAATAAGGATGGCTCAGAATCCACCTAAGTTTAAGCTACCTAGCGTGGAGGTATATGATGGTAAGGCAGACCCAACTGATCGCTTGATGAGGTACACCAGACACATGGAGGTGCTGGGGGCATCGGAGGAAGTGATGGCCCGATGCTTCCCTTTGTATCTGACGGACTTAGCTGCAATGTGGTTTAGGCAGCTGGGAGAAGGATCTATCAGGACTTGGAGGGAATTGGTGGAAAAGTTTTTGGGACAGTTTCGGGTTCACATCAAGAGGTCGAAGAATGTGATGACATTAACATCAGTGAAGCAAAGGATGGATGAATCGCTTAGAGCTTTTCTAACTCGATTCAGTGCGACGGTCGCTTCGGTGGATCGTTCGGATCCATCGATGGTTTTAATGGCAGCGGTATCAGGAGTCAGGGAGGACTCGGATTTCAAGGTATCTCTGATAAGAGATCCTCCACAGGATCTTGACGAATTCTTTCACGAGGCAAAAAGGTTCCTTCGGCAGGAAGATGCGAGTACAGATTTAAAGGTAAAAAGGGTTAATGCAACTAAGGATGTAGGACCATCCAGCAAAGGCTTGGATAAAGACAAAGGGAAAAGGAAATTGGATGATGATTCTGGAAATGCTAGGAAGCGATGGAAGGATCCAAAGTTTTCCACATACACAGGATTGAACGAGACGCTGGAGCGGATATACCTGGATACTCGGAATCGCCTTCCCTACCAGAGGCCGGCTAGGAGAGAACCATCAGAACGGGAAAGGACATCAGGAAGGCACTGCCTCTTCCATGATTTAGGTGGACATGATACTAACAGCTGCAGGCACTTAAAGGATATAATCGAGGAGCATGTAAGGAATGGACAGTTACAGCAATATGTCGGAACTCGAAATGCAACGGTGGAGCAGGAGCAACCACCGACCACCTCACGCCGTGATGATGTGAGGCCCAGGGATGATGATCGATTGATCATCCACTGATCAGGATAATATGAAATAAGTAGAGAACTACTGGCAAGCAACCAAGTCGTTTACACATGTATGGGGACAGAGATAGCCCCTAGGAATGCTCCGAATGATGATAAACTGTGATGCTGTAGTTTGTGAAATTTATCTTTTGCTTTTTGATTGGACACTGCTTTTCTTTTTGGATTTGGTTTTGGAGTTCGGATCGAACTCCTGGTTTTTCTTGCTTTTTGATTTGGATTTTCCATTGGATGATTGTTTTTGGTTCTAGATGTTGGTTTGGATTTCTGATTCTTTGGTTTTGATTTGGATTTTTGGGATTTGGTTTCTGGATTGGATTTTGATTGGATTTTTATCTGGTTTTTGATATATGGTCGTCAGGTATGGATTATGCCTGGCAAGGGGTGAGTCACTTTGCCCAAACATGGTAAATTGACTCATTCAGGTCGTCGAGTATGGACTATGCTCGGCAACGGTCCGGAGTGACCAGGATTCGGCCTAGGACTTAGGCCCCATATTATCGATTATTGTTTCAGGTCGTTGAGTATGGACTATGCTCAACAAGGGTCCGGAGAGACCAGGATTCGGCTTAGGAATTAAGCCACGGCATTGCACGACGTCTAGGGACACTGGACCACGGTCGTCAGATGTGGATAACGCTTGGCAAGAACCCGGAGAGATTATGGATTCAGATATTGACCCGGAGGGGTCCTGGATCTGGTTATTGGCTATTGGATAAGGATGGATTAGGACTCGGCTGTCGAGTTCGAATGAATGTGGAATTGGCTAAGGCTTTGGTTATGGGATTTGGAATTGGGCATTGGCTCGAAGCAGTCAAGGATGGCATACTCCAGCGATATGGCTATGGACTTTGGATATTGGAATCAGAACTATTTAAAACACGCCTTCCTATCAAAAGGCATGTTTTGGGGGGCAAAGTGTTATCCCACTTTTTGATCAAAACTGGAATATCAACAAGTTGGTGAGCAATGATGGATATCGGGATTGGAGATCGATTGGAAGCAAGACGGCGATCGATGTCGTCAAAATTTGGTTGAACTCTGATCGGGACGAAATTAATTGGAGATGATGATAAGGATTAGGAAAGGCTATGTTTCAAATTTCAGGTTAATCGGAGTTCATATGAAGGAGTTATGATTGATGCAAGGTAGGAAAGTTGTAACGACCCGTAGTTTTAAATAGTTTATTTACGTATTAAAGTGAATTTTTTTTTTTTTAGAAATATTAAATAATAATATTTTGAAATAAAAATTTAGTGTTTGGAATACGCATATTTAAATATAGCAAAGGGTAAATTTTCAAATAATTTCATCAAAGTTTATTTCATTATGAAATTCTATTAAATTCAGGTCAGTCGATAATTGTTGATAATAAAATATTTTTCAAACCTGAATATTTTTACACAGAAAAATTCTAAATCCTCTTCTAAGTGAGACGTCGTCCTTCGTTTTTCCAAATTCGGACATTTACTGCTCCGTTTACCTTATTTCTGACAAATTTATAGCAGCATTTCCGGTACCGACTATCGACTTTTGATCGGATGATCGTACCACCGATAACTGTATACCGTTGTGATCGTCTCATCGTGCTGATCTCAATTGTGTATTTATTTCTGTATTTTGAGGTCCGGTACGCGACAGAACCAATAAAATATCGTTGTAACGGTACCTTAGATGTTGACCGTTAATTTTGCTTTAATTATTTGCCTGAATCAATGCTTCTGGACGTTACAATTTCTTTTAATTGTATAAATTCGTTCAAAATTTCATTTGACTCTTCCCAGTACGCTAGCTGTCACATTTATTTTGGCTATTCATTTTCTTTGCTCTCTGTTATAATTCGACTTTATTTGGGAAAGATATTGTAACGTTGGACTTATTTATTTTGAAAACTGGTACGTTTCTCTCTGCTAACATTTATTGGATTCTCTACTTTATATTTTCATTCTTGAAACGTGTCTCCCCTACTTCTCCTTTCCTCTTTTATTTTCTCCCCTCCTCTTCTTTATTTCTGTTATCTCCTTCCTCTGAAACCCATCAGCACGCTTAAACCACCAGACCACCCACTCTTCCTTCCCCTCAAATTTGTTCACCGCCACCCTCTCAGCAATTGTTCTTCCGGCCTCCCTCCGCCCTAACTTTCACCGCATTCGAGCAACAACAGCTATTCACCCTTCCCTCTCTCGCCCATTTGTGCCTTGCATCCTTCACCGTGCACCACCTCAACAGCACGGCCTCCACCACAAACCAAATCGACCTCTCCACCTACCACTCTACCCAGATCTGCATCGGCCAACACCTTGCAGCGCCTCCGTGTCCCACTCCTCCTCACGCCTACCCTTCCCACCACCGAGCCGTGAGCCATTCATCCACCCCGTCCTTACCTCCTCCTCTCCTCCTTGCTTCGACTTCCCCGAGCAGCCTCGGTCCACCATTTTTTTCGAGCCTTGCCTCCTCCTTGTAAGCCGAATGCAGGTTATATTTATATAAATACAGATAGTTTATATATATGTGTTAATTGATATATATTATTATATTTGTTATAAATATATTAGTTCCTGAGTGTACAAAGTGTATAAATATATTAGTTCATAACAGATTACATCATTCTAATATATACTAGGTGTATATAAAGTTATGAATAAGAAACTGTCAGCTTGAATATGTGTGTAGTTATTTATATAGTGTATCTATAGTGTTAGGTTTCGAGTATATTAGCTTTGAAATTTGGGAATACGTGAGTGCATGGGTTGTCGGATATATTAGCTCTCATATACATTTAACTGAGTATGTAGTGTCTATATATATTTTTCTCTTTTTGGTCTGCATATTTTTTTTTTTAGATCAAATTCAAAGTATATTTGTCATATTAGTTGTTTACTTTATATGTATATTTAAGCTACCCTATATTATATAAGTTATTTTGTATAAATCTGGATATATAAAGGTTGTGTAAGCATGTAAAGTCTGCATATAATTTACTTTAGATTTATTTGCATGTGCGCATATTAACTTATATAAATATGTTTGGTTTTACTTATTCATATTTATTCGTATAATATGAATACTAGTCTGCATAATTTTGTGTATCCTAAGATTTACATGTGGAAGTGATTTAGATACATGTATATGTTGCACTGTAATTACATTATGGGTTAAGTTTATATACATTTATGTTGTATTGGTTTTATAAATTTTGATATTGATATAATAAGTATGTAAGCTTATATATATTCGCATATTAGTATATATAGGAATATATAAGATTGGTTCAAGCATCTATATAAAAATTTATTTTACATGGGTTTGAATTTAATATGGATTTGAAAGTATATGTTTTGGAATTTATTTTTGGAAACAAATAAAATAAATATATATATTAAGTTATATTGATCTTTTATAATTGTTGATTTTAAAATATAGTATATATATCTTCCATTTTTATTAGGTTGATTCTGATTCGTTTTCATAAATTCATGCCAATCAGTTTTGATCCGTTCCCATCGTTTTCTGTTACCAGATTCTATTCATCGAATTCGTACAAATTTTGCTTTGCTTGGATTCGTAAATCAAATTTCAATGTCCGTATCAGTGTGTGTGTTTCCGAATCATCTCCGGTACCCTCTAGCCATGAAAGGTGAGCCATCACTCACGATTAACATTCTTTTATTTATTAAATTTGACTTCAATTGAAACGACAATTGAAATATGCTGCTGTTGGTTGTTTTACTGCTATGACTGCTATTATCTGTATCTGTTCACCTGTGACACCTGACACCATTATCGGTTAATTATTTATGTGATAATAATACAGATTGGTTGATAATTGATTGATTGATTGTCGTTTAAATTGGATGTTAATTACTACTGTTAAGTGATAACTAGTTTGCTAGTTAAATTTGGGGTAGTATAGTTTACAAATTAAGACGGATTACATATGACGGACCTTGATTTATTGAAACCTGACCCCGCCATATGTAAATTTGATTAGTTTAATTTGACCCATTAATTGTCGTAGAAATTGATAAGTTATACTTTAAAGCTTTGAACGTAGTTTGGATTAACGGTTGTAATATTAAACTGAAATTGAAATGGAACGACAAGTGAAAAACCGAAATGTAATAATCTGTAATCTACATGAAATGATAGTGTAGATTCTAGGAATAATTATACAAGTAACAATGCTAATTAATACGATTATTTCGGGGTTATTTGATTAAGTATTGAATGGTTGTTGATTGTTGTTATTGTTTGTTTATTTACTTTGACACCATCCCTGTCATCACACTGCAAGTTCCCTTTGTTATGTTTGATTTTTAAATTGAATTGGGTTGAAATGATAGACCCAAGCGGTTGTCATTTAAATAAATTTGGGATTACGGGTTGAAATGCTATTCACCCGTATACATTTTGTGTACGGATAGAAATGATAATATCTGTAACACTTGAACCCTATGATAAGAAACATATGGTCTTATTAAATGTAAATGCTTAAATACATATAAGGGGTAATGATAAATATAGAGTTAAGTATATCTAGTTTAATCAAGATTTGATTAAATACATAAATTTTGATAAAAATTTATGTAAATTTTATCTCGAATAGTTTTGAAATAATATTGAACAATTAAGACTGGGAGATAAATTTGGGTTATTTTTAAATGGGTTTTAGATAAGGATTTATTTATTTAAATCAATTTGAAATTTATCGAATGTGGTATTTCACGTTTAATAAAATTTAAGAAATATTGAGAAAATGTAATTTAAGGTCACTAAAATGATATTGAATCAAATAAGGAAGGATTCGAAACTGAATAATAATGATGTAAAAATCGAGAATCTATATGAAACTGTTAAACTTAAATTGTTATATTTAAACTATGAACTATAGTGGAATTAAATGGTTTAGAGATTTGGATATGTATTTGGAACCAAGATAGTAGAATTCGTTATGTAGATAACTAATTGAATTAAGTGAAAATTTAGTTGAACTAAATTTTGAAATTCGTAGTTAGAAGACTAGATTGGGAAAAATTTAGTTGAAATGTTAAATACTTAAAGTATGGAAACATATTGAAATAAAAAGGGAAATTGGGATATCAAAAAAAAAAAATCCAGATTTGAGATTTATATAAATTAAAGTGGTTATTTTAGGAAGGTTTAAATTGATAAATTGAGTTTGAATTAAATTTAAATGGGAAGGTCAGGTTGATGTGAACGATTTGTTAAGATAAGGAAGTTGAAAATACTTTACCGTATACATTACTTAACATATGGATACTAGTTTGGGAATATGATTTTTGAAGTGAAATTGATATTTGGGTCGAAATATAAATTAAGTGAATGACCACGGGGTAACAGTATATATTCCTACCTCGTAGATAGTTCTATGGACCCTTAGAGGATGGACATCCCAAACATCCTTTAAGTTATATTGTATTTCAGTTGATATTTCATTTGAGTTGAATTCATTGATATAAGAATGTTAATCCTGACTCGAGTGTTTTGTGTTTTGCTTTACGCTCGGGTCAGACTGAGTAATACAGCATTAGAGACTCACCTTTGGAGATTGGAGCTTCATTTGGAGATCCAACTATCGTTTCGGCTTTCAGTTTTCTAGTTGACTGGTTCAGAGAAGTCATTGGCTCGTACTGAAGACTTTTCTGTATTCAAGAGATTCTGATGTATTTTATTTTAAACTCTGATGTATATAGTAGCTTCATGAACTACTATTTTTCTATTCCGCTGCATTATATTACTCTGTGTCTGTGATCTGTGTTTGATTTATTTACTGTATATTTTAAGTTTTGCCAAATTAAATTAACAATTCGGTATTTTGAATTATTCAAGTCGGACATGTACGGTTTTAGTGTCAATTTGAATGGTCCAAAATAACGGGTCGTTACAGTTGGTATCAGAGCTTTGGCTCTGGGCAAAATTTAACATATATGGTAAATTTATTTACAGAATCACTTTCGCTCGAGTTGAATCTCTTCCTTTCGACTCGATTTCCTTTGAATTTTGGGATGCCCCTCGATTCCGAAATTCATTCTTGTCTCCCTCTATTTTTGTTCTTTTGATTCTGGAGTATCCATGACTCCACTAAATGTTTTGTAAACGGATGAACTCCATACAATTGGCATTGATTCACCGAAGATTTATGTACCCTCGGTTTACGATGTCGATATATCTGGATATGCCGAATTCTATATTTGGCAAACGAATATCGATTTGTTTTAGGATCCTGCATCGAGCATATTCCTGAAGTCACGGTTGACCCGGTTAAGGTCGCCCGAAATTTATAGAAGTATATCTATCTTCTATTCTTGTAATTTAATTATCTCATCTTCGATCTAGTCTATCTCCGAATCAGAATTCTATTGATTGGAGTTCATCTAATTCGAATCTCTATCTTTGTTTGGGATCCATTCTCAAAATTATCCTTTGGAAATCGGGTATGTTTGCATTTTTTTTTTTTTTGAAATTGCTTTATATATCAAAATTATATTTTAATAACTATGATTTTATCTTATATATAAAAAGAAATTGTTTCAATAAGGATTATATACCTATATATATAAAGCAGGTAAGATATGTTATTCTATATGAAAAGGTTTTGAAAGGATTTGAGAAATTTGAAAAATTATAAGAGGTTTATTTATATAAAAATGATTTATAACTGTAAAGGTAAATTTGAAATTCGAGAATTGAATTCCGGTATTTGAAATTGGTTTTAAGCTTTTGGAAAATATATATAAATAATAAGATTTAAAAGTATTTTTCCGAATAAGAAATGTTTCAAATGAATTCAAATGAATTCCAATAATTTTGAAGAAATTTCAAAGGAGTTTTCAAGAAAATAGAAGTCCAGAGCTCACTTATGTCGCTGGGGAATAATTTCGGTGATGAGTGCACGCATCATCGATATTGATTTTCGAGTTTCAAAGTGGGGGAGAGGCCACTTTAATAGCTTCGCTATGCGAGTGATTTTGGAAAACCGTTTGATTTCAAATTCCGAAGTATAATTTGATATTTGTGAAAGATATATGTATATATTTGAAATAATTTAAAATATACCGGTGTCCGATCCTCGAGTTTTGATTTGACTTAGAATAACCCTGTGTATACAAATTGATTTTCAACTTTGGATTTGAAGTTTGATTTCACCGACTATTTTGAAGGTTCAAGCACTTCCAAATCAAGGTTAAAAAGTTTAAAAGGCTAAGAAATTTCGAAAGGTATAAAATATTTGATAAAGGGTATAAGTTGAGTTTTGTATGTTTAAGTTTGAAACCTTTTGTTTAGTAAATGAATATGACTATTTTGAATTATACTAATATGGAATTTAGTTTTGAAATGTATTGAAAAAAAAATTTAGTTTTAAAGAATGGTTTCAAAAAAAAAAAAAAAAAAAAAAAAAAAAAGTAAATTGGATATTTCAAGTAGAAATAAATAGTTTAAAGGTTTTAAAGGGATACTTATAAATTTGGAAACCGTTTTTGAGTATAATTGATTTTGAGAAAATATTTGGTTTTGAAATTAAATTGAAATTAAAAAACCAGTACTTATATGGTAATGTTGGAAATAAATTTGTTTGACTTGAATCAGGAAACTGGGATTATTTAATAAACCTGTTATTTGGGAACCTTGAAATTAAGAGATCTAAATTGGAAGAAAATTTGGTAAAATCATATATGATTTTGAAACTGAATTGATATTGAAATGATTTGAAATTGAGAACCTTACATTATTAAGCACTTGATTTGGGAGTGGTCGAACTTATATAAAATGGATTTGTATAAGTATGAAGTTGATTTGAAATCTATTGATTTGAAAGGTACTCAATTTGGAAAGAGATTTTATATAATCGAAGTCTATATAAGTATGATTTGATCTACTATTGATTTGGAAAGTATTTGATTTGGGAAGAATAGAATCCTATATATATATGGACTATATATAAGTACAATATTTGAAAGTGATTTGAAAGGTACTATATAATATATATTTTCCAAGTAAGGATATGGAAAGTGCCTTCTGCTTGATATCCGCTTTGTGGCCACAGCGTGGATTCATTCTATCGATATTATTCTCTCTGATTTTCGGTTTTCCGGATGTAATACTCGAGTATTCCCACCGTGGGTAACCCATGGTTTCTTTTTCTCTCGTGAATGCACAGCGAAATTGCCTGGCTGAGTCTTGCCTAGGGGTACGGATTGTTTCCTGGGGGAACCAGGCGTAACCATTGTGTATCCTGCAATCTGTGTAGGTCGCGAATAGTAGCGCAAGTGCCTGGCTGAGTCTTGCCTGGGGGTACGGATTGTTTCCTGGGGGAACCAGGCGTAACCATTGTGTATCCTGCACCCTACTAGTCATCATGGCGTAACTCGCAGGGCTGAGAAAGCTTACGGATATGGATTGTTTCCTGGGGGAACCAGGCGTAACCATTGTGTATCTGCGAACCATGATCGGACAAAGGTTTTGTTTTGGTTGATTTGATTGGATTGTACTTTCCATATCTGTTTTTAAAAGTTTTTCAAGTATTTTCACTGGGTGTTGAAACAAGTCTACTTAGTACTTGAAGAATTCTAGCTTTGCGCCTGATCAACGCATGGCCAGAGTCTACAAGAACGATGATAAACTTGTTGAAACATCGAGTATAAAAAGTATTTTCGAAAGGAAATTTATTTCGATATAATAGTATTTTATTATAAAAGGTATTATTATAAATGTATTTATTATAAAAGTATTTTCCCAACAAAGAAATTTGAATTAATATTTGAAATTTAAAATCCTTATGGTTCTAGATCAATTATTCGTGTCCGATACTATTCCTTGCATCCACCTTATCTGCTCAGTTTAGTTATTCACCTTGATACTGTTTTCCAAATCTACCTTCCTTCCTTGTGGATTTATCCTTTAAAATATTGTCTAATTATATACTACATTGTTTAATATAAAATTTTAGAGTTATAAATATTTTGAAGTTATTAATTTTATAAAACATCTTTAAAGAAAACAATTATTTTGAAAACAATTATTAATTTAAAGTAAATGATTAATCATTGATTTATTAATAATATTTGAAAAATATCTTAAGATAAAATTTATAAAATTATGAATTATGGATTTAGTGTTTTCAATAGTCTTTGCAAATATAAGTAATAATGTAAATAGTTGTTTTCAAAGGAGTTTGAAAAGTATTATAGTATTATAGAAAATTGAATTTCAAAATGAAGTTTTTAAATAAATATTTCAAATAAAATTTATATAGTTCTAAATTAATTGTCTATCTTGTCTTTCAATATATTTTATTGCTGGTTGTTCTATTCTTCTACCTCCTTCCTTTTCGGGGACGAAAAGTTTTGAGTGGGGGAGAGTGTAACGACCCGTAGTTTTAAATAGTTTATTTACGTATTAAAGTGAATTTTTTTTTTTAGAAATATTAAATAATAATATTTTGAAATAAAAATTTAGTGTTTGGAATACGCATATTTAAATATAGCAAAGGGTAAATTTTCAAATAATTTCATCAAAGTTTATTTCATTATGAAATTCTATTAAATTCAGGTCTGTCGATAATTGTTGATAATAAAATATTTTTCAAACCTGAATATTTTTACACAGAAAAATTCTAAATCCTCTTCTAAGTGAGACGTCGTCCTTCGTTTTTCCAAATTCGGACATTTACTGCTCCGTTTACCTTATTTCTGACAAATTTATAGCAGCATTTCCGGTACCGACTATCGACTTTTGATCGGATGATCGTACCACCGATAACTGTATACCGTTGTGATCGTCTCATCGTGCTGATCTCAATTGTGTATTTATTTCTGTATTTTGAGGTCCGGTACGCGACAGAACCAATAAAATATCGTTGTAACGGTACCTTAGATGTTGACCGTTAATTTTGCTTTAATTATTTGCCTGAATCAATGCTTCTGGACGTTACAATTTCTTTTAATTGTATAAATTCGTTCAAAATTTCATTTGACTCTTCCCAGTACGCTAGCTGTCACATTTATTTTGGCTATTCATTTTCTTTGCTCTCTGTTATAATTCGACTTTATTTGGGAAAGATATTGTAACGTTGGACTTATTTATTTTGAAAACTGGTACGTTTCTCTCTGCTAACATTTATTGGATTCTCTACTTTATATTTTCATTCTTGAAACGTGTCTCCCCTACTTCTCCTTTCCTCTTTTATTTTCTCCCCTCCTCTTCTTTATTTCTGTTATCTCCTTCCTCTGAAACCCATCAGCACGCTTAAACCACCAGACCACCCACTCTTCCTTCCCCTCAAATTTGTTCACCGCCACCCTCTCAGCAACTGTTCTTCCGGCCTCCCTCGGCCCTAACTTTCACCGCATCCGAGCAACAACAGCTATTCACCCTTCCCTCTCTCGCCCATTTGTGCCTTGCATCCTTCACCGTGCACCACCTCAACAGCACGGCCTCCACCACAAACCAAATCGACCTCTCCACCTACCACTCTACCCAGATCTGCATCGGCCAACACCTTGCAGCGCCTCCGTGTCCCACTCCTCCTCACGCCTACCCTTCCCACCACCGAGCCGTGAGCCATTCATCCACCCCGTCCTTACCTCCTCCTCTCCTCCTTGCTTCGACTTCCTCGAGCAGCCTCGGTCCACCATTTTTTTCGAGCCTTGCCTCCTCCTTGTAAGCCGAATGCAGGTTATATTTATATAAATACAGATAGTTTATATATATGTGTTAATTGATATATATTATTATATTTGTTATAAATATATTAGTTCCTGAGTGTACAAAGTGTATAAATATATTAGTTCATAACAGATTACATCATTCTAATATATACTAGGTGTATATAAAGTTATGAATAAGAAACTGTCAGCTTGAATATGTGTGTAGTTATTTATATAGTGTATCTATAGTGTTAGGTTTCGAGTATATTAGCTTTGAAATTTGGGAATACGTGAGTGCATGGGTTGTCGGATATATTAGCTCTCATATACATTTAACTGAGTATGTAGTGTCTATATATATTTTTCTCTTTTTGGTCTGCATATTTTTTTTTTTAGATCAAATTCAAAGTATATTTGTCATATTAGTTGTTTACTTTATATGTATATTTAAGCTACCCTATATTATATAAGTTATTTTGTATAAATCTGGATATATAAAGGTTGTGTAAGCATGTAAAGTCTGCATATAATTTACTTTAGATTTATTTGCATGTGCGCATATTAACTTATATAAATATGTTTGGTTTTACTTATTCATATTTATTCGTATAATATGAATACTAGTCTGCATAATTTTGTGTATCCTAAGATTTACATGTGGAAGTGATTTAGATACATGTATATGTTGCACTGTAATTACATTATGGGTTAAGTTTATATACATTTATGTTGTATTGGTTTTATAAATTTTGATATTGATATAATAAGTATGTAAGCTTATATATATTCGCATATTAGTATATATAGGAATATATAAGATTGGTTCAAGCATCTATATAAAAATTTATTTTACATGGGTTTGAATTTAATATGGATTTGAAAGTATATGTTTTGGAATTTATTTTTGGAAACAAATAAAATAAATATATATATTAAGTTATATTGATCTTTTATAATTGTTGATTTTAAAATATAGTATATATATCTTCCATTTTTATTAGGTTGATTCTGATTCGTTTTCATAAATTCATGCCAATCAGTTTTGATCCGTTCCCATCGTTTTCTGTTACCAGATTCTATTCATCGAATTCGTACAAATTTTGCTTTGCTTGGATTCGTAAATCAAATTTCAATGTCCGTATCAGTGTGTGTGTTTCCGAATCATCTCCGGTACCCTCTAGCCATGAAAGGTGAGCCATCACTCACGATTAACATTCTTTTATTTATTAAATTTGACTTCAATTGAAACGACAATTGAAATATGCTGCTGTTGGTTGTTTTACTGCTATGACTGCTATTATCTGTATCTGTTCACCTGTGACACCTGACACCATTATCGGTTAATTATTTATGTGATAATAATACAGATTGGTTGATAATTGATTGATTGATTGTCGTTTAAATTGGATGTTAATTACTACTGTTAAGTGATAACTAGTTTGCTAGTTAAATTTGGGGTAGTATAGTTTACAAATTAAGACGGATTACATATGACGGACCTTGATTTATTGAAACCTGACCCCGCCATATGTAAATTTGATTAGTTTAATTTGACCCATTAATTGTCGTAGAAATTGATAAGTTATACTTTAAAGCTTTGAACGTAGTTTGGATTAACGGTTGTAATATTAAACTGAAATTGAAATGGAACGACAAGTGAAAAACCGAAATGTAATAATCTGTAATCTACATGAAATGATAGTGTAGATTCTAGGAATAATTATACAAGTAACCATGCTAATTAATACGATTATTTCGGGGTTATTTGATTAAGTATTGAATGGTTGTTGATTGTTGTTATTGTTTGTTTATTTACTTTGACACCATCCCTGTCATCACACTGCAAGTTCCCTTTGTTATGTTTGATTTTTAAATTGAATTGGGTTGAAATGATAGACCCAAGCGGTTGTCATTTAAATAAATTTGGGATTACGGGTTGAAATGCTATTCACCCGTATACATTTTGTGTACGGATAGAAATGATAATATCTGTAACACTTGAACCCTATGATAAGAAACATATGGTCTTATTAAATGTAAATGCTTAAATACATATAAGGGGTAATGATAAATATAGAGTTAAGTATATCTAGTTTAATCAAGATTTGATTAAATACATAAATTTTGATAAAAATTTATGTAAATTTTATCTCGAATAGTTTTGAAATAATATTGAACAATTAAGACTGGGAGATAAATTTGGGTTATTTTTAAATGGGTTTTAGATAAGGATTTATTTATTTAAATCAATTTGAAATTTATCGAATGTGGTATTTCACGTTTAATAAAATTTAAGAAATATTGAGAAAATGTAATTTAAGGTCACTAAAATGATATTGAATCAAATAAGGAAGGATTCGAAACTGAATAATAATGATGTAAAAATCGAGAATCTATTTGAAACTGTTAAACTTAAATTGTTATATTTAAACTATGAACTATAGTGGAATTAAATGGTTTAGAGATTTGGATATGTATTTGGAACCAAGATAGTAGAATTCGTTATGTAGATAACTAATTGAATTAAGTGAAAATTTAGTTGAACTAAATTTTGAAATTCGTAGTTAGAAGACTAGATTGGGAAAAATTTAGTTGAAATGTTAAATACTTAAAGTATGGAAACATATTGAAATAAAAAGGGAAATTGGGATATCAAAAAAAAAAATCCAGATTTGAGATTTATATAAATTAAAGTGGTTATTTTAGGAAGGTTTAAATTGATAAATTGAGTTTGAATTAAATTTAAATGGGAAGGTCAGGTTGATGTGAACGATTTGTTAAGATAAGGAAGTTGAAAATACTTTACCGTATACATTACTTAACATATGGATACTAGTTTGGGAATATGATTTTTGAAGTGAAATTGATATTTGGGTCGAAATATAAATTAAGTGAATGACCACGGGGTAACAGTATATATTCCTACCTCGTAGATAGTTCTATGGACCCTTAGAGGATGGACATCCCAAACATCCTTTAAGTTATATTGTATTTCAGTTGATATTTCATTTGAGTTGAATTCATTGATATAAGAATGTTAATCCTGACTCGAGTGTTTTGTGTTTTGCTTTACGCTCGGGTCAGACTGAGTAATACAGCATTAGAGACTCACCTTTGGAGATTGGAGCTTCATTTGGAGATCCAACTATCGTTTCGGCTTTCAGTTTTCTAGTTGACTGGTTCAGAGAAGTCATTGGCTCGTACTGAAGACTTTTCTGTATTCAAGAGATTCTGATGTATTTTATTTTAAACTCTGATGTATATAGTAGCTTCATGAACTACTATTTTTCTATTCCGCTGCATTATATTACTCTGTGTCTGTGATCTGTGTTTGATTTATTTACTGTATATTTTAAGTTTTGCCAAATTAAATTAACAATTCGGTATTTTGAATTATTCAAGTCGGACATGTACGGTTTTAGTGTCAATTTGAATGGTCCAAAATAACGGGTCGTTACAAAAGTCATGTTGTTCGAATCCATCAAGGGGTCAAGGTGGTGCTCGTTTCGAATCCATCGGATTCGAGCCCATCAGGTTCGCATCGATCGAAGGCAGGGCGCAAGGATGGTTCAAATCGATACACCTCGTATCAATCAGGAAGTGATGGCTTCGAATCGATACCTTTCGCATCGATCAGCTTGCTCACGGCTCGATGGTCTTCGTATCGATCAGATGGGAAGGACAGGTGGACTTCGACTCGATGACAGCATGGATCTCCTTCTTATCCATAAGGTGTACACAGGTTAGTTCGTATTGATGGTGGTTCAAATCGATAGGATTCTGGATTCGTACCTATCGATACGAAGAGAGCGTTCGAGAAGGATACGCGGGGAGTCGACTTCATGGATTCGAAGGACTTAGGGACAATTTCGAAGCGATCGATACGAACCAGGGAAGAAACGTTCAACGCGGAGACAAAGGTGGATCGACCCGGAGAATTCGTGACACGTCATCGATGCGCACGCGCTTTGGATGGAGTCGAAGGGGATGGATTCGAAGCATGGATTCGAACCAGGCAGAACATACGGAGCTTTAATCTCGAATCGATCATATCTTCCAAACCGTTGATCCAAATGCAATGAAATTTTTACAGGAGCTTACATACATGTTGAAGAATGTTCTCACCAAATTTCAGCTCAATTGGATGATTTCTTTATCGAATCGAAAGGAGTTCGAATGGATCCCGATGTGGGCCCGGATCTCCAGAATTCGGCTGTATGGGCTGAGATGACCCTACTTTTCTAGTGGCCAAATCAGGGGCTAATTTGTTTTTTTTTTTTTGCATAAAGAAATATATGCTAAATGAAAACACAGGGTCATCTACCTTCAAAACCAAAACCAGGATCCACTATTACCAATATAGAAATATTGGTATATTCTTAAAACATAGATTAGTATATATGAAGATATACCAATCTCTTTAGTTATTAAATCAGAGTTTAAGAAAATTTAGCTAAAGCATTCACACATAGCATTTTAATATAAAGATAAACCCATTTCATAAAAATTATTTTCAATATGACACGAAAGATACACAAGCAGACAGGAAATATCAGAATTCCTGAGTATATCATAAAAATCATAGAGATCCTTTACTTAACTCAACTCTTGCTATAGCACAATTATAGGTGTGGCTGCGCGTACACACACATATAAATACATGTGTGCACGGCCTCGCCAACACACAAGCTCAAGCAATGATATTAATGAATAGGCAATGAAGCCTTGGCACCAACAAAATATTAATAATTATATGTATAAACAAAGGATTACCATCCCAACTATATAAAAATGAGGTCATCGAGTTTCCTCTTTCTCATTTATGCAAGTTATATTCAGACATAAAAGATGAATTTACATCAACTATCCTTCTTTAAAACAAAAACATGACACTGATGCAAGAACAAAAGCTATTCTGCATCATACAAATATTTTTAACACAAACAATTGGAAACTAACAAGTTCCTTTTATAAAAATCTCAAGATAATACATGGACTTGTAATCCATTTCTAGAATACTTATGAATATAAAACAGTTTACTTTCTTTTGCAAAACTTATCCAAAACCGTGTTTATTCATTTTAGAAATGTAAAGTAAAGGCATGCACGTATTTTAATTTATATGGCAAGTCCTCAATATAATTCAAGAATCTATCACATGAACATATATAGCTATATGCTATATACAGATTCGAATAACAACTGCCACTTAACATAGAAAATTTCATTTCCCAAAAATCATAATGCATTTGAAAGCATCAAAAAAAGCCATCTTTCCTTCAAAGATTTGCGGCATCAAATATCTCATCTTTGCTTTTCACAGATCAAATATCAAATATCAAATAACAAATATCAAATATCAAATATCTCATCAAAAATCAAATATCACAGGACTAAGTAACTTGAACTCAGAAAAGACCATAACATAGAGAAAAATTTATATATACCTCATCTTTGCTTTTCACATTCAAGGCATTCAACTTGCCAAAACAAATAAATATATATATACATTCTCAGATATGATAATTACATACAAAAATCAAACTCCAGATCCATATATGCTTGTGCATAAATATGGAAATAATCCATCAAGATAAGTTTATAAAAGTTTTCCCTAAAACTTCTGAAAGGAAACTTGAACAAAATCCATAAAAATCCTTTAAATCATAAAACTCAGCAGATCTATGTGTCTGCACATATACACAAGTGTAAACACTTGTGTATACTGCCTTGACACCAGTTATTCTCCAAATACAAATTTCAGAAGATATATAAAAACTGAATGATCCAAATGTTTCAGTTTCAAACTCGCAATTACATATAAGACAATACAGTTTTCAAGATTTATATACAAATCAATCTAACACATGATGGTTCACTGTTCATGGTATTACGTACATATTTTAGTTCAGCAGTACATAAGAAATGACAATAAAAATACTTAAATACTTTCTTCATATCATCTACATGCAGTATAAATCATTTTAACTCCATCTCTTAAATCATCATCTCATCAATATGTGCATAGCAACCTGTAAAAACATCATCCCGAACTGCCTCGTTGAATGAGACACCCCAGGAGATTGTCGAGACAATCAACAGGGTCAGACATGATACGTCTGGTATGAGTGTACTTAAACAATTCATTTGGCAGTAATACATAGTGTTAAATCAGTGTATCATGACATAATAGTGAATAGATATCATCTCAGGTACAGATATGAACATAATCAGAACTAATCATCATCCATATATGAATACGCAAGCAACTAAAGATCAAATAATCATTAACAAGCATCAATGCACGCAAAGCATCCATACACACAAATTAATTTACAGAAATATAACCACGGCTGCCTGAGATAGGTCTTATTGCCAAATCGTGATTAAGAACACTCACGTAGCTATATGAGATGTCGATCCCCTAGATATTGCCATAGCTTTCCCCCTTTTTCTCACGAATCCAACGCCATTTGATACGGCAAAATAATTTTTCCCCAATCTGATTTCTAGGGCTTCGGCCATTTTATTTTTGTTTTGTAACGAGAGAGTTAAAATGAAAACCGCGGCCACATCCTTCTCTTTTTTTTTTATAATCCACTCACGGCTAGGGTTTTAATAGATGGGAAATCACAAATTTACCCCCAAATCCAAATGTGTGCACAAATATACTTCAATACTTTATACTTGTTTGAATCACAATATCATAGTTGTGTGAATATTGTGGGTCATTACAAATACCCCACCTTTTTGGAATTGTGTCCTCACAATTAACTCTTACTCGTTTTAGCATCCCAAATATTCATTAAATTTTGCGGAGTGGCTGCAATACACACATGTATAAATATACACGTGTGCACTGCCTTGCCAACTCGAGTGCACCAGCAAATTTCAATCAACATGTTTCATCATCAAATGAACCAGCACAAGGGTAACTGCAACTGTCATACAGACAACACATAAATAAGAAAGCAACATATTCAACAACTCAGTGCATCTGAAAACAGCAACCTCAGATGGATGTATGGGAACTTACACATAGACTTGGCAAATGCAAGGCAACACAAAATGATAACAGCAGAAGTGATCAAGGCAAAGCACAAGTGTGCAGCATCTAGTAGTTTCAAGTACATGGACATATATATATATATATGGAACTGCCACTGTATGCAAACAGCAAAATCAAGTCTAAAATCTCAAGTGCAACAGCAAATTTCAGATGCAACAGTGTTTGGACCAAGTCCATGTATACAGTGTAACTCAGGGGTGCACACAGGATGAAGTGAATATGCATAAATATGGCAGTGTACCAATGAGAGCAGGAAACAGTGCCATTGCATTCATCATAATAGTGTTCACATTCAGTTTTAAACTAAACTCTATTGGCAAATTGGTTTAGAAAATTCTAGAATCAATACAGATTTACTTTCTGCTTTTCAAAGCAATTCTAATGTCTCAAACATATTTATACACCAAGCTTACTCAACCAGAACCAAACAAATATTAATTCAGTAACAGTTCATAGGTTTTGTCATCAAGTTATATATTGCTTACAAATGCATTCCTACTCATGATTCATATTGAAGTCATTTTAAATGTAATGTTCATTCATCCATGGCTATACACACCATCTTCAGGCAAAATATATTATCCATATGCAAATCAAAATAGGGATCAATACCCTTATATAATCTGTCTTTATTTAAATGAAATTTTTTTTTTAATCCAAAACAGACCCCATTCTTGGCAATCAAAGCAAAATATCATAAACATACATATGAATTAAGTTTATACAAACAATACTCAATCAATACAAACAACAAACAACCACTTAATACTGGTATTTTTTCCTCAGTTCCAAAAAGAAAACCAGACATCTATAAGAACATCAACTGATTGCTTGTCATCAAAAATCATCCAACAAGTATCTTAGCAGAAATTCTTATTTCAAGAATTCATAACAACCATCACCCAAATCACACAAGCATCTCATAAATATGAACAAGCAAAACCCACAACATTGAGCTAAGGCATCAAAACTGAGTCTGCATACCAGAACTCACCATACCCCTAGCCTAATCACCTCTTCTTGTAGGTTCATTTCATACTTTTTTTTAAGGTCCAATATCACATTCATGGTTGCACTGGTGCACATTGCCTGGAACATCTGTTTGATTTCCAGCGCACTACAAACTATTTGGACATGAACATGCCATGTGCAAACTCACACCCCATCCTTGATGCAAGCCAACCACCATGTCATACCCACTTCCCTCATACCCAACCTGATAGAGGTGACCCATTTTTCTTAGTTTAATTACTAAGTTTTCCTTTCATGTGTGCAGGTCTCAACTATACTGTATCATGCTCAAAACCTTTATGTACATAACCTGTAAATGCAAACAGTTTTCATGCATCCATGAAACATTCATCCATTCATACATTTCAACAATCAATTAATCACATCTGTACATCATTTCAAGTCAATTTTTGTTCAGAGACAGGCCTTTGACTAAAGCATAGATCAAATATTTTAGGAGATAAAATACCACTGGGGTTCCCAGCAACCAAATCTAACAACCAGCAAGGCATCCAAACATTTCACATAGATTATATCACCACAAAGAAACTCATCCAACACATATGTGGTTAACAAAACTTATTTTCATTCATATAAAACTAACATACACCTAATCATAAGTAGCTATAAGTGTTCCTTTCGTCTTCACTTATGTCATTGGGCTATATAAACTTACAGGTAAGGCACAGGGATTTTGCATATCAGAAAATTCTTAGGTTTTTCATATTTTATATTACAATCAACATGTGACCAGAGATGTTTATATGTATATATATATATTATTTTTTTGAGGAAATACTTAGGCAACTAGAGCTCAGCGCATGGTCAAACCATTGCACTGTTATCCCCTTATTAAATACCAGACATAAGCAAAAGAACTTCCCTCCTTTTACTGCCTTGTACTTAACCAATCTTAGATCACACTTGACTGTAATGATTATATAATCCATTTTTTTTTCAGGTTATATTCATAAGAAATTTTATCTTCCTTTAAGGGACCTGTTTTATAAACTTCCCTCACAAAGTTATATGCAGTTATCAAACATATTCAAGAAATGCAGCTTAACAATTATGCATCCAAATCAGACAATTCACTTTTTCAATGTTTATTCATATAATGACCTATTGCAATTGATACTGGCATTTGACATTTATTTTTTTTTGTTTGAAATTTTACCAAATATCAACATCACTTGCATCAGCTCATTATTGTGTTTATCAAGTTCTCAAACATATACTTATTAGTTATGGTGTAACAGTGGTGATTTCAGATTTAAATCAAAATAAATAAATACACAATCTACATTGAAACAAAGCAACATCCATGAAGTCCACAAAGAAGTAAAACTGTAATTTTAGCCATCTTTTAGATCAGATATAAACATAGGTGTCTTAATCCAACTTTTCTTGTATTAGAAAACATTTATAAATTCAAATTCTCTCATTTTAAATTTCTTACTACAGAGATTTACAATAGGTTTGTGGGCTTTCCAAAATAATTTAGGCATTCATGATTCTACTATATTATTGTAAAAATATGGACAGAGGTGTTTGTTAAGAAAATTTCACCAAAAACCTAGAAAACCTCATATCTTATTATTTAGAAAATAAGCATGAGCCAGATTTCTATCTTGCTGCCTATGTTCTAAATAATTTAAATCCATACTTGACAATAATAAGAATAGAATAATAAAAATGCTCAAACCATTTTAACTTGGAAAACTGACATACAAAACTCCAAATAGAAATGCACAAACAAACATCCATCTCATCCATAATAACCACTTCAGAAATTTAAATAATTTTTATAATACTTCTTTGTTCATAGCAAATTTAAATGAACTAGACATGAGCATAAACCTCTCTGTTCATACTGCCTAATCCACTATTATTCAATACATTACTTCTCAGTAAATTAATCAGGTTATTTTCTTATAAAAACTGAGTCATAAACTCATTTCTGTAATCAGGTTATATGATTGATTAAACAATTTTCAAAACAAATTAATAGAAAGGAGAAACATCATTAACATTGATGTAATTCAAATAAATCATCCAAAGCAATCAATTCAAACAATGCAACCAAAGCAGTCAATACAAACAAATTCACACAAATTAAATTTTTGCTATGTTATCTACCAACATAGCTCTGATACCAAATGAGATGACCCTACTTTTCTAGTGGCCAAATCAGGGGCTAATTTGTTTTTTTTTTTTTCATAAAGAAATATATGCTAAATGAAAACACAGGGTCATCTACCTTCAAAACCAAAACCAGGATCCACTATTACCAATATAGAAATATTGGTATATTCTTAAAACATAGATTAGTATATATGAAGATATACCAATCTCTTTGGTTATTAAATCAGAGTTTAAGAAAATTTAGCTAAAGCATTCACACATAGCATTTTAATATAAAGATAAACCCATTTCATAAAAATTATTTTCAATATGACACAAAAGATACACAAGCAGACAGGAAATATCAGAATTCCTGAGTATATCATAAAAATCATAGAGATCCTTTACTTAACTCAACTCTTGCTATAGCACAATTATAGGTGTGGCTGCGCGTACACACACATATAAATACATGTGTGCACGGCCTCGCCAACACACAAGCTCAAGCAATGATATTAATGAATAGGCAATGAAGCCTTGGCACCAACAAAATATTAATAATTATATGTATAAACAAAGGATTACCAATCCAACTATATAAAAATGAGGTCATCGAGTTTCCTCTTTCTCATTTATGCAAGTTATACTAAGACATAAAAGATGAATTTACATCAACTATCCTTCTTTAAAACAAAAACATGACACTGATGCAAGAACAAAAGCTATTATGCATCATACAAATATTTTTAACACAAACAATTGGAAACTAACAAGTTCCTTTTATAAAAATCTCAAGATAATACATGGACTTGTAATCCATTTCTAGAATACTTATGAATATAAAACAGTTTACTTTCTTTTGCAAAACTTATCCAAAACCGTGTTTATTCATTTTAGAAATGTAAAGTAAAGGCATGCACGTATTTTAATTTATATGGCAAGTCCTCAATATAATTCAAGAATCTATCACATGAACATATATAGCTATATGCTATATACAGATTCGAATAACAACTGCCACTTAACATAGAAAATTTCATTTCCCAAAAATCATAATGCATTTGAAAGCATCAAAAAAAGCCATCTTTCCTTCAAAGATTTGCGGCATCAAATATCTCATCTTTGCTTTTCACAGATCAAATATCAAATATCAAATAACAAATATCAAATATCAAATATCTCATCAAAAATCAAATATCACAGGACTAAGTAACTTGAACTCAGAAAAGACCATAACATAGAGAAAAATTTATATATACCTCATCTTTGCTTTTCACATTCAAGGCATTCAACTTGCCAAAACAAATAAATATATATATACATTCTCAGATATGATAATTACATACAAAAATCAAACTCCAGATCCATATATGCTTGTGCATAAATATGGAAATAATCCATCAAGATAAGTTTATAAAAGTTTTCCCTAAAACTTCTGAAAGGAAACTTGAACAAAATCCATAAAAATCCTTTAAATCATAAAACTCAGCAGATCTATGTGTCTGCACATATACACAAGTGTAAACACTTGTGTATACTGCCTTGACACCAGTTATTCTCCAAATACAAATTTCAGAAGATATATAAAAACTGAATGATCCAAATGTTTCAGTTTCAAACTCGCAATTACATATAAGACAATACAGTTTTCAAGATTTATATACAAATCAATCTAACACATGATGGTTCACTGTTCATGGTATTACGTACATATTTTAGTTCAGCAGTACATAAGAAATGACAATAAAAATACTTAAATACTTTCTTCATATCATCTACATGCAGTATAAATCATTTTAACTCCATCTCTTAAATCATCATCTCATCAATATGTGCATAGCAACCTGTAAAAACATCATCCCGAACTGCCTCGTTGAATGAGACACCCCAGGAGATTGTCGAGACAATCAACAGGGTCAGACATGATACGTCTGGTATGAGTGTACTTAAACAATTCATTTGGCAGTAATACATAGTGTTAAATCAGTGTATCATGACATAATAGTGAATAGATATCATCTCAGGTACAGATATGAACATAATCAGAACTAATCATCATCCATATATGAATACGCAAGCAACTAAAGATCAAATAATCATTAACAAGCATCAATGCACGCAAAGCATCCATACACACAAATTAATTTACAGAAATATAACCACGGCTGCCTGAGATAGGTCTTATTGCCAAATCGTGATTAAGAACACTCACGTAGCTATATGAGATGTCGATCCCCTAGATATTTCCATAGCTTTCCCCCTTTTTCTCACGAATCCAACGCCATTTGATACGGCAAAATAATTTTCCCCCAATCTGATTTCTAGGGCTTCGGCCATTTTATTTTTGTTTTGTAACGAGAGAGTTAAAATGAAAACCGCGGCCACATCCTTCTTTTTTTTTTTTTATAATCCACTCACGGCTAGGGTTTTAATAGATGGGAAATCACAAATTTACCCCCAAATCCAAATGTGTGCACAAATATACTTCAATACTTTATACTTGTTTGAATCACAATATCATAGTTGTGTGAATATTGTGGGTCATTACATGGGCCCTCTCATGTGCCAGAAGCGGTCTACCAGATTTTTAGGAGAAATATCATCCTCCTACGCTTATAAATAGAGTCCCTGGTCATTCAGAAAATGGGTCGGAGAATTTTGGGAGAACGAGCACGCCCGGACGCTGCCAGAATCATTCCATATCGTCATTTCTACCATTGATTTCGAATTTGGACTTTGTAACTGCTGTAATCACTTGTAACCAGAAAGGATAATTAATAAAAGGATAAAACTTTGGAGTGGACGTAGGCCAGAGATAGTCGAACCACTATAAAACTTGTGTCACTGCTCGTTATTTTTGATTTGCTGCTTTTTATTTGCTGAGATCTGTTATTTGTGTTTGAATATTGTTGACTTGTATTCATACACTGGTGCTTTCATGGTATTTGGGGTTTGTGACCAATTTTGACGCAAACAGAAGGTATAGTGTCGAAACCATTCTTTCGATGGGGTAGGTGCTACTCCTATTGATTTTGAATTACTTGTGTTTATAATGATGTTTTTGAAGGTGTTATATTAGCTTTCGACTTACTCATTATGCCAATGTTTACATAAAAAGGACTTTTGACGGGGTTGTCGTCGTTTTTTAAATAAACTTTCGAAAGGGTTCGAAACCCATGTTGTTGCATTAAACTCTTCGAATCACTACTTTCGAAAGGGTGCCTTGCATTTAAATTTTAAGCTGCTTCTATATTCTTTTGAAAGGGTTTGTTTTGAAACCATCCAATTTCTTTTACTTAGGAATAATGCTTTCGCCCCAGCTCTTTTAGGATCCTTTGTTTTATTAATAGTTAAGCCTAAAGTTTCGAAAGGAATGGTTTTATATGGTTTCGAAGCTATGTTCCATAAACCTTTACTTGAACCCAATACTTTCAAAAGATATGTTTTAAGTGAGGAATTTTAATGCTTTCGAAAGGTATGTAATGTAGGTTTCAAGGGGAGATTCCCTAATGTTTTCGAAAGGTTTACTTTGAGTATTTTAGTGGAAGGTTTCCAATTCTTTCGAAAGGCAGGTTTAAAGGGTCTTGAAAGATAATGTCTAAGGTTTCAATAAAGCTTTTAAAAGAGTTGATTTCATTGATTTCGAAAGGTATTGTTTAAGGCTTTAACAAAGGTTTCGAAGGTGATGCCTTGGATTTAAAACTAATGTTTTCTAAGTTAACGAAGGACTTTAACTTGTTTTGAAGGGATAGATAACCCTATTAATTTATATTTTCATCAACATTGTTTTGTGTAAAGCAAATATTATGGCAAAGGTATTTGAGTAAAAAAAGAGTACATTTTCCTTGTTTAAGTATGATTTAGAAGGGTTGAATTAATTTGAAAAAAATCATTTCAAGGAAAATTTGATGGGGTAATTAACCCTAAGCAAATGACTCAAATATTAGAATAGCAGATGGGACTGGTGCAGGGGTCGCCCGCTATACTTTTGCTAGTAGCCCCTAGTTAATATAAGTTCAAAATTCCAGTGTGTAAGGCTTTGTCACAGGTAAGGCTAAAATGATGTTACACGCGAATAGAAATATACAAAATAAAGACAGTTTATTGGTGAGCCTGCAAAATCGTTAGGATCAGTTGACCTAGGGAGAAAGTAGTTGTGGACGGACAATCCAGGAATGTTTCCAACAAAAGTTAGATTATTTATTATGTCTAGTAGGCACGAGTCAGCCAATGGTTAGTAGTTAGCGAAACAAAACTATATTGTTTGGACAGATAGTCCATTGATTACCTGATTTATGTGCACATATAATTGCTATTGCTACTTTAATTAGTTTAATTGCAAGATTCATATTTGCAAAAGATATGTTTTTAGAAGGGATATTAGTGAGGGGAAACCCAATCCGCTAAGCGGCATGGTCTCATTTAATTTCAGTAAACCGACATGTAACAGTATATTCACATAGGCTTTATGTCTGGCTCGAAGTTTATGTTTTCCTCTTAAACTCTTGGCTACTCAAAATTTAATTTGAATAGATTAAGAGTTCAGGTTTTACAGGTTTAGTGTGTGGCCGACTAAGCTTCCGTGGATGAGCAGGAGACAAAGTTAGCAATGTAGGAACAATTAGTTTTATATATATTGTGATGTATTTAAGAATGATCAGATTATTTAGTACTTTGATCATTCAAGGAGGCATCTTCCTATGTCGCTCTTTACATAAATTGTAATAATTAGATTTGATCGAAACCTAGGATTTTTTTGGGATTTTGTAATGGAATATGAAATATGGATTTGAATGTAATCGGTAAAATTGTTTTTGGAGTCTGTGATTTTGTTACAAATTCATGTGCTTCTGATATTATGGATACTGTTAACATTACTATATGTGGTCACCGAAAGTTAATACTATAGATGACTGCAGCATCTGTAGCACTTAGCGTCGAGCCTCAAGTTAGGGGATGTTACAGATCTTCAGAAAGGAAAGAATCCTAGAGATGATGCAGTTGAGGGGAAGATAGCAGAAATGCCGAATATGAGCTAGAGTGAAAGAAAAATATCCTCCGGAGGCTTTTCCATTATAACTGAACAAAAGGAATTTAGTTTTAGTTCCAGTAATCCCAAAAGGATGGAGGATGGAATCAAATTCTTCTAGCCTACTGATAAGAGATTGGCAACTGGTGTAAACTCTTTCTTTAGAAAGAACTGGGTTTTCCCAAGTCCTGGAGGAGTTATAAGAGTCCTTTGAAACATCCTTTTTGTTATCACCATAATATCCAAATAAGTAAACATAAAATAATTCAAGAGAAGTTAAAGTTTTCTAAGAAAATGAAATTTTAAAAATAATAACAAGTGTATTTGTATGTAAACAATAATCATTTGTGGTAGTGCTTATCAAAATAATGATAATATTTTCATAAAAATAAATAAAAGTAGTATTTTCAAGAATAATGGAAATGTCTTAAAAAATAATGGTGATATTTCCAGAAGTTAGTTATCATGCTTTTAAAAAACTTAAGGTAGCTATTGTAATTTTAATAGTCAATAACTATCACACGTCAAAAAAATATGCAGCCATCATCTGTGTGGAACAACTATCACAAAGTTAACATTTAGTAGCTGTCATATGATGCAAATAAAAGTTGTAATCTAGAAATATAAAAAAATTAAAGGGTTGTGGCCCATCAGATCTATATATAAATTAACAAACAAATTCATAATGGTTGGAAAGATTTCATTTCAAAATCAAATCTATTTCAAAAAATTGAATGTTCTTATTCGACTCATAAGAAACATCCATGTTAAGGATAATAAAATGATAACACTAAAATGAAACAAAGTTAGTGCAAAATCATAAATAAAAGGTGATAAAAACGAAAATGAATTACTTTGAGAAATAATAAAAGGTGTAAGAGCTCCCAAATGTCTGGGATTATGAAGTAATTTTTATTTCTAAATGCTGATAAAAATGCATTATGAGAGAAGAGTGGTATATACAGGGAAAAATAGGGAGGAACCGAAACCGTAGATTTAAGGATGGTAAATTTAATGGCTAAGATAGTAGATCTAAATAATACCATAGGTTTATTTGAAAAATTATTTTAGTGAGAAGAGAAAAAAAGAAAAAAATGTCAAAATGTATTCAAAGAAGAGAATAAACAAAAAGAATTTTCTTTATACTGACATACAAAAGAAAAAACTCCAAGGGGGTTGTTAAACCCGAAACATATCAAATTTAAACGGGGGCTATTATGGAAAGAGCTATAGAAAATATAAAGGAAAGGATATTGTAATTACAAATATAAAGTTATTGCAAGTAAAAAGGAAAGGCTATTGCAAGTATAAATAAGAATCTATCGTAAGTATAAAAGAACTGTTATTGCCAGTATAAAGACGAAGCTATCATAAATATAAAAGAAGGGCCGTCGCAATATAAAGACGAAAGTATCATAAGTATAAAGATGAAGCTATCATAAATATAAAAAAGGGTTGTTACAAGTACAAAGATGAAGTTGTCGCGAGTACAAAGATGAAGTTGTCGCGAGTACAAAGATGAAGCTACCATAAATAACAATAATGAAACTGTCACAAATATAAGGAAGGAGCAATTGCATGTCTCAATGAATGAGCTATCACATTTCTCAATAGGTGGGTTATCGCATGTCTCAATGAATGAGTTATCTCAAATGTAAGGAAACTGCTATTGCAAGTCTAAAGAATGCATATACCAGTGAATGAGGTATCTCTTTCTCAATGGA
Organism: Allium cepa; assembly: GCA_030765085.1. Lineage (NCBI taxonomy): Eukaryota > Viridiplantae > Streptophyta > Magnoliopsida > Asparagales > Amaryllidaceae > Allium > Allium cepa. Next base: position 29,003,918 of record CM060938.1, on the reverse strand, counting down.
TAGGCTATCACATGTATTAATGAGTGAGATATTGCATGTCTTCGTGAATGAGATATCGCATGTCCCAGTGGATACACTATCGGATGTATCAGTGGATGAGTTATCAAAAGTATAAAGAGGGAGCTATCACATGTCTCAATGAAAGTCTTATTGCATAGCTAAAAGATCCTTTCATAACTACCCTAACGGTCCATGTGTCAACCTTTTATTGGTCCATCTATGCAAGGTCGGCATGAAAAGGTGAAAAAAGCAAATTATGCCATATGTCATTTTGATAGCGTTCCACGTCATCAACTAGCCAAGGGAATCTCAACCGTACGAAGTTGATACTTGCCATGTGTAAAAGATCTAAAGATATAATTTTCCAATAAATAGGCATGTACCTCCCACTTAAGAAAGGACAATTTTCTAAATTCTTTTTTCTCATTTTCTTTGGTACTCGAATCATAAATAAAGAACTTAAGTTGGGACTTTGATGGACATTTTAGTCAAATTTAAATTAGGAATTTATGACAAAGGACTTGCATATTTTACTATTTTCACATTTGAGCATTCGCTTGCTGGGTGAAGAAATAATTCTCTTACCCAAGGAACATAAGACCTATTTGGCCTCTTTACATAAGAACTTGAATTAGGCTGAATCGAAGGCTTGACATTACCCCTTCGTTAGACTGATCACTTTTAATATAGATACAGTGTTTGTATTGTGAGTGCAAACACATTAAAACATCAAGCATAAAACTAAATCATAATTAATAATGAATTAAACTAAAGTCAAATCATTAATAAAATATTATTATTAAATATAATAACATATAAATATTTTAAATACAAATAGATAAATTAAAATACATCCCAAACTCTTTGATTGATAAATATTAAATATGATTTAGTTTAAATTAATTATTCATATAAACACAAAATATGATTTTTTTTATAAATTAGTAAATGGATTTTTTAAATTCACCCTTTTATCGTCATGTCAGAGATGTTTTGGAACAACTAGGTAGGGTTAAACACTTGGGTACATCGACGGTGGGAATAGAAAGACATGTAGTGAAATGGAAATAGTAAAAAAGAGTTGTTCGACCTAATATGGAGGGTAATGGTGCCATGGCTTGACAATCTTCTTTGTTGAATCCACATTAGGGTTCGACATTGGAAGTTCAAATCCCATGAGCAATGAACCCACTTTGGGTCTATTTCAGATGGATCGATTGTTGAACCAACCTCCTACACCATGACTCGAGCATGTTGTCCATTATTTCTTCTCCGATCACTTGGAGACTTCCTCACAGCATTCCAAAGTAAACATTTGATAATCTAACACTCTCACATCATTAGCGCCTCATCATCTGTTTGAGAATAACTTGAATCGTAGGCTAATAGGAAGGATGTACCATTACTAAAACCATGTATCTCCTTTGTTCTACCTCGAACTTGGATAAAACTTGGACCATCGCTTAAGAAGCATTCTAAATCATATTTTACAACATTTGACAGTGCATAATTCACCATGGTAAATTTTGGTAAATTTTCCCCATAACACACACTTAAAGAAAGTTTCCCAATAGTACCTTAGATTATATTAAGAATAAGAGTGATACTGTATTCAGCCGGAAAACTCATTTTGAACCTATGAGGTTTGAAACAATTATCTTTAGAACCTCGGCCTGAAGAGCCATATCATTTGCTACATAAGCCAATGGTCCTTGACAATAGCCCCTTAGACCCGATTTCCACTTGCAAAGATCAAATCAGTTCAAAAAATTATTTTAGAATAGTTTGTAAAGTGGATCTCTTTGAAGAAAAAATATCTGAAAGCGAAAATGATTTCTCTTAAGCATGCTTCCTTAAAGTTGTCAAAAATTATTTACTCGATTCTCTCCATGAATATGTCAAATTAGTCACATATTTATTCTAGTATTTAAACAATGATTAAAGTAATTGAAATTAGCCACATCCTTATTTATACCAAAACTATTTACTACCTTCATCCAATTCACATCTACATTACAATTATATGTAACTATAGTAAACTAGATTATCGAAATATGATGATTATATGTGCAAATTTTGGTGCCAATGAGTGTAATAACTAGATTTCATGGCACTTATAAATACATAATTAAATGTGATTAATATTCACAAACCATATATTGAAATATTTTTACATACACAAGAAAACAAAATTATAGTTGGTAATGTGATCAAAAAATATATTATCGATAATCCCCTTTGAGTATGGTAAAAGTTGTTAAAATTAATGAAGACACTAATGTGTTCATGTGTTTAAGATGAATACGAAAGTAGCTAGAAATATACATGTAAGAATTTGGCAAAGATAACAGAGAAAACTTTGGTGATGGTAAGGGATGAAGAGAAGGAACAGGGGGACAAGGGAACAAGGGGGTAAGGGTTTAGTTAATCTTTTAACCTTGGCCTCTTTTTTCATTCTGTATATGCATATACATACTTCTTGTTGACAAGAAAACTTCTCACCACCTTAAATTGAAATTCTGAGAGTGAATGATACAAGCTCTTCTCGGACAGGTAGAGATGGTAGAAAACACTTCTTTTGTACCTTTCGACACAGTCAAAAGTTTAACTTAACCTTTGGAAGATTCTTTCGAACTTCTTGGTTATTGACCTTGTCGGAATCGCCTTTCGACGCTAGCAAGGTGCCCTAAGCTAGGGGCTTAACAGTTTCTAGAAATAGTTGATCTGGATGGGTTACGACTTACTTAAAAGCATAGGCACCTATGATCTAGTAATTAGACTTAAAACTCTAAGGAAATTTGTTTGCTTGGGGTTTCAATCTTGTGGGAGGGTACCTTTTGAATTTGATTGATATCAGAGGATCATAATTGTAATAACGATAATTTCTAACTATTGCATCGTTCAAAATCATTATATCATCACTTTATTGAACTAGAATGCATAAACTGATGAAATCCCCAATTTGATTTCCAAATTATGGTTACATAAATACAAGTGAGAAGTGGAAGAAATCCCATCCCCTTCAACTGACCCCTGGGATCTTATTTATAAGCGTGGGTTGGCACCTTTCGACTCCAATCTTTAGTCATGGTCGAAAGGTCAACCTCTCTACTTTCGTGAGCATCTACTGAATCCCACCTTTCAACCTTGTCGAAAGGGCTTTAGTCAATCTTCCTTTACCACTAGATGTCAGGCCTCTCTCTTTCTTTGTTTCCTTTCGATTTCATTGAAAGGTGTTGCTTGATAGCCTTCGACCTTGTCGAAAAGTCTATTGATGTGCTTTTGTTTTGAATGTTGTTATGTCGAATGAGTTGACCCAGGTGCTGACCTTCGATGCTGTCGAACAATGCTCTCTTTTGGGTTTCGAACGAGTCGAAATGTCTAAAAGGCTTTGTTGTAAGTGGTTCCCTTTGAAAGCTTCTACCCTGGCTAATTCAGAATCTTACGCTTTTATGGTAGTAGATGCATAGATCTTCCTTCATAGACGAATATGAACCTAATCGTTTCGAAAGGCTATATATGCTTTTGAAAAGGGTTGATTTGATTGGACATATTTCCAGTGGAGGTGAATGAAGGAAAAATCAAATCGTTTCGAATGGTTTGGCCTAAGATGTAGAAAGTCTGATATCCATTACCCTTGAGAGGTGCCTTTTGAGCTCTACAGGAGCTGTTAACATGCTTGCTAATTGTTTGCACCAAAATTGGTCACAACACTCTTCGGTAGTCGTTGAAGAAATAATAATGAAGAATATAGATCCAAAACGAATATTATCTAACAAAAACTCCAATCAACAGTAAAGTAAATGCGTAGACAAGCGATTTATAGTGGTTCGGCGTGTTGCCTACGTCCACTGTGAAGTTTTTTGATATTTTATTGATTCTCTTTCAATGATTACAAGATGTTACAGCGATCAACAGCAAGTTACAACTGGAAATTCGAAATCAATCAGCGAGAATATGACGTAAGACGATGAAGGTCTCGATTCGGCAGAGTCTGGGCACTTCAGAGTCGAAAGATCCCTTTTCTATTGGCTCTGGGGCTCTATTTATAGGGGTAGGTTGCTGATATTTCACTGAAAACTCGGGAGACCACTTCTGGCACGTGAGGGGGCCCACGCGCCCGGCCTCAGGAAATTTGGGCCCACTTTGGCATCGATTCGAACTCCATTCGAATCGATCAGAAATTCATCCAATCGAGGTGAAATTTGGTGCGGAAATTCTTCAACATGTATGCAAGCTTCAGTGAAAATCTCGTGGCATTTGGATCAGCAGATTGAGAGATATGATGGGTTCGATATGGGATTCATCGCGTGGATGTTTGGTTCGAAACCATGGTTTTGAATCGATGGTGGCATGTGTCCTCGTGTTGACGTGGAGCGCACACTTCGCCTCGATCCGGGTTTTGCTCCGAGTTGACTGCTTTGACTCCATATATCTCGGCGCATTCGAACCGATGAAAGACACGTCACCATGGCTAGTTGAACTAGTGGATTCGAACGAAGCTTCATTGATGAATTCGAATAGGGCTTCACAGATGGGTTTGAACAAGGCTTCAATGATGGGTTCGAACAAGGCTTCATAGATGGGTTCGAACGACCGATGCTTGCTGGATACGAACTTGCGTTTCTTTGATGGATACGAGCTTTGTAACTTCTCTATGGATGCGAAGTCAACTGATGCGAATTTGAACCCTTCGATGGATTCGAAGTTGATGGAGCCGAACCCGAGGCACTCCAATGGATTCGAAGGTGATCGATACGAAGGTGATCGGTTCGAAACGGTGTTTGGTGATGGGTTCGAAATTTAGGTTTCTCCCTTCAAATTGAATCGATCATAACTTGAGCGTATGAACTCGGATTGACATGAAATTTGAGATGCGGTCTTCTACGATCTTTCTTGTCATGTCCTATCAATTGTAGCTCAATCTAGACGCAGACAAAATTCAGTGATATCCATAGCGGAACGAAGTATGACCAATCTCTGAGACAAACTGTTCTCCATTTTCGATCGATCTTTTGGTTTCGCGGCTTTGCCAAAAAGCGGGATAATATTTTGCCCCCCAAAGTACGTCTTATGGGACATGACGTGCTTTGAATAGCTGCAATTTCTCTTTGAACAATCATTGCTCTCTTTTTTGTTGAGACTCGTACTTTGTATCGCTGTATCCTTGCGTTGATATGATTGATTGCTGTATAATAGTGCTTAGCCGTTGGTTGTTGCATTTGTAACAAGATGAGTATTCGATCCCTGTAAACGTTTAAAATCGAATGTTAGTTCGACATATACGCATGCATGTTAGTTTGCCCTTGCTAACATCGTGCGTCCACGTGTCGTTGTCAATTTTGCTTGCCATTGAATTTCGTATCGATTCTCTCCTGAACCGATTTGGAAATTTGAGTTGAGACAACGCTTGATGGTTGTTTTGAAAAGTCCCTTCGTATTGATCCTCTCCTGAACCGATATAGAAGGTTGAAGGAATCGAATTTGTGTTGCGCGAATGTAATATTTAGAACCGATGGGTATGAGCATCGATGGGTTCGAGATCAACATTCGTATGGAGGTGTACGCTTATGATATGATGGGTACGAAATCGACATTCGTATCAATGGCTTGAATGAGGACGAATCACCCATTCGAACCGATGAGAAAGGATGGATACGAAATCGTCATTCGTATCGATAGGAAATGATGAATACGAATTCGTTGCTCGTATCAGTAGGGTTGTGGATGGAGTTGTGGATTTGTTGATGCGCACGAAGGCTTCGAGTCGATGTGCTCACTGTTCGTTTCGCATCGGTGGAGCTCAATGTACACTGTACAGCCTTTGTTGTATACTTCGTATTGATGAACTGTGAGGTTAACTTCGAATCGATAAGGCCTTAGGCAGATGGGTTCGGATGGAGATTTCGAACCAAAAAGTGTTTTGACCGGTTGCGACCGGTCAAGTCCACTGGGAGGCGAATCGCCTCGGTTACTCTCTAGGTCCCATATAAATAGCAGAGACATTGCCATTTTTCACTTTTTACTTTTTACTTTGTGTTTACTGTGCATTGCGTCATCTCGAAGCTTCAGAGAGAAACACTGTGTCACGTTTCCGAATCAATCAAGATCCAAGTCATTAATTCCTCGAAGCCATCACTCAAATTAGGTAATTAGCCTTGAATCCAAACGGCAAAGCTATTTCGAACCTACCTCTTCTTCATCGATTGGCCACTCTGGTGATTGGTAAAACCAGATCTGGTTTGGGAGAGCTTCGAAACCATCTGGGGACTCGAGTTCGAATCGATGATGGCGGCGTCATTTTTCCTTGGATTTCGCATCGATCCCTGGGATGACCTTATGGGGATGACGCAGTTCGTACCGATTGATTATCTTGATGGGTCCATTCAAACCGATGGACTTCGAATCCATCAGCCATCGGTTCGAAGTCCTTAACTTTACATCGATACGAATTGCCTCTTTGTGACCGATACGAAAGGTATCGATTCGATCGTGATCGATGTTAAGTTGAGGTTTTCCAGATCGGTACGAACTAGCTAACCAAGGATCGGTTCGAAGTCATCCTTTATTGATCGATTCAAACTCAGCACTTGACCATCGATTCGAAGTATGCCTCCTCTATATCGATTCGAAGTGGTATTGTGACGGGTTCGAACGAGCTTCCTGTGATTGGTTCGAAACCCTCTATGATGGATACCAAAGTTTGACATTTTATTAGCATAATTCCGACGAACTTCATTCTTGCATATTTGGATTTGATAATTAAACTGCATACTTGACCACCTTTTGAAGCTCGTTGATGGAACCATAACAACTTCTATCCAAGTCAACTTCCATCATATAAATAGTTTAGTGATGACGGTCAGCGATGACGGTCATTATAACTGGACTTCGTAGCTTTGTCGTTTGCATATTTCCTTTAACTCTGCGACATTTATTCAAGAAATGCGTGGCACTATACAACATACATTCATACACTTTACACTGGGAAACGCACGGGTCCTTTGTCGTCTAACGATGGTTTCTCATGAGTTAGCTAGTCATGGAACCTTCAAGTTCGTAGCAGCAGGAGATTCAAAGTACAGTCACTCCGAGGCTAGAGGTTCCGGATATTGAACCTGAGATCATCGGTCCAACCCGGGACGAATTCCCCAATGCGTCTTTTATTGCCAATCCATCGGATTCCGTTCAATCCAATATTTCTGAAGATATTTTGGGGAGAATATGCTTGAGGCACTGCGGGGGCCGAATGATAGGCCACACAATCCGCCGGAGGGATATACAGCATTTAATCGTCACGCGTGCGCGGCCGGGACGCTTCCTCCGTTCAACGAGTATATTACGGAAGTATTGTCTTTTTTGAGGATCGCTCCATCTCAACTACACCCGAATGGATATGCTTCCGTGAACAGTTTATTCATCGTCTTCATGGAGTACCTTCATAGACCACCGATCCCGACTGAGACCAGATATCTATTCAATTTCAAAACCCGAGGCGATTACCCTTCCTTCACATTTCTGGAAGCAGTGAGGAATTGCCAAGTGGTCACTGGGTCCTGGACCAGGTTGAGTTATTACAGGACGGAATGGTTCTATGTCAGATGTCCTCCGGGGTTTGCCCGACGATGGTTATTCAGACGTGAGTGTAGCTGAGTTCTCAAATAATTACTAAGGCAATTGCAGTCAAAGTGAAACTTATGTTTTTTCCTTTTTTACAGCGACGATTCAGCGACCTGAAGGTGAACACTTTAAGGAGATGGTGCGAGTACTTCGAGAAGTCCCAAGCGTAGATAGGGATATCGAGTCGCTTTTGACAGATAGGAATCTCCGGACTTACGGGTTGATCGAACGAGGGCAGAGAATAAAGTTTGACGGGGCATTAAGGACCGTTTCGAAAAAACGAGTCAAGCATAAGAAGCCCAAAGTTATTATAGCCGAGGAGGCTGATTCTGAAAGAACTCATACTGACGATGAGCCGTTGTCGGAGCCTATAGACGTAGTTCAGGATGTCGCAGAGCAGAGAAAAGGCAAGGCAGCCATTGTCAAGTCAACTAAGAAGGGGAGATGGAAATCAGTTGTCACGGCCCGATCCTCTCCCGGAGTTAGAATTTCGGGGATGTCTCCTTCGAGAACTGAAAGTCTTTATGAAGGGCTCGCCGATACTCCAATTCCGGACGATGTGTCCCTGCAGCATGATGCGGGATTGGAAGAACTTTCAGAAACTTTAGTTTTGACCGAGTCTTTTCCCACTGGTGTGGCAGACACATCCGGTTGGTCGCGGGGTTGCACATTCATACATATTTCACAACACTACATACCCTTTGACTGTAAACTACCTGTCTCGAAAGGTGATTAATTCTACTTTATTTTTCTCTGCAGATACTATGTCTGGGCGAGGTTCAATGTTAGGGAGTCGCCGACATGCTCGCAAGTCTTCATATCATGGGTCGCGCAGACGAGAAGGGGACAGAGACTACGACCAGGGACGCTCTGGGTATTCTGGTCAAGAAAGATATGATACAGATAGAGGCTATAAGCGTCGATCTCGATCGCGTACTCCTCCTCCTCTTAGAGATCCCATACAACCTCCTGCTCATGTCTCTTGTCCCTCTGAATCTTCACACTACATGTCGGCTTCTCAATCTTCTAGGCATGAATCCCGCCATTCTAGGAGCGAAACAATAACTGTTGCCGTTACAGAACAGGCCCCCGTGGAAATTTCAGGGGAAGGAGCAATGAAGCTTGCTCATCTAAAGAAAGATTTTCCAAACATTTTCTTCGACAACTATATCTTTCCTCCACACTTAAAGAAGATCCCGGAAGAAGCTGAGCAGTTAGTACATGACTACGTGCACGATTTTTACGCCCAGTACAAAGCGTGGTCGAAAGCGACTGACAAAGCGTCGGCATTGGCCTTTGAGCGTGGGACCACCATCGAGAGGTTGCAGGCTGAGTTAGCTCAAAAGAGCCGTATTATTGAGGTGCTAAACACTGAAGCTGAATCTTCTCGAAAATCTGAAATGGAGGCTATCAAAAAAGCCGACGAAGCCCAGGCAAAGATGGATAGGATGAAACGTGAGCATTATGCTACAGTAGAGGATATGGGCCATCGAAATACCCTGGTCAGTGCCGAGAGGGACGCAGCCCTGAAGGAGCTAAATGAGCTTAAGTCCAAATTTGCCGAAATCGCCATGGATAGGGATGATGCGAACAACGCAGCCCAGGAGGCGTGCGAACAAGCCGTGATGCTACAAACTGAACGGGATGCGGCAGTAGCCAAGGTCCAGGCGGTCGAGACGGAGGTTGAGGAGAAAGTTCAACAAGCGGAGGCCAGGCTGGAGGCCGATATTGAAGATCTGCTCATCACTTACAATGTCAATGTGTCGAGACATAGAAATTTGGCCTGGCTTCAGGACTACCCGGTACACCTCCATAGCGCTTGGGGCCGATTGGTTGAGGAGGAAGAGGAAGCGCATCCGGATAAATCGGTCGACCGATTTGAACTCGAAAACCGGTTGCTGAAAGATGATGAGAAAAAGATCCTCCGTGATGCTATTATTGCTCATGAGAAGGAGATGATTGGTGGCCAATCTCTGGAGGTTGGAGAGGGATCAGGTGTTGAGCATCACGCTACTGTTCTTGAAACCACCGCTCCACCTTTGTTAGAGCCTGTATCTGTGGTTGATTCACAATCCGTTCCTGCTTATGACCCAGAACAGCCGCGGTTATCTCCTATTCAGGAGCACGTCTCTGAGGCCGTCCAACCGTCAACGAGTCAAACTGAGGAAGGTACTTTGAACATATCTCAAGTGTGTTTTCATTAAAGCATTTGTTTTGAAGTGATTGCTTATAACTCCTTCTCTTCTTTGCTCAGTAACCGAGAATACTCCGGCATCTTTGGCTCAGGAGTCTATTCAAGGGCCAAAAGGCCATCACCACTGAAACGACTGTCGTGATGATGGCAGTGTCTATTGAGATGGCGCAGGGGAGACCCTTATCTCTCGACGAACAAATGGTGAGTGAGCTGCTTGGCCAACAAGGTGACCCCTTTACAGACTTGCCATTTATCATCAGTGATCTTCCGTCGGCCTCTCGTTTTGTAATGCGGACCACAGCTGCCCCCAGCCAGGCCCAATCAGCTCGAGACGAGGAAATCTTGGCCGAGATTAACGCCGAAATAGAGGCTGCGGGGCAAAGTGGTAGTATTGGTGGCAGCAGGGCGGCGCATAGCCCAGCACCTTTAAGGGTAATATCATCAGGCGGCATTATCCCACCTTCCGTCGCGAACCCAGTCCCTCCTACTCCTCCAGTGGAAAGCCTTCACGCAGATTTGAGCTCTGAGGAGGACATTGACATTATGCCCCCAGCCGAAGAGCAGCCACCGGAGAGGAAGCATTCCAAACGAAGGATCTCTGTCTCCAGCGAGCCCGAAGACGAACCGCTGATAAGGAGATTCAAAAAGAAGAAGTAGATGGGCCGTTTAAGCGGATTTTTTGGTAGATAGGAACTAATGTTTGTTTTTTATTAGTAGGCCGTGTATAGATGCAGGTTCGGCACCTGCTAGTAGGAATTCTTTTTTGGAAGAACTTATTTGCATGTAAGTCCTTGTCTCTAGTTAGTTGAAATAAAATTCAATTTCTTTGTTTCAATTCTCATTTCATTTGCGCTTAAGTATTTGAAGTGTTTAGCTTTTAGTCCGGTGTACTTGTGACGTTTTTACTATCAAGTAGAGTTCGTTTTATTTGCTAAGTCTAAAAGTCTTGATCATAAGTTGTTATCGATGAATAAGTTGAACTTCGGACATTGTATCACTTTGGCTAGTGACTAACACTTAGCTTTTTTGCCCCCCAGTCTCGGGGAACAACATTTGTATTTTGGTGGTTGATCGCATTTATTGCAAATCTTTAGCACATTTCCACGTTCTGGGGACATAGGATAATTTGAGATCGATAATCCGGTTCGCACTCTGGGAATTTTAGAGTTATCGATATCTGTAACACAGTTCGCGTTCCGGGAACCTGGAATTGATGTTTATACTCCGCTTCACTGTAACGATCCCGATTTTCAATTAAATTTAAATTGATAATTAAAATGTATTTTTTTTTTGAATAAAACTGTAGATTAATTTGAATTTTTCAAATTTAAATAGGATATGTATTTATTTGGACATTGATTCTACAAGTTAACTATGAATTTGAAATTCTATATTTAATATCTTATAAATAAAATAAAATAAAATAACATCCTAAAATCTGTCAATATAAGTTAATAATATATTTTTAACTTTTGAAATATAATTTGAGAATAAATTGAAAAAAAAAGTAATTATAAACTATACATAAATAAATTCCAATTGATTTTGAGTTTAAGAATCTTGAGATGATAATAAGGAAATCATTTGAATTCAAATTATATAATACATACTTTCTTTTGAAAAGGAAAAAAATCACTTATTAATAAAAATTAGTTTTAAATCATTTGTTTCTTTAAATTGGTATAAGTTGAAATAACAAACAAAAATGTATATTGCATATGTGAGTATGTAAATGGACATAAATGGAATTTAAAATTCATTAAGATATAATGTATATATGTAAATATTGGCTAAGAAACAAAATTCTTTTAACATTGTATATGTATATACATACACACAAATGAATAAAGATATATATATATTGGTTTATAAAAGTATATATAACATAGGAAATAAATCCATAAAACTTTCTTTTGCTTTGTAAACATCAAAGGCTAATTATACATTCACAATGGAGTAGAATGATCAACAAAAATCTAAGGCATAAGATATCTCTTTACAAATGGCATCAAATTGAATTAAATAATAAGATTAAAAAAATTACAAAAACCTTTCCATTTCCCCACAAGCAATTATAATAGCTTTTTAGAAAACTGGAAACAAATAGTATCAAGGATTTGATGTCACAAGTCCAAACACCAAAGAAACAAAATTGATAAAAAATCTGAAAAACATTATGAACCAGATTTTCAAATTCATCTCAAAACAAAAAAAAAGATTCAGTTTAATTAACCCTGGAATTAAAATCAAGTAAGCAAGTCTGCAATCTGGAAATTGGTTCTGCATGCCAATCAAAAGCAAAATTTGGAATTCAAGAAGATTCAAAAACAAAAGCTAGAAGCAACTCAACTGGATTCAAACATCAAGTAACAATCAGTTTCAAAGATGAAAAGAGAACTTACAAATCAAATAGGGCCTGGAAATCAAAACCTGAGAAATTAGTGTAAAAGCAAACAAGCGCAAGATCAATCTCAGGTAAGTTTTTAACATCAAAAGTAATAAATTTTTGATTTCAAAATCAAGTTTTAACACAAACAAATTTCAAAACTGCAGTTTAAAATCAGCTACTGCAGCAAAATAATCAAGAAAGAAAAATTGCTTCAGCCTGGGAAGCAAGTGCAGGGTTTCTGAAAGTAAATAAAGGCAAGTAACCTTCTTTTTAAAATTGGAAATTGAAGTTGTTAAACAATAATAAAGCAGGAATTTAACTAATTGAATCAATCAATTTATTTGCAGGAAAGTATAAGCTCAAAGACTCAAAACAAATTGTTTTTTTTCAAAGTTCCAGGAAATAACTCTGTTTTATTCAAAAACAGTAAGTGAATTTAAAATTTTTGTTTTGATATTAATAAACTGAATAAACAAGAGCATGCAATAGAGATTAAACAAAGTGTTATAATTTCAAAGATGCAGATTTAAAACTAAAATCAAGATCAGATTCAAACAACTTCAACAGGCTAAAAAAATCAAATGCAAGTTCAAAGGACAAATTCAAAGATCTAGGAAAATCCAGAAACCTGTTCTCTGTTTGGCTTTCTGCTTTTACACAACCAAGTGAGCAAACTTGAAAATTTTCCCTTTGAATCTGTGAATTTTCCTTGTTGTGCTACTTGTTGATATTGGGTTGCTGCATGTTGTTTGTCTGGGAACAAGTATAATGTTCTTGGTTTATAGCTTTGAGAATTTGAGTTAAGAATCTATATTTTCTTGTTTAAATAATTCAAAGCCCTGAGTACTGAGAGTAGATGTTTATGATATTATAAAGTCATTCCAAAGATAATTTCAGAAGAAAATATTTAGTATTTAAACAAAAATAGGAAGTAACAAGGAAGACCAAAATACCCAGATCCAATTAAATCAAAACAAATCCGGTCTCTGTTTCTTTTGGAATCCAGGTGAACAAATCTTATTTTTAAAACCAGGGTTCTTTGTTTTTTTTTACCTGTGAATAACCTCATTTTTAAGAGTTTAAGTATGAAAATTTGGTTGCATGCTAATAAAATTCAAAATGAATGTGTATTACATGACATCTGCTGTGTACATATTCATGTATGGTACTCTCTGTTACACTTTTCAGTTTGCAAGTCTAATTTAAATTCAAAAACCTTTTTGATTAGTTTAAGGTTAAGGTTCAAATAAAACTTGTTTGTTTAAATTAAAACTTCAGTTTAAAATTTTATTTAAGTCAAAACAATGTGTGAATATCTCTGGAATGTATAAACAGATGATCAATCATTAATTAGTGAAATCCCAAGTACAATGATTTGAAGTTTCAGGGTTATAAATCTAATCTTCATACAAAATTATGATTTTTCAAAGCAAAATTATGATTTTTAATGCTATATTCCAAGAGCATTTCTGTTTTGACAGTATTATGTGTTTTGGGGCATCTCATTTGCCACAAATGGTTTGAGGTGTCGAATTTGTTTCTGGAGGAGGAGGAGTTATCATAGATGATGGGAAAATTTGTGAGAAGTTGATCAGAAGGTTGTGGTGAGGGTGGTTGTGATTTGAAGTCTAGAACCTTAGTTTTAACTAGGCTGTGTAATTTTGAATGGCACGATCGCTCTGGTTGATCGAGTTCAACCAAACTTAAGGGGCTGGAAGCATGGGGGTAGGCGATGGCTTGGACGGATTTTCAGCAACTCTGATGGCCGGGGGATCGTAGACGAGGCGGTTTCAGGTTTTGATGGTGGTGCCTGTTATGGTTCCAGGTTCTGGTTTGAAGCTTCGATTTGGATTTCGAGGCTATGGTGACGATTTGATGATCGTGGGTGGGTGTGGTCATGGTTGCCGATGTAATGAAGTTGCCGTAGTTGACCGGCGATGGTCAGAGCACGGTGCACGGTGCACGCGTGTACTTGGTGACAGTTTGGAAGATTGGGAACAAAGGAAACTCGAAGAAAATGGTTAGCCTGGGAATGGAATTTTCACAGGTTTCAAACAAAAAGACAAAACCTGTAATGTTGTTTCAATTTAAAATAAATTCAATTTTGAAACACAAGATTTAGACAAAGTTTAATCAAGTTTAAACATGAATTCAAATTTTATTTTATATCCTAATTTTGAATTAGATAAGTTTATATATTTAAATGTTTAAGATAAGTTTAAAATATTAAAAGTGGATTAATTTATTAAGATAATTAGTTAAGGAAATAACAAATTATAATTAAGATCTAATTAATCAATAATTAAAAGTTTATTTATTAAAGTAATTAATTGAGGAATAAGTAATTTAGATTTAATTAATTACAATTAAAGGATGATTAATTAAGATAGTTAATTAAATAAATGACTAATAAATGAAGATGGTTAAGACTTAATTAATTGTAGTTAATGATAATTAATCGTTGATTTAAAGATTTCAAATAGAAGTAATTATGTGGGTAATAAATTTATAACCACACGGTTTATTCATCTTAATTAAAGATGTTTGATTCTTATGTGATGGATTGATATATTTGTTATGTGATGTGATGCTATGTAAAGCTTAGTGTTAAGTTGTTATGTCTGTGATGTATATATCGTTATATGAATATGCAAACCCTTGACCCATAAAACGACATTTGAGTTTCGATGCGACAGGGAGTCGGATTCCAGTTGGTTATCCGAAACCCACATCGGATCATATTAGTGAATCTTTGTGATTGATAATTTACTTTATCTATGAATCTGTTAATATAGATAAGCGTTATGGGTTATATCGCTTATCGATATGATTGAATCTGTGCTGATGATGTGTGCACTATTGTGTTGAACCCCTGGACCACACTTATACACACACAAATATGGATTGCACGTGGAAATGAGTTAAGTCATAGATTTTGAAATTGTTTTAAAGATTAAATTGTTGAATCCAAAATAGTTTTGGAATTAGAATTAAAAAGATTTTGAAAATGAATGTCAAAAATAAAAGTTATTTTGAATAACTTGATTGAGTTTTGAAATTTAAATAATTTGATTTAAATTTGAATTCAATATTTGAAGTTGAATTCTATAATTTGGGAACTAGGGTTTAAAAAGTTATCCAACTTACAAATGGATTTATATGGGTTTTTAAACCATTTTAAAAAGTGATGTTTGGAATTTAAATTTAACCCAAGATTTCAACTTTTATAAATCGGACTTTTCTGAAACGAAAACTGTTTTTTCAAATAATAGAAGCTTTCATATAAGAAATGGATTTCCAATATGTGTTAAAAGGAATTCAAGTTTTGAAATGAAAATGGTTTTCCAAGTTATAAATAAATCTTTGGAACGTGTTTTGAAAGCTATAAATTAAATCTTTAATTTAAAGATTTATTGAGTTAATCCAATTGGAATGGAAGTTGTTTTGAATCTATGAATAGATCTTTGTGAAATAAATCTTTTGGTTTAAAGATTTAAAATGGTAATTTGTTTAACCATTGAAAGAAAAGTTTTGGATTTTATAAGTTGTGACTTAACTAAAATCCCATATCCATATGTTTTAAAATATGGCGCTCATTATTCGGTTTAGCCAGGGAAGGACCTTGTGTCATATAGCCCATTCCGAATAGTGATACGACATTATGGATAGCAATTGAAGACCGGTGGTGAAGACCGGATATTTCCGAAAACAAAAGGATAACTCATCGATTGTCTCTGCACTGGCTGATCCCCGGTATAGAGATCTCCATATGTGATGGGAAGTCCGGACGTGATTAGGGATTATCCGGATTTGCAAGGGCTTCTTCGGAAGTGCCTTCGGTTCTGTTCGAACCCGTGACAGACTTGTATGGTTGTATGTCCGACATTACACTTTGAGATATTAAACTGATCTCTATCAAATACATTTCTGCTTGGTGGCGGATAATTTATTCTCTTAGCTTAACACCCTTCTCTGAGACGTACGAGCTCAGAGGTTATGTAGTTGATATTTATAAGTGATATATTCCCAATTTGGTAGTGTGACATGCTAAGTGCTGCTGTGTGTTGATGATCATTTGTTGATCATTTGTGATCAAAGCATGGCTTTGGTATAAAGCGTGGCTTTGGTATAAAGCGTAGCTTTGTGGACGAGACTGCATCAGGACCTCACACCCCGGAAATGGTCGAAACAGGAAAGATGCGGCAAGGTTATAAGGGTCGCGCCCTTTAGGGTATGTCATTCCCTTTTGGTAAAGGGTGGTATCAGGTATGGAGCCCTAGTATTTAACCTATGTCGTTGCTCCAATCTCATTTACTGTGTGGTTGTTGCTTTGAGGCGCCTCGGATAAAGGTCCCAAAGGACCGGGGGATGGCATATTCGTGTAGTAGTTACCTAGTTACAGAGGTAACCCGGCCTTGTGTTGGCAGAGATCTAACTGTAACGTTAGTTTCTCGGGAAGTCCCGCCAGAGGCGATCCCTTGTGGCAGTAGGAAGTTCCTTAGCCTGACCATTTGTTGGAAATCCATTCATCCAATACGTGCCTTGTACGGTTTTAGTTGTATTACATGCCATTCACTTATGGTGGTCACCACTGTTTGGATGGTAGCTATAGCAGGCATAGTTCGGAATGTCTATGCTGGCTAGGATTTATATTGTACTTTCGAAAAGGTTTTTCCTGCACTATGCACTAGTAATAATAGCAAAAGAAATTTCTCGTATCAAGCATATTTGACTATCATAAGGAGAAATCTCCTCCAATTCTGCGTTTGCATTGTGTGTGTGGCGGGAGGCCTTATGGTAGTTTCATTTTCTAAAAAGCATTGCGGATTTCAAATTTAAATTCTCTTGTTTGTTTTTAAGACCAAATTTTTTTGTTTGCTCATACCAGTCCCATGACTGACCTGGAGTTTATTGTTCCTTTCCTAAACTCTGGGTGCCCACTATTTTCCCATACGGGCAGTCTAGAGTTGGATTTTCAGATAATCCTGTATTAGGTGTAGATTCTATAGCTTTCAGAATCCTTGGTTTGGTAGCATTTGGAGATCTTTTTCAGTCTTTGGTTGGACGAGACTTGCTTAGCTTAGCTTAGTGCATCGGGATTGGGAGTTCGAGCTATTGCTGGATTGGTGTTTTGGAGATGAAGTTTTTTAGAGTTTGGCATTTGAAGACATTATCTTTTCGCTGCTATTATCTTGTATCATAACTCTGATGTATATTGATGTTCATTGTACCATTCATGTTGTATCAGATATTGTATCAATGTTGTATATTGATATATGCTATTCTTTTTCTTCCGCTGTGTTATTGTACTTAATGTGTTATAAGCTTCGACGAACCAGATTCGGCGTTTGGATCTGCGGCATTTGAATACGAGTGTCGTATTCGGTGCCGATTTTCGAAGGCCGATTATGGATCGTCACATTTTGGTATCAGAGCTGAAGGTTAAAACTTTAGCTCAGGAGTATAACACATTAAGTAGCTCATTAGAGATAGGGTGAAGTATACCCTAGAATGAGTATATCCTTAAGATATCCGTTCGAATGCCTCAGTAAATTCTCTTACTATCCACTGATAGTGAGTATGAGTGCGAGAAAAGGACGAGATAGGGGATAGGGGAGTACCACTATAAATGGTCAATACCCTGTAATGGTGGAAACAGCTTTCTTCTCAATCTCGTTTGATTCAATTCTAAATTCTTTTCCGTACCAGCTCCAAAAGAAGTTTCGATGCGATGGTGGCCCAATGAATCGTTGTAGAAATTCTTACTTCGTATCTTCATCGGTTTCTTATCAGCTTTTTGATCTAAAACTTTAGTAAACTTGGAATTTGGAATTGAAAAATATTAAATAATTGGGAAAATTTAAATTAAGTAAATTGGTTAACTAATATGAAGCTGAATTTGAATTGTATCGATAAAACGATTTCGTTTAAAACCAAATTGGAAATTCTATTGTAATTTCTTGTGTATATCAAAGCCCAAAGAGGAACAAATTGGTATATACTATGGAGTATTCTGACCCGAATTTGGAATCCATGGTGTTTGAGAAATTGTAGAAGATTGAATCTATCTATCTATTCTCTGGGATCCGATATATTCTACAAACGATTAGTTATCCCTTCGAACTAATCAATGCCCTTGCATATTCGTAGACTGGTGGGCCCGAATATCTTGTGTAATATTATATGAGTTTGTTCTCATATTGTCGATGTTCTGATTTGGTAACCCAAATACAGAATTGTTATCCGATCTGATTTGGAAAGATATTTCTCTATCTTCCATCTATCTTTTTGTCTCTGTAGCAAATTTCGGGGACGAAATTTATTTAAGGGGGGGAATCTGTAACGATCCCGATTTTCAATTAAATTTAAATTGATAATTAAAATGTTCTTTTTTGAATAAAATTGTAGATTAATTTGAATTTTTCAAATTTAAATAGGATATGTATTTATTTGGACATTGATTCTACAATTTAACTATGAATTTGAAATTCTATATTTAATATCTTATAAATAAAATAAAATAAAATAACATCCTAAAATCTGTCAATATAAGTTAATAATATATTTTTAACTTTTGAAATATAATTTGAGAATAAATTGAAAAAAAAAGTAATTATAAACTATACATAAATAAATTCCAATTGATTTTGAATTTAAGAATCATGAGATGATAATAAGGAAATCATTTGAATTCAAATTATATAATACATACTTTCTTTTGAAAAGGAAAAAAATTCACTTATTAATAAAAATTAGTTTTAAATCATTTGTTTCTTTAAATTGGTATAAGTTGAAATAACAAACAAAAATGTATATTGCATATGTGAGTATGTATATGGACATAAATGGAATTTAAAATTCATTGAGATATAATGTATATATGTAAATATTGGCTAAGAAACAAAATTCTTTTAACATTGTATATGTATATACATACACACAAATGAATAAAGATATATATATTGGTTTATAAAAGTATATATAACATAGGAAATAAATCCATAAAACTTTCTTTTGCTTTGTAAACATCAAAGGCTAATTATACATTCACAATGGAGTAGAATGATCAACAAAAATCTAAGGCATAAGATATCTCTTTACAAATGGCATCAAATTGAATTAAATAATAAGATTAAAAAAATTACAAAAACCTTTCCATTTCCCCACAAGCAATTATAATAGCTTTTTAGAAAACTGAAAACAAATAGTATCAAGGATTTGATGTCACAAGTCCAAACACCAAAGAAACAAAATTGATAAAAAATCTGAAAAACATTACGAACCAGATTTCCAAATTCATCTCAAAACAAAAAAAAGATTCAGTTTAATCAACCCTGGAATTAAAATCAAGTAAGCAAGTCTGCAATCTGGAAATTGGTTCTGCATGCCAATCAAAAGCAAAATCTGGAATTCAAGAAGATTCAAAAACAAAAGCTAGAAGCAACTCAACTGGATTCAAACATCAAGTAACAATCAGTTTCAAAGCTGAAAAGAGAATTTACAAATCAAATAGGGCCTGGAAATCAAAACCTGAGAAATTAGTGTAAAAGCAAACAAGTGCAGGATCAATCTCAGGTAAGTTTTTAACATCAAAAGTAATAAATTTTTGGTTTCAAAATCAAGTTTTAACACAAACAAATTTCAAAACTGCAGTTTAAAATCTGCTACTGCAGCAAAATAATCAAGAAAGAAAAATTGCTTCAGCCTGGGAAGCAAGTGCAGGGTTTCTGAAAGTAAATAAAGGCAAGTAACCTTCTTTTTAAAATTAGAAATTGAAGTTGTTAAACAATAATAAAGCAGGAATTTAACTAATTGAATCAATCAATTTATTTGCAGGAAAGTATAAGATAAAAGACTCAAAACAAATTGTTTTTTTTTCAAAGTTCCAGGAAATAACTCTGTTTTATTCAAAAACAGTAAGTGAATTTAAAAATTTTGTTCTGATATTAATAAACTGAATAAATAAGAGCATGCAATAGAGATTAAACAAAGTGTTATAATTTCAAAGATGCAAATTTAACTAAAATCAAGATCAGATTCAAACAACTTCAACAGGCTAAAAAAATCAAATGCAAGTTCAAAGAACAAATTCAAAGATCCAGGAAAATCCAGAAACCTGTTCTCTGTTTGGCTTTCTGCTTTTACACAACCAAGTGAGCAAACTTGAAAATTTTCCCTTTGAATCTGTGAATTTGCCTTGTTGTGCTTCTTGTTGATATTGGGTTGTTGCATGTTGTTTGTCTGGGAACAAGTATAATGTTCTTGGTTTATAGCTTTGAGAATTTGAGTTAAGAATCTATATTTTCTTGTTTAAATAAATTCAAAGCCCTGAGTACTGAGAGTAGATGTTTATGATATTATAAAGTCATTCCAAAGATAATTTCAGAAGAAAATATTTAGTATTTAAACAAAAATAGGAAGTAACAAGGAAGACCAAAATACCCAGATCTAATTAAATCAAAACAAATCTGGTCTCTGTTTCTTTTGGAATCCAGGTGAACAAATCTTATTTTTAAAACCAGGGTTCTTTGTTTTTTTTTTTACCTGTGAATAACCTTATTTTTAAGAGTTTAAGCATGAAAATTTGGTTGCATGCTAATAAAATTTAAAATGAATGTGTATTACATGACATCTGCTGTGTACATATTCATGTATGGTACTCTCTGTTACACTTTTCAGTTTGCAAGTCTAATTTAAATTCAAAAACCTTTTTGATTAGTTTAAGGTTAAGGTTCAAATAAAACTTGTTTGTTTAAATTTAAACTTCAGTTTAAAATTTTATTTAAGTCAAAATAATGTGTGAATATCTCTGGAATGTATAAACAGATGATCAATCATTAATTAGTGAAATCCCAAGTACAATGATTTGAAGTTTCAGGGTTATAAATCTAATCTTCATACAAAATTATGATTTTTCAAAGAAAAATTACGATTTTTAATGCTATATTCCAAGAGGATTTCTGTTTTGACTGTATTATGTGTTTTGGGGCATCTCGTTTGCCACAAATGGTTTGAGGTGTCGAATTTGTTTCTGGCGGAGGAGGAGTTATCATAGATGATGGGAAAATTTGTGAGAAGTTGATCAGAAGGTTGTGGTGAGGGTGGTTGTGATTTGAAGTCTAGAAACCTAGTTTTAACTAGGCTGTGTAATTTGGAATGGCACGATCGCTCTGGTTGATCGAGTTCAACCAAACTTAAGGGGCTGGAAGCATGGGGGTAGGCGATGGCTTGGACGGAGTTTCAGCAACTCTGATGGCCGGGGGATCGTAGACGAGGCGGTTTCAGGTTTTGATGGTGGTGCCTGTTATGGTTCCAGGTTCTGGTTTGATGCCTCGATTTGGATTTCGAGGCTATGGTGACGATATGATGATCGTGGGTGCGTGTGGTGATGGTTGCCGATGTAATGAAGCTGCCGTAGTTGACCGGCGATGGTCAGAGCACGGTGCACGCGTGTACTTGGTGACAGTTTGGAAGATTGGGAACAAAGGAAACTCGAAGAAAATGGTTAGCCTGGGAATGGAATTTGTCACAGGTTTCAAACAAAAAGACAAAACCTGTAATGTTGTTTCAATTTAAAATAAATTCAATTTTGAAACACAAGATTTAGACAAAGTTTAATCAAGTTTAAACATGAATTCAAATTTTATTTTATATCCTAATTTTGAATTAGATAAGTTTATATATTTAAATGTTTAAGATAAGTTTAAAATATTAAAAGTGGATTAATTTATTAAGATAATTAGTTAAGGAAATAATAAATTATAATTAAGATCTAATTAATCAATAATTAAAAGTTTATTTATTAAAGTAATTAATTGAGGAATAAGTAATTTAGATTTAATTAATTACAATTAAAGGATGATTAATTAAGATAGTTAATTAAATAAATGATTAATAAATGAAGATGGTTAAGACTTAATTAATTGTAGTTAATGATAATTAATCATTGATTTAAAGATTTCAAATAGAAGTAATTATGTGGGTAATAAATTTATAACCACACGGTTTATTCATCTTAATTAAAGATGTTTGATTCTTATGTGATGGATTGATATATTTGTTATGTGATGTGATGCTATGTAAAGCTTAGTGTTAAGTTGTTATGTCTGTGATGTATATATCGTTATATGAATATGCAAACCCTTGACCCGTAAAACGACATTTGAGTTTCGATGCGACAGGGAGTCGGATTCCAGTTGGTTATCCGAAACCCACATCGGATCATATTAGTGAATCTTTGTGATTGATAATTTACTTTATCTATGAATCTGTTAATATAGATAAGCGTTATGGGTTATATCGCTTATCGATATGATTGAATCTGTGCTGATGATGTGTGCACTATTGTGTTGAACCCCTAGACCACACTTATGCACACACAAATATGGATTGCACGTGGAAATGAGTTAAGTCACAGACTTTGAAATTGTTTTAAAGATTAAATTGTTGAATCCAAAATAGTTTTGGAATTAGAATTAAAAAGATTTTGAAAATGAATTTCAAAAATAAAAGTTATTTTGAATAACTTGATTGAGTTTTGAAATTTAAATAATTTGATTTAAATTTGAATTCAATATTTGAAGTTGAATTCTATAATTTGGGAACTAGGGTTTAAAAAGTTATCCAACTTACAAATGGATTTATATGGGTTTTTAAACCATTTAAAAAGTGATGTTTGGAATTTAAATTTAACCCAAGATTTCAACTTGTATAAATCGGACTTTTCTGAAACGAGAACTGTTGTTTTCAAATAATAGAAGCTTTCATATAAGAAATGGATTTCCAATGTGTGTTAAAAGGAATTCAAGTTTTGAAATGAAAATGGTTTTCCAAGTTATAAATAAATCTTTGGAACGTGTTTTGAAAGCTATAAATTAAATCTTTAATTTAAAGATTTATTGAGTTTATCCAATTGGAATGGAAGTTGTTTTGAATCTATTAATAGATCTTTGTGAAACTAGGTGAAACTTTGTGAAATAAATCTTTTGGTTTAAAGATTTAAAATGGTAATTTGTTGAACCATTGAAAGAAAAGTTTTGGATTTTATAAGTTGTGACTTAACAAAAATCCCATATCCATATGTTTTAAAATATGGCGCTCATTATTCGGTTTAGCCGGGGAAGGACCTTATGTCATATAGCCCATTCCGGATAGTGATACGACGTTATGGATAGAAATTGAAGACCGGTGGTGAAGACCGGATATTTTCGAAAACAAAAGGATAACTCATCGATTGTCTCTGCACTGGCTGATCCCCGGTATAGAGATCTCCATATGTGATTGGAAGTCCGGACGTGATTAGGGATTATCCGGATTTGCAAGGGCTTCTTCGGAAGTGCCTTCGGTTCTGTTCGAACCCGAGACAGACTTGTATGGTTGTATGTCCGACATTACACTTTGAGATATTAAACTGATCTCTATCAAATACATTTCTGCTTGGTGGCGGAGAATTTATTCTCTTAGCTTAACACCCTTCTCTGAGACGTACGAGCTCAGAGATTATGTATTGATATTTATCAGTGATATATTCCCAATTTGGTAGTGTGGCATGCTAAGTGCTGCTGTGTGTTGATGATCATTTGTTGATCATTTGTGATCAAAGAATGGCTTTGGTATAAAGCGTAGCTTTGTGGACGAGACTGCATCAGGACCTCACACCCCGGAAATGGTCGAAACAGGAAAGATGCGGCAAGGTTATAAGGGTCGCGCTCTTTAGGGTATGTCATTCCCTTCTGGTAAAGGGTGGTATCAGGTATGGAGCCCTGGTATTTAACCTATGTGGTTGCTCCAATCTCATTTACTGTGTGGTTGTTGCTTGGAGGCGCCTCGGATAAAGGTCCCAAAGGACCGGGGGATGGCATATTCGT
Organism: Allium cepa; assembly: GCA_030765085.1. Taxonomy (NCBI): domain Eukaryota; kingdom Viridiplantae; phylum Streptophyta; class Magnoliopsida; order Asparagales; family Amaryllidaceae; genus Allium; species Allium cepa. The sequence continues at coordinate 28,979,848 of CM060938.1, read as the reverse complement.
GTAGTAGTTACCTAGTTACAGAGGTAACGCGGCCTTGTGTTGGCAGAGATCTGACCGTAACGTTAGTTTCTCGGGACGTCCCGCCAGAGGCGATCCCTTGTGGCAGTAGGAAGTTCCTTAGCCTGACCATTTGTTGGAAATCCATTCATCCAATACGTGCCTTGTACGGTTTTAGTTGTATTACCTGCCATTCACTTATGGTGGTCACCACTGTTTGGATGGTAGCTATAGTAGGCATAGTTCGGAATGTCTATGCTGGCTAGGATTTATATTGTACTTTCGAAAGGTTTTTCCTGCACTATGCACTAGTAATAATAGCAAAAGAAATTTCTCGTATCAAGCATATTTGACTATCATAAGGAGAAATCTCCTCCAATTCTGCGTTTGCATTGTGTGTGTGGCGGGAGGCCTTATGGTAGTTTCATTTTCTTAAAAGCATTGCGGATTTCAAATTTAAATTCTCTTGTTTGTTTTTAAGACCAAATGTTTTTGTTTGCTCATACCAGTCCCATGACTGACCTGGAGTTTATTGTTCCTTTCCTAAACTCTGGGTGCCCACTATTTTCCCACACGGGCAGTCTAGAGTTGGGTTTTCAGATAATCCCGTATTAGGTGTAGATTCTATAGCTTTCAGAATCCTTGGTTTGGTAGCATTTGGAGATCTTTTTCAGTCTTTGGTTGGACGAGACTTGCTTAGCTTAGTGCATCGGGATTGGGAGTTCGAGCTATTGCTGGATTGGTGTTTTGGAGATGAAGTTTTTTAGAGTTTGGCATTTGAAGACATTATCTTTTCGCTGCTATTATCTTGTATCATAACTCTGATGTATATTGATGTTCATTGTACTATTCATGTTGTATCAGATATTGTATCAATGTTGTATATTGATATATGCTATTCTTTTTCTTCTGCTGTGTTATTGTACTTAATGTGTTATAAGCTCCGGCGAACCAGATTCGGCGTTTGGATCTGCGGCATTTGAATACGAGTGTCGTATTCGGTGCCGATTTTCGAAGGCCGATTATGGATCGTCACATTCACGCTCCGGGAACTCGGAGTTAGTATTGATATTTTGGTTCGCACTCCGGAAACTTTGACGTAGTATTTGTGCTCGAATTCGCACTCTGGGAATTCGGAGGTAGCATGTGTGCTTTGGTTTGCACTCCAGGAACTCGTAATCTATGGTTATACCCCATTCACACTCTGAGAAGTTGGAGTTGGCACGGATGCTTCGGTTCGCGCTCCGGGAACCTGTAATCCATATTTATATTCCAATTCATGCTCTGAGAAGTTGGAGGTCGTTCGCGCTCTGGGAACGACTTGTTGGATGCTTATACTCCAATTCGCACTCTAGGAAGTTGGAGTCCGTTCGCGCTTTGGGAACGAGTTGTTGGATGCTTATACTCCAATTCGCACTCCGGGAAGTTGGAGTCCGTTCGCGCTCTGGGAATGAGTTCTTGAATGTTTTACTCCAATTCACACTCTGGGAAGTTGGAGTTCGTTTGCGCTCTGGGAACGAGTTGTTGAATGTTTATACTCCAATTCCCACTCTGGGAAGTTGGAGTCCGTTCACGCTCTGGGAACGAGTTATTGAATGTTTATACTCCAATTCGCACTCTGGGAAGTTGGAGTCCGTTCGCGCTCTGAGAACGAGTTGTTGAATGTTTATACTCCAATTCACACTCTGGGAAGTTGGAGTCCGTTCGTGCTCTGGGAACGAATTATTGAATGTTTATACTCCAATTCACGCTCTGGGAAGTTGGAGTCTGTTCGAGCTCTGGGAACGAGTTGTTGAATGTTTATACTCCAATTCACACTCTGGGAAGTTGGAGTCCGTTCGTGCTCTGGAAATGAATTATTGAATGTTTATACTCCAATTTGCACTCTGGGAAGTTGGAGTCTGTTCGCGCTCTGGGAACAAGTTGTTGGAGTTAGTTGTAGGACTGTCGTGTGTTGGTCATGTTCAGCCTTTGATGTGATGGCTTGCCCCCGAGCTGGGGTTTCATTTAGTGAGTGGCCGGTCGTATCACAGTCACTCGCTATTTGAATAAATTCCATTGTTTGATGGAATTTAGCTCTTCGTGTGTCGTAATTGTTGAACGTTACATTCGGTGAATCACAGCTCTAGCTTGAAGAGATAGTAATTTATTGCTGAAATAGAAAATATGGCAAAGTCAATGCCTTATTACAAAATCAAATTTCAGAATGTAAAGAAAATTGAAAAGTATTCATAGATTGAATGAGCCTGTCATGTGTGACAGTGACGAGGATCTTCGTCGTTCCAGGCTCCTGAGTAAGTTGGTCCGCCACTGATGGCGTTTATCACCAATCTTCCACGGGGACAAGTCGAGTCCTCCTGTCTCGGTCGGTTGGGTTCATTGTTTTGATTTGATGGGCCCGCTTCTCTGGGCTGCGGTGTCCGCACAAACTGTTCCAGCTTCCTTTCTCTGATCAGTTTTTCAACGAGATCTTGTAAGTGACGACGCTCGTTCGTATTGTGCCCGTAGCTTTCATGGAACCTAAAAAACTTTCCCGTTTGGATTTGTCTCGATGGTTTTGGTGCAGGTTTTTGGTACTGAATTGTATTACAGGTTCGTAAGTACAAGTCCTCTAGTGATGTATTCAGAGGAGTGTAACTGTCAAACATCGGATTCTTGCGCTGCGGGCCACGATTTTGATCTTGTTTTTTAGTTTGATTCACGCTCTCTCTCCACCGAGCTTTTTATTTTTAATTTTCAACTGAACTTTTCCGGAGCTCTCGTCGGACTGTTTGATTGCAACATTGCTTTGGATCCCTTCTATGCTTGGCCCCGCATCGGTTTACTTCCTAGACTGTTTCGCATCTTCTCGTCTCAGGAATTGAGCCGCTTTGGCGTGGAAACGATCCAATGATGCAGGTGGTTTTCCAGCTAACCAGTTGCCAAACTCAGAATCGGGGTCGATCCCCTTAGTTAACGCCATAAGGATGGAGTTATCATTCGGATTGCTGATCTCCGTGCATGCAGTATGGAATCTCTCTAAGTAGTGTCTGAGCGTTTCTCCAGGAGCTTGGGTGACGCTAGACACAGTGTTGACATCTTTGGGCCTTGCGACGTGCATGCGGAATTGTTCAACGAATTTTGTGGCCAACTGGTCGAATGAAGAGATGGATCGAGGTGGTAGTCGAGTGAACCACATGGTAGCGATGCCCCCCAAGGATATGGGGAAACTACGACACTTCACTACATCGTCGGCCCTGGCAGCAGTCATCGACCATTCATATTTTAGAATAAGTTGGTTGGGGTCGGAGTTTCCCTCGTACAAGGGTAGAGTCGGCATTCTGAATCGCCGTGGGGGTTCAGCAGTAAGGATATCGTCCGTAAAAGGAGTGTGACTTCGGGAGACTCGCCAATCGTCATTTGTGAATCCTTGGCTCTCACGGATCATCTGACGTATCATAGTCGAAAGATCCGGCATTTGCGCCGGAGTATGATCACGTTCCATACTTTGGGTTTGAACCGAATATCGTCGACGGTCCAAGTCTTGCCTTCTTGGCCCATACTCCTCTGGGATGTATGGTTCAGGAGTACGTTCGCTATAATGACGGTCCAGGTCCGACTGATCTTGGACGTCGACCCTTGGTTCAGCCGCAACGTTAGTAGTGCGGTATTCTATAGTGTGGTGAGGGATGGCACCTCCTCGGGAGGAGGGTCCGATTTGGAAACTGGCCAATGGACCAACTCTCAGTTGTCCAACGGTCAGTGTTGGCTGATCTCCAGCAGCTGGCATGCGACTCCCATCTAGTCGGGGTCGTGGAGATCGATTGTGATAATCAGAAGATGAAGAATCTCGCTGGAGGAGCGAGAGGCATGGTCGCTCTTGGATCTCTTTCGGCGATCCAGCTTGTTGATCAGCTCGGCGTTAGCGCGTAGCTGTTCTGTTAATTGTTGCCGAGTCTGAGTCGGCTCTTAGAGTAGTAACTACAACTCCTGTCGGGTAATCGGACCCGACGGTTCCGAGTGTCCAATAGCATCTTGATTAGATGGAGGTAGTGGAGCAGGATTCTGTCTATCCTGTTCTTCTTGATTGATAGCGTTAGAGGCGCTTCTTGTACTAACAATCTTGAAAGTTGAATTCCTTTCCTAGACTTTATGCAAATCTGTATAGAAGGGAAGGAACTTGGATTTGATGATCCGGATCTTTCTCTTAGATTTATTCACTCCGGTATCGATGACAAATCCAAAGAGCAGGAGAAAATCTGGGTTTTCTCAGTGAAAGCACCAAAGTGTTTGCACCAAAATTAGTCATAACACTCTTCGGGAGTAATTGAAGAGATAATAATGAAGAATATAGATCCAATACGAATATTATCTAACAAAAACTCCAATCAACAGTAAAGTAAATGCGTAGACAAGCGATTTATAGTGGTTCGGCGTGTTGCCTACGTCCGCTGTAAAGTTTTTTGATATTTTATTGATTCTCTTTCAATGATTACAAGTTGTTACAGCGATTAACAACAAGTTACAACTAGAAATTCGAAATCAATCAGCGAGAATATGATGTAGGACGATGAAGGTCTCGATTCGGCAGAGTCTGGGCGCTTCAGAGTCGAAAGATCCCATTTATGTTGGCTCTGGGGCTCTATTTATAGGCGTAGGTTGCTGATATTTCGCTGAAAACTCGGGAGACCACTTCTGGCACGTGAGGGGGCCCACGCGCCCGGCCTCAGGTAATTTGGGCCCACTTTGGCATCATTTCGAACTCCATTCGAATCGATCAGAAATTCATCCAATCGAGGTGAAATTTGGTGTGGACATTCTTCAACATGTATGCAAGCTTCTGTGAAAATCTCGTGGCATTTGGATCAGTAGATTGAGAGATATGATGGGTTCGAGATGGGATTCATTGCGTGGCTGTTTGGTTCGGAACCATCCCTTTGAATCGATGGTTTCGAATCGATGGTGGCACGTCACTACTACAAAATACGCATGTTGCTTCGCCTCATTTGCATCGGTTGTTACAACAACCGATGCAAATAGAAGTATTTGCATCGGTTACGCTTTAACAACCGATGCATTTGGTGTGTGGAAAGTAGTAGATAGTAAACAAATACAATTTGCATCGGTTATCATCGACAACCGAAGAAAATATACCGATGCAAATAGCGTTAGTTGCATCAGTTTTGTTTAGAACCAATGCAAAAATAATATTCCACGTTGAAAGCCGTGGAGAAAAGTTAGCGGTCAATTATTTCGTCTCCCTCTCATTTTCACCGCGAAACTTTTTCTTTTCGTTCTTCACTCAAAACGCTAAATCCCTCTCCCCCTTTTCATCTTTCCCAAAATCGGCAAAACTGATCTAAATCCAAGCTTCATCCCCGTAAATAATTTCCACTATCACGAGCTCTCCCCAGCTCTCTTTCTTCCTCTCCATTCTCCTCTCCCTCAGCTCTGAATCCAAGCCCGAACCCTAATCCACTTACAATGAAATTGGAAATTCGTTGCTTTCAAAATTCATGAATTTGAGTATGATGGCCAGATAAAGTTCCAAACTTCATGAATTCGAGTTCCAAACTTCACAATTTCTAGACTTCATGATCTCCATATTTTATGAATTCATGAATTTGAATATAATGGCCAGATCGAGTTCCAGGTTTGGTTCCAAACTTTGGTTTCAGAATTCGTGAATTCATGGTTTTTCTTCACATGCCGGTCATTTAAATACGAGAGCACGGATGGATGTTACTTCAGAAATGTGAGCAATTACAATTATACCGTGTTACATGATGAATCTGGTTATGCTTGTTCTATAGGATTGGGATCCTTTTCCGCAAGATGAAGTAAGTTTTTAAACAAGCTTTGTTTTTTAAATGTTTGAATGCTATGTCTTATTATAGATTAAAAATGATGAAACAATTCTTACAGAACATGCAGAGGATATTGGTGTATTGATGTCATTTAATTAATAATATTCCAGGTTATTTAGTTGGCTTTAATTGGTTAATTAAAAAAAATTTACCTATTTGGTACTAGATTCCTGTAGTTTAATTAATAATATTCCTGCAGTTTTAGATTTTCATATTCCGGTTCTGCTTCTTTTGATTATGCACAGTATTGTACTGCTTATCATAATTCATAATACATATTATATGTACAACTTAAGGTATTTAATTGCATAGCTTAAGGTTTCAATGTTCGAATATTATATGTATAATATAACAGCTCAGTTAAAAAATGCACTTGCATGTTTATATATAGTTCTAATATTATGCACATGCGATACACCATATGAGCTGAGAAGATGTTTTTGAATCCAATGATGGTAGCTTCTCACCATGTTAACAATTTACTATAAATAACTATTTCAAATGAAATTGAATGTTTGTACATACACATACTATGACTTAGTTAAAAATTATTAATAATAAGATATATACGTAAGTTAAGGATGTTTATGAACAGTGTCCAAAATGATTGAATAAATTAAAGGTCAGTGCGAAGGTTATCTAATAGGATCAACTGCTCTGGCTCAAAACTAAAGGTGGAAAACGTCGGTAAATCTGGATCATTCGGTATACTGAAAATGCATATTGGCAAATTCAGTTTTGCTGAAGTGCATTGTTGGTTGAATTGAAGTCGATGAATCTGGATGAACTAAACATGTTTTTGGTTTTTTATGTTGCAAAATCACAATGAAATTCGCTAAAAAGTAGTTGTATAAAGACTATGAAATAAGATCACCCACTCTGATCTAAAATCAAACTTGAGAAACACCAGTGAATTTGGTTTGTTTGATGAATAATCTATGAATTTCGATCCATGATGAATTCTAGTAGATTCAATCATGGTGAAGTGTACTGTTGAATAAAGTTATTCAATTGTGAAGGTCTAATTACCCGTGTTTCCCTACTTTGATTAAAAATAGAGATCATGGTTCATTCATAAATCATAAAGCAGTATGCATTGACATAAATCTAGATGAATCAAGCATGTTTTAATTTAGATTGTGTCGCAAAAAAGTAGCGATATTTTCACATTTGTTTTGATTTTGAAGGTAATGACAAAAGAAATGGCAATGTGCACTAAATCAATGCTGGATAAATGGCATGAAGAAATACTTAGATTTGATGCACAGAATGATTCAATAGATGTGCGCCCACATTTTAATGAGGTGACAGCGGACATAATTTCTCATTCTGCTTTTGGAAGCAGTTATGCTGAGGGAAAAGATGTATTTTTGACACAGAGGGAACTTCTTATGATGTATTTAACAGCTACTTCTTCCAAGATACCCAGAGTCAAGTAGTTCACCTTCACTTTGACATCATTGTGCATTATTTAAATACACCCATCTAACTATGACGTACTATTTTGCAGCTATCTTCCTACTAAGCGCAATCAACAAAGATGGAAATTAGAAAAGGAAATGAAGGAAAGATTGATGAAAATCATCAAAACTAGGCTGGATTACACTGATTCAAATTATGGTCATGACTTGCTTGGCTTAATGATCGAAGAAAATCAGAAAGAAGGAGGAGGAATGACAATGGATGAGATTATCGATGAATGCAAAACTTTCTTCTTCACTGGACATGAAACAACTGCTAATTTGCTGACATGGACTATGTTTTTGTTGAGTACAAACATAGGATGGCAAGACAGGCTGAGAAAGGATGTCATTGAAGAATGTGGTATGGAAATTCCAAATGCTGATAATCTAACCAAGTTCAAACTGGTAAGTATCAACTTATCTTATTCAGAGAAAAAAAAATTCAAATGAATCCATTTTATAACACTGTTAACTTTTTGGCACATACATCAGCGTTTCCTTTATTCCTTAATTGACCTTAAAAAACGAAAATGGGAGTCCAAATTTTTAAGTAACGTATTTTGTAATTAGGATTTGAAACTGGAGATATGGTTTTGCAAATTAAATAGGTAAGGTTGTGAATTAAAGTAAAATGAATTTAGAAGATAAATATAGATGAAAATTTTGTGGAAAAGTAGAATTGGATGAAGACTTTTACAAATTTGAGAAATGACAGTGGTGTTAGGAATGTATTATGTGATATATTTCATTGTGTTTATAATAGATGTGGGTCTGTGGAGTTAATTTGTACATATACAACCCCACAGCCTCTTTCTCCCATAATACAGCTAAAAAGTCTATTTAGAAATAATATATACTATATATTTTTATCACAATACTATTTAAAAACTCCCACTTTGTAAGTTTTCATCATAAAATGATATTTATAGGTTACCATGGTTCTGTATGAAGCACTGAGGCTCTACGACCCTGTGATATTAGTCGTTAAAAACGTAGAACAAGAAGTGAACATAGGAAAGTATAAAATTCCGAAAGGGTCGGCAATTGTAGTTCCATTTGCGGTAATTCATAGAAAAGAAGAGCTGTGGGGGGGATAATGCAGATATTGAAATCTTATTTTGAATATGTAACATGTAAATATATATCATTATATAACAGTATATAGTTTTATATACATCACCTAACCACGTCTGCAGAGCAATTAGGAAGCAATATAGAACAGTCAGAACCATTGTAGCAATTATTACACTCGCACATTGGAGCGCCATCGACAATAAACCCATCCAAAAATGCTCTGCCATGGCTGGAACAATTGATAGCGGCAACAGCCTCAGCTTCTTTTGCTGCCTTCCATGTCCAGCTTCTCCATGGAAATGCAGTGCTGTTCAATGTGATATTCTGTCCTACTCCTGTAGCTTCACCACCTTTGATTAAGTTGGATGATATGAAGAGCAGAGTAATTAGTAGCAATGGCTTTTCATAACCAAGTAAGTCGTACTCCATAGCTTGCTTTGCCTTTGCTTAGCTTTCTTCAGTATACTTTGTTTGATGCTAATTGTCTTATTCTGCTCTCCTTATATAGAGCAATGAGCTTACTCACACTTATGTTTAAGAAGTGTGCGATGACATCCATAATTTTTTTGGAAATGTTTAATAGCAGTAATAGTGAAGATCCTTGCAATATCTTGTACTGAATGCAATATTTTTGGTGTCCCACTTTCATTCTTTTAAGGCAGATATCAAAGCCTCATGTTTTGACAAACAATATATTGGTATTAGTTTTATTGTTCTTAAATAATTCTTCTAAACAGATGTTTTGCCTTTTATTTTATTTTTGTATTTATATTTCATTAACTATATTCTGGAAATAACTTTTTGTACCCTTGAACTGCAATTCCCATGGAGCTACTATTAATTATTCCAACTCGCTCTGAAAAAGCACGGATTAATCATATAATTAGCTATGATAAGGATTGATCTGGGGGATCAAAAGTTTTCAACTGTACAGACAAGCAGTAATTTCTATATTCAGTGTTTTCACAAAGCCAAAAATCTCAGTAATTTTCTATATTCTGTGTTTCAACTAATAATGGTAACGTAACCCTTATGTTTGTGTTTAGATTGTAAGATAGCATTTGACAGGTTCAATGTTTGGATATCCAATCATTATGTTTATGAACTAGTACAAACTTAAAAGAACTTTCGTGGGTCCAAATTAAATTGCTTCCTTCTTCACATGATTCATTATAAATGTTATATTGAAGATTTAACTGCAGATCTGAGTGAAGACCTTGCTTTGATATATTTAGTATTACCATATATGGGCTAGTATATTGCATATCCTATGCAGAAAAATGTATACTTCTATCGCATTATGATCTGGTTGATTAAACACGTAGTTAATGATATTTAGAGCTGTATACGTGGGTGTGATAAATATCACCATGCACGCCTTATGTGATTTATTAAACGGTAGAGTATAACTTGCGAAGAAACATGAATTTTTATTTTTATTTTTTAAAGCTTTTGATACGCCAACTTTCAATACTGCTAAGTTTTTTATAATCTCGTGATCTATATGGCTGAATTTGAAGGAAACATTCTTTCATTTCTTTTTAGATAATGTTTATAGGATGCACCTACTTCTGTTATCTAGTATAAATTTAACGAGTATACATTATTTATTTAACGTATAACTTGGTCTTTTCCCAGCATTTGGTGCATCTATATTGTGATATGATTTTGCATCCATTATTAAATTTTGTACAACTATCCTAACATGGTACGATACAGTAAACCCAAATTTCTGCATCTGTGCAAAATGTTTGGCTTAACACGGTAATACCGTGGTTCAGTATAAAAAATATATATTGACCAAACACAGTTACATTTTTTTTGCTTTACACTTGTTGAACTATAGGTCTTGCTTATAGCATGTGCTGTGATGAATGCCATCAAAACGTAAATTGTTGTATGCTAACCCACCCTTATATACAAGATAAATCACCAGCTGCAACAATCCATCTATCCTTTTCAGGTTGAAAAGAATTACGAAAGTGGCACATCAGGGAAAATCTAATGGTGATTTATAGAGTAGCAGCAGTAAGGGCTGTAGTTTGTATATGCTGTCGTTGTTGAGAAGAAGTTGTAGTGAAGTGGCACGGCTGTTGATGTTTGTTTCAGTTTCTTGGCAGTAATGTGAAGGGAATGGTGTGGCAGAAATGAAAATGTTCAAGCAGTGGATTGAATGTGGATTGACGATGTATTGAAGATGCGTGCACGGTAGTTTGACAGAATATATGAATGTGGTAGAAGTAGATGAGTTTGTCGGGGGGTGTATGAAACAGTGGATAGTTGTTTGTGAATGGTGGCTGGAAGAGAATTTGATGTGTTGGAAAATATATGGTTTTGGTTATGCTGGGGGTTTATGGCAGATGTATGGATGAATGATGGAGAAGGTGAGTTTTAGAAGGCTGATGGGGTTCGGGGGTAGCTGAAGTGGTTGTAAGGTGGAAGTAATGTAGTTGTGTTTTGAAATGAATGGTAAGGCAAGGATGAAGACAGAAAATGAAGTGTAGGTTTTAAGGTGGCTACATTTGTCAGGGTGGTTGATGGAAGGAAGCAAGTAAGGAGTATGAAGGTTGAAAATGATGTTATGTGGAAAAAATGGTTAGATTTTGATGACGTATCAGTTGTAGTTTGTATGAAATTTGTACGAGTGTAGTATGTCTACGTCATGGAAGAGACAGTGAGTTTGTATGTAAGTGGTTTTGGCAAGGCAGTGGGATGTGCAAGAGGAATGGTGAGTGCATAGAGGAACTATGTTGATGAGTATATGTTTGTAGTAGCAGTTATGATACGGTGAGGAGTTGGAAGGTTCTGAACAGAGGATGTTGTTGAGAAGAAGTTCTGAACAGAGGATGTTGTAGTGGTGGATGACAGTGGAGTTTTGGCAAATGTGGTGCTGTGACGGAACAGTAGAAGTGATGGTAGTAGTATGGTTATGCTGTTAAATATTTTTTGTCTTAAACTATATTTTGGTTGTAGTATGGTTATGCTGTTAAATACATGTTTTAGACTGGTTGTAAAGCAAATTCAACTTCTATTATTGATCAGTTTGGTTGTTTGTATATGTTTTATAATGAAATTTATTGAATGATTGTAATATGGCGTGCAATAATTATTTGTTATAATCAATAATATATATATATATAGTCTACAATAATGATTTCTGAGAGTAGCTTCTTTGCATCAGGTATAAATAGCTGATGCAATAGAGGGATTGTTTTGCATCGGTTGTTATAAAAAACCGATGCAATAGAGGGATTAGTTTGCATCGGTTGTTATAAAAAACCGATGCAACAAGATACCTTTTTGCAACCGTTGCTAGTAACAACCGATGCAAAAAGTACCTTTTTGTATCGGTTTCAGAACTGATGCAAAAGTATTAAGCCTGTTGCATCAGTTGCATTTGCATCGGTTGTTGAACTGATGCAAAAGGGGGGTAAACAACCGATGCAAATGGTCTGTTTTGTAGTAGTGCGTGTCCTCGTGTTGACGTGGAGCGCACACTTCGCCTCGATCCGAGTTTTGCTCCGAGTTGACTGCTTCGACTCCATATATCTCGGCGCGTTCGAACCGATGAAAGACACGTCACCATGGCTAGTTGACCCAGTGGATTCGAGCGAAGCTTCATTGATGGATTCGAACAGGGCTTCACAGATGGTTTCGAACAAGGCTTCAATGATGGGTTCGAACAAGGCTTCACAGATGGGTTCGAACGATCGATGCTTGCTGGATACGAACTTGCGTTTCTCTGATGGATACGAGCTTTGTAACTTCTCTATGGATGCGAAGTCAACTGATGCGAATTTGAACCCTTCGATGGATTCGAAGTTGATGGAGCCGAACCCAAGGCACTCCAATGGATTCGAAGGTGATCGATACGAAGGTGATCGGTTCGAAACGGTGTTTGGTGATGGGTTCGAAATTTAGGTTTCTCCCTTCAAATTGAATCGATCATAACTTGAGCGTATGAACTCGGATTGACATGAAATTTGAGATGCGGTCTTCTACGATCTTTCTTGTCATGTCCTATCAATTATAGCTCAATCTGGAATCGGACAGAATTCAGTGATATCCATAGCAGAACGAAGTATGACCAATCTCTGAGACGAACTGTTCTCCGTTTTCGATCGATCTTTTGGTTTCGCGGCTTTGCCAAAAAGCGGGATAACACTAATGTCTTCGAAAGGTAACCTTCGACCTTGTCGAAAGCTTTCTGTTTACTCTGTCGAAACATTCCTCTTGACCTCTTTGAAAGGTGTTGTTGGTGCCTTCATCATCTTGTCGAAAGCTCTGTTTGATGTTGAGATGTACCATCTTATTGCCTTCTAATCTTCAATAGTTCTCTTGCTCCTTCTTTCATACTTCTATCCTTGAGAATATTTTTTGTGTAACATTTATCCCCCGAGTATGAAAGAAGCTTTTGTTCTTTAGGACAAAAACTCCAAGGAATTTCTTTCTTCGTTTTTCCTGCAAAACAAACAATGGCTTCTATTAGGATTATAACCTTGTTATAAGATCGTGATGGGTAATTTTATAAATCCAGACGCTATTTGATTATTTTGTTGGGCGGAGCATTCAAGTAATTATATAAGTAAATTCTTTTAATACTAATAACAGATATATGAAATGAAATCACTTGGTATGTTGTCGTTAATTTAAGTAAATAGACCTTCCCAAAAGGACATTGCATACATCTAATTCTCCATTCCTAGGTTCTATTTTGTTCGGCCATCGAGGTTCAACTCCTTATTGTTGCTAGTTTTATCTTATTCCTTTGCTATGATTTTTGTGTTTTATCCATGCGCTTCGATAAAAGTCCAACTAGTATCGAGAAAGTCTTATGTAGAATCCAAATTCAGGAGTTTAATAAAAAGTTTGAAAATTATCACGAAAAATTCAATGGCGATATCTAAAATTCAAAAATCTGATAAGGGATCATCAAAGATCCAACAAGGAAATCAGAAATATAAAATCCACAAAAATAAGAAACTAATTTACGATGCATAAGATCAGTATGAAAAGAGACCGAAAATCAAGGAATCTAGGGATGTGATCAGAAAACTGTTAGCACCACATCTGTTAAACAATCTGCACAAAACTCTTTCTAATACAATGTTATAAATTCACTATGAAATCGATAGATTGTCATGGAAATTCGACGAAGAAGTAATGAAATTAAGAATTCATGAAAACAAGAGATTGATAAGAAATCATTACGAAAATTTAATGGGGAAATCAAGTGTATATCATTCACAAATCACCATTAAAGTCTATATGGAAATTCAGAGGGCTCATGGTCAGAATTTAATAAGAAGCCATTATGAAATATCAATAAGGAAGTCCAAAATATAGATTCCACAAATCATTGTAAAATTGACAAGGGAATTTAGAATTCACGAAATTATAAGTCCAATAAGGGATCATCCAAAAATTCAATAAGGAAATCAAAAACATGAAATCTCCAAATCATTATAAGTCCAATAAGAAAATTTAGAATTCAAAAAATTTGAAATCGAATAGGATATCACCAAAGATTCAATGAGGAAATCAGGAACATGAAATCTGTAAAACATCATAAAAATTGCCAAGGAAATTAAGAATCCATAAAGGAAGAAATCAGATATGAGATCATTATAAAAATTTCAGAATATAAAATTTATAAATTACCCTAACAATCAACAAGGAAATTTAGAGTTCACAAAATCGAAAAACCATCATAAGAAGAAACCAAAGATTCATAAATTCATAACTACAATCAGAAATTTGTTAGGATTTTATTTGTCAAACATATTATCTAAAGCTTTCTCTTGTACAAAATTAGAAATTCAATAAGAAACCTATGGACCATCATGGAAATTCGATAATAAAGTCAACAAATCAAGAGTTCTCAAAAAATGGAAACCAACAATAAATCATTACAAAAATCCAACGGGGGAATGTAATATACAAAGTCGATAAATCATCATCAAAGTTGATGAGAAAATTGCGAATTTACAAAATTGGAAATTCAGCAAGAAATCAATAAGAAAATCCAGTGGGAAAATCAAGAATTTGAAGCTAGTAAATAATCATGAAAGTCAATGTAGAAATTTTGGATTCGCAAAACCCAATATGAAGTCTTCATGAAAAGAAATAAAGAACCTGAAAATTCAAAAAATAAAGAACCTGAAAATTCTAAAAATCAATAATCCATCCAAAATCTTGTCAGGATCCCATCTGACGAATAGAATATTAAAAATTCATCCAATATAAGCACAAAATTAGAAATCTGTCTGGTAATAGTAAATTGAATTGATGCGTGATTACTAAAGTGCCTATAAGTTAGTAGTATTATTGTTATATTGAAGCCAGGTGGTTCCGTAAAGCCATGTAATCGCTTGGAATAGTGGTTCTGTACTATTGTTTGGCCATTCAGTAGTGCAATGGTCCAAATAACATAATAATATATATATATATATATATATATATATAATATATAGATTCTTCTATCTTGAAGGGACATCTTATTTCCAAGGATCCGAGAGTGGTTTACTCAATCTATCTTTGAGTGGAGTAGCTTTTATCTTTGGCGTGATAACTTGCTATATATTATATTCCTTTAACTCTTGTATAGATCTTTGCTCTTTCATCTTATGTTAAGGAGTTTCTTACCCATTTTACCCATTTTGTTATATTGTGCTCCACTTTATAAGTGCAATTTTATTAATCCTTTGATGTAGAAGCCATTGTACAGGCATTAGATGTTCTGAAATTTGTTAGCTCATATTTTATTCTTTTGGCCATGATTTTGGGACCTTTGTCAGTTCTAGATTATAGCGTTGGACATCTTCGTCCTTTTGCCTTTATATGTATCCCTCTCTTGGGTTTCATATTTGTCTTAGATGAAGGGTGGGTCTATGTCTTTAACCCTTTATTTTATTGGGTTTTGATTTAGTTTCAGACGGTAGGCAGATTTCTCCCTTTAATCCTTTATTCTCTTGGGTGTAGACTTCTGTTCTATTTGTAGTTATTTTTGCCTAGTGCCTCTTCCAGGCCTGCCTTGATTCTAAGGGAAGTAGTGTATGCTGAGAAGACCTACCTCTAAAAGGTTGTTGATGGGTGCTTATCCTGACCCATTCCCTAAGAGGTGATATAGACGTTAGGGGTTTTATATGCCCTCTAGGAGATGCTACAGAATAGTGTCATAGGCTTATATCCCTCCCTCTAAGAGGTGCTATGTAACATCCCCTATCTAAAAGCCCAAAAAACCGCTATAGATGTTGCAGTCATCCATAGTATTTGCTTTCCGTGACTAAATATAGCTATGTTAATGGTATCTATAATATCAGAAGCACTTGAATATGAAATAAAACACAGATTTCAAAACAACTATTTCTTCATTAATTTCAAAATAGATGTTCCATATTCTCAATACATAATCCCAATACGTTCCCAGGCACAGATAAAATATACTTATTACAAAATACGCCAAGAGCGGTATTTGAAGATACCCCCTGGATGATTAGTGTCATATAGTCATAACTGAATTAATATATACACAACGAAAATATAACAAAACATAAAACTGCAACTCCCAAATAACTATCAGTTTGCCCCTGCATGCCTCTGGTGGCCTTATTCGTCATCCTACTAGAACATAAAATAGACCTTAACCCCTCAGCCTACTCAAATTAATTTTGAGCACCTAAAAGTTTGAGGGGAAAACATAAACTTCGAGTCAGACATAAAACCTAGTGTGAATAATACAATACATTCTGTTTTAATATGTTAAGTGAGACCATGCTGCTTAGCGGAACGGGTTTCCCCTTACTAACATCCTTTTAAAACATATCTTTGCAAAACCTTTTCCTGCAACCAAAACTGATTAATACTCTAAAGCATCATTATGTGACCATACATAAGTATCAGATAATAAATGAACTATCTGTTCAACACATAATTTTCGTTTGGCTAACTTTAAACATAAAGCTGACTCGGGCCTACCAGATGATACAAAAAAAATTAATCTAATATATGTTAAATACACCTCTTCTGGATGGTCTATCCATAACTATCTGTTAAATACTTCTCTTCTGGATGGTCTGTACCTAACTTAATCATCTCCCAGGTCTTCCTGATCTTATTGGTTTTTTAGGCTCATCAATAACCTATCTGTATACAAACAGATATTCCTTTTGGTGTGCAATCATAATTATAGTCTACCTGTGACCAAGCCCTACACATTGGAATTTTGGACAACAATTAGCTGGGGCCAATAGCTAATGTATAGGGCGCGACCCTATACCAGTCTATATGGTATTCTAATATCTCGGTCAATTTTACTTAGGGATCTCTTTCCATAATTTTCCTTGAAAACCTTCTCAAAATGATTTAAAACCTTTAAATCAAACTTACAAAAGGAAAATATACAATCTTTATGCTTTACTCAAAATAACTTGCCATGTTATATATATGTGTGTGTGTGTGTGTGTATGTTACTCAAATTTTAGTTGATGAAAACATTTAAGCATTAGAAAGGGTTACTTTCAATTCCATTGAAAGTAACCCTTTCTAAACCCTTAAAAGCATCTCTTTCGAAGCCAAGTAAAACTCTTTATTGATCTTGCCCTTTCAAAACCTTTGAAATCTTTCCTTTCAAAAGAAATAAAACATTACACATCCTATTTTAAAACACTTTAAAAGATTGCCTTAGAAAACCTTGGAAAATCCTTCTATTTCAACCCTTTCAATACCATCAAAAAAAGGACCTTTCGACTCCTTCGAAAGCTGCCTTTCGACACCTTTCGAGTTTGGGTTCAATTTAAAACATATAGAGAAACCTCTTTTAAAACCTTTCGACTCCTTCGGATACTTAGCTTCCAACCCTTCGAAAGCATTGCTTTCGACTCCTTTGAAAGCTTAAAACGTATCTTTTAAAACAATAGGCTCCTGCCTTTTTAATACTTTAGATACCTCTTTGGAAACATTGGGTTATACTCCAATTAGAATAAAAAGGGTGAAACATCTAAGTCAAAAGCTTCCCTTCGAAATCTTTTCCTAAATAAGCAGCAATGGTGTCGAAACCATCCCTTCGAAAGCAATGGAGAAGCGGCTGATTTTTAGAAGACAAGTTTACCTTTCGACCTTGTCAAAAGCCAATGACTTCGAAAGGTAGGATGGGGGCAGCTAGGAGTTTCGACCCCTTCGAAATCTTTAAACCTCTACTTTAAATATTTGACCTGTTCGAAAGCAACCATGTCGAAAGCTTCTTTTCAAAAGCATGGAAGGCGTTTCTTTTGGCTTATAAAACAACATACCCCAAACTCTTCGGAACCTAAGGTTTCGACAAAGTACCCCTCCGACCTTGTCCAATACGTTACGTTCCAAGCTAATTGATATCATGCGCATTGGTTTTGAAAGCACGATGTCAAAAGGTCTGTGTCGGAACCCTTAATGTCAAATGTGGCTGAACATGCTAAAAGAATGATTTTCTTGTTTTCAACTTAAGAGAGAAAACTTGCAACTAATCTACCTTTATTTGTCAAGTTCTTATTGGTTTCTTAATACTTTTCAAAAAAGTGTTGCCCATAATTTCAAAAATAGAAAATGATTTTATTTTATAAAATGCCCCTTCTCCTTAATTAAATATATAAAACATTTAAGTCTCATACCTTAAATAATATTATACATTTAGCTGTCCATACACTGATAAGGGATGTATGGACTCTCGAGAAGAGAGAAGCCGTGCCCCCGGACCGTCCGGATCCCACGAGTGAATAGAAAGTTAGATCAAATAGAATATCTAATAGATGGTAGAGAACTATAATATGATGGAATCAGGAAAAATCTAGAAAAATTCCAAAAATTCTCTTTTGAATTGTTTTCTAACATATAAAAATTTAAAACCCAAATAATTATTTATTTAGCTGTAAATAATTTATAACCCAATAATTCATTTTCTTCACTAGAAAATTAATATAAAATCCACATTAATTTAGAAAATTATGAAAATTAAAACCCATTTATAAAATACCATTTTTGATCTAAATTTAAATTTTCAAAGTGTTTGGATGTCATTTAATTGGGTTTTCATATAAAACACATCATAAAATCTAATATGAACATGTATAATTCATTAACAAGCATATATATAACTTTAATCATTCAAAACATGGCACTAACTTGCAAAAACATTTTGGATCTAATCTTAAAATCGAAAACCAAAAGAAAATGGGATGTAGTAATCATTTACCTTAGCTTTGAGATTAAAAGATGTGAGATTTGATATTGAATAAGTTGATTAACTTCTTTCCTTAGAACCCTAGCTTTATCTTCTTCTTGAGAGTGGAAATAGTGGGCGGCCTTCATATATTTTAGTTTGATAAAATGAAATGAACGTATGTTTAATTTCCTAAGGTTTTAGGGTATAAGGCACTCTTATTTCCAATTTTTCCCTTCCTTATTTCCTAATACATTAGCTTATGTTATCTCATTTTTGATTTTCACTTAACTTGGCACGACTACCCTTTGTTAAATCAAATCTCCACCTATTAATCTTTACTTTTTTTAGTTTAAATTATTAAATATCTTAAATAATGGTATAAAAATTTGGGGTGTTATAGACTCCCCTCCTTAAAGAATTTCATCCTGGAAATTACGATAAGGTACACAACAAAACAATCAATGGTAAAACGTACCATCAAAAAAATCAGGTTAAAAGTCTATAATCCTGTTCTCAGTCTCCCAAGTACAATCTTTAGCATCGTCACTCCACCGGAGCTTTACTAATCTGATTGTCTTGTTCCTCAACTTCTTCTCATCTCTCTCATTATTCGAGTCGGCTTCCTAACAATAGTCAAATCCAGCTCTACTACTTAATCTTCTAACACTGTATGTGCTATAGTAGTCTCCGGGTCCCGAACACACTTTCTAAGATGAGAAATATGGAAAACATCATGGACTCCTACCAAATTATTTTGTAACTCTACTTTATACGCAAGTTTCTCGATCTCTCAACAATGCGAAAAGGCCCAATGAATCCAGGTGCTAACTTTCCTAATTTTCAGAATCTAATCACACCTTTCATTGGTGAAACCTTAATAAACACATAGTCTCCAACAGAGAACTCCAAATCTTTCCTTCATCTATCTACATAGCTTTTCTACCTAGAATGAGCTTCCTTCATCCTAGCTCGGATAAACTCAAACCACTATGCGGCTTCTTTCACCAAATTCGGACCAAGAACCAATCTATCCCCAGTCTCTAACCAACATACGAAAGATTTTCATGGTCTTCCATGCAAAGCTTCAAACGGTGCCATAACAATACTAGTCTGATAACTATTATTATATGAAAACTCAACTAGATGAATATTGTCTTCCCATGATCCCTTTAAATCCAATACACAAGCTCTTAACAAATCCTCCAAGATTTTGTTAACTATTTCCATCTGCCATCAGTCTGTGGATGGTAAGTGGTACTCATGTTGAGTTTGGTTCCTAAAGCTTCCTGTAGGCTCTTCCAGCACTCACTAGTAAAAAAAGAATCTCTATCACTGATAATACTACTAGGAATCCCGTGCAGTCTAACCATATTCTTCATAAGCAATTTCGCCAAAATAGGTGTTGTCCTAGTTGACTTTACTGAAATTAAATGGGCACTCTTTGTTAGTCTATCCACTATAACCCATATACTTTCATTTCCTCTACTACATCTTGGCAACCCATCAACAAAATCCATAGAGATAGAATCTCACTTCCACATCGGAATATCCAACAGTTGAAACAATCCACTTGGCTTCTGGTGTTCCGCCTTTGCCTGCTGGCAATTCAAGCACTGCTTAACACATAAATCAATGTCCCGTTTCATACCCTTCCAAAAGAAACTTCTCTTCATATCTTGATACATCTTCGTTCCTTTGGGATGGATAGTGAACTTTGAACGATGGCATTCATTCAAAACCTCTTTCCTAGGAACTCCTACATTCAAAACACATAGACTTCCCTTCTTTCTCAACCATCCTTTCCAGTCAAGACTAAAATCCTTTAAGTTGTCGCTCAATGTTCCTTCCATTAGCCTTCTGATCTATTTAGCAAAAATTGGTTCCTCCTTCTGTTTTGAAGCTATCTTCTCAATCATTACCGGTCGAACTTCTAAACAAGGCAATACAACACTTCCTGCATTAGAACCTGTCTCAGATCTATACTACACTCTACAAGCTGACAATACTTCCAAATTTTTCCACTCGGCAATCATTGCCAATATTGCATTCTGATTTTTCCTGTTATATGCATCCGCTGCCTTGTTTCCTTTTCTGGGTGTGTACTCAATTCCAAAATCATAAGCAGCAATAAATTCCAGCCATCTCTATTGTTTCATGTTCAACTCCTTCTGAGAGAACCAATACTTCAGTGACTTCTGATCCGTAAAAAGCTCGAATCGCTCTACCAAAAGATAATGCCTCCACACCTTTAAAGAAAATATAACAGTAGCTAACTCCAAATCATGCTTTTGAATATCTAACTTCATGCATTCTGAGCTATCAAGAAGCATAAGCAATCACTTTACCTCTTTGCATCAACACAGCTCCCAATCTAGTTCCATACGCTTCGCTATAAACAACTAAATCATGACTCTCTTCTGGTACCACCAACAGCGGTGCATGGGTCAAAACGTGTTTCAAGCTCTAAAATGCTTCCTCACACTTATCCGTCTACACAAACTTAACATCCTTTCACGTAAGCTTAGTCATCGGTGCTGCTATCCATGAAAAATCCTTTATAAACCTTCGGGTATCCTGCCAATCCAAGAAAGATCTTAATCTCGTTCATCATCTTGGGTCTCTTCCAATTATTCACCACTTCAATCTTAGTCGAATCTATAGACAACCCTTTATTTGAGACAACATGACCAAGGAACTTCACCTCCTTCCAAAAATGGCACTTGGAAAACTTAGCCTTCAACTGATGCTTCATTAGCGTCTCAAGCACAACCCTATGATGAACTTCATGCTCCTTCTCATCCTTAGACTATATTAGAATATCATCTATGAAAACTAGCACAAACCTGTCCAAGTGCTCTCGGAAAATTCGATTCATCAAATCCATAAAGAATGCCGGTGCATTAGCTAGTCCGAGTGGCATAACTAGCCATTCGTATGATCCATACCTTGTCCTAAACAACATCAAAAGAATATTATCCTCCACCACTCTAAGTTGATAAAATCA
Source organism: Allium cepa (assembly GCA_030765085.1). Classification (NCBI taxonomy): domain Eukaryota; kingdom Viridiplantae; phylum Streptophyta; class Magnoliopsida; order Asparagales; family Amaryllidaceae; genus Allium; species Allium cepa. Next base: position 28,958,269 of record CM060938.1, on the reverse strand, counting down.
CATAGTAAAATCGAACTGAGAGAATACCTTGGATCCACTTAACTGATCAAGAAAATCGTCAGTTCTCGGCACTGGATATTGGTTCTTTATCGCCTTCTCATTCAACTTAAAATAATCGATACATAGCCTCAACGATCCGTCCGGCTTCTTAGAAAATACTATCGCCGCACCCCATGGTGAGCTACTCGATCGAATAAAACTCTTGCCTTCTAAATCCCCTAACTACACCTTTAGCACTTTCATCTCTGTAGGTGTCATTCTGCTTGGCGGCCTACTCACTGGTTCCTCTCTAGGCACTAAATCAATCCGAAAATCAATGGCTAATTTCGATGGTAACCCAAATACCGACTCAAACACATCAGCAATCTCTCTAACCACAAAGACTCGATGCAGCTCATCCTCCATCTCTATGATACCTTAATACAACATTCACTTCACAACTAGGGTTTTTTAGGCTATCTGATTACTACAATCTGGGTTTCTAAGTGATATTTTCCAATCATGGAAAAATATCCTAGCATCATATTTACTTAACCAATCCATCCCAAGGATGATCCCAAACCCCACAAAATCAAATACATGCAAACAACAATCAAAAGTATGACCTAGCAAGTCAAACTCTAAATGGCCACACCTCATCCTAAGTGTCGCATACCCTCCTATCGGATTTGCAACCTTAAGGAAGTAACTAAATATGAGCGCTCTAGGTTAAGATTATCTACCAAACATCGAGAAATAAAAGAATGTGATGTACCCGTATCAAACAGAACGCTAACAGGCATACCGTGAATCTTTAGCGAGCCTCCTAAAATAGCCTTCCCTTTCTACTGCATAACTGGCCTTGAAGTTATGGGCTCCAATGCATACACCTATCTCTTTCCTTCTCTAGTAGGCTCTTTGCATTGATTCTTATAATGGCCGATCTGATCATAATTAAAGCATCAGAGTCTTCTTTCCAACCGCCTCTTTCCCTTTACCTTTTCTGATACGTTACCCGTGAGCATAATGTTCCTTCTTATCACATTTATAACAGACCACCTCATATTTTCCCTTCTTCTGTGCTCTTTCCTTCTATGAATTCTTCTTATGAAAAAACTTTCTTTTCGGACCTTTCCCACTCTGAACCTCCTTCTCTTTCTTCTTCTCCAAACAAGCTAATTCCTTTTCCTACCTTAGCTCCATTTCTACCATTAAATCACTTAGATCTCTTATGTGTGGTAAGGTAGCCCTTGCCCACTACGGCTTCAGGCCCCTTATAAACTTCTCGTTTCTCGTTATCACCGTATCAACCATAGCATACCCGTATCGAGCTAACTCTTTGAATCTTCTAGCATACTATAGAACAGACATCTCTCCTTATTCCAGTTCAGCAAACTTCCTAATCAACATCGACTGCGTCATCACTGACATGAACCTTTCTTGCAACCTTCTCTAAACTCCGCCCAAGTCATGGTTTCCTCATCAACATTGGCTACAATAGTATTCCACCAAAATATAGCAGCTCCTCAAAGCTGTCTTGGAGCTAATTTCCTTTTCTTCTCATCATTCGATCCTAAGTCAGCGAAAATCCTCTCACAATGCAACATCTAGTTTTCCACCTCAATCACAACTTATGTTCCAATGAATGGCTTCCCTCCAAGCCTAGTATAGTTTCTACTCATGTTATCATAGTGGTTGACTATCGGAGCTTCTTGAACTCCTCCTCCAGCAGCGTTTCCTCCAACAACTCCAGCTATAATTCCAACTTGCATCATGTTTAATAAAAATAGATACATAGTTTCTGTATCCACTTGGGGAACCCCAGCACCAACATTTTGGGCTTGACCCTGACCTAGACCTCTCCTTGCATTTGGTCATGCATTTCCATTAGTGGTGGTGTTCACTCCTCGAAGAATAACTTTGCCCCTTCTTCCTTCCATATCTGTATTCAAGCTTCGTGAGATATAGATAAGCAGCCTCACTAAGATAGGAGTCTAGAGATATAGCAAATACTTGTATATATAAAATACAAGTACGTTACTATAGCGTTATCCCATACCCCAATCTTAACTTTAACTACTAAGGACTATGTTTTCGAAAACCATTTTTAGTTAAAGTATTTCATAAACCATGCAATGATACCAAGCTGCAACATCTCCTATCCAGAGGTCCAAAACTAAGCGCTACAGATGCTGAGTCATATATAGTATTAGCTTCCGACGCCTAAATAAGGCTATGTTAATGGTATCTATAATATCAAAAGCACTTGAATATGAAACAAAACACATATTTCAAAACAACTATTTCTTCATTAAATTTCAAAACAGATGTTGCATATTCTCAATACATAATCCCAATACATTCCCAAGCACAGATAAAATATACTTATTACAAAATACGCCAAGAGCAGTATATGAAGATACCCCTGGGATGATTAGAGTCATAGAGTCATAACTGAATTAATACAAACACAGCGAAAATACAACAAAACATAAAACCACAACTCCTGAATAGCTATCCATTTGCCTCCTGCATGCCTATGGTAGCCTTATTCGTCGTCCTACTAAAAACCAAAAAAGACCTTAACCCTCAGCGTACTCAAATCAATTTTGAGCACCCAACAGTTTAAGTGGAAAACATAAACTTTGAGTCAGACATAAAGCCAGATGTGAATAATACTATACATCCCGGTTTAATATGTTAAGTGAGACCATGCCGCTTAGCAGAACGGGTTTCCCATCACTAACATCCTTTTAAAACATATCTTTTCCAAACCTTTTCCAACAACAAAACTGGTTAATACTCTAAAGCATCATTATGTAAACATACGTAAGTATCAAGTAATAAATGAACTATATGTTCAACATATAAATTTTATTTGGCTAACTTTTAACCTTTGGCTGACTCGGGCCTACCAAACAATATAAACAAAATTAATCAAACATCTATTAAATACTCAACTTCTAGATGGTATGTCCTTAACTATCTGTTAAATACTTCTCTTCATAATGGTATGTCCCTAACTTAATCATCTTCTAGGCCTTTCTGATCCTAATGGTTTTTTGGGCTCAACAATAACATATCTGTATACAAACAATCCTTTTGGTGTGCAATCATAATTTTGGTCTACCTGTGACCATGCCCTAGACGTTGGAATTTTGGACAACAATTAGTTGGGGCCAATAGCTAATGTAAAGGGCTCGACCCTATACCGGTGCCATCTGGTATTCTAATACATGAGTCATTTCACTTAGGGATCCCTTCCCATAATTTTCCTTGAAAATCTTTTCAGAATGATTTAAAACCTTTAAATCAAACTTACACAAGGAAAATATATAATCTTTATGCTTTACTAAAAATTACCTAGTCATGTTATATATATATATATATATATATATATATATATATGTATATATATATATATATGTGTGTGTGTGTGTACACATACATATATTACTCAAACTTTAGTTGATGAAAACATTTAAGCATTTGAAAGTACCCCTTTCGATTCCATTGAAAGTACCCCTTTCTAAACCCTTGAAAGTATCTCTTTCAAAACCAAATATAACTCTTTATTTATCGAGCCCTTTCGAAACCCTTGAAATCTTTCCTTTCGAAAGCAATAAAACATTAGACATCCTGTTTTAAAAATCTTTAAAAGATTGCCTTAGAAAACCTTGGAAAAACCTTTCATTTCAACCCTTTCGACCCCATTGAAAGCTTTGCTTTTGACCCCTTCAAAACCATTTAGGAAATAGTACCTTTCAAAAGCTTTATACCATTAAAGATAAACCTTTCAAAAGCTCTTTGGGTTCAATTTAAAACATGCGTAAAAACCTCTTTTAAAACCTTTCGACTCCTTCAGAAGCTTAGAAACCTCTTTTAAAACCTTTCGACTCCTTCAAAAGCTTAGCTTTCGACCCCTTTGAAAGCTTTACTTCCAACCCCTTCGAAAGCTTAAAACGTATCTTTTAAAACAATAAGCTCCAGCCTTTTTAATAATTTAAACATATCTTTTGAAACCTTGGGTTATACTTCAATTAGAATAAAAAGGGTGAAAGATCTAAGTTGAAGCTTCCCTTTGAAACCTTTTCCTAGACAAGAAGCAGTGGTTATGAAACCATCCCTTCGAAAGCATGGGAGAAGCGGTTGATTTTTAAAAGACAAGTTTACCTTTCGACCTTATCGAAAGCCAATGACTTTGAATGGTAGGATGGCGGCAGCTAGGGGTTGAGACCCCTTCGAAACTTCAACCTTTACTTTAAATATTTGACCCGGTCGAAAGCAACCATGTCGAAAGCTTCTTTTCGAAAGTATAGCAGGCGTTTCATTTGGCTTATAAAACAAAATACCCCAAGGTCTTTGGAAGTTAAGGTTTCGACCAAGTACCCCTTCGACCTTGTCCAAAATGTTACGTACCAAGCTTCTTGAGACCATACGCATTAGCTTCGAAAGCATGATGTCGAAAGGTCATCGCCGGAACCCATAATGCTGAAAGTGATGAAAATGCTAAAAGAATGATTTTCTTGTTTTTAACTTCAAAGAGAAAACTTTGCAACTAACTTGCCTTTATTTTTCAAATTCTTATTAGTTACTAAATACTTTTTAGAAAAGTGCTACCTATAATTTTAGAAATAAACAATGATTTTATTTTATAAATTGCCCCTTCTCCTTGATTAAATATATAAAACATTTAAGTCGCATACCTTAAATAATTTTATATATTCATCAAAATACTTATCAAAAATCTAAAAAAATTCCAAAAAAGCTATTTTAATATGTTTTCCAACATATAATAATTTCAAATCCAAATAATTATTTATTTATGTGTAAATAATTTATAAACCAATAATTCATTTTCTTCACTAGAAAACTAATATAGAATCCACATTAATTCAGAAAATTATGAAAATTGTAAACCATCTCTAAAATATCATTTATGACCTATATTTGAATTTCATGGTATTTCGCTGTCATTTAAAAGGTTTTCCATATCAAACATATCATAGAAATTAATATGAACATGTATAATTCATCAACAAACATATATATATATATATATATATAACTTAATTATTCAAAACATGGCATAAACTTGAAAAAACATTTTGGAATTAATTTAAAATCGAAAACCATAAGAAAATGGGATGTTTCAATGATTTACCTTAGCTTTAAGATTAAAGATTTGAAATTTGATAATGAATAAGTTGATTAACATCTTTCTCTTGAAATTCTAGCTTTATCTTCTCTTGAGAATGAAAATGGTGGTCGGCCTTGATGTAATTTAGTTTGATAGAGTGAAAATGAATGTATGTTTCCTTTCCTAAGGGTTTAGGATTTAAGTCTCTCCTATTTCCCTTTTTTTCCTTGCCTATTTCCTAACACGTTAATTCATGTTATTTCATTTTTATTTCCATTAACATGGCATGGCTACTATTTAGTTAAATCAAATCTCAACCTATTAATCTTCACGTTATTTTATTTAATTTAACTAATTAAATATCCTAAATAATGCTATGAAAATATGGGGTGTTACATGCTACAGTATAGCATCATAGGCTTATGTCCCTCCCTCTAGGAAGTGCTACGGAATAGCGTCGTAGGCTTAAGTATTTGTATATAAAAATCATTTTTATATGAAAATCATTCTTTTCTAATTAAAATAAGGTCTTCTTTGAGAGAAAGGATGTTATAATTTAAACCTTCTAGTATATCGAGGGGTCGTCTTTTGAAAAAGAGTTTGGATACATGCATCCTTCCGATAAAAGAATTTTCATCAATGTTGCCTTTTGCAAGAATTATCTTGCTTTTCTTATAACAGAGATACCAATCTCAAATAGAAGACTTGGAGGTCATGATTAATGAATCAATAGTCTTTTAGTTGAGAATAGGATTCTCTGATCTGAGTTTCAATAAAGTTTTGATGGCTTTAAAACTTTTCTTGAAAAGGTATAAATAGACTTTTCTTTGCCCATGGTTTTGGAAAATTTTGAAATACCAAGAATGCTTAGTCCGAAATCTTTCGTGTACATTTACTAATGCTACATATTAGATTGCACCAATCAATTTTTGGAATAGATGGATATCTGTTTTTCCCAGGCTGCAGGGTAATTGAAAATAGCTCCCTTATGAAGATATGTTTGAGAAATTTCTTTTAAAACAATTTGCCAAAAATAGAGTTGGTATATAAAGATTTTCTCTTAGATTAATGAAGGATTGGCGGTGAACCGATATCTCACGAAAACAAGCCTTTGTACTGCATTGATCGAAATATTGATAGTCATCTTGTATCTGGCATCTGAGTTGTTCTTTTCAAGTAGCTAGAAGTTCATTATGCTTCAAGATTATGTTGTATGATATGGATTAATTTTGTTTTACCTATAAGGACACATGAATTTTAATCAGTAGGTGATCAATGCACAATGCAAATCTAAGTGCAAAACGCAAATTGAATTTAAAAGATATTAAAAGGGAGATAGTTCATAGTTGAATTAATGCTATGAGACTTCATGATTCGATTAAGATCTGCATTCAGAAGTTGTTAAACTGCTTTCTTCTTAGCTTGGATAAGATGTCTTTTAATTTTCTTTAACAAACTCCTTTAAGAACCCTAAACTAATCGTGCCTTGAATTGCTTCTGCTAAAGTATGATAGTTGTCGATTTTATGTCCATTTGCTTTATGGTAACTGCAGTAATCACATCCTTTATTTGGTTCTGGAGCACTTCGCATAATAGAAGGAGCATTAAAATTCTCATTGTCTTTTACCATGTCGAATATATGGGAGAGTGGTTTGTTTAAGACTATGTGATTTGATTTGGAAATCTTTCTTTGACTTCCCTTCATATTTTTACTCTCCCTTAGTCTCTTGTCGAGAAGCCTAAGGTTGGATTTTTATTCCTCATATTCTCGATGATCTCCTTCATAGCATGATGCTTTTCATCCATTGGAATAATCTTTTATACTTGGAGAAAGAAATGTTGTAGATCTTTGCATCCATTAACATAAAGGTCTTTCCATAATGGGGTTTGTTCAATTAACCCCAATCGAACTACCATAAACTTTTCTCTATCAGTTGTACTTTTTGCTTTCAATGCTTCTAAACTAAATTCGTTCAAGTATTCTCCAAGCAGTTCTCCCGGTTTTTGTTTGATTGTTGCAAATAAGCTAAAGTCCATAGTTATATCCCCAAATATAGAAAACTGAGTCATGAAGTTGCAAGCAAATTATGCCCAAGAATATATAGTTTCCATTCGGCAACTCCTGTACCATTTTATAGCTACTTCCTAAAAAGTAATAGGAAAACGTTTGCAGGGAATTGCCTCGGGAGCATTATATATTCATCCAGTTTTCAAAAGTCACAAGATATTCATCTAGGTCAGTTATCCCATTATATTTCAGCAAAGAAATTAGGATGTGAGGAAGTAGACTAACTGCCATTATTTCTTCTAAAAAGGGAGAATTTTGCAGGACAACATATTCTTTTGGGTTAACAATTCCATTTCCTTAAACATATTCATCATTATTTGGTATTGAATGCCTTCTTGGACAGCCTCATTTCTGTAGCAAATGTTAACACAAAAAATGGCAAACACCTCAAAGTTATAGTAGTAAAGCTGTGAATACTGTTTTCAGTATAGAGCTACTGTTTGATGAATTTTTGTAGATGATTGAGATAGAAAATCAAGAATGTGCAATAAAGAATAAGTAGAGGACTTAAATGTAAAATGACACAGATTTTCTAGTGGTTCGGCCTATATGTGCCTACATCCACTGCTCCTCTTTTATTTTCTCTTTCATTTCTGATTACAAGTACAGGCTTTGAATATGAGTAAATATGCTATTGGAACTAAGAGTTTTCTCTCTCTAAGTTATATGTCATTGTTGATGAGAGCTTCACTCTTTTCCCTCCATCCTTTTTTATAAGCCATATGCCTGGTATTTATAGAGTGAGGTTATGATGGGAGTGGCAGTTGAGTACATAGCCTTTGAGATTTGGTTCAACCTTCCTTCATATGCGATTTGGTTCAACTTCCTTCCCCTTCGATTTGGTTCAACCTTCCTTTGGGATTTGGTTCAACCTTCCTTTATATGAGATTTGGTTCAACCTTCCATTATATGAGATTTGGTTCAACCTTCCATTCTCCGGGATTCGGGTCAACCTTCCTTCCGTTGGAAATGGTTAGATGTTTAGTATTTTGATTCCCTATTAGGCCATTACTCATGCTTCATAAAAATAAGTGCTTGCCAGGACTTGAACCCAGGTGGGTTGGCCGAAAGGCGCAAGTCTTTCCATTGTGCTACACATGTTATTATGCTATAATTCCTTCAATCCAGTTTAGAATTGAATAAGATTTGAACTAGTAGCCGTGTATCACTAAGTAGATTATTCCAATACCCCCGAATGTTTCATGCAAGGGAGAAAATTAGTAGTTCTCTATAGTGGGACCCATATAACCTAGACAACGGGCTAATGTTAAGATGTCTATATCTTTCAAACCGTTACACGGATTGAGACGCGGTTTCAAGCTAGGTCCATATCTTGACCTCGAGAATACGTATAAACTAGTTTAGGTCCATTCCAAGACAATGACAATTTTATCCCTGACTCTTCATATTCACCATGTAGTGGGCAGAAATTCCCACAACATTTTCCCCCACAAAGCCTACTTTGGTGAATGCAAAATGTGCTTTGTTTGGTCAGGGTTGCCTTACTTGTCTTGCAGCCGTCATCTTGATATCTGACTATCTGTATATTATTTTTGTTTCCCTAAAGATTTTTCCTTTTCTATTTCCTTGTAAGGCTCGGCTCTGCTTAAGGATGATGTGGTGACAGTCTCTAGCCGTCTTTGATTTGTCTCTAGCCGTCTTTGATTTGTCTTCACAAGGTAGGATTCTGTTTTCCTAGGTTTGGTCCTCTTTCTTCCTACTTTGAGATTCTATAGTGTGTGAACCAGCCGATGTATACTTTATGGTATTGTTCTCGGATTCATTGATGTGGCATTCTAGTTATGTTCACTGTATGGGTAAGTCTAGTGATCGCGACCTATGCTCCCATGCGATTTCCAAATTTGTATATTTCTCGGTGATCTTTTCTCCACTTCTGCGCATGCACATATGGGATTAATTATTGATGAATTTTGTAGAGTAAGAATCTCCATTGAAAGGCACTCATTTGTAGGATATGTAGTGTGGTGCCTTTGAGTGAAGGCTGACAATTTCCTCCCTAGCCTATGCTTTGTATTTTCTATATGGACGTTTATACAAAGACATGAACATTTGGTAGGGGCTTTAATTGGGGTCATTATATCTGATTAGGCTTAACTAATTTCAATAGGTTTATGTTGCGTCTAGTCTGGTAAGGTGATGATGTTGAAGGAGCGGTACTTTATTATCCTGTTAGCTCCTTCGGGATATGCCTCTAGGCATATTTTTATAGGATTAGTTTTACCAAATTCTCGATAACTTGTCTACTGATATCTTATGTACTTGCATAGAGTAGATTACTAGCAAGTGTTGATGGAGTAGGTATTGGATTTAAGCGAGTAATTCTATGCCCTTTGAATAGAGTTCAAGGGAATTTGTTCGCATTACGAGTTAGGAGTATTACATCATTCCAGCATGAAGTCATGGTCGGGGTTAGATGCGAAAAGTAGAGGATATGGCCGAAGAGCGTATTATGAGTGTAGGTGAGCCGGTTTATTATTGCTGGTTTGAGTTAGGAAAAATATCGATGTTAGATGGCCCTAGCATGGGTGTTTGTCTGTAATAGTCTTTGTGCATAGGAATCCTTGGTTATTATTAGCTTTTATCTTCACATTGCTCGGGTAAAACCAAATTTTCAACCTAGATTTCCAGTTGGCACCGGTAGCGAAGAATCGTCCAGTTCCATTGGATTTACCTACAAGTCAAGGGTCTTTTCGGACCATGTGAGGTTAAGGACTTTCACCCTTGCCTTAGAATTAGTCATAGATTATTGTTTCTTTTTTATATAGGATTGTTAGAGTCATCCCATATGCCCTTGGGATTGATTTTATTACATAAAGATATCAAGTTATTTGAAAAATAGGTTTTGAAACAAACAGACTCAAGCATAGGGGTGAAGATTGAATCACTCCTATTTAGAGGAGATCATATCATTCAGAGTAATTTCCTATTGCTAGGGTTTAGAGAGTAATTTGGGGGACATGGCAGTGAACAAATACTTATCACGTCCTCTAGATCACCCTCTAGCAACGTTGTCAAAATTCCATCGGGAGCGCTCATTATTTCTCTGGTTTTGCCCCCAGTATAGTGCACCTGGTTGCTTCTCACAACATGCTGCCTCGTATCATGAATAGGTTTTAAACTTGCGAACTTAAGGTCATGATTCTAATATGCTATTACCAAGTTAAGTTGTAGTGTATGTGTATAATCAAGGGGTGAGGTGGTGCTATGCCCCTAAGTATTTTTTGTCGGATTTAGCTTATCTTACAAAAGTTAGCCATACCTTTGCTGTAACGGTCTAGATTTTCGCGTTCGAAAATCAACATCCATACATCAACTCATATTCGAATGCCGCAAATTCAAACGTTCAAATCCAATTCGCTTGAGCTTATAACACATTAAGTACAAAACCACAGCGGAAGAAAATAGCAATATCATTGATATACAAAATTTGATACAATATTCAAATACAATGAATATCAATACAATCAGAGCCAAAAGATATATAATAGCGGAAGACAACACCAGAAGATGGTCTAGACTTTACAACCATCGTTAGCGGAAAGATATCTCCAAAAGATAATATCTTCAAAACTCAACAAGATAGATACTCCAACAAAAAGCGGCTCCATTACTAAAGCTCCAAAGCTAGAATGTCTCCAAACTAGAAGGCGAGAACTACCATCCATGCTGAAGTGAAGCAATTCGATCCAAATGCGATTGCCAATATCCAGAGATTGAATGCTATCAAATCTACACCTACTATTTGATTATCTGAAAAACCCAACTCTAGACTGCCCGTGTGGAAAATTGTGGGCACCCAGAGTTTAGGAAGGAAACAATAAACTCCGGGTCAGTCATGGGACTGGTATGAGAAAACAAAAACGGTTTCATCTTTAAAACAAACAACAAAAGAATTTAAAATTGAAATCCGCGATGCTTTTTGGAAAATGAAACTACCATAAGGCCTCCTACCGCATACACTATGCAAACGCGGAATTGGAGGAGATTTCTCCTTATGATAGTCAAAAATATTTGATACACGAATACCATTTGGTATCATTATTAGTGCATAGTGGAAAACATTTTGAAAGTATAATATTAATCTTAGCCAGCATATAATCATTATTGTATACCTACTATAGCTACCATGTTCAATAGCATGTTACTGCCACATTCCATGGCAGGTTATACAACTAAAACCGTACAGGGCGCGTATTGTTTCTTTGGATTATCCAACAAATGGTCAGGCTAAGGAACTTCCTATTGCCACATAGGAACGCCTCTAGAGGGATGTCCCGAGAACCTACCCGGCTCTCTGCCAACAATGGCCGGTTTACTCCCTTGACGGGAGTAAAACCTAAGATATGTCATCCCTAGTCGTTTGCGACCTTTATCCGAGGGCCCTCAACACCAACAACCATAAAGTAATGTATTTGCAGTAACCATATAGGTTAAATATCTGGGCTCCATACCATAATACCACCCTTTTCCAGAAGGAATGGACATACCCTAGGGGCGTGACCCCTGCAACCTTGCCGCATCTTTCATGTTTCGACCATTTTCGGGGAGTGAGGTCCGATGAGGTCTCATCCACAAAGCTACGCTTTTCACAAAAGCCTTGCTTCGATCAACAAATAATCAGCAACACACAACAGCACTCAGCATGCCACACTAAAAAATTGGGAATGTATCACAAGTAACCATGAACTACATAACCTCTGAGCTCGTACGTCTCAGAGAAGGGTGTTAAGCTAAGAGAATAAATCTCCGCCACCAAGCAGAAATCTATTTGATAGAAACCAACTTTACATCTCAAAGTGTAATGTCGGCATCCATACAAGTCTGTTTCGGGTTTGAACAGAACCGAAGGCAATTCCAAAGAAGCCCTTGCAAATCCGGATAATCCCTAATCACGTTCGGACTTCGCATCACAAAGGGTGATCAAATCTCTATACCGGGGATCAACTAGTGTAGAGACATTCGACGATTTATCCTTTCGCTTTCGTAAATATCCAGTCTTCACCACCGGTCTTCAAATGTTATCCATATCGTCGTATCATTATTCGGAATGGGTTATATGACACAAGGTCCTCTCCCGGCTAAACCGAATAATGAGCGCAATATTTTAAAACATACGGACATTGGACAACTTTAAAACTCAAAACTTTTCTTCAAATGGTTTAAACAATTTACCATTTCAAATCTTTTAAACAAAAAGATTTATTTCACAAAGTTCACCAATCTTCCATGAAGATTCAATTATAGCTTTCAAAACAATTTCCTTTTCAAATGGGATTAACTCATCCAATTATTTAAATCAAAGACTCAATTCGTATCTTACAAAACCATTTCCAAAGATTCATAGCTTTCAGAAACAATTTTCATTTCAAATCTTTTATACAAAAGATACACCTTTTAAATCTTCTTCAATTTCAAAACAAGATTCAATTATCTTTCACAAAGATTTATTCATTGCTTTCAAAATAATTCGCTTTCAAATTTGAAATCTTTATAACACAAACTGGAAGTTCTTTCGTTATGTGAAAGCTATCATTATTTGAAAACAAATAGTTTTCATTTCGGAAAAAAATCCGACTACATTTATACAAGTTAAAGCCATTCAGGTATAATACTTGGATTAAATTCGAATTCCCAAAACACTACTTTTAAAATGGTTTAAAAACCCATATAAACACATTTATAACTTATATAACCTTTTTAAACCGTAATTTCCAAATATAGAATTCAATTTCAAATTTTTAATTTAAATTCAAATCAAACTATTTAAATTTCAAAACCTCATCAAGTTATTCAAAATAACTTTTATCTTTAAAACTCCTTTTCAAAAGCTTTTCACCTTTAACCCAATTCCATTTCCAAAACCGTTTGGATTCAAAATTTGACTTTTAAAACCATTTCAAAAATCTGTGACTTGACCAATTTCCTCGTGCAATCCATATTTGTGTGTGTATGGTGTGGTCCAGGGGTTTTACACAATAGTGCAACATCATTCAATCATCATAGATTAAATCACATCAATATTGATAAGCGGTATAATCTATAACGCTTATCTTCCATTCACAGATTCACACATAAATAATATACATTCATCATAGATAAATAAATTACATTCATCACAGCTTGAATTAAAACAACTCATAACACAAAACATTACATACAGAGATATCAAACAATACAAGGCATTTCATACCATTCAAACATCCATAAGTAAGATTTATTAATTATCTGATTAATTGAAACCAGATAAATCACTAATCTTGGTTAATTATCATTAATTAATTACAAATCATTTTGATTAATTATTCTTTAATCATTTATTAATTAACCATTAATAATAAATAAATTAACCTTTAATTAATTAATTATCCTTAGTTAATCACATCAATTAATTAGCCTTTAATTAATTATCATTCCTTAATCACCTTTACTAATTAATTAACCTTTAATTATCAATTAATCAACCTTGATTAATAAATAAATCAATCTTTAATTATTAAATAATTAACCTTTAATTAATAATTAATTCTTTGATTAATTATCCTTAATTAATTCCAATAATTAATTAATTAATCCTTAATTAATAATCATTCCTTAACTACTTTTATTAATTAACTAACCTTTAATTAATTAATTATTCTTAAATTAATTACAATTAATTACATTAATTAATTATCCTTAAATTAATTAACCATTAAAAACTTGATTAATAAATCTTTAAATCATTAATTAATTTACCTTAATTACTTCCATTAAATAATTGATTTTAAGTAATTAATTATCCTTTAATTAATTATTCTTTAATTATTTGATAAATCAAACTTAAATTATTAATTACCTTACCTTAATTATTTTTATTAAGTAATTAACTTCAAGTAATTAATTACCTTTAACAAATAAATTAACTTAAACCTTTAAAGTTAATAAACAATTAAAACATTCTTTATATCAATTAACTTCTTTAACATTATGAAGTTTATTTAAAATAAACTTTAAAAATAAAGGTTATGTATATTTTAAACCATTTTTAAGCTTGGTCAATTTAAAACAATTTTATTTAAAAACCTTCTTAAACAATTTAAAACATAGATAACATCTAATATAAAATGAAAATTAGTTTCAACAAAATTTGTTTTCAATAAATTCGATTTTTCTTTATGTTTTGAAACTATTTTTTGAAACACATCTATAAACCCGAGCAAAAACATGTTCTACCCGAGCTTGACCCCGGGCCAACTCACGATTTCAACTGCTTCGAGTCCATCCCCTTTTTGCACGTGCTAGAACCATGTTTCCTATCTTCCTCCCCAAACATTCAAAACACAGATATATAAAGATGCACGTATACGTTCACAATCACCACGACCAGCTCCAATCAATGCCGCAGCCACCCAAGCATCATCGATGATCACCAGAATCGATTAGAACACCTAAGTACACGAAATCGCCAATAAATCCAAATCGAGCAAATTCGAGGCCAAATATTTCTTCCTGAAGCCTACTCGATCACAAAAATTCGACTCGCTCTGCCGTGACAAGCCATCAGAAACCACGCCATTCTGGTTGAAGATGCTCCGACCATCCACGAACTCATCCTCCCTGGTCCGATCATTTGAAACTCTATGGCGACGACGAAAATGCCTCGCGAATACCATTGCCAAAATACAGTACTTAAACCATAGATTGATCCAAATCACCAACCACAATGAATTAAAAAATCGTCAACCATTTTTCTAGTGATCTCAGACCTTTCAACAAGATGCGGCCCGAAACTCGAGATCTAAAAATTCTCTGATCGCCGAAAATTCGTGAAAACCCATTCTCCGTTCATCCAACCAATACGACCTCAAATCACAACTAAAACAACTTGATTTTTGTTTTAAAAATCATTATTTTCAAAATGAATTTGGATGGTGTAATTAAATCCTGAATTCACGCAGATTGAAAATTGAGTAAAATTCGAATTTATACTGTTTTTCTTTTTCCAGATAAACCCATCATATATTTTCATTGGAGATATATTTTTAAAAATAAGTTGTGGAGATTTTAAACATGTTTTGTCCTAACATCACAAGCTAGAAAGGATTGAGGAAGATGAGATTGAATTTTTAAACTTAATTAGACCCTGTAATTTTTTTACAGAGGCATTCTTTCTTGATTCCACATACATGCACACAATAAATATATACACACAAGCATAACACATAACCATATTAGCATATAACTTTCAAGACGATTGAATGCAAATCAGGATTTGAACCAGATTTAAAACTTTAAATTGTAGTTTTCTCACCTGAGAAATGGCAAAGCAGAGGATAGATTGGAAATCTGGAATTTGTTGATCTTGTTTGAAGCTGATCAGATCTAAAGCTTTTGTATTGTTGCTTTGTTTTTTCTGAATATTGATTTTGTTTTTGATTCTTTTGAGTTGAGTCTTGCATTTGATTCCCAGGCTTGAACTCGAATCCATTTTTTTTATTTGTTTCAGGTTGATGATTTTTTTCTATTCAGGTTTTCATTTCCAGGTATTTTTGATTTGTAAAGAGGTTTACAACTTGAATACTGATCAGTTTGATTTTTTTCCTGAATTCTTGCCTTTGCTTTACATTGCATTTCTCAGGATTGATCATCTTTTGATTTTGAGATGATTTTTTTTGTTTGATCTTCTGATTTTTATGTTTGATTTCTGGTTTTGTTTTACAGGGTTAATTTTTCCAAGAGTTTGTTTTCTTTGAATGTTTTGAAAGAAAATTTAAAAAGGAAGGAGATAATCATATGTATACACATAGCTTTGATTATTCATTATTTTTCTAAAAAAATAAAAACTAATATTTGACACTTGTATTTTTGTGATTTAATTATCTTGCATTTGTTAAATTCTTATGTTGAGACACTTACACTTGTATTTTGATGTTAATTAAATTGTTACATATGTCCTATGCATGTATTTAAATGTTTAAAATTTTATTTAATTTATATTTTTAAACTTATATATATTACAAACTATATTTTTTTTAAACAAAATGTTCAAATCTAATTTTAAACTTATTTTATTATACTTTTAAACAAACATTTATCTATATACATAAAAGAAATAAACATGTATACATATATATTAGAATTTATTCTTTTTAAATACCTTTTGTAAATCAATTTCAAAATAAAATTTCAAATCATCATATTAGGAATACAAAACAAATTTTCCTATTAGTATTAAATTTTTAGAATTTCCAAATCCAATATATTTTTAAATATTTACATTTTGTATTTTTCCAAAATCAAAATTTAATTCTCGATTTAAATTTTAATAATATATATATATATATATTCAAAATTTTCAATTTAATCCACAATGAAATTTTTAAAATTAAATATTATTCAAAATATTTATTTTTGAATTTCCAATTATAAATTCTATTTTAAAATCATATTTATATATATTTATACTAATAAACAAACAAATATCCATTTAAATTTGAAAGATGCCAAATTATCACAATTAAATTTCAAAAATTAAATAAACTACCAATTTAAATTTGATTCAAAAATGGGGATGTTACAGACTTCCCTCCTTAAGAAAATTTCGTCCTCAAAATTTGCCAGACGAAAAGATAACAAAGAACAGATGAACGTGTCAAAGATATGGTTCACCTTTTGCATTCGGCTTACCAAATCAGAACATCAACAATAGAATATACAAGATACTCGGGTCACCAGTCTACGTAGTATGTCGGGGATTGGTTAGTTCGAAAGATAACTAACCGTTCGAGACCCAATAGAATAAACAATGGATACTCAATCCAGGTTGGAATATCCCAGAGTAGATATTAAAATGTCCCTCTTCGAACTTTGATCCTCACAAGAAATTATAACAGAATTCTCAAATTTGGTTCTAATCGAAATCGTTTTATCGATACAAATCTTTATATTTTATTCATCAATTAATTTTAAATAGAATTTTAAATTTATTAAAGTTTAAAACGAAAAGCTGATAAGGAACCGATGAATAAAATACAAAATAGGAACTTATTTACACGATTCGTAGGGCCGCCACCACACCCAAGCCTCTCCCTCGAGCTGCTATGAAGCCATCAAAGAATTTGAAATTGGATGATCAACAAAGGAGATTGATAGGAAAGCTGTTTCCGATGTTGTTACAGGTATTGACCATTTGTAGTGGTATTTCCCTGTCCCCTACCTCATCCTCTTCTTGCACTCATACTCACTATCAGTGGATAGTAAGATAATTTACTGAGGCATACAGACGAATATCTTAGGGATATACTCATTCTAGGGTATACTTCACCCTATCTATAATGAGTTACCTAATGTGTCATACTCCAAAAAGCTAAAGTTCAACCTTCAGCTCTGATACCAAATGTAACAGTCTAGATTTTCGCGTTCGAAAATTGACATCCATACTTCAACTCGTATTCAAATGCCGTAGATTCAAACATTCAAATCTGATTTATCGGAGCTTATAAAACACTAATTACAACAACATAGCGGAAGAAAAGAGTAATATCATTGATATACAACATTTGATACAATATTCAAATACAATGAATATCAATACAATCAGAGCCAAAAGATATACAATAGCGGAAGAAAACACCAGAAGATGGTCTAGACTTTACAACCATCGATAGCAGAAAGATATCTCCAAAAGATAATATCATTAAAACTCAACAAGATAGATACTCCGACAAAAGCGACTCCATTACTAAAGCTCCAAAGCAAGAACGTCTCCAAACCAGAAAGCGAGAACTACCATCCATGCTGAAGTGAAGCAATTCGATCCAAATTTGATTGCCAATATCCAGAGATTGAATGCTATCAAATATACACCTACTATTTGATTATTTGAAAAATTCAACTCTAGACTGCCCGTGTGGAAAATTGTGGGCACCCAGAGTTTAGGAAGGGAACAATAAACTCTGGATTAGTCATGGGACTGGTATGAGCAAACAAAAACGGTTTTATCTTTAAAAAAACAACAAAAGAATTTAAAATTGATATACGCAATGCTTTTTGGAAAATGAAACTACCATAAGGCCTCCCTCCGCACACACCATGCAAACGCGGAATTGGAGGAGATTTCTCCTTATGATAGTCAAAAATGCTTGATATGCGAAAACCATTTGATATTATTATTAGTGCATAGTGGAAAATATTTCGAAAGTATAATACAAATGTTAGCCAGCATACAACCATTATTGTATGCCTACTATAGCTACCATGTTCAATAGTAGGTTAACGGCACTTTCCATGGCAGGTTATACAATTAAAACTGTACTGGGCGCATATTGTTTCTTTGGATTTTCCAACAAATGGCAGGCTAAGGAACTTCCTATTGTCATATGGGAACGCCTCTGGAGGGACTCCCCAAGAACCTACCCAGCTCTCTGCCAACACAAGGCCGGTTTACTCCCTTCCCGGGAGTAAACCTAAGGTATGCAATCCCCAGTCATTCGCGACCTTTATCCGAGGGCCCTCAACACCAAAAACCACAAAGTAATGTATTTGCAGTAACCACATAGGTTAAATATCTAGGCTCCATACCATGACACCACCCTTTTCTAGAATGAATAGACATACCCTAGGGGCGCGACCCCTGCAACCTTGCCGCATCTTTCCTGTTTCGACCATTTCCAAGGAGTGAGGTTCGATGAGGTCTCGTCCACAAAACTATGCTTTTCACAAAAGCCTTGCTTCGATCAACAAATGATCAGCAACACAAAGCAGCACTCAGCATGCCACACTACGAAATTGGGAATGTATCACTAGTAACCATCAACTACATAACCTCTGAGCTCGTACGTCTCAGAGAAGGGTGTTAAGCTTAGAGAATAAATCTCTGCCACCAAACAGAAATGTATTTGATAGAAAACAGCTTTACATCTCAAAGTGTAATGTCAGACATACATCCATACAAGTCTATTCCAAGTTCGAACAGAAATAAAGGCACTTCCAAAGAAGCCCTTGCAGATCTAGATAATTCCTAATCATATCCAGACTACCCATCACAAAGGGTGATCAAATCTCTATCTCGGGGATCAGCCGGTTCAGAGACATTCGATGAATTATCCTTTTGCTTTCGGAAATATAAGATCTTCACCAGTAGTCTTCAAATGCTATCCATATCGTCGTATCATTATTCAGAATGGGTTATATGACACAAAGACCTCTCCTGGCTAAACCGAATAATGAGCGCAATATTTTAAAACATATGGATATTGGACAACTTTAAAACTCAAAACTTTCCTTCCAATGGTTTAAACAATTTACCACTTCGAATCTTTTAAACAAAAAGATTTATTTCACAAAGTTCACCAATCTTCTACAAAGATTCAATTATAGCTTTCAAAATAATTTCCTTTTCAAATTGGATTAACTCATCCAATCATTTAAATCAAAGACGCAATTCATAACTTTCAAAACCATTTCCAAAGATTCATAGCTTTCAGAAACAATTTTCATTTCAAATCTTTTATACAAAAGATACACCTTTTAAATCTTCTTCAATTTCAAAACAAGATTCAATTATCTTTCACAAAAATTTATTCATGGCTTTCAAAATAATTTGCTTTCAAATTTGAAATCTTTATAACACAAATTGGAAGTTCTTTCGTTATGTGAAAGCTATCATTATTTGAATACTTAAATAGTATTCGTTTCGGAAAAAATCCAATTATATTTATACAAGTTAAAGCCCTTCAGGTATAATATTTGGATTAAATTCAAATTCCCAAAACACTACTTTTAAAATGGTTTAAAAACCCATATAAACACATTTATAACTTATATAACCTTTTTAAACCATAATTTCCAAATATAGAATTCAATTTTGAATTTTGAATTTAAATTCAAATCAAACTATTTAAATTTCAAAACCTTATTAAGTTATTCAAAATAACTTTTATCTTTAAAACTCCTTTTCAAAAGCTTTTCACCTTTAACCCAATTCCATTTTTAAAACCGTTTGGATTCAAAATTCAACTTTGAAAACCATTTAAAAAATCTATGACTTAACCAATTTCCTCGTGCAGTCCATATTTGTGTGTGTATGGTGTGGTCCAGGGGTTTTACACAATAGTGTAACATCATTCAATCATCACAGATTAAATCACATCAATATTGATAAGCGTATAATCTATAACGCTTATCTTCTATTCATAGATAAATAATATACATTCATCATAGATAAATAAATTACGTTCATCGTAGATAAATAGATTACATTCATCACAGCTTGAATTTAAACAATTCATAACACAAAACATTACATACAGAGATATCAAACAATACAAGGCATATCATACCATTCAAACATCCATAAGTAAGATTAATTAATCATCTGATTAATTTAAACCAGATAAATCGCTAATCTTGGTTAATTATCATTAATTAATTACAAATCAATTTGGTTAATTATTCTTTAATTATTTATTAATTAACCTTTAGTCATAAATAAATTAACCTTTAATTAATTAATTATCCTTAAGTAATCACATCAATTAATTAGCCTTTAATTAATTATCATTCCTTAATCACCTTTACTAATTGATTAACCTTTAATTATCAATTAATCAACCTTGATTAATAAATAAATTAACCTTTAATTATTAAATAATTAACCTTTAATTATTAGTTAATTCTTTGATTAATTATCCTTAATTAATTGCAATAATTAATTAATCCTTAATTAATGATCATTCCTTAGTTACTTTTATTAATAAACTAACATTTAATTAATTAATTATTCTTAAATCAATTACCTTAATTACATTAATTAATTATCCTTAAATTAATTCACCTTTAAACACTTGATTAATAAATCTTTAAATCATTAATTAATTTACCATAATTACTTCCATTAAATAATTGATTTTAAGTAACTAATTATCCTTTAATTAATTATTCTTCAATTACTTGATAAATCAAACTTAAATTATTAATTACATTACCTTAATTATTTTTATTAAGTAATTAACTTCAAGTAATTAATTTCCTTTAACAAATAAATTAACTTAAACTTTAAAAGTTAATTAACAATTAAAACATTCTTTATATCAATTAACTTATTTAATACCATTAAGTTATCTAAAATATACTTTAAAAATAAAGGTTATGTACATTTTACACCATTTTAAAGCTTGGTCAATTTAAAACAATTTTATTTGAAAACCTTCTTAAACAATTTAAAACTTAGATAACATCTGATATAAAATGAAAATTAGTTTCAAAAAAATTTGTTTTCAACAAATTTGATTTTTTTTCTTTATGTTTTAAAACTGTTTTCTGAAACACATCTATAAACCAGAGCAAAAACATGTTCTACCCGAGCTTGACCCCGGGCCAACCCTTAATTTCATCTGCTTCGAGTCCATCCCCAGTTTGCACGTGTTTGAACCCAGGTTCCTATCTTCCTCCCCAAACATTCAAAACACAGATATATAAAGATGCACGTATACATGCACAATCACCACGACCAGCTCTGATCAACGCCACAGCCACCCAAGCATCATCGATGATCAACAGAATCGATTCGAACACCTAAATACATGAAATCGTCATTAAATCAAAATCGAGCAAATTCAAGGCCAAATATTTCTTCCTCGAGCCTACTCGATCACAAAAATTCAACTCTCTCCGCCACGACAAGCCATCGAAAACCACGCCATTCTGCCCGAAGATGCTCCGACCATCCACGAACTCATCCCCCCTGGTTCGAACATCTAAAACTCTATGGCGACGACGAAAATGCCTCGCGAATACCATTGCCAAAATACAGTACTTAAACTCTAGATTGATCCAAATCACCAACCACAATGAATTAAAAAAGCATCAACCATTTTTTTACTGATCTCAGACCATTCAACAAGATGCGGCCTAAACCTCGAGATCAAGGAATTTTCTGATCGCCGGAAATTCGCGAAAACCCATTCTCCGTTCATCCAACCCATACGACCTCAAATCGCAGTTAAAAAACTTGATTTTTGTTTTAAAAATCATTATTTTCAAAATGAATTTGAATGGTGTAATTAAATCTTGAATTGATGCAGATTGAAAATTGAGTAAAATTCGAATTTATACTGTTTTTCTTTTTCCAGATAAACCCATCATATATTTTCTTTGGAGATATATTTTTAAAATTAAGTTGTGGAGATTTTAAACATGTTTTGTCTTAACATCACAAGCTAGAAAGGATTGAGGAAGATGAGATTGAATTTTTAAACTTAATTAGACCTTGTAATTTTTTTACAAAGGCATTCTTTCTTGATTCCAAATACATGCATACAATAAATATATACACACAAGCATAACACATAACCATATTAGCATATAACTTTCAAGATGATAACATGCAAATCAAGATTTGAACTAGATTTAAAACTTTAAATTGTAGTTTGCTCACCTGAGAAATGGCAAAGCAGAGGATAGATTGGAAATCTGGAATTTGTTGATCTTGTTTAAAGCTGATCTGATCTAAAGCTTTTAGGTTGTTGCTTTGTTTTTTGAATATTGATTTTGTTTTTGATTCTTTTGAGTTGAATCTTGCATTGGATTCCCAGGCTTAAGCTCGAATCCATTTTTTTAATTTGTTTCAGGCTGATGATTTTTTTAATTTCAGGTTTTCATTTCTAGGTCTTTTTGATTTGTAAATAGGTTGACAACTTGAATATTGATCAGTTTGATTTTTTTCCTCTAAATTCTTTCCTTTTCTTTACATTGCATTTCTCAGGTCTGATCATCTTTTGATTTTGAGATGATTTTTTGTTTGATCTTCTGATTTTCAGGTTTGATTTCTGGTTTTGTTTTCCAAGGTTAATTTTCCCAAGAATTTGTTTTCTTTAAATGTTTTGAAAGAAAATTTAGAAAGGAAGGAGATAATCATATGTATACACATAGCTTTGATTATTCATTATTTTTTTAAAATAAAAACTAATATTTGACACTTGTATTGTTGTGATGTAATTATCTTACATTTGTTAAATTCTTATGTTGAGACACTTACACTTGTATTTTGATGTTAATTAAATTGTTACACATGTCCTATGCATGTATTTAAATGTTTAAACTTTTATTTAATTTATATTTTTAAACTTATATATATTTACAAACTATATTTTTTTAGAGAAAATGTTCAAATCTTATTTTAAACTTATTTTATTATACTTTTAAATAAACATTTATCTATATACATAAAAGAAATAAACATGTATGCATATATATATATATTAGAATTTATTCTTTTAAATAGCTTTTGTAAATCAATTTCAAAATAAAATTTCAAATCATCATATTAGAACTACAAAACAAATTTTCCTATTAGTATTAAATTTTTTGAATTCCCAAATCCAATATGTTTATAAATATATACAATTTGAATTTTTCCAAAATCAAAATTTTATTAACAATTTAACTTTTAATAATATATATATATTTAAAATTTTAAATTGAATCTACAATCAAATTTTTAAAATTAAAATATTATTCAAAATATTTATTTTTGAATTTCCAATTAGAAATTCTATTTTAAAATCATGTTTATATATATTTATACTAATAAACAAACAAATATCCATTTAAATTTAAAAGTTGCCAAATTAATTCACAATTAAATTTCAAAAATTAAATAAACTACTAATTTAAATTTGATTCAAAAATGGGGATGTTACATTTGCACTGAGTTTTTCTCAGGTTTCATAAGTATGCTCAGCTTTTGGAGAATCCTTATAGTTTCTTAAGAAAAGTTGGCTGGAAGGAATATTCTAATTCTTGTGGGAATTTTGGATTGATGTTCCGCTATCTCTGACGGAGTTGAGTTGATGCTCTGTTTCTTCTGGTGGAATGGAAGAGAATAAATATCCTACTGTGGTTGGTAGAGTGGAATTCATATTTCTACTATGTATGTAATGCCACAAGACTAAAACAAATTGGTAGAAGCTTCTAGTTTAAGTACAACGAACTATACTCTCCGTCAAGCAAGTCCTTCTGAACTAAAGATTTGTGACATGTAAGTTACTTGCCCTGATTGTGGATTTTGGTGACATATTGTTTGTCAGCCTATTATGTTCCAACGGAGTGTAACTTTTGCGACTGTCGCACTTAAGATTTTGAGCCAAGATTTGTACGCAGTAACTACCAGGGCCATTGTGGCCTATATCGTGAGTATTATTCGATTTACTATGGCTCGACAAGAATGGCAGATGATTGTCAACTACGAACTATCCCTAGCTTCAGCCATGCCCTAATCATGTGATTTATTATCGGTTCACAGTTGTCGACGAGCCAACACCAATGACAAACTGCCTAGGCTATAATTGTGCCTAATCTATGGCTTATTGTTGGTTTATCATTGTCGACTGGCGGGTCGATCGTCAGCAGTGAACTATCCAGGCTATTTTCGTGCCCTTAGCCAAGGTTATCTTGGTTTCACTACTGCCAATGAGAGCTTGCGAGTGATCGCAATAGGAAAATATCAGACATATAATCGAGCAAAACATTAATTTTTACTGTGGTTTGGCTAGAATATGCCTACATCCACTATCTTTCTTTTATTGTTTCAGGTGATACAAGCTTTATACAAGATGAGAGAAGTAATAGCGAAAATGCTGGAGATTCCTTCCTTTCCCAAACACCTTTTTCGTCAATTGTCCACGGAATGTGAGTTCCATTATGGAGATCCTTATGAACAACGAATGGTCCTTCCCATACTGAATCTAGTGCGCCTAGATGGGGGAAGATTTGCTCGAGAATAATATCTCCCTCTTGTAACTCTTGGGGCATTATCATAGATTTGTATTGTTTTGTCACTTTCCATCTACGGGTGGTGGTCTTGAGAGTGGTATTATTCCTTCTTTCTTCAATTAGGTCTAAGGACATGTTAAAGAGCTCCTCGTTTTCTTTCGGATTATATTGTGTCATGCGATGTGAAAGGACAACTGTTTCGACCGAAAGCATGGCCTCAGCCCCGTATGATTATAGAAAATAGAATATGGCATGTTGTTGTTATCTAGGAGGCTTGATAGGCCCATAGTACCGTGGGTAGTTCGTCAACCCACGCTCCTTTGGACTTATCTAGATTTTCCTTAATTAATGTTTGCAAGACATTATTGACAGTTTCAACCTGCACATTGGCCTGGGGCAACTCCTATTATGAGTCAATCAACGCTAAGCTTCGAATGCATTTATTCTTTGAGTTGCTCAGACTAGATTTGTGCCTGAATGCACGACTGGTATGTCATTGCCAGAGAAAGGGGCAGTCGTCAGCAATGAACTGCCTAGGCTAGTGCCTTAATCATGGCTATTTTATTTTCACTGCTACCAACACATGCTTGTGATCTAGGTTGCTAATCCCAAAAGAAGTAGTTGTTATAACAACATAGGTGTCAAGTGAATATAACTGCATATGTGTTAAGTGAATATAACCACATATGTGTTAAGTGAATGCATTAGTCTCTTCTCTCGGTCAAAAGGAAAGAGTAGTTTAGACCAAACTTGCCGCTTTGAAAGAAGCGCAAAATACCAGGTTGTGTCATATACCTGATTTAAGATGTTCGCTCTGATGGGAATTCTTTCTTGGTATTTTCGTAAGACTCTGTGGAACCTAGGAGCCGATGGCATTGTCCGGAAATGACAACAACCGAGTTAGAAAAAAACAAAAGAAGAGGTTTGTCATGGTACCTCGAAGAGCTCCTCATAAGGATTTTCTGCATGTACTCTATTTGATAACAGGGGTTTCACTGGGCCAAGATTCTTGTTTGGCATTTATTGCTGCCTCCTAGCAGTCATTGGTCAAGTCATTTTGTTAGGTTGACTACAGCTAGTTTGGTGAACTTATAATGGATGTCCCCAGTATGCATCCTGCTAGACTTAGTTCATAATCTATTTGAATTGTGTTTTTTGATTATTGGATCATGATGGAGTGGTGAAGCTAGTATCTTGTTGGTGACTGCAATGTCCTAGCGGTTTACTATATATATTATTAATTTGTATTGAATTGTGATTGTAACAACACGTATTTTAAACTATTTTAAATTATAGAATACGGCACGATTATTGAATGCAAATGGTTAGAGATAAAATTTAATGACTTGTTATTGTAATTTATCAGATAATTAAATTGTTTAAATTTAATATTAGAATTGTTTAAATAATGGAATCTTTAATTTATGTAAATGAAAACGGTATCAGAAATTGATTAAAATTTTATTTAAATATAAATGAAGATCATTTAATTTTAAAATTTAATTTAAAAGTGAATAATTAGACATTGGAAATTTTATATTATAATCGACAAGTAAAAATAGCTATCTTGGCCACTGTGTCGGATTTCGATGTAACCAGTTACATCCGATCCGTAATAGTGAATTATTGTACGATTCAAGTTTTGTAGCGACCGGACCTGTCGTTTGGCCTTTTGAGCTTGAAATGCGTAGAAATTAATTTAATAAATTCGATAAAATAAATTGACTTTGAAAAACTATCTTTTACATACGATCGAATTTTGCCTCTAAACTAGTTCCATTGCATTCTGAATGGTGGTAAAACATTATAAATGCCAGGCGGCATGCTTCGTTTGGGGTTTGAGAGTTTCAGACATTGTAAGCTAGATATTTTGTAATATAATAATATATTTTCTATTTTTTCTACTCATCCAAGCCACGTCATTATCTCGACCATATACCATTTCCTTTTTCCCTCCTTTTTGTTCGAATCACGGATGCAGTTCAAGAAAGAAAAAACTGCAGCTTTAAAAAAAACAAAGATATGAATCGAAAAAACCACGAGATCGAATAATGGCGACTAGGGCGAGCGAAGGGTCTGGGGAATTGACGAACTGCCAGACTTCGAATGGGTGTTGGAAGAGGTGGCGAGAGATGAGGACAAGATGGATAGCTTTGTCAATTTCTTGGATTTGGGTCGTGTTTTTCTGTGGGCACAACGCGTGCGATGGAAGGCGGAGCATAGGCGAGAGTGGCCATGGAGAGCGCGACTCAGGATTCGGTAGGCGGTCGGTGATGACAGCAGGCGTCGTCGATCATTCATAAAACAAAGAGAGAGGATACGCGAGAAATTAGGAGAGAAGGAGGGTCACGTGCTTTGCTGGAGGAGGATGGCTGAGAGACGATTGACTTGGTTGGGTGAGGTTTTATTTTGTTTAATTATATTAATTAAGTTAAGTTAAATTTAATTATAATTGTATAAAAATAAAAATCATAACTTTTGCGTACGAGATCCATTTCGAGCGAAACAAGTTGCATAGGACTCATATCGTCATTGTCTATAGCGTGGTATGACTTTGGAGTTTATTTGACTTAGGAGATATTACAGTTTCAAATGGAAGGTGAGTTAAAATTGTATTATGGAGGGATTTAAATTTTTTGACTATAGTTGGTAAAATTTAACTGGCATTTAATTTGGTATAAATCAAGATGATAGGAATTTGAATTGACAGCCACATTACAAATGGAAATTAATTTTTTTTAGTTAAATTCCCAATTATTGATGACTAGTAAATTGTTATGATTTATTGACTGTTTGGATGTTCATTGGAATGGATGCTATCGATTGATATTTTGGATTATTTGGATGTTTACCTTATTTTTAATATATCATGTTATCACCTTGTATATTATTTACAATATATAAAACTATAAATTAAATTATTTGAATAAATTAAGAAATAGGTTGAAATGATATATACCTATGACATTTATTTTTTACTGAAATGATATATATCCTTTCCTGAATTAAATTGAAATAATCGATTCACTAGGCCATAGGGTAGAAAATTATATATGGACACAAGATTGGTTGAATTAAATGGTTTAAAATTTTTTGTTTTGAAATTATTTAAATGATTTGATTTAAAGGAATAAAAACCGAACTTAAGGAAATCGAATTATTTTCAAACTGGAGCTCGAAATGTTGAAATTTAAATTTGGTAACGAAATTGTTTTAATTGAAGTTGAGATTTTTAAGTTAAAAATCGAAGTAAGATGCGAATTTTAGAAATTGATTTGTTTTAACGGATTGGACTTTTATTCGAACTTTAGATATTGCTAAATAAAAGTGATATAAAACGATAATTCGAAATTGAGCTTGGAATTTAATAATATTTGAAAATTTGGATATTAAATAGGATTTTAAAGGAAAATTGGATTTAAGTGTTTTGAATCGATATTTTGAAATGAACTTAGAATTGATATAAATTGAAATGGTTTAAATTTGGAATTGTAGTTGAAATTAATTTGAAATTGGAGTTTAAATTAATTTGGAATTAGAGTTGAGATTAATTTGAAATTGGGATTTAAATTGATTAGGAATGGAAAGTTAAAATTAAATTGGAATTGTGACATAAATTAATTTGGAATCGAAATTGAGTTCCACTTGAAATCGAAATTGAATCGATGAAATCGAAATGGAAATTGGAACTGATTTGAATAGAAAAATCTGGAAAGCGAACCAATCTGACATTGAAACCATTTATAAATGTTTAGTATCAACGATTTAAAATCTATATTTTTTAAATATTCAAATAATTTTTATTTTCCAAACTATTTTACTATATAAACCATTTTTAATGCTCAAACGAACTTCTATTAAACTATTTTTAACTATTTATCTATTTTAAAACTATTATATTATTTTCTAAAAAATTCAAAATGGTCAAAGGGTGGAATGTTTTTATTAAAATCTTGGATTTAAATATGAACTGGGTTAAAGTAAATTATAACCAAAATTGTAATACAAATCAAGCTTCGAAGTGAAATCGAGTTGAATTAACATTTGAAGTAAAAATTTGGTTTTTTTGGAGTAAATATGATGATTTCAAAATGGACTTGATTTGAATATGATATTTTGATATCAAGTACAAATTGTTTTGAAATGTAAAAGTACCAACCAGTGTGAAAAAATGACGTTTGGTTCTTAAAGAGACCATGGCCTCTTATTGGCATGCTCTCTATCAATATTAGAACCACTTTAACAACTGTGTACATTGTGGACATTATCCTGAATGTAGTGGTTAAATTGGCGTTGTTTACTGGAATGAAGTAAGAAAACGATGATGGATAGATTTGACACTCGTGCCATAACTAATGACTAAATAGGAGCCTATGTTTGGCCATTGAAGTTAGCTACCTCTAGTGACGTTGATCCCTCGTATTACTATTATGATTTCGGATTCGATGGGTGCACCTTTGTCGGTTGGATTAATTGTCGTGGTCGGCCACGGATAGGTTCTGACCAACTAGAAAGGGTAAACTAGTAGAATCCTACCTTGGGCGTTGCCTCACTTGTCTTGTCATATTTATCCCTATACGAGCTTTTCAGTGCATAAGAGTATTTTAGTCCTGACTCGAGTGTCTTGTCTTTTCATTACGCTCGGGTCAGTCCTGAGTTTTTCAGTGCATTGAATATATTTTTTCTGGAGGACGAAGATGAAGACGTGGTATATTACTATTATTATCATCCCATGCATCATGCTATTCTGCTGTATTGGTTATTTATCCCTGATGTACAAATATAACTTTGATAAATGTCTATAGATTATAATCGAATGTATAGTAAACAGCTTCGTGGAATGTTATTTGATTATTATATTTTATCGTTCTGTTGTGAGACTCTGTGTTTGTTTCCTTCTTCTTTCTCTATTTTTCTTAATTATCCCCATTGATTATCTACATTCCAGATTGCTTAAGTCGGTCATGTGTGGATTATTGTTGATTTAAACCTTCTAGGATTTGGATCGTCACAGTGATATAGGAGTGGTGGTGGTGTTTCTGGATATCTCTTGCCTTTCAGCGACGGGCCAAGTATGTTGGAATTGCTGGAGCTTGGTCTTTCAAAACCATTTTGTATAAACTATCATGTCACCCAAGTTCTTGGTAGATGTCATTTCCATTGCGCCTTCTTCCTTACCCTTTGAGGTAACGTCATACTCAAATGGATGGCTTCTCTCTGATCATTGATCATTCGAGCTCCAGAAGGAGAGCGTTATATCACTTCCATTTTGCTATAGCATTTGTACTGCAAGCTATGCTAGCTTCCCTGGGTGACCATCTATCTGAACTCCTGACAGTGATGCTTTCTCATCTTTATTTGCCTTGCTGACCCAATGGAGAGGTCATGCATAGTTGGAGGGGCTAGTTTGACTTTTGCTTTACTTTGTGCAGCTATAAGCATACTTGGGTTGATCAGTACATGCGCCAGATTTATGAATGCTTCCTTCACCTTTTTCCAAGGATGGAGATCCAAGAGTAGATGGTAGAGCCCTACAATAGCTTACGGTTGATTAGAATGTAAGAAAAGTAATTATATAGTAGCTTCTTTATGCCTCCCGTTTATCAGCCAGTGTATAAATCTTGGAAAGTGTCTAGGGAGTCGAGTTAGCCCTTTATAAAGGTTTGTAGCAAGCACTCAGAAGTTTTTGTTTTTCTAGAGGAAGGACTAGTAACTCTTGCTTTTATTTCCTTCTCTGTTTGCATTTGTTGAACACATCCCTTGGTAAGGAGTGCTATTAAAATTATATGAACCCTACCTGGTATACTTTGGATTGGCCATGTCTTCATGCCAGGTAGGAGTGATGAAGTGATGTGTTCGTTATATCCATACTTTAGGTATCAATCATCATGTCTTCAGCCTTCAAGTAGAAACGTTCTGGTACATGCATGAAAGCATGTGTGTAGTACTTTGACTTGATGCTAAATGGAAGATGGTTATGCTTAGGTGTCATTGAGTTAGGTGAAATGCTTCCTTGATCCCTTAGTCGAGGAATTCCCTTGTATTATAGTGTTGGGGCCGAGTACTTCCATTTTCCCTAAGCGTGTTAAGAGTTTATCCACCAAAGCTTCATGATCGGTAGCAAAGTGTTTGCTGATTTCAACGACAACTTAGCTAAAGTCATGTTCGGTAGCTATATTTTCTAGCATATGGGAAATTGTTAGATTAACCTTCTTGATTTTTCATATCTAGATTGGGTGTACCGACAACAGCTGCAATCTTAGTAGCAGAGTTCCTTCGCTTAGGAGGCATGTTGGAAAGTTGTCCACGTGTGCTTTCCTGAAGAGCTTGTAATTTTCAAGGGACAATAATTCATGTTTCGGAAAGGAAGGGGAGGTTTTGCAGTTTCGAAGGGTCGATGGCCTAACTCTAAAAAGAAAGAGAGAATCTTTGAAAAGAGAAATAGAGTTTCTCAAAATAATGATCTCAAATCTGGAAAGAGGGTATGGTTTCCTTTGTGATGGAAATAATGATCTGATTGGTAAAGGGAAAGTGAGTTTGAATAACTTCAGACTTGAAAAGTGAACACAAGTTTCTTTGGCCAAGAAAGAATGTTTTTAGATTTGTAGGGGGGAAGAGAGATACAATTTCTTATTTCCAGACATAGTGATTGCAAATCCGGACAACATAAAAGGATTTTCTTAAAGTGACTTTTCTTAGATAAGAGAAGGAAATGGATCTCCTTATTTCCAGGAATATTAGTTGTAAGTCGAAAAAGAGAAGAGGATTTTCTTATGTTAGAGAAACAAGGATCTGGATCTAAAGAGGAACCAGAGTTTCTTATGTCAAGGGAACAATACTTTTCGTTGAATAGAGAAAAAGATATACAATGATTTTGAAAACTGAACAAAAGTTTATTTTGGTAGAAAAAACTTTTTGAAATGAAAAGAAAGTGTAACATCACGCCTTTTTGTACGCTTTAAATCGATGATTAACCACACACTTCAGACTCAAACCATACAAAAGGACGGATTATTATGGGGTAAATAAGAAAAGCATAGAAAGAAATAAAGCAAAACAGAATCTCACAGCCGAAGGACAAAATATGATAATCAAATAACAATTCATGAAGCTGTTTTACAAAACATTTGATTTTGCTTATACAACACGTATCAGATTACACATACCAGAGAATAATAAATAATGCAGCGAAATAGTATGAATGCAGTGGAATAATATAATAAATACTAGTAATACAATCTTCGTCTTCGTCCTCCAGAAATAAAGTCTTCGAATACTGAAATGCTCAGGCTAACTCGAGCGAATTGAAAAGCCAAAACACTCGAGTCAGAACTAAAAGATCTTATGTAAGTTAAATCAACAGTAAATAATATGAGTGGAATGGCGTCAGAGATGTTTATGGGATTTGACATTCCTATCCAGTGTCTAACGTGAGTGTATTAACTTAACAGATGCTCGGGATTCACACCTCCTAAGGATCCGTTAAACTATTTACTATGTAGTAATATTTCACTATTATAATAATGTCTAATAGTAAAATAAACTTACTTTTAAATAGCGTTAAGGGGTTACCCATATAGCCCTTAACACGTAATAGTGCCAATAGTTTATACAGCATCGTAGTACCTCCTGATCGGGAGGCTACCAGAGGATACTCCATAGGTACGACACAAATCAAACTCATACAAGGCGCGCTAGGGTAGGTGACGTGGCAAAACTAGGCAATGCCAGGGTAGATATACCAATTATGCTTCCAGGCTGGTGGTAATGCATAGTCGTAGTTACCGCCTACCTCGAGCCACACCCCCCAAATCAAAAATCAAAAGTGACCACCGAATCAATCCAAAAGTCAAAGTATAATATCGAAGGGATGTGTCCGATCAAAGGTGCTACCTCATTATCCCGTCAATCGCTCCTGTTTTAGCCACCTTGTGCCAACTCATGGGTGTCGGGTCCGCATGTTTACATCAAAGGAAATGCCGCCGCCATCCTACTTTATTCTGGAATCTCCACCGCATACACGGTTGTTAAAGTGGTTTGCGGAGTTGGCAGAGAGTATGACAACTTAAGATCCCGGTCTCTTCAACAACCAAACGTTATTATAACACCGTGGTCATTTCAAAATAGTTATACTTCAAAACCAGAATATACAATCCATTTCAAAACCGTATAAATACGGTATCATTTCGCTTTCAAAACCAAACCAATATAATATCATTTTTATAAAAACCCAAATCAATATAAAATCATTTTTGTCTAAAATATATTCCTTCAAAAATCATAGCACTTTCGAAGTTATACACTTCAAAACCAAACACTTGAAATTATAACACTTTCAAATCATAATACTTTGAAACTCGTAACTATGAAACATAACTTCCATCACTTAAATGGTTAAATATTAAAATACTTTATATAATAAACTGAATTTGGTAATTACGATTCAACAATTTAACATTAAAATACTTTATATAATAAACTGGAATATTTAATATATTTCAAACTTAAGGATTCACAATTTCAAACTGAATTTGGTAATTACGATTCAACAATTCACTTTTCTATTATTTAGTTTGATATATTTTACATCATAAATCCATTATCATCTAAAAAAACTCAAATTATAAATAAATTTATTTATACTTGAAATATTCGTTTAATTCACCCTAAACCGAAATTAAGTTATAAAATCAGACCCTTTAAAGTTCCAAATTTAATAAATTTTACATCAACTTATTTGATAATTTTTAAATAAATTCAATTTCAAATAAATTTCCAATTTATCTTCCAACCTTAATTTTGTTTAATTCATTATAAACTCTATATGTACAATATAACTTAAGCAGGTACTTAACCACATTGTATAAAAATAATCAAACTTTGTTACTTGGTTTATTTTATATTTTCAAAAGAATTTACACATAGCTAAAAATCAATAATAAAATAACATTTATATAACATCTGAAATCAATATTTATATAACCAATATATTTCTTTACATAACCATAGTAATCATTTTAAAATATTTTTATATATAGACCGCAGTGTCTGTATATAATTTTCTATCCTATGGTCAAGTGATATGGATATTTATCATTTGAATTCGTAATTTAAAACATAAATACGGTTATATATCATTTCAAACCGTAATCCCGAATGAAATAAAATCCATAACATCTTGCACATTATAATAGTATAAAATACAACATCCATTCATCCAATATCAACCATCAACCATTTATCACAATCATCATCCAATTCAGACAATAACATCAAATAGAACAGTTAACCATTAACAGGTATTTACTAGCAGTTTATATTCAATAATAAATTAAATAACTATTTAATTCAGTAAATTCAATTTAACTGGGGTGATGATTAAAAATATGCCAACCAGTCATAAATAAATTTCTAATCACATCATAAGTCAATTTAACAAACATAAGAAATTTTAAAAGTTGTGAGTGGGTTAAAACACTCACCTTTTGAATTTAAATTGAATTTAAACCCAAAATTCAAACAGTCTCATAATCTTTCCAAACCAGCATCAAAATGTCTGGAATCCCAATACGAACCTAGCGGAGAAAACCATGCATGAATTGGACCTCAAATGCAGAAGCTATCATCATTAGAACACTAAGTTTAAAA
Organism: Allium cepa; assembly: GCA_030765085.1. NCBI lineage: Eukaryota > Viridiplantae > Streptophyta > Magnoliopsida > Asparagales > Amaryllidaceae > Allium > Allium cepa. The sequence goes on along the minus strand of CM060938.1, from coordinate 28,923,662 downwards.
ATTAAAACAAATAAAACAGATTAGAATAAAACATGTACACCCTCACCAAAAATGCCATGTCAACATCAACTCACGCAGCCCCAAACCCAAAAGCACGAACTTACATCACATGCAGTCGCCACTTCTAAGTCGCACGCCTCCTCGCCGCTCACCCACGAGCGCGCTTGCCATATCCGTCGTCCGTCATGTCCTTCCCCTCCCCCACCTGATACAGAACGACACGACCCCTCACGCAGAAACCAGCAACCGCCGCTTCTGGGGTTCAAAACCCTAATGAATTTTTCACAAAAATCCAACAGTCGATTCGTCAAATAAACTGCATAGATGAAGTCCCCTCGGTCCACTCTACAATACCCAAAAATAGATTCGAAGATCGGACGATTTTGGTCGCGGCGTGATGAATGGCCATGGATAGTTCATTGATTTCCAGCCACACCGAAACCCAGATTGAAAAACAAATCATATATTTGACTTGCGCTCGTCGAGAGGTTCATATCCATATATAATACGGTATAGTTTGAAGAGATTTAATTTTTGGCTTTGAATTTTATTGAAATTGCATTTTGGGATTTAGGGTTCTGTCTACCATTGAGAAAGAGGAGAAATTGGAATTGTACGTACAGAAAATAAATACAAGAAATAGGCTAGGGTTTATAACAAGGTATATATAGGCCAAGTTGAAATAGAATAGATGGACACGATTGATTTGGATCAAAAGCTGAACGACAAATGGCCCGAAAACCCGTTCTGACTCCGGAACGAAAATAAGTCAACCCATAGGTCAAAATATATGTTTTAAAATATTTTAAAATCAATGGAACGGGTTTCAGTCCAAATTCCATCGTGTGAAGAAGTTATGCTAAAATCAAGTTATTTCAATTGATTTCAACTAAATTGATTTCAAGGCGTTTCGAGTCCGTACGATCAAACGACAAGTCCGATCGCTACGAAACTTGAAATCCTATAATAATTCATCGTTACGGATCCGATGAATTTGGTTTCACTGAAATCCGAGTTAGTGGCTAAAATGGCTATTTTCCTATTAAGTAAATAAATTAATAATTGATTGATTAAATCAAAATTTTGAGTTCGAATTCTATAATTAGCCATCCTTATCATTTTTTATTTCTTAAACCTCCACAATAATTTGGACAAGTTCAGATATCAATTTTAAGTTAATTAATTTAACCATTATCGTACTAAATTTCAAATTTAAATAAATTCACTAATTATCAGTTGAAATTCCAATAAATCCATTTATTTGATTTTATATCTTGTTGTTCAATCCATTATCACTAAATAGATAAAGTTAACATTGGTTCATGGTTTATTACATTAATATTCTCAAATTTCATCTAAATCGATATTTATGTAATATTTAAATATTTAATTCCATTTAGTTGCAATTAATCCAATTATAAAGATTTAAATTGCAGTAAATTAATAAATCTTGACTTCCATTCTTTTTATCCAACCAATTATTATATTATAAATGATTGTCATTATTTTCAAATATTGTCTAAATTAACCTTAATTTACATTCAATTACAATTAATCAATATATTATTTCATCGGTTAATTCAATACTTACTTTTATTTACTTATTTTGAATTTTATACCCAAGTGCAATAATTCACACTATTTCATTATTGTGATTACACTTCTATTATCAATAATTAGTTTTAATAACCATTGCTACATTTCATTCTTAACATTCACTTCACTATAAATGTTAAATTTTTTATTTCTTTCTAAATTTAATTACAAAAATCTTATTAAATTAACCAATTTAATTATCAAAATGTACGGGTCGTTACACTCTCCCCCACTCAAAACTTTTCGTCCTCGAAAAGGAAAAAGAAGGGAAAAAGAGAGAATTGAGTAAAAAATACATCTTATTCAAAAATATTAACTTTATAAACAATTAAATTTATAAAATTAATTAATTAAATAAAATATACCAATTTATAACCATTAAATCTTTTTCTATTCGGCTTAATAAAGATTGGAAAACATTTTAAAAAAAATTCAAAGTCCAAAATTTACGGAAAATTTGGACAGAGTCGCCTTTGTACGGAGAGGCTTGGGAGAAAATATAATATCAAGTATAACAATATACAATAATATTTCAAAATAATATATATCCCAACACGAGAAAAACAATATAATAACGCTATAAACCGTAATTCGAAAACGTATCTATTTGTCGGTCAATTTACGCTTATTTTATGAAACCAAAAGCAGTAGCAATTGCTTCCATAATCTGTATTTCACTTATAAAATCTAAAAGATTTAATAATAATTATATAAATGAAATGTTTAAAGTTGTTTCAACCACAAATAAACAATCCAATATAAAAAACAATCACTTGCAACCAGGCATACAATCATCACATAAAATCAATCACAAATCAATCATCCAATCATATCAAACAAAACAAATAGTTGTTCGGGTTCAAAACTTTAAATTGTACATAATGAAAAATAAACTACTTAGTGCACCATTTACTCAACAGCCTTAGATGAAACTAGATAGATTATTCATACATCCAACAATTTTAAAGTATCCTTTCCCTAAACAACCATAAACCAAACAAACAACAGTTTCAAGCAATAGATCAAGTTCATTCTTGTTAATTTCATTTCATAATATTTGTTGGTTGATTTCCTTTTCATTCATACAATGATTTATCTTTTTAATTTACATTTATTTCTTACAAATTTTCATTTCCATCCATTGATTCAGTGTTTATTTCACTTATTTGCACTTATACTTACATGAATTCATTTTTATTTATTCATACTATATAAATTTTCTTTTCATTGCATCACATTCATTCATTTCCCAATTCCATTTATTTTCATTCATCTATTACTTAATTTCATTTATTCATTTATTTATAGTACTTACCTTTCCATTTATTTAATTACTAGCATTTCATCTACACATCAAATTCTTATTTATTTAAAGAATTTCATTGAATACTTCCATTATTTCAAATTTTACTTGTAAAATTTCCCATTACATTTTCTTTTAACGTTTTAACTTTTTATAGTTGGTAAATTATATGTATGTTAAAGAATGCAATTGCAAATTATACAAGTTTATCTCATTTCTTTTAAATTAATTAAATGTTTAATAATCCTATCTTTTCTCTTATAAGTTACACATTTCAGATTTCTTGTAATTTCATTCATAACTTAGCATTTATCTCTTATTTCCTTTAGAGGTTTCAATTATTAATTAGTTACATTCCATTTCACTACAATAATTGAAACTATTAATTAACGGAAACCTAAGAATTAGATACTGGGTTAAATTTCAAATCATTCTAAAAAAATAGAAAATTTTGTATACACTTACATTTTGTATATCCAATTATATTTAAAACAATTTTAAATTTATAATTGTTTATCAAAATAAATCTGCAGTAAAATTACTACAGTGGTGCTCCCACTTCGAAACTCGAAAATGTATGTCGATGATGCGTGCACTTATCATCGAAATTGATTTCCAGCGACAGAGTGGAGAGTACAGAATTTATTTCTTTCCAAAATTTCTTTACAACAATTCTTTCAAATTATATTGAAATATTTATATCAGAAAATACTTCTAATATTATTATTATTATATTCCAAAACCATTCGAAAGAAATTTTCAAAAATCCCAGGTCTTAGGTTCTAAGTTTCCAATTTTATATTCATTTTCTTTGTAAATTTTATTTCTCAATCAATATTTATAAAATTCACAACCTAACAACAAATATACCACAGCCACAAATAACCTTTATAAAGCTTATTACTTTATATGCAGAAAATATAATAGGCAAAATTATTTCATTCACCTATATTCAAAACAAATATTGTGTCGGTCTGTCCTATTAAGTATTTAGAAATCTCTATTGAGGTCATAGCGTCCTATGCACCAACCAGAATTTATAAATACAAAACGGAACAAATTAACACAATATCAAAACCTTTTTATAACATTAACAAATACGCTCTCTCATATATATACACACACACACACACACATACACTCAGCGACTCATCATAGGGTATTACTACCCTATTAGTAAAGAGTCAGACCCCACAAAGCTAAGGTTTATGGCTAAACCAAAGCATTGATACCAGATGTAACATCCCGCCTTTTTGTACGCTTTAAATCGACGATAAACCACAAATTTCAGACTCAAACCATACAAAAGGACGGATTGTTATGGGGTAAATTAGAAAAGCAGAGAAAGAAATAAAATAAAACAGAATCTCACAGCGGAAGGACAAAATATAATAATCAAATAACTGTTCATGAAGCTGTTTTACAAAACATTTGATTTTGCTTATACAACACGTGTTAGAGTTACACATACCAGAGTATAATAAATAATGCAACGGAACAGTATGAATGAAGTGGAATAATATAATAAATAATAGTAAAACAATCTTCGTCTTCGTCCTCCAAAAATAAAGTCTTCGAATCCTGAAATGCTCAGACTGACCCGAGCGAATTGAAAAGACAAAACACTCGAGTCAGAGCTAAAAGATCTTATGTAAGTTAAATAAACAGTAAACAATATGAGTGGAACGGCGTCAGAGATGTTTACGGGATTTGACATCTCCTATCCAATGTCTAACGTGAGTGCGGTAACTTAAGAGATGCTCGGGATTCACACGTCCTAAGAATCCGTTAAACTATTTACTATGTAGTAATATTTCGCTATATAATAATGTCTAATAGTAAAATAAACTTACTTTTAAATAGCGTTAAGGGGTTACCCATATAGCCCTTAACACGTAATGGTGCTAATACTCTACACAGTACCATAATACCTCCTAATCGGGAGGCTACCAGAGGATACTCCATAGGTACGACACAAATCAAACTCGTACAAGGCGCACAAGGGTAGGTGACACGGCACAACTAGGCAATGTCATGGTAGATATACGAATTACGCTTTCGGGCCAGTGATAACGCATAGCCGCAGCTACCGCCCACCTCGAGCCACATCCCCAAATCAAAAATCAAAAGTGGCCACCGAATCAATCCAAAAGTCAAAGTATAATATGGAAGGGATGTGTCCGATCAAAGGTGCTACCTCATTAGCCTATCAATCGCTCCTGTTTTAGCCATCTTATGCCAACTCACGGGAGTCGGGTCCTCGTATTTACCTCAAAGGAAACGCCGCCGCCATCCTACTCCATTTTGGAATCTCCACCACATACACGGTTGTTAAAGTGGTTTTCAGAGTTGATAGAGAGTATGACAACTTCTGATCCCACCGTGGTCATTTCAAAATAATTATACTTCAAAACCAGAATATACTATCCATTTCAAAACCATATAAATACAATATCATTTCCCTTTCAAAACCAAACAATATGGTATCATTTTTATAAAAACCCAAATCAATATAATATCATTTTTATCTCAAATATATACCTTCAAAAATCATAGCACTTTCAAAGATATACACTTTGAAACCAAACACTTGAAATTATAACACTTTCAAATCATAATGCTTTGAAACTCGTAACTATGAAACATAACTTCCATCACTTAAACGGTTAAATATTAAAATACTTTATATAATAAACCAGCTTATTAAATTTCACCAATCAATTCCAAAATAACTCGAATTTCTAAATTTTAAATTTAATCAAATCCCAAATCATATATTTCAATGCAATTCAATTTCCAAATAAACTATTTCAAATTATATTGATTTCAAAATAGATTTGATCCATAAAATAAACCATTTCAAATTTAATATATTTCAAACCTTAAGGATTCACAATTTCAAACTGAGTTTGGTAATTACAATTCAACAATTCACTTTTCTATTATTTAGTTTGAGATATTTTACATAATAAATCCATTATCATCTAAATAAAGCTCAAATTACAAATAAATTTATTTATACTTGAAATATTCGTTTAATTCACCCTAAAGCGAAATCAAGTTATAAAATCATACCCTTTAATGTTCCAAATTTAATAAATTTTATATCAACTTATTTGAGTTTATTTTTAAAAGAAATTCAATTTCAAATAAATTTCCAATTTATCTTCCAACCTTAATTTTATTTAAGTCATTATAAACTCTATATGTACAATATAATTTAAACAGATACTTAACCATATTATATAAAAACAATCAAACTTTATTACTTGGTTTATTTTACATTTCCAAACGAATTTACACATAGCTAAAAATCAATAATAAAATAACATTTATATAACATCTAAAATCAATATTTATATAACCCATATATTTCTTTACAGAACCATAGTAATCATTTCAAAATATTTTTATATGTAGACCGTGGTGTCTGTATATAATTTTCTATCCTATGGTCAAGTGATATGGATATTTATCATTTCAATCCATAATTTAAAACATAACTACGGTCATTTATCATTTCAAACCGCAATCTAAAATGAAATAAAATGCATAACGTCTTGCACTATATAACAGTATAAAATACAACATCATTCATCTAATATCAACCATCAACCATTTATCACAATCATCATCCAATTCAAACAATAACATCAATATAGAACAGATAACCATTAACAAGTATTTACTAGCAGTTTATATTCAATAATAAATTAAATAACTATTTAATTCAATAAATTCAATTTAAGTGGGACGGTGATTAAAAACATGCCAAATAGTCATAAATAAATTTCTAATCACATCATAAATCAATTTAACAAACATAAGAAATTTTAGAAGTTGTGAGTGGGTTAAAACACTCACCTTTTGAATTTAAATTGACTTTAAATCCAATTTAAACCCAAAATTAAAACAGTCTCAGAATCTGTCTAAACGAGCACCAAAATGTCCAGAATCCCAATATGAACCTAGCGGAGAAAACCGCGCGTGAATTGGACCTCGTACGCAGAAGTTATCATCATTAGAACACTAAGATTAAAAACTAAAACAAATAAAACAAATTAAAATAAAACACGTGCACCCTCACCAAAAAAGACACATTAACATCAACTCACATAGCCCTAAACCCAAAAGCAAAAACTTACATCGCACGCAGCCGCTGCTCCTACGTCACACGCCTCTTGGCCGCTCACCCACGAGCGTTCTTGCCACTTCCGCCGTCCATCATGGCCATCCCCTCCCTCACCTGACACCAAATAACACGACCCCTCGCGCAGAAACCAGCAGACGCCACTACTAAGGTTCAAAACCCTAATGAATTTTGCACGAAAATCCAACTGTCAATTCACCAAATAAATTGCATAGATGAAGTCCCCTTGGTCCACTCTACAATGTCCAAAAATAGATTCGAAGATCGGACAATTTTGGTCGCGGCGTGATGAATGGTCGTGGATAGTTCATCGATTTCCGACAATACCGAAACCAAGATTGAAAAACGAATCATATATTTGACTTGTGCTCGTCGAGAGCTTCAAATCCATATATAATTCGATATAGTTTGAAGAGATTTAATTTTTGGCTTTGAATTTTATTGAAATTGCATTTTGGGATTTGGGGTTCTATCTGCCATTGAAAAAGAGGTGCAATTGGAATTGTACGTAAAGAAAAATGAATAAAAGAAATAGGCTAGGGTTTATAACAAGGTATATATAGGCCAAGTTGAAATAGAATAGATGGACACGATTGATTTGGATCGAAAGCTGAACGACAAATGGCCCGAAAAACCTGTTCTGACTTTGAAACCAAAATAAGTCAACTTATATATCAGAATATATGTTTTAAAATATTTTAAAATCAATGGAATAGGTTTCAGGTCCAACTTCCATCATATGAAGAAGTTATGCTAAAATTAAGTTATTTCAAATTGATTTCAATTAAATTGATTTCAAGGCGTTTCGAGTCCGTACGATCAAACGACAAGTCCGATCGCTACGAAACTTGAAATTCTACAATAATTCACCGTTACGGATCCGATGAAACTAGTTTCGTCGAAATCCGAGCCATTAGCCAAAATGGCTATTTTCCTATTAATTAAACTAATAATTGATTAATTAAATCAAAATTTTCAATTCCAATTCTATAATTAGCAATCTTTATCATTTTTGATTCTTAAACCTTTACAATAATTTACACAAGTTTAGATATCAATTTTAAGTTAATTAATTTACCCATTACCGTATTAAATTTCAAATTTAAATAAATTCACTAATTATCAGTTGAAATTCCAATAAATCCATTTATTTGATTTTAAATCTTGTTATTCAATCCACTATCACCAATTTGATAAAGTTAATATTGGTTCATTGAATATTGCATTAATATTCTCAAATTTCATCTAAATTCCATTTAGTTGCAATTAATCCAATTATAAATATTTAAATTCCAATAAATTAATAAATCTTGTGTAACGACCCGCTATTTTGGATCATTCAAATCGACACTAAAACCGTACATGTCCGACTTGAATAATTCAAAATACCGAATTGTTAATTTAATTTGGCAAAACTTAAAATATACAGTAAATAAATCAAACATAGATCACAGACACGGAGTAATATAATGCAGCGGAATAGAAAAAGAATAGTAGTTCATGAAGCTACTATATACATCAGAGTTTAAAATAAAATACATCAGAATACTTTGAATACAGAAAAGTCTTCAGTACGAGCCGATGACTTCTTTGAACAGTCAACTAGAAAACTGAAGGCTGAAACGATAGTTGGATCTCCGAATGAAGCTCCAATCTCCAGAAGTGAGTCTCTAATGCTGTATCACTCGGTCTGACCCGAGCGTAAAGCAAAGCACAAAACACTCGAGTCAGGATTAACATTCTTATATCAATAAATTCAACTCAAGTGAAATATCAACTGAAATACAATATAACTTAAAGGATGTTGGGATGTCCATCCTCTAAGGGTCCATAGAACTATCTACAGGGTAAAACTATACACTATTATACCGTGGTCATTCACCTAATTTATACTTCAAACCTAAATGTCCATTTCACTTCAAATGATTTTATTCCCAAAATAGTATTTGTATATATAAAATGCTGTATACGGTAAAGCACTTTCAATTTCCTTAACTTAACAAATCGTTCACATTAACCCGACCTTCCCATTCAAAATAAATTCAATCTCATTTTATCAATTTAAATTTTCCTAAGATAACCACTTCAAATTTATAAATCTCACATTTGGATTTGATATCCCAATTACCCCTTTTATTTCAATATGTTTCCATACTTTAAGTATTCTACATTTCAACTAAATTTTTCCCAATCTAGTTTCCTAAAAAATATCCAAATTTAGTCCAACCTCAATTTATATCTAATTCAATTCGTTATCTTAATAACAAATTCAACTATCTTGGTTCCAAATACATATCCAAATCTCTAAACCATTTAATTACAATATAGCTCATGGCTTAAATATAACAATTTAGATTTAACGGTTTCATATAGATTCTCGATTTTTACATCGTTATTATCTAGTCTTGAATCCTCCCTTATTCGATTCAATATCATTTTAGTGACCTTGAATTACATTTTACCCAAATTTTCTTAAATTTTAATAACGTGAAATATCTCATTCGATAAATTTCAAATTGATTTAAATAAATAAATCCTTATCTAAATATCAATTTAAAATAACCCAAATTTATTTCCCAATCTTAATCGTTCAATATTATTGCAAAATTTATCCGGGATAAAATTTACATAAATATTTATCATAATTTTTGTGTTTAATCAAATCTTGATTGAACTAGATATAATTAACTTTATTTATATCATTACCCTTTATATATGTATTTAAGAATTTACATTTAATAAGACTATATATTTCTTATCATATGGTCAAGTGTTACGGATATTATCATGTCAATCCGTACACTAAATGTATACGGGTGGATAGCAATTCAAACCGTAATCCCAATTTAATTAAATGAAACCGCTTGGGTCTATCATTTCAACCCATTTCAATTCAAAATCAAACATAACAAAGGGAACTTGCAGTGTGATGACAGGGATGGTGTCAAAGTGAATAAACAAGCAATAACAACAATCAATAACAATTCAATAGATTAATCAAATAACCCCGAAATAATCTTATTACTCGCATTTTTATTTGTGTAATTATTTCTAGAATCTACATTATCATTTCAGGTAGATTTAAGATTATTACATTATAGTTTTCACTTGTCGTTCAGTTTAAAACTACAACAAAAAAAAAAAAAAAAAAAAAAATCCAAACTACGTTCAAAGATTTAAAGTATAAACTATCAATTTCTATGGCGATTAATGGGTCAAATTTTAATTAATCAAATTTACATATGGCGGGGTCAGGTTTTTATTAAATCAAGGTCCGTCATATTTAATCCGTTTCCATTTATAAATTATACTACCCAAATTTAACTAGCAAACTAGTTATCACTTAACGGTAGAAATTAACATCCAATTTAAACGACAATCAATCAAACAATCAATTATCAACAAATCTGTATTATTATCACATAAATAATTAACCGATAATGGGGTCAGGTGTCATAGGTGAACAGATACAGATAATAACAGTCATAACAGTAAAACAACTAACAGCAGCATATTTCAATTGTCGTTTCAATTGAAATCAAATTTAATAAATAAAAGTACGTTAATCGTGAGTGATTGCTCACCTTTCGAGGCTAGAGAAGAACGATAATGAGATGGGTTATGGATCCAAAACGAACTTCAAATCAAAGCAAAATTGGCCCGAATTTGATGACAAAGCTGAAAGTTCGGAATAGATCGAAATGATCAGAATCAGTTTGATAGAACAACAATAGTATGTATGGATTTATTGTTTGTAGTCGTTATTTTTTTTTATTATTATCATTATTTTTATTTTCATAAAGTCAATATTAAACCTTCAAACAAATAATATAACCCATATAAGATTAAAAAGATTAAAATCATTGTTTTAATAAATTACATGCATACTTATCCAAAATTCTAAAAAAAAGAAAAATATAACTTAAAACATATCTAACTTTAAGAAAACAATACATGCAGATAAATTCATGCATTATAACTACCCATATGCAACTCCACATATCCAGGCAAATATGCAGACCAAATACTTTAAAATAAACATTATTATACTTATGCAAAACCAAAGAGTGGGTATAAAACTCAATGCTGAAAGAAGCTACTATGTTATATTATATAAAAGAGGTTTACATATGTTTTCAAAAGTCAACTCTCCTTTTTTTTTTAAATAAAATTAAATCAAAAGTAACTCAATATATATATATACTTTATTTTGTATTAATATATATAACTGGAACTGTTACAGGGTACCAGCAAAATAGATATAGGCTATATATTTTTAAACAAAAGGTAATGAGGGTTGTAAAACACATCTATATACGAAACAATATAACACATTATACACTTCATATCTATATATATAAAATTACTTATATAATGCATGTTATCAACCTGGATATAACTTTTATACATACAAGCTGACAGGCCATAACACCCTAATATGTAACTAGCAACATATGTACACCCTGACCGCATATACAGCTATTATACATATCCTCTCCCTTTTTTTTTTCTTTAAGACAAATCCATCTATACTTTTAATATAAACTAATGCATATGAATATATGTACCAAACTTACTTATAGATTCGAGAGTTTTTCTTTAAAACTATGTATCATATAGCTTAAGTGCATCATTACTTTAGACCAAAACATTCATATCATCTGAAACAGGGGCTTCATAGATACACTTATACACTATATATTCATAAAACAAAACTCGTCTATCCACACCTACCCAAACCAACACAACATCAACAAAACCTTATAACCAATTAGATTTATATACCCCTACCAATACTATATAACATATATATATACTCATCTGTACGTAAATACCTTTATAAAAAGAAAAATGAGGAGCAGAGGTGGTGCGTGGGATGTGTGATCTGTGCTCAGGCGCTGCATGGGCGGAGGAGAGAAGCAAGTGGGTGGAGGAGAGTGAGTGGTAGGCGGCTGGTAGGTGATGGCTCAGATGAAGGTGGAGGTGATGAGGAAGGCTGGGCGAAGTGAGGAGATGGCTTCGGTGTAAGGTGGCTTCGGTTTGAGGTTGCCGAGTGAAGGAGATCGAGTGGCGGCTCGGCCTGGTTTTGGTGGCCGGGGAGATAAGGGTGCGGCGGATCCAAAGGCACCAGAGGAGACGAGGAGGGTTGAGGCGGATCTAGAAAGAAATGTTGGCGCGTGGTGAACTTTGAAGAGGGAGAGAGGCAGCAGGGTCAACAAATTTTTGTGCTTCTCATTTTCATTTAGACATGGGTGTGTCATTTAGAAGGATTGATGGTGGAGGTGGAAAAAGTGGTGATGGCGTGAGGAAGAGGAGAGAAGCAGGTTACAAGATTTTGAGAATGCTGAAGCCTTGCCTTGTCCCTCTGTTGAGCAATTGGAAGTGAAGATGATAGGCAATTCTTATGAAGATATAAAGGCAATTCGAAAGAGCCGTTCACATTCAATAAATCCAAACGTACATCAGTTTGTACGTTCACACTTGGAGATGTTATGGCAAAGGTCGAATCTTGAAACTTATGGAATTAAATGCTTAAACGGACGCGTGAAACCAGGAAATTAATTAAAGCAAAAGGAAAGATAAAATGCAAAAGGAACGTTGGAAGGGAAAACATATACCACTGTGCGTGTTTTTTTTTTTTTTTTTTTGATTTTTTTTAAAATAGCCATGGATACCAATTGTTATCTTGCATTAAGCTGAGAATTAAAAGAAATAAATTATATTGTTTGGTAGTCACGGGTCGGGGTTTGAAAAACCAAAGAAAGTTAACTGTCATAAATTTATGGTACCGATACAACATACCGGATACCAAAATACAGAAATAAATATACTGTTGAGACCAGCACGACGAGGCGATCACAATGGTATACAGATATCAGGGGTACGATTATCCGATCGAAAATCGATACCGGTACCCAAAATGCTATTAATTGTCAGAAATAAGGTAAACGGAGCAGTAGATGTTCGAATTTGGTAAAACGAAAGATGGCGTCTCACTCAGAAGAGGATTTAGGAATTTTCTATAGAAAATATCAAGGCTTGAAAATAAATTCATTATCAGCAATTATTAGCCAGCTTGAATTTATTAGAATTTCACCATGAAATAAACTTTGATAAAATAAATTGAAAATTTAAAATCTGCTATGTTTAATTGGACGTAATCCAAATATTAAATTTTTATTTGCAAATTAATTTATTTAAAATTTCGCCAAAATCCAATTAAATACGTTAATAAAACAATAAAATTTATTAAAATCTTACCGGTCGTTACATTCTCCCCCACTCAGAACTTTTCGTCCCCGAAAAGGAAGGAGGTAGGAGAATAGAACAACCAGGAATAAAGTAATTTGAAAGTCAAGGGTAGATAATTTATTTAAAACTATAAATTTTCTTGGAATATTCATTTGAAACTCCATTTGCAATTTAATTTTTCTTTAATATTTAATACTTTTCAAACTCCTTTTGGAACAATTATTTACATTATTATTTATATTTACAAAGACTATTGAAAATATTAAATCCAAAATTTATGAGATTTTTAATTTAACTCAAGATACCTTTCCAAATATTATAAATAAATTATTAATCATTCTCTTTAAAGAGTTTCATTTAATTAATAACTCAAAAATATTTACAATATTTAAAATATACTATCCTTAAACATATTAAAAATTTGCTTTTAAACCAAGTAGTATATAGATAACCAGTATTTAAAAGGTTATATTCAAAAGGAAAGAAAAGGTAGATTCAGGAAACAGAATATGGGTGAATAAATAAGCTGAGCAGATAAGGTAGATTTCAAGAGACTAGTATTGGCACGAATAGTTGACATCAAACCCAAAGAGTTTAAATTTCATATATAAATTCAGAATTTCTTTGTTGGGAAAAATAATTTTTACAATAAATACCTTTATAATAATACTTTAATAATAAAATACTATTATATCGAAATAAATTTTCCTTTCGAAGATACTTTTATAACTCGATGTTTCACCAAGTTTATCATCGTTCTTGCAGACTCTGGCCAGGCGTTGATCAGGCGCAAAGCTAGAATTCTTCAAGTACTAAGTAGACTTGTTTCAACACCCAGTGAAAATACTTGAAAAACCATTTAAAAATAGATATGGAAAGTACGATCCAACAAAACAATCAAACCAAAAACCTTTGTCCGATCATGGTTCGCAGATACACAATGATTACGCCTGGTTCCCCCAGGAAACAATCCATATCCGTAAGCTTTCACAGCCCTGCGAGTTACGCCATGATGACTAGTAGGGTGCAGGATACACAATGGTTACGCCTGGTTCCCCCAGGAAACAATCCGTACCCCCAGGCAAGACTCAGCCAGGCACTTGCGCTACTATTCGCGACCTACACAGATTGCAGGATACACAATGGTTACGCCTGGTTCCCCCAAGAAACAATCCGTACCCCCAGGCAAGACTCAGCCAGGCAATTGCGCTGTGCATTCACGAGAGAAAAAAGAAACTGTGGGTTACGCCACGGTGGGAAAACTCGAGTATTACATCCGGAAAACCAAAAATCAGAGAGAATAATATCGATAGGATGAATCCACGTTGTGGCCACAAAGCGGATATCAAGCAGAAGGCACTTTCCATATCTTTACTTGGAAAATATATATCGTATAGTACCTTTTTAAATCCCTTTTAAATATCATACTGATATAAAGTCCACTATATATAGGATTCCTTTTTCAAATCGAATACTTTCCAAATCAATAGTATATCAAATCTTACTTATATAGACTTCGATTATATACAATCTCTTTCCAAATTGAGTACCTTTCAAATCAATAGATTTCAAATCAACTTCATACTTATACAAATCCATTTCATATAAGTTCGACCACTCCCAATTCAAGTGCTTAGTAATATAAGGTCCTCAATTTCAAATCATTTCAATATCAAATTTAGTTTCAAAGTCATATATGAATTCACCAAATTTCTTCCAAATTAGATATCTTAATTCCAAAGTTCCCAAAATAATAGGCTTATAAAATAATCCCAGTTTCCAACATCACCACATAAGTACTGGTTTTTTTTTTTTTAAATTTCAATTTGATTTCAAAAGCATACATTTTCTCAAATCAATTATGCCCAAAAATGGTTTCCAAATTTATAATTATCTATTTGAAATATCCAATTTTTTACCTTTCGGGAAACCATTATTTGAAATAAAAAATTTTTCCAATAGATTTCAAACTAAATTCCATATTAGTATAATTCAAAATAGTCATATTTATTTACTCAACAAAAGTTTCAAACTTAAGCGTATCAGGCTCAATTTATATGCTATATCAATGTTTATACCTTTCGGAATTTCTTAGCTTTTAAACTTAAACCTTGATTTGGAAGTGCTCGAACCTTCAAAATAGTTGTTGAAATCAATTTCAAATCCAACGTTGGAAATCAATCCTTTTTTTTTATAAATAGGGTTCTTCAAAGTCAAATAAAACTCGAGGACTAAACACCGGTCTCATTTAAATTGTTTCAAATATATACTTATATCTTTCGAAAATATCAAATTATCCTTCGAAATTTGGAATCAAAAATGGTTTTACAAATCACTTGCATAGCGAAGCTATTAAAGTGGCCTCTCCCCCACTCTGAAACTCGAAAATCAATGTCGATGATGCGTGCACTCATCATCGAAATTATTCTCCAGCGACATAAGTGAGTTCTGGACTTCTATTTTCGTGAAAACTTCTTTGAATTTCTTCAAAATTATTGGATTTCATTTGAACTCATTTGAACCATTTCTTATTCGGGAAAAATACTTTTAAATCGTATTATTTATATATGTTTTTCAAAATCTTAAAACCAATTCCAAAATACCGGAATTCAATTCTCGAATTTCAAATTTAACCCTTCAGTTATAAATCATTTTTATATAAATCAATTTCTTATAATTTTTCAAAATTTCAAATCCTTTCAAAACCTTTTTATATAGAATAACATATCTTATTTGCTTTATACATATAGGTATATAATCCTTATTGAAAACAATTTCTTTTTATATATAGGATAAAATTTTGATATATAAAGCAATTTCAAAATACAAACATACCCGATTTTCAAAGGATAAATTAAGAATGGATTTCTAACAAAGATGGAGATTTGAATTAGAGGAACTGTACACAATAGAATCCTGCTTCGAAGATAGGCTCAAACCCAGATGAGAAAATCAATTTACAAATAGAAGATGGATATACTTCTATAAATCGCGGGCGACCTTAACCGGGTCAACCGTGACTTCAGGAATTGATGCGGAATTCCCAAGGCAAATCAACATTCGAACGCCAGATATAGAATTCAGCATACCAAAATGAAGCAGCATCGTAAACCGAGGGTACAACGATCTTTGGTGAATCAATGCCAATTGTACGGAGTTCATCCGTTTTACAAAACATTCAGTGGAGTCATTGGATACTCCCGGATCAAAAAACATAAATAGAGGGAGGCAAGAATGAATTTTGGAATCGAGGGGCATTCAAGATCCAAAGGAAATCGAGTCAAAGGAAGAGATTCAACTCGCGTGAAAGTGATTCTGTTAATAAATTTACCATATATGTTAAGATTTGCCTAGAGCCAAAGCTCTGATACCAACTGTAACGACCCGCTATTTTGGATCATTCAAATCGACACTAAAACCGTACATGTCCGACTTGAATAATTCAAAATACCGAATTGTTAATTTAATTTGGCAAAACTTAAAATATACAGTAAATAAATCAAACATAGATCACAGACACAGAGTAATATAATGCAGCGGAATAGAAAAAGAATAGTAGTTCATGAAGCTACTATATACATCAGAGTTTAAAATAAAATACATCAGAATACTTTGAATACAGAAAAGTCTTCAGTACGAGCCGATGACTTCTTTGAACAGTCAACTAGAAAACTGAAGGCTGAAACGATAGTTGGATCTCCGAATGAAGCTCCAATCTCCAGAAGTGAGTCTCTAATGCTGTATCACTCGGTCTGACCCGAGCGTAAAGCAAAGCACAAAACACTCGAGTCAGGATTAACATTCTTATATCAATAAATTCAACTCAAGTGAAATATCAACTGAAATACAATATAACTTAAAGGATGTTGGGATGTCCATCCTCTAAGGGTCCATAGAACTATCTACAGGGTAAAACTATACACTATTATACCGTGGTCATTCACCTAATTTATACTTCAAACCTAAATGTCCATTTCACTTCAAATGATTTTATTCCCAAAATAGTATTTGTATATATAAAATGCTGTATACGGTAAAGCACTTTCAATTTCCTTAACTTAACAAATCGTTCACATTAACCCGACCTTCCCATTCAAAATAAATTCAATCTCATTTTATCAATTTAAATTTTCCTAAGATAACCACTTCAAATTTATAAATCTCACATTTGGATTTGATATCCCAATTACCCCTTTTATTTCAATATGTTTCCATACTTTAAGTATTCTACATTTCAACTAAATTTTTCCCAATCTAGTTTCCTAAAAAAATATCCAAATTTAGTCCAACCTCAATTTATATCTAATTCAATTCGTTATCTTAATAACAAATTCAACTATCTTGGTTCCAAATACATATCCAAATCTCTAAACCATTTAATTACAATATAGCTCATGGCTTAAATATAACAATTTAGATTTAACGGTTTCATATAGATTCTCGATTTTTACATCGTTATTATCTAGTCTTGAATCCTCCCTTATTCGATTCAATATCATTTTAGTGACCTTGAATTACATTTTACCCAAATTTTCTTAAATTTTAATAACGTGAAATATCTCATTCGATAAATTTCAAATTGATTTAAATAAATAAATCCTTATCTAAATATCAATTTAAAATAACCCAAATTTATTTCCCAATCTTAATCGTTCAATATTATTGCAAAATTTATCCGGGATAAAATTTACATAAATATTTATCATAATTTTTGTGTTTAATCAAATCTTGATTGAACTAGATATAATTAACTTTATTTATATCATTACCCTTTATATATGTATTTAAGAATTTACATTTAATAAGACTATATATTTCTTATCATATGGTCAAGTGTTACGGATATTATCATGTCAATCCGTACACTAAATGTATACGGGTGGATAGCAATTCAACCCGTAATCCCAATTTAATTAAATGAAACCGCTTGGGTCTATCATTTCAACCCATTTCAATTCAAAATCAAACATAACAAAGGGAACTTGCAGTGTGATGACAGGGATGGTGTCAAAGTGAATAAACAAGCAATAACAACAATCAATAACAATTCAATAGATTAATCAAATAACCCCGAAATAATCGTATTACTCGCATTTTTATTTGTGTAATTATTTCTAGAATCTACATTATCATTTCAGGTAGATTTAAGATTATTACATTATAGTTTTCACTTGTCGTTCAGTTTAAAACTACAACAAAAAAAAAAAAAAAAATCCAAACTACGTTCAAAGATTTAAAGTATAAATTATCAATTTCTATGGCGATTAATGGGTCAAATTTTAATTAATCAAATTTACATATGGCGGGGTCAGGTTTTTATTAAATCAAGGTCCGTCATATTTAATCCGTTTCCATTTATAAATTATACTACCCAAATTTAACTAGCAAACTAGTTATCACTTAACGGTAGAAATTAACATCCAATTTAAACGACAATCAATCAAACAATCAATTATCAACAAATCTGTATTATTATCACATAAATAATTAACCGATAATGGGGTCAGGTGTCATAGGTGAACAGATACAGATAATAACAGTCATAACAGTAAAACAACTAACAGCAGCATATTTCAATTGTCGTTTCAATTGAAATCAAATTTAATAAATAAAAGTACGTTAATCGTGAGTGATTGCTCACCTTTCGAGGCTAGAGAAGAACGATAATGAGATGGGTTATGGATCCAAAACGAACTTCAAATCAAAGCAAAATTGGCCCGAATTTGATGACAAAGCTGAAAGTTCGGAATAGATCGAAATGATCAGAATCAGTTTGATAGAACAACAATAGTATGTATGGATTTATTGTTTGTAGTCGTTATTTTTTTTTTTTTATTATCATTATTTTTATTTTCATAAAGTCAATATTAAACCTTCAAACAAATAATATAACCCATATAAGATTAAAAAGATTAAAATCATTGTTTTAATAAATTACATGCATACTTATCCAAAATTCTAAAAAAAAAAGAAAAATATAACTTAAAACATATCTAACTTTAAGAAAACAATACATGCAGATAAATTCATGCATTATAACTACCCATATGCAACTCCACATATCCAGGCAAATATGCAGACCAAATACTTTAAAATAAACATTATTATACTTATGCAAAACCAAAGAGTGGGTATAAAACTCAATGCTGAAAGAAGCTACTATGTTATATTATATAAAAGAGGTTTACATATGTTTTCAAAAGTCAACTCTCCTTTTTTTTTAAAATAAAATTAAATCAAAAGTAACTCAATATATATATATATACTTTATTTTGTATTAATATATATAACTGGAACTGTTACAGGGTACCAGCAAAATAGATATAGGCTATATATTTTTAAACAAAAGGTAATGAGGGTTGTAAAACACATCTATATACGAAACAATATAACACATTATACACTTCATATCTATATATATAAAATTACTTATATAATGCATGTTATCAACCTGGATATAACTTTTATACATACAAGCTGACAAGCCATAACACCCTAATATGTAACTAGCAACATATGTACACCCTGACCGCATATACAGCTATTATACATATCCTCTCCCTTTTTTTTTTTCTTTAAGACAAATCCATCTATACTTTTAATATAAACTAATGCATATGAATATATGTACCAAACTTACTTATAGATTCGAGAGTTTTTCTTTAAAACTATGTATCATATAGCTTAAGTGCATCATTACTTTAGACCAAAACATTCATATCATCTGAAACAGGGGCTTCATAGATACACTTATACACTATATATTCATAAAACAAAACTCGTCTATCCACACCTACCCAAACCAACACAACATCAACAAAACCTTATAACCAATTAGATTTATATACCCCTACCAATACTATATAACATATATATATACTCATCTGTACGTAAATACCTTTATAAAAAGAAAAATGAGGAGCAGAGGTGGTGCGTGGGATGTGTGATCTGTGCTCAGGCGCTGCATGGGCGGAGGAGAGAAGCAAGTGGGTGGAGGAGAGTGAGTGGTAGGCGGCTGGTAGGTGATGGCTCAGATGAAGGTGGAGGTGATGAGGAAGGCTGAGCGAAGTGAGGAGATGGCTTCGGTGTAAGGTGGCTTCGGTTTGAGGTTGCCGAGTGAAGGAGATCGAGTGGCGGCTCGGCCTGGGTTTGGTGGCCGGGGAGATAAGGGTGCGGCGGATCCAAAGGCACCAGAGGAGACGAGGAGGGTTGAGGCGGATCTGGAAAGAAATGTTGGCGCGTGGTGAACTTTGAAGAGGGAGAGAGGCAGCAGGGTCAACAAATTTTTGTGCTTCTCATTTTCATTTAGACATGGGTGTGTCATTTAGAAGGATTGATGGTGGAGGTGGAAAAAGTGGTGATGGCGTGAGGAAGAGGAGAGAAGCAGGTTACAAGATTTTGAGAATGCTGAAGCCTTGCCTTGTCCCTCTGTTGAGCAATTGGAAGTGAAGATGATAGGCAATTCTTATGAAGATATAAAGGCAATTCGAAAGAGCCGTTCACATTCAATAAATCCAAACGTACATCAGTTTGTACGTTCACACTTGGAGATGTTATGGCAAAGGTCGAATCTTGAAACTTATGGAATTAAATGCTTAAACGGACGCGTGAAACCAGGAAATTAATTAAAGCAAAAGGAAAGATAAAATGCAAAAGGAACGTTGGAAGGGAAAACATATACCACTGTGCGTGTTTTTTTTTTTTTTTTTTTGATTTTTTTTAAAATAGCCATGGATACCAATTGTTATCTTGCATTAAGCTGAGAATTAAAAGAAATAAATTATATTGTTTGGTAGTCACGGGTCGGGGTTTGAAAAACCAAAGAAAGTTAACTGTCATAAATTTATGATACCGATACAACATACCGGATACCAAAATACAGAAATAAATATACTGTTGAGACCAGCACGACGAGGCGATCACAATGGTATACAGATATCAGGGGTACGATTATCCGATCGAAAATCGATACCGGTACCCAAAATGCTATTAATTGTCAGAAATAAGGTAAACAGAGCAGTAGATGTTCGAATTTGGAAAAACGAAAGATGGCGTCTCACTCAGAAGAGGATTTAGGAATTTTCTATAGAAAATATCAAGGCTTGAAAATAAATTCATTATCAGCAATTATTAGCCAGCTTGAATTTATTAGAATTTCACCATGAAATAAACTTTGATAAAATAAATTGAAAATTTAAAATCTGCTATGTTTAATTGGACGTAATCCAAATATTAAATTTTTATTTGCAAATTAATTTATTTAAAATTTCGCCAAAATCCAATTAAATACGTTAATAAAACAATAAAATTTATTAAAATATTACCGGTCGTTACATCTTGACTTCCATTCTTTTTATCCAACCAATTATTATATTATAAATGGAATTGTCATTATTTTCAAATATTATCTAAGTTTACCTTAATTTACATTCAATTGCTATTAATCAATATATTATTTCATTGGTTAATTCAATACTTACTTTTATTTACTCATTTTCAATTTTATACCCAACTGCAACAAATCACACTATTTCATTATTGTGATTACACTTCGATTATCAATAATGGGTTTTAATAACCATTACTATGTTTCATTCTTAACATTCACTTCACTATAAATCATAAAGTTTTTATTTCTTTCTAAATTTAATTACAAAAATCTTATTAAATTAACCAATTTAATTATCGAAATGTACGAGTCGTTACAAAAAGAAGATGTGATGATTTCAGATCTAAGAAGTGTAGATGCTTACTTTTTTTTGTTAAGAAACTGTGTTTGTACATCTAAAATAAGAGAAAAAAAGATAGAATGATTTTAGATCTATGAAATAAATTAATGTTTCTTTTTTATTAAGATATCGTGTTCGTAGATCTAAAATAATAGAAAAAAGATAGAATTATTTCAGATCTTAAGAAATAAATAAATGATTCTTTTTCTTAAGACAATGTGTTTGCAGATATGAAATAAGAGGAAAATAGAATGATTTCAGATCTGAGAAATTAATAAATGTTTCATTTTTCTTAAGAAATTGTGTTTGTAGATCTAAATAAGAGGAAAAAGTTCGGATGATTTCAGATCTTAAAAAAAATGTTTCTTTTTTCTTAAGAAACAGTGTTTATAGACCTAAAATAAGAGAAAAAAGTTGAATGATTTTAGATCTTAAGAAACAAATAAATGTTTCTTTTTTCTTAAGAAACGGTGTTTGTAGATCTGAAATAAGAAAAAGGTGATTTAATGTGAAAAAGAGAATTTCTCTTGCTAATGAAATAGTTGTTCAGAACTAAAAAGTAAGAGTGGATTTCTTTTTTGAATGAAATTATTGGTGTAGATCTGAACTGCTAGAAAAAATGATACAACGTTGGTTTTTTACTCCCACGTTGTGAAATAATTTCAACTCCTTGATCTAAGGCATGTATATAAAATAGGCTATGTAATATGAATTGTGTGCTTCCGTTCATTGTAATTAATTGGTTTAGTTGGATTTATCGGCTTGGAAGGATATATTCCAATAATCTAATTATTCTTTTAATTGGTTGCACCATTTCTATTACCGATCTTGATGTTTCTGTTCATCAGTGTTGTTGGATTTATCAGCTTGGAAGGATAAATTTCAACAATCTAATGTCGGAGTTTTGCTACGCATCGGTGTCGCTAGATTTATCAACTTAGAAGGATAGATCCTATCAATCTGATGTCAGAGCATCAAGGTTGACGTATAGATAGGTGTTGGAAAGTATGAAATATTTCACCATTTCTATTTTTGATCTTAATGTTTCTATCCATCAATGTCATTGCATATATCAATTTGGAAAGATAAATTTCAACAATCTGATGTTAGAGTTCTTCTATGCATCAATGACACTAAATTTATCAACTTGGAAGGATAGATTCCAGCAATCTAATGTCAGAGCATCAGGCTTGGTGTATAGAATGGTGTAAGGAAGGTATGAAAGGAGAAGGACAGTTTCTTCCTTTATAGAAACGATAATTTAGATCTGAAAAGAGAGATTGTTACCTTTTCCCATAGAAATAATTATTGCATATCTTGAACAATAGAAAGATAGTTTTTATTAAACATTGAATTTGATCTAGAAAAAAAAAGATTGTTTCCTTTTCTCATAGAAACTATTATTCCAGATCTTGAATAGAAAAGGATAGTTTCTTTTACATTGATTTTGATCTGAAAAAAAGATTGTTCCTTTTTTTCATAGAAACAATTATTTCAAATCTTTAACGGAAAAAGAATACTATTTTATTTTGATTAAAACAATGATTTAGATCTAAAAAGAGAGAGATTGTTTCTTTTCTCATTGAAACAATTATTTCACATCTTGAACAATAAAGAGATAATTATTTCCTTTTTAGAACAATGATTGTAGATTTGAAAATTTGAAAGATTGATACTATATTCTTTCTTTTTGAAATAAAGGATGATTCAGAGCTGAAGAAGGAAAAGAAAGTTTTTTTATGAAAACGGTGATGGTGAATCTGAAAAGAGAAACAAATTTCAGATCTCTAATATGAATATTAGAATGAAATAGTAGTTTAAGGCAAAAAAAACAAACTTAAATCTCCAAAAGTGAGTGGTTTAAAGTTTCAAAGTAAAAAATAGAAATAAGAAAGTGAGAATTTTCCTTTTAAAAAAGGAAATTCAGTTTCTCAGTGAAAGCACTGAAAATGTTAACAAAAAAAGGGCAACACCTCCAAGTTATAGTAGCAGGGCTGCGGATACCATTTTCAGTATAGAGCTATTGTTTGATGAATTTTAGTTGCGGATGTTTGAGATAGAAAATCAAGAATGTGCAATAAAGAAGAAGTAAAGGAATTAAATGTAAAAAGACACGGGTTTTATAGTGGTTCGTCCTGAATGTGCCTACGTCCACTATTCATCTTTTATTATCTCTTTCATTTCTGATTACAAGTACAAGCTTTGAATATGAGTAAACATGCTATATGAACTAAGAGTTTTCCCTCTCAAAGTCATCTATCATTATTGATGTGAGCTCCACTCTTTTCCCTCCATCCTTTTATATAATGCCATGCGCCAGGTTTTATAAAGTGAAGTTATGACGAAAGTGGCAGCTGAGTACATAGCCTCTGAGATTTGGTTCAATCTTCCTTTATCTGAGATTTGGTTCAACCATCCTTCCCCTGTGATTTGGTTCAACCTTCCTTCCTCTGGGATTTGGTTCAACCTTCAATTCTCTAGGATTTTGTTCACCTTCCTTCCGATGAAAATGCTTATATGTTTAGTAGTTGATTCCCTATTAGACCATTACTCATGCTTCATAAAAATCACTGCTTGCCAGGACTTGAACCAGGGTGGGTTGGCTGAAAGGCATAAGTATTTACCATTGTGCTACACATGTTATTATGCCAAAACTCCTTCAATCCAGGTCAGAATTGAATGAGACTTGAACAAGTAGCTGAGTATCACTAAGAGTAATCCAATGCCCCTGAATGTTCCATGTAAGAGAGAAAATTAGTAGTTCTCCAAAGTGGGACCCATATGACTTAGATAATGGGCTAATGTTAAGAGTTCATATCTTTCAAACCGTTAATCAGATTAAGACACGGTTTCAACCTAGATCCATATCTTGATATCGAGAATACTTCTAAAGTAGTTTAGGTCCATTCTAAGACAATGAAAATTTTACCCCTGACTCTTCATATTCACCATGTAGTGGGCAGAAATGCCCACAATACCAACCTTCGCTCTTTCCTAGTATTTGACAAAGTGACTCCTCGAGGAACCTTTATGCTTGACTTTCTTAGCCTAACTCTTGATCCTCTACCTCCTTTGGAGGTTGCACTTCATCATATACTTCCATAGTCCTTAACGATTCTCAAGATGGAGCTCTTCCAAGTAATTTTTGCATTGCTATCATTTGTCATTGTTGATTCTGGGCTTTGATCTAATTGTTTTACAATCATGTTAGGGTCGAAGATTGCCCAATTCCTCTATTCCCTAAGTTAGAGTTTGGGACTATGTTATGTTTCAAAGTTGATTGTGAAGTAGCCTCTTCATTTATATTGTCGCTATTATTCTTTGCTCTTACCATTTTTCCTCTTTTGAATGAAGGACTCTACGCAATTAATCTCTGATGAGAATTATCGGGGATAGGTGGTTTGAGCCCTACTTCTAGCACCAAAAATGTTGATAAGAAAACTTGTCAATACCTCAAATTGAAATTCTGAGTATCTGTGATGCCTTCGAAACCTCCTTTCGAACGAGTGAATGATACAAGCGCTTCTTAAGGTGGTAGAGACGATAGAAAACACTTCTTTAGTACCTTTCAATGTAGTTGAAAGGTTTACTTCACCTTCGCAAGATTCTTTCGAACCAGTTGGTTATTGACCTTGTCAGAACCACCTTTTGATGCTAACTAGGTGTCTTAAGCTGGGGGCGTAATAGTTTCTCGAAATAGTTGATCTAGATGGTTTCGACTTGCTCGAAATGGTAGGCACATATGATCTTGTAACTAGAGTTAAAACTTTAAGGAAATGTGTTTGCTTGGGGTTTCAACCCTGTCGGAGGTACCTTTCGACTTAGATCGATATCAGAGGATCCGAACTGTAAACAATGATAATTTCTAATTGTTGCATTATTCAAAATCATTATATAACCACCTTATTGAACTAGAATGTGTAAAATGATAAAATTCCTAATTTGATTACAAAATTAGGGTTACAGACTCTTTTATAACACACATGAGAAGTGGAAGAAACCCCATCCCCTACAACTGACCCCTAGGTTCTTTTTACAAGCATGGGTTGGCACCTTTCGACTCCAATCTTTCATCACAGTTGAAATCGCAGTCGAAAGGTCAACCTCTCTGCTTTCGTGAGCATCTACTGAATCCTAACTTTCAACCTGGTCGAAAGGCCTATAGTCGATCTTCCGTTGCCACTACAAGTTGGGACTCTCTCTTGTTTTGTTTCCTTTCGATTTCGTCAAAAGGTGTTGCCTGATAGCCTTCAACCTCGTCAAAAAGTCTATTGATGCGCTTTTGTCTTGAATGTTGATGTATCAAACGAGTTGACCTAGGTGTTGTCCTTCAATGCTGTCGAAACTTGCTCTCTTTAGGGTTTCAGATGTGTCGAAACGTCTAAAAGGCTTTGTTGTAAGTAGTTCCCTTCGAAAGCTTCTACCCTGGATAATTCAGAACCTTACGCCTTTACGGTAATAGATGCGTCGTTCATCCTTCGTAGGTGACTATGACCCTAACCATTTTGAAAGGGTATATATGCTTTCGAAATGGGTTAATTTCGTTGGACATACTTAAGGTGGAGGTGAGTGAAGGCGAAACCAAATCATTTTGAGTGCAAGATGTAGAAAGTCTGGTATCCATTGCCCTTGAGAGATGTCCTTTGAGCTCTACAGGAGCTGTTAACATGCTTGTTATTGTCTTTGAAAGGTAACCTTCGACCTTCTCGAAAGCTTTCGGTTTACTCTGTTGAAACGCTCCTCTTGACCTCTTTGAAAGGTGTTGCTGATGCCTTCATCATCTTGCTGAAAGCTCTATTTGATGATGAGATGTACCATCCTAATGCCTGATCATCTTCATTAATTCTCTTGCTCCTTCTTTCATACTTTTATCCTTGAGAATATTTTATGGATAACACTACTCTTATTCATGCACAAATTTCTAAATCAAACCGAATGAAATTTCTTATCTCTTTAAAAACTTATTAAAACCAAAAAGAAAATTAAGCTTATTGTATCCAAATAAAACACAAACTCATATATTGTCCTTATGCTTCATTATCAAAGCAAAGGAGAATGTTTTAGAAAGATAAAAAGGATGGAAAGTGGGGAAAAAAGGCAAGAATATGGGTAAATAAAATGGATATGGTTTGGCTTGAACTTTGGAGCAACAAGAAGTTAGAGGCGATCTTAAAACGGTATATATTATCACAAATTAGTTTACTCACTTAATCACAACATATACTACTTGTTATATTTATGTATTATGTAATGTATACATTATATTATAAAAGCTAAATTGGAGTAAACTTGTGTGTTCGCATTATATTTTACCTTTTTAAATAAGATGATATTTAAAAAGTTAGTTTGTTCACTTATACCTTTACTATTAAATTGTTAAAGTGACCTTAACTATATGATAATACGTATAGTACTATAGTATACTTGAATATAAACATTTGGTTGAATATGTGAAGTTAAAATGATAACAAGACAAGTGAGTATGAAAATCATGTGTTTAGAAGATAAGTTTTTAACAAAAGTTTACAAATTGAATGTGATTAAATAATGTATATTTAATATGATGTTTTGAATATATACTCCAAGGGTATAATGGAATAAGGTACATAAGGAGATATGTTATGTATGTCATGTTTTTGAGAATTTAAGTAATATTAAATTTAAGATATTTTATAGCATTTGTGAAGTTTTCTAAATACCATGTATGTATTCTTAGGTTCATATGGAGTATGTTACATAGGAAAATGATGTATTCCCAACATCATTTAGATATGTGGTGTTTTGAATGATAATGGACATATTATGTTTAAATCAAAAATATCGTAAATTCATATAAGGTTTGGGTTGTTATGCCAAGTAAAAGATAAAATTTAGCGGTGTCATTTTCTAATTTTTATTGCATTTCTTGTATTTGATGCAATCGCCCTTAACTTGTGAAACCATGTTATATTATAAGGTGATAATTTTCAAAGTGCAACTTTGACTTATCAAACATTGGCTTTTAGCCGTTGAATTTGACTTTTGATTTATGAAGGATATAGAAGTGTCATGACTCCCTATCGTTTGGAAACCTCTCAATAAGGCTCTACCGTATATATTGTTTGCTTCCTTACAAAAAATTAGAATTGAGTTAAGAGGAAATGCATCGTATAATAGTTTTGAAATGATTGGAATTGAGAAAATATATCAAAGTATGACTTGGCCGATGCCGCTTCAAAACTAATAATGAGTTAAGTGGACTGATGATGTCCATATGTCCTACAAGGAAGTACATAGAAGGAATCGTATCTAAAATGTTGATTGCTCGTGATAAGTTTGATGGTTTGAGAGTGAGATTTGACGTAGATGAATGCTTTTGAAGTAAAATAAGAAATGGTTAAAGAGGACATGATAAGAGATGGATTTGATCATGTGGATCACTATCATTCAGATGTCTGGTGTATCTAGCCTAAAGATGTATGATTCTACTATTCTTAAGTGTATCTAGTCTAGAGATATATTCTATTCCGTGATCAAGGAATAGTTTAACCTTATCATGTTGGAATTATGTGTGTGTGTTTGTGTGTGTTTGTGCATTACAAAACATGGAAACTTATTGCATTCTATTACCTAAAATGTATTATGGTATATACGGTTGTGTTACAATTTTATTATATATATACACATACATATATTATGAAAAATAAATCCCTTTGGCAGATCATCGTTTACTTAATATTAAGTGGTTTGATACTTGTGAGAGGAAACCTGTTCCATTATCTCATAATACACAATGATATGTATAGGCATATTACTTGAGCTTCTTATACGAGACTTATGTTTGATTAGGCTTTGCTTTTTAGATTTGATTGGTGATATATAGGTGGCTTTGGATGCACTTACAATTTATTGTTTCTACTACATTAGGAGACGTATATCTATCAGCATTATCAAGAAATGTTTTTATAGCTGTCCATAGACGATACTAGTGCTTATGTAGTTGATGTTACAACTCTAAGAATTCTACTCTAGGAGTGACCAAATGTTTTTGACTATGTTGTATTATATTTCATCGATATGGTGTAAGCATTGTTTGGTTTTATCGAGTTCTGTTGCTTAAATTTTACCATAACGATCTTGCACTCAGGTGTTTAAGTATTGATACAGTAGTATTGGTGGATGGTATTAGGTGTCAGCTTTAGGCATCAGAATGTAAGAATGTTACAATGAGTGTAACTTTTTTAGAGAAGTTGATTGTGGTTGATGCTTGATTAAAACCTTGCTTATCGAAAATTGGATTTTAATCAACGATGCAATAATTGGGATCCTTAATGGAGGTAACCATTGAAGTTGATATTGGTACTATTAGATGTAGATTTTGTGTATGAGCTGATTTGTTGTAGATGGAGTGATGATTGTTGTTGCAACAATGAAGAAGTTCAACAAAAGATGGAACAAATGATGGTGCAATTATTTGTTGTGTAATACTAATAATTACAATGTAACTTTTTTATAGATATTAGTATTTTGCACAAAATTCTTATACATTTTACAAGGCAAGTACAATGCATCTATTATACTTAATTTTTATTGTACAAAAAATATCTATTTGTGGTGTAAAGAATCACACTTTAAGTGTTTTACACTAAATTTACTTTTACTCCAAAAAAATTCTCTTTAGGCTTGTACGTAACAATTTCAAAGTGCATTCGGTCCAATATTTGACACTCGCAATACATTCAAAAATAATTGATTTAATAATAAATAAGGAGAAATTCATAAAATTGAATTGAATAATATTTTGGAAATTTTTATAAACATGAAAAGAGAGAACTATTTTTGAGTAGTTTTATGAAAATGAAGTAATGTTTTTTTTCTTGAAACAAGGATTTAAAATAAATATTTTCTACAACCTGAAAAGAAAATCATTTTCAAACGATAATTTTGTCAATTTATTTTGGAAAATTTTCAAAATTTTAAAAATAACCATGTTTAAAAAAGGTTTGGAATCTTTGAAAAGTATGGTTTCAAAGAAAATATTTAAAATGATTTCATAAATTTCAGTGAAACTCACATTTGTTTTTCGAAATTCATAAAATACTCAGGATATTGAAAAAAATACAGTTTTTACTTACTCAAAATTTTCGAGGAAAATAATTTTCATTTTAATTTATCATTAAATATCCCCCTACTCTGTTCCACCTTTTTGTACGAATGTTTCAAAGGGTTGTAAAATTTTATAGATATGTTATGTCAAAAAATCATCCCAACCTAGATGTCTTTTTTGCAAAAGAAATGGAATTTTAAAAGGATAAAAAAAAGAGGAAATAGATTTAATATACGTACATTGTTTAGGGAATTTTTCCCACAGCATGGTGAATATGAAAAGACGTCAAGAAGTACAAAAATGGCTGGAAAGTATGTAGTAATGGTGTCATCGTGTAATAACTAGGGCAAGGCAAAGTGTTAGAAGTTAATTTGGCATAGTTCCAAAATATACTCGAAGCACTTGTAAAATGTTCACAAGGTCAGGACATGAATCTACATCGAAAGCACATCTCAATGCGGTCCACCGAATAAAATATACAATCATCTTAAAATATGTCCATCTTGGATAGATACTATTTAATTTAAGAAAATTGAACATCCAAAGGCATGGGAATATTCACTCAATAATACAAAGTTAATTATCGAAGTTATACACAATTCTGACTTAAAACAAAGGAGTTATGGCGCAAAGAAGATTAGATTGGAATGGAAGGAAGCAACAATTCAGTAGGAAACTAAACTATTTACCACTTAATAGATTTCTATCTAAACACACACTTACAAATACCTCATGAATGAGCATAACTAAGGGGAAGAATAGAAGAGCAATAATGGTAGATAAGCTTGGAGCTCTAAAAACTACCTAACCAAATCTCTGCCCAAAAGAATCTTGCCTAACAAAATCTCAAAGACAGTCTGTACAAAAAGGAATCATCTCAACCTTATTTGGTCATATAAAAATATCCAATTCACCATCCAACATTAATCTATGGTTGACCAACCTTAATATTTATAGCATCGAAGCTTTACCAATCACTGATTTAGCAACCCATAATTGTTGTAACCAATCCAAAGAGATCTAACAATCATGTAGTAGCTATGATTTGGAACATCATCCCTTAGCCAAAGGATTAGGACATCAAGGTAAGAAGCTAAGGAAATAGCATTATGATAATCATGGAGGAATGCTGAATTTCGGCAAGGACAGGTTTGGTTAGGTGGTTAACCTAGTAAATATAATACCATGTCTGGTAGTCAACCTATCAGATAGAATTCCTTGTTTGGTATTCCTAACCGAGCCACTCACCACCTATCGAACAGAACATCCACTGTCGAACTAAGGCACTACCTAACAAGGCATTGTCGATCCAAAGCACTATCAAACAAAACCAATCAAATGCAGGGCGTCGAACCAAGGAAGCCGAGCACGCTAAAATAGGAAACTCCTGACAAAATCTTGTAAACATGGAAAATCCGAACCAAATCTTTCATATAGGAAAGTACCGAATGAACAAACTAAATAATAAAATTGCCTGTTTTGTAGGTCTGGCCTCCATATATCTTCACTCTTATAAATACCCAAGCTGTGAACGATAATGGGGAGGCACCAGAGAGAGCCAGGAATAATCGAACAAGAATAGGTGAACAAGAATCGAACAGGAATAGACGAACACGAATAGGCGGACAGGAATATATGAACATGATTAACTGAACAGACTTCCATATGGCTAGATCTTACTTTCAATTGAGTTATAGATCATTGTTCTATATCTCAATTATTGTACCATAGATCTATAAGATGGATAATGAAAACGAAAAATGGATGTAAGCACATTCTGGTCGAACCACTATAAATTGTTATGCTATTTTCTTTACTAAACTTTACTTTCTACATAACCTATCTATGATATACTCTATGAAAATCAATCATCATACAAATAAAATGGCTTTGTTATACGAACTATATTTGCAGTTCTACA
This sequence comes from Allium cepa, assembly GCA_030765085.1. Classification (NCBI taxonomy): domain Eukaryota; kingdom Viridiplantae; phylum Streptophyta; class Magnoliopsida; order Asparagales; family Amaryllidaceae; genus Allium; species Allium cepa. Next base: position 28,891,625 of record CM060938.1, on the reverse strand, counting down.
ACAAAAGTCTATGAGTTATTTGTCCATTTCTTGAGCAAATATTTTTACTGATTACATTGAGTGCTAATTATCATCATGCCTTCGTGATCGAATAATAAGGTTGGTTCTACTAGTAGGAATGCAGAGAATACCTACACACCCAATTAGACAACTACCAATCAATATGATCATTCAACAAGCACTCCAATGCTTGTAGACGTAATTACCATAAGCGACCTAGATTGAGTAGGAATCAAGCTAAATGAACATTTCACTACTTAACAGCAAGCAATGGTCGACCAACTTATGACACACTAAGGAAGCTATAAATTATTGGTCAAAACACTGGAACATAAGGGCAATTCCGGTCTAGAGGATGCAAAAGCAATGGGAGTCACACTTTGACAATGAATAAAGTGCTAGAAGAAGAATGTTGGAGAGATGAACAAGAAATAGATCAGCCCTAAGCTGGACCAGAGAAGCAGTTAGGCAGCAAACCAAACAAGAATGATACCAAACGAGGGCAGCTATAGTTAATGCTTCTCCTTGCCTCACTGAAATTATGGTCAATAGTGGATAAAACAATCACGAGAATCGATCTAGGAGCCATGACCATCCCGTAACTGAAGATCAAATTGTCATAGGGAGGATGAAAGAAATCGTTCCCCTAAAGGGAAAGGTCAAGCTATCATCACCAGTCACCCAAATCGGAGGATTAGGATAACTCGAATCATTATAGAATATGTTAAATTTGAACAGATGAAGTAAGGAATTTGAGCTAGGTTTACCAATCCCTTCTCCTTGGAGATAGAGACTACCATGAACTCTAGGGATTTAGTTAGCCTACTGTGGAGCCATATAAAAACTAACCAACCCTATAGTACATTAACAATTATATACCTAACACATGCTGATGATTGAAGCCATAGAGGAAACCTTGTGCAAGTGCTTTCCTCTTTTCATTAAAGATTTAGCCACCATGTGGTTTTGTCGTTTACCAATGGGATCAATTCATTCTTGTGCTATGTTAAGAAAAAAGTTTATTAGTCAATTCGGGTACATGTTGAACAACTAAAATACGCATGCTCATTGTTTGTTGTATAGTACAGAGAGGATGAATCGTTGTAGAAATATCTAGCTATGTTTAACACCATGATGGAAAGAGTTCAAAACACTAATGAAAGGGTCACCTTAATTGCCTTGTGTGGTCGAGTGCACCTAGGAATGAAGTTTGCTAGGAGATTGATAGAGGGGAAAACTGCAACTTTGTAGGAGTTCTTCTATGAGTTGACAAAGTATATTACGTTGGAAGATACTACATTGGAGAGGCTGCCCGATATAGCACCTAGAGTTTGAGGATCATCTAGCAGTGCGAATGTTATGAGGAAGGGAAATGAAAATGACTTCACTAGGAAGAAGGAAAATAATTTAGGTGGATCAAGTGGATAAAAAGTGGAATAAAAAATATTTAGGCCCAGATCAAGTTCAATGCTTATACAATCCTAAATGGCACTGTTGAAAAAATCTATCTGCTAACCCAGATAGAGTTGAAATATAAGAGTCCTCAGCCAAGAAAGGAGATAGAAGCTAATCTAAACTCTAGGAAATATGGTCGTTTCCCCCAGTCCTGCAAACAAGATACCGATGAGTGTCATGACATGCATAGTCTAATTTATTAAATATATCTGGAAAAATGAAGCTATAATGATATGCTAAAAATCTCAATAGTCCACCAATCTCCATACATTAACCACCAATGGAATCACTGCATGGTGACGGGGGGAAGGAACCAAACTTCTTATGAAAATGATGAAAAATTAATGATCAATGGTACAATTTGAGGGCCCTACATCATTGATAAAAATTCAGTTGAGATAGAGAGTCATGCCAACTTACTAAGAATAGCTAATGATTCATATATGCTATGGCAGAGGAGTACGATGCTAAGACCCTCATTAAGAAGAGGTTGAAATCATCTTCACTGGTAAGGATTTACATGAAGAGAAGTACCTGCACACTAAACCGATTGTGATCTCCACAATGCTTGGCCTAGCAACGGTTCATAAAGTATTAGTGGATAGTGGGAGTTTTATCGATATTCTATTTAAGGATTCTTTTAACGAGATGGGATTATCTGTAAAAGGATGTTATATGTATCTAATAGCTACATAGTTTAACAAAGAACAAAAACACCTCTATGAAAGTTGGATTTATTTGTCAGGCTTGGGGACCATCTTGGTTTAGCCATATGAAAATGGAATTTTGTTTTGAATGATAATTTTTAGGCATACAATGCATTCTTGGCTCAACAAGAAATATCTGATTTTTTAGAATTCTTAGTCTACCGGTGCTTAAAGTTGAAGTTCCTTACAGTTGATGGAGTCGGAATTATCGAAAGAGATCAAAACACTACAAGGGAATGCTATACAGAGTTTCGTGAGATTCGACATATGGAGAAAGAGAGGAATGCAGAGAGTACTCTGTGCATTGAAAATTAGAGTGCATATTAATAAGGAAGTGGCCCTTGCCTGGGTACACCAGTGATTCCCTTAACGAACTGGACATTAGAGGTGCGGATGAGGGGGCAACAGTAGATTATATAGTGGCAACAGAGATTATAGAGGTAGATGAGCATGATCCGACTAAATTAATGAAAATAGAATCTAAGATGGAGTGAGATATTAGAGCATAACTAGTGGGTTTCCTATGGAATAACCATGATATGTTTCCATTGTCTCATACCAACATTTCTCCCAACATTGCATGACATGCACCAGATAACGATCCAAGAATACCCTTAGTAAACCAGAAGAAAAGAAGTATGGACCTTAACCGATCTGTGACCTTGAATGTGGAAATAAAGACTTTACTAGCAAATGGCTTAATCAGGGAGATCCCTTACTCAGAGTAAATGGATAATCCATTGTTGGTCAAGAAGTCGAATCGGAGATGGTGGACATGTATTTACTTTCCAAACTTCAATGATGCATGCCCCCATGGATTGTCTCTCGCTTTCAAGAATTGACCAATTATTGGAAGGAATAGCCAGACATTGGCTACTCTCCTTTATGGATGCATACTATGGATATAATCAAGCAACAATGTATTAAAAATCTTTTGCAAGCGAGAGTCGCTGGAAAAGTTGGTTGAGCTAATCCTGTAATTCTAGTTGGATATAACTATGCTAAGCTGAGTAGAGACTATATCAGTCTGGGAGGAAAGACGTTTCTTGGAATAGAGGATGCTGTTGAAGTTGAGAACTGGCTGTTGAACCGTGAAAGGATCTTATAGATTTAGGCTTTATGGATGGAGAGAAGAGAAGGCTAGCCACTAAACAGTTGCAAGGGTTAGCGCTTCATTGGTGGAATGGTGTGGCAGCTAGAGTTTCGAAAGAAGAGCTAACATGGGCTGATTTGAAGAGGAGGTTTGAGTAGAGGTTCTTGTCTAAGGTTTCCAAGTCGCCGTTGATGAAGAAGTTTATGGATCTTGTCCATGGATTGTCTATGATCGAGTATGCTGCTAAGTTTGATGAGCTGTCTCGATATGTTATGCTTTTGTTGACACTGATGTCAAAAGGAATGAGTGATTTATTAAAGGATTGATGCCAAAGCTAAGCAGAATGACTATGGCCCATATCAGAGATCCTTTACATGTGGTGGTGAAAATGGATATTTTCTGTGAGGAGATGCTTGCTATTTCAGCTAGGGAGAAGCCGGTTGATTCGTTGTGTCCTTGGGTAAGATAGAGGAAGTTCTTCAAGAAGAAGGGCGCTTGGAAAGTAGGAGCCACCATGAAAGGGAAAGCAGATATAGTTTGCTACAAGTGTGATACGAAGGCGCGCTATGCTAATGAGTGTCGTTCGGGTGATGGAAGGTTGGTTGCGGGAAAGCATAAGTGCAATGCTATAAATGCAACTAGATAGGGCATTACAAGAATAAGTGTCATGAAGCTACCAAGGAAGGAAGAGGAAAGGTCTTTGCTTTGGAGCCATCATCCTTTGAACCAACTACTACGGATAAAGGAAAGTCTGTGATGGAAGGTACACTTTTGATTCATAGGATACCAGTTAGGGTATTGTTTGATACCGAAGCATCGTAATCATTTATATCATAGTATTTGGTTGAAAGGGAACCCACATACCTTGTTACTTGCTTAAGGGTTACGAATCCAATAGGAAAGTATGCAACCCTTAGGATGAGATGTGACCAGTTGGAACATGATTTGTTAGGACATAAGTTTGCATGTTATTTGTATGTTTTTGATTTCTTGAATTTCGGGATCATTTTAGGTATGGATTGGTTGGGTTAGTATGAGGCTAGGATATTTTGCCAGGATCGAGAGATATTATTGAGGCAGCCGAATAGTCATAACCAAATTATTTTCTCAATGGAGGATTTCAGTTAGTGTCGGTGCTCTATTGAGTACCATGGAGGCTGGAGATGAGTTTAGTCTGGTTCGGATAGAAAGAGAATTTTCATAAGTTTTTGACCCGGTTACTGGATTAACCTTGAAACGAGTTATTGCATTTCAGATAAATCTTGTACCAGGAGTAGAACCTGCCAATAGACCACCTAGCAGGATGACACCAACAGAGATGAAGGAATTGAAGGTGCGGTTAGTGGATGTGGTGGGAAGGAATTTATTAGATCAAACTGTGCGCCTTAGGGAGCAGCTGCAGTTTTGTGAAGATACCAGACGGGTCAATAAGGGTGTGCATCGACTATCGTAAGTTGAATGAAAGGAAGATGAAGAATAGGTACCCTCTGCCGAAAATTGACGATTTGTTCAATAAGTTAAGTAGAGCCAAGGTATTTTCTCAGCTGAATTTAGCGACTGGATTTCATCAACTTAAATTGGTAGAGGATAGTATTCATTTACCGGCATTTAGAACAAGGTATGGATCGTACGAATGGCTAGTTATGCCGTTTGGACTAACTAATGCATCAGCCTTCTTTGTGGATTTGATGAACCGAATTTTTCGAGAACACTTGGATAGAGTTGTGCTTGAGATGTTTAGGGAGCATCTTCTGAAGGCTAAGTTTTTGAAGTGTCATTTTTGGAAGAAGGAAGTGAAGTTCCTTGGTCATGTAGCCCTAGAGAAATGATTGTCTGTAGATCCAAATAAGATTGTAGCGGTGAATAATTGGAAGAGAACCGAGATGGTGACCTTTCTTGGATTGGTCGGATATTACCGAGGGTTTATAAAGAATTTTTCACGGATAACAGCACCAATGACTAAGCTTGCACTGTTATCCCGCCTTTTGGCAAGGCCATGACACCAAGAAACTGATTGGAAACCAAAGACAATTCATATCGAAAAATGGTTATACACAAGTCCGCTATGGATGCTAGTAAATTTTACCAAACTAGATCAGCTACAATTAACATGACGCAACACTCAAATCCATGAAAGCCAACATTCCAAATTTCATGTCAATCGGAGTTCATATGCTCAAGGTATGGTCGATGCAAATCAAGCAATAATCTCGTTCGCATCCATCAAGAAATTATCAGTTCGTAACCACTCGGGCACATTCCACTTCGTGTCCATCAAAGAGAAACCTCCTTCGTATTGATGTTGTTCAAATCCATCAAATTAGCATGGCTTCGTATGGATCTGGTAAGCACTAATTCGTATCCATCAAATGCGCATTGCTTCGTATCCATAATGTGAGCACTTGATCGTATCCATCAAGTGCATGCTGCTTCGTATCCATTACATGCACTTCAGCTCGTATCCATCGTATTTGCCTTATTTCGTATCCATCACCAAGTCACGTTTCGTATCGATCACACCAACTTAACTCGTATCGATCGGTTAATTTACCGATACGAGGCATACCATAAAGAATGCGATATGAAGAACGCATGCAGTGATAGATACGAAGCATCTTCAAATCATCGATATGAATGAAGCCACACCTATGGATACGAAGCAATGTAAACGTGAAGCGATACGAAGCAATGTATACGTGAAGTGATGCGAAGTGAAGTACAGGAGCGGTACGAATGGGGAAGCAATGGATGGATACGAACAGGGCGCATTCAAGTGAGAGACTCAATCACATGGCACGAAAAGTGGATAGATCCAAAAATTTAGCGCCACGTAATCAGGCATCACGTGTCCAGAAGCGATGCAAACAGAAGCGATGCGAACTCAGCAGCCTTCAACAAATTCAAATTTGCATCCATCATAGCTCAAAATCTACAAGTCTAAATGCCACCAAATTTTCATAGGAGCTTGCGTGCAACCTCAAGGATATTCATGAGGCTTGATTTGGTTAAATCTTGATCGATACGAATTTCATTCATATCAATCACGGATTGAGTCCAAACAACCGAGGATCGATCACACATGCCCACCTACATGGAAGAAGAGGTCTTTTGAGATCGGAGCGAGATATTTGCTGCCTGTGCCTATAAATAGCAGCCCATGACCTACTAAAAAGGGACTTTTGGCTCTTCTATGTCCAGACACTGCCAAAATCATTATAGTACTCGAATTCTACTTTTGTAACTCGATGTAACCAACAAGCAAAAATCATTAAAAGTCGACCATTTCATAGTGGACGTAGACCATACGTCGAACCACTCTAAATCTATGTGTTTCTGTGCGTTTTTTCCTGTTATCAATTAGTGTGTTTGTCAGATCTTCCTCATTTTACATTTGTATTCTTCATTTTATCTCTTCAAACATATCTAAAGAACGTTGTGCCCAAATTTGTTACAAATACATTGGTGCTTTCACTAAGAGAACCCGGTTTTTCTCCTGCTCATTTGATCTACTGCTAAAACCGGATTGCAAGAATCTAAGGAGAAGATCCAAATTTCTAGTTCAGAAATTCTTCCATCCTATTCAGATTTGCATCTAGTCTAGGAGAGAGCTTTGCTATCCACCATGGTCAACACTAGAACTACTTCGACAGTTGCAGATCCAGAAGGATGGGACGGACAAAACCCAATGCAACTTCCTTCTGTCGGTCAGAATGCTACTGGAACTTCATATCCGCAAGGCCCTATCACTAGGGAAGAGTTTCAACTGCTAATGCAAGAGCTGACTCAAAGCCGCCAGGAGCTTAGTCAACAACTCTGTGCTAATGCAGCGTTGACCAATCAACTGAATCAACAACGACAAAGGAGATCCAGGAGGGATCAGGTTTCTTATTCGTCCATTGAGAGTTTAGCCTCTTCTGACTACTATCATAGATCCACGCGCCCATGGATGGATGGAAGCTATACACAAGCTACTAGACATCAGTGCACGTTGAATCTTGGGCAACAGAGGATTGGCCCGTCAACCAGCCATCAGAATGGACCCTCCTCCCAAGGAGGTACTATTCCGAATCATACTACTAACAATCGAGCTACTGCTTCGGCTATTGAGTTGGGAGCTGATGACGAAATCGGAGAGATCCAACCCGCCGTCAACGTGAATATACTCCAGAACCTTATGTTCTAGAGAAATTAGAACCAAGGAGGCGAGATATGGACCGTTGACCGAGGCCGGCCCATCCTCGCATTGTGGAACCCTACCACACTCTGGCACAGCATGCCCAAAACATCCAGATGCCGGACATCCCGACTATGATCCGTCAGATGATCCGAGAAAGCCAATGTCTTACCAATGACGACTGGGGAATCTCCCGAAGTAATACTCCTTTTACCGATGATATACTCTATGCTGAACTGCCCCGTCGATTCAGAATGCCAACTCTACCTATTTATGAAGGGAGCTCTGATCCTAACCAGCACATTTTAAAATACGAATGGTTGATGAGTGTTGCATGAATGGATGATGCAGTCAAGTGCCCAAGTTTCCTGATCTCGCTAGGGGGCATAGCCACTGTGTGGTTTACTCGTTTACCCCCTCAATCTATCTCATGTTATTGCCAGTTAGCAATAAAGTTTGTTGAATAATTCTGCATGCATGTCTGATATGCATGTAAATATGCATATTTTTGCCACCATATTTAATCTATTTAAATTAAATAAATGATCATATTGGGTTTTTTAACTTGTTTTAACCAAAATCCATATTAATTCCAAATTGTCATATATCCATCTTCATACAGGGGCAAAACGGTTATTTGTGTGCATATATTTCTTTGAGAAAAATTAATTGGAAATTTTTATATATTTTTGTAGGAATTTGATCTCAAATAGGAGTGGTTTCATGAAGGAATATGCATGCACAAAGAAGATACAAAAGAATGAAGATGGAAATAATTCAAAGTGAAGATCATGGAGGATCCCACCTACCCACCTACCTTAATGAACAAATTAGAGGCTAATGCACATGCTTATGGAGTTTATGGCTTCATGTACACTTAAATGATGATTAGTAGAAGCTAATGATTACTTGGCCTCCACACTTTCTCAACGGTAGTTTGGTCTTTCCCTAATTTATGAATTAGGGTTATACAATTGTATAAGTAACCCCATATGTTTCATGTAGTAACTACCTCTTACTTAGTCTCTTCCTCTTCATTAGTTTAGGCTCAAAATAAATGAAAAGCTGCTCTTTCTTTTCATGGCTACTTAGCCATTTTTATTTTATGTAATTTTCTTTTCATTTTATGCAATGTCAATTATTGTTTCTTTTTAATTACATGTTCATTTCCTTTTATGCAAGTAGTGTAGATCTCTCTTATTTCATGCAAGTAGATTAGTTTTATTTCTTTGCTTTGCTTTCTTTTTCTTTTCCTTTAATGTTGTAAGCTAGATTTGTTGTTTTGATAACAAATATGAGAGGATAATCCCTTTAATTTAGGGGTAATGAAGCCTCTAATCATGTAGCTTCAACATTTTGATAATTATAGCTCTCTTTTTGTGCTTAATGACAATGCTTGAAGTGGTTTTATTTGTTGTTTTTGCTTTGAATTTGATAGCCTATATTGTTGACACCAAATAGGCTATGCTTAAACAATCGCTAACACAAATGCCTCTTCATCAAAATATGATTATGGCATAAGAAAGTGAATTGAAATTAAAATTTGATGGTCTATATTTCTAATTATATTTAATAGGCCATACTTGAAATAGATTACATTTTCAACATTGTTGTCATTTTCATGAGAGTTAGTAAGTGATTTAAAGGTTGTGTTATAGTTTGATGGCTTATGTTGACCTAATTAATAGCACAAATGAGTCATACTTATGATAAACACATCATTTAAATTCATTTATGACCCAAAATAGAGGGATCATAATTTATTGAACTATATGATCTAGAGAGTGGAATTATCTCTAAATTGTCATTTAACTCTCATATTTTTATAATTTTCTTTTGCTAGTTTTTGTTAGTTTCTTACATTTCTAGCTATTCACTCTCGACTTCGGTATAATTTGATTGAATAGAATTTTAAAATCATCAATTCCCCATGGATCGACCCATATTCGCCACGTGCTACATTCGTACACCGTGCGCTTGCGGTTATTTTTATTTCGAAAGTTTTCGACGGTTTTCTAATTCCATAGAATTTTCGTCGATAAACAATGTCACAAGGCCGAAAGATGTTAATACCTTGTCTAGTGTCACTCAAGCTCTTGGAGAGACACTCATACGTTATCTGGAGAGGTTTCATGCTGCATGCACTGAGATTAGAAATCCTAATGACAATTCAGTTTTGATGGCACTAAATAAGGGGATCGATCTCGATTCTGAATTCGGCAACTGGTTGGTTGGAAACCCCCTGCGTCATTGGATCGTTCCTATTCCAAGGCTGCCCAGTTCTGGAGAAGGGAGGATGTGAAACAGTCTAGGGAAAAGGATAACGCAGGGACCAGTGTGGAAGGAATCCAAAGCAATGTTGTGGTTAAACAAACTGGGGAGAGTTTCGAAAAGGTGAAATTGAAAATATAGAATAAACAGAATCAACAAAAAGGCAATGAAAATCAAAATAGAAAACTGGATCAGAATCATGGGCCACGAAGTAGGGGTCCTATGTTTGACAATTATACTCCATTGAATACGTCGCGGGAGAATGTGTACTTGCAGACATGCAATACTATTTAATATAAGAAACCGGCTTTGAAATAATCGTCAGAGAAATAGATTCAAACGGGAAGTTTTGTAGATTTCATGATAGTTGTGGCCATGACACGAACGAGTATCATCATTTACAAGATATTATTGAGAAATTGATACAAGAGAGGAAGTTGAAGCAGATTGTTTGAGTGCTGCAGTTTGGATGTGCGGGCCCATCGAATCAAGACCAAATACAAATCAGGCGAGACCGAAGGAACCCACTCATACCAGTTGGAGGCTAGTGATTAATACTTTCAGCGGTGGTCCTCATCCAACAGATCGGACATGGAAAGAAATGGAGTCGTATGTCAGATCTATTAGGCATGCAAGCTTCGAATGTTGTAGTAGTTTGGAAGACGGGGTTCCGGCCAAACAATAGAAAATGATGACAGATGACATCGTATTTCGAGACAGAGACACCGATAGAGTAGAAGCCCCAACCATTGATCCACTTGTCATTTCAGCCCAGATATGTCCTGCTTGGACGAAGAGGATCTTAATGGACAGTGGGAGTTCAGTGAATATACTGTTTAAGCGAGCATATGATCAGATGAAGCTGGAAGCAAAGGATTTGAAGCCTTATCCGTCCCGTATTCCGGTTTCAATGGAAGTGCAACTATAACCACTGGGATGGTAGAGCTACTAGTGGAGTTGGGAATTGGAGAAGCTGGAAAGTCTGGATATTGCAGTTTGTTGTATTGGACATAGACTCGCCCTACAATGCTTTCTTTGGCTGACAGGCTCTGCCTGAGTTAAGGGATGCTATTGCCCCTTGGTGTCTGACTTTAAAATTCCCTACCGACAATGGAGTTAGAGTCATTCAGGAAGACCAGGCTACTGGACGAGCCTATTATGTTGCTAAGCTATCAGAGGCACGGTGAAAGGAAAAAAGGAACGTACGTAGAGGAATCTCTCCGCGTCTTCTTTGCTGAGAATTAACAGCTAACACCTGGCCTAAGGCCCGGGCACCCTAAATAATTCCCAAGGGATCTTGACCCGAGAGATACCGAAAGTGAAGATGAAGGTAGAGACATTCAAGCATTCCCTACCAAATTGACGATCGATGTTCCGATCGATGATAATGACGACTCTAAAATGATAATGATCGGATCTCAGTTAAGCCAACAAATGCAAGAGGAATTGGTTGAATTTCTTCAGGAAAACCTCGACTTGTTTGCCTAGACGCATTTCGACATGTGTGGAATCCCCTCAGACATCTCGAGCCACACACTGAATATTGACCCATGGCATGTCTCAGTCAAGCAAAAAAGGCATGATATGGATCCAGAGAGATCTGCCGCCCTTAAAGAAGCGGTAGATAAGCTCAAGTCGAACAGGTTTATTTGAGATGCCTTATATGGAGGATGGGTGTCCAATCTGGTACTTGTCAGAAAGCCTAATAGGAAATGGAGAATGTGCATTGACTACCCAAACTTGAATACAGCTTTCCCTAAAGATAGTTTTCCACTTTCCTGAATCGATCAGCTCGTGGACTCAACAGCTGGACATGAACTCTTATCCTTCATGGATGCATATTATGACTACGAACAAATACCCATGCACTTGCCTGATCAAGAGCATACTAGCTTCGTCACCGAGACTTTACTGCTACAAAGTCATGCCATTTGGACTCAAGAATGCTGGAGCAACTTACCAACGGCTGGTTAATCGAATATTTGCTAACCAGATTAGAAAAACCATGGACGTATATGTGTAAGACATGCTTATGAAGTTGCGATTCTCCGCCAATCATATCAAAGACCTAGAAACGATGTTTAAAATCCTCCAAGAATACAGAATGAAACTCAACCCCTTGAATTGTCACTTTAGTGTCATTTTTGGAAAATTCCTTAGATTTATCGTCAATACTCGAGGAATCGAAGCCAATATTGAGAAGATTTGGGAAATCAGGAACCTTGAGACTTTGAGAACTATAAAGCAAGTCTAGAGCCTCTAACACTAAGCGTTTTCATTTCAAAATCAATGACAAATGCATTCCCTTCTTTGATTTGATCAGAAAAGGGAACCAAAACTTTAAACGGACTGCGGAATGTGAGGGCACATTTCAAACACTGGTTCAACACCTCTCTAGAGCACCCATTTTGTCAAAGCCCATTAATCACGAGAAATGGTACATCTTCTTGGCGGTGTCAGAAGACGCAACCAGTGCTGCCCTAGTTCAGGAGGAGGACCGGATACAATGACCGGTCTATTAGATTAGCAAACGACTGACCGAAGGAGAGAGAAACTATCCGAAGCTCGAAAAGTTAGCCCATTGTCTTGTCATTGCCTCGAGGAAGCTTCGTCCATATTTCCAGGCTCATGTTATCACCGTATATACCGACCATCCATTATGACAGGTCCTTACATGGCCTGAGACATCTGGTAGGTTACTCAAGTGGAATATCGAGCTAAGTCAGTTCGACATCACTTACATTCCAAGGCAAACTATCCATGGACAAGTCCTGGCAGACTTCATCGTTGAATTCACTATCATGGGGGACCTGCCCAAAAACACTGAATCTCCAAACATATCTGGAAGCTACACACTGATGGTGCATCAAATGACTGTTGCTCAGGCGCCGAAGTTGTACTTGAAACTCCTAAAGGCCGATCTATATGCTATGCTTTAAAGTTTGATTTCCTTCCAACCAACAACGCGGCCGAATCGAAGCCCTACTTGTCGGATTAAGGCTTGCTAGAGATTTGAGAATTATCGCTGCAGAGATTTACTATGATTCACAATTGGTTGTTTGCCAAGTTCTGGGGGAGTACCAGGCCAAAATCGAAGGCTAGCTACTTATCTTGCTCGCATTCAAGAAATATTGAGTCAGTTCGATTATTATGTCATCTATTGCATACCCCAAGAACACAATCAGAAAGCTGATTCCTTAGCAAAATAAGCCAGTACCTTTGAAGCACGGCAGATGAGACTCGTTCCCGTAGTGACATTATCTTCCCTAAGCATTTATCAGCTGGAAACCGACTCGGTATTTGAAGTCTTTCCCGATAAGGAGTCATGGATGACTCCGTTCAGAAACTATCACGAGCATGGGACCCTATCGGAGCGCAGAAGTGAAAAAAGACAAGTTCTTCAAAAATCATCGTGGTTCTCTATTCAGAATGGAGTCGTGTATAGAAGAGGTTACTTTGTTCCTTTACTGTGGTGTACTGCCCATGAAGAAATCAAATGAGTATTGCATGATGTACATGAAGGAGAATACGGCGATCACACCGAGGGGGCAAGCTCTTGCTAAGAAAGTGCTCCGATATAGATATTATTGGCCGACTGTAAGTCACAACTGTAACGACCCGGAAATTTCGATCCAGAAAATTCCAGATAGTTAGTGAAAAGAAGAAAAGAGAAAGAAGCAGAAACAGACGCCAGCCATAGGAAACCTCACATTCGCAGCGGATCAAAATATAATATCACACAATAATAGTTTATAAAAAGAACTGTATCAGTACATTAACATTTTTTTTTATATATCAGAGTTACAACATTTACACAACACAGGACCATTCTAAATCAACATGTCCTAGATATACGTCTATATATCACAGCGGGTACTCTCCATACGTTCCTGCTCTCCAGCTCGCCTCCTGAGCTCTAGAACGTCCTTACCTGAAAATTTGTAATACTCGGTCTAACCCGAGCATTAAATCAAAGTAACACCCGGGTCAGGCTAGAAACCAGCGTGAGTAAACCCATCAAACAAGGAATATAAAAGCATACAACTTATATAAACCCGGGGTACGTTTATCAATTCACAATTTCATAAAATTGTTATAGTCATCACCTATTTCACAAAACAATTAAGTGCCGGATCTTAGATTTTATGGTCCAATTTCACTTAAATCATTCATGTATCAATTTATAAAGAACCGAAGTGGTTTCGGGTATTAACTAATACCCGACTCCAGCCTCTTCGAATTCAGTTCATCATAACACAAATTATTCAAGTGAAATGTTAAATTTTAAATAAAAGATGTCCCCCTTTTCACTCAGCAATTCATCAATTAATAGATAACCACATTATCACTGCCCTCACAACACATCATATCACGAAACATTTCATACCAAGGGTATCAATCAATTCAGGGAATTTAATTATCAATTATCATACATAAGCAAAGTAAATCAATCACACTGTCTTGATGAATCTTATTAACCATAATTGAATTAAATCAATCACCCTTAAGTCCTACTTATTAATTAATACAACCCAATTAATTCACCATCCCATAACCATTCATCATAATCAATTTTTCTTGATTAATTATCATTTAATTATATTAAGATTATCATAATTTTCTAATTACTTACATTAAGTAATTGTACTAAACCAAACTCCATGAATGTTTATCCTTAGTTAATTGCACCCATTAAACAATCCAAATTACTGATAAACAGTAAATGCCCCTCTGTAATTACTTACATAAGTAATTAAACCTTTACTTAATTATTAATCCTTTTTGATTAAATTACACCAAGTAATTTATACTAAATTACTTCTACTAAGTAATTACCCTTTAATTTCTTCCCATTAAGTAATTCACCTTTAATTACCTTCATCAAATAATTATCCATTAGTTAATTATCTTGATCATTGATATAAATTACCACATAGATAAATTAGCCTTAGCTATATTTAACAAATATCTTTAATTTAATCACCCCAATAGTTAATCCCAATTTATCTCATTTAGTAATTTACTATACTTTATTTACCTACATAATTCATGAAACATAAATTTCTTAAGACCTTAACTTATTTAAAAGATAAACCATTTTATCTTTATTGATTTCTTTAATTATCCTTTAAATCTTTGTTAAATAAACTTTAGAAAATAATTTTCCCATCCTCTTTCCTTAACCCTAAAAGGTTAAATTAAGGATTCAAATTCACTTCATCTTCTAATCCTTCTAAATTACAACATCAAGCTTTTATTTTAAATAAAAAAAATTCCAACAAAAATTGTATATTATAAGAAAACTTTAGCTTAATAAATTTAACCAACATTTATCTTAACCCTTTATCCTTCTTAAACTCAATCCACATTTAATGCTTCAAAAGAATTAAGTTGAAACTGTCTAAATTTCCTAAAAAAATAGACCTGTAATTCGTTCAGATGAAACTGGGTATCATCACAAATGACACGAGCAAACGAACCCAAACTTCTCGGGTAACCCAGCAAAACCCCTCGCGCAAAACCTAAGTGTACTTCGAGTTCGATGCCGAAGCAACAGATTCTTCCAAACCTTCACCTTTCCCTGACATACTTTGCACCAGTGCACGTGCATACTTCCACGGCAACGTCCGACCACCCAAGATCACCGTTGGCATGTCACCCCCGACTCCTCTTTGCCATCAAACCACCCAGATTTCCCCAATTATCCCGATGTCAAATTTGAGTTCTTATGAACCCCTCTACCATGCCTGCAACAGAAATGATCACCTAAAACAAATCCCATGACTTCACCTCTGGCCATTAGACAACTCGACAGGTTTGAAGCTTATCTCGATCCCAAGCTTCGATTTTCCCCCATCTCTAACTACTCTGATCCTCCATGGATGATGCCATCGCCTCGAGTACCTGACCAACCCAAATAGGCGACTAAACCCTATCCTCAACTCGATCAAACAATTTATACAATAGACAATTTTCTCAGCATTTTTCCTAGATTCGTAAATGATCACACTAGCTTCACAACGAATTTCAACTTCTAATATTTGTTAAATCAATAGAAATTGACAAAAATGCATTTTTGATTTATTTTCGAACTGCACTTTGAATACTCATCTAAAAATCATCGTTTTGTTTTTGAAAATCCTACTTTTGCATATTTGTTCGAGATATGAAATCAAATAAACAAATTTAAATATTCGAATTTTACATTTTGATTCCCTTTTACTGTAAATTTAGATTTACAGTATCTATATGTTCACTGTCAACCCTCAATCACAATCCCAAGTCATGTTTTAGTTTAAAGAAACTTATTTAGTTTAAATTCCTGAGTTTTAAAAATGTTTTTATGAATAAATATAAATCTTCTCTACCATTCTATGCTCAGAAAACTTGAAACTTTGAAGAACAGCACATATTAAAACTTTCAGTGTAACAGAAAGCATTACAGAACTTCTCATTTACAATAGATAACAAGCACAAGATTCCATGACTAATTATCAAGTTTAAACTTTCAGAGATAATATGTTTACTAATCTGTATTTATTTTTAAGCAGAGACCAAAACTTGAACAGAGAACAATTTTTTTTAAGAACCTTTACAGTTATTTCTTATTTCCTCATTTTAATTTAATATTTTCTCCTGCATATTTTTTAAAAAAAATGAAATTGCATTACCTTGATCAATTTTTCTTTTAGAATTCTTCTTTAATATGGTCTGTATAAAGAGAAATTATGATCTAAAAATTATATTTATAAACCTGTATCAATTATCAGAGGTTTATAAATATATACAGGGCTACTTGTTTAATAACTGCATATCAAACCACCTACAGACATCATTACCATGCAAACAAATTTCCACAAGTTATGTCAATGATAAGTCACACACATCATTGTTATCAGGTGGAAGCATAAACAATAGCAGCAGTATACTCACGAAGTTGAACTTAAGAATTCATTCACAAACTTACTTGCTTCGTAGATGATCATGCAACATAATGATTTACTTAAACCCTTTAAACTGTGAGGTTACTCACTTGTTCTAGAGCTTATATCTTGAAATCCGGAAATGCTGAAGGAAAATTTTGAAAGCTTGCTTTACTGGAAAATTAAGTAGCTTTCAAAACTGACTGAAGTTGTTATGATTCACTTGCCTGAACTTTGATTTCTTCCAGGATTTCTTACTTTGTTTTAATTGAAAATGTTTACAGTTTGAAAACATTTGCAGGCTCTTGATCTTTCGATTCAAAAAAATGAATTACAGCCCCTTTTTGAATTTGATTCTGGTTTTAGAGGTGGATGAGTTTTCAGATTGTTTACAGCTTTTGTTCTTCAAGTTTTCTTGTTTTTGAAATAGGAAACAAGGAAAAAAATAAGAAAAATGAAGATAATATGTTTTGTATAGATTTAAGTTGGATTTACTAAATTTTAAAAAAAAATGAATGACAAATGTGACACTTGTTAATAGAATTAACACTTGTCCATATCTTTATTTAACTTGTTAACACATGTAAATTTACATGCATAAATAGATTTCTAAATGTTTTATAAAGCTTTTATAATTAACTTTCTACTTTATAAATACATATTTTAATTTATATACATAAATTTCTTTAACACTTATTTATATGTATAACTATTTATTTTTTAAATAAATAAACCATTATATTTAAAAAAAATAATATATACAACAATCATTTGAAAATAATATTTTTAATCATTTAAATAAAACTTATAAAAGAGATTGTAAATTACTTGTTATTTAAATGAATTAATGTTTCATTAATTAGTTGTATTTTAAACTTTTATATCTAACTGACAAATCATATTTATTTATCAATTTTTTTAAAAAAAACAAATCTTATTATTAATCTTATTTAAATTTAAAATTATGTTAAAATCAATTTAAACCATTTATCTTAACAACTTTAAAACTATATGGTTATTTATTAAAGTAAGATCATTAAATTTATTGCCAAAAATTTCCGGGATATCACATTCCTTCCCCCTTAGAATCTTTTCGTCCTCGAAAAGAAACGAAGCCAGAATTTATTAAAAATGCTTAAAATCATTTAGATTTTCTTTGATCATTTTTAAAACACTTTAAAAATCTATTTTATATTATAAAATAGTTTTTATAAAAAACTTTTTATAACTCGATGTCTCAACAAGTCCATCCTCGTTCTCATAGAAATTCAGTCATACGTTGATCAGGCGTAAGACTAAAAATCTATAAATACTTAGTAGACTCATTTTCAACATCCAGTGAAAATACTTGGAAAATAATTTTTATTGAAAATACAGAAAACAGTTTTTGAAAATAGAGGATATATTTTTGGTGAGAATGCTCTGGAAATCATCACCCCCATCCATGGTCGCAGTTAACCCGATGGTTACGTTGCCATCCCAACAAAATCCATAGATAAGTGTAGGCCTCCGCGCCCCTCAATTACACCATGAAACCCGCTACAGATCGCAGCTACAACTGGGGTTACGTAGCTATCACAGCAAAAACCCATATAACTGTAGGCATCAGCGCCCTCGAATTTCGCTGCCAAAAGAATGAAACTTCTCCACTACACTCGACCATAGATCGCAGTCTACCGATGTTGCATTGCCTTCCCGGCAAAATCAAGTGTATACCGTTGGCACTCATCCTCCACACGATTTTCGCTATGGTCCCCACAGTAGATCGCAGTGACATCGGGTTACACTGTCGTCACAGCATAACCCAAATGCCCCTGTAGGCATCAGCGCCCTCGACTTTCGCTACCCAATAATCCTCAGGAACTGGTTTGTCCGGACTCCTCACAGGATCAACTTTAGAATCCCCCCTTGGGGCTCAAGGCAGCACCACCCGGTGGTACTCCTGAGAAGTGCATTCCAAGGGAGCGACTTTTTCCCCAGAGCCATCATCAAAACACTTTATACTATACATATATAGTATCCTTAAATCATACACCTAGTATGATCTCATACAAAGTTTCTTTACACAAAATCGATTATTTAAAAATCGATAATTCTCAAACTAGGCTTTCCAAATTTAATATTGATTTTATCCAAAAATCAAAAGCCCTTCCAAATCCATAGGTTCCCAAAACCTTTTTTTTTCAAAATCCTCATATGATCCTTTACATATATATATATATATATATATATATATATATATATAAATTTAAAATTTGGATCATTTCAAACTCGTATAAAACTCCTTTATACTTCAAACACCTCCAAAAACCATTTTCTTCCGGCAAAAGATTCATCAAGGGGAGTTTTATCTTATATAACAAAGATATATAACTTTGTTTATTCAAAATCAAATATTCAAATTTGATTACTCTTTCCAATATAAATTTCACTCAAATTCGTACGACGTACACATATCATTCGTATGCCATACCAATCTGATCGCTCATTCGATCACACAATATCACTTCCGAACTAGTATCGTCCACCCGACTTCCTAGTGCGGACACAGATCTGGTTTCTTGATCAGAAACCGTCATTCTCCTTGCATAGTGTAACATCCCGCCTTTTCGCACACTTTAAACCGACACACGTGCCAATTCAAAGCATACGCAAGGGCGGATTGTTATGGGGTAAATAAGAAAAACAGAGAAGAAATAAAAACAAAACAGAATCTCACAGCGGAAGGATAAAATATAATAATCAATATACAGTTCATGATAACTGTTTACAAAATATTTATTTTACTTATGCAATGAATATCAGAGTTACACATACCAATACAATCAATGCAGCGGAAATTTAGAGTGTGGTGCAATACTATAGATAATAATAATACGACTCCTTCGTCTTCGTCCTTCAAAGCTAAAGTCTTCGATCCTGAAACGCTCGTACTGACCCGAGCGAATTTGAAAAGACAAAAACACTCGAGTCAGACTAAAAGATCTTATGTGAGTTAAATTAACAGAAATAAATATGAGTACAGTAACTCAAGAGATGTTCGGGATTTACATCTCCTAAGGATCCGTTAAACTATTTACTATGTAGTATATTGCGCTATTATAATAGTGTCTATTTATAAAATAAACTTACTTTTTAATAGCGTTAAGGGGTTACCCATATAGCCCTTAACACAAATAATGCCAATAGTCTATACAGTACCGTAATACCTCCTGATCGGGAAGCTACCAGAGGATACTCCATAGGTACGACACAAATAGAAACTCGTAGTAAAGGCTCGGTATGGTAGGTGACACGGCACAACTAGGCAATGCCAGGGTAGATATACCAATTGCTATCCAGGCTGGTGGAAACGCGTAGCCGTAGTTACCGCCCACCTCGGACTAACTCCCCCAAAATCAAAAATAAAGTGGCCACTGAATCAATCAAAAATCAAAGTATAATATCGAAGAGGAGGGTCCGATCAGAGGAATGACCTCATTGGCCTGAGAATCGCTCCTGTTTTAGCCACCTTATGCCAACTCACGGGAGTCGGGTCCACGTATTTACCTTACAGGAAACGTCGCCTCCACCTACTTCATTCTGGAATCTCCACCGCGTACACGGTTAGTCAAAGTGGTTTTCGGTATCGACAGAGAGTATGTCCATATCCGATCCCGGTCTCTTTGCCAACCCATCGTTATTATAACACCGCGGTCATTTAAAAATAGGTTATACTTTAAAAATCAGAATAAACATTCCATTTCATAACCATGAATACGATATCATTTCAAAACCCAAAACCATATTTTATCACTTATCCCAACTATAATTCTTTTCCAAAATCATAATGCTTTAACTTAATACGTCTGAAAATCAAATATTTTCAAAGCATAATATTTTGAAAATCATAATTTAAAACCATAACTTCTAAAAACTTGAATGGTTTGGACATTCAACGGTATATGAATTAAATGGTTTAACTTAAATGTTACTTTGTAAAGAAAATAGTTCTCATGGCTTTACAAATACATTTCTTTATTAAAGTCCAAACCAAAATTTATATTATCTCTCTCAAGTTCCAAAACCACTTCAATTTATTTATATATACGTATATCCATTTTGAGTAACAATATTTCAAACTAAAATTGGATTTTATTCTTTCAACAGATCAATTGTTCTATTAATTAGTCTTGAATATTCACATAAAATCCATAAATAATAAGACTTCAATTCTAGTAATAAAATATATATATTTTCCCAATTCAAATTATAATAGAATATTCATTTCAATTTATTTTGGGAAAAATCCAATTATAAATATCATATCTTAAAATTTCCAAACTTAACATTTAAACATATGATATAAATTATTAAACTCCATTTTCTTAATTTTCTTCCATTTTTAATAAAGATTTTTATACACCTTTTAATTTCAAAATTTTCAACTTCATATGTATATATATATGGAAGAAAAATATTTATACAATATAAAATTTAAGATTATTATAAACCGTATTCCATCCAAACCATAGAAATCACATTTAAATAGTTATATATATATACCGCGGTGCCTGTATATAATTTTCTATCCTATGGTCAAGTGATACGGATATTTATCATTTCAATCCGCAATTTAAAAGATATAAAATTTTGCGGTTGTATATCATTTCAAACCACAATCCCGAATGAAAGGAAATATGCATGAAAATTTGCAATTTAATGATATACAATAAAACATCCATCAACATCACCCATCATCCAATCACAATCATCAAGCAATATCAATCAATAACAATTTATATTTGATAATATATATAACAGGTAATAACTGGCAATTTTATTCAGATTAAATTTAACAACTATTAATCTAACAGTTTATATTCAGTAATAGTCTATATAACTGTTAACTAGCAGTTTATAGGCAAACAAATAAATTCTAACTATCAATTAATACGCAATAAATAAATTAAATTAACAGTTAAATTTAATAAATGCAATTCAACAAATATGAGTGAAATAAGCATGCCAAATACTCATAAATAAATTTCTATTCATTTCTAAAATTAATTTAACAAACATAAAAGCTTCTAGTAGTTGTGAGTGGGTTAAAACACTCACCTTTTGAATTTAAATCGAATTTAAATTCGATTTAAACCCAAAAATTCGCCCGTCTCGAAATTCGTCCAAACCAGCGTCATCAGGTCCGGAATTTAATTACGATCCTGATAAAAAAAATCTCACGTGAATCGGAGATCGTATGCGAGAGTTATGTCGAAATTTGCACTTGAATTTAAATTTTAAAATAGCAAAGAATGGTACACATTTATAGACTTGCCACATCACCAAGTATCACTCACGTCCTCCCTCTGCACGCAACTACTAACAGCCGCACCCATGAACACACCCCTGGACCGCCCTTTGACCGTGAATAACGACTGCCACACGCCGCTGTCGATCGAACGACCACCACCATTCTCCTCTGCTCACCGTGCCACACCCACCTGTACCCCCCTTGCCAACCTCGGTCGCCTCCAGTACACGAGCCGCCG
The DNA here is from genome assembly GCA_030765085.1 of Allium cepa. Lineage (NCBI taxonomy): Eukaryota > Viridiplantae > Streptophyta > Magnoliopsida > Asparagales > Amaryllidaceae > Allium > Allium cepa. The sequence continues at coordinate 28,869,471 of CM060938.1, read as the reverse complement.
CCAAAAGCTTCTAGGGTTTCGAAACCTAATTGAATTATGCGCACGATCTAGCCGTTGAAACGAGACAATAACCACATAGATCTAACCCTCTCAGTCCTCTCTCCAATACCCAGAAACCATTCGACGATCAGACGAAGTTTGTTACGGCGATGATGAACGGTTGGGACTGTTTTGAATTTATTCTGGGTGAACGATAACTCCAATTGAAAAACGAATTTCACTATGAGATTACGTGCATCGAGAACTATGATATATATTTTTGTGGAATTTTTCTGGAGAGTTTGATTTTTCATTGAAATTTTGAATTGATTGGATCTAGGGTTTGCACCCATTGAAGAAGAAGAGGAGCTTGAAGAAAGTATACGCGCAGATGAAATGAAATTAGGCGGAGGCTAGGGCTTGTAGCTAGGTTTATATAGAGGGGTTAGAGATAGAGTAGATAGACCGTAGAATGAACGTGCGGAACAAACTATGGCCCAAAAAGCCGCTATGTCTCCGGAACGAAATTTATTAAACCCATATATCCAAATAGGTATTTTAAGATATTCTGAACGCGATGGAAAAAGTTTCACGTCCAAATTTGATTGTATGAAGAAGTTATGCTGAAAACAAAATTTCCAAATTGATTTCAAATTGATTTTATTAAAATTGATTTCAAGGCGTTTCGCGTCCGTACGATCAAACGACAGGTCCGATCGATACGAAACTTGAAACCCTATAATAATTCACCGATACGGATCCGATGAAACTGGTTTCATCGAAATCCGAGTCCGTGGCCAAAATGGCTATTTTTAATATTCATTAAATAAATTAAATAAATTATGGAAATCCAATTCTATATGAATATTCTAAAATTGTCCCAGTTCTATTGCTTATGTAAATAAAAATCAAATTTAAATGATTTAACAAGTTTGGCTGTGAATTAGAGTTGATAAGTCTATCAAATTTCAGTATACATTCCTCCGCTTCCTTATATTAAGGAATTATAAATAAATTCCTCAAAACCTATTTATTACATTTTTAATCCTTGTATACTTATCTTTTATCCAAAATAGGGATGTCACATACTTTGGTTCATGATTCACATTATTATTCTTAAAGTCTATTATAAATTTCAGTAACGTAATATTTAACGTTAAATTCCCTTTATTTATGCAATAAGCGCAATTATTGAATTTGATACTCAAATAAATTTATAGATTCTTCTTTCTAAAAATCTATATCAAAAATTTGGTCCAATTATAATTAGAATAAGTATTAACCTCATCTTATAGAATTAATTATTGCAATAAATCCAATTTACCATATCTTAAATCCAAATTAATAGATAAAGCTTGATTCCTTTATTAACTCCTTTGGTTTTCAATTAACCTTTTATGGTGAATATAAATTCCAATGTATAATTGAAACCTTATTTCCATTTGATTTCACTATTTCATTAAAAATCCTCATATTCCAGCTAAATTTCAACTAACGTATAAATTAGCTATTTCAATTTCATTTAATTGCGATTATCATACTATAGAAATTAAATTCCATTAAATAAATAAATAAATGTTGATTCCCATCTATTTACATTATATTACATTGGTACTTCTATTTACAACTTAGCTTTGTATAAATGTTTGAATGTGGAATCTTGTCTATTTCACGTATTAATTTAGCCTTAAAAATCAATTAATATTATATCCTTGGTCTAACCTCGTTTTACTCATATTTATATTAATATATCCTTTGAATTAGGTAAATTACCATTGATTATCTTGCTTAACTTATCAGACTCCACTAACGTAATGGTTAAATATTAATTCCACTTGTAAAAAAAACAATCCACAAGATTTGCATTTCACATTACAAATGAATTCGTAAATCTTGGCTTTCTTTTTCTTTGCTTCTTAAAAGCCAAATCAAACTACCCTATCATCACTAATTTATGGCAATTAATTGCAATTGATTCTCCATTAAACTACATAAGTTATCCAATTGAAACCTAAGTAGAATGTTTATTTACTTACAATCCTACTGTTTAAATGAATTGATCCTTTACGGTAAAATTCACATTTTGACTTGATTTCTCATTTATTTTGCAAAACAGTAAATTTCAATTGCTACCAACATTATATTTAATATTAGATTTCCAATTAATTCTATTGGAATCAATATATCTTTATATATACTTTACGTATAAATATCTAAATTACCAAATCAAGTACATTTATTAGAGACAACATTCAATAAAATTACTTATCACACTTATTGCATTGATTTATTCTAACGGACACTTTTATTTAGTCACTATTTATTATTACAACCAAATGTACAATCTCCACTATTTATTTTATATTAAATGAATCTCATTCTAGTAAATATTTTTATTAATATTCACTGATTCACATTTATATTGGTTTCTTATATTTAACTTATAACAAGGTGTGCAAATTTACATGGTTCAAATCTATTTCCATGTAACTATTAAATTGTTACATTAAATTCCAATTACTATAACAAATTACTACATTTTCTCAAATAAAATCTTAAGACCTTTATTTTATTCTAAATTAGATTAGAAACATATTAATTTAATTCATTTTAACATTATCGAATTCAACGGGTCGTTACACATAGTCATAACTATGATAGAGAATATCCAGAACCAATCAACAATCCATATCCAGGTTCGCCGTCGAAAATCGAGTGAAAAATCCCACTCGGATCGATATAACTATCTCTAAATTATGTGTTCGAATTTGGATCAAATCACTATGCGAATAGAATAATATACGTATATCCTACGTATTTATCTTCATTGATTATCAACTAAATCAATTTCTCTTATCTAATCACATTTCCCTTAATTTCTATCCACATTCACTTACTCACAATTGCTTCAATCCATTTAGATTATCACCTCTATTCTTATCTCGATTGGGTATTTAACCAATAACGGTTTGAACTCCGAGCAGTTTATTTAGAAAATAGCTTGAAAATTTAAACATAGATAAGTAGTTGGAAAATAATTACTAGTTTATAAAATAGGTGTAAAATAGTTTAGAAAATAGTTAAAATAATTATATAAATTTTAAATAATTGCAAAATAATAGTAAGATAGTAATTAGTTTATAAAACAGTTGGAAAATTGTTAAACAGTTTCAAAAATAATTGTAAACAAGTATAAGATAATTTGGCTTTTAAAAGAAAGGTTATATATATATATATAATGAATAGCTTGGAAAAATAGGTTTATATTAAAACAATTTACATTAAAAATAGTCCAGAGTCAAAACTGTTCACTTCCCAATCTTCATTCTCAATCAATTCAATTTAAATTTCCTCTTCCATTTAAATTGACCCAATTCCAATTTTAAATAACTCCAATTTCCATTGGACTTGATTTATTCCCAATTCAAGTTGAATTAATTCTCAGTTCCTTTTCAACTTAAATCAAATTCCATTTGATTTTAAACATATTCAACTTTAATTACAATCCCACGTTATTCCAATCATTTTGGACTAATATCCATTCAATTGAACCCACTTCAATTCCAATCCATTTCAACTCCAGTTTGAATTAATTCCAATTTCAAATTCCATTTCCAAATTAAGTTGAATTATTCTTGATTTCCTCTCAAATTTAATTCAAATTCCATTTGAATTTGAAACTATTCAATTTTAATTACAACTCCCAATTATTCAAATCAATCCAATTCAAATTTTCCATTTGAATCTTATACTCATACATCTTCAATCACAATTTTAATCAATTCAAATCAAATTCAATTTGAACTAATTTCAAATTTCAAATTTAAACCATCTCGGATTATATAAATTCGAGTTAATACTTCAAATGTTGATTTAATTCCTTTAAATCAATTTACCCTTTTATCCCAATAATGGATTACCATATTCCATTTCTCATTCATTTAAACAAATCCAATTCACAACTTAAAGATTTTTAACAACAATAGGATGATATTAACTAATTTATTTTTAAAACATCCATTCATTTTAAATTTCTAGATCTCAAACCCAATTTGAGATCACTCAAACTCTCAATTACAATCAACCATTTAACTCTCCAAGTTAAACCCCAATTTCATCTTGAAATTTCCAAATCATGTTGATCATTCCAACTTATTTAACTTTTTCCCAAGTTAAACTCAATTCACTTAATCAGTCAAATTCACACAATTTGAATTCCTATTCAAAATTCAAAATTCTTTCCCATCTATATGTTCAAAAACTTATCAGTTTGAGTTTTCACATCTCATTCCCAATTTAAAGCTCAATATTTAGAGTTTATCTCAAACCATTTTGATATTATGTATATCCACATGTATACATATTAATTTCTTTTACATACCAAGTTATACTTTAAAAATTTAAACCACCTTTGGTTTTAATTCAAAACAAATTTCTTTTAAATTTTCAAACAACTCTTGTTTGAAATAGGACCATTTCATTCAAATGCATTAAATAATATTACTTGTTATTTCTTTAAATTAATTACATCATTAATTAATCACATTCGGTAATTAACTTATTTCTTAATTACCTTCATTAAGTAATTGTCCCTTAAATTACTTACCTCTAGTTCTTCATTAAGTAACTCCCTCTTATTTATTAATTCCAATTATTATCCATTAATTAATCTCATTAAATAAAGTCTAATTAATTACATAAATTAATTGATTATCCTTATCCTCAAACCTTTCCCAATTTCAAGATTTTATTTCAGTTTGAATCCATTTCAAACTTGTCTTTAATTTAATTTCAATTTGGTTGTAATTCTATTACCACTTAATTCTTACTATTACTTTTAACTTAATTAATACTACAACCAATTTCCTTAATATAATAGAGAATCTATTTCTTATATAAGATTCATTTACTTTTGAAATCATTTAAAAACTTTTATATAAGAAAATAACAAGTACGCTCTCTCATATTTACACTCAACTCATTCGAGGGTACCATTGACCCTTCCCTTAATGAGTATCCCCCACTAGAGCCTAGGTTCTTGCTTAACCTTCTGCTCTGATACCAAATGTAACGATCCGGAAATTTTGATCCAGAAAATTCCAGATAGTTAGTGAAAAGAAGAAAAGAGAAAGAAGCAGAAACAGACGCCAGCCACAGGAAACCTCACATTCGCAGCGGATCAAAATATAATATCACACAATAATAGTTTATAAAAAGAACTGTATCAGTACATTTACATTTTTTTTATATATATCAGAGTTACAACATTTACACAACACAGGACCATTCTAAATCAACATGTCCTAGATATACGTCTATATATCATAGCGGGTACTCTCCATACGTTCTTGCTCTCCAGCTCGCCTCCTGAGCTCCAGAACGTCCTTACCTGAAAATCTGTAATACTCGGTCTGACCCGAGCATTACATCAAAGTAACACCCAGGTCAGGCTGGAAACCAGCGTGAGTAAACCCATCAAACAAGGAATATAAAAGCATACAACTTATATAAACCCGGGGTACGTTTATCAATTCACAATTTCATAAAATTGTTATAGTCATCACCTATTTCACAAAACAATTAAGTGCCAGATCTTAGATTTTATGGTCCAATTTCACTTAAATCATTCATGTATCAATTTATAAAGAACCGAAGTGGTTTCGGGTATTAACTAATACCCGACTCCAGCCTCTTCGAATACAGTTCATCATAACACAAATTATTCAAGTGAAATGCAATCAAATTTTAAATAAAAGATGTCCCCCTCTTCACTCAGCAATTCATCAATTAATAGATAACCACATTATCACTGCCCTCACAACACATCATATCACGAAACATTTCATATCAGGGGTATCAATCAATTCAGGGCATTTAATTATCAATTATCATACATAAGCAAAGTAAATCAATCACACCGTCTTGAATGAATCTTATTAACCATAATTGAATTAAATCAATCACCCTTAAGTCCTACTTATTAATTAATTCACCATCCCATAACCATTCATCATAATCAATTTTTCTTAATTAATTATCATTTAATTATATTAAGATTACCATCATTTTCTAATTAGTTACATTAAGTAATTATACTAAACCAAACTCCATGAAAGTTTATCCTTAGTTAATTACACCCATTAAACAATCCAAATTACTGATAAACAGTAAATGCCCCTCTGTAATTACTTACATAAGTAATTAAACCTTTACTTAATTATTAATCCTTTTTGATTAAATTACACCAAGTAATTTATACTAAATTACTTCTACTAAGTAATTACCCTTTAATTTCTTCCTATTAAGTAATTCACCTTTAATTACCTTCATCAAATAATTATCCATTAGTTAATTATCTTGATCATTGATATAAATTACCACATAGATAAATTAGCCTTAGTTATATTTAACAAATATCTTTAAATTAATCACCCCAATAGTTAATCCCAATTTATCTCATTTAGTAATTTACTATACTTTATTTACCTACATAATTCATGAAACATAAATTTCTTAAGACCTTAACTTATTTAAAAGATAAACCATTTTATCTTTATTGATTTCTTTAATTATCCTTTAAATCTTTGTTAAATAAACTTTAGAAAATAATTTTCCCATCCTCTTTCCTTAACCCTAAAAGGTTAAATTAAGGATTCAAATTCACTTCATCTTCTAATCCTTCTAAATTACAACATCAAGCTTTTATTTTAAATAAAAAAAATTCCAACAAAAATTGTATATTATAAGAAAACTTTAGCTTAATAAATTTAACCAAAATTTATCTTAACCCTTTATTCTTCTTAAACTCAATCCACATTTAATGCTTCAAAAGAATTAAGGTGAAACTGTCTAAATTTCCTAAAAAAAATAAACCTGTAATTCGTTTAGATGAAACTGGGTATCATCACAAATGACACGAGCAAACGAACCCAAACTTCTCGGGTAACGCAGCAAAACCCCTCGCGCAAAACCTAAGTGTACTTCGAGTTCGATGCCGAAGCAACAGATTCTTCCAAACCTTCACCTTTCCCTGACATACTTTGCACCAGTGAACGTGCATACTTCCACGGCAACGTCCGACCGCCCAAGATCACCGTTGGCATGTCACCCCCGACTCCTCTTTGCCATCAAACCACCCAGATTTCCCCAATTATCCCGATGTCAAATTTGAGTTCTTATGAACCCCTCTACCATGCCTGCAACAGAAATGATCACCCAAAACAAATCCCATGACTTCACCTCTGGCCATTAGACAACTCGCCGACAGGTTTGAAGCTTATCTCGATCCCAAGCTTCGATTTTCCCCCATCGCTAACTACTCTGATCCTCCATGGATGATGCCATCGCCTCGAGTACCTGACCAACCCAAATAGGCGACTAAACCCTATCCTCAACTCGATCAAACAATTTATACAATAGACAATTTTCTCAGCATTCCTAGATTCGTAAATGATCACAATAGCTTCACAACGAATTTCAACTTCTAATATTTGTTAAATCAATAGAAATTGACAAAATTGCATTTTTTTGATTTATTTTCGAACTGCACTTTGAATACTCATCTAAAAATCATCGTTTTGTTTTTAAAAATCCTACTTTTGCATATTTGTTCGAGATATGAAATCAAATAAACAAACTTAAATATTCGAATTTTACATTTTGATTCCCTTTTACTGTAAATTTAGATTTACAGTATCTATATGTTCACTGTCAACCCTCAATCACAATCCCAAGTCATGTTTTAGTTTAAAGAAACTTATTTAGTTTAAATTCCTGAGTTTTAAAAATGTTTTTATGAATAAATATAAATCTTCTCTACCATTCTATGCTCAGAAAACTTGAAACTTTGAAGAACAGCACATATTAAAACTTTCAGTGTAACAGAAAGCATTACAGAACTTCTCATTTACAATAGATAACAAGCACAAGATTCCATGACTAATTATCAAGTTTAAACTTTCAGAGATAATATGTTTACTAATCTGTATTTATTTTTAAGCAGAGACCAAAACTTGAACAGAGAACAATTTTTTTTAAGAACCTTTACAGTTATTTCTTATTTCCTCATTTTAATTTAATATTTTCTCCTGAATATTTTAAAAAAAAATGAAATTGCATTACCTTGATCAATTTTTCTTTTAGAATTCTTGTTTAATATGGTCTGTATAAAGAGAAATTATGATCTAAAAATTAGATTTATAAACCTGTATCAATTATCAGAGGTTTATAAATATATACAGGGCTACTTGTTTAATAACTGCATATCAAACCACCTACAGACATCATTACCATGCAAACAAATTTCCACAAGTTATGTCAATGATAAGTCACACACATCATTGTTATCAGGTGGAAGCATAAACAATAGCAGCAGTATACTCACGAAGTTGAACTTAAGAATTCATTCACAAACTTACTTGCTTCATAGATGATCATGCAACATAATGATTTACTTAAACCCTTTAAACTGTGAGGTTACTCACTTGTTCTAGAGCTTATATCTTGAAATCCGGAAATGCTGAAGGAAAATTTTGAAAGCTTGCTTTACTGGAAAATTAAGTAGCTTTCAAAACTGACTGAAGTTGCTATGATTCACTTGCCTGAACTTTGATTTCTTCCAGGATTTCTTACTTTGTTTTAATTGAAAATGTTTACAGTTTGAAAACATTTGCAGGCTTTTGATCTTTCGATTCAAAAAAATGAATTACAGCCCCTTTTTGAATTTGATTCTGGTTTTAGAGGTGGATGAGTTTTCAGATTGTTTACAGCTTTTGTTCTTCAAGTTTTCTTGTTTTTGAAATAGGAAACAAGGAAAAAAAATAAGAAAAATGAAGATAATATGTTTTGTATAGATTTAAGTTGGATTTACTAAATTTAAAAAAGAAATGAATGACAAATGTGACACTTGTTAACAGAATTAACACTTGTCCATATCTTTATTTAACTTGTTAACACATGTAAATTTACATGCATAAATAGATTTCTAAATGTTTTATAAAGCTTTTATAATTAACTTTCTACTTTATAAATACATATTTTAATTTATATACATAAATTTCTTTAACACTTATTTATATGTATAACTATTTATTTTTTAAATAAATAAGCCATTATATTTTAAAAAAAACAATATATACAACAATCATTTGAAAATAATATTTTTAATCATTTAAATAAAACTTATAAAAGAGATTGTAAATTACTTGTTATTTAAATGAATTAATGTTTCATAAATTAGTTGTATTTTAAACTTTTATATCTAACTTACAAATCATATTTATTTATCAATTTTTTTTAAAAAAAAACAAATCTTATTATTAATCTTATTTAAATTTAAAATTATGTTAAAATCAATTTAAACCATTTATCTTAACAACTTTAAAACTATATGGTTATTTATTAAAGTAAGATCATTAAATTTATTGCCAAAAATTTCCGGGATATCACAACAACACACCGGATTATGCTAGAAAATGTGACAGATGTCAAAAAGACCCTCGGATTAAAGATCCCCACCTACCTTAATATCTCAGATAGTCAGTCTATGGTCGTTCGTAGTATGGGGCACCGACATTATTGGTTGTCTACCTCTAGCCAAAGGTGGTGCGAGGTACGCCATCGTCGTAGTTGATTAGTTTAACAAGTGGACGAAAGCTGAAACCCTTGCTACTGTCACAACGAAAAAGGTGATCAATTTAGTTGTACACAACATTATCTGTTGATTTGGTATCCCACATACCATCATCACTGACAACGGAACCTATATCGACAGTGTTGAATTTAAGAAGTTTTGTCAATGATTCCGCATCCAGAAGAAATTCTCTGTAGTTGCACACCCTCAAGTGAATGAATAGGTTGAAGCTATTGATAAAGTTATAAAGTCCATTCTGAAGAAACGACTGGAAAAGGCCGGGGGCAAAGGGGTCAATGAACTTCCTACGGTCCTATGGGCTTACCAAATAACCCACGAGTCTGCGACCGGCCACACTCCATTTTCACTTTCCTACGGTACGGAAGCCATTATTTTGGTAAAGATGGAAGTACCTTCTCATCGTGTAACATATTATTTCTAAAGACAAATGCTATATTACTTGCCGAATCACTAGACTTATTGGATGAGTGTCGAGAAGAGGCCGAAGTCGAGTCACCCGATTATACAGTGCCAAGGTCCAACCTCGAACCTTTGAACTCGGTGATCTCATCCTCAAAAGAATTTACCAGGTTCCTTCACATATGAAATCAATGTGGGAAGGGCCCTATGTAATTGAACGAAGACTTAGGGACAGCACATTTAAACTATCAACCGTTGACGGTCTCCCTTCGTTGAGAGCCTAGAACAGCTAAAGTCTTTGTCGCTACTACACATAACAAACTTCATTTATTCATTTAGTCTTCTTTTCATTTGCAATTTTTTTATGCATTTCGAAATTTGAATTTGTAATAAGGCAACTAACTTTGCCGTATTTTCTTATTCCAATAATAAAATGCAATCTCTTCGAGCTAGAACGGTGATTCCTAAAATGTGTCATACGACCATCATAATGCATGGAGAGCCAAGTCCCACTCGACGGTGGGATTTATTCAAATAGGTTGTGACTGTGATACGACCGGTCACTCGCTAAGTGAAATCCAAAGTCAAGGGAAAGTCAACACACCGAAGCCAAAAAAAGATTGATACGTGACAATCCTCTAAATAACTCAAGATTTCCAGAGTTCAAATTGAAGTACAAACTCACAAATACGGTTTCGAGGAGGGTGGATTCGTCCACCTAACGACTTCGCTCGTATTCAAACCAAGTTTGAGGAGGATGGATCGTCCATCTAATGACCTCACTTGTTAATTCAGGGTGGATGTGAATCGACCATCTAGGATCCTAATAGATCCATCGTTCCCAAAGTGTAAATGAAATCCTAAGGCCCAAACAGATGTGACTGACCATCTATCAGCCAACCCCAGATTCTAGGAGTGTGAACAGAAGCATAAACATCAACTTACTCCAGATTATCAGAGTGCAAACTGGAGTATAAATGTCAACCAACTCTTAATCCCCAGAGTGTGGATTGGAGTATAAACGCAAACCGGGAGTGAAACAACTGCCCATAAGACAACCCCGAGTCCACGGAGTACGACCGGAGTATAAACGCGAATTGGGTATGACTGACCCTCCATGAATCAACCAAAGGCTCCAGAGTGCAGATGAAACTCTAAATATCAAACGAGTGTGACTGACCGCCCATAAAATAACTTAAGTCCCCGGAGCGTAAACATGTCTCAAAGCCTAAAGAGGGAATGACCGACCGCCGACATGCAAGTGCAATTCCTAGAGTGTGGATGCAATCACCAATTGATCAGCGAGTGTGATCCGACTACCCTAACTCATCTTGTTTTAGCTTCGTTTCACAAAGTTAACATCAATATATCAAAGGCAAATAATGATGGCCTACCGATCTTTTCAATGTGTCCATGAATCTAGGGGCAGAACTTAAGTACGAGCAACTGATTGAGATAGTACATCATCAGAACTCGACTTAACGCTCGATCGTGACCCAAAGTCGTGGCTCCGGAACTTAGCAACTAAACCCGGGTCCAATTCAAAGACTAAAACTTCACAAGTATGTTGAATGGAAGTTTGAACGCTAAAACACTTAAGCGAAATGAACACAAACTGTGTTGAAGACAAAATGGAATTTTATTTCACTTATTCTTTGAAAAAATAAGGATAAATACAAAATTATTCCAAAAAATCCTACTAGCAGAGGCTAAATTGCATTTATACATGGCCTACAAGAAAAAAGGAGATTCCTATCTATCTACCCAAAAATGAGCTGGGAAGACATGTCTATTCCCTCATTTTCTTCTTCTTCTTCTTTCTTGGCGTTGACCCATTGGAACTGCCACTTAGGTGTCTCTTTGAGCCCTTGGCTTTGTGCGGTTGTTCTCTAGTCGGGGGCATTATGTTAACCTCCTCATCCGAGCTCACATGGATTGGAATGATTCCTAAAGGCGGAGTCGGAGGATAGGATCAATGGTAGAAGGTGTAAGGGGAACACTGGTGTCGACGACCGTGCCATCAGGAGAAATCATTTGCAAAAGGGTTGGACCAGGGCCCACCATCCCACCTCCAAAGCCACTAGTCCGCGTAGCCACCTCCATCTTGGCATTAATTTCAGCTATTATTTCCTCTTCATGGATTGTTTTAGCATCGTCGGGGATGCTAGCAGTTGGGCCCGAGGAGCTGCTCACGGGTGCGCCTTTACCCATAACAAATGGCAGATCAACAAAAGGGTCAATGTGATGACCGTGAAGTTCCTCCATCATCTTTTCATCAAAAATAAGTGTGCTTCCTTATACTCTGTCGATTGGTTCAGTAGCCGTTGCAGTGGTCGCTTCTATTATGATGGCCTTCTGCTCATGATGCAGCTCTTGAGTTGCAGGAGGCGCGATAGATGTAGCTCCTATCACTGAATAGAGACAAAGGAATAAGAGTTAGTGATTACTTTAATCTAACGTTTTCGTCTTTGAATGAGCAAAATAAATGTTCAAAATACCTTCCTCAATTTGGCTCTTGGGTGGTAGAGCAGCTTTAGAGACATGCTCGCGAGCTGGAGATAACTGCGATTGATCAAGATTATATGCAGGAACGGACTAGGGATCAACCGTAGATGTTGATTCGGGATGGTTGGCACATGAGTTTCAGAACCCACATCATGGTGCTCAACACCAGAACCTTCTCCAGCCTTCGGATGCTGAGTAGCGAGTTTCTCCTTTTCATATGTGATCATGATTTCGTGGAGAACTTTTCTCTCATCTTCGCTCGGCACTCATTCTCTAGTTCAAATTCAGCAACTGATTCAGCTTGGTGTTCTGCCCGTTAATCTTCCACCAAGCGACCCCAAGCATTATATAGGTGTGTTGTATAATTATCAAGCCAGGTTAGATTTTGGTGCTTCAGGACATTAACATTGTATGTGATAAGAAGTTCTTCGATATCGGCTTCCAACATGGTCTCTGCCATTTTCACTTCATTCTCAACCCTGGTCTCGGCTTCCTCAATTTTGAGCGCTGCCACATACCTCTCATTCCTAAACACTACCGCATGCTCACATACCTCCTGGGAGGCTTTGTTTGCATTGTCTTTTTCTTTGATGATTTCGGCAGGTTTGGCTTTAAGCTCATCGAGCTCCTTCAACGCAACATCCCTTTTAGCCCTAACAGTGGTGTTTCGATGGCCCGTCTACTTAACCAAGGCAAAATGTGTCTGTCGCATCCTTTCCATAGACTGATTTGCCTCGTCGGCCTTCCTATTGGCCTATATTTTCGATTTTTCGTGAAGATTCGACCTCATTATTAAGCACTTGTATTATACGGTCCTTTTGAGCGAGATCGATTTCTATCTTCTTGATTATTTTCGCTCGCGGAAAGGCCACCGCCGATGCTTTGTCCATGGATTTCATCCACTTCCTATATTGCTTGTAAATGTCATGGATGTAATCGTGCATAGTTTGTTCCACCTCATCTGGAATTTTCTTTAAATGTGGAGGGAAAATAAAGCCATCAAGGAAAATGTTCAGAAAATCTTTTTTCAGTTGAGCAGTATAATAGCTCCTACCCTAATGGGCTCAATAACAGCCAGCTCAGTGACAATAGAGTTTCAGGTTCGGTCCTCCGGCACTGCGGATAGACCTTGGTATTTGAGAAGGTTGCCTTTAGCGTGGAGGTTCCAAGGGTTGTTTACCGTGATCGAAGGGTTGTGTTGGGGCCCAAGGTGGTGAAAAGCATGACCGGGAGTGACGCCTATATTCTCTATCTCTCTCCCTGTTTCTCTCCCTTTCATAACACTCTTGGCTAGAATAACCATGATTGCGGTCTCTATCAGCCTCCCTTCTGCAGGACTCATAATATGAACTGGATGACTGTCGTGCCGAGCGAAAGCTACCAAGCATGGATTCTTGCCTTGACATCATACATGTAAAATGAAAAGAGAAAAAGAGTTAATGATCTCCAAATATGAATAACTTGTGATTGGAAATCGTGTAGTGCCGTGAAGTGTGTGTATGCGTGTGCAACCCCCCGACCAACCGGTTATATCGACCGTGCTTGTGGGAAGTGACTCGCTTAAATTTAAAGCATTGTGGAGCTCTTCCAATCCGATGTCTTCTTGGAGCGACACATAGTCAGGAATCGGAATGTCGACGAGTCCTTCGAAAAGATTCTCCATTTGCAAGGGAGGAGTCTCTGAGACTCTAACACCAAAGGCTGGCAGGGACATAACTACATATTTCCATCTTAAAGATTTATGAAGCTTATGACCAATTGCCTTGCCTTTCCTCCTTCCCTCTAAATCGCGAGAACTATCCGGGGGACACGGCTATGGGTTCATCTTCAGCGGGCATATCTTCCTCATCGCCCTCCTCAGCTATTACAATCCCGGGTGCTCTATGCTTAACCTGTCTTGCCGTGACTACCCTAAGAGATCCCTAAAATCTTATACTCTATCTTGATCAATTAGCCCAACGATCCTTGAATTTTCGTCTGTCAGCACCAAGTTGATTTCTCTGAACTCGTCGGGAACTTCTTGAAGAATCCACACTATTTCTTTAAACTGGGCACCTATGGGCCATGGAATTGCGGCTGTAAAGGAAATAAAATATTAGATTCAATATCGATTGGAACTATCTCGTTGGCCACTAGAAAAATTGTGGCACTTACGTCTAACTAATCGCTGTCTGGCAAACCCTGGAGGGCACCGAACATAGAACTACTCTGCCTTGAAGTAGCTCAGCTTGGTCCAGGATCCAGTCACCACTTGGTAGTTCCAGACTACCTCAATAAATGTGAATGAGGGATTATCTCTTCGACTCTTGACATTGAATAAGAAACTGACTTCCACCGGAGTCGGGAGGTGGAAGAAATGCTCCATAAAGACAATGAACAAACTTTTCAACAATGCATATCCATTTAGACGCAACTTTGACGGAGCGATTCCAAAGTAAGATAGCACTTCCCGGATGTATTGGATAAAAAGAGGGAGTGTTCCAGCTGTGCACGAATGTTGATTTAAGGCTATATATCCTTTTGGAGGAGTATGTGGCCTATCGCTTGGCCTCGGCAACAGGACATCATCCAATGATAGCCCGTGCCTTAAGCAAATTCTTCCCAGCATATCCTTAGAGACATTAGATTGTATAGAATCTTACAGATTCTCGATAAAGATTGCTTCTGGTAACTCGTCCGGAGCTGGACCTATTGAAAGTGCGTACGCCGTATAGCTAACACTTAGGTCATGTAATATGGAATGTATTATAATCTAAATGTGGAAACAGATAATAATAGTAAAGTAAATAAGAAAAAGCACACCATGAGTTTTTATACTGGCTCCGACTTCCCATTCTACGTCCAGTCCCAAACTTCCCTTCGGAATTTCACTCAATAACCCCTCACTTAACCTAAAGGAATAGG
Source organism: Allium cepa (assembly GCA_030765085.1). Lineage (NCBI taxonomy): Eukaryota > Viridiplantae > Streptophyta > Magnoliopsida > Asparagales > Amaryllidaceae > Allium > Allium cepa. The sequence continues at coordinate 28,854,032 of CM060938.1, read as the reverse complement.
TATACAACACCTGAGCAGCCAAACAGGGTTTTTCCGCCTCAACAGCCGAAGAGTACTTTTCCGCCTGATACAAACTAATAAGACTTCTATAATTTTGATAAAGTCATCGACGCTTTGTGTTCTTGATAACATTTATTTTTCTTTGATAGTACACCATTCCTATAATCAAATCCTCAAGTATATATTGTGTGTGTAAAGATTAAAAAGGAATATATTGCTTTGAATCGAAGTATATAATAATTACCTCTGAGATTAAAGCAATATATCTTTGATTAGAAAGCTTTTAGAATGCACAAATATATTCAAGAAATATAGATCAGAGAATAGAATAGACTGAAGTAAATTTGATGATTAAAATCATGGATTTAGATCTGTATATATAGTATATAAGGTTGCTACTGTTCACGAAGAGTTTCAATCAAGAATTGCATCCATAACTCTTCAAATTGATCATTACTCTTCGCAAAGAGAAGCAACCCTTTAGGAAATATGGCACATGCGTACGGTCAGTCGACTGGTCAAAAATATCTAGTTGACTGAATATTCAAAGTGGTGTGCACGTGTGCATGTCTATGCAAGAACACAGATTCAGTTGACTGGTGAATTCAATCCAGTCGACTGTACTGTGCTTTTTTCCATAATAAGCACTTGTCCACACTATTTTGTGTGTGTGTGTATAAATTTTACATAGTGTATGTAAACTACTTGAGGAGTGATTTTAACAATTATAAACTATAACTACGACTCAAACAAAAAATATTTTTATAGCGTACTCGGGTTTGAAGTCTAGTTTCCTTTGTATTCACTACGTGTGTATAGCTTTCTCTTTTTTTGTTGCTTTGATCGTCTAACCCATCGTTGATTGTTGAAGCTTTTCATGAATCAAAACTCATGATTCAACATTCTTCCCCTTTTTGATTGATGACAACCGATTTTGACGATTCTTTGTATATTGAAATATATAACTTAGATTATATATTCCTCCCCTTGAATGTGTGGAGGCATTTTTATTCCTGCATAAAAAGTCAGTACAAAAATTTCTCCCCCTTTGTCATCGACAAAAAGGAATACTTAATTCAATAATCACAGAGTACTAATGAATATTTGTAGAATGAGACATTACGAATCATTCAAATATGAACATAAAACATTATCATATAAACGTTCACGAACATATCACACCACAGATATATTTTTTACAAATACAAACATCATGAAAGCACAAACGTTTATTTACAACGTCATAGACATAACATCATAAAGCATATCGTAGTTTTTCACAAAAGAAAACTTACCAAAAAATAAAATTTTCACTACAATTTTCCCTATCATTCATTGGATTCTTCTTCTTTGTCATCTCCGAGAATCATTGGCCTCTTCCCCTTATCTTTGTCCATATTACTTTATGTTTCCTCATCCGATGTTGTCACGAAAATTCTAGTCCCGCTTGTTTTCCGGATGAGGTAGACGAACTAGCAGTGCAAGAGATAGCTTCCCATAATATGCCAAAGAAGCTCTTTATCTTATTGAACTTCTTATCAATTTTCTTCTTGAGGAGTTTGACATGTGAATCTAATATCACTTGATTGCGAGCTATAAGATCGATTGCTTCACGCATTCCTTGGGAAGGTGCGGTGGTTTGAATTTCATTGCCTTGTCTTTGTGGTGGTGCTTCTTCTTGATGTTCTTGGGACGATTTTGCCGATCTTGGAATGTCATGATACGGAGGGGTCTTGGGGGTAATTTCATGAGGCTTATCGTCCGACTATTAAGAGTTTTTACAATTGAAGTGTCCGAGTCAGGTATTGGCACTTGAAGGTCCATAAGCAATCTCATAATGTATTCTCGGTAGCAAATTATATTTTGTTTCCCTTGATTGAGGACTAGAAGTTCATCAAGAATAATTTTCGGCCAATTTATTTGAACATTCCCATATATAGCATATAATGCTCTGTAATTCTTTAGGTGTACCAATTCATATGATCTGGTTCTTGGAAGTATTGTTTTCATCAAGGCACGACGCAAAAATCTTGTCGTCGGTCGTAGTGAAATAGATTTCAATTCTCTCATATTATCTTCAAGGAAATGATGGCTTATCTCATCTCAAATATTGGTATCGCAATTCAAATCTTCCAATGGTATTCCATCTATTGGAGTGTGAAGTATGTGTCCTATTCTTGCTAAAGAGAAAAATACTTGTCGTCCACAAACTAGACTCCAAACACAATTATCTCTATTCCATGGAGTTTGGTGATCTAGATTGAGATTAGCAAGAAATAATTTCACCATAGTGTGATTAATTTTTACCTTGTTCTGATTGTGGTCTAATAGTGATTTGAACGACTTCGTCTTGCCAAATTTTGAATTCCATATGTGTTGAAGTCAGGGTAAACCACAAACGATCCTTCTAGAAATTTTAATTCCTTCATTTTGTTCCACCGTTCAACCGCTAAAAGATTGTAAAACCATTGATCAATTTGCGTATCAATTGGTTCTAGTGAGGTTGAGGTTGCTCTTCGTTGTCTTTTTTGAGGTCATTGCTGTTGACATTGCCTTTACTGATGATATAGCCTTTGGAGTTATCTCCAAATGTGATTGATCCTCCATTCAAGTAGATAATGTTGGTTAGCATATATTTATTGCCAGTCATGTATTTAGAGCAGCCGTTGTCCAATATCCATTTTCCTCTCTTTTTAAGTGGTACCTGCAAAAAATAAAGAATAATATTGGTACCCACTTCCTCCATTAGAGTCCCAAGGGTTAAATCTTAGGACGCCAAACCCGGTAGGGTTCAAAGTTCCCTTTAAAAATATAATTATTATTATAATGAACAGTTTCCATGAATGATTTAATATATTTATTCCTAATCAAATTATTATTTGTTTTAGGAATCCATATTTATATGGTTTAATTTCCGTAGAAACTGTTGATTTAATATCCTTTTTAAACCTATTTTTAATGTTATTCAAACCTTTTCCAAATTTTGGTTTAAATAATTTTTATATCCTAGTCTTGATTTATTTGAGGTAGATTGAGAATTTTCGATAATTTTAAAAAGATTCTCTCTTCCTTTATTAAAATTAGAAATATTTTCTAATTTTGTTTTGAGACTAGAATTTTCTAATTCTAAAACTTTATAGCCAGAATTTAAATCTTTAATATCAACTGATAGATCATCATTCTTAGTTTTTTGAATTTCTAATTCTTGAGTAATCATAGATATTTGGGATGTTAAATTAGAATTAAATTCTTGAGTATTCTCAAGTTCCTCTTCTAGAATTTTCTTCTCATCTTTTTGCATACTCACTTCTAATTCTGATCTATTCGGTTTTTCTATTAATTCCTTATTCTTTTTTTTAATCCGTTTTTCTAAATCTATTAATTCTGAATTAATTTCTACTAAATCATCAAAACTTAAATCACTTACATTGTCTTTTGGGGCCATGAAGCATATATTAGCTTGTTCATTGTCACTGTCACTCTCACTGTCACTATCTGATGAGTCTGTTCATTCCAAGTGACTGAAAAAGCTTTCTTTTTGAATTTTTCCTTTTTGAATTTGTTCTTTTTACGTTCTGGACAATCTCTCTTCATATGGCCCTTCTTATGACATTCATAGCATTCCTTGACTGAAGATGATGGTTTATTGCTATCAGTATTGTTGTTGTAGTTAATTTTGTTACTCCTGAACTTGTTATTCTTTTTGAATTTCAAAAACTTTTTGAATTTTTTTGCAATAAGTGCCATATCCTCTTCATCTGTATCTGAATCATCTTTTTCTACTGGAAATGCTATATTCTTCTTATCCTGTGCTTGAACTTCTTTGCCTACAAATTCATTTCATATAACATTAGATTTCCTATTAACTCTTCTCGTTTCATAGTGGAAAGGTCTTTTGCTTCTTCAATAGCTAAGACCTTTCTTTCCCATTTATCCGTTAAAGAGTTTAGGATTTTTAATACTATATCCAAATAAGAAGAAATTTCTCCTAGTCTTAATAATGAATGATAAATATCTTGGAATTTAGAATACATATCATTAATGGACTCATTTCTTTCATTCTAAAATTTTAAAATTGATTTTTAAGCATAGATATCCTTCTTTGTTTAACCTTGGTAGTACCTTCATGAGTTATTTTCCACGTTCGCCATAATTCATATATAGTATTTTCACTCTTGTCCAAGGAGCAAAACAACATATTCATAGCTTTAGCATTTGCAATAGCATCTAATTTTTGTGTGTTTGAACATGTAGAATATTCAATTATGGGTATATGATATTCAGATTGTGTGATATTCCATGAATCAGAACCATTGCTTGCATATAAATTCTTACACGTGTAGCCCAATAAGTGTAATTCTTGCCATTGAATAGTGGTGGTCGTGCAGTGGATTGGTCTTCTATAAAACTGTTGTTAGTGTTATTTTCCATATTACTAGAATATGACAAATAAATGTGTAACGATTATTAGATGACCGTGCTTTGACACCAAATGAAAGTTCGTACGCCGTATAGTTAACATTTAGTATCGTGTAATATAGAATGTATTATAATCTAAATACAGAAACAGATAATAATAGTAAAGTAAATAAGAATAAGCACACCCGGAGTTTTTATACTGGTTCGAACATCCCGTTCTACATCTAGTCCCAGACTTTCCTCTGGAATTTCACTCAATAACCCCTCTTTTAACCCGAAGGAATAGGTATACAACACATGAGTAGCCGAATGGGACTTTTCTGCCTCAACGGCCGAAGAGGAATATTCCGCCTGATACAAACTAACAGGACTTCTACAATTTCGATAAATTTGTTGACGCTTTGTTTCTTGATAACACTGATTTGTCTTTGATAGTGCACCCTTCCTATAATCAAATCCTCAAGTATATATTGTGTGTGTGAAGATTAGAAAGGAAGATATTGCTTTGAATCGAAGTATATAATAATTAACTCTGAGATTCAAGCAATATATTTTTGATTAGAAAGCTTTTAAAATGTAGAAATATAATCAAGAAATATAGATCAAAGAATAGAATAGATTGAAGTAAATTTGATGATTGAAATCATTGATTTGGATTGTAACGACCCGATATTTTCAACTATTCGCATCCGCACATGTCGGACTTGAATTAGTCAAAATACCGCGTTGTAAATAAAATTTTGCAAATATCAAATATACGGTAAATAAATAATCACAGATCACGGACACAGAGTAAATAATAATGCAGCGGAAGTAAAAGAGATAGTAGTTCATGAAACTACTACATACATATAAGATACATCAGAGTTAAACAAGATAAAACAGAAGAGTAACAAGATACATCAGGTACAAATCAGCATCACTGGAATCATGGATATAAAAAGCAAAAATAAATGGATGGAACTTCAAGAAAGCTCCAACTCTGAAGGTGAGTCTTGAATGCTGAATCACTCGGTCTGACTCGAGCATAAAGCAAAACACAAAACACTCGAGTCAGGACATAAATACTTATGAACTGTAAATCAACTCAAGTGAACAGTAAAAAAATGCATCAGTAACTTAAAGGATGCTTGGGATCGCCTATCCTTTAAGGATCCGTTAAACTATTTACTTTATAGTAATATTGGGTTATTATAATAATGTCTACAGTAAAATAAACTTACTTTAAAGTAGAGTTGAAGGATTACCCATATAGCCCCCAACACGTAATAGTCCATGCAGTCCATCCAGTACAGCATACCTCCAGATCGGGAGGCTACCCTAAATACTCCATGGGCTACGGGTGAAAAACAAACTCGTAGTAAAGCTTGCTATGGTAGGTGACACGGCATACAAGGCAATGCCAGGGTAGATATACCAATTACGCACACGGGCTGGTGGTAAGGTAGTAGCCACTATGCCCACCTCGGAACACACTCCCAATCAAAATCGGAGGATGTCCATCAAATCATTCAATCACAAGTAAGAGTACAGTATCGAAGAAGTGTGTCCGACCAGAGGAGCTGCCCCTTTTGGCCTGAGATCGCTCCTGTTTTAGCCACCTCAAGCCAACTCACAGGAGTCGGGTCCACGTAATATACCTCAAGAACGTCGTCACCATCCTACTTCATTCTGGAATCTCCACCGCGTACACGGTTGTTAAAGTGGTTTTCTGTATCGACAGAGAGTATGTCCATATCCGATCCCGGTCTCTTTAAGAACCAATCGTTATTATAACTCGTGGTTATAAATTCAAAAATAGTTTATATTTCAAAACCAAAACTATTTTTATTTCAAAACTATATTCAAATCAAATAGTTTACCATTTCCATTTCAAACATATATTCACCTTCCAAAACAAATCATAATGCATTCAAAATTATAACTTTTCGAAACCAAAATACTTGAAATCATTACACTTTGAAAATCATAACATTTCGAAATCATACATTTGATACCTTCCTTTAATTCATTTACATTTTACAAATTTATTCAATTAAACCCAAATTTTCAAATTTCCAATTTAATTCAATTAAAACCATCGGTTTCAATTCAATTCAGTTTCCCAACTAACCATCAAAATTCAAATATCATATTCTTTCAAAACCTTATTCATTTTATAGTTATTTTAAATACCATTCTAAATCACATTTCAAAATGGTTTATGTCTCAAATCAAAATACTCCATGTAAATAATTTAAAAGTGAAATCATTATCCTTACTAATCAAATATTCAATTCCCAAAAATTTACTCTTTTTAGAGTTCATTTATTCAGTTAAAAACAGCAAAACATTAAAATTTCAGCTTTCCACGGCACATAGGAAATGCTGCGGTAAGTTACATTTGAAAACAATTCAATTTAGCAAAGACAGCATTTAAAACTGCAGTAGTAGTTTAGTTATATTCAAAAATCTTATTTCAGCCAACTACAGCACTTAACAAGTGCTACAATATCCCTTTTATTAATTTCAGATTTTAGTTTAGTTTCTGCAACTACAGCACTTAACAAGTGCTGCAATAACCCTTTGTTAATTTTAGCCTTTAGTTCATTTGCATCAACCACAGCACTTACAAAGTGCTGTAATATCCTTTACAACAGATTTATATTTAACTTCAGAAACAATAGCATTTCTGAAGTGCTGTAATTAAATTTCCAAATTTTCAATGAAATTTCAGAAACAATTAAACATCAATTTAAATCATTTTAACTTATAAAAATCGTATTTTTCCACTCAAAAATGTTCATTTAAATATCCTTTAATTTATGATTTTATAAAATAAAATTTTATACATAAAATCAAATTTCAATGCTTCACTTATTAATTCAAGCATACAATTTGTTTCTATTCTTTGCATTTTCAAAATTAACTTAACACTTAAGTTTCTAATTACAATTTCAAATATAAACTTAATTTCCATTTTATTTTCTTAACTTAACTTTAATTTTAAACCGAATTTCACATTTCCAAGTCAAGCTATATTTCAAATTACACTTTTAAGCATTCATTTATTTAACAATTTTAATTCATAGAAAAAAATCAATAACACCTTATTAAGTCCTTTTAAATTCAAATTTAAATTATCATATTTTACTTACATAACTTAAACTCCATTTTTAAACAAAATCACAAATTTCAAAATTAATTTATATTTCAAATTTCAATTAAACCCTTTATTTATTTCACTTATTTAACTTGTAGAAAAATCACTAACACTTAATAAAAATCATTATAATTCAATATAAATCAAAATATCATAATATACAATTTTAAAATACTTAAAAATTTACAGAAAAACTTTATAAAATAACCACGGGTCCGTATAATATTTTCTAACCTAGGTCAAGTGATACGGATAATATATCATTTCAATCCGTAATTTACAAAGAAAAATCCGGGTTCTATCATTTCAAACCCGTAATCCCAAGTCAAATAAAATAAATAAAAATCGCTCAGGCCTGTCATTTCAGCCCATAACGATTTTTTCCTATTCTAAAGTCTGTTCGAGTATGTATCATTTCAACCCATAGTGATTCTATTTTATAGGGAACTTGCAGTGTAATAAACAGAAATAAATAAACAATATATCAACACATAGCAGTATCATATGATATGACAGGTTTATAAATAGGGTTAAGATCATATGATTCATATCACAGGCAGGTATAACATGATATAACAATTTCTACACATTCACTTGCGATCAATTCACAGTTATATAAGTATAAACGTCATGAGTGAATACTCACCTCTTCACGCTGGAGTTAGCCAATCAAAACACACAGAATAGATTCCAGATAGCACGATACAGCACGACATAGCACGACTAAAGATTCAAGTGAGTGGATAGAGCCAAGATATTAATCTTGTAAACAATAACTAAAACAAGACAATATAACACATGAATATATTTAACACAAAACACATTGAAACAAATTGAAATACAAAACAACAAGGAACAAGACCTTGCCTTTACCATTCAAATGCTTGGCCTAGGGGACTCTTATGCTCGGCTATGATCATGCTAGGCTTGGGTTTGGAATTAATATAGCACGGCTAGAAGTGGATGTGAAGTGTAGGGGTTACAACATGAAGAAGACAAAGGGTCAAGGCAAAATAGGATGATTTTGGTGCACCATTTTGGCTCGGCCTGGTCAAACTTGAGCTCGGCCATGGAGAGTTCAGTTCTGGATAGAGGTGAAGTGATGGCTAGGGGTGATGTTTGCAGGTGGTGGTGGTTCTATGGTAGTGGCCGAAGTGCAAAGTGAAGGGGATGGTGGAGTATGTGGCTCGGCTAGTCAATTTCAAGGGGTTTTTGTGCAAAGTTGTGGTGATGGCTTCATAAGGAGGCATGGCCAGGTCTTGGTCAGAGGAGGACGAGGTGGTGCTTCCATGGACGATGAGGTGGTGGTCGGTGGTGATGGAGGTAGAGGCTAGGCCAAGCAAAGCTTTGAAAAGAGGAAGGAAAATCAATGAAAAGAAGAAGGAAAGAAAGAATGAAGCCATTAGAAAATTTACAAAAATATTCTCAAAAATGGAATGCCGTGAGTTTTCAAAGTGAGAAAGATTTCTCACACGAAAATGAGGAAAAATACATGGCAATGCAAAAAGAATTGGATGGCTACTCAATGAAAAGCCAAATGAAAAATGAAAAGACAAAGGTAAATGGAAAGTCACATGAAAATGAAAGGGTTTTGTCTCTTTGTATTTCTTATTTCTTTTAGTCAAAATAAACTAATAAAACGTAAGTAAATAAAATAGAAAAAGAAAATAAAATAAAGTAGAAAGGAAAATAAATAAATATTTTAAGGAAAAAAATAGAAAATAATTAAGAAAATAGCTTAAAAAATGAAACTAGAATTTAAAAATTGTAAACAAAATACAATTAACATTTGAAAAATATAATTATACTTTTAAAGTGTTTTAAAAATAATATATATACATAACATGTCATATTACACATATATACACAGACTAAAACATGATTTGACAAACAAAATATTATTTATATAAATTAAAATAAACAATTTTGTTAAATAGACCAATTTACACACAATAGTGTAAAAAGCATAACTTTCACAATATTAATCAGATTTCAACGGAAAAAAGAAGTATATTTGAAATTTAATTTATTTTCATGATAAAGGATAAAATTCAAAAATTCAAATTTTTAATTTTTAAATTTAAAAGTCAAATTTTGACCATATTGACCAAAATCCACGTTTTTGGAAAATATTCTATTTATTCATGTTTGAAATTATAATTCACATACAAATAAAAATTTATATTTAAAATAACAAAATTTATTCATTTTTAATATATAAAACAAAGTTTTTAAATCAGGAAATTCAATTAAAATAATTAAAGTATACAATTGAAATAATCACAAAATACAGAGTTGTTACATAGAACGATATATATAGTATATAAGGTTGCTACTGTTCACGAAGAGTTTCAATCAAGAGTTGCATCCGTAACTCTTTGAATTGGATCGTTACTCTTCACAGAGAAGCAATCCTTTGGGAAATATGACAGTTGCGTATGATCAGTCGACTAGTCAAAAATATCTAGTTGACTGAATATTCAAAGTGGTGTGCACATACGCATGTCTATGCAAAGAACACAGATTCAGTCGACCGGTCAATTCAGTCCACTCGGCTGAACTATGCTTTTTTGCATAGTGAGCACTTGTGCACACTATTCTTTGTGTGTGTGTATATATATATATTCAAAACTTTTGTATAATGTGTGTAAACTACTTGAGGAGTGATTTTAACAACTATAAACTATAACTACGACTCAAACAATAAATATTTTAATAGCATACTCAGGTATGAAGTCTAGTTTCCTTTGTAGTTCACCACGAGTGTATAGCTTTCTCTTTTTTTGTCGCTCTGATCATTTAATCTCATTGTTGATCGTTGGAGCCTGTCATGAATCAAACTCATGTTCAACACCTATAACTTTAGCCATAATGGCCGACATCTCTATTATTGGAGAAGGTGAACTTTGAGCATTCTACTGCTGCGAACTCCCAGGTTCCATAACTAATCAACTCAGTAAAAACCAACATTGGATGATAATAAGCCCATGTATCCCCCAGTGTGAAGTGCGCGAATGCATTGTGCAGTGCAGTGCTATATAATACTTAAGAGAATCTACAAAATTTGGGAAAATCTTCGATCTACAAGATTTAGAGATTCAACCAGAGCGACCATCATCACTGACTGTCACCACTGTGCCATTCAAACTTCAAAGACCAATCTTAGTCAATTTTCATCAAAAATTTTCAAGTTACAATTCCATCAACGAGCTTCGAAAGGCGGTCAAATATGCGGGGAAACGGCTAAGTCCAGTTATGCAAGGCAAAAGCTCATCGGAGTCAAATCTTCGAGTGTACTGAGATTCCATATCCATCAAAATTTGGACTTGGATCGATCACCAGAAACACCATTCATATTGATCACCAAGAGTACAGTTAGTATCCATCAAAGGAAGCATGATTCATATCGGTCGTTGAACAGTGCCGCGTGTCGATCGCAAGGAAGTCATTTCGTATCGGTATAAATATCCTCTACTCTGTATCGATCACTAGACCCTAGATTTCATATTGATCGCTTTGGATTTATACAAAGGCCATCATTAGTTGATCGATACGAAAGCCCACCTTCTACCGATGTGAAATGCTTCATTCACTCGATACGAAGTTCTATTGTACCCAAGACGACACAAATTGCATCCCTTGATCCAAGATTGATACGAGTGGCTGCGTATCCATCTAAACTTCATCTTCTCTGGTCAACTCAAGCAAAACAATAACCATCTCCTCCTTCCTTGACCATCTCCGGCCTCCTCTTCGCCAAAATCGATTATGAGTATGAATGGAATGGTGTTAAATCTCGCGTTTCATCATTTTCAACATGAATTCGTTGACTATATACCTAAGTTAAGATGTAATTACAAGGGATTAGAGAGTGGTAATGATTTAGGGATGAAGGCAATTCTTTCTTCTTGAGTTCTCGATTGATACGAAAGCAGATAAGAGAATGGGCACAAGTCATAAATTTGGCTAAGTCCAAAATCCTTTTATATGGATCGTAGCCAAGTAAAAAAGACGCTTCGTATCCCGGTTGTTGAACCAAGAAGACAGCGTTACCTTGATCGATATAAAGACGAAGCTTTGTATCCATCAACACGATTATATCCGGCCAGTTCGTATCCATCTGTATATCGTAACGAAAGTTAAAGCGAGATTGCACTTAAACTACTCAACTCCACCAATGCAAAGTTTCAGATACATATCCATCGATTCAAATACCCTAAAATCTTCATATCCATCGATACAAAGCATCCCAAAGAAACCATCATGTTCTTATCGATAGCCATCGATATGAAGCGTGCATTCAAACATTTAAATCTGATCCAGAAGAGGATCAATACAAAGAAAAACTCCAAAACAATCATCATGCGTTGTTACAACTCGAATTTTACATCGATTCAAGAGAGGATCGATATGAAATTCGATACAAGAAAACAGACAGCGACTCGTGAACGTGCAAACATTAACAAGAGTCAGATTAACATACATGCAATATGTTGGACTAGTATTAAATTTTCAAAATTCACAGGAGTCGAATGATCACCTGGTGACAATTACAACAACGAACAATAGTTTGTTATCGTTCAATACTAACTTACAACAGTGCACAGTACAACAATTGGCAGTTAACAATTCATTATTTGTATTACTGAAGATCAATCGAAGGTTACATCATTCGATGGGAGGACAACAACCGTTAAAGAAGTCAGATGGAACTTTTCAAAATGAAAATTGCAGCTTTTCAAAGCATGTCTTGTCCTCATAAGACGTACTGTGGAGAGAAAATGTTATCCCGCGTTTTGGCAAGGCTGTGACACAAAGAAACTGACTGGAAACCAAAGGCGGTTCATCCAAAAAAGCGGTTATACACAGAATCACTATGGATGGTGGTAAATTTTACCCAAGTCTGGATCGAGCTACAATTAACATGACATGACAATCAAAGATATGAAAGCTAATGTTTTAAATTTCAAGTTAATCGGAGTTCGTATGCTCAAGGTATGAGTAATGCAAATCAAGTAATAATCTCATTTGCATCCATCAAGCAATTATCAATTTGTAACCACCCAGGCACATTCCACTTCGTATCCATCAAAGAGAAATCTCCTTCGTATCGATCTGATTCGAATCCATCAAATTCTCATGGCTTCGTATCGATTAGGTGAGCACTAGTTCGTATCCATCAAATGTGCATTGCTTCATATCCATAATGTGAGAACTTGATCGTATTCATCAAGTGCATGCTGCTTTGTATTCATCATGTGCACTTCAGTTTGTATCCATCGTATTTGCTTTATTTCCTATCCATCAACAAGTCATGTTTTGTATCGATCACACCAACTTAACTCTTATTGATCAGTTAACCTGTCGATACAAGGCATACTGTTAAAGAAAGCGATACGCATGCAGTGATCGATACAAAACGCCTTCAAATCATACGAATGAAGCCACACCTATGGATACGAAGCAATGTATATATGAAGTGATACGAAACAATGTATATGTGAAGCGATACGAATTGAAGTATTGGAGCGATACGAATGGGGAAGCAATCGATGGATACGAACAGGGCGCATTAAAGTGAGGCACTCGGTCACTCAGCATGAAAAGTGGATCGATCCAAAAAGTTATCAGGTATCACGTGTCCAGAAGTGATGCGAACAGATCGATGCGAAAGAAGCGATGCGAACTCAACAGCCTTCAACAAATTCAAACTTGCACTGATCATAACTCAAAATCTTCAAGTCCAAATGCCCTCAAATTTTCATAGGAGCTTGCGTGCAACCTTAAGAATATTTATGATCGATCTCGGCTCGATTGGGTCAAATCCTGATCGATCATGATCAAGTCCAAAAACCCGAGGATCGATAACGTTGCCCACCCACGTGGGAGAAGAGGTCTTCTGAGATCTGAGCGAGATATTTGCTGCCTTCGCCCATAAATAGAAGCCCAGGACCTACTGAAAATGGACTTTTGGCTCTTCTAAGTCTGGACTCTGTCGAAATCATTATTTTACTCGAATTCTACTGTTGTAACTCATTGTAAACAATAAGAAAAAAATCAATAAAAGTCAGCCATTTCATAGTGGACGTAGGCCATATGCCGAACCACTCTAAATTTGTGTGTTTCTGTGCATTTTTCCTGTTATCAAGTGGTGTGTTTTTTTAATCTTTCTCATTTCACGTTTATATTCTTCATTTTATCTCTTCAAACACATCCGAAGAGTATTGTGTCCAATTGTGGTACAAACATGCACGAAAAGGTGTGAAGTTTGTATGGACTGGTAAAGTGTGAGGAAGCATTCCAGAGCTTGAAACACTTACTGACCCATGCATCGATGTTAGTGGTCCTAAAGAGGAATCAGAATTTAGTTGTTTATACTGATGTGTGTGGAACTGGATTGGGAGCTGTGTTGATGCAACGAGGTAAAGTGATTGCTTATGCTTCTAGACAGCTCAGACCATATGAAGTTATGTATCTTATGCATGATTTGGAGTTAGCTACCATTAATTTGCCTTGAAGGTGTGGAGCTATTACCTTTAAGAAGAGTGATTTGAGCTTTATAAGATCATAAGTCGTTGAAGTACTTGTCCTCTCAGAAGTAGCTGAACATGAGACTTCAAAGATGGTTGGATTTTATTGCTGCTTATTATTTTGGAATTGAGTACACACCCAAAAAAGAAATAAGGTAGCAGATGAACTTAGCAGGAAACATCAGAATGCAGTATTGGCTATGATTGCTGAGTGGAAAGACATGGAAGCATTATCATCTTGTTGAGTGCAATACAGATCTGAGGCAAGTTCTAGTGTAGAAATGTTGTATTGTTTTGTTTAGAAGTTCGACCGGTAATGATTGAGAAGATAGCTTCTAAACAGGAGGAGGATCCAGTTTTGGCTAAACAGATCAGAAAGTTAAGGGAAGGAACAGAGAGTGATGACTTAAGGTTTTCAGTCTAAGCTAGAAAGGGTGGTTGAGAAAGAAAGGAAGGTTGTGTGTTTCGAATGTAGGAAACATGAGGAAAGAAGTTTTGGATGAGTGCCACCATTTGAAATTCATTATCCATCTAGGAGGAACGAAGATGTATCAAGATATGAAGAGAAGTTTCTTCTGGGAAGGTATGAAACGAGACATTGGTTTATGTGTTAAGCAGTGCTTGAATTGCCAGCAGGCAAAGGCTGAACACCAGAAGCCAAGTGAATTGCTTCAACCATTAGACGTTCCGACATGAAAGTAGGATTCTATCTTAGTGGATTTCATTGATGGTTTGCCAAAATCTTGTAGAGGAAATGAAAGCATATGGGTCATGGTTGACAGACGGGCTAAAATGCCTATTTCATTTCGGTAAAGTCAACTAGGACGGCACCTATTTTGGCGAAGTTCTTTTGAAGAATTTGGTTAGCATGCATGGGATTCCTAGTAGTATTGTCAGTGATAGAGATTCTTTGTTTACTAGCAAATTCTAGAAGAGTCAATAGGAAGCATTAGGAACCAAACTCAACATGAGTACCGCTTACCATCCACAGACTAATGGAAAAACGGAAAAAGTTAACAAAATATTAGAGGATTTGTTAAGAGCTTGTGTAAGATTCTGGGGGATCATGGGAAGACCAACTCCATTTAGTCGAGTCCTCGTATAACAACAGTTATCAAACTAGTATTGGGATGGCACCATTTGAAGCTTTGTATTGAAGGCCGTGCAAATCTCCCATATGTTGGTTGGAGACCGGGGTTAGATTAGTTCTTGGCCCGAATTTGGTGAAAAAACTATAGAGAAGATTGAATAGATCTGAGCTAGGATGAAGGAAGATCAGTCTAGATAGAAATGTTATGCTTACAAAAGAAGGAGAGACTTGGAATTCTTTGTTGGAGGTTATGTGTTCATTATAGTTTCATCGATGAAGGTTGTGACTAGATTCAGGAAGTCTGGAAAGTTAGCACCTAGATTCGTTGGACCTTTCCATATTGTTGAGAGGATCGGGAAGCTCACTTATAAATTGGAGTTACCGAATAGTTTGGCAGAAGTCCATGATGTATTCCATATTTCACATCTTAGAAAATGTGTCAGAGACCTAGAGACTACTATAACACCTACAGTGTTAGAGGATTTAGTAGCAGAGTCGGACATGATTATAGTTAGAAAGCAAATTCAGATTGTGGCTAGAGATGAGAAGAAGTTGGGGAAAAAGACAGTTAGGTTAGTAAAGGTTCAGTGGAGTAACGATGATAGAGACTGTACTTGGGAGACTGAGAGTAGGATTAGAGATGTTTATCCTGATTTGTTTGATTATATGTTTTATCCTTGCTTGTCTTGTTATATACCTTATCATAATTTCAAAGACAAAATTCTTTAAGAGGGGGGTTTGTAACACCCCATATTTTTATAACATTATTTAGGATATTCAATTGGTTAAATAAAATAATGTGAGTTTAATAGGTTGAGATTTGATTAAGCTAAGGATAGCCATACCATGTTAATGTGCAAATTAAAATGAGATAACATAAACTAATATGTTAGGAAATGTGTAAGGAAAAATGGGAAATAAGAGAGGCTTACACCCTAAAACCTTAGGAAATTAAACTTACATTCATTTTCATTCTATTAAATTAAAATATCAAGGTCGGCTATCATTTCTATTCTCAAGGAAAGATAAAATCTAGGATTCAAGATAAGGAAGTTAATCAACATCAAATCTCCACATCTTTTAATCTCAAAGCTAAGGTGAATAATTACTCCATCCCATTTTCTTATGGTTTTGGTTTTAAGATTAGATCCAAAATGTTTTTGTAAGTATATGTCATGTTTTTTATGACTAAAGTTATATATGTGTGCTTGATGGTGATTTATGCATGCCCATGTTAGTTTTTATGATATGTTTGATATGAAAATCCTATTAAATTACATCCAAATGCCTTGAAATTTTAAATATAGTTAAGAAATAATATTTTAGAAATGGATTCCAATTTTCATAATTTTTTGAATTTATGTGGACTTTATATTAATTTTATAGTGAAGAAAATGAATTATTGTGTTATAAATTATTTACGACTAAATGATAATTATTCAAGCTTGAAGTTTTTATATGTCGGAAAACATACTAAAATAGATTTTTTGGAATTTTTCCATATTTTACCCAAGTGTTTTGATAAGTATATAAAATTATTTAAGGTATGAGGCTTAAATGTTTTATATATTTAATTAAGGAGAAGGGACATTTTATAAAATAAATTATTATTTATTTCTGAAATTAGTGGCAGCACTTTTCTGAAAAATATTTGTTAACCAATAAGATTTTGACAAGCAAAGGCAGGTTAGTTGAAAAGTTATCATCTTTAAGTTAAAAATAGAAAATCATGCTTTTAGCATGTTTCGGCCATTTTGGTATCAAACCTTCCGATCCAAACCTTCTGAAAGTCGAATGTTACAAAGCTTTCGACAAAGTCAAACCAATGCATATGGTATCAAGTTGTTTGGTATGTAATGAATTGGACATAGTCGAAGGGTTCTTAAGGTTAGTTGCCAAAGAGATTGGGGTATGTTGTGTTATAAACCAAAATTTTACACCTGCTTTGCTTACGAATAAGTGCTTCGACTTGGTTTCTTTTTACCAGGTCAACTATTTAAAATAAAGGTTTAAACCTTCCGGCTAAGTTGAAAGGTTACTGTCGCTTTTCCAAAGTCATTTCTTTCGACAAAGTCGAAAGATTTCCATGTTATTCTAAACCAGTTGCTTCTCTATGCTTTCGAAAGGTTTCAAACCTTTCAAACTATATGATTTACCCACATTTTATAATTGAAGTATAACCCAAGTCTTTCAAAGAAGGTGCTTTAAAGGCTAAAGCTTATTGTTTTAAAGTGATGTTTTAAAGCTTTCGAAGCAGATCTTTTGATAAGGTCGAAAGGTAGCTTCCAATGAAGTCGAAAGGTTTTAAAATGGATTCTCCACATGTTTTAAATTGAACCTAGTAAGTTTTAGAAAGGTTTGCGTTTTAAAAGGTTTGATGCTTTTTAAAGGTTTTTTTATTGGATGGTTTCGAAGGGGTCGAAAGCCAAGCTTTCGAAGGGGCCGAAAGTCAAGCTTTCAATGGAGTCGAAAGGCAGCTTTCGAAGGAGTGGAAAGGTAGATTCTGACAAGGTCGAAAGGTTTATTTTTTGAATGGTTTCGGAAGGATGTAAATGGAGGGTTTTCCAAAGGTTTTCTAAGGCAATGTTTTGAAGCATTTTTAAAGTAAGAGGTCTAAAATTTCGTTACTTTTAAAAGGGTCGAAACCAAGTCTTTCGAAGTGGATACTCTCGAAGGGATTGGAAATTTGTTTTCTTTTAACCTTACAAATAAATATTGTTTATCCTTGGGGATACCGAGGTGGGCCTAATGAGGTTCAACAATAGTTGGGGAACAACACTTATATGTTTTGACAAGCATTGGGGGATACCAATGTAGATTATAATGAATATAACCTAAATTAGGGATACTAATGGAAATAGGTCAATCATGTAGATAGCAGGGGATAATTGGGATATAACCTAAATTAGGGATACAAATGGAAATAGGTTACTCATGTGGATAGCATGAGATAAGTTATTCATGGGATTTGCGATGGATAGTCAACATCGAGTTGGAGATGGATAGTCACCATATGATTGAAGAAGGGTTCACAGTCATCCTAGGAAAATTATGGGATGTTGATGGATAGTCAACATCATGTAGAGGATGGATAGTCTCCGTATGTTAAATGAAGGGTTTATAGTTTTCTTACGAAAACTGTGTGATGTGAGATGGATAGTCCGCATCAGCTTAAGTAAAATGAATGTGGGATGGATAGTCCCTCTTTGAGGAAATTAAAATCGAATAGGGGATGTGGAAATCCTAGTTTTTTCAAGTATGCATACCATCATAATGTTTTAAAAATATATGTTTTAACCATTATGGATGCAGGAGCACATAATATGGGTTTAAAAAGGTTTAAAAAGGATGTTAGTGAGGGCAAACCCATTTCGCTAAGCGGTATTGTCTCACTTAACATTTTAAACTGGATATATACTATTATTCACACCAAGCTTTATGTCTGACTTGAAGTTTATGTTTTCCCCTTTAACCCTTGGGTGCTCAAAAATCAATTTGAGTAGGCTGAGGGGTTAAGTCTTTTCAGGTTTAGTATAGTGACGAATAAGGCTATCGAAGGCATGTAGGAGACAAACGGATAGCTATTTAGGAGTTGCAGATTTATGTTTTGTTGTTTTTCCACTATGTTTGTATTAAGTCTATTATGACTATATGACTTTGATTATCCAAGGTGGTATCTTCATATACCACCCTTGGCGTATTTTGTAACAAGCATATTTTACCTGTGCCTGGGAACGTATTGGGAATTGTAAATTGAATATGGAACATCTTTTTTAAATGTAATGAAGTAAAAGTTGTTTTGAAATCTTTGTTTTGTTTCATATTCAAGTGCTTTTGATATTATAGATATCATTAACATAGTTGTATTTAGCCGTTTGAAACTAGTACTGTAGATGACTGCAGCATCTGTAGCGCTTAGTTTTGGGCCTCTAGATAGGGGATGTGACAAAGCTTTCGGAGGTATGCAGGAGGCAAGCTAGTTAATAATAAGTTCTTTTATTCCGCTGTGTTTTGACTGTAAAGGAAAATATGTTTTATTGCCCAGAATGTATACTCTGATCATCCAATGGGGCATCTTTATATGTCGCTCTTGGCGTATGTTGTAATAATTATATTTTATCAGAATGTGATTTGCGTGTTGGCATTATGTAATAAACTTGAAATGTTCTAAGATGGAATGTAAAAGTTACCAGTTGATTTAAATTTTTTTACACATCCATGTGTTTTTGTGTATCAATGTATTTAACGTTACCGTATTTGGTCATCAAGGATTAATAACTATGGACAACTGCAGCATCCGTAGCCGTTAGTTTTGGGTCTCCAAGTAGGGTATGTTACAAGTTGGTACCAGAGCAGAGGTTTATGAAACTTTAAAGAAATTTAAACCTCAAAGTCGTTTCAAAACATAATTCAATGAATCAGAAATTAAGATCGGGGTTTGGGATAACGCTGTAGCAACGTAATTGTATTTGATATACACACACGCACACACACACACACATATATACACACATATATGTATATAAGTACGTATTCCACTATTTCTTAGACCGTTTTTTCTCTATCTTACTAAGGCTCGTATGCAGATTTATGAGAAAGAAGATATGGAAGCAGGAAACGGAAGAGGAAATCTCGGTAGAGGAAGCACCACAACCAATGGAAATGCTCGACCCACCAGAATGAACCCTGGTCGATAGGCTAATGCTAACCAAAATGCAGAAGCCAATATAGGTGCCAGAAATCCACTGGTAGATATAGGGTCTTCATTAATATGATGCAAGCAGGAGCTGCTGCCAGAATTGCTAGAAATGTTGGAGGAGCTAATCCTTTGGCTCCGATTAGGAATAATTATGCTAAACTAAGCAGAGATTACACCAGTCTTGGTGAGAAGCCATTTATGGGAATGCAGGATGCTTTAGAAGTTGAGAATTAGCTGTTGCATTATGAGAGAATATTTGTTGATTTGGGTTTATATGATGAGCAGAAGAGGAGGTTGGCCTCTAGGTAGTTGCAAGGGTCAGCACTTCATTGGCGGAATAGTGTTACTGCTGGAATTTCAGATGATGAATTGACTGGGGCAGATTTTAGAAGGATATTTGAACAGAATTTTTGTCTGAGGTTGCTAAGTCGGCATTGCTGAGAAATTTTATGGATTTGGTGTAGGGAGATATGTCGGTTATTGGGTATGCCACTAAGTTTAATGAGTTGTCCCGATATGGGTATGCTACTATAGACACCGTCATCAGGAGGAACGAGAAGTTTATTAAAGGATTGAGGCCCTATATTACTAGGGCAAACTTGACCATCTCCATGATCCTAGTAATGTAGTTGTGGAGATGGAAATCTGCCATGAGGAGCTACTAGCTATTTGTGCTAGAGTTAAGTCAGTCGAAATCCAGGGTTCTCGAAGGAAGAAGAGAAAGTTATTTAAGAAGGAAGTCCAGAAGGGAGATGCTGCCAAGAAGGCAAAGGCTGATTTAGTTTTCTTCAAGTGTGACAAGAAGGGTCATTATGTGCACGAGTCCTAGTTACGCAAAGGGGAAGAAGGTTGCAGATAAAAAGAATGTGAAGTGCTTCAACTGTGACCAAGTTGGGTATTATAAGAACCATGTCTAGTCCAGTTAGGGTGGGCAAAGGAAAGGTTTTTGCTATTGGGCCATCATCAGCTAGGCCAACTGCAACTAAAAAAGGAAAGACTATGATGGAAGGTACGCTTTTGATTCATAGTATACCAGTAAAGGTACTATTTGATATTGGTGCATCGTATTCATTTATATCTCGATGTTTAGTTGATAAGTTATGCTTAGATCCCATATGCCTTATTACTTCCTTAAGGATTGCGAGTCCAATAGGAGGGTATGCAACTTTAGGGATAAGACGTAACCGGTTAGAACTTGACTTTTTAGGCCATAAGTTTGCATGTAGTTTGTCTGTTTTTGATTTCGTAGAATTCGGGATCGTTTTGGATATGGATTGGTAGATCAAGTATAAGCTAGGATATTTTTCCAGGATAGGGAGATATCACTGAGACACCCTGATAGTCATAATCAAATCTTCTCAGTGTTTGTGCTTTGTGAAGTGCTAAGGAAGCGGGAGAAGAGTTAAGTCAGGTTCGAGTAGTAAGAGAATTTGCAGATATCTTTGAGTCGGTTACAGGACTACCACTGAAACGAGCTATTAAGTTTCGGTTAAATCTTGTGCCAGGAGCTAAAACTGTGAGTAGACCGCCTAGTAGGACGACACCGACTGTGATGAAGGAATAGAAGGTGCAACTAGTCGATCTAGAAGGAAGGAATTTTATTAGCCCAAGCAGTTCTCCTTGCGAAGCGACCGTGGTATTTGTGAAGAAACCGAATGGGGCGTTGGGGATGTGTATCGACTATCTTAAGTTGAGAAAGAGGACGATAAAGAATAAGTAGAACACCCCCTACTTGGAAGCCAAAAACTAACGATTATTGATGTTGCAGTCATCCACAGTTATTATTCCTCAATGACCAAATAGGGCGATATTAGATACATTGATACATAGATCACAAGAATATGGAAAAAAAATAACAAATCAATAACATATTTGCACATTCCATTCAAAACATTTCATGTTCATTACATAATCCCACCAATGTTAACCATGTTTACAAAAATATAATTGTTACACATACGCCAAAAGCGACATATGATGATGCCCCCGTGGTTGATCAGAGTATATAATAAGGCTAAGTCTGCCTTAATATCCAAAATACACAGTGGAAAAAGAAAACGCTAAATAACTAGAATGCCTCCTCCACGTCTCCGGAATCTATATCCATCTAAGAAGAGAACCTAGAAACCTTAAATCTCAAACTACTCAAAATCAATTGAGTGCCCGAGAGTTTAAGTGGAAAACAAAAACTTCGAGTCAGACATAAAGCTTGATATGAATAATAATCAACCTTCTTAAATCATTTAGATATCTAGTGAGACCACGTCACTAGTATCATAAAACATTTATAAAACCATATAATGTGCCCCTGCATCCACAAAGGTTAAAAACAAAGTCATTTCAAAATATTATGATGATATGCATACATATAAACATTTTGGATTCCTCGTCCCTGGTTTAATTGATTCCCTGTCATGTTCATAGTTTCTAGGGTCACTATTAACCTATTAGTTTTCATGGGCTTACTAATAACCTGAGTTTAATTTCTGGATTCCCTGTCCTATTTCATAGTTTTCATGGGTGCACTATGAACTTATTGGCTCCTACCAATTAACTTAACACTACCATTCTTGTGGGTTTAATTAATTCATGGGTTCCCTTGAACTAATTGATGACTTTAGTAACTTCTCTCGTATCCTAGTTTTCATAGGTTGACCAGGAACCTGTTGACAATTTGTCAATAACTTAATCCGGATATAGTTTCACAGGTGCACTACAAACCAATTGGCCCCTGCCAACCACTCTTTATAACATAGTTTTCATGGGATCACTATGAACCTATTGGTTACTATAATAACTTCCTAATCATAGCTATCATGGGTGTACTGTGAACCAGTCTCCCTGACAACTTCTTTACTTAAGCATTCTATGTTCTGGTCCCCCTGACTCATGGATGCAATTCTACCCATTCAGGAGTTTAATCAATTTATATTCACTACTAGGTTAACCTAGCTGGTTCTTCTACCCCTTTATCTCCAAAATTCAGTCATCATGTGAACATATTTTTACTTGAAGAAGCAAACATGGTAACAAAAAAATACCACTCCTATGGGTTTAATGTCCTTGAAATATTTATCATGTAAAATATAGTTAATCCCTTTAACTATACTTTTATCAAGGAAAGCTTTTTCTTAAAATCATTCCAAAATCCTTTATTTAGCCATGGATTTTTCCTTCAAAAATGAGTTTGTTTTTAAAAAGCCTTTCAACCCCTCCGAAATTTTTCTTTCGACTCCATTGGATGATCTCTTTCGAAAGCATTAAAACCTATCTTCAAAACAATAGGCTCCTGCCTTTCGAATACTTTAAAACCTTTCATTCGAAACCTTTCGACTATTTTAAATTATTATCTTATATCCATAGAAGCATAGCTTCGAAACCATTCGAAAGTACCCCTTTCGAAACCATTGAAAGTCGCCTTTCGAAATTATTGGAAGTATAACTTCCGAAGCCATTGGGTTTATATTTAAAATATCATTTTGGGTCAAAGTGAACATAAGAAAAAGTACTACTTTCGAAACCTTTCTTTATCATGTAAAAGTATTAGGGAAAACTTGATGCTGTTGAAACCATCCTTTCAAAAGCATAAAACATCTGGGTGAAACAATTGAAGGTTTGCTTCAGAACCCCTTCCGAAACGATTGCCTTCGAAACCCTAATCTCTTTCTAAAGCAGTAGGAAGTGGCTTATAAAAAAAACAGTACCATTCGACAGCATTAATATCTTCAATACCATTGAAAGGTTCAAAATTATAGAAGGGTTTCGACTTGGTCGAAACTACCCCTTTCGATAGCATCATTTTGAAAACATAGTAACTCCTTCGAAAGCAGCTTACTTTAAAAAGGCGATAGCTCTACTTCGAAAGCTTCTTTTGAAATACCCTTTCATAGCCATTGGTTTCGACTACTGCGAAACCCCTTTATAAACAGGCATGCGCGTTTTCCTTTTTAAACAAAACAAAGGTACCGTCACCTTCAGAAGCTATGTTTCGACACCCTATCGTCCGCCTTTTGCCAATCCACTACATACAACTAAGTGATACCATGCGTATTGGTTTTGTGGTTTCGACTAAGAAGGTTTCAACAAGGTTGAAGGCGGAAGCACTTGATTGGAAGCTCCTTCCAAAGTAGGCGGAACTTACTTTTCTAAGCAAAAGGCTATTTTTACTAATAAGGAAAACTTTTTGTAACTAACTTGCCCGCATATAAACACTTGATTGATTACATTAAACTTTCAAATTATTTTTCAAATATTCGCCGCATTTTCTCAAACCTAAAAACTAAATAACATTTAACAAATAAGTCATTTCCATTAACAAAGTAATTAAATTATTTTGAAAAATTAAATTATTTAGGTCCTCCTTTCAAAATAATTTAATTTCCAGACTAAATCACTTGGTAAAAATCCCCATAAATTCCAGAAATTCACTTTAATCATATTGTCTAATATATCAAAATTACAGACCCAAATTTTCAACACAATTTCAAAAATAAATTATAAACCCAATTAACCATATTTTCCTTTTAAAATTTACAATTAATTCTCCACTGCTTGAAGAATTATAGAAATTGAAATCCAACTCCAAAATCATGTTTTTCACAACATATAATTTTTCCATGGCATTTAAAAATCATTTAACCTCAGTTTTGCCCTAAGCCCATGAATATCTCCTTTCCAACAATCTTCTTTGAACTAAACAAATTATAAATCAAGCATACCATGATCCAATATATCATAAAAATGAATTTACTCTTAAATCAAAAAACATATGATTATAAAATAGAGATGTTGTGATTATTATTCACCTTAGATTGGATAAGGAAATTGGAGATTGAGTGAGACTGATTCTTCTAGCTTGATCCTAAGCTTTACTCGAATTTTCTCTTCTTATCTTCCTCCTAATGGTCGGTCTAAGTTTAGCTTACTTTCATTTTTTTTCTTATGATAAAATAAACATGAATGGCATAGGGATAATAGTATAGGGGTGGGAAATGAGGGTGGCAATGACCCTAATGCCTTTATAATTAATTAGTTAAAACTTAACCATTTATAAGCTCATTCATTTTAATAAGCACGTATACTAGATTTATTAACCAACCTCAATCTCCTTATCACTCTACATTATTCTATTTAATTTATTCTAATTAAATCTCTTGAATAATTTTATTAAAAATTAGGGATGTTACAATAAGTATCCTTTTCCAAGACTAGATGATCTATTCGATCAGTTATGTGGAGCCAGACTGTTTTTCCAGTTGGATTTGGTGACAGGTTTCCAACAGTTGAGGGTGGCAGAGGATAAAATTCCGTTGACAGCATTTCAAACTAGGTATGATTCATATGAGTGGTTCGTAATGCCATTTGGTTTAATGAATGCACCTGCTTTCTTCATGGATTTGATGAACCGAGTTTTCCAAGAGTACTTGGATAGGTTCGTGTTGGTGTTTATAGATGACATTTAATAACTCTAAGGATGAGAGAGAGCATGATGATCATCTCAGAGTAGTGCTTGAGAAGCTGTGGCAGCATCAGCTGAAGGCGAAGTTTTTCAAGTGTCGTTTTTCGAAGAAAGAGGTTAAGTTTCTTAGTCACATGGTTTCAGAGAAGGGTCTGTTAGTCGATCCAGATAAGATTAAAGCTATGAATAATTGGAAGAGACTAAAGACGGTGATTGAGCTCAGAAGTTTTCTTGGACTTGTTGACTATTACCGGAGATTCATTAAGGACTTCTCGCGGATAGCAGTACATTTGACTAAGTTAACCAGAAAGGAGGTAAAGTTTGTCTGGTCCGATAAATGTGAGGAAGCATTCCTTAGGTTAAAGCATTTGTTGACCAATGCACCAGTGTTAGTAGTTCCAACTAGAAACCAAGGGTTGGTGGTGTATACTGATGCACGTGGAACTAGACTAGGAGCTGTGTTGATGTAGAAGTATAAAGTTATTGCCACGATAGCTTAGACCGCAAGAAGTGAGATATCCTACTCATGATTTGAAGCTGGCTGTGGTAATCTTCACATTGAAGATTTAGAGGCATTATCTCTTAGGGGAGAGATTTGAGCTATATACAAATC
Source organism: Allium cepa (assembly GCA_030765085.1). Taxonomy (NCBI): domain Eukaryota; kingdom Viridiplantae; phylum Streptophyta; class Magnoliopsida; order Asparagales; family Amaryllidaceae; genus Allium; species Allium cepa. The sequence continues at coordinate 28,828,081 of CM060938.1, read as the reverse complement.
ATAAGTCCTTAAGATATTTATTCTCTCAGAAGGATCTGAATATGAGACAGCAGAGGTGGTTGGAGTTTTTGACTGCTTGTGATTTTTTATAGAGTATACTCCTGGGAAAGGAAATAAGATAGCAGATGCTCTTAGCAGAAGACATCAAAATGTAGTATTAGCTATGCTGGCAGAATGGAAAGATTTAGAAGCTTTGACTACTTGATGTATAGTTAAGGTCGACTGCTAGTTCTAGTCAAAGTACCGCATGTTGTCATGTTTAGAAGTTCAACCTGTGTTGATCGAAAGGATTGATTCTAAGCTGAAGGAGGGTCTAGTATTAGCCGAGAGGATTAGAAGGCTTGAGCTTGGAACTGAGATCGATGATGTAAAGGATTTTAGTCTTGATCAAAGAAGATGGTTAAGAAATAAAGGATGGTTGTGTGCTCCGAATGTTGAGGGCTTAAGGAAAGAAGTTCTTAGAGAATGTCATTGGTCCAAGTTTAATATTAATCCTGGAGGGACCAAGATGTATCAAGATATGAAGAGGAGCTTCTATTGGGAAGGTATAAAGAGGGATGTTGGCTTATGGATTAGGCAGTGTGCGAACTATCAACAAGTAAAAGCCGAACATCAGAAGTCGAGTGGGTGCTTCAGCCTATAGTGCTTCCAGTTTAGAAATGGGATTCGATATCCATGGATTTTGTAGACAGATTACCGTGGTCAAATAGAGGAAATGAAAGTATATGGGTCATAGTGGACAGGTTGACCAAGAATGCCCATTTGATTCCAGTTAAGTCAACCAGGACAGCACATGTTTTAGCTAAGTTGTTCATAAAAAACATAGTTAGACTACATGGAATCCTAGTAGTATAGTTAGTGACAGAGATGCTTTTTAGACTAGCGAATAATGGAAGAGTCTATAGAATGTGTTAGGTACCATGATTAAGATGAGTACTGCACATCACCCTTAGACGGATAGGTGAATAGAGATAGTCAATAAGGTACTCGAGGATTTATTGAGAGCTTGTTTAATGGACTTTTGAGGATCTTGGAAAGATCGCCTACGTTTGGTTGAGTTTTCTATAATAATAGTTATCAGATTAGTATAGGAATGGCGCCTTCTGAAGCGTTGTATGAAAGTCCATGCAAATCACCAAAATGTTGGTTAGAGACTGGAGATAAATTAGTCCTAGGTCAAGATTTAGCTAGAGAGGCATAAGAAAAGATTGAATTGATCCAAGAAAGGATGAAGGAAGTTCGGTCCAGATAGAAGAGTTACAGAGATAAGAGGCATAAAGACCTAAAATTTTCAGTTGGAGATAAGGTTTTCATTAAGGCATCACCGACGAAGGGTGTGGGCAATTTGGAAAGTCAAGGACACTAGCACCAAGGTATGTTAGTCCATTCCAGATTATAGAAAGGATTAGAAAGCTCGCATATAGAGTTGAGTTGCCAAGTTGTATGGCAGGTATCAATAATGTATATCTTGTGTCTCGTCTTCGCAAGTATGTTCATGATCCAAAAACTACTATTCCTCTGACAGGGTTAGAAGATTTAACGGTAGATCCTAATTTGAATTTTGTTTGACAACCAGTTCGGGTTGTAGCGAGAGATGAGAAAAGATTGAGGAACAAGACAGCCAGCTGGTGAAAATTCAATGGAGCGACAACGAGAAGGAATGTACTTCGGAGGTAAAAGACAGGATTAGAGATACTTATCCTAATCTGCTTTGACGGTATGTCTATACTAGATTTAGAAAGATAGTTGCTAGTCAGGTAGGCTCGTATGGTTGTTAGGAGTCGTTACAGATGACTATTATGTTTAGTATTTAGTCCTTACTGAATTTCGAGGACGAAATTCTTTAAGGATGGGAGCCTCTAACACCCTTAATTTTTGATAATATTATTCAGGAGATTTAATTAGATAAATTAAATAGAATAATGTAAATAATTAGAATGATAAGAAGATTGAGATTTGGTACTAAACTGAAGGTTGTGCTCAACAATATGAATGGGCGTATAAATGGTTATATATGTAATTAATTAACATAAGGGCTTATTAGGAAATTGCCGCACATAACCCATTACCTTTATATGTTCTTGTTTCCATCTATTCACGTTCATTATAGCCAAAAAAAAAAGCAAAAGTAAAACATAATAGGAATCGGCATTGCTGGAAGCATAGAAGAGAAATCCAATCTAAAGCTAAGGATACAAGCTAGGGGAAATTAATCTCAATCAAATCTCACAGTCCTTATCATAATCAAGGTGAATTATAATTTATATTATCTCTATTTTGTTATTATGATCATTTTTTTTGGGTTTTAGATTTAATCCTTTTTAATGATGATTTGGATGGTGATATGCTTGGATTATAACATGTTTGATTTAAACAAAATTGTTTAAATACGATTTTATACGATTTTAAGTGTAAAACCAATTAAAACTAATTTTGAATGCCATGAGAAAATTTTATGCCATGTAAAATATGATTTTGGAGAAATTTTTGTAATTTTTCAAGCTATGGAAATTTAATTATGAATTTCCAAAAGAAAATATGGATAATTGGATTTAGAAATTAATGTCAGAGACTATATGAAAATTTTGAGTCCGAAATTTATATATGTTAGATAACTTATTAAAAGTGAATTTTTGTGATTTTTAGGGATTTTTCCAAATAGATTTATTACGAAAATTAAATTATTTTAGAATGAGGATTTAATTATTTTGCTTAATGGAAGGGCTTATTTGTTAAATTAATCTTTGTTTAGGTCTAAAACTATGTGGAAATTTTATTTAGAAAATAATTTGAAAACTTAAGGCAACCAATTAAATGTCTACAAATAGGTAGGTTAGTTATAAAGTAATTACTTAAAAGGTATTAAAACTGCCTTTATCCAGAAATTATGTTCTACCACTTTCGTAAGCTACCTTTCGACTCTATGCTTCCGCTTCGACTCGATCGAGAACAACCATGTAGAAACAAACATTACACAAGGTGTTACAAGTATGGTACGTAGTGGATTGGAGAATAGCGGAAGGCAGGACGTCAAAACCTTTGCTTCCAATGGGATCGAAAACTTTGCTCATTTTCAAATGATAAGCGCCTGCCTTGTTTTACTAAAAGCTTTTGAAGGAGTCAAAACATATGCTTTCAAAAGGGTTTTCTAAATAGCTTTCGAAGAGGCTTGCCTTCTTTTATTTTCAAGTATAAGCGTTCGAATGAGTTCCTCAATTTATAGAACAATGTTTTCGAAAAGGGTTGTTTCGACCTAGTTGAGACCCTGTAGTCATTCTTTTGGCCTTTCGAATGTATTAAGTCATCAGTGCTTTCGAAGGGTAGCTTTTGTTTTAAACTTATACTAAGTCACTTCCTAAAGGCTTTCGAATGGGTTCAAGTGTTTCGAAGGCGATGGTGTCGAAAGGGGGTTTCGTCGCTATCCTTTAATGTTTTACTTAAATGTTCTATGCTTTCGAATGGATGGTTCTAAAGCCATCAATTTTTTCCTTAACAATTTTATATAAAATCAATGGTTTTGAAAGGGTTACTTTCATATGTATTCACTTAGACCCAAAAGATGTTTGAATGAAAAACCCAATGGTGTAGAAAGGGGCACTTCCATTGCTTTCAAAGCTAAGCTCCTAAGAGTTTATAAGTAATGCTTTAATACTTTCGAAACGTTTGAACTGAGGGTTTCGAAAGAGATGTTTTAAAGTGTTTCAAAAGGTATATTTATGTTTTGAAAAGAAGATTTTTGAAGGAAGTTATTCAATGGTTTCGAAAGTAAAGTTTTAAGGTTTCGAAAACCATAATTTTCAAAACAAATAACCCAATCTCGTTGTAAAGGAAAACCATAGCATAAATAAAGATTTAAGTGTTGGGTTTTAAAGAAGATTTCCTTGATAAAATAATAGGTTAAAGGGATCAACCAGGCATTATATAAATGATTTCAAGGATATTAAACCACGGGTGTTGGTATTGTAATGTAATTATGTTTGCTTCTTCATATATATATATATATATATATATATATATATATATATATATTCACATTGAAATAGACCCATAACTGTACTTTAAGGAAAGAAGGCAGAATAACCAACTAGGTTGATCCAGTAGTGAATTTAAATTAAGTTAACTCCTGAATAGGTAGAATTGCATCTAGGAGGTCATATTGACCGGAAAGTAGGATGCTAGAATATTGACTAAAGAAGTTTTTGGTAGACAGGTTCATAGTAAACCCATGAAAAACTATGTTTAAGAAAAGTTATTGGCAGAAGAGAATAGGTTCATAGTAAACCCATGAAAACTATGGTTAGATTGAGTTATTAATAGGGGCTAATAGGTTTGTAGTGAACCCATGAAAACTATATCCGGATTAAGTTATCGATAGAATTCAAAAGGTTCCTGGTCAACCCATGAAAACTAGGATAAGAAGGAAGTTATTAGAGTTACCGATAGGTTCAAGGAGAACCCATGAAATAGTAAAGTTATTGGCAGGGACCAATAGGTTCTTAGTGATCCCATGAAAACGATGAAATCGGAGAGAGAGTCCATAAACACTAAACTGGTTACTAGTAAGCCCATGAAAACTAATAGGTTTATAGTGATTCGAGAAACTATAAATGAGACAGTTAGTCAAAATGAATGGGGATGGAAAATTCAGAATTGATTTACTTATTTGCATATCATCATAATATTTTGAATTGCTGTGTTTTTAACCATTGTGGATGCAGGAGCACAACATATGGTTTTATAAGGTCTTTAGGATACTAGTGAAGGGAAAACCATTTCTGCTAGGCGGCGTGGTCTCACTAGATATCTAAATAATTTGAGATGGTAGATTATTATTCATACCAGGCTTTATTTTTAACTTGAAGTTTATGATTTCACCTTAAACTCTTGGGTGCTCAATTGATTTTGAGTAGTTTGAGGGTTAGGATTTTTAGGTTCTCTTTAAGAAGAATAAGCTTTTGGAGACGTGCAGCAGGCAAGCTAGTTAATAAGAAGTTCTTTCATTCCGTTGTGTTTTGATTGTAAAGTCAAATATGTTTTATTGCCTAGATATATACTCTGATCATCCAAGGAGGCATCTTCATATGTCTCTTTGGTGTATGTTGTAATAATTATATTTTATCAGAACGCGGTTTGCGTGTTGGGATTATGTGATGAACTTGAAATGATTTGAAATGGAATGTGAAAGTTATCTGTTGATTTTAAAATTTTTACATATTCATGTGTTTCTGTGTATCAATGTATCTAACATTACCATCTTTGGTCACCAAGGATTAATAACTATGAATGACTACAGCATCTGTAGCCATTAGTTTTGGGCCTCCAAGTAGGGGATGTTACATATTCTGAGTATGGATTAGTGCCTCCCCTAGGTAGGGGATTGGTACTTATCCATTCCCCTAGGTAGGACACTGGATCGTACACTTTGGCTATGAACAACTTAAATCAGCAATTCAACTCAACGGGAATTGATCGATATCTTTAAAATCATAAAGGCAACTGTGCATACGACTTTGGAAACATGAAGCTAGCATGGAAGGGGACCCATATGACCGATCGTGTGATGTCACATGGCTCCTAGGACTGATCGCCCAATATTGGGAATTGAGTTATGAAACTTTTTGGGTGTCCTCGTCTACATCATGAGATTCTACTGGCGAAATTTTAGAAAGATATTCGGTCATCTACCCCTATAAATATAAAGTTCATTGTTCATTTTAGGGATCTTTACGCTGTTACTTTACTTATACTACATTGGAATCAAGGATCAATCCGATTTGATCCCCTCTGTACTCAAAAAAACAAGTGGTTAATAAAGCACTTTCATCAAAGTAGACATAGGCAATTAACTTCGAACCGCTATAAATCTGCGTGTTCTTGTTTTCTGCTTGTTTCCTTTGTTTTAATTTTGTCTTTCACTTTATTTCTCTACATACAATCCATTAGGTGTTTGTACCAACTTTTGGTGCAAACACATGCGCGCACACGCACGCACGCGCGTGCGTGCACACACACATATATATGTATAAGTACATAATTTTTTCGGTTTTACAACAATATGAATAATTAAACTTTGTAATACACTTTAAAAAATTTATATACATAATTATATATATACATATATTTTATTAATTCCATATATATATATGATCATTCAAAATAAAGTATAAATATACATATATATGTAATATTTTTGTTTGTACAAAAAATGGGCAAACACCTCCAAGTCGTATGATTCGGTTGATTTTGTGTTGTTCTTAGTGATTTGGGTGATTTATGCAAATATGTAAAAAGCTGGGACTAAACTGTAAAAGAACACAGATTTATAGTGGTTCGGCCAGAATGTGCCTACGTCCACTTTATATGTTATTCTCCTTTATTTTTCAGATTACAAGTCCAAGGCCTTGATTACAAGCGTATATAAGTTGTTTGAAAGTTCCTTTCGTGTTTGAGCTCTCAAACTCGTCCCCCATTGTTGTACCCCTGCCCCTCTATTTATAGAGTGAGGCTGGGGGGCAGGGGTCTTGGATGTATATAGCTGCCGGTGGGCCAGGGCTGATGCAATCTGGCCTGGAAGTGTTGGTTCGGTACGCCTTGGTCTGGTGGTAGATGGTTGGAGGGGTTGGTCCGGTGAGGCCTTGGACCGGTGGAGGTTGACTCGGTGGTGAGTTGGTCCGGTGAGGGTTGGAGCGGCAGTTGGTTCGGTAGTATGTTGGCTCGGTGGTATGCCGGTTCGGTAGTGCATGGAAAGAGGGTTGGTTCGGTAGTGGGAGGAGGTAGCTGGTTCGGTAGCAATATGGTACGGCCATGCTTGGAGGTGAAGTTTGGACCGGCAGTGCTTGGGAGTGGAGGATGGATGGTTCGGCAGTGCTTCCTTTCATTTGGCTCGGTTATATCTCCTTCATACGAATTCCGATTAACCTGAAATTTGAAACATAGCCTTTCCTAGTCCTTATCATCATTTCCAATCAATTTCGTCTGGATTGGAGCTCAACCAGATTTTGGCGATATCGATCGCAGCCTTGATCCCAATCGATCTCCAACCCCGATATTCAACATTCCTTGCCAATTTGTTGATATTCCAGTTTTGACCAAAAATGGGATAACACTTTGCCCCCCAAAATATGCCTTGCTGTAGGAAGGCGTGTTTTGTAATGCCATGAGCTGGATGTTCATATCCTGTTGATGTCCTGCAAAGGAATTTAAAGTTTTATGTGACCTCAAATGACGACCGTTTGGGATCGAGATATTTGAGATGAAGTGCGACCGTTCATGGTCAAGCGCCTAACTTCAAATGACGATCGTTCGGGATCGAGCCATTTGAGGTGAAGTGCGACCGTGCGTGGTCAAGTGGCGGACTTCAAATGACGACCATTCGTGATCGAGCCATTTGAGGTGAGGTGAGTTGTGCCGTTCGGGGCGAGTTATGACCATTCGAGGTCGGGTGTCGTTCGAGGTGAGTTGTGACCGTTCGAGTTCGGGTGCTGTTCGAGGCGAGTTGTGACCGTTCGAGGTCGGGTGCCATTCGAGGCGAATGAGTGTGCCCGGGGGGGACTTAATATTATCAGTGCCGGAGTTATTGTTTGGGGAAGTTTCCGAATCAAAGACTTCGGCAGTTCACTGCCATGCAAGAGGTGCTCGTGCACCGTTCGCGATCCAACGGGCATACAAGTAGATTTTTTTCATAGAATTGTAAATATTAAAGAAATAATCATATGAATCTTACAGCAGAAATGTCCAAACAGGCAGAATTTAAATGTTCAAATCAAAATCAAAGCAAAAAAGCAAAATGAAAATGTTAAAGCATAAACTCTTACTATAACGCGGTTGGTAGTCATTCAGAGCATGCCTATGGATCGTGCGCGATCGCTCACATGTGTAAATGATTTAACCGCGTTAGTGAGAGGTTCACAACTTGTTCATCGTTATTTTAATCAAGCAATCAATGGATAATTAAAAGGTGCCCCGATCCAGGGTCACCTCTATCCAATGTAGACGGTGGTCGCTCTGGCTCCACTGCTGGAGTTCGCCTCCTCACATACTGAAGGAGCATACCGTTCCTGATATGCCCTTCCACCTCGTCCTTCAAATGCCTAAAATTATTAGTGTTATGACCGTTCAATTCATGAAATACACAAAACTTGTCTGATTTTCTTTCGTCAGAAGTTGGATCCCTTTGCATCGATCTACGATACGGAACCTGCTCTTTAGTATCCTGATAAATTCGTTCCAGACTCTCATTTAGCTCAGAGTAAGTGGTGAATCACGGCTCCCTCCGTTGCCGCTTTGACCTGTCCCCGTCATTCTCAATCTTTCTTTTCCTCTACTAGTTTCCGCGCCTTTCTCAAGGGGATTTCCTTCTTTGATCGCATAAATATCAATTCCTTCTCCTTCTTCTCTTTCGGCGTTCGCATCCTCCAATCGTAGAAACTTTTCCGCCTCATGATAGAATTCTCGTAGATCCATGGGTGGATCCTTAGTTAATGAATTTTTGAACTCTGTTCCGTCAGCTATCCCAGACACAGCCGCTATCATAACCATGGATGGATCCGGTCGATCCACCGAAGCTGCTGCCGCATTGAACCGCGCTAGGTAACTCCTCAAAGTCTCTCCAGTTTTCTGCTTTAGGGTTGCTAAAGTCATCACATTCTTGGGTCTTGTAATGTGGACCCTGAATTGCCTCATAAATCTCCCAATTAAATCATTCCACGTTCCGATGGATCCATTCTTCAATTGTCTAAACCACAATGCTGCAATATCCGCCAAGTATAATGGAAATCACCGGGCCATAACCTCCTCTGATGCCCCCCAGCACTTCCATATGCCTCATATACTTCGCTAGATGAACCGTGGGGTCCGTTCTCCCGTCATACATGTCCAGCGATGGTAACTTGAAATCCGGTGGGTTCCTAGCTTGTCTGATTGCTGGAGTAAAGGGACTCCTATTAACATCTTCCAAATCTTTTTTTACCAAACCGCCTCTCATAGCTTTTCTAACCATCTCCGCCAACCTGTCATTGTCTCCGAGATGCAATCTTTGTTCATTACTTTCGACCAGCCCCCTGTGTCTACGAGGGAATTCTGGGATCTACCCCCTTGACTGAGCGTTCACTCCTCTGCTGCTCCCAGGTTGTGCAGATGCTCCTCTTTCTCTCTCCGAAATTGGATCTATGTTTTCCATGGGTGTGCCTCCTAATCCAGGTAATATGCCGGATGGTCCTGCTCCGTTCCGAACTCCATCCGCTTCCCTATTCTATGCTCCAAGTTGCCCAATCTGATGAAACAAATTCTGAATCAACTCCTCTTGTCTTTTCATCATTGTCTCCATCTCATCCTGGTGATGAAGACTGAAGTTTGGTTCTCTCCTGAGGAAGCCCCTTGACTCCCTTCGCGCTTACTTCTTTCTGGTCTCTGTCTTCTACTTGTTTTCCTTCCAAGAGCCATAATCTCAGATAGACTTCTGGTTCTTAAAGAGAGTCTCTCAACAAATCTTTGCGAGGCAATGATTAAAGCGCTCCTGATTTCAACTCTCAATGAAAGTACCAAAAATGTTTGCACAAAAAATGGGCAAACACCTCCGAGTCGTATGATTCAGTTGATTTTGTGTTGTTCTTAGTGATTTGGGTGATTTATGCAAATATGTAAAAAGCAGGGACTAAACTGTAAAAGACACAGATTTATAGTGGTTCGGTCAGAATGTGCCTACGTCCACTTTATATGTTATTCTCCTTTATTTTTCAGATTACAAGTCCAAGGCCTTGATTACAAGCGTATATAAGTTGTTTGAAAGTTCCTTCCGTGTTTGAGCTCTCAAACTCGTCCCCCATTGTTGTACCCCTGCCCCTCTATTTATAGAGTGAGGCTGGAGGGCAGGGGTCTTGGATGTATATAGCTGCCAGTGGGCCTGGGATGATGCAATCTGACCTGGAAGTGTTGGTTCGGTACGCCTTGGTCCGGTGGTAGATGGTTGGAGGGGTTGGTCCGGTGAGGCCTTGGACCGGTGGAGGTTGACTCGGTGGTGAGTTGGTTCGGTGAGGGTTGGAGCGGCAGTTGGTTCGGTAGTATGTTGGCTCGGTGGTATGTCGGTTCGGTAGTGCATGGAAAGATGGTTGGTTCGGTAGTGGGAGGAGGTAGCTGGTTCGGTAGCAATATGGTCCGGCCATGCTTGGAGGTGAAGTTTGGACCGGCATTGCTTGGGAGTGGAGGATGGATGGTTCGGCAGTGCTTCCTTTCATTTGGCTCGGTTATATCCCCTTCATACGAACTCCGATTAACCTGAAATTTGAAACATAGCCTTTCCTAGTCCTTATCATCATTTCTAATCAATTCGTCTGGATCGGAGCTCAACCAGATTTTGGCGATATCGATCGCAGCCTTGATCTAATCGATCTCCAACCCCGATATTCAACATTCCTTGCCAATTTGTTGATATTCCAGTTTTGACCAAAAATGGGATAACACTTTGCCCCCCAAAATGTGCCTTGCGGTAGGAAGGCATGTTTTGTAATGCCATGAGTGGATGTTCATATCCTGTTGATGTCCTGCAAAGGAATTTAGAGTTTTATGTGACCTCAAATGACGACCGTTCGGGATCGAGATATTTGAGATGAAGTGCGATCGTTCATGGTCAAGTGCCTAACTTCAAATGACGATCGTTCGGGATCGAGCCATTTGAGGTGAAGTGCGACCGTGCGCGGTCAAGTGGCGGACCTCAAATGACGACCATTCGTGATCGAGCCATTTGAGGTGAGGTGAGTTGTGCCATTCGGGGCGAGTTGTGACCGTTCGAGGTCGGGTGCAGTTCGAGGCGAGTTGTGACTGTTCGAGTTCGGGTGCCGTTTGAGGCGAGTTGTGACCATTCGAGGTCGGGTGCCGTTCGAGGCGAGTTGTGACCGTTCGAGGTCGGGTGCTGTTCGAGGCGAGTTGTGACCGTTTGAGGTCGGGTGCCGTTCGAGGCGAATGAGTGTGCCCGCGGGGACTTAATATTATCGGTGGCGGAGTTATTGTTTGGGGGAGTTTCCGAATCAAAGACTTCGGCAGTTCACTGCCATGCAAGAGGTGCTCGTGGACCGTTCGCGATCCAACGGGCATACAAGTAGATTTTTTTTCATAGAATTGTAAATATTAAAGCAATAATCATATGAACCTTACAGCAGAAATGTCCAAACAGGCAGAATTTAAATGTTCAAATCAAAATCAAAGCAAAAAAGCAAAATGAAGATGTTAAAGCGTAAACTCTTACTATAACGCGGTTGGTAGTCATTCAGAGCATGCCGATGGATCATGCGCAATCGCTCACATGTGTAAATGATTTAACCGCGTTAGTGAGAGGTTTACAACTTGTTCATCCTCATTTTAATCAAGCAATCAATGGATAATCAAACGGTGCCCCGATCCAGGGTCACCTCTAGCCGATGTAGACGGTGGTCACTCTGGCTCCACTGCTGGAGTTCGCCTCCTCACATACTGAAGGAGCATACCGTTCCTGATATGCCCTTCCACCTCGTCCTTCAAATGCCTAAAATCATTAGTGTTATGACCGTTCAACTCATGAAATACACAAAACTTGTCTGATTTTCTTTCGTCAGAAGTTGGATCCCTTTGCATCGATCTACGATACGGAAACTGCTCTTTAGTATCCTGATAAATTCGTTCTAGACTCTCATTCAGCTCAGAGTAAGTGGTGAATCGCGGCTCCCTCCATTTCCGCTTTGACCTGTCCCCGTCATTCTCAGTCTTTCTTTTACCTCTACTAGTTTCCGCGCCTTTCTTAGGGGGATTTCCTCCTTTGATCGCATAAATATCAATTCCTTCTCCTTCTTCTCTTTCGGCGTTTGCATCCTCCAATCGTAGAAACTTTTCCGCCTCATGATAGAATTCTCCTAGATCCACAGGTGGATCCTTAGTTAATGAATTTTTGAACTCTGTTCCGTCAGCTATCCCGGACACAGCCGCTATCATAACCATGGATGGATCCGGTCGATCCACCGAAGCTGTCGCCGCATTGAATCGCGTTAGGTAACTCCTCAAAGTCTCTCCAGTCTTCTGCTTTAGGGTTGCCAAAGTCATCACATTCTTGGGTCTTGTAATGTGGACCCTGAATTGCCTCATAAGTCTCTCAATTAAATCATTCCATGTTCCGATGGATCCATTCTCCAATTGTCTAAACCACAATGCTGCAATATCCGCCAAGTACAATGGAAAGCACCGAGCCATAACCTCCTCTAATGCCCCCAGCACTTCCATATGCCTCATATACTTCGTTAGATGAACCGTGGGGTCCGTTCTCCCGTCATACATGTCCAGCGATGGTAACTTGAAATCCGGTGGGTTCCTAGCTTGTCTGATTGCTGGAGTAAAAGGACTCCTATTAACATCTTCCAAATCTTTGTTTACCGAACCACCTCTCATAGCTTTTCTAACCATCTCCGCCAACCTGTCATTGTCTCCAAGATGCAATCTTTATTCATTACTTTCGACCTGCCCCCCGAGTCCACGAGGGAATTCTAGGATCTTCCCCCTTGACTGAGCGTTCACTCCTCTGCTGCTCCCAGGTTGTGCAGATGCTCCTCTTTCTCTCTCCGAAATTGGATCTATGTTTTCCATGGGTGTGCCTCCTAATCCAGGTGCTATGCCGGATGGTCCTGCTCGGTTCCGAACTCCATCCGCTTCCCTATTCTGTGCTCCAAGTTGCCCAATCTGATGAAACAAATTCTGAATCAACTCCTCTTGTCTTTTCATCATTGTCTCCATCTCATCCCTGGTGATGAAGACTGAAGTTTGGTTCTCTCCTGAGGAAGCCCCTTGACTCTCTTCGTGCTGACTTCTTTCGGGTCTCTGTCTTCTACTTGTTTTCCTTCCAAGAGCCATAATCTCGGATAGACTTCTGGTTCTTAAAGAGAGTCTCTCAACAAATCTTTGCGAGGCAATGATTAAAGTGCTCCTGAGTTCAACTCTCAATGAAAGCACCAAAAATGTTTGCACAAAAAATGGGCAAACACCTCCAAGTCGTATGATTCAGTTGATTTTGTGTTGTTCTTAGTGATTTGGGTGATTTATGCAAATATGTAAAAAGCAGGGAGTAAACCGTAAAAGACACACAGATTTATAGTGGTTCGGCCAGAATGTGCCTACGTCCACTTTATATGTTATTCTCCTTTATTTTTCAGATTACAAGTCCAAGGCCTTGATTACAAGCGTATATAAGTTGTTTGAAAGTTCCTTCCGTGTTTGAGCTCTCAAACTCGTCCCCCATTATTGTACCCCTGCCCCTCTATTTATAGAGTGAGGCTGGAGGGCAGGGGTCTTCGATGTATATAGCTGCCGGTGGGCCTGAGCTGATGCAATCTGGCCTGGAAGTGTTGGTTCGGTACGCCTTGGTCCGATGGTAGATGGTTGGAGGGGTTGGTCCGGTGAGGCCTTGGACCGGTGGAGGTTGACTCGGTGGTGAGTTGGTCCGGTGAGGGTTGGAGCGGCAGTTGGTTCGGTAATATGTTAGCTCGGTGGTATGCCGGTTCGGTAGTGCATGGAAAGATGGTTGGTTCGGTAGTGGGAGGAGGTAGCTGGTTCGGTAGCAATATGGTCCGGCCATGCTTGGAGGTGAAGTTTGGACCGGCAGTGCTTGGGAGTGGAGGATGGATGGTTCGGCAGTGCTTCCTTTCATTTGGCTCGGTTATATCTCCTTCATACGAACTCCGATGAACCTGAAATTTGAAACATAGCCTTTCCTAGTACTTATCATCATTTCCAATCAATTTCGTCTGGATCGGAGCTCAACCAGATTTTGGCGATATCGATCGCAGCCTTGATCCCAATCGATCTCCAACCCCGATATTCAACATTCCTTGCCAATTTGTTGATATTCCAGTTTTGACCAAAAATGGGATAACAATTTTATACGTAAATTAGAGAATATAAACATACATTTGGATGATATATTTGTATATTAGATGTGTTAAGATGTCCGTTGCAGTGTAAATCCCAGCACTTATACAGGGGCATGTTATACCTTGCATCATTTTCCATGCTACACATGCACACATGCACGCACGCATATATATCTACATGCATGTCTGTGATATACATATAAAATATAATATTAGTACATAAAACAGATTATTTTACAAATTTTAGTTAAATAATGATTTTATTTAAAAGAAATTTACAAATGTTCTAAATGAATTAGACTTCATGGGCCCAATAAAGATCCAAGATGACAAATTTTTTGAAATTCACTCATTTCTTTCGCTGCAAGATAGCCCAGTTCCAAGATAGACGATGTGAATCAAGGAAACTAAGGAGACCATACAAGGAGGCAGACCCTAGCAAAGAAAATCCTACGGCATGGAATTTCTTGCTAGCCCTTAGTAATAACATTGTGAAGCACATGAAAAGTTGCAATGAGTGATAGATATATGCTAAGATCCTTAGGTTATCGCCAGTAGAACAAACTCGTATCGTTAACCCTTGGCCATTTTTTGTATGGGGACATCGATTTGAACGGAGAATTTCATATTATCTCTAGCAATGAGTTGCAGTTCAATAGCCAGGAGTTCATCAACTTCTGTCGGCAACATGTGACAAGAAAAAGATTTTCTGTAGTGGCTTATCTGTTGGCCAATGGATAGGTTAAAGCAGTAAATAAAATTCTCAAAACGCTCATGAAAAAGAATTTGGAAAAGGCTATGTGAGCTTGGATGAATGAGTTGTCACTGGCACTTTAAGTGTATTACACTTCCTACGTGACTGCAATGGGGCATACTCCTTTTACTTTGGTCAATGGATTAGAGGCTATGCTTCCCTTCAAAACTATATTCTCATCTCAATAGAGAATCCACCATGACTTAAATAAGAATGGGGAGTTGCAAAACATGTCCTTGGATCTAATCAAAGAAAAGAGCAATAGAGCTACATGAAGATTGTGGCGCACTAGCAAAAGGTTATAAAGCAATATTATAACTCCAGTACAAAGCATTGCCCATTTAGGAAGGAAACCTCCTGCAATGAATTTTCCTACGACTAAGGGTACCTGACCTAATATGGGAAGGACTATGTATTATAAGGAAGGATCTAGGGATTGGAGCTTACATTCTCGGCCATATGGACGAAGCGGTATCCAGGAAAATGAGGAATGCTCAGAGCCTCCGTTGTTATTTTTATTAATCTTTTTTTTATTTGAATGTTATAATATTTTTACAACAGAAAATTTACTGTAGTGATAAGTATGTGTGTATCTTTTGTAATCTGTTTGTGTTAGGTTTCCTTTTTGCACATCGATTATTGCAACTACATAGATTATGGCCAGGGGTGTTTTCAATCATCATGGTTCTACCGAACCGTATTTATAGGGTGTGTGAAACCATGATAGAGGATCAATAGCACCACAACCATCACAAGAACAACTTGTTTCTACCAACTATATCTTTGATTTCTAAGAATATACGGGCAAGGCTATTACATATTAGGAGCACATGACTCTAGCACATCACATAAGCAAGGACAAACCTTTTCCTACAGGAGTAAACCAACATACCCATAGTCAGGACATGACGGGCAGTTGGGTAGTTCATAGTTAACAATCGGCGCACAAATCCTAGTAAGCAGTAGTGAACCAACTTACCCATGATTAAGACATGATCATTGATTAGGTAATTCACTGTCGATGATCGACTAACAAACCATTGCCGACAATAATGAACCGACTTACCCATGGTCAAGACATGATCGTTTATTGGGTAGTTCACTATTGAAAATCCATCTATAAATCCTGCTGGTAGTAGTGAACCAACATACCTATGATCGGGACATGATCACCATTAGGTTATTCACTATTGATGATCGACCTACAGACTTTGGTCGGCAGTAGTGAACCGACTTACCCACGATCAAGGCATGATTGTCGACTAGATAGTTCACTATTAATGATTAGCCTATAAATTCCGATTGGTGACAACGAATAAATTTACCTACGACCAAGACATGATCACCATCTAGTAATTCATTATCGACGATTGACCTCAGGACTTACTTTATCGATGTATAACAAGTATTCATGCCTTATGGTGTGGACGAACTTGCTCTAACCCAAGATAAAGAAACTAGAAACTTATAAGGACACATGAGACTAGATTACAAGAGAGATCTAATAGTGGTCACTCACCTTACCACACTTGACAAAGATTGATCTGCGCAAGGTAGCAATCAAAAGTCAATCCTTCAGAGGTCGCTTACCTTGCTGAACTTTCCAGTGATTAGTCATGTACAAATATGCCGGAGGCAATGGAAAAGGTAACAAAATAGCAAGGAACTAATTCACTAGTATGCCCACCTTGCCCAACTTTTTGGTAATTGATCATTTACAAGTGCGTAAGGTAGCCACAAAAAATTGATAACAAACTAGCGGCTAAGTAAGGATGTTGTACAGCACAACGCAACAACTAATTCGAATCAAGAATTATAAAGTGTGAGGCGGGGAAAGCATCAGCCACAGATCAGGCTAACATTAAAACAGAGCCAGCATTACACCCAAGGCATCAAACATCATGTCTCGTACATAAAGATATTTCAATAGAAATTGCTTATCTTGTCGAATTTCTTCGTGATTGCTCCTATGCAAGTATGCATAGTAACCAAGCAAGCATAACTTAAAAAATTCGTGCTAATAAAAGATGCCTTGGAACAATCAAAAAGCTTTCCTCCAAATGAATAATGCTCTACAATATACTAGCAACGGAAAACTTACGAGAATAAGGATATGAATATTTGAGGTTTGAGATAACCATTACATAAGAAAGAAAGAAAAAAGATTTTTGATGAAGCAAAGCACACTTTTTATTTGCAAAAGTATGCTTTAGAGGTCTAATGTTGTGGGTATTTTAGTCCATGGCATGGTGAATACAAAAAACATCAAGGGCCACAAAAATGGCTGGAATGTATGTAATAAATGTATTGTTATGTAATACTAAGGGCAATGTAAAGTGTTAGAGAAATATTTGGAATAGTCTCAAAACAAACACAAAGCATTTACAAAATGTTTATAAGGTTAGGACATGCACCTAGGTTGGAACCGTATCTCTGTCTATTTTATAGACTGATAGACATGATCATCATAAAATTGGTCCACCACCTGTCTTGGGCACCACCTTGGAGCAACTATCTACTATAAAAAAATGGAACATCCAAAGGCATTAGATTATTCTACTTAATGATACGAAGTTATTTGTCCAAATTTTACTCCATTCTGACTTAAAACGATTGTATTAAGGCATAAATAATGTCATTCTGGGAATGAATAAGAGAAATCGTTTGGTAGGGAACCTAACCATTTACTATCAACCATTTATTATATGATAAATTTCTACCTAACCTCATACTTATAAGTGCCTCATGAATGATCATAACTAAGGAGGGAGAATGGATGGGCAATATTAGTAGATAAGCTTGGGGCTCTAGAAACTACCTAACTAAATCTCAACCCAATAGAATATTGCCTAACCAAATCTTAGAGACACTTCTATACAACAAGGAATCATATCAACCTTATCTAATCAAGTTAAAATATCTAGTTTTCCATCCAACATCGAGTTGTGGCAGAGCAACCTTAAGATTTACAGCATCATAGCTTTGCAATCACAGATCTAGCAACCCATAGTTGTTGCAACCGATCACGAGAGGACTAATAAGTATCATAGTAATTGTGAATCGGAGTATCATACCTTGTCCAAAGGATTAGGACATCAAGGCAAGAATGTTAGGAGATAGCATGAGAATAATCGAGGAGGGAAGCCAATTTTTGGCAAAAAAACAAGGTTTGGTTCGATAGTTAACCTACCGAACATAATTTGTAACACCCTAGAATTTTCAAAAAATAAATAAGAAAATATAATTTAAAGTTAAGTGTTAACCTAAAATGAGAATTTTCCTAAACATTAAAATTTGACTTCGAAACTTGCACCATTGTGTTTGTAGTAATTTTCTAGACAATTTTCATATATAACTTGTTGAAATCCGAGCTAAAATGAAAACTTTTAAAGGTTTAAATAAATGTGAGAAATAAATAGAAAAAGAAATAAAAATATAAAATAATAATAAATAGCTAACCATGAGGGGGTTGACCCGACATGGCCTAAGTCGACCGCGGGCAGTTGACCCAACCTTTTGTGAAACTGAGGATCGCAATTTTTTGATCGCATTGTTCATTCATCCCAGATTCTTTCGTACATAGCAAGGCTTTGGAGAGCAGTAGAGATCAGTTAGAGTTCTGATTTGATGGTGTTGGCTAAGGGTGTTGTTGGATAAATTCATAGTTAGGGGTTGGCTTAAACACAATCTTCTTCCTAGCGAAGTTCTGTCAAAATAAAACCCTAAGCCATAATTTTCTAAATCAATTTCTAAACTCCAATTATCTTCTGAATCTTAACCTAGGAATAAAAATAAGATAGATCTTACAACTAGAGAAGGGATCTAAGCAGAGATTAATTAAAAAGGCTTGAGGAATTTGGAGCAAATCTAGAGCTTAGGACATAGGTGAGTGGGCACAGATTTAAACAAGATTATTAAATTAATTGACTTTAATTTCTACCACATTCTGATTAAACTGTAAACTCCAAATTTAATCAATCAAAATTGTAAATTCAAAATTTAAAATAATGAAATTTTTTTCTCTAATTGCAATTTACATATGCAAATTGTAGAATCCTAAATCCAATGCTAAAACATGGTTTTATGCTGACAAATTGAGGATATAAATAATGTGAAAGACTGCATATTGTAGAAGCGTAATGATTGGAATGCATAATGATTAGTTCTAATATCGTAGTAACATAATGATTAGTCTGCGTAATGATTAGAATTTATTTTTGTTGAAGTGTAATAATAAGCTATAATTTCTTTAGGCAACTAAAAGTAATTAAAAGAAATCTGAATTATAAATAAGTAAAATGGAGATGTTAGGCAACTGACTTAAGATTGACATAGGCCAACTATCATATATCGTTTTGGACTAAGTAAACTGGTTGGGGCCTTGTGCTACTAGCTTGTAGGCAATAGACCTAAGACAGACATAGGTTGA
The DNA here is from genome assembly GCA_030765085.1 of Allium cepa. NCBI lineage: Eukaryota > Viridiplantae > Streptophyta > Magnoliopsida > Asparagales > Amaryllidaceae > Allium > Allium cepa. Next base: position 28,809,015 of record CM060938.1, on the reverse strand, counting down.
CTGTTGTATGCCACTTTTGCACTTGTTATACTATTTAGTGTCCTTGTACTTTAGATTTGTGGACCTTGTTGTGCTTTAGACTGTTTAACTAGTGGACATTTATGTCTTTCATTTTGAGGTGCGAATTTAATTTGCTTTTTCCGTATCGTGAAGTTAGGTACGGTGTGCCGTTTAGACAGCTAAAGGTGCACTTATATGTTGGGACTGGGATTATCGGTCTCTTTTTTGTAGTAATCGAATTTCTAAACTTTTTGGTTGTGCTCGTAAGGGCTTGTGGGGCTTAAAGCTAGGTTATATCCAGTACCGGCAGGAGTTAGGCATAATAACTCCCCGGGGTACGTAAGAGGTATTTTGTTATTAGGATCAAGGGGTTGGGCATGGATGCATTCAATGAGTCACTATGCAAGTTTACATATGTGTTCTTCCTCTCTACTCCTATTATGAGTTAAAGTGGGATGGTAAATTGGTCCCCAATTATTAGGTGATCGCTTGTGATCTATTTTTATCCCTCATGTTGTCAGACTATTGACTTATGACCTTAGGCATGTGACCTTAGGTGCATAGACACTATACCACTCTATATCACTTAGAGTAGACATGAAGTTAGTTATATTAAATTTTCTTATCGGTCTTGCTCCCGTTCACCAGAGTTTATATCTAACCTGTTCCATTTTTTCCCCACCATGGGTGGACGGGGTGGCCATTGATAGGTCAGTTGCTACCTTCGGATTATCGTGCCTGGAGTCTTGTTCTATTTATCTTTTATCATGAATTTCCTATAAGTACATTTGCTTTTTCAATACATTTCTTATGAGGGATTTTTTTTAAGATACTCTGATATTCGATATGTACTGATGATTTATATAGACTACCATGCTATGATATTTTGAGGTTGGATATTTTTGATACTTTTGTGATTTTTATTACTGTTATTTTTGAGATTATCATTATATCTGTTATTATATTTCCAATTTGTTGATGTTTGGATTAGATAGATTATTTCTCAATTGACATCTTAGTCTCTGTGATACTACTTTTTACCTTAAATCGGCAATCTGTCACTTTTGATGTGTGTTTTTTGGCATGTCAAGAGACGCGGGTTGTTACATGTGGGAGGGTGAGGTTTAATATTCCTAGGAATCAGAGCGTATTTGACCTGCATGGATATATATATATATATGATTTTAAAAAGAAAAAAATTGATTTTTTTAAACTGTTTTTAAAATGGATTTTGAAAGTATTACTATAGAGATATAGATATTCTGGAAAAAACAAATATATATATCTTGAAGAATCCCTTAAACTTGTGCTTGTGCTTATAGTAATTGTTTGTGTTGTTCTCTATCTTAAATCTTTTTAAGCTATCCGTGGAAGTAATTAATTAAATTTTTACTACACTCGGATAGAGATGGCTGATCCCACAGGATCTTGCTCTACCGACATCCCTAATATTCCGAGTGTGAACATGCCCATTTGATCCAACCTTACTTGCAAGCTAGGGGATCAGTTGAGCCTCCGATTGGAGAGCCTGTAGAGATGGCGTCGGGTGGGGCCTCTGTCTACCCACCTGTCGCTCATGACTTTTCTAAGCTATGCAGGGACTTTTCCAACTTAGGTGGCAATCCATTCTTAGGAATTAAGACTTTTTTTGATGTTAGAGCGTGGATCCATATCTATAAATGGGTATTTGAACTTATAATTTGACAGATGAGGTAAGGAGGCGGCTTGCTACTTAGCAGGTATAGGGAGAGGCTCTTAATTACAGGAAGGTTGTTGAGGCTGATATTAGTGGTGATTTGTGACTTGGGAAGAGTTTAGGAAAAGGTTTGAGATGAAGTTCTTATTGCTGGCAAAGAAGGGAGTTATGGTATAGAACTTTAAAAATCTGAAGCAAGGTGATTTACCAGTTAAAGAATATGTCAATCAATTTAATGAGATTGCGAGGTTTGGAATAGAGTTGATCAATAACCCACATAAAAAGTCACCCAATTTTGCTAAGGGTTTGAATCAGCCACTTCAAGGCTTAGCAGTGAGTCATATTCCTATAGGAGCTACCTATGAGGGCCTGTTGTGATGGCATTGCTTACTTTAATTGCTAAGAAGGTGAATGAAGCTTTAAAGGCTAAAGTGAATAATTTTTAGAAAGGAAAGAAAAAGGGTGGACGTCCACCTAAAGGAAAGATTCAAAAGAAGGAGTTGAAGTATTTTAGATGTGGGGGCAAGCATCATGTTAGGGATTGTTAGCTGTAGAAGCTGACTTGCTTCAATTGTGATTGGGTTGGACATATTAAGAGGAATTGTCCAGCACCACCCAGACCTGCTTCTCTAACTTCTACTCAGGTGGTCAAGGCACGTGACGTGGGGGTTGTTCCCTTTTTCAGTGTTCAGCCAGCACCGGATAAGGGGAAGAAGATGATGATTGAAGGTGTGTTATCTCTTTCTGGCTTTTTGTTTGCACTTTATTTGATATTGGTGCTTCTCATTATTTTATCTTTAGTAGACTTGTCGATGAATTGCACTTAAACACTATTATTGTGACCATCCCTATAGTTGTGTAAAATCCCATAAGGGGACCGACTTATTTTCTATGATATGTTGGGATTTGAGGTTGATGATTTTAGGGGTCGAGTTTGAGTGTGATGCTTATGTGCTAGGGTTCTCTGGGTTTAGACTGATACTAGGCATGGAATGGATGTTCCTATATGGCACTATATTAGACTGTGATAGGCAGACTATTAGATTGGGCTCTTGTAGCAGGCATAACTTAGAGGTTGCTTGTAATCTGCGAGGTCAATTATGTTGAGCTACATTTGTTCTTTAGACCTACCATAGGATAAGCTTATTTCTGTTCAAGTAGGTAGGGATTTTCCCGATGTACTTTCTAAGATTACCAGTCTCCTGCCCTAGAGAGAGATCTAGTTTACGATCTATCTTATTAAGAATGCTAGATCGATTGCTTTGCCTTTGAGGCATATGGCTCCAAGGGAACGATGTGAGTTGAATAAGTAGGTAAATGAGTTATTGGAGAAGGGCTTCATTAAGGGGATTATTTTTGAGTGGGGAGTCCAATCATCTTTGCTACCAAGGCAGATGGTTTGCTTAGACTCTGCATCGATTACTACGTGCTGAATAAGCTGACGAAGAAGAATCGATATCCTTTGCCCTGCATAGATAATCTCTTCGATTAGTTGGTTGGAGCGATTGTGCTTTCCCCGCTTGACTTTGCCATAGGTTTCCATTAGTTGAGATGGCTTAAGTTCACTTATGTACTGGGACTGGGATTATCGGTCTCTTGTTTATTGTGATTGGATTTTTGATCTTTTGTTTGTTTTGCTCATATGGGCTTATGGCACTTAAAGCTAGGTTATATCCAGTATCGGCAGGAGTTAGGCGTAATAACTCTCGGAGGTGCATAAGAGGTATTTTACTAGTATGATTAAGGTAATGGGCATGGATACATTTGATGAGTCACTATGCGAGTGTGCGTATGTGTTCTTTCTCTCTAGTCATAGTATAAGTTAAAGTGGGACAGCAGGTTGGTCCCCAATTATTAGGCGATCGTTTGCGATCTATTATTATCCCTCATTTTTTCAAACTATTGACTTTTGACCTTAGGTATGTGACCTTAGGCGCACGGACACTATATACACTCTATATCACTTTGTAGATTTTGAGTCATTTATATTTAATTCACTTATTATTCTTGTTCTCATTCACTAGACTATATGTCTGATCCATTCCATTTTTCCCCCACCATATGTGGAAAGATTAACTTTTGACCGGTCCATTGCTGTCATCGGATTATTGTGCCTAGAGTCTAGACCTATTTATCTTTTATCATATATTTTCTATCAGTACATTTTCTTTTCAGCACTTTGCTTATGAGGGGTTATTTTTATGATACTCTGGTATTTGATATGTAATGATGATTTTCTAAGACTACGTTACTACGATTTTTGAGGTTCGATATTTTTTATACTTTTGAGATTTTTATTACTGTTGTTTCTGAGGTTATCATTATATCTGATATTATTTTATGTCGTGTTGATGGTTGGATTAAATAGATTATTTCTTTATTGACATCTTAGTCTCTATGATACTACATTTTACCTTAAACCAATGATCCATGTATCTTGATGTGTTTTTTGGGCTTATCAAGGGATACGTGTTGTTACATGTAGTATTAGAGCGAGGTTCAATATTCCAAGGGACAGAAGCGTATTTTACCCTTCTGGGTATATATGTATATATGATTTTAAAAGGAAAAAAATTGATTTCTGAAATTGTTCCCAAAATGGATTTTCAAAGTATAATTGTATACATAAATAGGTATTTTTGAAAAAAATTATATCCATAAGAATCCCTTAAATTCGTGCCTGTGCTTATTATAATTCCTTTGTGTTTTTTCTCTATCTTAAATATGGTTTCAGCTATTTATGGAAGTAATTAATTAAATTCTTACTATTCATGGATAGAGATGGCTGATCCCGTAGGACCTGGCCCTACCAATATCCCTGATATTATAGGCATGAACAAACCCATATGGTTCCATCGCTGCTTATAGGCTAGAGGACCGGTTAAACCTTCGGCTAGAAAGCCTATGGAGATGGCAGCTGGTGCGGACCCTGCCCACCCACCTGTCGCTCAAGTCTCTTTTAAGCTATTTAAGGTATTTTCCAACTTAGGTGGCAAGCCATTCTTCGGCATTGAGACTTTTGTTAATACTAGAGCTTGGATCCATAGCTGTAAGCAAATAGTTGGACTTATGGGTTTGACATACGAGGTTAGGAGGCAGCAAACTACTTGGCAGCTGCAGGAGAGGCTCTTCGTTGGTGGAAAGTTTGTGAGGCTGAGACTGGTGGTGGTATTGTGACTTGAAAAGAGTTTAGGCGGAAGTTTGTGATGAAGTTCTTATCGCAGACAGAGGAGAGAGTTATGGTAGAGAAGTTTATAAATCTAAAGCAGGGTGATTTGCCAGTTAAATAATATGATAATCGGTTTAATGAGCTTGCAAGGTCTAGAATGTAGTTAATCAATACCCCACATAATAAGGCACTCAATTTTTCTATGGTTTTGAATCAGCTACTAAGGGCTTAGAAGTGAGTTAAATTTCTGTGGGAGCCACCTTTGAGGGTGTGGTTGACATGGCATTGCTTACTTCTATTGCTAAAAAGGTGGATAAGGCTCCAAAGGCTTAAGTAAAGAATTTTAAAAAAGGAAAGAACAAGGGTGGACCTCCTCTTAAAGGGAAGATCCAGAAGAAGGATTTAAAGTGTTTCAGATGTGGAGGCAAGAATCATGTTAGGGATTGTACGCTACAGAAGCTGAAGTGCTTCAAATTGTTATTAGGTTAGGCATATTAAGTGGAATTCTCTAGCACCATCCATACCTGTTTCTCTAGCTTCTACTCAGGTGGTCCATGCACATGCTGTGGGGGTTGTTCCCATTTCCAGTGTCCAGCCAGCACTGGATAGGAGGAAGAAGGTGGGGATTGAAAGTGTATTATCTCTTTCTGGTCTTTCTATTTGCAGTTTATTTGATACTGGTGCTTCTCATTATTTTATCTCTAGTAGACTTATAAGTAAATTGTAGTTAAACACTAGTATTGTGATGGATCCTATAGTTGTGTCAAATCTCATGGGGGGTCCACTTATTTTTCTATGATATGTCGGGATTTGAGGTTGATGATTTTAGGCATCAGGTTTGTGTGTGATGCCTATGTGGTGGGGTTCTCTGGGTTTATGCTGATACTGGGCATGGATTGGATGTTCATATATAGGGCTTTACTATATTATAATAGGCGAACTGTTGCTTGGGCTCTTGTAGCAGGCATAGTTTAGAGGTTGCCTGTGATGCGCGAGGGTTAGCTATGTTGAGCTACCTTTATTCTTTAAACCTACCATAGGATGAACTCGTTTCTGCTCCAATCGTTTGGGATTTTCCCAATGTTATTCTATGAGGTTACTGGTCTCCCGCCGTTGAGAGAGATCGAGTTTAGGATCCATCTTGTTGATAATGCTAGACTTGTTGCTTTTCTTTTGAGGAATATAGCTCTAAGTGAACAACTCAAGTTAAATAGGAAGGTGAATGAGTTATTGGAGAAGGGCTTTACTAGGGGGAGTATTTCTAAGTGGGGAGTGCCAGTCGTCTTAGCTAGCAAGGTGTATGGTTTCCTTAAACTCTGCGTCGATTATCGTTCAGCTAACGAAGAAGAATTGTTATCCTTTGCCCCATATAGATAATATCTTCGATTGGTTGGTTGGAGCGAGAGTGTTTTCCCAGCTTAACTTAGCCATAGGTTTCCATCAGTTGAGAGTACTTGAGGATAGTATTTAGAAGATTGCATTTAGGACTCCCAATAGGTCCTATAAGTAGTTAGTCATGCCTTCTGGACTAACCAATGCTCCTACTTAGTTTTTGGACTTGATGAGTTGAGTGTTAGGGAGTTACTAAATAAGTTTGTAGTGGTTTTTGTGGATGAATCTTGGTATACTCTAGGAGTAAGGAGGAGCATGCTTTACATTTGGAAGAGGTGCTTAGGACCCTCCGAGCACATAAACTTAAGGCTAAGTTTTCTAAGTACCACTTTTGGAGAGATGAGGTCTACTGGGACATGTTGTTTCTTGGAGTGGTTTGACCGTAAATCCTATTAAGGTTCCAAAAATGCCATGAATGTAAGGAGCTTTCTTGGTCTCCTGGGTTATTATAGGAATTTCAACAAGGATTTTGCTAAGATACTTGCCTCATTAGTCCACCTTACCAAGAAGAATCTAGATTTTTTATGGGATGTTGAATGTGAGCATGCCTTCATTAAATTGAAGGAGGCTTTGACTAGTGCACCTATCTTAGCGTTACCTATTGGGGGTAAACCTTTTATGGTCTATACTGATGCTTGTGATACGGGACTTGGAGCAGTGTTGGTGCAAGAGAGAAGTTGTATGTTATGCTAGTACGCAGCTGAAAACTCATGAGAGGAACTAGCTAACGCATGATCTAGATTTGGCTGCTATGTCTTTTCTCTTTAGTCTTGGAGACAATATCTTTTGGATTAGAGATTTGAGCTTTTTACAGATCACAAGTCCTTGAAGTACTTGTTCTACCAAAAGGACTTAAACTTTAGGCAGTAGAGATGGATGGAATTTTTAGCCTTTTATGACTTTGAGAACTCTTATACCCTGGGCAAGGGGAATGTTATAGCAGATGCATTAAGTAGACAGAGAGCTACATTGAATCCTTTATTTTTGGAGTGGAGACATTTAGATCATATTTCCACCTTTGAGTTTAGACCATCATCTGATATTACCCTTGGAATATTAGCAGCACTAGATATACAGCCGACCTTGATGGAGCAGATTAGATCTAGATAGAGAGTGGATGATGAGTTAGCAAACATTTTGGATATATTAGGCAGAGGAGAGTCATCGAGTCATCTTAGGCATTATGTCATAGACTCGAGGTGATGGTTGAAGAGAGACAGTAGACTTTGTATTCCCCGTTATGCAGACTTGGTAAACGCAGCATTGGCGAAGTCTCACCGCTCTAGGATGACACCTCATGGAGATAAGATGTACTAGGGCATAAGGAGAGTTTTTTGGGTCTGGAATGAAGAGGCAAGTGGTGGAATATGTAGCTAAGTGTATGACTTTTCAGAGGGTGAAGGCAGAATAGAAGAAGCCCATAGGTTTGTTACAGCCACTGGACATTCCTTAGTGGAAGTAGGAGATCGTTTCTATGGACTTCATAGATGGATTACCCAGATCCACGAGAGGGAATGAGAGAATTTGGATCATAGTGGAAAGATTGACAAACTGTGCTTATTTCATACCTGTGAGGGCACCAGGATATCAGCTTCATTAGTAGCTTTATATGCTAAGAAGGTAGTTATATGGAGTACCTACTAGTATAGTTAGTGATAGAGAACCACTTTTCACTGGTGAGTTTCGAAGGGGTCTACAGGAGGCTTTGGGGACTTAATTGTGCTTGAGTACAGCATACCATTCATAGATTAACGGTTAGACAGAGAGAGTAAACCATGTTTTGGAGGATTTTCTTAGGATGTGTTTCATTGATTTTAGATGCTCTTGGGAGGATCATTTTCCACTAGTGGAGTTTTCCTATAATAATAGTTATCAGGCTAGTATGGGGATGGCACCATTCAAGGCTTTGTATGGCAGACCTTCTAGATCGTTGTCATGTTGGTAGGACACTACAAATAGGATTATCTTTGGACCTGATATGGTAAAGGAAACTTCAAAGAAGGTGAACTTGATTTCGAAAAGGATGTAGACAGCTCAAGACGGATAGAATTCATATGCAAATAGGAGGTGCTCTGAGTTGGAATTTGCAGTTGGAGATATGGTATTTGTGAAGGAGTTACCCATGAGACATGTGATGAGGTTTGGAAGTTCAAGGAAGCTAGCTCCGAGATTCATTGGACTATTTCTAATTGGGGTTAAGATTGGGAGACTGGCTGATAGAGTTAGACTTTCGAAGAAGTTGGTCGGTGTGCATAATGTTTTTCATATTTCACATTTGCGAAAGTATTTGCATGATTCGGCTATTATAGTGGAGACTAGTAGTTTGGAGGAGGTTGAGCTGGAGTGTGAGTAACTTGTTCACCGTATACCTATTTGCATTCTAGAGCATTACACTAAGCGGCTTCGCAATAGGAAGATGGGACTAGTTAAGATTCAATGGAGAGAAGATCCATCTGAGAGTACATAGGAGCCTGAGGAGAGGGTTCAAGCTTCCCATCCACCGCTCTTTTCTAGTATGTCTCATATTTTGATCTTTCTTAGTTAGAACCCATATGTAGAACCTTGGGGAGAGGGTAAGCTATATTAGGTAGAGACCTTTGGATGATAGGTATGTTAGATATGTTATGGTTGATGGATGCTATTGGATGTATGTGAATGTTCATGGATACAAGTGGTTGCATTACATGCACTAGGATTTTGAGTCCCTTAGGCATACACATTCATACCTTATGCATATTGTTTTCTAGTTTTGTTTGCTATCTATGGATTATCTTTGCATTTGGATGTTGCACTTGGATATATGACTAAGCATACATGTAGAGTTATCTGTTTATTTTTAGGACTTGCATATATTTGGATGCATGACATAAGCATACTTACATAAAAAAGAGGTCAATTGAATCAGTAGACCGACTACTCTTTTGCATTAGTTTAGGTTCATATGCATTCCACGTTGCAAAATTACATAATTACATTGAAAATTATTAAGGATTACGGTTGCTATGGATGATGGATGAGTAGATGGATGTAGATTTGGTCGCTGGTTGCTTTTGCATTCTTCTATCCTTAGAGATTTTGAGAACGAAATCCTTTGGGGGGTGTAATAGCCCTAATTTTTGGTAACATTATTCAGGAGATTTAATTAGATAAATTAAATAGAATAATGTAAATGTTAAGTGGCAAGGGGATTGAGACTTGAATTAATTTGATTAAGGCCGAGCTTAATATAATAATTAATTGGCTTAGGAATGGTTTTTAGTAAATTAAATTACATAAGGGTATATTAGGAAATTCCTGCCCAATGACCCTCACCCTTATATATTTTTGTTCCTACCATTTTAATCCTTACTCGCTCATTTTAAAATGCAACCAAAAAGCTTAAGGAAGGCCGGTCATTAAGAGAAGAAGAATAATTCAATTAAAAGCTAGAAAATCAAACTTAAAGGAAATCAGCCTTAATCCAATCTCCTTATCTAAGTCAAGGTGAATAATAATTCCATCTCTATTTGGTTTTGAATCATATGTTTAGGATTTAAGGGATAAATTCGTATTATGATTTATTGGATGATGACATGCTTGATTTTTTTTGACAAAAATGTGTGATCCTCTATTAATAGAGGAGAGTGCACGTATGAATATATATGTCACGGATATAAGGTTCTGCCAACATGCCTGGCAGGTAATAAAAACTAAATACATATATCAAATCCCAGGTACTCCTTAGATGAGTTCCGGCAAGGCCACCACCCATCACACCTCAATATCGAGCTCTGGCATGACTACCGCTGATGTTAATGTGTTAGAAGTACTTAAAAAACTAAAGAAAAAAACAAAAGTATTGGATGACGTCACAAACTAATAAGGAAGCTCCAAACATCTAGATCAGAAGGGATGAATAAGCATCTACTCTGAAGTGGATGTGCTGAATAGAGAAACCGCTCTGAAGGCTCTGAACAAGAGGAAGAAGTGCCAAACTGAAGAATAGATCCTCCTAAAAAAAGTACTCCACAATGAAGATAGTAGTATCCTATATTTTAGGAGAAAACTGCTAGTACTCCAGGGTGAAGAATCTCTACAATGATGACCACTCTACGATCTGATATACTGCAATCTAAAGACATGAGTACCTGCAAAATGAACCTGATATCCTATCACCTATACCTGTATCTGAAAAATGACTAGGGAAAAAATTAGAATGATGCTTATATATATATATATGTATGTATATTAATATAATTAATATACATATATATGTATTTATAAGGTAGGAAAAAAAACCTAAATAAGATTACCTTAGAAATAACAAAAGAATTAAAATACCAATAAACTAATACCAAAACTGAGACTAGTACAAAAATTAAGACTGATCTATCTTAGATGATGACATGCTTGATTTATAATTATATGGTTTAAACAAGATTGTTTAAAAGATGTTACACAAGATTTTAGGGTAAAACTGAGATTTACTGATGTTTAAATGCCATGGGAAAATTTTATGTTATGAGAAACATGATTTTGGAGTTGGGTTTCAATTTTGATAATTTTCCAAGTTATGGAAAGATTATTATAAATTTTCAAAGTAAAACATGGTTATTTGGGTTTATAGTTTTATTTTGGAAAATATATTAAAATTTTAGGTCTAGAATTTTGATATATTAGTTAATATGATTAAAGTGAATTTCTGAAATTTTTGGGGATTTTTCCAAAGTGATTTGCTATGCAAATTAAATTATTTTAGAAGAGGAAATTCTTTGCAAAAATTGGTTTTGTTTAATGGAAAGGCTTAATTGATTAACTTAACCATGGTTTGGATGAAGGGACTAAAACTATGAAAGTTTAATTTGACACCGGCATGGCCAGTAGATTTTTAGTAAGCCCATGAAAACTATATCCGAGATATTGACGGATGTCAATAGGTTCCAAGTCGGCCCTTGAAAACTAGGGTAAGAAGAATGGATATTGGAGTCACCAATAAATTCCTAGTCAACCCATGAAAACTAGGATAAAAGTAAAGATAATAGAGTTACTAATAGGTTCATAGTGATCCCAATGAAAACTATGTAATTGGACATGGAGTCCTTTAATATTTTACCAGTTATTAGTTAGCCTATGAAAACTAATAGGTTAGTAGTAAACCTAGAACCTATTATTGAGACAAATAGTCAAAAATGAATGAGGATAGGTAATCCATAATTGATTCATTTGTTTTTCATATCATCATGCTATACCGTTTTGAATTGCTTTAACCATTGTGGATGCAGTAGCACAATATATGGTTTTATAAGGGTTTTAAGATACTAGTGAGGGGAAAGCCCGTTCCGCTAAGTGGCTTGGTCTCACTAGATATCTAAATGATTTGAGATGGTAGATTATTATTCATACCAGGCTTTATGTCTGAATCGAAGTTTATGTTTTTCCCCTTAAACTTTTGGGTACTCAATTGATTTTGAGTAGTTTGAGAATCGAGGTTTTCAGGTTACTCTTAAGACGAATAAGCTTTCCGAGACATGCAGGAGGCATGATAGCCATTTAGAGCTATCTTTCGATTCCGTTGTGTAATTTATAAAGGCAACGTTGTTATATTTCCTGTTTATACTCTAATCATTCAAGGGGGCATCTTCATATGTCGCTCTTGGCGTATGTTGTAATAAATATATTTTCTCTGAATGTGATTTGCGATTGTGGGATTATGTTATGAATTGAAAATGTTTTGATATGGAATGAGATCTTGTTTGAAGTTTTAAAAATTTTCATATTCATGTGTTTTTGTGTATCAATGAATCTAATGCAACCGTATTTGGTCGCCGAGGATTAATAACCGTGGATGACTACGGCATCCATAGCTGTTAGTTTTGGGCCTCCAAGTAGGGGGATGTTACAAGTTGGTAGCAGATCATAGGTTTATGAAATTTTAAAAGAAAGTTAAACCTAAATGATTTTCGAGCATAATCCAATGAATTTGAAAATATGATCGAGGTTTGGATTAACGCTATAGTAACATACTTGTATTTGATGTATAGATATATATATATATATATAAGTACGTATCCCCTCTCTCTTAGACCGTTCTTCTGTATCTTACTAAGGCTCGTACGCAGATTTACGAGAAAGAAGATATGGAAACAGGAAATGGAAGACAAAATCTAGGTTGAGGAAGCACAACAACCAACGGAAATACTCGACCTAATACCCGGAGGAATCAAGGTCGACGGGCTAATGCTAATCCAAATGCTGAAGCCAATGTAGGTGTTGGAATCTGCCAGTAGATGTGAGGATGATGTATCAGTTGTTGGCCAATATTTTGCAAGCTAGGGTTGCTGGTAATGTTGGAGGAGATAATCCTATGGCTCCAATTGAGAATAACTATGCTAAACTAAGCAGAGACTACACCAGTTTGGGTGCAAAGCCATTTGTTGGAACAGAGGATGCTGTTGAAATTGAAAATTGGTTATTGCACTATGAGAGTTTTTTAATGATCTAGGCTTGGATAATGGGCAAAAGAGAAGGCTAACGTCTAGGTAGTTGCAAAGGACAGTGCTTCATTGGTGGAATAGTGTGACCATTGGAGTTCTGGAGGAATAATTGACATGGGCTGATTTCAGAAGGAGGCTTGAGCAGAGGTTTCTATCTGAGGTTGCTAAGTCGGCGTTGATGAGAAAATTCATGGATCTAGTTCAAGGAGAGATGTCGGTAATCGAGTACTCTGCTATGTTTAATAAGTTGTCTCGATATGGATATGCTATGGTTGACACTAACGCATGAAGGAATGAGAGGTTCATTCGAAGACCGAGGCCTAAGCTTCGTAGAATGACCATGACCCATATCTGAGAACCTTGTCATGTGGTGGTGGAGATGACCATTCGCCATGAAGAGATGCTTGATGTTTCTACTAGAGAGAAGCCGGTTGAATCCTAGGGTCCATAGAGAAAGACAAGGAAATTCTTTAGGAAGAAGGAAGCCTGAAAGGGGATGCTGACAAGAAGGAAAATGTTGATATAGTTTGCTACAAATGTGACAAGAAGGTCATTATGCTAATGAATGTCAGTTAGGAAAGGGAAAGAAGCTGTAGATAAGAAGAATGTGAAATGCTTTAACTGTGATCAAGTGAGGCATTATAAGAACCAGTGTCCAGAGAAAGTTGGGACGGACAAGAGGAATGACTTTGATGTTGGATCATCAGTTGAGCCTACTGCGGCTGATAAGGGAAAGACTGTGATGGAAGGTACGTATCTGATTCAAAGTATGCGCGTTAGGATACTATTTTATACCGGTGCATCACACTCATTTATATCTCAATGTTTGGTTGATAGGTTATTCTTGAAACTCACATACCTTGTCACTTCCTTAAGGGTTGCGAATCCAATACGAGGATATAAAACTCTGGGGATGAGATGTGACCACTTAGAACTTGATATGTTAGATCATATGTTTGCATGCAGTCTCTAAGTTTCCGACTTCCTAGATTTCGAAATCATTTTGGGTATGGATTGGTTGAGAAGGTATGAGGTCGAGATATTTTGCCAGGATGGGGAGATATCTTTGAGACACCCTTATAGTCATAACCGAATTATATACTCAGCAGAGAATTCTGACCGGAGCATTTGTGCTTTGTTAAGTGCAATGGAAGTGGGAGAAGATCTAAGTCAGGTTCGAATCGTAAGAGAGTTTGTAGCCTTTTTTCAGCCAGTCACAAGACTACCACCGAAATGAGCTGTTGAGTTTCGGATAGATCTTGTGCCAGGAGCTAAACATGAAAGTAGATCACCTAGCAGGATGACACCGATAGAGATGAAGGGATTGAAGGTGCAGCTAGTGGATCTACAGGGAAGAAATTTTATCAAGCCAAGCAGTTCGCCTTGGGGAGCGGTCGTGGTATTCATGAAGAAACCAGATGAGTCATTAAGGATGTGCATTGACTATCATAAGTTAAATGAAAGGACGATAAAGAATAAGTATCATTTGCTAAGAATTGATGATCTGTTTAATCAGTTGAGTGGAGTCAGAGTGTTTTCCCAGTTGGATTTGACGATAGGGTTCCATCAGTTAGAGTGGTAGAGGTGTGACGACCGCCCATGACTCCTGCACCCAACAAGGAAATTATGCGCTGAAAAGTGTGCCAAGCCGCCATGGACGATCATCAGGGTAAGGTAAACACAGAATAGTCTATCGTATTACTCACAGCGCATGGATAAAATATAATAGAAAGTATACATAGTGAAGCTCTATAGAATAGAATCTCATCAAATAAACTCATAATAGTTTGGTACAACAATCTGAAAAGCCAATACATCAAGCCTCACTACATAACTCTTAGAGAATCATACAAACAGCGGAACATCCAGTACATATAGTAAGAAAACAATATGCAAAAGCCTCCAGCTCGTCTCCGTCATCAACAGCGTTGGTCACTAAGAACAGCACCTGTCACATGCTACCTAGTCTGCCCATCCCAACATGGATGAACAGCCCAAGGTAATAAGAGTTAAACATAAAACCTTGAGTCAGACAAAAGTCTTAGTGAGCAGTAAATCAACTATCAAACATACCAAAAGAGCATAAAGGGTAAAAAGGAATAGGAACTCAACCATCCCACTCCACCTCTTTCTACAGTGATAGCCCCCAGACACACTAAGCAGAAACAAACATAGCAAAGCAGACAATTAAAGTAAGGTAATTATCACTCGAGTCAAGGTCGGTGTTTTCCAAGTACAGACCCCCAAGGCCTAAACCAAGATTAGGTAAGCACCCCGAAAACATCGCTCTTGGCCCAAGCGACGATACAACCAAAACATCCAAACATCCATGACTCTGGCTATCACTGTTATCATTGCTTCAATATCACCGTTAATTGAATGACCGGCTCATTGTTTCATCCGTCCGTCAAGGGCCAATGGTAACCTCGGTTCTAGACATAACTCTGCACATCGTCGCAGCCCGTGCCTAGGACTATCGAATCTGCCCAGAGTACTAACACGTCATCGTGACCCGTGCTTGGGACGTCATCGTGACCCGTCCCAACGTGCTCTTGCTTTGAGCATGCTAGAACCTTCAATAACGATGAGATCTCAGCCTTCTAGTCATCCTCCCCGACGACTATTCACATACTAGCTCAAGCGCCTCTCGAGCCAACCATTATCAACAAACTCAGACCACATCACCGAGTTATCAACATGCTTGGGATGATCCCATCTGGATTAAACCAAGGCTATCTCATATCATACTTTGCTTCATCGCATCATAGCAAAGTCTCATCTCAACATCATGCTTTGCCTCATCACATCATAGCAAAGTCCCATCTCAACATCATGCTTTGCCTCATCACATCATAGCAAAGTTCCATCTCAACATCATGATCAAATCTATCCATATGAGCTTTATCATCCGCTTCATATGCCACGAGCAGCTTTCCTTATTCAAGAGCCTTTCCACTTAGCTTTTGAATCATCTTCGACCAACCTATCCAAATTCAATCACTAATCAACTTATCAATCAAATCAATCATTCATCCAAGTAATCAATCATTCAAATAAGATCTAAATAAATAGTTATAACAATAATGGCAATCTCGTAATTAAAGGGTCCAAATCTAACAAGCATGAATTCTAAGTAATATCTTGATGAATGAACTAGCATAGGTTAACATATAGTAAAATGGATATCAAAGCTTTATGAACAATGGATCTACATGCAGACTTAAGGAAAATGCATGAAATCACTATCTTTAACACATAAGCAAACCACTGATCCAATATACTCCTTTGGGTCCGTGTGAGAGATAACCACCACTCACCGAATCACCTAAACACCTCAAAAACAACAAACTCCAGATCTAGACAGCAAAGGATCTAGCTTGATCCGACAAGGTTTCCCTTCAAATGATGAAATCTCTCTTTGATGGATGGAGATCTTCAACTTTGGCTCTTGGATCTTCGATTTGATCTTCAATCTTGGATGGAAGGAAGCACTAGATTATAGTGGAGAAAAAAAAGAAGTGAAGAAGTGTCGTAGTCGAGCTCTCAAAATAGCAGCACTTCGTCGCTTCAAAATCCGGATCCCAAAAAGTGAACCAAAGCCGTGTATTTAAAGACAGAAATCTCATAAGTCGGTTGTCCCCTTGAGTCGTCGCCGACCTAACGACCTACGACTCAAGAACCCCACGACCTACCGACCTAACACTACACACGGCTCAACACACACGCGGCTCAACACACACGCGACCTAACATGCAAGCCGCGTTCTTTCCTAAGTTGTCTGGACGACTTAACAACCTACCGACTCACGACTCAACACAGCTGCCGACCCAACTACTTAACACACACAGCCAACCCAACGCATAGCCGACCTAAGACCACACACACATGAACACATACGCGACTTAACCACGACACGGCATAGCCGACCTAACGACTAAACCATATGGACGACCTATCCTTAACTCGTTTACGGCCTATCTAAACACACAGAGTCTTACGACCTAAGCCACTAACCCTTAGATCGTTCCATCCTTTAGGTCGTCCCTTCCTATGAGTCCGTCCAATACTTAGATCGTTAACCCCTACAAGTCGCTATCTCCCTAAGCCGTTAACTCTTAAGTCGGCCAACTACTAAGTCGGCTACCACTATAGGTCGGTCTCATCTATGAGTCGTTAACTCCTAAGTCGTCCACTATACTTAGGTCGGTCGAATCCCTAGGTCGGTTACTATCTTAAACTGGCTAACTACTAGGTCGCTCCAATTTCTTAACTCGGTCACTGCCTAAGTCGTCCTACCTCCTTAACTCGGTCCACCCCTTAGGTCGCTTGCTTCCCTAATTCGCTCACACGACCTAACTATGGTTGACTCAAACAATGAAAACGACCTAATGGCAACTATTTCACGATTTGTCGACACGAAAAATATGGGTCATTACAAGAGGACAGCATTTCGGATTAAATATGGTTCATATGAGTGGTTGGTGATTCCATATGGATTGACGAATGCACCTTCTTTCTTCGTAGATTTGATAAACCGAGTCTTTTGAGAGTATTTGTATAGATTCATGTTGGTGTTTATAAATGACATTTTGATATACTCAAAAGATGAAAGAGAGCATGAAGATCATCTTAGAGTGGTGCTAGAGACATTGGGGCAGAATCAGCTAAAGGTGATGTTTTCCAAATATCATTTTTGGAAGAAAGAGGTTAAGTTTCTTGGTCATGTGGTTTCAGTGAAAGGATTGTCAGTCGGTCCAGATAAGGTCGAAGCTGTGAATAATTGAAAGAGACCAAAGACGGTGATCGAGATTATAAGTTTTCCCAGATTTGCTGGCTATTACCGGAGATTTATTGAGGATTTCTTATGGATAGCAGTGCCTTTGACTAAGGTTACCAAGAAGGAGGCAAAGATTTTTTGGTCCGACAAATGTGAGGAAGCTTTCCTTAAGTTAAAGCATTTGTTGACCAATACTCCAGTGTTAGTAGTTCTCGATGGAAACCAAGAGTTGGTAGCATACACTGATGCATATGGGATTGGATTGGGAGTAGTGTTGATGAAGAGGGGCAAAGTCATTACTTAGGATATAGGCAGCTTAGACCGCATGAAGTAAGATATCCTACTCAAGACTTAGACTTGGCTGTGGTGATTTTTTCCTTGAAGATTTAGAGGCATTATCTTTTAGGAGAGAGATTTGAGTTGTATCATAAGTCCTCAAGATATTATTTATTCTCCTAGAAGGAGTTGAATATGAGACAATAGAGATGGCTGGAACTTTTGGCTGCTTATGATTTTGGGATAAAGTATACCCCAGGGAAAGGTAATAAAGTGGCAGCTTCTCTTAGCAGAAGACATCAGAATGTGGCGTTAGCTATGTTGACAGAATGGATGGATCTAGAAGCCTTAGCCAGTTGTGGTGTGCAGTTAAGATCGACTGCTAGTTCTAGTAAGAGTACTGGCATGTTATCCTGTTTGGAAGTTTGACCAGTGTTGATCAAGAGAATTGCTTCTAAACAGAAGGAGGATCCACTATTAGCCGAGTGGGTTAGAAGGCTTGAGGTTGGAACTGGGGTCGATGAATTAAAAGATTTTTGTCTTAACCGGATAGGATGGTTGAGAAAGAAGGACGGTTATGTATTCCAGATGTTGCGAACTTGAGAAGAGAAGTTCTTGAGGAATGTCATTGATCCAAGTTTATGATTCATCCTGGAGGGACCAAGATGTATCAGGATATGAAGAGAAGCTTCAATTAGGAAGGCATGAAGAGGGATGTTTGCCTTTAGGTTAGGTAGTGTGTAAATTGTCAACAAGTGAAGGCCAAACATCAGAAGCCGAGTGGGTTACTTCAGCCTCTAGAGACTCCAGTATGGAAATAGGATTCGATATCCATGGATTTCGTAGATGGGATGCCAAGGTCAAGCAGAGGAAATGAGATTCTATAGGTTGTTGTGGATAGGTTGACTGAGAGTGCCTATTTCATTCCAGTAAAGTCGACCAGGACAGCACCTACTTTGGAGAAGTTGTTAAAGAACATAGTTAGATTCATGGAGTTCCTAGTAGCATAGTCAGTGACAGAGATGCTTTATTTACTAGTGAATTCTGGAAGATTATGCAGGAAGTGTTAGGCACAAATTTCAAGATGAGTACAGCATAGCACCTACAGGTGGATGGGTAGACAGAGCGAGTCAATAAGGTACTCGACGATTTCTTGAGAGCTTGTGTGTTGGATTTTGGTGGATCTTAAGAGGATCGCCTACATTTGGTTGAATTTTCCTATAATAATGGTTACCAGGCTAATATTGGAATGGCGCCTTTTGAATCTTTGTATGGAAGGCCACACAAATCCCCATTATGTTGGATGGAGACTTGAGATAGATTGGTCTTAGGTCCAGATTTGGTTAGGGAGACGTCAGAGAAGATTGAGTTGATTCGGAAACATATAAAGGAAGCTCAATCCAGAAAAAAGAGTTATGCAGATAAGAGGCGTAAAGACCTAGAGTTCTTAGTTGGAGACAGGGTTTTCATAAAGGTATCACTGATAAAGGGTGTAGTACGATTTGGAAAGTAGGGAAAACTAACACCGAGATATGTTGGTCCATTCCAGATTATTGAGAGCATTAGAAAGCTCGCATATAGAGCAGAGTTGCCAAGCGTATGGGAGGTGTCCATAATGTATTCCATGTGTCTCATCTTCGCAAGTATGTGCATGTTCCAGAGACTACTATTCCTCCAATAGGGTTGGAAGATCTAGTAGTATAGCCTAATTTGACTTTTGTTAGACAACCAGTTCGAGTTGTAGCGAGAGATGAGAAAAGATTGAGGAATAAGATGGTCTAGTTGGTGAAAGTTCAGTGGAGCGACAATGAGAAGGACTGTACTTGGGAGATAGAGGACAGGATTCGAGATATTTATCTTGATCTGCTGTGAGGGTATGTTTATATTATATTATATAAATAAATCCTAGCCAGGTAGACTAGTATGGTTATTAGGAGTTGTTACAGATGATTGTTATGTCTAGTATTTAGTACATACTGAATTTCAAGGATGAATTCTTTAAAGAGGGGAGCCTGTAACAGCCCTAATTTTTGGTAACATTATTCAGGAGATTTAATTAGATAAAGTAAATAGAATAACGTAAGTATTGAGTGATAAGGGGATTGGGACTTGAATTAATTTAATTATGGCCAAGCTTAATATAATAATTAATGGGCTTAGGGATGGTTTTTGGTTAATCAAATTACATAAGAGTATATTAGTAAATTGTCGCCCAATGACCCTTACCCTTATATATTTTCATTCCTACCATTTCATTCCTAACTCACGTCATTTTAAAATGCAAACCAAAAATCTTAAGGAAGGCCAGCCATTAAGAGAAGAAGAATTCAATTAAAGCTAGAAAATCAATCTTAGGACAAATCAATCTCAATTCAATCTCCTTATCTAAATCAAGGTGAATATTAATTCCATCTCTATTTGGTTTTGAATCATATGTTTTAGATTTAAGGGATAAATTCGTTTTATGATATATTGGATGATGATATGCTTGATTTATAATTATATGATTTAAACAAGATTATTTAACAGAGGTTATGCACAGTTTTAGGGTAAAACCGAGATTTAGTGATGTTTAAATGCCATGGTAAAATTTTATGTTATGAGAAACGTGATTTTAGAGTTGGGTTTCAATTTTGATAATTTTCCAAGTTATGGAAATATTATTATAAATTTTCAAAGAAAAATATGGTTATTTGGGTTTATAAATTTATTTTGAAAACATATTAAAATTTGGGTCTGGAATTTTGATATATTAGTTAATATGATTAAAGTAAATATCTGGAATTTTTGGGGATTTTTCGAAAGTGATTTGCTAT
Source organism: Allium cepa (assembly GCA_030765085.1). Lineage (NCBI taxonomy): Eukaryota > Viridiplantae > Streptophyta > Magnoliopsida > Asparagales > Amaryllidaceae > Allium > Allium cepa. The sequence continues at coordinate 28,788,416 of CM060938.1, read as the reverse complement.
GCAAATTAAATTATTTTAGAAGAGGAGATTCTTTGCAAAAATTGGTTTTTTAATGGAAAGGCTTAATTTATTAACTTAACCATGTTTTGGATCTGAAATTAGCCATAGTGATTTCGGTAAAGAATTTGAAAAGGTTAAGGAAACTAATCTGGAGTTGACACGTGGCAGGTTAGTTAGAGAAAAGTTTGCTTAAAGTATTATTAAACCTGGTTCACTCAAACCTGGTTTACTCATAAAAGAGGGTTTCGCCTACTTTGACATAGGGCTTCCACCTTCAACCTAGTCAAAACCTTCATAGTCAAAACCAATAACCAATACACATGGTATCACTTAGTTGGTATGCAATGGGTTGGAAAAAGGCGGAAGGTAGAGAGTTGAAAGCATAGCTTCCGAAGGACTCAATTCTTTGGTTTGTTTTTAAAAGAGAAGTGCCTGCCTTTTTTTTGCTTTAGCCTTCGAAGGAGCCGAAGCATATGGTTTCGCAAGAGTTTTTAAAAGGATTCTGAAAGGGTTCCTGTAACATAAGTTTTCTTTCGAATGAGTTCCTTTACTTATGAAAGAATGTTCTGAAAGAAGGGGTTCTGACCTAGTCGAAACCCTGCTGTCATTCTTTAGTCTTTCAATGGTATTAAAGATATCAATGTTGTCGAAAGGTGCTTTGTTTTATAAGTTTAAGCCGCTTCCAATTGCTTTGGAAAGGGATTAGGGGTTTCGAAGGTAATGGTTTCGAAAGGGGCTTCGACACCAGCCTTCTAATGTTTTACTCAGATGTTTTATGCTTTCGAAAGGATGGTACCGATGCCATCATGTTTCCCCTATATTTAAGTGTATGAAAAAGGAAGGTTTCGAAAGAGTTGCTTTCGCTTATATTCACTTTGACCCAAATAACATTTTAAGTATAAATGTAATGCTTTCGAAAGGGGACTTTCAATAATTTTAGAAGGGTCTAATGGTGTTGAAAAAGGTACTTTCAACTAGTTTCGAAGCTATGCTTCTAAAGTTAAATGTTAATACTTTAATACGAAGGTTTTAAAGTTTTAAAAGGCATGATCCTAATGTTTGAACATGGATTTAAGGCTTTCGAAGGAGGTCAACCTATGAAGTTGAAAGCCAGGTTTCGAAAGGTTTTATAACCCAAACTCTATTCTTAAAGGAAAAACCCATGGCTAAAATCAAATGAGTTTTGAGATGGTTTTAGGAAGAAGCTTTCCTTGATAGAATTATAGGTTAAAGGGATTAACCATATTTTATATGAAAAGTGGTTCAAGGACATTAAACCCACAGGAGTGGTATTGTTTTGTAATTATGTTTGCTTCTTTAGATATAAATATATTCACATTATAATGGACCCATAATTGTATTGTAGGGTTAAAGGGTAGAAGACATCTAGATTGACTCGGTTATGAATATAAATTGATTAAACTCCTAGATGAGTAGAACTGCATCCAAGAGGTCAGGAAGACTAGATATAGGATGCTAAAATATCAAAAAAAGGTACTGGCAGGGGCCAATAGGTTCTCGGTAAGCCCATGAAAACTGTGTGTAAGAAAAGATATTGCAGGGGCCAATAGTTCATAGTTAGCCCATGAAAACTATGTATAAAGGAAGATGTCAGAAAAAGACAGGTTCATAGTAAGCCCATGAAAACTATGATTTGATACTGGCAGGGGCCAGCAGGCTTTTAGTTAGCCTCCCCCCCCCCCCACCCGATTAAGATATTGACATATGTCAATAGGTTCCTAGTCAGCCCAATGAAAACTAGGGTAAGATGAAAGGATATTGGAGTCACCAATAGGTTCCTGGTCAACCATGAAAACTAGGATAAAAGTAAAGATATTGGAGTTACAAATAGGTTTATAGTGATCTCAATGAAAACTATGTGATTGGATAGGGATTCCTTTAATATTTTACCGGTTATTAGTTAGCCCATGAAAATTAGTAGGTTAATAGTAAACCTAGAAACTATAATTGAGACAGATAGTCAAAAATGAATAAGGATGGGTAATCCAGAATTGATTCATTTGTTTTGCATATCATCTTATTATACTTTTTTGAATTGTTTTAACCATCATGGATGCAGGAGCACAGTATATGGTTTTATAAAGTTTTTAAGATACTAGTAAGGGGAAAACCCGTTCCGCTAAGTGGCGTGGCCTCGCTAATATCTAAATAATTGAGATGGTAGATTATTATTCATACAAGGATTTATGTCTGAATCGATGTTTATGTTCTCCCCCTTAAACTCTCGGTTACTCAATTGATTTTGAGTACATTGAGAGTTGAGGTTTTCAAGTACCTCTTAAGATCAATAAGCTTCCGGAGACGTGTAGGAGGAATGATGGCTATTTAGAGTTCACTTTTTGATTTCGTTGTGTTATTTGTAATGGCAAGTTGTTATATTGCACGTATATACTCAGATCATCCAAGGGGGCATCTTCATATGTCGCTCTTGGCGTAAGTTGTAATAAATATATTTCCTCTAAACGTGATTTGCGAATGTGGGATCATGTATTGAATTGAAAATGTTTTGACATGAAATGAGAACTTGTTCGAAGTTTTAAAAAATTTCATATTCATGTGTTTTTGTGTATTAATGAATCTAACACCGTCGTATTTGGTCGTCGAGAATTAATAACTATGGATGACTGCAGCATCCATAGTCGTTAGTTTTGGGCCTCCAAATAGGGGGATGTTATGGGGGAGAATGTTACACCTGCGAATTTCCAAAAATAATAAGAAATATAATTAAAAGTTAAGAATTAACCTAAAGATAATTTTCACAAATGTCCAAATTAGACTAGGGGACTTGCACCACTGTATCCGTAGTAATTTTCTAAACAATTTCATATATAACTTGTTGAATACCGAGCTAAATGAAAAGGTTATAAAGTTTGAATAAATGTGAAAATTAAATAGAAAATGAAACAAAAATATGAAATAATTATAAATAATTGACCACGAAGAGGTCGACTCGACATGGGCAAGGTCCACCATGGCAATCGACCAAGCCTATGCGTGGTTGACCCGACCTCGGGTGAAACTGATGGTCGTGATTTTTCAATCGCATTGTTCATTCGTCCAAGATTTTTTGCGTGGCAAGGCTTTGGAAAACGATAGAGATCATTTAGAGTTCTGATCTGACGGTGTTAGCATAGGGCATTGCTCTATGAATTCATGGCTAAGGATTAGCCTAAAGCTAATCTTCATCTTTCTAACGAAGCTTTGTCAAAATAAAACCATAAACCGTCATTTTATAAATTAATTTCTAAACTCCAATTCTCTTCCAAATCTCAACCTAAAATAAAAATAAGGGAGATACTACAACTAGAGAAAGGATCTAAGCAAAGATTGAAGAAAAAGACTTGTGGCGTTTGGGACAAACCTAGAGTTTAGGATGGAGGTGAGTAAACGCAGATTTTAACAAGATTATTAAATTAATTAATTTTAATTTCTATCCTATTCTGGTTAAACTGTAAATTATAAATTTAATATGTTGAAATTGTAATTACGAAACCTGAAACAATGAATTCTTTTATATAATTGCAATTTACATATGCAAGTTGTAGAATTATAAATCCCATGCAAAAACATGGTCTTATATCGATAAACTGAGGACTTAAATAGTGTGAAAGTTGCATAATTATTAGATTACGTAATGATTAGATCTAATATTGTAGAAACGTGATGATTAGACTATGTAATGATTAGATCTAATATCGTAGAAACATAATGATTAGCCTGCGTAATGACTAGATTTCATTTGATGATTAGTTGCATAATGATTAGCTGCAATATCTTTTGGCAACTAAAAGTAATTAAATAAAATCTAAATTATAAAATAAGTAAAATGAAGATGTTAGCTTATGGGAAATTGACTTAAGATTGGCATAGGTCGACTGTCGTTTGTCGTTTTGGACTAGGTAAACTATTTAGGGCCATGTACAATTAGCTTGTATGCAATCAACCTAAGACTGACGTAAGTCGACTGTTGTATGACACTTTTGGATTTATTAAACTATTTAGACTCCTTGTGTCTTTAGATTTGTGGATGTTGTTGTCCTTTAGACTGTTTGATAGGTGGACTTTTATGTATTTTATTTGAGGTGCGAATTTAATTCGCTTTTTCCGTATCGTGAAGTTAGGTACAGTATGTCGTTTAGATGGCTAAAGGTGCACTTACGTCCTGAGACTGGGACTGTCAATCTCTTATTTATTGTAATTGGATTTTCGGTCATTTGTTTGTTGTACGCTTAAGGGATTATGGCGCTTAAAACTAGGTTATATCCAGTACCGTCAAGATTAGGCGTAATAAGTCCTGGGGGTGCGTAAGAGGTATTTTTCAATTAGGATTAAGAGGTTGTAAATGGATGCAGTCAATGAGTCACTATGCGAGTTTACATGTATGTTCTTCTTCTTTAGTCCTAGTATAAGTTAAAGTGGGATAACAGGTTGGTCCTTAATTATTAGGCGATCATTTGCAATCATTGTTACCCTCCGTATTATCAAACTATTGACTTACAACCTAAGAAATATGACCTTAGGTGCACGAACACTGTATAAACTCTATACACTTATAGTAGAGTTGGAATCCGTTATATTTAGTTTGCTTGTTAGTCTTTTTCTCATTCACAAATTTATGTCTGACCCATTCCATTTTTTCCTCCACCAAAGATGGACAATGTAGTTGTTGATAAGTCCATTGCTACCATCGGATTATCATGCCTAGAGTCCAGCTCTATTTATCTTTTGTCATGTATTTCCTATTAGTACATTTGCTTTAACAGTACTTTGCTTGTGAGGGATTATTTTTATGATACTTTGATATTAGATATGTATTGATGATTTTATGAGACTATGGTACTATGATATTTTGAGATTGGATATTTTTGATATTATGAGAGTTTTAGTACTATTATTTCTGAGGTTGTCATTATATTTGATATTATGTTTTCGCTGTGTTGACGTTTGGATAAGACAGATTATTTCTTTGTTGACATCTTAGTCTCCATGATACTACTTTTTACCTTAAATCAGCCATCTGTGTCTTTTTATGTGTGTTTTTGGCATGTCAAGAATGCGTGTTGTTAGACAATTCCTTGTCCAGTAGTAGACCTACCAGACAGAATTCCTTGTCGAGTATTCCTAACCGAGCAACGCATCTCCTACTGAACAAAACATCCACTACCGAACGATAGCACCATCGAACCAGAATATTGTTGATCCAGAGCACCACCGAACAAAAGTGGCCGAATCAAAGTGACCGAACCCAAGTCATCAACCTAAGATGTCGAGCATGCTAAAATAGGAAACACACAAAATCTTGCATGTATGGAAACTCCGAACAAAATCTTCCATACAGGGGAAGTACCAAATCAAGGACCTACATAAGAAAATTGCCTATTTTGTAGGCAACCTCCTAATATCTTCACTCCTATAAATACTCAAGCTATGAATAGTCATAGAGGAGCCTGAGAGATCCAAGAATACCTCAACAAGAATAGATGAGCAAGAATAGATCGATAGGAATAGATGAAAAAGAATAGTCGAAAAAGAATAGATGAACATTAGTAGAAGAACAAGAGTGCCAGAACAAGAATAAATGGGCATAGTTTGATGAGCAGGAGTAGCCGAATAGACTTCCTTAGGGCTTTATCTTACTTTATATTGAGCTATAGATCACTGTATTTTATATCCTAAGTATTGTACCAAACATCTATAAAAAGGATGATGAAAATGGACAGTGGACGTAGGCACATTATAGTTGAACCAATATAAATCCTTGTGTTCTTTACTATACTGCAATTTACTTTCTACATAACCTATCTTAGATCCACTCTTTGAAAATCGATCATAATACAAATATAACAGCTATATTTTGCACCCTATATTCACAGTTCTATGACAAATGACTTTGAGGTGTTTGGTCTTTTTGAGCACACACTCAAACATTTAAATATACGCATATGTGTGGGGGGTTAGGATCACAACCAAATTTATTTTGACTCTACTTTTAGCCTCTAATTTTACCTATAAGTTCGTATTTATATTACATTATAACACCCCTATTTTAGTTAAACATTATTCAAAACATTTAATTGGACAAATTAAAAAGAATAATGTAAAGAGTTAAGGAGAATGAGATTTGAAACAAAATAAGGCTGAGCCATATTAATTAATTAAGTAAGATTATTTAAAAAGCTAAACATATAAAGGATACATGAGAAGGGCAGTTTAGGGAATAAACATATCACTTGCCTTAAACCCTCTCTCCCATCATTTCATTTTTATTTTACACATTCAAAAAAAATATAAAGAAAAGGAAGTCAAGGTCGGCCATAACCTAGGGAAGTAGAAGCATGAAATCAAGAGGATTCAAGAGCAAAAAGTTTAGAGAAGCTATGCCATATCAAATCTCAACTCCAATATCTAAATCTAAGGTGAATAATGATGAAACCATCTCACTTTTTTCCTATATGATTTTGAAACCTATGGGTCTTGATTCGTTTATGTTAATATGGTATGTCATATTGATCTTATCATTGTTTGGACAGAATAATGATTTATTGAAATTTTACGGAATTGTTTAAATGGGTTTTAAGGGTAAAACCTAATAATTTGATCTCCAAATGATTTGATTTTTGAATATTTCATGTAAACATTATTTTGGAGATGGGTTTTTAATTTCATAATTTTCCAAATTTAAGAGAATATTTTACAAATTTCCTAAGGAGGAAATTGTGTTATTTTCGGGTTTTAATTATTTAAAATAATTAAATATGGGTATGGCCTTGGAATTTTAATATGATGAAAATTATAGTATTTTTGAATTTCTAGAATTTTAGGGGATTTTTTCTAAGATATTTCAAATAATTATAAATTTAATATGTCGAAGAAGTATTTAAATTATTAATTAATTAAGGCTATTGATTAATTAAATCTTATAAATATTTTGGTTCTTGAATGTTGCATGCGGCAATATTCTGGAAAAGAATATGTTAAAGTTTTACATTCTCCAATAGAAACTTGAAAAGAATAATGATTTGGTGAAAAGTAATTGATTTTAATAGAAATAAATTGGTTTTCTTGATAAATACAATAATCATGCCACTTGCATCCTCTCTGCGCCTATAGAAGCGCCGTGTCCATGAGTGTCGAAGTTGATGTGAAAAGAACCATAGGATAGTTACTTCGGTGGCTATGTAATGTTTTCAGGTAGGTCAAAGTCGACTTCGTCAACGATATAGCATCGGAGGCAATGGTACTTCGTAATCCGTATAAATGTTTAAAAAGTTAAATGTCAACATCGACGATGTCGCATGTCTTCATCGTTGTTTTCAATGATGTTGCACTTAATCACTTTGATTGTTTTCAAGACTATGGCAATGATGCTACTTCATATAACTTCGACCTTATAAAGATAATAAGCGGCAAGCGGCCGAAGTGGGTCAAATCTAATGGTTTATTATGACGTTGAGGTTCTTGGGGTCGATATACATCAAGGTTAGCGATCTTATGTTTTAGAGTCGATGTCTCATGTCCATGACGTCGCACTTCATGTTTTAGAGGGTCGATGACCCTATATCTTTGTCAGTTGGCCATATGATTTATAAAGATTTTAAGTTTTTGGTCTTCGACCCTGATGGAGGTCGACAAAAGTTTTAGTGCCACTTGTTTTCAAAAGATGAACCTATCCTTACTTATTTTGGCGATACACCCTATAAGGATAAGGAGCGAAGTCCTCATACCCTCATTGCAAACATTAATGGTAATATGAAATGGCATAAGACTTTGGTAATATAAAGAGCTATATATTTCCTTGGGTTAAATATGAAATTAAGGGGAATAATCATACATTATTAAGAAAATGGTTTCAGAGAACTAAATAATGAATTAGCCCAAGTTTGGAGCTAAAATTTCTAAGGAGAATAATACCTACGATTAATTAATTGTGAACATAAAAAGTTTACTAACTGAACTTATTGAATGACGGATGTCATATGTTCGTGTGTTTGTTTGATCGATTATTAGGCATAATTGTTATTGTCATACTCACATCATTATTGATCCATAACTGCATTTTGGAGGCATTAAGGGCATAGTAACCACCAAGGTTGTCCCAATAGTGGGAATGGTCAAACTACCACCTGAGTGAGTAGAATTGCATCCAGAAGATCAAGAGTATATTTGGATGCCTTGGACTGATCAAAAGATACCATAAAACCAGATAATAAGTAGAATGTGGGACTGATGTAGGGCCACGCCCTATGCTTCAACCGTCAGCCCCGGTTGGTAAAGGTCCGCGATTCTAGTGCATAGGGCTAGGTGAGATGAAAGGATGGTTACGCACAGGAAGAAACTCATAGCTCTATATGCTCACATATGATAAAGGAAAACTCCTAACTTCATTTGGAGATCCTTGATGATGGAAGCCTCCTAGCCGTATCTGGAGCATAGTTATAGAATGACAATTGTATCTAGAGTATTGAATATTTCTCCTAACCATATTTGGAGACTATTGTATATCTAGTTGAACTAAAGTAGGACAGACCATCCCGATACCTACTAACCATAATTGGAGATAGGTTAATAGTTTTCATATGAAAACTACTAGGTTCATAGTGGCCCTAGGAAAATTATGTATTGAGATAGATAAATTAAGTATTTAGGATGGATTATCCAATATGCATTGCATGATTATACATCATTATGTTTTTATTGTGTTTTATCCATTGTGGATGTAGGGGCACGGTATACAGTTAATATGTTTTGGTAAAGATACTAGTGAGGGAAAACTCGTTCCACTCAACGGCATGGTCTCATTGGATATCTATTGGTTCAAGATGGTAGGTTATTATTCATACCAAACTTTTTGTTTGAAAGTTTATGTTTTCCCCTTAAACTCTCGGGTGCTCAAAATTAATTTGAGTATGTTGAGATTAAGGGTTTTTCAGGTTTCCTAGTAGGACGATAAGTTTTCGGAGATATGCACGAGGCAATCTAGCTAGGTAGGAGTTCTATTCTAATCCGTTGTAATGTTTAAGTTTGTTTGTATGGATGTAATGGCAAGTTCATAATTGACAAATGTATGACTCTGATCAAACAATGGGGCATCTTCATATGCCACTCTTAGAGTATTTTGTAATAATTATATTTTCTTTTAACGTGGAATTACGAATGAGTTTATGTAATGAACATGAAATCATATTTTGAAATGAAATGGAAAAGTTATTTCTGAATTGTGTTTGAATTTTTTTCCATATTCATGTGCTTCTGAATATTGATAAGATTAATATAGCCATATCATCAAAAATTAATAACTATGGATGATTGCAGCATCCGTAGATGTTAGTTTCGGATCTCAAAATGGAGGATGTTACAAATTGGTATCGGAGCATGGTTATGATAAAACTTAAAAAAGATTAAAAAGTTTGTGGAAGGATAATCCGAGTGAATTAGCAAATAAGATCGGGGTTATAGGGTAACGCTATATAACTTACTTGTATCTATTATATATAAGTATGTATTCTACACTCTATCTTAGACCGTTCCTTTGTATCTTACTAAGACTCGTATGTAAATTTATGAGAAAGAAAGATATGGAGGTAGGAACTGGAAAAGTAAATCTAGGTAGAGAAAGCACCACAACTAATGAAAATGCTCAACCCAATACCAGAAGGAACCTGGTCGACAGGCAAATGCTAACCAAAATGCAAATCTAATGTAGATGCTGGAAATCCACAAGTAGATATGGGGACTATGTATTAGTTCTTCATTAATATAACACAAGCTAAAGCAGCTACAAGAGTAACGGTAGGAGTTAATCTCATAATGCCAGTTTGCAATAACTATGCCAACCTGAGCTGAGATTATAGCGTCTTGGTAGGAAGTCTTTTTTAGGGACTAAAGATGCAATAAAAGCGAAGAACTGGTTGTTGCATTGTGAAAGGACTTTTGTTGATTTGGGATTGCATGATGAGCGGAAAAGGAGATTGGTTTCGAGACAATTGCAAGGAGCTGCTTTGTTCTGGTGCAACGGGGTGACTATAGAAGCACCAGAGGAGGAATTGACTTGGGAAGATTTCGAAGGCGATTTGAGGAAAGATTTTTATCTAAAATGGCCAAGTCAGCCTTGTTCAGGAAGTTCGATGAACTGAAATAGGGCGATATGACGATGATACAGTATGCTACTAAGTGTGATGAGTTGTCTAGGTATGGGTATGCCGTCATAGATATAGTCATTAAGAGGAATGAGAAGTTTATCTGGAGTTTGAAGTTGGAGATTGCCAGGGCGACAATGCCACATCTCAAGGATCCATGTAATGAAGTGGTGGAGATGGCAATCAGAAATGAAGAAATGCTTTCTACGTTTGGGAAGGAGAAATCAGAGGAGAATCAGAGTCCATGGAATAAGAAGAGCAAACTTTTCAAGAAGAAAGGAACTTAGAAAGGCGAAGCCACCAAAAAAGAAGAAGTATGAGGTAATTTGCTATACTGCAACAAGAAGGGGCACTATACTAACGAATGTCACTCTGGAAATGGAAAGAAAGCCTCGAAGAAGAAGGTTGAGGGAAAGAAGAATGTGACATGCTACAACTGCAACAAGGTTAGGCACTTCAAGATTGAGTGTCCAGAACCAACCCGAGCTGATAAGGGGAAGGTGTTTGCTTTAGAACCATCATACCTTGTTACTTTCTTAAGGACTGAAAATCCAATAGGAGAGGTTGCGTCTCTGGGGTGAGATGTAACCATTTAGAACTTGATTTATTAGGTCATAAGTTTGCCTGCAGTTTGTATGAATTTGATTTTGTGGGTTTTGAGATCATATTGGGTATGGATTGGTTAGATAGATATGATGTTAGGATATTTTTCTAGGATAGGAAAATATCATTAAGACACCTAAATAGTCGTGATGAATCATATACTCGGTGTAAAATTAAAGTTTGGATGTCTGCGCTTTATTGGGTGTCACGGAAGTACAAGATGAGATAAATCGGGTTTTGGTTGTGAGAGAATTCGCAGATATGTTTACTCTAGTTACAGGGCTACCACCGAAATGAGCTATTGCGTTTTGAATAGATCTTGTACTAGGAGCTGAACCCGTAAGTAGACTACCTAGCAGAATGACACCAACCGAGATAAAGGAGTTAAAGGTGCAACTAGTGGACTTAGAAGGAAAGAGTTTTATTAGACCAAACAGTTCGTCTTGGGGAGCGGCCACGGTGAATGTGAAGAAACCGGATGGGTCGTTGAGATTATGTATCGACTATCATAAGCTGAATGAAAGGACGATAAAGAATAATATCCTTTGCCGATGATTGATGATTTGTTTTATTAGTTGAATGGAGCCAAAGTATTTTCCTAGTTGGCTACAGGGTTCCATCAATTGAGAATGGCGGAGGACAGAGGAATACTGATGACGTTTTGGATGAGGTATGGTTCGTACGAGTGGTTAGTAATGCCACTCGGGTTAACTAATGTGCCAACTTTCTTCGTAGACCTAATGTACTGGATTTTCCAAGAGACTTGGACAAGTTCATATTGGTATTCATATACATTTTGGTATTTGAAGGATGAAAAAGACGATGAGATTCATCTTAAAATAGCGCTTGAGATGTTGAGGCAGCATCAACTTAAGAAAAAGTTTTCAAAGTGTCCTTTTTGGAAGAAAAAGATAAATTTTCTTGGTCATGTAGTTTCTGAAAATGGCATGTCAGTCAATCCAGTTAAGATCGAAGCTGTTGAAAATTGGAAAAGGCCTGAGACGGTGATCGAGGTAAGAAGTTTTCTTAGACTGGCTAGCGATTACCGAAGATTCATTAAGGATTTCTTGCAGATAGCCTTTGACTAACCTAACCAAAAACGAAGTAAAGTTCATTTGGTCGACAAATGTGAGAAAGCATTCCTTAAGTTAAAGCATTTACTGACTGGTGCGCCCATGTTAGTTGTTCCATATGTGAATCGGAATCTAACGGTGTATGCCAATGCATGTGGAACGAGGTTAGGAGCTGTATTAGTGCAAATGAGTAAACTTGATTTTGCATGCTTCTCGGTAGCTTAAACCACAGGAAGTTAGATATCCGACTCATAATTTGAAGTGGGCAAAGTGGCTTTCGCATTGAAAATGTAGAAACATTACCTCTTAGGAGAATGATTCGAGTTGAATACGAATCATAAGTCTTTGAGGTATTTGTTCTCTCAAAAAGAGTTGAACATGAGACAGCCGAGCTGACGGAGTTTTTAGCAGCTTATAATTTTAGTATTGAGTATACACTAGGGAAAGGGGATAAAATTGCAGATGCACTTAGCAGGAAATATCAGAATACGGTATTGGCTATGTTGGCAGAATGGAAGGATCTAGAGGCATTGACTACTTATAGTGTGCAGTTAAGATCCACTTCTAGTTCTAATCAAAGTACTGTCGCGTTGTCTTTACTACACCAGAAAAGCCATTTCGCCATGGTTCTGAGTAGCAAAATGATTTAGTCACGGCCCAAAGCCTTGGCAAAATGTGAAGTGACAAAAATTTAGCAACGACCCTAAGTCGTGGCTGTGCACATATTTGCCACGGCTTTGGGCCGCGGCATTATTGCGGTCAACCACAGCTTAGAACCGAAGCAAATATATGTTTAGCCATGGCTTAAGGCTGTGGCTAATTATTGTTTAGCCACGGTCCAGAGCCGTGACGAAACATACATATGCCTAACTTTTACCAGAATTTCAATTATAATCATAGTTCCAATGACAAGTTTACCATAATATAAAAAAGATATCAATTTCGATTCCAGGATATAATTCAACACATCTTAAAACTCTTGGTAAAAAATTGTAATATCACTGCAAAATAAAATCAAATTCATATCATAACATATTTTACAAATATTTTAGTCAACTGAAACACTAAGCTACATTTCAAATATTACTACAGACAACTGAAACAATATAGACACGTTTACTACCATAACATGTTCCGTAGATTTCACGGTAATTATAATTTAACAGACACAAGGAAAACATTAATATTTATTGCATCTGTCCTCTTTTAACGAAAGCCAGTTAGATAAAAAAACAGAAGTTAATGATAATAATAAAATATTGTTTAATAGATAGGAAAGAGGAAGACTCATACTGCAGCTGTAGCAGCAACAGACTTTCTTTTATCTCTCTTTCTTTTCTCGATTCCACTCGCCGCACCAAGCTGAGAAATCCTTCTTAATTCTTTTCATCTCTCTAAATACTGAGCAGTTCATTCTTTTTTACTTGTATAAAATTAATTTTAGTTTCTCATAATTTATACTCGCATATACTTACTGTTGACTGATTGAAATAAAAATTTAGTGACAACTTGGGAAATTTTACATGTATTTACATTTTTAAGCCATGGACATAAGAAACATGCACTATGAAGAAGAAATTTAGTTACTAATTGGACAATTTTGCAAGTATTTGCTATTATAAGCCATGACATAAGAAACACGCATCATCCCATTTTTACTTTAACGTAAACTAAGAATTTTAATATACATTTTGTCAATGATAAGATACAGTTTGATAAAATAGAAAACAGTTACAACTAACCAATTAATGAAAAAGCATGTCATAAGAGGGAGAGAATGAACCTACCTTTTGCACCATATGAGGAGATTTGTTCTTTGACCTGCTGCTGTGGCTCGAGCACCATGCCTATAGCGACCATGACGAAGCACAGCTTGGCTTGGTACACGCGAATATTCCAAAAATTCTTGCGTACAAGGAAAGGGAACGGTAGTTTTAACATTGCAAAACAAAAACTATACCAAAAACATACTAGACTATGATCACTTTGCTTTACAAGGAGCATGCATCATCTTGTTCGCATACTTAAGAACACATAACAAATGGTTTTCGATGTTTTCAAAAACTTGCCCCTCCGGTACAACATCATCATGAACAAGTATATTTGGGCTTTACCAGCATGCTGTAGTTTAAAAACACTATATGTAATCAGTTCAATATGTTCAGAATAGAATTCCATTGTTCTTGAGGGAAAGCTGCTTGAACAAAGCGTACAATATGTGAGTATATCAATAAGCAAGTGAAAAAAGAGCTACTAACGAAATTATATATATTTAAGATTTCTACAATTGTTCTGACCCCCTCAACTCTTTACTAATATTTAATATTTAAATCCATATAATTGAACTACTAACAAAATCATATATTTAAACTATTAAAATAATCTTTATAAATATTCAATTTATTCCTCTAATTAATCCCCAAAAATATATGCCAATTTCAATACACAGACACATACAAAATTCTGTTTTATCATACATTTTCCTCAAAAATTTAACATACTTAACTTTAAATAATTAAGCATTAATATTTCTGCAGCTTTTTACAAAACCATTCTCAATTCTTTTTACTATTTACCTTTAGGCTCGAATATTTCGACTAATTACATAATTTTGAACTTAAAATACTTAAGAAAATCAGTTAGATGTTAATTTATTTAATAAATCATTAAAATATGTGGATTTCAATATGTATACCGTATTCAAATTAACAAAATAGTAAAATAATTTTGAGTCCTCTGACCAGATTTCTATGGTTGTATATTTTTGTCCTATTCGATGTGTATATTAATATGTTTTTAAAACCTGTACAGTTTCTTCAAGTTCATATATTAATAATGCAGAAAAATGAGCCTGCAACACATCTAGCAGTGTTAACTATACCACATAGTAGAAACTGATAATTTTAACCCGTTAGTCCTCTGATATTCAATTAAACCATATTAAACACAATAACATTTTGGTTCTTAAACAACGAAATACAACAACTTAGCTAGTACATAATCTTTTAGCTGCTAGTAATATCATGTATGTGCAAATACCATCACCTGCATCTTTCTTACGAACAATGCAACTTGTATCTCCAAATGCAGAAATATTTAGTGAAGATGAAAGCTTTGTTGCTTTTTTCCTATTATGAAATTTCTTTAACATTGTCTAGCCAATTTATCTCTCTTATTGTGAAAATGCATAATGTTATCAGAAATAGTGTAGGTTCAAAACCAATTTCTAAATTCACCTTTTTCGGAAAAAAATTAGAAAGTACTTAATCAAATGCATTTACATTGTTATGAAAACTCAAAATTGCAAACCAAATAATACCAATGTACTTTTTCCAGAGTTAAAATGGGTCCTTAGACAATGTCGTAAAAAATGTGGAGATAGGTATAAAAGAACAACCTTAACATTTTTAAATCAAGCTGAAGCACGGGTAATAGCTTCAATATCTCTTTAATCCATCGCCTGCACCAATGCATTTAGTTTTTCATCATACAACAAAACTACATATAGAGATGTATTACAAAGAAATGAAATGTTAAATTATTAATGTACTAATCGTTATTATTTTCATTGATGACACAACCATATTATAGCATGTAAAAATGAATAACAGTGAAAAGTAAAACTAATTCTCAGGCATGTTTAAACTGCAAATTCTGATGCTAAATATAAATGTACGTCACTAGTGAATAGCATAACTTATTATTATTGAGAGAGTATAATTTCTCATTTAATGAGGACAAGTAATTGCTATTGCAGAATATTTTATATTCCTATAGCAAAAATTAGTGGCAGCAGCATAATGCAATGGGATTACGAAGAAACTTTGTATGAAGAACTCTAAGCAAAGTTGTCCTTCCTCTCAAAATTAGTTTAATCATCACTACATCTTTCTACGATATTGAACCAGTTTTCAGACAATTACATCTTTACAATTATTTGTTATACAATGTTACTAAATTAATCTGAAAAAACAATATGCTTTTGAACCGAATGTCAGCACTATGCTTTTCTCACCACTATACTGCAACCGTTGTAATCGTGCTATGGTTATCTAAATTTTATCTCAAAGAAAAGTTTAACAATTTTCCACATGTCGATAATAAAAAGCTAGGATAACTCCATAACGTTGAGATCCATGCCCTTAATTTTGATACTTAGTTCTGTGACTATTTGAAAATATATATACTAGATCCCTCTAGCAGTAAACTATTTCATTATTATTTTGTACAGATAGTCGTATCTATCACCAAGATAATATATATGCATCGATATTTAGTATTTAAACAGTTAAAAATATATGCAGTGCACTATTTTATTGCCATTGTTAGTTCTAAATTCAAAATAGTTTTTACTGATATACATGTAGAAAACTGCTCTAAATACCTGCAAGTTGCCAAACTAAAATACTGAAGTGCAAATGGAAGTGCCAAAAATCCAAAACACTTGTATACCAGATGATTGATTTTCACATTGTCAAACTGAAGATTAAGATAAAGAGATTTGCAAAGGAAAAAAAGGTCAAATGGAACAACGAATTGGTAAGTTGATGAAAAACGAAGCTTTCACCATGATCAGATAATAAAACAACCCGTGAGCTGAAGTACCCTAATCGATAATTGATTGGAGCCCATCGATCGCCGAGTGAGGTGTTAAATTAATTTTTGAAGCGTTGATTCGAAGGACCAATCGATCGACATGCCTAGGAGAATGGTGCATTTTTTGGCTATATCTTTGTATGTGTCAAACAAAAGCAGATGATTGGGTTTTTAGTAGAAAAGAATTGTATTGATCAAAAGGGGCATGTGTATGGATGCTTTATGTTTATCAAAATAAAGTACAAATCCAACAAACAAAATCTAATTACACTTGCATCAAAAATAGCTCACGGCAAAAATTAATTTTAGTGAATTTACAACATATTTGCACTTTGCATTCCTAAAATAATGATTGAAGGGGATATATATGAAAACAACTCCTAGCATCAAAAAAGTCTTGACAAACAAATAGGCAGTTTGAACCATGCTTTTGTGTGTGCATTCTGTAAAACTAAAATAGGCAGTGAGCTATCAATAATACACAAAATTTACAGTAGAAAGTGTCAAACAAATGGCGTTATCTAGTATGATTCATGAATCAAATTCATATCAATGGCCTTATATAATGTCTGGCTTTACATGTTGAAATAGTCTATTGTATAGGTTTAACTGAAGATATGAAGAAGAAAAAAACTTAAATATGCTATACTTGTATATATGTTAAGTAAACCAAAAAAGAAAATTATTTCGTGCACATTACCTTGGATTTCTGACCATTGCACTCAGTCTCAATACCTTCATCTCCATCATGGTAGGAATCAGCATTATCAGGAAGATTATTTTCCATGATAATTGATAATTAGTTGATGAATAGCCATACTGCACATTTCCTCCTTTTCTATTTATAGCTTTGTTTAAGCTTAATAATGAACGTCATTAGCATAGTTTTGATGCAAATGACATGCCAAGCTATGTTTGAGGATAATTCTTTGATCCATCAAATTTAGCTTAGTCTGTTTACATATGCTTGGCCTCTTCCCTCGTTTAAATTCATTTTCCAGCTTTGGCCTGCACAAAAAGGCCAATTATTAAGTTGATCAAAAATGAAAAAAGTTAAATATGATGGAACTAAACTTTTTTTTTTTCCTTCTCAAAATAGCATCGATAAAGCTGGTATGGATACAAATAATTATCACTTTTTATAAAAACAGAACCGTTAATATTTAGGGTTGGATGACCGGTGGATAAGACTAAGGACTCATTTTTGGACAAATGAATGGACCTCTGGACGTGATTGAGATGGGTATGGTTAAGGCAAAGCTTATGTTAGATTAAATGCAGTTGGAAATATGTTGTAGCAGCTGTAATTAAAAAAACTAGACAATTCCCTGTATATGGGTATGCATGATTATACTATTAAGTTGATGAATGCACACATATTTTAGTGCTCTTAATGAGGGTCTCAAGATCCATACCTATTTTAGTGCTCAAGCTTCCAACTAGGATTCTATTTTTATTAATCTAGTAATAAACTGAAAAGAGGATAATTTAATCATTCAAAAAAGTTAATGGAATGCCAGATATAAAGATAAACTTCTGCAGGGTATGGAACTTTAAATGCTAAACAATTCTCTTAATCTATTAAAGTTCATTCAATTCACCAAACGAATTGTTTAGAAGTAGGTACATCATAATTGATCTACTCTGATGCTTTCAATCCATTTGCCTACTTACCATGCTTCATTCACTTAACAAACATCAACAGCAGACAATATTTTTATATTATGTATGCAAAATTCATAATGAATAATGTGTTTATTCAACTTTGTATTAATAAAGCATTTTTCAAATCTTTCAATGTGTTTGCTTTTTAACACTGAAAAGTAATACAATTTCCGTAAAGATAAAATCACAATAACCATAGTTTCCACTATACCAAATTACCAATCCTATCAAAAATCAATATGAATCAATGGATACAGAATTCATACCAACACTCGAAGTTGCATTCATCATCTTCGTCCTCCTCTTTGCCTCCTCATACAGTACAACCCCAAAAATCGTGATCCCAAACCCTAAAATCCTCATCACATTCACCGGATTCCTGAAAATCAATACCGACACCACAGCCTCCTTAGCATTTCCAAGCACATGTAAAGTCAACGTGCTTGTATGCCATCTTACAAAGCATCAATCTCAGACATTATAGAAATACCAGAAAAAGCTAACAAATCAACCATTTCTATTTTTGTATGAATACCTCGAAACCAAGAAGAACTATTTGAGTAAGAACCTAAACTTATGCGATTTGATTGGGCATACGAGCTATTCACGTTTACGTCGGAGCGATGGGATTTAGGTGAAAATCGATGAGATTTAGGACACGGCATGGAAATTATTTAGCTGGCCGGGATGTGAGCCGAGATATACACACGGTAAGGGGTTAAAAATAATGGATAAAATTAGAACGGTTAACATCACTTGCTAAATTGCCACGGTCCTAAATCATTATAATTTATTTTACCAAGGCTCAAAGATAAAATTGCCACGGCTCGTGGCCATAACAATTTTTCCACATTGAAGTGGTGCAGTGAGCTTACTTAGAAGTTCAACCAATATTAATCGAAAGGATTCCTTTTAAGCAGAGAGGGTTCCATTATTAGCTACGAAGATCAGAAGGTTGAAAGGAGGAACCATGACCGATGATCAAAAACATTTTGATCTTGACCAGAAAGGATGGTTAAGGAGAGCGGACAATTATGTATTCCGAATGTTGAAAACCTAAGGAGGGAAGTTCTTAGGAACTGTCATCAATCGAAGTTTACAATACATCTTGGATGAACCAATATGTATCAGGATATGAAGAAGAGTTTCTTCTGGGAAGGTATGAAAAGGATATAGGCTTATGGGTAAGGCAGTATGCAAATTGCCAGCAAGTAAAAGCCAAACATTGGAAGCCAAGTGGTTTGCTTCAGCCTTTAGACATACCGGCTTGGAAGTGGGATTCGATATCCATGGACTTTATTTACGGGTTGCCAAGGTCGAATAGGGGAAATCAAAGTATTTGGATCACACTAGATAGACTGACCAAGAATGCACACTTTATTCCCGTTAAGTCAACCTGGATGGTACATGTTTTGGCTAAGTTGTTTATGAAGAATATAGTTAGACTATATAACATTTGTAACGATCCGTAAATTTCAATAATTTAAAATTTGTTAATTTGATAAAGTTTTGGTAATTTAATATTGAAAGAATGAAAATTTTGTTAATTAATAAGGAGATAATAACTTAAATGAAAAGTAACAAAGTTAACCAAAGTTAATTATTAACTATATGAATAAAATTGCAATAAATGAAATAATGTATAATAGTATAACTTGGTTATAAGTGAATGTAAGTAACGAATGTAAATGTTGATCTATTAATATAAATCTGCGTAATAAATGGGAATTGAAAAGGATTAGTGTGATATGAGTTGGTATAATCACTGGTCAACATTTCTTTAATGACAATTAGTATTATAACGGAAAGTGTGAAAGTATGTATTTCATAGAAACGTAGTGTAGGTATAAGTAATAAATTGGTACTAGAATGGAATTCAAATTAATTGAATTAGTGAGAATAATATAATTTGTTATGAATGAAACATAAGTAAACAAATGAAGTATTGAATTTATATATGTTAGTTATTTAGTGTGTTAAATAAAATTGGTAATCAAATTTCAATTTAAGATAATTTTATCTATTTGGTAATAATGGATTAATAGCAGGAATGAAATGTAAGAATGTTGATGTAAGCTAATTAATATTTTATTCAATGCAATCCCAATTGATTGAAACAACTATTTGGGTATAACTGATTGTAAATAGGAATATTTGGTAATAAATTAATATAAGAAAAATAAATGTAAATATTGAATTAATCAATGAATTAATATTGAATAAATAGTGATCGAATAAAATTAATGTTCTATATGTAATTGTTTACTTATATAAATAATGTGTAAAAAGAAATAAATTTATACGTTCACTTGACACGTTTTATATCCATTCTTGTTTAATTATTTGGCGTTATAAATGGAACGTTATTACTGAAATATTCTTTAGTATATATTTTACTAAATAAATAAGAAACATATAAATTTAAATTAGTTACTTTGTTAATTATTTTGGGCGTACGTTTCGTTTTATTTTTGCTTCTTATACACACTCTTTAATTTCTTACCTTAACCATTAAATCAGAAACCTTGCAATTTTCGTGTAAAGTGATCCCTTTCTATTTGCTTCTTTGTAATTGATAAGAATAAAATCTTTGATTTTCCTAGCCGTTTCACAATCATTTATTGCTTGCGTTCTTTCCACTTTATCTACGTGAGGCTTCTCTTATAAATACAAATCACACGTACACCATACCCTACTCCATATCAATAGATCTTCATCTCCATCTCTCGCGTGAGCTTCAGCCATCAGGGAAATGGCCGCATGCTTTTCCTTTATTTATTATTTATTTTTCTTCTTCTTGTTTTTCTTTTGTTTTCATTTTTTGATTTTGGGTTTTCGTTTATATTTATATGTTTTATTATATATGACACCGTATGTTTTATAAAAAATAAAAAAAATAAAAATAAATTAGATATATATATATATAATATGTATAAGGAAGCATATATTTTATGTGTGGGTTAAAAACATTCGTATGATGTATATTTTAAAGTTATTTTATAATGATAAAGTTTTAAAAAAAATTAAAAGTTATTTTAACTGTTCAGTGTATAAAATATATATATATAATGATAAAGTTTTTAAAAGTTATTTTATACTTGTTGTTTTATATAAATATGCACGGCCGCTTATATATATAACTCGTTGTTGAGTACATTAAGTGCATAAGAAAGTATAAAAAGGTATTATATATTCTCAACTACATATACGTTTGCAGTATAGTTATGTTATTAGCTTTTGAATAAAAATATTTGTGTACAGTTTGGGTTGTTGTCCTTATTTAAGCTATAGTACATCTTTCTTCTTATATACTAAGTCGTGATACGTGTCAGCATATAATATATTTAGGCTTATATATACTCATTTAGGTTATATAATATTTATACTATCGGTTAGCTTGTATATACTGAGTTGTTCTAAATATGTATGTGTATATAAATATATAGCAAGAGTTTTGATATAACTGAATATTAATAAATATATAAGGTTGTTCTCTGTGCTTATATTAAAACTAAAATTTTACAGTTTATATATAAAGTCACATATTTTGTTATAAATGTATTGTTAAATATTATATTTATAGTCTTAACGTGTATTGCAATAAGTGTACTGTATATTATATTACATTACTATACATAGTATAATTTAAATATAGTCTAGTTTACATGTATAATGGATATATGTTGATTATACAGAACGTATGGTCAATAGTTGTTTCTAAAACTATTTATATTTTTGAAAAATGTATGTATATAATTTTAATGAGTCTCAAAGTTAATATTAGTTAAGCAAATAATATTTGGGATTTTATATATTTTGTTTCGGTCTGCATCAAGCAGTTTCTAATCTATATTCATCGATCTCTATTTATCAGCTTTGTTCGTCCTATTCGTGCCATTCTTGTTCATTTTGGAAATTCGTTCTTGGATCCGTAACCCATTTCAAATCTCTCTAGCCTCGAAAGGTGAGCAATCACTCACAATTAACGTTCTTGTATTTATTAAATTTGATTTCAATTGAAACGACAATTGAAATATGCTACTGTAGTTATTTAAATTGTTATATATGCTATTTTCTATAACTGTTCACCTGTGGATATGACACCATATCCTATTGTTTATATTTTATTTAATTGCCGATGATATATGCTTATTGTTATATGTTAAATTATACCTGTTATCACTCTGCAAGTTCCCTTTTAGTATAGAATTCACTATGGGTTGAAATGATACATACTCGTACGGACTTTAGAATAAGAGAAAATCGTTATGGGTTGAAATGATAGACTCAAACGATTTTCATTTGAATTGAATTTGGGATTACGGGTTGAAATGATATCCGTCCGTATATATATTAAATTACGGATTGAAATGATAATATCTGTATCACTTTACCATAGAATAGAAAATTATACACTGATGTCGTTGGTCTATATAAATATTTTGAAAATGAACTTTATGGTTTGGAAAGAAATATATAGTGGTAACAAATATTGATTCTTAAATATATTATATATATATAATGGTAATGATATATATAGGTTAAGTGATAATATTAAATTAAATTAGCATTGATTTAATACGTATAATATGTTTAAGCATTTTAATTTATATTTCAAATAGATTTTGGTAATAACTTGAATAAGTTAAGCTTGGAAGGGTAAAACTGAAATATGTTTGAAATTGTAATCAATTAAGAATTTATTTTGATTAAATCGATTTGAAACTTCTTGAAATTGAGATCTAAAATATGATTGTATAACGTGATTTTGATTTAAGTAAGCTAATGAATATTTCACGTTTAAATAAATTAAACAAAATATTTAGAAAAATGTAATTTAAGGTTACTTAAGTGATTTTGAATCTAGTGAGGGAATATTTCAATATTAAATAATAATGAAGATAAACTAAATCTATATGAAATCGTTAAATTTAGTTTGAATGTTGAATATTTAAAGTTTGAAATATATTGAAATGTAAATGGGTATTTTGTGATTCAAACCTGGATTTGAGATTGATAAAATTTGAAAGGGTTATATAGGAATTGAGTTGAATAGATTGGATTAAATTTGAATTTGGAATTTGAGTAGATTTTAATCGTAATTTTGAAAGTGATAAAATTTGGAAATATATATATTTGAAATGAAATGATATTTCTGTTTTGAAGCATAAATTAATTTGAAATGACCACGGTGTTATAGTGTATATCGCTGCATTGTAGATAGTCCCACGGATCCTTAGAGGATGGTTATCCCAAACATCTTTTGAGTTAATTATATTTCAATTGATATTTCATTTGAGTTAGATTTATTAATATAAGAATGTTAATCTTGACTCGAGTGTTTTGTGTTTCGCTTTACGCTCAGGTCAGACGGAGTGATACAACTTTTGAGACTCGTCTTTGGAGTTTGGAGCTTTGTTTGGAGATCCAACTATCTTTTTAGCTTTCAGCTCTTCCAGTTGATTTGTTCAGATAAGTCATTTGTTGCATTGGAGACTTCACTGTATTTGAGATATTCTGCTGTATTTTATTTCTAACTCTGATGTTTATATAGTAGCTTCTTGAACTGCTATTTTTCTATTCTGCTGTCTATTATTGGATTACTCTGTGTTTGTGATTCTGTGATTGATTTATTTATTGTATATGTTCAGTTTTGCCAAATTTTAAATTAACAGTCTGATATTTTGAGCAATTCAAGTCCGACATGTACGGATGCGAATGATTGAAAATAGCAAGTCGTTACAGTTGGCATCGGAGCTTTGGCTCTAGGCAAAACTTAGCATATATAGTAAATTTGTTTACAGAAGCATTTTTGTTTGAGCTTGAATCTCTTGCTATTTGATTCGGTTTCCTTTGAATTTTGGAACATTCCCCTCGGTTCCAAATCCATCCTTGTCTTTCCCTATTCGTGTTTTCTAAATTTTGGAGTATCTCATAGCACCACTGAATGATTTGTAAAGGGGTGAAACTCCTTTACAATAGCATCGATTCACCTAAGATTTATATAACCTGGGTTTAGATGCTGCTATCTCTGGTTATGTCGAATTCTATATCTGGCGATCGAATGTCGATTTGCCTTGGAATTCCGCATCGACTATATTCCTGAAGTCACGGTTGACCCGGTTAAGGTCGTCCGCAATTTATATAGGTTTATCCATCTTCTATTTGGTAATTAAATTATCTCATCTTCGTTCGAGCTTATCTTCGAATCAGAATCCTATTTGATTAGAGTTCCTCTAATTTTGAATCTCTGTTTGTTTTGAAATCCATCCTTGAAAAAAAAATCCCTTGAAAATTTGTGTTTGATCGTATTTTGAAATTGTGCATACGTCGAAATTGTTATTTTGATAAGGATGACCCCATTTTATAAATAAAAGTGAAATGTTTTCGATAAGAATTATATACCTTTTTAAAATGAAAATTTGAAGTTTCGAAAGGATTTGAAATTTTGAAATTTATAAGAAATTTGATTTTTTAAAAATGATTTATAATTGAAGGGTTTTGAATTTGAATTTCGAGGAATCGAACACCGATGTTTTGAAATCGGTTTTAAGATTTTGGAAATATATAATAATAATATGATTTAAAGATATTCCTTCGAATAAATGTTTCAAATGTATTCGAACGAATTCCAATGATTTTGAAGAGATTTCAAAGAAGTTTCAAGAAAATAAAAATCTAGAACCCACTTATGTCGCTGGAAAATAATTTCGGTGATGAATGCATGCATCATCGACATTGATTTTCGAGTTTCTGAGTTGGGGAGATGCCACTTTAGTAACTTTGCTATGAGAGTGAATTTTTTTGAAACAAATTTGTATTTCAGATTTCGAAGTATGGTTTGATATTCCAAAAATATATGTGTGTGTGTGTGTATTTGATATGATTTAAAGTAAGCAGGTGTTTAGTCCTCGAGATTCAGATTTGTTTTGGTATAACCTTATCTATTGAAATTGACTTACTGATTCGTTGCTGATTTCCAACTCTTGGATTTTAAATATGATTTCTTCGACTATATTTTATAGTTCGAACATTTCCAAATCAAGGTTTGATTTTTAAAGCTAAGAAATTTCAAGGAGTATAAAATATTTGACAAAGTATATAAGTTTGGGTTTGTATGCTTAAAGTATGAAGAGTATGACTTAAGTAAATTTGAAGCTTTTATAAATAATTTGCAAAAGGAAAAAAAAATTTCATATAGATATAAATAGTTTAAAGATTTTAAAGGGATAGTTATAAATTTGGAAACCATTTCGAGTATAATGGATTTTTGAAAAGTTTGGTTTCGAAAATAGATTGAAATTTAAACCTAGTATTTATATGATGGGTTTGGAAATGAATTTGTTTTACCTAAATTTTGTCGATCTGGAAATCAGAATTATTTTCTAAACCTATTGTTTTGAGAAACTTTGAAACTAAACATATGGAAGAAATGATTTGGCGAAATCATATATGATTTTGAAACTGAATTGATATTGAAATGGTTTGAAATTTGAGAACCATATGTTACTAAATACTTTTATCGAACTTATATAAAATGGATTTGTATAGGTATGATGTTGATTTGAAAACAATTGATTTGAAAAGTACTCAATTTGGAAAGAGAAATCTTATATAATCGAAGTCTATATATAAGTGTGATTTGATATACTATTGATTTTGGAAAGTATTCGATTTGAAAATGAAATCCTATATAATGGACTTTATATAAGTATGATATCTGAAAGTGATTTGGAAAGATACTATATGATATATAATATCGAAGTAAAGATAAGGAAAGTGTCTTCTGCTTGATATCCGCTTTGTGGCCATATTGTGGATTCATTTTATCGATATTATTCTCTCTGATTTTGGTTTTCCGGATGTGATACTCGAGTGGCCCACCGTGGTGTAATCCACGGTTTTTTTTCTTGGCATGACTGCGTACCGTAATTCGCCTGGCTGAGATGACCCAGGGGTATGGATGTTTCCTGGGGGATTCAGGCATAACCATTGCGTATCATGTGATCTACGTAGGTCGTTTTTAGTAGCAAAATCCGCAGGGATGAGAAAGCTTACGGATACGGATGTTTCTTAGGGGATTCAGGCGTAACCTTTGTGTATCTACGGTCTACTAGTCATCATGGCGAAATTCGCAGGGCTGAGAAAGCTTACGGATACAGATTTTTTCTGGGGGATTCAGGCGTAACCTTTGTGTATCTACGATCCATGGTTGGACAAATGGTTTGGTTGTTTTGTTTTGATTGTACTTTCCATATCTGTTTTTTTTTTTAAATTTTCAAGTATTTTTACTAGGTGTTGAAACAATTCTACTAAGTACCTAGAGAATTCTACCTTTGCGCCTGATCAACGCACCGACAGAGCCTACAGGAACAAGGATAAACTTGTTAAGACATCGAGTTGTAAAAATATTTTGATAAGGTATCATATAAAGAATATTTTGTTCATTTATTTTACCTTTCTAAATAAATGAAATTTATATAGTTTTAAAACAATGGTTCATCCTTGTCTTTCAACCTATTTTCCCTTCTAGCCATTCCTACTTTCCACCTTGATAAACGTACCTCGTTCCTTTTCGAGGACGAAAAGATTTGAGTGTGGGAGAGTGTAACGACCCGTAAATTTCAATAATTTAAAATTTGTTAATTTGGTAAAGTTTTGGTAATTTAATATTGAAAGAATGAAAAAAAAAATTAATAAGGAGATAATAACTTAAATGAAAAGTAACAAGGTTAAACAAAGTTAATTATTAACTATTTGGATAAAATTGCAATAAATGAAATAATGTAAAATAGTATAACATGGTTATAAGTGAATGTAAGTAACGAATGTAAATGTTGATCTATTAATATAAATCTGCATGATAAATGGGAATTGAATAGGATTAGTGTGATATGAGTTGGTATAATCATTGGCGACCAATAATGAACATTTCTTTAATGACAATTAGTATTATAACGGAAAGTGTGAAAGTATAAATTTCATAGAAACATAGTTTAGGTATAAGTAATAAATTGGTACTAGAATGGAATTCAAATTAATTGAATTAGTGGGAATAATATAATTTGTTATGAATGAAACATAGGTAAACAAATATAAGTATTGAATTTATATATGTTAGTTATTTAGTGTGTTAAATAAAATTGGTAATCAAATTTCAATTTAAGGTAATTTTATCTATGTGGTGATAATGGATTAATAACACGAATTAAATGAAAGAATTTTGATGTAAGCTAATTAATAATTTGTTCAATGCAATCCCAATTGATCCAAACAACTATTTGGGTATAACTGATTGTAAATAGGAATTTTTGGTAATAAATTAATATAAGAAAAATAAATGTAAATATTGAATTAATCAATGAATTAATAACGAATAAATAGTGATTGAATAAAAATTAATGTTCTGTATGTAATTGTTTGCTTATATAAATAATGTGTAAAAAGAGATAAATTTATACGTCCAGTTGACATGTTTTATATCCATTCTTGTTTAATTATTTGGCGTTATAAATGATACGTTATTACTGAAATATTCTTTAGCATATATTTTACTAAATAAATAAGAAACATATAAATCTAAATTAGTTACTTTGTTAATTATTTTGGGCGTACGTTTCGTTTTATTTTTGCTTTTTATACGCACTCTTTAATTTCTTACCTTAACCATTAAATCAGAAACCTTGCAACTTTCGTATAAAGTGATCCCTTTCCATTTGCATCTTTGTAATTGATAAGAATAAAATCTTTGATTTTCCTAGCCGTTTCAAAATCATTTATTGCTTGCGTTCTTTCCACTTTATCAACGTGAGGCTTCTCTTATAAATACAAATCACACGTACACCATACCCTACTCCATATCAATAGATCTTCATCTCCATCTCTCGCGTGAGCTTCAGCCATCAGGTAAATGGCTGCATGCTTTTCCTTTTTTTATTTATTTATTTATTTTTCTTCTTCTTGTTTTTATTTTATTTTCATTTTCTGATTTTGGGTTTTCGTTTATATTTATATGTTTTATTATATATGACACCGTATGTTTTATAAAAAATAATAATAAAAATAAATAAATTAGATATATATATATATATATAATATGTATAAGGAAGCATATATTTTATGTGTGGATTAAAAACATTCGTATGATGTATATTTTAAAGTTATTTTATAACGAAGTTTTTAAAAAGTTTTAAAAGTTATTTTAACTGTTCAGTGTATAAAATATATATATATATAATGATAAAGTTTTTAAAAGTTATTTATACTTGTTGTTTTATATAAAAATGCATGACCGCTTATATCTATATAACTCGTTGTTGAGTACATTAAGTGCATAAGAAAGTATAAAAAGGTATTATATATTCTCAACTACATATACGTTTGCAGTATAGTTATGTTATTAGCTTTTGAATAAAAATATTTGTGTACAGTTTGGGCTGTTGTCCTTATTTAAGTTATAGTACATCTTCCTTTTTATATACTAAGTCGTGATATGTGTCAGCATATAATATATTTGGGTTTATATATACTCATTTAGGTTATATAATATTTATACTATCGGTTAGTTATATATACTGAGTTGTTCTAAATATGTATGTGTATATAAATATATAGCAAGAGTTTTGATATAGCTGAATATTAATAAATATATAAGGTTGTTCTCTGTGTTTATATTAAAACTAAAATTTTACAGTTTATATATAAAGTCACATATTTTGTTATAAGTGTATTGTTAAATATTATATTTATAGTCTCAACGTGTATTGTAATAAGTGTACTATATATTGTATTACATTACTATACATAGTATAATTTGAATATAGTCTAGTTTACATGTATAATGGATATATGTTGATTATACAGAACGTATGGTCAATAGTTGTTTCTAAAACTATTTATATTTTTGGAAAACGTATGTATATAATTTTAATGAGTCTCAAAGTTAATATTAGTTAAGCAAATAATATGTAGGATTTTATATATTTTGTTTCGGTCTACATCAAGCAGTTTTTAATCTATTTTCATCGATCTCTATTTATCAGTTCTGTTCGTCCTATTCGTGCCATTCTTGTTCGTTTTGGAAATTCGTTCTTGGATCCGTAACCCATTTCAAATCTCTCTAGCCTCGAAAGGTGAGCAATCACTCATGATTAACGTTCTTATATTTATTAAATTTGATTTCAATTGAAACGACAATTGAAATATGCTACTGTAGTTATTTAAATTGTTATATATGCTATTTTCTATAACTGTTCACCTGTGGATATGACACCATATCCTATTGTTATATTTTATTAAATTAGTTACTTTGTTAATTATTTTGGGCGTACGTTTCGTTTTATTTTTGCTTCTTATACACACTCTTTAATTTCTTACCTTAACCATTAAATCAGAAACCTTGCAATTTTCGTGTAAAGTGATCCCTTTCTATTTGCTTCTTTGTAATTGATAAGAATAAAATCTTTGATTTTCCTAGCCGTTTCACAATCATTTATTGCTTGCGTTCTTTCCACTTTATCTACGTGAGGCTTCTCTTATAAATACAAATCACACGTACACCATACCCTACTCCATATCAATAGATCTTCATCTCCATCTCTCGCGTGAGCTTCAGCCATCAGGGAAATGGCCGCATGCTTTTCCTTTATTTATTATTTATTTTTCTTCTTCTTGTTTTTCTTTTGTTTTCATTTTTTTATTTTGGGTTTTCGTTTATATTTATATGTTTTATTATATATGACACCGTATGTTTTATAAAAAATAAAAAAAATTAAAATAAATTAGATATATATATATAATATGTATAAGGAAGCATATATTTTATGTGTGGGTTAAAAACATTCGTATGATGTATATTTTAAAGTTATTTTATAATGATAAAGTTTTAAAAAAAATTAAAAGTTATTTTAACTGTTCAGTGTATAAAATATATATATATATATAATGATAAAGTTTTTAAAAGTTATTTTATACTTGTTGTTTTATATAAATATGCACGGCCGCTTATATATATAACTCGTTGTTGAGTACATTAAGTGCATAAGAAAGTATAAAAAGGTATTATATATTCTCAACTACATATACGTTTGCAGTATAGTTATGTTATTAGCTTTTGAATAAAAATATTTGTGTACAGTTTGGGTTGTTGTCCTTATTTAAGCTATAGTACATCTTTCTTCTTATATACTAAGTCGTGATACGTGTCAGCATATAATATATTTAGGCTTATATATACTCATTTAGGTTATATAATATTTATACTATCGGTTAGCTTGTATATACTGAGTTGTTCTAAATATGTATGTGTATATAAATATATAGCAAGAGTTTTGATATAACTGAATATTAATAAATATATAAGGTTGTTCTCTGTGCTTATATTAAAACTAAAATTTTACAGTTTATATATAAAGTCACATATTTTGTTATAAATGTATTGTTAAATATTATATTTATAGTCTTAACGTGTATTGCAATAAGTGTACTGTATATTATATTACATTACTATACATAGTATAATTTAAATATAGTCTAGTTTACATGTATAATGGATATATGTTGATTATACAGAACGTATGGTCAATAGTTGTTTCTAAAACTATTTATATTTTTGAAAAATGTATGTATATAATTTTAATGAGTCTCAAAGTTAATATTAGTTAAGCAAATAATATTTGGGATTTTATATATTTTGTTTCGGTCTGCATCAAGCAGTTTCTAATCTATATTCATCGATCTCTATTTATCAGCTTTGTTCGTCCTATTCGTGCCATTCTTGTTCATTTTGGAAATTCGTTCTTGGATCCGTAACCCATTTCAAATCTCTCTAGCCTCGAAAGGTGAGCAATCACTCACAATTAACGTTCTTGTATTTATTAAATTTGATTTCAATTGAAACGACAATTGAAATATGCTACTGTAGTTATTTAAATTGTTATATATGCTATTTTCTATAACTGTTCACCTGTGGATATGACACCATATCCTATTGTTTATATTTTATTTAATTGCCGATGATATATGCTTATTGTTATATGTTAAATTATACCTGTTATCAGCAAGTTCCATGTTAGTATAGAATTCACCATGGGTTGAAATGATACATAGCCGAACGGACTTTAGAATAGGAGAAAACCGTTATGGGTTGAAAAAATAGACCCAAGCGATTTTCATTTGAATTGAATTTGGGATTATGGGTTGAAATGATATCTACCAGTATATATATTAAATTACGGATTGAAATGATAATATCCATATCACTTTACCATATAATAGAAAATTATACACCGATGCCGTTGGTCTATATAAATATTTTGAAAATGAACTTTATGGTTTGGAAAGAAATATATAGTTGTAATAAATATTGATTCTTAAATATATTATATATATAAAATGGTAACGATATATATAGGTTAAGTGATAATATTAAATTAAATTAGGATTGATTTAATACGTATAATATGTTTAAGCATTTTAATTTATATTTCAAATAGATTTTGTAATAACTTGAATAAGTTAAGGTTGGGAAGGTAAAACTGAATTTGTTTGAAATTGTAATCAATTAAGAATTTATGTTGATTAAATCGATTTGAAACTTCTTGAAATTGAGATCTAAAGATATTATTGTATAACGTGATTTTGATTTAAGTAAGCTAATGAATATTTCACGTTTAAATAAATTAAAGAAAATATTTAGAAAAATGTAATTTAAGGTTACTTAAATGATATTGAATCTAATAAGGGAATATTTCAAGATTAAATAATAATCAAGATAAACTAAATTTATATGAAATCGTTAAATTTAGTTTAAATGTTGAATATTTAAAGTTTGAAATATATTGAAATGTAAATGGGTATTTTGTGATTTAAACCCCGATTTGAGATTGATAAAGTTTGAAATGGTTATTTAGGAATTGAGTTGAATTTAAATTGATAAATCGAGATTGGATTAGATTTGAATTTGGAATTTGAGTAGATTTAATCCTAATTTTGGAAATGATAAAATTTGGAAATATATATATTTCAAATGAAATGATAATTTGGTTTTGAAGTATATATTTATTTGAAATGACCACGGTGTTATAGTGTATATCTCTGCATTGTAGATAGTCCTACGGATCCTTAGAGGATGGTTGTCCCAAACCATCCTTTGAGTTGCTTGTATTTCAATTGAGAGTAGATGAGAGTAACCATACCCATGATGGTCTGGTTCCTTTTGAAATATAGTCATTATTGTGAATCACTTCTTTGATATAATTACCTATATATTTATGTTTAATTAGGTTGTTATTTGTTTTAGGAACCCATATTTACTGATTTTGATTTAGTTATTGACAATAAATACAATTTCACTTCTTGAGTACATGTCAATAATTTTTTAAATTGTATTTATTGCTAAGAACTACAACAAATTGATTTTATTTATTGCCAGGAACCCATATTTACTGGTTTATTGTAATGACCTGATATTTCAACCATTTGCATCCAAACATGCCGGAATTGAATTGCTCAAAATACCAGATTGTAATTTTATTTGGCAAAACTCAGCATATGCAGTAATAAATAATCACAGATCACAGACATAGAGTAATAAATGCAGCGGAAATAAAAGATAGTAGTTCATGAAGCTACTATATTTATAACAGAGTTAAATAAGTTACAACAGAAGTCTCGAATACAATAGTCGAATACAATATCAGAATACATCACTAGAATCAGCTGTATCTAAAAGCTGGATAGATAGCTGGATCTCCAAGCGAAGCTCCAACTCCAAAGGTGAGTCTCGAATACTGGTACACTCAGTCTGACCCGAGCGTAAAACAAAATACAAAACACTCGAGTCAGGATTAACATTCTTATATCAATAAATCCAACTCAAGTGAAATAACAGCTGAAAATACAAGTAACTCAAAGGATGTTTGAGATAACCATCCTCTAAGGATCCGTTAAACTATCTACCATGTAGTAATGTACGCTAAGTAGACAATACCTATCAGTAATAAAAAGTATCAAAATAGCGTTAAGGCGTTACCATTATCCCCCATATCACATTTTATATAAGCGTCATAGTCTATACAGCACTGTAAACTCCACCGTAAACTAGTGGGCTATCAAAGAGTACTCCATATGTATAACACAAAACAAATCGTAGTGTCGCGCATAGAGGTTCAAGTATGACAAGGCACATGATGCAATACCCGAGGTAGTGAAACAACCGTTTGCCTGATCTGGACCGGTGAGAACGCATTGCCACAACGATCGCAATACCGCGAAACAACACTCCCAATTCAAGGGTGCGCACCAATCGATAACAAGTAATGAATAGTTTACGAATAAGTGTGAGCTAACCTCATTGGTCTGGCACGGCTCCTGTTTTAGTCATTTTCAATTTGACACAAGTTTCAAGGTCATCCATTATCGTTCTCTTTCTTCAGTCAAAACGTACATCATTCCAACCACTTCATTTTGGATCATACTCTATGTATAGTTATCAAAGTAGTTTTCGGTTCAGACAGAGAGTATGTCCATAACCGATCCCGGTTTCTTTAATAACTTTCGTATTTATTACACCGATTTGTCGTTTAATAAATTTCAAAAACCAAGTCAACTTCAATCTCACTTAGAATTTGAAAGCTAGCATTTCATTGTCTTTCTATATCAATTTCTATAAGTTACGTTTCAAAACTTCCAAATTTACCATTTCAAAACTCTATAATTCAACTTAAATTTTATTTAAAACAATTCAAATATTGATTTAAATTCATTTATAAGTTTAATTCCATATCATTTAAATTAAGTTAATTTAACATTCGAAACAATTTAAATTTATTGATGGATTCATTCAGTAATCATTTAAATTAAGTAAATTTATCGTTTCAAAATAATTTCAATTTGAATTTCCAATTCACTAAATCAATCATTTAAGTTTACCTACATGATATCAAAACTTATAAATTGAATTAAATTAAATTCATCAAATTAAATTCTTCAAAGTACAAGTCTCATAATAATTTCCATTAGTCACATTTTATTTCTTATCAAAGAAATTCAATTTCACTTATTTACTTATTTAATTTAAACAAATTTCAAAACTTAATTGTTAAAGAAACTCAATTTCACTTATTAAAGAATTCAATTTTAATTATTAAATAATTTCAAAAGTTAATTTAATAATTTACTTAAATTTAAACAACATTCTTTCACCAAACACTTTGTTAATCATAATACTTTGGAAATCAAAATTTAGAAATCATAATGCTTGGAATCATAACACTTCCCATTTAACTGTTTAAATATAAATAATAGTATATATAATAAAATAGTTTATAATTTAAAATAGTCTATATAAAAATAGTTATAATTTAAAATAGTTTATATTAAAAATAATTTATATTAACATAGTTTGTATGAAATAAATCTATAAACTAACATTATAAATAGTTTTAAATATAATTTAAAATACCTTATATAATAAATAGCTTCCTCAAATTTCATAAATCGATTCAAATCAACTCAATTTCCAAAATTCAAATTTTAATCAAATCCCAAATCATTAATTTTAATTTATTTCAGTTTCTCAATAAACCATTTCAAATTATATCGATTTCAAATACAGATTTTTAACCACAAAATAACCCTTTTCAATTTCAATACTTTCAAAGCTTTAAATATTCAAACATTTCAAAACTAGAATTGATAATTCCATATATATATATATATATATATATATCAAATTCACTATATAGCTTAAAAATCAAGAATTTTACTATATATAAAATAATCATTTATATAATATTAAAAATCAATATTTATATAAAATAATATATTTCTTTCCAAAACCATAGAAATCATTTTCAAAATATTTATATATAGACCAACGGTGTCTGTATATAATTTTCTATCCTATGATCAAGTGATATAGATATTTATCATTTCAATTCATAATTTAAATATATATGGGTGTGTGTGTATATGTATGTATGTATGTATGTATGTATATATATATTATTTCAACCCATTATCCCAACTTCAATGTCAATGAAAATCGCTTGGGTTTATCATTTCAACCCATAACGATTTTCTCCTATTCTGTGGTCTGTTCGGGTATGTATCATTTCAACCCACAGTGATTCTATACTAACAGGAAACTTGCAAAGTGATAACAGATATGATAATAATATAACATGTATATATCATTAATATAAATAACAGATAAATGTGTCAGATGTCACAGGTGAACTGATACAGGTAATAGCATATATAACGGTGTAAATAGCTAACAGCAGCATATTTCAATTGTCGTTTTAATTTAAATCAAATATAATAAATAAAAGAACACTAATTGTGAGTGAATGCTCACCTTTCGAGGCTAGAAAGGATAGACAATGAAATTGAGTAACAAAATGCAAACACAACTTCCAAAGCAAAGTTAGATTGGCACGAATTTGACGAACAAAGCTGAAAATCAAAAATTGATGAACTAGATCAAAGTCAGTTTGGTACATAGAAAATATTTGTTATTTTACAAAAAATCAATAATTTAATCTAAGACAAAAATTAAAATAAAATATATATAGTTAAAAATCATTATCCCTAAAACACATATATTTAAAGGTCAATAATAAAGTTAAAACACATATAACTATAGTCAAAGTGTATTATACTTCCAAAACAACACTTAAATAATTTTTGTAAAGAAAAATAAAGATCGAACCTATCACATACAATATCGCTACTCCTAAAAGTTCAGATTACTATATAGATATGACACACGTCAGCAAGTTGCTAATCTCAAAAAAACATTATTTACAACTTACACCCTTCTATATGCATATATATAAAGCAACAACAAACCTAAATCCACTTTATATATACAATATAACTTATGAAATTTTAAACAAGCGATCTGATATACAAACAAAATTTGTTTTAGACTACAGAAGGAGGAAAGGCGAGCCGAAGCAAACTGAACGAGCTGGTGAATGCGGAAGGCATGCGTGTTTGGAGGGGTTTTGGAGAGAGAGGTGCAAGCGACGGAGGGATAAAGGTTTCGGTGATGGATTGTATGGGCTGAGGCGGGGAGAAATAATGGAGCGGTGGAGTTGGCGGCTGACGCGGTGGTCGCGTGGTGGGATGCTAGGCGTGGGTGAGGGGAAGAGGTGAGGCCGAGAGATTGGAGGTGACAGGCATGGCGCTAGCTGAAACGTGAGGGGGGTACGTTTGCGTGGCTGTGTTCGGTCTGGCATGCGTTCGTTTCTTTTTTTTTATAGAAACTAATGGTGGCAGAGCAAAAGGAAAAAAATGTGAACAGGTGGAAGAAGGAACGAGGAAGGGTCAGTAAAATAAAGAGAAGTGAATGTGTGGAGGGATAAGAAAATGAAAAGTCAGGCAACAAATGAAAGTGAAAATGAGAAACTCAAGTTTGAACGTGCATTGGATTCAATGGATAGCTACACGTCTTCTAGCGTCCTTTCAAATAAACTTCTATATTGAATAAGTGCCTGACAGCTGGCAAAATGAATAAATAAAGTAAACAAAAAAAATCTCATAAATGAAAGGACTTAACATGTACCGATAATGGCAACAGCTGAACTTTAAAGCATTCAATTTTGTTTGGGCAGCAAGTTTCAGTTTTGAAACTGAAGGAAAGGGTAAAAGCTGAAAATTCGTTACCGTTACAACGAACTGTCCTATCACTTCTGTCGCGTACCGGACCTTAAAGCACAGAATTGAATATACCGCAGAGATCAGCATGACGAGACAATCAAAATGGTATACGTATATCAGTGATAAGATTTAACTATAAAAATTCGAAATTCTGCTAGCAGAAGAATGTGGCAAAAACGCAGAAAAATAAGATCGACGAAGCTAAAGAAGTCCGAATTTGAAAAAACGAAAAATGATGTCTCGGTCAGAAGATGATTTAGAATTTTCTATATAAATATGTTTAAGTTTCAAAAATATTTTTATTTCATCAATTCCTAACTGATTAAATTGAAATAAAATTACACACGAAAATAAACTTTCATATTTTCGGATGAAAATTTACCAATTGCTATGTTTAACTAGACGCATTTCAAATATTAAATTTATATTTCAAAATTTAATATTTAAAATTTCACAAAATTCCCATTAATTAAATAAATAAAACCACTTAAATTTACGGGTCGTTATATTTATTGATTTTGTTGTATTTATTGCCAAGAACTACAACAAATTGTATTTACCTGTGTAATCGTTATTGTGAATCACTTCTTGAGTACATGTCAATAATTGACTCATTTTATTTCATTTTGAAAGATGAAAATTGACTTTGTAAAATTGATATTTTTGTTTATTTGACCTTAATTGTACCTTCGTGTGTAACTTGTAAGGTACGCCATATATCATAAGCAGTGGTACATAACATAAGACGTGAAAATTCATTTTTATCAAGAGAGCAAAATAGTACATTATGTCAATTATTGGCAATAAATTAACATTAAGTTCCTGGCAATAAATACAACAAAATCAATAAATTAGTAAATTTAACTCCGAGTGCCATGTCAATAATTGACATGTAAATTTGACTCATTTTGTTGTATTTATTGCCAGTAACTAAATTGTATTTCTTAAACATGTCAAATGAGTAAATAACCTCTTAAATTTGTTGTAGTTCTTGACAATAAATACAGTTTCATCTTCATCCAATTCAGAATTTCATTGCTCGCTTGAAATGCTATGTTCTTCTTTTCATGGTTTTGTTCCTTTCTGGACTGCAAATTAGCTTCATATGACATTAAATTTCCAATCAACTCTTTAACTTTGAGTACAGAAAGATCATTAGCTTCTTCGATAGATAAGACTTTTCTTTTCCACTCAATTGTTAAAGAGTTGATAATTTGAGATGCTAAATCAAAATCAGTAAATTTAATTCCTAGTGCCATGTCAATAATTGACATGTAAATTTGACTCATTTTGTTTCATTTTGAAAGATGAAAATTGATTTTGTAAAATTTTGTTTGTTTAACCTTAGTTATACCTTCATTTGTAACTTGTAAAGTACGCCATATATCATAAGCAGTGGAACATAACATAACACGTGAAAATTCATTTTTATCAAGAGAGAAAAACAGTACTTTCATAGCTTTAGCATTATTAGAAGCAGCAGTTTTTTGTGCATCTATTCATGTGCTAATATTTTTTCAGGTGTTACATACTTAATTTGAGTTGCTGACCGTATTTCTAAATCATTTTCTTCCGTAAAAATTCTCATTCGCGTTGACCAATATGCATAGTTAGATCCGATGAATCGTAAATGATGTGCAGTTGACTGACCTTCTTGAAAAATACTTTCCATATCAACAAGTTTCAAATACGTGTTATGGTGATTTGAACTAACCCCGCTTTCATACCAATTGAAAGTCTATGTTGATCGTATATGTGTATAGCATATGACAGCACGTGTATGATAGTATAAATTACACGGAATAATAATGCAAGTAAAATTAAAAGTAATCACACCAAAATTTTTATACTGGTTCGGACCTCCTATCCTACGTCTAGTCCCAAGCTCCCCTTTGGAAATACCTAACCAATTTCTCTCGCTTCATCCGAAGGAATAGGCTTTTATATAAGAGTATCTCTTTGACAAGTGCGTGTTCTAGGTAACACTGATTTTGACTACAAGTGCATCTTCTTCGTATAATCTCCTTTGAGTAGTGTGTAATTTTAAGCTTTGATATAAGGTAGAGATAAAAGTATGCTTTTGATAACTTTTAGAAATCAGAGAGATCACGGAAAGATTAGAAAATAAAGAGAGAAGAGTTCAGAATGTCAAGTTAATTGTACTTTCAAATTCATGCTTATTTATAGATGTTGAAGAGTTTGTTTGACAAGTAAAGACCTTTGGTTCATTCTATTTCAGTCCAAAAGTTGCAATGTTTAAGGAGGAAGAGTTATGACCAGAGAAAGGGGATGCAACTCTTTGATTAAAGAAGATGTCTTTTGAAGAGAAATAGCCATTACCTAGGCCAGACGTCTGGCCATTTGTGTCAGATGTCTGGTCTCTTTAAAAAAATTTAAACCGAAAGTATTGCCAAACGTCTGAGCACATACGCCAGACGTCTGACACATGTATAGCCTGTTTTCTTGAGTATGTAAAAAAGCTTTTTAATAATTTGTATGTGCATATGCTGGTGAAGATTACTCAAGAAGATTGTATATATCTACTATTTAAGACATTAACAGAATATACTAATATTTCTCAATATAATGATCCTTGTTGTTGTCTTCAAGTCTTGGTGGCGAAAGTCTATCTGCGTGATATATATAGCTATGTATATTACATGCAAGTGAATGTATAGTTGTGGTCATCAAAAACGAGGTTCTAACAATTAATACTCTGTTATAATATATGTAAATATATAAGTGAATATGCTTTTGTTTTTTTCTGTTAGTCCCACATCATGGGATATGTTCCATCTCATGCTCCAATGTCTATATATAAAGGAGCCTGTGTAATGTAATTATATGAATCAATCTGATATAATCTATTCTCTGAATGAATAAAATGTCTCCACTCTTTTCCTCTAATGGCTTTTGCTCTTGTTTATTTATAACATATTCTTATTTGTTTATAACACGTTATCAACACGATCTACAATTATGAAATCAGATCTATTCTTCTCCAGATCTAATTATAGATCTCAAAACGGTAAGTTATTTTTCGATTATGATTGATCTAATCTTCCAAATTATTATTTTTTATATATCTCATTCCATTCTAGATCTACTTCTTCAGATCTAAATCTATTGTATTATTTTTTAGATTTTATTATACTAGTCTTATAATTTTATATCTTATATAGATCTAAACTTTAAGATCTAATTCTTATTTTGTTGGTTATTATATTTCAGATCTAATTTGTTTGTTGTTGCTATTTTTCTGATAATATTATATTGTAGATCTCAATATCATGCTTATTTTTATGTTTTATAGTTCATTTATTTTGAAATGCAAGTTTGAACTTGACAAAATTTGATATTGTTGATTCAACAAATTTATTGAATTTGATTGCATTTAGTTTGGATATGGATTTGAGAAATCAATCACGGTTGGTAAATGAAGTTTTCATTTTGAAAACATTTTGATTTGATTTAGATTTAAATGAAGACTTTGGAAATTATTTTGATATACGATTTATATTTCCAGAAGAAATATTTTATTGTTTCTAAGAGAAACAAATATAAATATAATACGTATCTAGAAGATCGTATTAAGTGAATGGAAACATTAGTAAAAGCTTACATGATAAGCTTAATATCTTCCAATGTTTCATTGTTAAAAAAAAAAGGAAAAAGGAAATAATAATTGAGAACCTGCAGTTTTCATAAATCAGTAAATTACAAGTTTCCTCAAAATAAAGAACCATAAGTTCTAACTAAAAAAAAAAAAAGAGGATCAGAAAATTTAATCATAAAAAAAAAGGAAATAAGTTTGAACAACCTGAAGTTGTGCAAAGATTTTTTTTCCAACCAGAAGTTGTATAACTCAAAGTCCAAGACCTGAAGTCTTGAATTATGAAAAGATTTTCTGATAATGTTTTAGAGATTTATTTATATTTATATTGCAAAATCTAATATCCCAGAAGAGATGTTATAGGAATTTTATTTTAAAATTATGTGAAAGGATTGTCTAGTAATACTAACCTGAAGTTGGATCATTTCTTCGAAGATGAAGGAAACTTCATTAATGATGAAAATCTAAGTGCAGTAATAAATGATATGGTCGAATTGACCAATAGTAGCAGCCTGAAGTCTGCTATGTGGATTTTATTTCATTTCAGTTCAATAAATCAGTTTGAAGTTGGTAAAACCCAAGTTTTGATAATCTTTGGGTGTGTTTGCCAAACTATATATTTGAAGAAGTACATTTTATTATTCTCCAGAAGTGATAATCCATATGACATACTCTTGAAGAGATGTTTTATGATTTTTATATTTCAAAATCCAAACATCCTATAAGAGATGTTGTAGAATTATGTCAATTATGTAGAAAAAGATATTGATTATTGATGACATGCCAAAAACAATGCATATAAAGTATCTTTAGAAGTGATATGTACCACTCTAGAAGCGGTGTTTATGAAATATCCCCAGAAGTGATATTATATCATCGTATAGCACTATAAAAGAATTGCCTATAAAATATTGTCAAATGTGATAATAAATTATCCAAAATTCAATCGTCTATTGTCATGGACTTGTAGCTCCATTAGACAAATAATGATATGTAACCTTTTACTTTTCAGAACTTACGATGAATCAAATATTATATGCACAACTATTCTTGAAGAAATATCTTTATATATGCTCCTGAAGAGATAATCTATATGTCGTATCATAATTTTCACTAAAGCTATATAAATACGGTCTTGAACAAATCGTTATGTGCAACCATTATAATTTCTTATTTTTATAACATTTCAAGGGTCCAGAAGATACTCTTATTTATGTTGTAAATATATCTATTTTATTGAACTCTCTAGAGGAGATGTTTATATATAATTATAAGTTAGTATATATTTTCTAATAAACAATCATAATTAATGTTCAATAGTAATATTAGAGATATAATCAAGGAATAATGATATAATTTTTTTTGTAATAACAATAATTTATTCAAAAAAAAAAAAAGAATAATGATATTGTATACCAATGTTACACTCCAGAAGTAGTGGTTTTATCTCTTGCATCTTACTTTCAGTTGGTGAATCTAATTTGGTCATTGTATTTAAAGTTTGATATGCCATTTTAAAAGCAATTACAACAAAAATCTCCAACATGGATATATTATGCTACTGTAAAGTAGTAATTATGTAATATGTATAAAATAAACAGTGTATATTGATATGGCATTCAAATAGTGCATATATATATATATATATATATATATAGAAGAGAAAGTTCACTCCAGAAGTGGTGATGCTAATATATCTCTAGAAGAGATTTATAAATTTGAAAATGATAACATATCTCTAGAAGAGATTTATTTACATATTTAGTAATTTTATTAAACCAAATAAGTGTACATAAATTTGATTATAAAGGATCCTAATTTAGCTTAGATTAGATCCTAAAAGTTTGAGAGCTAAGAGGAAATCTGTATCTGTAACATTCCAAGCATCTAGAAGATACTATTATTATTTTTGCTGTAATTTTTTTTTTTACAGAACTCTCAATAGAGATGTGTAGAAATGTCTACATGCAATTAAAAATTACTCCTTGATAAGTAATTATACTTAGTGTTCAAAACTAATATTTGAGATATAATTGAGGAATAAAACTTAACAACTTGAAGTTGTGTTATATTTTGTTCGAACCAGAAGTTCGATATGGTTTCAAACCAAACGTTTTGAACATTATCATGCGGTTTTGACAGGTTTGCATTGACATTGATTTATAAATAGAAATTAATAGTTTTGATCCTTGTAATAGTTTGTTCTAAAAATCACTAATTCAAATGAGAAAGAATATGAAAATTTTACAATATACATGTGATACGTGGACGCACGTATACATCCATATATGTAAATATGTAGCTAACAACCTGAAGTTTGTGATAAGCTATTATTTAGTGATTATGCATAGGTATTATATAGTGATTTAAAATCAATCAACATAAATGTTGAATGACCTGAAGTCATGTATGTATTCAAATGATCTACACAATAAGTAAATTCCTCCAATAGCTTAGATCAATGAATGAGAACAAACTCTAATAATCAATATCAATTGAATGCGTCTCATCAATGAATAAAAGAATTATCCTCCTATTATTAATATGTACGGTGTATTTGCTAGTAGCAATATCATAGTTGATCAAAATGAGAATCCAAAGATGATTATTATTTAATGTGACAATGTTTGTCAACATTGAGGGGGAGGATAAAGGGATACAAGCTCATTTTGATCATCAATGTTAAATATTTGTTAAAATATACAATGATGCAAAATATTAAGTAACTTAAATAAATTATCAGTAATATCCCTAGTAGACTTTCTCCAATATTGATTTGAATCCCTGAAGGATCAAAATTTGTAAACCACATTTGAAATATGGTTCAAAAGTCAGTTCAAAATATTTTTGGAGTAAGTGATAAAGATGCCAAATAAAGGAGGTGAGTGTTCTTGAAGAAACACATAAGGATGCTCTGAAAGAGATCCATGACATGATTCTCAAATAACCCTAGAAGTGGGTTAGGTACCTAAAACATGATAATTAAAGAGATCTCAATAAATCATGTCTAGAACCGACAAGAAATAATCATCGATGATAAATTTGTAAATAATAAAGCACTTATATTTATAAATAGATTAAGAATCTTGAATTAGGGGAAAACATGACTGACCATCATGAATCCTTTAATAGTAGAGAAATATGGACATGTAGTCCACAAAGTACCGAAAGTACTTGAAATGCTTAATATACCCTGAAGGTATAAATGTGGTTTAAAATCATATTAAACAATGAAAGTATATAAATTCCTGAAGAATACAAATAACTTTCATTGTTATAAAGAATGCAAAGAAAAAGGAGAGTAAATTTCAACCTACTTTTAAGTATTGTTGTAATGAAAATCTTGATATAATTCATGATGAGTAGATTACTTCCTATTTTTAAGTATCGTTGTAATGAAACTCTTAATATCCATTGAAGTGATAGTTGCGATATGCAAATACTTATTAAAGTATACAAACTTCTGAAGAATATATATAACTTTTGTAGTTATAAAGAATGAAAAAGACATGAAGTGTAGATTACAAATTTCTTCTAAGTATTGTTGTAATGAAAATCTTGATACATCAAGATGAGTAGATTACTTCCTGCTTTCTAGTAATGTTGTAATGAAATTTTTAATATTCATGAAAGATGTATAGCTGCAATGCTAAAACTAATTTGAAGCAAAAAATATATAATGAAAGCACATGAAGCGTGTTTCATAAAAGTAGCATACAAATACATAAAATGCAAACCATATTTGGAAGAAACAATCTTAGAAAATTTGATTGTATCGAAGGAAACTATTAATAAATTGTATTATTAATGAGATTCATATTTATAGATCCAGAAGTATCTATAACCAATTTGAGATATCGAAAGACGAATATGAATTCAGAGGAAAATTTTAAATCAGGGGGAGCATCCATAAGTATTTTATAATGCACTCTTTTCCTTAACTAAGATTTTTCCCACTGGGTTTTTATTAGTAAGGTTTTAACGAGGCATTATCTTGATCTAGAAGTATCAACTTCCTGTAACATTTGAAATAAGCTATAATTTACTCTTTTTCCTTATTTAAGATTTTTCCCACTGGGTTTTTCTTATTAAGGTTTTAATGAGGCATTATCTTGATCTAGAAGAATCAAACGTCTTTTCAAGGAATAACATCTCAAATATGTTATTTAAGTTAAATTATATTTTTATCCTTGACTAAGATTTTTCCCATCGGGTTTTCCTTTGTAAGGTTTTTACTGACATATTAAATTGATGCAGAAGTATCAAACTCTATCTGATGCAGTAAATTATTGAAATATGACATACTATATTATACTCTTTTTCCTTCACTAAGATT
Organism: Allium cepa; assembly: GCA_030765085.1. Taxonomy (NCBI): domain Eukaryota; kingdom Viridiplantae; phylum Streptophyta; class Magnoliopsida; order Asparagales; family Amaryllidaceae; genus Allium; species Allium cepa. The sequence continues at coordinate 28,743,707 of CM060938.1, read as the reverse complement.
TTTCCCATAGGGTTTTACTTAGTAAAGTTTTAATGAGGCATTAGTTTGATCCAGAAGTATCAAGCTTTATTTAAAGAAATAAGAAAACAAAATATGTCATGGTACTCTTTTTCCTTCACTAAGATTTTTCCTATTGGGTTTTTCTTAGTAAGGTTTTAATGAGGCATTATTTTGATCCTGAAGTATCAAACTCTTATAAGAAATATCATTTTTAGTATGATATTTATGATTTCACAAGTTGCACTCTTTTCCTCGTTCAAGGTTTTTTCCCACTGGGTTTTTCTAATAGAGGTTTTTAATGAGGCAAATCTATATCGATTGAATCGATAAATGCAAGCAAGATAATAATGAGGGGGAGCGATCATCATACACGTTTCGAAATGGAAATTTTCAAATTATCCGAGCATTCAAGATTTTGAAGACGCATATTCAAGGGGGAGTGTTATAACATATGTAAATATATAAGTGAATATGCTTTTGTTTTTTTCTATTAGTCCCACATCATGGGATATGTTCCATCTCATGCTCCAATGTCTATATATAAAGGAGCCTGTATAATGTAATTATATGAATCAATCTGATATAATCTATTCTCTGAATGAATAAAATGTCTCCACTCTTTTCCTCTAATGGCTTTTGCTCTTGTTTATTTATAACATATTCTTATTTGTTTATAACATAATCATATATAAACAACAATCAATAATTAATAATTTATTAATACATGGCTGCTGGTGGTACCTGAAATTTTAAAGCCCTTCCCTTTCTAAATTTCGCTGGCCGCAAAAACTTAACTTTCCCCCTATTCCCAAATCGCCTTCCTCTCTATCCCATTCTAAATCCCTATGGCACTGTTCGACCTAAAACTTCAACCTAAAACAACAATCTTAAGCCTCTCTTCCCTATCCAAACCTATATCCCAAAAAGTTCTCATACTATCGACCACGATCTCTTCTACCAAAAAAAAAAATCTAATGGCAATCTTTCTCTTGAAACACTATGCATTTCTGCCGGTGCCTCTTATCCAAAATTAACAACTGGCAATGAAAGAATACCTATTTGAAACCCTATATGGTGATATATTCACGGTCAATTACTTGATCAGCGACAAAGTCCATTGATAAACTTTGGTCATTCCTTTCTTTGGATGGGCGACTACCATCGCGAAGACTCGAATCTCTAAACTGTGTTGCACACAATGAGTAGGTAATTTACAGTTTTTATTTATGACTTATGTTGGCTAAATTTATTTCTATAGAATTAGGATGGATTTAAGTAAACGGGTTTGATGTTATGAAAGCTAAAATCTTGTACAGTATGATATATTTTGGAATTTAAGTTTGTTTAATGGAGCAAATGCCAATTGTAAAGCTTCCTTTGCCTTATTAAATCTTTTTATATATTACTCATGAAAGCAAGTGACAGAGGATAGCCAAGAGGTTCTTATTTTTAAGTAAAGAAATCTAGTTTATAGTTTAGTTTCATATTTCATATCACCAAATGTAGGAATTGCTTCTGCTTCTGCTTGAGAATGGAAACTTAAAACTTGAGAGCATAAACATTTATACATTTTAGTCCACTAATAGGTATAATTGAGCCAAATTTCTGCCTATGTAACACATGGCAATTTCAATTTGTTGGGTATGGTTATTCTCCTTTTGACCATCAAATATACCACATGAAAGTAAATTCAAACCGGACAGTTAGCTGTATGAAAATGAAAAAAAAATACATTGAAAAACGTAATGGTGAACCATCAAATATGGGTCAAATGAAGATGTCCATTGTACTTGGGTTAAGGCTATGTTTTGTTGCAAGTTGTTTTTAACTATATTTGTTTTAAAAGTGAAAGAGAATAAAAAATACAAATATTTACTTATTCTGTTTTCTTAGCCAAGCCCTTACATAAAGCCCAATATAATTTCTAGAGATCTCTCCCATTTACAATAACATTCTATAACAATCTTCTCTGTCAAATTTTTGGGTTTCCCTGAGGCAAATTAGGCTATTCTTTTGTCACTTAATTTTTTTTTTATGGAAAATAAAATAAATAAATAATAAGAATAAAATAAAACTATTAGCCAACCATCCAAGTGTATCTTTACTATACGTTGAGGTATTAAGAGCGGAAAATAAACTAAAGTGAAACCGACCTTCCACCTTTAAAAGTTATTACTACATTTTATACTTGCAAATGGAATTTGGTCATTCCATTATAGATAATCTTGATAAATGTATTGAGTACTATAAATAAGATATATGAATTATGTTTAAGTAGTTAATTTGGTTTCTGTTGATCTTCAATCACATATATATAAACAAAACATAGCGTCTAGGCGTGTATGGATGAGTTTTACGTTGAGTGATAATGTGCTGTGTTTGTGTTGTTTGCGTGTGTGTTTCTGAAGAGGAATATAAGTGTACATGATGTTGAGTTTAGTACAGGCAGGAGTGAGCATGGTGTTTGTGTTCATGCGTGACTTACGGGCAGCATTTTCTTACATCATCATGAATTAATTTGTAGTAAACATTTTTGTGCCTCATTCTATGTTGCATTCACCCGTAAAATTATGCACGTGCATTTCTTCTTACCTGCTACTTTTTATTTCCAGTTGCATGCATGACTGTGGTGTGTAATGTATGCAGTAGAGTGCAAATTGGAATATATGTGTCTCCATCAATATATACAAAAACATACATCTGCTGCTATTTATTAGTTTTTTGAATTCAGGTGTTAGTTTTGTGTGCACATGAATAAGTAAGTGCATGGCCACAAATGGTATGATTAATTGCTATATACAGTTTTGTCTACATCTATGAATAAGTTTTTTGTGCGCGTGGATAAATAATTCCCTTTTCTACGAACTAACACCTAGTTGAAAATAAGTACAATATTATTATCATGTTGTTTCACCTCATATACCATGCTTTCAACATTCTTTTGATCCGCTTTCAAATGAAGTATAATTTTTTTTAACATGGTTTGTTATAAATATCTAAAGATCATAATTTTCTTTGTTTATTTTTAACTGATTTTGTTTGTATTTATTTATTTGGTTCCAACCTTAACCATTTATTCGCTTGTGGAATATATCCAAAATTAGACAGTACACAACTCAATAAATTTGGTCAACACTTGTAATCCTATGTTTCTTTAGTTATTAGATTTTCATTGTTTCTGCAATTTGTATTATAAAGGCAAAGTCAGTTTGTATTTTATGCAAACTATGTTACAAAGCCGCTACATATGGCCTCTTATATTTAACAATATCCTTTTTTCTATTAAAATCTACTAAACAGTGTTTATTAGCAACCTGATTTGGCACATAGCATATTATGTTTCTTGTGAGAAGATAATTACTCATTCTTTTAAGGTTGGCAAAGTGATGTGCACTCTTTGGCAGTTGTTAAAAGAAAATTGACAGAGGGCCAGAAAAAACAGCGTCGAAATGACGAATATTTTAGGAAAGATAAAAATATTTCAACAAAATATTATATATCTTCTATACCCTCTATAAGCATATGATGATTTTGTACTTGGGTTCAAATATTCGAACTTATGGTTGAAACAAAACATGCTAAATATTTGAACTTACAGTTGAAACAAAATTGCCCATGTAATTGGGTTAAAGCTATGTTTTGTTGCAAATTGTTTTCTTTGTCAAATGAGTAGCAAGAAACATTGAAACACCAGTTCCATTGAAAGAAACAGCCTGAAACGGCTCTTTACGTTTCTTAGCATGTTTAATTTTTGACTCCAAATGCATGTAAGCCCCTAATATAAAAAGAAAATATGGTAACATTTACCATCATAGATTTGTAAGATAAAACTCTTTCTCATGTTCACCTCTAGGATGAATAAGAAAAATTACTATAATATGTCTCATTATCACCTAAAGATGGTAGCAACAACATTGCTACAGCCATTCAAGGTTGTGCACTGGCATAAGCACCACCAACTCAACATGCACAACCATTGCCTAAAAAGTGGTATATTAGTCAAAAGCAATATACGTCCTTACTTAAATTCAGACAAATGCTTATTAAGCTATATACTTACATATACTAAAACTAGCATTGGTCCGAGAGAGGTTAGATGGTTATATGCTTATATATAGCTATAAATATGCTTGGAGTGATTTTGCTATACATTCAAAAAATGATTGATTGTTCAATGGTTTTAATTATTATTGATATAACTTAAATTAGGATACTGTATGAATTTTTATACACATATATTCACTTAAACTATATGAGTTTTGAGCAATGCTTTAACGCTTTTATGTATTTATGAACTATATGAACTTTTGTGTTGATATACGTAAAGCCTCGGTTCATGTTACAATTACCACTTTTTGTTCGGTTTATAGTTCAGTAACCAAGAATAAACATAATGATTTAAGTGTACGATTAGTTAATTTTTTCCAAAATAGCAGGTTCGATAACGTCTATATGTGAAGGTTAACGTGCACAAGTTTTGTTGAAACTGGACTAATTCTAAAACCAACAATATTTTGCCGACTATCCTATGTCATTGCTTGTGTACTGCTGTAGAGTGAAGAGCTTCATTTTGTGTCCATCAACTGTTTCCACCTGATCCCACTGCCATTTTCACCCTGCTATTCTAGCTCTGTTGCTCCATCTCACCAGCTTTGCACTGTCAACTTTATTGCTGCTTCAGTTAGCTTGTCTTATTCAGAACCGCTTCTGCTACTGTCTCATTTGGCCTTGTTCAGTCTGCTCGCCAATGTACTTAACCTATTGTTGTTACTAATGTTGTGCTACATTACTGTCTAAGTTCAAAATTAATGGCCACCTGCGTGCTATTTATTTTCAATTGCATCGGCCACTGTTGCCGCAGCCAAGCTCAATCCTGCTTACTGCACTACTGCCTTGGTACATCAAATCTTTTGCATTGCATTTTCTCACTTCATTTTCAATTATTGTAAAGTAGAATGTTTAACATAAAATTCAATCATCTACAATGGTACTCATAGATTGCTTTACTAACCCCTACTTGAGCATCTATTTGATATTCCCTCTACATAACTGCTCATTTGAGCACACTTGATTTTTAACATAGAAGTGTATTGTTGGCCACCAAATGCACTGGTAGTACTCCGTTTATTATACAATGAACCTTTTGTAGTTCTCTCCTTAGTTTGAGGACCGTTCTTCCATCAAAAGGAAAAAAAGTGTTGCATTGAGTCAAAATGGGATAATTATACTTCACGGCTGGACTGAGGGAAAATGCAACACCATTATTTCTTAGCATGTTGACCATTTTTCTCAGCTTGTCGCTGCTCAGGTTTGCACTTCAACATGTCGGATTAAATGTGTTCGATTTTTCCAATTCTGATTCAAAGCTGATTATGGGTTTGTTTGGTAGGGGCTTGGTTTCGCGATTGGAGTTTCACTTATGGACATCAAGAAGGCAACCACTTTAGCTTCAGTGACAGTGATGACCTTTATGTTGACTGGTGGATTTTTTGTCAAGGTGAGGACTCAGTACAATCAACTATGTATACATATAAAAATAGTAAACATCACAAAATTTACATCAAGCATAGAAATTATGGTATAACATGCAATGATACCAAGTTTTGATCATGTAGAAAGTTCCAGTTACAAAAGCTATACTATCATTTACATACAAAACTAGAGCTTATTGAGTCAATTAGCAAGCAATGGTGCATATTGAGTCAATTATCAAGCATTGAATCATTTACATACAAAACATGCAACGATACCAAGTTTTGATCTTTTAGTTTGTATATATATGGTCCAACATGTGTGTTTTGTTGAGACTTGGTTTTGATTCATGACACGAAGCTATCACTGCAACATACAGATTCGACGACTGTTATGACAAAAAGAGAATATATACTATATAGAGACAAGACATCAAAATCGGTGCATCAATTTTTTTAGTTCGTTTTGAGTCTTAAGTCAATTTTGCTAAGATTTCTCCTCGTTTACATGTATATTAGCTTATATAAATAATCTTCTTATTTTCAAATGATTTATACATATATAAGCATATATATATATATATATATTGTCAAAGTTTTGTTAGCATTATATATATAATATATGTGAAAACTGTGCAAATTGCACAGAAATTACCAGGTTAGTCGACTGACCTGTTAGGTCAGTTGACTGGCCTGGTAGGTCAGTTGACTGGCCTGCTAGTTTCTGTGCAATATGCACAGGTGTACAAATATACAAATATATATTTAAAAATTTGTTTGAATATTTAGTTGACTGACGCAGAGGCTCAGTTGACTCAATTTCTATAACAGTTATATTTTCTGAAAAGACACGATCATTTGTGAAGAGTTACGAATTTCTATGAAGAGATTTGGATGCAACGCTTCAACCATAACTCTTCGCCAATGGTCGCTGCCATTTGACAACTATAAATACATATCCTAACTTGATTCCAAATCACTGAATCTGCTTATCTAACCTTCTTGAATATTCTTGCAACTATACTCTCAAATATTCAGCGATATATCGTATTCTAAACAATACTATTCCTTTCTTATCTTCATAAACTTCAAATATACATATTTATACTCGAGGAGAAGATTATAGAAAGGGTGTACCATAAACAGACTTATCTATGTTATCAAAACACAAAAAGTCAAATAATATTTTGTATTTGTTGAAGTCCCGTTCTACTGCTCGGGCATGTGAAATCCTCTTCGGCTACTGAGGTGAAATTCTGTTCCGCTGCTCAGGTCCCTGTTCGTCTGCTCAGGGGTTATATAGACTTGTTCCTCTAGGTTAAGTGAGGGTTGTTGTTTCAGTGAAATTCTAGAAGGAGTCTGGGACTGGACGTAGGATGGAACTCCGAACCAGTATAAAAATCTCTGGTATTATTTTTATTACACTACTTTTATATTCCGCAATATTTACTGTATAACTATCATCACTATACTCTGTATTATCGTATATCCAAATTACACGATCCATAGCACACTTTCATTTGGTATCAGAGCAAGTTCTTATATAACCGTAACACAGTTATCTGATACTATAATAATATGGAAACTAATACTAGCACTAGCGTTAACACTAGCTTCATAGAAGGACAATTCACTGCACGTCCACCACTATTCAATGGCATGAACTATAACTATTGGGCCACACGAATGAGACTATATATGCAAGCAAATGGTTTGGATTCATGGAATATAACTCAAAAAGAATACACTATTCCTACTAAGGAGTATTCTACTTGGACAAACACACAGAAACTAGATGCCACATCAAATGCAAAAGCCATGAATATACTGTTTTGAGCCTTAGATAAAAATGAGTTTAACCATGTTAGCATGTGCAACACTGCATATGAAATAAGACGTACACTCAAAGTTATACACAAAGGAACTAACAAGGTCAAACAAAGAAAGATATCCATGCTCAAAACTCAGTTTCAAAGAATGAAAGACAATGAATCGATCAACGATATGTATTCAAGATTTCAGCACATCTATCATTCATTAGTAGGACTAGGAGAAAATACTCAGATTTTGATATCGTATCCAAAATCCTTAACTCTTTAACAGAAGAATGGGAAAGAAAAGTTCTCGCTATTGAAGAAGAGAACGATATTTCCAAAATAACTCCGGAAGAGTTAATATGAAATCTAATGTCCTATGAAGTGAATTTGCAGGCTAACTGAGTTCAAGCTCAAGATAAAAAGAATATAGCATTCCATGCAGAACAAGAAGAATCAGATTCAGACAAAGACGAGCTAGCCTTTATTGCCAAAAACTTCAAGAAGTTCTTGAATTATAGAAAAGGAAACAGAAATAATGTCAAGAGAAGCTCAAACTGCAATAAACCTCCGTCTTCATTAGTTCTGGAGTGCTTTAACTGTCACAAAATGAGGGCATATACAGAAGGATTATCTGGATCAAAAGAAATAATATCGCAATAAAAGGAAGGACAAATTCAGAAGGAAAGCTTTCTCAGTTACAAGGGATGACTCAGACTCCTCCACCTCCTCAGATAGCGAGAGTGACAGCGATAATGAACAAGCCAACATATGCATTATGGCCAAAGATAATGAGGTTAGTGATTTAAATTTTGATGACATGATAGAAATAAACTCAGAATTGTTAGATATTTTAAAAAGTCTCAAAAGAAAATATAAAGAGGCTGTTGAAAATTAGAACAAGGCAGAATTCCAAAAAGATATGCTTAAAGACGAGAAGAAGACATTGGAAGAAGAACTTAAGAAAACTTAAGAATCACTTTCAAATGTTAATTCTCAACTAATATTATTGATTCAAGAAATTGAAACTCAAAAAGAAAAGAATGATGTTCTTGTTTCTAAAAATCATGATTTGAAAACTAATATCAAAATGATAGAACTAGCAAATTCGAGTCTAAAGACCAAACTAGAAGGAATCACTAAAAATGTATCGAATTTTAATAAAGGCAGAGAGAATTTATCTAGAATTATTGAAAATTCACAACCTACTAAAAATAAAAACGGACTATGTTATAAGAAGAAAGTCAAGAATTCACAGTCCAGTAATTTAAATAATGTTAAGTCTAATAAAACACCAATCTTTTCAAAAAGATCAGTTTCTAAAACTATCAATATATGGGTTCCTAAAACAAATAACAAGTTAATAAGGAATAGAAATATTAGATCCTTCATATAAAATGTTCATAATAATAAGAATTATATTTATAAAAGAGATACTGAACTCACTTGGGTTTGGTTTCCTACGATTATCTCTTAGGACCATATTAAAAAGGTTGGTACCAACGTCATCTCATATTTTTTTATAGGTTCCACTTAAGAAAAGAGGAAAATGGATATCGACAGTGCTTGCTTAAAACACATAGCAAGAGACAAAGATATGTTGACAAACATTACATACTCTGATGGAGGGTCTGTCACTTTTCAAGATAATTCCAAGGGATATATCATCGGCAAAGGCGATGTGAGCAATTACGGTACATATAATTTACCTCTTATTACAAAGGTTTTATTAGTTAAAAATGTAAAACATAATCTATTAAGTATATGTCAACTATGTGATAAAGGATTTATAATATCTTTTTCTAAAAATAAATGTAGTATCTTTGACCAAAATCAGAATCTTATTTTCGAAGGAAATAGAGAGAGAAATATTTACGTTTCAAATTTGAAAGTTAATCATAACTCAGACATGTGTTTAATAGCCAAAGAAAATGATCTCTGGCTATGGCACAAATGATTCTATCATATCAATTTCAAAACTATAAATAAAATTTCTAAAAAATAATCTCGTAAAAGGATTACCAAAGATAAGTTTTAAAGTTAATAATATCCGTGACTCATGTCAATTAGGTAAATTAACTAAATCTTCGTTTAAATCTAAGATAGTCATTTCGACATTACAACCACTTGAATTACTTCACATGGATTTATTTGGACCAACCCAAGTTCAATCCACAAATCACAATAGATACGTATTTATAATAGTTGACGATTATTCTAGATATGTATGGACTATCTTTATGAAAAATAAAAGTGATAGTTTTGAGAATTTCAAAACATTTGTTAAACGAATTCAAAATTTAAAAGGTACAAAAATTAAAAATATCAAAAGTGATCATGGAGGTGAATTTGAAAACGAACTGTTTGATAACTATTGTAAAAAGAAAGGAATATTTCATAACTTTTCGTTTCCTAGAACTCCACAACAAAATGGAGTTGTAGATCAGAAGAATCGAACTCTACAAGAATGTGCAAGAAACTTGCTAAACGAAAGCACGTTACCAAAACATTTTTGGGCAGAAGCTGTTGCAACTGCTTGTTATGTATTGAATCGTGTTTCTATTAGATCTCTCACTACGAATACTAAGGAAGAATCATTCGGTAAAAATTGGATTATTGCTATGCAAGAAGAACTAAATCAGTTTGAATGAAATGACGTTTGGGAACTAGTACCCGGACCGATCGATCAGACTGTTATAGGAACTAAATGGGTTTATAAAAATAAAGCAGACGAATTAGGAAAATTTGCACAGGCCAGCCGACTGAACCAGTAGGTCAGTCGACTGACTCTGAAATCAAAAAAAATTATTCTAACAGACCCAGTCGACTGAACCAGTGAGTCAGTTGACTGAACCAGAAGTTAAATTTTTATTGACCCAGACTCAATCAACTGAATTAGGCCTTCAGTTGACTGAACCAGAAGTTCGAAAATATTGAAATTCAGGTTCAATCGACTGAACACCTGATTCAGTCGACTGATTCGTAGATCTGAGCCAAACTAACTGCACCTACCAACCCAATCTCACCTTTTATCCTCAACCTTTACTCTTCACTCCCATTTCACATTTTTCAACTTTTCTCAAACCCTATTCCTTTAAAAACCAAATTTTTACCTCCAAACTCAAATTCAATGGCTCCAAAAAGAAAAGGACAAGCATCATCATCTTTTCAACCTCCTTCCAATGACCAAATCCAACAATGGCTTTTCGATAATACCACGGTTAGATGATGAAGGAGAATGCAAGATTCTCGTATTTTTAAAGGTTCATTTGTAAAATTTGTCGATTTCTCTCCTTATCACATACAATAATTGTTCGTTGTACAAATTTGGAGTCTTCATTCAATATTGATAAAAGCAAGCACAAAATAAACCAAATTATGGTCAAACTATTCTATGCCAATCTTAATTTAGGTTACCAAAATATACAAAACCAAGATGATTGTGTATGGAGTTGAGTTTGTGGAAAATCGGTAATTTTCTCTTTAGATCGAACGGCTCACGTCTTAAAATCTAAAAATAATGGAATTGAATTAAGTAAGGTTGATTGCGATATGGTCGTTCATGATGGTATAAGTCATTTGTTTTTAGAAGATGATATGCGCCAACTCAAATCTATGTCCTTAAGGCCTAAAGCTAGAAATGCACCGCGCATTAATGAAAACCATTACCCCCCAAACCGGAAGTTACAAACTTGTTTATGAACATAATTTCAAAGCCCTATATGCCATCTTTGGAAATATCAAAGTTAATTAGCTTCGGTTAATTCTTGATGAGTTTTTAAGTTTCAAAAATGGCTGCATGAACGTCATATATTACGGTGAGTACATTATGCGCTTACTAAAAGAGTGTAAGATTCCAAAACCCGACTCATCGGTCTCTACCGTCGGCTACTTAAACTCCCGTACTCTAGCATTGATGAAATTACTGGTTGCTCGACCTCCTCCCATCATTTTTTCTGAAGAGTGGACTCAATGCCAAATACCTCAAGATCAACCACCTCAACAACAAGGCGAAGCATTATCTCACCATTCAACTAGCCAAAGATCAACTATTCATCAACAAGACGAAGTTATGATTCCAAATCCAGGCCTTCCTCCACATGAATCTATTTCCATGATATGTCGTAACCAACAAATTCTTCACACATACATCAGTAGGGTTGACATAAAACTTGATAAAGTGAAAGGATTTTTCACAAAGTTATGGCAAGCAATCTCGTGTTCATCTGGCTCTTCCACGGCTACACTAGGTGATCTGGGCAAACAATCCATCTTCACTTGGTCCTCCTCTTCCGATGATCAAGCGAGTAGTAGTGACAATGATGGAAATGGAGATGATAGTGGTGATATAGGTGGTCAAAGTTCTCATGGTGATAGGGGTAAGCATATAATCAAGTAAGTTGTTTCTTATCTTATGATCTACAAATATTTGTCTTTCATTTCATTTCACGACTTATACTAAATAGCCAATGTTTCATATTATTTTGCTATTTTGAAACTCTTGTTTGTGAATTTGTAATGTATGCATGTTTGTTTCTTTTACTACTATGATTTGAAAATTTATAAATGCAACATACTATTACTCATGCTTTTTATTCCTTTTTGTCGATGACAAAGGGGGAGAAAATTATTGCTAACATTTAAGAATGCAGGATATATATCACCAAAGATTCAAGGGGAGTATGTGTTTATATTATATACAGACGAAATCTATATCTATTTACAGGTTGTCATCAATCAAAAAGGGGGAGAATGTTGAGACTTGGTTTTGATTCATGACACGAAGTTATCACTGCAACATACAGATTCAATGACTTTACGACAGAAAGAGAATATATAATACATGGAGACAAGACATCGAAATCGGTGCATCAATTTTTTTATTTAGGTTTGAGTCTTAAGTCAATTTTGTTAAGATCTCTCCTCGTTTACGTATATATTAGCTTATATATATATAATCTTCTTATTTTCAAATGATTTATACATATATAAGCATATAATATATATATATATATATATATATTGTCAAAGTTTTGATAGAATCATATATATATATATATATAAACTTGTGAAAACTAAGCAAATTGCACAGAAATTACCAGGTCAAACGACGACCTAATAGGTCAGTCGACTGACCTGTTAGTTTCTATGCAACATGCACAGATGCATAAATATATATTTAAAAATTCGTTTAATATTCAGTCGACTGACCCAGAGGCTCAGTTGACTGAATTTCTATAACAACTATATTTTCTGAAAACATACGATCATTTGTGAAGAGTTACGAATCTCTATGAAGAGATTTGGACGTAACGCTTCAACCAGAACTCTTCGCCAATGGTTGCTGCTATTTGACAACTATAAATACATATCCTAACTTGATTCCAAATCACCGAATCTGCTTATCTCTCTTATCTAACCTTCTTGAATATTCTTGCAACTATACTCTCAAATATTCAGCGATATATCGTATTCTAAACAATACTATTCCTTTATAATCTTCATAAACTTCAAATATACATATTTATACTCGAGGAGAAGATCATAGGAAGGGTGTACTATAAACAAACTTATCCATGTTATTAGAACACAAAAAGTCGAACAATATTTTGTATTTGTTGAAGTCCTGTTCTGCTGCTCAGGCGTGTGAAGTCCTCTTTGGCTGCTGAAGCGAAATCCTATTCCACTGCTTAGGTCCTATTCGTCTGCTCAGGGGTTATATAGACCTGTTCCTCCGAGTTAAGTGAGGTTTGTTATTTTAGTGAAATTCCAGAAGGAGTCTGGGACTGGACGTAGGACGGAGCTCCGAACCAGTATAAAAATCTCTGGTGTTATTTTTATTATACTGCTTTTATATTCCACACTATTTACTATATAGCTATCATCACTATTCTCTGTATTATCGTATATCCATATTACACAATCCATAGCACACTTTCATGTTTGTGTTGGAAGTTATGATATTTTGTCTACGTTATGTTGAAAGCAAAGATAGTTTGTTTGTATGATATTTTATCTGTGTTGGAACATGTGTTAGCTTATTTCGAATGAAGGGGTTTGGAAAGGTGTTCCATTTTGTTCGTATTTTATATATTTAAGTTACTATGGTAACATTATTCAATTTGTTGTAATACTATTCTGAGATGTAGCTGGAGCATTGAATGCATATATAATTTTTGAAAAAATTACCGTAAATATTTCACAATATTCAAAAAACGTGGCAAAGAACATACTACAACAGTAATAAAAAGTTGTAAAAAAATATATTACAACATTTATAAAATGTTATGATAAGCTTTTACACAACAATTTGTTGAAGTTGTAAAAAGGATTTTTGATACTTATGTTAGTGATTTACAACATCGGATAAAAGTTGTAAAAAACTTTATTACAATATCTTAACAACGTTGTAGCAAAGTTTATTGCAATGTTTCCATAAAACGCTGGAAAAAAGTTGTAAATTACTCTAACTCTATTACAACTTGGCATAAGACGACGTTTGTAAAAACGTTGCGAAACCCCTATTACCATGTTTTTTTGATGTTATAATAAGGTATTTTTATTGTAGCGAATAAAGTAATTGCTTTTAATAGAAGCGTCGTGTACATGAATGTCGAAGTCGGAGTGAAAGAAAGCAGAGGGTAGTCACTTCGGTAGCTATGTAATGTTTCCAAGTAGGTTAAAGTCGACCTCATCGACGATATAGTATCGGAGGCAATGGCACTTCGCAATCCATATAAACGTTTAAAAAGCTAAATGTTGACGTTGATGACATCACATGTCTTCATCGCTGTTTTTAATAATGTCGCACTTCATCATTTCGATTGTTTTCAAGGCTATAGCAATGATGCCGCTTCATATGACTTCGACCTTATAAAGATAATGAGTGGCATAGTAGCCGACGTGGGTCAAATTTAAAGGTTTTATTATGACGTCGAGGGTCTTGGGGTCGATGGTCATTAAGGTCGGCGACCTTATGTTTTACAGTCAATGCCTTATGTCTATGGCGTCGCACTTTATCTTTTGAGGCTGAAGAGGCTTGTTTTCTTTTCAACTAAATTGGTTTTCAAAGGGGCGAAGAGGCCTGTGTTTTAGAGGGTCGATGACCCTACATCTTCGACGGTTGGCATTATAATTTATAAAGGTTTTAAGTTTTTGGTCTTCGACATTGATGGAGGTCGAAAAAAGTTTTAATGTCATTTGTTTTCAAAAGATAAACCCATCCTGACTTATTTTGGCGATACGCCCTTTAAGGATGAGGGGCGATGTCCTCATAGCCTCATCGTAAACATCCATGGTAATATGAAATGACATTAGACTTTGGTAATACAAAGGGATATATTTCCTTGGGTTAAATATGAAATTAAGGGGAATAGTCATACAACATTATGAAAACGGTTTCAAAGAATTAAATGATGAATTAGCCCAAGTTTTGAGCTAAATTTCCATGGAGAATATTACTTACGATTAACTAATTGTGAACATAAAGTGTTTACTAATCGAACTTCTTGAATGATGGATGTCATATGTTCTTGTGTTTATTTGATCAATTATTATGCATAATTATTATTGTCATACTCATATTATTATTGACCCATAACTGCATTTTTAGGGCATTAAGGGCATAGTAACCAGCAAGGTTGTCCCAATAGTGGGTATAGTTAGACTAACTCCTAAGTGAATAGAATTGCATCTAGGAGATCAAGGAGATCAAGAGTATATTAGGATGCCTTGGATTGATCAAAAGATACCATAAAAAAGATAATAAATAGAACGTGGAACTGGTGTATGGTCGCACCTTATGCTTCAACCGTTAGTCCCCATTTGGTAAAGGTCTGCGATTCCAGTGCATAAAGCTTAGTGAGAAGAAAGGATTGTTACGTACAGGAAGGAACTCATAGCTCTATATATTCATGTATGATAAAGGAAAACTCCTAACTACATTGTAGATCCCTGATGATGGGATCCTCCTAACCATATGCGGATCATAGTTATAGACTCCTAATTGTATCTAAAATAATGAATATTTTTCCTAACCGTATTTGGAGACTTTTGTACATCTAGCTGAACTAAAGTAGGATAGACCGTCCCAATACCTCCTAACCAAAATTAGAGATAGGTTAATTGTTGGCCTATGAAACTATTAGGTTCATAATGATCATAGAAAAGTTATGTATTGAGACAAATAAATTAAGTACTATGGATGGGTAATCCAATGTGCATTGCATGATTATACATCATTATGTTATTATTGTGTTTTAACTATTGTGGATGCAGAGGCACGGTATATGGTTAATATGTTTTGGTAAAGATTCTAGTGAGGGGAAAACCCCTTACGCTTAATGGCGTGTCTCACTACTATCTATTGGTTCGAGATGGTAGGTTATTATTCACACTAGACTTTTTGTCTGATTCGAAGTTTATGTTTTCCTCTTAAACTCTTGAGGGCTCAAAATTAATTTGAGTAGATTGAGAGTAAGGGTTTTTCAAGTTTCCTAGTAGGACGAATAAGCTTCTGGAGACATGCAGGAGGCAATTTAGCTATGTAGGAGTTCTATTATAGTCTGCTGCATTATTTTATTTGTTTTTATGGATTTAATGACAAGTAACATAATTAACAAATATGTAACTCTGATCAACCAAGGAGGCATCTTCATATGTCGCCTTTTAAGTATTTTGTAATAATTATGTTTTCTCTAAATGTGGAATTACAAATGGGTTTATATAATGAATATGAAATCATATTTTGAAATGAAATGGAAAAGTTATTTAGGAATTGTGTTTGAATTTTTGTTTTCATATTCATGTGCTTCTGAATATTGATAAGGTTAACATAGCTACATTTTGTCACTGAAAATTAATAATTATGGATGAGTGCATCATCCGTAGCGGTTAGTTTCAGCCCTCAAAATGGGAAATATTTCATATACTATTAATGAAATGCACAATTATACTTCAAATTAGAAGTTAAGAGCGATAACTATATAAAAGGGATTGTCGATCCAACACACACACGTGTGGGTGTATTTATTTATGTGTATGTGTGTGTATGCAAGGATCGGTTACACTTCTATTTTCCTTGATTTCAACTACACATTTTGATTTAAATAATATAATGAGGTGGCAAGAGAGATAAAGTATATTATTCAAATTGACACATTTGGTTGAAATTGAAAGGAAATTGAGGTGTAGCAAGAATTAGATATGGCTGACCCTTACCATATATATATATATATGTATGTATGTATGTATGTATGTATGTATGTATGTATGTATGTATATGTATGTATGTATGCATGTATGTGTATATGTATGTATGCATGTATGTGTATATGTATGTATGCATATGTATGTATGTATATGAGGTCAACTATTTGAATAAAAAATGTGATAAAATAAATCTTGACTATTGGATCTCATCGTGTTCGTGCTTGAAATCAAAGGAAAATCCAAAGGTTTATATACATTGTGTCCTACCATGAGTTTCATTATATCAACAGAACTAGATTTTTTTTAAAATCAAATGATGTCAATTTAAAATTTTCAAGTATGTTAGAATTAAATATTATTTTATATGAACGTTAGTGACATTTATGGTGCATTTTTGTATTTAGGTATAGTATTTACTGAATTTCAAATATTGCATGTGATAAACTGCACATTATCCCCACTTAATGATTTAAATCCCCGTCAATTGCATATCTCTGCAATTTAACCGAAATATGCATTGTAAGTTAATGGTTTTCGGAGTAAAACATGGTTTTCGGAGTCAAAATGTTCTAAACTATACTAATTAATTTACTTGTGCCACTTGCTGCACTATAATAATACAGTGACAAAAATGGAAAGTTCATCCTCCTCTTGTTAAGATTATTCTTTTTATTTTTTTTGAAATTGTGTGCTAAATTGGTAGTATATAGTGATACTTCAAGTCTTAGGTAGTATGTACAATACTACAGATTACTATATATTCAACGTCTCGAATCAAAGTCGAAGCATTCAACCATTGGAACAGTAATGTTGAACAACTCTTATTAATATTATAATGCAAAATGCAACAAGAGTCTTAAGGGTTGACTGGTAGTACCAATGTGAATTTAAGGAAATACATAAGCTGAAACTACATTTTGCAAACTACGTTCATTAAAGCATGGTGCAAAATTAGGCATGTACCCTTCTTTTCAAACTTATTAGACGGTGGCTCCTTTCCTAAAATCTAGTTTCACCAAACACCCTTCCTAAGTTTTGATTTTTTTTTTTTTTTTGAGTTTTGATCTGTCGCTATTTTGCTGTTATTTTCGAGAAATTTTTTTTACGAAGTTTGAAATTTTCACAACTAATATTTTCAGTTTAGTTGCTTAGATTCGTTGCAGTGCAAAATGTGGAAAAAAATAGAAAGAAAATCGCTGCAGTGCAGATTCAGTAAGGATAGTGACATTCATTTTAAAACATAGGGAATGATTTTTAAAAATCATCCCTAAAGCATGCATTACAATCAAATATAACAAACAAAAAGGATTCAACATGAGCTAGCATGAAAAATTATTCAAAAAAAAGTTGTAAAACCTTCTCAAATTCTTCTCATCTTACAATATTTTGAAGTAAAAGCATCATTAAGTGATGTTTTCTAGATAGAAGTTGCTTTTAAAGTATTCTAAAAGCCTATAAAAAAAAGGCACACAAAACTTTATAATCTAATGAATAAACTCGAACAGTTAAAAATATCCAGTAAAATATAACTTAGCACCTCTAATTAATTCAATACTAATAATCCGCTTTTCAACCATGTCACTGATAGGAACTTTCAACTCCTTGTCTAAATCATTCTTAATGGATTTTAGATTCAATCCTTTCAATGTAGAAGACTAAACACCAAGTAGGCAACCGGAGGTTAAATAATAGCAATGATAACATGATAGATTGCACATCTTGTAAAGACGAGAAACTAGAGAGGATGATAAGAGAACGAAGAAATTGGGAGAACGAAGAAGAATATACAGAGAAAAAATTTCATTCAACATTTTCCATATCATTTCCATTCATCACTTACACATTTCCCATAGTCGATGCCAAAATGATAGAGTGCACATCTTGTAAAGAGAAGAAACTTGAAAGGAGGATAAGAGAAAGAATAACTTGGGAGGAAGAAGAACATAGAGAGAAAAGGAATTTCATTCGACATTTCCCATACCATTTTCATTTATCACTAATATATTTATAACCCTACTAATTCAATAATGGATTGCCAACTCATTTGCTAAAAATAAAAGTTGTAACTAGTTACCTATTTAATGCTTAATTAGACCATTCTAATTGCATCAAGTAAATGTGTAGACTAATCTAGAAGTTTGTAGGGAAATCATGTATTCACTATAGCTTTATCATTGCCATTTGTGGATTGTTGTTCATAGATATCCATATCATTATCATTCCCTCGAAATCGACCAAGTCATCATGGTCAAAAATGTTTGTTGCGATGAAGAAAAGGCTGTCATTATGGGTGAAGATAGGAGAGGTATGGTTTTCAAAGCAGAGAAAGAAGTTTAACAGTATTGTATTGGGTTGGATAATCGGTGATGAGAAAACGAAGGTGGAGAGGGCTATTAAGATAGATTCGTGTAGAGTGAAATCAAGCTTGTCGATTAGGAAGTGAACCGTGAAGAAATTTTTGATAAAGGGAAAGGAATCGAGAGTGGATCGCATGGTGACTACGGTGTTGAGGTTTTGAATGACAATGATGGAAGTGTTGATGTTGTTGAAACGATCTGGTTGCCAATGAGAATGACACTGAATTAGGTTTTGGGAAAGAAGAGTGTGATGTTAGTGGAGAGCCGGTAGAGTGTGGTCATGAAGTCAGTTATGGTGGAAATGGATATGTCGGGGATGCCGACGATCGACTTGATGTAGGAGCGGGAGAAAGATTTAAGTATTAGGTGGTTAAAGTTGTAAGACTTAATGTTGGAGGTTTTAAGAGAGAATTTGATGACGTAGTTGTATGTCGAAGTGGAGATGAGAATAATGAAGGGGGTAAGGACAATAACATGGCCACGATTAGTGTGGATGTATGAGATGGTTTCATATCTTTTGTGCTGGAGTGGTAACTCAATTGCTTGTTCCATTTCCATATACATGTTAGTGCATCACAAAATTCCTTGTTCAAAACAGAATATGGAAAATGCTCCTCCAATCCTTTGTTGTCCTTTTCTATTATCTCCTCGCTTGCAGATTCACCACCGCTTATGAGCCACCCCATCCCTGTCACCACCAGCTACATTTTACTAAGCCCTACAACCACTAAAGCGGTAAGAGTTGCATCCACCACCTCATCCAACAATTTTTATAGCTCAATTTGGTTACAGGATCATCTATGTATCTGCACTCATCATTCTCAAACATTTTGAACCTGAGAGTTAAGTTCGGGTTCGTTCTATGTTGGTTGAAAGGAAATAGATCGATCATGAAGGGCAATTTGGTCATTTTAGCCTGTTTTAGAAGGGGTTTTGTAATTTTCCATTAAATATTTGAGGAATCATGCCAAGGAATGCTAGAAAGAAGGATCTAGAACTCTGAATGAATTCAGTCGAGATCGAAAATTTGGTGAGGCATAGATCGAAGTTGGAGAAAATGAGGTTAGATATGGCAACGATGACATTGGGGTCGATCTCATCGTGACCCACTGCATAGGAGGAGAATCAAACATGCAGGTGGAATGGGAGAAGGTGATCAGAAAGCCACGTGGCAGATAAGTTAGAGGAAAGAGAAGGAAAAAGTGTGTTTGGAATTTGGAATGTTAGTGAGATATCAGAGTACAAAAAGGATGGAAGAGGAGTGTGATTAGGGTTTTGGACAATGACATGGCATATTCCGGCTGTGATTGGGGCAGAGAGGACTTGATCGAAAGGGACAGTTTGGAGATTTGGGGGTAGTAAATGACTCCAATGGTAGAAGAAGAAGAATCAATAGAAAGGCAGGTGCAGAAGAAGAAAATGAAGATAATGACAAACAGAACTGCTTGCAATTTTTTCTTTTTCTTTGTGCATGAAGGTAATTACTGGAAGAAAGTATAGAGCTTGTGCTAATTCGGTATGGTGGTCTATTTGATGTAGAATTTGGAGGTGTACGGGTAGTGACAAGGGAGGTGAGAACAAACGAAAGCACCAAATGATAGAGTGCACATCTAGTGAAGAGAAGAAACTTGAGAGGAGGATAAGAGAAAGAAGAACTTGGGAGAAAGAAGAAGAATACAGAGAGAAAAGAAATTCCATTCAACATTTTTCATATCATTTCCATTCATCACTAATGCATTTATAACCCTACTAGTCCAATAATGGATTGCGAACTCATCCACTAAAAAAATTGTAACTAATTAAATATTTAATGCAAAATCAGACCATTCTAATTGCATCTAGAAAATGCTTAGACCAGTCTAGAAGCTTGTAGGAAAATCATGCATTCTCTATAGCCTTATCATTGTTATATATGAACTTTTATGCATACATAACGGTATAAGTGCAATCTCCTCAAAATCGACATGTCCTATAGGTCAAAAATGTTAGCATTGACATTTATGAACTTTTATGCATACATATCTGTATTAGTGCCATCTCCTCAAAATTGACGTGTCCTCAAGGTCAAAAATGTTTGTTGCAATGAATGAAAGGTTGTACTTATTATGGGTGAAGATCGGAGAGGTGTGATTATCGATGCAGAGGAAGAAGTTAAACATTATTATGTTGGGTTGAATGATCGATGAGAATAAAATAGGTGAAGAGGGCGATTGAGATAGATTCGTGTGGGGCGAAATGATGCTTGATGACCAGGAAGTGGATCACGAAGAAATTTTTGACAAAAGGAAAGGAATCGCGAGTGGGTCGCATGGTGACTACGATATTGGGGTTTTGAATGACGATGATGGAAGTGTTGATGTTGTTGAAAAGGGTCTTATTGCCATTGGGAATGACAACAATTTTGATTTTGGGAAAGAAGAGTATGGTATTAGTGGAGAGCTGATAGTGGGCCGTCATTACGTCGGTTATGGTGGAAACAGGTATGTCGGGGATGCCAACGATCGACTTGATGTAGGAGTGGGAGAAATATTTAAGTATTAGGTGGTTGAAGTTGTAAAACTTAATGTTGGAAGTATTGAGAGAGAAGTCGTAGTAGTGTGTTGAAGTGGAGATGATGATGATGAATGGGGGTAAGGCCAGTAACATGGCCATAATTAGTATGGATGGATGAGGTGGTTTCATATCTTTTGTGCTGCAGTGGTAACTCAATTGCTTGTTCCATTTCCATACACAAGTTACGTGCAATTCCTTGTTCAAAACCGAATATGAAAATGCTTCTCCAATTCTTTGTTGTACCTTTCTGTTATCCCTCTTGTAGATTCACCACCACTTGTGGGGTACCCCATCCTTGTCACCACCAGTTGTATTTTACTAAACCATGTAGTCACTAAGGCGGTAAAAGTTGCATCCGCTATCTCATCCAACAAAATTTTGTAGCTCAATTTGGTTACAGAATCATCTATGTGATGACCCTGGATTTTGGCCCTATTATTTTAATAAATATTTAATCTAGTTTAAATAAAAGGTAAACTTATCATTCTAAAATGAATATTAAACATAAGTACAAAATAATATATGGTTATAAACATAAATATATAAAAATAAGAAAATGTAAATATAAGGTATAAATAGAAATAAAAATAAAGCAAGAATTTAGTAATTAAAATATGCATACAACATAACTTTAAAATTATAAGAAACAAAGTATAAAATAAGCATAAATATAAGTAAGTAAACCACATGAATTTTTCAAGCTAGAAAAAATATCTTTATATACAAAATCAATGTAAATCTGCAAAGTGTATAAGCTAAAACAAACATCTTTACACAATATTTCCACACATAAAACAAACATGTATATATAAACTATTCGAGCTATAAGTTCACAAGACAAATATTTAAATACCAAATATCTTCATCTACAAGCCAAAGTATAAAATAAACCTGACACCTACATATGTATGTAAATTATTCAAAGTGAAGTTAATAATAAAACAAATATTTATAAACAAAATATTTTCATAACAAAACAATGTCACAACATATCTTCATATACAAGCCATGGGTCTAACTGCAAGGTGTACTTTTGCATACAAATATCTATATGCTCAGTTAAACATAATGATAATTATGTAAACATATTAAACAACAAACATTTAATGCTATCTGGTCAAGCCCAAATTTGTCATTTCAAAATATTTAGCAAATCCTTACTTTGCAGTAATAAAGATCTGTTCATATAAACCAAATTGAAGAAAACAGCTAAACTAGATAACACCTTCCCATATTACAACTGTTTTCTCTTATAAATATATTGTAGGCATCTTACTATTTCGAAATTCGTTCAGTAACAACTGAAGTATACCAGAGAAAACTAAAACAAGGAAAAAAAGGTAAACTCAATTTTACTTCAAATTAGAAACTGACAAGAATTCAAAACAGAAATTCAAGCAGATTCATACTGCAGACTCAAAAACAAGAAATATTCTCTGTTCAGCAAATCATTCAAGTGAGTATATATAAAGTTTTCAAGTTTAAGTTAAATTAAACCAGTAAGATGATTCATGGAATATATGGAGTTGTACGTGTTAAAGTTTGATATGAATCTGAGTTACATTCAAGCAGTTATTTAAATACTGCATATGCCGTTCTCCTTGTTATGTGTTACAAGGTTGAAACTATTTAATCTTGAATGTTGTCATTTAATCATGATAAAAGTTTTAATCATCCAACAAAACCTGATGCTCGAACTTCAAATCAGGGTTGTTAAATCTGTTTAAAACATATTAGTAAATTATACTCTGGAAATCAAGCTTTTTACAGGCAACAAGAACTATTTTGATAAATTAATTGTTACAAAATATTACTTCAAGTTAATAACTTGAATCTTCAAAAAAAATAGGATTTTTAAAGCAGAAATGGGAATTTTTAGTGTAGGATGGTATGAGCAGTTCATAGTTGATCAAAAATTGCATTTTTACCAATTATAGATGATTGACTCAATAAATACTGTTGAAATTTGGATCGAAGCAAGTGTAAATATTATTGATTTTGAGAAAATTATCAAACAATTTTTCCATTGTATAAATTAATTGAACGAATTCATTTTAGGGTCTAGTCTTGAGCTTGTGAACGTGACTGTATCGAGGGGTGTTCGACTCCTATTCGTGATCGAGTTGCACGAATCTTGGGAAACTGGTAGCTTTGCATGTTGTCTTGCTGTGGCCGAAACTTGGGCATCCCTGGCGGTCTACGCGGCGGTGGCGAGGCGTTTGGATGATGGGACGTGTTTGCAGTTTTTCAAGCAAAATGTTGTTTTTCGATTTCGAATTCGAGAAGGTGATTCGTGTTTTTTTTCGTGTTTATGTGTGGTTTGTGATTTGCCCGAGGCGTCGGAGTTCTCCGTAGTGGAGTTGCGTCGCCGTGCATGTATACGGCTGTGAAGGATGGTGTCAGTGTCGATGTGGGTGCGTGTCTCGAGTCGCGTTCGAGTTAATAGGGTGGTAGCTTCGAGTTTAGGTCGAGCGCACAAGAAAGGTTTCCTGATGTTATATTTAAACATAAGTTTAAAATTTGAACTAACTGGAAAAAAAAGAGAAGAAGACGATGAGCACGGGTGAGTGTCTCGGGACAAGGGGGTAAGTAACTTGAAGATCACTCGAGTTAGCAAGTGGTAGTGCTCGGGTTTGCAATTGCAGAATACTATAGAAGAAAAATAACAAAGTTGAGCAGATTGATTCAACCAGTTTAAAACTCTGTAAACTAAATAAAGGTTTAACAGTTTAAGTTGAAAATTTAATTCAAGTTTTAATTATTTAGGTAATGTTTAACAATGTTTTTTTTAACTCTTAATTAATTATTCTAATTAAGTAATTAACTTAAGTATAAAATTTAGTTAACATTTAAGTTTTGTAGTTAATAATAAATTGATTTTCAAAATTTAAGGAAGCCTTTAAAATATTAATTAAGAAGAATAATTAATATCAATTAATTAGTTTAGGAAGCAATTAAGAATGATGACTTTTAAATAGTGATTAGAGATTGGTTAATTAATAACTAATTGATAAATAAATTTGTAATTAACTACTTAAAGTTAGTTAATGAATGATTAGTAGTTAAGTAATTAAGTAATTTAATTAACTGGTAATTAAGGAATACTTAATTTGTAATTAAGTTGTGTTAATCAATAATTAAGGTTTATTAATTATTGGTTAAAGAGTAATTAATCTACAATTAAGATTTATTAATTGGGTTTAAGGGTAATTAAGGGATGGATTACCCGATTTAAATTAATTTGTTGATTAATTAAAGGTAATCTCTTGATGATTAATTAAATATAAATACTTGATGAGATTTAGTGAGGAACTTCATAATTACAGGATGTAATTAATTAAAAGGAATTACTTATTGGGAAGTAATTAAAGGGTAATTGCTTAATTGAAGTAATTAAGGATAAATTACTTGGTGTAATTAATCAAAAAGGATTAATAATTAAGTAAGACGTTAATTACTTAAGTTAGTAATTAGAGAGGGGTAATTATTGTTTATGGGTAATTGGGGATGATTAATGGATGCAATTAATTCATGGGTTTGGTCAAGTATAATTACTTAATGAAAGTAATTAGATAATGATGATAATCTTAATGTAATTAAAGAATAATTAATCACGGAAGATTAACTAAGATAAATGATTATGGGATGGTGAATTAATTGGGCTGTAATTAATTAATAAGCATGACTTAAAGGTGATTGATTAAATTCAATTATGGATGGTGTGATTGATGATCTTGCTTATGTATGATAAGTGATTGTTTTATATGCCCTGAATTGATTGATATCCCCGACATGAAATGGTTCGTGATATGATGGTCGGGTGGGCTATGATAATGTGGTTATGTATTGATGATGAATTGCTGAGTAAAGGTGACATCTTTAATTTAAAGTTGAATTGCATTTCACTTGAATGACATGTGTTAAGATGAACTGAATTCGAAGAGACCGGAGTCGGGTATTGGGTAATACCCGAAATCACTTTGATTCTTTATAAATTGATACGTGAAATCAATAGGGTGCAATGTAATGATTTAAGTGAATGGGGCCATATAATCTAAGTGCTGGCACTTAATTGTTTTCTGAAATAAGTAATGTCTATAGCAACTTGTGAAGTTGTAAATTTATATAAGTACCCCGGGTTTATATGAGTTGTATACTTTTGTATTCCATGTTAGATGGGTTTACTCACGCTGGTTTCCAGCCTGACCCGGGTGTTACTTTGGTGTAATGCTCGGGTCAGACCGAGTATTACAGATTTTCAGGTAGGAACGTTCTGGGGCTCAAGAGGTGAGCTGGATGGCAAGAACGCATAGAATATTTCCGCTGTAATTATGTTATTGTAATTCTATGATAAGTTGATTGTATATGTCCAGCATTTAAATATATGTGAAATTCTGATGTATTAAAATGTAATCGACAGATATAGTATTGCTTGGTAAACTGTTATTATTTATTATTATATTTTATCCGCTGCGAATGTGAGATGTTGATGTTTCTGTTCTTCTTCTTCTATCTCTTTCTTCTTTTTCATAACTATCTGGAATTTTCGGGTACAGAAATTTCAGGTCGTTACAGTTGGTATCAGAGCTGAAGGTTAAGCGAGAACCTTGGCTCTAGTGGGTGTACTCATTAAAGATAGGGTCAATAGTACCCTAGAATGAGTTGAGTGTATATATACAAGAGAGCATACTTGTTATTTTCTTATATAAAGATTTTAAATGACTTTAAATGATTATATTTTGATATATAAAGCAATATTCCACTCTAATAAATATTAAGGAAATTGCCTGTTAAATTATTAGGATTAAATTAAGAGTAATATAATACAACCAAACTGAAATTAAATAAAGATAAGTTTGAATTGGATTCAAACTGAAATTGAAATCTTGAATTGGAGAAGTATTTTAGAATAAGATGATAATGGATGGTTTTAGATACGATAATCTTGGTTATTATCAAAAATGTTTGTTGTGTGTTTAATTATAAGATGTGTATTAATGAGTAAGCAAAATGAAATATTCTAAAGAAGTAAACATTTAAGTAAAGTATGACTTATAAATTGAAATTGGAAATACCTAAATTTGTGAAATTTTAAATCTGGGTCTAGAAATTGAAACTTGTTCCAAAGTGCTAAAAGAAATAATACATAAGTATTAGTTGAATAAATGAGACTTGTTGCAAACAATGGGTTGTTTGAAGATCGGGGTTAAATTTAAAACCAAAAGTGGTTTAAAACTTAGGGTATATCTAGGTAAGCAAATTGCTATATAAGAGTTGAATTCTTCTAATTAAGTTTAATTTGTAGGTTAGAAAGTTCCTCTAGAATTCAGCCTTTAAGAGAATGGCTAAGAGTGAAGAATGGAAGGCAAGGCGTAGAGAACGAAGAGCAGCTGCACGTAAGGAACGGGAAATAGCAATTCAAGAGTATGAAAATCGGATTAAGGAAAGAAATGGACCAGGACCTTATGATAATGTCACTTGCTATAGATGTTACAATAAGGGTCATTACACAGCTAAGTGTGGTAAAACAAGGAGGGAATTAAAGGGTACATTCCAACGATTTCGCTCCGAGATATTATGCTTTAAGTGCCATAAGAAGGGACATTTCCTTAACCATTGTCCTGAAGTGAGGAAGGTGAAGCGTAAACCAATGGAACCGGTCAACGAGTCAACCATTTGCTATCATTGTAAAGGGTTGGGACATATCGCGAGAAATTGTCCCAAGAGACAGAAGAAGAAGATTAAGGTTGTTGAACATCCAGTAAGAAGCATGGAGGTCATCCAGATCGATGAGAGGGTAGAAACTTTTTGTGAAAAATGCTATAGGTGGGGACATCCTGTAGAAAAGTGCATGTTTGGGCTTTGCCCATTGGAAGGAAGTCCATAAGAAGGATTCTGATAGAAACGATAGGACTCTAAAACCTAGGTGATGGTGTAAACATCTTAATTGTGACTTTGTAAGGATTTTATTATGATGAATGGATGTAATGTTGAACTGCTAATGTGCAGTCTATCCATGTATGAAATATTTTGTGGCAGTATGATCTAATAAACCACCTTCTTTTATTTGAGATGGAATTTGAAATTAATTCAAACTGAAATTTAAAAGGTTTGGTTTCAAAATTGAATTTGATTTGAATTAATTGGAATTATGATTGAAGATGGATAAGTTTAAAAATTCAAGTGGAAAATTTGAATTGGATTAATTTGAAATTAAGGATATGGAATTACTTTGAACTAAAAATTTGAATAATTGAATTTGTAAATTAAAATTGTTTAAGAACTGGCTTCAAACTGGAAGATAAAATCGAGTAATAATTTATTTATTTTAAAATAAAAGTGTATTGAATTTTATTTGAACCTTGAAATACATAAGTAAAGATAATTTAAAATGGAATTTGAGAATTGGACTCAGAAATTAAATCGTTTAAAAAAATGGAAAATTTAGGTTGAATTGAAATGATTGAAATTGAAGGGGGTTCAATTGAATGGGTATTGGTCCAAAGTGATTGAAATAACTTGGGATTGTAATTAAAGTTAAATATGTTTAAAATCAAATGGAATTTGATTTAAATTTGGAAAGAAAGTGAGAATTAATTCAACTTGAATTGGGAATAAATCAAGTCCAATGGAAATTGGAGTTATTTAAAATTGGAATTGAGTCAATTTAGATGGAAGTGGAAATTTAAGTTGAATTGATGAGAATGGAGATTTGGAATTGAATAGTTTGACTCTAGACTATTTTCAAAATAAATTATTTTAATATAAATCTATTTTTACTATACAACTTTTCTTTTAAAACCAAAAACTATTTGATGTTGTTTTACAATTATTTTTGGAGCTATTTAACCATTTTTCAACTGTTTTACAAACTAATTACTATTTTTCAACTATTTTACAAATTAATTACTATTTTATAGCTATTTTGCAATTATCTAAATGTCTAATATTATCTAACTATTTTTCAACTATTTTATAGCTATTTTGTAAACTAATAATTATTTTTCAACTACTTACCTATTTTTCAATTTTCAAGCTATTTTCTAAACTGGTCGGAGTTCAAACTGTTACTAATTAAATACCCAATTGAGATAAGAATTGAAGTGATAATTCAATGGAATTGAAGCGATAGTAAATAAGTGAATGGAAATTAAAGGAAATTGATATTGGAAGGAGTAATCAAATTCGAATATTTGATTTTGATTAAACAAAGTTATATATCTTTGTTATATAAGGTAAAATCTCCCCTTGTTGAATCTATTGCTGGAAGAAAAGGATTTTTGAAAGTGTTTGAAGTATAAAAGGGAGTTTTATACGAGATTGAAATGATCCAAAGTTTTAAAAAAAATGATATATATCTATATATATATATATAAAAAGGATCTTATGAGGATTTTGGAAAAAGGTTTTTGGAACCTTTGGATTTGGAAAGGCTTTTGATTTTTGGTTAAAATCAATATTGGAATTTGTAAAGCCTAGTTTGAGAATTATCGATTTTGGGATAATCGATTTTGTGTAAAGGAGCTTTGTATGAGATCATACTAGGTGTATGATTTTGAAAGATACTATATGTGTATAATATAAAGTGTTTTAATGATGGCTCTGCGGAAAAAGGCGCTCCCTTGAAATGCACTTCTCAGGAGTGCCACCGGGTGGTGCTGCCTTGAGCCCCAAGCGGGGGTTCTAAAGTTGATCCTGTGAGGAGTCCGAACAAACTAGTTCCTGAGGATTATTGGGTAGCGAAAGTCGAGGGCGCTGATGCCTACAGAGGCATTTGGGTTATGCTGTGACGACAGTGTAACTCGATGTCACTGCGATCTACTGTGTGAGGACCATAGCGAAAATCGTGTGGAGGATGAGTGCCAACAGTCTGCACTTGATTTTGTCGGGAAGGCAACGCAACATCGGTAGACTACGATTTATGGTCAAGTGGAATGGAGAAGTTTCATTCTTTTGGCAGCGAAATTCGAGGGCGCTGATGCCTACAGTAATATGGGTTTTTGCTGTGATAGCTACGTAAACCCAGTTGTAGCTGCGATCTGTAGCGGGTTTCATGGTGTAATCGAGGGGCGAGGAGGCCTACAACTATCTATGGATTTTGTCGGGATGACAACGTAACCATCGGGTTAACTGCGATCATGGATGGGAGTGATGATTTCCAGAGCATTCTCACCAAAGATATTTCCTCTATTTTCAAAAACTGTTTTCGATATTTTCATTAATTTTTTTTAAGTATTTTCACTGGATGTAGAAAACGGGTTTACCGAGTACTTATAGATTTTCAGTTCTACGCCTGATCAACGTATGACCGAATCTCTATGAGAACGAAGATGGACTTGTTGAAACATCGAGTTATAAAAGTATTTTTATAAAACTATTTTAGTAACATTATATGGGTTTTTTAAAAGTAGTTTAAAAATGATCAAAGAAAATTTATCTGATTTTATGCATTTTCATAAACTCTGGCTTCGTTCCTTTTCGAGGACGAAAAGATTCAAAGGGGGGAGGAATGTGACGACCTTGGATTTTGGCCCTATTATTTTAATAAATATTTAATCTAATTTAAATAAAAGGTAAACTTATCATTCCAAAATGAATATTAAACATAAGTATAAAATAATATATGGTTATAAACATAAATATATAAAAATAAGAAAATGTAAATATAAGGTATAAATAGAAATAAAAATAAAGCAAGAATTTAGTAATTAAAATAAGCATACAACATAACTTTAAAATTGTAAGAAACAAAGTATAAAATAAGCATAAATATAAGTAAGTAAACCACATGGATTTTTCAAGCTAGAACAAATATCTTTATATACAAAATCAATGTAAATCTGCAAAGTGTATAAGCTAAAACAAACATCTTTACACAATATTTCCACACATAAAACAAACATGTATATATAAACTATTCGAGCTATGAGTTCACAAGACAAATGTTTAAACACCAAATATCTTCATCTACAAGCCAAAGTATAAAATAAACCTGACACCTACGTATGTATGTAAATTATTCAAACTGAAGTTAATAACAAAACAAATATTTATAAACAAAATATTTTCATAACAAAACAATGACACAATATATCTTCATATACAAGCCATGGGTCTAACTGCAAGGTGTACTTTTGCATACAAGTATCTATATGCTCAGTTAAACATAATGATAATTATGTAAACATATTAAACAACAAACATTTAATGCTATCTTTTCAAGCTCAAATTTTGTCATTTCAAAATATTTAGCAAATCCTTACTTTGCAGTAATAAAGATCTGTTCATATAAAACAAATTGAAGAAAACAGCTAAACTAGATAACACCTTCCCATATTACAACTGTTTTCTCTTATAAATATATTGCAGGCATCTTACTATTTCGAAATTCGTTCAGTAACAACTGAAGTATACCAGAGAAAACTAAAACAAGGAAAAAAAAAGGTAAACTCAATTTTAATTCAAATTAGAAACTGACAAGAATTCAAAACAGAAATTCAAGCAGATTTATACTATAGACTCAAAAACAAGAAATGTTCTCTGTTCAACAAATCATTCAGGTGAGTATATATAAAGTTTTCAAGTTTAAGTTAAATTAAACCAGTAAGATGATTCATGGAATATATGGAGTTGTATGTGTTAAAGTTTGATATGAATCTGAGTTACATTCAAGCAGTTCTTTAAATACTGCATATGCTGTTCTCCTCTGTTATGTGTTACAAGGTTGAAACTATTTAATCTTGAATGTTGTCATTTAATCATGATAAAAGTTTTAATCTTCCAACAAAACCTGATGCTCAAACTTCAAATCAGGGTTGTTAAATCTGTTTAAAACATATTAGTAAATTATACTCTGGAAATCAAGCTTTTTACAGGCAACAAGAACTATTTTGATAAATTAATTGTTACAAAATATTACTTCAAGTTAATGACTTGAATCTTCAAAACAAAATAGGATTTTTAAAGCAAAAATGGGAATTTTTAGTGTAGGATTGTATGAGCAGTTCATAGTTGATCAAAAATTGCATTTTTACCAATTATAGATGATTGACTCAATAATTACTGTTGAAATTTGGATCGAAGCAAGTGTAAATATTATTGATTTTGAGAAAATTATCAAATAATTTTTCCATTGTATAAATTAAGGGAACGAATTCATTTTAGGGTTTAGTCCTTAGCTTGTGAACGTGACCGTATCGAGGGGTGTTCGACTCCTATTCGTGATCGAGTTGCACGAATCTTGGAAAAATGGTAGCTTTGCGTGTTGTCTTGGTGTGGCCGAAACTTGGGCGTCCCTGGCGGTCTATGCGGCGGTGGCGAGGCGTTTGGATGATGGGACGTGTTTGCAGTTTTTCATGCAAACTGTTGTTTTTCGATTTCGAATTCGAGAAGGTGATTCGTGTTTTTTTTCGTGTTTATGTGTGGTTTGTGATTTGCCTGAGGCGTCGAAGTTCGCCGTAGTGGAGCTGCGTCGCCGTGCACGTGTACGGCAGTGAAGGATGGTGTCAGTGTCGATGTGGGTGCGTGTCTCGAGTCGTGTTCGAGTTAATAGGATGGTAGCTTCGAGTTTAGGTCGAGCGCACAAGAAAGGTTTCCTGATGTTATATTTAAACTTAAGTTTAAAATTTGAACTAACTGGAAAAAAAAGAGAAAAGAGAAGAAGAAGATGAGCACGGGTGAGTGTCTCGGGGCAAGGGGGTAAGTAACTCGAAGATCACTCGAGTTAGCAAGGGGTAGTGCTCGGGTTTTCAACTGTAGAATACTATAGAAGAAAAATAACAAAGTTGAGCAGATTGATTCAACCAGTTTAAAACTCTGTAAACTAAATAAAGGTTTAACAGTTTAAGTTGAAAATTTAATTCAAGTTTTAATTATTTAGGTAATGTTTAACAATGTTTTTTTTAATTCTTAATTAATTATTCTAATTAAGTAATTAACTTAAGTATAAAATTGAGTTAACATTTAAGTTTTGTAGTTAATAATAAATTGATTTTCAAAATTTAAGGAAGCCTTTAAAATGTTAATTAAGAAGAATAATTAATATCAATTAATTAGTTTAGGAAGCAATTAAGTATGATGAACTTTGAATAGTGATTAGAGATTGGTTAATTAATAACTAACTGATAAATAAATTTGTAATTAACTGCTTAAAGTTAGTTAATGAATGATTAGTAGTTAAGTAATTAAGTAATTTAATTAACTGGTAATTAAGGAATACTTAATTTGTAATTAAGTTGTGTTAATCAATAATTAAGGTTTATTAATTATTGGTTAAAGAATAATTAATCTACAACTAAGATTTATTAATTGGGTTTAAGGGTAATTAAGGGATGGATTACCCCATTTAAATTAATTTGTTAGTTAATTAAAGGTTATCTCTTGATGATTAATTAAATATAATACTTGATGAGGTTTAGTGAGGAAATTCATAATTACAGGATGTAATTAATTAAAAGGAATTACTTATTGGGAAGTAATTAAAGGGTAATTACTTAGTTGAAGTAATTAAGGATAAATTACTTGGTGTAATTAATCAAAAAGGATTAATAATTAAGTAAGACATTAATTACTTAAGTTTGTAATTACAGAGGGTAATTACTGTTTATGGGTAATTGGGGATGATTAATGGATGCAATTAATTCATGGGTTTGGTTAAGTATAATTACTTAATGAAAGTAATTAGATAATGATGATAATCTTAATGTAATTAAAGAATAATTAATCACGAAAGATTAACTAAGATAAATGATTATGGGATGGTGAATTAATTGGGCTGTAATTAACTAATAAGCAGGACTTAAAGGTGATTGATTAAATTCAATTATGGATGGTGTGTTTGATGATCTTGCTTATGTATGATAAGTGATTGTTTATATGCCCTGAATTGATTGATACCCCTGACATGAAATGGTTCGTGATATGATAGTTGGGTGGGCTATGATAATGTGGTTATGTATTAATGATGATTTGCTGAGTAAATGTGACATCTTTAATTTAAAGTTGAATTGCATTTCACTTGAATGACATGTGTTAAGGTGAACCGGATTCGAAGAGACCGGAGTCAGGTATTGGGTAATGCCCGAAACCACTTCGATTCTTTATAAATTGATACGTGAAATCAATAGGGTGTAATGGAATGATTTAAGTGAATGGGGCCATATAATCTAAGTGCTGGCACTTAATTGTTTTCTGAAATAAGTAATGTCTATAGCAACTTGTGAAGTTGTAAATTTATATAAGTATCCCGGGTTTATATGAGTTGTATACTTTTGTATTCCATTTTAGATGGGTTTACTCACGCTGGTTTTCAGCCTGATCCGGGTGTTACTTTGGTGTAATGCTCGGGTCAGACCGAGTATTACAGATTTTCAGGTAGGGACGTTCTGGAGCTCAGGAGGCGAGCTGGATGGCAAGAACGCATAGAATATTTCCGCTGTAATTATATTATTGTAATTCTGTGATAAGTTGATTGTATATGTCCAGCATTTGAATATATGTGAAACTCTGATGTATTAAAATGTAATCGACAGATATAGTATTACTTGGTAAACTGTTATTATTTATTATTATATTTTATCCGCTACGAATGTGAGATGTTGATGTTTCTGTTCTTCTTCTTCTATCTCTTTCTTCTTTTTCATAAGTCATAACTATCTGGAATTTTCCGGTACGGAAATTTCGGGTGGTTACAATCTATGTAGCTGAACTCTTCATTCTCAAACACTGAACCCGAGAGTTATGTTTGGATTCGTTTTGTATTGGTTAAAAGGAAATAGATCTATCATTAAGGATGATTTGGTCATTTTGAGCTGTTTTAGAAGGGATTTTTGTAATTTTAGAAACCGTGCCGAGGAAGGCCAGAAAGAAGGAAAATGCTAAATGAATTTGGTCGAGATCGGAAAATTGGGGAGGCATGGATCGAAGCAGGAGGATACGAGGTTAGATATGGCAACGATGACGTCGAGGTAGATCTCATCGTGACCCATTGTAATGGAGGAGAATCGAACGTGCAGGTAGAATGGGAGAAGGTGATAGGGGAGCCACGTGGGGGACAAGTTGGCGGAGAGAGAAGAGAAAAGTTTGTTTGGAATTTGTACTGTTAGTGAGATATCAGAGTACGAAAAGGATTGGAGAGGAGTGGACTTAGGGTTTCGGACAATGACATGGCATATTCCGGTTGTGATTAGGGCGGAGACGACTTGGTCGAAGGGTGTAGTTTGGAGATTTGGGGGCAACAATTGACTCCAATAGTCGAAGAAGAAGCAATAGAGAGACGGGTGCAGAAAAGAAAATGAAGATAATGACAAACAAAATTGCTCACGTTTTTTTTCTTTTTCTTTGTGACGTGAGGGTAATTACTGAAAGTAATTATGGAGCTGGTGCTAATTGGGTATGATGGTCTATCTGCTGTAGTATTTGGAGGTGTGAATATAGTGACAAGGGAGACGAGAACAAGTCAAAACACCAAATGATAGTGTGCACATCTTGTAGAGAAGAGAAACTTGAGAGGAGGATAAGAGAGAACTTGGGAGGAAGAAGAATAATATAAAGAGAGAAAAAATTTCAATCAACATTTTCTATATCATTTCCATTCATGACTAATACAATTATAACCCTACTAATTCAATAATGGATTGCCAACTAATCCGCTAAAAATAAAAGTTGTAGCTAATTACTTATTTAATGCATAATTGGACCATTTTAATTGTATCCAGAAAATGCTTGCGCTAATCTAGACGCTTTTAAGGAAATCATGTGATTTCTATCGCGGAATGGTCTGATCATTGTCATTTGTGGATTGTTGTGCATATATATCTGTGTCATTAACATCCATTTCCAGTGTGTTCTTCACTCATAGGGTGGTGCATCTTCATCAATGCT
Source organism: Allium cepa (assembly GCA_030765085.1). NCBI lineage: Eukaryota > Viridiplantae > Streptophyta > Magnoliopsida > Asparagales > Amaryllidaceae > Allium > Allium cepa. The sequence continues at coordinate 28,708,421 of CM060938.1, read as the reverse complement.
TAATATTAGTCATTTTTATTCAATGCTAGATTTACTTTAATGTCCTTGGATTCTTCACCAAATTCATCAGCGTATGATGGGTTTGCTTCATCGTTGGCAGAATTACCAAAGCACGAATTGGTTAAAGGAGATTTTGATGACAAAGCATTATGTTTTTTTTTTTTTTTTTTTTTTTCAATACCTGAAACATCATTGTATTTTTTGGTTTAACTGATAAATAAGCATTAAGGTCAGTTATCAGTAAAATGTGAGCACCAGTTTTGATATCGATACCATTTTGCATTATCCGACAGCTGCAACTTTACAAGTTCATGATAATGGCATTTGACAGTACCCAAAAGAACACAAAAGCCACGAACTTTTGAAAAGTTAATTAGCAAATGAAAGAAGGAATTGCGTATTATCTCCACGTAACCAACATCCATGATCCTCTCTTCCAAAAAGCTCTGATCATTCTGAAATTCGCCATTTAAGATGAAATAACCATGCCGCAGCAACCATTATATGCAACTCATCTGTTAAAATAAATTTGACTCTTTCTTCACGAAAACTTCATTAAATGATAACTTTGACAATTCAATTCAATACATCTACTCAAATTTCATGCACAAGTGCTGTTGACATCGGGAATGTAGCTGTAGGAAATTATAGATTTTGAGAAGCAGTCCTGGTTACTGCATGTATAAATATATTTGTATGGATTGGAACTGTTATGATCGACAGTTATATTCTCACTTAAGGGGTTCAATAGCACAATTTTGCATGCATTTATTTTGAAATACCGATAGTCAATGTTTTCAACGTTACCATACAAATTTGGAATGCTTTTTTTTTTCTTTTTTCATTCTTTCTTTCCTATTTATCAGTTTTTCACCTAGTTCCTGTATACTTCGTACTGGCACTGTGGATAAAACTAAGCAAGTTAACAAAAAAATCCTTATCAGATTCTGCAAATCATATAAATTGGAAATGCGTATACTTCCTAAGGGCCAAGTTAAAAAACTAAGCAGATTATTAACAAAATTCATACAAGATTCAGCAAACACCACTTCTGTTGTGCTTCTTGTAAACTAAAGTTTCAGATTTGTTTAATAGTGCATGTTCCATGTACTTGTCTCAAGCAAAAAATGTCCTACATTATGTCTGAAATCAAAAGAAGTCCCAAGCAAAAAATTAATAAAAAGTTTCCAGCTATTTCTTACCAGGAATCATGTCTGAAATCACCTTAAATGGTATACACCTCTTTTACCACCCTTAGCTTGGTTCCTTGATTCAGATGGATATGCCTGATATTAATCCCAATGAGAGTCATATGCGGTGAAAACCTGTTCTAAATCTGCAAAAAAAGAAAAAATTATACCTTTTCCAATTGATTGATGACTAAACATTTGATATACCAAGACTCTTAGTAACACAACCTCCAAATAAAAGGACAAGCAGTCAGCGTTGCCATTTCTTTTCGGATATATAAGCAATCTTCCCGCACATGCAACGATAAGGAAAAATGAACTGATATTATACTTACAGAGCCTTTATTTACAAAAAAGGAATGACTTGGTAGCATATTACCTGAATTGCAATATACACAAAAATTTTCTGAATATATGTTTGAACAATTGATAGTAAAATAGTGATAGTTAGATATCAGACAAAATCAACTTATCATACAATAATACGAGACATATAAATGCAAGCTACTAATGGGTAGATATTGACTTCGAGGAGAAAAACATACCTTCCACACAATAGTTTTATATATAAAAGGAATGGTACAAAGGACAATAAAATTTGTTGTATCTCTGCAGGTCATCTTGGACCTGACAGAATAGATGCAACTGGCGGGGTAGATTCGATGATGTTCACGTTTCGAGACACATATGGAGATGGATTGGAAAAGTTGTAGTCCAAATTAGCTTCCACGTTCATAGAACCCTCTAATACTTTCACTACCACCGACATGGAAGGTCTATTGTTACTATCGCTTTGTAAACACCACATTGCAAGATGCATAATAACATCGACGTCATCCCTATGTAACTGTCGCATGTCAGTACTACGACTATCTACTATATCAACCAGTCTTTTTTCTTCAGCTTTTTGTTGCAACAAAGTAATCAAATGAACGCTCTCTTCATCTTTCGAATAGTCTAGATTCTTCCTTCCACATACAATTTCAAGCACGACAACGCCAAAACTAAAAACATCAACCTTTTCTGTGATAACCGATGTTAACCATTCAGGCGCTAGATACCCAGGTGTGCCTCTCATCCTTGTCATTACTTGAATCTGATCTCGATCAATAAGTTTAGCTAATCCGAAATCCGATACTTTAGCATCAAAGTTTTCATCCAAGAGTATGTTCTGAGGCTTAATGTCCAGATGGACAATCTTTTGCCTACATTCTTCATGTAAATACGCTAATCCCTTTGCAATGTCTGTTATAATCTTTCGCCTTGTTTGCCAGTCTAGAACAGTATCACGATCCTTGTAATAAATCCATTTATCTAGCGATCCGTTAGGCATGAACTCGTAAACTAAAAGCCTATAAGACTTCTCTGCACAGAATCCAACCAGTCTCACTAAATGTAAATGATGAATGCTGCCAATAGTTTCGACCTCTGCTAAAAACTCCTTTTTACCTTGACCAACACCATCTAATCTTTTAACAGCTATTTTACTACCGTCGTTCAGTGTTCCTTCAAAAACAGAACCGAATCCACCTTCTCCAAGTTTTCGTATGAAGTCGTTAGTAGCAACCCTGAGATCTTCAAATGTAAATCTCGTAGGTAGTCCAGGCAACATATTAAATTCATCATCATCCTCTACTTCTCTGTACCTATTCCTCCTCCTTACTAGAGCAATGATACATACAGCGATAATAAAAATAACAGCTAGTGCCCCAACGGTGGCACTAACTATAACTCCAGGGCTAACTTTTTTGCTTTCTGAAAAGTTGCTAGAGTTTGTTCTAGATGTAGAATTTCACTACAAGGGGAGGGGGGATTTCCGACGGCTGAAAACCGTCGGCGGCCGTCGGAAGCCGTCGGCGGCCGTCGGAAAAAGCCGTCGGAAATGAAGGCGTCGGGAAGCAGTATTTCCGACGGCTACCGACGGGTGATGCCGTATACATTATCGACGGTTTCCGGCGGTTTCCGGCGGTTTCCGACGGCTTCCGACGGCCGTCGGAAACCGTCGGAAACCGTCGGAAATCAGGCCAATAAGCCGTCGGAACCCGTCGGAAACCGCCGGAAAATTTCGACCAATAAGCCGTCGAGAGCCGTCGGAAGCCGTCGGAAACCTGCTGTTTTTTTTTAAAATCTGCTGCAAATAGAGCCTTCCAACCACATTTCTCTTCCAAACACTACAATATCAATACTGCACAATCAAATAAACAATAATCCAACCAAACATGCAAACCAATACTCCAAAATATTCAATAGACACAGAAATAAACTAAATTAGAATAAAAATAAAATACAAAATATACATAACATTCCAACATTAACAATAATACTAACAATAACTGTTCTAATCATGCATATCCTGATACAGCTACAGAACCAAGTGTATTATACATAATTATACATATCAACAATTAATTGTTCCTTCTACCAAATCATTGTAAACTAAAACTAAACATACCTGCACGAACGAATTAGAAAGCAATGAATCAATCTGCCCCAGATCCAGAGCCAGCCGATGAAGGGAAGCGGCCACCAAACTGCTGCATGTACTCAAATAACTGTGCCGTCTGCATGGCCTGTTGGCGGTTCTGCTCCTCCAACTGCTGAACTCTAGTCTGTAATTCTTCTATACTTGCTAGCTCGCTCTGAGGTCTACTCCGCCGTCTCCTACTCTGACTACTGGACTGCAATAATTGAAAAATAAATAAAATCAAAGTTTATTGTTTTGAAAAGGTAAGAATATCATATTTTAAGTATTTTAAGAAAAATTAAATTATTTACCGCTAAATTGCCAAATCCGTATCGTCGACCATGCTCTGGTGGACTCATAACGGACTCAAAAATAATGTCCTCTTCATCGGTCGTCAGCTGCTCTCGACCCGTATCAGAAAGGAGTTTCTGTCGCTGCTCCATAAACATCTCCTGCATTGACAAATTAATAATATCATATCTTATTTCATAATAATTTGACAACTAAAACAATTACTAATACTGAATAAAATGAAATATGCTTACATGGCTTTTACTGGATTTATCGTCCTGCCATGTGTACGAAACAGTCCCGTCTGGATTAACATGCTCAACAGCATGCGTACGGGTGAACACGTCCATATAGCTGACAGGACCATGTGCCTCGGCTTCCTGAAGTTGATTGTTACATACAATTATTATACATTTAAAATCATATAGCATAAACTATTTACATTTATTATTCAGTAATTAAATTTACCAACTCCTGCCGATACTGCTGAAACGACTTCGATCCTCCGCGATGAGTAACGGGATTCTTATTTCTATTTGCAGAGTTTCTATCTGACTCTGCCTGTACATTCAAAATTTGATACATTATTTTTCAATCACGTTAAATTAATAATTGAAAAAAAATTAGTATACTTGCCTTCGCCTCGTCCGTCTCCCAGTAGCTCAACCAAGCTTGCCACACGCTCTCCCCCATCCACCGTGGTCTCTTCCCGGATTTCTTAACCTCAGATATGTCTTGACCACTCTTTTTGGTCCCATTGCAAGATGTTTCAACCCTTCGTCAACAACACAATTTTTCGGCTCATAAACGTAATTTGAAAACCAACGGGAAAATTCTTTACTGAGATCTCCGTTCGGATGTTCCCGTTCATAAACACTGTTTATATAAACAAATTATTACATTAGGTTATACACGCGCATGCATTACAGAAAAGAATAAAACAAAAATTATTATTTCAGATTACCTAACAAACGGTGCAACCTCGGCACAATTTAGAAGAATATAAGTGTGTGCTACACGAAGATCTCTATCGTCTAGCCATATTTCCACACATTTTCCAGAAGGCCGACCATGTTGTCTAAAAATAGATAACATTGCTTGAGAGGACTCTTGTTCGTCGCCTTCATCATTACGAGGAACACTTTGAAATGAAATATTCACATGGTCACTGAAATAGTGAGAGAAAAAGAACGAAGCTTCTTCTTCGATGTAAGATTTACATATCGAACCTTCAACTCGTGCTTTTTGTCTCACTTTTTTCTTCAGATGATTCAAATATCTATGCAACATTAATTTATATTAACTTCATCTTTCAAATGCAATTAAATTACGTTATAACATATTACATACCTCTCAAATGGATACATCCATCCGTATTGGACAGGACCTCGAAGTCGTGCTTCAGATGGAAGATGAACAGGTAAATGTTCCATCACATTAAAAAAACCTGGCGGAAATATTTTCTCTAATTTGCAAAGCAATATAGGAATGTCCACTTCAAGTTTACGTAAACGTTGCACTTTTAAAGTAGTCGAACAAAGCTCTTTGTAAAACATACTAAGCTCCGTTACTACCTTCCAAACTTTTAACGGCAGTAGTTCTTTAAACATAACGGGAAATAAATTTTCCATCATTATGTGACAGTCGTGAGTTTTCATTCCGCTCAATCTACTATTTTTAAAGTCAACACATCTACGAAGATTTGATGATATCCCATCAGGAAATCTTAACCCTTCCACCCATTTTAACACAGCTTTAACTTGATTATTATCTAATTCGTAACAAGCTTTTGGTTTTTTACTGTCATTTGGTTTCATATGAAGCTCGGGACGTTTGCATAATTCTTCTATATCACGTCTTGATTTCAAATCATCCTTCGTCTTCCCTTTCACATTCAAAATTGTGTTAAACACATTATCAAATACATTTTTCTCATTGTGCATCACATCTATGTTATGGCGAAGCAGAAGATGTTTCCAATACGGCAACTCCCAAAAAATAGTTTGTTTGCACCAGTTATGAACAACTGATTTGCCTTCAATTTCTGTTTGCTCCCCCGTTTCATATATCTTTGGATAGTCCTTAACAAGTTCATATATGTCTTCGCTTGACCATATCGTCGGTGGTTGTCTATTTTCTACTCTATTAGCTAAAAAGTTTTTCTTGTCTCCTCTGAAGGGATGATTTACATGGAGAAAATATCGATGACAGTCAAACCATGAAATTTTCTTACCATGAGGTAAAGAAAACGCTCGTGTTTCATCCATGCAATATGGACATGCTAGACGACCGGCAGTACTCCATCCCGAAAGCATTGCATAGGCAGGAAAATCACTTATAGTCCACAACAAAGAAGCAAACATACGAAAATTTTTCTTCTTTGACACATCGTATGTTTCTACTCCTTCGTTCCACAGTATTTTTAACTCCTCAATCAACGGTTGTAAATATACATCGATTCCTTGTGTCGGATCGTCGGGGCCAGGAACGACAACAGTAAGAAACATATATTGCGTTTTCATGCACATCCATGGAGGTAAATTATACGGTGTGACGATAATGGGCCAGGATGAATATTTAGAACCAAATTGAGAAAATGGAGAAAAACCGTCCGTACATAATCCTAATCTAACATTTCGACTCTCCGCTGCAAAATTTGGATACGTTTTATCGAAATGCTTCCATGCTTCTCCATCGGCCGGATGTGTCAACGTACCCTCTTCCTCCGTTCTCACGCTATGCCACCTCATATTAGACGCAGTTACAGAAGATGCGTATAATCTTTGAAGTCTTGGAGTTATGGGTAAGTAGTGCATACGCTTGTACGGAACTTCCTTACCCTTCTTTTTTCTTGGTTTGTATCTCTCCTGGTTACAAACTTTACAATTTCTAAGGTTTGCGTCTTCTTTCCAAAACAACATGCATCCTTTTAAACATGTATCTATTTTCTGATACGGTAAACCAAAAGCCGACATAAGTTTTTTAACTTCGTAGTGATTTTCACACATTAGATTATCGGGCGGCATATGTCTTTTTGCAGCTTGTACAACAGCCGTAAACCCAGCTTCAGTGATGTTGTATTTTGACTTCATCGCAATGTATTCTGCGATTACTGACAGCTGCGTGCCGCTTTTACAACCATCCCAAATAGGTTTTTTAGCTGCATCTAGTAAATCATAAATTTTCTTAGCTTCAATATTTGGTTCTTCAACATTTACATCATCGTCGTCAACTTCAACCATAGGAAACATTGATCGTGCTGCATCTTCGACCATATTTTCTATACGGGTCGTTGAAACTATTTCGTTAACGACACTTTCAGACTCTACAGAAGTATTTGCTACAACTTCTCCATGCCGATCCCAAACATAATATTCGGGTGTGAAACCGTGTTGGCACAAATGAACTTTCACAATATCTGGTAACAAAAACTTCAAATGTCTACACCTACTACACGGACAACGAATTTCTGGATCGTTTCCGTTATTACTTAAGGCGAATTCAACAAACACGTTTATACCGTTATAAAAATCTTCTTTTATTGAGCCCCTCATTCCTTTTCTTTGGTACATCCATCTCCTTCGATCAACAAAATAATCAATCATTTTTCCTATTTGACAAAATGAGAAGTTCAAAATTTAATATTTATTTTGAAGAATACACATTCGAAAAAGATTATTTTCATGTTCGTATAATATTTTGAATTTAAAGAACAACTTCACAAATTTAAAAATATTTTCAAATAGGGCACATTTCATTTTTTAACGTACGTAACGATTAAAAATATATAATTTTTTTTCATTGGTCAGACATCCTACCTCCCATTACAAACACAGTAAGCATTTACATTTCGTATATTACTTCGTCCCAAACGATTCAATAAAATTTCGGCAGCATTTCCCTTTTGTTCCCTGCATTGTACACAAATGCGTGTACGCAGGAAACAAAAAAGAAAAGTTAGGGCGAAATTTTATGAACCGTTTGAGACGAAGTAGTATACAAAATGTAAATTCTTACTGTGTTCATAACTTGTCCAATACAGGGACAAATCCGACAAACATTGTACCAGATGAATATAAATGGTCGTTTTTCGAAAAAAACGACTATTTATACAACGATCATGTACAACACTCGTCAGACGGGGCCAAAAACTCTCTAAGGGACATTTGTCGGTTAACATGCGCGCATTTTACTCAAAAATACAGTTTTACTCACTGTTCACATTTATATATTAATTTCACACATTTATTCGACGTATTACGCATCAACTTAGGGCTGGTTTAACATTTTGTCATTTTTCAATACACACAATTATAATTTAGAGTAATGCATTTTTTTTGTGTCATAAGTAAAAACGTGCACAATATAATACTCCTAGTTCATTCAATCATTTTATCTTATTCCAAATAACGTATACAATCGTCGAATCAAGGCATACACAACAAAATACATATACATGAACATGCACAAATTATACGTGTTTATCACAATTTCACGATAAAAGATGAAATTGGTATACCATGTGATGCTATAAACCGTTATTACGCTAGTGGAAACAATTGCAATCATTAATTCGCCCTAATTTATCAATTTATGCAAATCTATAATTAGGGTAAAAACTGAATTTTTCATAAAAATAAGAGATTATACCTGAGATTAAGAGTACTGAAGCTTGATTAGAGTGCGTTGGAAGATCCGGAAGCTAAAAATTAGGGATTGGAAGCTTAGGGGTTGAATTTGGGGGGTTTTTTGGGTTTTTTTCGTATGAAATGGAGGAGGAAGAAAGGGCTCGGCTGGCTGGTATAATCGCAAATTTGCGACGGCTTCCGACGGCCGCCGACGGCCCGTCGAAAGCCGTCGGAAAATGGCCGTCGGAAGCCGTCGGTCTTGGCTGTCGGTATTCTGCCTTTTTCTTGTAGTGTTTGTAACAGGGAACGGTTGCACTTTGATAAATGCAGATGAGTTATAGTGTGTAACATCTGGTTTATTGTTGGCCAATGAGTACAATTGAGATGGCAAATAACAGTAACCGCCAGAAGCATTCTGACCATACTGAAAAAGTGCGGCTTTGCAAGAACAGCTCGCCAAACATGCTTGCATGCAAGCTTCTGCATTTGTATTATTCATATCCGCAGCTGCAAAGTCAACATAATTGAAATAAGATACATTCTGAAGCAATAGAAATTCTTGTGTTTTGTTTGACTTGCACGAAATAGCGTTAATCGGCATGCAACCGGCATTAGGATTCCTCTGGTCGATTAATCTGAAGTAAGTCGAGCTGTCATTTGCTGAAGCAGGACATGTACACTGACCATTAGAGCATACCCCATACTCTCCACATACGGTGGGATACGCACAATCATCATCAGGGTACACTTTAAAAACATCCCCTAAAAGAGCCCACCCGGAAGGCTTCCATTCATAAATCCTCATATGACCACCATAATCAAGTCGCATGTACTGAACAGAACTTGCTGACGGTAAAGGCAAAGAAATATCCGGTGCTGAAGCATCAGATCCAATGTCCAAGCTGCCATTGTTAAACGAAACATAAGTAGCCTTTTTCTGCCCAGGATTAGTGTTAATGTTCTGGTAGTACATTTGTGAACCAACAAATGTCTGAAAACCACCTCTGACTACGCTAAGATACAACTGACCTTGGCTGGAATTGGTGACGGAGGCATTAGCTGTCAGACGTTGACCCTGCCTTATGGTTTGACCGAGAACTAAAGAATCCGTAGGATAGTCGATAGATGACCAAACTGTTCGATTCTTGTCGTCAAAGAGAACTAGGGTTCCTACTTTGTTTATATCCATACCGATTACGGATTTTCCTGCAGTATTACTGGACCAAACTTCGGTGCCGTCGAAATCGCGTAAAGTTAAATCGCCATTTTTGGAAAAGTCCAGTGTGGCATTTTCTCCAACAGGACGGTCGCGGTTAGCGGACCAGACAATTTGAGGGGAGGCGTAGGTGAATCCGGTGATGTCGCCGCCGCTGTTGGCGTAGACTATGAAGATGGAAAATAGAAAGGATTTGCATGAGCCAGAGCAGATGAAGCCGCAGGCATATGCTGGGCCAAATGTTCCTCGGAGGAGGATGGATCTAACGGATACGCCGTCATTAAAAGAGGAGTTGTGTTGGATGGACTGATTGTTTGTCCATTTCGTTGATATGTTTGCTGATGGGTAATCGAAAGGCTGAGCGGTACTTCTCAGTAAGAGAGGGTGGGTGATGATGATGATGATGAAGAGGAAGAGCGAGTAAAGAAATGGCTGCTGCATAGATGATGAGGTTGATGCACATTAAAATGTCAATCAGTGGCTATAAAAGAAAATGAAACACGTTAGGAAACATGTTTTGTTAGATGGAAAACCGTGGGAAAGAAGGAAAAAGTAGACGAGGAATTATAAAATAATGGTGACTGTAAGACCATTGACTTCAATTATGATGAAGTAGTCGACCCATCAAGACTGAATTTAATTAAGCTGCAGGGTATATTATTTAGTTCCATTGCCAGCTTGTTTTCTCCGTTGAATTCTTCTTCCTAATCTATCCTGCGATATAAAACTGAACATGCGACTATTTGAATTTTTGCTTTTTATTCACTTTCATTTGGAATTCTGAAATTTTTTAACAAGTCACTTGCAAATATTTAACATTTCAAACTCTAGATAAAATTTCATGTCATGATAGGAACCATAACATCATGACATTTCATTTTCCATTTCATCCATTCAAGAATATCTTCAATCTTTATTTTTCAATTTTTCTTCTGTTTTTTTTTTCGTTGTCTAATTCATCCACTCAAATGTGTCTTCCACTTTCATTTATCCTTTTATTTCCATATTCTAATCTTTATTACCGTCTCCTTCTTTGTTTTTGTTGCCTTTACATCCAATTGAAAAGTTTGATAATTTCGATGGTCGAGTTTTCATCTAATATTGGTTGTAGTTATAGATTTACTTTTTCATTATTAATGACATGATGTTTGACATGTAATATTTTATTTTGTTTTATATTAGTTTGGTTTATAGAGATTAAGGTTGGCTTTTTCAGAAAATTAATATGTATTTCCAACAAGTGGTCAGGTTAAAAGGTATCAGTTTTAAAAAAGTTATTATAGACGTCTTCTTTAGTTGTAGATCATCTCACTTTTTCATCAATTCTAATTGGTTCAACTTTCGTATCTATTCAATTGTGTTGTTGTGTCTATTCATTTCTTCATCTTCTTTGTTTAAAATAAAATTTTAATCCTTAAATAATATATCTTCTAACCTTTTTTACCTTTAAATCCAAATGGACTGTTTGCTCATTTGGTGGTTTTTGTTTTCCTTTGGGTTTGGTTTTAGTTAGACCAGTCAAAATTTGACCAAACTCATTATCCCAACCCATTCACCTTACTTATAAATGAGTTGGGTCAACCCATTTATGAATATCATAAAATGGGTTATGGGCTGGGTTGACCCATTTTTAAAAGGGTTATAAATGGGTAACTCATTTACCCATTTATTAAAAATATTAAATTTTAATATAAATTTAAAAAATAAGAATTTTGAACATACATTATAATTTTTCATGAAGACTGACAGTTGTGCTTAGAAAATAACAGGCTACCACGTCTCCATGTTTGAATCCATCTAGTGCAGAAGCCGCTATTTTTTTGTTCAGACTGCAATAACTTCTTCATTCTAACTCGGAATCAAACGAGACTTCGACCGATCAACTCCAACTTAAATTACAGACAGTGTGGAACATTCAGATACTTCATCGTGTGAACGCACACTGTAGTTCTCCAAGGAGACTGACAGCTGTACTTAGAAAATAACAGGCTACTGCATCCCTATATTTGAACTCCGTCTAGTGCAGAAGCCGTTATTTTTTTGTTCGGACTGCAATAACTCCTTTGTTCTAATTCAGAATCAGACGAGACTTCGACCGATCAACTCCCACCTAAATTACGGACAGTATATAACACTCGGATACTTGATCGTGTGAACGCACACTGTAGTTCTCCAAGAGGACTGACAGTTGTACTTAGAAAATAACAGGCTACCACACCTGCATATTGAACTCCGCCTAGTGCAGAAGCCGCTATTTTTTTTGTTCAGACTGCAATAACTCCTTCGTTCTAATTCGGAATCAGGCGAGACTTCCACCGATCAACTCCCACCTAAATTACGGACAGTATGGAACACTCGGATACTTCATCGTGTGAACGCACACTGTAGTTCTCCAAGGGGACTGACAGTTGTACTTAGAAAATAACAGGCTACCACACCTGCATATTGAACTCCGCCTAGTGCAGAAGCCGCTATTTTTTTGTTCAAACTGCAATAACTCCTTCGTTCTAACTCGGAATCAGGCGAGACTTCGACCGATCAACTCCCACCTAAATTACGGACAGTATGGAACACTCGGATACTTCATCGTGTGAACATACACTATAGTTCTCCGAGGAAACCGACAATTGTACTTAGAAAATAATAAGCTACCCCATCCCCATATTTGAATTTTGATGAAAATTAGAATTAAAATTTTAATTTTTTGTCGGATCTCAAAACATAAAACTTGGAATTAGAATTATTTTACATTTATTTATTTTTTATTAGTCAAATTAAATTTAAATCTTTAAATGGGTTAGATGGGTAACCCGCTTATTAAGTGGGTTGGGTCATAAATGGGTGTGTCATAAATGGGTGAAAGAGAATGGGTCATAAATGGGTTGGGTCGAACTCGACCCAACCCATTTTGACCTAATCGAACCCATTTGACAGGCCTAGTTTTAGTCATATAATTCTCTCTTCCATCTTTTTGACATATATGTAATGTTTATTTTGCCTCATATTAGTTTGACTTATAGGGATTAGTTTGACTTCTTAAGAAAATTAGCATGTAGATTAAAACATCACTTACATTTTTCAATTTTTCTTTCATTTCCTTTTATTTTTTATCTAATTCATCCACCCAGATAGATCTTCCACTTTTATTTCACCTTTTTATTTTCATTTTCACCTCTTCTAATCCTTAATACTATCGCCTCTTTTGTTTTTGTTGCCTTTACAGCCAAATAGAAAGTTTGCTCCTTTTAATGATTCAGTTTTCTTCTAACTTTGGTTGCAGTCGTAGAATTACCCTTTCAATCATTAATGGCATTTTGTTAGGTATGCAGTATTTTATTTTGTTCTATATTAGTTTGATTTATAGAAATTAGGGCCGACTTCTTCAGAAAATTAACATGTAAAATAAAACATTGCTTAGTTGCCAACAAGTAGTCAAGTTAAAAGATATCGGTTTTCTAAAAAATTATTATGATCGTTTTCTTTAGTTGTAGGTCTTCTCTTCATTGAAGTGTCAAAGTAAAGAAATTGGAAGAGATTTTAGTTCAACTTCCATGGTAATTTCAGTACACTAGCTTTTGATTTATTTTTGAATTGTTACACTTTTTTTTCATCAATTCTAATTAGTTTGACATTTGTATCTATTCAATTGTGTTGTATCTATTCATTTTCTCATCTTCTATATCTAAAATAAAATTTTAATATTTAAATAATATATCTTCTAACTCTCTTTTTTACCTTTGAATCTTAGTGGAATATTTTCTCATTTGGTTGTTTTTGTTTACTTACAGCTTTGGGTGTAGTCACAGAATTCTCTCTTCCACCTTTCATAGCATGTGCCTTAGTTTTAATATGTAATATTTTATTTTGCTCCATATTAGTTTGGCTTATAGAGATTAGTTTGACTTCTAAAGAAAATTACTATGTAAAATAAAACATCGCTTAGTCTCCAAATGTTAATTAGAAAAATCAAGATGAAATTTATCAAAATAATTAATATTAATGTGTTTGTTTTTTATTCAACCTCCATGGTAACTCCAACACACATACTTTTAATTTATTTTAGAATTTATTACATTTTTACACTAATTCTTACCGTTCAAACTCCTAAATAAATTTCCATTATGTAGCACAAGTGATCTTTCATTTTTTTATTTCATATATTCAGAAATATCTTCCTCCTTTCCAATTTACTTTTATTTTCTTATTTCTTTATCTAATTCATCCACTCGGATTTTAACTGCATACTTGATATGCAGTTAATAAATACAGTTGTTAATAAATAATTGATATGCAGTGTAACATTCCCGGATTTTAGCCAAGTTTAATTTGATAATTAATTTAATTTTTGAAAATTAAATTGTGAGTTAAATAGAGTTTTTCCAAAATTAAGTAAAATATTAGTTTGTTTATATATATATATTAATTTTTAATTGAAATTTGAATTTGAAAACTCAATAATAAATATATTGGAAATAAATTGGAATTAAAATTTTATTTTTAAGTTAATAAGAATATGTTTCTAATTTTATTAAATATGCATTTTTATTTGAGAATGATATTTTGAATTGATATAATAAATTTTCAAAGGTTGATTAAGAATAAAATTCTAATATATTCATTCATGTGTAGTTAAATTTTTAAAAAACCAATTTTTTTAAAGTTATATAAATGATTAATAAAGAAAATATATTTATTTAAATAGGAAGTATGATATAAAGTCATATTTAAAATATTATTTGAAGTGTTTAAAATATATTACATAAATTATAATAGCATAAAGGGTTAAAACACAATTTTTAAATTAATTAAAACAAGGGCTAAACATAAATTTATTTGTTTTAAATAAGTGTAAGCATGTTTATAAAGAAATTAACAAGTGTTAAGTAAGAATTTTCATGTGATAACAAGTGTCATTCTAATTTTCAATTTAAAGAAAATGAATAAAAGATTTGAAAATAAAAGTTATACGAACATTTCATCCTCTCTTTCCCCTATTCTTTGTTCCTTATTTTCAAAAACACAAACCAGGAAATAAAATTCAAAATAAAGGCTTCTTTTCAAACCTAAAAGTGTTAATCATCTCAAAGCAAACAAATTCAAATTTAATTAAACCTGAAAGCAAATTCAAGATTAGCAAGCAGATAGTAATTCAAACCAGACTCGGGATCAAGAGCAGACAACAAATTCAGATCTGAAGCTATAAGATCAAATTCACTTCAAATTGTTTCAACTTGAAGATCAAGCTAGATTACAAAACAAAAATCAAAGCAAATTTTCAAATTCCAGTTTCAAAGAAATAAAGTTTCCGGGTTTTTTTTCAAAAAGCAAAGTTCAGGACTCAAACATCATTCCAATTCTCTGCTTTCAAGTGACGTATCTGGCGTTGTATCTATGTTGTATATCATTGTAATCATCTTTTGTTTCCGCTCTGTTGTTTATCATCTAATGTTGTTGCAAGCAATGGCGATACGAATTTCAATGTCGTTTATCGGACATCGAGTTCGGGTCGTTACATGCAGTTAATAAATACAGTTATTAATTCATCCACTCGGAATTTAGCAAGTAATCGCAGCCGCTAAATGTGTTTTTTAACTGCATACTTGATATGAAATTAATAAATACAGCTGTTAAATGCAAATTTTAACTGCATTTTACATATGCAGTTAAAAACTAAAAAGATCAACTGCATTTTGCATGCAAATTTTAGTTGCATTTTATATATGGAGTTATCAACACACGTGAAATTCTATAATAATTCTCGATAACTGCTAAAAATACACATTTATTTAGATAACCAAAGATTTTGATAAATACAACCATGAATGCAATTACTTACAATAATTGCAGCAGATTCTGCAATTACTTTACTTTATGCATGTAACTTTGCATTTACATACAAGATTAAAAATAAAATTTCTTTCAACAAAAAACATCATATTATTCGAATTACTTAATATAACTTATACTTGCTATGCATAATTATACAAAAAACATTGTTAAATTATCAAAAAATTGCAAAAAACAATAATACAAAGTTGATTGAAAATTTAATCAAGTGTTTACCTGCAAAATGATGAAGTCATAATGAATCTAAAAAAAAATCGAACAGTAAATCGAATTAAATTTGATTTCCCTACGAAGATTTCAAATCTTGATCACCAATACAATCACACGAGTATAGTCGACATGAAATAAATGAGGGTAATTAGAAAAACAAAATACTGTAAAAAAAAATAGGGACCGGATTTACAAGTTTAAAACGGAAGGAGTTTTGAACTATTAAATTTGATTTTAGGGACGTGTGCCTAATTTTCACTTTTTTAAGCATGCATATTTATAATAGTTGCATACTTTTATGTATATACCTTGATCATAAAAACGTGGAAATTAGAGACACATCCTTTTTTTAAAACTTATTTGTTTTGCATTCTTCCCTTTTAAAAATGACTTTCTGCATTTCTCCTTTTTAATATTTTTTTTCTTTTTCCGCTACCAAATTTAAAAGTGACCGCTCCAACGTGTATTACAACGGTTATAAGTTATGAACTTATATCCTAAGAGCGCATGTTAATAGTAGTAAAATTATTCAAATACCTTCGTGAATTTCGCTTTTTTTTGTGGAAATATGGATGTAATTTATAAAAGAAATTTGAAAGGGTCATAATGTTAATTTTTTATAATCATAAGGATGTATGTCAAATTTTTCATATAAAAATCGTATAACTTTTGGTTTTCTATATTAAATACGTATTGTACATTGGTTCGATGTAATTATGAGCTTGCATGAATGAATGAATATTAATTTTCAATAGTAATCTTCATCTTAATTTCACATGTGTATATAATGTCAATAGTGAGACCATTACAAGAAATATAGCCGTCAGAAATCGTAGAAAACCGATGGAAATAGGCAAAGAAATACTTATCGTCGAACAAGTGTCATTCAATAGACTTTTTGACGGCTCCATCGATAACATTTTGACAACTATCGTCGACATTTTGATGGCTTTCGACGCTCCGTCGTGTACACGTGGCATGTCATGCCTTTACCACATTGCTTTCACTAACCCTTACAAATCGTCGGAAAGTTCACTAAAAGGCGTTGGCAGCCGTCAAAAAACGAACACATAAATGAAAGGAAGTGCGAAATAAGGATCTTAAGGCTAATTTAACACTATAGGGGAGTGAATAGTGTTTAGTGGATTCTAAGACTTGTATGGACTAATTTAAAATTATGACACAAACAAATGTAGAACTTAATCACAGAATCAAATACAGATGCGGAAAGTAAATAAAAAACAGTAAAAGGAAAGAACACACCAGATTTTATACTGGTTCGGAGTTACCCTACATCCAGTCCTTTACCAAGGCAAACCACCTGATACAGATTTTTATTATACCAATGTCGAGATTACAATCCTCAATTTCTAAAGGCCTTGAGGTACCCTTCCGACTCATGAGTCCGGGACAAACTCTTTTGATTTACGGGACTCAAGACCACCCACTTGATTTTCAGGCACAACCACGCCTTATAGAGATACTCGATAAACTTTTGATTACAGATTGATCCTATAACTCTGAATAGCACTTTGATATTCGAGAGAGGACAGAGAATTAAACAAGAATGAGATTCTAATTTGATTCACTAGAGAATTCGGTAGAATTTCGGCACGATCTTAAAAATATAAAATTATAGAATATGGATTTGTGGAGAAGAAGAAGTGAAGAAAATAAGAAAATTAGATGGTTAAAAATTTCGTTTGTGAAGGCTATTTATAAAGTACTAACGGTCATAACCATTCGCGAAAAGATTTAAATGAACAGACACTTCTTTTGAAAATTGAAACTTTTGAATTTAAAGGCCATCATGTTGACATGGGGCATCCCATGATGTCGACATCCCTATGTTGAAAAACAATGTAAAATTTGTTTTTAAATGAAGTTTAAAACAAGAGTTTATTTGAAAACAAAAACACATAATATTTTAAGGCTAAAACATCTTTTAGAAAAATCATTTGAAAAGATAATTTAAGGCCAAAATATTTTGAAAAGAAGTTTTGAAAATCATTTTGAAGTAGTTTTGCAAGCTTCTTTGTGCATAATATCTTATCACATCAGGACTCGAGAGCTTGTACAAAACTAGTATGCTCGTGGGTTTGTAAGCCACTTATCGTAGATTTGTAAGCTACTTATCGTGGGTTTATAAGCCACTAAGAAGGTAAAATGGGTTCTATCCCAAATGAAATTCAGAATGAAGATTTCCGCGCTATTATGAAGTTTTAACAAAAACTAGACACACATCTTGAAATTTTGATCTTGATACTTTAGAGTATTCAATCTTGAGTCTTGAGTCTTTATAGTGATTAGTTTTCAGCAATCAATACCTGCATATATATATATATATATATATATATATATGTATTTATGTATGTATGTATATGTATATATATCCTGCATATACATATCTATCTAGACAGCCGTGTTAGTATATATTTTATAATAAGATAAGTTAAAAATGTTGTTGTCATCAAAACCAACATCTCAGCTCCTAACAATAAACCCCAAACAACACATATATGACAATACGAGTTTTACGGCACGCGCTTCGCGCGTTAATCATTTTCCTTATAATTTGTATGTGTTTAAATTGGTCAAATTTTTTTATTTTATTTTAAGGCGGTATTAAGATTTTATATTTGTAAAGAAATATTTCGGATCCATAAAGAAAGTTTAATTTTAATCCTATTTTTAGAAGCATTTTGAATATCTAAACATGTTTAATTGTTATATTCTATTTTTAGTAAAACAAGTCTAATATTAGATTGTGTTTTTAAATGATTAAGATTTGATAATATATAGAGTGGCGTTTTTGGTAGTTTAAGTTGATAGCAAAAAAGAGTGACACCAAAGTTATTATAAATATTATTAAAAAAGATAATTTAAATCAATATCTAGGTTTGAATACGTCTAAAATAATTATAGAGAGACTTTATCTCCTAATTTATTGGAGATATCATATAAAATAACAATTTAATATTTAAAAGGTTATATATAGAGGTATTTTGGGAAGTTCACAGTCGGATCAAAAGATTGTAATTCTATTTCAACTATTAATAAAGATATATTTATCTAGACAACCGTGTTAGTATATGTTTTATAATAAGATAAGTTAAACAGGTTGTTGTCATCAAAACCAGCATCTCAGTTCCTAACAATAAACCCCAAACAATACATATATAACAATACGAGTTTTACGGCACGCGCTACGCGCGTGAATCATTTTCCTTATAATTTGTATGTTTTTAAATTGGTCAAATATTTTTATTTTATTTTAAGGTGGTATTAAGATTTTGTATTTGTAAAGAAATATTTTGAATCTATAAAGAAAGTTTAGTTTTACATCCTATTTTTAGAAACATTTTGAATATCTAAGCATGTTTAATTGTTATATTCTATTTTTAAGAGTATTTGAATTTGTAAAAGAAGTCTAATATTAGATTGTATTTTTAAATAATTAAGATTTGATAATATATAGAGTGACTTTTTTGGTAGTTTAAGTTGATAGCAAAAAAAGGGGACACCAAAATTATTATAAATATTATTAAAAAAAGATAATTTAAGTCAATATCTAGGTTTGAATACGTCTAAAGTAATTATAGAGAGACTTTATCTCCTAATTTATTGAAGATATCATATAAAATAACAATTTTAAAAGGTTATATATAGATGTATTTTGAGAAGTTCATAGTCAGATCAAAATATTGTGATTCTATTTCAACTATTAGTAAAGATATATCATAGTTCAATTTCACACATCTAAATCATATATATCAAACGTCAAGTCACATGTCTATATTCACGAAAAAGAATGTTTTATGTGTGGATTTTCTTAGTACATTTCCAGATGCATGGAACTTTGTTAATTTCTGATTTTTACTTAGAATTTTGTCAATCTTTCACAGTCGGATCAAAAGATTGTAATTCTATTTCAACTATTAATAAAGATATATTTATCTAGACAACCGTGTTAGTATATGTTTTATAATAAGAACAATAAACCCCAAACAATACATATATAACAATACGAGTTTTACGGCACGCGCTTCGCGCGTGAATCATTTTCCTTATAATTTGTATGTGTTTAAATTGGTCAAATATTTTTATTTTATTTTAAGGTGGTATTAAGATTTTGTATTTGTAAAGAAATATTTTGAATCTATAAAGAAGGTTTAGTTTTACATCCTATTTTTAGAAACATTTTGAATATCTAAACATGTTTAATTGTTATATTCTATTTTTAAGAGTATTTGAATTTGTAAAAGAAGTCTAATATTAGATTGTATTTTTAAATAATTAAAATTTGATAATATATAGAGTGACTTTTTTGGTAGTTTAAGTTGATAGCAAAAAAAGGGGACACCAAAATTATTATAAATATTATTAAAAAAAGATAATTTAAGTCAATATCTAGGTTTGAATACGTCTAAAGTAATTATAGAGAGACTTTATCTCCTAATTTATTGAAGATATCATATAAAACAACAATTTTAAAAGGTTATATATAGAGGTATTTTGAGAAGTTCACAGTCAGATCAAAATATTGTGATTCTATTTCAACTATTAGTAAAGATATATCATAGTTCAATTTCACACGTCTAAATCATATATATCAAACCTCAAGTCACATGTCTATATTCACGAAAAAGAATGTTTTATGTGTGGATTTTCTTAGTACATTTCCAGATGTATGGAACTTTGTTAATTTCTGATTTTTACTTAGAATTTTGTCAATCGTCGTTTAGATCATATTAATATTTTTGTGTACATTGTCTAAACATAACACATTCACATGACTATTTTATCAAGTTTGTTATACTTTATTCTTCTTAATTCGTAGGTGCTATCTTTGTCATCTTGATATCTGCGTAGTTATGATTCACCCTTTCCTACATCTTTCTTTATCATTACTGTAGTGTTTACCTGTACATATCTTTAGTTTCTCCATTATATTGACTAGATATACAGCAAATCCAAATTCATATGCTATCCGTAATCATCTTCAAGAGTTATTTAATTATAATTCATTTCACTACAACAAAATAATCCTGTCACAACTAGTTATTTACAACGTTTGCAAAATGATAATTACAGTAAAGTAAAGGTTTTTAACAATTGTTTTTCTTCTTCTGATAGTTGTAACAAGTTTACTTTTAACAACTGCTTATTTTATCCAGTTATAATAAAGATATTTAATAACTTATTAGTTTTGATCATTGTAAATATTGATATTTATTGAAGTTTATAAAAATTTGAAAAATTGATATTACTAAGTTATTGGTTAATTAAGATTTTTTCTTGAAAAGTAAATAAACTTTTCAAATAAATAATACATCTATCCGATGAATACAAATAAGTAATTTTTATTTTAAATATAGTGTGGTGCTAATGACACCATAAAAAGTGCTTACAAATACCGCATAAAAAATATAGTAAACACAGTAAAATTTATATGCTTCTTAATACCAAAGATATTTCATACAGCAATCAACTACGGCGCGAAGTCATTTGTACGACGAATAACCGTTGACCAACAACATTTGTAAAATGGAAGTTGTTATAAATGTCTTTTAACATCTGCCTATTAACAACATTTCATATTTTGTAGTTGTAATATAGATCTTTAACAACACTGTAGTCTTGAATATAAATTTATAACAGAATTTATTTGTAGTTGCTGTACTCGCAAGTTATAAGTGATCATGTGTACTTTGAAAGAACGTTTGTTAATATCAAACAAAAATTTTAGTAGATAAGAAAGTTACCTCTAAGATATTTTAGTGTTCATTGAAATCAATTGTGCAAAATAATAATAATAATGATAAAGAAGTTAACAAAGCGCACAAAATGCAACTTCGTAAATTTTTAATAAGCGTTAGAAAATTTGAAATTAAATTTGACTTTTTTTTTTTGATTTCACCTTTTTTTATTAAATAGTTCATAAGAGTTGAATAAATCATTAGAAAAAACATTAAAAAAAAAGGGTAAATAGTTTTCACCTTGTATTGTTATCCAAGTAAATTCCCGTTAGTGCTAAGTTTCACGATAATTTTTGATTAGTTGTAAACTTTCCTTTAATTAATAGTGCATTAGGGTGTACAACTGTGTAGTAAAACAGCAACATATTATTCCTCCAAAAATTTCTCCAATTTTACGCTCTTTGGATTTGCTTTTTCACCGATAGTTGATTTGGCCCGCCTCGCTTAGCTGTAATATTTTCATTCGGACAAATTCTATTTCAACCCGAGTATTTACTTAGCAGCCCTTCAAAAATTAAAAAAATCTGCATACCCAAAAAATAACTTACTAGCCCTCTACCGTTTTCAAAAACACCCTTCCCATTATGCAAAACGGAAAAAATTGAATTTTTCTTCACTGATTAGAAACTTAGTAGTAAAAAATTGAATTTTTTCTTAGTAAATTCTGTAAACTCAAAAAATAATTTAGTAGGGAAAAATTGAATTTTTTCATTAACTGAATTAAATTGAATTTTTTCTTAATAAAGTCTATAATCCCAAAAAATAACTTAGTAGTGAAAAATTGAATTTTTTTCTTCACTGATTTAGAAACCCAATTCATATTTTCTTTATAACTACAATTAAAAAAGTCTGGAAATCCATAAATAGCTTCGTAGTAAAAAATTGAATTTTTTTCTTCACTGATTTAGAAACTAGAGTTTTGAAGAAGCGATGGTTTAAATAGTAAGAAACTGACATAAGAAAGAAGACAATGGAATTAAGAAGAAAGAAAGTACGCAGCTTGTTAAAGATATTTTAGTCTTTGAAATTTTATTTTTTTTAGGCGGGCTACCAACTAATTATGTACGATGAAATAGAATTTGCCTTTCATTCGCCCCCTTAAATTTTCACCACTTGAAACTTTATTTCTCCCTGCAATCTTAAATCCCAAATCGCTCATCCCTTGTAGCGAGGCAATCCATCCAATTCCGTCGGTCGTCTTGAACTCTCCGTCACTCGGCTTGACCAGCTCAGTCGCACGTAACTAGTCCACCACCTTCTACGTCCATAGTCTCTTTGCGTCTCTAGTCGTGCATCAGCTTGACAACCCTTGGCGGTGCCCTACGTGGAGGAAGTAGAGACGTGAGATTAGGGGTCCTCATGTAAGCCCTAGGCTTAGAAGCACGTATGGTTTTGTTTGAATTCCTCTTTTGGTTTATTTCCTATGAATTATTGATTGATGAAGAAGAAATCCAGTTTGGGACAAAATGATTGGATGATTAGCAGATATACCATAATTTTAGGACAGATTTGGATGAACCATCATTAGTGTAAATTAGCTATTATTTGAAATCTATTGGATTGAAATGATAAAGTAAATTTGGCAATGAAATGAAGACCAGACATACAAATTATTTCTAATCTTCAAATGTTATGTGTGTTCCTGGAAAAAGACTACAAGAAAATATAACTATCTTTCTAAAATAGGACTATCAAGTCTCTGGAAGCTTGATAAATGGTATTGATTGTTTTAAATGACAATTTTATAGGAAAAAAGTTGGTAAACGAAATTTAAGGATATAATGAAACGCCTGTAATTATTTATATGCATAACATGACTTAATTTGTTGAATACACAATTATTTTACTACAGGAATTTGATCGACATCTAATACTCATAAAATGTCATTAATAAATGAAACGTTTATCTTTGGTATGCTTTTTAATATTAGAGAAGACACTTATTGTTTGATTTTTGAGATCATTACTACTTCAAAATTATGTGAATATCAAGCAGATCTGTCAAATGAGAGCATTGTAGAATTATTTAAAACCATGAATGCTACATAGGTACCTCATTATTAGGTTTTAATATTGTATGCACCCCCAATAGGAGATGTTTGGCATTAATGGCATGCAAAAAAGATGGGGTTCATAGATGCCTGGTTAGGAAAAAGATTACTTCAAGTTGCATGATTCTATTTTGACCATGATTTAAATCTTTTGCTTTTCCCACTCAAGAGATCCTAACCAAATGAACCTAGACTGAGCACCAATTATGTCATTAATAGTCCTAAACATACTGAACTCAACTTATGATTGTGGTTGCTCTTGCAGCATCAAATGTTATCTTTTTGTATAATCATCTTCCTTGAGGACCAGTTGCAATGAATGTACATTTTGCTCTAGTCCTTGCATTCTGTCAACTATGCACTGAAATTTGTAGAAGGATTTTGAAAGAAAGGAATGATCATTAATTCATTAAGGTGATCTTTTGTGTCATCAATTCCTAATTTAGAAAGTTACTTCCTCGTTGATGTTTATTTTATCTATTCAAGTAATGCTTAAACCCCGGGGCACATAAGAAAATCTGTTGTATTCTGAATAGCATGAGTATGGCGCTTCAACGTTTTCCCTTTTCCGCTTTATTTGGTGCAAATTTGATGATGTTTAACAGGCACCTGCTTTGCCGTCCGAAGCACCAAAAGAGCTGAAGGAATGGGGATGAGTTGCTTATTTTCGATTTTGATTGAGCACTATTTTATTTTATTTCTTCATGGATGCCATTATAGTTTTATGATTTCACGGGATGAAACAAAAGCAAAAAAGGACTAGCTAAATTGTATGAGGCATTGTATACTTTATTATCACTATTGAATGGCTTACGTATGTGGCCCTGGTTGCTAAGATGCAAAAAAAAAAAAAAAAAAAAAAATCATCAAAATTAAATAGCTTTCATATTAACATTTTTGTTATTTATACAGGTAGAATATGTTCAACAGACTGGTCTTGCTGCTGCTCCGCTTTGCTCTTTGGACGTAGATATGAAGGAAGAATATGCTCAGCATATTGACCGTGTATACATGATTTTTGAGATCATTGGTACTTTAAAACCATTCCTTTTGTATCATTAAATAAAAATATATTAACCTTTCAATGACATACACTTTGAACATGTGAAGATCAAGCAATAATCATTAAGTGCAAGTTAAATGATTTATTTCTATAGAAGTTTATTTTTTACATTAGTAATATAAGACCATTATCAACAATTCAATCTGTTCACTTCACTCTCTTTCATGCTTTTGAACTTCACTCTCTTTCATGATTTTGAACTGAGCGAACAAGCTGTTCACAACCAGGTAACTGCGGAACTAGTCACGGACCTGTTTTTTTTTAAAAGACCATTGTTTATAACGGTAAAGTGTTTGCCGTTAAAATTATAACGATGAAGATTTCGCCGTTGTATTTTATACAAATTAAGCGGCCAATAGCAAGAAAGAGAGAATGGAAAATTTATAACATATCGATGAATAATATGTGAACACGTAGTTGGAACTAAGTATATATTTTGATGTAAACATGTAAAATGATTATTTTGTTTATTTTTTATAATATGACGAGTTTAAAACGACAAAGTCTTTGCCATCGTAAGTTATAACGGCAAAGAGGTCATTTGTTCACTTTATTAGCTATGGAACCATTCTGAACTAACCACGGAGAAATGAACAAGCAACATCTAGTTGCATGGTGGTTAGTTTTTCAATTGAACATGTCATCGTTGGTTGTGTCCTAATGCTATGCTTGGACCATATCATCATGGTTTAGCTCACTCCTTTTTCGTTCAAGCATCAAGCGTCTTAATATTTGAAAAAATTATACCTTGTCTCCTCTTTAGGTGTTGAATTCATCTGTATTAATCATTTAGAATTTAACAGTTTCATATTATAAAAATCAGTAAGGAACTAATTAAGATAACTGTAATTGCATTTATTTAAGGAATAAAGATCGCAAAGAGTCAAAGATTGGTTGAACGTACCATTTGATGAAACTTGACCAGAACATCAGGTATGGATACATACACTACTTTGCATTAACTGCAATTCATATTTCAGGACAAAAAGTTTATTTTACTTTCCCGGTTGTAAAGAGGCTCTTAAAGCGCTGTGGTATGCATCATTCCCTGATGAAGCTTTGACAGGCTTGGTATGGGCTGGCAAGGCGCTAATCCTTCTACAGACTTTCAGGTTATTTTAATTGCTATATTAATATTTTTATTACAAAGGGTACAAAGAAGTAGTTGTACCTCTGGTGTAAGTTCATGCATCTTATATATTACCGAGGAAAAGAGCTTGTGCTATATATAGGTTTGCATGCCTTTATTCTAATTTAAGCAGTTAGTTACTAACATCAGCTTTCTTTTTCAAGGGATGTGGATTTATTTCACTTGAGAATCAGTTGTACTTCACTCAGACATATCCAGTAAAATTGTTGCATTCAGTACCTCAGAGTTAATTTGTTTTTTTGGACAACCCCATTATAAGATTATAAATACGTAGTGTTTGTTTTAACTTTTAATATTGAAACAACAAAAGGCGTCATATTGGAGAATATTGTCCAAGCAAGATGGACTGAGAGCGGCATGGGAAAATCCATGTTAATTCAGATGTTGGACCTTCATGCAGGTACCTTTCTCTCTCATTTTAAAAAATACAAGGTTCTGTTTGGTCTGTAGTTTTCAACTTTGGATTTTCACATGATAAAATGCATTGGATTTTAAAAGACGATCAATATGGAAAATAGTTTTAATATATAAAATTGAAAACAATTTTTCTTCTTCTGCCGTTTCCCTTTCTTTTCTTTTTTCCCCTCCCCACGCCGTCGACGTCCTTCCACACCGTCCACTCCTTCTCACGGCGTCCTTATATTCTACACCTTTTTTAATACATGTTGAAAACTCAAAACTTTGTTTTCCGACCAAACAAGCCCCAACATTTCAATTTTTAATTGTTTGTTGTGTTTTTATATAGGTAGGCAGATAAATTTTTTTAAGACAGTACCATGACAACGCATATGACACATAAATATAGCATATAAGGAACTTATAACTACATATATAAACGCATAGATGCATTTTTATTGTTGACATTTTCCAAATCCCTATTATAATCTGATAAGTGCCAAAGACAAAGTAAACACAACTCATATGAAGGTGGCAGTATATCAATATCAATTTTATGTCGTTTCGGAAGCATTCCATTTAGTCATTGATATATCTACCGAAACTAATCCAAGTATATAAATCGTCATACATACACATCAGTGAATTTTATTTACACAATAAAAAACCACGATCTTCATTTCATTTACATAAACTTGTTCTCAAATACTTATTATGAAATGGTTGTCAAATTTGACAATGAAGATACCATAAAGTTGGGATGAAGATCACATTGAAGCAGGTTGGCGGGAGAAGATACAAAGCTGAAGCTGCTGAACAAAATTGAAGCACAATGAAACATGTGAAGGTGACTAAATAAAGTGGAACCGAATTTTTATACACTTGATGTAAATTGTAACCTTATATCATTTTATAGCAGTATATTTTGAAGTTGTATGTGTTTTGAAGTTTGTGAAATTCAATAAGAAGTATATTTATGTGAACGATTTTCGTTCTTATTAGTAAAATATTGGTTTCAATTGCAAAAAAAGCAAAATTTATAGGTGCATCACTATAACAATGCATAGATTTTTTTATTTATATTTTGTATTTTTTTTAACAATGGACAAAAATAGTTGTGTTGGGCGTGCCTTCGTCGAACCAGAATAAGGATATCCTTGCGAAGCCACCCATCACCGAACCAACCCTATTCCTACGCACTACAGAACCAACCACCTCATCACCGGTCCAAAACCCACCGTCACCGGTCCAAAGCCTCTCCATCCAACACCGATCCGGTCCCATGACCGAACCAACCTACTGCCGGTCCAAACTTCAAATCACGCTCCTACCACCGGATCAACCTCCACCGGTCCAAATCCACTTCCCTGCTACTACCGGACCAGCGCGTCTCCAAGTCCTAACCGGACCAACCACCACCGAGCCAAACAACCTCCATTGACTACCGGACCAAAGCATGGCCGGACCAAGCCCCATCCGTTCACCACCAAACCAAGCTCTACCGGACCACAATACTACCAGATCAAGGCATTCCGAACCAACTTTGCCGGACCAGATTGCAATAGCCCAGACCCGTCAGCAGCTATATACATTCAAGACTCCTGCCCCCAGCCTCACTCTATAAATAGAGGGGCAGTGGTACAGCAATGACAGACAAGTTTGAAAGCTCAAGCACGGATAGAACTTTCAAACAACTTTCAATTACTTGTAATCAAAGCTTTGTACTTGTAATCTGAAGAGAAAAGGAGAATAACATATAAAGTGTGACGTAGGCACGTTCTGGCCGAACCACTATAAATCTGTGTGTCTTTTACAGTTTAGTCCCTGCTTTTTATATATTTGCGTAAATCACCCAAATCACTAGGAACAACATAAAATCAACTAATTCATACGACTTGGAGGTGTTTGCCCATTTTTTGTGCAAACATTTTTGGTGCTTTCACTGAGAGCAGGAGATCGAAGCTTCAGCTTCTCCCACTTAACCCTTTTCCTATCAGCATCGTTCATTTGGAAAACATGCCTCCCGGACGGAAGAAAGATACTAACAAAGGAAAGAACATTGCAACTAGCAGTATCGCAGATCCAGTAATCAGAGATCAAGACAATCGTCCAATTCCAACAGCAAATTTAAATCAGGCAGATCCGACAGCCCCTGCTACGGAACAATCAATTATAAGGGCAGATCTGGACAGGGTTGTGGCTGAAGTAACCAACTGCTTCGCATCTCAACAAGAAGCCTTAGTGGATCAACTCATGTCACGCTTAAGGGATGTCGAAGAAACCAACCGCAACACTGAATCATGGGGTGAGTCCCAGTCTGGAGGATCTAGGAGACGACAAAGGTCTTTCTTCTTCGAAGAGGCTAATAACAGAAACAACAATGGTAGGAGCCGAGCCCAGACTCAGCTCGAATTCCGACCCGAGGAAACTCTTGGAGCCGAACCCAACAGGGGAGGTACCAGACAGGGGTCGGATGTAGCTGAGCCTGTCATGCTACCTAACCATGGAAACACCAGTAGACGGGGCCGAGCTGGAGTCCAACCCGAAGTTGGACCTGAGGAAGTGCTAAGAACAGAACCCAGCAGGGGAAGATCAAGGCAAGGGCCAACTGTGGCTGACCCCAGCATGCCCCCGGAAGACCAGAGGCAGCCATTGGAGAATGTCAAGAGTGATAGACGGTACCATCCTTACAGGTCATCTGGACGGAATCAATCGCGCAGTAAAGAACCAAACTCATTTCTATCCGCTCCAAGTTCTGATGAAAGGATGGCACGATTGTTCAAAAAATGCGTCCAACGGGAGCAAAGAGATCGGGGGATAGGTGCTAGGGTAACCAGCCCCTTCACCCGCAATATCGAAACTGCCATCACACCCCGGGAATGGAGAATGCCAACAATGGAGCCTTACAAGGGAACCTCTGACCCCATCGTACACTTACATAGATACACCCAGCATATGCTCATGAGCGGAGCAACGGAGGGAGTGTTGTGTAAATGCTTCCCACTATTCTTGGCAGATCTAGCTACCTCCTGGTTCTGCCACCTACCCCAAGGGTCCATAAGCTCATGGAAAATGTTAAAAGAAAAGTTCATCAGCCGGTTCTGCATTCATGTGGAACAACCCAAGGACGCTTATTCCTTATCTAATATCAAACAGAAACCCGGAGAGACAGTGCAACAATATCTAACCCGATTCAACGCCGCGGCGGCCGCAGTCCAAGATGCCGACGAGAAACTTATCCTAATGGCCCTCTGCAGTGGTGTACATCCGGATACTAAATTTGCTAGAAGACTAACCAAGGAAAAACCAGCTACTTTACCTGATTTCTTCCATGAAGCTGGAAAGTATATGAGACTTGAAGACACTGCCACTGAGAGGCAGTCATGGCAACAGGCTAAGACAGCTCTAGACAGGGTTCCCGCTGCAGCAAAGGATGTTCGGAGAAGTGACTCTAGAGACAATGCTGGGGGCAAGAAGGGAGAAAAGCGTTTATATCGACCAGGACCAAGATTTGACTCCTACACTCCTTTGAATGAAACAATCGAAAACATCTTCCTAGCCACTCAAGACGAAGTCAGATACAAGCGCCCCCCGCACAAGAAGGAGTTAGATAACGCACTCAAGTCTGGAAAGTTCTGCCGCTTCCACGAATCTCATGGACATGACACCAATGAATGCCACTATCTCGGGGACTTAATTGAAGAACACATCAGAAGGAAGAGACTGGAATGCTATGTAAAAAGCCATAACAGGACTCCAACTCCCGCCAATGAAAACCTAGGACCACCCCCCCAGAAGTAGGCGGAGGAAATAACAACACCAGCGGCTCTAGTCAAGAGAAGATAGTGGTCCATACCATATCAGGAGGACCACACATCGCTGACAGAAGCTGGGCAGAGATGGAAAGATACGGTAAATCACTTAGGAACGATGAAGGCTACGTTAATTCTGTTATGGAAAAGCGCCACCCGAAACGGAAAGAGAATGACGACATCACATTCAGTAGGCGTGATCTAGAGGGAAGGCAGTACCCACACATGGATCCTATGGTCATCTCTGCCTGGTTCGGTCCAGCCAAAGTTTTTCGAATTTTAGTAGACACTGGGAGCTCCGTAAATATCCTATTCAAGCATGATTTCGACAAAATGAAGCTGTCAATGAAGGATGTGTCTCCCTGCAACAAACCACTACATGGTTTCACTAGAGATGCGAAGATGCCCCTCGGGCAACTGGACCTCTTTGTTGAAATAGGAAGTCATCCCCGCTCCGTTGTGCGAAAACAAACATTTGTACTAATAGAGAACCACTCGGCCTACAACGCCTTTTTGGGAAGACCTGCCTTGTCTGACTTCCAAATTGTCCTAGCCCCATGGTGCCTGAAGATGAAATTTCCAACAGATAACGGAATAGGAGAAATGGAGGGAGATCAAGACGCTGCTCGAGACTGCTATGTAACTGAACTTCGCAATAACCGTAGAAAAGATAAAGGGAAAAATGCAGAGACTACTCTCTGCATGAAAAACCTGGAAGCATAGCAACTAAAGAAAGCCCCTCCTCTTCGATATACCAGTGATCCTTTCAATGAATTAGACCCCAGGGACAAAGAGGAGGAGGCCACCGCCGAGCCTGCCGAGACTATGGAATTCGTAGCTGTAGACAAACATGACCCAAGTAGACTATTGAAAATCGGATCTCAACTAAAAGAAGAATTAAAGGATCAACTCATTGATTTTCTTCGCCACAACATGGACGTATTTACATGGACGCACGCTGACATGACAGGAATCTCCCCAAACGTAGCATGCCACGTGCTGAACATCGATCCCATCAAGGTGCCAGTAAAGCAGAAAAAGAGAAGCATGGGGGCAGAACGATCAGCAGCCCTCGAGGAAGAAGTAAAGAACCTACTTGCCAATAACTTCATACGAGAAGCCATCTACCCAGAATGGATCGCCAACCCGGGTACTGGTAAAAAAGGCTAATGGGAAGTGGCGAACATGCATCGACTTCTCTAACTTAAATGACGCTTGTCCAAAGGACTGTTTCCCACTCCCCCGAATCGATCAGCTCGTGGACAACACAGCCGGACACGAACTCTTATCCTTTATGGACGCATGCTCAGGATATAACCAGATCCCTATGCACGCCCCCGATCAAGACCACACTAGTTTCATCACTGACCGGGGATTGTACTGCTACAGAGTCATGCCTTTTGGACTTAAAAACGCCGGAGCTACTTATCAGCGCCTCGTCAACAAGATATTTGCGAAACTAATAGGACGAACTATGGAAGTTTATGTGGATGACATGCTGGTAAAATCGAGGAAAACCAACGATCATATAGACCACCTGGAAGAAATGTTTCAAGTACTTCGCCAATATGGAATGAAGCTGAACCCCTTAAAGTGCTCCTTCGGAGTATCGTCGAGAAAGTTCTTGGGATTCATCGTCCATGCCAGGGGGATTGAAGCAAACCCCGAACAAATTCGGGCTTTGCAAGATATCAAGATACCATCCACTCAAAGAGAGATGCAAAGCCTAAACGGGAAAGTGGCCGCCCTAAGCAGGTTCATCTCTAAAGCAACCGACAAATGCATCCCTTTCTTTGAAGCTCTAAAGAAAGACAAAGGAAAGTTCGAATGGACTAACGAATGCTCGACAGCCTTCCTTAACTTAATCGAACACCTCCAGAGACCACCAGTACTCTCAACTCCAAATGAAGGCGAGGAACTATACCTATACCTTACTGTATCGTCCCATGCTTTAAGCACCGCTTTGGTGAGAGAAGACAACCGCGCGCAGCGGCCCGTATACTTTGTAAGCAAGAGATTTACAGGGGCAGAAGCCAGATACCCTAAACTTGAAAAGCTAACATACTGTCTGCTAATCACGTCACGGAAGCTGTGACACTATTTCCAATCTCATTCCATCAGAGTTTTAACCGATCAACCGTTAAGGCAGGTGCTCCATCGCCCCGATACTTCTGGGCGACTACTTAAATGGTGTATTGAACTGAGTCAATATGATATCACCTACCATCCTCGCACCGCTATCAAGGGGCAAGCCATAGCTGATTTCATTGCCGAATTCACTACTAACGAAGGTAAGGAGCAATCTGAAATAGCAGAAGATATCAAGTGGAATCTCTTCATAGATGGAGCATCAAATGAACAAGGCTCGGGGGCAGGTGTTGTGATAATCACCCCCAGGGGAAGGAAGCTGCACTACGCCCTAAGGTTGGAATTCGCTGCCACCAACAATGACGCAGAATACGAAGCAGTGATAGCCGGATTAGAACTTTCCCTGGAGATTGGAGTCGGTTTTTTATGTCTCCATAGTGATTCTCAACTTATTGTAAGTCAATTACTGGGAGAATTCCAGACTCGAGGAGAACGACTCACAGCATATCTAAAGAAGACTAAGATGCTGCTCAATCAATTGGATCACTATTTAATCAAACACATTCCTAGAGAAGAGAATCAGGAGGCCGACGAACTGGCAAAGCAAGCTAGCATGAAGGACGGCACCGCTTCCCAAACAATAACCATCTCAAAGCGACTAGCCCCGAGTTGCGAGCCAATGAATATGATAGCTGCAATCGAAGAGGAAACTTGGATGACTCCCATCCGGAAGTACTTACAAAGTGGCACACTGCTCGACGGGCGTAACGAAGCTAAGAAAATCTTAAGGAGAGCTTCCCGCTACACATTACAAGAAGGCATTCTCTATCGGCGCGGCTTCTCTAATCCCTTATTAAGGTCTATCGCTGGAAGGGAAGCCAGGGAAGTCTTGTCTAACATACATCAAGGAAGTTGCGGAGATCACACCGGAGGGCAGACTCTAGCAAAGAAAATACTCCGATATGGATATTACTGGCCCACCTTAAACAAAGACGCCTTAGACTTCGTCAAAAAATGCGACAGATGTCAGAAATTTGCTAAGATTCCTCGACTACGCACAAATGAGATTACCCAAATGACCAGCCCTTGGCCCTTTGCAATATAGGGAATTGACTTGATTGGCGAACTGCCAATGGGCCGAGACGGAGCCAAATATGCCATAGTTGCAGTTGACTATTTCACCAAATGGGTGGAAGCGGAGCCTCTAAATAAAATATCTTCGGCAAAAGTTATTAACTTCTTGATCAAAAATGTTTTATGCAGGTACGGGGTTCCACTCAAAATCATATCGGACAATGGACTTCAATTTGACAGCGAGGAATTCACCGACTGGTGCCAAGAGCACGGAATTCACAAAAGCTTCTCATCTGTGGCTTACCCCCAGGCAAACGGACAAGTCGAAACTGTCAACAAAATCCTCAAAACCCTAATCAAGAAGAAACTTGAAAAGTCAAAAGGCGCTTGGGTGGATGAACTTCCTACGGCACTTTGGGCCTACCGCACATCTTACAGAACATCAACATGGCATACTCCTTTCTCTTTGGCATACGGATCGGAGGCCATGCTCCCAGTTGAAACTGTAGTGCCTTCCCACCGTAGGATCCACTACAACCCAGAAGAGAACGAAGAACTCCTCCATATGTCTTTGGATCTAATTGAGGAGAGAAGAAATGATGCAGCACTCAAAGCAGCAGCTCACAAGCAAAAAGTAGCAGCACAATACAACTCCAAAGTCAAGCACCGCAGCTTACAAGAAGGAGATCTTGTCCTCAAGCGGATCTTCCCGCGCCCCGGAGCGCTAGATCCAATCTAGGACGGACCCTATGTAATTCATAAAGATCTCCACAACGGAGCTTATATTTTGTCAACATTGAACGGAGAGGTGTTCCAGAGGGCATGGAACATCCAACACCTCCATCGATACTTTTCTTAACTTGTACTGCCCATATGAAGTGAATTAACAAAGAGAATCAGTGGACGTAGGCATTTTCGTGGTGAACCACTTTAAAAATCTTGTCTCTTTTTAACTTGTTCCTTTATATCTTGGCTGCTTGTTAAGCTTTATCCTTTTCTATTGAACAAAATCATGCATAACGACATTTCTATTCTGGACGCTTCACGGCACAACCTCACCTGGACAAAACCCAACAGGTACTATGCGAATCTATGCACTCGCCAATGAGACACTTTTGCTCCAGCATCCCTCTGCTGCGAGTTAACTCATTGCTCGCGACTGCCCTCAAAGCCAACTGTAATGAGCCGATTATAAGCCATCAAGAAGGCCGACTATAGCCGATGGCAGCTCATTGCGGCGTTCGGCTCGCCGACAACTGTGAACCTACTTTAAGCCCCAACATAAGGTGTGGCCAGCTAGGGGTAGTTCACGGTTGACGATCGGCACCCATGCTAGCCGGCCACAGTAAATCGAATAATACCCACGATTACGGGCCATAATGGCTCGGGTAGTTACTGTGCGCGATGTCGGCTTCGATATGTCTTAAGTGCGGCTGTGGTAAAAAAGATAAACTCCCCGCGGAGGCGTAAGATGTGTGACAAATGTCTCCAAGACCCACAGCTAGGGAAAGTGACTACAAAACCCGTTTGCCACGAACTTAAGCATATCAACGGCCTTCCGTGATTGGAAGTTTTACTGTTTCTTATATTTTCATTTCATTTAAAAGCTTTTCTCCTATCCTATATAACGGTCCCTAAAGTACAGGACACCAAGTAGGAGACTCGCAAACTGGATGACAAGACACTCAACTGCATTCCATACTTAGTTACACAAGACATTCAAAGCTACCGTCTACAGCTAAAACTTGAAGGGCGGAATGCCAAGTAGGCCAAAAAATAATCAGCTGCAGCAGGGCTTCGCCTCTATCCTGCTCGCCCTCCGGGATCTACTTGACCGCAGGGTCAGAACTTCCAGCATGCTGGCCAGGGGTCCCACCTGTCCGATTCAGGAAAAGAATCCATCAGATAAATGATACGCGATCAAGTTAAGGAAAGATTGAGAGGGAAGACTTACCAGCATTTGCTCCCTGATCATCATCATCTAGCTGCACGCCCACCTCATCTGCAGCGAGCAGCCGCATGCCCTCCTTAACCGCCACCTTCTCTTCCTTAGTGAATTGGGCCGTAACCACATCCATCCTGAAAGCCGCACCACCTTCCTTATCCGTATCGGCCTTAGCCTCCTCCAAAGCCCGAAGATATATCCTAGCAATGACCCGGGGATAGTCGTCCATCCAGGACAGGTTGCCCTGCTTCCAAGTTCGGAAATACATGTCCTGAAGCATCTCATCCATCACCTCCGCTCCCCTCCTCGCCTCTTTCTTCCTCTCCACTTTCCTCCTCCGGAACATCTGGGCATGTGCTGGGAGAGGGTCCATCAGATTTCTTAAGCTTCTTTCCCCCGACGACTGGAGGTACCGAGAAATGTCTCCTCTTGCTACTCTTCGCAGTGGCCCCATCTTTAGCTTTGGCAGCCCTCTCCTCGGCTGTATCTCTCTGCTTAACCACAGATTGACGTGGCAAAATCAAGTTGTGCTCCAGGAGAGTGGCATTCCTGATCAAGTAAGAAGCCGACCTATCCCTTCATGAGATAGCCTCTATCTCCGCAGCCATCTGTACCAGGCGATCATTCTCCACGACCGCAAAGCCACCTGTCGCTAGCAAGAAATAAAAACATATAAAAAGAAGCATTGCAGTCGGGACAAAGAAATTACAAATGGAATTCAACTTACAGGCAGAAGTGAAAA
Organism: Allium cepa; assembly: GCA_030765085.1. NCBI lineage: Eukaryota > Viridiplantae > Streptophyta > Magnoliopsida > Asparagales > Amaryllidaceae > Allium > Allium cepa. Next base: position 28,672,495 of record CM060938.1, on the reverse strand, counting down.
GGCGAAAAGAAACGGAGTCGTCCTTGACGAAGAACCATTCCTTCTTAAACATGGTGAATTTCGAGTATAAGTCCAAGATCGGCTTGAAGGACACGGCCGACTCTAAACTAATGTACGGAGACCCCTTCTTGTAGCCCCTCAGATTATACAAATATCGGATTTTCCGGTTAGAAGGGGGGCATCCATACCTTCTCTGGAAGATAACGAATAGACACACTAGGATGGCGTAGGAGTTGGGCTGAAGCTGGAAAGGAGCCACCTTCAGGTAGGTAATGAAGCTGACTATCCACGCATTGATCGGAGGAATGGCCCCGCACATGCAATGGTATCGGCTATAGGCAAAATATCCTTCAGGAGGATCATATGGCATCACACCATCTCCCGGCAGCAGCATGCTCGCTCTGTCAATCCCGAAGGAGCGAGCGATGACATCAAGTTGTCCCTCTTTGAGGGAGCTCGAAAAGCAATCGGGAGGAGAGTTCAGAAGCTCTTGAGGGCCATATCCGTCCACTAATGACCTCGGGGCAGATCCATGTCGCGCTGGTTCCGGCTGGACTGGGGGCACAACGGGAGACTCTCTTCTATCCATAGATTTCCTCTGTTTTTCTGATCGTGTTTCCACTTTGCGAGACATTTACCTGCAAACACAAAAGCAAAAGTATGTTATTAGAACAAGGAGTACGAAAATATAAAAAAGCAAGTATGTACAATCTAGAGTATCATTCGTAGGTCGAAACATGAAAAGCTAGAGATTCATTAAGCATTCAGGGTCCCAGAGTTCAATCAATAGTTCAAACATAAGGACCATTCGGCATTTAAACACTCCCGAATTCATTCGGTGTTGAAAGTTTTCAAGTTCATTTGGTATCGATGGTCATTGAGTTCATTTGGTATTGATGGTCTTTGAGTTCATTCGGTGTTGAAGGTTTTCAGGTTCATTCGGTACTGCTAGCACAAGCTCATTCGGCAAAAGAAAACGTACCTGGTTCGGTACTCGGTTGATTCGGTACTCAGATTGATTCGGTACTTAGGTTGATTCGGCTATCTCAAAACGATAAAGGATAACAGTAACCTGAAGCCCCTATTTATAGGCGAAACATATCGACCGGACCAACTGGTTTGGCACACCCAGGACCGAACGAAGCTACCTCAACTGCAGGAAAACAAAGCGCGACACATGCAAGCACGTGCCCCACTTTGGGGGGCAAATGTTGGGCGTGCCTTCGCCGAACCAGAGTAAGGATATCCCTGCCAAGCCACCCATCACCGGACCAACCCCATTCCTACGCACTACAGAACCAACCACCTCATCACCGGTCCAAAACCCACCGTCACCAGTCCAAAGCCTCTCCATTCCAACACCGATCCGGTCCCATGACCGAACCAACCTACTGCCGGTCCAAACTCCAAATCATGCTCCTACCACCGGACCAATCTCCACCGGTCCAAATCCACTTCCCTGCTACTACCAGACCAGCTCGTCTCCAAGTCCTAGCCGGACCAACCACCACCGAGCCAAACAACCTCCATCGACTACCGGACCAAAGCATGGCCGGACCAAGCCCCATCCGTTCACCACCAAACCAAGTTCTACCGGACCACAATACCACCGGACCAAGGCATTCCGGACCAACTTTGCCGGGTCAGATTGCAACAGCTCAGGCCCGTCAGCATCTATATACATCCAAGACCCCTGCCCCCAGCCTCACTCTATAAATAGAGGGGCAGGGGTACAACAATGACAGACAAGTTTGAGAGCTCAAGCACGGATAGAACTTTCAAACAACTTTCAATTACTTGTAATCAAAGCTTTGTACTTGTAATCTGAAGAGAAAAGGAGAATAACATATAAAGTGGACGTAGGCACGTTCTGGCCGAACCACTATAAATCTGTGTGTCTTTTACAGTTTTGTCCCTGCTTTTTATATATTTGCGTAAATCACCCAAATCACTAGAAACAACATAAAATCAACTAATTCATACGACTTGGAGGTGTTTGCCCATTTTTTGTGCAAACAAGTTGTAAAAGACGTACTAACGTGTTAAATCAGTTGTAAAAGATCTGTTACAACTGACAAAAATAATTATAAAAGGCTTTATTATAATGATACTCTGCAATGATCCAAAATAATTGTAAAATGCTTCAATCATATTACAACTTCGAATGTTAAGGCTGGCGGTTAACGGTTGTAATAGGCCTATTACAACTTGTATTGCTAGTTGCGAAATGAGTATCTGGTTGAAGCGTTTATGTGCCCTTTCCTTTTCATATTCTGTCCCTTTTTTTGAGCCAAAGGTACAATTCATCATCAATGACCATTTACTCATATTTAACTTCAAGTTCAGTCACGATATTCCAATTTGGACAGATGTCAATATCTAAACCAGATTAATTAGGCTATTAACTTATCTTAGGCTGTAAGTAATGAATTATAAGCATATATGAGATTATATATGATAGTAAATATATCCTCACTCACAATTTAATAGAAAAAGCCTCAAATTTGGTGGGAATCCTTTCCTCCTCTCTTGTCGAGTATTTCACTCCGCAGATCTGTTTGATTTTGATATCTACTTGTTGCTCTCTTTGTTCTGACCTCTTTATATCCAAACTTCTTTTTTGAAATTGATAAAAATTTGCTTACAAATTTGTGAATCTAGGTTTGGCTTATTATTTGTGCTTTTTTAGAAGAAGAGGAGATAGTGAATATGTAACATCCCCTATCTAGAGGGCCAAAGCTAAGCGTTACAGATGATGTAGTCATATACAGTATTAGCTTTTAGCGACTAAATACAGCTACTATAATGATATCTATAATACCAGAAGCACTTGAATATGAAACAAACAACATATTTCAAAATGGAATTTTTCATTACATTTCAAAACACACGTTCCATATTCATAATACATAATCCTAAAACATTTTCCACGCAATGATAAAATATACTTATTACAAAATACGCCAAGAGCGACATATTAAGATGCCCCCTTATATGGTCAAAGTCATATAATCATAATTGACTTAATACATACATAGCAGAAATAAACACAAAGCAAAAAACTACAACTCCTAAATAGCTATCCGTTAGTTTCCTGCTCGCCTCTGGTAGCTTTATTCGTCATCCTACTAAAACCTGAAAGAACGTCAACCCTCAGCCTACTCAAATTAATTTTTAGCATCCGAGAGTTTAAGGAGAAAACATAAACTTCGACTCAGACATAAAGTCTGGTATAAATAATACTATACATCCCGATTATTAACGTTAAGTGAGAGCACGCTGCTTAGCGGAACGGGTTTCCCCTCACTAACATTCTTTTAAAACGTATCTTTTGCAAATCATTTCCCATAACCAAAACTGGATAAATACTGCAAAGCATCATTATGTAAATATACATAAAAGGTAATAAAAGAACTATCTGTTCAAACACTTTAGTTTTGTTTGGCTAACTATTAGCCTTTGGTTGACTCCGACCTACCAGATAAAATAACTAAATAATCTAACATCTGTTAGACACACCTCTTCTGGACGGTCTGTGCTTAACTATCTGTTAAATACTTCTATTTTAGACGTTCTGTCCCTAACTTAACATCTCCTAGGGTCACCTGATCCTAATAGTTTTGCGGGCTCACCAATAACCTATCTATATACAAATATATATTTCCTTCTGTGTGTAATCATAATTTTAGTCTTAAATATGACAAAGCCCCACATAATGGAATTTTGGACTAAATTAGCAGAGGCTAATAGCTAATGTATAGCGCGCGACCCTATACCAGTCCCATATGGTATTCTAATATCCGAGTCATTTTACTTAGGGATCCTTCCTATAATTTTCCTTGAAAACCTTTTTCAAAATGATTTAAAACCTTTAAATCAAACTCACACAAGGAAAATACATACACTCTATGCTTTACTCAAAATCACCTTGCTATGTTACACACACACGCTTTACTGAAACCTTAGTTGATGAAAACACTTAAACTCTTGAAAGTACCCTTTTAGGTTCAATTGAAAGTACCCCTTTCTAAACCATTGAAAGCATCTCTTTCGAAATTGTAACGACCCGCCTTTTTGGACAGTTTAAACCGTCGATCAATTTCACATGCCGATTCTAAACCATTCAAAAGGGCAGATGGTTATTGGGGTAAATAAGAAAAGAAAAGAAAGAGAAATAAAGGAAAAGAAACAACACAGAATCTCGCAGCGGAACGATAAAATATAATAGTCAAATAAACAGTTCATGAAGCTGTTTACTATACTTTGACAATTATTTATACAACATTTATCAGAGTTATACATATACAACATAACAATTTAAATAATGCAACAGACAGCATGGTGCACAGATAATAATAGTAATAGTGTACCAAATCTTCGTCTTCGTCCTCCAGAATAGATCTTCAAAAATCTGAAAACTCAGGACTGACCCGAGCGTAATGAAAAGACAAAACACTCGAGTCAGGACTAAAATATCCTTATGAAAGTTAAATCAACTGTAAATAAATATGAGTGTAACAGCGTCGGAGAAGTTTACGGGGTTTGACTTCTCCTATCCAGTGTCAACGTGCGTGCAATAACTTAAGAGATGTTACGGGATTTTCCATCTCTCAAGGATCCGTGAAACTATCTACTATGTAGTAATATACGCTAAGTAGATAATGCCTATCAGTAATATAAAGTATCAAAATAGCGTTAAGGCGTTACCATAACCCCCCTTAACACATTTTTATAATGCCATAGTCTATACAACACGGTAAGCCCCACCGTAAACTGGTGGTTATCAGAGGGTACCCCATAGGTATAACACAAAGCATAACCTAGTGGTCGCGAATAGGATAATCAGTATGACAAGGTACATGAGGCGATACCAACTAGGATACTAGTAGTTGCGTGATCCGGACTGATGTTGAGCATAGCCATCAGCTACCCCAACACCGCGAAACAACACTCCCAAATCAAGGGGTGCACCTAAATCGAATCACAAATGTAATAGATATGGTATCGAAGAAGTGTGTCCGCTAGAGGTGGCGAACCTCAATGGCCCGGCGCGGCTCCTGTTTTAGTCATGTCAGGGGTCATCCAATATCGTTCTCTTTCTTCAGTCAACGCGTTCACCAAACCATCCACTTCATTCTGGATCAACACTCCGCGTATAATAGTTATTAAAGTGGTGTTCGGTATCGACAGAGAGTATGTCCATATCCGATCCCGGTCTCTTTAATAACTACGTATTATTACACCGTTGGCTCTTTTACATTTCAAATCGATTCATTAATGATATCAAAATATCAAATTCGCTTCAAAAATCAAATCCATTTCAAATATCATCGTATCTTTCAAATGTAAGATTCCGTTTCAAAATTTTTCGCATCAATATCTCATTTTGTTTTCAAAATCATTTCGAATTTCAATTTAGGTTGCAACTTCATTTAACTCAATTCGTATTTAAATTCAAGATTTAAATATAAACATTTCACCTTATTGACCAGCTTAGGATTTTCGAAAAATAGCTCTAAGTAGTTTAAAAGTAGTTTTAAATAATTAAAATAGTTAAAATACCTTAAAATCCTAAAATGGATTTGAAATAGATAAATTTAGTTTAAAATAATTTAAATTGGGTTAAGTAGATTTAAAATAGATTAAAATAGTTTAAGTATTCAAAATGGTTTATATAACCGAGTAATTTGGAAGACAAAATAAAACAGCTTCAAAATCAATCCATTTCAACTATAACTTCCCAATTCAAATCAATTCCAATTTCCATTCTACCGATTCAATTTCGATTTCAATTCAATCAACGTCAATTTTTACTTCGAATTTATTCAATTTTTCATTCACCTTTAATTTATTCAATTTCAATTTATATCGATTTGGAGCTTGATTTCTCAAAATATCAATTTATAACACTTAACAAAATTTCCAACAATATTCAAGTTTAAATCCAAATTCCAAATATGATTCAATTCCAAACTCGATTTCAAAATATCATTTTTATATCACTTTTACTTAGTAATATTCAAGGCTCGAATTAAGGTTAAATCTTTAAACAAATCAATTTTCGACATTCAATCAAATCCCAATTTTTAAATTTCAAAGTCTCGAATCATATTATTTAACAATTTCTTTTAACCAAAATTTATTTCAACATTCCAAACTCAATTTTCGATAAATTCGATTTCTATAAATTGATTTCTATTTATAACCATTAAATCAAGACATTTAAATAAATTTCAAATCGACGGTTTAAATTTTTATTAATTTAGCCAAATCTGTGTCCGTATATAATTTTCTATCCTATGGCCAAGTAATTATTTATTTCAATTAAATGTCAGGGATGAGTATATATTACTTAAATTAAATCATAGGATCATATGTATGCATAACAGGATATATATAAGCAAATAAACATCCAAACACTCAAATATCAACCAATAGCATCCATCGAAATACATCATCCAATAGGCAATACAATTCATGGCAATTTCATAGTTATCGATGTCAGGTAATTAAATCGCAATTCAATTTCAATTTTAATTTCAAATTTAACTGTCAATTTAATTTCCGACGGTTAATTCAAATGACAATTAAATTCTATCAAACAACGACAAATAAAATTCATATCACTTCATAATATCAAATTTAACTAGCATAAAGATATTCAGTACGTTGTGAGCGTTATAAAACACTCACCTTGATTTTTACGATTATAAATCAAATCGAACGACGTTCGATTTAACCCAAAATTTTCTCTAGCTCCAAACGATTCCAATCCAGTTGCATCGCGTAGAGCTCGTCCATACGATTCCAACGCAAAAAGTTTCGTCCGAATCCGACCTCGTATGAAAGATATATGAGTTTACAAAGTTCTATACGAATTTTAATACAAAAATTAACAACTTTTATATTAATGTTAACCTCAAATATCACAGCCGTTCCTTTTTGAAATTCACGATCGTGGCCGCCCAAACCTTTCCCCCTTCTTCCTGTTCGTGCTCCAGTAACAACGAAGCCGAACCCATCATTACGCACGCTAGGGTTTTAGGCCGCACCCTCCACGCTCGTCGAAACTTCACCACACTACCGCCAAATCGAAGCTCTCCTCGCGAGCCACCCTCGGCCAAAGTGCGGTCGAGCTCGGCCCTAGATCGGCCTTGAAAAACGTGCACGACACGTACGACTTCGAACGACAATTGCCATCGATCCACAGCTTCGTTTCCGATCACAGCCGTTGAGATGCTAGATCTCAATGCCCTCTACAAACTTCCTTTATAAATCGAAGCTTGAAAGTGAAGGGATCGCGAGAAAAACGAGGAGGAATGAGGGTGATTTCTGGCCTTTCATTTATAAGAGGCGGCCGGCCATGAGAACTCTAACCCTTCCTTTTTTTTATGTGCAAAAGGATATTTATAGAAACGACGAACTTTATCCACTCCAAATTTTCAAACTCCGATTTACGTGTGGTAACCGGCGTTACTAAGGTTTATCCCGCGTTCCGAACACAACGGAATAGGTTTCGGAAGCTAATTCGATCGTATGTGTGAGTTATAGCGATAAACGATCAATTTGAATTAAATCGATTTAAACGAATTTCTGTGCGTTTGGGCTCGCCCCGGACAAACGGTAAATCCGATTGACATGAAATTTGAAATCTTGCAATAATATCACATTACGGATCCGATGAGACTGGTTTTTTCGAAATCCGAGACCGTTTGAAAAACGACTTTTTTAACTCGTTAAATTAATATTAAAACAATTTCGATGTGTTTCGAGCTGCCACGGTCAAACGACAACTCCGATTGCTACGAAAATTGAAATCCGATAATAACTAACTATTACGGATCCAATGGAACTAGTTTCGTCCAATTTTGAGACTGTTCAAAATTTGGCTATTTTCCAGCCGATAATTAAATATTAAAATATTCAATTTTCACAAATTTACTTTTAATTCGATTTAAAAGTTCTACAACATCATTCTAACTTTAATATGATAAAATAAAATTTTACAAATCATTTTAAATCATATTAAACTCGTTATCCAATTATCCAATAAATTCCAATTGTAAAATCTTATTAACTCCATTATAATCCCGATATAACTTACATTCACTTTGGAAACCAATTTGAATCATATTAAATCAAATTTCAATTATTCACTCTATTTTCATATATTAAATTTCCATATCAAATTAATCATATCAAATTCGGAATTTAATTATTCAAACATTTGTAATATTAAATTTAAACAAATTTGATTATTCTTAAATCACTATCTTTTGAAATATTCAAACGAACTTATAAAATTTACCAAATTCAAATTATAGAACAACCATTTTCATTAAAACAGTTATTCAATTCCCGTTGTTCAATTACAATAAATTCCAAATATTAAATTTAAACAGTTTAATTGTTAAATATTTGACGAATTTCAATATTGGATTTTTAAATAAATTTTCATTATCAGTCGATTTACTATAGTACATCAAATGAATTCCACATTATTATTTAACTACAGTTAGAGATAAGGCACTCAACTAATATATAAACTTTCATTTCAATTGCAATTAGTTCACAAATTCAATTCGACTAACTAAATGAATAGGTAACTTAAATAATTATCACCGTTAACTTTTAATTACTTATAAGTTTATTATTTACAAACAAATGTCACAATTACCTATACAATACAAATTCGTTCAATTACCTTTGACTATATATCATTTCGATTGATTTGAGATTTTATTCAATTCATAAATAATTAACTTAGATAAAATCTTGTTGCATTTCATTCTAGTTATCATTATTCCAAACGACTTACAATTTTTTTCTAACACTAAATCACGAAATCTTATCAAATTAGCTATTTTAATTATCGAAAATTTACGGGTCGTTACACTCTCCCTCACTCAAAATTTTTCGTCCCCAAAAAGGAAAAAAGAAGGGAAAAGGAACTAAGTAAATAATTCAACATTTGATATATTTTATTAAAAATTATCCACTTATAACAATGAAATTCCATTTATAAAGTCATAACTACGCTTCCACTAAGTTACTCTAAACGGCTTTCTAACTTTAAAGTTAGTAATCAAAACAAGTTATAAAAACTTTTAAAACTTGAAAAATTTTCTAACACCCGGATTTTTCGAAAAATTTCGGCAGATTCTCCTTTGCGCGGCTCGATCGCAAAAAAAAATGACAGTATATATATCACAAATATACATCTCATCAAGAGATGAGGCATCCCGCTGGGAAAAAGTGTAAAATACGATATGTAATCCGAGATATGTACCTTATATATTGTTAGCGAGCATATACGACTAATATAGCGCGAAAACGAGCTCCAAATGAGAAGCAAGCGCAATCCACACCTACTATACACTTAATAACTAAGTTAGAACCATGCATATAAAGATAGATCGATATACTTAGCCTACACAACATATATATAACATATTTAGCTTTAAAACCGAGATTCCAATTTCAGGACAGCAAACAAATCTTAGTTTTAGGTCACCTAAATAATAAAATTCGGCAACAGAATCTAAATAAAAGTTGTTGCATTCATTTCAGGCTTTCTGCAATGTCCAAAATCATCGAATTCGGACCATACGTTCAAAAATTATGGCTGTTTTACTTGGAGGATACGCCTCAGTCTGGGCAATGAATTGCGCAGGTCAGCGACGTTCACTCACATTTTCGGCCTTCTAAACGACATAAAAACACAAAACACTTAAAACGAAAGTTTTAGATTTAGTTCTTAGCTTTGTATAAAGTGCAAGATCATCAAAATCCGATAAACCAGTCAAAAGATATGGCGAAAATACTAAGGATGTATACTACTGATTTTACTTATTTTTACACAGGACGGCGAGTAACATTCAAGTTTTTAACCTAGTAGATGAAGGAATTTTCTCAAGTTATCTAAACAAAAGTTGTGCTATAGTTTCTAAGATTTTCGAAAAGTCCAAGATCGTCGAATTCCGTTCATCCATTTAAAAGTTATGGTTGTTTTCGTTTCAGCATATATTGGACAATTTTGGATTTTTTCCAAAAATTTGCTTTTATTATTTCAAAGTGCAAACCATCAAAACTTCAAATTTTATAAAGAACAATCATAAACACAAAGTCATTTATTTTCTTATTCATCCATGTAATAGGTTTACATTTAATTTGTTTCCGATTTATTCAAGTTTGTTTCATTCACATTTTAAATTCAAGTCAATTTGCTTCGATTTAAATTGAATTCAATTATATTTAATTTCACTTTGCTTCAAATTTGAATTTAATTATTTTAAAATTTTATTCCGTTTATTCAATTCCATTAACACTAATGAATTCTACTTAATCAATTTTCATCCATCTAACAACCAATGCATATCAAACATTAACATCCATCCAAAATCTACACTAAATCAATTATACATTTCCAAGTCAATTTTTTTCATACACTTCCAAGTTTATTGACATTTAGTTATATTCAAATTTAATTAGTTTCCATTTACCAATTTTATATTTCATTAATTTTAAATTTTATTTATTCACTCAGATATATCATTCATTTTACAGCTTAAATTTCTTTTATATTTACAACTATCAATAGATCTTCACATTTTATTATTCATTCTCACACTGGTATATTATTTCTCTACTTATCCTTATTAGCATTTTAAACCTTTTAAGTATTTGGTAAGTTATAGTTATGCAAATAGAATGTAGTTAAACTACATACAACTTCTTTTCATTTAACGTTGAATTTTCAATTAATTAATTCTTAAGTCATTACTTAAATTTCACTATAATTTAATTTCACATTTACATTCACATATAGTATTTCCATTTTACATTAACATAATTGTGAATCACCTTTAAATATTAATTTAAATTCCAATTATTTACTAACAATTTTTTTATTTATTTGCAAACCATTAATTAAATGCATATTTCATTGTTCAAACCTATACTTGTATATTATCTAATTAACAATTCATATAACATTTTTGAACTTCTTAAATATTTTGGTAAGTTATATCTATGCTATAGAATGAAGTTTAATACTATGCGAGTTTTACAGTTTCAATTTTATTTTAAGTTCATAATTTCCTAATTCTAAGGATTTCTACTTTAATTGATATTTTCACTTAGCTCTTAGGTTCATTTCTCATTTCACAATTCATAAGTTCCTTAATGATTCAAGTCTAAATTCATTTCAATCATTTAAAAAAAATCATTAATTATTTAAGGACTTAAGAATTCCAATCCCGGTTTCATTTCAAATCAAGTTTTGAAATAATATATACTTATATAATTTGTATATCAAATCATACTATAGAGAATACAAAATAAAATAAAATTTGTATCAAAACAAGGTTTAGACAAGCTATTAAGTGGTCTCCCCCACTCAGACACTCGAAAATAAACGCCGATGATGCGTGCACTCATCACCGAAATCATTTTCTAGCGTCAAGAGAAGGGAATATAACACTTATCATTAAAAAAATCCTTCGAAAACAATTTCAACCCAATTATACTATCTATAATACTCATATTATATTTTTCAAATTCTTGTAAGTCAATTTCAAACACCAGAATTTAAATTCCCAAATCCAAGTTAAAATTCATTTATATTCATTATCAATTGTGTTTACGAGATTTCATTTTCCTAAATCCATTGTTATTTAATCAATTGTTGTAAATATCGACTGATCAAACAATAACGATAATAATCTAATATTATCATCTCCTAACAATCAATTCAATCAAAATGAATAAATATTCAAATAATTCTTTTATATAAAATATATTCCAAAATGATATTGTGTTGGTTTGTCCTATTCGAGTGTTTAGAAATTCCTATCGATGCCTTGGCGTCCCAAGTATCGACCAGAATTCATTAATACTCAACGGAACAAAGTTAACACAATATAAAACCATTTTATATCAAATAACAAGTAAGCTCTCTCATATACACTCAACTCATTCATATAGTTTACCTCTATTTCAATGAGTTATTCCCCACTAGAGCCTAGATTTATCGCTAAACCAAAGCTCTGATACCAACTGTAACGACCCGCCTTTTTGGACAGTTTAAACCGACGATAAATTTCACATGCCGATTCCAAACCATTCAAAATGGCAGATGGTTATTGGGTTAAATAAGAAAAGAAAAGAAAGAGAAATAAAGGAAAAGAAACAACACAGAATCTTGCAGCGGGACGATAAAATATAATAGTCAAATAAACAGTTCATGAAGCTGTTTACTATACTTTGACAATTATTTATACAACATTTATCAGAGTTATACATATACAACAGAACAATTTAAATAATGCAGCAGACAGTATGATGCATAGATAATAATAGTAACAGTGTACCAAATCTTCGTCTTTGTCCTCCAGAATAGATCTTCAAAAATCTGAAAACTCAGGACTGACCCGAGCGTAATGAAAAGACAAAACACTCGAGTCAGGACTAAAATATCCTTATGAAAGTTAAATCAATTGTAAATAAATATGAGTGTAACGGCGTCGGAGATGTTTACGGGGTTTGACATCTCCTATCCAGTGTCAACGTGCGTGCAATAACTTAAGAGATGTTACGAGATTTTCCATCTCTCAAGGATCCGTGAAACTATCTACTATGTAGTAATATACGCTAAGTAGATAATGCCTATCAGTAATATAAAGTATCAAAATAGCGTTAAGGCGTTACCATAATCCCCCTTAACACATTTTTATAATGCCATAGTCTATAGAGCACCGTAAGCCCCACCGTAAACTGGTGGTTATCAGAGGGTACCCCATAGGTATAACACAAAGCATAACGTAGTGGTCGCGAATAGGATAATCAGTATGACAAGGTACATGAGGCGATACCAACTAGGATACTAGTAGTTGCGTGTGATCCGGACTGATGTTGAGCATAGCCAACAGCTACCCCAACACCGCGAAACAACACTCCCAAATCAAGGGGTGCACCCAAATCGAATCACAAATGTAATAGATATGGTATCGAAGAAGTGTGTCCGCTAGAGGTGGCGAACCTCAATGACCCGGCGCGGCTCCTGTTTTAGTCATGTCAGGGGTCATCCAATATCGTTCTCTTTCTTCAGTCAACGCGTTCACCAAACCATCCACTTCATTCTGGATCAACACTCCGCGTATAATAGTTATTAAAGTGGTGTTCGGTATCGACAGAGAGTATGTCCATATCCGATCCCGGTCTCTTTAATAACTACGTATTATTACACCGTTGGCTCTTTTACATTTCAAATCGATTCATAATTGATATCAAAATATCAAATTCGCTTCAAAAATCAAATCCATTTCAAATATCATCGTATCTTTCAAATGTAAGATTCCGTTTCAAAATTTTTCGCATCAATATCTCATTTTGTTTTCAAAATCATTTCGAATTTCAATTTAGGTTGCAACTTCATTTAACTCAATTCGTATTTAAATTCAAGATTTAAATATAAACATTTCACCTTATTGACCAGCTTAGGATTTTCGAAAAATAGCTTTAAGTAGTTTAAAAGTAGTTTTAAATAATTAAAATAGTTAAAATACCTTAAAATCCTAAAATGGATTTGAAATAGATAAATTTAGTTTAAAATAATTTAAATTGGGTTAAGTAGATTTAAAATAGATTAAAATAGTTTAAGTATTCAAAATGGTTTATATAACCGAGTAATTTGGAAGACAAAATAAAACAGCTTCAAAATCAATCCATTTCAACTATAACTTCCCAATTCAAATCAATTCCAATTTCCATTCTACCGATTCAATTTCGATTTCAATTCAATCAACGTCAATTTTTACTTCGAATTTATTCAATTTTTCATTCACCTTTAATTTATTCAATTTCAATTTATATCGATTTGGAGCTTGATTTCTCAAAATATCAATTTATAACACTTAACAAAATTTCCAACAATATTCAAGTTTAAATCCAAATTCCAAATATGATTCAATTCCAAACTCGATTTCAAAATATCATTTTTATATCACTTTTACTTAGTAATATTCAAGGCTCGAATTAAGGTTAAATCTTTAAACAAATCAATTTTCGACATTCAATCAAATCCCAATTTTTAAATTTCAAAGTCTCGAATCATATTATTTAACAATTTCTTTTAACCAAAATTTATTTCAACATTCCAAACTCAATTTTCGATAAATTCGATTTCTATAAATTGATTTCTATTTATAACCATTAAATCAAGACATTTAAATAAATTTCAAATCGACGGTTTAAATTTTTATTAATTTAGCCAAATCTGTGTCCGTATATAATTTTCTATCCTATGGCCAAGTAATTATTTATTTCAATTAAATGTCAGGGATGAGTATATATTACTTAAATTAAATCATAGGATCATATGTATGCATAACAGGATATATATAAGCAAATAAACATCCAAACACTCAAATATCAACCAATAGCATCCATCGAAATACATCATCCAATAGACAATACAATTCATGGCAATTTCATAGTTATCGATGTCAGGTAATTAAATCGCAATTCAATTTCAATTTTAATTTCAAATTTAACTGTCAATTTAATTTCCGACGGTTAATTCAAATGACAATTAAATTCTATCAAACAACGACAAATAAAATTCATATCACTTCATAATATCAAATTTAACTAGCATAAAGATATTCAGTACGTTGTGAGCGTTATAAAACACTCACCTTGATTTTTATGATTTTAAATCAAATCGAACGACGTTCGATTTAATCCAAAATTTTCTCTAGCTCCAAACGATTCCAATCCAGTTGCATCGCGTAGAGCTCGTCCATACGATTCCAACGCAAAAAGTTTCGTCCGAATCCGACCTCGTATGAAAGATATATGAGTTTACAAAGTTCTATACGAATTTTAATACAAAAATTAACAACTTTTATATTAATTTTAACCTCAAATATCACAGCCGTTCCTTTTTGAAATTCACGATCGTGGCCGCCCAAACCTTTCCCCCTTCTTCCTGTTCGTGCTCCAGTAACAACGAAGCCGAACCCATCATTACGCACGCTAGGGTTTTAGGCCGCACCCTCCACGCTCGTCGAAACTTCACCACACTACCGCCAAATCGAAGCTCTCCTCGCGAGCCACCCTCGGCCAAAGTGCGGTCGAGCTCGGCCCTAGATCGGCCTTGAAAAACGTGCACGACACGTACGACTTCGAACGACAATTGCCATCGATCCACAGCTTCGTTTCCGATCACAGCCGTTGAGATGCTAGATCTCAATGCCCTCTACAAACTTCCTTTATAAATCGAAGCTTGAAAGTGAAGGGATCGCGAGAAAAACGAGGAGGAATGAGGGTGATTTCTGGCCTTTCATTTATAAGAGGCGGCCGGCCATGAGAACTCTAACCCTTCCTTTTTTTTATTTATGTGCAAAAGGATATTTATAGAAACGACGAACTTTATCCACTCCAAATTTTCGAACTCCGATTTACGTGTGGTAACCGGCATTTCTAGGGTTTATCCCGCGTTCCGGACACAATGGAATAGGTTTCGGAAGCTAATTCGATCGTATATGTGAGTTATAGCGATAAACGATCAATTTTGAATTAAATCGATTTAAACGAATTTCTATGCGTTTGGGCTCGCCTCGGACAAGCGGTAAATCCGATTGACATGAAATTTGAAATCTTGCAATAATATCACATTACGGATCCGACGAAACTAGTTTCGTCGAAATCTGAGACCGTTTGAAAAACGACTATTTTAACTCGTTAAATTAATATTAAAACAATTTCGATGCGTTTCGAGCTGCCACGGTCAAACGACAACTCCGATTGCTACGAAAATTGAAATCCGATAATAACTAACTATTACGGATCCAATGGAACTAGTTTCGTCCAATTCTGAGACTGTTCAAAATTTGGCTATTTTCCAGCCGATAATTAAATATTAAAATATTCAATTTTCACAAATTTACTTTTAATTCGATTTAAAAGTTCTACAACATCATTCTAACTTTAATATGATAAAATAAAATTTTACAAATCATTTTAAATCATATTAAACTCGTAATCCAATTATCCAATAAATTCCAATTGTAAAATCTTTTTAACTCCATTATAATCCCGATATAACTTACATTCACTTTGGAAACCAATTTGAATCATATTAAATCAAATTTCAATTATTCACACTATTTTCATATATTAAATTTCCATATCAAATTAATCGTATCAAATTCGAAATTTAATTATTCAAACATTTGTAATATTAAATTTAAACAAATTTGATTATTCTTAAATCACTATCTTTTGAAATATTCAAACGAA
This sequence comes from Allium cepa, assembly GCA_030765085.1. Classification (NCBI taxonomy): domain Eukaryota; kingdom Viridiplantae; phylum Streptophyta; class Magnoliopsida; order Asparagales; family Amaryllidaceae; genus Allium; species Allium cepa. The sequence goes on along the minus strand of CM060938.1, from coordinate 28,656,193 downwards.
CTTATAAAATTTACCAAATTCAAATTATAGAACAACCATTTTCATTAAAACAGTTATTCAATTCCCGTTGTTCAATTATTCAATAAATTCCAAATATTAAATTTAAACAATTTAATTGTTCAATATTTGACGGATTTCAATATTGGATTTTTAAATAAATTTTCATTATCAGTTGATTTACTATATTACATTAAATGAATTCCACATTATTATTTAACTACAGTTAGAGATAAGGCACTCAACTAATATATAAACTTTCATTTCAATTGCAATTAGTTCACAAATTCAATTCGACTAACTAAATGAATAGGTAACTTAAATAATTATCACCGTTAACTTTTAATTACTTATAAGTTTATTATTTACAAACAAATGTCACAATTACCTATACAATACAAATTCGTTCAATTACCTTTGACTACATATCATTTCGATTGATTTGGGATTTTATTCAATTCATAAATAATTAACTTAGATAAAATCTTGTTGCATTTCATTCTAGTTATCATTATTTCAAACGACTTACAATTTTTTTCTAACACTAAATCACGAAATCTTCAAATTAGCTATTTTAATTATCGAAAATTTACGGGTCGTTACAGAAATCAAGTAAAACCCTTCATTTATCTAGGCCGGAAGGCCAAAACCTTCCTTTCGAAACCATTCTTAAAACCCTTTCAAAGCCTTTGAAAACCTTGCTTTCGAAAGCACACCTTAAAATACTTCAAAACTTTCCCTTTAAAAATTCTAGAAAACCTTCCATTTCAACCCTTTCGAAAACATCAGAAACACAACCTTTTGACTCCTTCGAAACCCTTTGGGGAACCACCCATTCGAAACCATTTTAAATACCTTTCAAAAACATCGAACCTTTGAAAACTCAAATCTTTCGAAAGCACTTGGGTTCAATTTAAAACATGTGGAAAAAACACCTTTCGAAGCCATTTAAACCAACTCTTTCGAAATCTTTGGGTTATACTTCAATCAAAATAAAAATGGTCATTTAAATGATCTAAGTCGAAAGCATTCCTCTCGAGACCTATTCCTAAGTAAAGAAGTGATGGTGTTGAAACCATCCATTCGAAAGCATTGGAGAAGTGGTTAATTTTTTAAAAAAGTATATCTTCCGAAACCATTGACCTCGAAAGGTAAAAAGGCAGCAACTAGAGGTTTCGGCCCCTTCGAAAACATTACTTAAAATAAAAGTGTGCAACCCATTCGAAACCTTTCCTTTTAAAATATTTGACAAGTCGAAAGCTAACCGAGTCAAAACCCAACCTTTTGAAAGTAAAGTAGGTGCCACCTTTTATTTTAAAACAAGGAATACTCCAACCCTTTCGGAACTTAGCGTTTCGACCAAGTACCCTTCGTCTTTATCCAATGCGCTATGTACCAAGTATATTGATACCATGCACATTGGTTTCGAAACAATGGTGGCGAAAGGTCTGCGTCGGAACCCACAGTGCCAAAAGAGGCGGAACATACTAAACTCATGTATATTTTGTTTTTAACTTAAAAGAGAAACTTTTTAACTAACCTGCTATTGTTTGTCAAAATTTTATTGGTTGTTAAATATCTTTTTCAAAAGTACTACCAATATTTTTAGAATTAAACAATGATTTTATTTTGCAAAATGCCCATTCTCCTTAATTAAATATATAAAACATTTAAGTCTCATACCTTAAATAACTTTATATATTCATCAAAACACTTAGAAAAATTCTATAAAAATTTCAAAAAACCTTTTTCATATGTTTTCTAACATATATAAATTTCAGACCCAAATAAATTTTTATTTTGCCATAAATAATTTATAACCCAATAAATCATTTTCCTCACTATAAAATTTATATAAAATCCACATTAATTCAAAAAATTATGAAAATTGAAATCCATCTCTAAAATATTGTTTTTGATCTACATTTAAATTCGCAAGGCATTTGGATGCCATTTAGTAGGTTTTAATGTCAAACATATCATAAAAATCAATATAAATATGCATAAATCATCAACAAGTATATATAAACATTTTGTTCTTTTAAAACATGGCTAAATCTTGCAAGATAGGTTCGGGTTTCACCTTAAAACCAAAAACATCTATAAAAATGAGATATTCATGATTCACCTTAGCATTGTGATTAAAGATGAGAAATTTGATCTTGATTAAGCTGATTTGATTTTCCTCTTGAAAACTTTTGCTTTCTCTTCTTCTCCTTTGCTAATGGTGGCCGACCTTGTTTTGAAATTTTTCTTTTTGATAAAATGAAATGAAGGTGTGTTCGTTTTCCTTAATGGTTTAGGGTATTAGGAAATCCCTTTTTCCAATTTTTCCTTCCGACACTCAAGTCCATTTTATCTCATTTACCTATTCATTTATATGGCATAGCTACCCCTCAGTTATAATCAAATCTCTATCCATTAACCATCTTACATTATTTTATTTTATTTACTAATTAAATATCCTAAATAATGTTACTAAAAATATGGAGTTTTACAATCTCCCCTCCTTAAACAATTTCGTCCTCGAAATTACGATATGGTACACAGCAGAACAATCAAAGGTAAAACATACCATTCAACAAATCAGGATAAGCGTCTCTAATCCTGCTCTTAGTCTCCCAAGTACAGTCTCTAGTATTGTCACTCCACTAGACTTTCACTAATCTGACTATCTTGTTCCTCAACTTCTTCTCATCTCTCTCGACTATCCAAATAGGCTTCCTAACCATAGTCATGTCTGGTTCCACTACCAAATCCTCTAACACAGTCAGTGCTATAGTAGTGTTTGGATCCTTAACATACTTCCTCAGATGAGATACATGGAAAACATTGTGGACTCCTGTCAAACTACTCGGTAACTCTACTCTATATGCGAGTTTCCTGATCTTTTTATAATAGGAAATGGTCCAACGAACCTCGATGCTTACTTCCTCGTCTTCCCGAACCGAATAACACCTTTCATCGGTGATACTTTGATGAAAACATGATCTCTAACAGAGAACTCTAAATCTTTTTGTCTTCTATCTGCATTGCTTTTCTGTCTAGACTGAGCTTCCTTCATTCAAGTCCGAATTAACTCAATCTTCTCTGTAGTTTCTGTGAGAAATGCGGATTAAGGATCTTAAGGTTAGGATAAACATTAGAAGGGGGGATGAATAGTGTTTTAGAGAATTGTTAAATCTTTTAGAGTTTTTTTTTCAATTTGAACATAAATGTATGCAATATTCAGACACATAAATGATCACAGAATCAAACATAGATGCAAATATAAAGTAAAAGCAGTAAAGGAAAGAACACACCGGATTTTATACTGGTTCGGAGTTACCCTACATCCAGTCCCGGACACAAGTATGGATTTCCTTTCAAAAACAATCTTTACAATTACACCCTTGATTTCAAGGCAACGAGGTACACCCTCCAGATTCACAATCCTCTGGGTAGAGATACTCGATTTTCCACGCAACCAAGTTCATCCAATTGATTTCCAAGGCTACAATCACACCTTTTCTCGCTTGATTGATTTCCAAGGCCACAATCCCACCATTTCTCCTTTAATTGATTACAAAGAAGCCTATAACTCTGAATAACACTGAGGATCTTGTTGAGATAGTGATAGAGAATCAAACCAGAGATAATCTAGTTAGATTCAATGTTGATTTCGGCAGAGTAATGGTAAGAATATGTATAAGAAATGTGGAAGAAGAAGAGGAGTGAAAAACCAGAAAATCCGTATTAAAATTCGTTGAAAACATCCCCTATAGAAGAACAACAGCCATATCCATTCGTGAAGAGATACGACGAACAAACACTTCTTTTGAAATTTAAATTTTGAAACCAACTGACACTATGTCGACATGGGTAGGTTGAGCATGTCGACATCCCAAAGGAATTTTTGGTGATTTGTTTTTCTTTGAAAATAACTTCTATTTTATATTAAAACTATTTTAAACTTTATAAATATACTTGTCTACAGTTAAAATACATAAGTAAATATATAGAATAATATATACAAAATTTCACTTTAATTTTATATTTAAATCTAAGTATAAATATTTAAAAATTAAATATATTATTATTAAAGATAGTTAAAACTATGGATAATTTTGATTTTGAAATTAAAGATTATTTTGAGGCTAAAAGTATTTGAAATCAGGATAGATGTTTTTGATGCTTTTAAAAGGAAGGTTTTGAAAACATTTTGAAAACAAGATATAATTTTGTAAAAATCATTTTGAATAAAGATTAGCGGATACAAAACAATGTTCCACTAGATTTTTCGTAGGTTCCATCCTACTTAGGGTTCCATCCCTTTAACAAGCTCAAAGTGGATTCCATTCCACGAATAAATTGGATTTTAAGATGCCAGTGCTTTTCTAGGAGTTTTAACAAAATTTCTAATTAAATTAAAAGATAAATTACTTGAACTCTTGATAATCTTGATACTCATGAGTCTTCAATCTTGATATCTTGAATCTCTATACCGTACAGTCTTCATTCTTTGTAGCTGCATGGTTAAATCCTGCATATACATATATATCTAAACTTATACTGTTAGTGTTTATATTTTATATCTATTCTAAGGTTGTTGTCATCAAAACCATCATCTCAAGGACTAACAATCTCCCCTTTTTGATGATGACAACCTTTTCATAAAATATTGCTTCTATCCTAATAACTCCCCCTTAATCTATGCCTAACTACCCTATTTTACATTTCTCCCCCTTTGTCATCAACAAAAACTATATCACTCCCCATAAATTTAATACTCCATGACATGTGATTATAATGATAGTGTTATCATAAATAATCAACACTTAGATCTAAAACTAGAACTTAGTCCTAAACTACTAACTATCGTAACTAAGTATCCATATAAGAACACATATAAGAACACAAATTATTCATTAATTATATTGTTGTATTTACATTTTCATGGGAAACATAAGAAAGAACATACACTAAAAGGAAAAAATAGAAAAGAAACTAATGAGTGTCTTTGAAAATGGAAGATCTATGAATCGAATAGTTTGGATAGTGGAAACAAAAATTTCCACATTGTTCGACAAGATTTCCATCTCTGTCAAAGCACACTTCTCCAATGCAAATGACTTTGTCGTCATCTTCCACGTGCACTTCTTCCATGTGGACTTCTTCTTCTTCTTCTTCTTCGCTGGCCTCTTGTATTTGATCTCTTGAAGAATCTTCGTCAATCAAGATTGGGTTAGCATGATTGTCCATTAGAAATTTTTGCAAATTCCTAAGGATTTTGCCTTGCCTCTCTTGTTCCTTGGCCATTCGAAGTTGCATTACTTGGATTTCAGTCATTAACTAAAGTGCATCCTTCAGAGAATCCTCCATTTTCGTCACATGAGCGAGAGTAGTACGTTGAAATGGACCAGAAGTAAGAGAAGGAAACGAAAAGGTAGAATTTTTGGAAGAGGAGGTCATTGATTATTTGATTTCAGAAGATAGAACAAAGAAATAACAGAAAGAATGAATAAAATTTCGAAAATGAGAAGAATATATAACCAATTATTTTGAATTTTGGTGGTAAAAATTTAAAAATAAAAAACGTTATATGTCGACATGGGTTAGGGGGGTATATTGACTTGGTCCTTTAAATTTTTATTAATTGATGTATTTTGATTTAATTTTTAATCATACTTTGTTATTTATATTTTATATTTCAGTTATTAAACAAATACCTAATTCTCTTCTTAATTTAGTAAATATAGATTCATTTAATGGTTTTGTTAATATATCAGCAATTTGATTCTCGGAATTAATATAATCTAGAGTAATTACTTCCTTATTTATATTATCTCTGAGAAAATGATGTCTTATATCAATATATTTAGTTCGAGCATGTTGAGTTGTATTTTTGGATAAATTTATCGCACTAGTATTATCACAATAAATTGGTGATTTTGAAAAATTTAAACCATAATTTTTTAAGGTTCGTTGCATATATATTACTTGTGAACAAGCCAAAGCAGCAGAAATATATTCTGCTTCAGTTGTTGATAAAGAAACCGTGTTTTGCTTTTTACTAAGCCAAGAAACCAGAGAATGCCCCAAAAAGTGACAAGTCCCACCTGTACTTTTTCGGTCTGATTTACAACCAGCATAGTCAACATCACAGTAAGATATTAAGTCAAAAGAATCATTTTTAGGGTAAAATAAGCCATAGTCAGAAGTGAGTTTAACATATCTTTTGATACGTTTTATGGCTTTTAAGTGGGTCTCTTTAGGTTGGGATTGATATCTTGCACAGAGACAAACACTATGCATGATATCAGGTCTACTAGCAGTAATATAGAGTAGTGATCCAATCATTCCTCTATATAACTTTTGATCTACATCTTTCGAGAGATCTTCTTTACTAAGGTACTCATTGGTTGCCATGGGAGTGGATTTTCCACTCGCAGTAGTTAAACCAAGTTTATTAATTAGGTCTTTAGCATATTTTTCTTGACTAATAAAGATACCATTATCTAATTGTTTTATTTGTAATCCTAAAAAGAAGTTTAATTCACCCATACGACTCATCTCAAACTCTTTTTTCATTATTTCAGAAAATGCTTTATTCATTTCAAAGTTATTTGATCCAAAACTGATATCATCTACGTAAATTTGTACTAGTTGAATATCATTTTTATTTCTTTTAATAAAAAGAGTATTATCTACTTCACCAATTTCAAAATTTGATTGTAATAAGTAAGATCTTAGTCTATCATACCAGGCTCTAGGAGCTTGTTTTAGACCATATAAAGCTTTCTTAAGTTTGTAAACATGATTTGGTAATTTTTCATTTTCAAAAGTGGTGGTTTTTCAACATATACTTCCTCTTTTACAAACCCATTTAAAAAGGCACTTTTAACATCCATTTGAAATAGTTTGAAATTATTATGATTTGCGAAAGCAAGTAGAATCCTAACGGCTTCTAATCTTGCTACGGGAGCAAAGGTTTCATCAAAACTATTCCTTCTTCTTGACAAAAACCTTAAGCGACTAATCGGGCTTTATTCTAACTACCTCTCCTTGTTCATTCAATTTATTTTTATAAACCCATTTAGTTCCAATTATAGTTTTATTCTCAGGTCTAGGAACAAGTTCCCAAACATCATTTCTAGTGAATTGATTTAATTCTTCTTGCATAGCCAAAATCCATGAATCATCAATTGATGCTTCTTTTGGATTCTTGGGTTCAATAGTTGATATAAAATCTACATTACTCATTTGACTTAGTTGATTTCTAGTTTTAACAACAGACTGCATATCTCCTAGTATATTTTCAATAGGATGATCTTTTAAAAGTTTAGTCCTTTTATTAGGATGATTAATTTCATTATAAATTTCAGTTGACTCTTGATTTTGTGTGATTAAATTCTCTTCATCATTTGTATCTTCAAATTTTTTGAGATTTTCATTGAATGAAACATGCATTGTTTCTTTGATGTTGTTAGTTCTTAAATTAAATACTCTGTATGCTTTACTTTTATTAGAATATCCGATAAAGATACCTTTGTCGGATTTAGGATCAAATTTATCTAAGTTATCTTTGGTATTTAAAATAAAACATTTACTTCCAAAAATTCTAAAATAATATACTTTAGGTTTCTTTCTATGAAGAAGTTCATAAGATGTCTTATCAGTTAAAGGTCTAATTAAAATTCTATTTAAAATATAACAGGCAGTAGCAACTGCTTCTGCCCAAAAATACTTTGCTAATTTTCTATCTGAAAGCATGGTTCTCGCACACTCATGAATCGTCCTATTTTTACGTTCTACTACTCTGTTTTGTTGTGGAGTTCTTGGAAATGAAAAATTGTGAGTTATTCCCTTTTTATTGCAGAATTGTTCAAACTTTTCATTTCAAATTCACCATCGTGATCACTACGAATGGTTATAATTTTTAGAGAAAGTTGATTTTGAATCCTTTTTGTAAAGTTCTTAAAACATTCAAAAGTATCACTTTTATGTTTCAAAAATATTGTCTAAGTAAATCTAGAATAATCATCTACAATTACAAAAACATATTTACTATGATTTATTGACAGAATTTGAGATGGACCAAATAAATCAAGGTGAAGTAATTCAAGAGGTTTTGAAGTTGAAATCATATCTTTAAATTTAAAAGAACTTTTTCTAAATTTTCCTAATTGACATGCATCACATAGACTATCTACTTTAAAATTCATTTTAGGGAGACCTCTTACTAGATCATGTTTTGACAGTCTAGATAAGAGTTTGAAATTCAAATGCCCAAATCTCTTGTGCCAAATCCAAGGGTCACTTGTATTTGCCAAAAGACACAAGTTATCATTTGAAACTTTCATACTAAGAATATAAATATTCCTTTTCCTGATTCCCTCCAATATTATGGTTGAATTATTATCTTCAATGTGACACTTATCCTTTTCAAATTTAATTTTATATCCTTTATCGCAGAGTTGACTTATACTTACCAGATTATGTTTCAGATTCTTAACTAACATAACATTAGTAATAATAAGAGTTTCAGAGTTACCGACTTTGCCGATGCCAATCACATATCCTTTTAAGTTGTCTCCAAAGTTAACCAGTCCTCCGTCTTTGTATATTATATCATTCAACATTTCTGGATTGCCAGTCATGTGTCTAGAGCATCCACTATCTATCCATTTGTTCTTTTTGATCTGTACAATATGTCCATTGTGGATTGATTCCTCAATTCATGTTTCTTGCACGTCAAACAATTTTAGTAGACAACTTGAATTTGAACATTGATTATATGTAGACTCAAGAGACAATGACGATCTGAATATTTCTAAACTAGTATAAACAAACATAGCCAGCTAATTTTTTTTTCAAAAATCAGATTATGAAACTTTGAAAACCTTGCTTTGATACCAAATGTGAGTAATGCGGATTAAGGATCTTAAGGCTAGGATAAACACTAGAGGGGGGTGAATAGTGTTGAATTGTTAAATCTTTTTGAGTTTTTGTTAATTTGAACATAAATGTATGCAATATTCAGACACGGATATGATCAGAGAATCAAACACAGATGCAAATATAAAGTAAAAGCAGTAAAGGAAAGAACACACTGGATTTTATACTGGTTCGGAGTTACCCTACATCCAATCTCGCACACAAGTACAGATTTCCTTTCAAAAACAATCTTTACAATTACACCCTCGATTTCAAGGCAACGAGGTACACCCTCCAGATTCACAATCCTCTGGGTAGAGATACTTGATTTCCCGCGCAACAAGTTCACCCAATTGATTTCCAAGGCTACAGTCACCTTAACTCTGAATAGCACTAAGGATCTTGTTGAGATAGTGATAGAGAATCAAACCAGAGATAGTCTAGTTAGATTCAATGTTGATTTCGGCAGAGTAATAGTAGGAATATGTATAAGAAATATGGAAGAAGAAGAGGAGTGAAAAACCAGAAAATCTATATTAAAATTCGTTGAAAACATCCCTTATTTATAGAAGAACAACAACTATGTCCATTCGTGAAGAGATATAACGAATAAACACTTCTTTTAAAATTTAAATTTTGAAACCAACTGACACTATGTCGACATGGTTAGGTTGAGCATGTCGACATCACAAAGGAATTTTTGGTGATTTGTTTTTCTTTGAAAATAACTTCTATTTTATATTAAAACTATTTTATACTTAATAAATATACTTGTCTATAGTTAAAATACATAAGTAAATATATAGAATAATATATACAAAATTTTACTATAATTTTATATTTAAATCTAAGTATAAATATTTAAAAATTAAATATATTATTATTAAAGATAGTTAAAACTACAGATAATTTTGATTTTGAAATTAAAGATTATTTTGAGGCTAAAAGTATTTGAAATCAGGATAGATATTTTTGATGCTTTTAAAAGGAAGGTTTTGAAAACATTTTAAAAACAAGATATAATTTTGTAAATATCATTTTGAATAAAGATTAGGAGATACCGGACAATGTTCCACTAGATTTTTCGTAGGTTCCATCCTACTTAGGGTTCCATCCCTTTAACAAGCTCGAAGTGGATTCCATTCCACGAATAAATTAAATTTTAAGATGCCGGTGCTTTTCTAGGAGTTTTAACAAAATTTCTAATTAAATTAAAAGATAAATTACTTTAACTCTTGAACTCTTGATAACTTTAATACTCATGAATCTTCAATCTTGATATCTTGAATCTCTATACAGTACAGTCTTTATTCTTGGTACCTGCATGGTTAAATCTTGCTTATACATACATATCTAAACTTATACCGTTAGTATTTATATTTTATAATCTATTCTATGGTTGTTTTCATAAAAACCATCATCTCAAGGACTAACAGTTTCTCTCATTAATTCCGGACCAAGAACCAACCTATCTCCGGTCTCTAACCAGCATGAAGAGGATTTGCATGGTCTTCCATACATAGCCTCAAATGATGCCATCCCAATACTAGTCTGATAACTATTGTTATACAAAAACTCGACTAAGTGTAGGTGATTTTCTCATGATCCTCCAAAATCCAATACACAAGCTCTTAATAAGTCCTCCAAGATCTTGTTGACTCTTTCCGTTTGTCCATCAGTCTGTGGATGGTAAGCGGTACTCATCTTGAGCTTGGTTCCTAAACTTTCATATAGACTTTTCCAGAACTCGCTAGTGAGTTGAGAATCTCTATCACCAACAATATTACTAGGAATTCCATGCAGTCTAACCACATTCAAAATAGGTGCCGTCCTAGTTGACTTAACTGGGATGAAAAGGGCACTCTTGGTCAATTTATCCACTGACCCATATGCTTTCATTTCCTCTACTAGATATTGACAACCCATCAATAAAATCCATAGAAATAGAATCCCACTTTCATACTGGAATATCAAATGGCTGAAGAAATCCACTCGGCTTCTAATGCTCGGCTTTTACTTGCTGACAGTTCAAACACTGTTTCACACATTAGCCAACATCCCTTTTCATGCCTTCCTAGAAGAAACTTCTCTTCATATCCTGATACATCTTCGTTCCTCCTAGATGGATTGTGAACTTCGAATGATGGCACTCCTCCAAAACTTCCTTTCTTATGTCTCCCATATTGAGAACACATAATCTACCCTTCTTTCTTAACTATCCACTTTGGTCAATACTAAAATCTTTCTAGTCATCGCTCTCCGTTCCTTTTCTTAACTTCCTGATCGGTTCAGCTAACACTGGATCCTCCTCCTTTTTAGAAGCAATCTTCTCAATCATTATCGGCCGGACTTCTAAACAAGACAACATAGCACCTTCTCTACTAGAATTAGCCTTGGATCTATACCGCACTTTAAAAGTTGCACAGTGTTTCTAAATCCTTTCACTCAGCAATCATCGCCAAAACTGCATTTTGATGTTTGCTGCTAAGTGCGTCTGCCACCTTATTTCCTTTTTCGAGTATATACTCAATTACAAAATCATAAGAGGCTAAAAAATCCAACCACCTCCGTTGTCTCATGTTCAGCTCCTTTTGAGAGAACAAGTACTTCAATGACTAATGATCGGTATAGAGCCCAAACCTCTCCCCCAAAAGGTAATGCCTCCACACCTTCAAAGCAAAAATAATTGCAGCTAACTTCAAGTCATGCATCAGATATCTAACCTCATGCGGTCTAAGCTGTCGAGATGCATAGGCAATCACTTTACCCCTCTGCATTAGTACTACTCCCAATCATGTTCCACATGCATCAATATAAACAAGTGAATCTTGATTCCCCTTAGAACCTTCAACAGCCGTGCATGGGTCAATAAGAGTTTCTAGCTTTGAAATTCTTCCTAACACTTATCGGTCCATACAAACTTCACATCCTTCCACGTTAGCTTAGTGATCAGTACATCTATGTGCAAACTATCCTTTATAAACCTTCGATAATACCAGGCCAATCCCAGAAAACTCTTTACCTCAGTTATCATTTCTAGTCTCTTCCAATTATTAATGGTTTCGATCTTTTTTGGATCGATAGACAATCCTTCCTCCGAAACCACGTGACCGAGAAACTTCACTTCCTTCTTTCAAAAATGTCACTTCAAAATTTTTGCCTTTAGCTGATGCTGCCTCAGCGACTCAAGCACAACTCTAAGATGAACTTCATGCTCCTTCTCATCCTTAGAGTATACCAGAATATCATCTATAAAAATCAACACAAGCCTATCCAAGTTCTCGTGGAAAATCCGGTTCATTAAATCCACGAAGAATGCTAGTACATTAATTATTCCGGACGACATAACTAACCATTCGTATGACCCATATCTTGTTTTAAACGCCGTCAAGGTTATGCTATCTTCTGCCACTCTAAGTTGATGAAATCCCGTCACCAGATCCAATTGAGAGAATATCTTTGCTCCACTTAATGGATCAAATAAATCATCAATTCTTGACAATGGATATTGATTTTTTATCATCTTCTCATTCAAATTATGATAATCGATACATAGACTTAATGAACCATCAAGCTTCTTAGCAAATACTACGACTGCTCCCCAAGGCGAACTACTCGGTTTAATAAAACTCTTGCCTTCCAAGTCTATCATAAGCCTGTAAATCCATCTCTGTTGGTGTTATCCTGCTTGGCGGTGGTCATAGTTCATCCCAAGCATCGCATACCCTCTTATTGGATTTGCAACTCTTAAGGAAGTAACTAAATATATGGGTTCTAGGTTAAGTTTATCTACCAAGCATCGAGATATAAAAGAATGAGATGCACCGATATCAAATATAAAGCTAACAGACATACCGTGAATCTGAAGCGTACCTCCTAGCACAGCCTTTACCTTCTCCTGCACTGCTGGCCTCGAAGCAGTGGGCTCCAATGCGTAAACTTGGCCCTTTCCATCCTTTGCGGGCTCCTTGCATTGATTCTTATAGTGGCCAATCTGATCATGATTAAAACACCTGATGTTCTTCTTTCCAATCACATCATTTTCCTTTCTTGGTACGACGCTCATGCGTATAATGAACATTCTTGTCGCACTTATAGTAGAGCACCTCAGACTTTCCTTTCTTCGCTGTTCTTTCCTTCTGAGCATTCTTCTTGTGGAAAAACTTTCTCTTTTTGCCCTGTCCAACCTAGACCTCCTCCTTCTTTTTCTCCAAACAGGCTAACATCTCCTCATGTCTCAACGCCATTCCCACAACTACATCACATGGGTCTCTGATGGGCGGTAAAGTAGCCCTAGACAACTCTGGATTCAAACCTCCAATAAACTTTTCATTTCTTTTCAACACAGTGTCAACAGTGGCATACCTATACCGGGCTAACTCCCCGAACCTTCCAGCATACTCCAGAAAAGACAGCTCCCCTTATTCTAGCTCAGCAATCTTCCTAAACAACATATACTACACCATTATTGATATGAACCTTTCTTGAAACCTCCTCCTAAACTCTTCCCACGTCATAGTCCCTTCATCCACAATAGCAGTTATAGTATTCCACCAAAACAAAGCACCTCCTTGAAGCTGTCCTAAAGCAAGTCTTCTTTTCTGCTCGTCATTGAGCCCTAAGTAACCAAAATTTCTTTCACAGTGTAGCAGCCAGTTTTCCTCCTCGATAGCATCCTCAGTTCTAATAAACGGCTTTCCCCTAAGCCTAGGATAATCTCTGCTAAATTTAGCAAACTGATTGACCATAGGAGCTTCTTGAACTCCTCCTCCAACTGCATTTCCTCCAATAAACTCAGCAGTAATTGCAGCTTGCATCATGTTCATGAAAAAATGGTACGTGGCTCCCATGTCCACTAGGGGAACCCTGGCACCAACATTATTAGCCTGAGCCTGACCTTGACCTCATCTAGCATTTGGTCGGGTATTTCAATTTGTGGTGGTGCTGTCTCCTCCTAGATTAACTCTGCATCTTCTTCTGTCCATATCTGTATTCAACCTTCATGAGATACAGAAGAATAGTTTAACAAAGATAGGAGACTAGAGATAAAGCATATACTTATAAATAGCAAATACAAGTACGTTACTATAGCGTCATCTCATACCCCGATCTTAACTCTATTCCTAAGGATAATGTTTTCAAAAATCATTTTAGTTATATTTCATAAACCTATGCTCTGACACCAAGTTGTAACATCCGCTATCAGAGCATAGGTTTATGAAATACTTTAACTACCCCTATCTAGAGGCCCAAAGCTAAGCGCTACAGATGCTGCAGTCATCTATAGTATTAACTTCTGGCGGCTGAATACGGCTATGTTAATGGTATCTATAATATCAGAAGCACTTGAATATGGAACAAACCATAGATTTCGAAACAGAATTTTCCATTACATTTTAATACGCATGTTCCATATTCATAATACATAATCCCAAAATGTTTCCTAGACAATGATAAAATATACTTATTACAAATACGCCAAGAGCGACATATGAAGATGTCCCCTTGGATGATCAGAGTCATATAGTCATAATTGACTTAATACATATACATCTGAAAAAAACACAGCAAAGAACTGCAATTCCTAAATAGCTATCCATTAGCCTCCTGCTCGCCTCTAGTAGCTTTATTCGTCATCCTACTAAAACCTGAAAGAACCTCAATACTTAGCCTACTCAAATCAATTTTGAGCACCCGAAAGTTTAAGGGGAAAACATAAACTTCGAGTCAGACATAAAGCCTGGCGTGAATAATAATATACATCTCAGTTATTAATGTTAAGTGAGACCACGCCGCTTAGCGGAACGGGTTTTCCTCACTAACATTCTTTTAAAACATATCTTTTTAAAATCATTTGCTACAACCAAAATTGGTTAAATATTGCAGAGCATCATTGTGTAAACATACATATCAGGTAATAAAAGAACTATCTGTTCAAACACTTTAGTTTTGTTTGGCTAACTATCAGCCTTTGGCTGACTCGGGACTACCAGATAAAATAACTAAATAATCTAACATCTGTTAGACACACCTCTTCTGGACGGTCTATGCTTAACTATCTGTTAAATACTTCTCTTCTGGATGGTCTGTCCCTAACTTAACATCTCCTAGGGTCACCTGATCCTAATGGTTTTGCAGGCTCACCAATAACCTATCTATATACAAATATATATTCCCTTCTGTGTGTAATCATAATTTTAGTCTTACATGTGACAAAGCCCCACACGCTGGAATTTTGGACTAAATTAGTTCGGGCCAATAACTAATGTATAGGGCGCGACCCTATACCAGTCCCATCTGGTATTCTAATATCCAAGTCATTTTACATTGGGTTCCCTTCCCATAATTTTCCTTGAAATTTTTTTTCAAAATTATTTAAGACCTTTAAATCAAACTCCCCACAAGGAAAATACATACACTCTATGCTGTACTCAAAATCACCTTCCCATATTATCTATATATACATATACTTTATCAAACCTTATTTAATGAAAATATTTAAATGCTTGAAAATATCTCTTTCGATTCAATTGAAAGTACCTCTTTCTAAACCATTGAAAGCATCTCTTTCGAAACCAAGTAAAACCCTTCATTTATCTAGTCCAAAAGGCCAAAACCTTCCTTTCTAAACCATTCTGAAAACCCTTTCGAAATCTTTGAAAAACTTCCTTTCAAAAGCATTAAAACCTTAGACATCACATCTTAAAATACTTCAAAACATTCCCTTTAAACATCCTAGAAAACCTTTCATTTCAACCCTTTCGAAACCATCAAAAATACTACCTTCCGACTCCTTCGAAACCCTTTGGGGAACCACCCATTCTGTAACATCCCCTATCTAGAGGCCCAAAACTAAGTGCTACAAATGCTGCAGCCATCTATAGTATTACCTTCCGGTGACTAAATACGGCTATGTTAATGGTGTCACTAATATCGGAAGCACTTGAATATGAAACAAAACACTGATTTCAAAAAACACATTTACTTCATAACATTTTCAAAATCAAATGTTTCACATTGACAAAACATAATCCCAAAATCATTCCCAGGAATAGATCAAATATAATTATTACAAATTACGCTAAGAGCGTATATAAAGATACCCCCTTGGCTGCTAAGAGTTATACAGTCAGAATAGATCTAATACAAACAACATAGTGGAAAATCCTTCTAAACATGACATGGCAAGGCTAACCTTAGCTAATAAATTGTCAACTTATTAATCTCCACATTAATTATTTAATTTAGCCAACTTATTATTCTAAATAATGTTATAAAAATATGAGGTGTTACAAACTCCCCACCTTAAAGAATTTCATTCTTGAAATTACGATAAGGTACACAAAAAAGCAATCAAAGGTAGAACATACCATCAAACAAATTAGGGTAAGAGTCTCTAATCCTGCTTTCCGTCTTCCAAGTACAGTCTCTTGCATCCACTAAACCTTTACTAACTTGACTGTCTTGTTCCTCAACTTCTTCTCATCTCTAGCCACAATCTTAATCAGCTTTCTAACTATGGTCAAATCCGGTTTTACTAGTAAATCTTCTAACAATGTAGGTGCTATGGTAGTCTTCGGGTCTCTAACACATCTCCTAAGATGAGAAACATGGAAAACATCATGGACTTCAGCCAAACTACTTGGTAACTCTACTCTTTTAGCGAGGTTCCCGTTCCTCTCAACAATACGGAAAGGTCCAACGAATCGAGGTGCTGACTTCCCTGACCTCTCGAATCCCATCACACCCTTCATCGGTGAAACCTTAATGAACACATAGTCTTCGATAGAAAATTCCAAATCTTTCCTTCTTCTATCGGCATATCTTTTCTGCCTAGATTAAGCTACTTTCGCCGTAACTTAGATCAACTCAATCTTCTCCGCAGCTTCTTTTACCAAATCCGAATCAAGAACCAATCTATCCTCAGTCTCTAACCAACATACGGGAGACTTGCTTGGTCTTCCATACAAAGCTTCAAACGCTTCCATCCCAATACTAGCCTGATAACTATTGTTATATAAGAACTCGACTAGATGAAGATGGTCCTCCCATGGTCTCCCGAAATCCAATACACAAGCTCTTAACAAATCCTTTAAGATTTTGTTAACTCTTTCCATTCGCCTATCAGTTTGTGGATGGTAAGCGGTACTCATGTTGAACATGGTTCCTAATGCTTCTTATAGACTTTTCCAGAACTTACTAGTAAATAAATAATCTCTATAACTGACAATACTACTAGAATCCCGTGCAGTCTAACTACAATCTTCATAAATAACTTCGCCAAAATAGGTGCCGTCCTAGTTGACTTTACCGAAATGAAATGGGCACTCTTAGTCAATCTATCTACATGACTCATATACTTTCATTTCCTCTTCTAAACCCTTGCAACCCATCATTAAAATCCATAGAGATGGAATCCCATTTCCATAATGGAACTTCTAACGGTTGAAGCAATCCACTAGGCTTCTGGTTAGGTGATCGTTCTCCGTTCCTTCCCTCAAGCATCTGATCCTTTAAGCCAAAACTGGATCCTCCTCCTGTTTAGAAGCTATCTTCTCAATCATTACTGGTCGAACTTCTAAACAAGATAACATAGCACTTCCTGCACTTGAACCTACCTTGGATCTAAACTGCATACTCCAAGCTGATAATGCTTTCAAATCTTTCCACTTAGCAATCATAGCCAATACTGCATTCTGATGTTTCTGGTTGACTGCATCCGCTACCTTGTTTCCTTTTTCGAGTGTGTATTCAATTCCAAAGTCTTAAGCAGCAATAAACTCCCGCCATCTTTGCTGTTGCATGTTCAACTCCTTTTGAGAGAACAAGTACTTCAACGACTTATGATCAGTAAAAATCTCAAATCGCTCTCCCTAAAAGATAACGCCTCCACACCTTCAAAGAAAATATAATGGAAGCTAACTCTAAATAATGCGTAGGATACCTAACTTCATGTGGCCTGAGCTATTTAAAAGCATAAGCAATCACTTTACCTCTTTGCATCAACATGACTCCTAATCCAGTTCCACTCGCATCAGTATAAACAACCAAATCTTGATTCCGCTCCAGAACCACTAACAACGGTGCATGGGTCAATAAGTGTTTCAAACTCTGGAATGCTTCCTCACACTTATCAGTCCATATGAACTTCACATTTTTCACGTAAGCTAAGTCATCAGTGCAGCTATCCATAAAAAATCCTTATAAACCTTTGATAATATCCAGCCAATCCAAGAAATCTCTTAATCTCGATTACTGTCTCGAGTCTTTTCCAATTATTCACCGCCTCAATATTAGTCGGATCTGTAGACAACCCTTTCTCTGAGACGACATGACCAAGGAACTTCACTTTCTTCTTCCAAAAATGGCACTTCAAAAACTTAGCCTTCAACTGATGCTCCCTCAACATTTCGAGCATAACTCTAAGATGAACTTCATGCTCCTTCTCATCCTTAGAGTATATCAAAATGTCATCAATGAAGACTAACACAAATCTATCCAAGTGTTTCGAAAAATCTATTCATCAGATGTATAAAGAATGCTGACGTATTAGTTAGTCCGAACAACATAATTAACCATTCGTATGATCCATATCTTGTTCTAAACGCCGTCGATAGAATGCTATCCTCTACCACTCTAATCTGATGAAATCCCATCACCAAATCCAGATGAGAGAATACCTTGGCTCCACTAAATGATCAAACAAATCGTCAATTCTCGGCAATGGATATCGGTTCTTTATCGTAGTCTCATTCAACTTACGATAATCGATACATAGCCTCATCGATACGTTTGACTTCTTTGCAAACACTACGACAACCACTATGGTGAACTACTTGGTGGGATAAAATTCTTGCCTTTCAAATCCACCAAATGCACCTTCAACTCTCTCATCTCAGTGGGTGTCATCTTACTTGGCGGCCTACTCATCGGTTGTGCTCCATGCACCAAATCAATTAGAAACTCTATGGCTCATTTCGGTGGCAGTCCAACTACCGGCTCAAATACATTAACAAATTCTCTAACTACAGAGACTCGATGCAACTCATTCTCCAACTCCATAATACCCAGTAAAGCACTCACTTCACAACTACGTTCTCTACTGTATAAACTATCCGATCACTACGATTCGGGTGGCTAATTGATATTTTCCTATCATGGAAAAATATCCTATCATCATTTTTACTTAACCAATCCATCCCAAGGTCAATCCCAAATCCCACAAAGTCAAACACATGAAAACAACAATCAAAAGTATGGCCTAGCAAATCAAATTCTAAATGGTCACAACTCATCCCAAGCATTGCATAACCTCCTATCAGATTTGAAACCCTTAAGGAAGTAACTAAGTATGAGGGTTCTAGCTTAAGCCTATCTAATAAACATCGAGAAATAAAAGAATGAGATGCTCCAGTATCGAATAGAATGATAAAAGACATACCGTGAATCTGCAGCGAGCCTTCCAAAACAACCTTTCCTTTGTCCTGCACAATTAGCCTTGAGGTTGTGGGCTCCAAAGCATAAACGTGCCACCTTTCTTATCTTGCAGGCTCTGGGCACTTGTTCTTGTAATGACCGATCTGATCACAATTAAAACATATAAAATTATTCTTTCTACCGGCCTCTTTTCCTTTTCCTTTACCAGTTCGACACTCATTAGCATAGTGTCTCTTCTTTTTGCATATGTAGCAAACCACTTCAGCCTTTCCTTTCTTCCATGCTCCCCCTTTCTGAGAAGGCTTTTTCTGGAAAAACATCCTTTTCTGGCCCTGTCCCATCTAGGCCTCCTTCACTTCTTCCTCAAGCAAGCCAACGCCACTTCTTGCCTTAATGCCATTTCAACCACTACATCACTGGGATCTCTCAAATGCGGCAAAGTGGCACTTATCAGCTCTGGCCTCAAGCCTCTTATAAACTTTTCATTCCTTATGATCACATTGTCTACCAAAGCATACTTGTATCAGGCCAACTCCTCAAACTTCCTTTCATACTCCAAGATGGACATATCTCCTTGTTCTAACTCTATAATCTTCCTCAGCAATGCCGACTGCACCATTACAGATATAAATCTTTTTGAAAATCTTCTCCTAAACTCCTCCCAAGTTTTGGTTTCCTCATCAACTCCAGTAGTAATAGTATTCCACTAGAATAGAGCAGCTCCCTACAGCTGCCTCGAAGCCAATTTCCTCTTCTATGCACCATTCAATCCTAAGTCAGCAAAAATTCTCTTGTAATGCAGTATCCAATTTTCCACCTCGATCGCATCTTCAGTACCAATAAACGACCTCCCTCCAATATTGATGTAATCCCTACTCAAGTTAGCATACCGATTGACCATCGGAACATCCCTAACTCCACCTCCAGCAGCATTTCCTCCAACAATTCCTATTGCAATTCCAGCCTGCATCATATCTACAAAGAACTAACACATTGCTCCCATGTCCATCCATGGAACTCCTGCACCAATAGTTTTAGCTTATGCCTAACCGGGACCTCTCCTAGTGTTTGGTTGAGCATTTCCATTGGTGGTGGTGCTATCTCCTCCAAGCTTTACTTTTCCACTTATTCCCTCCATATCTTTATTCAAACATCCTGAGATATAAATGAATAGCCTAAATAAGATAGGATTCTAGAGAGATGGCGTATACTTATATATATAGAAAATACAAGTAAGTTACTATAACGTTATCCTATACCCCAATATTAACTCTAATTTCTAAGGATTATGTTTTCAAAGATCATTTTTAGCTAAAGTCTTTCATAAACCATGCTCAGATACCAAGCTATAAATCCCCTATCTAGAGGCCCAAAACTAAGCGCTATAGATATTGTAGTTATCTATAGTATTAGCTTCCGACGAATAAATACGGCTATGTTTTTGGTATTACTAATATTAGAAGCACTTGAATATGAAATAAAACACGGATTTCAAAAAAACACATTTACTTCATTACATTTCAAAATCAAATGTTTCATATTAATAACACATAATCCACAAATCGTTTCCAGACATAGATCAATATAATTATTACAAATTACGCCAAGAGCGATATATGAAGATACCCCCTTAGTTGATCAGAGTCATATGGTCATAATAGACCTATTACAAACAACATAGCGGAAAATCCATCAAAACATAACAAGAACCTCTTTTTAAATTTTTGAAATCCTCTCTTTCAAAAATCAAAATTAAACCTTTCAAAACTATTCTCCGAACCTTTCAAAACTATTGAAAAGCAAACCTTTAAGAAGCTATAAAACTTTGGACATACTTCTTTAAAATCACTTTAAAACATTGCCTTAGAAAAACCTTGAAAAACCTTCCATTTAAACCTTTCAAGTCCATTGAACTAAACCTTTCAAAATCATTCAAAACTAACCTTTCAAAACCATTCAATGTAAACCTTTCGAAATCATTGCATTCAGACCTTTCGAAATCGTTCAATAAACAAAGCTTTCGAATCCATTCAATATAAACCTTTTGAATCCATTCAATATAAACCTTTCGAAACCATGCAATATAAACCTTTCAAAACCATTCAATGTAAACATTTCAAAACCATTCGCTTGAACCTTTTGAAGTCGTTCTCATTCAACTAAAACCTTTCGAAATCATTCACTTAAACAAACCTTTCAAAATCGTTGGAAGCAACCTTTCGACTAAGTCGAAATTTCTGCTTCGAAAGCTTTAAACATATCCTTTAAAACAACTCTTTTGAAAGCTTTAGATTTTAATTCAATTTATAAAACAAGGGTGAAT
This sequence comes from Allium cepa, assembly GCA_030765085.1. NCBI lineage: Eukaryota > Viridiplantae > Streptophyta > Magnoliopsida > Asparagales > Amaryllidaceae > Allium > Allium cepa. Next base: position 28,634,520 of record CM060938.1, on the reverse strand, counting down.
CATCTAAGTCGAAAGCTTCCTTTCGAAATCACGGAGAGGCGACTAATTTTTAAAACAAGTTATCCTTTCGTCTTTGTCAAAAGGCTCAAAACAAAACATTTATAAAGCGACAATAACCCTTTGACTATGTCGAAAGGTTTCAAAACAGAATAGTGTTAAAACAGCAGTAACCTTTCGACTATGTTGAAAGGTTTAAAACCCTTACTTTAAACATTCTACCTGGTCGAAAGCAACTAAGTTGAAAGCTCTTATTCGAAAGCAAAGCAGGTGAAAGCTTTTGGTTTATAAAAAAAGCATACCCCAACCTCTTTGGCCATCAACCCTTTGACTTAGAACCCTTCGACTCTATCCAATTCATTATGTACCAAGTAACTTGATACCATATGCATTAGTTTGACCTTGTCGAAAGCTTTAAACCTCTCGACCTTGTCGGAAGGTCCGGGTTGGAAGGTTTATTGCCTTAAAGGCTGAAACATGTAAGAAATGCGAGTTCTTTGTTTTTAACTTAAAAAGGAAATCTTTTCAACTAACCTACCTTTGTTTGTCAAATTCTCATTGGTTAACAATTACTTTTCAAAAATGTGCTGCCACTATTTTTAAAAGTAAACAATCGTTTTATTTTACAAAATGCCCCTTCTTCTTAATTAAATATATAAAACATTTAAGTCCCATACATTAAATAATTTTATATATTCATCAAAACACTTTGGAAAAATCTGGAAAAATCCCAGAAAATCTATTTTAATATGTTGCCCAATGTTATAAAATTTCAACCCCAAATAATTATTATTTTGGCCGAAAATAATTTATAACCCAATAAACAATTTCCTTCACTAGAGAATTAATATACAATCCATATTAATGCATAAAAATATGAAAATGGAAATCCATCTCTAAAATATTATTTCTAACCTATATATAAATTTTCAAGGCATTTGGATGTCATTAAATAGAGTTTTCATGCCAAACATATCATAAATCCAACATAAACATATATAATCCATCAACTACATACATACATACATACATACATACATACATACATATATATATAAATACATACATATATATATAATTTGAACCATTAAAACATGTCATATACTTGCAAAATCATTCCGGTTATAATCTTGAAACTAAAAACTAAAAGAAATTGGGACGTAGTAATTATTCACCTTAGCTTTGTGATTATAGATGTGAGATTTAATGTTGATTTAATTCATTGTTTCCCGTCCCTTGAATCCTAGCTTTAATCTTCTTCTGGAGAATGATAATGGTAGCTGGCCTTAGTATTTTTAGTTTAAGTAAAATGAAACGAACATAAGCATTCTATCTCCTAAGGGTTTAGGGTATATGCTCCACTTATTTTCCATATTGCCCTTCTCATATCCTAACACATTAGCTTAGGTTATTTCATTTTAGTTTGCACACTAATATGGCACGACCACCCTTAGATAATCAATTATCAACTTATTAATCTCCACATTATTTATTTAATTTACCCAACTAATTATTCTAAATAATGTCATAAAAATATGGGGTGTTACAAATTCGAAACCATTTTAAATATCTTTCGAAAGCATCAAACCTTTAAAAACTCAAACCTTTTTGAAAGCACTTGGGTTCAGTTTAAAACATGTGAAAAAACACCTTTTAAAATCATTTAAACCATCTCTTTCGAAACCTTTGGGTTCTACTTCAATCAGAATAAAAAGGGTATTTAAAACATCTAAATCGAAAGCCTTCCTTTCGAGACCTATTCCTAAGTGAAGAAGTGATGGTGTCGAAACCATCCCTTCGAAAACATTGGAGAAGTGGTTAATTTTTAAAACAAAGTATACCTTTCGAAACCATTGAGCTCGAAAGGTAAAAAGGCGGTGGCTAGGGATTTCGAACCTTTCGAAAGCATTACTTAAAATAAAAGAGTGCAAACCATTAGAAACTCTTCCCTTTAAAATATTTTACCCAGTCGAAAGCCAACTTAGTCGAAACCTAAAACCTTTCAAAAGCAAAGCAGGCGCTACCTTTTATTTTAAAACAAGGCATACTCCAACCCCCCCAGAACCTAGCGTTTCGACCAAGTACCCTTCGCCTTTATCCTATGCGCCACATATCAAGTAGCTTGATACCATGTACATTGGTTTCGAAACCAATGGTGGCGAAAGGTCTGGGTCAGAACCCCCTATGCCGAAAGTGGCAGAACACACTAAAAACATGTATATTTTGTTTTTAATTTAAAAGAGAAACTTTTTAACTAACCTGCTATTGTTTGCCAAAATTTCATTGGTTGCTAATTATATTTTTTCAAAGCGCCACCAATATTTTTAGAATTAAACAATGATTTTATTTTGCAAATTGCCCCTTCTCCTTAATTAAATATATAATACATTTAAGTCCCATACCAAAACACTTAGAAAAATTCTATACAAATTCTAGAAAATCCTTTTTAATACGTTTTCTAACATATATAAGTTTCAGACCCAAATAATTACTTATTTATGCCGTACATAATTTATAACCCAATAAATGAATTTTCTCACTAGAAAATTCATATAAAATCCACATTAATTCAGAAATTTATGAAAATTTAAACCCTCTATAATATATTATTTCTGATCTACATTTAAATTCGCAAGGCATTTGGATGTCATTTAATAAGGTTTTCATGTTAAACATATCATAAAAATCAATATAAATATGCATAAATCATCAACAAGTATGTATAAACATTTTGCTCTTCTAAATTATGGATAAATTATGCAAGATAACTTCGGGTTTAAACTTAATACCGAAAACATCTAGAAAAATGAGATGCCGTCATTATTCACCTTAGCTTTATGATTAAAGATGCGAGACTTGATCTTGATTAAGTTGATTTGATTTTTCTCTTGAAAACTTTAGCTTTCTCTTCTTCTCATTTGCTAATGGTGGCCGGCTTGTTTTGATATTTTTGTTTGTGATAAAATGAAATGAAGGTGTGTTCATTTTCCCTAAGGGTTTAGGGTATTAGGAAATCCATTTTTCCTATTTTTTCCTCCCCTATTTTCTGACACTTAAGTCCATTTACTTCATTTACCTATTCATTTATATGGCACGCTACCCCTCAGTTATAATCAAATCTCTATCCATTAATCATCTTACATTATTTTATTTAGTTTACTAATTAAATATCCTAAATAATGTTACTGAAAATATGAATTATTGTAGAAAAGTTACTATATGTAGTTCTCCCCCATGCTAGGAAACTTATTTTTTCCCACTTTAGTACTAACGAGCCTTAGGATCTTACTTAGCCCAATCTAATTTCAATTTTATATTTAGGTATAACTTTTGTTCCTTTTATTCGATTAATATGTTCTTATAATGGAACTCAAAAAATATAATCTTAGCAATGGTACAAATTCATTGGTTCAATCATTCATTTATGGACATTCTAGGTTTTGGTAAAACTACTAGTTAACCTTTCATTTAATCTTAATTTAGTAATTGAAATTTATGGGTGCAACATCGCTAGCGGTTGAGTTCAAAAATGCCACTCTGATAGAAATTTCAAAAGCAGCACCAATGGAATCATGACTAAGACCAAGGTCCCTAAGAGCAGAGTTGAGTCCCTTTACAAACTTGATGGCCTTTTTAGCGCGATTATTATTCGTATCCAACTGGATCCTTGGCAAAAACTTGAATATACTCCTTTGGGTCTTATCGCTTTGTTGAAGATATATGAACTTCTCGGATTACAAGCCCTTTCTGGTCACAGATATAAATTGAGCCTCAAATCTCCTTCTAAACTTTTCCCAAGTCATAGAATGTTCATCTAACAATACGCATCTTCGAACTTCAAGAGTCGATACTAATACATCCACGGTATTCACGTGCCGACATTCGAGTGCTGGAAAGACAGATTATTAGGGTGAAAGGAAAGATAGAACATAATCTCACAACATGACGAGTAATCTAGAATTTACCAGTGACCATTACAAAAAGGAAAATAACTTTAATATACCTACTATCATCAAAGTAAATCTAATCTACCATCAGTCTGGACAGTTATAACAACCCGTCCTTACAATTTGCTCATAAATACAGACAAAAATAAATAGTGTAAGACAAAATACAAGAATACGACTTTTACATCTTGGTGCATCTAACTTGTCTTTTGAAGTTCCAAAGTGTCCAGCTAAATGTGGAAAATATGCTCTAGCTGACCCAAAAATTATAAGGAAATAACGTCCGGATCAATCCGGTAAACCAGCATGAGAAACACAACCCTTTAAGATAAAGATATCTCATAGGACCACGCCGCATATAAACACGATCTAAGATTTCCCTTAAGATAACCAAACCATTTTGCAAGAAATCTTGTGATATTATATTAATGTATAAGGTTTAAAATGAATATTAACCATAACCGAAATGGTTACGTTAATTACGTTACAACATAATAGGTATACAATTAAATCCGTATGGGCAAGTACCGGAGAAAGGATTTTCATTAATGATTGGGCTACTGGAGTACCACCCGTCATAGTGCACATCTAAAAAAATGTACTGACGTCAACAAGAACTTCTTGCACCCCTACCAACACAGAGTCGGCTGCCACTCTAACATGGCATACCGGATTACATCATCCCCTGAGCACCAAGGCTGCAAAACATTTGCACCTGGCCCGACTCTTCCCTTGTGCATGCATACCAAAATCCATAAATATTGAATCTAGATCGAGGAATAATGCTCTTAATGGTAGTGAACCACATAGCTCTACTACATATCTCCTGTTTTAGCCATTACTGGGTTGTGAGGCTTGTGAGGCCACGATTACCTTTTTCCTCTCTAGCAATTCCCACTTAGAATACTAGCATTGTCCTCTAGGCAACAATATAATGCTAGAATTCATCCATACAGGTTGTTCAAGATATGAAAAAACCGAAGGCACTACATCTATTACTTCCATTTTGGAATCACCCTCAGGGTTAGCAGCAAATAGCCCTTGCACTTCAAAGAACTCCATCATCGATTCCATTATCTTAGAGATGTCTTCCAAAGCATCGAATACGTATATGGTTTGGAGTGGTTACAGTTTCCATTCATCTCATATAAGTACACTCCCCCGCTTACTAGTCAGTCCAAAACTAATTGATATTTTTGATAAAATCAATTCCGGTTCTTCTAGAAATAAACCGACAATACATAAGAGTGGAGATAACCTTCTGACCATTCTAGTGGACAAATTTCCTTACCATTTATCCTAAAAGAACACAACGAGTTTATATATACAGTATAGTATTATCGAAGATAACAATACCATAAAATTCCTATGTTTCTTTTAGATATTTCCAGAGTTATGTTTCAAGATTTGATTGTCGGTTATTTAAGCATCAAATAAACAATCATTTAAATCAGAGATTTAATCCATGTAGGATCCACTTCGATCTCTATTCCATGCTTCAAAAATCAAGATTTGCCGAGATGAACCCGACTGTACACTCCAATTTGCATTTCGTGCTTGTCGAAAGACTGACCTCTTCGACCATTCACCGCAAATTCTCGCCGCCATGCTCGATGAAACTTCGAGCTTTTATTTTTTAGAAGTATTAAAGGCCAGAACACACAACTTTTATGTTAATCGCATTGGCTAATTTTGATTGGATTTGAGATATAGATTTTTGAAAGTTGAGGGATGGTTGTATTTCTTTATTATAGGGAGAAGAAGGAAATAATAGAAGAGGAGAGAGTAAAAATGAGATGAAGGTTGAGATGAGGTGAGATTCATAACCAAAACCTTACATTACTTTAAAGTCAAGCTTTCAAACTTTATAAGTTAATCAATATTCATAATTCAAGCTACCCTTCACTTCAGCAAGTCAACACTCAAATTACATCACCATTAAAACAAGTTTGAATTTTTTTAATTTGAATTTGGTTTGGAAAAGAAAAGTTTTTTTCCTTTTTATTTAAAAGACATAAATCGAATATTTAAAATTTATTAATATTCCCAGAAATGAAATGAAAAATTTAGATCGTTACAGTTCATCCACTTCTCCTACCACTACATCTGACCAATATTATTGATAAAATAATTAATTAACTTGAAAACATACTAATAAAATAATTAACTTTCAAATTAGAATCTTCACTTAATAATTGTTAAATAACACTTTAAAAATATATTCAAAACTCCTTTTATTTCTGTATTGGATTCCATTATGAATATAGAAAAATATCTACTTCAAATATTATAAAAATTGAAGGCAAAATTAAAATCTACAACCTTTCCGATTCAGAAAGAGACTTAGTAACCACAAAGGTAATTAGAAAAACTACCGTTAAATTCAATTTAACTTTCCAAGTCATATCACTTGTATTTACATATATTTACATAAGCAAGCATATATGTAAATAAAATCAACAATTAATGTAACATTCCCGTTTTCAATCAAATTTAAATTGGTAATTAATTTAATTTTTGAAATTAAATTGTGAATTAATTTAGTATTTCCCAAATTAAATAGATATTTATTTGTTTATAAATATAAATAAAATTTTGATTTGGAATTCAAAAGTAAATATTTTATAAATAGATTATAATTTGGAATTTGAATTTAAAATTCAAATACAAAATAAATATTTGGAAAATATTTATGGATTGGGAATGAATAGAATATTTATATTTATAAAAGATATGTTTTGTTATATTTATAAATTTATTTTTAATTGAATCTTGGAATTGAAATTCAAAATTAAAAATCTTATAAGACATATTGGATTTGAAATCATTGTATTTTCAATTAATAAAGACTTGTTTTCCAAATTCATTAAATAAGCATTTTGGTTTTAAGGTAATATTGTGAAATTGATATAAGTTAAATTTACAAAAGCTATCTAAAGAATTAAATCCAAATATATACATATTATACACTTATTTATTTATAGGTTGATTTATTTTAAAATCCCATTCTTTAAAGCTATAAATATAGAGATGAATATTTATTAGGTTTGATAAAAAGATTTAAAACATATTTTCTTTTGAAATAAATAAATATATTTTGTATATTCATAAATTTAAAATGTAAAACATTTACATATGTTAAGATATGAAATATAAATAATTAAAGGATTTGTAATACGTGAATTTGTAAGTAAATTTTTAACAAGGATTTAAAACTAAATTTTATACTAATTTATACTAAGGGATTTAAACATAAAAAGTTTTGGTAAGTGACATTTGTTAATTAATAATATCCTTAATAGTACAAGTGTTAACATAAAATTTACAAGTGTGAAAGAATTAACATTTTACATAAACAAGTGTAAGCATTTTGATAAAGGAATTTACAAGTGTAAACTTATGACACAAGTGGCAAAATCAACATTTCTCTTGGAGTTGAAATGCATACAAAAGAATTTTATAAAGCGGAAATTAAATAAAAATTTCAAACCTGAAATACAAAATACATACTAGAAAAATTCAAAGCAAATCAGGAAAACAAATTATCTCAGCAACATCCTGGATATCAAGCTGAAAAGAAAATCACAAATCTTAAAATCCTGGAAATTAAAAATGAGAACAAAGCAAAATTTGATTCAGGTTTCTACCTAGAAATAAAAGCAAAGTTCAATACTCAATTCAAACAACTTCAACCTAGAAGTTCAAATCCAGAAATCAAACTCAAGTTCTGGAATCTGATTCAAGAGTGATCCAACCTGAAGCAATTAAAACAAGAAATTTTAAAATAAAACTGGAAGCCTGGAAGGAAGATTTATTTCCAATTTCAAACAAAGTGGCAAGATCAAATTCAAGATTCAGATTTAAATATATAGTAATCAAATTCAGCCTAGAAAAGTAGAGTCAAAATCCTCCAACCTGGAACAAAGCCTGCGTCATTTTATTCAACTTGAGATTTTCAGGAGTAAGCAAACTCAGGGAGGAAAATCAAGCAGCTCATCTTTGTTTCATTGCTGAGTCATCTCTATAAATTTCAGTAACAAGCAACTCAAGTTCTAGTCAAAAAATTCAGTTTTCAACCTTCTCAAACCTCTTCTTCTCTACTTTATCTATATCCAGGTGAGCAAACATCACCCTTTTAACCTTTATATGTTTATATTTTGGTAGAATGTGATGACTGGTTAAAGTGATGCTAAATTTAAGTTTGTATGAATGAAAATATGTCAGTATGCATATACAAATGTTAGTATGTAAGTTTTTAAATAGGAAAAAAGGAGGTCTCTACTTTTGGTTACAGGTTTTGTTTAAGACCTGTTTAAGGAAAAAGAAAAAAAGTTTAGACATCTAAAGTGGAAAATTCAAAATATCTTTATACAATCAAAATTAGGCTTTGATCTCTAGTAAGGAAATGTTTGTAACATTGTAATATAAATTAAAAAAATGGTTTTAAGCAAGAATATTAAGAAATATTCTGGAAGAAAGTTAGATAATAGTAGAAGATAAAAATTGGTCCGAATTTATACACCAGAATTTCAAATTTCAATTGTATGAATGTATTCGTATTGCAAATTCATGAATTTTGATGTAAATTCCAAAATTTTTAATAATGTAATTAGCAAGACATTATGAGATGAACATAAAATGAAAAATCATAGATTTCCAATGATCAAAGTGAAACCGAGCCTCGACTTGGAATCTGAAGGAAGATGAAGGGTTGTAGATTGAAGGAAAAACGGTCACATATTTTTTTGATGATCACAGAGGTGTTGTGATGCAAATGTAGGGTTTAAGACTCGTTTTTGGGCAAGCTTGTTCTCAGAGGATCTGCGACATCGTCGAGATGTTTCATGAGATCGGACCAAGGGGAGGAGATTCGTGGGTGAGTGGCAGAACTTTGGTCAAGCTTGCGTGGTCTCTGGTGATTGGTTTTGGTGTCGCGTGAAGTTTTCTGATGATCGAGTTTGGGATTCGAGCATTTCGAATGCTCGATTTTGTTTCTCGATGCTTTCGATTTTGTCGGGTGTTCGAGATGGATAGGGACGCGTTCGTTGTCGTGCCGGAGGACTCGACGTTGATCAAAGATGGTTCTGGCCATCGTGCACGTGCACGATGGTGAAATGGTGTCAGCAGGTTGATGCAGAAGGAAGAAGGGTTTAATCTCGAAGTGATCTTCGGGACTATCGTGTGTTTGCTCAAAGTTGGGCTGGAGTTAATTTTTGAATGCGCAGGGGTAAACACTTGGGATTTTTTTTAAGTTTGAAATTTTTTGGCACACGGGTAGATTTTTAATAAAACTCGAAGCGAATGGGATTTGTTCTTGGGTGAGACTCGAAGTGGCCTCAGGTCAGTTATATACAACAGCCTTGCTTTAAAATGAAATTCAAACTTTTTAAACCTTTTTAAAAACCATGTTTCAAAATGATGATTTAGATTAAAGTTGAATTAATTAAAGATTTAAGTAAGACATTTTCAAAGTAATTAAATTTTAATTTATCTAATTTTGATACATTATTTTATTAAGTTATTTATATTTGTAATAAATAATGTAATAAAAAGGGTAATTAAGATAAAAGGTTATTTAACTAATTTTAACCTTTTAAGGTAACTAATGTATAAGGATAAATGTTAAAGGTTGATTAATTTATTAATTTAAGTTGATTTATTAATTTATTAAAAGTTAATTAATAAATGATTAAAGATTAATTAATGAAGGTTATTAAGATTTAATTAGTTAATAAAGGATTAATTAATAAATAGTTAAGGTAATTGACTAAAGGGTAATTAATTAAGGATTTATTAATTAATGTAATTAATTAAGGATAATTAATTAAAGAATAATTAAATAATTAAGGGTTAATTATTTAATGATTAAAGATTGATTCATTTATTAATTAAGACTGATTAATTAATAATTTAAAAAGTTAATTAATTTATTAAAATTTAATTAATTAAAATAATTTGTAATTAATCAATATTAATTAACCTGGATTAGTAATAAATCTGATTTAATTTAATCAGATGACTAATTTATCTTACTTATGGATGTTTGAATTGCATGAAATGCCTTGCATTGATTGATATCCCTGATGCGTGCTATTATGTGATATGAATTGTATGTTTAAGCTGTGATCTGTGACTCGTTTATCTGTGATGCATTTATATATTTATCTGTGATTCTGTGAGTGAGGATAAGCATTATAGATTATACCGTTTATCTATATTTCTGTGCTTGAATCTGTGATGATTGATGATGTTGCACTATTATTGTGTAAAACCCCTGGACTACACCATACACACACACATATGGATTGCACGAGGAAATTGGTTAAGTCACAAATTTTGGATTTGGGTTAAATGTAAAGAAAAGCTTTTGAAAAGGGAAATTTTGAAAATAAAAGTTATTTTGAATAACTTGCTTAAGTTTTGAAATTTAATAATTTGATTTAAATTTGAATTCTATGTTAAGAATTTTGGTTTAAAAGGCTATACAAGATATATATGTGTTTATATGGTTTTAAACCATTTTAAAAGTATTGTTTTGGAATTTGAATTTAAATCAAGGACTTTAACTTGTATAAATGAAATCGGATTTTTTCGAAACGAAAACTATTTGTTTTCAATTAATAAAGCTTTCATATTAGGAAAGAATTTTCAATTTGTGTTAAATGGATTTCAAATTTGAAATGTAATGGTTTTCCAAGTTATGAATGAGTCTTTGAAAATGATTTTGAAAGCTATGAATTGGGTCATGATTTAAAAGTTGGATGAGTTAATCCAAGTTGAAGTGGAAAATTGTTTTGAAATTTGTGAATGGATCTTTTTGAAACTAGGTGAACTTTGTAAAATGAATCTTTTTGTTTATAGATTTGAAATGGTAATTGGTTTAAACCATTTAAGGAAAGGTTTTGGGTTTCAAGTTGTGACTTAACTGAAATCCCATATCCATGTGGTTTTAAAATATTGTGCTCATTATTCGGTTTAGCCAGGAGAGGACCTTGTGTCATATAACCCATTCCAAATAATGATACGACGATATGGATAGCATTTGAAGACCGGTGGTGAAGACCGGATATTTCCGAAAGGGAAAGGATAACTCATCAAATGTCTCTGCACCGGCTGATCCCCGGTATAGAGATCCCCATATGTGATGGGAAGTCCGGATGTGATTAGGGATTATCCGGATTTGCAAGGGCTTCTTTTGAAGTGCCTTCGGTTTTGTTCGAACCCAGAACTGACTTGTATGGATGTATGTCTGACATTACACTTTGAGATGTAAAACCAGTTTCTATCAAATACATTTCTGTTTGGTGGCGGAGATTTATCCTCTTAGCTTAACACCCTTCTCTGAGACGTACGAGCTCAGAGGTTATGTAGTTGATGGTTACTAGTGATACATTCTCAATTTGGCAATGTGGCATACGAAGTGCTGCTGATCATATGTTGATCAAAGCATGGCTTTGTGAAAAAGCGTAGCTTTGTGGACGAGACTCCATCAGGACCTCACACCCCGGAAATGGTCGAAACAGGAAAGATGCGGCAAGGTTGCAAGGGTCGCGCCCCTAGGGTATGTTCGTTCCTTCAGGAAAAGGGTGGTATCGTGGTATGGAGCCCATATATTTCACTCATGTGGACACTGTATATTTATTACTGTGTGATGTTGCTTTGTGGTTGAGGATCCCCGAATAAAGGTCGCAAATGACTGAGGGTGGCATATCTTTAGGTATTACTCCCGGGCAGGGAGGAAACCGACCTTGTGTTGGCAGAGAGTTGTGTAAGTGTTAGTCCGTGAGATGATGGTTTTGATGACAACAACCTTAGAATAGATTATCCATATAACAAATTTCCTTTGGTTTAACGGAAAGACAAATGATGGCTGAGATTTATTGTTGATAAAGACATCAGGTGGCTAGAATTTATCCACCTCAGCCAATGAGTAACGTTTTCTTACTCTGTTAGTCTCTGTTAAATAACTTCCTGCCTCCACTTCCTCCTTGCCTCCACTTCCTCCATGATGCGCACCTCACCCATCGTGTTTAAGAAACAAATGTCGACTGTTGGAAATCCACACCAGCCTACTTTTCAAGTTCAAACTGCTATTATTCTCTCATATTTTTATCCATACCAGCCTACTCTTCAAATTCAACTATTCTTTTCTCCACCTCCACTACAAGATGCTAATTTTTATTTCTACTATCCACGGCTGTAGACGAAATGGAAGTCAAAAAATAAGGCGTTTCCAGTTTCTTCATTTTGGTTTCTGCTATTTCAATTTTACTCTTTTTTTCCGCGATTTGTTATAGCTCAAAATCGTTAACTACAGCTTTGTTTCTTTCTATGATTTAGCACTTTACCTTTTTGGTATGTGAATATCAATGATTGAGATTTTTCTTTTACCACATGCTATTTTAATCCCTTTTGCCTTTATTTGATTATCATTACCTAATGTTTGATTTGCAACTGCTCAAAATTAAGTGTGTTTAGTAGTTATAGCATATTTAATTTGCAACAGTTGAATATATTTCACTATCTCAAAGTAAAGGAGACTGTAAAGAAACATGAACTAAGTAAATATGTAATGGTCCAAAGGTTTGAACTATTGTATTATGCTTCCTTTTTATGCTTTTCAGTGCATTGTACATTGTACGCAGTTGTTTTTTGTACAGTCTTCTAGCTTCTGTTTCGCTTCATTTACCATTTGTGCCCATGAACTGTTTAATTAAATGTGTAAAAGATGTTCCTGAACTGCCTTTGTAACTAAAGATTTATCCTCCCTTCATTTCTACAGAATTAAGAGTAGCAACAGAATTAAGAGTAGCACTTTGTTGGCCGAATATTACTTTCCTCAGCTGAGATGCTCCCTGCCCAGTACTGAGATTCATTGATGGTCTGCAGTGCTATGAATTTCTTGCTAAAGATAAGGAAGCCAACTTGATTTCATCTAATTGATGGTCTGCAGTCCTATGAATTTCTTGCTAAAGACAAGGAAGTCAGCATGTTTGTTCTTCATTGTATATTAATTATCTCCCTTTTTCATCCATGTATTTGTCACAATTTGCTTTTAGACAAATTATTGTTTGATTCTTTCATTTTGTGTTATTGTTTATGGACCATGTATACGCCAAAAATTAATTTAGTTCATAAGTTATGCTTTGTATATTCTCATTATTCAATCGTATTTTGTTCGGTTAGTTTATCTTTCGTTATACCATATGCGTGAATATTAGTTTTTAGGGTTCCATCTAATCTTTTATTTTGATGCGAGGTTTGTACTTTTTCCCATCTATATTGTAGATGCCTATGCTTTCTCAATACTTACATGTCCATGTTATCTTTCATTTTTTGCTTGCCCATGTTGTTTCTTTGATTCAACAGTTTAATTCAGTACTTATATGTGTACATGTTACTAGCACAGAGAGGCCTGAATATTAGTACTATTGTATAATGATATGATATATGTCAACATGTTAGTACCAAACACAAGCCTGAATGTTAGTACACTAAAAAAAATTACGGTTTAAACTCATACCAATACACCAATAAAAGAAAGAACGTAATACAAAAAGAAATCATACGTGTTTGCTACCAAATTAAATGAAAATTGACATGGACAGAATCTCAAAAAATGAACGGTTATGACCATTTACTACATCTGTTATTTCTACCCCCATTATGTCACGCCTGAATGTTAGTACACTAAAAAAAAATTACGGTTTAAACTTATACCAATACACCAATAAAAGAAAGAATGTAATACAAAAAGAAATAATACGTGTTTGCTACCAAATTAAATGAAAATTGACATGGACAGAATCTCAAAAAATGAATGAAAATTAATGGTTATGACCATTCACTACATCTGTTATTTTTACCCCCATTATGTCACACCTATTACACCAACACCACCAACACCAAATACTGATGTTTCACCTCGACTAGCCAATGTGTCTTGGGCAGCAAGTCGATCTACCAAGCAGCCACCACCTGTTCAAGTTTCAAAAAGTGGAGAACAACAACAGCCAGACTAACTACATTCAACCATTCTATTTTATTCGGCCTATCATATACAAAAAATGACGGTAGGATACATTGTGCCTTTTGTCTAGAGCACTTTTGTTTGCAAGGGTTGGAGGTGTTTTGAGGGCTGCTGTCGCTTTTACTCGAAGAGATTGTGGGAATTGAGTGTAGGCCTGGTAAAAGATAGGCAACAATCAACAATTTATTCTTTCGAACAAAAACAAAAAAACCTTCTACAATCCCCATTCTAAAACTTAATACGGAATAGACTCATTTGGCAAAAACATTTCCATCCTTGAAATACGTTTTGAGATGAAGTTGATTTTATTACAAATTTCAAAAGGTTGTCTAAACAGAAAATGGAAAGAAAAAAAAATCCTGAACAAAAATGGAGAACATGTTATCTAGGGATACATTGGTTTGGATCTGTTATATTGTAATCCAAATATAGTTATACTGATAACTATACTGAGGATTTATTATTATTATTATTTTATTTATTTGTGAAAAAAAAATAAATTTATTAAGTAACCTTTGGATCATGTCCTAATATCATATAAGGGATATGAAGAATCTAAGAGCACGATAAGTTACTTCATTTACTATATAACAAGAAGTAAATGTAGAGGGACTTCTGGAGAAAAATCTTACCTGGAAGAATAGATGTTGAAGGGCCTCAGCTGCTATGGTTGGGGCAGTGATTTGCCTAACGTAGTGAAGTTCTGGGTTTGTAAGTATGTTTGGTATGTCTGGACTGGTGAGTGGCAGGGTGTGTTGTATGAGTTGTCGACGAAGGCAGAAATGGTAGACAATATGGGCTGTGTGTCTGCTGTAAGTGGAGGAGTTTGTATTGATTTGCACTGTTATATTGTGGTAATTGATGGATTGTGGTCATGGTTGTGGTTAGTACTGGAGACTTGTAAAACAGTGGTGGTTAAGTGTAAGGGTTTTTGGCAATTGTGTAGGAGGAATGATGTGAAGGCAGTGGTTGTTTGGTGGGGGGATGAAGAATTGCATACATTGTATAGGAAGGAGAAGTTCATGTGTTTTTTAAAGCAAATTACTTACCAGAAAACACAATGTATAGAATTCACAGGAGGAATGCATATACCAAACAAATTATTAATAAATTTGTTCTTTCCTCAATATGCTAAAGAATATAAATATTACACACAACGAACTAATGCATGCAATGATAGTTTGTATCTCCATTGATTATGTTTTTTCAAAAAATTTATTCAAACAAAAAAATTCCTTTTTGTATTTTTATATACAACATAATCGATGTTAACGACCAAAATTCACATCCTTTCTACATATGGTGTCGCAGGCTGTATATACAGTAAAATTTGCATCCATGCCATCGGCACGGGCTTCATACTAGTAAAATATAAATACTAACATTATAAGTTTAGATAAATATGTATATACAGGATTTAACCATGCATGTACCAAGAATGAAGACTGTACAGTATAGAGATTCAAGATATCAAGATTGAAGACTCATGAGTATCAAGATTATCATGAGTTCAAGAATTGAAGTAATTTATTCTTTAATTAGAAATTTTGTTAAAACTCATAGAAAAGCACTGGCATTTTAAAATCCAATTTATTCGTGGAATGGAATCCACTTCGATCCTGTTAAAGGGATGGAACCCTAAGTAGGATGGAACCTACGAAAAATCTAGTGGAACATTGTTTTGTATCCACTAATTTTAATTCAAATCATTTTACAAAATTATCTTGTTTTTAAAATGATTTCAAAACTTTCCTTTTAAAAGATTCAAAACCCTCTATCCGAATTTTAAATAATTTTAGCCTCAAAATTATCATTAATTTCAAAGTCAAATTACTCCTGATTTTAAACTATTTTTTAAAATAATATATTTAACTTTTAAATATTTATACTTAAGGTTTAAATATTAAATTATATATATATTATTCTCTATATTTACTTATGTATTTTGACTATAGTCAAGTATATTAGAAAAGCTTAAAATAGTTTTAATATAGGATAAAGGTTATTTTCAAAGAAAATCAAATCATTAAAAATTGCTTTGGGATGTCGACATGCGTATGGTGACCATGTCGACATGGTGTCGGTTGAGTTCAAAATTTAAATTTCAAAAGAAGTGCCTATTCACCATAACTCTTCACAAATGGACATGGCTGTTGTTCTTCTATAAATAGGGGTTAGTTTCAACGAATTTTATATCAGATTTTCTGGCTTTTCACTCCTCTTCTTCTTCCACATTTCTTAATATATATTCTTACCATTACTCTGCCGAAATCAACATTGAATCGAACTTGATCTTTTCTAGTTTGATTCTCTATCACTATCTCAACAAGATTCTCAGTGCTATTCAGAGTTATAGGCATCTTTCTAATCTATTAAGTGAGAAAAGGTGTGATTGTGGCCTTGAAAATCAATCAAGCGAGATAAGGTGTGATTGTAGCCTTGGTAAATCAATTGGGTAAATTTGTGGCTCAGAAATCAAGTATCTCTACCCAGAGGATTGTGATTCTGGAGGGTGTACCTCGTAGCTTTGAAATCAAGGGTGTAATTGTACAATTTATTTTGAAAGGAAATCCGTACTTGTGTTGCGGGACTGGATGTAGGGTAACTCTGAACCAGTATAAAATTCGGTGTGTTCTTTACTTTATTGCTTTTACTGTATTTCTGCATTTGTGTTTGTTTCTGTGATCATATCTGTGTCTGTATATTGCATACATCCGTGTTCAATTCAACATAAATTCAAAAAGATTTAGCAATTCTTTATAAACACTATTCACCCCCCCTTTAGTGTTAATCCTAGCCTTAAGATCCGTAATCCGCATTTCTTTCAATTGGTATCAGAGCGAGGTTTTCAAAGTTTCATAATCTGATTTTTGAAAAAGTTTTTAAAATGGCTATATTTGTTAATACTAGTTTAGAAATATTCAAATCATCATTGTTTCATGAGTCTGCATATGATCAATATTCAAATTCAAGTTATCTACCAAAATTGTTTGATGTGCAGGAATCATGCTTTATGGCTGTTTCGGAATCAATCCACAATGGACAAATTGTGCAGATCAGAAAGAATAAATGGATACTTGATAGTGGGTGTTCTAGACACATGACTGGCAATCCAAATATACTGAATGATATTATATACAAAGACGGAGGACTGGTTAACTTTGGAGGCAATTCAAAAGGATATGTGATTGGCATCGGCAAAGTCGGTAACTCTGAAACTCCTATTATTACTAATGTTTTGCTAGTTAAGAATATAAAACATAATCTGCTAAGTATAAGTCAACTCTGCGATAAAGGATATAAAATTAAATTTAAAAAAGATAAATGTCACATCGAAGATAATAATGCAACCATAATATTTGAGGGAGTCAGGAAAAAGAATATTTATATTCTTAGTATGAAAGTTTCAAATGATAACCTGTGTCTGTTGGCAAATACAAGTGACCCTTGGATTTGGCAGAACATTTGAATATCAAACTCTCATCTAGACTGTCAAAACATGATCTAGTAAGAGGTCACCCTAAAATGAATTTTAAAGTAGACAGTTTATGTGATGCATGTCAATTAGGAAAACTTAGAAAAAGTTCCTTTAAATTAAAAGATATGATTTCAACTTCAAAACCTCTTGAATTACTTCATCTTGATTTATTTGATCCATCTTAAATTCTGTCAATAAATCATAGTAAATATATTTTTATAATTGTAGATGATTATTCTAGATTTACATGGACAATATTTTTGAAACATAAAAGTGATACTTTTGAATGTTTTAAGACCTTTTCAAAAAGAAATCAAAATCAATTTTCTCTAAAAATTATTACTATTCGAAGGGATCACGGTGGTGAATTTGAAAATGAAAAGTTTGAGGAATTCTGCAATAAAAAGGGAATAACTCACAATTTTTCATTTCCAAGAACTCCACAACAAAACAGAGTAGTAGAACGTAAAAATAGGACGATTCAAGAGTGTGCGAGAACTAAGCTTGCAGATAATAATTTACCAAAGAATTTTTGGGTAGAAGCAGTTGCTACCGCCTATTATATTTTAAATAGAATTTTAATTAGACCTCTAACTGATAAGACATCTTATGAACTTCTTTATTCAAAGAAACCTAAGGTATCTTATTTCAGAATTTTTGAAAGTAAATGCTTTATTTTAAATACAAAAGATAATTTAGATAAATTTGATCCTAAATCCGATAAAGGAATCTTTATCGGATACTCTAAAAGAAATAAAGCATGTAGAGTGTTTAATTTAAAAACTAACACCATTGAAGAAACAATGAATGTTTCATTTGACGAAAATTTCAAAATTTTTGAAGATACAAATGATGAAGAGGATTTAATCACTCAAAATCAAGAATCAGTTGAAACTAATAATGAAATTAATCATCCTAATAAAAGGACTAAACTTTTGAAAGATCATCCTATAGAAAATATACTAGGAGATATGCAATCTGTTGCTAAAACTAGAAATCAACTAAGTCAAATGAGTATTGTAGCTTTTATATCAACTATTGAACCCAAAAATTCAAAAGAAGCATCAGCTGATGATTCATGGATTTTGGCTATGCAAGAAGAATTAAATCAATTTACTAGAAATGATGTTTGAGAACTTGTTCCTAGACCTGAAAATAAAACTATAATTGGAATTAAATGGGTTTATAAAAATAAAATGAATGAACAAGGAGAGGTAGTTAGAAATAAAGCTCGATTAGTCGCTCAAGGTTATTGTCAAGAAGAAGGAATAGATTTTGATGAAACCTTTGCTCCCGTAGCAAAAGTTGGAAGCCATTAGGATTCTACTTGCTTTCGCAAATCGTAATAATTTCAAGTTATTTCAAATGGATGTTAGAAGTGCCTTTTTAAATGGATTTGTAAAAGAAGAAGTATATTTTGAACAACCACCACTTTTTTTTTTGAGGAGAACGGGTGTGTAGCGTGGAGCTACACAGTCGATTAAGGTAATATATAGATATATGAAAGTAGGTCGACCAACAAGCCTGGTCGATAGCGGAATCAGTGTTTATCAAGTTAACCATACAGCCACAAAAATTAGTTTGTCTACTACAACATTCACTCCAGAGTTTGTTAAAATATACACAGTGAACCCTGCTTTGATCAGCAAGAAAATAGAGAGATTACTACATAGCCTACTGTCAAGAGTATTTCACGTGGTTACTGGCAATGGTTCACTAATCCAAGACCTTTCTCCTTAAGCTGAAGATGAAGCGCTACCAACAGATTCTTGGGAGGGGGATCGAGGTGCAGGAAGGCGAAGCCTGAAAGGCGCAGCGGATGTGGAGCCTGACCAATATGTAAAAATATTAGTAATTTTACAACATAATGTAAACGGTTTACTGGTTGGTCTGTTGAATATAATGGCATTTCGTTCGGTCCATATGACCCAACAGAAGATGGCTAAGAGGGCATTCAGGCTTTTGTTCGGTTCGCTGTACTGCCAATGATCAAAGAAGTCCGATATCAAGTGTATTTGGCCAAGGATGTGAATGCAGACCGAGACCCAAATGTAGTGGGATGATTCACATTCGAAGAAAAGATGACTGATGGATTTGGGTACGGAGTTGCATAGGACACATGACAGATCCGATGAGATGTTAAACCGCGAGAGCCGGTCTCTGGTATTAATGCGTCCATGGATGAGACACCATTGAAGGAATTTGATTCGAGGAGGAATGTGGCATTTCCAGACACGAGCGAAAGAGAACAGGCGGCCCGAATGGTTAAGAAAGGAGGAATATTGAGGAACGGAGAAGCGAAGTGAGGTGGAAAGGGACCAGAGATGACAGTCTAATGATAAAGGGTCGAGAGTTACGGACTGGAGCAGACGCAGAGCCGAGAGAAGTTCAGATAAGGTGTCAGTGGAGAAAGTGATGGAGGACATAAGCTAGGGGGACCGAGAGAAACAGCCTCCGCCACTGTCAGGAGGGGAAAGCTCGATAAAGAGAAGAGGAGTGGGAAAGTACGTTGAAGGGGGGAGAGACTGTGCCAGGAGTCGTACCAGAAGAGGCAACTCGAGCCATTTCCTATAGCAACCCGAATGAAGGATTTGAAATGATCTACTGAGGCAAGAATACCAGACCAAAAGGGAGATGCCTTAAGATGAGGAGCGAAATGAAGGACGAGGAACGGGTCAGCCCTGTATAGGGAATAAAGAATCTAGTCTTTCCAAATGAAATGTCCCAGCGAGAGGATTCGCCAAATCCATTTAGCAAGAAGAGCTTGATTAAAGGAGACCAGGTTGGAAACTCCGAGTCCCCCTTGTTCTTCCTTTTTACATACTATTTTCCAGTTGACGAGACACTTGACTTTGCCTCCATTCCAAAGAAAGGATCGTCTTATGATGTCTATTTTTTTTGATACCCAGATTGGAAGTCCGTGGAAGGATAGCCAATAAGTGGGGAGAGCTGAGAGAACTGCCTTGACCAGCACTAATCTCCCCGCCGACGATAAGGAATTAGCTTTCCATCCGGCAAGGCGCGATTCAAGTTTGGCTATTAGAGGGGTCCAATCCGATCTATGAAGCTTGGTTGGACGCAGGATAATACCCAGGTAGGTTAGAGGAAATGAGTCGAGGCGGCAGTTCAAGACGGAGGAAATGGGGGGTCCAAGAAGCTCTGCATTACCAAGCATAACAATGGAACTTTTGCTAAAGTTAATGGACAAACCCGAGATAAGTGCGAAGGAATAGAGAAGGACCTTGAGGCAATGGATATGTTCAGGTGTAGGAGAGACAAAGAGGACTGTGTCGTCTACAAACTGGAGATTAGAGATCATCGGCCTGGGGCAGTGATTGATGCCAGCGATTGGGGGACTGATGCCGGCAAGGAAGTTGTTGTGTATAGCCAGTTTGATCATGCGATTGAAGACATCAACCACGAGGACAAAGATGAGCGGAGAGAGAGGGTCTCCCTGTCTGAGACCCCTAGCTGATTTTATGTGGCCTCCAGACACGCCTCCAATCTGAATCGATGAAAGGCTTGAAAAGAGAATGCTTTGGATCCAGTTGCACCAAACAAGAGGAAAACCTCTATGCCTAAGAAGTTCCAGAATAAAATTCCAATTTACCGAGTCAAAGGCCTTGGAAAAGTCAAGTTTAAGTAGGACCCCCGGGATGTTACTCGAGTGGCAGGATGAAATTACTTCTTGGGTCGCAGCCACGCAGTCTAGAATGTTTCTACCATGAATGAAAGCGGACTGCTATAGTCCAACCAACGATTCCATGAAGGATTGGAGGCGATTAGCAAGGACTTTAGTGATGATTTTGAAGGTAGTATTGAGCAGGCTGATAGGACGGAACGCGGGGAGGGAGTTGGCTCCAGCTGTTTTTGGGAGAAGGATAATTGCCGCATGATTGAGACGAGCGATGGATTGAGGATTGGTACAGAATTCAACACACATTTGTAGAATGTCGTCCTTGACCACACTCCAGAAATGCTTGAAGAAGAATGGACCGAAGCCGTCTGGTCCCGGCGATTTGTTGTCATCCATGTCCTTAAGAGCAGTCAGGATCTCTTCTTCTGAGAAGGCTGAGTCTATCGGAATTGGGGAAGGGTTGGGATACAGAAGATTCCAGTCTATGGGGGAGAGGAGAGAGGAAGGTTTGCCAAGAACGGATCTGAAATAAGTAGTGAAAAGGCTTAAGATATCGGTTGGGTCTCTGATAGAGACATTGTTGTGAACAATTTCCAAGATAGCAAGGGATCTGCGACGACCATTAGCGCATTTGTGAAAAAAAGATGAGTTCTTGTCCCCCTCTTTCACCCATTTGGCTTTGGACCTTTGTCTCCAACCAATCTCTTCTTGCTTCATTAAGCGTTCAAGCTCGGTTTCCAGGTTTGCGAGTTTAGATTTGTCATTGTAATCAAGGGGGAAGGCTTCTTCCTGGATGCTTAGTGATAGGATGTCATTTTGAATCTCAGTTATGCGTCTGCGGAGGGAGCCCCAAATGGTTTTCGCCCAAGGTTTAAGAAGTTTTCTCAAAGATCTAAGTTTACAGACTATGCGGACAGAGGCGGAAGGAGAATTGATATGCTGGTCCCATACTCTTTTGATAAATACTTCGAACGACGGTTCAAGCAGCCAGAGACGTTCGAATATGAAAGGACACTTAGGGAGGAGGAGCGAGCCTGTATCAAGACAGAGAGGGCAGTGATCCGATAAGGTGGTGGCAAGGCCAGAACAACTGGAGAGGGGGTGGAGATCTTCCCATGAAGGATTAAAAAGGAAGCGATCCAACTTGGCAAAGGAGGGCGATTGACGCTTATTAGTCCAGGTAAAACGACGGTTGTTGATTGGAGTGATAAATTACCAAATCATGTTTACAAACTTAAGAAAGCATTATATGGTCTAAAACAAGCTCCTAGAGCCTGCTATGATATACTAAGATCTTATCTATTGCAATCAAATTTTGAAATTGGTAAAGTAGATAATACTCTTTTTATTAAGAGAAATAAAAATGATATTCAACTAGTACAAGTTTACGTTGATGATATCATTTTTGGATCAGCTAATTTTGAAATGAATAAAGAATTTTCTGAAATAATGACAAAAGAGTTTGAGATGAGTCATATGGGTGAATTAAATTTCTTTTTAGGATTACAAATAAAACAATTAGATAATGGTATCTTTGTTAGTCAAGAAAAATATGCTAAAGACCTAATTACTAAATTTGTTTTGACTGCTGCGAGTAGAAAACCCACTCCCATGGCTCGGGAAGATGTAGATCAAAAATTATATAGAGGAATGATTGGATCACTACTCTATATTACTGCCAGTAGACCTGATATCATGCATAGTGTTTGTCTCTGTGCCAGATATCAATCCCAACCTAAAGAGGCCCACTTAAAAGCCGTAAAACGATCATAAGATATGTTAAACACACATCTGATTATGGTTTATTTTACCCTAAAAATGATTCTTTTTACTTAATATCTTACTGTGATGCTGACTATGCTGGTTGTAAATCAGACCGAAAAAGTACAAGTGGGACTTGTCACTTTTTGGGGAATTCTCTGGTATCTTGGCTTAGTACAAAGAAAAACACAGTTTCTTTATCAATAACTAAAGCAGAGTATATTTCTGCTGCTTTGGCTTGTTCTTAAGTAATATATATGCAACAAACTTTAAAAGATTTTGGTTTAAAATTTTCAAAATCACTAATTTATTGTGACAATACGAGTGCGATAAATTTATCCAAAAATACTACTCAACATGCTCGAACTAAACATATTAATACCAGACATCATTTTCTCAAAGATAATATAAGTAAGGAAGTAGTTACTCTCGATTATATCAATTCTGAAAATCAAATTGTTGATATTTTAACAAAACCCTTAAATGAATCAATTTTTACTAAATTAATAAGAGAATTAGCTATTTGTTCTATAACTGAAATATAAAATATAAATAAGAAGTATAGTTAATAATTAATATTAAAATCAAATAGTAAAAATAAAAAGGACCATGTCGACATCCCCCATATACCCATGTCGACATGCAACGTTTTTAAATTTTAAAATTTTTCCCACCAAAATTCAAAATAATTGGTTATATATTCTTCACATTTACGAAATTTTATTCATCCTTTCTGTTATCTCTCTGTTCTTCTCTCTGAAATCAAATAATCAATGGCCTCCTCTTCCATATCAAATATAAAATCAACTTTTTCGTTCCCCTCTCCAACGTCTGGTCCATTTCAACGTACTACTCTCGCTCGTGTGACTAAAATAGAGGACTCTCTGAAGGATGCACTTCAGATGATGACTGAAATTCAAGTGATTCAACTTCATATGGCAAAGGAACAAGGGAAGCAAGGTGAGATTCTTAGGAATTTGCAAAAATTTATTATGGATAATCAAGCCAACCCTATCTTGATTGATGAAGATTCTTCACTCAATCAAGAGGCCAGCGAAGAAGAACCCATGAAAGAAGCGCACGCGGAGGATGATGACCAAGTCGTGTGTGTTGGAGAAGTGTGTTTTGACAAGAATGGGAATCTTTTCGAACAACGTGGAAATTTCTATTTCCACTATCCAAACTATTCGATTCATAGATCTCCCATGTTTAAAAACACACATTAGTTTCTTCTCTTTCTTTACCATTGTTGTTTATTCCTTCTTACGTTTACAATGAAAAATGTACATACAACTATATGATTAATAAATTAATTGTGTTCTTATATGTGTTCTTCTTATTAATACATATAACTATACGGTTATTATATACTTAAGACAGTTAGTAGTTTAGGATTAGATTTATTACTAGATCTAAGTGTTGATTATTTATGATAACACTATCATTATAATCACATAGAATATTAGAAATAGGGAGTGTTATATAGTTTGGAGTTATAAAGTTTAGAGTTTGTTTTGTTGATGACAAAGGGGGATAAATATAAAATAGGAATAGGGTAATTAGGCATAGATTAAGGGGGAGTTATTAGTTTTAGGGGGAGTTATTCAGATAGAAATAAATATTTTATAAACAAAGGTTGTCATCATAAAAAAGGGGGAGATTGTTAGTCCGTGAGATAATGGTTTTGATGACAACAACCTTAGAATAGATTACAAAATATAAATACTAACATTATAAGTTTTGATAAATATGTATATGCAGGATTTAACCATGCAGATACCAAGAATGAAGACTGTACAGTATAGAGATTCAAGATATCAAGATTGAAGACTCATGAGTATCAAGATTATCAAGAGTTCAAGAATTGAAGTAATTTATTCTTTAATTAGAAATTTTGTTAAAACTCATAGAAAAGCACTGGCATCTTAAGATTCAATTTATTCATGGAATGGAATCCATTTCGAGCCTGTTAAAGGGATGGAACCCTAAGTAGGATGGAACCTACGAAAAATCTAGTGGAACATTGTTTTGTATCCACTAATTGTAATTCAAATGATTTTACTAAATTATCTTGTTTTCGAAATGATTTCAAAACTTTCCTTTTAAAAGATTCAAAACCCTCTATCCTGATTTTAAATAATTTTAGCCTCAAAATTATCTTTAATTTCAAAGTCAAATTAATCCTGATTTTAAACTATCTTTTAAAATAATATATTTAACTTTTAAATATTTATACTTTAGATTTAAATATAAAATTATAGTTAAGTTATATATATATTTTATTCTCTATATTTACTTATGTATTTTAACTATAGTCAAGTATATTAGAAACGTTTAAAATAGTTTTAATATAGGATAAAGGTTACTTTCAAAGAAAATCAAATCATCAAAAATTGCTTTGGGATGTCGACATGCCTATAGTGACCATGTCAACATGGTGTCAGTTGAGTTCAAAATTTAAATTTCAAAAGAAGTGTCTATTCGCCATAACTCTTCACGAATGGACATGGCTGTTGTTCTTCTATAAATAGGGGTTAGTTTCAATGAATTTTATATTAGATTTTCTAATTTTTCACTCCTCTTCTTCTTCCACATTTCTTAATACATATTCTTACCATTACTCTGCCGAAATCAACATTGAATCGAACTCGATCTTTTCTTGTTTGATTCTCTGTCACTATCTCAATAAGGTTCTCAGTGCTACTCAGAGTTATAGGCTTCTTTGTAATCTATTAAGTGAGAAAGGTGTGATTGTGGCCTTGAAAATCAATCAAGCGAGATAAGGTGTGATTGTAGCCTTGGTAAATCAATTGGGTAAACTTGTGGCCCGGAAAGCAAGTATCTCTACCCAGAGAATTGTGATTCTGGAGGGTGTACCTCGTAGCCTTGAAATCGAGGGTGTAATTGTACAATTGCTTTTGAAAGGAAATCCGTATTTGTGTTGCGGGACAGGATGTAGGGTAACTCCGAACCAGTATAAAATTCGGTGTGTTCTTTCCTTTATTGCTTTTACTTTATTTCTGCATTTGTGTTTGTTTCTGTGATCATATCTGTGTCTGTATATTGCATACATCCGTGTTCAATTCAACATAAATTCAAAAAGATTTAGTAATTCTTTATAAACACTATTCACCCCTTTTAGTGTTAATCCTAGCCTTAAGATCCGTAATCCGCATTTCTTTCAGTAAGTTCTCGGGGCGTCCCTCCAGAGGCGTACCCATGTGGCAATGGAAACTTCTGTAGCCTGACCATTTGTTGGAAATCAAATCTCCAATACGCGCCTTGTACGGTTTTAGTTGTATAACCTGCCATGGAATGTGGCGGTAAGTTGCCGTTGAACATGGTAGCTATAGTGGGCATACAATAATGGTTGTATGCTGGCTAAGATTAATATTATACTTTCGAAATGTTTTCTGCACTATGCACTAATAACACTATCAAAATTGGTTTTCGCATATCGTGCCTTTTTGACTATCATAAGGAGAAATCTCCTCCAATTCTACATTTGCATGGTGTGTGTGGCGGGAGGCCTTATGGTAGTTTCATTTTCCAAAAAGCATTGCGGATTTCAAATTTTAAAATCTTTTGTTTGCTTTAAGGATAAAATGTTTTTGTTTGCTTATACCAGTCCCATGACTGACCTGGAGTTTATTGTTCCCTTTCTAAACTCTGGGTGCCCACAATTTTCCACACGGGCAGTCTAGAGTTGGGTTTTTCAGACAGTCGTATAGTCGGTGTAGATTCAATAGCATTCAATCGCTGGATATTGGAAATCGCATAAGGATGGAGTTTGCTTCAGTACAACATTGATGGTGGTTTAAGCTTATTGGATTGGAGTACTTGTAGCTTTTGGGATGAGATTTTGGTTTGGAGTTGTAGATTTTGGATTCACTCTTCATCGAAGATCATATTTGAGTTATCTCTTCCGTTGTTATCATATTCCGCTGTGTATATTTGTCTCTGATATTGTTGTATCATATTGTATCAGATATTGTATTCATTGTTGTATCAATGATATATGACTCATTTCTTCCGTAAAGTTGTTGTACTTAATGTGTTATAAGCTCCGGCGAGCCAGATTCGACGTTTGAATCTGCGGCATTTGAATATAGGTGATGTATTCGGTGCCGTTTTCGAAGGTCGTACTAGGGTCGTTATAATTAACAATCTTTAGCTAATCCATCACTTCTCCAACATTAATTAATCCACACATTAGTTAACTAGCATATACATAAATGTTCAAAATAATAGCAGAATGAAGATTTATTCTACTAAGTTATCAACAATAATATTCAATTTAATTATAGCAAAACGGTATTTTGTTTTACTAAACAGATGTCCAGAATATATTCCATTTATAATTAGTAGAATGGTGTTTTATTTAGTCAAGTAGATATCATTAATGAAGTAAAATTAATTTAACCACGTTATTATTTAAAATAGCGTAATTATATACAATCGCTATAATTTTATCATAAATTTGTAATTTATCAAAACTAACAACAAGCTATACCAAAATGTTATACTATTCAATACGAATCAAATGCAAAAATCTACAGTTTAATCAGATTTCATATGAATAAGACATCGCGTGTTAAAATCAACTAACTTATTAAATAAGTTAAACAATTAAATTGTAAATGTTTCTCACTTAACCAAAATCAAAACCCATGCCCCAAAACATCCAACCCACATCCTTATGCAACAGTGCCTTCTTCCAATTTCTTCAATTCCAAATCGGTTTCCCCCTTCTTTTTCTTGTACACAAAGTGCACATGCACCACCCTTTCGCACCACCATCCGATGATCCAAAGCCACTACCCCACTCCACCTGTCGAGCTTGATCAAATACACACATCACCTCGCTATCAATGCCACCCCATCGGAATCCGACCATGCACCCTCCATTAGGAAACGCGTTCCAAGTCAAACATCCACCCACAAATTGAACTCTCCATGCTACCTCGGCCAATGCTAGACCTCGCCACCCCCATTATCCGAACCGCCACCCTCTGACGTACCTCTCCGCTTAACCTCGGCAAACCCTGTTACCTCCTCCACTGCTAGGACTAGTTTACGACCTAAACATCAAACATGATCGAAACCCTATTTTGAGCTCCTTTGGCCACCAAAGACATCGATCCACCTCTGATCGCCGCCGCCATCTCCGCCTCGAACCAAGGATGCTCTTAGCCACCATCCTTCGACCCCAAGCTTCCTATATCGCCAGAAATTCCAAAATGATTGGAAATAGATCATCTAACCACCATGGCACAACACAACTCCTAAAATCACACGACAAGTTCTAAAAAATCATGATTTTCCAAGACGAACCCGACTATACTCTCTGATCTCCTTTCCGTACTCATCGAAAAATTGACCACTTCGACTATTCACTATTTTTGACAAATTCTCACCACGGTGTTCAACGAAACTTCGAGATTATAATTTTAAAAAATATTAGAGGCCAAAACACATTACTTTTATGTTAATCACATTGGCTAATTTTTCTTGAATTATGAGATGTAGATTTTTGAAGGTTGAGGGATGGTTGTTTTTCTTTGTTACAGGGGAAGAAGAAAATAAAAAAAGAAGAGAAGAGAGTAAAAATGAGGTGAAGGTTGAGATGAGGTGAGACTTATAACCAAAACCTTACATTACTTTAATGTCAAACTATCCAAACTTTACAAGTTAACCTATATTCACAATTCAAGCTACCCATCACTTCAACGGGTCAACACTCAAATCACATCAACCATTAAAACAAGTTTGAAAATTTTGAATTTGAATTTGGTTTGGGGAAAAAGTTTTTTCTTTTTTATTTAAAAACCATAAATCGAATATTTAAAATTTATTAAATATTTCTATAATAAAAATGTAAAAAAATCTAGGTTGTTACATTCTCCCCCCTTAAAAGAATTTCGACCCTGAAATTTCATCTTAGTTAAAACAAAGAAGGAAACCAGCTAACCCAGAAATCTAACAATAAATATTTATGAAAACATTTTCATAAACACAAATTATGTTTAGAAACCGGTATAATGCCATATTGCATCCTTAGGATATATACAACTATTTGATTCGATCCTTTTTATTTTGAATCTATTTCCCTTAAGTGAACTCAAGATCCAAATGCCTTGTTTTATTCCGAAACACCTTTTGAGATGATACTATATATTTTAACTATAGAAAATATGCATACAGCCTGAGTAACCCCAAAATGATAATAGGGAACTTAATAGTACCAAATGGTATCATACATTCCCTTACCAAAAAGGGTAATGGTTAAGAGAAGTGCTCAACATCCAAACACATTTCTTTTCCATTTTTAGTTACTTTCGATCTACTCGTGCAGTTAACGTAAGAATACTTCTCCCTTTCAAAATTCCCTTTTTGAAACAACACTATATACATTTCCAAATAAGCAGTTTTTAATAAAATATCAACTACCAACTTGCTTTGGGTTTCTTCGAATTAGAACTCGTTTAGGTTATACAATGATAAAAAGAATAATTTACTAAGTACAGTACAACGTTCATCTAGGCAAACATCCGATCATTACTTAGAAGATATTCAGATCATCACAATACAAACCGAGACTCATTTCGTGAACCAATTCAAAGAAAATGTATTTACTTAGTATTTTCTTTTTCAAAATACTTATAATAGTAAAAACCTTAAAGTAATACTATTGTTACTTTCTCTAAAAATCATTTGAAATAATAATATACAAATTTACTTTTGTAAACCAAATCATTCTTTTGGGATCAAATCAAAATCTACTTTATCAAAACCATTCTATATCAAATTTCTATGGTAGCATTTCCCCACTTAGGAACTTGAAAATGAACACCGATGATGTTATAGTCATCATCAGAATTTGTTTCCATCGATAGAAGTGAGTTCAGTGCTTTCTATCTCCCTTAAAATCCCATAAAAATATTTCTATTCATAAATACATTTAAATAATGCTATTATTATTTTTTCCAAAACCTTGAAAATCATTTTTTCAAAAGTACTGTGATTAAATCCTCAAATTTTCTACTTAAATCTTTTTTATTTATAAGACTCATCAATTTAATAAAATCAACTTTTTCTATAAAACCATTTCTCTAATATTTATCCAAAAACATTTTAGCTTTCTTTTAATAAGCAAATTTATTGAACCCCATTTGTACCCACATTATCATCTAATGCCTTATTATCAAATTGTGAAATTTAATTCATACGGTGTTCGTTTCAATGTTTCTTTAATTTTTATTTAACGAACCCATGCTTTAAATAGAAATATTACAGATAAATTAACAAACACTAGTCAATGCCCGAACTGCACGAGTATGACTACTCAAACTCTAAATTGAATATCATCATTCCCTAATAAACAAGCATGTCAAAGAGAACTATATTAATTTTTGAAAATTATTCCTTTTTATATAAAATATTCTCCGAGGTAAAATTATTTCATTTATCAACTTAAAACAATACTATAGCGGTTGGCCTTGTTCAATTTTTTAGATATCCTTATCAATAACGTTAGCTACTCGTATTGACCAGAACCATAAACCACTCAACAGATTAACCAACACAATATATAGCATTTTTTTAAAATAATAAATACGTGCTCTTATATATACATACACTCAAACTCATTCTAGGGCATTACTAACCTTATATCTAATGAGTTTACCCCACCAAGGCCAAGGTTCTCGCTTAATCTTCAGCTCTGATACCAAGTGTAAGAACCTGCTTTTTCGACCTTCAAAAGTCGGACACTAATACATCCACTGTATTCACGTGTCGAACAATCGAGTACCAAAAAGGCAAATTATTAGGGTAAAAAAGATTGAACATAATCTCATAATATGACGAGTAATCTATAATACCAATGATCTTTATAAAAAGAAAAAGAAATCTAATATACATACTATCATAAGAGCAAAACTAACCAATCCTCAGCCTAGACAATTATAACAACCCACCTTTACAATTTGCTGATAAATACAGACAAGAACAAACATAATAAAATACAGAAATAGAACTTGGAGGATCCAGCTTGTCTTCTGTAGCTCCAAAGTGTTCAGCTAAATCTGAAAAATATGCTCGGGCTGACCCGAGCATTATAAGAAGATAACGCTTGGGTCAGTCTGGTAAACCAACGTGAGAAACATAATCAAATGGCTTTTAATATTATAAAACCCTTCAAAATAAGGTATCTTCTAAGACACATCTATATAAACAAGGACAAGTTTTTACCTTATGATAAGAAAAACGTTGATAGGAAATCTTGTGATTTGATAACAATGTTTAGGGTTTAAAATAAATAATAATCATAGTTGAAATGGTTACATTAATTACATTCCAGCATAATAGGTATACAACTAAATTCATATAAGCACTATTGGAGATTGGATTTCAATCAATGACTGGGCTACTAGGATACCACCCATCATAGTACACCTATAGACAAAATGTACCAAGGTCAACCAGAACATCTTGCCCCATACCCACACAGAACTTGTAACGACCCAAAATTCACTACTTTGATTTGTGAATACTTAATTAATTTTAAAAATTCAATATATAGGTTTTATAACAAAAATAAAATTCTTTTAAATAATAAATAATGATTGTGAAACAGTCTTTAAAATGAGTTTACAAAAATATATAGTTCGATTAAAAATATAAAATGTGACTGGAATTCATTTTTCAAATTTTCGATTTTTCATCAGCTAAAAGTTGTCGGAGCATTGTGTACTCTAGTGTAAATGTAACATATACGATTTTGTCGGGATCCGAAGGTCGGCATTCTTACGTCCACTGTATCAAATGCCACATAATCGAATGCCGGAAACCCGAATTGTTAGGGTTAAAAAGAAGAGGCAGAAGAAAAAGATAGAAGAAGTAAGAAAATAGAACAGAAACAATATCAGAATCTCACAGTCGCATCGGAACAACATATAATAGATAGATGAATAATCTTTAAAACAAAGAACTATATCAGTTATTACATTTCATCCCATCATCATCAGAGTATACAACAACAATACAACACAACAAAACAATAGACAGTTATACGAAAATGTCCTTACAAGTGAATTTACAGCGGAAAGATAATATCATATACAAGTAATACGTCTCGCCATCCATCTCGCCTCCGGAGCACCATAGCACTCTTAAATCCAGAATGACCTGATAACCTGACTCTAGACTGCCCGTGTGGAAAATTATGGGAACCCAGAGTTTAGGAAGAGAACAATAAACTCCAGGTCAGTCAAGGGACTGGTGTGAGAACTTAAAATAGTTATTTATCTTTTAAAACAAAAACAACAAGGGAAGTGAAAAATATCCGCAATGCTTTTGGAAAATGAAACCACCACATGGCCCCCCCGCACACACACAATGCAAACGCAGAATTGGAGGAGATTTCTCCTTATGATAGTCAAAGATGCTTACTACGCAAAACAAATCATTTTTTTGATATTATTATTGGTGCATAGTGTAGAAAGCATTTCGAAAATAGAATATAAATCTTAGCCAACATACGACCATTATGGTATGCCTACTATAGCTAGCATGTTCAATAGCAGGTCACCGCCACATTCCATGGCATGTAATACAACTAAAACCGTACAAGGCTCGTATTGTTTCTTTGGACTTTTCCAACAAATGTTTAGGCTAAGGAACTTCCCACTGCCACATGGGATCGCCTCTGGCGGGACGTCCCGAGGACTTAACCAGCTCTCTGCCAATACAAGGCCGGGTTACCTCTGTAACTAGGTAACTACTACACAAATATGCCACCCCACGGTCCTTTGGGACCTTTATCCGAGGGCCCTCGATCACCAAGCAACAACCACATAGAAAAATGAGATTGGAGTAACCATATAGGTTAAGCATCAGGGCTCCATACCTGAGACCACCTATTTCCAGAAGGAAATGACATACCCTAAAAGGAGCGACACTCATAACCTTGCCACATATTCCTGTTTCGACCATTTCCGGGGTGTGAGGTCTGACATTCACAAAGCCACGCTTTGATTAATAAATGATCAATAAATAATCATCACACAGCAACACTCTGCAAGCCACATTACCAAATTGGGAATATATCGATGATAACCTTCAACTACAAAACTTCTGAGCTCGTACGTCTCAGAGAAGGGTGTTAAGCTAAGAGAATAAATTCTCCGACACCAACAGAAATGTATTTGATAGAAATCTGCTTTATATCTCAAAATGTAATGTCAGACACGTAACCATACAAGTCTGTTACGGACTCGAACAGAAGCGAAGGCACTGCCAAAGAAGCCCTTGCAATCCGGGTATTCACAATCCCTATCGAA
The DNA here is from genome assembly GCA_030765085.1 of Allium cepa. Classification (NCBI taxonomy): domain Eukaryota; kingdom Viridiplantae; phylum Streptophyta; class Magnoliopsida; order Asparagales; family Amaryllidaceae; genus Allium; species Allium cepa. Next base: position 28,601,327 of record CM060938.1, on the reverse strand, counting down.
TTTCCTATCACAAAGGAAATCTCCATATCGTTGCTAACAGTGCAGAGACAATCGATAGGTCATCTTATCGTTTTCACAAATACCCGGTCTTCACCGCCGGTCTTCAATGCTATCCATTACGTTGTATCACTATTCGGAATGCGTAATCCGAATAATGAGCGCAATAATTTAAAAATAAGCGTAGCATTCAATTTTCAACCAATTCACAACAAATGGCCATTTAAGGGTCAATGTTGATAGTCGGTTATTTAACTATCAATCAATATTCAAAACATAACCCGATTTCAAGTAATTTCCCAAATTATTTACTTTCAAAATATCTTTATAAGATATATTTTCCACACTTCAACCATTTGAAAACAAATTTCAAATCAAACTTTACCTTTACAACTTTCATTTCAAAATGGTTCATTTAAACCAATCAAATAAATCCTTACCGATTTATTAAATTTACGTTCCAAATCCATAAATTTATTTCCACACTTTAAATAAATAAATCAATGTTTATTTTTAAAACAAATTTCCCTTATAAATTTCCATTGTGAATTTACATTTCCAAATATTCACTTTTTATACGATTTTTCGAATCGATTTCAATTATTCACTTTCAATTTTATCTTTAAATGATACAATCTCAAATCATTCACTTCATATTGGAAAACATTTCCATACTTATTTAGTAATAAGTAATCCACAAATCCATTTATTTTCAACATTTGGAAAATATTTAATATACTTAAATCCAAATTAAGTATATATTTTATTCTTTAAGGAAAACATCCTCTTAAACACATTTATTTGAGTCAAAACGAATGTTGCGTAAAACATCGTTACGACAACCCAAATCACTAGTATAAGGATTTGAAATTTAAGATAGATATATAAACCCCAATACTATACAAAACTTTTCCTTTTGGAAATCATTTACTATAAGAACAGTGTTATAGTCCACCATTTCCTTCTACTTCTCGAAAACGTCTATTTCAACAATGAATGTTGAAATCTATGGTTTCGATACTTAATACATTTTAAAATATTTTTGAATAGTTTTAAATTCTATTTAAATTATCACTTTCCCAAAATATTTCCTTAATATATTATTCACCGTCCAAAATCGTGAATATACTTCGTTAACCAAATTCAATTTCTACATATTTTATTTAAAGGATTATCCACTGTCCCAAAAACGTGGATACATCTCCTTTAATAAGCTATAATAATTAAACTTATTAAAATAAGTCGATTTCGGATTTATAAAACAACGTTATAAATTCCATTTATACTTTATAAGAACTTCAACTTGTAAAATCACTTTATTAACAAATTCTATCCATATCCTATTTACACGCCAAAATCCAGTTTATAAGTTAATTATTTATAAATCTTTTTTTTACAAAAATCTATGCATTTTATAACATCACAATTTATAAATCTATAGATTTCATCCACTTATGAAATCCATTTATACTTTATTTTAACACTTATAAGAACTCGTTTTATAATTCCAATATTTTAATTTATAAATATCAATTTTATAAATCTTTTATATAAATCATTATAATAATTCAAAAATCCCAAATTTTAACCATTTTATAAATTAATAAACTACTTATTTCAAAAACACATTTCGGTTACATTTCACAAAAATCATAGTTTTTTAATCATAAAAATTACAACGTTTATTTATTAAAAATGAATCAATTCCAAAATTGAATTTTATTATGAATTCTCAACTTAAATTTTCAGAAATCCAATTTTATTTATTTTCGGCATCTAACGATACCAAAAATATATTCGGCTAGAATTTAGCCTTTAACGATTTCAATCACAAAGATAATCACGCAGATTATAAATAGATTAACACACAACATTGAAACAAATTCAATCTTTTGAGGAATCCAGTTGGATCCCTCCAACCCGTTTCCCTGCATCCAAAGATGTTAGCACAATACCAATTCCACTTCAAGACGGAATATCACGTTATATGGGATTTATAAAATACTATCCGCTATTATGCGGCGCAATAAGGTCTCATCCGCTGTATAATGCGGGAAAATCAACTACAAGTACATATATAATATCAATTCCATTCAAGTTGGAATTATCGCGGTATATGTGTTTAATAAATAACATCCGCTTAATATACGGCGTACAGGGTCTATTTCAATACAACAGAGAATAACTATCATCCAATCACACAATCAAGCAATTTTAAGTTTAATTATTTAAAATTTAAATCGAAACAATTCGATTAAGTGAGAAGTTCTCACCTTGAGTTTCCGATAAGAGTTGTAACGATTTGTTTCGAATAAAATTAAACGTGCGTTTAATTTTACCCAAAATTTTCACTAGCTCCAAACGACTCCAAACCAGCTCCATTGCGTATTGCTTGACAAAACGAAGCCAACGCAAATCGTTTCGTAATTTTTCGACCTCGTATGAAGAAGATATAGCATTACAAAGTTTACACAAATTTTAAATATAATTAATTTACATTTCTTTTATTATTTTTTTAACCTTAACATATCACAGCCGTTCGTTTCTGTTTGGAAGCATCTGGGCCGCACGTTCTTTTACTTCTTCTTCCTCGTTACTTCCTGATGCTCGAACCCAATAGCCGTGCAAACCCTAATACACGCGGCCATCAACGACAAGCTTCAGGTCGATCAACAACCACCACTCCAACGCCCATCATACAAGCTACAACCACCATGAATGCGGCAGAGATCGGCCTCCATCTCGCGTGGAAAAACGCGTGCGAAGTTCGGCCGTTCAACCTCAAATTCACGTCGATCCACTCAATGAAAAACGATCGTGACCGTTGGATACGTAGCTCTCGACGAGCTCTACAACTTCGTAGTTGTAAGTTTTTGATATTAATTGATGGATTTGAAGAAATCAAAGAGGAAAGGAAAGAAAGTATCGGCCATCGAAATGAAAACTGGCGGCCTGACATTGAAACCCTAGGGTTTTCTTATTTTTGCAAAAGTGAAAATAAAGGGGGCTTTTATAGAAAATTTCACAAAACACTATTCACCCGAAATTTTCCGAACTCCAAACGAAGCGTGCCGGCTGGCGCTTCTAGGGTTTTCCCCGCATTCCGAACACAATGGAACGTGTTTCGAAAGCTAATTCCATCGTATGTGCGAGTTACAGAAATAAACGACCAGATTTAAATTAAATCGATTTAAACCAATTTCTATGCATTTTGGCTTGCCCCGGACAAACCGTAAATCCGATTGACACGAAATTTGAAACCATACAAAAATTTAACATTACGGATTCGATGAAACCGGTTTCGTCAAAATCTGAGACTGTTTGAAAAATGGCTATTTTTACTTGTCAATTAAATATTAAAATATTCAATTTTCACAAATTAACTTCAAATTCAATTTTAAAAGTTCTATAACATCATTCTAACTCCAATATGATTTATTAAAATTTTAAAAATCAATTTTAATCATATTAAACCCAATTTCTAATTATTTCTGTATTTTAAACATTAAATTATCAATTTAATTATCCAATTAAATCTAGATATTCGAAATAAAAATTTATTCGACTTACAAATTTTACTTGTTAATATTTAAAATCAATTAAATATACAAATTTTAATTGACAGAAGTTCTGGGTCGTTACAAACTTCCTCCCTAGAAAGAATTTCGTCCTCGAAATTACCAAGTAAGAAAAAGTCTAGAAATCCATTTACTTTTCAAAAAGCCATAGTTAAACTTCTTATAATAATTTTACTAAGTTTTCAAATCATACTTAGTTATCCTTTCAAAACCAACTATATCGTTTAACTTTTAACTTCAAATTAAAACTTTAGTTATCAAAAGTTTTTCAATTTTCCCAAAAATATTCTAACGCCTTAAATTTTCGAAAAAATTCGCCATAGTCTCCTTTGCGCGGCTCGATCCGAAAAAAAATGACAATATATATATCACAAATATACATCTTATCAAGTAATGAGGCATCCCGCAAGGAAAAAAGTGTTAAAGTACGATATGTAATCCGAGATATGTACCTTATATATTATTAGCGAGCATATACGGCTAATATAGCGTGAAAGCGAGCTCCAAATGCGAAGCAAGCGCAATACGCACCTACTAAACACTCAACAAACCATGAGAAACATGCATATATGAAAGTAATATCAATATACAACATATATCACTATAACAACTACATATGCCAATATAACAAATGTAACAAAAGCAATAAATGCAACCACCAAACAACTATCATCCAACAAATCCAAATCAAATCAATATACATTCCCTTCTCATTATTATTCAATGAATTGGTTTTTCATTTAATCACATTTGATTCATTAACATTGGATGTTTTTACTAACATTCACTTATTCATATTCAATTAGGTTACATTCACTAATTTGTATTCTAGTTAGTTTACTTCCAATTTTTACATAGCTTTCCATTTATCAATTCAATTTCATTAATACTTAATGAATTATATACAATCAACTAACAATCATATAACAACCAAATCATAACCATCATAACCAAATTATTAAATTTACATTCTATTTGGTTTAACACTTTTTAACTCCAATTGGTTGATATTAAATTGACTTCCATTCAATTATTCATTTTCTCAACTTCATTAGCTTCTAATGAATTTTACACTTACATTCATCATCCCATATCAATTCTTTTACATTCGATTGATTAATATTCCATCCATTTATCAATTCAACTGCTAATTCCTTTAACAATATAAGGTTGAATTTCATTTATATAACTCAAGTTCATATTCATCACTTCTCTTGATTAATTTACTTTGATACCAAAATCAACTTTATTCAACTTTACTTAAGTCATATTCCATTTCAAACATCATTTGTTTAACTTAATTTAAAATTCCACTTATAAATCCAATTCAGATTTCAATTCTAAAGTAAATTCTATTTAACTTTTACCAAAGCTAAATTTATTAACTCGTTTATAAGTTCAAAACTTATTTCACTTATATTCATCAATTTCAATAGCTTATCTAATCGAAATCAATTTATTTAACTTTCCTTTAGTTAAATTTCAAATCACATGTCTTTGATGACAACTAAAATTTATTTTAACTTGGATTTTAATTTCAAATTTGTTTATCACAATCAAACTTCAATTCCCAATTTACTATGGTAGCAAATCTATCACTTAGAGACTCGAAAATGATACTGATGATGCTGTAGTCATTACCCTTATTATTTCCCAGTAACAGTAGTGAATACAATGCTTAATATTCTCTCAAAAATTTTCCTTTATTTATAAATCATATTTACAGATCCTTTACTTATAGAATTTCACTATTTAACTTTTAATTTTGAAAAATAACTTACAAAATAAACAAGATTCAAAATTTTCAAATTCATAGTCCAAATTCATTTTTATATTTACAACTCATATTAATAAATATATTCATATAGTTTCACCTTTATATACAAGATTATTTCACAATTGTAAATCATATTGATTATAATTCCACACTTATAATTCATTTGCTTATATAATTTCATTCTTTTACAATTGTTTTCTTATTTAAATTATTCAAACATCCTTTATTAACTTGTATATATTCTTACATTTTCAACAACCAAACAATCATATATATACACCTTAAAAATTTCTGAAAAATTATTCCTTTATATATAAAATATAATCAAGGTAAAATTATTTCATTTACCCTATTTTAAAATGATATCATGTCAAATTGTTCTGTACAAGTGTTTAGAGATCCCTATCAACAACGTTAATTACTCGTGTTGACCAGAATCCATATACCACTCAACAAACCAATCATCACAATATAAAACATTTTATATCCACTAACAAATACGCGCTCGTATCTATTATTACACTCAAACTCATTCTAGAGCACTACTGACTCTATCTCTAATGACTAATTCCCAACAGAGCCATGGTTGTCGCTTAACCATATGCTCTGACACCACATGTAACATATACAATTTTGTCGGGATCCGAAGGTCAGCATTCTTACGTCCACTGTATCAAATGCCGCATAATCGAATGCCGGAAAATTGAATTGTTAGGGTTAGAAAGAAGAGGTAGAAGAAAAAGATAGAAGAAGTAAGAAAACAGAACAGACAGAATCTCACAGTCGCAGCGGAACAACATATAATAGATAAACGAATAATCTTTAAAACAAAGAACTATATCAGTTATTACATTACATCCCATCATCATCAGAGTATACAACAACAATATACAACACAAAAAAACAATGGACAGTTATACGAACATGTCCTTACAAGTGAATTTACAGTGGAAAGATAATATCATATACAAGTAAAACGTCTCTCCATCCAGCTCGCCTCCTGAGCTCCATAGCACTCCTAAATCCAGAATGGCCTGATAACCTGATTCTAGACCGCCCGTGTGGAAAATTATGGGCACCTAGAGTTTATGAAGAGAACAATAAACTCCAGGTTAGTCATGGGACTGGTGTGAGAATTTAAAACAGTTATTTATCTTTTAAAACAACAACAAAAAGGGAAGTGAAAAATATCCGCAATGCTTTTGGAAAATTAAACCACCATAAGGCCTCCCCGCACACACACAATGCAAGCGCAGAATTGGAGGAGATTTCTCCTTATGATAGTCAAAGATGCTTACCATGCAAAACAAATCATTTTTTTGATATTATTATTGGTGCATAGTGTAGAAAGCATTTCGAAAATAGAATATAAATCTTAGCCAACATACGACCATTATCGTATGCCTACTATAACTACCATGTTCAATAGCAGGTTACCGCCACATTCCATGGCAGGTAATACAACTAAAACCGTACAAGGCTCGTATTGTCTTTTTGGATTTTTCCAACAAATGGTCAGGCTAAGGAACTTCGTACTGCCACATGGGATCGCCTTTGGCGGGACATCCCGAGAACTTAACCAGCTCTCTGCCAACACAAGGCCAGGTTACCTCTGTAACTAGGTAACTACTGCACGAATATGCCACCCCCGGTCCTTTGGGACCTTTATCCGAGGGCCCTCGGTCATCAAGCAACAACCACAAAAAAAAATGAGATTGGAGCAACCACATAGGTTAAGCATCAGGGCTCCATACCTGACACCACCCTTTTCCAGAAGGAAATGACATACCCTAAAGGGAGCGACCCTCATAACCTTGCCGCATATTCCTGTTTCGACCATTTCCGGTGTGTGAGGTCAGACGAAGTCTCGTCCACAAAGCTACGCTTTTTCAAAAAGCCACGCTTTGATCAATAAATGATCAATAAATAATCATCACACAGCAACACTCAGCATGACACATTACCAAATTGGGAATATAACGCTGATAACCTTCAACTACAAAACCTCTGAGCTCGTACGTCTCAGAGAAGGGTGTTAAGCTAATAGAATAAATTCTCCGACACCAACAGAAATGTATTTGAAAGAAATCTGCTTTATATCTCAATATGTAATGTCAGACACGTAACCATACAAGTCAGTTCCGGACTTGAACAGAACCGAAGGCACTTCCAAAGAAGCCCTTGCAATCTGGGTATTCACAATCCCGATCAAATTTCCCATCACAAAGGAAATCTCCATACCGTAGCTAACGGTGCAGAGACAATCGATAGGTCATCCTATCGTTTTCACAAATACCCAGTCTTCACCACCGGTCTTCAATGCTATCCGTTACGTCGTATCACTATTCGGAATGGGTAATTCGAATAACGAGCGTAATAATTTAAAAATAAGTGTAGCATTCAATTTTCAACCAATTCACAACAAATAGCCATTTAAGGGTCAATATTGGTAGTTGGTTAATTAATTATCAATCAATATTCACAACATAACCCGATTTCAAGTAATTTCCCAAATTATTTACTTTCAAAATATCTTTATAAGATATATTTTCCACACTTCAACTATTTGAAAACAAATTTCAAATCAAACTTCACCTTTACCACTTTCATTTCAAAATGGTTCATTTAAACCAATCAAATAAATCCTTACCGATTTATTAAATTTACGTTCCAAATCCATAAATTTATTTCCACACTTTAAATAAATAAATCAATGTTTATTTTTAAAACAAATTTCCCTTATAAATTTCCATTGTGAATTTACATTTCCAAATATTCACTTTTTATACGATTTTTCGAATCGATTTCAATTATTCACTTTCAATTTTATCTTTAAATGATACAATCTCAAATCATTCACTTCATATTGGAAAACATTTCCATACTTATTTAATAATAAGTAATCCACAAATCCATTTATTTTCAACATTTGAAAAATATTCAATATACTTAAATCCAAATTAAGTATATATTTTATTCTTTAAGAAAAACATCCTCTTAAACACATTTATTTGAGTCAAAACGAATATTGCGTAAAACATCGTTACGACAACCCAAAATCACTAGTATATGTATTTGAAATTTAAGATAGATATATAAACCCCAATACTATACAAAACTTTTCCTTTCGGAAATCATTTACTATAACAACAGTGTTATAGTCCACCATTTCCTTCTACTTCTCGAAAACGTCTATTTCAACAATTAATGTTGAAATCTATGGTTTCGATACTTAATACATTTTAAAATATTTTTGAATCGTTTTAAATTCTATTTAAAATATCACTTTCCCAAAATATTTCCTTAATATATTATTCACCGTCCAAAATCGTGAATATACTTCGTTAACCAAATTCAATTTCTACATATTTTATTTAAAGGATTATCCACTGTGCCAAAATCGTGGATATATCTCCTTTAATAAGCTATAATAATTAAACTTATTAAAATAAGTCGATTTCGGATTTATAAAACAACGTTTATAAATTCCATTTATACTTTATAACAACTTCAACTTATAAAATCACTTTATTAACAAATTCTATCCATATCCCATTTACACGCCAAAATCCAGTTTATAAGTTAATTATTTATAAATCTTTTATTTTACAAAAATCTATTCATTTTATAACATCACAATTTATAAATCTATAGATTTCATCCACTTATGAAATCCATTTATACTTTATTTTAACACTTATAAAAACTCGTTTTATGATTCCAATATTTTAATTTATAAATATCAATTTTAAAAATCTTTTATATAAATCATTTATAATAATTCAAAAATCCCAAATTTTAACCATTTTATAAATTAATCAACTACTTATTTCAAAAATCACATTTCGGTTATATTTCACAAAAATCATAATTTTTTTTATCATAAAAATTACAACGTTTATTTATTAAAAATGAATCAATTCCAAAATTAAATTTTATGATGAATTCTCAACTTAAATTTTAAGAATTCCAATTTTATTTATTTTCGGCATCTAACGATACCAAAAATATATTCGGCTAGAATTTAGCCTTTAACGATTTCAATCACAAAGATAATCACGCAGATTATAAATAGATCAACACACAACATTGAAACAAATTCAATCTTTTGAGGAATCCAGTTGGATCCCTCTAACTTGTTTCCCTGCATCCAAAGATGTTAGCACAATACAAATTCCGCTTCAAGACGGAATATCGCGGTATATGGGATTTATAAAATACTATCCGCTATTATGTGGCGCAATAGGGTCTCATCCACTATATAATGCGGGAAAATCAACTCCAAGTACATATATAATACCAATTCCATTCAAGTTGGAATTATCGCGGTATATGTGTTTAATAAATAACATCCGCTTAATATACGGCGTATAGGGTCTATTGCAATACAACAGAGAATAAATATCATCCAATCACACAATAAAGCAATTTTAAATCTAACTATTTAAAATTTAAATTGAAATAATTCGATTGAGTGAGAAGTTCTCACCTTGAGTTTCCGATAACAGTTGTAGCGATTTGTTTCGAATAAAATTAAACGTGCGTTTAATTTTACTTGAAATTTTCACTAGCTCCAGGCGACTCCAAACTAGCTCCATTGCGTAGTGCTCGACAAAACGAAGCCAATACAAGTCGTTTCGTAATTTTTCGACCTCGTATGAAGAAGATATAGCATTACAAAGTTTACACAAATTTTAAATATAATTAATTTACATTTCTTTTATTATTTTTTTAACCTTAACATATCACAGCCGTTCGTTACTGTTTGGAAGCATCTGGGCCGCGCGTGCTTTTACTTCTTCTTCCTCGTTACTTCTTGATGCTCGAACCCAATAGCCGTGCAAACCCTAATACACGCGGCCATCAACGACAAGCTTTAGGTCGATCAACAACCATCACTCCAACGCCCATCACACGAGCTACAACCACCATGAATGTGGCAGAGCTCGGCCTCCATCTCACGTGGAAAAACGCGTGCGAAGTTCGGCCGTTCAACCTCAAATTCACGTCGATCCACTCAATGAAAAACGATCGTGACCGTTGGATACGTAGCTCTCGACGAGCTCTACAACTTCGTAGTTGTAAGTTTTTGATATTAATTGATGGATTTGAAGAAATCAAAGAGGAAAGGAAAGAAAGTATCGGCCATCGAAATGAAAACTGGCGGCCTGACATTGAAACCCTAGGGTTTTCTTATTTTTGCAAAAGTGAAAATAAAGGGGGCTTTTATAGAAAATTTCACAAAACACTATTCACCCGAAATTTTCCGAACTCCAAACGAAGCGTGCCGGCTGGCGCTTCTAGGGTTTTCCCCGCATTCCGAACACAATTGAACGTGTTTCGAAAGCTAATTCCATCGTATGTGCGAGTTACAGAAATAAACGATCAGATTTAAATTAAATCGATTTAAACCAATTTCTATGCATTTTGGCTTGCCCCGGACAAACCGTAAATCCGATTGACACGAAATTTGAAACCATACAATAATTTAACATTACGGATTCGATGAAACCAGTTTCATCGAAATCCGAGACTGTTTGAAAAATGGCTATTTTACTTGTCAATTAAATATTAAAATATTCAATTTTCACAAATTAACTTCAAATTCAATTTTAAAAGTTCTATAACATCATTCTAACTCCAATATGATTTATTAAAATTTTAAAAATCAATTTTAATCGTATTAAACCCAATTTCCAATTATTTCTGTATTTTCAAACATTAAATTATCAATTTAATTATCCAATTAAATCTAGATATTCGAAATAAAAATTTATCCGACTTACAAATTTTACTTGTTAATATTTAAAATCAATTAAATATACAAATTTTAATTGACAGAAGTTCTGGGTCGTTACAGTAAACTTATAACATTAAAATGGAAATGAATGTGTATATTAGTATGTATATATATGTATACACTTAGGTATATAAGGTAAACTTAAAAATAAAGTAAAGATAAATGTCACATCATAGGCAGACAGGATGTGACGCATTGCCAACAAAGGAGACATGAAGTACATTAGCAATTAAATCATGTTTCTCATGTCATGGAGGGAGGGTACCAAGTGGTAAAATGTGTGTAGGGAGTGAAGGAGCATGGTGATGTGGCATGTGTTGAGTGGAGGGTAAGGGTTGTGGGCATTTAGGTAATTTCACATGTTCACATTATATATAAACCAAATTTTCTAGTTTATTTTTCATTCTTCTTTCCTTTTTAAAAAAATTCCTAAGATTTTGAAATGAAATCCATGGCTTCTTACTTTAGTTTTCTAAAGGTTTTTTGAAAAAAGGAAAATCTAAATCCTTGTTTAGAAATTCCTTCAGCCATTTGTTCACCTTCCCCTTCTTCATTTTCCTCCCATTTTGTTCGGCCGTAACTAACTCTACACTTCACCAAATAAAGACTGAATTGTATATAATTCTAGTGGCTATAACTTTGTAGTTTACCACTTTTTTAGATTTCGAGCTTAGGTGCTCCAAAATTTCATTTTTTGCAAGAGTGTTTTTGAATCTAGTCCGAAAAACCCCTCACTTTTTTGGCCACAATATCCTCAATATTTAACTTTTTTGAGTAATTGTTTTTTTAAATGATACAGAAATAGAAATATAAAACTTTCCATATTATCACTTTAGCAAAATAAAAGAGTAAAAGATCCAAAAGCCGAGAGCAAAATGACCTATTATCAAGAAGAGTTTGTGGTTTTCCAAGCTTTTCGAATGCTAAAGCATTTCAAGTTTTCAAAAGTTTTAGCAAGTAAACTTCTTAACATTTTGGGAAGAATTTACTTATATATGTATGTACATATATATATATATATATATATATATGTGTGTGTGTGTGTGTGTGTGTGTGTGTTGGTTATGTGGTGTTATATATATATATATAAATGGTTGGTTTGGATTGTGGTATTGTTTGGATATGTTGGTTATAAAAGTTGTGATGCTAATTATGTTTGGTCCGAAAGATATGTGCCTGCTTATGTGATGATTTTGGTTCAATAGACTTTGAGTTGGTTGTGACATATAAGTGGAAAACAAGTTGGAAATTACAAGTATCCATAGCAATAGCCGCTATGGATTTAGTTCGGATTTTCAAAAATCTCAAGTTTTAAGTTTCTTTAAAAATGTTTTGGAAATCTTTTCAAACTAAGTTAGTGACTCTTAAGTTAATTATAACTTAATTAAGTATGATTTTATTAATTAATCAATGGTAATTAATTACTAATTAATTAGTAATTAAGGTTAAATAATTAGTATTAATTGATACTAATTAAGTAAATTAATCATCTATTAATTAAGAAGCTAATTAATAGTTAATTAAGTTTAAAAAGATAATTAATTTTTAATTAATCATGTTTAATTATATTTATTTATTTATTTAATTTAAGTTAATTAATTAATTACTATTTAAAGATTAATTATTTACTTAATTATTTCTTAATTAAAGTTTATTTTATAATTTTAATTAATTATGATTAAAAGGATTTAAATTATTATTTAAGTTTTAATTAAATGTTATTTAATTATTTAATTGAGATTAGTTAATATTTAACTGTTAATTAAGGTTTAAATCATTATTTAATAATTTAATAAAGGATTAATTAAGATTTAATTATTTATATAATAATTAATTATTGTTATTTTTTATTTAAAGGTTAAATTATTTCTTAATTACTTAATTAAGTTGAGTTAAGATTTAATAAAGATTAATTATGATTTAAGAAGGGATTTAACTTATAATTTATTATTTTTAAAAGGGTTTAAAATTTTAGATCCTTTGTTTTTCTTAGAATCAAATAATTTTAAAGGAACTTATTTTCCAAAGATGGTTTTGAATTCAAGAAATTCAAGTGTCGATACGACCAAGGAACCATATAACCACGAACGAGTTATAATGTGGATTTTTGGATCGTGTGGACATATGTTAGCAGAATAAATCCTCGTTCTGCTATGAATTGATTGAATAGTTTGGCAACCTACTTAGCAGGAAAAATCACCATCCTACTATAATGTTATTTAGACATGTATATGCTAATTAGTTCATATTGACATGTTATTCCCCTATTGGATGTGAGTTGTATTTATATATATATATATATATATATATATATATGTAAATAAATGATATGTGAATTGTAATTGAATGGTCACTTAAATTAGTACCATTAGGATTTCTAAGCCTCTTTTTAAAATTATAAGTGTGTTTTCAAATTAACCTAAATTGTTTGATCAATTTGGATTTAAAGTTTATGAATGATTTCAAGTTATTTTATAAAGTTATTTTTAACTAATATGTTATTTATCAAAGGGCTTTTACTAAAGAGTTTACTTAAAGTGGTTTACAAAAGATATTTTGAAAATGATATTTTATAATTGATTTATAAAGAAGTTTTATAAATATTTTGAATTAGAAAGAGATTTTATAAACCACTTCAGAGATTTTAAAAGAAGTTTTAAATCTAGTTTGAAAATTTATAAGAGGTTTGAAATGTGAAGTGAACTTATTCTTATAGAAGTATTTTTATAAGGTTTAAGTGAATGCATTTTATAGTAAAAGATGTTTTGGGAAGGGAATTACTTGGCCATTTAGTACAGGTGTTTTGAAACAGGAAAGTTTTCCAAAAGCTTTAAAGTATAAAGGGATGTTATGGGTTTTGGGAAAAGTGTTTTTGAAGGGATCTTTGGATCAAGTTTTATAAAGTGATTTTATTAATTAAAGTTTAATTAATAAAGGCTTAGAGGATCTCATATAGGATTGAATCAATGTTTGATTGTTGTTTAATTTGATAGTTAAATCACCAATTATCAAATATGGACCCAAAACTTTGGAAATATCTAAGGGAAGCATGAGAATTATATTGTATAGCTACCGTCGAAGGTGCTATACTGTATCTATAAACTCATTTCTTCTTCTCGGATAAAGCATAAGGAAATCCATCCACTAGCAGTTAGGAGTTGAACTCTGCTCTTACCTTTTATCTACTTTTTTCCTAAAAAATCGAGGTTGATTTTACCGAAAATATCGAAAGTTGTTTCGAAGAGACCGGGATCGGATATGCTATTTGAAAATCACTTTGATCCAACTCAAGCGCTTTGAACTGAAGACATGTTGAAGAATATGGAATTCAAGATGGAGCAATGAAGTGCAAGGGCTGCTTGCTACTAATCCTGAGGCTGATTCCAAAATGGATGTGGTAGACGTAGTGCCTTCGGTTTGTCCTTATCCTGGACAACTTGTATGGATGAATGCTAGCATTGCATTGATTACTGTAGGGGCGCAGTGTAAGCATTCCAAGTGGATTTCTATTCAAAAAGGTAAAACATAGCCTCAAGCCTCATCAACCGGGAATGACTGAAAATCAGGAAATATACAGCAAGACTAAGTGGTTCACACCCATTAGGGTATATTTTCGCCCTTCTAGGTACACTACATATTTATGAATTGGTTGTGTATGAGATCTCAAATAAAAATGGTTGCAAAGCAACTAGGGTGGTGACATATTTGGTATTATCCAGTAAGGGGTAGGCCAGTCTTGTGTTGGCAGAGGATCTCGGCGAGGTCCTTGGTACATTTTCTAGACGTCAACTGTGATAGGTGGTACCCCAATGGCTAGTCATTGTTTGGAATCCAATATCCAATCCGTGCCTTTATGGTTTTGATTATGCCCAACTATGCTAAAATGTGAGATGCAAGCATTTCATCTATTTTCATATTTTACTTTGACCTCTAGACATTATTATAATATCACTGGATTTTTATATAAAAGTATTTTGGTTATCGTAAGGTAAAAACCCATCTGTGTTTATGTGTGGCGTGGTCTTACGAGATACCTTTGATTTTAAAAAAGTTTTAAAAGTAATAATTCAGTTGTTTTGAGTTTACTCACACCAAACCCATGTCTGACCCTGAGTTTTATTATCTTTCCCTAAAATTCTTGGGTGCTCAAATTTTTATAAGCAGCCAAGTAATTCAGATTTCCTAGAGATGCATTTTGGAGGAGCTTGGAGAAGGAGGCTTAACCGATTGTTAGTAATTATTATTATTATTATTATTATTATTATTATTATTTCTTTGTTTTCGCTGTATTATATTTATCCTGTATCATTTATGTAAGGATAGACTGTTATAACTATTCTAGGTTAGAAATTATTTTAGTATTACTCTGATGTATCATATTGTAAATGACTTTGTGAAGTAATATGTTGATTAATATATATTATTCCATTGCGTTATGAAATTCTGTGATTGTTTAGTTTCTTCTATCGTCTATCTCCTTTCTTTCCCTTAAAAGTCCGCCTTATTGTTCAATTTGAGTCGACATGTGTGGTTTATTATCAGCTTAAACTATACAGAAAAGTGGTTCGTTACATTTATTATCAGAGCGAAAGTTAAGCGAGAACCTAGGCTTTGGTGGGGTTAACTCATTAGTGATCGGGTTAGTAGTACCCTAGAATAAGTTTGATTGTATATTATATATGAGCGCACATTTTTTAATGATATAAAAATGTTTTATATTGTTCTGTTTGATCCATTGAATGACTTATGAATTCTGGTCGATAGCTTGATCAACGTGTCGACAGGGGCACCAAAACACTTAAACCAGGCAAATCGATACAGTATGGTTTTGAAATTGGGCAAATGAAATAATTTGACCAAGGATATATTTCATATATTAAAAATGATTTCTAAAATAACATAGTATTTTTGAGTTGTTGTTTACTAAGAGATAATAATATTTATTATTATCATTTAGGGTTTGTTTAGTCATGCTCGTTCGGTTTAGGCATTGACTATTGTTAGTGTGTACGAGTAGCTCCCTCCTTAAGATTTTTGTTGGGTAAGTAGGAATTGGGTAAAACATTGAAACGAACACCTTGTGAATTAAGTTTCACAATTTAACCCTAAGGCGTTCGATGTTAAGACTGGATTGAAATTTAATTAAGAATGTTATCAAAGGTCAGAATATTTTGAAATAAATATTTAGTAATGGATTAATAAGAATGGGTCTTTTGATTAAAAAGAGTTGAAAACTTGAGAACATAAATCCCAGAGTTTTTGAAAAATGGTTTCCAAGGTTTTGGAAAATAATAGAAGTATTAGAAAGTAATTTTGATTCATGTACAAATTTTTGGGATTGAAAATGTTAAGTAAAAGGCGTTTTCTTTGGGACAGTTTGGGAAATAAGTCTTGATTGTTTTGCAATGATCAGAATAATCTTCTAAGTGATAGTCGGATGTTTGCCTAAACGAACATTGAAATGCACTTGGTAAATTACTCTCTTCATCATTGTACAATCAAACATGTTTAAACTCGAATGAAACCAAAGCAAATTGTGAAAAATGCATTGTGGGAAATAAAAGTTATTATTTCCAAAATTGAGATTTTGGAAACAAAGATATATTTTAAAATTAACTAGTTCGAGTGGCTTGAAAATAACTTAAAGTTGAGAAATAGACGTGTTTGGATGGTAAACACCTCTTTTGAGTATTACCTTTTTTGGTAAGGGAAAGTACAATACCGTTTGGAAGTACCCAGTGCCTTAGTATTATTTTGGAGTACTCGAGCTATATATATTCTATGATTTAAATGTTGAATTTCGTTTTAAAAAAGGTTTTTGAAATAAAATACGGGTAATTTTCATAAGTAGACAAATTCAAAATAGAATAGAGGAATTAGATAGGGGTATATACTCATAAGCTGTAGAGGATTATTATCCAACTTGAACCAGTGTAGTTTATGGAATATTTTAATAAATAATTTAGTGGGAATAGAATTGGTATTGGCAAGAACCAATTAAGTAAGTGCGTAGGATGGGCGTATATCATTTCTCCTTTTTATATGGTTTTGATCTAAAATTCGAGTGTATATGACTTTGAGGTGTTCGCACCATTCCGAATAAGGATTTATTACTCGAATTTGATGGCGTGCATTTGATGGGAATTCTTGGTGTGGGACCAAAGTTTTCTATCATAGTTACAACTATGTCAGAAGAATAGAGGTTCCAAAGCATGCAGCCTGATCAGAGTCCGTGCTAGAAAAAATCGGGTAAGCGATACTAGTTCGGAGGTGAAGTTATGTATTTGAGTGAGAACAAATCAATTTTTGCATACGAATGATCTTTGTGCATCATATGAACTGATATATAGTGTTAAGTATTTTCGGGTTATGCCTGTGGTGTAACTTCGGGGATGAAATTCTTTTATGGGAGAAGAATGTAACGACCCAGAATTTCACCACTTTGATTTATGAATATTTAATTAATATTAAATATTCAATATATAGGTTTATTATAAAAATAAACTCTTTTGAATAATAAATAATGATTGTAAATTTTTTTTAAAATGAGTTTACAAAAATAGATAGTTCGATGAAAAATAGAAAATGTGACCTGAATTAGTTTTCCGAACTTTCAATTTTTCATCAGCTAAAAGTTATCAGAGCGTTTTGAATTATAGTGTAAACATATAAACATTAAAATGGAAATTAATTAAAGCATATATGTGTATATACTTAGGTACATAAGGAAAAAAATAAAATTGAAATTAGGAAAAGATAAATGTCACATCATAGGTAGACAGGATGTGACGCATTGGCAAATAAGGAGACATGAAGTGCATTAGCAATTAAATCATATTTCTCATGTCACGGAGGGAGGGTCCAAGTGGGAAAATATGTGTAGGTAGTGGAGGAGCATGCTGATGTGGCATGTGTTGAGTGGAGGGTAAGGGTATGTGGGCATTTAGGTAATTTCGTATGTTCACATTATATAAAAACTAAATTTTCTAATTTCATTTTCATTCTCCTTTCCTTTTTAAAAAAGTTCTTAAGCTTTTGAAATAAAATACATGGCTTCTTACGTTATTTTTATAGAGGTTTTTTTTTTTAAAAAAAGGAAAATCTAAATCCTTGTTTAAAAATTTCTTCTTCCATTTGTTCACCTTCTCCTTCTTCATTTTCCTCTCATTTTGTTCGGCCGTAACTTCCTCTACACTTCACCAATATAAGATTTTCTTTTCTTCAAATCGTATATAATTCTAGTGGATATAACTTTATAGTTTACCACCTTTTCTTATTTCAAGCTTAGATACTCCAAAATTTCATTTTTTGCAAGAGAGTTTTTGAACCTAAATTTTTATGTTCGAAAATAGTCATCACTGTTTTGGCCATAACGTCCACAACATTTAACCTTTTTGAGAAATTATTTTTTTCAAATGATAGAGAAAAGAAAATCTAAAACTTTCCTTTTTATTACTTTACCATTATCAGAGAGTAAAAGGTCCAAAGGTCGAGAGCAAAATGACCTATTTTCAAGAAGAGTTTGTGGTTTTCCAAGCTTTCTGAATGCTAAAGTATTTCTAGTTTTCAAAAGTTTTGATGAGTAAACTTCTTAACATTTTGGAAAGAATTCACTTATATATGTATATATATATTTGTGTGTGTTTATTTGTGTTGGTTATGTGGTTATATATATACATGTGTGTTTGTGTGTGTGTGTGTCTATATATATATATAAACTGTTAGCTTAGATTGTGGTATTGTTTGGATATGTTGGTTATAAAAGTTGTGATGTTGATTATGTTTAGTTCGAAAGATATATGCTTGCTTATATGAGATTATGGTTCAATAGACTTTGGCTTGGTTGTGATGTAGAAGTGAAAACAAGTTGGAAATTATGGGTATCCTAGCGACAGTTGCTATGGATGTAGTTCGAATTTTCAAAAATATCAAGTTTTAAGTTTCTTTAAGTATATTTTGGAAATACTTTCGAACAAAGTTAGTGACAGTTAAGTTAATTATAACTTAATTAATTATGAATTTATTAATTTGTTAATTTATTAATTAATGATAATTAATTAATTAGAAATTAAGGTTAAGTAATTAGTATTAATTAATACTAATAAAGTAAGTTAATCATGTAACGACCCGTAATTTCGCTACTTCGAAAATAAGAAATTTCATTTTTTTTAAATTTAAAAAGGTTTAAAACATAAATAAATAAGTTATAGATAATAGATAATAATAGAGAAATTATCTATTCTTATAGTTTATAATTTAAAAAGTATAAATTTGGATTTTACAGCAAACCAACAAACGTTAAGTTTTATTAAAAATAAATAAATGCTTAAATAAATAGGATTAAATTTTTATTTAAAAAGATAAATATTATTGAAAACATCTAATAAAGATAATAAAAGTATATTAAAATACTTATAAGTATGTTAATAATCGTTTTACAAAAATAACCAAAATTTGTCGCATTTTGTCAGTTTTACATACACCGTAAAATTAGAGATTTTGATATTAATTAAAGATAATTTTAAAATATAAAGAGACATGTTTTAATTTATATAAAGAAGTAAAAAGTTTATTTTTATATTTGGTTTACATAAATAAATAGTTTAACTAAAACGTCAAAATATGACCGTAAAACATTTTGTCGAAAAATAACATTTTGTCGATTAAAAGTTGTCGCAAAGTCGAAGCACCTTTATTTTATTATATAGGAAAATATATTCAAATAGTATAATTATTAATTAATTTACTAATCAAGTTTACTTTTACTAAACAAGGTTAGAAACTTCTAGAAAACAATTAAGAAAAAGCAAGCACAAAAAGACAAAAATGTAATTTCAAAGCAAAAAGTAAAACATCAAATCAAAGAAACATAATAATTACTTACTTTACTTAATACCTAAGTAAAAATGACATAAAGTAATGATTTGAAATGTGATGTTAAGTGTTGAAAAAAAATAAGATTACTTTATAAGTAAGTAAGGGTATTTTGGTCTTTTACAAAATATTATTTTAATCCAAAACTTTTTATATAAATAAGACCACCATTCTTCCACTTTCTTTTACACCATTTTTTAACTTCTTCTTCTTCCTTAAAGCTCTCTTTAATGGCTTCTTCTTCTCTTCCAAAGCTTACTAACTTTTTCAAAAGCATATCAAATCAACTCCAAACACCACCAAACTTTGCCAAAGAGCTTAGAATACCATTAGAACATGGTTTAGCATCTAAAAAGTGAAGAAACGAAGGAGAAAGGCAAGGATCAAGAGGAGACCGAACTATTTGGAGGAAAGGAAGCAAGTTGGAAAGCTTCGGAGTGAGAAAAAGAGAAGGAAGTGTCGCCGAAATCAAAAGGAAAGTCTACGGAAAAGATTTGATAAAGATAAGAGGATTTAAGAGAAGTGTTGTTGCATATGAATGTTGGTAGGAAGAATTGGTTAAAGGTGAGTACTCTTATTTACTAATTAATCTATAAGTTATTTCGAGTGAAATGATTTGAAAAGTTTAAATATGTTAAATGAGTGTTTGATAACTTGGTTGCAAATTAGTTGATTATGTGATTGATTATATGGATGATAACTTGGTTTGGCAAATGATAAGAGAAATGATTAGTAAGTATAGTTAATTAAATGAGAATTAAATTCATATAAATGTGTATATGAAAGTTATTTAGCCTCTTAATGATTTTAAATGAGTTTAAAATGATTTAGAAATGTTTAACAAACATTTAAAAGTGTTTTAAGAAGTTTGAAAAGAAATTGAAAAAACAAGTCAAAACTATGCGCGTCGCGTAATGGTAGTTCGCGATTTCGCGCCATAAAAATTAAATGTGTGTACAAAGTGAAATATAGCTCGGAATTATTCGAGATAAGAATTTTTCGGTCTATTATATCCATAGTTTTTCAACGAAGAAAGAAAATCAAGATTTCATTAAGTAGATTTTGAAACATGTCCAAAACAATTTTCTAAAAACATCGCGGTTTTGCAGTTCGGAATCCAAAATGGGATTTCTTTATAAATGATATTTTTAAAGGATTAAAAATATGGAATAAATTTAATAAATCTATTTAAATGATTTAAAAGAGATTTGGATTGGAAAATATGAATTTTCAAATATTTAAAAGTTGTTTAAATCAAATAAGCTTATATAGCACTTTCCAAAGCACTTTTATGCTGCGAATTCTATAACTTTTGGAATATGAGTTTAAATGTAACGACGCTTCACAGAATCAATTGTGAATGTTTTAAAAAGGATAATTAAGCATTTTGAAAGATAATTTGGAATATTTATAAGAAATTCCAAAATAAAGTTGAAAATCTGAGTATGTGGAAACAACTAGTACATTTGTCCCATCTGTGAGATCTGGGAAGATAAAACAAGGTGTTTAACTAAGGTTAGAGATGGAGCAACCATTGCCCTGAACTTACTTGGCCTATGTTTTCTCTTCTTAGGCGAGGGGTGTAATAGATCGAAAGGAAAGCCCGGATGCTCTAAAGATCATATTTAAGTTTTTCCAAGTTAAAAGACCAAGATATTCATGATGTAGGATTACTTGCCATTAGTCCCTGGAGGTGAAAATTGCCATTAGTTCATGGAGGTGAAACTCGCCATTAGTCCCTAGATGTGAAACTTGCCGTTAGTTCCTGGAGGTGAAATTTACCATATTTAAAGTGGCAGTAGTATTATGTTATGAAAATCTTTGATTTGCAAGAATATGGTTTGAAGTTAAGAAGAAAATCTTCGATTAAGATTTAATAGATGATTTGGGAATATTTTCCCAAAGTTAAAAGTTATAACTTTAATATAAGAAAATCTTTTATTAAGATTTAATGAATGATTTGGAAAAGTTTTCCTAAGTAAAAGAGAAAATGATTTGAAATTATTCCAAGATTTAAGAAAGGTTTAAATAAACCAAATGATTGATAAATGAGGCTTAATGATTCCATATACATTTGAAAAGAAAATGGAATAAATTGAAAATAATATATCTAAGAAAGATATTTGATTTAAAAGACGAAGTAATTGATTGATGATTGATATCCATGTATGAACTTAACATCTTTTTAAATCAATGAATGGCTTCGAAGGAACCGGAGATCGGATTTGTTTGATTATGTTCATCATGATAGGGGGTTCTCGCTTTGTGAATAGTGACGAAGCTTAGACTCTTGCCCCTACATGTCCCTAGAGTGAAAGGGTTGGTTGATAGTCGAGAGGCTTACCGTAAAAGCATATCCGAGGTACCACATGTAGTCACCTCCGTGTTCAAAAGCAGGAGTACCCCCATGTTGAAAAGCAGAAGGGTAGCGGGATGGTTGAAAAGCCTACCGGGGCGGACCGAAAAGACCCGTTCGTTACATTTGGTATCAGAGCTGAAGGTTAAGCGAGAACCTTGGCTTTGGTTGGGTAAGGACTCATCAGAGATTGGGTTAGTAATACCCAAGGTTGAGTAACTCATTAGAGATAGGGTTAGTAACACCCTAGAATGAGTTTGAGTGTATTGTATATATGAGTGCGTATTTGTTATTTGATAAGAAAAATATTTTGTGTTGATTTATCGGTTGAGCGGTTTATAAATTCTGGTCGATATGAGAAGTACAACTGTAACGATAGGTATTTCTAAACTCTTAACAAGGCACATCGACACACTGTTTTGAAAAGATTATATTTTGCATATAAACTTTCTTTCAAAGGATATAAAATTTTGTGTGGTTAGGGAAATTTATAAGATACATTCCTTTAGGCAAGTCCCATGGATAAGGTCTTGATTCGTCTAATGATAATTAAAATAATCTTCTAAGTATCAATCATATGTTGGCTTGGGCAAACGGCATTGAACACTTAGTAAATTATTCTTCTTATCATTGGAGGATGAAGGCAAGTTAAAATCCAAAAAAGTTAAATTAAGTATTTGGATAAAAAAATAAAATGGAAATGTTGTAAACAATTCTAATCTTGGAATATCACTTAGGGGCAGAATGGCTTATAATATGTCGATTCATGAGTTTTTGATGACTCCAAAGCAAGCTCGAAGAGCAAGTGCACAAAAAGAAGCAGAAGAAAAAGCAAAACTAGGACCCTTTGCTGACATCGACTGTTATTATTGCGGTAAGAAAGGACATTATGCGGTTATATGTGAAACAAAGAGAAGTAAGAAGCAGAGAAGGGAAAATTAAAATTCTGATCGGGATGATATAGTCTGTTCAAGTGTAAAGAGAAGGGTCATTTTCTACATAAATGTCCTAAAACCAAGAAGAAACCAAGAATTAAAAAGAAGAAAATGGGCTGCTACCGATGCAAGAACCTAAGACATGAGGTCAAAGATTGCCCCTAACGTACTTGTATTTGGTGCTTTCAAGGGAAGCACTTAATGAAGGACTGCCCAAGAATGAAAGTGGTTAATTTAGGCCCCCAAGATAAAACACCGTCTACCTCAAAAGGAATTCAAGAATAGTACACAGTAGTCTAAGTATCTATATAATAGTAGTATGTGATAGGCTGTATCTCCTAGGAAAGTTATCTCTGAAACTTTGTAATGCTAGTTAAGGTTGGAAATGGATGTATGAATATGATGTTAATTAATAAACTTCCTTTTGATTATCCTCTCGATGCACTTCTTCAATCCTATATCCGATCAATTCTAATAAGATATTTAGAAATAAAAAGTTCAAAGGAATATTAGAAAGAAATAACTTTATATAAAAAAAAGTATTTAAAGTTTAGAAAAATTATTTAAAAATATATTGTATGAAATAAAGAAAAGGATGAAACTATGGAAATTTTATCATAGTTTTTTTTGAAAAAGTTTAAACAAATAAAGGAAAGTTATTTAAACTTAACATAATTTTGGAAAAGAAATCTATAATAAGATGTATTAGCAAAGAAAAAAATAATAGAGAGCTTAAATAAAATTTTAAGGATATTTTCCAAATAAAAGATAATTTATTTCTTTAGAAAAGAAGGTATAACTATTCTGCATAAATATTTGAAAATTTGTGAAATGGTTTCCTAAAAGATTTTTAAAGATAAATTATTCTTTTGAGTGAAAAATGGTTTCTTTGGAATATTTTCCTTTATTAAAAATATTTGAAAATAAATAATTAAAGGGATTATATAAAGAAGCACCTTTATAAAATGTTTGAGCTGAAGATAAAGCTTTTATGAAAGTTTTTGAAAATCAATAAATACATATGGTATATGTAAATCATTTCATCACATAAATTTTGATCTAAGATTCGAGTTCGGAACTTTGAGGAGTTTACACCGACGCAAAAAGGATTAATCACTCGATTCTTGATGACAAACATTGATTAGGGTCTATGGTTGGGTACTTTAGTTTTCTATCATAGTTGAGAGATATGCAAGGAAAGAAAATGTTTTTGAGCAAAGAGCCTGATTAAAGTCCGCACTAGAGAATCGGGGGATCAATACTAGTTCGGAAATTAAGTTGTTTATTCGAATATGAGATCGAATAAAATATTTCATACGGATGATATATGTATATTATAAAGATAAATGTTTTGGGCAAACTTTTGTTTGGGTAATTTCGAGGACGAAATTCTTTTAAGTAGGGGAGAATGTAATGACCCGTAATTTCACTACTTCGAAAATAAGAAATTTCGTTTGTTTTAAATTAAAAAGGTTTAAAACATAAATAAATAAGTTATAGATAATAGATAATAATAGAGAAATTATTTATTCTTATAGTTGATAATTTAAAAAGTATAAATTTGGATTTTACAACAAACCAACAAACGTTAAGTTTTATTAAAAATAAATAAATGCTTAAATACATAGGTTTAAATGTTTATTTAAAAAGATAAATATCAATGAAAACAACTAATAAAGATAATAAAAGTATATTAAAATACTTCTAAGTATGTTAATAATCGTTTTACAAAAATAACTAAAATTTGTCGCATTTAGTCAGTTTTACATACACCGTAAAATTAGAGATTTTGATACTAATTAAAGATAATTTTAAAATACTAAGTAAAAAGTTTATTTTTAAATTTGGTTTGCATAAATATATAGTCTAACTAAAACGTCAAAATATGTCAGTAAAACATTTTGTCGAAAAACAACATTTTGTCAATTAAAAGTTGTCGCAACGTCGCTGCACCTTTATTTTCTTATATAGGAACATATATTCAAATAGTATAAGTATCATTTAATTTACTAATCAAGTTTACTTTTACTAAACAATGTTAGAAACTTCTAAAAAACAATTAAGAAAAAGTAAGCACAAAAAGGCAAAAATGTCATTTCAAAGCAAAAAGTAAAACATAAAATTAAAGAAACATAATTATTACTTACTTTACTTAATATCTAATTGAAAATGACATAAAGTAATGATTTGAAATGTGACTTTAAGTTTTGAGAAAAAAATAAGATTACTTTATAAGTAAGTAAGGGTATTTTGGTCTTTTTATAAAATATTATTTTAATCCAAATTTTTTTCTATAAATAAGACGACCATTCTTCCACTTTCTTTTACACCATTTTCTACCTTCTTCTTCTTCTTCTTCCTTGAAGCTCTCTTTAATGGCTTCTTCTTCCCTTCCAAAAGCTTACTAACTTTTTCATAACCATATCAAATCAACTCCAAACACCACCAAACTTTGCCAGAGAGCTTAGAATACCGTTAGAACATGGTTTAGCATCTAAAAAGTAAAGAAACGAAGGATAAAGGCAAGGATCAAGAGGAGGCCGAACTATTTGGAGAAAAGGAAGCAAGTTGGAAAGCTTCGGAGTGAGAAAAAGAGAAGAAAGTGCTGCCGGAATCAAAAGGAAAGTTTACGGAAAAGATTTGATAAAGATAAGAGGATTTAAAAGAAGTGTTGTTGCATATGAATGTTGGTAGGAAGAATTGGTTAAGTTAAAGGTGAGTACTCTTATTTACTAATTAATTCATAAGTTATTTCAAGTAAAATAATTTGAAAAGTTTAAATATGTTAAATGAGTGTTTGATAACTTGGTTGCAAATTAGTTGATTATGTGATTGATTATATGAATGATAACTTGGTTTGGCAAATGATAAGAGAAATGGTTAGTAAGTATAGTTAATTAAATGAGAATTAAATTCATATAAATGTGTATATGAAAGTTATTTAGCCTCTTAGTGATTTTAAATGAGTTTAAAATGATTTAGAAATGTTTAATAAACATTTTAAAGTGTTTTCAAGAAGTTTGAAAAGAAATTGAAAAAACAAGTGAAAACTATGCGCGTCGCGTAACGGTAGTTCGCGGTTTCGCGCCATAAAAGTTAAATGTGTGTACAAAGTAAAATATAGCTCGGAATTCTTCGAGAAAAGAATTTTTCGATCTATTATATCCATAGTTTTTCAATGAAGAAAGAAAATCAAGATTTCATTAAGTAGATTTTGAAATATGTCCAAAACAATTTTCTAAAAACATCGCGGTTTTGCAGTTCGGAATTCAAAACGGGATTTCTTTATAAATGATATTTTAAAGGACTAAAAATATGGAATAATTTTGATAAATCTAATTAAATGATTTAATAGAGATTTGGATTGGAAAATATGAATTTTAAAATATTTAAAAGTTGTTTAAATCAAATAAGCTTATATAGCACTTTCTACAGCACTTTTATGCTGCGAATTCTATAACTTTTGGAATATGAGTTTAAATGTAACGACGCTTCCCAAAATCAATTGTGAATGTTTTAAAAAGGATAATTAAGCATATTGAAAGATAATTTTGAATATTTATAAGCAATTCCAAAATAAAGTTGAAAATCTGAGTATGTGGAAACGACTAGTACATTTGTCCCACCTGTGAGATCTGGGAAGATAAAACAAGGTGTTTAACTAAGGTTAGGGATGGAGCAACCAGTGCCCTAAACTTACCTGGCCTATGTTTTCTCTTCTTAGGCGAGGGGTGGAATAGATCGAAAGGAAAGCCCAGATGCTCTAAAAGATCATATTTAAGTTTTTCCAAGTTAAAAGACAAAGATATTCATGATGTAGGATTACTTGCCATTAGTCCCTGGAGGTGAAAATTTCCATTAGTCCCTGGAGGTGAAACTTGCCATTTGTCCCTAGAGGTGAAACTTGTCGTTAGTCCATGGAGGTGAAATTTACCATATTTAAAGTGGCAGTAGTACTATGTTATGAAAATCTTTGATTTGCAAAAATATGATTGGAAGTTAAGAAGAAAATCTTCGATTAAGATTTAATGAATGATTTGGGAATATTTTCCCTAAGTTAAAAGTTATAACTTTAATATAAGAAAATCTTTTATTAAGATTTAATGAATGATTTGGAAAAGTTTTCCTAGGTAAAAGAGAAAATGATTTGGAATTATTCCAAGATTTAAGAAAGGTTTAAATAAACCAAATGATTGATAAATGAGGCTTAATGATTCCATATACATTTGAAAAGAAAATGGAATAAATTGAAAATAATATATCAAAGAAAGATATTTGATTTAAAAGACGAAGTAATTGATTGATGATTGATATCCACGTATGAACTTAACATCTTTTTAAATCAATGATTGCCTTCGAAGGAACCGGAGATCGGATTTGTTTGATTATGTTCTGCATGATAGGGGGTTCTCGCTTTGCGAATAGTGATGAAGCTTAGACTCTTGCCCCTACATGTTCCTAGAGTGAAAGAGTTGGTTGATAGTCGAGAGGCTTGCCGTAAAAGCATATCCGAGGTACCACTTGTTGTCACCTCCGTGTTGAAAAGCAGGAGTACCCCCATGTTGAAAAGCAGAAGGGTAGCGAGATGGTTGAAAAGCCTACCGGGGCGGGTCCGAAAAAACCCGTTCGTTACATTTGGTATCAGAGCTGAAGGTTAAGCGAGAACCTTGGCTTTGGTTGGGTAAAGACTCATCAGAGATAGGGTTAGTAATACCCAAGGTTGAATAACTCATTAGAGATAGGGTTAGTAACACCCTAGAATGAGTTTGAGTGTATTGTATATATGAGTGCGTATTTGTTATTTGATAAGAAAAATATTTTGTGTTGATTTATCGGTTGAGCGGTTTATAAATTCTGGACGATATGAGAAGTACAACTGTATCGATAGGTATTTCTAAACTCTTAACAAGGCACATCGACACACTGTTTTGAAAAGATTATATTTTGCATATAAAATTTCTTTCAAAGGATATAAAATTTTGTGTGGTTAGGGAAATTTATAAGATACATTCCTTTAGGGAAGTCCCATGGATAAGGTCTTGATTTGTCTAATGATAATTAAAATAATCTTCTAAGTATCAATCATATGTTGGCTTGGGCAAACGGTATTGAGCACTTAGTAATTATTCTTCTTATCATTGGAGGATGAAGGAAAGTTCAAATCCAAAAAAGTTGAATTAAGTATTTGGATAAAAAAGTAAAATGGAAATGTTGTGAACAATTCTAATCTTGGAATATCACTTAGGGGCAGAATGGCTTATAATATGTCGAGTTATGAGTTTTGGATGACTCCAAAGCAAGCTCGAAGAGCAAGTGCACAAAAAGAAGCAGAAGAAAAAACAAAACTAGGACCCTTTGCTGACATCGACTGTTATTATTGCGGTAAGAAAGGACATTATGCGGTTATATGTGAAACAAAGAGAAGTAAGAAGCAGAGAAGGGAAAATTAAAATTCTGATCGGGATGATATAGTCTGTTCAAGTGTAAAGAGAAGGGTCATTTTCTACATAAATGTCCTAAAACCAAGAAGAAACCAAGAATTAAAAAGAATAAAATAGGCTGCTACCGATGCAAGAACCTAAGACATGAGGTCAAAGATTGCCCCTAACGTACTTGTATTTGGTGCTTTCAAGGGAAGCACTTAATGAAGGACTGTCCAAGAATGAAAGTGGTTAATTTAGGCCCCCAAGATAAAACATCGTCTACCTCAAAAGGAATTCAAGAATAGTACAAAGTAGTCTAAGTATCTATATAATAGTAGTATGTGATAGGCTGTATCTCCTAGGAAAGTTATCTCTGAAACTTTGTAATGCTAGTTAAGGTTGGAAATGGATGTATGAATATGATGTTAATTAATAAACTTCCTTTTGATTATCCTCTCGACGCACTTCTTCAATCTTATATCCGATCAATTCTAATAAGATATTTAGAAATAAAAAGTTCAAAGGAATATGAGAAAGAAATAGCTTTATATAAAAAAAGTATTTAAAGTTTAGAAAAATTATTTAAAAATATATTGTATGAAATAAAGAAAAGGATGAAACTATGGAAATTTTATCATAGTTTTTTTTGAAAAAGTTTAAACAAATAAAGGAAAGTTATTTAAACTTAACATAATTTTGGAAAAGAAATCTATAATAAGATGTATTAGCAAAGAAAAAAATAATAGAGAGCTTAAATAAAATTTTAAGGATATTTTCCAAATAAAAGATAATTTATTTCTTTAGAAAAGAAGGTATAACTATTCTGCATAAATATTTGAAAATTTGTGAAATGGTTTCCTAAAAGATTTTTAAAGATAAATTATTCTTTTGAGTGAAAAATGGTTTCTTTGGAATATTTTCCTTTATTAAAAATATTTGAAAATAAATAATTAAAGGGATTATATAAAGAAGCACCTTTATAAAATGTTTGAGCTGAGGATAAAGCTTTTATGAAAGTTTTTGAAAATCAATAAATACATATGGTATATGTAAATCATTTCATCACATAAATTTTGATCTAAGATTCGAGTTCGGAACTTTGAGGTGTTTACACCGACCCAAAAAGGATTAATCACTCGATTTTTGATGACAAACATTAATTAGGGTTTATGGTTGGGTACTTTAGTTTTCTATCATAGTTGAGAGATATGCAAGGAAAGCAAATGTTTCTGAGCAAAGAGCCTGATTAAAGTCCGCACTAGAGAATCGGGGGATCGATACTACTTCGGAAATTAAGTTGTGTATTCGAATATGAGATCGAATAAAATATTTCATACGGATGATATATGTATATTATAAAGATAAATGTTTTGGGTAAACTTTTGTTTGGGTAATTTCGAGGACGAAATTCTTTTAAGTAGGGGAGAATGTAACGACCCGTAATTTCGCTACTTCGAAAATAAGAAATTTCATTTGTTTTAAATTTAAAAATGTTTAAAACATAAATAAATAAGTTATAGATAATAGATAATAATAGAGAAATTATTTATTCTTATAGTTGATAATTTAAAAAGTATAAATTTGGATTTTACAACAAACCAACAAACGTTAAGTTTTATTAAAAATAAATAAATGCTTAAATAAATAGGTTTAAATGTTTATTTAAAAAGATAAATATCAATGAAAACAACTAATAAAGATAATAAAAGTATATTAAAATACTTATAAGTATGTTAATAATCGTTTTACAAAAATAACTAAAATTTGTCGCATTTAGTCAATTTTACATACACCGTAAAATTAGAGATTTTGATATTAATTAAAGATAATTTTAAAATATTAAGTAAAAATTTTATTTTTAAATTTGGTTTACATAAGTATATAGTCTAACTAAAACATCAAAATATGTCAGTAAAACATTTTGTCGAAAAACAACATTTTGTCGACTAAAAGTTGTTGCAGCGTCGCCGCACCTTTATTTTCTTATATAGGAACATATATTCAAATAGTATAAGTATTATTTAATTTACTAATTAAGTTTACTTTTACTAAATAAGGTTAGAAACTTCTAGAAAACAATTAAGAAAAGTTAAGCACAAAAAGACAAAAATGTCATTTCAAAGCAAAAAGTAAAACATAAAATTAAAGAAATATAATTATTACTTACTTTACTTAATATCTAAGTGAAAATGACATAAAGTAATGTTTTGAAATGTGATGTTAAATGTTGAAAAAAAAAGATTACTTTATAAGTAAGTAAGGGTATTTTGGTCTTTTTACAAAATATTATTTTAATCCAAATTTTTTCTATAATTAAGACGACCATTCGTCCACTTTCTTTTACACCATTTTCTACCTTCTTCTTCTTCTTCTTCTTCCTTGAAGCTCTCTTTAATGGCTTCTTCTTCTCTTCCAAAAGCTTACTAACTTTTTCATAACCATATCAAATCAACTCCAAACACCACCAAACTTTTCCAAAGAGCTTAGAATACCATTAGAACATGGTTTAGCATCTAAAAAGTAAAGAAACGATGGATAAATGCAAGGATCAAGAGGAGGCCGAACTATTTGGAGGAAAGGAAGCAAGTTGGAAAGCATCGGAGTGAGAAAAAGAGAAGGAAGTGCTGCCGGAATCAAAAGGAAAGTCTACGGAAAAGATTTGATAAAGATAAGAGGATTTAAAAGAAGTGTTGTTGCATATGAATGTTGGTAGGAAGAATTGTTTAAGTTAAAGGTGAGTACTCTTATTTACTAATTAATTCATAAGTTATTTCAAGTAAAATGATTTGAAAAGTTTAAATATGTTAAATGAGTGTTTGATATCTTGGTTGCAAATTAGTTGTTTATGTGATTGATTATATGGATGATAACTTGGTTTGGCAAATGATAAGAGAAATGGTTAGTAAGTATAGTTAATTAAACGAGAATTAAATTCATATAAATGTGTATATGGAAGTTATTTAGCCTCTTAATGATTTTAAATGAGTTTAAAATGATTTAGAAATGTTTAATAAACATTTTAAAGTGTTTTCAAGAAATTTGAAAAGAAATTGAAAAAACAAGTCAAAACTATGCGCGTCGCGTAACGGTAGTTCGCGGTTTCGCGCCATAAAAGTTAAATGTGTGTACAAAGTAAAATATATTTCGGAATTCTTCGAGAATTTTTTTTTCGGTCGATTATATCCATAGTTTTTCAATGAAGAAAGAAAATCAAGATTTCATTAAGTAGATTTTGAATTATGTCCAAAACAATTTTCTAAAAACGTCGCGGTTTTTATAGTTCGGAATCCAAAACGAGATTTCTTTATAAATGATATTTTAAAGGACTAAAAATATGGAATAATTTTGATAAATCTAATTAAATGATTTAATAGAGATTTAGATTGGAAAATATGAATTTTAAAATATTTAAAAGTTGTTTAAATCAAATAAGCTTATATAGCACTTTCTACAGCACTTTTACGCTGCGAATTCTATAACTTTTGGAATATGAGTTTAAATGTAACGACGCTTCCCAGAATCAATTGTGAATGTTTTAAAAAGGATAATTAAGCATTTTGAAAGATAATTTTTAATATTTATAAGCAATTCCAAAATAAAGTTGAAAATCTAAGTATGTGGAAACGACTAGTACATTTGTCCCACCTGTGAGATCTGGAAAGATAAAACAAGGTGTTTAACTAAGGTTAGGGATGGAGCAACCAGTGCCCTGAACTTACCTGGACTATGTTTTCTCTTCTTAGGCGAGGGGTGAAATAGATCGAAAGGAAAGCCCGGATGCTCTAAAAGATCATATTTAAGTTTTTCCAAGTTAAAAGACAAAGATATTCATGATGTAGGATTACTTGCCATTATTCCCTGGAGGTGAAAATTTCCATTAGTCCCTGGAGGTGAAACTTGCCATTAGTCCCTAGAGGTGAAACTTGTTGTTAGTCCATGGAGGTGAAATTTACCATATTTGAAGTGGCAGTAGTACTATGTTATGAAAATCTTTGATTTGCAAGAATATGATTGGAAGTTAAGAAGAAAATCTTCGATTAAGATTTAATGAATGATTTGGGAATATTTTCCCTAAGTTAAAAGTTATAACTTTAATATAAGAAAATCTTTTATTAAGATTTAATGAATGATTTGGAAAAGTTTTCCTAAGTAAAATAGAAAATGATTTGGAATTATTCCAAGATTTAAGAAAGGTTTAAATAAACCAAATGATTGATAAATGAGGCTTAATGATTCCATATACATTTGAAAAGAAAATGGAATAAATTGAAAAGAATATATCTAAGAAAGATATTCGATTTAAAAGATGAAGTAATTGATTGATGATTGATATCCACATACGAACTTAACATCTTTTTAAATCAATGATTGGCTTTGAAGGAACCGAAGTCGGATTTGGATGATTCCTATTCGAAAACCACTTCGAACCAATGTATACGTTCGAAAGTGAAGATATGTTGAAGATGATGATTATTGAAGACCGTGGATCTTTATAGCGTGAAGACTGCTTGTTGAACATGCTCTGGTTGGCCATCATTATAGAGTTATTTGTGGCAGTAGTCTCCTTGTGATGGAGATTTTTCGGATTGCAAGGGCTTCTCGCCTAGTAACGGCCGAGGAAAGTGTCTTCGGTTTCGTTCAGTCCTAGAACGAACTTGTATGGATGTTTGTATGACATTGTATTCTAAATCACATTTGAGTGGTTTCTATAAATGTATATCAGTTGGTGGCAAAGAAGGCAACTTCTTTTAGCTTAACACCCTTTCCCGAGACATACGAGCTCAGGAAGTTATACTTTTCTAGAAATCAGTATTGTGACATGGAATGACAATGTGGCATTCAAAGTGGAACCTGTTATGATCAAATCGTGGTTTTGTATGAAAAACATGGCTTTGAAGAAATTGATCGTTGCTTCCGAGCCTTACACCCCGGTTATGATGGGATTCTATGTTATCATTTGTAGTGTAGCAAGTACAGTTTCCAAGTGACTAGTTTGAGAAAAGCGATTAAGGCACCGTGGAAACTATGTTTGTTATGCGTGGTTCGGAAAAAAGGTCACTAGTTTCCTATCATGTTGGAAATCCAATCTCTACGAGATTTACGGTTCTGATCGTAATCCCAAAATAGCTGTAATGACTTGCAAACATTTCAGCTACCCCTTTTGGTATCATATATTCCGTTGATATATTCCGCTGACCCAGTCCGGATATAT
The DNA here is from genome assembly GCA_030765085.1 of Allium cepa. Lineage (NCBI taxonomy): Eukaryota > Viridiplantae > Streptophyta > Magnoliopsida > Asparagales > Amaryllidaceae > Allium > Allium cepa. Next base: position 28,567,375 of record CM060938.1, on the reverse strand, counting down.
TACCTTAGACTTAGTCAAGATATTGATATCTTATTTGAATAAGTTTATTTGCAAATGTTTTCAAAAGAATGTCATTAAAAATAATATCAAGTGTATTTTGGTATGAAGTGTTTTGGTTATCATAAGGTAAAAACCCGTCTGTGTTTATGTGTGGGCATGGTCTTATGAGATCCCTTCTTTTCAAGGGTTTTGATAACATAGTCATTTTAAAGTTCGAGTATCTCACGCTGGTTTATCAAGCCTGATCCGGGTATTTTTAATACTCGGGTCAGATCCGAGTAGTTTCAGGTTTAGTTGAAGACGGTTGGAGTTTCCAAAGGAGAGCTGGAGATCTTCATCATCGTATGGACGTATTCTATCATCCGCTTTGTTTAGTGTATTTTGTTTGATGTTTGTCAGCAATTGTAAGGACATATGTTTATAACTATCCAAGCTGAATTTAGGTTAGACTCTGATATTGTATTTAAAATTTTCCGCTGTAAAGATTATTATTGAAATAATATATGTTATTCCATTCGTGTGACATTCTGTTATGTCTTTATTTTCTTTTTCTACCCTTAATGATCCGCTTATTCGTGCAATTTGAGTTGGACATGTGTGGTTTATTGTCGATTCAAAGGGTACGGAAAAACGGGGCGGCCCAAATCATCTATTAATTAAGAAGTTGATTAACAGTTAATTAAGTTTTAAAAAGGTAATTAATTTTTAATTAATCATATTTAGTTATGTTAATTATTTAATTAATTTAATTTAATTTAATTTAATTTAATTAATTAATTATTATTTAAAGTTTAATTATTTATTTAATTATTTCTAAATTAAAGTTAATCTTAAAATTTTAATTAACATGATTAAAAGGATTTAAATTATTATTTAAGTTTTAATTAAATGTTATTTAATTATTTAATTGAGATAATTAATATTTAATTATTAATTAAGGTTTAAATTATTATTTAATAATTTAATAAAGGATTAATTAAGATTTAATTATTTATTTGTTAATTAATTATCGTTGTTATTTATTTAATTGTTAAATTATTTCTTAATTACTTAATTAAATTGAGTTAAGATTAATTATGATTTAAAAAGGGATTTAACTTATGACTTATTATTTCTAAAAGAGTTTAAAGTTTTAAATCCTTTGTTTTTCCTAGTATCAAATTGTTTTAAAGGAACTTATTTTCTAAAGATGGTTTTGAATTCAGGGAATACAAGTGTCGATATGACTAAGGAACCATATAATTGTGAATGATTTATAATGTGGATTGTTGGATCGTTCCATTCGCGTCGATCTGCTTGAAGAAGCCTACAACTGCGGGTGCTATCTATCCTACGTACTAGCAACTTATGAAAGGTAACAAACATCCTGGCAAACCTACTTGCCCGCTCCTAGTACGTACAACCAAAACTATATTTTGGTCTTAACTGGATGAAACACCTATCCAGACCTTTACAAGGTCTGCCTACCAAATTTCTTCCAGATTAATTAATTTTACCGTTATAGTTTATATACTGTTTATTTCCATTAATCTTCTTTAGACCATTATTACATCCGAATTGGTTATTTCAAAATTTCCTTTTTTCTTGCACAAATGGTATTTCAGTTTCACGTCCGTTCAGTCGTATGGTTTGTCTGTAATTTTTATGTCATTTTATTACAGATTTACACTAGCCTTTAGGGTCCATTTAATTTACATTTTTTTCCACCTTAATTTACGTTCTCCTTTTAGAGATTTAATCTATACAAAATTTTTATCCAGTAGCCACAAACCATTTAATTACACAAAATTCCACTTTTACATTTTTAGGCCACATATGAAACAAACAATTATGCCAATTAGACCTCCCAGTTCGTTCCAAAACCATATTCAAAATTACGTAATTATATCAATCAAAAACATAATTTTATTCAAGTAACATATTCTGAATTTATCAACTAACCTGTTCTACCATTAGAAATTGAATAACAATTCTAATTTAATTTAATCAACCCAATCTTATTTACGCCATAAAACGTGAACAACAATTTGTTTGTTCCAAATTTCAACCCAAGCATAAATTAGAATTGAGAAGTGGAAGAAGAAGAAGATACAATAATTTACATAAATTTCAATCATATTTATGCCATAAAACGCGAATAGACAATTTATACGTCCCATATTTTAAATCAAACATGAATTAGATTTATGAAGTGGAAGAATAGGTGGCAATAATTTACATATATTCTCAACTAATAACAGAAATTAATTCATATTATCGTGCTAGAAAAGAACTAAAATTGAACTACTTTATTTTTCTATTTCATATTAATTCCCACTCACCTGGCACCTGAGCTTGCATAAATTTGAAAAAAAATCTTTGCTTTAATCTTTCTCCCTTAGATTCTTCTAAATTCCCCAAATTGCTTGAATATATATAGATAATTTAATTTGGTAGAGATTTGTTTATTTAGTAGAGAAAAGGAGGAAGAATAATACACGCTAATTTTACTGTAGAATTATGGCGACGACTGAATAAGAGATTGGGTTTAGGTTAGATGGTTTATTTATAGATTTTGTTAGTGAATATTATACATTAGATTATTTTAGATTAAATATGGTTCTTTCATACACTTAATGGTTATCCATTCTAGCCCATACACATCATCAATCAATAAAATTTAGCCATCTCAATGGTGTAAGTACATTAATTAAATTTAAGGAATATTTTTCCTTTTCCAAATTCATATTTAAATGGGCCAAAACCGAATTTTATTTAAAACATTACTTACTCTAAACCTAAACCACTTTACCTTTGGTGTTAAGTATGGAAAGAATATTTCCGTACCACCATAATCAAGAAGGATTATTTATGAAAATCAAATCTCATTCCTTCTATTAAGTATATTAAACCATATTTACAAGTCCTTTCATAAATCTCCAAATTAATTTGTAAAACTTCTTCTATCTATAAAACTCTTTATATTTATATACCTCTTTTCTATTTATAAAACTGATTTCTATTTACAAAACTCTTTTACAAATCTCTGTTTATAAACACCTTTATTAAAATTCTTTGTAAAAACCCTTTAACTCATTTTTATAAATCCTATATAATTAACACAAATCTTCGTTATTATCAAAATATCACTTATAAATCCATTCTTTTATTTATAAATTACCTTATTTCAATCTCTCTTACAAAATATCACTTATATAGCCCCTTTACAAAATATCGTTTATAGATCTCCTTTAAAAAATATCATTCGTAAATCTCTTTTAAATAAATCTTTTTTATTAAGTTAAATTATTTTTATAAAACAATTTATTATTTATAAACACCCTTATTAAATTAATTTGCTACCTTTAAACATCAAAAATAAATAATAAATTAATTTTCAACATTACTAATAAAATAATTAGCTAATTTTTAAAAAATTAATTAACTTAAACATCTTTATAAAAAATTAATTAACTTTAAGACATCCTTAATAAAGCAATCAACTAACTTTTAAAACATCATTAATAAAATAATTAACTTTAAAAATCATTGATGAATTAATTAAATAAGTTTAGAGCATTCTTAATAAAGTAATTAACTAACTTTAAAGCATCATTAATAAAATAATTAACTTTCAAATTAGAACTTCACTAAATAACCGTTAAATAACACTTTAAAAAATATTTAAATTTTTTTTGGGTACTATATTAGATTCCATTATGAATATAGAAGAACATTTACTTCAAATATTATAGAAGTTGAAGTCAAATTTAAAATCTACAACCTTTCAAATTTAGAAAGAGGCTTAGTTACCACAATAGTACTTAGATAAGCTACCATTTAATTCTATTTAACTTCCAAAGTCATATCACTGGTATTTATGTAAGGAAGCATATATGTAAATAAAATTAACGGTTAATAGTCACTAGCTAATCCATCACTTATCTAACATTAATTAATCCATATACTAATTAACTGGCATATAAATAAATGTCAAAAATAATAGCAGAATGAGGATTTATTATGCTAAACAGATGTCATCAATAACCTACTCAATTTAATTATAGTAGAATGATGTTTTTTTGGCCAAATAGATATCACCAATAAAGTAAAATTAATTTCGTCATGTTATTATTTAAAATAACATGATTATATTCAATCACTGCTATTTTATCATAAATTTGTACTTCGTCAAACTAACAATAAGCTGTACCAAAATGTTTTACTAGTCAACACGAATCAAATGCAAAAATCCGTGGTTTAATCGGGTTTCGTATGAATAAAATATGGCATGTTAAAATCAACTAACTTAATAAATAAGTTAAACAATTAAACTTAATAAATAAGTTAAACAATTAAATTGTAAAAGTTTGTTACCCAACCAAAATCAAAGCCCAAGCCCAAAACATCCAACCCGCATCCATATGCAATAGTGCCTTCTTTCAAATTCTTCAATTCCAATTCGATTTCCCCCTTCTTTTGCCTGTACACGAAGTGTACACATGAACGTGCACCACCATTTTGAACCACTATCCAACGATCTAAGGCCACTGCCCCACTCCACCTGTCGGGCTTGATTAAATACACCCATTGCCTCACCACCAATGCCACCCCATCGAAATCCGACCATGCTCTCTCCATTAGGAAACACGTTCCAAGTTGAACATCCACCCATAAATCGAACTCACCATGCTGGCTCGACCAATGCCAGACCTCGACATCTCCTCCATTCGAACCGCCACCCACTAATGCACCTCTCCACTCAACCCCGACCAACCCAGTTACCCTCTCCACTACGAGCAATGAGCTTTATGACCTAAACATCAAACATAAACAAAACACTAGTTTGAGCTCGTTCGACCACCACAGACCACCGATCCACCTTTGACTACAACCGCCATTTCCACCTCGAACCAAGGCTATTCCCAGCCACCACCCTCTGACCCTAAGCCACCTATATAATTAGAGATTCCTTAATGACTAGAAATAAATCATCTAACCACCATAGAACTACCCCGACTCCTATGATCCTGTGAATAACTCTAATAATCATGATTTGCGGAGACAAACCCGACTGTACACTCAATCATTCCGTGCTCATCGAAAAACTGACCTCTTTGACCATTCACTATTTTCGACAAATTCTCGCCACCATGCTCAATGAAACTTCTAGATTTTATTTTTAAATAGTATTAAAATCCAAAATATAAACTTTTTTGTTAATCACATTGTGAGATAATGATTTTGAAGGTTAAGGGATGGTTGTCTTTCTTTATTACAAGGAGAAAAAGAAAATAAAAGAAGAACAGAAGAGAGTAAAAATGAGGTGAAGGTTGATATGAGGCGAGACTTATAACCAAAACCTTACATTACTTCAAAGTCAAACCATCCAAACTTTACAGGTTAACCAATATTCACAATTCTAGCCGCCCATCACTTCAGCAAGTCAACACTCAAATCACATCACCATTAAAATAAGTCTGAAAATTTGGAATTTGAATTTGGTTTGGAAATAAATTTTCTTTTTTATTTAAAAACCATAAATCGAATATTTAAAATTTACTAAATATTACCATAATCAAAATGAAAAAGTTCGGGTCGTTACAGTTCGTCCACTTCCCTACCACTACATTTAACCAACATATAGCTTCTTCCCATGGTTGTCTAGTAGTTAGTTTCCTCTTCGCTAAACTCTCAAGTGTCATATCATCAAATATCCTCTCACTAATGCGAAGCCAGGCTTGAGACTCTATGAATAACTATGTCCCCATATATAGCTTGCGTCCATATAAAGCTAATCCTTACAAAGTATTGGGAAGTCAGGAGCGAATGGTGGGGTGGTGAAAGAGAAGGAAACATTCCTCCCACTGTAGGAATAGGAAGGACATCCGCTATAGGTAGGGTGCCATGCACAATAATCTATAAATACCTCTGGAACCAGGATGGTATATAAAGAACCATGGCCTCAATGCTGTCTCTTGTTGGAAATGCGGATTACAGATCTTAAGGCTGGATTTACACTAGAGGCGGGGGGGGGGGGGGGGGTGAATAGTGTATAATGGATTTTATGAATATTTTCGAAAAATTTTCAAATTAAACCCAAACAAATGCAACTCACAAACACAAAAACAATCAGAGAATCAGACACAGATGCAAATGGTAAATAAAAGCAGTAAAGGAAAGAACACACCGGAATTATATACTGGTTTGGAGTTACCCTACATCAAGTCCCCGACAATTTCTTATGAAGATTTCTTTTCAAATATAATGTCGATATTACAACCTCGATTTCAAGGCCACGGATACACCCTTCTATCTTCGAGTCCAAGGAAGGCTACAAGATCACCCAATTGATTTACAGTCTACAATCATGCCCAATTGATTTACAGGCCACAATCACACCGTTTCCAATATCACTTTGATGGATAGGGAGAATCAATGCACCTCTGTGATTACAAATGATCCTATAACTCTGAATAGCACTGAGATCTTTAAGAGAGAGTGACAGAAAATCAAACTAGAGATAATCGAGTTTTATTCACTTAGGATTTCAGCAGAGTTTTGTTAAAATATAATAGAATGTTTGAGTGGAGAAGAAGCAGTGAAGAAATGAAGAAAAAATAATTTATAATTCATTGAAAACAACTGATATTTATAGAAGAACAACAATCATGTCCATTCTTGAAAGGTTATGACGAATAGACACTTCATTTGAAAATTTGAAATTTGAATTTCTACGATTACCATGTTGATATGCGGGGATGGGGTATGTGGACATGCCCTAATTAATTTTGAAAATTGAGTTTTGTTTTTAAAAGAGATTTTCTTTCTAAAATTTGTCAAAACAATTTCTGAAGTTTATAAACCATTTTGAATATAGTTTAAACTTATAAAAGAAATTAAAAAGTAATCTTAAAAATATATAATCTATAATATAAAAGTAATATTAAAACTAAATATAGAATATATTTTTGAGATTTTAAGGCTATCATATTAAAATCAGGAGATTGTTTAGAAATAAGAGATGATTTTGAAATCAAAATATAAAAGATAATAAAAGTAGTTAAGGCTAAAATATTTAAACCGAGAGAGATGAATTTTAAAAAGTTTTTGAAAAATATTTAAAATAAATCATTTTGAAAATTTCATGGATTCTATTCCAGTAGAGGAGTCGTGGGTTTCATCCTACTAAAGAGGTCGTGGGTTCCATCCTACTATTAAAGCGAGAAGGTGGATTCCATTCCAGAATTAAAATAGAATAAAGATTTTAGTGCTATTATGAAATTTTAAAATAAATCTAGACTCTACTACTTATCTCGATTCTCGAACTCTTGAACTCTTCAAATCTTGAACTCTTGATATCTTGAAATACTCATGAGTCTTCAGTCATGTTTTCTTCAATCTTGAATTCGTCAGCCTTGATTCTCAATACTGCACAGTCTTCATTCTTTAGTGCCTACAAATATATCCAATATATATATATATATATATATATATCTAGACAAGAATATTAGTATTTATATTTTATAACAAGTCCTAAAGTTGTTTTCATCAAAACCATTACCTCAGGAACTTATAATGTCCCTGTTTTTTATGATGACAACCTTTGTTTATAAAACCTACTCCACCTAACTATGATTCTACTCTGACTCCCCTTATTACAACATGTCACGACCCGAAGTTCAGCGTTAAAAAATCGACATTAAATACCTCACTTGTATTCGACTGCCGGAGATTCGAACGTCGAATTCCAGTTCGGATGGAGCTTATAACAAAATTAGATGAATATAAACAGCGGAAACAAAATGAGCTGCCAACATCAATAACCCAGATACAACATCACAATATCATTACAACAACATCACCAACATCAGAGTATTTTTATACATATACAACACTACTCCAAAATAGACCATCACAACAGAACAACATGTGATTGCATTCCAAGAAAGTCTTCAAAGAAATGAAATGATAGTGAACATCCAACTAAGAACCTTGAGATCCAAAAGTTTTCAAAATATCTCAAAGTCAAAAGCCTTCAAAAATAACCGGTTCTCCGAACCAAAAGACTACAAAATCTAGCTAGCACCAAAACACGGAAGACCTGCTACTAGGCTGCCCGTGTGGAAATTATGGGCACCCAGAGTTTAGAAAGGAAACAATAAACTCCGGGTCAGTCATGGGACTGGTATGAGTAAACAAAAATAGTTGTTCGAAATAAAAGCAGTTTATTCTTATCAAAGCAAACAAGAGAATTTGAAAGAAATTCGCAATGATTTTTGAAAATGAAACTTCCATAAGGCCTCCCACCACACACACAATGCAAACACAGACATGGAGGAGATTTCTCCTTATGACAGTCAAAAATGTTTGATACAGGAAAAATTCTTTGATATTATTACTAGTGTATAGTGTAGAAAACATTTTCGAATGTATAATATTAATCTTAGCCAGGATAGACATTCCGAACTATGCCTACTATAGCTACCATCTAAACAGTGGTGACCACCATAAATAAATGGCAGGTAATACAACTAAAACCGTACTGGGTTCGTATTGGTAATTGGATTTCCAACAAATGGTCAGGCTAAGGAACTTCCTGGGCCACATGGGTATGCCTACGGAGGGACGTCTCGAGAACCTAACCGGATCTCTGCCAACACAAGGCCAAGTTACCTTTATAACTAGGTAACTACTGACACGAGTATGCCATCCCCCGGTTGTAACCAACCTTTATCCGGGGCCCCAACAACAATAATCACAAAGCAATATATATTTGCGATATCCACATAAGTTAAGTATCTGGGCTCCATACCATGATACCACTTCTATCCAGAAGGAAATGCACATACCCTAAGGGGCGCCACCCCCAATAACCTCGCTGCATCTTTCCTGTTTCGACCATTACCGGGTTGTGAGGTTCGACGAAGTCTCGTCCACAAAGCTACGCTTTTCACAAAAGCCATGCTTTGACCAACAAATGATCAGCAACACTCAGCATGCCACATTACCAAGTTGGGAATATATTACTGATAACCTTCAACTACATAACCTCTGAGCTCGTACATCTCAGAGAAGGGTGTTAAGCTAAGAGAATAAATTGTCCGCCACAACAGAAATGTATTTGAAAGAAATCTGTTTTATATCTCAAATGTAATGTCAGACATACAATCCATACAAGTCTGTTCCAGGTTCGAACAGAACCGAAGGCACTTCCGAAGAAGTCCTTGCAATCTGGGCATCCACAATCCCGGTCGGACTCCCCATCACATATGGAGAACTCTATACCGGAGCAACTCAGTGCAGAGTCATTCGATAGGTCATCCTATCGTTCTCAAAGACGTCCGGTCTTCACCACCGTCTTCAAATGCTCATCCATTTCGTCGTATCACTATTGGGAATGGGTTACATGACACAAAGGTCCTCTTCCGGCTAATCCGAATAGTTAGCGTCAATTTTTAAAACATGTGGATATGTCATTCACAAAGATTCACAGGTTCAACGTGGGTTTCGGATAACCAACTAGAATCCGACTCCCTGTCGCATCGAAATTCAAGTGCCGTTTTACGGGCCAAAGGGTTTTCATATTCACCTAGAAAATATAGAATCACAGCTTAGCACAAAGCAATTCATATCACATAGCACCACAATTACAATAAGAGATATCAATCAATACCCATCATACAATTGTTATCAATCATATACAACTACAATGAATCAATCGTGTGAATTAAACTAATTAATCACATAATTAATTTCACTAATAATCTTTAATCAATGATTAGTTATCCTTAATTTAAATTAATTAAATCTTTAATCATCTTCATAATTTAACCATTCCTTAATTAATTACCCAAATTAATTTATCCTTAATTGTTCATTAATTAAATCTTAATTACTCTAATTATTTCCTTAATTAATAATCTTAATAAATTAATCCTTAAATAATCATTAAATATTAAGTAATTAATTTAAATAGTTATTTTAATTAAATCATTTATTACATAAGTAAATCATAAATTACTTATTAAATTCAAAAGATAACCTTCTTATCTTTGTTAACCATTTTGATTTTCCTTGTAAGTCTAATTTAAATTCATCATGTGAATTGTCTTGAGATATCGAAATTATTTTGTAAAACATTTCATCTTAACAGCATTTTTAATTACATTTTATAACTGAATTTTATAAGTAATGTGACAAAAATTAAATTAAATTACTTACTTATAAAAAAGTCTTACTTAACTTTAATTTGTTTAAAATTCAAATCAAAATTTCCTTTAAAACATGAGTTTAATTTTTTTAAAGTTTTGAATTCATTTATTTTTATTTGAGAAAACATCCCTGGTATGCTGACTTCCCCAAGCTCCTTTGAGTCTTCACCGAGGCTTCGTCCCTTGCTTCGAGTCCTTCCAAAAAATTACCCGTGCTGTTACTTTTTTTTTCCAAATCTTTTTTCTAAGTACAAACTCGTACAACCCCTAAAACACTTCGAGTTCATACTCGAGTTCAAAGCCCTATTACCCGATTGCTGCTTCGGGTTCTCCTTTTCTCCCCCAAATTTGTTCACCCTGACACAACCCAACCGTGTGCACCTGCATAACTTTGCCGGCCACCTCTTGTTAAACTGCTGGTCGTCAACACATCATCGATGATGTTCTCGAACCTCTCAAACATTCAAAAGTTCGAACAAAACATGATTTCGAAATTTCGTTCCCAAACCCAAAACTGGAACGAACAGTGCCTCAAAACAAACACCTCGCATCGACGCCAAAGATCACCAGAAAACTTGAGCCTCCGGCCACGACTCCATCATCCACCCAGCTATCTCCTCCCAAAGCCATGTGCAACTCGATGCACGCACGAAGCCCCAGTGACCATTTTTCCGACCATAGCCTATATTAGGGTTAAAAGTTTAATCCCCTCGCCGTCGTCACCACAATGAACTAGGACACCTCCAAGCATTTTTCCCCGACTCACCGTAGGCCCTTCCACCTCCACGCAAAGCCACGACCGTTATCATCATGCCGATGACTGGAATTTTGCAAAAACCCCAAATTTGGTTATCTCGGCTTATCCCAGTATTTACTAACTTAAAAGTTTTGATTTTATTTTCAAAAATCATAATTTTTGATAAGCTTTCAGATGGTATATTTGAAATTAAAATCTACCAGGTTTGAAATTAAACATGACTTGAATTTTAACCATGTTTTCAAATGTTACATGAGAAGCTTTAGTTCATTTAGCTTGAATTAAACTTTACAACTTAAAACATGTCAAAACAAACCACTTTTGTTTGAATTCCGAGATCAAACAAGGATCAAGGAATAAGGAAATTGGATTTTTATATAGGATTATGAATCTCTGTAACCTAGAACAGAGGTAATTCAAGTATAAACTGACATGCACAAAGAAAAGAAAATAGATTTTTGAGCATGCAAACAATTTTTCAAACTTATTCAAATCCTACATTCAAACAATACATCAAACATCAGATCTTAGGGATGTTTACTCACTTGTAAAATTTTTAGCAGAGACAGTTTCCTTTCTGAAAATCAATAATCTGGACTGTCTTTTCTTTTTCTTCTTAGCTTGATTTCAAATTTGTTAGCTGCAACAAATTTGTATGAACTTGTTTAAATCTTTGATGTAATTTACTTACTTAATCTTTTAACAACAAATTAAACAAAATTAAATTTACTTACACTTAAATTTTAGTTCAAACAGAGGGAAAAACTCTGGCTTGCACCTTTAAATTTTGTGTTTGCTAGTTTTTTTCTTTTTCCTTTTGAGTTGAGTCCTGAATCTCCCCCTAATCTCTAAAGTTCTTGCTTGATTCTGTAATGTTTGTTGAAGATTTGAATTCAACTTTGAATTCTTCTTTTGGCTTAAGATATTGAGAGGAAGGTTTTGTTACAGATCTTTTTTTTTCTGGAATTAGTTTTCTTGATTTCAAATGTTGAGGCAAAATAGGCTTGTTTTGATGATGATATTTTTTTTCTGAAGTAAAGATTTCACAGATTTTTTCTTTGAAATGAATAAAAAGAGTAAGAAGAGAAGATGAATTATCTATATAAATTTTTATTTTCTATTTTATAAATTTCTAAGGAAAATAGAAATGGTAACATGCCACTTGTTTTAATTTTTTCCTCATGATTTGCACTTGTCTCCATAGTCATTGTTAACTTAACACTTGTAATCATTTTTTTCTTTATTAACATAATAATTTACATTATATAAATTGTATTTAAACTACATTAAGATATTAGCTTTATATTAATGCATATTATTAAAAATAGAATGTTTTTGAAATTAATAACGTATTACATAGATGCATATATATAAAATCAAAATTATTTTACTAAAACATTTATTTTAAAATTTAAATTCAAATTTAAAAATCAAATTCAATATATAAATTCAAATTTTACCCATATATGCACACATACATATATATTCGCAAATATATATAAAATTTAGATTCAAATGGTTTTAAAAACTTCTAGTATTTTCTAATTTTTAAACTCGAAAGAAATTTGAAGTTTAAATTATCACTTATTATTTATTTATTTTGAAACTTTTCAAATTATATAACAAAAGTTCAACAATAACCAAATTTAAATTGATAAAATTTTGGTATGTTACAGATTCCCCCCTTAAGAAAATTTCGTCCTCGAAATTTGAAAGAGAGAGAAAAGCAAACGAAGAATATACGAATTCAGAAAAGGATAGAGAAATGGCTTACCAGTTTAAGCCGAGATATCCACTCTGCAATTCGGATAAGACTTTAGCATACTGTCTTCTGTCTCCCAAGTACAGTCCTTTGGATCTCCGCTCCACTGCACTTTAATCAGTTTCACAATTTTGTTCCTTAATTGCTTTTTCTCATGATCCACAATCTTAATCGGTTCTCTTTTAACTATTAAATTTGGTGTGATCCCTAGATCCTGCTGCGCTGCCTCTTCGATAATACTGTCTGGATCGTGGACATACTTTCGAAGATGTGAAACATGAAATACATCATGTACGCCGGATAACCAATTAGGTAGCTGCACTCGATATGCTAAAGGACTAATCCTTTCCAGAATAGGAAAAGGACCAATGTATCGTGGTGCTAGCTTACCAGTTTTTCCAAATCTTAACACACCTCGCATCAGAGATACTTTCAAGAAAACGGAATCTCCAACTTGAAATTCCAAAGCTCTTCTTCTACGGTCGTAATAACACTTCTGGCGACTCTGAGAAGTTATTAACTTCTTTCGTATAAAATCAACCTTTTCAGTGGCTTCCTTAATCATATCTAGTCCAAGAACGATTCTATCACCGGATTTGATCCAGCATACTGGTGATCGACACGGACGACCATATAAATCTTCAAAAGGAGCCATTTCAATACTGGCTTGATAGCTATTATTATATGAAAATTCCACCAAATGTAAATAATCTTCCCAAGAACCACCAAAGTCAAGAACACAAGCTCGTAAAAGATCCTTTAATATTCGATTTATCCTTTCAGTCTGCCCATCAGACTGTGGGTGATAAGCAGTACTGAAATTTAGTTTTGTTCCCAACGTGGCCTGAAATGCCTCCCAAAATCTACTAGTGAAGATCGGGTCACAATCACTCACTATACTGCTCGGTATACCATGGAGACAGACAATCTCTTTGATATATAACTCAGCTAAACTTGCTGCTATCCGGGTGGATTTCACTGGGATGAAATGGGCTGTTTTAGTCAAACGGTCTACAATAACCCAGATTGCTTCATTTCCCTTTCGAGTGCGGGGTAACCCATCGATGAAATCCACTGATACCTGATCCCATTTCCATTTTGGTACCTCCAAAGGCTGGAGTAAACCCGCCATCTTCTTCTGATCGCTTTTAATTTGTTGACAAGTAACACTGCGACTCACATATATAGATATATCTCTTTTCACTGTCTTCCACCAGAAGGTTCTTTTGATATCTTTATGCATCTTATTAACTCCTGGATGGATACTGAGTTTTGACTTATGTTATTCATCTAAAACTTCATGCTTCAAATCAGGGAAGTCTTGAACACATATTCTGCCTTTCATCCTTATAACTCCCCTATTATCCATCTCAAAACTAGTGTCTTCTCCTTGGCATATTCTTTTATAAATTCCCCGAAGAAACTTATCTTCATATTGCTTTCTCACGATCCTCTTAAGAAGAGTAGGAGTGATAACAAGATGAGCAAGAATAGCGTGCTTCCTACTTAAAGCATCAGCAACTACATTGGCTTACCGGGTGTATACAGAATATCTAGGTCATATGATGCTAGGAATTCTAACCATCGTTGTTGCCGTAGATTTAAATCTTTCTAGGTGAAGAGATATTTCAAAGATTTATGGTCGGTGAATAATTCAAAATTTTCACCTAAATCAAAGAGAGTTCATTAAGTATATTTATTTAGTTAAGTTAAATTTCTTATATCGTTAAGAAAGCTGAAAAAGGTTCTTACCCAGAAGATAGTGTCGCCAGATTTTCAGAGCGAAAATAACAGCTAAAAGCTTCAAATCGTGTGTTGGGTAATTTATCTCATGCGGGCGTAATTGTCTACCCGCGTAGGCAATTACTTTCCCATTTTGCATTAGTACCGCACCCAAACCATCTCCACAAGCATCAGTATAGACAGATAACCCTTGGTTCCCGTTAATGCTAGCGAGAATGGGAGCGGTAGTTAATCTCCTTTTCCATTCCTGGAAAGCTTCATCACACTTTGGAGTCCAATCGAATTTAGCATTCTTTATTATCAGTTTAGTCAGTGGACTGGCCAACTTAGAAAAATTCTGGACAAACTTTCTATAATATCCCGCTAAACCCAGAAAACTTCGAACTTCTCGTGGAGTAGTTGGCCGCTTCCAGTCCAGAATTGCAGAAATCTTGCTTGGATCAACAGAAATTCCATCTTCATTAACAATATGACCGAGAAATCTGACTTCTTTGACCCAAAAGTGACATTTAGAGAATTTAGCGAATATGATATTCCTCCTCAATATCTCCAAAACAATTCTGAGATGTTCAGCATGCTCCTTCAGTTTTGGAGTAAATCAAGATATTATCAATAAATACAAGGACAAATTTGTTCAATACTTCTCGAAACACTCGGGTCATTAAATCTATGAAATACGCAGGAGCGTTGGTTAGTCCGAAGGGCATGACTAACCATTCGTAGAACATGTTAGGACCCCTGAAGGCAGTCAAATGAACACAATCCTCAGCTATTCGCAGTTGATGGAATCCCTGAGCTAAATCCATTTTAGAAAAGAATCGAGTGCCATGAAGTTGATCGAATAGATCGTCGATTCTAGGTAAAGGGAATTTGTTCTTGAGAGTTTGTTTATTGAGATCGCGGTAATCTACCCACAATCTCAAAGATCCATCTGATTTAGCCACAAACACGACAGCTGAACCCCATTCGGAAACACTAGGGCGAATCAATCCTTTTTCTAGCAAATCTCGAGTTTGATTGACTAATTCAATTCTTTCCCTTGGTGCCATCCTGCGACTTGCGTGGACGACAGGACAGGCATTGGGTACTAAGTCAATTCAGAATTCTATTTCTCTGTGTGGAGGCAAGGATTTCACTTCTTCAAATACGTCGGAAAATTCCCGAACAACAGGTATAGACTCCAAACTGGGTTCAGGATATCCCAAAGTATGCATCAATATATCTCTCTTTGGACCCGGATCCTCACAAGAGATTTCAATAAAATTTCCAAGGTTTGTTTTGACTAAAATTGTCCGATTATTACAATCCAATTTAGCTTCGTATCTCGATAACAAGTTCATTCCAAGTAAGATTTCAAATTCATTAAATTCGAGGATATAAAGGTTGATAGGAAATTGATAGCAAGCATATGAGATAGGGACCTTCCTACAATACAAACAAAGATTTGCGGGACTTCCAACCGGATTTTTCACGCAAATATGGTCATCAACAAATTCAGTTTTAAGTTCTATTTCATTTACGGTTTGTTGGGAGATAAAGCTATGTGAAGCTCCCATGTCAAATAAAACTCTAACAACTTTATCATAAATAGTAAGGTTACCTTCCAGAACTCCTTTTCCTTTATCTGCTTTTGAAGTTGAAGGGTCTTTCTTTATCGCATAAATAGTTGCCACCTTTGCTTGTTTCATCACCGGGCAATTCTTAACAACATGTCCAGGCTTGTGACAATTATAGCATTCTCTAACTCCTTGATCATTCTTCGCAGGTTGTTCCTTCTTAACTTGCTTCTTCGAATTTTTGCAGTTGTTTGAATAATGACCCTTTTATTGGCAATTGTAAAAAGTTATGTTTCTAGCCGAATTTCCCTGATTGTTCTTCTTATCCTTGCCTTGATGTGGCTTCTTGCCCCCAAACTTTCTTTTTTTCCAATTCTGATTACTTGAACTTCTGCTTTCCCTTGGAATCTCCTGCATATCCAGGATGACATACCTATATCCCATATCAATAAGATCAGAAAAAGATTCTTTGACGTGTGCTGTCATCCTTTCGTGATACTTCTTGTTCATCCCACGAATGAACCTTTCATTTTTCTGTAGAGGCGTGTTTACCAACTCTGGACCGAAACGGGATAGTTCGTTGAACTTGTTTAAGTACTCCTCAAATGATAAGCTTCCTTGCTTTAAATCCATAAATTCTTGATACATTCGGGAAATTCCTGCTGACGGCATATAGCGCTTTTCAAACACCTCCTTAAATCAACTCCAAGTAAACTTTTTTTCTGGTTCATCTATTGTGACTGTTTCCCACCAGGCTGAGGCTTCATCTTGCAGCTGCCAAGAAGCAATGAGATGCATTTGATCATCTTGCAGCTTAAGCCCTTTAAATATCTTTTCACATGATCTGATCCAAGCCTGGGCCCCAATAATTGACTCTTTGCTGGTGAACGGCCTACCACCAAGCCTTGAGAAACTCTTATACAAATCAGCCAGATTCGGCTGATACTGAGTAGGCATAACTGCTTCTGCTGAAGGGGAAACTTGACTAGCTATTGTAGAATTCTCTTGACCCTTAGCTCTACCTCTTCTCCCTCTCATCCTTACTATTTGTAATCAGTAAGAAACTTTATTTAGATATTCGGACGATATATCTTAAGGAATATCAGCAGTTAAAGAAAATAGACTAAGAAAATTTGAGGTTTCAGTCTCGGTGTATGCTCATTCTAGGGTATACTTCACCCTATCTCTAATGAGCCATCTAATGTGTTATACTCCGTAGCTAAATTTCTTACTCAACCTTTAGCTCTGATACCACTTGTCACGACCCGAAGTTCAGCGTTCAAAAATCGACATCAAATACCTCACTTGTATTTGACTGCCGGAGATTCGAACGTCGAATTCCACTTCGGATGGCGCTTATAACAACATTAGATGAATATAAACAGTGGAAACAAAATGAACTGCCAACATCAATATTCCAGATACAACATCACAATATCATTACAACAACATCACCAACATCAGAGTATTTTTATATATATACAACACTACTCCAAAATAGACTATCACAACAGAACAACATGTGATTGCATTCCAAGAAAGTCTTCAAAGAAATGAAATGATAGCGAACATCCAACTAAGAACCTTGAGATCCAAAAGTTTTCAAAATATCCCCAAGTCAAAAGCCTTCAAAAATAACTGGTCCTTCGAACCAAAAGACTTCAAAATCCAACTAGCACCAAAACATGGAAGACCTGCTACTAGGCTGCCCGTGTGGAAATTATGGGCACCCAGAGTTTAGAAAGGAAACAATAAACTCTGGGTCAGTCATGGGACTGATATGAGTAAATAAAACAGTTGTTCGAAATAAAATAAGTTTATTCTTATCAAAGCAAACAAAAGAATTTGAAAGAAATACGCAATGCTTTTTGAAAATGAAACTGCCATAAGGCCTCCGACCACATACACAATGCAAACGAAGACTTGGAGGAGATTTCTCCTTATGATAGTCAAAAATGTTTGATACGGAAAAATTCTTTGATATTATTACTAGTGTATAGTGTATAAAACATTTTCTAAAGTATAATATTAATCTTAATCAGCATAGACATTCCGAACTATGCCTACTATAACTACCATCTAAACAGTGGTGACCACCATAAGTAAATGGCAGGCAATACAACTAAAACCGTACTGGGTTTGTATTGGTAATTGGATTTCCAACAAATGGTCAGGCTAAGGAACTTCCTGGGCCACATGGGTACGCCTCTAGAGGGACGTCCCGAGAACCTAACCGGATCTCTGCCAACACAAGGCCGGGTTACCTCTATAACTAGGTAACTACTAACACGAGTATGCCATCCCCCAGTTGTAACCAACCTTTATCCGAGGCCCAAAAACAATAATCACAAAGTAATATATATTTGCGATATCCACATAAGTTAAGTATGTGGGCTCAATACCATGATACCACTTCTATCCAGAAGGAAATGCACATACCCTAAGGGGCTACCCCCAATAACCTTGCTGCATCTTTCCTGTTTCGACCATTATCGGTAATGAGGTTCGACGAAGTCTCGTCCACAAAACCATGCTTTTCACAAAAGCCATGCTTTGATCAACGACACTCAGCATGCCACATTACTAAGTTGGGAATATATTACTGATAACCTTCAACTACATAACCTCTGAGCTCGTATGTCTCAGAGAAGGGTGTTAAGCTAAGAGAATAAATTCTCCGCCACTAACAGAAATGTATTTGAAAGAAATCTGTTTTATATCTCAAAATATAATGTCAGACATACAATCCATACAAATCTGTTCCGGGTTCAAACAGAACTGAAGGCACTTTCGAAGAAGTCCTTGCAATCCGGGCATCCACAATCCTGATCGGACTCCCCATCACATATGGAGAACTCTATACTGGAGCAACTCAGTGCAGAGTCATTCGACAGGTCATCTTATCGTTCTCGAAGATGTCTGGTCTTCACCATCGTCTTCAAATGCTCATCCATTTCGTCGTATCACTATTCAGAATGGGTTATATGACACAAAGGTCCTCTTCCGGCTAATCCGAATAGTGAGTGTCAATTTTTAAAACATGTGGATATGTCATTCACAAAGATTCACAGGTTCGATGTGGGTTTAGGATAACTAACTGGAATCCGACTCCCTGTCGCATCGAAATTCAAGTGCCGTTTTACGGGCCAAAGGGTTTTCATATTCACATAGAAAATACACAATCACATCTTAGCACAAAGTAATTCATATCACATAGCATCACAATTACAATCAGAGATATCAATCAATACCCATCATAAAATAGTTATCAATCATATACAACTACGATGAATCAATCGTGCGAATTAAACTAATTAATCACATAATTAATTTCACTAATCATCTATAATCAATGATTAGTTATTTTAAATTTAAATTAATTAAATCTTTAATCATCTTCATAATGTAATCATTCCTTAATTAATTACCCTAATCAATTTATTCTTAATTGTTCATTAATTAAATCTTAATTACTCTAATTAATTAATTATTTCCTTAATTAATTATCTTAATAAATTAATCCTTAATTAATGATTAAATATTAAGTAATTAATTTAAATAGTTATTTTAGTTAAATCATTTATTACATAAGTAAATCATAAATTACCTATTAAATTCAAAAGATAACCTTCTTATCTTTGTTAACCATTTTGATTTTCCTTGTAAATCTAATTTAAATTCATCATGTGAATTGTCTTGAGAGATCGAAATTATTTTGTAAAACATTTCATCTTAAAAGCATTTTAATTAGATTTTATAACTGATTTTTATAAGTAATTTGACAGAAATTAAATTAAATTACTTACTTAAAAAAAGTCTTACTTAACTTTAATTTGTTTAAAATCCAAATCAAAATTTCCTTTAAGACATGAGTTTAAAATTTTTAAAAGTTTTGAATTCATTTATTTTTATTTGAGAAAACAGCCCTGGTATGCTGACTTCCCCGAGCTCCTTCGAGTCTTCCCCAAGGCTTCGTCCCGCTTGCTTCGAGTCCTTCCTAAAAATTACCCATGCTGTTACTTTTTTTTCCAAATTTTTTTCGAAGTACAAAATCGTACAACCCCTAAAACACTTCGAGTTCATACTCGAGTTCAAAGCCCTATTACCCGATAGCTGCTTCGGGTTCTCCTTTTCTTTCCCAAATTCGTTCCCCCTGACACAACCCAACTGTGTGCACCTACACAACTTCGCCGGCCACCTCTGGTTAAACCGCTGGTCGTCAACACATCATCGATGATATTCTCGAACCTCTCAAACACTCAGAAGTTCGAACAAAACATGATTTCGAAATTTCGTTCCCAAACCCAAAAATGGAACGAACGTTGCCTTAAAACAAACACCTCGCACCGACGCCAAAGATCACCAGAAAACTTGAGCCTTCGGCCACGACTCCATCATCCACCCAGCTATCTTCTCCCAAAGCCACATGCAACTCGATGCACGCACGAAGCCCCTGTGACCATTTTTCCGACCGTAGCCTGTATTAGGGTTAAAAGTTTAATCCCCTCGCCGCCGTCACCACAATGAACTAGGTGTAACGACCCAGAATTTTTAGTAATTTAAATTTGAGTATTTAATTAATTTTAAATGTTTATAAGTGAAAATTTTAAGTTAAATAATTTATTTCTTGAATATTGGATTTAATTGGTCATTTAAATCGATTAATTAATAGTGAAATTCCGTAGATAATTGAATATTGGGTTAGATATGATTGAAAATGGTTTGGAAAATTTTGTTATATCATATTAAAGTTATAGAAATATTGTGGAACTTGTAAAACTGAATTTGGAGTTAATTCGTAAAAATTGAATATTTTAATATTTAATTATCGACTGAAAAATAGCCAATTTTTGAACAGTCTCAGAATTGAACGAAACGAGTTCCATTGGATCCGTAATAGTTAATTATTATCGGATTTCAAATTTCGTAGCAATCGGAGTTGTCGTTTGACCGTGGCAGCTCCAAACGCATCGATATCGTTTTAATTTTAATTCGGCGAGTAAAAATAGCCATTTTTCAAACGGTCTCGGATTTCGACGAAACCAGTTTCATCGGATCCGTAATGTGATATTATTGCAAGATTTCAAATTTCAAGTCAATCGGATTTATCGTTTGTCCGGTACAAGCCAAAACGCCTAGAAATCGCTTAAATCGGTTTAAATTTAAATCGACCGTTTATTGCCGTATCTCACACATACTTCCGAATTAGCTTACGAAACCTGTTCCATTGCGTCCGGAACGCGGAAAAACTTTAGAATCGCCTGTCGGAACGCGTAGATTGGAGTTCGTTTGCATAAGTTATTAAAAAGAGAATTTTATTATTAAAATAAGATTAATAACATATATCTCTTAATATTTTTCAAAACCCTAATCCCTATTTGCTCGGCCGCCACTCTCTTCAATCCATGGCCGAAAATCTCCTGTCTTCTCCTCCTCTTTTCTTCGAATCCACGCACTGTTTACAGAAACTTCCAACATAGAAATTGAAGAGCACTCAACGAGCTTCACATCCGTACGGTTGAGATGTTGGTTTGTCAACCAGAGGAGGGCGATTTTGGCCGCGTTTGTTCGTCGCTTGCGCACGTTTTTCTAGGTGGTGAGGGGGCCGAGCTTCATGATGCTCCAGCCGAGAGTAGGGGGAAGCACGTGCTATCGAATGGTGACCTCGGATCATCGTCAAAGCAAGTGTGATGGGCTCGGCAATCTAGGGTTTTGGTTCGTGATGGGTTTCAAGTCGCGTGTTTTGACCTGGGAGTTCTTGCGTGAGGGGGGAAGAAGGTGGAGTGCGGCCAGATTTTGATCAAGGGGAAATGGATGGCAGATATGAGATGTGGGTTTTAAAATTTATTAAAAGTTGTAATTAGTCATATTAAAATTAGTATTAACTTCAAAATGTCATAACTTTGCGATGCGAGGTCGGAAAATTATGAAACGAAGTGCATTGGAATTGTATGATCGTGCTCTTTGCGATGGAGCTGGATTGGAAATTTTTGGAGCTAGCGAAAATTTCGGGTATAATTAAACGCGTGTTTAATTATATTCGAAATAAAAGCTGAAACGGAAATAAAACCAAGGTGAGAACTCCTCACTCAATCGAAAGGTTTTGTTTAAAATTTTGAATAGTTAATATTGATTGTTGATGGTTGATTGTTTGTGTTAGTAGATATAGTAGGATATATATTATATATAGCAATATATATATATTGGCATATGTATATATTGGATTTGATTTCCCGCCTCGTATAGCGGATGAGACCCTATTGCGCCGTTATTAAGCGGAATATTTATAAAATCCCATATACCGCGATATTCCACCTTGAAGTGGAATTGGTATTGTGCTAACGTCTGTGGGTGCAGGGTAACAGGTTGGAGGGATCCAACTGGATTCCTCACATATTTATTTGTTTATGAATATTATGTTGATTGTTGATAATCACATTGTTATATGATGTTATTCCCATGATTGACCATTCGATGTCGTTGCATCATCGGATTCTAATTTTAAAATTAAAATAACGGTTTTGAATTTAAAAGGGGTTTTAAATCGATTTTTCAAAGAATAAGGGTTATTAAAATTTTGAATTGATTAAATTTTAAAATAAATAGATGGATAAAATTTTATGTTTTAAAATTTTATATTTTTATAAAATATAACTTAAAAGAAATTTTTAACAATAATAGGTTTTTATAAAATAGTTAAATTTGGTTTTTTGGGGAGTTATTATTATTAATGGTTTATATAAAGGATTTTATAAATGGATGTTTTTAAATAAAAAATTATTGAAGTTATAGAATAAATTTATAAAGTGTTAAGTTGATGTATAACATGCATTTCACTAGGATTTATAGATTAATAAATGTGAAATTTATAAAACGAATGGTTATTGGAAAATTTTAAGTTTATAAGTTATTCACTTATAAAAATGAATTTGGGGCATAAAAAGGGGAATTTTATAGAAATTGTTAATAAATGAAGATTTCATTAGTTGAAATTATTATAACCCATAAAGAAATCTTGTAAGTGATAAGATTTTAAATTGGTGAAGTTCAAAGGAACGATTTGGTAAATAAATAATATTATAAGTATTTAACTTACAATATGGCTTTTGGGTATGAAATTGGGTTATGTAAAATTGCATCGGATTAATAAAGGAATTTATAAAATTGGGGTTTATAATAGAAATGGAATTTATAAACTATGTTTATAAATTTGAAATTCATCGAATTTGATAAATTGAAATATGGGAATTTGTTAAGTGGGCTATATTCACTATTTTGAATATTGAATAGATTATTAAATAAAATGGGTTTGTTTTTGGGAAAGGAATGTTTTAAATGGAATTTAAAACGAATTAAAGGTGTTTTAAAATGTATCGAGTATTGAAAACATAGATTTCAACATTGATTGTTGAAATAGACGTTTTCGAGAAACAGAAGGGGATAATTTGTATAGTATTGGATTTATATATCTATTTTTAATTTCAAATCCATATACTAGTGTTTTTGGGTTGTCGTAACGATGTTTTACGCAACATTCGTTTTTAACCCAAATAAATGTGAATAAAGGAATGTTTTCTTAAAGAGAATGGAATAAATACTTAACTGTGATTTAAGTATATTGAATATTTCCAAATTGTTGAAAATAAATAAATTTGTGAATTACTTATTTTTAAAATAAGCATGGGAATGGTTTTCTAATATGAAATGGAACGGTTTTTGTGAATTCACCTTTAAGGTAATTGAAAGCAAATAACTTGAAATCGATTTGGGAATCGTATGCTAGTAGATGCTTGGAATTTAAATCCACTTTGGAATTTATATATATGAAGGGAAATTTGTTTAAAAATAAATATTGATTTATTTTGAAGTATGAAAATGAATTTACGGATTTGGGACGTAAATTTAAATTAAATCGGTAAAGATTTATTTGATGATTTGAAATTTGTTTTCAAAGGGTATAAAGGATGAAAAGTAATTTGAAATTAGTTTTCAAATGGTTAAGGTGATTTGAAATTAGTTTTCAAATGGTTAAGGTGATTTGAAATTGGTTTGCAAATGGTTAATGTAATTTGAAAATTGGTTTTCAAATGGTGAAGGTAAATTGAAAATTGATTTTTCAATTGGTTGAGTGTGGAAAATTTTATCGTAAAGTGGTTTTGGTAAAGCAAATAAATTGGGCAATTATTTGGAAATTGTGTGTATATATCTTGTAAAGATATTTTTGGGGATTTAATAATTTTGGAAAATTATATGGAATCTGATGATGTGGCGCATCTTTATTGATAGTTAAATAACCGACTATCAGTATTTACCCTTGGATGGTATTTGTTGTGATTGTTGTGATTGAATTGCCACACTTATTTTTAAAATAAGCGCTCGCTATTCGGTTTAGCCGGGAGAGGACCTTTGTGTCGTATATCCCATTCCGAATATGTGATACGTCGTTTGGATTGCATTTGAAGACCGGTGTGAAGACCGGGTATTTGTGAAAACGATAGGATGACCTATCGATTGTCTCCGCATCGTTAGCTACGATATGGAGATTTCCTTTGTGATGGGAAATTTTATCGGGATTGTGAATACCCGGATTGCAAGGGCTTCTTTGGAAGTGCCTTCGGTTCTGTTCGAACCCGGACCAGACTTGCTTATCTAGGTGAAACGTGATGGGGGGTTCTCGCTTTGCGTTAGGTGGCGAACGGGAGACTCTTACCCCTACACGTCCTCTTTACGGGGTTGGTTAGGCGTAAGCCGTGACAGTCGAGAGGCTGGCCGTAAAAGCAAGGTCTGGGGTACCAGTGTAAGCCACGGTGGGGCTGGGATGGTTGAAAAGCCTACCGGTTACTGCTGACGGAAATGAGGTTCTTTACGTGTCTGACATTACATTTTGAGAGATAGAGCAGATTTCTTTCAAATACATTTCTGTTGGTGGCGGAGAATTTATTCTCTTAGCTTAACACCCTTCTCTGAGACGTACGAGCTCAGAGGTTATGTAGTTGAAGGTTATCAGCGATATTTCCCAATCTGGTAATGTGGCATGCTGAGTGCTGCTGTGTGATGATCATTGGTTGATCGTTTGGATATGATCATTTGTTTGATCATTTATCTTTGTGATTATTGCTTTGGTCATCTGTGGACCCAAAGCATGGCTTTGTTGCACAAAGCGTAGCTTTGTGGACGAGACTTCGTCAGGACCTCACTCCCCGGAAATGGTCGAAACAGGAATATGCGGCAAGGTTATGAGGGTCGCGCCCTTTAGGGTATGTCATTTCCTTCTGGAAAAGGGTGGTATCATGGTATGGAGCCCAGATGCTTACTCATGTTGATACACTATATATATTTCTGTGTGTGGTGTTGTTGCGAGCGCTCGGATAAAGGTCCCAAAGGACCGGGGGATGACATATTCGTGTAGTAGTTACCTAGTTACAGAGGTAACCCGGCCTTGTGTTGGCAGAGATCTAACCGTAACGTTAGTTTCTCGGGACGTCCCGCCAGAGGCGATCCCATGTGGCAGTAGGAAGTTCCTTAGCCTGACCATTTGTTGGAAATCCAATCAAAACAATACGCGCCTTGTACGGTTTTAGTTGTATTACCTGCCATTCACTTATGGTGGTCACCACTGTTTGGATGGTAGCTATAGTAGGCATAGTTCGGAATGTCTATGCTGGCTAGGATTTATATTCTACTTTCGAATTGTTTTCTACACTATGCACTAGTAATAATATCAAAAATGATTTGATTTTCGCGTAGTAAGCATCTTTGACTATCATAAGGAGAAATCTCCTCCAATTCTGCGTTTGCATTGTGTGTGTGGCGGGAGGCCTTATGGTAGTTTCATTTTCCAAAAAGCATTGCGGATTTAAAAATTTAAATTTTCTTGTTGCTTGTTTAAAGATAAACTGTTTTGAGTTCTCACACCAGTCCCATGACTGACCTGGAGTTTATTGTTCCTTTCCTAAACTCTGGGTGCCCACTATTTTCCACACGGGCAGTCTAGAGTTAGGTTATCAGGTTATTCTGGATTCGGGAGTTGCTGTGCAGATCTGGAGGCGAGCCAGATAGCGTAGTCTATTATCTATTGTATATAGTATTTCTTTCCGCTGTTGTTGTCGTACACTCTGATTGATGTAATGTGATGTAATGTATAAAATGTATAGTTCTTTTGTTTTAATGAATATTCATTTATCTATTATATGTTGTTCCGCTGCGACTGTGAGATTCTGTTATTGTTTCTCGTTCTGTTACTTGTTTTTCTGTTTTCTCTTCTCTTTCTTTTCTTTCTTCTTCTACCTCTTTCTTCTTCTAAAACCCTAACGGTTCGATTTTTCGGCAACGAAAAATCGCGATCGTTACATTTGGTATCAGAGCATATGGTTAAGCGACAACCTGCTCTGTTGGGTGTTACTCATTAGAGATAGAGTCAGCAGTACTCTAGAATGAGTGTGAGTGTAATAATAGATATGAGTGCGTATTTGTTAGTGAATATAAAATTGTTTTATATTGTGATGATTGGTTTATTGAGTGGTATATGAACCTTCGTCGGCGCAGCCTCGAAAACTGAATCGAAGGGGTTCCTAAACACTTGAATAGAACAATTCGACACAATATTGTTTTAAATTGGGTAAATGAAATAATTTTACCTCGATTATATTTTATATATAAAAAGAAAATAATTTTTCAAGAATTATTGAAGTGTGTATATAATTGATTGCTTGGTTGTTGTAAATGATATATATATATATATAAAATAATTAAAAGTTGTTTGAATAAGCTAATAAAAGCAACTATTGTAAAAAGAATAATGGTATAAACCAATGAATCATAAGATGAAATAATAATTAATGATGATTTACAATTGTAAGATAAGCATGTATGTATATAAGAAGTAAAATTATATAAGTAAAAGGTTTATAAAAGTGATTTATGAATAGAAAGAAAACTTTTTGAAAGAATAGTTAGCATTGATTTCACTATTGTCACTGGGAAATAATAAGGATGATGACTGCAGCATCATCAGTATCATTTTCGAGTTTCTATGTGATGGATTTGCTACAATAATGAATTTAAAAATTGAAGCTTTGTTGTAGTAAACAAATTTGAAATTAAAATTCAACTTGAAATTGTCAAATATAAGTGAAAAAAAGGGGTTTTGAACTTATAATATGAGTTGGAAGTTGAATAATAAGTTGTATAACTTATAGAATGAGAAAATGTAAGTAAAACCAATTATTGAAGTGGTTAAACAATTAAGTTAAGTAAAATGAAATACGAATTTGATTGTTGATATGAATTTGACTTAAGTAAAAGTTAAATAGAATTTACTTTAGAATTGGAAACCGAATTGGATTGATAAGTGGAAACTTAAGTTTATTTGAACAAATTATGTTAAATGGAATAGAGTTTGAAATGAATTAGGAGAATACTTAAGTTGAATAGTGGAAGTAAATGTAAATGAAGTTGAATGGAATATAACTTGAGTAATGTTGAAAGAATTGATGTTGATATCAAAATAAAATGAATAAAGTGAATTAATGAAATCGTTAAATGATGTGAACTTGAGTTATATAAATGAAATTCAATTTTTATATGTAAAAAGAATTGGCAACTGAATTAAAGTATGGATTGAATGTTAATTAATCGAATGTGAATAAGTTGATATGAAATGATGTATGTAAGTGTAAATTCATTTCGAGCTAGTTGAATAATTGAATGAAAATCAGTTGAATGTTAAATCAATTGGAATTAAAACTGTTGAACCAAATTGAATGTAGTGAGAGAAAAACTAATAATTTGGTTTTATTGGATATACATTGGTTGTTATTCGCTTGTTGGTTGATTGTATGTAAATTCATTAAGTGTTAATGAAATTGAATTAGCGCATTTGAAAGCTATGTAATTGAACTCAAATTGAATGTAAAGTAAATGAATTTGAATAGAATTGAATTTGATTTGGGCTGAATATGAACCAATGTGAATTTAATTAGTGAATGTAACTAATTGAAACGAATGAATTGAATATGCAACTTCAATAATAAACTAAAAAAAAATGTGTAAGAAGCATGCATTGGAAATTTTGAACTTGAATTGGCAAAATAGTTTGAATGTTGGAATTGAATACTATTACTAGCAGGATATACAGGTTATAAAGGAATTGGGATTTTGATTTCAAAGTTAAAAAATTGAATCGCTCGACAAAAAGGTACGTATTTCAGTTTTTATATGAGATTTGATGATTTCCTTCTCCAGCCACTTGGCTTTCTCTTTTCTTTTTGATTCTGAGGGGCCGTGGTGCCATTTTGTAGTCGTACCGATCGAGCCGCGCAAAGGAGACGCTGGCGAAATTTTTCGAAAATTAAGGGAGTTAGAAAATTTTTGAGAAAATTTTGAAAGTTTGAAATTTGAATTTAAATTTAAATTTGAATTGTTGAGTAAACAATGTTGTTTGAAACCTATAATTGAGTTTGGAAAGCTAATTGAAATGATAGTAGATCTTTAATAAAAAGATTTGTTTGAAAAGTTGATAAAACTGATTAGCTTTGGAAAAATAATAAACGGATTAGGATCGTTCTCCTTAACTTGCAATTTCGAGGACGAAATTCTTTTAAGGGGGGAAGATTGTAACGACCCAGAATTTTTAGTAATTTAAATTTGAGTATTTAATTAATTTTAAATGTTTATAAGTGAAAATTTTAAGTTAAATAATTTATTTCTTGAATATTGGATTTAATTGGTCATTTAAATCGATTAATTAATAGTGAAATTCCGTAGATAATTGAATATTGGGTTAGATATGATTGAAAATGGTTTGGAAAATTTTGTTATATCATATTAAAGTTATAGAAATATTGTGGAACTTGTAAAACTGAATTTGGAGTTAATTCGTAAAAATTGAATATTTTAATATTTAATTATCGACTGAAAAATAGCCAATTTTTGAACAGTCTCAGAATTGAACGAAACGAGTTCCATTGGATCCGTAATAGTTAATTATTATCGGATTTCAAATTTCGTAGCAATCGGAGTTGTCGTTTGACCGTGGCAGCTCCAAACGCATCGATATCGTTTTAATTTTAATTCGGCGAGTAAAAATAGCCATTTTTCAAACGGTCTCGGATTTCGACGAAACCAGTTTCATCGGATCCGTAATGTGATATTATTGCAAGATTTCAAATTTCAAGTCAATCGGATTTATCGTTTGTCCGGTACAAGCCAAAACGCCTAGAAATCGCTTAAATCGGTTTAAATTTAAATCGACCGTTTATTGCCGTATCTCACACATACTTCCGAATTAGCTTACGAAACCTGTTCCATTGCGTCCGGAACGCGGAAAAACTTTAGAATCGCCTGTCGGAACGCGTAGATTGGAGTTCGTTTGCATAAGTTATTAAAAAGAGAATTTTATTATTAAAATAAGATTAATAACATATATCTCTTAATATTTTTCAAAACCCTAATCCCTATTTGCTCGGCCGCCACTCTCTTCAATCCATGGCCGAAAATCTCCTGTCTTCTCCTCCTCTTTTCTTCGAATCCACGCACTGTTTACAGAAACTTCCAACATAGAAATTGAAGAGCACTCAACGAGCTTCACATCCGTACGGTTGAGATGTTGGTTTGTCAACCAGAGGAGGGCGATTTTGGCCGCGTTTGTTCGTCGCTTGCGCACGTTTTTCTAGGTGGTGAGGGGGCCGAGCTTCATGATGCTCCAGCCGAGAGTAGGGGGAAGCACGTGCTATCGAATGGTGACCTCGGATCATCGTCAAAGCAAGTGTGATGGGCTCGGCAATCTAGGGTTTTGGTTCGTGATGGGTTTCAAGTCGCGTGTTTTGACCTGGGAGTTCTTGCGTGAGGGGGGAAGAAGGTGGAGTGCGGCCAGATTTTGATCAAGGGGAAATGGATGGCAGATATGAGATGTGGGTTTTAAAATTTATTAAAAGTTGTAATTAGTCATATTAAAATTAGTATTAACTTCAAAATGTCATAACTTTGCGATGCGAGGTCGGAAAATTATGAAACGAAGTGCATTGGAATTGTATGATCGTGCTCTTTGCGATGGAGCTGGATTGGAAATTTTTGGAGCTAGCGAAAATTTCGGGTATAATTAAACGCGTGTTTAATTATATTCGAAATAAAAGCTGAAACGGAAATAAAACCAAGGTGAGAACTCCTCACTCAATCGAAAGGTTTTGTTTAAAATTTTGAATAGTTAATATTGATTGTTGATGGTTGATTGTTTGTGTTAGTAGATATAGTAGGATATATATTATATATAGCAATATATATATATTGGCATATGTATATATTGGATTTGATTTCCCGCCTCGTATAGCGGATGAGACCCTATTGCGCCGTTATTAAGCGGAATATTTATAAAATCCCATATACCGCGATATTCCACCTTGAAGTGGAATTGGTATTGTGCTAACGTCTGTGGGTGCAGGGTAACAGGTTGGAGGGATCCAACTGGATTCCTCACATATTTATTTGTTTATGAATATTATGTTGATTGTTGATAATCACATTGTTATATGATGTTATTCCCATGATTGACCATTCGATGTCGTTGCATCATCGGATTCTAATTTTAAAATTAAAATAACGGTTTTGAATTTAAAAGGGGTTTTAAATCGATTTTTCAAAGAATAAGGGTTATTAAAATTTTGAATTGATTAAATTTTAAAATAAATAGATGGATAAAATTTTATGTTTTAAAATTTTATATTTTTATAAAATATAACTTAAAAGAAATTTTTAACAATAATAGGTTTTTATAAAATAGTTAAATTTGGTTTTTTGGGGAGTTATTATTATTAATGGTTTATATAAAGGATTTTATAAATGGATGTTTTTAAATAAAAAATTATTGAAGTTATAGAATAAATTTATAAAGTGTTAAGTTGATGTATAACATGCATTTCACTAGGATTTATAGATTAATAAATGTGAAATTTATAAAACGAATGGTTATTGGAAAATTTTAAGTTTATAAGTTATTCACTTATAAAAATGAATTTGGGGCATAAAAAGGGGAATTTTATAGAAATTGTTAATAAATGAAGATTTCATTAGTTGAAATTATTATAACCCATAAAGAAATCTTGTAAGTGATAAGATTTTAAATTGGTGAAGTTCAAAGGAACGATTTGGTAAATAAATAATATTATAAGTATTTAACTTACAATATGGCTTTTGGGTATGAAATTGGGTTATGTAAAATTGCATCGGATTAATAAAGGAATTTATAAAATTGGGGTTTATAATAGAAATGGAATTTATAAACTATGTTTATAAATTTGAAATTCATCGAATTTGATAAATTGAAATATGGGAATTTGTTAAGTGGGCTATATTCACTATTTTGAATATTGAATAGATTATTAAATAAAATGGGTTTGTTTTTGGGAAAGGAATGTTTTAAATGGAATTTAAAACGAATTAAAGGTGTTTTAAAATGTATCGAGTATTGAAAACATAGATTTCAACATTGATTGTTGAAATAGACGTTTTCGAGAAACAGAAGGGGATAATTTGTATAGTATTGGATTTATATATCTATTTTTAATTTCAAATCCATATACTAGTGTTTTTGGGTTGTCGTAACGATGTTTTACGCAACATTCGTTTTTAACCCAAATAAATGTGAATAAAGGAATGTTTTCTTAAAGAGAATGGAATAAATACTTAACTGTGATTTA
The DNA here is from genome assembly GCA_030765085.1 of Allium cepa. Classification (NCBI taxonomy): domain Eukaryota; kingdom Viridiplantae; phylum Streptophyta; class Magnoliopsida; order Asparagales; family Amaryllidaceae; genus Allium; species Allium cepa. The sequence continues at coordinate 28,535,672 of CM060938.1, read as the reverse complement.
AGTATATTGAATATTTCCAAATTGTTGAAAATAAATAAATTTGTGAATTACTTATTTTTAAAATAAGCATGGGAATGGTTTTCTAATATGAAATGGAACGGTTTTTGTGAATTCACCTTTAAGGTAATTGAAAGCAAATAACTTGAAATCGATTTGGGAATCGTATGCTAGTAGATGCTTGGAATTTAAATCCACTTTGGAATTTATATATATGAAGGGAAATTTGTTTAAAAATAAATATTGATTTATTTTGAAGTATGAAAATGAATTTACGGATTTGGGACGTAAATTTAAATTAAATCGGTAAAGATTTATTTGATGATTTGAAATTTGTTTTCAAAGGGTATAAAGGATGAAAAGTAATTTGAAATTAGTTTTCAAATGGTTAAGGTGATTTGAAATTAGTTTTCAAATGGTTAAGGTGATTTGAAATTGGTTTGCAAATGGTTAATGTAATTTGAAAATTGGTTTTCAAATGGTGAAGGTAAATTGAAAATTGATTTTTCAATTGGTTGAGTGTGGAAAATTTTATCGTAAAGTGGTTTTGGTAAAGCAAATAAATTGGGCAATTATTTGGAAATTGTGTGTATATATCTTGTAAAGATATTTTTGGGGATTTAATAATTTTGGAAAATTATATGGAATCTGATGATGTGGCGCATCTTTATTGATAGTTAAATAACCGACTATCAGTATTTACCCTTGGATGGTATTTGTTGTGATTGTTGTGATTGAATTGCCACACTTATTTTTAAAATAAGCGCTCGCTATTCGGTTTAGCCGGGAGAGGACCTTTGTGTCGTATATCCCATTCCGAATATGTGATACGTCGTTTGGATTGCATTTGAAGACCGGTGTGAAGACCGGGTATTTGTGAAAACGATAGGATGACCTATCGATTGTCTCCGCATCGTTAGCTACGATATGGAGATTTCCTTTGTGATGGGAAATTTTATCGGGATTGTGAATACCCGGATTGCAAGGGCTTCTTTGGAAGTGCCTTCGGTTCTGTTCGAACCCGGAACAGACTTGTATGGTTACGTGTCTGACATTACATTTTGAGAGATAGAGCAGATTTCTTTCAAATACATTTCTGTTGGTGGCGGAGAATTTATTCTCTTAGCTTAACACCCTTCTCTGAGACGTACGAGCTCAGAGGTTATGTAGTTGAAGGTTATCAGCGATATTTCCCAATCTGGTAATGTGGCATGCTGAGTGCTGCTGTGTGATGATCATTGGTTGATCGTTTGGATATGATCATTTGTTTGATCATTTATCTTTGTGATTATTGCTTTGGTCATCTGTGGACCCAAAGCATGGCTTTGTTGCACAAAGCGTAGCTTTGTGGACGAGACTTCGTCAGGACCTCACTCCCCGGAAATGGTCGAAACAGGAATATGCGGCAAGGTTATGAGGGTCGCGCCCTTTAGGGTATGTCATTTCCTTCTGGAAAAGGGTGGTATCATGGTATGGAGCCCAGATGCTTACTCATGTTGATACACTATATATATTTCTGTGTGTGGTGTTGTTGCGAGCGCTCGGATAAAGGTCCCAAAGGACCGGGGGATGACATATTCGTGTAGTAGTTACCTAGTTACAGAGGTAACCCGGCCTTGTGTTGGCAGAGATCTAACCGTAACGTTAGTTTCTCGGGACGTCCCGCCAGAGGCGATCCCATGTGGCAGTAGGAAGTTCCTTAGCCTGACCATTTGTTGGAAATCCAATCAAAACAATACGCGCCTTGTACGGTTTTAGTTGTATTACCTGCCATTCACTTATGGTGGTCACCACTGTTTGGATGGTAGCTATAGTAGGCATAGTTCGGAATGTCTATGCTGGCTAGGATTTATATTCTACTTTCGAATTGTTTTCTACACTATGCACTAGTAATAATATCAAAAATGATTTGATTTTCGCGTAGTAAGCATCTTTGACTATCATAAGGAGAAATCTCCTCCAATTCTGCGTTTGCATTGTGTGTGTGGCGGGAGGCCTTATGGTAGTTTCATTTTCCAAAAAGCATTGCGGATTTAAAAATTTAAATTTTCTTGTTGCTTGTTTAAAGATAAACTGTTTTGAGTTCTCACACCAGTCCCATGACTGACCTGGAGTTTATTGTTCCTTTCCTAAACTCTGGGTGCCCACTATTTTCCACACGGGCAGTCTAGAGTTAGGTTATCAGGTTATTCTGGATTCGGGAGTTGCTGTGCAGATCTGGAGGCGAGCCAGATAGCGTAGTCTATTATCTATTGTATATAGTATTTCTTTCCGCTGTTGTTGTCGTACACTCTGATTGATGTAATGTGATGTAATGTATAAAATGTATAGTTCTTTTGTTTTAATGAATATTCATTTATCTATTATATGTTGTTCCGCTGCGACTGTGAGATTCTGTTATTGTTTCTCGTTCTGTTACTTGTTTTTCTGTTTTCTCTTCTCTTTCTTTTCTTTCTTCTTCTACCTCTTTCTTCTTCTAAAACCCTAACGGTTCGATTTTTCGGCAACGAAAAATCGCGATCGTTACACTAGGACACCTCCAAGCATTTTTCCCCGACTCACCATAGGCCCTTCCACCTCCACGCAAAGCCACGACCGTCATCATCATGCCAATGACTGGAATTTTGCAAAAACTCCAAATTTGGTTATCTCGGCTTATCCCAGTAATTATTAACTTTAAAGTTTTGATTTTATTTTCAAAAATCATAATTTTTGATAAGCTTTCAGATGGTATATTTGAAATTAAAATCTACCAGGTTTGAAATTAAACATGACTTGAATTTTAACCGTGTTTTCAAATGTTACAGGAGAAGCTTTAGTTCATTTAGCTTGAATTAAACTTTACAACTTAAAACATGTCAAAAAAAACCACTTTTGTTTGAATTCCAAGAGCAAACAAGGATCAAGGAATAAGGAAATTGGATTTTTATACAGGATTATGAATCTATGTAACCTAGAACAGAGGTAATTCAAGTATAAACTGACATGCAAAGAGAAAAGAAAATAGATTTTTGTGCATGCAAACAATTTTTCAAACTTATTCAAATCCTACATTCAAACAATACATCAAACATCAGATCTTAGGGATGTTTACTCACCTGTAAAATTTTTAGCAGAGAGTTTCCTTTCTGAAAATCAAAATTCTGGACTGTCTTTTCTTTTTCTTCTTAGCTTGATTTTAAATTTGTTAGCTGCAACAAATTTGTATGAACTTGTTTAAATCTTTGATGTAATTTACTTACTTAATCTTTTAACAACAAATTAAACAAAATTAAATTTACTTACACTTAAATTTTAGTTGAAACAGAGGGAAAAACTCTGGCCTGCACCTTTAAATTTTGTGTTTGCTAGTTTTTTTTTCCTTTTGAGTTGAGTCCTGAATCTCCCCCTGATCTATGAAGTTCTTGCTTGATTCTGTAATGTTTATTGAAGATTTGAATTCAAATTTGAATTCTTCTTTTGGCTTAAGATATTGAGAGAAAGGTTTTGTTACAGATCTTTTTTTCTGGAATTAGTTTTCTTGATTTCAAATGATGAGGCAAAACATGCTTGTTTTGATGATGATATTTTTTTTCTGAAGTAAAGATTTCAGAGATTTTTTCTTTAAAATGAATAAAAAGAGTAAGAAGAGAAGATGAATTGCCTATATAAATTTTTATTTTCTATTTTATAAATTTCTAAGGAAAATATAAATGGTAACTTGACACTTGTTTTAATTTTTTCCTCATGATTTACACTTGTCTCCATAGTCATTGCTAATTTAACACTTGTAATTATTTTTTTCTTCTTTATTAACATAATAATTTACATTATATAAATTGTATTTAAACTATATTAAGATATTAGCTTTATATTAATGCATATTATTAAAAATAGAATGTTTTTGAAATTAATTAAATATTACATAGATACATATATATAAAATCCAAATTATTTTACAAAAACATTTATTTTAAAATTTAAATTCAAATTTAAAAATCAAATTCAATATATAAATTCAAATTTTACCCATATATGCACACATACATATATATTCACAAATATGTATAAAATTTAGATTCAAATGATTTTAAAAACTTTTAGTATTTTCAAAATTTAAACTCAAAAGAAATTTGAAATTTAAATTATCACTTATTATTTATTTATTTTGAAACTTTTCAAATTATATAACAAAAGTTCAACAATAACCAAATTTAAATTGATAAAATTTTGGTATGTTACACAACAACTCCCCTTTAATACACTAACTCTCCCTTAATCTAAGCCTATCTAACCTATTTCATAATTCCCCCTTTTGTCATCAATAAAAACTAATCCTAAATTACATTACTCCCCTTAAACTAACACTTATGGAACTAAATACTAATAACAAAGTATAATTAAGTGAAACATAATTATAATTTTATTATATATATATATATGTTGAAACATATACATAAATATACAAATACAAATAATATATAAAAACATTATCATAAAAACAATCTATTGAGAGTCTTTGATAATTGGTGACTTATGAATCTAACAATTTGGGTGATGGAGACAGAAGTTTCCACGTTGTATTCATCAAATTAGACTTGTGCAATGCAAATAACTTTATCGGGTTCGTCCACTTATGCTTCTTCTTCTCCTTCTTCTCCTTCTTCTTTGTCATCTTCCTATAATGGATTATGAATATGAATGTTCACTATGCCACAAAGTGCATCAGACAACAACCATCACACAACATAATCTTGATTTGCTGTTATCCCAATATTTACACCCGTTTCAAACTATACATGGAAAAACCATCTGTTGTGTGTCATAGCCCATGAAATCTTTGTTCTACTGAGATTTCATCAACGCCATTCGGACAACATTCCATCTATTGTCTAATTAAAATTATCAAAAATTTGGTTTTTCCTCCTATCAATATTTTTTTTGCCTCTCAAAACTGCCTTGATATTTCCTGGGCATGTTTTTTGATTTATTTCCCCCACTTATTTCGTTCATAGCTAAATGAAAAAAATGGCAGCCCAAAAAATTTTCTGCCCTCCACCCTCACCGTTGCCTTCTCCTACCCATCATTTGCAGCCGTCCCTAGCCTTCTTTCTGATCTAGGATTTTTGTCTTCGTTCGGTTTGAGGTTTTAGTCTTTGTTCCGATTTAGGGTTTCTTGATTAAAGCTGTTGCTTGGAATTTGAAGTGCGAACAGTACGCCTTCTTCTTTGATGTTCTCACACTTCGACTACCGGCGATTGATTGTGCGAGTGCCTTTACTTGTCGCATTATTCAGATTGTTCGGTATGATTTTATCCCCTTTTCAATTTTATGCTCATAATCAACTCGATTTTTTTCTACCAATGATGATATGGGTATATATAGGAATCAGTTTCCTATATTTTCGATTATATACTGTGATTTGAATTGCTGGATTGCGTTCTTCCTAGAGTTTTATCTCTTTTGAACTGGCGGGTTTTGATTCTACCTTGATCTTTGCAATGACTTGTGTGCTTCCTTGAGTTTTTATCTCTGTCAATTTATATTATCTCTGTTGGTTTGTAAATATACGAGTTTCTCTCTCTATTGGTTTATAACTTTGTTGGTTTGTATCTCTTTTAATGCTCCATTGCTGTTGTATCATTAATGCTTGTTGTTTTTGAACTAGTTGATGCTTGAAGTGGTAGAAGCAGTGTGCTTATGGTTCACTGTATCAAATCATCACCGTTGAACTAGTTGATGCTAGCCTGTTACATTAGTGCTAGTTATTGTTGAACTAGTTGATGCTTGATGTGTCTTCTTGCTTGTTGCTAGTTATGTATACATGTATATACATATATGTTTGCACCATGCTTGGTTGTGTGAATACGTGCTTATGGTTCTATATGTGTGTATATACATGTGCACTATGCTTAAAATGTTTTGAGATTTCATGCATTTCACTATATCAATTCATCACATAGATCTTTCATGTATATACACACATAAATATGTATGTATATATGTATGCACTTTTTCTATTTGGATAATTCCTGTTGCATTTTATATATGTGTGCGAACCTTAGTCACTGCACTTTTCAGTAATTCAAATTCAAACAGTAAACGAAGTGAACCATTTTCAGATGGGGTGCTGCCCCACACCCTACCAAGCGGCGCTGCCCCTAGACCCCGCGATCTGACCGGCCAGGTCGACCGCCGTCAACGGGGGTGTTGCCCTCGCACCCACACCTTGGGGGGTTGCCACCCCCCGGACCTACCCTTCGCAGTGGCAATCAATTTATAATACTAGACATACATGTATATACATATGTGTATATATGTGTTGCTCACATATACATGCTTGTATGTGCATTTGTTGCTCACATATACTTGTAAGTGCACTTATTGCCTGAAACCATTCCAGTTCATTACTTATGGTTTGAACTATAAATATATCCATCTTATTTCAGTGCGTTATTGCCTAAAACTGAAACTGATTTGAGCAGATCTGATACACATGTATATGCATGCACTTATTTGTTTTTTGTGTTTACTACACCATATTCACTGCACTTGCGTTTGCTGCACCACATTCCAGTCTTCATGTGTTTGCTTCACCATATATACATGCATACATATGTATGTATATATTTGTGAACCATATGTGTACACATATATGTATATTCCATTATTAAAGTTATGTATACATATATACATGTATACATCCTTAAGTGTGTTGACACCTGAGTGAGCTACTCCTATATGCACTGGCACTTGAACGTGCATTTTCTGAACCATTTTGATTTTTAAACCATTTTGAGTTGATCTTGTTATTTCTGAACCATTTTAATAGCTTTGGCACTTTTTGTTTTGTCTGAGCTTGTTTATGTGCACTATCCTGAATTCTTGCCTAATTGAACTTGTTTTTCTGAACGATTTTGATTTTGGTACCTGAGTGTGCTTATTACTGCTATATGCAGTCTTCTTGCTTGCTTCTTCAATGTATATACGCACATATATATGTATGTATATATGTGTGAAATATTAGCATCTTTTGTATTTTGTACATGTGTATATGTGTGTTGGTCACATATACTTTTGATGCTCCATGGTTTGGCAATCTATTTTTAACTGAAATGAAATACGCACATGTACTTGTTTTTCACTTATACATGGCCTTCTAAACTACAATTGTACACTTTTTAAGTCCTCGGTATATACTTGTACATACTATTATATATACATACTTGTACCATACTTTGAATTGTCTTGAGCTGCTTTTGAATTGCTCATGTGTTGATTAGTAAAACTACTGTTGTGACATTGTATATACCTGAGTGTGCATCTGAGTTTGATCTAGTTTAATTTTCTGGTTTGAGTTGCATTTCCTTGTGCACCTGAGTTTAGCCCGATAAGGCTTGGGCTTGACCTTGTGCATATTTGCACTGTGTTGAGCCTTCGGGCTTGACCTCTGCAATAGTCATTGAGATTTAATCGTTGTTAGGCCTTATGATATTCATAGTGATACATTGTGCATATCATAAGTTGTCTATGCACATAAATATTTGTCCAACCATGTCTAAAACATGAAGAGAAAATAAACCCACAAACCGAGGCAATGTTAATATTCAAATTTTATTTTATTTTTGCAATTTATGTTTGTTTCCTTTTCCATTTTACTACATTGTTAATTTGACATGCATAAGAAATGAATGGACACAAGTTGGAGCAAGCAAATGAAGATCAATATCAAAAATAAACTCGAGTGAGTGTAAGTGAGTGCTAGTAAAAAAATGTTATATATGAAAGTGTAAAGAAAATTTGTATAGATGAGAGTGATAGTCGTATGTATTTGAAAATGTAAGAAAAGTGAAAGTTGTAATGTATTTGAAAATGTAAGTACAGTGAAAGCTGTATTGTATTTGAATTTGATTTGAAATAAAATATTTTTTTAAATAAAATTGTGATTCATTATTTCATTTTGCAAATATAACATAACTGTAATTGATATGCATAATAGTCAATATTTATATGCTGTCTAATAGAAATTTTTAGAAATGATACTATAACATCAGACAACGCTTATATCTGTGGTCTGATATGTAATGAGACAACACGAAAATAGATGATAGATAGGTCTTCATTCAAAGAACGGAGCATATCTATCGTCTGATTCCTTTTTTATACTAGTGATTAGAGGAGTTATCTTCAATCACGATTTGGTCCGCATGATTATCCATTAGAAATTGTTGCAAATTTCTAAGGATTTTGCGTTGTTTCACTTGTTACTTAGCCATCTTTATTTGCATGATTTGCAACTCAGTCATCATTTGCAGAGTGTTTTCAATGTTTCCTCCATCTTCATGACTCGGGTTAGTGTAGTTCATTGAAATGGACCGACATTAAGAGAATGGAAAGAAAAGGTCGCCTTTTTGTTTGATTTAGGAGAGGAGGCCATTATTTTATATTCTCAAAAGTTTATTACAGAGAGAAATGAAGTGGCAGACAGAAGAATTTGAAATATAGAGAATCTATAACTACCAAACTAATTTTAGAGGAAAATCAAAAATTTTAAATTTTACCGTTGTATGTCGACATGGGGGTAGGGGTATGTCAACATCCTTATGGAAATTTTGACAATTTTATGTTTCTTTATTTATTTAAATATATATTATTCCTATATTCTATATCTCATTTATAGAATAAATACCTAGTTCTCTTCTAAGTTTAGTAAAGGTTGATTGACTTAAGGGTTTGGTCAGAATATCAGCTATTCTGTTCTCAGTGGTTATAAATTCAAGAGAAATAATCTCTTTACTTATATTATCTCTGAGAAAATGATGTGTGATATCAATATGTTTGGTTTTGGCATGATGAGTAGGGTTTTTGGATAAATTTACTGCACTTGTATTGTCACAATAAATTGGTTATTTTGAAATATTTAATCCAAAATCCTTTAGGCTCTGTTACGTATAGATTACTTGAGAATAAGCCAAAGCAGCAGAGATATATTCTGCTTTAGTTGTTGATAATGAGACAGTATTTTCTTTTCACTAAACTAGGAAACTAGAGAATGTCCTAAAAAGTAACAAGTTCCAGTTGTACTTTTTCGGTCTGATTTACAACTAGCATAGTCAGTATCAAAATATGAGATTAAGTCAAATGAATCATTTTTAGGGTAAAATAGGCCATAGTCTAAAGTGTGTTTAACATATATTAGGATACATTTAACAGCTTTCAAATGAGTTTCTTTGGATTGAGATTGGTACCTTGCACAGAGACAGGCACTATGCATGATAATAGGCCTACTCGCAATTATATGGAGTAGCGATCCAATCATTCCTCTGCATAGTTTTTGGTCGACATCTTTTAACATGTCTTCTTTATTCAAGGCTTCATTGGTTGCCATAGGAGTGGGTTTTCCACTCGCAGTAGTCATACCAAACTTATTAACTAGATCCCTAGTATACTTTTCTTGACTAATAAAAATACCGCTATCTAACTGTTTTATTTGCAATCCTAAAAAGAAAGTAAGTTCACCATATGACCCATCTCAAACTCTTTTTTCATTATTTCAGAAATTTCTTTGTTCATTTCGTTGTTTGTTGATCCAAAAATTATATCATCTACATATATCTATACTAACTGAATATCATTTTTGTTTCTTTTAATAAAAAGAGTATTATCTACTTTACCAATGTCAAAATTTTATTGTAATAAGTGAGATCTTAGTCTGTCATACTAGGCTTTAGGAGCTTGTTTCAGACGATATAAAGCTTTTTTAATTTGTAAACATGATTTGGAAACTTTGTATCTTCAAAAAGTGGGGGTAGTTCAACATAAACATCTTCTTTAACAAAACCATTTAAAAATGCACTTTTGATATCCATTTTAAATAATTTGAAATTGTTGTAGTTTGCAAAAGCTAGTAGAATTCTAATGGCTTCTAATCTTGCCACGGGTGCAAAGGTTTCATCATAGTCTATTCATTCCTCTTGACAATAACCTTGCCCGACTAACCGAGCCTTATTTCTACCGACCTCACCTTGTCCATTCATTTTATTTTTATAAACCCATTTAGTTCCTATTATAGTTTTGTCCTCAGGTCTAGGAACAAGTTCCCATACATCATATTTGGTGAATTGATTCATTTCTTCTTGCACAGAAAGAATCCATGAATTATCAGATGATGCTTCCTTTGGATTTTTGGGTTCAATTGTTGACATAAAAGCTACATTGCTTATCTTGTTTAATTAATTTTTAGTTCTAACAACAGATTCAATATTTCCTAGTATATTTTCTACAGGATGATCTTTTAAAAGCCTGATCTTTTTATTAGGATGAACCGTTTCACAATTTATTTCATTTGATTCATTATTTAAAGTAACAAAATCATCTTCATCATTTATTTGAACAAAATCTTTGAAATTTTCATCAAAAGATACATGCATTGTTTCTTCAATGGTGTTTGATTTTTAAGTTGAAAACTGTATATGCTTTACTTCTATTAGAATATCCGACAAAGATTCCTTTGTTGGATTTAGGATCAAATTTATCCAAATTGTCCTTTGTATTTAAAATGAAACATTTACTTCCAAATTTTTTAAAATAAGATACCTTTGGTTTCTTATTGAAATGAAGTTCATATGTTGTTTTATTGGTTAGAGGTCTAATTAAAATCCTATTCAAAATGTAACAAGCTATAGCGACTGCTTCAGCCCAAAAATTACTATCTAAAAGCATTGTTCTTAGGCACTCTTGAACCGTCTTATTTTTACGCTCTACCACTCCATTTGGTTGTGGAGTTCTTAGAAAGGAAAAATTATGAGTTATTCCTTTTTGATTGCAGAAATTCTCTAAATTTTCATTTTCAAATTCTCTACCATGATCAATACGAATAATTTTGACTTTTAAAGAAAGTTAATTTTGAATTATTTTTGCAAAAGTTTTAAATAAATCAAAAGCATCACTTTTAAGTTCAAAAAAATTGTCCATGTAAATCTAGAATAATCATCTACAATTACAAAAACATATTTACTATGATTTATTGACTAAATTTGAGGTGGACCAAACAGATCTAAATGAAGCAACACAAGTGGTTTTGAAGTTGAAACCATATCTTTCAATTTAAATGAACTCTTCCTAAGTTTTCCTAATTAACAAGCATCACATATACTATCTACTTTAAAATCCATTTTACGGAGACCTCTTACTAGATCAAGTTTTGAAAGTCTAATTAAGAGTTGGAAATTCAAATGCCAAAATCTTTTATGCCAAATCCAAGGGTCACTTGTTTTAGCCAAAAGACATAGGTTATCATTTGAGATTTTCATATTGAGAATATAAATATTTTTCTTCCTAATTCCTCCAAAGATAATATTTGATTTATCACGTTCGATGTGACACTTATCCTTTTCAAATTTAATTTTGTACCACTTATCACATAGTTGACTTATGCTAAGTAAATTGTGTTTTAAATTCCTAACTAACAAAACATCAGAAATAGTAGGAGTTTTAGAGTTACCGACATTGCCGATCATGTGTCTTGAACATCCACTATCAAGTATCCATTTATTTTTCTTGATTTCCACCACTTGTCCATTGAGTGTTGATTCATTAAAAGCCATATAACATATCTATTCCTGCACAACACACCAATTCGGTAGATAACTTGATTTTCTGTAATAACAATACGCAGACTTATGAAACAATGATGATATGGACAGTTTTGAACTAGTGCTTACAAAATCTCCAAAAATTGCCATTTTAAACTTTTAAAAAATTTCAAACTATGATAACTTTGAAAACCAGTTCTCTGATATCAAATGTTGGAAATGCGGATTACGGATCTTAAGGCTAGATTAACACTAGAGGGGGAGGGGGTGAATAATGTTTAGTGGAATTTATGAATCTTTTCAAAATCTTTTCAAATTAAACCCAACCAGATGCAATTCACAATTGCAGAAACAAACACAGAATTAGACACTGATGCAAATAGTAAATAAAAGCAGTAAACAAAAGAACACACCAGAATTTTATACTGGTTTGGAGTTACCCTGCATCCAGTCCTACACAATTTCTTGTTCATATTTCTTTTCAAATATAATGTCGATATTACAACCTCTATTTCAAGGCTACAAGATACACCCTCCCGTGTTCGAGTCTAGGGAAAACTCTCTTGATTTAATAAGGCTACAAGATCACCTAATTGGTTTACGGGCTACAATCACACCTAGTTAATTTATAGGCCGCAATCACACTGTTTTCAATATCACTTTGATAGATAGAGAGACTCAATACACTTCTTTGATTACAAATGATCCTATAACTCTGAATAGCACTGAGATCTTTGAGAGAGTCTCTCCATAGAATCAAATTAGTGATAATCGAGTTTGATTCACTTGGGATTTCGGTAGATTTTTGCTAAAATATAAGAGAATATTTGAGTGGAGTAGAAGAAGTGATGAAATGAAGAAAAACTAACTTAAAATTCGTTGAAACAACTAGTATTTACAAAAGAATATCAGTCATGTCCATTCGTGCAAGGTTATGACGAATAGACACTTCATATGAAAATTTGAAATTTGGATTTCTACGACTACCCAGTCAACATGCAGGGATGGGGTATGCCGACATGCCCTAATTAATTTTGAAAATTGATTTTTGTTTTTAAAAGAGATCTTCTTTCTAAAAATTATCAAAACAATTTCTGAAGTTTATAAACCATTTTGAATATAGTTTAAACTTGTAAAGGAGATTAAAAAGTATTCTTAATAATATATAGTCTATTATATAAAAGTAATATTAAAAACTAAGTATAGAATATATTTTTTAGATTTAAAGGCTATAATATTAAAACCAGGAGATGGTTAAAAATAAGAGATGATTGAAATCTAAACTTAAAAGATAATAAAAATAATTTAAGGCTAAAATATTTAAACCGAGATAGATGAATTTTAAAAAGTTTTTGAAAATTATTTAAAATAAATCATTTTGAAAATTTCATGGATTCCGTTCCACTAGAGAAGGTCTTGGGTTCCATCCCACTAAAGAGGTCATTGGTTCCATCGCACTATTAAAGCGAGAAGGTGGATTCCATTCCACAATTAAAATCAAAATAAATTAGTGCTATTATGAAGTTTCAACATAAATCTAGACTCTATTTCTTATCTTGATATCTTGAACTCTTAAACTCTTGAAATCTTGAACTCTTGATATCTTGAACTCTTGATACTCATAGGTCTTTAATCTTGGTTTCTTCAATCTTGAATTCATCAATCTTGAATCTCTATACTGTATAGTTTTCGTACTTTAGTTCCTGCATATACATATGTATTTAGACAAGAATATTAGTATTTATATTTTATAACATGTCCTAAGGTTGTTGTCATCAAAACCATCATCTCAGGAATTAACATCTCTTACAATCGATTCTTGAGTTACACGACTCATTGTACCATCCATGGATTGGAATTATTATCAACTTTTCAAAAGGTTGTTTGGAGTATTAGAAAAAATGTAGGTGCCTAAGTGCTATACATATAAATATAACAAAAATAAAAATACACTCTCTTAACTTTGTCCCAATTTATGGCGATCAATTAACCTTAGCTCTGGCGATCATTTAACTTAAGCTCTGGTATCAAATGTAAAAACCTACCATTTATAAAATCGTAATCCATTACAAAGAGGCATTTGGATTCCATTAGTGTCATAGATGAAGGTTTGTAAGGTGGCGTTTAAAAATAGAAGAGCATATCTGTTTTAATATATATATAGTTAATCTCAAAGTGAAAGAAATAATATAACATAATTATAAACATGTATAAGGCTATGTGCATATCATATAAGCAATGAGCTGTAAGATCCAATATAATAGTACAATATACTCCAATCAAATGGATTCCAAATGGTACTTCTAATCAATATACATCATGCCTCATAATACATATAGTCTTAAGTGTCTACAATCCAAAACACTGGATAGATGTAATAATAGCGATAATGGCTATAACTCTAAAACTCACCTCTAGCTAGTAGAATCACTTCTCTATGTCATCCTATTCAAGGAAACAAAAGAAACAACATAGAGAGGGTCAAACATAGTCACATGAAAAGGTAATATCACTAAATTGCATGATTGCAAATATATTAATATATTGTGTATAATGACAAATGGTATAACACGAGGTAGTGAAACCATGCCTCAACTTGTGTCTTAACCTTCATCCATCAAGTTAGCATATTACTACTATAATGTTATGTAATACATTATAAGTTTACTAGCTACTTATCACCATGGAAACTGTGCACGATTCAACCACTACATATTAAGCTAGTGGCCTTGGGTTTCCCAACTAGGCTAAGACTCACTAAGTATAGTTATTGACGTAACATCAGTACAATGACACTCAAATACATCGTCCACCATAAGTAAACATATTGAATTCGAACCAATACATAAGTGCCTCAACGCCACTATTTTTTTAAAAAGAGGACTTAGGAAAAAAAACTTGAGGCCCATTACCCATGCTATAAAGTTGCCCGAGGTTAATGGCCTTTGCTATTGATGTAGGACATTTCCAAATCTCCATCTTGATGATGCTTGATATGCGCTATTAAGAAAACCACGCCTCATGTACCAACCGATCTATGAATATCAAATCTTAAGGCTATAGCCAAGGGATGTAGACTTCTTTGTATACAAAAAGTCATATGACATCAAATATCAGAAGACTTTAATCATCTCGTCTTGAAGTCATCAAACGACTCTATAAAGCACTGTATGGATCAAATTGCATCCTTAATAGTCACAATAGTCTCCATTCTTTTAGCATCAAAACATGCTTTCAAGACTTGGAATATCGTTTCTAAACTCATATTATTGCACCTTAGTTACTTCAAACCTTTCGAGTATCTCCTAGGCCCACGAACCAAACCCAATCTCCTAAAATCCTAAAACTTCAAACTTTGGGCATAAGTTTATTATAGTAGGTGTCTTAAAATGGAAGTTAAAAGTTTGAATTTGATTTCAAATGAATGGAACCACCATCCAGATGTTTGATAAACCTTGATTTGAACTATAAACTTCCAAAAAACCGTAACCCAATAATGTAGGAATCTGAATGGAACTTCAGACGTCTGATTGCCTGATTCGACTTGTGGTAAACTTCTGTGGAAGAAATTCCTTTAGGGAAAATTTATTCCTTTCTCCTCTTCCCTCTGAAACGATCCGATTTTTCGATGCCCAAAAATCGACATCAATACATCCACTGTATCAAATGCCGAGCAATCAGATGTCGGAAACCGAACCATTAGGGTTCAAGAAGAAGGAGGTAGAAGAAAAAACAGAAAACAATATCAGAACCTCACAAACGCAGCGGAATAAAATATGATATATAACATCGATTTTAAATACAAAAATCTATTTCATCATTTACATGCATATTTCCCAGAGAACAACTCAATTCAATAATACAATCAATATCCAAAGGCTGGACAATTATATAAACTTGTCCTCAAAACTGAATACACAACGGGATAATAATTAAGTACGGAAGTACGTCTCGCCATCCAACTCGTCTCTTGAGCTCTACAGTACAATATCCTGTATTCTACAATACTCGGTCTGACCTGAGCATTATAGTTAAATAACACACGAGTCAGTCTTGAAAACTAGCATGAGAAAATACACTCAATTGGCTTATTAAAGTTTCAAAATCCTTTGAAATCAAAGGTATCTCGTAAGACCATGCCACAAATTAACATGCCGGGTTTTTACCTTACGATAACCAAAACATTTCTTATAAAATCCTCTAATGTTATAATAGTGTCTATATACAAATACTTATTCAAATAGCTGAAATTGTTACATTTATTAAATTTTGGCTAATAGGTATACAAACAAAACCGTAAGGGCACGTAGGGAAAAATGGATTTCCATTAATGGCAGGGCTACTGGGGTACTGCCCGTCACAGTACGTGGTCTAGATCACCGTACCGAGGATCCATCCTAAATCCACTACAACACAAGACCGGAGCTATCCCTTACTGGATAGTCTGAATAAGTTCACCCCACGGTTGGGATCAGCAACCGCCACATAGCCGAAAATATAAAGGGACATCTAGATAGGGGTGACCTTACCCTAATTGGTTGCTAGCCACTTAGCCTTGTGTGCACCTCCCCTGTTTTAGCCATTCCCGGTTGATGAGGCTTGAGGCTATGCATTATCTTTTTAGCATACAATCACTTAGAATGCTCATCATCCTCCTGACGATGTTCTGAAAGCATTCGTCCATACAAGTCCGTTCCGGCTTCGAACAGATCCGAAGGCACAATTCCTACTACATCCATTTTGGAATCACCCTCAGGATTAGTAGCGATTAGCCCTTGCACTTCACTTCTCCATCTTCGACTCCCAGCTCTTGCCTTCCTCACGAAAACGTTCAACCGGATCAAAGCGGTTTTCGGGAAATAAATCCCGATCTGGTCTCTTCAAAACGATCAGCGCATTGGCCAATATTGATAATCGGTTATTTGACTATCAAATAACTCTCACAAACAATCACCACGCCATAATAATTTCCCAAATTATTTATTAACCTCAAAATATCTTCGCAAGATATTTTCCAATATTTCAATCCTTTGAAAAAAATAGTTTTCAAATCACTTTTCTCTCTCTCGTGGAAATAGATTTCCACCCAATTGTTTTGCTTCCACTAAAAACCGCCAAGTCCTAAATACTTAAGATTTTAAAAATAATATAAATATTTTATTATAAAACATACTTTAAAACGTTTAAATTAAAATTACTCAAACACTTTATCCAAAAATAAATACGTTAAAAATATTTAAAATAAAACTACTTTATAAAATATAAAAATTTATAATTATCTTGAAAATTAAAATACTAGTCAACCATCCAAACAATTACTACTATAATAAATTTAGATAATTGTTTACTTATAAAATTCAAACAACTTAAATAATAATTTATTAAAAATATTCTTTTAAACAAACTTTAAAAATTTAACTTTTACTTAAAAATCTGCATTGAAAACATGCTTGGCTTTTTAGGGAAATACACTTCTCTCCCACACATTTAAAAATAAATCCCTATTTACTTTTAAAACAAATTCCCATTCCTTTATAACTTCCCACCAAAATTTATACTTCCAAATATCCACCGATATCCATTTCACTTTATAAACCTAGTTTATAAATGCCAGTCTCACTCTTCTTTCAAAACACAGTTTCAAAATACTAAATCAATTTCCAAATTGATTTTTTCAAAATTAACTCCATTTAAAATAAATTTCTTTACTTACACAATTTTATTCAAAACCTATTAATTTCAGATTAAACTTCTCAATTATGATTTATAATCTTATTTAACTGAAAATACCAATCTCTTACTTTTCCAAATTCCTTCTTTATCCTTTCTAATACATTTAAATCTTGAATTTTAAAGTGAATTCTTTACTCCTTTTAAATATCATCACTTTAATTCATTTATTCAAAATATCTCTTTTCTCATACTTTGGATTTATTTGTTACAAAATAAATCAACTTTTATTCGTCCTAATCATTTTAATTTTCCAAATTTCCTTATAATTATTTTATTTAAAATCACCTTTTTATTACCTTAAAATCCAAGCTTTATATATATTTCAATTCTCAAAATTCCAACATATATATTTAACCAAGCTAGAGTATTCAATAAATTCCAAATCCCAATATGATTAATATAATTCATCATAGATCATCACATAATCATATCGCTGAATAAATAAAATAAATTCAAACGTTTTGAGGAATCCAGTTGGATCCCTCCAACCTGTTTTTCCCTGCATCCACAGATGTTAGCACAATATAATAACACCAATTCCACTTCGTGGTGGAATATCATGGTATATGGGGTTATATTATCCCATCCGCTATTATGCGGCACATAGGGTCTCATCCGCTATATAATGCGAGAAATCAATCACTCCAATATATATACTACTATATATAATATACCACATCCACTCAATTCAATCATTCAACCAAAATTTAAATTTAACTATTTAAATTTAAATAATAATCCAGATGAGTGAGATTAACTCACCTTTGTTTTTGTTGCAACCCATTTCCATTCTGGCTTGTTTTCTCTACAATTTTTAGACCTTGTAACAAACATTATACGGTGTATTAATATTTGAATTGATCGAACAATTAATTACTTATTTACTTAATTAACACTTAGGTTTTAAACTAATAATTTAGTTTTAAAATATTTTTTTTAAAAAAATCTAACTTTTATATAAATTCGATAACAATTCTTAAATTCCCATTTCTTTCAAACTTTGTCAAATAGGTATGAATAAATATATTCAAATCAAAATGGAACTAGTACCTCACTGCCCCACAGCCTATCTTCGAACGCGATCGGCCATCATTATTCTGACAACCAAATCCCTAGCATGTACAAAAATCGATCCATCCACCCCTTCTTTGATCAACCTCGCGTCCACAGACACTACACAGCAGGTCGCCATACCCATTCTATGCGAACACCACAAGCACACACGATCCAAATCGCGTCTACCTCGGCAGAAACCCCACCAGTACACTCGCGACTTACCTCTACGTCGACGCCAGCCACAGCTGATCCCGCGTTCCCACGAACAACCATCCACTCGAATCCTCCATCTTGTACTCGATCTACAGATGAGGATGAAGATGCCGACTCCCTCTCCTCTCAAACTCGCGATGCTCACAGTGATTTGAAATCGCACCTGATCCCTTCGGTCATTTTTTTTCGATTTCAAACTGAGGAAGAGAAATTGGGAATTATTCGTGGTTTAAGTTTCGAAAGAAAAAAAGAAAGAGGGGATTTGATTCACTTTGATTTTGAAAATGAAGGCTTCGGCCGATTATATTTCTCAAGCAACCGATTTTATTTTCTCGATTTGAAATTACAGCTAAGATTTAAAAGAAAAGATAGGGAAAGATGGAAACGTGTCTGAATGGTTTGGCTACAGCGACCACATGGTGAAAGCAAAGAAAAAGTCTGATGTGAATGCCCTTTTGACTGGTCAAACAAAACAATATATACAATATTATTTAAATTTAAATGTCTCGGTTATCGCAACTCAAAATCTCGACCTCCTATCGAGGTGTGTCACTAGGCGTTTATAAGGTTGTACCCCTATTCCGAATACAATAGAAAAGGTTCCGAGTCCTAATTCGATCGTATGGAGAAGATAGCTTTTTGAACACATATATTATATTAAATTTTCGATGTAGATTTTAGCGCGTTTATCTACCGTCCGGCCAAACGATCACTTCAAATATTACGAAAATTGAAATCCGATAATAATACAATATTATGGATTTAATGGAACTAGTTTCGTCGAATTTCGAGACTGTGCCCCGGAAGGCTATTTTTAAATTCAATTTAAACAATATATTTTAAAAACTGAGAAAAACACTCCCAAATTTAAATTTAAAATTCTTATTATCTCAAGTATTATAAATATAAATTTTCCCACGCCTTTAAAAATATTTTTAACCAGCTTAAAAATCAAGATTCAATATTTTACCCAATCTCTAATTATTAAATTCAATAATTTAATTACCAAATGAATAGTGATATTTGAAATTCAAGTTAAAAATTAGCTCTTAAATATTTAAAATCAATTAAATATTCCAGTTTCAAATATCTAGAAATTCCGAATCGTCACATTCCTTCTCCCTAAAAGAATTTCGTCCCCGAAATTTCTAGTTAGGAAAAATGGTCCAATACCCATTCACTTATCTTTCCCAAATCCACTAGTTTTAACAACTTCATAAAACCAAACAGATTTTAACAATACCTAAGCCATCTTTTAATAAAGACATTTTCACCCTTATTAACCTTCCAAACTTCCTCCATAGGTTCCAACAAAAATTACTCACCCGACCATTTAAATTCAAATTTAAAACCAAATTTTAAATTATCAAAATTTTCTAACTCTCTAAATTTTCGAATTTTTTCGCCAATGTCTCCTTTGCGCAGCCAGCTCGGTACAACTACAAAATGCCTCTATGGGCCCCCAGATTTCAAAAGAAAACGAAAAGCCAAGTGGCTAGACTAGAAAATCATCAAATTTCATATAGAAATTTAAATACATACCTTTCCCGAGCAAATTTCAATTTATCTTCAAAAATAAAAAATCCCAATTCCCTTTTTCTTTTTAAAACCTGAATATCCTACTTAGCCATAACATCCAATCATAGCTTTCAAAATCATTTTTATAAATTTCTTTACATTAGCTTCAATATCTATTCCATTCAAGCCCGTACGATGTACATATACCATCCATACGTAATACCAAATTTTGATTGCTCATTCGATCACACAATTTCACTTCCTAACTAGTATCGTCCACCCGACTTCCTAATGCGGACTCAGATCTGGTTTCTTGATCAGAAAATGTCATTCTCCTTGCATAGCCACAACTATGATACATAATTTCCAGAACCAATCAAAAGTCCATATCCAGGGTTCGCCGTCGAAAATCGAGTGAAAATCCCAACTCGTAACGATATAACTACCTCAAAATTCTGTGCTCGAATCTGGATCAAATTGCTATGCGAATAAAGTATATATGTACATCTTACGTATTTGCCCCAATTAATTATTAGCTATATCGATTCTCTTTTATTCACATCATTTTAATTTCTATTCACTTATTTACAACCATCCCATTTCCCAACTTCCAGTTAAATTTCATCCAATTATCACTTAGTATATTTTCAATGCCAATTTTTCTTAAGAATTTCACCATTCCTTCATAAGTATAATATAAATGCTTTATATACCTCTTATAACTATTTCTACTTCACCATTTTTGTTTATCTATACTTTTACTCAAATTTTTAAATTCATTTGAATTCAATTTCCCTTTCATTTTAAATATTGAATTCTATTCACATTATCTCAACCCCTACTTAATTAACCATTTCTTTATTTAGTTCCACTTACTAATTTTACAAATTTAGTTCACTTAGAACCAGTTCTACAACTTCTCTCTACTCAATTAAATTTTAAATTTTAATATTCAGTTCTCTATTCCATTCAGTTATAACCAAATAAATTCCCAAATCTCAATTCTTTAATTCAAATTTCCATTTTCAATTCCGCTTGAATTAAAATTTCCTTCCTTCTAACCATTTATTCCCAAACAAATTTAATACTTCATTTTATACAACAAGATTCAAATCAAATCTCATTCCAAATCATTTTCTTACTTACTTAAATCAATTAGTTTACTCAATAATTTTGATTTCAGTCCTTTAAGTTATTTAGCCAAATCTTGACTAACTTCCATTACACACAATTCAAATTAATTCCCAGTATTCAGTTTCCAATTCTATATTCTTACAAATGCAAATTCATTTGTCTATCCACAATTTTATTTCCATTCCATTTACTAGCCTCTTTTTTTATTGGCTTATCTTTCTAACTTTATTCTCTTGTCACACTTACCTTTATTGGACCCTTTCAAGTTGAATCTTATTCCACAAATTTCAAATTTCAACAAAAGTTTATTTCTAAACTTTTACTTCTTTTAGTTCCTTTAAAATTCACTTTTCTCGACATAATTTAAATTGATTCCATTATTCAACTTTAATTCTAGTTCTATTACTTACATATTTAAATAAATTTGTTCTCCCACAAATTTACTTCCAATAAAATAAATTTTTACTTTTATTTGCTAGATTTAATTACATTCCATTTCCATTTAAATTTTTAAACTTCTATATGTTTTCCAGCTTATTTATTCCAATTTCATTTTTAATAAGATTCCAGAGTCTCTTTTAATCAATTACCCAACATTTCAAATTTATTTTTGAAATCAATTATATCCAAACCAAAATATTCCTTTGCTTTACAAAATTAAACTCAAATTTTGCGACAAATACCAATTCAAAATATTCAAATTCCTTTGTATTTAAAATTAAAACGTTTTTACCAAACCAAAACTTCAATATTTCAAAAATCATTTTGAAAATCCATAATTCAATTGCATATCCAATTATTCCTTGAATTTTTAAAACCAACCCAGTTTTGCAAACAACTCAAAATTAAATCATTCGGGTAGCAATTCCTCACTTGGAAGCTCGAAAATGAACATCGATGATGCTGCAGTCATTACCGAAGTTATTTTCCAGTGACCGAAAATAGTTCAATGCTTTTATCTCTTTAAAAACATTCAAGTATTTTAAAATTCCAAATCTCATCAGATATCGAATCCAATTCAAAAATGTTTCCCAAATAATGTCACCAATTTTCTCTAAAACTTTTGAAAAACATTTTCAACCTAAAGGAATTTAAACTTTTCCCAAAATTCCAAATTTCAAATCTTTTCAATTCATATTCAAATATTTCTTTGGAATTTTTATTTCATTTACAATTATAAATTTCATTTATAATTCACATTTATAAATTTAATTTTGTTATATTAATTTATTCCTTAACCTTTGGTTAAAATTTTAATCCTTTATTCAACTTTCACTTAACAATGATAATAATTTAATATTATCATCTCCTAACAACCAAGCAACCATATATGTCTATAGTAATTTACGGAAAAATATTTCCTTTATATACAAAAATATTTTCGGTAAAACTATTTCATTTACCCTATTTTAAAACAATACTGTGTCGGTTTATCTTGTTTAAGAGTTTAGGAATCCCTATCGATGACATGGCATCCCAGATATCGACCAGAATTCTTAAACACTTAACCGATAAGTCAACACAATATAAAACAAATTTTATATTCATTAACAAATACGCGCTCATACTATTAATAAACTCAAACTCATTCTAGAGTACTACAGACTCTATTTTCAATGAGTAATCCCCACCAGAGCCAAGGTTCTCGCTTAACCTTCAGCTCTAATACCAAGTGTAACGACTCGATTTTTCGATGCCTGAAAATCGACATCAATATGTCCACTGTATCAAATGCCGAACAATCAGATGCTGGAAAACCGAACCATTAGGGTTAAAGAAGAAGGAGGTAGAAGAAGAAATAGAAAACAATATCAGAATCTCACAAATTCAGCGGAATGAAATTTGATATATAACATTGATTTTAAATACAAAAATCTATTTCATCATTTATATACATATTTCCCGGAGTACAACTCAATTGAACAACACAATCAATATACAAAGGCTGGAAAATTATATAAACTTGTCCTCAAAACTAAATATATAGCGGAATAATAATCAAGTACGGAAGTACGTCTCGCCATCCAGCTCGTCTCCTGAGCTCCACAGCACCATGTCTTGTATTCTACAACACTCGGTCTGACCCGAGCATTATAGTTAAATAACACGCGAGTCAGTCTGGAAAATCAGCGTGAGAAAACATACTCAATTGGATTACTAAAGTTTCAAAATCCTTTGAAATCAAAGGTATCTCGTAAGACCACGCCACAAATAAACATGCCGAGTTTTTACCTTACGATAACCAAAACATGTCTTATAAAATCCTCTAATATTATAATAGTGTCTATATACAAATACTTATTCAAAGAGCCAAAATTATTACATTTATTAAATTCCAGCTAATAGGTATACAGACAAAACCGTAAGGGCACGTAGGAAAAAATGGATTTCCATCAATGGCAGGGATACTGGGGTACCGCCCGTCATAGTACGTAGTCTAGATCACCGTACCAAGGATCTACCATAAATCCCCTGCAACACAAGACCTGAGCTATCCCTTACTAGATAGTCCAAATAAGTTCACCCCGACCGCCACACAACCGAATATATAAAGGGACATCTAGACAGGGGTGACCTTACCCTAATTGGTTGCTAGCCACTTAGCCTTGTGTGCACCTCCCCTGTTTTAGCCATTCCCGAATGATGAGGTTCGAGGCTATGCGTTACCTTTTAGCACACAATCACTAAGAATGCTCATCGTCCTCCAGACAATGTTCTGAAAGCATTCGTCCATACAAGTCCGTTTCAGGTTCGAACAGATCTGAAGGCACTATTCCTACTACATCCATTTTGGAATCACCCTCAGGATTAGTGGCGATTAGCCCTTGCACTTCACTACTCCATCTTCTACTCCCAGCTCTTGTCTTCCTCACGAAAACGTTCAACCGGATCGAAGTGGTTTTCGGGAAATAAATCCCGATCCTGGTCTCGTCGAAACGATCAACGCATTGGCCAATATTGATAGTCGGTTATTTGACTATCAAATAACATTCCGACTATCAAATAACATTCGCAAACAATCATCAAGCCATAATAATTTCCCAAATTATCTATTAACCTCAAAATATCTTCGCAAGATATTTTCCTACATTTCAATCCTTTGAAAAAATAGTTTTCAAATCACTTTTCTCTCTCCCGTGGAAATAAATTTCCACCTTTATTTCCACTGAAAACCGCCAAGTCCTAGACACCTATGATTTTAAAAATAATATAAATCATTTTATTTAAAACATACTTTAAAACATTTAAATTAAAATTACTTAAACACTTTATCCAAAAATATATAACTTAAATATATTTAAAATAAAACTACTTTATAAAATATAAAAATTCATAATTATCTTGAAAATCAAAATACTAGTCAGCCTTCCAAATAATTACTACTATAATAAATTTAGATAAATGTTTATTTATAAAATTTAAACAACTTAAATAATAATTTCTAAAATACATTCTTTTAAACAAGCTTTAAAACTTTTACTTATACTTAAAAATCTTCTTTGAAAACATGCTTGGCTTTTCAGGGAAATACACTTCTCTCCCACACCTTTAAAAATAAATCCCTATATATTTTTAAAACAAATTCCCATTCCTTTATAAATTCCCACCGAAATTTATACTTCCAAATATCCACTGATATCCATTTCACTTTATAAACCCTATTTATAAATGCCATAGTCTCAACCTTCTTTCAAAACACAATTTCAAAATACTAAATCAATTTCCAAATCGATTTTTTTTTCAAAATTAACTCCATTTAAAATAAATTTCTTTACTTACTCAATTTTATTCAAAACCTATTAATTTCAGATTAAACTTCTCAATTATGATTTATAATCTTATTTGACTGAAAATGCCAGTCTCTTACTTTTCCAAATTCCTTCTTTATCCTTTCTAATGCATTTAAACCTTGAATTTTAAAATAAATTCTTCACCCCTTTTAAATATTATCACTTGAATTAATTTATTCAAAATATCTCTTTTCCCATACTTTAGATTTATTTGTTACCAAATAAATTAACTTTTATTCTTCCAAATCATTTTACTTATCCAAATTTCCTTATAATTATTTTATTTAAAATCACCTTTTTATTACCTTAGAAATCCAAGCTTTATATATATTTCAATTTTCAAAATTCCAATATATATATATATATATATATATATATAGCCAAGCCAGAGTATTTAATAAATTCCAAAACCCAATATGATGAATATAATTCATCACAGATCATCACATAATCATATCGCTGAATATATAAAATAAATTCAAATGTTTTGTGGAATCCAGTTGGATCCCTCCAACCTATTTTTCCCTGCATCCACAGATGTTAGCTCAATATAATAATATCAATTCCACTTCGAGGTGGAATATCGCGATATATGGGTTATATTATCTCATCCGCTATTCTACGGCGCATAGGGTCTCATCCGCTATATAATGCGGGAAATCAATCACTCCAATATATATATACACTACTATATATAATATACCACATCTAATCAATTCAATCATTCAACCAAAATTTAAATTTAACTATTTAAATTTAAATAACAATCTAGATGAGTGAGATCAACTCACCTTTGTTTTTGTTGCAACCCATTTCCATTCTAGTTTGTTTTCTCTATAATTTTTAGACCTTGTAACAAACATTATACGGTGTATTAATATTTGAATTGATCGAACAATTAATTACTTATTTACTTAACTGACACTTAGGTTTTAAACTAATAATTTAGTTTTAAACTAATTTTCTTTTAAAAAAATCTAACTTTTATATAAATTCGATAACAATTCATGAATTCCCATTTCTTTTAAACTTTGTCAATAAAAAAAAATTTATGTATTCCTAAATGCATTAAAATAGGCGTGAATAAATATATTCAAATCAAAACGGAACTAGTACCTCACTGCCCCATGGCCTATCTTCGAACGCGGTCGACCATCACTATTCTGACAACCAAAACCGTAGCATGCTGCAAAAATCGATCCATCCACCACTTCATTGATTGACCTCGCGTCCATAGACACTACACAGCCGGTCACCCTACCCTTTCCACGTGAGCACTACAAGAACACACGATCCAAATCGCGTCTACCTCGGCAAAAACCCCCACCAGTACACTCGTGACTTGCCTCTACGTCGACGCCAGCCATTGTTGATCCATGTTCCCACAAACACCATCCACTCGAATCCTCCATCTTGTACTCGATCTGCAGTTGAGGATGAAGATGCTGACCCCCTCTCCTCTCAAACTCGTGATGCT
This sequence comes from Allium cepa, assembly GCA_030765085.1. Taxonomy (NCBI): domain Eukaryota; kingdom Viridiplantae; phylum Streptophyta; class Magnoliopsida; order Asparagales; family Amaryllidaceae; genus Allium; species Allium cepa. Next base: position 28,509,180 of record CM060938.1, on the reverse strand, counting down.
CGCAGCGATTTGAAATCGCACCCGATCCCTTCGGTCATTTTTTTCAATTTCAAACCGAGGAAAAGCAATTGGGAATTATTCGTGGTTTTAGGTTCGAACGAAAAAAAGAAAGATGGGATTTGATTCACTTTGATTTTGAAAATGAAGGCTTCGGCCGATTATATTTCTCAAGCAACTGATTTTATTTTCTCGATCTGAAATTAGAGCTAATATTTAAAAGAACAGAATAGGAAAGATGGATACGTGTCTGAATGGTTTGGCTACAGCGACCACGTGGTGAAAGCAAAGAAGAAGTCTGATGTGAATGCCCTTTTGACCGGTCAAACAAAACAATATATACAATATTATTTAAATTTAAATGTCTCGGTTATCGCAACTCAAAATCTCAACCTCCTATCGAGGCGTGTCGCTAGACGTTTATAAGGTTATACCCCTATTTCGAACACAATGGAAAAGGTTTCGAGTCCTAATTCGATCAATAGAGAATATAGCTTTTTGAACACAGATATTATATTAAATTTTCAATATAGATTTTAGCGCGTTTATCTACCGTACAGCCAAACGATCACTCCAAACAATACGAAAATTGAAATCCAAGAATAATACATTATTATGGATCCAATGGAACTAGTTTCGTCGAATTCTGAGACTGTGCCCCGGAAGGCTATTTTTAAATTCAATTTGAACAATATATTTTAAAACTTAGCAAAACACTCCCAAATTAAATTTACAACTCTTATTATCTCCAATATTATAATTGTAAATTCTCCCACGCCTTTAAAAATATTTTTAACCAGCTTAAAAGTCAAGATTCAATATTTAACCCAATCTCTAATTATTAAATTCAATAATTTAATTACCAAATAAATAGTGATATTTAAAATTCTAGTTAAAAATTAACTCCTAAATATTTAAAATCAATTAAATATTCCAATTTCAAATATCTAGAAATTCCGGATCGTCACACCCTCCTACTTCTCCTTTATTTCTTTTTAAAATTTAGCTTCAAGTCAATGAGGCACTTTGCACCTACGTATCCCCAGCTAGATTCATTCCCCTGTTATAAATCATCCGCCATTCAGATGAGTATTACTCATTCTGTACTTGATGAATAATTTGAGGCATCCTAACAATTCGACCAATCATACAAGTATAATATATCATCTTCCCATTCAAACCCCTACATATATTAACCCAAGTCATTAGCAATATCTTAACTCATTCTCTACCCATATAATCCATTCCTATAACCAAGTAATAATCAATACAATATAAACAACCAATCAAGATAATGCATTCATTCTCAGATGCTTTTAATATATTGATTTTATGATTAAACATGCATAAATATTAATTTGATATGATGCCCATCTCCAAATCCTAATTGAACTTATTTATCAAGCTTTAATCCAAACATTCGCATTTAATAAGAAATATACCATATTTAGTGATCATATAGCATAAAGATAAATCCCAATCATCAATTACAAAGAGAAATCCTAAGCTCCAGTTTCCAAATAAAATCTCGAAGATTTCAACTTAGGAACACATACTCAACTCTAGGCAAGTTACCACTTGAGCAGATGGATTTGAAGCGAATCTTCTAACATGAGTTTTTGTTTTGATTTTTATGTTGAAGTATGGAGAAGTTATGTCAAAAATAAATTTGAAACCCAACTTTTCTATTTTGAGAAGAAGAAAAGAAGGAATGCAAAGTAACAAGGAAGAGCATCATTTCAAAATTTTAAAAATCTAATAATGACTTGTTCACCATTTTGGCCATAGCTCCTCTTTTAGTCTCCTTTTATTTTATTATTCAATTTGAACAAACTTTATACGCTTTTAACATGTAAACGACATAAGAAGTGAAATATGATAGGTCTTGAGTCCTAATTCAATTATCTTTAAAAGTTCACTTTTTAAACCATGTCATTTTATTCGATTAAACTGACTTATTGTCTTAACTACTGAGTGTCAAAACTATTAGTTGTTATAGTTCCGAACAACCACAAGTACGGCCTCCCCAATGATCATAAGTAATTCACTTTCCATCATATTGAGAGCATTACATACACTAATCTCAATGAATGTATATCCTTTTATTGATACTTCTTAACTAGGAACAATTTATGAAAAAGTATTTTTAAATATTCAATTTGAAACTCATTATTACAAACAAGTTTGTAAATGCGATCGACCAAGCACTTCTAATAATCTTCTATTTTTATATATCTAATGTATTTAGATCATTACTTATATCATAATATAACAATACAAGTCATAAAAAGCAAAACCATAAGAATACTTTGTTTCGAACAAGAATCTTATACAAGAGTTAAGTCATATGACCGATTGCATAATTTCCCATAAGAAAACCAATTAGGGCCACATAAAATGATTGTTCAATCTAGTTAGGGCGCTATAAAATCATTAAGTACATGAAGGTCGAGGTACATCACCCACTTAACATAGCCTACTGAAGCACGTTGCATTTCATTTAAGGAGGATAAGACAAATCCTAGAAAATAACATGAACCATTTGTGTAGCGACCTGGAAATTCGAACACTTCCTCTTCGAATGTCGTAATGTTTTGAAATATAATTAAGTGTTATAAATATGATTTCATAACGTTTTTAGACATCATTTAAATAATGAATAATGATAAGAAACTTGTTTTTGAAATTTGTTTACAAAAAGATATTCTTCAAAAAAATCTATAATGTGACTAAAGATCGGTTTATTGGTAAATAGCTTTTCGATCGATGTAAGTTGTTAGAACTCTTATGCACTTGTCTAATGATCAAATGAACACATTAGAAACTATTTAGCACATACACACACTGCTTCATAAAGCTTGGAATATTCTAGTAGCTTCCATATGGATAAGAGATATTATCATGAGATGGGTATAATGGTAATTAGAATAAATGAGAAGTGATGTAAAGTAGAACCGAGGAGAGGTGAGGCTTCGATGACATGGTTGGAGGAGTGAGTGCATGCTTGGGTACATCATTCTTATGCCTATATAAGAAGAGGCATACCTTAGAGTTATAATAAAAAATTCCAAAGCTAAAAGTAAGAAATCAATAGCTTCTTCTTCTTCCTCTCTTATGTTCTAAAGAAAAATATTTACAAGTCACATCCAAATCAACTCATACTTGGAATGAAGCCTTTAACAACATTACAAAACATCCTACATAGCTAGAATTTGAAGAATCAAAGCCAGTCTCATCCTATCTTTAATGGCCGTGAGCTATCAATGGGGATGGGAGGAAGGGATAAAACTAGTGGAAAGCAAGAGAAGGAAGGAGGAAGGTGTTTGCAAGGAGAGGTTGGACTTGGTTCGCTTGGATCTTGGTTATTACCTAAAGGTGATTTAACATCTCATTTTTAATGAAAATATAACATATTTATGTTTGCGTTTGATTGTGTTTAAGTTATTTGAATTATGTTGACATACATTAAAACATTGGTTTGAATTCTTCCTTTGAAAGTAAGTAACACATGCAATCCATGTATATATACTTAAAGGAACTTAGAATGGACTTAGATGGACTTGTGAAAAGAACTTAAGCACATAGGTTATAGATGGACTTTGGTTAAGATCGGATCTGGATTTGAAAGTGCACTTATAATGATAGTCGCTATAGATGCAGTTTGTAATGGTATAATAAACAACGATTTTTATGAACTTTTAGAGAGATCCTTAGGGGTATCTCGCCATATTGCCCTATTTAGAATTGATTTTTGGACTTTAAAGGTTTAAAAATATATTTGGTTTTAAATATTTTACTTCATTCTTTTTAAAAATGTTTAGTAACAATTATTAGAGTATTTTAAAAGTAGTTCGCGATTTTTTAATAATAATTAAGAATTAGTTGTGAATTATTAAAGAAGATATGGATTGTTAAAATACATAGAAACATGTTCTTTTCCAAGTTTTAAAGATTTTACAAACTTGTTATTTTTAAGTAATATTTTGGAAAAATGTTTTAAAACCTATTATAAGTATTTTCAAGTATTTTAAAAAGTATATACAAATGTTTTTAAAAAGGGGTTAGAATTGCTAAATGGCTAAATGTTTAATTATTTTATAACTTGTTTGAAAAGTAATTAACTATGCTCAACACTAAACCCCGATGAAGTAAGTATTATCTATTTGTGAGTGTTAAGATTAATGTTGAGTATAGATGGAGTAATAGATCTCTAAACTACGATTTTACTCTTGGTCGAGGAATAGTAAGTCGGAAGATGTCGAAAATGTGTTAATCGTGTCGATTTCTTACTTGTTTATGGAAATCATCAATACTATACTTAACACTAAATGCCAACAAGATAGACTTATCTATTTATGGGATTCAAGAATGAAGTGTCCAGGCAAGGCTTTGATGCAACTGTTGGTCTAAGTTACATGGCTTTACTCTTGGATGAGGAATAGTTGAGTTGGAATGCCGAAAACGAGTTAAGCATGCGAATTATGATTTGTATGAGCAATATTTTCTGATTAGATAATCGATTTCGATTATTAAACTTGACTAAATATGACTGAAGAAATTATCAAAAGGTTTGTCAATAAGAGCCTCCAAGGAAGAGCATTAGTATGAAACGTGTCTAGCTTCCGCTACTTTTGAAAGAACCGGAATTGAGTTAGCCAGAAATTAATTGAATTAGTTTTAAAAAGACGGGGATCGGTAAGTGTTTTACATATTATACACCACTTCAAAATTAGTATACGTGCTCTATGTTTTGAAAGTAGTTGAGAAGTGAAATGTTATAGAGTTGACTTGTCAATCCTAAGGTCATGTCTAAGGGAGAGATCCACGTTAGCATTTCAAACGATGCTATCGTGTGAGACTGTCTATCTTAAGGAATATTCCAAGTGAGTGGATAGTGTTAGCATTTGTCGGAGTACTTATATGGGGAACCTATGTGGAGGTTCAAGATTTGTTCAAGATGCTTGAATCTATATAGTGAATCATGATCCATTTGAGATGATGGAATACAATTAGGGATTCATGTACTGTTCGAGTGATGAAGACTCGAGTGAGAGATGTCGAATGTCGCATCGACATTGTAAATGACTAAAATTAGGGATAGGATGCATAGTCAAAGGGAAGCATCATTTTAGCAACCCAAGTGAGTAAGCGACTCCATCTAGTATTACTTACGGATATGCATGCGGGAGTGATGAATTCGAACCCATGGGTGTCTTGGGCGTAGTCCAGTTAGGTATTTCCTATAGTACATTCCCTAGAGATATATTTTGCTCAAAAGGATTTCTTTGATCCTTATGCAGGAGTTTGGATTTGGCTAGATACGAGGAGATCTCCACAAAAAATCCATTATGCGAACGTGCCTTTGCAATATTGCTTATATACCTATTATTATTGTGGCATTTACATAGCTGCTATTTGATATGATTTATATGCTACACTCTAGACATTATCTATCATACCACTATATGTTAAACTTAATAAATGGTTGATTTGTTTGAGGGGAAAACCTTTATAGGAATCTGTACGGTCTCAATAGTTACCATTACTTGTTGCATATTTCTTGCGTTTCTTACGCTAGTTTACTAGACTGATTTGGGTATTATTTTCTTATAAAGCTTGGGTTAGCCCCATGTTTGTTTCAAAATTTAGCTTTGGACGCTTGGTGCTTATGGAGAAGAGTTGGATGATTATCTTCCGTAATATTCATATTTCCGATGCATTCTATATCGTATATATCAGCATTGTGGGGATAGGCATAACCGTCTAAGTGATGATAGTACTTCGGTTTTAGTAACTTTGATATTTCTATATCCGAGTAACCCTTTGTACCGTTCCTTTGATATTATATATTATCATTCCGTTGTGAGATTCTGATGTTGTATTCTTCTTTTCTTGTTCTGTTCTTTTTTTTACTCTAACTTTCTGTCTTTTTGGCGCCTGGGTGCTCGGCACACGAATACCGTGGATGTATTTAGTATCATCATTCGAAGGTCGAATAGTCAAATCAATACAGTTGATATCAGAGCTCAAGGTTCAGCGGACACCTTGGCTTTGTTTGGTTATGGCTCATTAGAGATAGGTTAAGTGGCACTCTGAACGAGTCGAGTATATTATACATATGAGAGAGCATATGTATTTTATAAGCTAGACTTTTAAAATTATTCCTTAGGAATATCTCTTTCTTTATAGCCCTCTCTTTAGAGTAATTCTATCTTTTGTTTCCTAAATCTATTTCACTTTGATTGGGTAAAACTATGGATACTAGGGATCCTAATGCTACAGGAAATGTAGAAGAAGAAGTGGTCCAAGTTCGATTACAGAAAGACTTTGCTTTGATATGCCACGAGTTTGAGATATTAGGTAGAAAGAGGCCAACGACATTGAGATTATCATCAAAGTCCAGGCTTGGATTAGTTTATTCAACATGGTATGTAAGGATACGACGGATCATATCCAGGGATCTTTCAAGGATATTATAAGCATGACTCTTCGATTTGAGGGTTCGGCTCCAAAGCCTTCTGTATTAATGCCCACTAGGAATAAAAAGTGAATGCTTCAGTCATCAAAGAATAGGTCCACTCTTGATTGCTACAAGTGTGGGAAGAAAGGCCACTTTTCTACTAAGTATATATCAGGAGGGGGAGGACTCATGGTGAAAGCACCGATCGAAGAAGCATCAAAGTTTGATGCATAGTTTGCACTGAGGAGTTGCTATAATTGTCATCAGCATGATTATTTTGTTAGATTTTGTCCTATGCTATAGATAGGACAACAACCTAGAGCTTTTGCACTTGCTTTAGCACCGTCCACTTCTGCATCTTCAAAGGGGAAGTAGATTCCTAAGAGTATACTATCTATTTATAATTTACCTATTCGTGTTTAAGTTGATATTACTGCTTGTCATAGTTTAATATCTCATAAACTTGATGATTGCTTGTATCTTGCTCGGCATGTTAGATACATTGTGTATTATTTATTATTGATTTATGCTCAACTGGTTTATGAGTATCTTTACCTTTCTACATCATGGGGTGTGTAGGTTGTAACTGTATGTACATTGAAATGAACACCTTGTGAGTTAAGTTTCATGGTTTGACTAAAAGGCACTCAATGATAATGTTGGGTTAGTGATGCAGCTAAGGCCAGAGAAGAAGTTGTGCAAACTTTAATTCCTGAAAACACGAGTTTGTGGTGTAGTGTGATGACTCGTCCACGACTCAATGAAGGTTTGAGTCGTTTCCGAGCTAGGGAAGGAGGTCCACGACCTAACAAACCACGGGAGAAATCAGGCCGAGATAACAAGGCATCGGAGTTGAGTCGTCCACGACTCAACGGTCTATCCATAAGTCGTTTGCGACTTAACCAAGCTCAGGAGAAGATGTACCGACCTAATGATATCTACATGAGTCGTCTACGACTTAGCATGAAGCAAGGGAAAGCCCCAGCTAGTGAAGGCCTTGAGTCGGAGGGAGTTAGGACGGCAAGGAGTTGAGTCGGCTGAGTCGCTTGGCTTGTTGAGTCGTGTACCTTGTGTGTTTGATGAGTCGTGAGTCGTTTACGACATAAGTTGGGTCATGTATGTACTATATGAGTCGGTCGTGTTTGAGTCGTTTGTATTGTCTGTGAGTCGTAACGTGTTGAGTCGGGTGAGTTGTGGTTGAGGTAGTAAGTCGTGAGTCGTGCCCTGCTTGAGTCGGTTGCGTATGAAGTGTTGTAATGGCAGTATGTAGCGTCTGTTGAGTCGGCAGCGACTTAGATGAGTCGGCAACGACTTAGATGAGTCGTGAGATATGAGTCGGTCACGACCTAAGGGCCAGTTGTAAACTCTATAAATAGGGGCGTGAGTTGTAATTTTTGGAGGTTGATTTTTGAATAAAATTCTTTTTTTGTTAGCTTTGTGCTTTCATACCAATTGGTAGTTGAGTGTAATCTCCTATCTCCTCTTTCGGTTAATCGAGTGTGCTCGATTCAACGATCGTAGAAGCCGATTCACGGAATCTAGTGCGCTAGATCAACGTGCGAAGAATCGTAGATCTTTGAACACGGTATAGTGCGCTATCAACGTGTTTGAGATAGCTAGAGTTCGGTATCTTTGGATCAACGAACTTGGGCATTTTGGTATCTTCAGCTCACCGATTGCTACATTTCATTGATTGAAGTTTTGTTCGAATTATCCGCTGTGTCATTTATTGGTATCAGAGCCATACTTAGCCAATCATAGCTAAGTTGATTCTTGGAGCCAAGTTTTTTGAAGTTTGAAGTTGTTCATCGTGTTCATATTGAAGTTGCATCAAGTTTGGAGTGTTTGATCCATTTCATTTTGGATCGGGGAGTTGGATATTGTTTGGATTTTGTCTTGGAGTTTTGCGTGCCAAGATTTGAAGTGTTTGAGTTGGGCCGTGTATACTTGTGAAGTAGCCAAGCCTAGGGAGGATCATTAGAAGCTTGTGTCGAGCTAAAGAAGTGTTGAACCGTGCCTTGTGCTTGAATTGGAGCCGACCTCACTTGAGCCGTTTCATATTGCCGAGACAAGTGGAGGCCGAGACAAATTGTTGAGCCGTGACTTGTTCTTTTGTTGAAGCTTGAATTTTTGTGTTTGAATTGTTGAAGTTTGAGAAGTTTTTCAATCATGCCACCAAGGAGAGCTAATCGTCATCAAAACGTTGAAGCTTTGTATCGTAGAGAAGAAGCCGAGCTTATGGAACAACGTATTAATGAAAAATTTGATGAAGGCATTGGAAAATTGGAGAAATTGATGAATGATTTGAATCAAAGGAGGAGATCACCAAACTCGAACCATGGAGGAAACCGAGTTTCGCCATCGGTTACGGAAGCGAGGAGGGTATCGCCACATTCTTGTAGAGATAGAAGAGAAACATCAATTTCATCACGAAGAGATCATCATGACTATGCACATGAAGAGAGACGAAGTCAACGTGAATTTGATAATGAAGCATATAGAGATGAAGAGAGACATAGTCAAAGAAGTATGCATGAGCGAAGGGATGATAATGGTCGAGATCGATGTAGACGTACTTTTGATTTTGTTGAAGAGGGTGATAGAGCTAGTATTCATTATCGAGATCGAGACCAAGTTCGAAATTCTTATCGGGATGTTGAAGAGGATCGTCGATGGGAATCGGGTATGAAGATGGAAATTCCAGAATTTAAAGGAGGGATGGTAGCTGAAGAATTTCTTGATTGGTTATCTAATGTTGAAGAGATCTTTGATTTCAAGGAGGTTCCTGAGCATAGAAGGGTGAAGTTGGTTGCTACTAGGTTGAGGGGGAGAGCTTTGGCGTGGTGGCAGCAAACTAAACTTACCAGGGAGAGAATGGGGAAGTCAAAGATAGAATCGTGGGAAAAGATGAAAAAGTTGATGAGATCTACTTTCTTACCTTACAACTACCAATCACTTATGTACCAAAGGTTGCAGAATATGAGGCAAGGGACAAAGTCTGTTAGCGATTATGCTGATGAATTTTACCAACTCATTGCCAGGAATGATATTATGGAGACAGAAGAACAGCTAACTGCTAGATTCATTGGGGGATTGAGAATGCAGATCCAGGATATGGTTAATATGTTCGATCCTAGATCCGTTGCAGAGGCACATCAGAAAGCGTTAGCTTGGGAGAAGCAGGGAAGGCGTGGAGGTGGTGTGTTTACTAATTCCAATAATCAAGCAAGGGGTGTTGGTGGAAGTTCTAATGTTCCTAAACCTGTTTCAAAGCCAGTGGTGAAGGAGGCTGAGAAGGCGAAGGTTAGCAGTGGGTTCAAGTGTTATAATTGTCAGGAGTTGGGTCACAAAAGCAACGAATGTCCGAAGCCGAAGAAGAGAACCATGGTTGCAGAAGTTGAGGAGGATAATGGTGAGGAGACAGAATGTTCAAATACACCTTATGTTGAGGAGGAAGAAGAATTGTTTGGAGATGAAGGTTGTAATCTTATGATGAGGAGAAGTTGTTTGACACCAAAGCAAGAGGAGGATTGTAGTTGGTTGAGGAGTAACATATTTCAGTCGACATGCACTATTCTGGGAAAAGTCTGCAAGTTCGTTATCGATGCCGGAAGCTGTGATAATATTATTTCTACAGAAGCAGTAAGGAAGTTGAACTTGAAGACCGAGAAACATCCTAAACCGTACAAGCTAGCATGGTTAAGGAAGGGTGGGGAAGTGAAAGTGTGTCGAAGGGCTTGTGTTAATTTTTCTATTGGGAAGAAATACAAAGATGAAATTTGGTGTGATGTAGTAGACAAGGACGTGTGTCATCTCTTGTTGGGCAGACCGTGGCAGTTTGATAGAGCAGTACAGCATGATGGTCGTGCCAATAGTTACAGTTTCATGTTCGAGGGTACTAAAATCACTTTGGTTCCCAAGAAGCAACAACAGAAGGAGAGCAAGCTAGAAGAGATTGAGGAATTGAAAACTCTGTTGACTTTGAAGGAGTTTCTCAAGGAAGTCGAAGAAGAACCTGAAGTGTTTTTGTTGATTGGAAGAGAGAGTAGTGAAGAAGTTGAAATCCCAGAAGAAGCAAAGCCAATTTTGAAAGAATTTGAAGATGTCTTTCCAGAGGAGTTGCCTAAGAAGTTACCGCCACTTAGAGACATTCAACATCAGATTGATCTTGTGCCGGGAGCAGTGTTACCACATCGACCACACTACCGAATGAGTCCGAAGGAACATGAGGAGTTACGAAGGCAGGTGGAAGAGTTGTTGGAACCGGGACGTGTTCAGGAAAGCTTGAGTCCTTGTGCCGTGCCAGCATTATTAGTACCAAAGAAGGACGGAACATGGAGGATGTGCACAGATAGTAGAGCTTTGAATAAGATCACTGTCCGATATAGATTTCCTATGCCAAGGTTGGATGATTTGTTAGATCAATTGAGTGGGGCAACTATATTTTCGAAGATTGATCTGAAGAGTGGTTATCATCAAATTCGAATCAGACCTGGAGACGAATGGAAGACAGCTTTCAAGACGAGAGAGGGGTTGTACGAATGGTTGGTTATGCCATTTGGTTTGTCAAATGCACCTAGTACATTCATGCGGGTGATGAATCAAATCTTTAGACCATTCATTGGGAAGTTCGTCGTGGTTTATTTCGATGATATTCTGATATACAGCAGGAGTACGGAGGAGCATGTTCAATATTTGAGGGAAGTATTGATTATTCTTCGTGAGGAACAATTTTATGCTGCTACGAAGAAATGTGTGTTTATGACGCACAGAGTTCTATTTCTGGGTTATGTTGTTTCAAGAGAAGGTATTCAAGTTGACCAGAGTAAAGTTGAAGCTATTAGAAATTGGCCACAGCCGAGAACTATCACTGAAGTTAGAAGTTTTCATGGGTTAGCATCATTCTACCGAAGATTCATACCACACTTCAGTAGCGTGATGGCTCCAGTGACTGATTGCATGATAGGGAAACAGTTTGCATGGTCAGAGGAAGCAGGAGTTGCTTTTGAGAAGATCAAGGAACTATTGACTATAGCGCCAATTCTTGTTTTACCAAATTTCCAGTTGTTGTTTGAGCTACACACTGATGCATCAAAGGTTGGGATTGGAGGAGTGTTGAGTTAATGTGGGAGACCTATTGCATATTACAGTGAGAAGTTATCAGGGGCAAAGATGAGATACAGTACTTATGACGTTGAATTCTATGCTGTTGTGCAAGCTGTTAAGCATTGGAGACACTATCTATTTTAGAAGGAATTTGTTCTTTACACTGATCATGAAGCATTGAAGCATTTACAGGGGCAGGACAAGGTTTCAGCAAGACATGCGTCATGGATTGCTTATTTGCAGCAGTTTACTTTTGTCGTTAAGCACAAATCAGGGGTGACAAATCGGGTAGCTGATGCTTTGAGTAGGAGGAGTCATTTATTAACAACATTGAAGGTTGAAGTGACGGGGTTTGAATTACTGCCAGAGATGATTAAAGAAGATCCTTATTTTGTGAAATATGTTGAAAAAGTGAAGGAAGGGGGTACCGATGAATTTATGATAGTTGATGGTTTTCTGTTTAAAGGGAATCGTTTGTGTATTCCAGACTGTAGCTTGAGATTGAAAATTATCAAGGAGTTACATGAGGAAGGGCATGTGGGCCGTGATCGTACTTTGCAGTTGATTTCACAATCCTACTTTTGGCCGTCGATGAGAAAAGAGGTTGAAAGGTTCGTGGAGCGATGTCATATTTGCCAAGTTTCAAAGGGAACAGCAACGAATGCAGGGTTGTATATGCCATTACCAGTACCATCTAAGCCATGGATTGATATTAGCATGGATTTCGTTTTGGGTTTGCCCAGAACTCAAAGGGGAAATGATTCGATATTTGTTGTAGTGGACAGGTTTTCGAAGATGGCACATTTTGTTGCTTGCAAGAAGACAGCAGATGCAGTTCGAGTGGCACAGTTATTTTTCAAGGAGATTTATCGACTTCATGGTTTACCAGAATCTATTGTTTCTGATCGAGATACTCGTTTTCTGAGTCACTTTTGGCTGAGTTTGTGGAAGATGATGGGAACGAAACTGAAATTTAGTAGTGCTTATCATCCGCAAACTGATGGGCAGACAGAAGTTGTTAACAGGTCATTGGGAAATTTGTTGCGTTGTCTTGTACAGGATAATTTGAGAAGTTGGGACATGAAGCTATGCCAGGCAGAATTTGCTCATAATCATGCAGTGAATCGTAGCACAGGATTCAGCCCGTTTCAGATTGTTTATTCAAACTTACCAAGGGGACCGTTGGATTTAGCAGTAGTACCACAGTCGAAGGGAACAGTTAAACGAGCTGTTGATTTTGTTGATGAGTTGACTGAATGTCATAAAGTCGTTCAGAAACGATTGGAGAAATCGAATGAGAAGTATAAGAAGTTTGCAGATTTGAAACGACGAAATGTTGAATTTAAGGAAGGTGATTTGGTTTATGCTGTATTGACAAAGGATCGTTTTCCAGTGGGTGCTTATAACAAGTTGAAGGCGCGAAAAATTGGTCCAGTTGAAGTTTTGAAGAAAATTAATGAGAATGCTTATCGATTAAAGTTACCGGATGATGTTTATACTTCTGATGTTTTTAACATCAAACATTTAATTCCATATCATGGAGGTGGGATTGTTGAGGAAGAATTTACAAATTCGAGGTCGAATTTTTCTCAACCAGGGGAGGATGATGCAGCTAAGGCCAGAGAAGAAGTTGTGCAAACTTTAATTCCTGAAAACACGAGTTTGTGGTGTAGTGTGATGACTCGTCCACGACTCAATGAAGGTTTGAGTCGTTTCCGAGCTAGGGAAGGAGGTCCACGACCTAACAAACCACGGGAGAAATCAGGCCGAGATAACAAGGCATCGGAGTTGAGTCGTCCACGACTCAACGGTCTATCCATAAGTCGTTTGCGACTTAACCAAGCTCAGGAGAAGATGTACCGACCTAATGATATGTACATGAGTCGTCTACGACTTAGCATGAAGCAAGGGAAAGCCCCAGCTAGTGAAGGCCTTGAGTCGGAGGGAGTTAGGACGGCAAGGAGTTGAGTCGGCTGAGTCGCTTGGCTTGTTGAGTCGTGTACCTTGTGTGTTTGATGAGTCGTGAGTCGTTTACGACATAAGTTGGGTCATGTATGTACTATATGAGTCGGTCGTGTTTGAGTCGTTTGTATTGTCTGTGAGTCGTAACGTGTTGAGTCGGATGAGTTGTGGTTGAGGTAGTAAGTCGTGAGTCGTGCCCTGCTTGAGTCGGTTGCGTATGAAGTGTTGTAATGGCAGTATGTAGCGTCTGTTGAGTCGGCAGCGACTTAGATGAGTCGGCAACGACTTAGATGAGTCGTGAGATATGAGTCGGTCACGACCTAAGGGCCAGTTGTAAACTCTATAAATAGGGGCGTGAGTGTAACATTCTAAAATTTTCAACTTCCAAAAATTCAACATCGACACTCACTTTATCGACTGCCGAGAAATCGAAGGCCGAAAACCGAGAAGTTAGGGGTTTTAAAAAGAAAAGAAAAGAAAGAAGAGAGAAAAAGAAGAAAGAAAAAGAAAAATAGAGGGAAAAGAAGATAGACAATTTTTAGAAAACAGAGAAAGAAAAGAAAATAGAGAATTTGAAAATAGAAGACAGAGAATTAGAAAAACAGAAGATAGAAAAATTTTAAAAATAGAACAGAAAGGAAATAAGAACGGGACAGAAGAAACAACAGAACAATCTCACAATTCGCAGCGGAACAACATATAATAATAAATGAATAATCTTTAAACAAAGAACTATCAGTTATTACATTACATTTCATTACATCATATCATCAGAGTATACAACATCATACAACATCAAACAATGCAGCGGAAAAAGAAATACTATATAGCTAGTAATACGCCATGCCATCCAGCTTGCCTCCAGCAACTCCAGAATATCCAGAATATCCTGATAAACCTGACTCTTAACTGCCCGTGTGGAAATTGGTGGGCACCCAGAGTTTAGGAAGGAAAACAATAAACTCCGAGTCAGTCATGTGACTGGTGTGAGAACTCAAAACAGTTTATTTAACTTTAAAATCAAAATAGAGGAATATTTTTAAATCAATTCGCAATGCTTTTAAAAATGAGACTACCATAAGGCCTCCCGCACACACACACATGCAAACGCAGAATCGGAGGAGATTTCTCCTTATGATAGTCAAAGATGCTTGATACACATTTAAAATAACATTTGATATTATTATTAGTGCATAGTGTATAACAAATTCATTTCGAAAGTAGAATATAAATCTTAGCCAACATACGACCATTATCGTATGCCTACTATAGCTACTATCCAAACAGTGGTGACCACCATAAGTGAATAGCAGGTTCTACAACTAATACCGTACAAGTTTCGTATTGGGAATTGGATTTCCAACAAATGGTCAGGCCAAGGAACTTCCCATTGCCACTGAGAATGCCTCTGGATGGACATCCCCGAGAACCAAACCGGATCTCTACCAACACAAGGCCGGGTTACTCCTAACTGAGTAACAACTGACCGAATATGCCATCCCCCGGTCCTTTGGGACCTTTTTCCGAGAGCGCTCTCTAATCAATTCACACAATCATAACAAAGTGTTTTCAACATGAGTAAGTATCTGGGCTCCATACCATGATACCACCCTTTTCCAGAAGGAAATGGACACATCCTAAAGGGTGCTACCCCTCATAACCTTGCTGCTTCTTTCCTGTTTTGACCACTTCCGGGATGTGAGGCTCGACGAATTCACGTCCATAAAAACATACTTTATACAAAAGCCATGCTTTGGGTCAACAAATGATCAACACAATGATCACTAAGATAGACGATCAAATAAATGATCCTATCACAAATAATCAACACAATGATCATTTCAGCATCACTCAGCATATCACATTACCAAATTGGGAATATATCGCTGATAACTTCAACTATATAACCTTTGAGCACATACGTCTCAAAGAAGGGTGTTAAGCAAAGAATAAATTCTCCGCCACCAACAGAAATATATTTGAAAGAAATCGGCTTTATATCTCAAATTGTAATGTCAGACATACAATCCATACAAGTCTGTTCCGGGCTCGAACAGAACCGAAGGCACTTACAAAGAAGTCCTTGCAATCCGGATATTCACAATCCTGATCGGATTTCCCATCACTTAGGGAGTTTCTATACCGGCGTGACTCGGTGCAGAAACAATCGATAGGTCATCCTATCGCTCTCGCAAATACCGGTCTTCAACACCGATCTTCAATGCAATTTCACAACGACGTATCACATATTCGGAATGGGTTATACGACCCCATGGTCTTTTCCCGGTTAACCCGAATAGTGAGCGCTTATTCAAAAATAAGTGTGCATTCAAATTCAATCAAATCACATCAAATACCCATTCAAAGGGAAATATTGATAGTCGGCTATTGAACTATCAATTGATATGCATACATCACCAGATTCCAAATAATTTTCCAAATTATTTATTTTCCAAAATATCTTTACTAGATATATAGTTTCAACACTTCAAAAATAAATCAATATTTATTTTTAACCAATTTCACTTTTCACATATAAATTCCATAATGAATTTGTATTTCAAAATATTCGTGCATATACGATTTCAATAATTCATTTCAATTTATCTTTAAAAAGATAAATTCTAATTTTTCACTTCATATTGGAAAACATTTCCATACTTATTAAAAATAAGTAATTCACAAATCTTTTTATTTTCAACACTTAGAAAATATTCAATATACTTAAATCGAATTAAGTATATATTTCATTCTATTAAGGAAATCATTCACTTAAACATATTTATTTGGGCCAAAACGAATGTTACGTAAAACATCGTTACGACAACCCAAAATCACTAGTATAGGGATTCGAAATTAAAATAGATATATAAATCCCAATACTATACAAAAACATTTCCTTTCGGAAATCATTTACTATAACAACAGTGTTATAGTCCATCATCTCCTTTCATTTCTCGAAACATCTATTTCAACAATAAATGTTGAAATCTATGGTTTCGAATCTCAACATGTTTAAAAACATCGTTAGATTGTTTTAATTCTATTTAAAACATCACATTCAAAACAATTCCTTTAACGTGTTATTCACTATTCAAAAATGTGAATAAACTTCGTTAACAAATCTCATCCTTTTATTCATTTTAATTCAAAGGATTATTCACTATTAAAAAATGTGAATATAACTCCATTTCTAAGTTATAACAATTAACTTGTCAAAATAAGTCATTTGTGAATTTATAAAACAACGTTTATAAATTCCTTTTCTATTTATTTATAAAAACTTCCTTTTTTATAAATCCTTTTATTTACCTATTCAGTTTATAATTCAATTATAGACTAAAAGTTCATATTATAAGTTAACTACTTATAAAACGATTATTTTACAAAATCGTTCTTTTTAAAGACTTTTCAATTTATAAACCTTATAACTTATAAGATTTATTTATTTAATCAATCTATTCTTCAAATAATTTCACCAAATTTATAAATCTTACTATTTATAGATTTCATTTATAACTTCACAGTTTATAACTCTATAAATTTCATTCATTTATGAAATTCATTTTCACTACATTCAAACACTTATAAAAACTTGTTTTATAATGTCAATTTTTTTCAATTTATAAATATCCATTTATAAATCTCTTAATATAAATCAGTTTATATTATTATTCTAAAACGTCTTTAAATTCCTTTATAATTTCATCATTTCGATTTATAAAATAATCAAATTTTATAAATCCTATATTTAAATTTTTATCATATATTCAAAAATCCAATCTAAATTATTTTATAAAATCATTAGTTCATATTTCTCAAAAATCGACTTTTAATCGTATTTCTAAAAATCAGCCCTTTTTAACTATATTTCACAAAAAACCATAATTTTTATAACTTTAAAAATTATGACGTTTATTTATTTATAATGGATCAATTCCAAAAATATAGTATATTTTCAAAAATCACTTTAAAAACATTTCAAAATCCCAAATCTGGGTCCAATGATGCTACACACCAAATAGTCAATCACGACTAACAACGATATCATATATCGATATGATAATCCATCAAATATCAAAATATCTGAAATCAAATAAAAACTGTTGAGGAATCCAGTTGGATCCCTCCAACCTGTTTTCCTGCATCCAAAAACATTAGCACAATACCAATTTCGCTCCAGTACGAAATTATCGCGGTACATGTTCTTAATAAATATTATCCGCTTAATAACGGCGTAATAGGGTCTCATCCGCTAAACAAAAAATGAGGGAAATCAATCAACTGCAATATATACATATGCCAATATATATATATTGATATTATATATAATACCAATTTCACTGTTTATGAAATATTCGCGGTATATGTTTTTATTAAATAACATCCGCTTACCAACGGCGCATAATGTCTATTTTAACAATCAATAGATATTATCATCATTCAAACATGCATTCAAATATTTTAAATCTAACTATTTAAAATAAAATCGAAACCTATTCGATTGAGTGAGAAGTTCTCACCTTGGTTTTAATTTCCGTTTTAGCGATTTATTTCGAATAAAATTAAACGCGCGTTTAATTTTACCCGAAATTCTCACTAACTCCAAACGACTCCAAACCAACTCCATCGCGTAGTGCTCATCCATACGATTCCAACGCAACTGAGTTTGCATTTTTTCGACCTCGTATGAAAAAGATATGAATTTATGAAGTTTGCACACGATTTTATAAACTTAAATTACAATTTCCTTTCATAAATTCAACATACACACCCACTAGCCCTTGGATCCAACTTCAACCTGATCTGGACCGTCCCCAACATCCTCCTCTTCTTCCATCTCTCACGCGCAAGCTACAGATGATCAAAATGGAGGCCGAACCCAATACTTGATTCTAGGGTTAAACTTTATCACCTCCTCGCTCGACGATTTTTCGATCAGGCAACTCCTTCTTGCTCGCGCCCCCCGGCACCACCCACGCCCTGAACACCATCAAGCTCGGCCACCTATAGATGAGTGCGCACGGCCCTAAACAGCCCACGAACGCGGCCCTACACCCCCCCATCGAGTCTCTAAAAACGATCACTCCCGTATGGATTCGAAGAGCTCGAGTAGCTCTACAAATCTCCAGTTGATAAGTTTTCATAAATGTTTACGGATTAAGAGGAATTTGAGGAAGAGAACGATGAATTGCTGGCCATTGATTTTATAGACGGCGGCTGCTATTATTAGGGTTAGGTTTAGGTTTTGTTATTTATTTTTGTGAATAAAGGTGTATTTATAGAAAGAGCTAGCGTAAACACTATTCATCCCGGGAATTCCGAACTCCGATTTAGGCGCCGTAACCAGCGTACCTAGGGTTTATCCCGCGTTCCGGACACAATGGAACAGGTTTCGGAAGCTAATTCGGAAGTATGTGCGAGTTATGGCTGAAAACGCTCAATTTGAATTAAACCGATTTAAGCGATTTTCTAGGCGTTTTAATTTGTACCGGACAAACGGTAAATCCAATTGACTTGAAATTTGAAACCTTACAATAATATCACATTACGGATCCGATGAAACTGGTTTCGTCGAAATCCGAGACTTTTTGAAAAATGGCTATTTTGACTCGCCAAATTTAAATTAAAAAACGATTCGATGCGTTTCGAGCTGCCACGATCAAACGATAACTCCGATTGATACGAAAATTGAAATCCGGTAATAACTAACTATTACGGATCCAATGGAACTGGTTTCGTTCAATTCTAAGACTATTCAAAAATTGGCTATTTTACAGTCGATTATTAAATATTAAAATATTCAATTTTCACAAATTAACTTTTAATTCGATTTTAAAAGTTCTAAAATATCATTCTAACTTCAATATGATAAAATAAAATTTTACAAATCATTTTCTATCATATTTAACTCAATTTTCAATTATTTCCATAATTTAGCATATTAAATTATCGATTTAATTATTCAATTAAATCCAATAATTCAAATAAAAATTTATTTGACTTATAAATTCAATTATAAATATTTAAAATTAATTAAATATTCAAATTTTAATTATTAAAAATTCTGGGTCGTTACAGTGAGTTGTAATTTTTGGAGGTTGATTTTTGAATAAAATTCTTTTTTTGTTAGCTTTGTGCTTTCATACCAATTGGTAGTTGAGTGTAATCTCCTATCTCCTCTTTCGGTTAATCGAGTGCGCTCGATTCAACGATCGTAGAAGCCGATTCACGGAATCTAGTGCGCTAGATCAACGTGCGAAGAATCGTAGATCTTTGAACACGGTATAGTGCGCTATCAACGTGTTTGAGATAGCTAGAGTTCGGTATCTTTGGATCAACGAACTTGGGCATTTTGGTATCTTCAGCTCACCGATTGCTACATTTCATTGATTGAAGTTTTGTTCGAATTATCCGCTGTGTCAGTTAGGAGTTAAAATTTAGTAAAGGATGTTTACTATAATCAAAATGGAAAGATAGAATACTTTGTGAATAAATATTTGTGAAAAGAATTTTATATAAGATAGTAATTTTATATAAGTATGCTTTATAAAATGTGGTTTATAAACAATTAAAAAAAGAATTTGAGAACTTAAATACTGGTATCTTTGAAAATGTTTTCAAGATTTTTAAGAAAATAAAATAGTATTATTAAAGTAAATATTTGGGAAATTGGCTTAGGAGATGGAGGTCTTGATACTTAGTATTATTATACAAAGTATTTAATAATGCTTTGGAATGATTATGGTTACATATGATGTACTGAACTCACTTCTATCACTTGAAAATAATTTTGTTGATGACTGCAGCACCATTGATGTTCATTTTTGGATTTCTAAGTGTGGGATGCTATAAAGTTGTCTTGGTAAAACTTATTTTGATTTAAGTCTCAAAAGTATGATTTGATATATAAAAGGTATGTATGTATGTTATTTCAAAATTGTTTGAAATGAAAACCAGTGTTTATTTCTTAAGCTTTGTGTAAAGAACTTGGAACTTTGTTAAGTTATGATATTTAGATTGATAGCTTTCATTTGCTAAAATAAAATGGGATTTTCGGTGACTTTGGACAATCGAAAACTTCCGAATCGTTATAAAACATGCGGTTAAGTGTTTTTGAAAATATAAAGTTGAGTTTATATAACACTTGAATTGAGAAGGTAGTAAGTTAAAACCAGTTTAAATTTGTTGAACATACTTGTTAAGTAAAACAAATTTAATGTTTTAATATATACTCTTAGGAAGAAATGGAGTATTATATGAGTATGTACTTTAAGTTATAAAATAAGGATAAACTTGAAGTTATGTTTTATGAAATGATTCATAAATGGTTTTAGTATTGAAGACATACAAATTGTGCAAATGAATGTGATTAAAAAAAAAGTTGGTGTAGTTAAGAAACCAATAGGATAAATAGGTAAGTTGTATGTAGATCATTTTATTCGAATAGCTGTTCTTGATTCAGTATTCAAGTACATGTTTTCAAGGTGGTTTACACCAGTCTGAACAAGGATTTTTCACTCGATTCTTGACGAGGAACACTTGATATGGTTTTGTGGTACGATCCTAATGTTTTCTATCATAGTATATGTCTATGCAAGGAGAACGAATGTTTGAAATCAAGGAACTGAATCAGAGTCTATACTGGAGAGGTTAAGCGATCTATAAAGTTGGGAAGTGAAATCTATGTGATTGAGCAAGTGATCATATTAGATATTGTGTACGGATGATATATGTACATCGTATGGGCTTTAGTACATTTGTATGATGTTTTATGTTGGCTTATAAAGAGTTTGGGGAATGAATCTATGATTTTTTATGAGGTTGCATGAATAATAGTTTTAAGTAACGACCTGAGGCTATTGAGCGCAAGGTATGCTTGGTGGTTGTTTACCACTATGCGAATGTGCCTTAGCGATATTGATTGTGTGCCTATTATTGTTATGGATTCACATAGCAGCTATTTGATATGAGTAATGTGTACATTCTAGACATTATCTATCATATCACTATATGTTGAACTTAATGAATGGTTGGTTTCTTTGAGTGGAAAAGCATTATGGGAATCCGTACCATCTCAATGGTACTATTATTTGTTACATATTTCTTAGGTTTTTCATGCTAGTTTGGCAGACGGTTCTGGGTTTTGTTTTCCTATAATGCCTGGGTCAGCCCTGTGTATGTTTTCAGATTTAGCTTTGGATGCTTGGAGCTTATGCAGAAGAGCTGGATGGTTATCTACCATAGTATTATTATTTCCTTTGCATTTCTATATTGTATATATCAACATTGTGAGGACATGCGGTTATAATTGTTCAGGCTGATGATAGTACTCAGCTTTTTATAACTTTGATATTTCTATATTCAGAGTAACCCTTTGTACCATTCATTTAATACTATATATTATCGTTTCGTTGTGAGATTTTGATGTTCTATTCTTCTTTTCTTTCTCTATTCTTCTTCTTTTTCCATTTTACCGTAACTTCACTTAAGTGCTAACATACGAATACCGTGGATGTATTTAGTGTCGTCATTCGAGGGTCAAAAAGTCAGGTCGTTACAATTTGTAGGGGTCAAGGATCGACGACCTAACCATAGTCATGGGAACAATGTCATACCTAAAAAACCTTAGCATGACATGTCGATTGAAATGATGTCAAAAGGCTCATTTCACATGCAAAAGATGATTGATTCCTTTTACATATGCCCACTTTCTACACTGTCGATTCTACCACTTACAAACTCGGATTACCATTTCCATTGGTAAGGTCGTTAGCGGTTATGAAGAAGCATGCAACATAAACAGAGTGGGTCATGTCAATGGATAACAATTTCTATATTGCAATTAGGACCACTTAGCATTATAATTCACAAACCCATGCAACAATAAATGTGTTGTATTTCCAAATCATAAGAGCTTGTACTTATAATCTATGAAAAATAGTCAATTGAAAAAAACTCACAATGGCCACAAATCATCTAAAATTGGACCACTTTAAGTATTATATGAACTTACTTACTTGCACGCTTTATTTTCATTATTACACTTACAGTTATTAAAATTAAAATTGAGTAATTCCATTAAGGATATTTTGATCCTAATATCATTGAAAAATGTTTGGATATGAATTTTCATGCCACACCAAATAATATCATTATATATATATATATATATATATATATATATGAGTTAAATAAACCCCAAGTAAAAAAATAAACAACTAATTCATAGGATCACATGTCGATAACTTGGCAACATAAAGTGTTCTACATTACTTTATTACAGCATGAACTACATAGGATAACTATTCAAACTAAAAATGTAATCTCCTCCCAAGGATCCCTTTGCTGGCATTCGAAAATAGCTTGCATCCATTCAAACATATTCACCATAATCTACTCTCACATAAGTGTATCTCCATAAGTAACATAGAAAAACACTTGGATCAAATGTAACTCTAGTGTAAGTAACTCTTAATTATCACCTAAAGTATAACATAATATACTTCATAAATAAATAATCTCTTATCGCACATGTTTCATTTGTGCTCAACAAATTAGTACAATATGGCATCATAAATTCTCTATAAAAAAAATTAAACTGACGATGGTCCTTAAATACTACAAGATATAGTAACACCGACTTACCAACACAACATAAGTCCTCAAGGACCGTTTATACCTAACTAAACGCTCACCACCTACAATATTTTCATATTACTTAACATACACATATACAACTAGGGTTGAGAGTACTCCTTGGCCATCCTACAAAATTGTAAACTAAGAACTCATATACAACTACAACCATTAATAAAATAAACTCATGATCTATATTGGCCATCTTAATACTACTCAACCGTACAACATGCTAAACAGATCACATAACCAATACCGGCTGACTTTTAAATAATACAACTATGACACTTACAACATGGTGTTCTAAACAATGAACTATGTGACCTACACCAGTATGCATTTTACCTAGGCTTTTCATTGCTTAATTTCTCCTTGTAAGGTAACATCATCCTAAGTTTTCCATTTACACCCCTTTAAAGTTACACCACATTTTTACTTGGATACACCACAAAGATTTTTACGATTAAACGACCCTATACCTCTATATTTGACTAGTTAATGATCAAACTAGCATACATTGGTTTTTTAACCCTTGGTCATCTCATGGTATACCCCGAGGATGGACCATTGTGGAAAGTAAGGCCGTTCATAAAGCATTAGCACCGAGGAGTCTTCCCACCAAATTTCATAGTTAAACTTAAAGTAGAGTAAGTCCACACTCTACTAACCAACTATAGTCTACGTTAACTAATTTATTCATAGAACAAAATAGTGTACATCGACTGTTATCTACCTGTATACCTATATGCAACATCCAACATACACATAGGACTTATACAGGTCATTTAACAAAACATCAATAACTTATTGCATATCAATAGTTTTTGAAATTATAACATAACAACATTCACCAAATGACTTTAGTACTCCCATAACCTCGCATTGTATCACTAATGATCTTGGCTACTTGCAAACAGTAAGCTCTGTGCATGACTTCTCACAGATTAACAACACCTAATAAATTTTCATGAACCACTTCATATCTCTTAGCATCTTCTCATATAAAATGTTGTCTCTTGAAATACTAGAATAATTCTTAATACTACCAACAATTTACTACTCACCGACTAATTCCATTCTAATTAAGAATTATCATAATGTATTTTAGTAATCTCCTCGTACATCGAAAAATATTTTACTATGAAAACAAATTCATTGGTAGATATTGTACAGAAACCATCCATACACAACAATACAATTACAAACCATTTAACTAGATGACTTTACAGTAAGTCTCTTTTGCATGACCATTATACAAGATTAACCATTGTTCACACTACCCATATGTTCTCAACATCGAACTTATATATATTTCCAAATATAGAATATTACTATCGACTAATCAACCGTAAAGCAACAACAAAAATTTGCAATACAACCTATCATACGTCGAAATTCACTAACTTGGCTCTATATTCACATCTAAATTCCATAAATAATTATTATATCTTCAAATTCAAATTTAAATACCTAAGGTAATCATATAATTAATATATTAGCATTTAACTCAATGAGATTACTATAGAGCTCAACCTCTTGACATCAATCATATGAAATATAATCAGTTGACAATGATTTGATCCATAATCTAATCAAATCTACTTTAAACACCATAAATCCATGTATAGATCTAACCATAATAATAAAATTTACATCATTTTGCAAAATAAAATTATAAACCATAGAAAACATACAATCCGACACATAATAGCGCAATACCTTAATCATATAATTAAGAGGTTTAGAGAGATAATTACTTAGCGAAATCTCCACCTTGGTCATCACAAATTCAACAACCCGCATTCGCAACACCTGCAATCCATGGACTAATGCACTCGAATTCCATAATTATCAGAGATGACGATCTGTTAAGGGTACAACTTAAAATAAGAATATAGAGCATATGAACACAATCTACATATATACTCTTATAGGGAAAGAAGTGAATATAATATTAACATGAACATGTATAGACAAAGTGCATATCATATCAAAGAGGCTTAAGATTCAATGTCAAAATGCATCATGCACTTCAAATTACATAAACAAATTCCTCAAGAAACAAAATTGTGTACATTTTAATATCCTAAAATACCGGTTAAATATATAATTATAGTGGTAATAACTATGGCTCTATAACACACCTCCAACTAGCACAATCCTCATCTCTTAGTCAACCTACTCAAATAATAGTTAACAAAAGAGACAACAAAGAGAGGGTCAGACATAAAGTATGGTGAAATGTAAATATCACTAAAATGCATGATTAGAAATACACTACTATATCTGTACAATAACAAAGGGTAATATAAGGTAATGAAACCATAACTATACCTACATCTTCACATGTATCCAACAAGTTAGCATAGTTCTACTATAGTGTTATGAAACACATGATAAGTTTGTCGTACACAAATCATCGTGGAATCTGAACATGACTCAGTTGTCACACACTATTCTAGTGGGCCTCAAGTCTCCTAGTAAAGCCAAGACCTACTAAGTATGGTCATTAACATCTTTACTATGATAATTTACCGCATCGTCCACCATCAACAATCATGTCGAATACAAATCAATAAATACATCCCTAACTACTACCTATTTTTTAACAATATAACATAGGACAAGTAATTCAAGGACAGTAATAATTGCTACGAAGTAGTCCAAGGTCTATTTTCTTTGCTACCAAGATAAAATGTCTTCTAACGTCGAATGGATGCTACCTATTATGAGCAATCAAGACAACTACACACCGTTCTACAAATGGTCTACAAATATCAAATCCCAAAGGCATAGCCAAGGGATACAAACTTACTCCATATAAGAAACATCGTATGGAATCGTATATCGTAGTATCCTAGTTGTCCCATCTCATCCTGAAGCTTCTGGACAACCTAATAACGCCACCATATTAATTGAACAGTGCCCCAGGCAATCGCTATAGAGTCTATGTCACCTAGCATCCATCACATGTTTTCCAAGACATGGCGTACTACCCCTAAAGTTATCATATTAACCTATAGTCGTTCCTTACCTTTTTGCGCCAAGCGAATCCAAATGACGAACCTAAACCCTTGAAATCTCAGATTTCAAACCACAAATCAGTTCCTCAACATCACAGCGGTTCAGATGTCTAAATACAAAATTCAGATATCGGACCCAATTCACCAATTTTTACACGTCTAGTTAGTAAAATAAAAAATTTGAATATCCTAAATTTAAACTGAAACAATGCATGATATATTTTTCTAAAATTTAGATATCTAAATTATGGGTTCATACGTTTAAATCCCTGATATGGCAGGGTCCGGAAGTTGATGGAAGAATTTCGCTAGTTGAAATTCTTTCAACCATTTTCCCGTTTGTCTTTCTTTTTCATATCTTTGACTTTTTGGTTTGCGTCATCTAGACACTTTACATTAACGTCTCTAGACTTGGATTAACACTTTTATTTTAAGTTTTTTGATGTTCAAATGAGTATAGATTCGTATTCAGTGAATGACTTAAAGATAGGGAATCAACTACCATTCGAATTTAACTACTCAATTATCAACCTCTACATTCATTCAATAATGTCATTGTCATATACCTTCACTCACTCTTTTCTCATTCCAACATCCACAAACCAACAAAAATCAATGAAATTACTAACAAGTCTTAATAATACACTACATTAATTATTAAACTTTTAAAGTAGTCATTTAGATAAACACTTATAAACATTAATTAATTGAAGATTGTAATATATATATATATATATATATATATATATATATATATATATATATATATATATAAAATCCAAAATCAAATTTATTAATCCGGGGTCTAACCCTATAATTGATATTTAAAACTAAAACATAACATGTATAGTGATCATATAGTTTAGAAAATAAATCCCATTCATTGGACATTCTGAAATCCAAGATCTAATTCTACCCAAATTTGAAGCTCTTCTGATTTCAAAAATTTGATTCCCGTTTTGTCAAAACGCAAGCTTAAAAAGTTTAGTTTTGTAGAAAATCTTCTAACTTATTTTTGAGATTTAATTTGGAATTTTCTATTGAGATTTGAAAGAGTTATGAAGATTTGAAGTTAAGAAACCTAATTTTTTTTTAAAAGAGAAAGTGAAAGCTAGTAATGACGAAGAGTCTTATTTCAGAATTAAAAAGGCAATTATGGTTGAATTATTATTTTTCCCTGGCTTCACTTTTCATCTATTTTTGTCACGTTATCTAATTTTTGCAAACTTTATATGTTTTACATATGTAAACAATGTCATAAACTCCATGTAATAGGTCTCAAGTTCTACTTCACTCACTTTAAAAATTCTTCCTTTAAAATATTAGTTCGATTAAGTCGTTTAATTTAATCAAATTATTTATTGCCTTTATTACTTAGTACTAAAAATTCGGGTTGTTACAACATGCTATCACTACAATCTATTACTTCATTTCACCCTAAGTACATCACCATCCTTTCCTTCTTCCACCGTATCTTCATTGCCAAGTTATCTCTCCTTTTCTTTTGATGGGTTTTCCTTTAAATAATGATATGCATAAAATCCCCAAAAATATAGGGAATGAATAACCTAAGAAGAGATCTATTTTTTCCCTCCCCGTCAAACTTCTTTTCCCTTTAAAATTAGTGATATGTCGAATCAAAGAATTTCTTACCAAACTTGCTCCGTATCAACTCGGCATTGCTACATTAATAAACCTTGGGCACTTTATGCTTGTAGCCACCTGACCACCCATCTAACAATGTTCCTAAACCATTTTCCATTTACTCATACAACCAGATAATTATTTATTTAACTATATTATATGCCTTTTCTCCTTCATTTACTTTTCATGCTACTACAATAAAGATCTTTCTCAAGAGGTAATTCTATAGCAAAATTTTGGTTTAATTAGTTAAAATTGCTAAGTATTCATAATAGAACATAGTAGAAGTTTATATACATAAATCAAAAATGGAGTATTAGTTTATTCTTGGAAAATTCCAGAGTGTTCTCTTAGGAAAACACTAGTATATTTGTTAGGTATAGAAGAAAAAAAGCTTCTTCTTCAAGTGGATGATTGGATAAACTTGATGGAGCTAAGGGTGTGCTCTAGGGGAAATTATGTAATTATGTAATTTAACTCTTATAAGAGAATGTCATCCAAAATAATGTAACCATCTGGTTTTATTTTCTTATATATATTATTATACATAGATACAAATAATAAATTAAATGCCTTAAACATATATATGTCAAAAATCCCTAGGAGAAGTATTTTATATGTTGCAGTTATTAACGTATTCATAACCGTCAGTATTGAATCAACACACACATTCCTTAAATGTTCCTTGTCAAGTTGGATAGAAAAAATGATATCGATAAATCTATTGAGACTAGTGTATGTAATGCTCTCCATATAATGGATGAAGATTTATTCATAATTGTTAGGGACTCCGTACAATGGATGGCGATTTATTATTAATTTTTAGAAGCACCAAGTAGTTACATACTTATCGTTGTATGGAATAATAATAGAATGACTCAATAAGGTATTTTTGTTAATTAATATAATTTAGTCAAAATAGAACATCTTAGGGTAATGACGTACAATAGCATTTTGACTTGATAGTACTATCGATCTTAAGTATCTAAACTGTAATTTGATTATGGCCAAGCAAATGGCATTGTCACTATACAACGACCATAAGTGTGTGCATGTTGAATTGCTTGAAGAGAAACACTACTCAAGAAGTAATTCATCTTCTTCGTTATAGAAGGTCAGTACCACTATAATTGGTAATTCAACTTAAAGTTTAAATCTCTTGCCATAGTAAATCGATTAGTTGATATATATTATTGGGTTGAACCAATGAATTTTAAAGTGGCCTACATAATTAGTACATATATCAATATAGTTTTTGACCTTAGACTAAACTCTAGGTATGTAAGTGACATAGTGATGACGAAAAGATTGTGTATACAAATTGTCATTACTGACGAGCTTATGTTAGATCAGAAATATGATTTCTCCTGAATGATCTGTATGCGTTGAACTTGACCCATAACATCCTTTAGCAAAGTCTTCTATAGACTTTGATATTTAAATTGTTTATATTGACTTTGGATTGAGATCACACTAAGGAGTCAATATAAGTGTGTTATCAGTTATTTCCAAACTCCAACGAAAGAAAAAAATAACTTTTAAATTATTGATTAATGAATTAATACAAATTTTGTATATAAATAATTTTAACTATTTGTTTCAGTCTTAAAACCGGATAGAACAATGCATAAAAGTTATATGATAGTTCAATCAATTTTGGAGTTATTAATGAATTAAGGGTCCAGGAGGAATCAAAGGACGTGTTTGACCATGCTTAGTCAACAAATTAGGCCGGCCATAGATGGATATTTGGGGCTTTACCAAGTCGAAATATATAGAGGATAGAAGGGAGAAAAGGGGGGAGGGTGTCACTTAGCTATAAATAACCTAGTTTGCATATGGATTTTGAGGCACATTTCTAAGCTATCTCTGTATCATTCCTAGGCTCCTAACCTTGCCCTTAGCGAAGCCATTTCTTAACATTTGCAATGTGAAGAAAAGGAGATAAGGATGTTCTAAGAGGATATATTGAACAAGAATCATTACGTTTGAATGTAAAACTTCTAATTTTCATATGCTTACATATATGTATGTCATTATGTTTATAAGTTATAAATTATATTATGCTCAATCATTCTGACCAATTCGTTAATGGACCCACGAACTTGGTTGGCACCAGACTTACGGTACTCGCTAGTTTATATTATGCATACATAGATATATGTTGGTCACATATCATAACTATTATATTACGCGTAAAAAATTCACAAATATAGAAGAAACTTCAAGTTTTATTGCCAACTAAAAGAGAAAGCAATATAGTCTATCTTATTACATGGATCTAAAATGAAAAAGAAAATTATGAATGAAATATAAACGAATGAAACAAAATCAAGTGAAATAGTTTCGTAGATGCTCGTTATTCCATGCTCTAGGAAGTGCAATGACATCGCAGTCGTTTGCTTGAAAGTTCCATCCACAAGCTTCTGATCGATGACATGCAGTCCTTTCCATCTTGCACCCATGCGAGATGGGGGTTGGTAAGATCCATTTCAGGGAGAGATCGCCAATTTCAAAGGTTCTAGCTTGGACTTTAACATTATAGCACCGGGCGACTCAGTGTCAGTGTGCAGAAGTCATCTTCCTCGCCCTTCCCATTGACCATGTCTAGAGATTCCAACAAAAGATGACATCTTTCTCACTAAAGAGAAAGCTTTTAGTTTTCTTAGAGAGCCTTACGGTTTTACGATTTTGATTTGAGGAAGCCATTTTTGGGTTTTTGAGGAGATAACATAATGAAGAGATATTTGAAATTTGAAATAAAGTGAGTGAATGAATGAGTAGAGATAGATTAAATTAATAGACAGTGAAGAACCATGTTCTTTGGTTGAAAAGTTCCTTTTAGAACATGGGAGTAAGTGCAAAAAGAGAGGGAAGTTTGAAATTTTAATTTTGAATTGAAATTTCAAATTTAAGTATTCTGGCATGTATGACGACATATGACATATGGATATGTCAACATATAGCCCAAAAATTTCAAAAGTAAAACTAGGCCGATATATTCCTATATATACACACACACTTATAAGTACTTATATTCATCCAATATTATTGCAAATCTATATGTTAATCCTAACAAACATAATCAACCAAAAAAATAAAAATAAAACTATTAAATAAAAAGTACCATTTTTGCAGCTTTTAGATGATCAATTCTGTCTAGTCTATTATAGCCGTAAAATATATATTCAGATTCTCAATTTCTGGTTCAATGTCACTTGAGGAAGTGTTTAACTCATCCAAAGTTGCTGTATAGGCCCTTTTCTTTTTCTGGATGAATCATTTGCTCATGAGATCTTTGACTTATTCGCATGCGGGCAATCTTGGCCAGGTTCATCACAGTCAAAGCATCTAGTTGCAGTTCCAGTCCAGATATATTGTTTTTCAAGTTTATGAAAGTTGTTCATCTTTTTATACTTCATAAATTTTCTGAATTTTCTGGTCATGAAAGCAATTTATTCATCATTTGAATTATGATCGATAGCTATTGCACTGAAAGTGATGGATATCTTTTCTATTGCCTTGCTTTCTCTTCTACCTTGTAATTGTGAGGACATTAAATTGCCTATTAATTCCTCAATTTTTAGGATATTAATATCATTAGCCTTTTCAATTGCTAGTGTCCATTTATCCCACTCCGAAGAGAGTGAACAGAGGATTTCTCTAACTTGGTCCTATTTAGAAATTCTTTTACCTAATGCAACTAACGAATTCACTATCTCTTGAAATCTACAATACATGTCAGAAATAGACTCATTTGGATTCATTTTAAACAATTGAAACTGATTAGTTAATATGGAAATTTTAGTCTGTTTCACTTCACTAGTACCTTCATTTGTAACTTACACTGTTCTCCAAATTTCATATGGAGACCTATAAATAGAGGCTGTATAAAATTTGTTTTTATCTAGTAGATAAAAAATCTCATGGCTTTAGTATTATTTTGTGCAAGTGCATTTTGGTCAGTGGTCCATTATTCAAAATTAGTTAGTGGTTCAATTCACTCATTTTGCATAGTGTTCCAAATATCTAAATCATTAGATTGTAAAATAAATCTTCATCCTGCATGACCAATAAGTGTAATTACTGCCATTAAAAAGTGAGAGTCTAGTAGTAGATTGTCCTTTGACAAAAATGTTAACAAATGTACTAACAATGTTGCTAGCCATTAAAACTTTTCAAAAATAAAATTACGAGTTTTTGAAAACCTAATGCTTTGATACCAAGTGTGGGACGTTGAGTTATAAATCTTAAGGTTAAATAAACAATATAGGGGATGAATAGTGTTTTCTAACTTTTGTAAATCTTTTTAAATTTCTTTCAACATAGATTTTCAACGCAGAATTGTATCAATAATCAATCACAGATGCAAATACAGATAGAAGTAGTAAAGTAAAATAAAGAGTTAGAGAGATGAAACAAGGGATTTTATACTAATTTGGATTTCTCCTACATCCAGTCCTGTACAATTGCTTGTACATATTTCAATTAGAATGCCAATCTTTGAATGAGTAGAAGGAAAACCCAATTACAATCTCGGTTCTTAGGCTACAAGACACACCCTCTTAATTTTCGAGTTTGGCAAACATCCGCTTGATTTTGATGGGCTACAAGCACAACCATTCAGATTTTCGGGCTACCAAGCACACTAAATTAATTTTAATGAGCTACAATCATACCCAAGTAAATACAACTAGAGTTTTATGCTTTTTCCAAAGATAATTTCTTGCACTTTGGATACAGTGGGTCCTGTAGCGTATTGAATAGCACTTGGATCTTGAATTGAGAGAAAGAGATAATTAAAATCAGGGAGAAAATAGCATAGTATCAATGCAATGAAGATTGAATTGATTCTGGTTTAATTTGAAGAGATTTGAATAAAAGTTTCACTAGAAATTTTCGGCAGAGTAAGAGGGGAGAAGAAACAAGAAATTAGTTGTTAAAAAATTCATTTGGAACACCTTATTTAAAGGGAATAAACGGATAAGTCCATTCGCGAAGTGTTATGATGAATGGACACTTCAATTTTAAATTTAAATTTCAAATTTGCGGCATGTATGTCGACATACTCATAGGATATATGTCAACATATCCCTTTGAAAATTGAAAAGTCTTTTGTTTTTAGATATTTCGAAAATCTTATGCTTTGTAAATTTAATCATAGTTTATAAACATTTTAAAATTTAAAAAACTTTTATAAAATATTTTTAAATTTATTTCAAAAAAAAAATAAAGGATAAGAAATTGGAAAATAGAGATCAATGATTGGACTTTAACAACATTCTACGACTGTTTACAATATAAATAGTCTTGAGACCTTCATATCTTGGCATTTATACTCATAAGTCTTCATGTCCTTTCTTTGAGTCTTTATACTGTACATTATATACTACACTATATAGTGTACATATTTTTGCAAAACATTAGCATCCATAACTTAGCAAAACATTAGCATCCATATTTTATATGATGTTATCAAGGTTGTTATCGTCAAAATCAATATCTGAGGTATGAGAAAGTTATTGGTTGCAAGGGTGGATCTATTGTAGCACCTTTGATATTTAATAAAAATAATTATTATTTAAAATGGTATTTTGGTAGTTTTATATAAAGCTAAAATTTTAACATTTTATAAAAAAATGAATTTGTGATACCTGAGTTTTTCATTGCATAAAGCATACTTTTCTAGCCGAAATTCATATGTAAAACATTAAACATAGACACATGATAAAGGAGATATGGATCATTTACCATAACATGCGTTTCGATGTAAAACCGGTCGAGGCTCAAATGGGCCGGAGGGTGATTTTAGGTTTTTGGGTATGAATATGGAGGATACGAAACCCTAAATTATTCTATGTTCATTTATTTTAATCCTATAACCGTCGCTTAAAATAAACTCAAAGACCTCATTCTTTTCCTCCTTCTACTTCAATCCTAAACTAGATTCCTCTGAAAAAATAGAAAATCAAATCAAAAGAAATAAGTAATGCAATTCAAACATTATCAAGCTAAAAATAGGAGGAAAGATGCCAAATCAAATCAAATCAAAATAGAAAATTTAGGGGTTTCCTTAAAGACAGCGAATAGAGGTTAGTGGGTTTATCTATGAAATGAATATGTTGTTAGATAAGCATTAAATTTCACTTATATATCTATTCAGGGTTAAATATGATTAAGAATCAAATTGATGTTTAATGGATAATTCATATTAATTGGATGATTGGAAAACCTTATATCACTAATTTGATAAAGAAAATTGATATAAAATAGGGAATGGTTCATTTGGATTAATTAGACATATGAATAATTTATCCTAGATCTTGTAGAAATGATTAATAAAGTAATTATATAACCATTAGAGATGATTATAGTTTAACTTTATTAACAAATCAATCATATTGTAGTTTATATGATTCAATTGTAATATTTACACTTGAAATGGATTATAATCAAATTCAATGAATTTATAATCTTTATATAATATTAGTAAGTATGAATAAATAAGAGAATGAATGTAAAATGAACCCAACATCGTATTCGAAGTCCGAACATAAAATAGGATGAAATTGTAAATACAAAATGGTTAAAATGATGACGCTAGGGGTGTTGGAAGGTATGCTACAGGTAAGGAGTTGACTGAGAAAAATTCTACTCGATTAGAAAGCCTGAAAATAAATAGAGAAAAGGAGGAGAGTTCAAGTCAACTGGAAATAATTTTCCAATCGACCGAAAAAGCAGGACGGTGCCTACTACAAGCATCCAACCAATTGAAAAATGTTCCAATCGACCGGTGACAATTTCCTATTGACCGGTAAACTATGCAAAGAATGGTTAAACCTAAACTTCATGCAGGCCATGTAGAGATGTTTTTCAAGAACTTATTTCTAGCTTAATTGATGTTCTAAAGTTTGTGTAGCTTCATGGTGTTGTATAAGTTTTACTAACGCGGAGCACGATTGTATCACAATAAATTATTCTCATTATTATTGTAGTATCACAATTGCATATTTTAACTTGCAGAGTATGATGGGAATATGGACATCGACGTTAGTAGGGTTTACATTGTTAGAGCGAATGTGCATACACCAAAATTCTAATTATCAATCAACTATTATATGATATAAATTGAATCATGTAGATATTAGGACACGTTTACCAATGAGATTGTTTATTAGATGCTTTGATATGTGGTTTACCATCGAGATTGTATACTCAGTGTTTTCCTTAGGAAGTTTAACATTAGGGTTGTATGCTTAGTGTGTGATTAAGCGAGTTACGATTGAGATTGCCAGCTCAATGTATAGTTAGGTAGTTTACGATTGAGATTGTTTTCTCAATGCATCATTAAGTAGTTTGCTATTATGACTGTTTACTTAATGTATAGTCTAGCGGTTTATCATCGAGATTGTACACTCGATGCATCATATAGGCGGTTTACCGTCGACACTATATTTGATGTATTGCTAGGTTTACCTAGTTTCTAGATGTCCATCTTTTTGTAGGAAATACATGTGGGTTATTATTCGACTTAGACGTATTATAGATTGTTACTGTATATCATGTTATTTGACCAATATGTTTGATGTGGTACACACATATAAACAAACATACTTAGGTTGTGTAGAGTATAAATGATAATTTAATGGCATACAATAGCATAACACTACTGATATTTCTTACTCACAAGACTTTGTCTGACCCTGTCTATTTTTCACTTTTTATACCTACTCACAGG
Source organism: Allium cepa (assembly GCA_030765085.1). Taxonomy (NCBI): domain Eukaryota; kingdom Viridiplantae; phylum Streptophyta; class Magnoliopsida; order Asparagales; family Amaryllidaceae; genus Allium; species Allium cepa. The sequence goes on along the minus strand of CM060938.1, from coordinate 28,473,611 downwards.
TTGACAAGATAGTAAAGTCATGTCACAAGAGGAGAAAGATATGAGAAGGAGTTAACCATGTGTTTTAGAGGTATCTTATTTAGTCATTACTTATATTTCTTATCTACTAGTCAATCAGATATGTATTATACTTCAAGTTGGATATTATTTGGGACTTTGTTTAGTTGTTTACTAATCATTGTTGTTTTAAAACAAGAATAAATTTGTTCACTTCAATATTTATATTTTATTTCTTCTGCTGTGAGACCTGAGTAGGATGTATAAGTTTATTTTATCTTTGTGCCACTTAAATAATAAAATTCCTTAAGATCTATACTTCTTGGCCTGACATGAGTTCATATGTCACTTTTAGGCGCTGAATGGGTATTTTTAAAGGTATGGGTCATTACATTTGGTGTCAAAGCGAAGTTTTGAATTCCTTATGGATTAGCGTGTATTGAGAGAGCATACTTGTGTAGTTTAAAAGATATTATATATGTATACAAGTATAACACAGATACACCCATAAAATTCCTATAAGCTTACTATTAATAAAGGAAAGGTGCTAGTAATTATGGTTTGTAGATAAGGTAAATAAGCAGTCAAACTGGAAATAATTCTAATGAGGCAGCAGTTGAGGTTTCGGCTGTGAACATTCCAGTATGTTTTAGACAATAACTTAATGAAAGTGGGCAGATTAAAATTAACCCCAATGGAGGACCCACAGTTCAAGCACATAGAGATATTCCCACACCTTTTCCTGCTTTGGATTTTTCCAAATTATGTCGGGATTTCTAGAGTTTGGGTGGAAATAGTTATTTGGGGGTCGAATCATTTATTGAGACTCGAGCATGGAAGAGAAATTGTGATAGGACATTTGCTGTGATAAGTTTGAAGGATGTGATAAAGTAGCAGTTTGCCTCTTGTTACTCGCACAGAATGACCTTGAACTAGGGGGATATTGTCACCATGGTGACAAAAGAGATTAAGATTACTTAGACTGATTTTAAAAGGTGCTTTGAGGTTAAGTTTATGTCAAAGACTGAGTGGGGACTAAGCTAGAGAAGTTCATCCATTTGGAATACGAAGACCGTAGTGTCAAGGAGTATGTTAATGAGTTGAACTAGCTAATGAACTATGACCTAAACCTCATTAATACACCATCAAAAAAGGCGACAAAATTTGCTAAGTTGTTGACTTCTCTTTGATGGATATTGCTTTGATCCGTGTAGCCACTAGAGCTAAGTTTGAGAGCTTGGTTGAGATGGCATTGCTAAATCAGTTGTTAAAGGAGAAACTAAAAATGTAGAAAGAAAGCTAGTTTAGTAGACAAGGGTAAAATAGGTGCTCTAGGTAAAATAAAGAGACAAAGTTATATGTGTAAGAAGTATAATATGAGGGGACAAATAACTAAGGTTTTTAGCATGATTGTTGCAAAAATTCAATGCTACAACTGCAGCCAGCTTGGACAAATGAAGAGAAAGTGTCAAGCCTTGCCTAAAACTTCTAATCAGGTGATTCTAACTTATGCAATTGATTCTGGCTAGCTTAAGAGCAGTTTTAGCGGTGGATAAAGGGAAGAAAGTCATTATGGAATGTGTGTTATCTCTTTCTTATTTATCTATACACACTTTAATTGACACTAGAGCATCTCACTTGTTTATCTTGAGTAAGCTAGTAGATGAATTGCACTTAGAGACTAGTATAGTCATATACACTATTATAGTATCAAATCATGTTAGGGCAGCGATCCATTTATCCATGATTTATAACGATTTGAAGCCATATATCTTGGGTTTCGAATTTGATTATGATGCATTTATATTGGGATTTTCTAGGTTTGGTTTAATTATGAGGATGGAATGGATGTCTATGTATGGAGCATGTTGATTGTGTTAGGAAAGTTGTTTGTTTGGTACTTTTAGTGGGCGTAGGATTGAATTTTATTATGATCCTAATTGTTTTATTATCCTGGTTATGTTTATTCCCTAGATCTGGCATACAATGTGTTAACTTCCATTCCTATATTTTGGGACCTCCTAGATGTTTCTATGAATTTTTTATCATCCTCCACATAAGGAGATCAGAGTTTAGATTCATTTGGAAAAGGATGCAAGACCTGTTGCTTTGCCACTTAGGCATGTGGATTTTAGAGAAAGGCATAAGCTTGAATCAACATGTGAATGACTTATTAGAGAAGATTTTTATCCATATTTGTATTTTGGAATGAGGAGCACCCATTTCTTTGCTACAAAAACAGAAGGTTTTTAATGGCTTTGCATTGACTATTATGAACCGAACAAGCTACCAAAAAGAATCATTATCCACTAACATATAAAGATGATTTGTTTGGTCAGTTAGTTGGAGCAAGGATATCTTTTCAGCTTGACTTCGTTAACCTTTTCCATCAATTGTATGTAGTCGAGGACAGAATATGTGACAACCCAGAATTTCACTTCTTTAATTCGAGAATATTTAATTATTTTTAAATATTTAGATAATAGATTTTAAAATTAAAATAAACACTTTTAAATAATAAATAATGATGGTGAAATAATTTTTCATATTTTTTTACAAAAATATATATTTCGAAGTAAAATTGAAAATGTGATCGGAATTTGCTTTATGAATTTTCGGTTTTTATTGGCTAAATTTGTCAAAAAAGTTAAAAACTTTATAGTACAAGTACATACATATAATTAAAAATGTGTATGATGTATTAGTATATATTTACATACTTTAGTATGTAAAATAGAATATGACTTATGTAATAAAGTTAAATATACATTAAGAAGGGTAAAATGAAACAAGCTTAAACACAAAGTACATTTGGCACTAAAAACATTTTGGCTAAGCCAAGGGAAGGGAGGATAAGCTTATGGACTGAGGTACTAGAAAGTAAGGTGGCATGGTGATGTGGCAAACGGAGGTGGAGGGTAAAGAACCAAGGGCATTAAGGTAATTTACTTTGTTTCTTGCTTATAAATACCCCTTTCATTTCTTTAATTTTACCTCCTCTTCCTTATACCATATCTTTCTCATATCTTATCACAATGGAGGTTTTCTTTCTTTCAAACCATAGGGAATTCCAGTGGTTACACTTTCATGTGTACTACTTCTTCAAATTTTGAGCATAACCATGTCCAAATCCCATTTTTTCCAGACTCATTTTCAGACCTAAATTTTTAAGTTTGAAAATACCTCTCCGTCTTTTGATTATATCTTCAGAAAAATAGATCCAACTTGAGTGATTCTTTTGAAAAAAGATTTTTGAAGAACTTTTCCTTTGACAACGTTTTCAATTTCCATGAGTAACTTATCTAAAAATTAGTTGGGAGATTACCCATTTTCGAGTTTGATTTTTGCGAATTCGACGATAATCCAAAGTCCCTCCACCTTTTGAGGTCGAGTTCCACCGCCCATGGACCAGATGTGCCATACCTTGGTCGAACCCACCTAAGGCCTTAAGGCCGCCAAATATTCATTTCCAAAGCTTTACATGGAAATTAGTCATAGACAAGTTCTAGTGGAAGTTCGGAGTGGTTTGGTAGCTTTTGGATGAGTATATGTAATGACCTGGAATTTTAGGCAATATCAATTTAATAATCTGTATTAATAATTAAATTGATTTGATAAGTTTTCTTTATTTTAAATTTGGTTAAATTAATCTTTTAAAAGTTAATAAATATTTAACATAGTAATTTTGATCAATATCTTTTTAACAATTTAAGAATTGATAAGATTTATTTTCCAAAGCTAATGAAATTTTATTCTGTTTGTAATATATATATTTGGTATATATTGTGAATAGAATATCTTTTGTTTTAAATAAAGATGAATTTTCAAATTGTAATATATATGTATGTATATGTTATAATTTGATATTTTTTTGAAATTTAATTTAATCCATTCATAATTTATAATGTATGGATATTGTAAATTGAAGCTTTGTTTTAGAATCAATGTTTTCAAAAGTTTAATTCAATTTGTTTTAAAAATATAATATAATTATTTATTTTTAAATATGATAGTTAAATAAGGATTTAATCAAAGTCTTGTTTTGTTTTCTTTTAAAAATGTTTAATTTTAAAATGGTTATAAGTGTATAAATATAAATGTTTTAGATTTTTAAAATATATGTATAAGAATTTGTTTATATTATAACTAGTTTTAGAATATTTTCTTTTAAAAGTAAATTTTTAAGTACATATGAAAACATTTATTAATTTAGGAATTTAAATATGTAAGTTTATATTTACATTTGAATTCAATAAAAATTAATTTAAAAACACTTAAAACTTGTGTAAACAAGTAAACGCCCTTAGAAACACATGTAAGGAAATTTAACAAATTGTGACAAATGTAAAATCTTGATACAAGTGGCTTCATCTCAAATTATTTGAAAATTTAAACATAAAAGAAAATTGTTTTTTTCCTCTTTCATATTTCCAAAACTTTCTTTCTTCTTCTCAAAATATTTTTCTTCCTTCATTCTAGAATTAATGGCAAAACAGTAAACCCCTTTAAAATCTGAGATTTAAATCCAAGAACAAATCAAAAATTCTTTTTCAAAACCTGGAACTTGAATTCAAAAGAAAAATCCTGCAAACTTCAAGCCGCAGTTCAATTTCAATCTGCAAAATGAAGTTCAACTGCATTTCAAAGTTCTAAATCAAACCTGCATTTCAAAATGAGATCAACCTGCAACTTCAAATCAATCTGCGATTCAACATCAAATTTGTGCATGCAAAGGATTTTCAATCAAAAGCAAATCAAAGGCAATTTAAAACAACCCAGATTTCAAGTGCCTGGAATCAAAACTGCTCTGCAAATCTTTAACAGGTGAGTAAACATTTTTAAAAACAAATCCTTTGGTGTTGATTGATCTAAGTGAAGATGTTATACACATGATTGTTGCTTAGATTTTTCATCTAGAATCTGTTTGTGTTGTATAAATGTGAATGCATGCCAATTGTATGTTCTCTGTAATTGTCTGCTTCAAAATTAACTACAAATTAATCCCTATATCTCTGCGAAATCAAAATTGGACCTTGATTATTGAAAGAAAAAGTTAAATAACAATGTATTCTTTCTTTTAAAAATAAGTATAAGTGATTATATTTGAAAAAATATTGTAAAATTTAAAGTTACAGTGAAAATTAGGAAATAGGTAAAATTCAAGCTTGATGATTTTCGAATTCACTTATATGATCTGTATTGTCTTCGAAAATTAGGAATTTTAAAAGTAAAATTATGATTTTTAATTTAGAGTTCGAGGATTTGTTTGGGGTTGTTCGTTTTTGGGTTTTTGGTGTATCCCCACTGATTGGCGATGATTGGTGGTTCGAAATTTGACATGGAGGAGGTTGGAGGATGGTAGATTGATGGAAAAATACACATTTATTTTTCCAAAGATCATGTTGAGCAATCGATGGTGGTTTAGGGTTTTGTGTTTGTTTTGTTTGGCTTTGCTGTTGTGGTTTTTGCGACTTAAGGGTTTGACTAGAGTCGAACGCGACGTGGGGGTAAGGTAGCTCATGTCGTGGCGCTTCAATGGTGTGGACGACAAAGATTATCGGTGTCGGGTTAGATGGCCGTGGGGAATTTTTAGTGGACGTTGTTTCTGCAGGCTTCGAGTTTGAATCTTGAATTTCGATTTGGGGTTAGATCTTTAAATCTGAGTTAAGGAGATGGTCATAGAGGTCGTTTTGGGTTGGTCGGCTTTTGGCTTGATGGTCGGAGGGGTTTGGTTGGTGGTGCAATGTGCACTGTGCACGATCATGTACACTGGGAAGTTTTGGTTTGGGGGAGATGAGTTACGCTCGAAGTAGATCTCGCTTTTTTAGCGTACGACTCGAAGTTAGTATGTGCTGGGTTGCTTCGGGTTAGCTTGTGTGTTTTGGATTTCGTACTCGAGTGTTTTTAGGTCGTTTGCTTCTGGTTTTTCTGTAATGTTAAATACTGTAAAGTATTGATTTAGTTGCAAAGTAAACGGTGTAGTTGAGGTAAAGTGAAAATCAAGCTTTAAAATTATAAATAATTTGTATTAAGAAATAAACTTACAAGTTTATAAAAGAAAATAAGTTTATAAATTAAAAGTTTGATGTTTTGAAATAAAGTTAAACTTTTTTAAAAAAAAGGGTGTTAATTGAATTTATTTTAAATTCAAATTTGTTTAAAAATGATTTCTTTTTGAAGTAATTAACTTCATTAGAGTTTGAATGTTAATTTTAAAAGGAAATGTTTGAATTTAATTATTTAATCAAAGTTTTAAAGTAATGTTTTTAATAACAAAGTTTTCAAATTTATTTTGAAAATAAATAGGTTTAAATTAGATGTTAAAGTGTTTTAAATTTTAAATTTGATTCTAGATGCCTTAATTTCAAGTAAGGTTATTATTATAATTTTGAAATCCAAATAGAATAATTTGATTTTAAGTTATTGAAATTCGACTTAATTTCAAATAATTTATTTATGAGATAAATAAGGGTAATTTATCCTTGTTTTGAATATGAGAATATTTAATTTGATTTATTATTAAGTAAAGAATTAATTAAAACTAATTATTTTCTGAATTAATTAAATATTTAAAATATAAGAAGATTAGTTAATTAATTATTTAATTAATTTTAAATAATTAGTTAATTGTTTATTTAATTTTAAATAATCACTTAATTATGGACTAATTAAGTGTAAGTACTTAATGAAGTAATTATTGGTTATTTATTGGATGTAATTAAGAAATGGTAATTACTTATGGAAGTAATTAATGAAAATTACTCATGGGAGTAATTAATTAAAGTGATTAATGGAATCACTTAATATTATCAATTAAAGAATTGTTAATATAATTGTTGAATTTAATTAATTATAAAGTAATTAATTAATTAAAGAATTAAGGATTGTTTAATGATGGAAATAAATACTTGTTAAATAATTAATTGAGAAAGTAATCAAGATTGATTAATGAAGTAAATAGAGATAATGACTTATGTAAGTTATTAAGGATTAATTACTTAATTAATTTTAGTTAATTAATTAATGTGATTAATTAATTAGTGAATGAGGTTAATTTAAGATTAATTACTAAGTGTAATTAATTGAAAATGTAATTAATTATTGAAGTAATTAATTAAGGATTTATTTATTAATTAATTGATTAATAATTACTTAATGAAGTAATTAAAGATTAATTAATTAGATTAATTAATCAAGGGTTAATATAATTAATTAAGAAGTTAATTAATTAAGATAAGTAATTACAAATTGTTAATTACTGTTTATGAATTAATGAGATGATTGATTACAAATTAATTGTTAAATTAATTAAAGGAATTATTAATTAATAAGGATCATTAGTTAATACAATTAATGATATTAATCAAGATTGATTAATAAAAGTAATTAATTTAAGTGTAATTAATTAATCGTAATTAATTAAGGATTAATGTAATTAATTATAATTGATTAATTAATGGAAGTAAATGAAGGATTATTAATTATCGTAATTAATGATAGTAATTAAAGGTTAATTACTGAATATGGTTAAGGATAATTACTTGAATGTAATTAAAGTATAATTAATCAAGGAAGATTAATTGAAGAAGATCATTAAGAGATGATTAATTTATTTATTTGTAATAAATAAATGAAGAAGGATTTAGAATTAATCCAATTGATTAAGAGTTAATCAATTCTGTTATGGATGATTGATTGATATTGATCGGTATTGGATGATTGATATTAGGTGATTGGTTGACTGGATGATTTGGATATCTATGATATGTGATATGCTGCTTTGTGAGATGAATGATTGTTATGAATTATCTGTTATGATAATATGATTCATCTATCTATTTATATCATCCTGAATATAAGATAAATTGTTTTAAACCCTTAAGTACAACTTGGACTTTAAAATGGCGTTTGGTTTCAGTGAGACCGGGATCGGGTTTCCATATTTGGATATCTGAAAACCATATCGATTCCAATTAAATGTTAGGTCGTTAATCCAAATGGAGCAAGTGAAGACTCGAGGTGTAAGAACTATACGTCAGTATAACTCTGTGGGTGATTCCGTAATGAGTTTGATGGAATAGTACTTATAGATTCGAGATGGTGATTTAGAGTGCAAGGGCTATTGTCGTTGACTCTGAGGGTGATTCCAAAATGAGTGCAACGAGATAGTGCCTTCGGTTTCGTTCGAACCCGAAACGAACTTGTATGGATTGAATGCTTTCAGCACATCGTCAGGTGGACGATGAGAATTCTAAGATAGATGTGTTCTATAAAGGTAATCGCAGCCTCAAGCCTCATCAACCGGGAATGGCTAAAATAGGGGAGGTGCAGCAAGGCTTCGTGGGTAGCTCCCACTGGAGAGTGAGATTTACCCCTGTCTAGAAGTCCCTTTTTATTCAGCTGTGTGGGCAGTTGGGTCGCGGCCAACTGCGGGGTGGTCTTGTTCGGGACTGTCCAGTAAGGGATGGTTCCGGCCTTGTGTCGCAGGGGAGCGGACGTACTCCTCGGTACGTTGATCTAGGCCACGTACTGTGACGGGCGGTACCCCAGTTGCCCTGCCATTGATGGAAACCCATTCTTCCTACGAGACCCTACGGTTTTGTTTGTATTACCCACTTTTGTGGCTAGTAGCTGGAATTTAATCATGTAACAATTTCGGCTATTTCTTATTTACTTGAAAACCCTAGACACTATTATAATATCACTGGATTTCCTATCAAATGTTTTGGTTAGCGTAAGGTAAAAACTTTTCCATGTTTATGTGTGGAAAGTCTTGCGTGATACCTTTTCTTTTCAAAGGTTTTTCTAAAGTTAAGCAATTTTAACCCGTTTATCACACCAGACCCCTGTCTGACCCGAGTGTTTATTTTTTGTTTTATTAAACTCTTGGGTACTCATATTATGTATAAGTAGTCAAGTGTTTCACGTTAGCTTGACGAATTCTGGAGGAGTTATGGAGCAGGAGGCTTCCACTTGTAGATATATTATGGTTCCGTTGTGTTTTGTTGGTATCTGTATCTGTTGTACTTGAGTTGTGTAGTTAGACAGATGTTTATAACTGTCTAATCTGTGTTGTATATGTTGTGTACTCTGATGTAATGTGATACTATGTAATATTTTATGTGATGTATTATATTTTATTCGTTCCGCTGTGAGTTCTCTGTTGTTGTGTTTCTTCTCTTTCTTTCTTTTCTTCTTCTATCCCTTTCTTTCTTCAAGATGATGCGATTTCCTGGAGATAGGAAGTCGGGTCATCATAGTATAGCTCACTAATTCATTCAAAAGTTCTAATTTTAAATATTATGATTAATTTGATAATGAAATCATTATTGGTGGTTCGTATATTAATGTGGATTAAAAGGTTTACATATATGTTTGATGTGATTTTTGATTTGACTTAGAGATCACAATTGAAATGTTTGTATGGATGGAAAGTTATGTTCTTTGCTTGGTTATGTAAACCATGATATGTATATGTGCTGTGTTTGTATTGTATATGCTAAAAGTTAGCACTTGAGTATGAGGTTATATGTAAAATGAAAAGTTAGTATTTGGAATCGCAGTTGCGACACCGAAATCCTTTTATTTTCAAAAACTTATTTCTTTTAGAAATGCTCTCATTTAGTTTCAAAAGCTTTACTTTGTTTTTCTTAAAAAAATTTCTATGTGTTTATAAAGTAAGTTAAAGTATAAAAACAATAATTTCGAAGCTAATCAAAACAAAGGTTCAAGTTTTGAAAACCACTGGTCGTATAACGATAGTCGCTAAAAGTGCAGTTCGTGGAAAGGAACTATTTTTTAAATCTAAAAGTGTTTTCAACTTAAATATTTTTGAAAAGAGTTTTCGAAACATATTTTAGGTAATTATGTAAATAATAATTATTTATTAATTTATTTAATGATTATTTTATTAACTTATTTTAATTAATGTACTTAGTGCTTAATCATCAATTAATTAGGTAATTAGCGCTTAAGTGTTAATCAAGGAAGTTAACTATTAATTAGTAATAAATGAAGGTTAATCATTATCTACTTTATTATTTAAGGATTAATTAGTATTTAACTATTAATTAATGATTAATCGTTATTTATTTAAATAAAGGGTTCTATTAATTACTAATTAGGTTAATATTTAATTAAGTTTTGATTAAGATTAATTTAATTATTAATGAAGGTTTAATAATTAGTTAAGGATTAATTATGGTTTAATTATCTATTTAAAGATTAACGGTTATTTAATTATTTATGTAAAATATAATCATTATTTAATTATTTATTTAATAATTAATTATGATTTAATTATTAATTAAAGGATTAATCATTTTAAATAATGAGTTTGAAAGTTATTTAATTATTAAATCAAAGTTTTAAAGTTTAAAACACTTTATTTCTTACGGTTTCATTTTAAAAGAAACTTTTTTAAAAAAAATATTGCCGACTACCCTTAAGTAACCCGAATTTAATATGAAACCCAATGACATCTGTTTAGCAGAATGAAGCACCGTTTTGCTACTGAAATTGTAGTTGACATCTATTGGTAGAAAAGATCACAATTCTACTATAGTTTAGCAAGTCGATTGTGTTAACATCTATTTAAGCAGAATAAAAACTCATTCTGCTATTATATTAACTTGGACATGTGTTAGCAGAACAAATCCCCATCTGCTATTATTATAACTTGGATGCTTCCCATATGTTGAGTAATGTTTATTTGTTAATTCCTTTTACATATTTGCTTGTTATGTAAATATCCATGTTATAACTTGAAAGGTTAAACTCAATTAAATGAATCATTGTGGTCACTAAACCTCTGTCTGATTTTGTAAAGTCAAATATTTCATTTTAACCTTTTTGAAAAGGGTTTAAAGTACATTATCATTTTAAAAACGAATTAAGCAATGATTTTATTAAATGTGTTTTTGAAGTTAATTGAATATTTTTTCTTTAATTGATTTTTTATCCTTGTTTTATTAATATGGTTTAAAGATAATTACATAAAGGATGTTTTCAAATAATAACTTGTTGTTTTTAATGTGTTTTAAAATAATAATTTTATTTATCAAAGGAGCTTTATCAAGTGAGATTTATTAAAAGAGCCTTGTGTTGAATAAGGAACATTTATGAGGAAGTTTTATAAATAACTTTTGATATTTATAAAGAAATTTTATATATAGTTTTAGAGGTTTATAAAGAGATATGTAAATGTTTTCATATTTATAAAAGAATTTTGTAAATTTAACCTAGTGATTTATAAAGAGTTTTACAAATGGGTTTTAAATTCAAGTAGAAGGGATTCATAAATAAAAGAGATTTATTAAGAGGATTTAGAAGTAAATTTATAAAAGAATTTGAGATTTAATTTCCTTTAACTGACCTTCTTAATCCTGGTGGTATGGACATTCGTTCCACACCAAACACTGAAGGAATATTGTTTGAGGTTATCTTTATCTATAATTTAAATAACATTTTGTTTTGATCATTTGTAAGATTTGAAAATGAGAAATCTTTCATAAATGTTTTGTGAATATGCTTATGTTAGTGAGATAAGTATAAGAATGTTTTTGATAAACAATTTTGAAAAGAGTTTTAATGAATGAAGATTTAGTTTGAGGCTTAGAATTAAATCTCAAAATTGTTGCTTTTTGTATCTTTGATAGTTAAATAACTGACTATCAATTTTGGACAAAAACATAACTCTGGAAGTATCTAGGAGAAATACATGAGTTATATGGCACAGTCGTCTTCATGATGTTGTACTACGTAAATAAATCTCGTTTTATTCTCCTAGGACAAATGATAGGGAGACGAGTTGTAACAGCCCAAAAATTTTCGACCTCAAAAATCGACACAAATACGGTCATTGTATAGAGTGCCGAGCAATCGAGTGCTGGAAACCCCAGACTGTTAGGGTTAAGAAGAAAAAGAGGTATAAGAAGAAAGAGAAACAATAACACAGAATCACACAATCGTAGCGGAACAATTATAATATACAGATAGCAGCATTTTATACAAAGAAAACCTATAACTTCAATATACATACAATATCAGAGTTCAATCATCAAAAAAACATTTAGACAGTTATAATTACTTGTCCCTGAAATACTATCAATACAGCCTCTAAGATACATAGCGGAATTTAATTAATACGTCTCTGCCATCCAGCTCGTCTCCTGAGCTCCAAAACATTCTAACTTGAAAATCTGTAATACTCGATCTAACCCGAGCATTACAATAAAGTAACACCCGAGTCAGGCTGGAAACCAGCATGAGCAAACCTATTTAAACTGAAATACTTAAGTTGTAAAGCTTCTTTGAAAACCCAGGTAACTCATTCATCACTACGAGTTTTGTCTTGCTATAGCCAAATCTCTTATTTCACAAAATAATATCTAAGTACCGTTACTTAGTTTAAATGTTAGATTTACTTAATTTGTTTCATTCCTACCTATTTGATTCTATAATCAAATCTATAAAGAATTATAGTAGTTACTAATCGAAGTGGTTCCAGATATCACTGATATCCACCCCGATATCTTCGAATCCAAATGCCATCTTTTAAGCCAAGTTGTTTAAGTAAAAACAATTCAATTAAACTTCAGAACGTCATATTCACACATAAATTCATCACAGATATCTATTTAATAACCATCTCACATTAATCAACAGTTCAATTCAGGCATTTCAGATCATAGAATATCACAAATTAACATACTAGAGATATTAAACAATCCAAAGCATTTAATCCAATTTAATCATTTATAAGCTAGATAAACTGATCACACCATTTCGAATTAATTTAATTTATCACATAATAAATTAATTACTTATAAATCCTGCTTAATTGTCATTAACTATTTTCAAGCCATTTATATTTTATTTTATTTAACATTTGGAATTAGATAATTATAAACATGTAAAATCACTTAAGAACTTTGATTAATTAAAAGTTTAAAACATTTATCTTAACCATATACTTAATTACATTAATAAATTTTATTTTAATAAACTTTTGTAATTAACTAAATAATTACCATATATAGTTGTCTTAACTTTATTAGATTTAAGCTTAATTCATTAAATTAGCATCGTTTATTAACCTAAGTTTGGGGTTAAATTAAAAGCTTTTAAATTACTTTATTTTCCTTTTTCTTTTTTTTAATTTTTTTTGTCAATACACTTATGCGCAGCCCCGAGCCCAACCCGATCAAAACCTCATTCTCCCCAACTTCCTCTTCTCTTTCTTTCTCTCTTTCTACTCTATCTACAGCAAAACAAACCCATACACAATGATACGCTTGCACGCGACGTCGCTCCGACCAAAGATGCCACCTCCGACCCATCGCCGACGACACCCTCGTTCGACCCGACCTCCCCAGAACCAGAAACAAACCTCAAAATCGAATTCTAGAAAACGAGCAACAGCAGGCACAAACCTGATCGCTAAAAATCTCCTCGTGCCGCCATCTCCGACCACGCAAAGCCTCGTCATCATGACCCGACCTTCGCTATACGACGACCTCCCATTTCGCCTACTCCGGCCCAGCTCGATGCTGCCACGCCACCGCAATCTCCACGACAATAACATCGATTCGAATGCAGCCCTAAACCCTACTTCGCCTTCACCACGCCACCATGCCGATCAAAAAATTCACCGACCAATTTTCCTATGATCCCCGACCCTCGAGCTACCTCCAACAACAACCCCGACTTCCCTCTAAGCTCCGATCGTCGGAAATCGGCCAATGAATAGATTCCGTTCATTCTCCAATACTTCTTCAAAACCCATTTAAAAAATTACAAAATTCTCACCAAAAATCACCAATTTCAAAGACGAATCCAATTATATAAGTGCAACATGAAATTAAAACAATTTATTTTCAGCTATGATTCATTACCCACAATTATTTCTTGTTCCCAGTAAAAATACTTACTAATTTCACATAAAAATATTTTTGAAAATAGAATTTAGTTAATACAAACATATTTCCTTTAAACATCATAACCTATAATGGTTTATATGAAGAGAAATTGAATTTTGAGTGGTTTTTGGGTTTGTTGAAACAAAACAGAGACATGCATACACACACACACTACTTTCAACTTATACACCCAGACAATCATATAATTTCATCCATGCAGTTAATGTTCAAGTCATTACCACTATCAAATCTTACATGCATACGTAAATAAAGTAGGTTTGGCTTTAAAAAGTGAAGTTTACTCACTGTAATCAAATTTGAACAGAGGAACCTGAGTTTGAAAAGCTGCAACTGATTTTGATCTTGATCTACTTGTGACGCCCCACCTCTATACCCACGCTAGCCAAGAACACTCCGGAGTAGTGCTGTCAACTAGCACGGAGAATAAGGCTATTGAGGAGCGACCATCCATGTAATTGCTTATCACACGGTGGCTATAAATAATCTTCGAAAACAAACATAGAAATAATCATATCACAAATCAGTCACAGATATCCATATCACAAAGGCGGAAGAAGATATGAATATATAACTAACACATGAAAGTGTACATCAGAGTAGTGGTCAGTAAGATCCACGATAATACAAAAGAATAGCAACACGTGCTATACAAAAGAATACAACTATGAGTCTATATCTCAAGTGTATACAACAAAAACTGCTAATCTAAACAGTTAGCCGAAAGTCAGAGTGATGAATCCCTGGGAAGAAGTCAAGAAGAAGCACCTGTAACATCTCGGTCTGACCCGAGTATTATTTAAGAAAATAATAAACGGGTCAGTCTAGCTATAAATATCAGATGACATGATATAACATAAAAGATATGGCATAAACATAAACATCCATAATGACATACCACTATAAGTATGTAAATAATGATGAACAGAAGATCAATCAATAAGAGATAATCAATATCACAAGAATCTTCTCAAAGATTCGGAAAGGGCATCATACCCCAAACTTGTACTCATAACAAGTCAATGACATAAATTCTAGAAATCAATGCAAGAAGTCCAGAAATCATAGAAAAGAGAAAGAGGCCTATCACATGACGGTCCGAAGACCAAGGGGAGCTACCCCACATGTGTGAATGGAATCACACAGATTAAGGTCCAGACTAACCAAAAAGCAAAAAGGTATGTGTGAGTGGAATCACACAAGTGGTGTCTAGTCTAACCTCGCAACAAGAGACATCGCAAAGTTGCTAGTCTAAATCATCAGAATGATCGTCATGATCAACGAGAAGTGTCAATTTCACTAAGCTAGTAAATATAGAAGTTTAGCTTCATGTCCCATAACCACTTGCTTAACTTAAATATTTACGAACAAACTGTAAATCTTCACTAATAAAATTTGTCACAAGTGGTTCAATTGAACAAGTCCAAGAATTAACCGACGAAGTGAACGCAAGCGTTTCATACCACTTGTTTTACTAAGTCGTTTAATTAGATTTCTCATTCGAGTGAGGTAAAGGTTTGTATATACTAATAGATTGGAAAACGGTTTAAGAAAAGAGCTTTGTTACGGAAAACAGAGTTGAAATCATTTTGTTGAAAGAGTTTTGATATTTACTACCAGTATTGAAACCTTTATATTTTTAAAATGACAAATCACAGAAGAGATTGTAGAAACAATCATCACAAAGATCACATTCGGAGATGTGAATAAAATCCAAGGAAATCAGCTCAAAAGCATCAAAGTGGAAGTTCCCCAAGGACCAAACGTGGCCGAGATAACCAGAGATGGTTTGTCTCGAAGAATGGTCAACTCAGCATCTCAACAAAGCAAGTTCTGTTGAATGTTTTTCAGATAAGATCCCCTACGGAGGGGGGGTGGCAACCCCCCACGGTGGGGGTGCGGGGGCAACGCCACCGCTTACGGGGTTCGACCTGCCCGGTCAGGTCGCGGGGGTCCAGGGGGCAGCGCCCCCGGCGGGGTGCGGGGCACTGCCCCGACCAAAACGGTACGACCTAGTGAAGACAAAATGAGGTCTAACGACCTAAGGGTCTCAGGGGTTAAGCGAACTATCGGGATAAGGTCCAACGACCTACGAGTTAAAGGTCCAACGACCTATAGGGTTATAAGGTCATACGACCTAACGACTCAAGGGTCTAACGACCTAACGACTCAAGGGTCTAACGACCTAACGACTCAAGGGTCATACGACCTAACGACTCAAGGGTCATACGACCTAACGAGCTATGGCCAAACGACCTAACGACTCAAGGGTCTAACGACCTAACGACTCAAGGGTCTAACGACCTAAAAGTATAAAGGTCATGCGACCTATCGGTTTAAGAGGCGAGCGACCTAAGTGTTACGACTTGAGAGTCGAACGACTTAAGGGTCTAACGACCCAACGACTCAAGGGTCCAACGACCCAACGACTCAAGGGTCCAACGACCCAACGACTCAAGGGTCATACGACCTAACGACTCAAGGGTCATACGACCTAACGTTGACTCGCGAGCGACTCAACTGAAGCGACCTAACTCCGAACGTGCCAAAAACGGCCAGAACGACCTAACAGCAGTTTCTCCCCAAAAACACTAAAATTTGGAGTTTTTCGCCAATCCAATCTAAACCAAATGCAAATGTGCATGCTAAAGTGATAGGGAATCATTCCCAACAGTCTAATATAGTTATAGACTAGAATTGTGAGATAAAAATCTCACCTTTGCACCAAATATCAATGAAAATGAAGTTTTAAGCAAGCAAGAATCAATCCTTCTTCTATCTAAGCACAAGAAGCTTGAATCCAATGTCTTCTTATTGAATTTGGAGTAGAAAGATGGATTGCAATTGAATTTGAGTTTTGGAATTTTAATTTCCCATTCCCTCCACCATTAATGCCAAAGCTTGATTAGTTAGTAAATTTATGAAGGGTGAGGAGAAGAGGGTTGGAACTTGGGCTTAATAGGCTAAACTAACCCAAAGTCCAAAGCGGGAAAAGTTAGTGAAATTTCACTAACTCCAAACCTATCGATGTTTATACTTAAAAAAAGTTGTAAACGGCATTTCGAACTCAATGGAAGTGGTCTCGAGTCCTAATTTGACCGTTTGCAAAAAGTAGCTTTTTGGACCAAAATCCGATTAACGAGTTAATATTTAAATAAAATAATTAAATACAAACTCGATAAATATGCGGGTTGTTACACTACTATTGAATTTGTACTTTGTATGCTTTGCTTCAGATGTAAAAACTGATTTAGTTTGTTTAGTTTGAGCAGTATTTCTTTTTTTCTTTAGGTATTTTTTTGTTTTTAAAGAATGAAAAAGGAGATAAGAGGTTTATATATAAAGAGATAAACTGCATGTACAACACCCTGTTTCTCATTTTTTCTTTATATTTTGAAAATGAAGAAGTCAATTAAAAGAAGAAATCTTGACACTTGTGAGTTTGATGAATTAGTATGTTCCCCTTAGCCTACAAATTTCCATATATATATATATATATATATATATATATATATTTCTATTTTATTTAATGTACAGCTCAAAGGTTTACTTAATATTATATAACCTTTCACTTATTCTAAATTTTATCTCTAAATTTATATTCTTATCTTCCTTTTAAGCCTAAGTTATTAATACTTTAATTAATAACCATATATATATACACACACTAGTGTTTAAAATGTAGAATTTAAATTTAAATCATTTTTGGGAGATTTATTTTGAATTTCCAAATCATAGTTTCTTTGCACAATCTATATATGTGCATATGAATAAATAGTAAATAGCTAGCATATTTTATTTCTCATGGCATATATATACATATACATATATGTATATACACTTATATACTTGTATATGTATACACTTATATATATATATATATTTCCTACAAAGTTCATCACACCCAAAATGTTATAACTTAAGTTTGTATATAGTGTTTAAACCAATTTATATATATCCAAATATTTTTAATTATTAGACTTTTATTTGTTCGACTTCTAAATCAGCATTTCTAATGATTTAATCTAGTTAATTACCAATTAACGACCGTTAAAAATCCGAGTCATCACATTCCTCCCCCTTTAAGAACTTTTCGTCCTCGAAAAGGAACGAAGCAAGAATTTTTATTACAATGTTTATTA
Source organism: Allium cepa (assembly GCA_030765085.1). Lineage (NCBI taxonomy): Eukaryota > Viridiplantae > Streptophyta > Magnoliopsida > Asparagales > Amaryllidaceae > Allium > Allium cepa. The sequence continues at coordinate 28,455,535 of CM060938.1, read as the reverse complement.
TCAGTTAGATTATTCTTTAAACATTTTTAACTCTTTTATTCTTAAAGTTTAAAACACTTTAAAATCTACATAATATTACCAAAATAGCTTTATAAAAATACTTTTCACAACTCGATGTCTCAACAAGTCCATCCTTGTTCTCATAGAAATTCGATCATACGTTGATAAGGCGTAGGACTGAAAATCTATAAAGTACTTCGTAGACCCGTTTTCAACACCCAGTGAAAATACCTAGAAAACATTTTGTGAGAATGTAGAATTTTTTTTTGTGAAAATGCTCTGGAAATCATCACCCCCTCCATGGATCGCAGTTAGCCTGATTATTACGTCGCCATCCCGGCAAAACCATAGAAAACTATAGGCATCCCACACCCCTCGATTTCACCATGGAACGACCATAGATCGCAGTACACCTAGGGTTACATTGCCGTCATGGAAAAAACCATGTAACTGTAGGCATCAACGCCCTCGAATTTAACTACCTAATGAAACTTCACCACATAGATCGGAGACTACATCAGTTGAGCCCAATGTAGCCTGTAGGCACTCACTGCCACATGACTTCCGCTTTGTCCTCATAGATCGTAATCTACCTTTGTTACATCGCTCTCCTAGCAAAATCAAACATAGACATTAGGCAATTGCTGCCCCTTAACTTACGCTATGGAAACGCAGTAGATCTTAGTCATACAGAGTTACACTGCCGTCACAGCATTACCCCAATATCTCTGTAGGCATCTGCGCCCTCGACTTTCGCTACCCCAACCACAATACTCAAGAACTACAGTTTAGTCCGGACATTCTCAGGGATCAAAATTTAGAACCCCCCTTAGGGCTCAAGGCAGAACGACACAGTGGATCTCCTACTAAAAGTTTCCAACACTAAATGGGAGCGCTTTTTTCCTACAACATTCTCAAAACATTTTATACTATACACATATAGTATCTTTCAAATCGTACTCTTATATGAACCGCATATAAATCTAATTTACACAAAATCGATATCTCAAAATCGATAGTTCTCAAATTTGGCTTTCCAAATTCCCAAAATTGCTTTTTTCCAAAATCAAAAGCCTTTCAAAATCAGTGGGTTCCAAAAACCTTTTTTCCCAATTTCATTCTCATAAAATCATTCATATATATATATATATATATATATAAGCTTATTCCTTCAACTTGAAAAATCTTTGGATCACTTCATACTTATATAAATTCCTTTTTATACTTCAAATATTTTTCAAAGATCTTTTCTTCTGGTTATAGATTCAACAAGGGGAGTTTACCATATATAACAAATATATATATATAAAATATTATTTATGCCAAATCAACATTCATGTTTGATTTACTTTATTTGTCACATTGCTCACTCTTTATAAAGTAAGTTTTAGTTATAGTGATATCCAACCTCCACTCTTATCCATCATTTATTTCTCAAAATATACTTTTCCATTTCAAAATCATTTTTACTTCAACAGCTAGTTTCGTTTTCACTTCACAATTGCTTAAATTTCCATTTGGGTTATCACTGTAATTCTTATCTCAATTATTGTTTAAATCCAAATTGTTACTGCTCCAACTAGTTTGAATTTGGAAAATAGCTTGAAAAGTTTAAAATGGATAAGTAGTTGTAAAATAGTAATTAGTTATAAAATAGTTGTAAATAGTTAAGTAGTTATAAAGTAGTTATTAGTTGTAAAATAGTTAAATAGTTGCAAAATAGTTGTAAAATGGTTGAATAGTGAGTATAAGGTAGTTTGAATTTTAATAAGAATGTTTTGTATAGTAAATAGCTTGGAGAGATCAAATAAATCTAAATACTTTAGGAAATAGATTTTAGATAGTTTATATTAAAAATTTGAAAATAATTAAGAGCCAAACTGTTCAATCTCCCAATCTCCCATTCCAAACAATTTTCAATTTTCACTTGCTTTTAAATTGATTCAATTCCAATTCTATTTGAATTAACTTCGATTCATTTTGTAACAACCCGCATATTTGACGATTGAATATTTAAATATTTTATTTAAGTATTTTATCATTAGTCGGATTTTAGTCCGAAAATTTACTTTTTACGTACAGTCGAATTAGGACTTGGGACCACTTCTATTGGGTCCAAAACACCGTTTGCGATTTTTTTGAGTATAAACTTTGATATGTTTCAAGTTAGTAGAATTTTTCCACCTTTTCACTTTGGGCTTTGGGTTTGGTTTAGCCCATTAGTCAAAACTATTAACTCTAGCTCAACCCCCTCTTCCCTTCATTACTTCACTTTCATTTACTAACACTCAAGCTTCATCAAAAATGGAGAGAGGAATGGGAAATTAAAACTCCAAGCCCTAGTTCATTTGCAAATCCAACATCTAACACCAAATCCAAAGAGAAGCCATTGATTCAAGCTTCTTGTCTTGAGATTGAAGTGTGGTTGATCTTCCTTTGATTTTAAGCTTCTCCTTCATTGATTTTGTGAAAAGGTGAGAGTTTTATCTCACATCTTTGTCTATAACTATCTCTGATTGTTCGGTATGAATTCCTAACACTTATTCACGTGCATTTGCTTTTGGTTTGGATTGAATTGGTGAATATCCCAATTTTTAGTGTTTTGGGTTCAAATCTTTAAAAATCCTAACTTTGATGATTGAACACGTTTTTGGTGATGCATCGAGGAGCCACACAGGACCGGGTAGCCGTTGGCCGTAATCCCCTAGCGTCCGTGCTCGACCGGTTGCAAATTGAGAGAGTTTTGCACTTCTGTTCCTTAGGTCGTTCGGCCTGCATATATGTTTCTCGGCCTGCAGTTTGGTCGTGCCATGTTAGGTCACAACCACTCAGGTCGCTCAGCCTCACCTCCTTAAGTCGCTCGCCTTGCTATGAATCGGCCATGTTAGGTCGCTCGGCTTGCCCAAGTACCTTAGGTCGCTCGGCTTGCCCCAGTAACTTAGGTCGCTCGGCTTGCATCAACTTAGGTCGCTCGGCCGGCTTGCACCACTTAGGTCGCTTGCACCAACTTAGGTCGTGCCATGTTAGGTCGCAACCACTTAGGTCGCTGGCCTTGCTATGAGTCGGCCTGCCTTAGGTCGCTGACCCCTTAGGTAGCTCGCTTGCTCTCACCCCATAGGTCGCTGGCCACTTAAGTCGCCGGCCTGCTCGCAGCCTTTAGGTCGCTGGCCACTTAGGTTGCTCGGCCTGCTCACACCATTAAGTCGCGCCATGCTATAGGTCGCGCCATGCCTTAGGTCGCGCCATGTTAGGCCGCATGCTACTCCTTAAGCCGCTAGCTCCTTAGGTCGCTTGCATCTTATGTCGCCTATTTCTTAGGTCGCTCAGTTAGACCGCATGCTATGTCGCTGATCCCTTATGTCGTATGCCATGGAATCGCATGAGTTGAGTCGCTGATTTCTTGTGTTGTATTGTGTTAAGTCGTAAGTCATAGCTGTTAAGTCGCAAGGGTATTTCCACTTTGATGGATTTGGAATTGAATTCTTGGGATTTTATTCACGTCTTCGAATGTGAATTTTTGCGACTTATTGTTTCTACAATCATTTTTGTGATTTGTCATTTTAAAAATATAAAGGTTTCAATACTAGTAGTAAATATCAAAACACCTTCATCAAAACGATTTCAACCCTATTTTATTACAAGGCTTGTTTCTTAAACCGTTTTCCAATCTACTAGTATATATATAAACCTTTACCTCACTCGTATGAGAAATCTAATTAAATGGCTTAATAAAACAAGTGGTATGAAACGCTTGCGTTTACTTCGCCGGTTAATTCTTGGACTTGTTCTATTGAATCTCTTGTGACAATTTTCGAGTGGAGATCTACAATTTGTTTGTAAATATTTAAGTTAAGCTAGTGGTTATGGGACATGAGGCTAAGCTTATATATTTACTAGCTTACTGCAATTGACACTTCTCGATGATCATTAATGATCATTTTTGTGACTTAGACTAGCAATGTGCTATGTCTCTTTGTCTACGAGGGAGACTAAACCCCGTTTCTGTGGAGCTTCGACTCAATTTGGTGGGGTAGCGACCCATGGTCTTCGGGCCGTTTTGTGGAGCTTTGGCTTAAAATTAATGGTTAGCAACCATGGAATAGCGTTCCATTTTGTGATACACGTGATGGCGAGTTCTCATGCTCCCGTTTTGGGATAGGCCTCCCCCTTTTTGTGATTTTCCATTGATAATTTCTAGAATTTGTGTTTCACCAATTTTCGTGATTTACATTGATAAGCCTTATCAATATTTGTGCATTGGTGAATTTGTGTGTCATTAACTTTTGTGATTGGCATTGATATAATGATCAATACTTATGGTTTTAGTGAATAAAAATAAAGAGTATGACATTCTTTTTGATCTTTGAGAAGATTCTTGTGATATTGATTAATCTCTTGTTGATTTTCAATTACATACTTTCACAGTATGGTTTTATGGTTATTGTACGTTTTTGTCATATCTCTTATTCTATATCATTTCATCCGATATTTATATTTAGACTGATCCGTTTATTATTTTCTTATTAAATAATACTTGGGTCAGACCGAGATGTTACAGGTGCTTCTGCTTGACTTCACATCTGGGATTATCACCCTGACTTTTGGCTAACTACTTAGATTGGTAGTTTTTGTCCTATACATTTGAGATATAGACTCATTGATGTATCCATATTCTTTTGTCTCGCACTGGTAACTATTCTTTTGTGATCTTGTGGATCTTGTCTAACCACTACTCTGATGAATACTTTTATGTGTTACATATTCATATCTATTTCCGCCTTTGTGATATGGATGTCTATGACTGATTTGTGTTATGTTTATTTCTATATTTGTTTCTAAAGAATATATATAGCCACTGGGTAGTAGCTTTGTGTTTGTATCGGTATGTCGGATTTCCTCTTGAAACCAGATGTATGTTGTACTATCTGACATATCGGTGGTCGCACAAAGCAATTACGCGGATGGTCACTCCTCAACAGCCTTATTCTCCGCGCTAGTTGACGGCATTACCCCGTATTGCCCTTTGCTAGAGTGGGTATAGAGGTGGGGCATCACAGCTTTGTATCAGAGAAAAACATTAGAACAATGTAGAATAATCTAGCAAGGATCATCGTCCTAAGTCCTTCTTAGGAGTCATGCTATAGGATTTAATTCGAGTCTTCATACCGATTCATCCTATTTTCTTTATGATTCCTTGTTTTATCTATCAAGATTGCTTGATATTCATTTGGTGAATAACCTTTTCCTTCTTGTTTCTTTCTTTCTAAAGGAAGAGAAATGGTTAGACCTGACTGTCCCAACGCCGGTCAATCTAGTGCTACTCCCCAAGATGGAGTATTTATGTCTACCCAGCAGCTTCTTGATCTCGTAAAGAATGCTCAGGCAGCCGGTTCAAATCCGAAGTCTACTCACCCTAAGTCTGGATTTGCACGTTTGTGCAACGAATATACCAATTTGGGTAGGAAGCCATTCAAAGGATCTGAAACTATTATTGAAGTCCAGGCTTAGCTGAGAACGTGCGATCAAATCTTTTCTCGCATGAATCTTATTGATCTTCACCATGTTCAGGTGGCCTCTAGTATGCTCCAAGAAAGAGCATTAGATTGGTATGAGCTTCTGATTTCTGAAATAAATGAAGCGGATCTTACTTGGGAGAAATTCCGGGAACGCTTCGAGTTAAAATTTGTGCCAGAAGCTGAGAAGGTGACTTTGCCTCGTCGTTTCATAGGCCTCGTTCAAGGTGAATCTTCCGTGGCAGACTATGTCGCATCATTCGAGTCACTTTCTAAATACGGGGTCGAATACATAAACATCCCATTGTAGAAAAACCAAAGATTTGTCTATGGCTTGAATAAAAATCTCAAGAAGCCATTACTTCTAAAGTTAGAAGTTTCTTTTGATCAACTCATTGATATCGCTCTTCGTCTTGAAGAGGCAGATAGGGAGAGTGATGTTGAAGTTATGGGTGCCAAACCAAACTTCAACAACAAGAAAAGGCCTAATAAGTTCAGAGGTTCTTATCCCAATAAGAAAGGGAAGCAAGCAACTTCGGTGGCAAAGACTTCTACCTCTAGTAGTGGGCAATGCTACAATTGTGGTTCTAAGGGCCATTATGCGAACAAGTGTTCAAAGCCTCGTGCTTGTTGCTATTGCAAAAGCCCGGATCATTATTTATCTTCTTGTCCCAAACTTCAAGGCAAGAAGGAGGGAAAGGTTAATGTTGCTCAAGCCCCTAGCAACACATCTCGAGGTCAAGGTATTTCTCATTCTATCCTTGATGGCATTATTTTATTTCGTGATCATCCTATTCGAGTTCTTTTCGATACGGGTGCGTCCCATTCTTTTAAATCAAAAGAACTTGTTGATACTTTTTCTTTGAGTGTTGTCGCTTTAATGACTTCTTTGAGAATTGTGAATCCGGTTGGTGGATCCGCAACAATTAGTTTGCTTTGTAAAGATGTCGAGATTATTTTGTGTGATTTTTCTTTCCGAGCCAATTTGCATGTTATGCGCTACTGAGGCTTTGGAATGATTTTGGGAATGGATTGGCTTAACCGCTATGAAGCCCAAATCCTATGTCCCGAGCGGACTATTCATCTTCGACATCCTCAATCTATTAAGCAGATTTCTATTGACCTTAAAGATTTAGATTCCAGCCTGGCTGCATCTTTATATTCTTTAAATCCTCATGGTGATGATAAAGACGATGAGGAAGATGTCATTTCTCTTATTCATGTTGTTCGTGAAATCTCCGACATATTTGAGCCCGTTTTAGGATTACCACCTAAGCGAGCAATTGAGCTCAGAATTAATCTCATCCCTGGAGCTCAACCTATTACTCGTCCTCCTTATCGTATGTCCAATAAAGAAAATGAGGAGATGCGCAAACAACTATCCGAATTGGAGACGAAGCAATTTATTCGCTCTAGTTCCTCGCCTTGGGGAGCTTCGGCTATTTTTATGAAGAAATCCGATGGTACACTTAGGCTTTGCATTGACTACCGCAAGCTTAATGATCTTACTATCAAGAATAAATATCCTTTACCTCGGATTGATGATTTATTTGATCAGCTTAGTGGTGCTAGAGTCTTTTCACAATTAGACTTAGCTACCGGTTTTCATCAGCTTCGTATTAAAGAGGATAGCATTCCTTTAACATCGTTCCGTACTCGTTATGGATCTTATGAATGGCTTGTTATGCCATTTGGTTTAACGAATGCTCCGGCTTATTTCGTTGACCTTATGAATCGAGTTTTCAAAGATTTCATCGATCAATTTGTTCTCATCTTTATTGATGATATTCTTGTGTATTCAAAAATCGAGGAGAAGCATGAAAAGCATCTTCGGATTGTGTTGGAAACTCTTAGGAGCAATCAATTGAAAGCAAAATTTTCTAAATGCCACTTTTGGCAATCTCGTGTGAAGTTTCTCGGTCATATTATTTCCGAATCTGGAATTTCCGTGGATCCTTCAAAGATTGAAGCGTTCAAAATTGGAAGAGACCGGAGAATGTGACGGAAATCCATAGCTTCCTTGGATTGGCGGGCTATTACCGTCGTTTTATAAAAGACTTTTCAAAAATAGCCGTGCCTCTTACTAGCTTAATAAAGAAAGGTGTTAAATACATTTGGTCGGACAAATGTGAAAATCCTTTTCAAAAATCAAAAGAACTCCTTTCTGATGCTCCTATTCTTGTTATTCCCGAGGGGAATCAAGATTTTATTATTTATACCGATGCTAGTCGCGTTGGTTTGGGTGCCATTCTTATGCAAAGAAAACGTGTTATTGCTTATGCTTCTAAGCAATTGAAGCCATCCGAGACTAGATATGCCACTCATGATTTAGAGCTCGCGGCTATTGTTTTCGCCCTTCGTATTTGGCATCATTATCTTTTGGGAGAAAAATTTATTCTTTACACTGATCATAAATCTTTGAAGTATCTATTTTCTCAAAAGGAACTTAATTTGCGTCAACAACGTTGGTTCGAATTTCTTGCAGCTTATGATCTTGATATTCTTTATACTCCCGGAAAGGGAAATCGTGTTGCCGATGCACTTAGTCGCAAGCAACAAGCGGTTGTTTCTATGATGATATCTGAATGGAATGATCTCGGAATTTTATCCACTTGTGAGATTAGAGATCGTGTATCCGATTTACGTTCATCTTTTGTTTAATGTAGCCTCGAGGCTCATCCTTCTCTTTTAGACCGCATTCTTGAAGCTCAAAAGATAGATCCCGAATTGGCTCTTCTTGGCCAAAATTTTAGGGATAAAATTGATATTGAAGGTTTGAAAGATTTTGATATTGATTCTCGTGGCGGCATTCAAAAATTTGGTAGACTTATCGTGCGTAATATTAGTGATCTTCGTAAAGATATTTTAGAAGATTCTCATCGTTCTAAATTTACCATTCATCCCGGTAGTAGTAAAATGTACGCGGATATGAAGCAACTTTATTATTGGGAAGGAATGAAATCTGATATTGCTAACTTTGTTAAGTGTTGCATGACTTGCAAACTAGTCAAGGCCGAACATCAAAGGCCCGGTGGGTTATTGCAACCTTTAGAAATTCCAATTTAGAAGTGGGACTAAATTTCCATGGATTTTATAGATGGCCTTCCCTGTTCTCGTCCGAGTCATGATAGCTTATGGGTGATAGTTGATAGACTTAATAATCCGCCGATTTCATTCCGTTCGGTCTAATCGAACCGTACCTCTTTTGGCCAAACTTTTTATCAAAGAAATTGTTAAATTGCATGGAGTTCCTACTTCTATTGTTAGTGATCGTGATCCATTGTTTACTAGTGGATTTTGGAAGAGTCTTCCAAAAGCTTTGGGAACAAAGCTTAATTTTAGCACCGCTTATTATCCTAAGTCCGATGGATAGACTGAGCGTGTGAAACAAACTCTTGAAGATCTTTTTCGTGCATGTGTTCTTGATTTTGGTGGAAGTTGGGAAGATCATATTTCTCTTGTTGAGTTTTTCTATAATAATAGTTTCCAATCTAGTATTGGTATGGCACCTGTAGGATCGATTTCACCCTAGAGGGAGGGTGAATAGGGTGATAGTATAAATTATAAAATTAATTGCTGAAGCTTATAAAATAATTTCAACACAGATCACAGAACAATAGCAGCACAGATAATAGCAGAATAATAAATGCAGAAATAGAACGACATAGAATTTACCCAGCTTCGGCAAAACCCTGCCTACGTGCTGCCCCCAAGGTTTCTACTAGAAATTAGATAGTCCTTGGCTTACACACGTAAACTCGCGACACCCGCTATCGACTAAATCTAACTCTACGTTCAAAACCCTGCTACAACTCAGCCACTGAGTTACGAATTCTCAAGCTACGCCACGTAGCTTGTCCCCTAGTCACACGACTAGAAATTTAAACGGTTTAAAAAAGAGAATACAAATTAAAAACAATTTAAAATACAAAACCCTAATTTATAAAAACTAAGCCCAAATTAATATTGTTAGAACCGGCCCAATAATTAGATGATTAAAAAAATTGCGTCTCCCTTTTCTCCTTTTAATTTTGTCGGCCTGGTTCCTTTTACTTAAGAATAATAGCGGCCGTTCCTCTTGCAAATTTGGGGCTTCGTTCTCTTCGATCCCGTGCTCTTAAATTAGGGCTTTCAAATTGAAGTCGCTGCTTTTGATTGCTTGTATCTCTGATTAGCTCACGGCTCTTCAATTTGGATCGAGTTCATCTATGATTTCGGTACGTACTTTTCTCCTTTTTGCTTTACTGGTTTGATGCTTACTTGAACTCAGATGAATATGCCGATGATGATCTTAGGGTTTATATAGGATTCGAATTCCTATTTTTGCGTTTGTATAAAATCAATTGAATTTTTCAATAATTCACCTCGGCCACTCGATTAATTTCTGATGTTGATGATTTTACTGACTCAATCAAATTCGAATAAATGATGCTTGCTTGGTTGACACGGTTTTGATTCAATTCCGTGATGTCCACGGCTTCGACTCTGTTCCTTTTTCTGTTGACTTATTTGATTAAAAAACAGTGTTGACTTGGTTTGTCTATCACGGTTTTGAACACTTGATTAGCTTGCGATGTTGATTTTGTTTATGCTCGACTTCGTTCAGTAACACACGGTTTTGACTTTGCACTGCAGTTGTCTTCAACTGTAAACTTGATTTTGTGATGTAATAAATATTGGTCATGTTCAACTTTTGCCATGCTATTCACTGTGAACTTTGGTGAAGTGGTTCGACTCTGGCCATCTGATTCTCTGGTTATGACTTGTTCATCGAATTTCTTTGTAACTTTATTCAAACTGCTTCACTGCCATTTTGATCGATTGGTTCATCATTGACTTACTGGCAATTTTTGAATTGCTACTGAACCATGGCTTCAACTGATAATTTTCGATTTCCCACTACACTTTGAAACTGCTCCTTGACTTGTTCATTAGTTGATGTATTCGAATGTTTTCTGTTGTATGTCTGGTGTAGTTGCATTGTACGGTTCCTTTTGAAGTCTGATTGAATGCACTTTGGTATTGTGGTCTTGAAGTATGGTTGCACTGTTGTTTTGTTTGAAGTGATTCTGGTGTGAAATGTTGCATGTTTGGTTACATTGAATCGTTGTCTGCATTACTTGATATTTTTGGTTTGAGTTGATATTTCATGTGTACTGAATGTTGTTCAAGTGCTTTCACATGTGGTCTGGTGGGTTCCTTTCACCGGCCTGCTGAGTTACCCTGATCTTGTGCACCTTTGTTCATGGTTTGTTGTGTGTACACATTTGTTTGGTCTTGCTGTTTCATTGATCGGGTTTTGTTCTTGTATCATTAGAAGTCTTGTTGCACCTGCATGTGTTGAGTACATTTATGTGTATCTTCATGTATGTTGGCTGAGCGTCTGGTTTGATGTCTATTTGCATTCATTTTGTGTATCCACTTTGTCTCTTATCTGTTCATGTCTTATTATTTATTGTGAAGCTAGATCATTTGAACTTCATGTGCCTTGATATTGGCTGTGACGAACTTGTACATCTCCAGTCATGCTTGAAGTCGTAGCTGTACAACTGCCTTGTGTTGAATCTAGCTAATAGCTCGGGTTTGACCTTGAGTGCGTGTTGTGATTTTATTTATATTGCATTTGAGTTGAACCCGGCTTTTCATTTGGGTTTGACCTGTGCTCACCTGTCCCTGTAAATCAATCAAGTGTATATTTCGATGTGCACGGCCTTGTGGCATATACAGTGATACACTATGTATGTCACAAGCTGTTCGTGTACGATGAATTCAAATTTAAATGATGACGAACAACCCAAATAACTGAGGCAAATAATATTTTCAAAATCCATATTTTATTTATATTGAAAAAATATTTCTTTTTCAATTTTACTGCGTTAGTGAATATTTTTGCAGATTGCTCAGATGCTGGATTCTAACTGGAATGAAGTTGAAGATAAAATACGAATTGAGTGAATGAGTGATGTGTAGTAAGGTTAAATGTAAATATGAAATTGTGATGTATTTGTAATCAAAATTGTATATGTATAGTGAGAGCTTGAATTTGTACTATTCAAAATTGTAATAAATATTTGTTTGAATAAAATTTCTGTTTGAATTCAAATTCTGTGTTATTTAATTTTATTCAGCAAATATTTATTTAATCTGTGAAAAATAAAATAGTACATTAACAAATACATTTACACGAATATATATACGTTTATTATCATCAAACAAAAATCATATAAGCGCATATTCAACGGCACCTTTCGAGGCACTCTATGGAAGACCATGCCGTTCTCCTTCTTATTGGCTTGAGGCCGGTAAGAAGCTGGTTTTAGGTCCAGATTTTATTCGTGATTCCACAGAAAAATTGATCTTATTCGTCATAGGATGAAAGAAGCCCAACGTAGACAAAAATCCTACGCCGATAACCGGAGAAGGAAATTAGAATTTTCTGTGGGAGATCTTGTGTTTATTCGTGTTTCACCTATGAAGGGTGTTGTACGTTTCAGTCGATCGGGAAAGTTAGCAACTCGATATATTGGTCCATTTCCCATCACTGAACGCATTAGTTCCGTGGCTTATCGCATTTTATTACCGGCTAAATTTTCTGCTATTCATGACGTGTTTCATGTTTCTCAATTGCGGAAATGCCTTCGAGATTCCGATTCTATTCTTGAGCCCGGTGTTGTGGAAGAAATTGAAGTTTCACCTAATTTAACTTATGAGCAACATCCTATTCGTTTATTGCTTCGGAGGTCAAACGCCTTCGAAATAAAGATGTTCCGCTTGTTAAAGTTCAATGGTCTTCAAATCCTAAGGATTGCTCTTGGGAATCTAGAGAGTTCATCGAGCGAACACATCCGGACTTACTTTCCGATGCTCTTTGAAGTGAATTTCTTATTTCAAATTTCTTTTGTGTTGATATGCTTTCATGGTTGTTACCTTATATTTTCTTCTTAAATATTACGTGGACGCAATTTCTTTAAGGAGGGGAGTCTGTAACAACCCGCATATTTTACGATTGAATATTTAAGTATTTTATCGCTAGTCGGATTTAAGTCCGAAAAGTTTTTTTTGCATACGGTCGAATTAGGACTTGGGACCACTTCCATTGGGTCCAAAACGCCATTTGCGATCTTTTTGAGTATAAACTTTGGTACGCTTGGAGTTAGCGGAATTTTACCACTTTTTCACTTTGGGCTTTGGGTTAGGTTTAGTCCATTAGCTTAAACTATTAACTCTAGCTCAACCCCCTCTTCCCTTCATTACTTCACTTTCATTTCCTAACACTCAACTTCATCAAAAACGGAGAGAGGAATGAGAAATTAAAACTCCAAGCCCTAGTTCATTTGCAAATCCAACATATAACTCCAAATCCAAAGAGAAGCCATTGATTCAAGATTCTTGTGTTGAGATCGAAGTGTGGTTGATTCTTCCTTTGCTTTTAAGCTTCTCCTTCATTGATTTTGTGAAAAGGTGAGATTTTTATCTCATATCTTTGTCTAACTATCTTTGATTGTTGGGTATGAATTTCTAACATTTATTCACGTGCATTTGCTTTTGGTTTGGATTGAATTGGTGAATATCCCAATTTTTAGTGTTTTGGGTTCAAATCTTTAAAAATCCTAACTTTGAAGATTGAACACGTTTTTGGTGAAGCATCGAGGAGCCAATAGGACTGGGTAGCCGTTGGGCGTAATCCACTAGCGTCCGTGCTCGACCGGTTGCAAATTGAGAGAGTTTTGCACTTCTGTTCCTTAGGTCGTTCGGCCTGCGTATATGTCTCTCGGCCTGCAGTTAGGTCGCGCCATGTTAGGTCGCAACCACTTAGGTCGCTCAGCCTCACCTCCTTCAGTCGCTCGCCTTGCTATGAGTCTTCCATGTTAGGTCGTTCGGCTTGCCCCAGTACCTTAGGTCGCTCAGCTTGCCCCAGTACCTTAGGTTGCTCGGCTTGCATCAACTTAGGTCGCACGGCCTTATTGCACCACTTAGGTCGCTTGCACCAACTTAAGTCGCGCCATGTTAGGTCGCAACCACTTAGGTCGCTCGCCTTGCTATGAGTCGGCCTGCCTTAGGTCGCTGACCCTTTAGGTCGCTCGGCTTGCTCGCACCCCTTAGGTCGCTGGCTACTTAGGTCGCTCGGCCTGCTCGCACCATTAAGTCGCGCCATGCTATAGGTCGCGCTATGCCTTAGGTCGCACCATGTTAGGACGCATGCTACTCCTTAAGCCGCTAGCTCCTTAGGTCGCTTGCATCTTATGTCGCCCATTTCTTAGCTCACTCAGTTAGACCGCATGCTATGTCGCTGATCCCTTATGTCGTATGCCGTGGAGTCGCACGGGTTGAGTCGCTGATTTATTGTGTTGTGTTGTGTTAGGTCGTAAGTCGTGGCTGTTAAGTCGCAAGGGTATTTCCACTTTGATGGATTTGGAATCGAATTCTTTGGATTTTATTCACGTCTTCGAATGTGAATTTTTGTGATTTATTGTTTCTACAATCATTTTTGTGATTTGTCATTTTAAAAATATAAAGGTTTCAATACTAGTAGTAAATATCAACACTCCTTCATCAAAACGATTTCAACCCTATTTTATTACAAAGCTTGTTTCTTAAACCGTTTTCCAATCTACTAGTATATATATAGACCTTTACCTCACTCGTACGAGAAATCTAATTAAACGGCTTAGTAAAACAAGTGGTATGAAACGCTTGCGTTTACTTCGCCTGTTAATTTTTTGGACTTATTCGATTGAATCTCTTGTGACAATTTTCGAGTGGAGATCTACAATTTGTTCGTAAATATTTAAGTTAAGCTAGTGGTTATGGGACATGAGGCTAAGCTTATATATTTACTAGCTTACTGTAATTGACACTTCTCGATGATCATTGATGATCATTTTTGTGACTTAGACTAGAAAATGTGCGATATCTCTTTGTCTGCGAGGGAGACTAAAACCCGTTTCTGTGGAGCTTCGGCTCAATTTGGTGGGGCAGCGATCCATGGTCTTCGGGCCGTTTTGTGGAGCTTCGGCTCAAAATTAATGGTTAGCAACCATGGAATAGCGTTCCATTTTGTGATACACGTGTTGGTGAGTTCTCATGCTCCCGTTTTGTGATAGGCCTTCCCTTTTTTGTGATTTTTGGATTTCCATTGATGATTTCTAGAATTTGCGTTTCACCAATTTTCGTGATTTACATTTATAAGTCTTATCAATATTTGAACATTAGTGAATTTGCGTGTCATTAACTTTTGTGATTGGCATTGATATAATGATCAATACTTATGGTTTTAGTGAATAAAAATAAAGAGTATGACATTCTTTTTGATCTTTGAGAAGATTCTTGTGATATTGATTAATCTCTTGTTGATTTTTAATTGCATACTTATCATAGTATGGTTTTATGGTTATCATACGTTTTTGTCATATCTCTTATTCTATATCATTTCATTCGATATTTATAGTTAGACCGATCCATTTATTATTTTCTTACTAAATAATACTCGGGTCAAACCAAGATGTTACAGGTGCATCTGCTTGACTGCACATTTGGGATTATCACCCTGACTTTTGGCTAACTACTTAGATTGGTAGTTTTTGTCGTATACATTTGAGATATAGACTCATTTTTGTATCCATATTCTTTTGTCTAGCACTTGTAACTATTATTTTGTGATATTGTGGATCTTGTCTGACCACTGCTCTGATGAACACTTTTATGTGTTATATATTCATATCTATTTCCGCCTTTGTGATATGGATGTCTGTGACTGATTTGTGTTATGTTTATTTCTATATTTGTTTCCGAAGAATATATATAGCCACTGGGTAGTAGCTTTGAGTTTGTATCGGTGTGTCGAATTTCCTCCTGAAACCAGATACATGTTGTACTATCTGACATATCGGTGCTCTCACAAAGCAATTACGCGGATAGTCGCTCCTCAACAGCCTTATTCTCTGCGCTAGTTGACGGCATTACCCCGTAGTGTCCTTGGCTAGAGTGGGTATAGAGTTGGGCCGTCACACCTTTCCTAAATTCAAGTCAATTCCTATTTGAATTTAAACTTATTCAACTTCGATTACAATTCCAATTAATTCAAATCAAATTTCAATTTGAACTAATTCCAATTCCAATCTCAATTTTAAACCATATCGAATTATATAAATTCGAGTTAAATTTTTAAATGTTGATTTAATCCCCTAAATCAAATTAACCCCTAACCTTTTATTCACAACCCAAGTCTTTAAGCAATTTAATTCTGAGTCCAACTATCAAAATTTCATTTTAAATTACTTTCCTTCTACATAAACTTATTTCTAGGTTCAAGTGAGAATTAAAACTTTTTAAATAGATCAATTTCCGAAGTTCAATTTATTATCCAATTATACTTCAAATTTTTAAACCCAATCCCTTAAACTATTCTGGTTGATAAATCCATTTTGAACATCTAAATCTTAAGTTCAAAGTGATTTTGTTTTCATATGTTCAATCTTTATCTCTTAAAATCAAAACCATTTAAATAATTTCAAATTAAAGTTTCTTTTCCATTTAATTTCAGCAATGGATGTATATCATTTCAACCCACTTCTTATTTATTCAAAATAATCCAATTCACAGTTATATATATATATATATATGTATATATATTATCTATAACAACATGATGATAGAAGGATATGTTAAAGCAATAAACATCCAATTTGTCTAAAACACCAATCAATAGCATTCCTTACCAATTTCCCAAACTCAAACCCGTTTGAGATCATACATACTTTCCTGAGTTAAATCTTCAAATTTCACCTAGAAATTTCCAATTTAGGTTGTTCGTTCTAAACTTATTTAACTTCCCCCAAGTTAAATCTCAATTTTATCTTGAAATCTCCCATTTCAGATTATAGGACCACAACTTATTTAACTTGTCCAGAGTTAAAGTCCAATTCATTAATCCATTTAGACTCCTCAATTTAAATTTTCCATTTCAAATTTAAATTTTCCCATCAGTAACCCTTCCCGCTTATAAGTTCAAAACTTATTTTACTTTGGGTTATACATCTCATTCTAGGGAATTTAGAATTAACACTTAGTATTTATTTCAAATCAACTTTGATATTATGTATATCCCACACATATATACATATTTATTTCTTTTGCACACCAAGTCATATTTCAAATTTTAAACCATTCTTGGTTTTTTAATTGAAAACAAATTCCTTTAAATTTTTTAAAACAATTACTGTTTTAAAATAAGATTCCTACATTGAAAAATATTCTAAATAATATTATTTATTATATCTCTTAACACTTTGAAACAATTTCAAACTTTCTGGACTTAGATTTTAAAACTTCACAATTTAAATCCTTTTCAATTTATAAGTCATACTTATCTAAATTGTTACTTCCTTAAAACATTTCACTCTTGTTTCATTATTGTTTATTCTGTAATAACCATTCTTTATAAAGGTACTTCAACTAATTTATGATAATTATCATATCTAGAAATCATACACACCATATATTCCATAATCATTTGCTGGAAAATCAAATCAAGGTAACTTATTTCAATACTTTGAAAATTCTTTTGAATTTTCTAGGATTTAAATTCAGTTTTGAATCCATTTTTAGGTCAACTTATTTGCATAGTTAATCCTTACCCAAATTTCTATCCGGTTGTATATATATTACCATTTATTCTTATTATCATATTTAATTTCAATAATCAACAACCAATTATCTTGATATATGTAATAATTAGAAAAATTATTGCTTTATATATCCAAATACAAGCTTATATAAAAATCATTTTTAAAACTGTTTCTAAAAATCGTTATATAAGAAAATAACAAGTATGCTCTCATATAATACGCTCAACTCATTCTAAGGTACTACTGACCCTATTTCTAATGAGTAATCCCCACCAGAGCCAAGGTTCTCGCTTAACCATCAGCTCTGATACCAAATGTAACAGCCTGAAAATTTTCGACCTCTAAAATCGACACAAATGCGGTCACTATATAGAGTACCGAGCAATCGAGTGCCGAAAACCCCAGACTGTTAGGGTTAAGAAGAAAAAGAGGTAGAAGAAGAAAGAGAAACAACAGCACAGAATCTCACAACCGCAGCGGAACAATTATAATATACAAATAACAGCATTTTATACAAAGAAAAGCTATAACTTCAATATGCATACAATATCAGAGTGCAATCATCAACAAAAACATCTAGACAGTTATAATTACTTGTCGTTGAAATACTATCAATATAGCATCTAAAATACACAGCGGAATTTAATCAATACGTCTCTACCATCAAGCTCGTCTTTTGAGCTCCAGAACGTCCTAACCTGAAAATCTGCAATACTCGATCTGACCCGAGCATTACAATAAAGTAACACCCGAGTCAGGCTGGAAACCTGCGTGAGTAAACCCATTTAAACTGAAATACTTAAATTGTAAAGCTTCTTTGACAACCCAGACAACTTGTTCATCACTATGAGTTTTATCTTGCTATAGCCAAATCACTTATTTCATAAAATAAAATCTAAGTACCGTTACTTAGTTTAAATGCCAAATTTACTTAATTTATTCCATTATAGCCTATTTGATTCTATAATCAAATCTATAAAGAATTATAGTAGTTACTAATCGAAGTGGTTCCGAATATCGCTGATATCTGGTCCCGATCTGTTCGAATCCAAATGCCATCTTTTAAGTCAAGTTGTTTAAGTAAAAACAATTCAATTAAACTTCAGAATGTCATATTCACACAAAAATTCATCACATATATATATTTAATAACCATCTTACATTAATCAACAGTTCGATTCAGGCATTTCATATCACAGAATATCACAAATTAACATACTAGAGATATTAAACAATCGAAAGCATTTAATCCAATTTAATCATTTATAAGCTAAATAAACTGATCACACATTTTCTAATTAATTTAATTTAACACAAGATAAATTAGTTACTTATAAATCCTACTTAATTGTCAATAACTATTTACAAGCCAATTATATTTTATTTTAATTAACATTTGGAATTAGATAATTATTAACATGTAAAATCACTTAAGGCCTTTGATTAATTAAAAGTTTAAAACATTTTTTCTTAACCATCTACTTAATTACATTATTAAATTTTATTTTAATAAACTTTTGTAATTAACTAAATAATTAACATATATATATATATATAGTTATCTCAACTTAATTAAATTTAAGCTTATTTCATTAAATTAGCATCATTTATTAAACTAAGTTTAGGGTTAAATTAAAAACTTTTAAATTACTTTATTTTCCTTTTTCTTGTTTTTAAAAAAAATTGTTAATATACTTATGCGCAGGCCTGAGCCCAACCCGATCCAACCCTTATTCTCACTGTCTTCCTCTTCTCTTTCTTTCTCTCTTCCTCACTCTATCTACATCAAAACAAACCAGTACATAATGATACGCGAGCACGTATACACCACATCGACGTCGCTCTGACCAACGATGCCACCTCCAACCCATCGCCGACGACACCCTCATTTGACCCGACCCCTCAGAACATGCAACAAACCTCCAAATCGAATTCGAGCAAACGAGCAACAGCAGACACAAACCCGATTGCCAAAAATCTCCTTGCACCGCCACCTTCGACCACCAGAAGCCTCGTCATCACGACCCAATCTTGGCCATACGATGACCTCCCGTTTTCCCTTACTCTGGCCGTGCTCGATGCCACAACGCCATCGCAATCGCCACGACAACATCGTCGACTCAAATGCAGCCCTAAACCCTACTTCGCCTTCGCCATGCCACCACGCTAATCTAAAAATTCACCGACCAATTTTCCTATGATCCCCGATCCACAAGCTACCTCCAGCAACAACCCCAACTTCCCTCTAAGCTTTGATCGTCGAAAATTGCCCAATGAACATATTCCATTCATCCTCCAATACCTCCTCAAAAACCCATTTAAAAAATTACAAAATTCTCACCAAAAATCACCAATTTCAAAGACGAATCCAATTATATAAGTGCAACAAGAAATTAAAACAATTTATTTTCAGCTATGATTCATTACCCACTGTTATTTCTTGTTCCCAGTAAAAATACTTATTAATTTCACATAATTTTTTTTTTGAAAATAGAATTTTGTTAATACAAACATATTTCCTTTAAACATCATAACCTATAATGGTTTATATGAAGAGAAATTGAATTTTGAGTGGTTTTTGGGTCTGTTGAAACAAAATAGAGACATGCATATATACACACAGTACTTTCAACTTATACACCCAGGCAATCATACAATTTTATCCATGCAATTAATATTCATGTCATTACCACTATCAAATCTTACATGCATACATAAATAAAGTAGGTTTGGCTTTAAAAAGTGAAGTTTACTCACTGTAATCAAATTTGAACAGAGGAACCAGAGTTTGAAAAGCTATAACTGATTTTGATCTTGATCTACTATTAAATTTGTACTTTGTATGCTTTGCTTCAGATGTAAAAACTAATTTAGTTTGTTTAGTTTGAGTAGTGTTTCTTTTTTTCTTCTGGTATTGTTTTGTTTTTAAAGAATGAAAAAGGAGATTAGAGGTTTATATATAAAGAGATAAATTGCCTGTACAACTCCCTGTTTCTCGTTTTTTCTTTTTATTTTGAAAATGAAGAAGCCAATTAAAAGAAGAAATCTTGAAACTTGTGAGTTTGATGAATTATTATGTCCCCCTTAGCCTACAAATGTCTATATATATATATTTTTATTTATATTTTTATTTCATGTATGGCTCAAAGGTTTACTTAATATTGTATAACCTTTCACTTATTCTTAATTTTATCTCTAAACTTATATTCATATCTTCCTTTTAAGCCTAAATAATTAGTACTTTAATTAATAACCATATATATATATATATATATATATATATATATATATATATTAGTGTTTAAAATGTAGAATTTAAATTTAAATCAATTTTAGGAGATTTATTTTGAATTTCCAAATCATAGTTTCTTTGCACAATCTATATATATGCATATGAATAAATAGTAAATAGCTATCATATTTTATTTCTCATGGCATATATATACATATACATATATGTATATATACACTGATATACTTGTATATGTATACACTTATATATATATATATATATATATTTCCTATAAAGTTCATCATACCCAAAATATTATAACTTAAGTTCGTATATAGTGTTTAAACCAATTTATATTTATGTCCAGATATTTTTAATTATTAGAATTTTATTTGTTCGACTTATAAATCAGCATTTCTAATGATTTAATCCAGCTAATTTCCAATTAACGACCGTTAAAAATTTAGGTTGTCACATCAGTCCACTTAAATGTTAAGGGGGTAATCCTTTCTTCTATGTATTGTTTGATTATTTCCAAAAGAACAGGGGTCGAGTTTACCAGAACTATCAGATGTTGTTCCAAAAAGATCATGATCAGATAAGTATAAATTATTTGAAAACCACTTCGATCCAACTTAAGTGTTTCAAACTGAAGACATCTTGAAGATGATTGAAGATGAAGCTTTTGAAGTGCAAGGGCTACTTGCCATTAATCCTAAGAGTGATTCCAAAATGGATGTAGAAGAGGTAGTGCCTTTGGTTTCGTTCAGACCTAGAACAAACTTGTATGGATGAATGCTGGCATTGTATTTCCGCTTGGAGGGCATTGTTAGGATTCCAAGATTGTTTTGCTATAGAAAAAGGTAATCATAACCTCAAGCCCAACACCCAAAAATGAGTAAAATCGAGGAATATGCTTCAAACCTATGTGTTCGCTACCATTTGGGTATGGTCATCATTCAGTCTAGATCGATATTATAGATCATGTATACTCAGGGCCCATTTAGGTTGTTGACCCCAACCGAGGTGATGACATATTCGACACTATCCAGTAAAGGGTAGGGCTAATCTCGACTTGTAGGAAGTCCATGCGAGGCTCTCGGTGCGTTTTATCTATAGATGCACTGTGATAGGTGATACCCTATTTATTTTCATTGATGGAATCCATTTTCCAATACTTGCCTTTATGGACTTTGTTGTGCCCAACTACTAAAATGTGAGATGAAAGCATTTCAGCTATGTTAATATGTATTTTTATCTTAGACATTATTATAATATCATTGAATTTCCTATAGAAAGTGATTTGGTTATCGTAAGGTAAAAACCCATCCATATTTATGTACAGGATGGTCTTACGAGATACCTTTTATTTTAAAGGATTTTATATGTTATAATAAATAAAATTCCTCATAATTCGAGTTTCTCATGCTTGTTTTACCAAATTGATCCGCGCATTATTTTTCTTATAATGCTCGAGTTAGCCCGAGCATATTTTGTAAATTTAACCGAATGTTTTGGAGCTTTCAAGAGATGAGCTGGATCATCCAAGACATATTCACATACCTTATATTCTTCTGTTGTTATGTTTTTCTTTGTTCTTTCTGTTTTTACTAACAATTGTAATGACAGGCTGTTATAACTGTCCAACTGAAAATATGTTTGTGTACTTTGATGTTGTACATAATAAAGATGATTTCTCTTTTTAAAGATCTTGTTTATATTATATAATACTCGCCATGTTTTGTGAGATTCTGTTCTATCTTTTCTTTCTTCACCCCAAATGATCTGTCTTTCGGGCTTTTAATTGATCGACACACGAATACCAAGGATGTGTTAAGTGTCGTCTTTAAGTGTAAGAAAGGCAAATCATTATCATGTGGTATCAAAGCTTAGGTTGAGCGAACGCCTAGGCTTTGGTGTGGTAAACTCATTTGAGATATGATAAGTAAGACCCTAGAATGAGTCTAAGTGTATTATATAAATGAGCCTGTATTTGTTATTGCTATAAAAAGTTTTATATTATGTTGATTTATCAGTTGAGTAGTTTATGAATTCTAGTCGAGACGAGGGCCACCACGGCATTGATAGGGTCTTCTAGACATATAAACCAAGCAAATCTGCATAGCATTGTTTTAAAATTTGTTAAATGAAATAATTTTACCTAGGAATATATTACATATATATATATATATATATATATATATATATATAAAGAAATAATTTTCAAAAATGAACCATATGTATTTATGATGCGATTCCTGTTACGAGTTGATAATATTTTATTATAATCATTTAGGATTCATTTAGTCATGCTCGTCCAATTTTGATCATTAGCTATTATATGATTTATTAGTAGTTTTCCTTTCTCCATCGTAGGTTGGGCGGATAGAATTTGTGTAAACATTGAAACGAACACCTTGTGAATTAAGTTTCATAATTCAACAATAAGGAATTTGTTGATAATGTTGAGTTAAAATTGGCTTTTAATAAAAGGAATTTATAAAAAGGAATATTTTAGTTGGTTTTATAAAATTTGATTTTAAAAACCAAAATTATAAAATATATTTTGAAAATAAGATGAACTTTCAAAGAAATTAAATCTTGGTGACTTTGATGAAGTTTCCAAATGGTTTTCATTTGTGAAAAATGGTAATAATTTTACTCAAAAATACTTAAAAATATAAATACCTTGAAATGAAATTTTTATAGAAAAGTTTGTTTTCTTTGGATTGGTTTGGGGAAATAAGTCCAAATTTGTTTGGTGATGATTGGAATAATCTTCTAAGTGATGATCAGATATTTACTTAGGTGAATTGTGACGACCCGGATTTTCGGACCAGTTAAAATTGTCGAAAAATCCATCCGTTCTAAAACTATTAATGAAAAATACCAACATAATACACCATATTTGATAAATATTCAATAGTACTAAATGTATAGGATACAATTTCAATTACACAACTTATTAGAGTAATTAATTAATTTGTTAATTCTACAAAGTGTGCTTTAATACATACCAAATATAATGACTATAAATCTACCACTACACAACTCTTATGAGAGAGACAACACTATCCTTACCTGCGAACTCAATAAACAATGTAAATGCGGAACAAAATAGTGAGAAAGAATGATACAATAACACAGATAAAGAACAAACAATAACAGATAAACATGAAAGGGTTATATTATTTTAGGGGCTACATCACTACCACTTGTGACTGCCTACGTTGTAATATCCCGGAATTTTTAACAATATCAATTTAATAATCTATATTTAAAATTAAATTGATATTGATATTTTGTTAATAATAATTCAAATAGATTTAATAATCATCTTCAATAAATATTTAAATTGGTTATTTTATCTTTTAAAAATAACAGATTGATTTCTATTTACAATATAAATATATGGTTTATATTTTAAACAGATTAGCATTGTTTTAATTTTAATAAGTAAACCATATTTCTCTAATTTTTAATATTTATATCAATTTGAATTTTTTTTAATATTTAAGCTTTCCGAAGTTAAATAAATCTTGGGTTAAATTTAATAAATGAATCATGTCTTAAAAATTCTAATATATACATTATAATTTGGAAATTTTAATTTAAATTAGTATTGAGTCTTTAAAACTATTTAATAAATAAATATATGATTTTAAAATTGATAATAAAAATATTAAAATGTTTAAATTAAATTGGCTTGAGTTTTAAATTTAGAATGAATTAATAAAAAGGTTTTATGGCTTAATAAAATAGAAATTTTATGGATAAAAATATAATTTCTTTTGAAATGGTTTTAATTTAATAATAAGATATTTATAAAAACAATATTAACAGTATATTATCTTTTAAATAAAATTTTAATAAAATTTGCATTTGTTAATTCAAATTAAATTTGTAATCATAACCTGATTTGAAAATATTTGATTTTGAATTTAATTTGAATTTGAAATTCCAAAGTATAAATTTTAATTGTTTTAATTTCTATATGTATAAGTTTTAATTTATAAACATGGTTTGTTTTTATTTCATTTTATAAATTCATATACATATTCAAATATAAACTAACAAATTAAAATTTAGGCTTAATACACACATTAGTTTGTAAATTAAGTGTTAATTATTTTAAAGAGACAAGTGTTGCATTTTTAAAACATTCATTTAACAAGTGTTGAAAGATAAATAAACAAATTGACAAACGTATAAAATTGTACAAGTGTAAAATTTTGTTTTAATTTTTCTTTTACTTGATAAATACGAAAAAACATTTATATAAACTTGCATTTTCTTTCATACATGTTTTTCGATTTCTTTGATCAAAAAGAGAAAACATCAAAACTCTTCAAAAATCAAAATCATCTTCATATTAACAATCAAAGCCTGCATATTCAAAACCATGCTTAAATCTACGTACACAGATTCATCAAAATCAAATCTACATTTCCTCAAAATCCAGAAATCTGCATATTCAACCATACTCAAAAATCAAAACCCCTTTATCATGAAGGTATGCATTACTCAAAATCAGGAAAATGATTTTGCATGTCACTTAAAAAAATGAAGAAGGGCCTGCATTCTGTCTACCTGGAAATGATAAAGTCTGCACCTACTCTCTGACAATTTCAAATGTGAAGTTTGTCAAATACATCTGCATGCAAGTAATTTAAGTCAGGGAAAACATATGCAAATCTGCATATCAATTCAACATGAAGTAAAAAGGGTCAAGCCTGCATTTTGATGTCTTCTGCAAAATTCAAAAGATCAAAACAGAGGGTCTGCATCTTTTAAATAAAGGTGAGTAACTTTTTAACTTTAAAATCTTAAAATAGGTTGCATGCTAGTTTATTGAAATGGAACAACTATTTTCTTATGTTATAAATAACTATTGATATGAATATAAATGGTGTGCATGCTGTTTTTTTTTTCAATTTCCTGTTCTGTTTCGTTTTGATTTTCCAAGCACCCACAATTTTATTAAATACTTATCACTAAATTGTTTCCTGATATAATGAAAGTTATAAAGCAAAGTTGATTATTTTCTTAAGTTAATATTTCAAAATTTTAAGCAAGTTAATGTACAGGATATTGCCTCTGTAAAACCAGAAAAATCCATGCATGTTAATTCAAACCAAAATTAACGAGTTAATTTTGTATTTCAGTATCAGTAAACAATAGTATTAATTGAAACTTGATTTTTAAATCAAGTTTTAGGATTTTTTAGAATTTAGTTTAAGTAGTAGTTAGTACTTGAACTGAAAATGAGATTTGTGCAATTTTCTTCTGATCTGTGACTTGAGAAAACTCGGGATTCTTCTGAGTTGTAGAGGAAGGTTTATAGATTCTTGTAAAAATCATTAGTGATGTTGAAATTAAGTAAAGAAGGTGCAGTTTGAATTTATTTTTTTGAACCCTAGTTTTGAATGGGTTTAAGAATTGGGTCAGTTTGAGGAGAAGAATGGATCGAGTGCTTTGATCTTTTGAGGATCGGTAGATGGTGTGTGGTTGAGTTTGAGGCCGGAATGGGGGAAACTCAGATGGTCGGAGTGGCGAACATTCGCCGTTGACAGGTTTTGAGCAGAAACCTGTAACGTTTTCCAGGTTTGGGTTTTTAGATCTCAAATTTGATTTAGGGGATGGTGGTTCGATTTGATGATTGTGGAGAGTTGCGGTGTCATCCTCTGGGTTGTTGAGATCCTCGGCGGCGACCAATGATGGCCGGAGTCGCCGTGCATATGCACGGCGATGAGTTACTGGTGAAGTGTTGGGTTTGGTTTTGGGTTCAGGGGAGGTTTGAGTTTTGCTCGAAGTAAGTGGGATGATGACCCGAAGTAGTCAAGCATGAACCTCGAAGTAAGTGGGTGCCTCGGGTTTTCAAGTTGTGTTTCAGGTTTTGACAAACCTGAACACAGTTTTTTTAAAATTTTTAGAACTTGAAGTATTTAAAGATTTGAAGCTCAGGTTTGAATTTTTGAACCTAGTTTAAATTCAGGTTTAAATTTGAAACTCAGGTCTAATTTTAAAATCTCAGTTTTTAAATAAAGTTTTAAAAATTTTACTTAATTAACTACTTTCTTTTGTTAAGAATAGTTTGAACTTTTTAAAATGAAATTCTTATTAGAATAGGAGCAAGTTTAAATGAAGTTTTAAATCTAGAAATTTAAAAATGAATTTCAGTTTTAAATTTAAAATAAGGTTTAAATATGGAAGTTTTAAAATAAATATAAATTGAAGCTAGTAAAATTTTGAAACGAGTTTTTATTTTCAAAATTTTTATTAAATTTTTATCCTAAGACAAACACTTGGTTGTCTTACTATTTCAAAAGTTTTAAATTGTTTAAAACTTTGATAAGTTTAAATTATTCTATTTTAAAACTTGTATTTAAAATGGAAATTTAAAAGTAAGTTCAAAAGTACTTTGTTTAAAATAAATTTGTTTTTAAACATAATTAAGAAATGTTTTATCTTAAAATTATGTTAAGATTAATGTATTGAAATTAATTTAATAAATAAGGTAATTAAGGAATAATTAATTAATTTAATTAATTAATTGGTTAGGGTTAAATAAATATTGATTATGGGTTAATTAATTTGTAGTTAAGTTCATTAATTAAATTATTTAATTAATGATAAAAGAATTATTAATTATGTAATTAAATTTTAAATCAAGGTTAATTAATTAAATAATTAGACTTTAATTAATGGATAATTAAAGATGATTTAATTAATCTAAGTTAATTACTAAATAAAATAATTAGAGAATGGTTAATGAAGGTCATTAACCGGAATTATTTAATAATTAATTAATGTGGTTAATTTGCTATAATTAATTAGATTAGTTAATTTAATAATAATCATTTATGAATGGTTTGAGTATAATTACTTTATGAAGTAATTAAGAAATTAATTACTTAATGTAATTAATTTAGTTAAATATGATTATTTATTTTAATTAATTGAGTTTAATTAAATTTTAAACACTTGGATTTTAAGGATAATTACTGTATGTAATTAATGGATTGGAAATTACTTAGTTAAGTAATTGATGGATAATTACAAGTTGTAATTAATTAATGATGTTTAAGAATGAAGTAATTTGGAATGTAATTACTTCTAATTAATCAAGGGATTAATTAAGAAATTAATTAAAGGATAATTAATTTGTTTTAATAAAGTAATTAAGTTAGTTAATTACCGAATGTAAATAATCTGAAGATTAATAATTATGAGTTAATTACTTAAGGTAATTAATTATAATAAAGTAATTAATTAAGTATAATTAAAGATCATTAATTATTATAATTAATGATGTAATTAAATTTGATTAATTATGATTAATTAACCAATGATAAGTAATTAAAGTTAATTAATTAAGGATTAATATAATTAATTATGATTAATTAATTAATTGAAGTAATTAAAGGTTAATTATTGTTTGGTTGAGAATAATTAATTTGTGAAATTAATTAAGGATAATTACATGAACGTAATTAAGGATAATTAATCAAGAGTGATTAATTAAGGTGATAAATAATGAATGATTAATTGATTGTAATCAATTAAATGATTGAGTAAGCAAGATTTATTTTGGTGAAGTGATTAATTTAATTTATTTTAAATTAATTAAGATGGAGTAATTAATTTAATTCATTTTAAATTAATTAGAGATGGAAATAGTTAATTTAATTCATTTTAAATTAATTATATTGTGGTATGAGTAAATCATTGCTTATGCATGAATGGATGACATTGATTGTCTTGAATGATTGTGATATCAAAAATGAGATAAGTAATGTTGTGCGGTATGAATGCTTGGTTGCATTGTGATGATAACATAGATTATCTATTGTGATGGTAATATATGGATTATCTGTTTTGATATTGATAATGTGGATTACCTGTTATTTGATAATGTTGATTATCAATTGTGACTTGTGAGTTATCTATCTGTGTGTATATAGGTAATTGAATTGTTTTTAAACTTTAAAACAACATGGACCTAAAAGACACGCTTTGGATTTCGATGAGACCGGGATCGGGTTTCCATATTTGGATATCCGAAAACCACATCGATTCCAATTAAACGTTAGGTCGTGAATCAAAGTGGAACTTTGTGAAGACTCAAGGTGTAGGGACTATACGTCAGTATAACTCTGTGGGTGATTTCCGTGATGAGTTGACGGAACTAGTTCTTATAGGTTCGAGATGGTGATTTAGAGTGCAAGGGTTATCGTCATTAACTCTGAGGGTGATTCCAAAATGAGTGTAACGAGATAATGCCTTCCGTGTCGTGCGAACCCGGAACGAACTTGTATGGATTGAATGCTTTCAGAACATCGTCAGGTGGACGATGAGCATTCTAAGAGATGTGTTCCCTAAAGGTAATCGTAGCCTCAAGCCTCATCAACCGGGAATGGCTAATACAGGGGAGGTGCAGCAAGGCTTCGTGGGTAGCCCCACTTGAGAGCAAGATTTACCCCTGTCTAGAAGTCCCTATATATTTGGCTGTGTGGGTGGTTGCTAGCTACAACCATGGGGTTATCTTGTTCGGAACTATTCGGTAAGGAATGGGTCCGGCCTTGTGTTGCAGTGGAGAGGGCGTAATCCTTGGTACGTTGATCTAGGCCACGTACTGTGACGGGCGGTACCCCTGTAGCCCTGCCATTGTATGGAATCCAAAATCCAATAAGTGCCAACGGTTTTGATTGTATTACCCACTTTTGTGGCTAGTAGCTGGAATTTAATAGATGTAACAATTTCGGCTATTTCATATTTATTTGAAAACCCTAGACCTATTATAATATCATCGGATTTCCTATCAAATGTTTTGGTTAGCGTAAGGTAAAAACTTTTCCATGTTTATGTGTGGGAAGTCTTACGTGACACCTTTCTTTTTCAAAAAGGTTTTTAAAAGTTAAGCAACCTTAGCCTGTTATTCACAACAAACAAATGTCTTACCCGGAGTTTATCTTTTGTTTTCTTAAACTCTTGGGTACTCAAATTTTTACGAGTAGCCAAGGGATTCGGGTCAGCTTTGACAAATTGTGGAGGAGCAAATGGAGCAGGAGGCTTTTGCGTGTAGATATGTAGTTTGTCCGCTGTATAGATTTCTATGAGTAGTTTCTTGTACTGTATTGAGTTGTATAACTAGACAGGCGTTTATAACTGTCTAGTATGTGATGTATAATTGTATAACTCTGATAGTGATTGTAAACTATGTAATGATTATGTTATTAATATAATTTATCCGTTTCGCTGTTTAGATTCTAATGTTGTTTTTTTCTTCTTTTGTTTCTTTTCTCTTTTCTATCCCCTCTTTCTTAAAAATGACGCGATTTTCTGTGGTAAGGAAGTCGGGTCTTTTCAGCTGGTATCAGAGCATTAGGTTGAGTGAATACCTAGGCTCTGTAGTGGTGTCTTTCTTGAGAGAGCGTATTTGTAATTTTAAATATATATATTTACTTCTACCTATCTGTTGGGTTACATATTCAGGTTTTCCAATATAAATTATAAAGGTAGATGGGTAGTAGTGTGTGTAACACGACTACCATTGGTTGGAGTTTGGATGTTTGAGGTTGGAAGTGTATTTGTCGAGACTGTAGACCTAATACCGTCTCCAGTGAGTTCTATAGTGATGAAGAATTTCATTAATCTCTGAAGGTAACCTGTTAAGGTTCGGAGTTAATTTCTGAAGTTGATGAGTAGAGTTTGGATCTGTCAGTTGGGCAGAAGCGAGTAATGGTATTTTGATACCTCAGGGAGTAGTAGCTGCGTGATGAGATGCAGTGACTATGGATGTTTTCGAAGATGATTATTTGGAACAAGTTTAAGGAAGTGAGTCTGCTTAGGTGTTGTGGCTGTGTTCAGCTAGTGTTTCTGTTGCTTTGAAGTCCGAGTTTCTCGAAGAGCTTTGATTTGGAATTCTTTGGCATCTGTGGCAGCGGTGCAACTTGGAGCGTTCTCGGTGTTGGCAAGAGATCTTCTGGCTTAGCAGTTTTTCTAGAGTGGAGTTCAGAAGCAGTTAAGTGGACCCGTTTCTTCGATGAGTTGGCTAGTGAAGAGTAAGCTATTTTATTTGGTTAAGGGAGAACAGTTTTCCTTGGATTTGGTTTGGTGGATCGCAAAAGTGACTTGCAATTGTGTGAGTATTCTCTTGGGTTATCTGAGCTTTTCTAGATGTCTTCGGAGAAGCCAGAGTTTTATTCGCATCTGGAGATTGAGTTTTCTTATCGACTGGAATTCCAGAAATGGTACTGGTGGTTCAGCCTTGTAGAAGAACTGTTCCAAGGAGATTGAGTTGGTGTAGCAGCTTAGAGTTTTGGGGAAATTTCTGAGTTTCTTATGGATTTGTTGAACCATTCCTCTGGGGTGTGTTGTTGAGTTGTGCTCGTGTTCTTCGTCAGCATTTTCTTCTACTTCGGATCAGAGTTGCGCAGTGGAAACAGTTTGGAAGTGCGTCTGCTTTTCTTTTCTGGACAGAAGAAGTTGTTGTCTTCTGATATTGAGGAGTAGAGTTTGAGTTCTTGGTTTTGGTTGATCTTGAACAGATCATTTTGTTGAGTTGATTGGTTTTGTTTGTTTCTAGAGACATCGGCGAAGGTTGAGCCGATCAGTAAGGTTGTAGGCAGCCCAGGATTGTCCGAAGAGTTTTGTGGATTTGAGAAGGAGGAATTTGGATTCTGAAGCCGGAGATTTGATTTTGGATAAGTTTTCTCCGATAAAAAGTGGGTTATAAGAATGGGTAAGGCTGAGAAGTTAGCTCTGAAGTGTTTTGGATCTTTTCTGTGATCTTGGAGAATAAGTGATTGATCTACAAGATTGGATTGCCAGTTTGGATAACTGGGATTCGATGAGTTTCACGTATCTCGGAGGGAATACGTGTATGATCTATCTCGGGTTTGGAACCAACAGTTCTGGAGTTTTGATTTTTGAGTCAAACTCGTCTGTAGTTTGATATCTTGTCTAGTGTTATAAATATAGATGAATGGGAGCATTTGTAGCTTCATAGTATTGATTGTTTGATTTCTATAGACCGAGTATCCCGGTATATATATATACCTAGGGAAACTCGAAGGAATTTTATCAAAAATTTTATCTGGATAATTAGGTTTGTTTGATTGGTTGAATTGGTTGCTAGGGTTGTTACCATATGTTTGATATATGCTTATGTTTTAAAATTAAATCTTTAACGAGATTGTTAAATTACCTTTGTTTTAAATTTCGGGGATGAAATTCTTTTAAGGGGGGAGGATTGTAATATCCCAGAATTTTTAACAATATCAACTTAATAATCTGTATTTAAAATTAAATTGATATTGATATTTTGTTAATAATAATTCAAATAGATTTAATAATCATCTTCAATAAATATTTAAATTGGTTATTTTATCTTTTAAAAATAATAGATTGATCTCTATTTACAATATAAATATATGGTTTATATTTTAAATAGATTAGCATTATTTTAATTTTAATAAGTAAACCATATTTCTCTAATTTTTAATATTTATAGTAATTTGAAAATTTGTTTTTTTAATATTTAAGCTTTCCAAAGTTAAATAAATCTTGGGTTAAATTTAATAAATGAATCATGTTTTAAAAATTCTAATATATACATTATAATTTGGAAATTTTAATTTAAATTAGTATTGAGTCTTTAAAACTATTTAATAAATAAATATATGATCTTAAATTTGATAATAAAAATATTAAAATGTTTAAATTAAATTGGCCTGAGTTTTAAATTTAGAACAAATTAATAAAAAGGTTATATGGCTTAATAAAATATATATTTTATGGATAAAAATATAACTTATTTTAAATGATTTTAATTTAATAATAAGATATTTATAAAAACAATATTAACAGTATATTGTCTTTTTAAATAGATTTTTAATAAAATTTGCATTTGTTATTTCAAATTAAATTTGTAATCATAACTTGATTTGAAAATATTTGATTTTGAATTTAATTTGAATTTGAAATTCCAAAGTATAAATTTTAATTGTTTTAATTTCTATATGTATAAGTTTTAATTTATAAACATGGTTTGTTTTTATTTCATTTTATATATTTATACACATATTCAAATATAAACTAACAAATTAAAATTTAGGCTTAATACACACATTAGTTTGTAAATTAAGTGTTAATTATTTTAAAGAGACAAGTGTTGCATTTTTAAAACATTCATTTAATAAGCGTTGAAAGATAAATATACAAATTGACAAATGTATAAAATTGTACAAGTGTAAAATTTTTGTTTTAATTTTTCTTTTACTTGATAAATCTGAAAATACATTTATATAAACTTGCATTTTCTTTCATACATGTTTTTCGATTTCTTTGATCAAAAAGAGAAAACTTCAAAACTCTTCAAAAATCAAAATCATCTTCATATTAACAATCAAAGCCTACATATTCAAAACCATGCTCAGATCTACGTACACAAATTCATCAAAATCAAATATGCATTTCCTCAAAATCCAGAAATCTGCATATTCAACCATACTCAAAAATCAAAACCCCTTTATCATGAAGGTCTGCATTACTCAAAATCTGGAAAATCATTTTGCATGTCACTGTAAAAAAAAAAGAAGGGCCTACATTCTGTTTACCTGGAAATGATCAAGTCTGCACCTACTCTCTACACAATTTCAAATGTGAAGCTTGTCAAATACATCT
Organism: Allium cepa; assembly: GCA_030765085.1. Taxonomy (NCBI): domain Eukaryota; kingdom Viridiplantae; phylum Streptophyta; class Magnoliopsida; order Asparagales; family Amaryllidaceae; genus Allium; species Allium cepa. The sequence continues at coordinate 28,422,476 of CM060938.1, read as the reverse complement.
GCGTGCAAGTAATTTAAGTCAGGGAAAACATATGCAAATCTGCATATCAATTCAACATGAAGTAAAAAGGGTCAAGCCTGCATTTTGATGTCTTCTGCAAAATTCAAAAGATCAAAACAGAGGGTCTGCATCTTTTAAATAAAGGTCAGTAACTTTTTAACTTTAAAATCTTAAAATAGGTTGCATGCTAGTTTATTGAAATGGAATAGCTATTTTCTTATGTTATAGATAATTGTTGATATGAATATAATGGTGTGCATGCTGTTTGTTTTTTCAATTGCTTGTTCTTTTTCATTTTGATTTCCAAGCACCCACAATTTTATTAAATACTTATCACTAAATTGTTTCCTGATATAATGAAAGTTATAAAGCAAAGTTGCTTATTTTATTAAGTTAATATCTAAAATTTTTAAGCAAGTTAATGTACAGGATATTGCCTCTGTAAAACCAGAAACATCCATGCATGTTAATTCAAACCAAAATTAAACGAGTTAATTTTGTATTTCGGTATCAGTAAACAGTAGTATTAATTGAAACTCGATTTTTGAATCAAGTTTTAGGAATTTTTTGGAGTTTAGTTTAAGTAGCAGTTAGTACTTGAACTGAAATTGAAATTTGTGCAATTTTCTTGTGATCCGTGATTTGAGAAAACTCGGGATTCTTCTGAGTTGTAGAGGAAGGTTTATAGATTCTTGTAAAAATCATTAGTGATGTTGAAATTAAGTAAAGAAGGTGCAGTTTGAATTTATATTTTTTGAACCCTAGTTTTGAATGGGTTTAAGAATTGGGTTAGTTTGAGGAGAAGGATGGATCGAGTGCTTTGATCTTTTGAGGATCTGTAGCTGGTGTGTGGTTGAGTTCGAGGCCGGAATGAGGGAAACTCAGATGGTCGGAGTGGCGAACATTCTCCGTTGACAGGTTTTGAGCAGAAACCTGTAACATTTTCCAGGTTTGGGTTTTTAGAGCTCAAATTTGATTTAGGGGATGGTGGTTTGATTTGATGATTATGGAGGGTTGCGGTGTCATCCTCTGGGTTGTTGAGATCCTCGGCGGCGACCAATGATGGCCGGAGTCGCCGTGCATATGCACGATGGTGAGTTACTGGTGAAGTGTTGGGTTTGGTTTTGGGTTCTGGGGAGGTTTGAGTTTTGCTCGAAGTAAGTGGGATGATGACCCGAAGTAATCAGGCATGAAACTCGAAGTAAGTGGGTGTCTCGGGTTTTCAAGTTATGTTTCAGGTTTTGACAAACCTGAACACAGTTTTTTTAAAATTTTTAGAACCTGAAGTTTTTAATGCTTTGGAACTCAGGTTTGAAATTTTGAACCTAGTTTAAATTCAGGTTTAAATTTGAAACTCAGGTCTAATTTTAAAATCTCAGTTTTTAAATATTGTTTTAATAATTTAACTTAATTAACTACTTTCTTTTGTTAAGAATAGTTTGAACTTTTTAAAATGAAATTCTTGTTAGAATAGGAGCAAGTTTAAATGAAGTTTAAAATCCAAAAATTTAAAATGAATTTCAGTTTTAAATTTAAAATAAGGTTTAAATTTGGAAGTTTTAAACTAAATATAAATTGAAGCTAGTAAAATTTTGAAATAAGCTTTTGTTTTCAAAAATTTTATTAAATTTTTATCCTAAGACAAAAACTAGGTTGTCTTGCTATTTCAAAAGTTTTAAATTGTCTAAAACTTGATAAGTTTAAATTATTCTATTTTAAAACTTGTATTTAAAATGGAAATTTAAAAGTAAGTTCAAAAGCACTTTGTTTAAAATAAATTTGTTTTTAAACATAATTAAGAAATGTTTTATCTTAAAATTAAGTTAAGATTAATGTTTTGAAATTAATTTAATAAATATGGTAATTAAGGAATAATTAATTAATTTAATTAATTAATTGGTTAGGGATAAATTAATATTGATTAAGGGTTAATTAATTTGTAGTTAAGTTCATTAATTAAATTATTTAATTAATGATAAAAGAATTATTAATTATGTAATAAAATTTTAAATCAAGGTTAATTAATTAAATAATTAGATTTAATTAATGGATAATTAAAGATGATTTAATTAATCTATGTTAATTACTAAATAAAATAATTAGAGAATGGTTAATGAAGGTCATTAACCAGAATTATTTAATAATTAATTAATGTGGTTAATTTGCTATAATTAATTAGATTAATTAATTTAATAATAATCATTTGTGAATGGTTTGAGTATAATTACTTTATGAAGTAATTAAGAAATTAATTACTTAATGTAATTAATTTAGTTAAATATGATTGTTTATTTTAATTAATTAAGTTTAATTAAATTTTAAACACTTGGATTTTAAGGATAATTACTGTATGTAATTAATGGATTGGAAATTACTTAGTTAAGTAATTGATGGATAATTACAGGTTGTAATTAATTAATGATGTTTAAGAATGATGTAATTTGGAATGTAATTACAAGTAATTAATCAAGGGATTAATTAAGAAATTAAGTAGAGGATAATTAATTTGTTTTAATAAAGTAATTAAGTTAGTTAATTACCGAATGTAATTAATTTGGAGATTAATAATTATGAGTTAATTACTTAAGGTAATTAATTTTAATAAAGTAATTAATTAAGTATAATTAAAGATCATCAATTATTATAATTAGTGATGTAATTAAAGTTGATTAATTATGATTAATTAATCAATGATAAGTAATTAAAGGTAATTAATTAATGTGATTAATTAAGGATTAATATAATTAATTAATTGAAGTAATTAAAGGTTAATTATTGTTTGGTTGAGAATAATTAATTTGTGAAATTAATTAAGGATAATTACATGAATGTAATTAAGGATAATTAATCAAGAGTGATTAATTAAGGTGATAAATAATGAATGATTAATTGATTGTAATCAATTAAATGATTGAGTAAGCAAGATTTATATTGGTGAAGTAATTAATTTAATTTATTTTAAATTAATTAAAGATGGAGTAATTAATTTAATTCATTTTAAATTAATTAGAGATGGAAATTGTTAATTTAACTCATTTTAAATTAATTATATTGCGGTATGAGTAAATAATTGCTTATGTATGAATGGATGACATTGATTGTCTTGAATGATTGTGATCTCAGAAATGAGATAAGTAATGTTGTGCGGTATGAATGCTTGGTTGCATTGTGATGATAACATAGATTATCTATTGTGATGGTAATATATGGATTATCTATTTTCATATTGATAATGTGGATTACCTGTTATTTGATAATGTTGATTATCAATTGTGACTTGTGAGTTATCCATCGGTGTGTATATAGATAATTGAATTGTTTTTAAACTTTAAAACAACTTGGACCCAAAAGACACGCTTTGGATTTCGATGAGACCAGGATCGGGTTTCCATATTTGGATATCCGAAATCCACATCGATTCCAATTAAACATTAGGTCGTGAATCAAAGTGGAGATTTGTGAAGACTCGAGGTGTAAGGACTATACGTAAGTATAACTCTGTGGGTGATTCCGTGATGAGCTGACGGAACTAGTTCTAATAAGTTCGAGATGGTGATTCAGAGTGCAAGGGTTATCGTCATTAACTCTGAGGGTGATTCCAAAATGAGTGTAACGAGATAATGCCTTCGGTTTCGTTCGAACCCGGAACGAACTTGTATGGATTGAATGCTTTCAGAAGATCGTCAGGTGGACGATGAGCATTCTAAGAGGTATGTTCTCTAAAGGTAATCGTAGCCTCAAGCCTCATCAACCGGGAATGGCTAAAACATGGGAGGTGCAGCAAGGCTTCGTGGGTAGCCCCCACTTGAGATCAAGATTTACCCCTGTCTAGAAGTCCCTTTATATTCGGCTGTGTGGGTGGTTGCTAGCTACAACCACGGGGTTATCTTGTTCGGAACTGTTCAGTAAGGAATGGGTCCGGCCTTGTGTTGCAGGGGAGTGGGTGTACTCCTCGGTACGTTGATCTAGGCCACGTACTATGACGGGCGGTACCCCAGTAGCCCTGCCATTGTATGGAATCCAAAATCCAATAAGTGCCAATGGTTTTGATTGTATTACCCACTTTTGTGGCTAGTAGCTGGAATTTTGTAACGACCCGCAAATCCGTACCCCTTGATTCAACACTATTCTACAACAATCAACTCAAGTTGCACAGAAATACGAAGCATTTGGGTTAAAGAAGAAAAGGTAGAAGAAGAAAATAGAAAATAATAACAGAATCTAACCATCACAGCGGAATAAAATATAATAGACAATAAATAATATTTACTCAACAACAAATATCTCTGTTTATATATATTACATCATCAGAGTACATCAATCACCTCTCAACATCAATGTCATACAAATGGATACACAACAACTCAACACAGCAGAAATATATATACACAAGTACGAGAGTACGTATCGTCATCCAGCTCTTCTCCTGAGCTCCACAGCATCATATCCTACATCCTATAATACTCGGTCTGACCCGAGCATTACAGTTAAATAACACCCGAGTCAGTCTGGAATACCAGCGTGAGAAAATCACACCCAATTAATTATTAAAGTTTTAAAAATCCTTTGAAAACAAAAGCATCTCGTAAGACCACGCCACAAATAAACATGTCGGGTTTTTACCTTACGATAGCTAAAACATTTTTATAGAAATCCTCTGATATTATAATAGGGCCTATATACAAATACTTATAAAATAGCCGAAATTGATACATCTATTAAATTCCAGCTACTAGCCACAGAGTGGGTAATACAAACAAAACTCGTACAAGGCTCGTAGGGAGAATGGATTTCCAACTAATGACTAGGCACCGGGGTACCACCTGTCATAGTACGGGGCCTAGATTACCGTACCGAGGAGTACGCCCGCTCCCCTGCAACACAAGACCGGGACTACCCCTTACTGGATAATCCCAAGTGAGATCACCCCGCGGTTGGGATCAGCAACCGCCCACTAAGCCGAAATAAAAAGGGACATCTAGACAGGAATGACCTCACCCTGCTTGGGTGCTACCCACCTAGCCTTGCTGCATAACCCATGATTTTCAGTCATTCCCATTTGATGAGGCTTGAGGCTAAGCGTTACCTTTTATAGAACATAACCCTTAGAATGCCCATCGTCCACCTGACGATGTTTCGCAAGCATTCATCCATACAAGTCTGTCCCGGGTTCGAACGGAACCGAAGGTACTACTCCTACTACATCCATTTTGGAAATATCCTCAGGATTAGTAGCGACTAGCCCTTGCACTTCACTGCTCCATATTCAAATCCAAAATCGTTTTCACGAAACGTACAAACCGGATCGAAGTGGTTTTCGAGAAATAAATCTCGATCCCGGTCTCTTCGAAACGATCAACGTGTTTGTCCAATATTGATAGTTGGTTATTTAACTATCAATTGATGTTCACAACATCCATCACACAATAAATAATTTCCCAAATTATCTATTTGTCTCAAAAATATCTTCACCAGATATAATTACACTTTCAAACCCTTTTGAAATAGTTCCAAACTATCTCCCTTTTTAAATAAATTTTCCAAATATTTTCTATTTCTTCCTAAATCACCAAGTACAACACTTTGATTTTAAAAGAATTCCAAAACACTTTATTGTAAAATATATTTAACATTTAACTTAGAAAATTTCCTTTAGTGCTTAATTTAAAATAATAGTTTAGAAATAATTAAAATAAGTTTACCTATAAATATAACTAGATTTTCTTATTTAAATAAAATACCAAATCATTCCTTAAATAATTATTATAATAATAGATCTAAAGAAAACACTTATTTTGGAATTTACTTTAAAAACATTTAAGTTAAAACTACTTCAACAATTGGTTGAAAATACATACTATATAAATATTTGGAAATATAATTACTTAATAAAATATAAAACTAGATTTACACTTTCTAAAACAAAACACTAAGTCACTCTTTAAAGTATTATTGCTATAATAGATTAAAAGAAAAGATTTAAAAAAAAAATACTTACTCTAAAATTCTGAATATTTCGAATAATAAAGTTTCTAAAACTTGCTTTTTTCCAAACAACTTAAAAACCTTTAGTTATATTTAAAATTTACTTTGAAAACGTACTTGGTTATCCAGGAAGAATTTCCAACCACAATCTCTTAAATCAATTTTCCAAATTGATTCCCATTTATTCCATTTGAAATAAATTTCTTTACTTATCGGTTTATCTCAAAGTTCATTAATTATGGACTTTATTTTTATTTTCAGTTTGATTTATAAATCCTTTAGCTGAAATATACAAATTTCAGGTTATTCCCAATTTCTTCTTTATTCTTATTAAATAATTTAAATCCTCAATTTAAAATAAATGTTTTGTTCTTTTAAACAATAACATTGAAGTTTAAGTTTTCATTAACTCTCTGTTTATTTAAAAAATTTCGTCCCATGCTCAAAATCTATTTATTAAAATTTTAAAGTCACTTTATTTCCTTTCCATTTCATTCATAAATTTATTCAACTTTTCTATAATTATTTTACTTACAATTTCACTTCTTTTGTTTTTATTCCCAAACTCAAATTATATATTTAGTAATTCATTATTGCCCGATTATAACAATCAAGCCATAGCATTCAATATTTCCACATAATTCATTACAGGATATCAAAAATTCGGAACAAAGAATATTAAATAATTAAATAAAGCCGAGGGTACCAGTTGGATCCCTCCAACCTGTTCTCCCTGCATCCACAGATGTTAGCACAACATAATATGCCAATTTCAAATTATACCATACTATACTACATCAATCAGTTCAACCATACAATCAATCATTTAAATTTAATCATTTAAAGTAAATCTAACTGTGTGAGATTAACTCACCTTTGATTTAATTTCGCAAACGCAATCCAATCTCGACTTGTTTCTTCACAAATTCAGACCTTGTATAACATTATAAGTTTTGTTAATGTTTGAACTAACCAAACCGTCTATTAACATTTAGTAGTGTAATTAAATTAATTAATTCAAATTTTTTTTTCTTAAACAATTTTAGTAACCAAAATAATTCTATAGGTTAATTAGACAATCTAATTCCCACAATTGTGTATAGTTATTTTACTCCTTTGAAATTACCTATACTAAATGACAGATATACGTTTATAGGTAAAATCCTCTAACTGAAAATTTAATATCAAACACAACTTACTGTAAATCGAGTGTAAGGCTAGATATATTTCTCCAAACTCAATATACGTATTAATTTAAAACTGAAATATTTTTACTTTACTGCAAAAGTTTCTTCACTTATGTATATATGTAAATAAATTCATAAATCAATTCTAAATAAGGATAAACCTTACTGCACCGAATCCAAATTCCAGGACGTGGCTTCATCGATGAAAAAAAGCCTATCGCGAATGCCAACACAGCCCACTGCCGCCCTGACCCCCACGATCGGCTGCCGCCCCTCGCGCCTTCGTACGCGATCCACCCAACGATGCCACGGTTCCCACTTTCCCACACATATGCACGCAAATCAGAGATCGAGCCCTAACCCTAGGTCCACGCACGCCACCACTCGCGTTTTCCCCATCACGCCCCGCGACCAACCCCTTAGCCCCACGCCACTCGATCGTGAAACTCATGAAGCCGAGATGTTGAAGAAGAAAAAGGGGATGTCGCGTTCGAATAAAAGAAAGGGTGTTTCGAAAAGAAGGGGGTGTCTGCCATTTTGTTCTGAGCAGAAGTATAAAATTTTGTTTTTAGTTTTGCGAAAGGAGGCGTAGATCTGTTGCGTTTTAAAAAAAAAAACAAGAATTGATGTTTGCGTGTTGGGGAAAACAAGCTACAGTGACAAAAGTTGTGATGGGAAGGAAAGGCTGCTGATATTAAAATATGTTGACCAGATACAAATATAAATTCTTTAGTTTTACGATATAGGTTCCAACGCGTTAATATATCGTACACTCACACAACAACTCCGACTCAAACGGAATTTGAAATCCGATAATAACTAACTATTACGGATCCAATGGAACTGGTTTCGTGAAATTCCGAGACCGTGCCTTGGAAGGCTATTTTTAAATTCAATTTAAACGATAAAATTTCAAAACCGAATAAATCATTGTTAAATACAATTTCACTTCTATTACTCTCAGTATTATCAATATAAATTTTATAAGCCTTCAAATTATTTTTAATAGGCTTAAAATCTCAGATTTCATATTTTATTCCATTTCAAATTATCTAATTCAAAAATTCAATTATCAAATAAATTGTGGTATTCGTAATTCAAGTTAATATTTAACCTTTAAATATTTAAAATCAATTAAATATTCCGGTTACAAATACTTAAAAATTCCGGGTCGTCACATTCCTCCCCCATAAAAGAATTTCGTCCCCGAAATTACTAGTTAGGAAGAATGGTCCAATACCCTTTATTATTTCTCCAAAACCAACAATTCAACATTCTACCAACTATCCTTTGTAAAAGTCCATTATTATTCTTATTAACTTCTCAACTCTCCTATAGTTTTCAACTATTATTACTTGCTCAATCATACAAGTCAGAATTCAAAACTAAGTTTAAAGTTTCAAATTTTCTCAAAAATTTTCTAACACCTTAAATTTCCGAAAAATTTCGCCAGCGTCTCCTTTGCGCGGCTAGCTCGGTACAACTACAAAAATGGCTCTACGGCCTCCTAAATCCAAAAATAAAACAAAAGGCCAAGTGGCTCGATCCAAATCCCAATCAAATTTCATACCAAATTTAAAATACATACCTTTTGTCGGGCAATTCATATTTATCTTCCTGAAATCAAAACCAAATCTCTTTTTCCTTTATATTACCTGCATATCCTGCTAAGAACTAATATCCAATGACAACTTTCAAAAATATTTTATCGATTTTCTCACAAAATGCCAATATTTATTCATTTCAATTATTGACTTAATTTGTATTGGTAGTATCAATTTCCATTTAAGAATTCACCATTCCCTCTTAAGTTTAGTATAAGCATTTTATATACTTCTTTATTTATTTTCATCTTTCCATTTTAGTTTATATCTACTTCTATTCAAATCGATTTATCTCCATTTCATGTAAATTCAATTTATTCTTCAACTCTGCATATATAAATTTTATTTGTCATTTATTACAAATTCTTGTCATTACTTTAATTAGTTTCATTTACTAACATATTTCAATTTCCAATTTTAAACTGTTTTGTCGTTAAGAAAATTTTCCAAAATTTTCTAACTCCCAAAATTTTTGAATTTTCTTGGCAGAGTCCCCTTTGTACGGAGGAGCTTTTGCAATTTGACAAAAGAGATAAATATATATACGTCGACCCACACGGTCGGAAAAACCAAAAACAGTTCATATTTCCTATTTTTATTGCGTAGGCGTACCTTATTTAGCATTTTTAAGCAAGTAGCTTATTTATTTAGCCGTTAGCACCACCAAATCCAGCCACACGACTTCCAGGTACCTGTACTTACTCACTTTAAACATGTAAGTGCGATATAAATGAAGTTTAACAACATTTCACTTATTTGAAACAGTTAAAACATATGAATTCTAAAAGAAATTCACACCAAACATTATTCCGTAAGCAATTTATATAGTTTTCATGCTAATTCAACTGTTTCAACTTATTCATATCCATTTTCATTCAATTTGACTGGTTTTAAAACTCAATCGCTTACATTTAATTTGTTTTTAAGCAAACTGAATTCATATTAAATCCAATTGATCTCAAAATCAATATATTTTACCCTTATCAACACATAGACTTTCAATTACTTCCATTTACATCAACGACAATTTATTCCATGCAATTCGACGAGATTTATGTGAATACATAAGTATTTATGTTTATAACCAATTTAAATGGATTTCAACTCCATTTATACTTAATTCTATTCTATTTTCAAATTTATTCACAATCCATATATTCTCATTTCCATTGCATTTCAGATTGGAATCTATCCACTTGCATCTCATTTATTAACCAAACCAGTTCATTCAAAACCATTAACAATTTAGGTTCATTTTCATTTCCAATTAAATTACATTTTATTTTAATTCATTCACAACCATTTATTAAACTCGACATATTCCATTTAAATTTTATTCTCAACCCAATCATTAGCGTTTCATTTAAAACTATTCTATTAAACTTGAAAACATTCAATTGTTAATATTGTCTCCAAGTTATTTTAGTTTCTTAACATTTTAAATGGTTTACAATTATTTATTTAAGAATTTTCTTTCCATTAAATATTATCGGCAACTCACCGATTTTTTTTTTCGATTAAAAATTTATTTTCACTTGATTTAAAACCAATCCAATATTATTAAACTTTATTTAAGTTGAATTCAATTCAACTCTCCTTCATTCATTTAGCTTAAGTCAATTTTCTTCAATTTATTCAAATTTTACCCTTAAGCTAATTTCTCTTTTCAATTTAGCTTGATTCTATTTTAATCCAATCCCATTTCAAACTACAAATTTATTTGATTGGTTGTTATACATTTTAACTTTCTAGATTCAGCTCATTCAATTTATTACCTGGCTATTTTCCAAGTTATCTTCTCTTATTTGGATTTTATTTGCACATTCAAACCATTGCTATTTTAATCCATTTACATTTTTTTCCGATACACTTTAATTATATTTAATTTGTTAACACTTCAAGCTAAATTATAATCTATAACTCAAGTTCTGGATCCACTATCCATTTTCAATTTACCACCCAATTCATTTACCACAATTCAATTACATTTACTTTACCATCGATCCAGGTCGAATTTAATTTCTAACTTGAGTTTTATTTTCAAACTTCATTATTAACTCACAATTCAGCCTTTACTTAACTGCATTGGTTCTTATTACATAATTTATTATCTAATTTATTATCTAATTTATTATCTAAATAGTCTTTCCCCAATTTATAATCCAAAACTTGATTTTTAATTCCAAATATCACTTCATTTAATCTTTCTTAGTTCAATTTATATATATATATATATATATATATATATATATATTTCAAGTTTGGATTTTCCTTCGTTTTATTATCCAAACATCAAACAATATTTATTTTGGATTTTCTATCTCACCTTTCAAATTTTATAAGTCACAACTTATTATTTTATAAAATTCCATTCATCATAAGCTTGAATTTATTCTTCTTTTATTTTAACTCAAGCCTTATGCTTCTTTATAACCCAAGCATATTTTATTCATGCATTTTAATTCTTTTATAAGTTATTCTGGTTTATTTGTTTCAATCTAATTCTTATCCAATTTATTTTCCATTTGTTCAGGTAAGAATATAATTCCATTCATTTATTCAATTGAATTCTGATTCCCATTCAATTTTCTTTAACTCAGATTTATTTGACTCAATTCAATTTCAACTTGATTCGAATACAACTGGATAATATTTCAGCTGATTCAATTTATTTCAATTCAGTCAAATTTTTATTCCCATCCGAGTTAATTTCATTTTTAACTTTTAAATTTAAATTCCATTATTCAAAGCTTATATTTCTTTCATGATTTAAAAATCATCACAAATTATAAGCTTACAACTATCTCATCAGGATTTTTAAATACCCGACTTTGGTTTCAAATTATTTTAGAATCTCCAACATCTCAAATCACAATTCTCAAAAGTTAAACCGATCCTGGTTTTATTCCCAACAAATTTCCTTTGAAATTTTCATAAACAAACAGGTTTTCCTGAACAAATCAGTTTGACAGCAACTTATCACTTAGAAATTCGAAAACGAATACTGATGATGCGGCTGTCATCATCAGAATTATTTTCTAATAATCCAAGTGATTTCAATGCTATATCACTTTCAAAATCCATTTAAAACAGATTTCCATTCAGAAATATCTCCAAAACAATAATGCTTTTATTTATCTTCAAAACACTTCCAAATTTCCGTAATTTAAATTTCCAAATCCTGCTTAAATCAATTTTACTATAATTCATTTGCATAGCTTATGCTCATACAAATTATCATTTGGTTATATTTCAATTTATAATTTACGTTTATAATTCATATTTATAAATTCCATTTTATAATGAATTTATTCCCTTAAATTTTAGTTATATTTCAATTTCTAGTCAAATTCTCTCTTAACAATGATAATACTTTAATATTATTCTTCCTAACATCCAAGCAACCATATATTAGCTAAATAGTTTTCCAAAACTTTCCTTTATATCAAAATAGGTTTTTGGGTAAAATTATTTCATTCACCCACATTTAAAACAATACCGTGTCGATTGTTCTATTCAAGTGTTTAGAAACCCCTTCAATACAGTTGCGCAGACTGTGCCGACGAAGGTTCATATGCCACTCAATAAATCAATCAACACAATATTAAAACAATTTCTATTCACTAACAAATACGCGCTCATATCTATTAATTCGCTCAAACTCATTTTAGAGTACTATAGACACTAATTTAAATGAGTAATTCCCACTAGAGCCAAGGTTATTTCCAACCTAAGCTCTGATACCAACTGTAACGACCCGCAAATCCGTACCCCTTGAGTCGACACTATTCTACAACAATGAACTCAAGTTGCACAGAAATACGAACCATTTGGGTTAAAGAAGAAGAGGTAGAAGAAGAAAATAGAAAATAATAACAGAATCTAACCATCGCAGCGGAATAAAATATAATAGATAATAAATAATCTTTACTCAACATCAAATATCTCTGTTTATATATATTACATCATCAGAGTACATCAATCACATCTCAACATCAATGTCATACAAATGGATACACAACAACTCAACACAGCGGAAATATATATATACTAGTACGAGAGTACGTATCGTCATCCAGCTCGTTTCCTGAGCTCCACAGCATCATATCCTGTATCCTATAATACTCGGTCTGACCCGAGCATTACAGTTAAATAACACCCGAGTCAGTCTGGAATACCAGCGTGAGAAAATCACACCCAATTGATTATTAAAGTTTCAAAAATCCTTTGAAAACAAAATCATCTCGTAAGACCACGCCACAAATAAACATGTCGGGTTTTTACCTTACGATAGCTAATTTTTTTTTATAGAAATCCTCTGATATTATAATAGGGTCTATATACAAATACTTATAAAATAGCCAAAATTGTTACATCTATTAAATTCCAGCTACTAGCCACAGAGTGGGTAATACAAACAAAACTCGTACAAGGCTCGTAGGGAGAATGAATTTCCAACTAATGACTAGGCACTGGGGTACCACCTGTCACAGTACGGGGTCTAGATTACCGTACCGAGGAGTACGCCCGCTCCCCTGCAACACAAGACCGGGACTACCCCTTACTGGATAATCCCGAGTGAGATTACCCCGCGGTTGGGATCAGCAACCGCCCACTAAGCCGAAATAAAAAAGGACATCTAGACAGGAATGACCTCACCCTGCTTGGGTGCTACGTACCTAGCCTTGCTGCATAACCCTGATTTTCAGTCATTCCCATTTGATGAGGCTTGAGGCTAAGCGTTACCTTTTATAGAACATATCCCTTAGAATGCCCATCGTCCACCTGACGATGTTTCACAAGTATTCATCCATACAAGTCCGTCCCGGGTTCGAACGGAACCGAAGGTACTACTCCTACTACATCCATTTTGGAAATATCCCCAGGATTAGTAGCGACTAGCCCTTGCACTTCACCGCTCCATCTTCAAATCCAAAATCGTTTTCACGAAACGTACAAACCGGATCGAAGTGGTTTTCGAGAAATAAATCTCGATCCCGGTCTCTTCGAAACGATCAACGTGTTTGTCCAATATTGATAGTCGGTTATTTAACTATCAATTGATGTTCACAACATCCATCACACAATAAATAATTTCCCAAATTATCTATTTGTCTCAAAAATATCTTCACCAGATATAATTTCACTTTCAAACCCTTTTGAAACAGTTCCAAACTATCTCCCTTTCTAAATAAATTTCCGAAATATTTTCTATTTCTTCCTAAATCACCAAGTACAACACTTTGATTTTAAAAGAATTCCAAAACACTTTATTGTAAAATATATTTAACATTTAATTTAGAAAATTTCCTTTAGTGCTTAATTTAAAATAGTAGTTTAGAAATAATTAAAATAGGTTTACTTATAAATATAACTAGATTTTCTTCTTTAAATAAAATACCAAATCATTCCTTAAATAATTATCATAATAATAGATTTAAAGGAAACACTTATTTTGGGACTTACTTTAAAAACATTTAAGTTAAAACTACTTCAACAATTGGTTGAAAATACATACTATATAAATATTTGGAAATATAATTACTTAACAAAATATAAAACTAGATTTATACTTTCTAAAACAAAATACTACTTTAAAGAATTATTGTATAATAGATTAAAAAAAAGATTTAAAAAAATAGTTACTCTAAAATTCTGAATATTTCGAATAATAAAGTTTCTAAAACTTGCTTTTTTCCAAACAACTTAAAAACCTTTAGTTATATTTAAAATTTACTTTGAAAACGTACTTGGTTATCCAGGAAGAATTTCCAACCACAATCTCTTAAATCAATTTTCCAAATTGATCCCATTTATTCCATTTGAAATAAATTTCTTTACTTATCAGTTTATCTCAATGTTCATTAATTATGGACTTTATTTTTATTTTCAGTTTGATTTTTAAATCCTTTAGCTGAAATATACAAATTTCAGGTTATTCCCAATTTCTTCTTTATTCTTATTAAATAATTTAAATCCTCAATTTAAAATAAATGTTTTGTTCGTTTAAACAATAACATTGAAGTTTAAGTTTTCATTAACTCTCTGTTTATTTAAATTTTTCTTCCGATACTCAAAATGTATTTATTCAAATTTTAAAGTCACTTTATTTCCTTTCCGGTTCATTCATAAATTTATTCAACTTTTCTATAATTATTTTACTTACAATTTCACTTCTTTTGTTTCATTCCCAAACTCAAATTATATATTTAGTAATTCACTATTGCCCGATTATAACAATCAAGCCATAGCATTCAATATTTCCACATAATTCATTACAGGATATCAAATATTCGGAACAGAGAATATTAAATAATTAAATAAAGCTGAGGGGTCCAGTTGGATCCCTCCAACCTATTCTCCCTACATCCACAGATGTTAGCACAACATAATATGCCAATTTCAAATTATACCATACTATACTACATCAATCAATTCAACCATACAATCAATCATTTAAATTTAATCATTTACATTAAATCTAACTGAGTGCGATTAACTCACCTTTGATTTAATTTCGCAAACCCAATCCAATCTCGACTTGTTTCTTCACAAATTCAGACCTTGTATAACATTATAAGTTTTGTTAATGTTTGAACTAACCAAACCGTCTATTAACATTTAGTAGTGGGATTAAACTAATTAATTTAATTTTTTTTTCTTAAACAATTTTAGTAACCAAAATAATTCAATAGGTTAATTAGACAATCTAATTCCCACAATTGTGTATAGTTATTTTACTCCTTTGAAATTACTTATACTAAATGACAGATATACGTTTATAGGTAAAATCCTATAACTGAAAATTTAATATCAAACACAACTTACTGTAAATCGAGTGTAAGGCTAGATATATTTCTCCAAACTCAATATACGTATTAATTTAAAACTGAAATGTTTTTACTTTATTGTAAAAGTTTCTTCACTTATGTATAAATGTAAGTAAATTCAAAAATCAATTCTAAATAAGGATAAACCTTACTACACCGAATCCAAATTCCAGAACGTGGCTTCATCGATGAAAAAAAGCCTATCGCGAACGCCAACACAGCCCACTGCCGCCCTGACCCCCACGATCGGCTGCCGCTCCTCGCGCCTTCGTACGCGATCCACCCAACGACGCCACGGTTCTCACTTTCCCACACAAATGCACGCACGCCACCACTCGCGTTTTCCCCCTCCATCACGCCCCGCGACCAACCCCCTAGCCCCGCGCCACTCGATCGTGAAACTCATGAAGCCGAGATGTTGAAGAAGAAAAGGGGATGTCGCGTTCGAATAAAAGAAAGGGTGTTTCGAAAAGAAGGGGGTGTCTGCCATTTTGTTCTGATCTGAAGTATAAAATTTTGTTTTTAGTTTTGTGAAAGGAGGCATAGATCTGTTGCGTTTTTTAAAAAAAAAAAAACAAGAATTGATGTTTGCGTGCTGGGGAAAACAAGCTACAGTGACAAAAGTCGTGATGGGAAGGAAAGGCTGCTGATATTAAAATATGTTGACCAGATACAAATATAAATTCTATAGTTTTACGATATAGGTTCCAACGCGTTAATATATCGTACACTCACACAACAACTCCGACTCAAACGGAATTTGAAATCCGATAATAACTAACTATTACGGATCCAATGGAACTGGTTTCGTGAAATTCCGAGATCGTGCCTCGGAAGGCTATTTTTAAATTCAATTTAAACAATAAAATTTCAAAACCGAATAAATCATTGTTAAATACATTTTCACTTCTATTACTCTCAGTATTATCAATATAAATTTTATAAGCCTTCAAATTATTTTTAATAGGCTTAAAGTCTCAGATTTCATATTTTATTCCATTTCAAATTATCTAATTCAAAAATTCAATTATCAAATAAGTTGTGGTATTCGTAATTCAAGTTAATAATTAACCTTTAAATATTTAAAATCAATTAAATATTCCGGTTACAAATACTTAAAAATTCCGGGTCGTCACAAATTTAATAGATGTAACAATTTCGGCTACTTCATATTTATTTGAAAACCCTAGACCTATTATAATATCATCGGATTTCCTATCAAATGTTTTGGTTAGCGTAAGGTAAATTTTTTTCCATGTTTATGTGTGGGAAGTCTTACGTAATACCTTTCTTTTCAAAAAGGTTTTTAAAAGTTAAGCAACCTTAACCTGTTACTCACACCAGACCCATGTTTGACCCGGAGTTTATCTTTTGTTTTCTTAAACTCTTGGGTACTCAAATTTTTACGAGTAGCCAAGGGATTCGGGTCAGCTTTGACAAATTGTGGAGGAGCAAATGGAGCAGGAGGCTTTTGCGTGTAGATATGTAGTTTGTCCGCTGTATAGATTTCTATGAGTAGTTTCTTGTACTGTATTGAGTTGTATAACTAGACAGGCGTTTATAACTGTCTAGTATGTTATGTATAATTGTATAACTCTGATAGTGATTGTAAACTATGTAATGATTATGTTATTAATATAATTTATCCGTTTCGCTGTTTAGATTCTAATGTTGTTTTTTTCTTCTTTTGTTTCTTTTCTCTTTTCTATCCCCTCTTTCTTAAAAATGACGCGATTTTCTGTGGTAAGGAAGTCGGGTCTTTTCAGCTGGTATCAGAGCATTAGGTTGAGTGAATACCTAGGCTCTGTAGTGGTGTCTTTCTTGAGAGAGCGTATTTGTAATTTTAAATATATATATTTACTTCTACCTATCTGTTGGGTTACATATTCAGGTTTTCCAATATAAATTATAAAGGTAGATGGGTAGTAGTGTGTGTAACACGACTACCATTGGTTGGAGTTTGGATGTTTGAGGTTGGAAGTGTATTTGTCGAGACTGTAGACCTAATACCGTCTCCAGTGAGTTCTGTAGTGATGAAGAATTTCATTAATCTCTGAAGGTAACCTGTTAAGGTTCGGAGTTAATTTCTGAAGTTGATGAGTAGAGTTTGGATCTGTCAGTTGGGCAGAAGCGAGTAATGGTATTTTGATACCTCAGGGAGTAGTAGCTGCGTGATGAGATGCAGTGACTATGGATGTTTTCGAAGATGATTATTTGGAACAAGTTTAAGGAAGTGAGTCTGCTTAGGTGTTGTGGCTGTGTTCAGCTAGTGTTTCTGTTGCTTTGAAGTCCGAGTTTCTCGAAGAGCTTTGATTTGGAATTCTTTGGCATCTGTGGCAGCGGTGCAACTTGGAGCGTTCTCGGTGTTGGCAAGAGATCATCTGGCTTAGCAGTTTTTCTAGAGTGGAGTTCAGAAGCAGTTAAGTGGACCCGTTTCTTCGATGAGTTGGCTAGTGAAGAGTAAGCTATTTTATTTGGTTAAGGGAGAACAGTTTTCCTTGGATTAGGTTTGGTGGATCGCAAAAGTGACTTGCAATTGTGTGAGTATTCTCTTGGGTTATCTGAGCTTTTCTAGATGTCTTCGGAGAAGCTAGAGTTTTATTCGCATCTGGAGATTGAGTTTTCTTATCGACTGGAATTCCAGAAATGGTACTGGTGGTTCAGCCTTGTAGAAGAACTGTTCCAAGGAGATTGAGTTGGTGTAGCAGCTTAGAGTTTTGGGGAAATTTCTGAGTTTCTTATGGATTTGTTGAACCATTCCTCTGGGGTGTGTTGTTGAGTTGTGCTCATGTTCTTCGTCAGCATTTTCTTCTACTTCGGATCAGAGTTGCGCAGTGGAAACAGTTTGGAAGTGCGTCTGCTTTTCTTTTCTGGACAGAAGAAGTTGTTGTCTTCTGATATTAAGGAGTAGAGTTTGAGTTCTTGGTTTTGGTTGATCTTGAACAGATCATTTTGTTGAGTTGATTGGTTTTGTTTGTTTCTAGAGACATCGGCGAAGGTTGAGCCGATCGGTAAGGTTGTAGGCAGCCCAGGATTGTCCGAAGAGTTTTGTGGATTTGAGAAGGAGGAATTTGGATTCTGAAGCCAGAGATTTGATTTTGGATAAGTTTTCTCCGATAAAAAGTGGGTTATAAGAATGGGTAAGGCTGAGAAGTTAGCTCTGAAGTGTTTTGGATCTTTTCTGTGATCTTGGAGAATAAGTGATTGATCTACAAGATTGGATTGCCAGTTTGGATAACTGGGATTCGATGAGTTTCACGTATCTCGGAGGGAATACGTGTATGATCTATCTCGGGTTTGGAACCAACAGTTCTGGATTTTTGATTTTTGAGTCAAACTCGTCTGTAGTTTGATATCTTGTCTCGTGTTATAAATATAGATGAATGGGAGCATTTGTAGCTTCATAGTATTGATTGTTTGATTTCTATAGACCGAGTATCCCGGTATATATATATACCTAGGGAAACTCGAAGGAATTTTATCAAAAATTTTATCTGGATAATTAGGTTTGTTTGATTGGTTGAATTGGTTGCTAGGGTTGTTACCATATGTTTGATATATGCTTATGTTTTAAAATTAAATCTTTAACGAGATTGTTAAATTACCTTTGTTTTAAATTTCGGGGATGAAATTCTTTTAAGGGGGGAGGATTGTAATATCCCAGAATTTTTAACAATATCAACTTAATAATCTGTATTTAAAATTAAATTGATATTGATATTTTGTTAATAATAATTCAAATAGATTTAATAATCATCTTCAATAAATATTTAAATTGGTTATTTTATCTTTTAAAAATAATAGATTGATCTCTATTTACAATATAAATATATGGTTTATATTTTAAATAGATTAGCATTGTTTTAATTTTAATAAGTAAACCATATTTCTCTAATTTTTAATATTTATAGTAATTTGAAAATTTATTTTTTTAATATTTAAGCTTTACAAAGTTAAATAAATCTTGGATTAAATTTAATAAATGAATCATGTTTTAAAAATTCTAATATATACATTATAATTTGGAAATTTAATTTAAATTAGTATTGAGTCTTTAAAACTATTTAATAAATAAATATATGATCTTAAAATTGATAATAAAAATATTAAAATGTTTAAATTAAATTGGCTTGATTTTTAAATTTAGAATGAATTAATAAAAAGGTTTTATGGCTTAATAAAATAGATATTTTATGGATAAAAATATAATTTCCTTTAAAATGATTTTAATTTAATAATAAGATATTTATAAAAACAATATTAACAGTATATTGTCTTTTAAATAGATTTTTAATTAAATTTGCATTTGTTATTTCAAATTAAATTTGTAATCATAACTTGATTTGAAAATATTTGATTTTGAATTTAGTTTGAATTTGAAATTCCAAAGTATAAATTTTAATTGTTTTAACTTCTATATGTATAAGTTTTAATTTATAAACATGGTTTGTTTTTATTTCATTTTATAAATTTATATACATATTCAAATATAAACTAACAAATTAAAATTTAGGCTTAATACACACATTAATTTGTAAATTAAGTGTTAATTATTTTAAAGAGACAAGTGTTGCATTTTTAAAACATTCATTTAACAAGTGTTGAAAGATAAATATACAAATTGACAAATGTATAAAATTGTACAAGTGTAAAATTTTGTTTTAACTTTTCTTTTATTTGATAAATCTGAAAATACATTTATATAAACTTGCATTTTCTTTCATACATGTTTTTCCATTTCTTTGATCAAAAAGAGAAAACTTCAAAACTCTTCAAAAATCAAAATCATCTTCATATTAACAATCAAAGCATGCATATTCAAAACCATGCTCAAATCTGCAGACACAAATTCATCAAAATCAAATATGCATTTCCTCAAAATCCAGAAATCTGCATATTCAACCATACTCAAAAATCAAAACCCCTTTATCATGAAGGTCCGCATTACTCAAAATCTAGAAAATGATTTTGCATGTCACTTAAAAAAAAGGGCCTGCATTCTGTTTACCTGGAAATGATCAAGTCTGCACCTACTCTCTGACAATTTCAAATGTGAAGCTTGTCAAATACATCTGCATGCAAGTAATTTAAGTCAGGGAAAACATATGCAAATCTACATAACAATTCAACATGAAGTAAAAAGGGTCAAGCCTGCATTTTGATGTCTTCTGCAAAATTCAAAATATCAAAACAGAGGGTCTGCATCTTTTAAATAAAGGTGAGTAACGTTTTAACTTTAAAATCTTAAAATAGGTTGCATGCTAGTTTATTGAAATGGAATAGCTATTTTCTTATGTTATAGATAACTGTTGATATGAATATAAATGGTGTGCATGCTGTTTTTTTTTCAATTGCCTATTCTATTTCTTTTTGATATTCCAAGCACCCACAATATTATTAAATACTTATCACTAAATTGTTTTCTGATATAATGAAAGTTATAAAGCAAAGTTGCTTATTTTCTTAAGTTAATATTTAAAATTTTTAAGCAAGTTAATGTACAGGATATTGCCTCTGTAAAACCAGAAACATCCATGCATGTTAATTCAAACCAAAATTAAACGAGTTAATTTTGTATTTCAGTATTAGTAAACAATAGTATTAATTGAAACTTGATTTTTAAATCAAGTTTTAGGATTTTTTAGAGTTTAGTTTAAGTTGCAGTTAGTACTTGAACTGAAAATGAAATTTGTGCAATTTTCTTGTGATCTGTGACTTGAGAAAACTCGGGATTCTTCTGAGTTGTAGAGGAAGGTTTATAGATTCTTGTAAAAATCATTAGTGATGTTGAAATTAAGTAAAGAAGGTGCAGTTTGAATTTATTTTTTTTGAACCCTAGTTTTGAATGGGTTTAAGAATTGGGTCAGTTTGAGGAGAAGGATGGATCGAGTGCTTTGATCTTTTGAGGATCGGTAGATGGTGTGTGGTTGAGTTCGAGCCCGGAATAGGGGAAACTCAGATGGTCGGAGTGGCGAACATTCGCCGTTGATAGGTTTTGAGCAGAAACCTCTAACATTATCCAGGTTTGGGTTTTTAGAGCTCAAATTTGATTTAGGGGATGGTGGTTCGATTTGATGATTGTGGAGGGTTGCAGTGTCATCCTCTGGGTTGTTGAGATCCTCGACGGCGACCAATGATGGCCAGAGTCGCCGTGCATATGCACGGCGATGAGTTACAGGTGAAGTGTTGGGTTTGGTTTTGGTTTCAGGGGAGGTTTGAGTTTTGCTCGAAGTAAGTGGGATAATGACCCGAAGTAGTCAGGCATGAAACTCGAAGTAAGTGGGTGTCTCGGGTTTTCAAGTTGTGTTTCAGGTTTTGGCAAACCTGAACATAGTTTTTTTAAAAATTTTAGAACCTGAAGTTTTTAAAGCTTTGGAATTCAGGTTTGAATTTTTGAACCTAGTTTAAATTCAGGTTTAAATTTTGAAACTCAGGTCTAATTATAAAATCTTTGTTTTTAGATAAAGTTTTAAAAATTTAACTTAATTAACTACTTTCTTTTGTTAAGAATAGTTTGAACTTTTTAAAATGAAATTCTTGTTAGAATAGGAGCAAGTTTAAATGAAGTGTAAAATCTGGAAATTTAAAAATGAATTTCAGTTTTAAATTTAAAATAAGGTGTAATTTTGGAAGTTTTAACCTAAATATAAATTGAAGCTAGTAAAATTTTGAAATGAGTTTTTGTTTTCAAAATTTTTATGAAATTTTTATCCTAAGACAAACACTTGGTTGTCTTGCTATTTCAAAAGTTTCAAATTTTTTAAAACTTTGATAAGTTTAAATTATTCTATTTTAAAACCTGTATTTAAAATGGAAATTTAAAAGTAAGTTCAAAAGCACTTTGTTTAAAATAAAATTGTTTTTAAACATAATTAAGAAAAGTTTTATCTTAAAATTAAGTTAATATTAATGTTTTAAAAATTAATTTAATAAATAAGGTAATTAAGGAATAATTAATTAATTTAATTAATTAATTGGTTAGGGATAAATAAATATTGATTAAGGGTTAATTAATTTGTAGTCAAGTTCATTAATTAAATTATTTAATTAATGATAAAAGAATTATTAATTATGTAATTAAATTTTAAATCAAGGTTAATTAATTAATTAATTAGACTTTAATTAATGGATAATTAAAGATGATTTAATTAATCTAAGTTAATTACTAAATAAAATAATTAGAGAATGATTAATGAAGGTCATTAACCGGAATTATTTAATAATTAATTAATGTGGTTAATTTGCTATAATTAATCAGATTAATTAATTTAATAATAATCATTTGTGAATGGTTTGAGTATAATTACTTTATGAAGTAATTAAGAAATTAATTACTTAATGTAATTAATTTAGTTAAATATGATTGTTTATTTTAATTAATTAAGTTTAATTAAATTTTAAACACTTGGATTTTAAGGATAATTACTGTATGTAATTAATGGATTGGAAATTACTTAGTTTAAGTAATTGATGGATAATTATAGGTTGTAATTAATTAATGATGTTTAAGAATGAAGTAATTTGGAATGTAATTACTTGTAATTAATCAAGGGATTAATTAAGAAATTAATTAAAGGATAATTAATTTGTTTTAATAAAGTAATTAAGTTAGTTAATTACCAAATGTAATTAATCTGGAGATTAATAATTATGAGTTAATTACTTAAGGTAATTAATTTTAATAAAGTAATTAATGAATTATAATTAAAGATCATTAATTATTATAATTAATGATGTAATTAAAGTTGATTAATTATGATTAATTAATCAATGATAAGTAATTAAAGTTAATTAATTAATGTAATTAATTAAGGATTAATATAATTAATTATGATTAATTAATTAATTGAAGTAATTAAAGGTTAATTATTGTTTGGTTGAGAATAATTAATTTGTGAAATTAATTAAGGATAATTACATGAATGTAATTAAGGATAATTAATCAAGATTGATTAATTAAGGTGATAAATAATGAATGATTAATTGATTGTAATCAATTAAATGATTGAGTAAGCAAGATTTATATTGGTGAAGTAATTAATTTAATTTATTTTAAATTAATTAAAGATGGAGCAATTAATTTAATTTATTTTAAATTAATTAGAGATGGAAATAGTTAATTTAATTCATTTTAAATTAATTATGTTGTGGTATGAGTAAATCATTGCTTACGTATGAATGGATGACATTGATTGTCTTGAATGATTGTGATCTCAGAAATGAGATAAGTAATGTTGTGCGATATGAATGCTTGGTTGCATTGTGATGATAACATAGATTATCTATTGTGATGGTAATATATGGATTATCTATTTTCATATTGATAATGTGGATTACCTGTTATTTGATAATGTTGATTATCAATTGTGACTTGTGAGTTATCTATCCGTGTGTATATAGATAATTGAATTGTTTTTAAACTTTGAAACAACTTGGACCTAAAAGACACGCTTTGGATTTCGATGAGACCATGATCGGGTTTCCATATTTGGATATCCGAAAACCACATCGATTCCAATTAAACGTTAGGTCGTGAATCAAAGTGGAGCTTTGTGAAGACTCGAGGTGTACGGACTATACGTCAGTATAATTCTGTGGGTGATTCCGTGATAAGTTGACAGAACTAGTTCTTATAGGTTCGAGATGGTGATTCTGAGTGCAAGGGTTATCGTCATTAACTCTGAGGGTGATTCCAAAATGAGTGTAACGAGATAATGCCTTCGGTTTCGTTCGAACCCGAAATGAGCTTGTATGGATTGAATTCTTTCAGATTATCGTCAGGTGGACGATGAGCATTCTAAGAGATGTGTTCTCTAAAGGTAATCGTAGCCTCAAGCCTCATCAACCGGGAATGGCTAAAACAGGGGAGGTGCAGCAAGGCTTCGTGGGTAGCCCTCGCTTGAGAGCAAGATTTACCCATGTCTAGAAGTCCCTTTATATTCGGCTGTGTGGGTGGTTGCTAGCTACAACCACGGGGTTATCTTGTTCAAAACTGTTCAGTAAGGAATGGGTCCGGCCTTGTGTTGCAGGGGAGCGGGCGTACTCCTCGGTACGTTAATCTAGGCCACGTACTATGACGGGCGGTACCCCAGTAGCACTGCCATTGTATGGAATCCAAAATCCAATAAGTGCCAACGGTTTTGATTGTATTACCCACTTGTGTGGCTAGTAGCTGGAATTTAATAGATGTAACAATTTCGGCTATTTCATATTTATTTGAAAACCCTAGACCTATTATAATATCATCGGATTTCCTATCAAATGTTTTGGTTAGCGTAAGGTAATTTTTTTTCCATGTTTATGTTTGGGAAGTCTTACGTGATACCTTTCTTTTCAAAAAGGTTTTTAAAAGTTAAGCAACCTTAACCTGTTACTCACACTAGACCCATGTTTGACCCGGAGTTTATCTTCTGTTTTCTTAAACTCTTGGGTACTCAAATTTTTATGGGTAGCCAAGGGATTCAGGTCAGCTTTGACGAATTGTGGAGGAGCAAATGGAGCAGGAGGCTTCTGCGTGTAGATATGTAGTGTTTTCGCTATGTAGATTTCTCTGAGTAGTTTCTTGTATTGTATTGAGTTGTATAACTAGACAGGTGTTTATAACTTTCTAGTATGTGATGCATAACTGTGTAACTCTGATAGTGATTGTAAACTATGTAATGATTATGTTATTAATATAATTTATTCGTTCCGCTGTTTAGACTCTGATGTTGTTTTTTTCTTCTTTTCTTTCTTTTCTCTTTTATATCCCTTTCTTTCTTAAAAATGATGCGATTTTCTATGGTAAGGAAGTCGGGTCATTTCATACGTACCAATATCTAATCGGGTACCCAATTAGATACAGGATCAAGCCAACGTAGTTCTCCTACCGCAAATAGGACTCATGGAGCCTAAGATGCAACAAACAATATGCAATTCCCAAAACTACACACTTAGGCTTAATCTTCAATTTTAGATTTTCAAATCTAATTAACTTTACGGAAATTATCTTTTTTGATTTTATTCTCGAATTCTTATTTCAAAACTTTTTTATTATATATATCCTTTATATTCAAATTATACTTTACTTTGGGATCCTAAATCAAATCACTTTTGAAAAGTTTATTTGGAAATCCCAAATATTGTAATAAAAACATATCAAACCATATGCAACAAGATCGGGAGGTTTCTCCCAATAATAAGGCAACTGGGTCCCAGCCTTCATACAATCGATAAACAAGCACATCCCTCTATTCCAAAAGCGGAATGTACCAAAAACATATGCCCACTTTTTAGTTACGGGTTACCCAAATCATTGGTAACATAACAAATCATTTAATATCCCAAAGCAATAAATCGTTTCACACTATTATTCACAAGTAATTTCAAATCTATAATAATTTCACTTTCCAAATCCGTTCCAAAATCATCTTAAAACCATCAGGTTTAGTCCTCGAAATTCTTTCCATTTTATAAAACATTTTTATAAAACCATTCTTTGTATAAATCACTTTTATATAATATAACTTCAAAACATTCATTACCAAACATTTCCATTTCTTTTAAAGGGAAAACATTTTATAACATTTCAACTTGAAAACCAATTTTCAAAATAATTCATTAAATTAAAGTGAACCAAATATTAGTGCTAAACACCTTATAGTTAAATTGTGAAATAAATCAGAAGGTGTTAGCCTACAATTACTTTCTACCCAGCCCATGCATATGGATAATAAATTGCTCATAAACTGGTCGAGCAAAGTCAATAATCAATACTAATAATCAGTGCTCATAAACTGTCGAGCCTAATTCAAACAACCAAACAATCAATTAACAAAATAAACAGAATAATAAATGATAAATCAATGCTTCATTCTATAACACGTTTTATTTTATCTTGAGTTAAAACAATTTGATATTTATTTTGGAGCATCCAGGCTTTCCCTTCGACATGTACCGTCCCTCGTCTAAGTCTTCTTGGATCTCACAGACGAAACACATGTACTAGTCGTTTCCGCATACCCCATTAAGTATTTTACTTCTAAATTTTAAATTACTTAATTAACCATTCAAACATAATATTGAGCAAAGAAATCAACCATTGTTTTAGAAAACAAAGTAAACAAGCATTCAACAAGGGTTTTCAAAAAATACTTTACAATTAAAGTTCTTTCAACTTAGCAATGGTTTTAATGAACTTAAACTAAGAAATAACTTACTTTGGATTCCACTCCGTCAAACTTTAAGGCAAGGAACTTAAGATCTAACACATACTTCCTACCATGCTTCAAAAACCAAATGAAAATAAGCCCGAATTCCTACTTCCTAATTCTTGACCAAGGCTTGAAATGGAGGTTGGACGAAAGTATAGAGAACAATTGGTGGAGCATTGAACTTGAATTCCCAAAATTAGACCTGGAAAATATGTCATCTTCTCTCTTAATTTTGACCTTTTACATTCAAAATTTGAAAAACTTGTTAACTGAAAAGTTGTTGGAAATTCTTTATTTTTGAATATAAAGAAAAGAATCACTTGATTTTGATTATTTATGAGGAAGATATGACAGAATGATGAAGAGGTATTGTCGGATTAACAAAAATGAAGCCTGAAAATGCACTTCAAAGATTGAGTTTCAGGTATAGCAAATCCCAAAAAGGGAAAAAATGACGAACATAAAAGTTGTAGCCACTGGAGTTTAATATCTTTTGAAAAAAAATAATTTCTTAATTTGGGTCTGTTATGATCAAGTTATGATCAAAACAAAATGACCTATTCTTTGGCTTAAAAACACGGCCAGAAAATGCACTTGAAAGAAGTATATTTTTGACATAGATAACTTTAGAATGAGACAAAGTGAAAAACATGAAAGTTGTAGCAACTAAAAAATACATGATTTAAAAAAAACAATTTTGTATTTCGGTTCAGGTTTGAAGAAGTTATGACCGAGAGAAGAAGAGGTAAAATGTGGAGAAAATAGGAGTTTGATTTAAAGAGAATGAACATTGATTTCTTTTGAATATTTTATTAATATTTTGTGATATTCCAGAATTTCAAACAAAATTTAAAGATGATAATCTTTGTAATAAATTAATTTAAATTGATAAATTTGTTATTTTATTCAACAACAATAAATGAATTGTAAATGTACATTGATTCTAATTAAAACTAATATATACATAAGGGTAATGAATGTGTTAAAATTGTATTGTTATTAAATTTGTTTTTAATTGAATTTAAAAATTAATTTGAGTTTGAATTTTTGAATTAAAAGTTTTAGAATAGGTTAATTTTTATTCTAAATTTTACTTTGAGTTTAAAGGAATATTTTCATGATTTTATTTAAGATATAATATTTGTTTTATATTCATTCTTTAAGGAAAATTGATTTTTATATATGAATTAAAAATGGATTTAAAATAAGAAAATCAATTAAGAAAACATTTTAAAATTCTTTTTGCATGAAATTAACACTTGTTAACATTTAAATCATACTAATAAAACATGTGTTAAAGGATTAGCTAGATATAGTGACAAGTGCCAAATATTTTGATTTATTCTCTTTAAATTTTATAAAACAAACTTTTTTACATAAAAAGCCATTTCTTATGTTTCATATAAACTTCTTTTTTTCTTAAGCAAGAAATTTTTTACAATCCTCATTTACAAAAATTTGAGAATTCTTCAATCTTTCAACTTCAACCAAAAACTAATCAAACTCAAACTCCATTTCAAAATCTAAATCTGCAAAGCAAATTCCAGAGATAAAAATCTGCATTCAAATCACTTTTGAAAAACTGAAATCAGGGTTCTTCTGAATATCTGAAAGAAATCTCAAGTTCTTCTATCACTAACTGATTCAAGGATTTGAAGCATCATCAAGCAGAATAAGTTAATCAAGCAAATTTCAAGAAAAGGGAAACTGCAGTTATTTTTCCAGGATCAAATTTTTGCCTCTGCTTAATTACAAAATCAAATGAGTAAATTTTAAATCAAAAATTTAAGTATAAAAATGTGTTGCATGTGAGTGTTAGTTCTGAAAATGCTTTCATGTTTTCTTTTTTGTAAAATATTTGTTTACAGGTTTAAAATTAGCTGTGCATGTTTAAATGCAACTGATACTTCTCTGTTTATTCAAGTTCAGAGTAAATTCTAATCAAAACTTCAAATTTATATGCAATAAATCACTGTTAAGTTGGTATCTTCAAATGTAGAAGTTTGATTCAACGTGAATTAAGTATAGAAAATAATATTCAAAACAAAACTGTTAAAAATCTGCAGAATTTAGACAATACAGTAAAACAAATTTTTATATCATGAAAAATCATGGTTGAATCTTGTTGAATTAAGTTCACATCCTAAATCTACTATGTATAACATGAATTTTAAGATAAAAATCAAAATTTTTAATTTGAATTTGAAGGAGAATTTTGTAGTAAACCGAAATTTGGATTTTTAACAAATTCTTGATACTGGGTTGATTTTAAACTTTGAAATTTGGATTGAAGTTGTGTTAATGGTTGTTTAACACTAGAAAAATAATGGATGTAATAATCATTCAATAGAGGTTTGAAATTTAGATTTTTAGGGTTTTGTACTCTTTGTTTTTCGAGCTTGAGGAATTCGAATGTGTGAAGCATGGAATTGATCGAGTTGCGATCGGCTTGGGGTGATGATGCGTCAGGGTCATGGGAAGTAGTGGCCAGAATCTGGGAGCGTTCGGTGGTCGGCATGTCGTGGACGATGGATTTTCTGGTGACTGTAGTTTTGGGTTTGTGTTCGAGCAACCCATTTTTCGATCGAGCTCGTGTGAGTGGGATTTAGGGGTTGGAGTTGAATCGATGGCCGAAATGGAGTTTGCGGTGATGTCGTGGGCGGTGGTGGTGGCGTCGGAGCAACGTGCATGTGCATGGGGGTGTTGCTGTGTCAGTGGCGCTTGTTCGTGTGTGTGTGGGCTTTGACTCGAAGCAGCGTTCGCGTTTTTGGATTCATGACTCGCGTGTGTGCTCGGGGGAGTGAGTGGCTGTAGCTCATGTAGGAGTTTGGGTAGAGGGGTGTGTTTCCAGTTTTTGTTTTTTTGTTGTTTTTGGGTTTGATGAAGTTTAAACTAGGAAGAAAGGTAGGGGAGGAGATGAAGTTTAGGTTTGTGCTATCTTGAGTTTTGTCTAGTTCAAAAACAAAGGAAATGTAGTCGAAGCTTTAAAACTTGTTCTAAATTTCAAATTTGTATTGAGTTTAAACTTTAAAAAAATTTATTTTAACTACTTTATAAAATGTTAAATATTTGTTTCAAAGTAATTCATATTTTATTAGTTGAAGTTTTAAAATGATTTTACATCTTTTAAAATTTACCTTTTAAAAAGGTAATTAATTTTTAGCAAATTGAAAATGTTTTAAATATGTAATAGTTTTTGATAATTAATGAAATTGTTTGGTTATGAAAGTTAATTAAGTTTTGAAATTAAAGATTATTTTAATTAATTAGTAATTAAGGTTGAAAATTAATTAATCAATTTAGATTAATTAATTTGTTAAGATTTAATTAATTACTTATGGATTATTTAATGGATAATTAAAGGATTAAATTAAATAACAACTAATAGATCAATTAATTAAATAATTAATTAATTAAAGATTAATTAATAAGTGATTAATAACTAATTAATTAAGTGGCTAGTAATTAATTGATTAGTAATTAATTAATTTAATGAATAGATTAAGAGTTAATTTATAAGGTAATTAAACATTAATTAATTAATTTATTAATTAATTAGTGATTAAGATTTAATAAATTAAGTAATTAAAGTTAATTAATTTATAATTAATTAAGTAATTAAGATAAATTAATTAAAGATAAATTAATAGATTAATTAATTAATTGATGCTTGGTTAAGCAAGATTAAGTGATCAATTCTTAAGTAATTAATTTAATTTAAATTAATTAAATTAATTATAATATGAATAAAAGTAGTGCTTGCTTATGGATGATTGTTTGAATTGAATATCTGAATATGGTTGATATCTGTTGAATGATAGTTGAGATATTCTGTGATGAGATATTGTATATCTGTGATAGATATTGGTTGTTATCTGTGGATAATGCTGTGTGGATTTCGATGTTAAAATTTGAATTGAATTGATTAAATCTTTAAACAACTTGGCCTATAACACACGTTTGGATTTCGATGAGACCGGGATCAGGAATCAAATTGTTTTTTCGAAAACCACATCGATCCAAGTTAAACGTTAGGTCGTGACATCTCAAGTAAGGATCAAGATGGAGTTTTAGAATGCAACGGTTATTGTCGTTAACTTTGGGGGTGATTCCAAAATGAGTGTAACGAAATAATGCCTTCGGTTTCGTTTGAACCCAGAACGAACTTGTATGGATTGAATGCTTTCAAAACATCGTCAGGTGGACGATGAGCATTCTAAGAGATGTGTTCTCTAAAGTTAATCGTAGCCTCAAGCCTCATCAACCGGGAATGGCTAAAACAAGGGAGGTGCAGCAAGGCTTCGTGGGTAGCCCCCACTTGAGAGTGAGATTTACCCCTGTATGGAAGTCCCTTATTATTTCGGCTGTGTGGACAGTTGTTGGCCACAACTGTGGGGTTGTCTTGTTCGGGACTGTCCAGTAAGGGATGGTTCCGGCCTTCGGTGATCTAGGCCCCGTACTATGACGGGCGGTACCCCAGTATCCCTGCCATTGATGGAAACTCATTTTTCCTACGAGACCCTACGGTTTTGATTGTATTACCCACTTTCATGGCTAGTAGCTGGAATTTAATGAATGTAACAATTTCGGCTATTTTTTATTTACTTGAAAACCCTAGACCCTATTATAATATCACTGGATTTCCTATCAAATGTTTTGGTTAGCGTAAGGTAAAAACTTACCCGTATTTATTTGTGGGAAGTCTTACGTGATACCTTTTGTTTCAAAACGATTTTTAAAGTTAAACAACTTTAAGTAATTTACTCACACCAGACCCATGTCTGACCCAGAGCTTATTTTGTTTTTCATAAACTCTTGGGTGCTCAAATTTTTATGAGTAGCCAAGTGATTAGGTTTGGATTAGCAAATGTTTGGAAGCTGGACCTGGAGTCCGGACGTACTATCTATCTCTTTTCGCTATTGTGATGTTTTGATGTTGTGTTTTGAGTTGTATGGTTTGGGAAAACTCTTATGAATGTCCAATGTAATGAAGTCATATTATTTTGTGTACTCTGATATGTAAAACTTATGTAATGGATATGTGAAATACTATATTTTGTTCGTTTCCGCTGTGAGATTCTGATGATTGTTGTTCTTTTCTTTCTATCTTTCTATTTCTATCTCTTTATTTTCTTATTGATGATACGTCTTTTGGGTATTGAAAGACGGGTCGTCACAGTTGGTATCAGAGCATAGGTTGAGAAACACCTAGGCTCTGAGTAGTATCTATCTTGAGAGTGCGTATTTGTAATTTTCTTATATAATTATATCCCTATATAAATTGGTTGGGTTACCTTTCAGGTAGCCAGTATGAGTTCAAGAGGCTGAAGGGGAAGAGTTGTTGGAAGTGCATCAACCGGTAACAGGAGAGAGCAGACTGATAATGAGACTGTTAATCCAGTTACGTCTCCAGTCAGTTTTGCTGCATTATGCAAAGACTTTGTTCATCTTGGAGGAAAACCATTTCAAGGATCAGAAATTATAATAGAAGTCCAAGCATGGCTTCGCTTGTGTGAGAAGATTTTTAAGAGCATGAGGTTATCGGATGAGCAGAAGAGAATAATCGCTGCGTGGAAATTACAAGGTGGTGCCGCAGTTTGGTGGAATTCAGTGACTGCTAATATCTCGAAAGATGATATGTCTTGGGAAGAGTTTAAGGAGATGTTTGAGAAGAAGTTTATGCCTGCGGCAGGAAGAACTCGACTTTATCAAGATTTTCTAAATCTGAAACAAGGAAACATGTTTATAGCTGAATACGAGACTAAATTCAATGAGTTATCTTGCTACGGTCCAGGACTTATAGACACCTCTCTTAAGAAGATCAAGATGTTTGTCCAAGGGTTGAAGCCTAAGTATCATGAGAGAATGACTGCACATTTGAAAGGGTCTTTTGTGGAGCTTATTGACATGGCGCTAAGATATGAAGACTTGATGAACAAAAGATCCGAGGCGCGAGTTGCTGCATCTGGAGGAAATTCTTCCAATCCTAATAAAAGAAAATTCAATCCTACCTGGAAGAAACAAAACAAGAAGAAGTCCGAAAACAATAATGGACCCCAAAATGTTATAATTGTAATCAAATGGGACATTTGGCAAATCACTGTCCTCAAGAAAGAAAGCAACAACAGCAGCGACAATATTATAGTAGACCAGGTTCAGCCTTAGTTCATAAATCTCTTTGCTTTAACTGTCACCAACCGGGACACATGATTAAAGATTGCCCGCTCCTTCATAAGGTTCAATAGAACAAAGTATTTGCTTTAGAAGGCGCACCATCAAACTCGTCGAAGGGCAAGGGAGTTTTAGAAGGTACCTTACTTTTAAATGGAAAATATATTAAAGTCTTATTTGATTCTGGTGCTTCTTTAAGTTTTATTACCCTAGAAACCGTAGAGGATTTCTTACTTACACCTAGTATCGTAGACAATCCCATTGATGTATCAAATCCTATAGGAGGGCTAACCAAATTGGATAGGATCTGTAAAAATTTGAGAATCTCCTATCTATCCCATAGTTTTTCTTGTGATCCTTATGTATTGGATTTTAAAGGTTTTGACCTTATATTGGGAATGGATTGGCTTGACAAATATAAGGCCGTTTTAAATTGTGATGAAAGAACAGTTTCGTTGGAAACTGATCTGGGTAGGATTGCCAGAGTCATGTGTGATAACTCTGGAATTCACTTGAGTAGTCTTTTACATGGAGTTGAGACTTCTCAAGGGGAGGTTGTAGATATTGAAGTAGTTTCGGATTTCTCTGACGTATTTGAGGAAGTTAAGTGTTTGCCACCACACCGGGAAATAGAGTTTCGTATAGATTTGGTTCCTGGAGCAGTACCTGTAATTCAACCTAGTAGGAGGATGGCACCAAGAGAGAGGAAGGAACTAGTGAAACAAACTCAAGATTTGTTGGAGAAGGGTTTGATTAGACCAAGTTTTTCCTGCTGGGCTTCTGCTGCAGTTTTTGTCACCAAGTCGGATGGGTCGCTAAGGTTCTGTGTAGACTACCATGAATTGAACAAAGTGACCATTCGGAATAAGTATCCTCTTCCTCGCATTGATGATCTCTTCGACCAGCTTCATGGTGCATCAGTCTTTTCTCAGTTAGATCTAGCATCAGGTTTCCATCAGTTAAGGGTAGCTGAAGACAGCATTCCCTTAACCGCATTTAGGAGACCAAATTGTTTCTATGAGTGGTTGGTTATGCCTTTCGGGTTAACCAACGCTCCTGCTTATTTTGTAGATCTAATGAACCGAGTCTTTAGAGATGTTTTGAATAAGTTTGTTTTGGTGTTCATCGATGATATCTTGGTTTATCCTAAGTCGGAAGAAGAGTACAAGCAGCACTTGAGAATAGTTTTGGAAACTCTGAGAAGGCACGTTCTGAAGGCGAAGTTCTCTAAGTGTCATTTTTGGAAATCTGAAGTAAAAATTTTAGGCCACATTGTCTCTGGTGAGGGAATCTCTGTAGATCCAGCTAAAGTTGAGACTATTCTGAAGTGGAAGCAGCCTCGGACTCCAACATAAGTTCGCAGTTTTCTTGGATTGGACGGTTATTACAGGAAATTTATTAAGGATTATTCTAAGATCTCTTCTCACCTAACAAAGCTGACAAGGAAGGGAGCTAAATTTAAATGGACACCGGAATGTGAGGAAGCTTTTCAGAATCTGAAGTCAAAATTGACAAGTGCTCCTGTATTGGCTATTCCAGATAGGAAGAGCAAGTTTGAAGTGTATACTGATGCCTGTATTGTTGGTTTGGGAGCTGTGCTTATGCAGAATGGTAGGGTAATTGCGTATGCGAGTCGGCAATTAAAGCCACACGAGAGAAACTACGCTACGCATGATCTAGAGCTGTTGGCTATTGTTTTTGCTTTAATGATCTGGAGGCACTATCTTCTAGGAGAAAAGTTTGAGTTATTCACGGATCACAAACCGTTGAAATATCTTTTCTCTCAGAAAGATCTTAATCTAAGACAGCAGCGATGGGTCGAATTCTCGGCATCATATGATTTGGATATTCTGTATACTCCGGGAAAGGCAAACGTTGTGGTAGATGCTCTTAGCAGAAATGCGATTCTTTCTCTTTTGCAAGTGGTTCCATCTCTTCTGGAAAGGATTTCGAGCAAACAAGAATCTGATAGTAAATTAAGAAGAATTATCAGAAGAGCTAGGAAGGGTCAGTGTCCTAGTTTTGAGATTGATGGCCAAGGAACATTGAGGATTAACGGAAGGATCTGTGTTCCGTATGATAGGGATCTGCGATAGGAAGTATTGTCAGAAAGTCATCGGTCCAGATTAAATATCCATCCAGGAATCTCGAAGATGTATAAGGATATGAAGAGAGTCTTTTGGTGGAAGGGCATGAAAGAAGATATAACCAGATTCATTAATAGATGTGCGATCTGCCAGCAAGTGAAAGGAGACCAGCAGAAGCCATCCGGTTTGTTACAACCTTTGTCGGTCCCGATGTGGAAATGGGAGAAGATTTCGATAGGCTTCATCGACAGTTTGCCTAGAACAAAGAAAGGGAATGAAGGAATATGGGTGATTGTGGATCGTCTAACGAAGAGCGCCCATTTTATACCAGTTAAGGCAACCCGTACTGCAGCTTCTCTGGCAGAAATTTTCTTGAAAGAGATTGTGAGATTGCATGGTGTTCCAGTCAGTATTGTAAGTGATCGAGATCCTATCTTCACCAGCAAATTGTGGGAGGCATTGCAATCAGCTTTGGGGACTAGTTTGAGATTGAGTACAGCATATCATCCCCAAACAGATGGGCAGACGGAGAGGCTAAATCGAATTCTAGAAGATATGCTGAGAGCCTGTGTATTAGATTTTGGAGGATCGTGGGAGGACCATCTGCGTCTAGTAGAATTCTCTTATAATAACAGTTACCAAGCAAGTATCAAGATGGCTCCTTATGAAGCATTGTATGGAAGGCCGTGTAAATCTCCATCTTGTTAGATAGAGTTGAAAGACAGTATTATGCTTGCACCAGATCTGATCCGTGAAGCATCTACTAAAGTCGAGCTTATCAAGGAGAGAATGAGAGCTGCCCAGGATCGTCAAAAGAAATATGCTGATAAAAGACGAAGACAATTGGAGTTCGAGATTTGTGATTTAGTCTTTGTCAAAGTTTCCCCTATTAAAGGAGCAGTAAGATTCGGAAAGACAGGGAAACTCGCACCAAGATACGTTGGTCCGTTCCGAGTACTCGAGAGGATTGGTGTCGTAGCATACAGGATTGAATTGCCAGTTCAGATGGCTGGAATTCACAATGTTTTCCACATATCTTATCTATAGAAATATGTGCACGATCCATCTCTTATTGTGGAGCCAGCTGTGCAGGAAGACTTAGAGGTTGAGTCGGACTTATCAATTGTCAGACATCCTGTTCAGATTGTTGATCAAGACGAGAGGCAACTCAGAAGCAAGATAGTGAAGCTTGTTAAAGTCCAGTGGAGTGAGGATCCCAGAGATTGTACCTGGGAGACTCTGGATAGCTTTAGGAAGGCTTATCTGGATATGTGTCCGGATAGCTAATGGTGTTTGTATTGGATGTATCGTTGTTTTGATGTTTTGTTTGTTGATTTCTCATGTTTGGATGTCATGTATGTTTGAAGTGTTGAATAAAATGAAATTTTGGATTATCTTTTGTTTAAATTTCGGGACGAAATTCTTTTAAGGGGGAAGGAATGAGATATTCCGGAATTTCAAACCCAATTTAAAGAGGATAATCTTTGTAATAAATTAATTTAAATTGATAAATTTGTTATTTTATTCAATAACAATAAATGAATTGTAAATGTACATTGATTGTAATTAAAACTAATATATACATAAGGGTAATGAATGTGTTAAAATTGTATTATTATGAAATTTGATTTTTAATTGAATTAAAAAATTTAATTTGAGTTTGAATTGTTGAATTAAAAGTTTTAAAATAGGTTAATTTGTATTCTAAATTTTACTTTGAGTTTAAAGGAATATTTACATGATTTTATTTAAGATATAACATTTGTTTTATATTCATTCTTTAAGGAAAATTGATTTTTATATATGAATTAAAAACGTATTTAAAAATAAGAAAATAAATTAAGAAAACATTTTAAAATTCTTTTTGCATGAAATTAACCCTTGTTAACATTTAAATCATACTAATAAAACATGTGTTAAAGGATTAGCTAGATATAGTGACAAGTGTCAAATATTTTGATTTATTCTCTTTAAATTTTATAAAATAATTTTTTTTACATAAAAAGCCATTTCTTATGTTTCATATAAACTTTCTTTTTTTTAAGCAAGAAATTTTTTACAATCCTCATTTATAAAAATCTGAGAATTCTTCAATCTTTCAACTTCAACCAAAAATTAATCAAACTCAAATTCCATTTCAAAATCTAAATCTACAAAGCAAATTCCAGAGATAAAAATCTGCATTCAAATCACTTTTGAAAAACTGAAATCAGGGTTCTTCTGAATTTCTGAAAGAAATCTCAAGTTCTTCTATCACTAACTGATTCAAGGATTTGAAGCATCATCAAGCAGAATAAGTTAATCAAGCAAATTTCAAGTAAAAGGGAAACTGCAGTTATTTTTCCAGGATCAAATTTTTGCCTCTGCTTAATTACAAAATCAGGTGAGTAAATTTTAAATCAAAAATTTAAGTATAAAAATGTGTTGCATGTGAGTGTTCTAAAATGCTTGCATGTTTTCTTTTTTGTAAAATATTTGTTTACATGTTTAAAATTAGCTGTGCATGTTTAAATGCAATTGATACTTCTCTGTATATTCAAGTTCGGAGTAAATTCTAATCAAAACTTCAAATTTATATGCAATAAATCACTGTTAAGTTGGTATCTTCAAATCTTTGGATCATGTTCGCCCCACCTCTATACCCACGCTAGCCAAGGACACTACAGGGTAATGCCGTCAACTAACACGGAGAATAAGGCTGGATAGGAGCGACCATCTATAGCCTTGCTATAACTATCTATTGAATACATCGACAATTGTCACACAAGCATATCGACATATCCAATGAGTACTTAAAACAAAACCATAGGTGGCTGGAGGATCTATCAGAACAGAATATAACAACTCAAATGTAATATACATCACAAGACAGTAGATCATCATATACATATACGGATACATAATAGAGTATACAAACTGAAACATGTCAAGTGGTATAGCAAACCACAATATACAGACGAGTCAAAAGAATACATATATCAGAGTTACAACAAAAAGGACTACAAAAAACGCTTTAACAAAAAGGAACAAGCTGAATAGTCCATGCGGAAGCAAAATAGGCTAAGTCCAAAAGCACCTAACCTGAAACAACTCGGTCTGACCCGAGTATAAAATACACGGGTCAGTCTAGCTAAACAAATCAGTTAGATAAACTGAACAACAATAACCTGCAAGGTCACAAAGTATAACAAATATCTCTACAGGAGATAACACAATCATCTAACAAAAGATGAATCATAACAGAACAAGCCTCGTATCATCGGCAACTCATAGAAACAAAGGATAGGAATATCCAAAAACAAGCCACAAAGGCAAATAACAAATACCAATGAATGTAACACAAGTTCCACAAGGTAGTCGCCACGTATCGTGCGGCTCAAAAAGACCAACACCGAAGGGCGAAGCCTAGGGAATATACATATCAATGAAACATCATAAAATTTTCACGTGCTCAGTACTGTATAAACAAGGATCCATGAGCCCGAAGACTCCAAACCCAAATATCACTCGAGCGGCTCATAAAGACCTAACTCCGAAAGCGGTACAATAGGGCAACAAACCCGAAGGCACAAACTCGAAGGTACAAACCCGAAGGCAACAAACCTGAAGGAGAGTCCGAAGATACTATCCCAAAGGCAGCAAACCGTAGTGGGGAAGGTTCGAAGGCACAGTGCAGGACACCACTAACTGGCAGAATGTGTCACAACTCTCGAAAAGGAATCCGGGAAGTGGTAACGTGAGTCCCATAACCACTCGTTCGCACTAAACGGTTTACTATCCGTTAGTTAATTTCACACTCAAAGCAGTACAAAGTTTACCTCATCTCATTGGTAAACCAGACCAAAAGGTCAATACAATCAATCGAATAGGTCGGGGATTAATCGGAAAGATAAACACACGGATTCATGGTCCGTGTTTTACTTAACCATTTAATCTCCTTTCCACTCCGCTCGAAGTGCGAAATTGTGTATGTGCGTTTAAATAGAATTTATAAATTAGAGAAGCAAGCTTTTAATACAATTTAAAAGATTATTTTATAAAACCCCGTGGATTGAAATTAATAAGGAATCATTAAAGTCAAAATAAATGATGACAACAAATAGGATCATCATGAATCAATTCAAATTGGAAATTCAATCCCAAAAGGCAAAGTGGGCTGAAATAGCAATTCAGTTAACTAAACAAAGAATTCAGTTGACTGAATTCTGCCTGGAAACTTTCTGTTTCCAGGTTCAGTCGACTGAACAGAGAATTCAGTCGACTAAACCTTGCCTAGAAACTTTCTGTTTCCAGGTTCAGTCGACTGAACAGAGAATTCAATCGACTGAATCTTGCCTAGAAACTTTCGGGTTCCAGATTCAGTCGACCGAACAGAGAATTCAGTCGACTAAATCCTACCTGGGCTGTTTTCCAGCCTATTCAAATGAAGAGTAAACTCTTCCAAAATGCAACCGGACGAGCATTGGCTCTAAGGGTTTATGCCAATCGACAACCCGGCCCTATAT
The DNA here is from genome assembly GCA_030765085.1 of Allium cepa. Classification (NCBI taxonomy): domain Eukaryota; kingdom Viridiplantae; phylum Streptophyta; class Magnoliopsida; order Asparagales; family Amaryllidaceae; genus Allium; species Allium cepa. The sequence continues at coordinate 28,382,915 of CM060938.1, read as the reverse complement.
GCTCCTCGATGCATCACCAAAAGATGATCAAAACATCAAAGTTAGGATTTTAAAGATTTGAACCCAAAACACTAAAAATTGGAATATTCACCAATTCAACCCAAACCAAAAGCAAATGCACATGAATAAGTGTTAGGAATTCATACCTAACAACCAAAGATGATTATAGTCATAGATGTGAGATAAAAATCTCACCTTTACATCAATAATCAAGAGAAGTAGATGTGAGTTCAAAACTCACCTTTTATCTCAAAACAAAGAAGAAGAAGCTCAATTACAAGGAGAAGACCAACCAATCTCTACTTCAACCCAACAAACTTCAATCTAAGATCAAAATAAGTATTTCCTAAGTTAGGTTTAGGAAACTTTCTGAAATTGAAGAGGAAAAGAGTTGGAGAAGATGAAGAGAAGGCTTACCGATAGCTTCTCTTTGATTTTGGAGCAAGAATTCAAGTTTGCAAAGAAGAACTAGGGCTTGGAATTTCTAATTCTCATTCTCTTCCCCTATTTTCAGTTTTTAGCTTAAGTTTTATGAACTGAAATAAGTGAGTGGAGAGGGGGGGACTGAGTTAGGGTTAATTAGTTAGTTAGTGGGCTGAACCCAAACCCAAACCCAACTAGAAAAAGTTGCAAAATTCAACTTACTCCAAACATATCAAAGCTTATACTCAAAAAGATCGCAAATGCCATTTTGGACTCAATGGAAGTGGTATCGAGCCCTAATTCGGCCGTTTGCAAAAAGTAACATTTCGGACCCAAAAATCCGACTAACGACGCTATATTTAAATAAAACATTTAAATATATAATCGTTAAATATGCGGGTTGTTACAGATCTTCCCTTCTTACAAAATTGCATCCCCGCAATTCCCAGAGATGATATTTGTAACAACTACATACATACATCATCCCAAAAAGAAAAGGAAATAAGCTTGAGATGATAAGATATTCTCACCATTTCCAAGCTAAGATAGAAAACCCGGATAAGATCGCTCGATAAACTCTCTGGTTTCCCAAGTACAGTCATTGGGGTTAGCGGACCATTGAACTTTAACGAGCGGCACATCCTTGTTCCGAAGGTGTCGCACCTCCGTGTCAAGTACGCGAATAGGCTGTTGTACAATAGATAAGTCCGGTGAGATCTCAATCCCTTGCAAATCAGGAGAATCGATAACAGAATCCAACTCTCGAAGACACTTCCGAAGTTGAGAGACGTGAAACACGTCATGAATGCCAGATAAATGAGCAGGAAGTGAAACTCTATAAGCCACAGAGCCGATACGTTCAGTAATAGAAAACGGTCCTATAAAGCGAGGAGCCAATTTCCCAGTCGTACTGAAACGCATAACCCACTTCAAAGGAGAAACACGAATAAAGACAAGATCACCAATCGAGAATTCAAGAGGCTTCCTTCGGTTGTCCGCGTAGGATTTCTGGCGGCTCTGTGCCTCTTTCATTCTCAACCGAATAAGATCGATCTTTAGAGAAGAGTCACGAACAAAATCTGGACCAAGAATAAGCTTCTCCTCAGATTCCAATCAACAAGAAGGTGATCGACATGGCCTTCCGTATAAAGCTTCGAAAGGAGCCATACCGATACTAGACTGAAAACTATTGTTGTAGGAGAATTCTACAAGAGGTAGGTGATCCTCCCAACTACCACCAAAATCAAAAATACAGATACGGAGGAGATCTTCCAAGATACGGTTCACCCATTCAGTCTATCCGTCAGACTGCGGATGATAAACTGTGCTAAAATTAAGCTTTGTTCCCAAAGCTTGCTGAAGACTCTTCCAAAAATGACTCGTGAATAAAGGATCACGGTCACTTATAATAGAATTAGGAACACCGTGAAGTCTCACGATTTCCTTGACATACAACTTAGCCAAATGCGAAGCAGTCCTATTAAACTTAACAGGAACAAAATGAGCAGATTTAGTGAGGCGATCAATAATAACCCAGATGCTAGAATGGCCCGATCTCGAACGAGGTAGGCCGTCAATGAAATCCATAGAAATCTGATCCCATTTCCATAATGGAATCTCTAGAGGCTGAAGAAGACCCGAAGGACGCTGATGTTCGGCCTTAATATGCTGACAGGTTATGCAATTACTCACATAACTCGCCATATCACATTTCATGGCTTCCCAATAATAAAGACGATGCATATCGGCATACATCTTACTACTACTAGGATGAATGGTATACTTAGAACGGTGGCAGTCATCAAGAATGTCATGCCTAAGCGCAAAATCAGAAGGCACAAAAAGACGGTTCTTCTTGCGAAGACACCCATGAGAATCAATGCTGAAATCCCGCAACGCCTCATCACAGGATCCAGACTCACAAAGCTGAATAAGATGCAACAAATCAGGATCACGCCACTGAGCATCGACAATACGATCCAACAAAATAGGTCGAGCTCCCAAACTAAGTAATAGAATAGGAGAATCAGAAGATGAACCTCGATCACGAATTTTACAAAATGATAGAGTCTCAAGAATATCCCATTCGGCAAACATCATAGAAACAACAGTCGAATGTTTGCGACTAAGCGCATCAGCAACACGATTACCCTTTCCAGGGGTATACTGGATATCAAAGTCATAGGAAGCAAGAAACTCGAGACAACGCTGTTGCCTCATATTGAGTTCCTTCTGAGTGAACAAATACTTCAAGGATTTATGATCGGTATAAAGAATGAAGCGCTCGCCCAATAAATAGTGTCGCCAAATCTTCGAGGCAAAGACAATGGCGGCTAACTCAAGATCATGAGTGGCATAGCGAACTTCATTCGGACGCACTTGCCTAGAAGCAAAAGCAACTACCCGATCCTTCTGCATAAGAACATCACCGAGACCACTACAACAAGCATCGGTGTAGACAACAAGATCATGATTCCCTTCGTGAACCACTAAAATAGGAGCATTAGTGAGAAGTTCCTTTAATGACAGAAAGGAAGCTTCACACTTGTCGGACCAAATAAAACGAATGCCTTTCCGAGTAAGGCTGGTGAGAGGAAGCACAACACGGGAAAAATCCTTAATGAACCGACGGTAATAACCCGCCAATCCAAGGAAACTACAAATCTCATGCACATTCTCAAGCCTTTTCCAATTCTGCATGGCTTTGATCTTTGAGGGATCGACAGAAATGCCATCGGAAGACACAACATGGCCTAAGAACTTAACCTTATTCTCCCAAAAGTGGCACTTGGAGAATTTGGCTCTAAGTTGATGATGACGAAGGGTACTCAAGACAATTCTCAAGTGATTAGCATGCTCAGCTTCAGACTTAGAATAAATAAGGATATCATCAATGAACACAAGGACGAACTTATGATATTCCCGGAATACTCGATTCATGAGATCAACAAAGAAAGCAGGAGCGTTCGTCAAACCGAACGGCATAACGAGCCACTCAAAAGAACCATAACGAGTGCGGAAAGCGGTAAGGGGTATGTTATCCTCCGCGACTCGCAATTGATGAAAACCCGTGGCAAGGTCAAGCTGAGAAAAGACATTAGCACCACTCAATAGATCGAACATATCATCGATCCTAGGCAATGGGTCCTATTCCTGATGCTTAACTCGTTAAGCTTGCGATAGTCTATGCAAAGCCTAAGAGTTCCATCGGACTTCTTCACGAAGACGACCGCGGATCCCCACGGAGTAAAACTGGACTGAATCAACTGCTTGGACTCAAGCTCTAAAAGCTGCTTCTTGAGTTCCTCATTTTCCTTTGTAGGCATCCTCGTGGGAGGACGACTAACTGGCTGCACGCCTGGAATGAGATCAATGCGGAACTCAATTGCCCGCTTGGATGGCAAATCCGAAACAGGCTCAAAAACATCAGAAAAGTCACAAGCAACAGGAATACGGATATATCATCATCATCTCGCAAATCAAGGGAATATAAAGCCATTTCGAAATTATCCACATCCCGAAGAACAAGAGATAACTGAGTAGGCGAATCCAGATGTCGAAGATACAAAATTCCCTCCGAACAAATAATCCTGGCATCGTATCTCACTAGCTAGTCCATTCCCAAAATCATATCAAATCCCAGACAAGAAATAACGTGCAGATTCGCACGAAAAGAAAATCCACATAAAACAATCTCAACATCATCACAAAGCATACTAAGGGTCGCAGATCCTCCAATAGGATTCACAATCCTTAAAGAAGTAACTAAACAAGAAACATCCAAGGATAAATCATCAACGAGCTTTTGCGATACGAAAGAATGTGATGCTCCCGTACCGAAAAGAACTCGAATACTGTGGTCATGAAATAAAATAGAACCTTCCAAAATAGATGGAGATATACCTTTGGGCTGAGAAGGACCTTCAAAAGCCTTAGCGGCATGAAGCTTGCTAGACTTGGCACCAGCCGGAACAGTAGGGCAAGTGGAAACATGATGACCTTTCTTCTTGCAATAGGTATAGAAGAGAGGCTTGGAACAAGCTCAAATCATATGATCAGGAGAACCACAATTGAAATACTTACGAATGAAAGGTGTTCTAGCAGACTGAGGCTGAGAATTAGAACTACCAGTCTTCTTCTTCTTGGAAGGAAAAGACCTGGACTTCTGAAATGGAAACTGCTTCTTGTTGGGGTTCTTGGAAACCTCAACATCCTCACCACTATCACACTCCTTCTCGACAGTTTCAAGATGAAGTACAGAATTAACCTACTCCTCAAAAGAGAGCTTAAGCTGGAGCAACAAAGACTTCTTAAGATATTTCTTAAGACCAGAGACAAACTTCAAATTCTTCTTATAAGAAGTGCTAATGAATTCAAGACCATACCGAGATAAAGCCTCGAATGATGCAACATACTCAGAAACAGAAGATTTCCCTTGTTTCAACTCAAGGAAGCGACGGGTCAGTAAAACTTTTTTAGATTCAGGAACGAACTTGAGTTCGAATCGTCCTCGAAACTGAGTCCAAGAAAGATAGACTCATCAATTTCGGCTAATAGAAGCTCATACCATCAAGAGCACGCTCTTGCAATAAGCTAGAAGTTACAAGAACTCTATCATGATCAGAAAGTTCCATGAGAGGGAAGATACGCTCGGACGTGCGAAGCCAAGCTTGACTTCAAGAACAGACTCGGAGCCCTTAAACGGCTTTCCCCCAAGATGAGCAAAATCACTGCACTGACGTGCAAAGGAAGACTTGCGAGGTGGAGATACTCAAGGTGGAACTAGAGGCTGAGTGCTCCTAAACAATTCCAAAAACTGATCAGCAGACATATAAACGCCATCCGGATGTGAACCACTGGATTGCCCAGCATCCGAACGTCGTCCTCTGCCTCTTCCAGCCATACGCTGAAAGTTAAGATAAGAACAAGATTATTCACAAGGTAGATGTCATTAATACAATTGTGGAATACTACAGAATGAAATGCATTCCTAGACGTATTCCTAATTTCTATCTAACCTTTGATGTTAGAAGGAATAGAGAGACACGATGATTCAAAGATTTGCATCACTTATACACTTTGATGTACCGGAATATGTGCTTCTATTTTGTGTTTATCATATTTTGTTCTGAACCTGGCTCTGATACCAAGCTGTGACGCCCTACCTCTATATCCACGCTAGCCAAGGACACTACAGGGTAATGCCGTCAACTAACACGGAGAATAAGGCTAAATAGGAGCGACCATCTATAGCCTTGCTCTAACTATCTATTGAATACATCGACAATTGTCATACAAGCATATCGACATATCCAATGAATACTTAAAACAAAACCATAGGAGGCTGGAGGATCTATCAGAACAGAATATAACAACTCAAATGCAATATACATCACAGGACAGTAGATCATCATATACATATAAGGATACATAATAGAGTATACAAACTGAAACATGTCAAGTGGTATAGCAAACCACAATATACAGACGAGTCAAAATAATACATATATCAGAGTTACAACAAAAAGGACTACACAAAAAGCTTGAACAAAAAGTAACAAGCTGAATAGTCCATGCGGAAGCAAAATAGGCTAAGTCCAAAAGCACCTAACCTAAAACAACTCAGTTTGACCCGAGTATAAAATACACGGGTCAGTCTAGCTAAACAAATCAGTTAGATAAACTGAACAACAATAACCTGCAAGGTCACAAAGTATAACAAATATCTCTACAGGAGATAACACAATCATCTAACAAAAGATGAATCATAACAGAACAAGCCTCGTATCATCGGCAATTCATAGAAACAAAGGATAGGAATATCCCAAAACAAGCCACAAAGGCAAATAACAAATACCAATGAAGGTAACACAAGTTCCACAAGGTAGACGCCACATATCGTGCGGCTCAAAAAGACCAACACCGAAGGGCGATACTGAGGGAATATACATATCAATGAAAATCATAAAATTTGCACGTGCTCAGTACTGTAGAAACAAGAATCCATGAGCCCAAAGACTCCAAACCCAGATATCACTCGAGCGGCTCATAAAGACCTAACTTCGAAAGCGATACAATAGGGCAACAAACCCGAAGGCACAAACCCGAAGGTACAGACCCGAAGGCAACATACCCGAAGGCAACATACCCGAAGGCGACATACCCGAAGGCGACATACCTGAAGGAGAGTCCGAAGACACTATCCCAAAGGCAACAAACCGTAGTGGTGAAGGTCCGAAGGCCCAGTACTGGACACTACTAACTGGCAGAATGTGTCATAACTCTCGAAAAGGAATCCGGGAAGTGGTAAGTGAGTTTCATAACCACTCGTTCGCACTAAACGGTTTACTATTCGTTAGTTAATTTCACACTCAAAGTAGTACAAAGTTCACCTCATCTCATTGGTAAACCAGACCAAAAGGTCAAAACAATCAATCGAATAGGTCGGGGATTAATCGGAAAGATAAACGCACGGATTCATGGTCCGTGTTTTACTTAACCATTTAATCTTTGTAACAACCCAATATTTTTGAAATATATTTTTATTTGTTTTAAAATATTTTTATGATGAAGTAGAAAATTTTTCTAGAATTAATGGTAATATATTGGAATTTTTGGGTTCTGTTCCCTATTTTTAAGCAATTTCTTTAATTCTTTTGATATTTTCCATGAATTTAATTATTTATTTCACCTTGAAAATGTTTTAAAAATCATTTTTATTTCAAATTTTGTTTTATAATATTTTTAAAATGAAATACATAATTTTCCAAAGCTATTGGAATTTTCTTGTAATTTTTAGGCCATGTTTGCTATTTTTAGCAATTTTCCTTATTCCTTTTTCTATTTTATATTAAATTATTTATTTATTTTATTTTATTCTTGCTTAGTTTCGGTTTTAAATAATCATTTCTGAGTTTACTTTGTCTATATAAAATTTAAAAGAAAAAGAAATGCCAAAAGTTAAAAAAAATGTATAAAACTCAAGTCTTTTCACCTTCAAAACTCTTTATTTCCTAAACTCCTCATTTATTTGCCTTTGAGATGTACAATTCAGTTCTTAGCCATGAAAAAAACAATTACAATTCACGTGAAAAACTCCACCTTCATCATTTCTCACGGCTTGGCAAAGATTGGTAATGGCTACCATCTTATTTTTCTACTTTTCTCCTTGTTTTCTTTAAAATTTTGCCTTGTTTCTCTTCTAGTTTGGATCGACCTCTTCTTCATAGCCGCAGCTACAAACTCCTACATCTCTTCCATGCCTTCAACACCATCTACTCCACCAGCCATGACCATGGCCGAGCCATCTATGGTGGCCAAACCCTTCAAATTGCAACCTACATGCCTAAAAACAATGTTTTTGACCATTGTTGCCTCATTCCCTTCATCCACCACTCAAATCACCACCATAGCCGCCGCCACCACCACTGACCTGACCACCACACACCCCTTCCACCTCTGTCTAGTCATGATGCACCCTTAGGCCGAGTATACTTCCCATGGCCGAGCCATCTAGCCTAACAAAAACTCCACTTTTTTCCTAAAAACCATTCACCTCCTCATGTATAAAACTCCATCTTGTTTTTCCATGAACCCGACCCATGCTAGCCATAAACCTGAACCAAAACTTTGTGGCATGTACAGTGATACACTGTGCATGTCACATTGTTCGTGTATGATGAATTCAAATGTAAATGATGACGAACAACCCAAATAACTGAGGCAAATAATATTTTCTAAAATCATATGTTATTTTATATTGCAAAAATATTTCTTTTTCAATTTTACTGTGTTAGTGAATATTTTTGCAGATTGCTCAGATGCTGGATTCTAACTGGAATGCAGTTGAAGACAAAATACGAGTGTAAGTGATATGTAATGAGGTTATTAGTGTAAACTGAATTGTGATGTATTCAAAAATGTATATGTATAGTGAGAGCTTGAATTTATACTATTCAAGATTGTAATAAATATTTGTTTGAATAAAATTTCTGTTTGAATTCAAATTCCATTCAAATTCTGTGTAATTTATTTTATTCAACAAATATTTATTTAATCTATGAAAAATAAAATAGTACATTAACAAATACATTTAAATGAATATATATATATATATGTCTATTATCATCAAACAAAAATCATATACTCGCATATTCCACAATCTCCCCCTTTTGATGATAACAAACATATATTTAAGATTTTGACCGAGTTAAATGTATTTGAACAATGATATACACTAATTGCTCCCCCTATTTAAATGCTTCCTCTCTACATGATGCTCCCCCTACATATATGCATATAAATAGAAATATACAGATGAGCCTAGATGCAAATGGAAAATTATTTGACCTTTGCTTGATTCTATTTGACAAAATCTTAACTTTTCTCTCCCCCTTTTGTTATCAGCAAAAGAATAATAGTGCTAGAGAAAATAGAGATAAAGTGATCAATATTAATCCAACATTAAACTCAAATTGAATATAAATATTAAACTTCAATAAAAATCAAACAAAAATCATAACTACCATTGTTAGGCGCATATTCCACTTTTAGAATGAATGGAAATGATGTTCTAATATAAAATCATACAATTGTACCAACTTGTGGTACCTTTATATTAGGAATTTGAATATTTACTAATCATGCATAACCGTTAGGACTTTTAAATGAGATTAGTAGTATTCCAATTTAATTTTAAAAAAATGGAATCAAGTATCTTCTAACCACGCATGACCGTGAGGAATTTTAAATGGGATTAGAATTAACTTGTCTATTTAATCAATTAATTTTGATATGCGTTCCATACATGCATAACCGTAAGGACTTTAAATGAGCATGGAAGCACATAATCAAAAATCCAAGTAATTCACCCATGCATAACCGTGAGGACTTTTAAATGAGAGTGAATACTTTGGATATTTATTTATTTTTACAAAAAAATATGAAATGAAAAACAAATGATTCCTGATTATAGTACCACATATCGACAAACTATATTTAAGCTTTGATAAGCAATGGTCGATAGAAATATAATAGATGTAGAAATGGTTATGGAATCTTTACCCAACAAAAAGTTTTATAATTCTTGTTTGAATTTCTAAAGAAATTTTTCTAAAATATACTCTCTTGAGTAATGTATGAAAAATATCAACACTCATCACTTTTTCCAATCACTATTTATCTTTTCGATAATTATTAGGGAGTTAGATTAGTCAAAATTTGTCATTTAAAATCAAATAAAAATGACTAATCTGAAAATATGGTCAAAAAATTGATTTTATCGAAGGGATTATATGAAAAAAAATTCTGCTATTTATTTGTAATGAAAAATATGCAGATATTTTCTTTGAAAAAACAATGCAGTTACTGAATGTCTCAAAAATCACGTTCAACTAGTAATTTTTCTATCAACTAGATTACTAGTGTAATCTGCATCTGAATTTATTTTTCACTCCAAAATATCACTAACTAAATTTGATAGACCAGACAATGAAGAGTGCATCAAAAATTTCAAACTCGATTTTAACAACAATTTAAATTACATTCTTTGAATTTGAATTGAAGCCACGTAAACAATCAGAAACCGAGAATATAGAGTTAGCCGAATTATGACCAAATGTATCCAACAAAACACAATGTTTAATCTAAACAAATATGTATGAAGTAATTCGAAGAATAGTGATTTTGGCATAAATATAATTGGCCAACAATGTCGAACAAGTCAGAATCAAAAAATTGTCTCTTTACAACATCTCAATATTGGATGATTTGATTCAGAATACGGTGCAGATTATCACAATTAATATATCGATCAGATAAGTATACCTTCACCTATTTTACCTTTACGATAATTTTTCGTGATTGCCTATTGTGATTCTATCACCTTTGTATTAGGCTAAGGAACTTCGCTTTGTTGCCCGTTGCGTTTCTGGAACAGCCAAAATCCAGAGAATACTGTTGTTGTTCCTTAGCCTGCCACCATACCTACACGATGAAAGATTTTTGTGACCTATTTGTTTTTATAGGTCCGTGGTTGTTAGTGGAAGGATATTTGTGAATAAATAAACCCTTTGGAACCCAAACTTGTTTAGTCCTTTCATTCTTGTTCCAATAGACATGAACTTTGTTTGTAGAATTCCTACGAACCCAAACTTGTATAAATTTTGTGTTCTTGTTCCTATGACTACAATTTTCAACACAATGTCCAATTATTTCACATCTACCAAAGACACTATTACCTTTTGCATTATCCTCAACTTGTGTTTTCCCAAAGCCTAGTCCTTTTCTGTTGTTAGCAAAAATTTGATTTCCCAATAGCATGTTGAAAGATTTTTCGCCTCTTGAAAAGTTATTTAGAGATTTCTCAAGATTTTGGACTTTGGTTTTTAGATTTGTGTTTTCAGTGACAAGTGAGGTGTATCTATATATAAAATCCTTTTTCCTAGTGTCAATGATTTCCTTAAGACTCAAGTTTTCTTTTTCAAGATTCCCAAAGCTATTCTTAAGTCTTGATAATTCTGAATCTAAAATTTTACATTTTTTACATTCTAGGTTTTGAATATTTCAAGTTCAGTTTCTAACCTAAAATTTTCACGAGCAAGTTCTCTCCTATCAGATTTCAGTTTTTCAATTTTAGATTCAAGAGCATCAACAACTTTAGTAAGATCAAGACACATGAAAACAAGATCTTTATAAGAATAGTCACCTGCCTCACTAGTTTCCTCTGAGCTTGATTCTGAATCTGATTTTGCCACAAGACACAAATTAGTCTCATCTGAGCTACTATTCGAAACTTCCTCTCCTTCTTCATCATCCCAAGTCGCTACAAAGGCCTTTTCTTCTTTTTCTTTCCTTGGTTGTATTTGAGAAGTGGGCATTCTTGTTTAAAGTGGCCAGGCTTGTTGCAGTTATAGCACGTCAATTCATTATTGGAATTGGTAGAAACTTTTGGCCTATTACGACATGTTTTCTTCTTGCGTGGCTTGAATCTTGACCATTTTCTAAGATTATTGACAGCCATTGCAAGCTCTTCAATCGGATCTTCTTCTTCTTCATCGCTCTCTTCTTTGCTCTTTAAGGAAATCGTCTTCTTCTTTGGTTCGGAGTTGTTGCGTTCCTCCTTTGCTTTTAGCTCAAGCTTATATGTCATTAAGTTACTAATCAACTCCTCCATGCTTAGTTTACTCAAATCTTTCGATTCTTGGATTGCCGTGACTTTTGCCTCAAAGTTTATCGGTAAGACTCGTAGCACCTTCCTCACAAGCTCTACCTCAGTGAATACCTTCCCAAGCGCTCTAGCATTGTACACCAAAGTTGAAAAGCGTCCAAACATGTCCTTTATGCTCTCGCCTTTGTCCATCACAAAGTTCTCGTATTCATTGCTGAATAGGGCTAGACGAGACTCCTTGACTTGAGAAGTTCCTTCATGTGTCACCTCCAAGGTATGCCAAATTTCCTGTGCAGTTTAACAATGAGAAATTATATTAAATTCATTCTTATCAAGAGCACAGATCAAAGCATTCATGGCTTTAGCATTTGTAGTTTTTAATCTCTTATCGTTAGCATCCCACCTATCCTTAGGTTTAGGAATCTCAGTATCACCAACGGTTATAGTGGGAGATTTATAGCCAGTTTCAATAATATCCCAATTTCATCATAATCAACGGAACTAAGATAAATACTCATCCTAACTTTCCAATAAGCATAATCATTCCCGTTAAACATGGGTGGCCTAACAATAGATTGCCCCTCAGAAAAAGCATTATTTGATGAATTCATGACTCTAGAGTAAAAGAAAAATACCGTGCTCTGATACCACTTGTAGAATCTGGATTAACCCTAGAGGGGGGGGGTGAATAGGGTTATAGCAAATTTTCTCGATTTAAACACAGAAAGAAACTGCAGAAATAAATATGCTGAAGAATAAATCACACACAAAATTTACCCAGCTTCGGCAACCCCTGCCTACTGCTGCATTCCCAGATTTCTATTAGAATTAAACAGTATCCCGCTTACAAACACTCTAACAGACTCGCAAACCCTTGCTCCTGCTCACAAACACTCTACTAGACTCGCACCCCCTGCTCCGCCTATAGAGCTTTGCAAACTCGCAAACTCTGCTCCCGCCTATAGAGTTATGCAAACTCGCACACCCTGCTCACTGAAATAATTCTAACTAGACAATCTGACACTACCTACGACCTAGGTGGTGATTTACCAATACTTTGACTCGAAAAGAAAAAACAGACTTCAAAAATAAAAGCAGGAGCAAAAATTAAAATACAAACTCGAATCCACAATTTTTGCTCAAAATAAAAAAAATTAAACCCTACTAAAAAATAAACTAAATCCCTCTAAAAATAAAACCCATTTTATAAATCAAGGCCGGCCCTCTTTTATTTCTCTAGCCCGATCCACTTTTATTTTCTTTGAGAAAATGATGGCGGCTTTGATTTTTCGTCCAATCTGAATTAGGACTTCGTTCGCTTGCAATCCAAATTGGGGCTTTGACTGGTTTGGGATGCTCTTGCGCGCTGCTTCTCTGATGATCAATTGTCTTATTTGCGTTGCTCTTGCTTCTCCGATGATCAATTTTGAAATTAGGGCTTCTGGATTTTGGCTTCAATTTGGTATGTAACTTTCCTTTTTTGCTTTTCTGGATTGAATGCTTGAATTCAATTGTTGCTTACTTGCCGATGATGATCTTGAGTGAATATTTGGATTTGATTCGATTTTCTCACACCCCCTCTTTCGATGATAGTTTGGGAGACGTATTTATATGGATTCGGAAACCCTGTAATTCGTTCGTATCAAATTGATACTTTCCTAATTTTCGCTTTCCTGATATAGTGACTTACTTGATGCATACAGTCTTGATTTTCAAACGTTTGATTTTACTTGAGTCATACGAAACAAAATTTCCTCTTTTGATTTCTGACTTTTTCAAAGATACGCACTTGAACTTCTTGACTTGGTTATCTCTGCACTTTTTAATTTTTCGACTTTTACTGTGAAATATTTTAGTTGATTGCCACTGCTTCGGCCATCTTTGTGTTCATCCCTGTGAGCTTTGTCTCTGGACATCTTCTCTGATGATGTCAATTTCACTATGACCTTGGTTATTGATATTGATCGAACTTGTTTTGATTCATCTTGATGTTCTGTAGTCTTCAAGCATTTGTGATTGCCATATCATGTGCATCACTTGTTCATTCCACTATGCATTTGCTTGAGTCTGTGTCATCTACCCTTGCATTGCTGTTTGGTCTGACCATCTTGCACCGCACTTGTACTTCTGGTTCTTCATGCATGTTTGGCTTGTTCTTGCATTGCTGTGCATATTTGTTGAACTGGTTTTCTTGTGCACTGTTGATTAGTTGATCTTGTGGTCTTCATTTGGTCTGCACTTGTGTATATTTGACTTCACTTGTGAACTTTGGCTTTACTGAGTTTGTTGCTATATTATTTCACTTGATGTTGTTGATCTGACTTGAACTTTTCTTGAGTCTGTATTGTTCATTTGGCTTGACTGTGTTGATCCAATTTCACCATGCATTTTTTCACTTGTAGTCTCTGGCCTTGCATCATGATGCAATCTTCATTAGCTCGTGTACCTGAACTTGATTCACTTGGTCATCTTGTATTTGTTGCATTGCCCTTGTGTTGCTCACCATGTTGCGACTGCTTGTTGTATGTTCATGCTTGTGACATTGAACCATACTGTTACCTGTACTTGTACAACTCTGGTTATTCTTGTACAACTTCATTGTGGCTTGTACATGTTGTATTGTCTGGTCTTTGTTTTCATTGGGCTATAGTTGTTCAGGTGCATTGCCATACTGTACTACTCTAGTCTTTGCATCCCTTCAATATGATTTTTGAAATTTCACTAGAGTTGAATCCAGGTTCAAAAACTCGGGTTTGACCTTGTGCACATGTCGTAATTTTGAATATATTGCACGTGAGTTGAACCCGGCTTTTCATTTGGGTTTGGCCTGTGCTCACCTGTCCCTGTAGGATTATCAAGTGTATATCGATGTGCACGGCCTTATGGCATGTACAGTGATACACTGTGCATGTCACATTGTTCGTGTATGATGAATTCAAATGTAAATAATGACGAACAACCCAAATAACTGAGGCAAACAATATGTTCAAAAATCATATTTTATTTTATATTGCAAAAATATTTCTTTTTCAATTTTGCTGTGTTAGTGAATATTTTTGCAGATTGCCCAGATGCTGGATTCTAACTGGAATGCCGTTGAAGACAAAATACGAGTGTGAGTGATATGTAGTGAGGTTATTAGTGTAAACTGAATTGTGATGTATTCAAAAATGTATATGTATAGCGAGAGCTTGAATTTGTACTATTCAAAATTGTAATAAATATTTGTTTGAATAAAATTTCTGTTTGAATTCAAATTCCATTCAAATTTCGTGTAATTTATTTTATTCAACAAATATTTATTTAATCTATGAAAAATAAAATAGTACATTAACAAATACATTTAAATGAATATATATATGTATGTTTATTATCATCAAACAAAAATCATATACTCGCATATTCCACTAACTTTACCAAATCTGAAACAAAACATACCCTAGGCCGTGACAAAGGTTTGAGGAAGCAAGGCAAAAGTTTGGCAATTCGTTTCTCTTTTATTTCAAAGTTATTGCATGTTATAGTCATTTTGAATTGTGTTGTTTTGTTTGTTTATTTTGGGTTGTACACAAGAGTTGTAGCTTGGATTCACCCTCCACTCAAGTCCGTAGTTGTGTCATCGTGCCTTATTGTCTATTTGTGCCATTGGTTTGGAAAGATTCAGCAATTAAAGGTGAGTAAATCTCACACGACAGTTATATACTTATGCAGCTGTAAAACAACCACAACTGAATGTGTAGAAATATTTATGATGTTATAACTGCCATGTGATTTTATATATATGATGTTAACATGTTAAATTATATGTCACATCACCTGTTACTATTGTATATTGTTAAACTGTTCATTTTTATCTGTTTATCACACTGCAAGTTCCCTGTAGGTTAGAAATCACTATGGGTTGAAATGATACATACCCGAACGAACTTTAGAATAAGGAAAAATCGTTATGGGCTGAAATGATAGGCCTGAATGGTTTTTAAATTATTCATTTTGACTTGGGATTGCGGGTCTGAAATGATAGAACCCGGATTTTATTTTTAAACTGCGGATTGAAATGATACAAATCCGTATCACTTAAACTAGGTTAGAAAACTATATACAGACCCGTGGTTATTTTATAAATGTTTTTCTGAAAATTTTAATAATTTTAAATTGTAAGTATAAGAAAATTTGATTTAAATTGGATTTTTTTATTATTATAGAAATTTTGAATTTTCTGTAAGTTAAAATGTTGGGAAAATGAATAGTTACATTGAATTGTGAAATATAACTTAAGTGGAAAATTTGGAAATTTTGTTAAATAAATTAAGTTATATAAATAAATTTTGAAATATTTTTTTTTTGCAAAAAATGAAAATTTAAGTGTTAAGTCGTTTATTTTAAAAAGGTGAAGAATTGGAATGTTACACTTGAATTTAATAAAGGAATTTGCTGAAAATTGAATTTAATAATAAGAAATTTATTGTATATAAATATTATGTTAAATAATATGTGAATGAATCTTTTAATGAAAAAAATATGATTTTGAAATGTTTAAAAGTTTTAAATAAAGTTATTTAATTGCTGGAAATATACGGAAACCCTAGAAATTGACTTTTAACGGCACTCAGAAATGATATAGTTGCTGAAGTGAACTAAAATGGTGTAAATAGAGCTATTACAACATTTCTGAAATGCTGTAGTTGCTCTAGTTGAACCTATAGGCTAATATTGGACTCAGGTCTATTATAGCATTCTTCGGAAATGCTGTAGTGGTCTGATGTATTTGCTGAAATCAATTTAAACCTTTGTTTTGAAAGCTGAACTACCGCAGCTCTTCTGAAATGCTGTCTTTTCTGTTTTGAACTATAATTCAACTGAAAACTGAGTTTTAACAGCAGTTTTAAGTGCTGTCTTTGCTAAATAAAAATGTTTTCATATATAACTTATAACAGCTTTTTCTAAATGCTGTAAAAGGATGAAATTTCAATAATTATGGATTTTGACTTAGTAAACGAACTCTGAATGGTTTGAAACTTTAGAAATTGAATACTTGAAATGAAAGAACAATAAGTCCACTTTTAAAATGATCTAAATGAATAAATAAAATTGGAAATGAATCATTTTAAAGGGAAGTTCAAATTGAAATAAATGAATGTTATCTTTGAACTTTAAAAGGGTATTAAGTTTGATAATTTGCATTTGAATTTAATAATGATTTAAAAGGGAAATTTAAAAAGATATGTTGTTTTGAAATATTGAAATGATTTTTTTGGAGATGATTAAAATCTTTATTGGATAAGGATTTGAGTTTTGAAATGATGTTTTATTTTGAAGTAAAGCATAAATTTTAAAGTTATAACCACGGGTTATAATAACGATTGGTTGGCAAAGAGATCGGGATCAGATATGGACATACTCTCTGTCGATACCGAAAACCACTTTGACTAACCGTGTACGCGGTGGAGATTTTAGAATGAAGTAGGATGGTGATGACGTTCTTGTGGTATGTTACGTGGACCCAACTTCCGTGAGTTGGCATAAGGTGGCTAAAACAGGAACGATCTCGGGCCAGCTGAGGTAGCACCTCTTATCGGACGCATTTCTTCGATACCATTCTATTACTTGTGATTGTTTGGTGGCCACCCTACGATTTTGGGAATGTGTTCCGAGGTGGGCGTATGTGGCTGCTGCGTTACCACCAGCCGTGTGCGTAATTGGTATATCTACCCTGGCATTGCCTTGTGTGCCGTGTCACCTACCTTACCGAGCCTTTACTACAAGTTTGTTTTCTCCCATAGCCCGTGGAGTATTTAGGGTAGTCTCCCGATCTGGAGATATGCTGATACTGGATGGACTACTGGGACTATTATGTGTGAAGGGTGATATGGGTAGCCCGGAACGCTACTTAAAAGTACGTTTATTTGACTGTTAGACATTATTATAATAGCGCAATATACTATATAGTAAATAGTTTAACGGATCCTTAGAGGATGGGCGGTCCCAGGCATCTTCTAAGTTATTTGTACCTTTACTACAGTTCACTTGAGTTGGTTTACACCGGATAAGTATGTATGTCCTGACTCGAGTGTTTACTTTTTATTTACGCTCGGGTCAGCCTGAGTTTATTCACAGATTTGGATTTCCACTCTCTGTAGGTCTGGAATTGCTGGAGATTTATCAGCCTATCTAGTTATCTATATTTCAGTCTGTTGTTCTGTTGTCAGCTTTGTATTAGTGGACTTCTTTGTATTTGGGATTTGATGTCGTATTTACTTTCAGACATATATTATGTATTTTGTATTTGGTTTTGAGACTTTATGATAGTAGCTTCATGAACTACTATGGTATTTTATTTTCCGTTGCGAGATATTCTGATGTTCTGTGCCCGTGATTCTATGATTTGATTTTCATTTGCTCCAAAATTTTATTACAATCTATTATTTTGTACTATTCAAGTCTGGCATGTGTGGATTATTGTCGATTTGAATAGTGGAAAATAATGGGTCATTACAGTTGGTATCAGAGCTTAGGTTTTTAGGCAAATCTTAGCCTACGGAGCAAAAACTCATTAGAGATAGGGTAGAAATATCCTAGAATGAGTGAAATCAACTTCAAAATCATTTCTTTGTGAGAGAATGTATTTTCGAAGTATAAAATGATTTTTAAATGATTTTTAAAAGGTTTTCAAAGATTATTTTGATATAAAACCTTTTCTTGTTTTAAAAGCAAATTTTCTAACTCCTTTCCTTTCGTATTTGCCTTGTTAGAAATTTCTGTAATTAGGATGTTCATCCAAGTGAATTTGTTTTGTCTTATCTTATATTTATCTTATCTCTACATGTGTCCTAATATTCATTCTTGAATTTCAGGATGAATTGTAGAAATGCTAGAGGTCAGGGTCGTGGTGCTGCCCCAGTTCCAGCCCTAGCTCCTGTCCGTTCCACTGTTCTGTGCAAAGAATTTACTCAGCTTGGAGGAACCAAGTTCACTGGTTCTGAATCCATCATTGAGGCTCAGCAATGGCTGAGGAGTATCGAGAGGATATTTACTGGTCTTGATATTACTGATGCCCAGAAGCGTCAGTTAGCCGCATGGCAGTTGCAGGAGGCTGCCCAAGATTGGTGGGAGTCGGTTACGGCTAACACCATTGAGGCTGATCTTGCTTGGGAATAGTTCAGGTATCTTCTTGTGTCTCTTTGAATTCTGTTTTGTATCTTTCCGTGCCTTGTCTAAGCTTATCTATCATTTCTTCTTAGGGAAGCTTTCATTGCTAAGTGGATGCCCGAAGTCGGGAAATCCCAGCTTTATAGGGAATTCATGGGTCTCAAGCAGGGAAACATGTCTTTTTCAGAGTACGAGAGGAAGTTTACCGAACTTTCTAAGTTTGGACCTGGTCTCATAGACACTCCTTTAAAGAAGAACGAGAAGTTTATTGCCGGTGCTCGTCCCGAATACTACAGTCGTCTCATTTCTCATGTTCATGACACTTTTACTCAGCTTATGGATATGGCTCTTTGTTATGAGAACCTTACTTCTAAGGGTCCTACTTCAGTTGGTGCTCCATCATCTCAGACTTCTTCTGCAAATTCTAAGAAGAGGAAGCTTAGTTTTCAGCAAAAGAAGAAGAATTGGCTCAAGAATCCGGGTTTGGGATCATCAGCATCTGCTCCATCTCAGAGGCAGCCAGTTGACCTTTCTTCCATCACCTGCTTCAAGTATGACCAGAAAGGGCACTATGCGAATAGTTGTCCTACTAGTGTTGGTGCTGCCATTCCTCGCCCTGCTCAGCTAGCTAGGCGTGAGCTTTGTCACATCTGTCTCCAGCCTGGCCATTTTAGTAAGGATTGCCCTCCCCAGCAGAGGGGTAAGCCTTCTGGTATATTTGCGGTCACCTCTGCCTCCTCTCCAGCACCTGCTCCTTCAGCTCCTAGTGATGACCAAGGTATGCTCCAAGGTTCCTTTTCTTTGTTTCAGCACCCTGTTCGTGTTCTATTTGATACTGGTGCATCCCACAGTTTTATATCTGTTGATTTGTGTGATAAGTTTGAGCATCTACTTTCTCCTGAGTATGTTTCTGAATCCTTATGTGTTTCAAATCCAATTGGGGGTCCCGCAAACCTTAATAGGATTTGTAAACAAGTGAAGCTTCTTTATTCTGATCATTGGTTCAGTGGTGATTTCTATATTTTGGGCTTCGATGCTTTTGATTTGTTGCTTGGTAGTGATTGGCTTGGTAGGCATAATGCTCATATCTCTTGTAAAGCCCGGTCTGTTTATCTTGAGGATGATCTGGGTAATTCCTTTGTTATTTAGTGCTGCATGCCTTAGGATTTTGCTGGCAGTTTTATTTATTCTCTGGATTCTGCTTCTGGTGATCTTCATTCGACCCATGTGGTTAAACTCTTTCCTGATGTTTTTGGTGAAGTCACTGCTTTGTCTCCTAAGCAGGAAATAGATTTTCGCATTGACCTTATTCCTAGACCTCGACCAGTTGTTCTTCCTTCTAGAAGAATGGCACCTCGTGCGAAGGTTGAGTTAGCAAAGCAAAATTGAGGACTTGTTCTCCAAAGGTCTAATCAGACCTAGTCATTCCGAGCAGCGGTTGTTTTTGTCACCAAGTCAGATGGTTCTCTTAGGATGTGTGTTGACTATAGGGAGCTGAACAAGCTCACTATGAAAAACAGATATCCAATGCCTCGCATCCATGATATGTATGATCAGCTTTATGGTGCTACTTATTTCTCTCAGCTTGATCTTGCCACAGGTTTTCACCAGCTCAGAGTTGCTGAGGAAAGCATTCCCAAAACTGCCTTCCGGACTGAGAATGGGTTCTTTGAATGGTTAGTCATGCCTTTTGGTTTGACTAATGCTCTGCTTTATTTGTGGATCTTATGAATCGTGTTTTTCATGCTGTGCTTAATAAATTTGTTTTAGTCTTTGTTGATGATATTTTAGTCTTCTCTAAGTCCGAGGAAGAACACGAGTCACATTTGAAGTATGTTCTAGAGACTCTCAGAAATCATCAGTTGAAGGCTAAATTTTCAAAGTGCCATTTCTGGAAGGACGAAGTCCGATTCCTTGGGCATATTGTTTCTAGTAGTGGAGTTTCTGTTGATCCAGTCAAGATCGTTGCGATCAATGTAAGTATTTCCTCTTTCTCTTTTCCTTTATCATTTGATCATTCTATCTCTTCTGTGGTTTTTATTTTTCCCTATTCTGTTTCAGGATTTGGAAACTCCTAAGACTCCGACTGATATTCGTAGTTTTCTGGGCCTTGCTGGTTATTACCGGAGATTCATTGAGAATTTTGCTCGGATTGCTGCACCTCTCGCTGCTTTGACTCGTAAGAATGCAAAGTTTATCTGGGATAAGAAGTGTGAAGCTGCATTCGCTGAGTTAAAAAGCAAGCTAACTTCCGCATCAGTTCTTACCGTTCCGAACGGAAGTGAGGGATTGACAGTATATACTGATGCTTGTCGTGAGGGATTGGGTGCCGTTCTCATGGAGGATGGTAGGGTCATTGCCTATGTCAGCCGTCAGCTGAAAACCCATGAAGCTAATTATGCCGCCCATGATTTAGAGTTGCTTGCTGTTGTCTTTGCTTTAAAGCTTTGGAGGAACCATCTGCTTGGAACCAAGTTTGAGCTTTTCACCGATCATCAGTCTCTGAAATATATCTTTACCCAGAAGGATTTGAATCAGAGGCAAGTTCGTTGGCTTGAGTTTCTGGCTTCTTACGACCTTGATATTAGCTATACTCCCGGTAAAGCTAATGTTGTGGCTGATGCTCTGAGTCGGAAGAAGGCTTTGTTATGTCAGCTTGTTGTTTCTTCTCCTCTTTTGGAGCGTATCATAGCCAAGCATGATGAGGATGAGATGCTTAGATTGATGAAGGAGAGTGTTCGAAACAGAGATGGTGGCAGTAGTAGCGGAGCTCAGATTGACGATAGCGGTGTTTTGAGGATTAATGGTAGGATTTGTGTCCCGAATGTTGATGGTTTGAGGCAAGAGTTACTTCGGGAGAATCATCGATCCAGACTTTCTATTCATCCTGGTGTGTCGAAAATGTATCAGGATACGAAGAGGTTTTATTGATGGAAGGGTATGAAGAGGGATGTCTCTATCTTTGTTAGTCGGTGTGCGACTTGTCAGCAAGTCAAGGCCGATCATCAGAAGACTCCTTGTTTGTTGCAGCCTCTTGAGATTCCCGACTGGAAGTGGGAACAGGTTTCCATGGATTTCATTGATGGACTGCCGAGGTCTAGGAAAGGCAATGAGAGTATCTGGGTTATTGTGGATAGGCTGACCAAATCTGCTCATATTATTCCGGTCAAGTCTACCCGTTCTGCTTCTAGCTTATCTGAGATCTACATGAGGGAGATTGTTCGTCTCCATGGTGTTCCTCTCAGTATTGTTTGTGATCGTGATCCTATCTTTACCAGCCAGTTCTGGAAAGCTTTTCAGGAATCTTTGGGTACTCATCTGAATCTGAGCACTGCTTACCATCCGCAGACCGACGGTCAAACGGAAAGAGTGAATCAGATACTCGAAGATCTTCTTCGTGCTTGTGTGCTTGATTATGGTGGATCTTGGGAAGATCATTTGCATCTTGTCGAGTTCACCTACGATAATAGGTATCAGGTATAATCTTATCCTCTGTTTTAAGTTCATCTTAATATTTTATCTATCTCTTTCTATCCTTAAATTCAGGCCAGTATCAAGACATCTCCATTTGCTGCTTTATATGGACGACCTTGTCGATCCCCATCTTGCTGGATTGAATCCGGTAATCATCTGATTCTTGGTCCTGATATGATTCTGGAAGCTTCTGAGAGAGTTGAGGAGATTAAGAGAAGGTTGAGAGTTGCTAAGGATAGGCAGAAGAAGTATGCTGATAGGCGTAGGCGGAAGCTTGAATTCGCTGTTGGCGATATGGTCTTCCTTAAGGTCTCTCCCTTGAGGAATGTCATTCGTTTTGGTCTTAGAGGGAAGCTTTCTTCCAGATTCATTGGTCCTTTCCGCATTGTGGAAAGAGTTGGTCCTTTGGCTTATCGTCTGAAGTTACCCGAGAAGCTATCTGGAGTGCATGATGTATTCCATGTCTCGCATCTTCGCCTGTATCTCCATGACCCATCTTTGTTTGTTCAGCCTTCTGCTCTTGACAACTTGGATATTGAGCCTAATCTGACCGTCGAGAGGAAGCCACTTCGTATTGTCGATAGAGGTACGAAGCAACTAAGGAGGAAATCTGTTAGTCTGGTCAAAGTACAATGGAGTACGGATGATCGTGACTGTACTTGGGAGATGGAGGAGGGAATTTGTGCTTCAAATCCGGAATTGTTTATTCCATGTACTATTTTGTTTTTCTATCTTGTTTTCATTTTGTTTCCTAGTTTCCGTTCTTTTCGAGAACGAAAAGGTTTGAGTGGGGGAGAGTGTAAAAACCCAATATTTTTGAAATATATTTTTATTTGTTTTAAAATATTTTTATGATGAAGTAGAAATTTTTCTAGAATTAATGGTAATATATTGGAATTTTTAGGTTCTGTTCCCTATTTTTAAGCAATTTCTTTAATTCTTTTAATATTTTCCATGAATTTAATTATTTATTTCACCTTGAAAATATTTTAAAAATCATTTTTATTTCAAATTTTGTTTTATAATATTTTTAAAATGAAATACATAATTTTCCAAAGCTATTGGATTTTTTTGTAATTTTTAGGCCATGTTTGCTATTTTTAGCAATTTTCCTTATTCCTTTTTCTATTGTATATTAAATTAATTATTTATTTTATTTTTCTTGATTAGTTTCGGTTTTAAATAATCATTTCTGAGTTTACTATGTTTATATAAAATTTAAAAGAAAAAGAAATGCCAAAAGTTAAAAAAAAATTGTATAAAACTCAAGTCTTTTCACCTTCAAAACTCTTTATTTCCTAAACTCCTCATTTATTTGCCTTTGAGCTGTACAGTTCAGTTCTTAGCCGTGAAAAAACAATTACAATTCACGTGAAAAACTCCAACTTCATCATTTCTCACGGCTTGGCAAAGATTGGTAATGGCTACCATCTTATTTTTCTACTTTTCTCCTTGTTTTCTTTAAATTTTTGCCTTGTTTCTCTTCTAGTTTGGATCGGCCTCTTCTCTATAGCCGCAGCCACAAACTCCTACATCTCTTCCATGCCTTCAACACCATCTACTCCACCAGCCATGACCATGGCCGAGCCATCTATGGTGGCCAAACCCTTCAAATTGCAACCTACAAGCCTAAAAATAATGTTTTCGACCATTGTTGTCTCATTCCCTTCATCCACCACTCAAATCACCACCATAGCTACCACCACCACCACTGACCTAACCACCACACACCCGTTCCACCTCTGTCCAGTCATGATGCACCCTTAGGCCGAGCATACTTCCCATGGCCGAGCCATCTAGCCTAACAAAAAGTCCACTTTTTGCCTAAAAACCATTCACCTCCTCATGTATAAAACTCCATCTTGTTTTTCCATGAACCCGACCCACGCTAGCCATAAACCTGAACCAAAACTTTACCAAATCTCAAACAAAACATACCCTAGGCCGTGACAAAGGTTTGAGGAAGCAAGGCAAAAGTTTGGCAATTCGTTTCTCTTTTATTTCAAAGTTATTGCATGTTATAGTTATATTGAATTGTGTTGTTTTGTTTGTTTATTTTCGTTGTACGCAAGAGTTGTAGCTTGGATTCACCCTCCACTCATGTCCGTAGTTGTGTCATCATGCCTTATTGTCTATTTGTGCCATTGGTTTGGAAATATTCAGCAATTAGAGGTGAGTAAATTTCACACGACAATTATATACTTATGCAGTTGTAAAACAACCACAACTGAATGTGTAGAAATATTTATGATGTTATAACTGCCTTGTGATTTTATATATATGATGTTAACATGTTAAATTATATGTCACATCACCTATTACTATTGTATATTGTTAAACTGTTCATTTTTATCTGTTTATCACACTGCAAGTTCCCTGTAGGTTAGAAATCACTATGGGTCGAAATGATACATACCCGAACGGACTTTAGAATAAGGAAAAATCGTTATGGGCTAAAATGATAGGCCTGAACGGTTTTTAAATTATTCATTTTGACTTGGGATTGCGGATTTGAAATGATAGAACCCGGATTTTATTTTTAAACTGCGGATTGAAATGATACATATCCGTATCACTTAAACAAGGTTAGAAAACTATATACAGACCCATGGTTATTTTATAAATGTTTTTCTGGAAATTTTAATAATTTTAAATTGTATGTATATGAAATTTGATTTAAATTGGATTTTTTTATTATAGAAATTTAGAATTTTCTGTAAGTTAAAATGTTGGGAAAAATGAATAGTTACATTGAATTGTGAAATATAACTTAAGTGGAAAATTTGGAAATTTTGTTAAATAAATTAAGTTATATAAATAAATTTTGAAATAAATTTTTTTTTGAAAAAAATGGAGAATTTAAGTGTTAAGTTGTTTATTTTAAAAAGGTGAAGAATTGGAATGTTACACTTGAATTTAATAAAGGAATTTGCTGAAAATTGAATTTAATAATAAGAAATTTATTGTATATAAATATTATGTTAAATAATATGTGAATGAATCTTTTAATGAAAAAATATGATTTTGAAATGTTTAAAAGTTTTAAATAAAGTTATTTAATTGCTGGAAATATACGGAAACCCTAGAAATTGACTTTTAACAGCATTCAGAAATGATATAGTTGCTGAATTGAACTAAAATAGTGTAAATAGAGCTACTACAGCATTTCTGAAATGCTGTAGTTGCTGTAATTGAACTTATAGGCTAATATTGGACTCAGATCTATTATAGCATTCTCTGGAAATGCTGTAATGGTCTGCTGTGTTTGCTGAAATCAATTTAAAACTTTGTTTTGAAATCTGAACTACCGCAGCACTTCTGAAATGCTGTCTTTTCTGTTTTGAACTATAATTCAACTAAAAACTGAGTTTTAACAGCAGTTTTAAGTGCTGTCTTTGCTGAATAAAAATGTTTTCATATATAACTTATAACAGCTTTTTCTAAATGCTGTAAAAGGCTGAAATTTCAATAATTATGGATTTTGACTTAGTAAACGAACTCTGAATGGTTTGAAACTTTGGAAATTGAATACTTGAAATGAAAGAACAATAAGTCCACTTTTAAAATGATCTAAATGAATAAATTAAATTGGAAATGAATCATTTTAAAGGGAAGTTCAAATTGAAATAAATGAATGTTATCTTTGAACTTTAAAAGGGTATTAAGTTTGATAATTTGCATTTGAATTTAATAATGATTTGAAAGGGAAATTTGAAAAGATATGTTGTTTTGAAATATTGAAATGATTTTTATGGAGATGATTAAAATCTTTATTGGTAAAGAACTGAGTTTTGAAATGATGTTTTGTTTTGAAGTAAAGTATAGATTTTAAAGTTATAACCACGGGTTATAATAACGATTGGTTGGCAAAGAGACCGGGATCGGAAATGGACATACTCTCTGTCGAAACCGAAAACCACTTTGACTAACCGTGTACGCGGTGGAGATTCTAGAATGAAGTAGGATGGTGACGACGTTCTTGTGGTATGTTACGTGGATCCAACTCCCGTGAGTTGGCATAAGGTGGCTAAAACAGAAGCGATCTCGGGCCAGCTGAGGTAGTACCTCTTATCGGACGCATTTCTTCGATACCATTCTATTACTTGTGATTGTTTGGTGGCCACCCTTCGATTTTGGAAATGTGTTCCGAGGTGGGCGTATGTGGCTGCTGTGTTACCACCAGCCCGTGTGCGTAATTGGTATATCTACCCTGGCATTGCCTTGTGTGCCGTGTCACCTATCTTACCGAGCCTTTACTACGAGTTTGTTTTCTCCCGTAGCCCGTGGAGTATTTAGGGTAGTCTCCCGATCTGGAGATATGCTGATACTGGATGGACTACTGGGACTATTATGTGTGAAGGGTGATATGGGTAGCCCGTAGCGCTACTTAAAAGTACGTTTATTTGACTGTTAGACATTATTATAATAGCGCAATATACTATATAGTAAATAGTTTAACGGATCCTTAGAGGATGGGCGGTCCCAGGCATTTTCTAAGTTATATGTACCTTTTCTACAGTTCACTTGAGTTGGTTTACACCGGATAAGCATGTATGTCCTGACTCGAGTGTTTGCTTTTTATTTACGCTCGGGTCAGCCTGAGTTTATTCACAGATTTGGATTTCCACTCTCTGGAGGTCTGGAATTGCTCGAGATTTATCAGCCTATCTAGTTATCTATAATTCAGTCTGTTGTTCTGTTGTCAGCTTTGTATTAGTGGATTTCTTTGTATTTGGGATTTGATGTCGTATTTACTTTCAGACATATATTATGTATTTTGTATTTGGTTTTGAGACTTTGTGATAGTAGCTTCATGAACTACTATGGTATTTTATTTTTCGCTGCGAGATATTCTGATGTTCTGTGCCTGTGATTTTGTGATTTGATTTTCATTTGCTCCAAAATTTTATTACAATCTGTTATTTTGTACCATTCAAGTCTGGCATGTGTGGATAATTGTCGATTTGAATAGTGGAAAATAATGGGTCGTTACAATCTCCTTTCCACTCCGCTCGAAGTGCGAAATTTTGTGTGTGCGTTTAAATAGAATTTATAAATTAGAGAAGAAAGCTTTTAATACAATTTAAAAGATTATTTTACAAAACCCCATGGATTAAAATTAAAAAGGAATCATCAAAGTCAAAATAAATGATGACAACAAATAGGATCATCACGAATCAATTCAAATTGGAAATTCAATCCCAAAAGGCAAAGTGGGCTGAAATCTAGTGACTAAACAGAGAATTCAGTTGATTGAATTCTGCCTGGAAATTTCTGTTTCCTGGTTCAGTCGACTGAACAGAGAATTCAGTCGACTAAACCTTGCCTGGAAACTTTCTATTTCCAGGTTCAGTCGACTGAACAGAGAATTCAGTCGACTGAATCTTGCGTGGAAACTTTCGGGTTCCAGATTCAGTCGACCGAACAGAGAATTCAGTCGACTAAATCCTACCTGGGCTATTTTCCAGCCTATTCAAATGAAGAGCAAACTCTTCCAAAATGCAACCGGACGAGCATTGGCTCTAAGGGTTTATGCCAATCGATAACCCGGCCCTATATGCTCCTCGATACATCACCAAAACATGATCAAAACATCAAAGTTAGGATTTTAAAGATTTGAACCTAAAACACTAAAAATTGGAATATTCACCAATTCAACCCAAACCAAACGCACATGCACATGAATAAGTGCTAGGAATTCATACCAAAAAACCAAAGATGATTATAGTCATAGATGTGAGATAAAAATCTCACCTTTACATCAATAATCAAGAGAAGTAGATGTGAGTTCAAAACTCACCTTTTATCTCAAAACAAAGAAGAAGAAGCTCAATTACAAGGAGAAGACCAACCAATCTCTACTTCAACCCAAAAAAACTTCAATCTAAGATCAAAATAAGTATCTCCTAAGTTAGGTTTAGGAAACTTTCTGAAATTGAAGAGGAAAAGAGTTGGAGAAGATGAAGAGAAGGCTTACCAATAGCTTCTCTTTGATTTTGGAGCAAGAATTCAAGTTTGCAAAGAAGAACTAGGGCTTGGAATTTCTAGTTCCCATTCTCTTCCCCCATTTTTAGTTTTTAGCTTAAGTTTTGTGAAATGAAATAAGTGAGTGGAGAGGGGAGGGACTGAGTTAGGGTTAATTAGTTAGTTAGTGGGCTGAACCCAAACCCAAACCCAAACACAACTTCAAAAAGTTGCAAAATTCAACTTACTCCAAACATATCAAAGCTTATACTAAAAAGGATCGCAAATGCCATTTTGGACTCAATGGAAGTGGTATCGAGCCCCAGTTCGGCCGTTTGCAAAAAGTAACATTTCGGACCTAAAAATCCGACTAACGACGCTATATTTAAATAAAACATTTAAATATATAATCGTTAAATATGCGGGTTGTTACAGTTAAGTTGGTATCTTAAAATGTAGAAGTTTGATTCAACATGAATTAAGTATAAAAAATAATATTCAAAAGAAAACTGTTAAAAATCTGCAGAATTTAGACAATACAGTAAAATAAATTTTTATATCATGAAAAATCTTGTTTGCTTGTTGAATTAAGTTCACGTCCTAAATCTACTATGTATAACATGAATTTTAAGATAAAAATCGAAATTTTTAACTTGAATTTGAAGGAGAATTTTGTAGTAAACCAAAATTGGGATTTTTAACAAATTCTTGATACTGGGTTGATTTTAAACTTTGAAATTTGGATTGAAGTTGTGTTAATGGTTGTTTAACACTAGAAAAATAATGGATGTCATAATCATTCAACAGTGGTTTGGTAATTTAGATTTTTAGGGTTTTATAATCTGTGTTTTTCGAGCTTGAGGAATTCGAATGTGTGAAGCATGGAATTGATCGAGTTGCGATCGGCTTGGGGTGATGATGCGTCAGGGTCATGGGAAGTAGTGGCCAGAATCTGGGAGCGTTTGGTGGTCGGCATGTCGTGGACGATGGATTTTCGGGTGACTGCAGTTTTGGGTTTGGGTCCGAGCAACCCATTTTTCGATCGAGCTCGTGTGAGTAGGATTTAGGGGTTGGAGTTGAATCGATGGCTGAAATGGAGTTTGCGCATGATGTCGTGGGCGGTGGTGGTGGCGTCGAAGAAACGTGCATGTGGACGGGGGTGTCAGTGGCATTTATTCGTGTGTGTGTGGGCTTTGACTCGAAGCAGCGTTCGCGTTTTTGGATTCGTGGCTCGCGTGTGTGCTCGGGGGAGTGAGTGGCTGTAGCTCGTGTAGGAGTTTGGGTAGACGGATGTGTTTTCAGTTTTTGTTTTTTTTGTTGTTTTTGGGTTTGATGAAGTTTAAACTAGGAAGAAAGGTAGGGGAGGAGATGAAGTTTAGGTTTGTGCTGTCTTGAGTTTTGTCGAGTTCATAAACAAAGGAAATGTAGTCGAAGCTTTAAAACTTGTTTTAAATTTCAAATTTGTTTTGAGTTTAAACTTTAAAAAACTTATTTTAACTACTTTATGAAATGTTAAATATTTATTTCAAAGTAATTCATATTTTATTAGTTGAAGTTTTAAAATGATTTTACATCTTTTAAAATTTAACTTTTAAAAAGGTAACTAATTTTTAACAAATTGAAAATGTTTTAAATATGTAATAGTTTTTAATAATTAATGAAATTGTTTGGTTTTGAAAGTTAATTAAGTTTTGAAATTAAAATTTATTTTAATTAATTAATAATTAAGGTTGAAAATTAATTAATCAATTTAGATTAATTAATTTGTCAAGATTTAATTAATTACTTATGGATTATTTAATGGATAATTAAAGGATTAAATTAAATAACAATTAATAGATCAATTAATTAAATAATCAATTAATTAAAGATTAATTAATAAGTGATTAATAACTAATTAATTAAGTGGTTAGTGATTAATTGATTTGTAATTAATTAATTTAATGAATTGATTAAGAGTTAATTAATAAGGTAATTAAAATTAATTAATTAATTAATTAATTAATTAATTAGTGATTAAGATTAAATAAATTAAGTAATTAAGGTTAATTAATTTATAATTAATTAAGTAATTAAGATAAATTAATTTGTGATTAATGAAGAATTAATTAAGGTTAATTAATTATAAATTAAGGGTTAATTAATAACCAATTAAGGAATGATTAATTTTAAATCAAGTTTTAATTAATGAATAA
The DNA here is from genome assembly GCA_030765085.1 of Allium cepa. Classification (NCBI taxonomy): domain Eukaryota; kingdom Viridiplantae; phylum Streptophyta; class Magnoliopsida; order Asparagales; family Amaryllidaceae; genus Allium; species Allium cepa. The sequence continues at coordinate 28,352,543 of CM060938.1, read as the reverse complement.
TTATAATAATTAATTAATAGTTAAATAAAGGATTTTTAATTAATTAAAGATTAATTAATTTATAATGAGGATAATTAAGAAGTGATTAATTAATTATATGATTTTGATTAATTAATTAATCGACGCTTGGTTAAGCAAGATTAAGTGATCAATTCTTAAGTAATTAATTTAATTTAAATTAATTAAATTAATTAAATTAATTATAATATGAATTAAAGTAGTGCTAGCTTATGGATGATTGTTTGAATTGAATATCTGAATATGGTTGATATCTGTTGAATGATGGTTGAGATATTCTGTGATGAGATATTGTATATCTGTGATAGATATTGGTTATTATCTGCAGATAATGCTGTGTGGACTTCGATGTTTAAATTTGAATTGAATTGTTTTATTCTTTAAACAACTTGGCCTTTAAGACACGTTTGGATTTCGATGAGACCGGGATCGGGAATCAAATTGTTTTTCCGAAAACTACATCGATTCAAGTTAAACGTTAGGTCGTGACATTTCAAGCAAGGATCGAGATGGAGTTTTAGAATGCAAGGGTTATTGTCGTTAACTCTGGGGGTGATTCCAAAATGAGTGTAACGAAATAATGCCTTCGGTTTCGTTCGAACCCAGAACGAACTTGTATGGATTGAATGCTTTCAAAACATCGTCAGGTGGACGACGAGCATTTTAAGAGATGTGTTCTCTAAAGGTAATCGTAGCCTCAAGCCTCATCAACCGGGAATGGCTAAAACAGAGGAGGTGCGGCAAGGCTTTGTGGGTATCCCCCACTTAAGAGTGAGATATACCCCTGTCTAGAAGTCCCTTATTATTTCGGCTGTGTGGGCAGTTGTTGGCCACAACTGCGGGGTTGTCTTGTTCGGAACTGTCCAGTAAGGGATGGTTCCGGCCTTGTGTTGAAGTGGAGTTAGGGTGGATCCTCGGTACAGTGATCTAGGCCCCGTACTGTGACGGGCGGTACCCCAGTAGCCCTGTCATTGATGGAAACTCATTTTTCCTACGAGACCCTACGGTTTTGATTGTATTACCCACTTTCGTGGCTAGTTGCTGGAATTTATTGAATGTAACAATTTCGGCTATTTTCTATTTACTTAAAACCCTAGACCCTATTATAATGTCACTGGATTTCCTATCAAATGTTTTGGTTAGCGTAAGGTAAAAACTTACCCGTATTTATTCGTGGGAAGTATTACGTGATACCTTTTGTTTCAAAACGATTTTTAAAGTTAAACAACTTTAACTGATTTACTCACACCAGACCCAAGTATGACCCGGAGTTTATTTTGTTTTTCATAAACTCTTGGGTACTCAAATTTTTATGAGTAGCCAAGTGATTAGGTTTGGATTAGCAAATGTTTGGAAGCTGGAGCTGGAGTCCGGACGTACTATCTATCTCTTTTCGCTATAGTGACATTTTGATGTTGTGTTTTGAGTTGTATGGTTTGGGAAAACTCTTATGAATGTCCAATGTAATGAAGTCATATTGTTTTGTGTACCCTGATATGTAAAACTTATGTAATGGATATGTGAAATACTATATTTTGTTCGTTTCCGCTGTGAGATTCTGATGATTGTTGTTCTTTTCTTTCTATCTTTCTATTTCTATCTCTTTCTTTTCTTATTGATGATACATCTTTCTGGGTATTGAAAGACGAGTCGTCTCATTATTTCTTTTTAATTTTTTCTATAGCTTGGAAGCCATTAAAGAGAAGAGAAAGAAGATGAAGAAGCTTTCGATAAAAGAAGAAGAAAATGTGAATGAAAGTGAAGAAGGAGGTGGGTATTTATAGAAAAAGAAAGAAGTGATAAAGTTACCAAAATAATCTTTTACCAAATTACCAAACTAACCTTACTTTAACCTAAAGTAATCTCCACTTTTTAATACTTAACATCATCTTTCACATCCCTATTTTATATCTTAGTCACTTAAAGATTAAGTAAAGAATATCATAAATATGTTGGCTTTTATTTGATGTTATTTGATGTTTACTTTTTCTTACTTTTGTTAATTCTTACTTACTTTTACTAATGACTTTTAAAAGTTTTCTAATCTCATTTAGTAAAAGTAAACAAGTTTAGTTAATTAATTAGTATTTACACTATTTGAATATATGTTCCTATATAAGAAAATAAATGTGCGACGACGTTGCGACAACTTTTAATCGACAAAACATCGTTTTTCGACAAAATGTTTTACGGTCACATTTTGACATTTTAGTTAAACTATTTATTTATATAAACCAAATTTATAAATAATTTTGTATAATGCTATTTAAAAATATAAACACTCATAAATTAATTAGAATAATTTATTTAACCATTGAAACATACTTTTCTGAAATCAGCATTTTGTCACTTTTGTCGATAAAAGTAAATTTTATTATTTTTGTGTATACTTCTCTTTCCAAACTCTATCTAATATTGTATGAATCATATAACTTTACCTATTTTATATTTAAAATCACTATAAATACTATATTTTAAAGTGGTCAAATTCTAGGTCGTTACATGAATGTTGTAGTACACTTAGTAAATTATTCTCTTCCTTATTATACAGTTGGAACGAGTTCAAATCCAAATGAATCCAAAGCAAGTGGATGATAAGTATTTTGTTAAAACTATTTACTTATAAATATATATGTGCATATATATATATAGTATTATTTCAAATAAGGATTTGAAAAGAAGAGCCTTTCATAATTAATTGGTTCCAATGTCTCGAAAGTGACTAAAAATGGATAAGGGATGTGTTCACATGGTAAACATTTCTCTTGAGTATTACCCATCTTGGTAAAGGGGATATATGATACTATTCTATAGTACCTAATTTCTTGATATCATTTTGGAGTTACCGGGACTATCTGTATATATTCTAAGGGTTAAAAATAAAGTATCATTCAAAAAGAGTTAGAAAAAAAACTCTAGTATTTGGCCCTTAAGTTTTTCAAATTAATAAGGTATTTTGATTAAGTGGGGCAATAAATGAAGTTCTAAATTTGAGCTAATTTAATAAGAAGGTTTAATAAACTTTGTTTATTTAATACCATGTCTTTTGATTTTGATATATAAGAAGTAAAAAATTATTTGATGTTATTGGGCCAGGTAATAAACATCCTTACCTTAGAGGAGACTAAGAAAACTAAACTCTAGGATGGAGTTTGGATACCAGCATCCTACCTTTCTTAGCTACTTACCAGATCAATTGGGTGAAGAGGTTGGATTGGTCGACTCAGTTTTAAGACCCAAATTATTTTGGGCCTACATCTGAATTGAATGAAGTGAATGGAAATAAAAACCAGATGTTTTGTGTATACTCTAATGACGTAGAAGTGCAAATTAATAAACTAAATGATTTTATGGAAGCATTTCATAAATTAAGTTGTACCGTTTAAAATGTTGGACCTAGGTTGGAATTTTTTATGAAATTTTTTCATGAACATTTTGGAAGGGTAGAAGGTAATTAGGCAAGAAAAAAAACTTTTAGATGAGTACAGAGACTGTACATACATCATTTCTCTTTCTCACATAATTCTGGATCCAAGAGTCGAGTACACGACTTGAGGTATTTCCCATCATTTCGAAGAAGGATTTATCATTTGATTATTGACGACGAACACTTGGAGAGGGTTCTTAATGTGAACCAAAGTTTTATATCACATTATATGGCTATGTAAAGAGAACAGAGGTTTTTAATTGAGAAGCCTAATAGGAGTCCGCAATAGGAAATCGAGTGAGCAACACTAGTTTGGAAGTAAAGTTATGTATTCGAATGAGTGATCAAATCGGATTTTACACAGGAATGATCTAGGTACGCCTTACAGATTTAGTGTTAAGTATTTATTGGTTAAGGCTGTGGAAAAATATCGGGTTGAAATTCTTTTACAGGGGGAGAGTGTAACGATCCAGAATTTCACAGCTTTAATTTGGGAATAATTAACTTTTTTAAAATATTCAAATAATAGATTTTACAATTAAAATAATTTTTTTAAATAATAAATAATTTTGGTGAAATAGTTTTTCAAATTTGTTTACGAAATATATAGTTTGAAGAAAAATCGAAAATGCGACCGAAATTCGTCTTTCGAATTTTCGGCTTTGCATCGGCTAAAAGTCATCGAAAACATTATGAACTTTATATTGTAAGTATACACATATATTTAGAAATTTGTAGGATGCATTAGTGTATATTTATATATTGAGTATGTAAAGTAGGATGTGACTTATTATGTAGAAGTTGAATATGCTTAAAGTTTAAAAAAAGTGAACGAAGCAAGTTTAAACACAAAGTATATTTAGCAAAAAAACACATTGGCTATGCTGAATATGCTAGTATGTGATTTTTGTTTGATGATAATAAATGTATACATATTCAATGTGTTTGTTAATGTACTATTTTATTTTTCACATAATTAAATAAATATTTTTTGGATAAAATAAATAACATAGAATTTAAATTCAAACAGATATTTTATTCAAACAAATATTTATTACAATTTTCAATAGCACAAATTTGAGCTCTCACTATATATATATATATATATATATATATACACACAATTTTCAATTACAACAAAAATTTGACTACATCACAATTTTCAATTTACATTTTCACCTCACTACATCTCACTCGTTCACTCCTATTTATCTTCAACTCTATTCCAAATTGAATCCAGCATCTGAGAAATCTGCAAAATAAACACTGGAGAAGAAAAATTAAAAAATAAATATTTGTTCAGTGTAAAATAAAATGGGTATTTTGAAAATGTTATTTGTCTCAGTTATTTGAGTTGTTCGTCATCATTTAATTTTGAATTTATTACACATGAATAGCTTGTGACATGCATAGTGTATCACTGTACATGCCACAAGGCCGTGCACGCCGATATACACTTGATAAAATTACAAGGACATGTGAGAACAAGGTCAAACCCAATCAAAAGCCGGTTCAACTCAAGTGCAATACAAATAAAGTCACGACACGAGCATAAGGTCAAACTCGAGCTATAAGCTGGATTCAACACAGGTGCAATTCCAAAAATCCAAATGAAGTTCAAGTGAAAACAAAAATGAAAAGTGACATGCACAAGCTTGAACTCAGAAGAAAAGGCCTTAAAGACAATTTCAGACAAGACCACTTAAACATATATACATATATACATATGATTGTACACATGTATACATATACAAAATATATATAGGTCCAACCAAACAATGTTCAAGCAAGGGAACCAAAATGCAGACAAGTTCAGTGGCGACCAAATTGAAGTAAAGACCAACAGCAAGTGTCGACCAGGTAGCAAACAAAACAAGCAGCTTCCACATTTGACAACTGTACAATGCAAAGCAGGACAACTCGGTAACTATCATGGCACAAAGACACAGACCACACTCAAATATACATGAAGACTCAAATGTACAAAGACTTCAAGATGCAGTGCATAGCATATCAGACTCATGCAAATAAAACAACAATGAAGTCTATAATGAATCAGTTTGACAATATGGTGCAACAGATATATGGTGAAGACCAGAAAAATAAGGAGCAACATCATGGATCAGTTCACATACAAGCTCAGACTCAAGTGAAAACAACAAGTTGCAAACAGGTTTAGGGGCACCAGAGCATAGCACATATGGCCAGAGAATCAAGCTACAACATGTACACAATGATAACCAGGCAGCAAACAAGAATCGAGCTAACAGTTAACATGGAGTCTCAAAAAAATGCCATATGAAACAGTACATTGGAACTAAACACTAAAACCATACCGCAATACAGTGGACAAGTCAAGCGGATTTTACAAGTTTCAAATAAAAGTTCAAATGCCAGAAATTCACATCCATGGCGGCCAAGGTGATCGATCAATTTAGAGTAAAAAATCACAAAATAGAAGTGACCGAAGTCAACAGAGAAATGTGCGGAACAAGTTCGCATTGAACAAATCAAAGTGTCCAAGACACAGGAGAAACGTAATCAAAATCAAAGCCGTGTTAAACAAGCAATGAAATTATACGAATTGAAGAAGTCAGAGAAATCACCATCATTCAAGAATAATCTAATGGCCGAGCTAAATTTATTGACAAATTCAAAGATAAATTCGAACGAAATAATAGGAATTCAGATCCTATATAAACACTTTAATATCATCGGCAATGGCATCGAGTTCAATTAAATTAACCAGCAAAGCAAAGAGAAAAAATTACATACTGAAGTCATATCAAACTCGACGAAATTGAAGTTGCTGAGTTTATTAAACAGCAAGTCAATCAATCGACGAAGCAAGCAACAGAAGACTATATACTCGATTGATCAACTGAAGTGGCGCCTCAATTCTAAAGCTCTAATTTTTGCACAGGAACGTAGCCATTTTTAATCACAAAGTAAGGATACGAACAATAATAAAAGAAAAGGAGAAGGGAGCATTCGTTTACACTGCTTTGTGTTGGGTCGGTCTTTATAATTTACATTGAGCTATCATGTTTTAAATAGGGTTTCTGTTTGTTTTTAATTTGTAATTTTCTTTTAATCTTATGTAACTTCTAGCCGTGTAACTAGGGTACGAACTACAGTGGTGTAGTTTGAGAATTCGCAACTCAGTGGCTGAGTTGTGGCAGGATTTTGAGCGTAAAGTTAGGTTAGTCGATAGCGGGTGTCGCGAGTTTACGTGTGTAAGCGTCTGACTACTTAACTTCTAGTAGAAACTTTAGACGCAACACGTAGGCAGGGTTTTGCTGAAGCTGGTTAAATCTGTGTGCTCTTTTTTCTGCTTTTTAATATTATGTTATTATCTGTGCTGTTATTATTCTGCTATTACTAGTGGTGAAATCATTTTATATACTTCTGCAATAAATTTTTATAATTAACAGTATCACCCTATCTAGGGTGAAATCAATCCTACAAGTGGTATCAGAGCTCCGATCAAAAGTCAATTTTTGTTTTAATTTTTTTTCTTTTCAAAAACCAGTTTTTGTTTTGAAAATTTGAATTTAAAATTGGCTTTTTTTAATAATGCTTTTGTTGAGGTTCAGTCCATGGTTGGACCATCAATGTTCAATGGTGAAACATTTACTAGAAAAACAGGATGAAATTTTTTCTGAAAACCATTGATGCTTGGAATATAGTTGAAACAGGATATAGGACACCAACTATAATGGTAGATAATCAGGAAATAGATAAACCGATGGATCAGTGGACAGATCTAGAAAATAGACTACAGAATGCTAATTCTAAAGCTATAAATTCTATCATTTGTTCATTGGATCAAATCGAATTTATCGTGTCTCACATTGACTAATTGCACAGGAAATATGGCACACACTTGAAGTGACTCACGAAGGAATATCTCAAGTCAAAGAATCTCGCCTTGCTTTGCTTAGTAGCGAATATGAGAACTTCACAATAGCCAAGGATGAAAACGTCAAAGGGATGTATGGATGACTTTCCAATATTGTATACAAATCAAATGCTCTTAGAAAATCATACTCAGGGTTGGAGATATTCCGAAAAATCCTCAGAGTCCTTCCATAAAGTTTTGAAGCGAAACTTACAACCATTCAAGAGTCAAAATATTTGAAAAAAAATCAAAGATGAAGAATTCATCGGAAATCTCACCACTTATGAGCTAGAAATGAAATTCAACGAAGATCGTTGTAACGACCAGGAATTTTCGATCCCGAAAATTCCAGATAGTTAGGAAAAGACAAAAAAGGGTAGAAGAAGAAATAAAAGACAAGTCACAGAATCTTACAATCGCAGCGGATCAAAATATAATATTAAATAATGATAGTTATACAAAAGAAAACTGTATCTGACAATTTACATTTATTTACATCAGAGTTACAATATTTACACATAGCACTGGGCAGATAAAATCAACATGTCGTAGATAAACTACATTATCACAGCAGAATACACTTCATATATAACGACCCGAAATTTTCAAAGCCGAAATTTCCAGATAGTTATGAAAAGAAGAAAGAGATAGAAGAAAAAAAAGAACAGAAACATCAACAACTCACATTCACAGCGGATAAAATATAATAATAAATAATAACAGCCTACAAAAATTTTATATCTGTCGATTACATTTAAATACATCAGAGTTACACATATATTCAACACTGGACATATACAATTCATCATGCCTCAGATTTACAATATTATACTACAGCGGAAATACTTCACACGTTCCTGTCATCCATCTCGCCTCCTGAGCTTCCGAACGTACCTACCTGAAAATTTGTAATACTCGGTCTGACCTGAGCATTACACAAAAGTAACACCCGGGTCAGGCTGGTAACCAGCGTGAGTAAACTCATCTAATATGGAATACAAAGTGTATAACTTATATACAACCCGGGTAACTCATATCAATTTACAAAGCTACAATTTTTTTTCTATAAACATCACCGATTTCACTCATCAATTTCTAAATTACCGAATTTAGATTAAATAGTCCAATTCACTTAAATCATTTCAATTCAGCATATATATTTCACATATCAATCTATAAAAATATCCGAAGTGGTTTCGGGTATTTCCTAATACCCGATCCCGACCTCTTCGAATTTCATGTCATTCTAACCCAATTTATCCAAATGAAATACACAACATTTTATATCAGAGATATCAACTCATTCAACGCATACAACACCATTCAATCATCCATAGGCAAAGCTTAATCACATACAAATCAATCCAATTTATTCTAGTTGAATTTTCAAACCTCAATCACTTAGATTCCTTCATTAATTAATTCCAAAACAATTAATTGATCAACCATTCCCTATCCATTCATCTTAATTAATCACACTGGATTAATTATCTTTCAATTACATTCAAGTAATTATTTTTAATTAATTTCACGATATTAATTATTCTTAACCCAAAATCAATAAGTAATTTTAATTTCTTCATAAATTAATTAACTATATTAATTACATTAATCCTTATTTAGTTATATTAACTAATTCCTCATAAGTCTCTTATTATTGATTAATCATATTTTAATTTATCAATCTTTCATTACATCATTAATTATATAAATTAATGTTTTCCAATTGTATTGCAATTTGTACTAATTTAAGATAATTAATTTAATTCAACCACAATATATATCACCCTCGATAAATCTCAATCTGTAATTAACTATATTTTTTTAATTTACTTCATTAAATAAATTAATTTCTTCTTAATTAACTATCTCAATTTACCTCTTGATAAATTTCACTAAGTAATTATATTTTATTAATTATATTAAGTAATTACCTATCAACCATCCATCGATTATTTTAAATAAATTAAACTTAATAAATTAATTTATACCTTAACTAATTGGTTCAAACCCTAAATTGCTAAATTAATCACCCAAATCATTAATTAATTGAATTAATGATTATCCATTTAAAATTACCCTACTAATTTGATTAATCGCAAATCATCAAGCCCTTATCAACATTAGAGTGAAAACATTTCCTTATTTATGACTTAAATTTAAATCAATTTTAAAACCCAAATACTTCGAGTCAAACCACAATTAACTCGAGAAGCAACCAAAACTAAAGTCACATCATCATCAATGCACAACCAAATCAATTTAATCATTCAACTAATTATTTAAATTTGACCATTTAAATTTTAAATTTAAATAAGACCCAGAAGCGTGAGGTTTACTCACCTTTGATTTCCTTTAAATTTGCCAATTCGTTCCCCTTCATCGCTATGAGCCAAACTCGACTTGTTTTCATAAATTTAAACCTCGTATGAATAGATCATAAACTTAATTAGCTATCTAGATCTATATATATATATATATGTATATATATATATATGTTTCAACTACTAATTATAAAATAATTTTTAATTTTTAGAAAAATACCTCCACGTCTCGACGAATACACGAACCCTGACATCCACCTCTGGTCGAAATTTCGATGAACTCCTCTTAGCACGCGCGTGCAGCGCCTGCTTCTCTAGATCGAACGAAACCCTACATTGCTCCTCCACGTCGCAGCTTTCGAAACCCTAGCTCCAATCGATCGCCTCCACAAGACTCCACGTGCCTCCACCCTAAACATTGTCGTACCACTCCCCTATCGCCACGCATTGCCTCGCCTCCGGTCCACGCATATGCATCAAAGTGCTGCCACTTCCCACTTCATCCCCTGCTCGAACGTAACTCTAAGACCTAGCGCCGCTATTCCACATCGCGACTCAATGCTCGATCTCTAACCAACACACCCAGTCACCATTGACGACTCGCCTCGAGCTTGAACGACTCGAACCAAAAAGAATCGCGACTTCCCCTCTTTTCTATTTGAATTTGATTTGTCGCAAAACTTTTCTCTGAAGGAAAAAGGAAAGTTCGAATAAATCTGAGAACGAAGGGAGAAAGATGCGGCCTCTTTTTTTTAGACTTACGATTTCGATTAATTAGAGGGGAAAACAGAATGGGTTTCGAAAAACAACGGCGGCTCCTTCTTTTATTTTATTTTTTTCCAGTTCGATATCACGTTTTAGCTTAGAGAGGAAGATGAAAATAAAATATCGATTGGGGAAAATAGCTTCCTGCGTACACTTGACCACAATATAAAATATTGAAAATATCTCGTTGCATAAGGCGAAATCCCGAAACCCGAATCAAACATGCCGACAGATGTTCATAAGGTTTTACCTGCGTTCCGAACACAATGGAACGTGTTTCGTAGGCTAATTTGAACGTATGTGCGAGTGACGGAATTAAACGATCGATATTAAATTAAATAGATTAAAATAGTTCTAAGCGTTTTGAGCTGCCAGGTCAAACGACAACTCAGATTGCTACGAAAATTGAAATCCGATAATAACTAACTATTACGGATCCAATGGAACTGGTTTCGTTGAAATTCGAAACTATGCCTCGGAAGGCTATTTTAAAATTTCAATTTGAACGATATATTATTAAAATTAAACAAATTATCATTAAATTAAATTTCAACCATTCTATTATTTTCAGTATCATCATTATAAATTTTATAAGCCTTCAAATTATTTAAACAGGCCTAGAAATTTCAGATTCAATAATTTACCCAATTCAATCATTAAATTCAATATTTAAACTATATAATTGAATGATTTAATTATCAAGTAAATATTAACATCTAGAATTCAAGTTAAAATTAACTTTTAAATATTTAAAATCAATTAACTATTCCAATTTAAATTGTTAAAATTGTCAGGTCGTCACATTCCTTCTCCCTTAAAAGAATTTCTTCCCCGAAATTGCTAGTTACGAAGAATGGACCAATACCCGTTTACTTTTCCCAAAACTCACAATTCAACATCCTACCAACTATCTTTTATTAAAGACCCACTATCATCTTAACCAACTTCCCAAAATCTTCTATAGTTTCAAACAATACCCTTTTGCTCAATCATTTAAATTTAACCAACTTTTGAATTATCAAAATTTTCTTAAAATTTTTCTAACTCTCTAAATTTCCGAAATTTTTTGGTAGCGTCACCTTTGCGCGACTAGCTCGGTACAACTATAAAAGGCCTCTACGGGCTCCCAAATTCCAAAAGAAAACAAAAGCCAAGTGGCTAAATCCAAAATCCAATCCAATTTCATACAAAAATTTAAATACATACCTTTTTGTCGGGCAATCAAATTTATCTTTTGGAATCAAATCCAATTTCCTTTTCCCTTTAATACCTGCATATCTTACTTAACAATAATATTCGATCGTAACCATTCAAATCATTTTATACATTTCCTTACAGAAGTTTTCACATCTACTTCTACGCAAATTAGTTTCCCCCGTTTTCATACGAATTCAATTTATTTTAAATTTTGAATATTGAATTTTATATTCCATTTATAACTGATTCATGTTAGTTTCATCTACTAATTTACATTAGTTTTCAATTTGAAATCATTTTGTCGTTAACCAAAATTTTCTCAAAAATTTCAAAAATTTTCTAACTCCCAAAATTTTCGAAATTTTTTTGGCAGAGTCTCTTTTGTACGGAGGTACTTTTGCAATTTGACAAGAGATATAAATATATATACATCGACCCACACGGTCGGAAAAAGAAAAAACAGTTCATATTTCCTATTTTTATTGCGTAGGCGTCCCTTATTTATCATTTTAAGCATGCGGCTTATTTATTTTAGCAATTAGTGCATCCAAATCCAGCCAAACGGCCTTCAGGTACCTGTGCTTACTCAATTTAAACATAAGCACTATATATATTAAGTTTACAACATTACTCCTACTTAACAACTATAACACTTCAATTCTAAAAGAAATGCATTCAAAATAACTTCCATGAGCAATTTATATGTTTCAAAACTAATTCAATTTCTTCCAACCAATTCATATACCATTTCATTCAGTTTTAATGGTTTGCAACTCAATTTCTTATATTCAATTGATTTTTAATCCAAACAAGCTCATATTCACTTCAAATGATTCAAAACCAATATTATTTAACTTCTCTCAACCCATATAATTTTAATTACCTTTGTTTACAACAACGACAACTATTTTTATGAAAATTTTGGCGATATTTGCTTAATAGAGTATCCATTTAAGTTTATAACTACTTTAAATTAATTTCAACTCATTTTATATTTAATTCCATTTCATTTCAAATTTATTCACCAATCATTCATTTAACTCGACACATTCCATTCCTGTATACTTCTAGCCATTCCCAAATTAATTCAATCCAAGCTTTTATTTAATGGGCTTTCACTCTTATTCTTCCATAAATTTTAAACTTAAGTTAATTTACTTTAATTTATTCCAACATCAAACTTAAGTTTACTTTTATTTGATTCTCATTTAATCAAATTCCATTAAATTCAGTTAGCTCATCCCTTTTAAATTTTAATTTTAATTCACCTTCTGAATTTTCAAAATAATATCCAAGCACATACTTAACTCATTTATACTTCAAATTAATATGCCACCGAAATTAAGTTCAATCTGATAATCCAATTCCAATCACCACTTTGATTTAGTTTTTATTTAATCAGACTTCATCCATTTATTATTTAACTCAATTAACCCATTTTAAAATTTTAATTTACTTACTTAACTCATTTCAAATTTATTTTATTAATACAAAGTCATTCTCAATTTATTTCTATTCACTTGGGTTTTGTTTTGCAACTCAAAACATTTCTATTATAATCACTTCTCTTATATCCAATTTACTTGCACATTTCATTAAATATTATTCAAATCACCCTTGAATTTTATTTGTAATTCAAACCATCACATTTTTCAATCCAACTCTATTTTATTTTTATTTTACAACATCTCCTCTTATTTAATTCATTATCAGATCCAAGTCGAATTCTATTTTAATTTTGAATTCATTTCCAAATTCCATTATTAACTCACAATCCATTTTATTCAACCGAGTTAAATTTTATTAACATACTCTATCAAATAATTATTTAGCCAATTAGCTTACTTCCAATTTTTAAATCGATGTTGATTTTATTACCAAAAATCAATTCATTAAATTTTCCTGAATTCAAAAATTTTCATAATTCCAGTTTGGATTTCTTCATTTTCCAAAGTTCCAACACCTTTATTTAAAAATTTTAGAAATTCTTTTAAATTCACATCATACTAATAAAATAGCTCTTTATAAAAAAGAAAAATACTTCTTATAATTCGATGTCTCAACCAGTCCATCCTTGTTCTCAGAAATTTAGTCATACGTTGATCAGGCGTAGGACTGAAAATCTATAAGTACTTGGTAAACCCGTTTTCAACACCCAGTGAAAATACTTAGAAAATAATTTTATTGAAAATATAGAAAATAGTTTTTGAAAATAGAGGAAATATCTTTGGTTAGGATGCTCTGGAAATCATCACCCCTATCCATGGTCGCAGTTACATCCAGGGTTATGTTGCCATCGCAGCAAAAGTCCATGTATCTATAGGCTCTCCGCGGCCTCTCGATTACGCCATGGAACTCACAACAGATCACAGTTACATTCCAGGGTTATGTTGCCATCACAGCAAAAGTCCATGTAAATGCAGGCTCTGTGCGGCCTCTGATTTTCGCTATTGAAAAGAAACTTCTCCACTCCTATATAGGTCGCAGTCTACCGATATAAAATCAAACGCAGACTGTTGGCTCTCAACAGCACACACGACTTTCGCTATGGTATACTCTACTCATAATCCCTAGGAACTAGTTTTGTCCGGACACCTCACAGGATCAACTTTAGAACCCCCCCTTGGGGCTCAAGGCGGCACCAACCGGTGGCTCTCTTGAGAAGTTCATTTCAAGGGAGCGCCTTTTTCCCCAGAGCCATCATCGAAACACTTTATACTATATACATATAGTATCTTCCAAATCATACACCTAGTATGATCTTATACAAAGTTCCTTTACACAAAATTGATTATCTCAAAATCGATAATTCTCAAACCAGGCTTTCCAAATTCTCATATTGATTTTACCCAAAAATCAAAAGCCTTTCCAAATCCAAAGGTTCCCAAAACCTTTTCTAAAATCCTCATATGATCCTTTATATATATATATATACACACAAATATATATAATTTTTAAAACTTTGGATCATTTCAAACTTGTATAAAACCCCTTTTAATACTTCAAAATACCTTCAAAAATCCTTTTCTTCCGTCAATAGATTCAGCAAGGGGAGTTTCGTCTTAAATAAAACAAAGATATATAACTTTGTTTATTCAAAATCAAATATTCCAATTTGATTACTCTTTTCAATATCAATTTTATTCAAATCCGTACGATGTACACATATCATCCGTACTCATACCAATCTGATCGCTCACTCGATCACACAATTTCAGTTCCGAACTAGCATCGTCCACCCGACTTCCGAGTGCTGACACAGATCTGATTTCTTGATCAGAAACCGTCATTCTCCTTGCATAGCTATAACTATGATAGAGAATATCCAGAACCAATCAACAATTCCATATCCAGGTTCGCCGTCGAAAATCGAGTGAAAAATCCCAACTCGGATCGATAAACTATCTCGAAATTCTATGCTCGAATCTGGATCAAATTACTATGCGAATAGAATAATATACGTACATCCTACGTATTTAACTTTCTTGATTATTAACCAAATCAATTTCTCTTTCTATTCACATTCACTTAAATTTTCATTCACTTATTTACAATTATCTTAATTCTCATTTGCCTTAATCCCCATTTGGATTATCACCTAAATTCTTATCTCAGTTGGGTATTAAATCCATAACAGTTTGAACTCCGACCAGTTTATATTTATAAAATAGCTTGAAAATTGAAAAATAGGTAAGTAGTTGAAAAATAATTAATAGCTTGCAAAATAGCTATAAAATAGTTAACTAACTGTAAAATAGTTGAAAATAGTTAAATAGTTTCAGAAATTTGTAAATAATTGCCAAATAGTTGTAAAATAGAAATTAGTTTTTGAAATAGTTGAAAAATAGAAATTAGTTTAGAAACAGTTGAAAAATGATTAAATAGCTCCTAAAATAATTGTAAAACAAGTATAAAATAATTTGGCTTTAAGAAAGAAAGGTTGTATATATTTAATAGCTTAGAAAAGAATAAGTTGATACTAAACAATTTATATTGAAAATAGTGCAGAGTCAAAACTGTTTACTTTCCCAACAATTCAATTTAAATTTCCATTTAAGTTGACCTAATTCCAATTCAAATAATTCGAAATTCCATTGGACTTGATTTATTCCCAATTCAAATCAACCATTTAACTTCCCAAGTTAAATTCCAATTTCATCTTGAAATTTCCTATTCAGGTTGCTTTTTCTACACTTATTTAACTTCCCCAAAGTTAAATTCCAATTTACTTAATCCAATCAACCTTACTCAATTTGAATTCCCGCTTCAAACTCAAAATTCTTTCTCTCATATAAGTTTAAAACCTATATCACTTTGGGTTTTACATCACACATCAAATTTCAAACTCAACATTTAGAGTTTATTCAAACTATTTTTGATTTATGTATATTCCTTATCCATACATATTATTTCCTTTACACACGAGGCCATCCTAAAATTTTAGAGCTCTTTTGGTTTTTAATTCAAATCAAATTTTCAAACAACCCATTGTTTGCGACAAGTCCCAATTATCCAAATAATACTTACTTATTTTTTTAGCACTTTGAAACAAAATTTTCAAATTCTGGGACCAGATTTAAAATTTCATTTCCAATCAATTAAATTTTAATTTGGTTATATTTCTATTACCACTTAATTTAATTCCAGTTCAAGATTTCAATTTGGTTGTATTAGATTACTTCTTAATTTAATTTCAATAATTTAATAACCAATCACCTTAATATTTATTAGAAGGAAATATTGCTTTATATATCAAAATATATTTTTATATAAAATCATTTAAAACCTTTATATAAGAAAATAACAAGTACGCGCTCATATATATATATATATATATATATATATATATATATATATATACTCAACCCATTCTAGAGTACTACGGACTCTATTGAATGAGTAATTCCCACCAGAGCCAAGGTTCTTGCTTAACCTTTCAGCTTTGATACCAAATATAACAACCCGAAATTTTCGAAGCCGAAAACTCCAGATAGTTATGAAAAGAAGAAAGTGATAGAAGAAAAAGAAGAACAGAAACATCAACAACTCACATTCGCAGTGGATAAAATATAATATTAAATAATAACAGTCTATAAAAATTTTATATCTGTCGATTACATTTAAATACATCAGAGTTACATATATATTCAACAATGGACATATACAATTCATCATGCCTCAGATTTACAATATTATACTACAACGGAAATGCTTCACACGTTCCTGTCATTCAGCTCGCCTCCTGAGCTCCAGAACGTCCATACCTGAAAATTTGTAATACTCGGTCTGACCCGAACTTTACACCAAAGTAACACCCGGGTCAGGCTGGTAACCAGCGTGAGTAAACTCATCTAATATGAATACAAAGTGTATAACTTATATACAACCCGGGTAACTCATATCAATTTACAAAGCTACAATTTTTTTTCTATAAACATCACCGATTTCACTCATCAATTTCTAAATTACCGAATTTAGATTAAATAGTCCAATTCACTTAAATCATTTCAATTCAGCATATAGATTTCACATATCAATCTATAAAAATATCCGAAGTGGTTTCGGGTATTTCCTAATACCCGATCCCGGCCTCTTCGAGTTTCATGTCATTCTAATCCAATTTTTCCAAATGAAATATACAACATTTTATATCAGAGATATCAACTCATTCAAAGCATACAATACCATTCAATCATCCATAAGCAAAGCCTAATCACATACAAATCAATCCAATTTATTCTGATTGAATTTTCAAACCTCAATCACTTAGATTCCTTCATTAATTAATTCCAAAACAATTAATTGATCAACCATTCCCTATCCATTCATCTTAATTAATCACACTGGATTAATTATCTTTCAATTACATTCAAGTAATTATCTTTAATTAATTTCACGATATTAATTACTCTTAACCCAAAATCAATAAGTAATTTTAATTTCTTCATAAATTAATTAACTATATTAATTACATTAATCCTTATTTAGTTATATTAACTAATTCCTCATAAGTCTCTTATTATTGATTAATCATATTTTAATTTATCAATCTTTCATTACATCATTAATTATATAAATTAATGTTTTCCAATTGTATTGTAATTTGTGCTAATTTAAGATAATTACTTTAATTCAACCACAATATATATCACCCTCGATAAATCTCAATCTGTAATTAACTATATTTTTTTAATTTACTTCATTAAATAAATTAATTTCTTCTTAATTAACTATCTTAATTTACCTCTTGATAAATTTCACTAAGTAATTATATTTTATTAATTATATTAAGTAATTACATATCAACCATCCATCGATTATTTTAAATAAATTAAACTTAATAAATTAATTTATACCTTAATTAATTGGTTCAAACCATAAATTACTAAATTAATCACCCAAATCATTAATTAATTGAATTAATGATTATCCATTTAAAATTACCCTACTAATTTGATGAATCGCAAATCATCAAGCCCTTGTCAACATTAGAGTGAAAACATTTCCTTATTTATGAATTAAGTTTAAATCAATTTTAAAACCCAAACACTTCAAGTCAAACCACAATTAACTCGAGAACCAACCAAAACTAAAGTTACATCATCATCAGTGCACATCCAAATCAATTTAATCATTCAACTAATTATTTAAATCTAACCATTTAAATTTTAAATTTAAATATGACCTAGAAGCGTGAGGTTTACTCACCTTTGATTTCCTTTAAATTTGCCAATTCGTTCCCCTTCATCGCTATGAGCCAAACTCGACTTGTTTTCATAAATTTGAACCTCGTATGAATAGATCATAAACTTAATTAGCTATCTAGATATATATATATATATATATATATATATGTTTCAACTACTAATTATAAAATAAATTTTAATTTTTAGAAAAATACCTCCACGTCTCGACGAATACACGAACCCTGACATCCACCTCTGGTCGAAATTCCAACGAACTCTTCTCTTAGCACGCGCGTGCAGCGCCTGCTTCTCCAGATCGAACGAAACCCTACATTGCTCCTCCACGTCGCAGCTTTCGAAACCCTAGCTCCAATCGATCGCCTCTCCAAGACTCCATGTGCCTCCACCCTAAACATAGTCGAACCACTCCCCTATCGCCACGCGTTGCCTCGCCTCCGGTCCACACACATGCGTCGAAGTGCTGCAACTTCCCACTTCATCCCCTGCTCGAACGCAACTCTAAGACCTAGCGCCACTATTCCATATCGCGACTCAATGCTCAATCTCCAACGAACACACCCAGTCACCATTGATGACTCGCCTCGAGCTTAAACGACTCGAACCAAAAACAATCGCGACTTCCCCTCTTTTCTATTTGAATTTGATTTGTCGCAAAATTTTTCTCTGAAGGAAAAGGGAAAGTTCGAATAAATCTGAGAACGAAGGGAGGAAGATGCGGCCTCTTTTTTTTTTAACTTACGATTTCGATTAATTAGAGGGGAAAATAGAATGGGTTTCGGAAAACAATGGCGGCTCCCTCTTTTATTTTATTTTTTTCCAGTTCGATATCATGTTTTAGCTTAGAGAGGAAGATGATAATAAAATATCGATTGGGGAAAATAGCTTCCTGCGTACGCTTGACCATAATATAAAATATTGAAAATATCTCGTTGCATAACGCGAAATCCCGAAACCCGAATCAAATATGCCGACAGACGTTCATAAGGTTTTACCCGCGTTCCGAACACAATGGAACGTGTTTCGGAGGCTAATTTGAACGTATGTGCGAGTCACGGAATTAAACGATCGATATTAAATTAAGTTGATTAAAATAGTTCTAAGCATTTTGAGCTGCCAGGGTCAAACGACAACTCAGATTGCTACGAAAATTGAAATCCGATAATAACTAACTATTTCGGATCCAATGGAATAGGTTTCGTCGAAATCCGAAACTGTGCCTCGGAAGGCTATTTTAAAATTTCAATTTAAACGATATATTATTAAAATTGAACAAATAACCTTTAAATTAAATTTCAACCATTCTATTATTTTCAATATCATCATTATAAATTTTATAAGACTGCAAATTATTTAAACAGGCTTAGAAATTTCAGATTCAATAATTTACCCTATTCAATCATTAAATTTAATATTTAAACTTTATAATTCATTGATTTAATTATCAAGTAAATATTGACATCTGGAATTCAAGTTAAAATTAACTTTTAAATATTTAAAATCAACTAACTATTCCAATTTAAATTGTTAAAATTTCCGGGTCGTCACATCATACGTTCCTGTCATCCAGCTTGCCACCTGAGCTCTAGAACATCCTCACTTGAAAATCTGTAATACTCGGTCTGACCCGAGGATTACATCCAAGTAACACCCGGGTCAGGCTGGAAACCAGCGTGAGTAAACCCATAAAACATGAAATACTAAATTACAAAATTTAAATGAATTACCAGGGTAACTCGTACTTTTCTACGAGTTCTAATCTTATTTAAGTCAATCATTTATCTCAAAACAATATCCAAGAATCGTTATACAGTTTAAATATCCACGATACTTAACTTATTTCATTCCAGCCTGTTTGCTTCTAAACAAACTATAAAGAATTACCGTAAATTACTAATCGGATTGGTTTCGGGTATTTACTGATACCCGACTCCAGTCTCTTCAAATCCAATGTCATATTGAATCTAAGTTGTTTAGTTTTAAAGCAATACATTTCATATCCAAAATATCATACCACATTATAATTTTAATCAGATAGGTAATCCTACAATATCACAGTTCAACCCACTCATATCATATCTCAGTGCAGCCCAATTGCCTATTAGAGATATCAACAATCCAAGTCATCCAATATCATTCAATCATCCATAAGCAAGATTTATTAGATATAAAATTCCTAATTAATTTCCAATTATATAAATCTCCAACCTTAATCACTTAGATTACCCTAAAATCCTGCTTACTAACATTTATTAATTACAAATAAATTAATTATTTAATGATTCATTAATCATCCATCTTAATTTATCATCCTTTTATCCTTAATTGCTTTCATTTAATTACTTATATTTGATTACTTGGAAAAACATTTTCTAACATCCAATGAAAATACTTGGAAAAACATTTCCAACATCCAATGAAAATACTTGGAAAAACATTTTCTAAAACTTTGTGAAAATATAGAAAACATTTTTGAAGTATAGGAAACATCTTTGGTGAGAATGCTCTGGAAACCATCAGCACCATCCATGGTCGCGGTTAACCCGATTGTTATGTTGCCATCCCGACAAAATCCATAGATAACTGTAGGCACTCCACGATCCTCGATAACGCCATGGAGCCCGCTACAGATCGCAGCTACAACTAGGGTTAGGTTGCTATCATAGCAAAAACCCATATAACTGTAGGCATCTGCGCCCTCGAATTCCACTGCCAAAAAAAATGAAACTTCTCCACTCCACTCGACCATAGATCGCAGTCTACTGATGCTACGTTGCCTTCCCAGCAAAATCAAGCGTAGGGCCTTGACACTCACCTCTACACGATTTCTGCTATGGTCCACATAGATCGCGGCGACATCGAATTATACTGTCGTCATAGTATAACCCAAATGCCTCTGTAGGCATCAGCGCCCTCAACTTTTGCTACCCAATAATCCTCAGGAACTTTATTTTGCCCGGACTTCCTCATAGGATCCACTTTAGAACCACCCTTAGGACTCAAGGCAGTATCAACCTATGGTACTCCTAAGACGTGCATTTCAAGGGAGCGCCTTTTTCTCCAGAGCTATTTTCATAACACTTTATACTATACACATATAATATCTTCCAAATCATACACCTAGTATGAATCTCCTTTCTCAAAATCGATTATCCCAAAATCGATAATTCTCAAACTAGGCTTTCCAAATTTCCAAAATTGATTATTCTCTAAAAATTAAAAGCCTTTCCAAAATCCATAGGCTCCAAAACCTTTTACCAAAATCATTCTCATAAGATGCTTCATATATATATGTATGTATATATATATAACTTCGAAAAATCTTTGAATCACTTCATACTTGTATAAATTCTCTTTTTATACTTCAAATACTTTTCAAAAACCCTTTCCTTTCGGCAATAGATTCAACAAAGGGAGATTTATCTTATATAACAAAGATATATAACTTTGTTTATTCCAAATCAAATATTCAAATTTGATTACTCTTTTATAAAGTTATTAACCATATTACTTTTCTACAAAATGAGTTCTAATCATAGAAATATCCAACTCCCATTTTATTCCATATACAAATTCTCAAAACATACCTCTCTTTTCAAAAATCATCTTTCATTACTTTCAAACTTTCCAATATCAATTTCATTTAAGCACGTACGATGTACATATACCATTCGTACACAATTTCAAAATTTGATCGCTCACTTGATCACACAATTTCACTTTTGAACTAGTATCATCCACCCGACTTCCTAGTGCGGAATCAGATCTGGTTTCTTGATCAGAAACCGTCATTCTCCTTGCATTGTCATAACTATGATAGAGAATATCGAGAACCAATTAAAAATCCATATACAGGTTCGCCGTCGAAAATCGAGTGAAAAAAATCCTAACTCGGATTTATATACTATCTCGAAATTCTGTGCACGAATCTGGATCAAATCGTTATGCGAATAGAATAACATACGTACAACCTATGTATTTATCTTCATTGGTTATTAGCTAAATCAATTACTTCTTTCTATTCACATTCCCTTAGATTCTTATTCATTTATTCTAAATTGCCTCAATCCCTATTTGGATTATTACCTCAATTTCCTTTCAAATTATAATCAAATTCCAATTGAATTTACTTATTCAACTTTAATCACAAACCCACATTATTCAAATCAAATTTCAATTTGAATTAACATCAAATTCCATTTCACTTTAAACCATCTCAAATTATATAAATTCGAGTTAAATTACAAGTGTTGATTTGATTCCTTTAAATAAAATCGATCTTTACTTTAATTTATCAATTAAATTCTTTAAACAATTTAATTCTGAGTTAAAATTTCAAATACTCCATTTTAAATTACCTTTACTTCTACATAAACTTATTTCTAGGTTCAAATAATAATTCAAATCCTTTTTAAACAATTAATAACCTTTGAAATCTAATTTATTACCCAATTTCAACCTTTGAAACCAAACCTCAGAAATTTCAGTTTGAATTAATTTCACATTCCATTTTCAAATAAAAGAAAGTGATTTATATTAGATCGTACTGCCAAAAAATATGCGATACATTGATAGACTGCACACTAGCAGTTCAAACATCACATCCATTATCACAATAAAAGCCTTACAAAATCATAAATCTAGATGTCTACATCATCACCTAGGTTTTAATTCTAGCATTTTCTACCAGAATCCTTCATATGGACTTCTTTCAATGGGCAAAGCCCAAACATGCACTTTTCAACAGGATGTCCCCACTTATAGCATTTTTCATAAAAGGTTTCTATCCTCCCATCAATCTGGATAACCTCCATGCCTCCTACAGGACGTTCCACAACCTTGATCTTCTTCTTGTCTCTCTTGGAACAGTTCCAACGATGTGTCCCAACCCTTTATAATGATAGCTAATGGTTGACTCGTTGACTAGTTCCACTGGTTTACGCTTCACCTTCCTCACTTCAGGAAAATAGTTAAGGAAATGTCCCTTCTTATGGCACTTAAAGCATAATATCTTGGAGAAAAATTGTTGGAATGCACCCTTTAATTTCTTCCTTGTTTTTACCACACTTGGCTATGTAATGAACCTTATTGTAACATTTGTAGCAGGTGACATTATCATAAGGTCCCGGTCCATTCCTTTCCTTAATCCGATTTCCATACTCCTGTATTTCTATTTACCGTTCCTTACATGCAGCTGCTCTGCGTTCTCTGCGCCTTACCTTCCATTCTTCACTCTTAGCCATTTCTCTCAAAGACTAAATTCTAGAGGGACTTCTTAACCTATAAATTAGAATTAACTAGAAGAATTCAACTTTTACTCTTATATATAATTTTGCTTACTAAGTTATACCTTAAGTTTTAAACCACCTTTGGTTTTTAATTCCAAACAAAGTTTTCAAATAACTTCTTGTTTTAAAATAAGATTACATTCAAAAATATTTTGAATAATATTATTTATCATTCCTTTTAATATTTTGAAAACAATTTCAAATTTTTTTAATCTTAGGATTCAAAACTTCACTATTTGAAACCCGCTTCAATTTACAAGTCATACTTATCAAAAAAGCTTACTCCCTTAACACATTTCATTTTGCTTTATCATTATTAGAAAACAAACATCCCAATATTTGATACAATAACCATTTTATTTTATTTTGGTTTGAAACCAATTCTAATTCACCTTATTTGTATAGTTCATTCTATTCAATTACTATTTGGAGATATATTTACCACTTAAATTCTTATTTAATTTCAATGACCAACAACCAATTTTATTAATAGATAATAGTTGGAAAATTATTTGCTTTATATATCAAAATATAAGCTTGTATAAGAATATTCATTTTAAAACCATTTTTAAACCATTATATAAGAAAATAACAAGTATGCTCTCATATATATATACACACACACTCAACTCATTCCAAGGTACCACTGCCCTATCCTTAATGAGTACCCACCAGAGCCAAGGTTCTCGCTTAACCTTCAGCTCTGATACCAAATGTAACGACCCGTAATTTTCGATCCCGAAAATTCCAGATAGTTAGGAAAAGAAAAAATAGGTAGAAGAAGAAACAGAAGACAAGTCACTGAATCTCACATTCGCAGCGGATCAAAATATAATAAATAATGACAAATATACAAAAGAAAATGGTATTTGATAATTTACATTTATTTACATTAGAGTTACAACATTTACACATAACACTGGACAGATAAAATCAACATGTCCGAGATAAACTACAATATCACAGCGGAATACACTCCATACGTTCCTGTCATCCAACTCGCCACCTGAGCTCCAGAACATCCTCAGCTGAAAATCTGTAATACTCGATTTGACCCGAGCGTTACATCAAAGTAACACCCAGGTCAGGCTGGAAACCTGTAACGACCCGGAATTTTTGGGTCGCCAAAATTTAACATTTAATTCATTTTAAATGTTGAATATGAATTATAATTTGAATTTTTAAATAAAAGAATTTAGTTAAATCAATAAACTTTGATTAATTTCAAATATGGCAATTAAATTGAAATTTGATTAATAATAGTATAATATTAGGATTGGGTTAATTGGTAATACTGAGTGAAAATAGATATAAATTAGATTCTAAAATTTAATTTAGGTCTAATTGGGTTTGAGTTTGAATATTGGACCTTGGATGAATTTTGAAGCTGATAAATTATTATTTGGAATTTTATATTAATTTAAAAATGAATTTAATATTATTAAATATTGCAATTAATCCGGTTTAAGTCCAGAATGAACCAGGATAATTTCTAATGTATTTATAAATTCAATATGAATTATAATTAAGTTAATAAAATTTTAAAAGTGGAAAATTTTGAGTGATTTCGCTAATTTCGAAAATTGCTTAATTTAATAGACGAGTTAAAATAGCCTTCCGGAACACAGCCTCGGAATTCGACGAAACCAGTTTCATTGGATCCGTAATAGTTAGTTATTATCGGATTTCAATTTTCGTAGCAATCGGAGTTGTCGTTTGACCCCGGCAGCTCGAAACGCGTCGAAATCGTTTTAATCGATTTAATTTCAAATTGAACGTTTAATTCCGTATCTCGTGCATACGATCAAATTAACTTACGAAACTTGTTCCATTGTGTCCGGAACGCGGAAAAACCCCAGGATAGCCTGTCGGAACGTGTGATTTGGGATTCGTTTGCATAAGTGGTAAAATAATTTGAGATAACATTTAAATAATATTTTATTATATTATATATTCATTTTAACCCTAAACCCTAGTTTATTTTACCGGCCGCCGCTAGGCATATGTCAATGGCCGAAAACGATTTAGCTTCTTCCTCTCAAATCTCATAATCCACTTAGTAATTCACGAATCTCCCAACTAGAACATTGTAGAGATCGACGTAGGCTTCAGATCCAACGGTTGATTTGGGTTATCGTTGACCGTAGGAGGCGCTTGGAGGTGCCGAACGTGGGCCGTTCGTATGCGTGTTTGGTCGAGAAGGGTGAGCCGAGCTTCACCGCATCGAGGGCCGTGGTGGAGGCTGCGACGAGCTTTAGCATGGCGACATTTGATCGAAGCATCAATGATCATTCGGGGGGCGGCAATCAACCCTAGCTCGTGATGTTTGGGTGCGACCGTGAGCTGAGTTGCGTTCAGGAAGAAGATACGAACGGCTTTGATTTTAAGCCTTATGATGTGCGGCCCTTGTTGTTTGTGGTAAATATAAAAATATAAAGAAAGAGAATTTGTTGTATAAATTATAGTTCGAACTTTGAAATTTAATATCTCACGCGTTTGTAATCAGATTTCGACGAAACGAGAAATGTCGGAATCGCAGAGATGCGTACTACGCAGTGGTGCAGTTCGGAAATCATTCCGGGCAAGTAGGAGTTTAAGTTAAATCGGACGTCGTTCGGTTTAATTTAAATTTTGAACGCTCGCCGAAACTCAAGGTGAGTTATTCTCACTCACATCTGGATACTAGTAAAGTAGATAGCTAGTATTGATTGTTTGTTTGGATGTTTAGTTGAATATGTTAATTATTATCAAATTGGATTGATATTATATATGCGATGTGCTAATATTTGTGGATGCAGGGAAAACAGGTTGGAGGGATCCAACGGGATCCCTCACAAAGTAGTAATATTTTTATATTGATGATTATGCCTGTTTATGTATTGTGATTGATAAGTTGGAATTTAATTGCATTGTGATATTGTGGTTTAAACTATAAACCCAGAATATTAATTATAAAAGAAATTGCAGTTTAAATTATGAAGAAATTAAATTGGGTTTCAAAGAAATTGAGAAATTGTTAAATAAGAAATTTAGAGAATATAAATGTTTGAAACCTGATTTGGATGGAAAACTGAAATAAATTTGTATAGAAATATTACTGGATAAATTATAAATCCAAAATTAATTATATTTGATAAATTGAATTTAGAGAAATAAAGGTATTGTTAAATAATGGATTTAAAAGGGATTAAAATCTGAAATCTATTTTAAAATGTAAATTGGAAGTTTTAAAATTTGGAATGATAATTAATTTAAATGTTATTAGTTGAAGATTTGGGAAATAAATTTATGTTATAAAACCATAAAACTAAAGTAAATAAATGGACAGAAATCGTGAGAAGGATTTCTGTGATGATTTAGTAGAAATGAGATTTTCTTGGGAAAAACCAAGTTCGAGTTTTAAATTGATTTTATAAAAAGAAAGTTTAAAATCTAAACTAATTTTAAAGAATGTTTTAAAAATTATTATTTTAAAGTGATTTTTTATAAATTAGCAATAGTAAAATTTTATAAATATTTTAATAATTATGTTTACAAATGGATTTGTTTTAAAAGCTAGTTTTGACCTAAGTATATTGAAATAAGAGTTAATCTTTTTACCACTTTATTTTAATATATAGTATAACTTAACCTTATTTTAAATTAAGCTATATCTTATAAACAGTTTTGCTTTAAATATTTTGACATTATATTGGATTAAATAATTAGTAGTAAATTTATCTATTTAAAGTATATTTTAAATTAAAATGTTTTTTAACTGTTTTAAATCCAAACTGTTTTGAACTTGGATATTTCCAATGGAAATATATGGTAAATGATTTACCTTGTAAAGGAGGAATTTTGAGAAATGTTTTCAAATGAGATTTGGAAATTTGGTAATATATCTTTTAAAGATATTTGAGGTAAATAAATAATTTGGGAATTATTTATTGTGTGATGGATGCTATGGATGTTTATGAATATAAATTGATAGTTAAATCACCGACTATCAATATTGGACAAATGCGTTGATCGTTTCGAAGAGACCGGGATCGAGATTTATTTCTCGAAAACCACTTCGATCCGGTTTGTACGTTTTCGTGCGATAAAACGTGTTCGGAGTCGAAGATGGAGCAGTGAAGTGCAAGGGCTAGTCGCTACTAATCCTGAGGATATTTCCAAAATGGATGTAGTAGGAGTAGTGCCTTCGGTTCCGTTCGAACCCGGGACGGACTTGTATGGATGAATGCTTGCGAAACATCGTCAGGTGGACGATGGGCATTCTAAGTGAAACGTTCTAAAGGTAACGTTAAACCTCAAGCCTCATCAACCGGGAATGACTGAAAATCAGGGGATATGCAGCAAGGCTTCGTGGGTAGCCCCCACTGGAGAGTAAGGTCATCCCTGTCTAGATGTTCCTTTTTATTTCGGCTTAGTGGTGCGGTTGCTGATCCCAACCGCGGGGTGATCTTATTCGGAATTGCCCATAGGTGATTCCGGTCTTGTGTTGCAGGGGATGAAGGGAGTAGTCCTCGGTACTGTGATCTAGACCACGTACTGTGACAGGTGGTACCCCAGTGCCTAGTCATTGTTGGAAATCCATTTTCCCTACGTGCCTTTTACGAGTTTTGTTTGTATTACCCACTTCGGTGGCTAGTAGCTGGAATTTAATAATGTAACAATTTCGGCTATTTTATAAGTATTTGTAAATAGGCCCTATTATAATATCAGAGGATTTCTATAAAAAGTGTTTTAGCTATCGTAAGGTAAAAACCCGACATGTTTATTTGTGGCGTGGTCTTACGAGATGCTTTTGTTTTCAAAAGGATTTTTGAAACTTTAATAATCAATTGTGTGCATTATTATCAGCTGGTATGCCAGACTGACTCGGGTGTTATTTCATTATAATGCTCGGGTCAGACCGAGTATTATATGTTCAGGACAGGATGCTATGGAGCAGGAGAGGAGCTGGAGTCCGAGACGTATTATATGTACCTATATATATATCCGCTGCTATGATTGTATGGTATGTCTGTTATGTGTTGATTGATGTATGAGACACTCTGATGATCTGATGTATATAAACAATATAGATTTCATTTTTGGGTAAAGATATATAGTTGCTATTATATTTTATTCCGCTGCGACTGTGAGATTCTGATATTGTTTAGTTTCTTCTTCTTCTATCTCTTTTTCTTTTAACCTTAATGGTTCGTATTTCTGTTCCACTTGAGTCAATTAGGGTAGTATATTGTTGATTCAAGGGGTACGGATTTGCGGGCTGTCACACTTGGTATCAGAGCTTAGGTTGGCGACAACCTAGGCTTTGGTGGGGTAATTACTCATTTAATAGAGTCGATAGTACTCTATAATGAGTTGAGCGTATTAATAGATATGAGAGCGTACTTGTTAGTGTTTATAAAATTGTTTTTATACTGTGTTGACTTATCGGTTGAGTGTTTATGAATTCTGGTCGGTGCGGGAAGTACAACCGTATCGATAGGGATTTCTAAACTCTTAAACAAGATAAACCGACATAGTATTGTTTTTAAAGTGGGTAAATGAAATAATTTTACCCAAAATTATATTTTGATATAAAAGAAATGATTTTCTAGCTTATTATATATTGGGTGTTTGATGGTTGTTAATACCATGATCAAGTAAGAATCTTGAATTTGATTAAATTTTGAAGTGATAAGCTAATAAGAATAAAGATATTAAAATGGTCTACAACCAAATAGAATAAATTAAATATGTTGCAAATAAGAAGTGAAATTAAAATTTGAATTAAACCAGAATTTAAAACCCGGAAGTTTTGGAAAGGATTTTAAATGTATTGAAAATAAAAGTTTGGGAATGTTTTCCAATATGTTTGAAGGCAATAATGGAATGTTGTTTTGGGAAATATTTTTGAATGGAAACTGTTTGAAAAGAATTTAGGAAAGTAAGAAGCATTGAACTCACTGCAGTCGCTGGAAAATAATCCTGATGATGTTGGCCACATCATTAGAATTCATTTTCGAGTTTCTAAAAGTGATGGATTGCTTCCCTAGTAATTGGTTATGGTATTGTTTGGATTTGTTGGGGATAATAGTTGTTTTGGATATTTCAAAAATGGGAATTTGTTTGGGATATGAACAAATTGTTTTGGGTACAACCAAATTGGTTTGGAAAACATGGAGATGTGATTTGATATACCAAATGGGTATAGATATTTGATATATTTCAAAATGATTTTTTAAAAAAAAAAAAAAAAAAAACCGGGCAATTGAATTCTGGAAAATTTTAATTAAATAAAGATGTGAAGGTAAAATGAATCAACCATAACTTGTATGGTGAAGTTGATTTAAGTAAGATAGGAAAATGAAATTTTAGTCATAAAATTAAAATTTGACTTGAGTAAATGGAGGTAAATTAAATTATTAAAATGAATGGAAAGTTGAATTTAATTTGGGATAAGTTAAATAAAATTGAGAATTGGAATTTGAATTTTACTTGGATAAGTAAATAAGTTGGACTTAAAATAAAATTGATTTGGATTAAATTGAAAGGTAAGTTGATTATGAGATTGTGGGTCATTGAGTAATGGATTATACCCATAAGCAATTAAGTATTGTACTTATAATTTGAGGTTTGCAAAGAAGATGGTAACCTTAGGAATTCAGTAATATATATGTGTGAATCTGAAATTGTGATTATAAGTGTAGATGGATTAAATTGAGCTATATGAGCTTTTAAATAAGTAAGTTGGTGAACTTATAAAATAGAAATGGAAACTATAATCACAATGAGAAATAGTGGAATGGTATGGTAGATTCAAAATCAAATCTCAAATGAAATTGTGAATTGAGATAAGGTAAAGTGAGATATAAAGAAGTGAATGAACTTAAGTTAGTAAACAAGTTTTGAACTTGTATATGAAGAACTAAATTTGAGAATTTGAACTTGAATTAAATCTAAGTGAAGTGAAATTAATTTGGATTAGGTATAAAGGTGAAATGTAAATTGTTTATAATTGCATTAAGGAATTCACATTCTTAAGTTATTAAGTAACTTAAATTGGAGATTACAAAATGAGAATGGACTTAAGTGAGCACTTTAAAATCTTGAATGGAAGTAAAGTTGCAAATTTATTAAATGGAAGAGGACTTAAATAAGCAACTTAAACTCTTAAATGGAAATAAAATTTGTTGTGATAATGAAATTGTAATTAAATTTCAGTTGTGAAACAAATAATATTGAAAGAAATTTAAATTCTATTTAAAGAATTATAAGGAAAGGTAGGGATTTAAATTGTTAAATGGAATAATTGGAAAATGGTGATATTATAAATGGATTCAGGGTGAATTGGGAAAGTGTATTAAAAACCTAATACGGATTTGGGTATTGACTAAATTAAATTACAATTTAATGGAATGTGTATTGTAATGAGATGAATAGAATTTTGGTAGTTTAGTCAAAATTTGGAAAGTAAATGAAAATCCAATTATGGCATGGGGTTTAAATTTGTGGTGACAAATGTTTATTGTGGGGATGGAAATGAATTTAGCTTATGCTGGGATAGTTGAATTGTAAATAAAATTCAACGGAAAGAAATAATTTGAATGGACTCTTTGTTAATAAAATGAACTTAACATGGATTGGATAACTAAACAAAGAGCATTAAATTCGTATATGAATTAAATTTGATTTGAATGAGAATCAAATGAAAATAAAATTTGATTTATAAGGAAATAATGAAAATATTGTTAAAGAACTTAAACAAATTGAAAGAAAAATAAAATGGTTGAGAATGAGCTTTATTAAGTAATGTTGAATTAAATTTGTTAGATAATAAAATTTAAATTTGCAAGTGGAATGGCTTTAATAATATTGTGATATGGGAAATGCATTGGAAATATAAGGATGAGATTTGAAAGATGAAAAGCAAGAATATAAACTTAAGATAAATAATAAAATTTGAAAGGTGTGAATAAGAATGTTATTTAAAAAGTTGAATTGTAAGTAGAATGATATTAATATAAACTTGGATTGGTTAATGAAATAAGATGTAAGGAAATGTAATTTAACAATTGCATTGAAAAAAAAAATGTTTGAGTTGTGAACCTTGTAATGGAGTAAGACTAATATGAATCTAAGTTGAAAATTTATTTTAAATGGTCATAAGCTTAAGTGGCAATTATTTTGCTTGAATGACTGGAATATTTGAATGTATTTAGAATTGAGTTGTTTAAACAACTAAATTGGTTTTGGATAAATTGGAATTTGATTAAGTGGAGTCCAATTAAAATGAAACTAAATTTGGTATGCAAGAAAGAATTGAGGTGTTATGCAATTGAATTGATGTTTGAATAAATTGATATGGATTGGAATCTAATTTAAGGAGTTTGTGAAAGAATGCAAGTGAATTGATTTAAAATAGCATATGGAATGGGTTTTTAAATCAATTGGAATGAATTGACTTCTGGATAAGTGATGTTTGCATATGAATGAGAAATGAATTATAAAAGAAATACTCATGTTTCATGCTTAAAATAAAATTTGATTGTAAATCAAATTGGGAAATGAATTAGTTGAGATTAATAAATGGTATATAATGAACTTGAATGTAAACCATTTCAAGTGTAATAAAACGAAGTTAGTTTGGATGAAATAGAATGGGCTAAATCTTAATAAAGGGATTTGAGTATAAAGGTAAGGTAAATGAATTAAATGCATATATTCATTATATTGAAGTGAATATGAATTTGTAGTAGTAATTATGAATTGGAATGGCCGAACTTGTATGTAAATCATTTATGTGAAATAAAATGGAGTTTGGCATTAGAAAATAAGTGTGGAACATACTTTAAAGTATGATTTACTTATGATATTATGCAAATATTTGTTTGGAATGTAAATGGATGTGTTTGATTTGCATTTACATTGAAAATGTTGTTAAAATACTCATATCTTTGTAAACTAATGAGTATGTTGAGTAAGTGCAGGAATGCGAGGCGTTCGAGAGGGTTTGAAGCGCGTATATGCATTATATATTAGCTACTTGCTATTAAAATTGCTAAAAGGTACGCCTACGCTAATAAAATTGGAAAAGATATATATTTTGTGTTATATTTTGGTTTCCGGCCGTGTGGGCCGATGTATATATTTGTGTATCCTGCGATATCGCAGAAGCTCCTCCGTACAGGGGAGACTCTGCCAAAATTTTTCGAAAATTTTGGGAGTTAGAAAATTTTTGGATTTTGGGAAAAGTTAATTAACTTGGAAGGTTATAAATTAAAATTGAAGCTTTAGGGAAGTAAAGCAAACAAGTTTGGGAATTGAGCAAAAAGGATTTTGTGAAGTGTATATAAGCTTTTAACTAAGCAAATGGGGTAAGTAAATGGGTTTGAGAGTATGTTCTACCTTATACAAATTTCGGGGACGAAATTTTTATAAGGGGGGAGGAATGTAACGACCCGGAATTTTTGGGTCGCCAAAATTTAACATTTAATTCATTTTAAATGTTGAATATGAATTATAATTTGAATTTTTAAATAAAAGAATTTAGTTAAATCAATAAACTTTGATTAATTTCAAATATGGCAATTAAATTGAAATTTGATTAATAATAGTATAATATTAGGATTGGGTTAATTGGTAATACTGAGTGAAAATAGATATAAATTAGATTCTAAAATTTAATTTAGGTCTAATTGGGTTTGAGTTTGAATATTGGACCTTGGATGAATTTTGAAGCTGATAAATTATTATTTGGAATTTTATATTAATTTAAAAATGAATTTAATATTATTAAATATTGCAATTAATCCGGTTTAAGTCCAGAATGAACCAGGATAATTTCTAATGTATTTATAAATTCAATATGAATTATAATTAAGTTAATAAAATTTTAAAAGTGGAAAATTTTGAGTGATTTCGCTAATTTCGAAAATTGCTTAATTTAATAGACGAGTTAAAATAGCCTTCCGGAACACAGTCTCGGAATTCGACGAAACCAGTTTCATTGGATCCGTAATAGTTAGTTATTATCGGATTTCAATTTTCGTAGCAATCGGAGTTGTCGTTTGACCCCGGCAGCTCGAAACGCGTCGAAATCGTTTTAATCGATTTAATTTCAAATTGAACGTTTAATTCCGTATCTCGTGCATACGATCAAATTAACTTACGAAACTTGTTCCATTGTGTCCGGAACGCGGAAAAACCCCAGGATAGCCTGTCGGAACGTGTGATTTGGGATTCGTTTGCATAAGTGGTAAAATAATTTGAGATAACATTTAAATAATATTTTATTATATTATATATTCATTTTAACCCTAAACCCTAGTTTATTTTACCGGCCGCCGCTAGGCAAATGTCAATGGCCGAAAACGATTTAGCTTCTTCCTCTCAAATCTCATAATCCACTTAGTAATTCACGAATCTCCCAACTAGAACATTGTAGAGATCGACGTAGGCTTCAGATCCAACGGTTGATTTGGGTTATCGTTGACCGTAGGAGGCGCTTGGAGGTGCCGAACGTGGGCCGTTCGTATGCGTGTTTGGTCGAGAAGGGTGAGCCGAGCTTCACCGCATCGAGGGCTGTGGTGGAGGCTGCGACGAGCTTTAGCATGGCGACATTTGATCGAAGCATCAATGATCATTCGGGGGGCGGCAATCAACCCTAGCTCGTGATGTTTGGGTGCGACCGTGAGCTGAGTTGCGTTCAGGAAGAAGATACGAACGGCTTTGATTTTAAGCCTTATGATGTGCGGCCCTTGTTGTTTGTGGTAAATATAAAAATATAAAGAAAGAGAATTTGTTGTATAAATTATAGTTCGAACTTTGAAATTTAATATCTCACGCGTTTGTAATCAGATTTCGACGAAACGAGAAATGCCGGAATCGCAGAGATGCGTACTACGCAGTGGTGCAGTTCGGAAATCATTCCGGGCAAGTAGGAGTTTAAGTTAAATCGGACGTCGTTCGGTTTAATTTAAATTTCGAACGCTCGCCGAAACTCAAGGTGAGTTATTCTCACTCACATCTGGATACTAGTAAAGTAGATAGCTAGTATTGATTGTTTGTTTGGATGTTTAGTTGAATATGTTAATTATTATCAAATTGGATTGATATTATATATGTGATGTGCTAATATTTGTGGATGCAGGGAAAACAGGTTGGAGGGATCCAACGGGATCCCTCACAAAGTAGTAATATTTTTATATTGATGATTATGCCTGTTTATGTATTGTGATTGATAAGTTGGAATTTAATTGTATTGTGATATTGTGGTTTAAACTATAAACCCAGAATATTAATTATAAAAGAAATTGCAGTTTAAATTATGAAGAAATTAAATTGGGTTTCAAAGAAATTGAGAAATTGTTAAATAAGAAATTTAGAGAATATAAATGTTTGAAACCTGATTTGGATGGAAAACTGAAATAAATTTGTATAGAAATATTACTGGATAAATTATAAATCCAAAATTAATTATATTTGATAAATTGAATTTAGAGAAATAAAGGTATTGTTAAATAACGGATTTAAAAGGGATTAAAATCTGAAATCTATTTTAAAATGTAAATTGGAAGTTTTAAAATTTGGAATGATAATTAATTTAAATGTTATTAGTTGAAGATTTGGGAAATAAATTTATGTTATAAAACCATAAAACTAAAGTAAATAAATGGACAGAAATCGTGAGAAGGATTTCTGTGATGATTTAGTAGAAATGAGATTTTCTTGGGAAAAACCAAGTTCGAGTTTTAAATTGATTTTATAAAAAGAAAGTTTAAAATCTAAACTAATTTTAAAGAATGTTTTAAAAATTATTATTTTAAAGTGATTTTTTATAAATTAGCAATAGTAAAATTTTATAAATATTTTAATAATTATGTTTACAAATGGATTTGTTTTAAAAGCTAGTTTTGACCTAAGTATATTGAAATAAGAGTTAATCTTTTTACCACTTTATTTTAATATATAGTATAACTTAACCTTATTTTAAATTAAGCTATATCTTATAAACAGTTTTGCTTTAAATATTTTGACATTATATTGGATTAAATAATTAGTAGTAAATTTATCTATTTAAAGTATATTTTAAATTAAAATGTTTTTTAACTGTTTTAAATCCAAACTGTTTGAACTTGGATATTTCCAATGGAAATATATGGTAAATGATTTACCTTGTAAAGGAGGAATTTTGAGAAATGTTTTCAAATGAGATTTGGAAATTTGGTAATATATCTTTTAAAGATATTTGAGGTAAATAAATAATTTGGGAATTATTTATTGTGTGATGGATGCTATGGATGTTTATGAATATAAATTGATAGTTAAATCACCGACTATCAATATTGGACAAATGCGTTGATCGTTTCGAAGAGACCGGGATCGAGATTTATTTCTCGAAAACCACTTCGATCCGGTTTGTACGTTTTCGTGCGATAAAACGTGTTCGGAGTCGAAGATGGAGCAGTGAAGTGCAAGGGCTAGTCGCTACTAATCCTGAGGATATTTCCACAATGGATGTAGTAGGAGTAGTGCCTTCGGTTCCGTTCGAACCCGGGACGGACTTGTATGGATGAATGCTTGCGAAACATCGTCAGGTGGACGATGGGCATTCTAAGTGAAACGTTCTAAAGGTAACGTTAAACCTCAAGCCTCATCAACCGGGAATGACTGAAAATCAGGGGATATGCAGCAAGGCTTCGTGGGTAGCCCCCACTGGAGAGTAAGGTCATCCCTGTCTAGATGTTCCTTTTTATTTCGGCTTAGTGGTGCGGTTGCTGATCCCAACCGCGGGGTGATCTTATTCGGAATTGCCCATAGGTGATTCCGGTCTTGTGTTGCAGGGGATGAAGGGAGTAGTCCTCGGTACTGTGATCTA
The DNA here is from genome assembly GCA_030765085.1 of Allium cepa. Classification (NCBI taxonomy): domain Eukaryota; kingdom Viridiplantae; phylum Streptophyta; class Magnoliopsida; order Asparagales; family Amaryllidaceae; genus Allium; species Allium cepa. The sequence goes on along the minus strand of CM060938.1, from coordinate 28,316,063 downwards.
GACCACGTACTGTGACAGGTGGTACCCCAGTGCCTAGTCATTGTTGGAAATCCATTTTCCCTACGTGCCTTTTACGAGTTTTGTTTGTATTACCCACTTCGGTGGCTAGTAGCTGGAATTTAATAATGTAACAATTTCGGCTATTTTATAAGTATTTGTAAATAGACCCTATTATAATATCAGAGGATTTCTATAAAAAGTGTTTTAGCTATCGTAAGGTAAAAACCCGACATGTTTATTTGTGGCGTGGTCTTACGAGATGCTTTTGTTTTCAAAAGGATTTTTGAAACTTTAATAATCAATTGTGTGCATTATTATCAGCTGGTATGCCAGACTGACTCGGGTGTTATTTCATTATAATGCTCGGGTCAGACCGAGTATTATATGTTCAGGACAGGATGCTATGGAGCAGGAGAGGAGCTGGAGTCCGAGACGTATTATATGTACCTATATATATATCCGCTGCTATGATTGTATGGTATGTCTGTTATGTGTTGATTGATGTATGAGACACTCTGATGATCTGATGTATATAAACAATATAGATTTCATTTTTGGGTAAAGATATATAGTTGCTATTATATTTTATTCCGCTGCGACTGTGAGATTCTGATATTGTTTAGTTTCTTCTTCTTCTATCTCTTTTTCTTTTAACCTTAATGGTTCGTATTTCTGTTCCACTTGAGTCAATTAGGGTAGTATATTGTTGATTCAAGGGGTACGGATTTGCGGGTTGTCACAAAACCAGTGTGAGTAAACCCATATAACATGAAATACTAAGTTACAAAATTTAAGTGAATTACTAGGGTAACTCGTACTTTTCTACGAGTTCTAATCTTATTTAAGCCAATCATTTATCTCAAAACAATATCTAAGAATCGTTATACAGTTTAAATATCCATGATACCTAACTTATTTCATTCCAGCCTGTTTGCTTCTAAACAAACTATAAAGAATTATCGTAAATTACTAATCGGATTGGTTTCGGGTATTTACTGATACCCTACTCCAGTCTCTTCAAATCCAATGTCATATTGAATCTAAGTTGTTTTGTTTTAAAGCAATACATTTCATATCCAAATATCATACCACATTATAATTTAAATCAGATAGGTAATCCTACAATATCACAGTTCAACCCACTCATATCATATCTCAGTACAGCCCAATTGCCTATTAGAGATATCAACAATCCAAGTCATCCAATATCATTCAATCATCCATAAGCAAGATTTATTTGATATAAAATTACTAATTAATATAATTAATTTCCAATTAAATAAATCTCCAACCTTAATCACTTAGATTACCCTAAAATCCTGCTTACTAACATTTATTAATTACAAATAAATCAATTATTTAATGATTCATTAATCATCCATCTTAATTTATCATCCTTAATTAATAATTTCACTAAGTAATTATCCTTAATTACTTTTATTTAATTACTTATATTTGATTACTTCCATAAAGTAATTATCCTTTTTAATTAATTATATTCTGTATTTATCCATTAATTACTTACCCTAAGTAATTATGACTTTATAAATTTCATTAAGTAATTATACATAATTTAATCCTTAATCATCCAAATCCTAATCAAATTAAGATATCCTCTTTATCTTACTTAATTGCTTAATTATCATTAAAGATCTTCTTTAATAAATCTTGGGCTTAATTATACTAAACATATGGATTATCTAAGATAAAAAAACTGAAACATTTACCTTCAATACTTAATTAACATCATTAAACTCTCTGAAAACACTTAGGGTTTAAATCAAATAAGTATCCTGATATACATATTATCAATACCCCCTCCAACCCTTAAATAAATAAACTTTTAAAACCTTATATCCTCTTAATTAACCACTTAATTAATTTATTAAGTTTATTTAAAATGAAAACCTTAAAATAAAGGTTGTATATCTTAAACTCCTTTAAACTTAATTAACTTCTAATAATTTTGTTAAAAACCCTATTAACCAACTCAAACTTGGACATACCTTATTAAAAAAACTGATTTTCTCAAAACTGTTAAAATTAAACTTGATTTTGGTTTTAAAAAAACAACCTGATTTAAACAAAATTACCAGACCCGAGCCACCTCAAACATTCCCGTGTAAAACACCAAGTTCCCTCCTTTCTGATTTGTCGAGACCAGCCACGACGCTTTTCCGAGCCAGCCTCGAAGATTCAAGCTTCCTCCCCAATCACAAATGCCCAGATACACGGATAATTATGTGTACATGCACGCATTGCCAGCGTTTCTACGACCATCGTGGCCATCGCCGGCAAGACAACAACGATCCTTTTATCTGATTCTGACCACCCAGGTTCAGCTAAATCGACAAGAATGAATTCGACCATGTCAACGCTATCTCGAACCGAACCTGCCGTCGAAATCATCCTCTTTCCATTGATCTGGTTCACCGGAATTATATCTAATAAATCTTGCTTATGGATGATTGAATGATATTGGATGACTTGGATGTTGATATCTTCGATAGGCAATTGAGATGTACTGAGATGTGATATGAGTGGGTTGAACTGCGATATTGTAGGATTACCTATCTTAGTTAAATTATAATGTGGTATGATATCCTGGATATGAATTATATTACTTCAAAACTAAACAACTTGGATTGAATATGACATTGGATTCGAAGAGACCGGAGTCGGGTATCAGTAAATACCCGAAACCAATTCGATTATTAATTTACGGTAATTCTTTATAGTTTGGTTAGAAGCAAACAGGATGGAATGAAATAAGTTAAGTATCATGGATAGTTAAACTATGTAATGATTCTTGGATATTGTTTTGAGATAAATTATTGACCTAAATAAGATTAGAACTCATAGAAAAGTACGAGTTACCCTGGTAATTCACCTAAGTTTTGTAACTTAGTATTTCATGTTATATGCGTTTACACACGCTGGTTTCTAGCGTGACCTGGGTGTTACTTTGATGTAATGCTCGGGTCAGACCGAGTATTATAGATTTTTAGGCGAGGACGTTCTGGAGCTCAACTGGCGAGCTGGATGACAGGAACGTATAGAGTGCATTCCGCTATGATATTATAGTTTATCTGGGACATGTTGATTTTATCTATCCATTGTTATGTGTAAATGTTGTAACTCTAATGTAAATAAATGTAAATTGTCAAATACAGTTTTCCTTTGTATAACTGTCATTATTTAATATTATATTTTAATCCGCTGCGAATGTGAGATTTTGTGACTTGTCTTCTATTTCTTCTACCTCTTTTTTTCTTTTCCTAACTATCTGGAATTTTCGAGATCGAAAATTCTGTGTCATTACATTTGGTATCAGAGTTGAAGGTTAAGCGAGAATCTTGGCTTTAGTGGGTATTCATTAAGGATAGGGCAGTGGTACTTTGGAATGAGTTGAGTGTGTGTGTGTGTGTGTGTGTGTGTGTGTGTGTGTGTATGAGAGCGTACTTTTTATTTTCTTATATAAAGGTTTAAAAATGGTTTTAAAAACGAATCATTCTTTTACAATCTTATATTTTGATATATAAAGAAAATAATTTTCCAATTATTATCTATTAAGAAAATTGGTTGTTGGTCACTGAAATTAAATAAGAACTTAAGTGGTAAATATATATCCAAATAGGAATTGAATAGAATGAACCATACAAATAATGTGAATTAGAATTGGTTTCAAACCAAAATAAAATAAAATGGTTATTGTATCAAATATTGGGATGTTTGTTTTCTAATAATGATAAAGCAAAATGAAATGTGTTAATGGAGTAAACTTTTAGATAACTATTAATTGTAAATTGAAGTGGGTTTTAAATTGTGAAATTTTGAATCCTAACATTAAAAAAATTTAAAATTGTTTTCAAAATATTAAAAGGAATGATAAATAATATTATTCAAAATATTTTTGAATGTAATCTTATTTTAAAATAAGAAGTTGTTTGAAAACTTTGTTTGGAATTAGAAACCAAAGGAGGTTTTAAACTTAAGGTATAACTTGGTAAGCAAATTGACATGTAAGAGTAAAAGTTGAACTCTTCTAATTAATTCTAATTTATAGGTTAGGAAGTCCCACTAGAATTTAGTCTTTGAGAGAAATGGCTAAGAGTGAAGAATGGAAGGCAAGGCGTAGAGAATGGAGAGCAGCTGCATGTAAGGAACGGTAAATAGCAGTACATGAGTATGAAAATCGGATTAAGGAAAGGAATGGACCAGGACCTTATGATAATATCACATGCTACAGATGTTTCAATAAGGGTCATTACGCATCCAAGTGTGGTAAAACAAGGAAGGAAATAAAGGGTGCATTCCAACGATTTCTCTCCGAGATATTATGCTTTAAGTGCCATAAGAAGGGACATTTCCTTAACCATTTTCCTGAAGTGAGGAAGGCGATGCGTAAACCAGTGGAACCAGTCAACGAGTCAACCATTAGCTATTATTGTAAAGGGTTGGGACGCATCGCTAGGAATTGTCCCAAGAGACAGAAGAAGAAGATCAAGGTTGTGGAACGTTCTGTTGGAGGCATGGAGGTTGTCCAGATTGATGGGAGGATAGAAACCTATTATGGAAAATGCTATAAGTGGGGACATCCTGTTGAAAAGTGCATGTTTGGGCTTTTCCCATTGGAAGGAAGTCCATAGGAAGGATTCTGGTAGAAAATGCTAGGACTCTAAAACCTAGGTGATGATGTAGACATCTATATTTATGAATCTGTAAGGCTTTTATTGTGATAATGGATGTGATGTTTGAACTGCTAGTGTGCAGTTTATCAACTTATGAAATATTTTGTGGCAGTACGATCTAATATAAATCACTTTCTTTTATTTGAAAATGGAATATGAAATTAATTCAAACTGAAATTTCTGAGGTTTGGTTTCAAAGGTTGAAATTGGGTAATAAATTGGATTTCAAAGGTTAAATTGTTTAAAAAGGATTTGAATTATTATTTGAACCTAGAAATAAGTTTATGTAGAAGTAAAGGTAATTTAAAATAGAGTATTTGACATTTTAACTCAAAATTAAATTGTTTAAAGAATTGAATTGATAAATTAAAGTAAAGATCGATTTGATTTAAAGGAATCAAATCAACACTTGTAATTTAACTCGAATTTATATAACTCGAGATGGTTTAAAGTGAAATATAATTTGAAGTTAATTCAAATTGAAATTTGATTTGAATAATTTGGGTTTGTGAATAAAGTTGAATAAGTAAATTCAAATGGAATTTGATTTGAATTTGAAAGGAAATTGAGGTAATAATCCAAATAGGGATTGAGGCAATTGTGAATAAATAAATAAGAATCTAAGGGAATGTGAATAGAAAGGAGTAATTGATTTAGCTAATAATCAATAAAGATAATACGTAGGATGTACTTATGTTATTCTATTCGCATAATGATTTGATCCAGATTCGAGCATAGAATTTCGAGATAGTATATCGATCCGAGTTGGGATTTTTTTCACTCGATTTTCGACGGCAAGCTTGTAGATGGATTTTTGATTGGTTCTGGGTATTCTCTATCACAGTTATGACTATGTAAGGAGAATGACGGTTTCTGATCCAGAAACCAGATCTGAGTCCGCACTAGGAAGTCGGTTGGACGATACTAGTTCAAAAGTGAAATTGTGTGATCAAGTGAGCGATCAAATTTTGAAATTGTGTACGAATGGTATATGTACATCGTACGTGCTTAAATGAAATTGATATTGGAAAGTTTGAAAGTAATGAAAGATGATTATTGAAAAGAGAGGTATGTTTTGATAATTTGTGTATTGAATAAAATGGGAGTTGGGTATTTCTATGATTAGAACTCATTTTGTACAAAAGTAATACGGCTAATAAATTCATAAAAGAGCAATCAAATTGAATATTTGATTTGGAATAAACAAAGTTATATATCTTTGTTATCTAAGATAAATCTCCCCTTGTTGAATCTATTTTTGAAAGGAAAGGCTTTTTCAAAAGTATTTGAAGTATAAAAAAGGAATTTATACAAGTATGAAGTGATTCAAAGATTTTTCGAATTTTATATACATACATATACATATACATATACATATACATACATACATACATACATACATACATACATACATACATACATACATACATACATACATACATACATACATACATACATACATACATACATACATATATATATATATAAAGGATCTTTTGGAAATGATTTTGGGAAAAGGTTTTGGAACCTATGGATTTTGGAAAGGCTTTTGATTTTTGGAGAAAAATCAATTTTGGAAATTTGGAAATCTTAGTTTGAGAATTATCGATTTTGGGATAATCGATTTTGAGAAAGGAGATTTATATGAGATTCATACTAGGTGTATGATTTGGAAGATACTATATGTGTATAGTATAAAGTGTTTTGAAAATGGCTTTGGAGAAAAAGGCGCTCCCCTGAAATGAACTTCTTAGGAGTACCATAGGTTGGCACTGCCTTGAGCCCTAAAGGGGAGGGGGGTTCTAAAGTGGATCCTATGAGGAAGTCCGGACAAACTAAAGTTCCTGAGGATTATTGGGTAGCGAAAGTCCAGGGCGCTGTGCTTATAGAGGCATTTGGGTTATGCTGTAACGACAGTGTAACTCGATGTCGCTGCGATCTACTATGGTCCATAGCGGAAATAGTGTGGAGGTGAGTGTCAACGTTCTACGCTTGATTTTGCCAGGAAGGCAATGTAACATCGGTAGACTGCGATCTATGGTCGAGTGGAGAAGTTTATTTTTTTTGGCAGTGGAATTCAAGGGAGCTGATGCCTACAGTTATATGGGTTTTTGCTGTGATAGCAACGTAACCCCAGATGTAGCTGCGATCTGTAGCGGGTTCCATGGCGTAATCGAGGGGCACAGAGTGCCTATAGTTATCTATGGATATTGCCGGGATGGCAAACCATCTCGTTAACTACAACCATGGATGGGGGTGATGATTTCCAGAGCATTCTCACCAAAGATGTTCCCTCTACTTCAAAATTGTTTTTTAATATTTTCACAAAGTTTACAAAAATGTTTTTCCAAAAATTTTCATTGGGTGTTGGAAATGGGTCTGCTAAGTTATTATAGACTTTTAGTCTTACGATTGATCAACGTATGACCGAATTTCTGTAGGAACAAGGACGGACTGGTTGAGACATAATCAAATTTAAAAACTATTCAATTTGAATTTGGATTAATTCAAACTGGAGTTGAAATGAAGCTGTTTAAATTAATTTGGGATTGAATCAATGTTAACTGGTTGTGAAAATTTAAAATTGAATTGAATGGAATGAAGATTGGGTAGTGGAACAGTTTGGCTCTGACACCAATGTAATGACCCAAAATTTTCGATCCCGAAAATTCTAGATAGTTATGAAAAGAAGAAAGGAGGTAGAAGAAGAAACAGAAAACAAGTCACAGAATCTCACATTCGTAGCGAATCAAAATATAATATCAAATAATAGCTGTTATACAAAGAAAAGCTGTATCAATAAATTTACATTTTAATACATCACAGTTTCAACCATTACAAAAATACTGGACAGTTAAAATCAACACGTTCCAGATATACAACAATATATCATAGCGGAATACACTCCATACGTTTCCGCCATCCAGCTCGCCTCGTGAGCTCCAGAACGTCCTTACCTAAAAATCTGTAATACTCTATCTGATATAGGTATTACTTTGATGTAATGCTCGGGTCAGACCGAGTATTACAGATTTTCAGGTAAGGACGTTCTGGAGCTCAGGAGGCGAACTGGATGGCAGGAACGTATGGAGAGTATTCCGCTATGATATATTGTTGTATATCTGGAACATGTTGATTTTAACTGTCCAGTATTTTTGTAATGGTTGAAACTTTGATGTATTCAAATGTAAATTTATTGATACAGCTTTTGTGACGACCCGGGTTCCTGAGCCCAGAAATCCGGTTCATCTTGAAGAAAGAAAGGGATGAGAAAATAGAAAAGATAGAGAAGAAAGAACAACAACATCAGAATCTCACAGCGGAATGGAACAAAATATAATAGATCACATAACTATTACATAATTTTACATATATCAGAGTTAACACATCACATAGTAGATAGTTATAAACACCTGTCTAGTTAATACAACACAACTCAAACAAATAACCCAAAGATACCAACACAAAGGAACTATATATATATCTACAACGCTGAAGCCTCCTGCTCCGTTGCTCCTCCAGAATTCGTCAAAGCTAACCTGAATCCCTTGGCTACCCGTAAAAATTTGGGTACCCGAGAGTTTATGAAAAACAAAAATAAACTCCGGGTCAGACATGGGTCTGGTATGAGTAACAGGTTAAAGTTGCTTAACTTTGAAAAACATTTGAAAATAAAAGGTATCACGTAAGACTCCCCACAAATAAACATGGGTAAGTTTTTAACTTACGCTAACCAAAAAATTTGATATGAAATTCAGTGATATTATAATAGGTCTAGGGTTTTCAAGTAAATAGAAAATAGCCGAAATTGTTACATCTATTAAATTCCAGCTAATAGCCACAAAAGTGGGTAATACAATCAAAACCGTTGGCACTTATTGGATTGTGGATTCCATACAATGGTAGGGCTACTGGGGTACCTCCCGTCACAGTACGTGGCCTAGATCAACGTACCGAGGATCACTCCCAACCCCCTGCAACACAAGGCCGGAACCATTCCTTACTGAACAGTCCCGAACAAGACAACCCCGACAGTTGGAGCTCACAACCGTCCACACAGCCGAATAAAAAGGGACATCTTGACAGGGGAAAATCTTGTCCTGCTTGGGCATGACCCACCTAATCTTGCTGCACCTTCCCTGTTTTAGCCATTCCCGGTTGATGAGGCTTGAGGCTACGATTACCTTTAGAGAACACATTTGTTAGAATGCTCATCGCCCACCTGACGATGTTCTGAAAGCATTCAATCCATACAAGTTCGTTCCGGTTTCGAAAGAAACCGAAGGCATTATCTCGTTACACTCATTTTGGAATCACCTTCAGAGTTAACGACGATAACCCCTGAATTCTGGATCTTCATATTTTCTTCAGATTCACGACTTATCTTTAATTTGGATCGATGTGGTTTTCGGACTTCCAAATATGGAAAACCCGATCCCGGTCTCATCGAAATCCAAAACGTGTCTTTAAAGGCCAAGTTGTTTTAAAGTTTAAAACAGTTCAGTTCAATTATCCATATACACACAGATAGTTAATTTACAATATCACAATAGATAATTACTTCATCATCATGAACAGATAAATCATATTTCATCACAAACAGATAATAAATATCATCATACTTAAACTAAGCATCCATATTACACAACATAAATATCTCATATCCGAGATCTCAAATCATTCAAGGTAAATGATATCATCATCCATACATAAGTAATCAGATCAGCCATAATTAATTTAAAATGAATTAAATTAATTACTTACATCTCTAATTAATTTAAAGTAAATTAATTTAATTACTATACCATTATAACTCTTGATTTATATAAATCAATCAATTATTAATCAATTAATAAATCATTCACTAATTATTCATTTCAATCAATCACACTTGATTAATAAATATTTAATTATATTCAAATAATCATCCTTAAATTATTTTCACAAATTAATTATCTTATCCAAATATAAAAATTAACCTTAAATTACAAGCATTACATTACTTCCAAATTACACTAATTAATTACTCTTTAATTACTTATTATTGATGAATTAATCTAATTTGATCATCCCTTAATTACATCATCAATTATATTAATTAACGATTTCTAATTACATTTTAATTAATTCCCTGTTTAAATTAATTACCTTAAGTAATTAATCTTCACTTAAACCACATTTATTAATCACCTCTGATTAATATCATTCAGTAATTAACTATCTTTAATTACTCCATCAAATAAATTAATTTCTCCTTAATTAATTTTCTCTAATTAATCCCCTGATTAATTATGCAAAGTAATTATATTCCAATTACTTTCATTATTAAATCACCCTCGGTTAATTACATCCAGTAGTTATCATTAATTACTTCCCTAAGTAAATATACTTATCTTATCATATGATTATTTAAATTAATTAAACTTAATTAATTACTTAAACACGTCATATGAAACTGAATTAATTACAATGAGTAATTAATTCCTTAATTACTTCCATTACTTAACAATTCACAATTTCCTATTTTAAATAATAATTTAATTAATTATTAAAATTAATCCCATTAATTGATTATTTCATAATCTTAGTTAATGACTTCATTAACTATTTATAATTCTTTAATTACTTTTCCTAAAGTAATTAACTAAGATTTATTATCAATTACATATTAATTAATATTAATCACTCATTAATTGATCCTTAATTAATTTATTAATTGATTTCTAATCATAAATAAAAAAAATCAATCCATATGTAATCAATGATTCTTAATTACCGATTGATTTACCTTAAATTAATTAACTTATATCTCTTTTAAATAAATTTAAACTCTTAATTTCTATGTTAATTAATTCAAGTCACTTATTATTCATTTAGTTAACTTAATAATTACAAAACCTTAAGTCTTTAAAAACCTTTTCTATTTAATGATCAATTTATCATTAATAAGCTATTTAATCAATTTAATGTAAATTTACTTTTGAATTCATTTTAAATTTAAGATTTAAAATGAAATCAAATTAATCTTAACAATTTCAGACTCCTTTTTATTTTACAACTTAAACAGTAATTATCTTAAAATAGAAGATTAAAAGAATTTAAACACGATTCCATTTTGAATTCAATTCAAATTTAAAAATTCGCTTTATCATTCAAATTCGTTTAAAACAATTTTAAATTTAAGAACTTTATTTATTTAAAAACTAAGATTCAAACTACGTTTTGAAACCAAACTTAACTTGATTTAAACCTTGTTTAAATACCTATTTTTTTCATTTAAAAACCCGGTTTTAAAAATTTCATAAAACTTACAGGTTCTAAACCCTCTAACTAAAAATACCCGAGTTAAACAAACTTCTTCGAGCATAACCCCAAATTTCTTCGAGTCCAGCACTCGAATCACTCGAGTGAAACTCGAGCAACAATCCCCCTTTTAAAGTGGTTACAAATAATTTAAAATTTTAAAACTTTATTTTATTTTAAACTGAGATTCAAACTTCATTTTAATCCAAACTTATCTTTGATTAAATACCTATTTTTAATATCTATATCTCATTTTTAAACCCAGGTTTAAAGAAAATTTTAAACCGTACAGGTTTTTAAAACCTGTTTTAATCTTACCCAGGCCCCCTACATTTACTCCGAGTTAAAAACAAACGTGCTTCGAGTTCGTGTGATACTTTCCCTGAGTCAATTCCTTAAAGACTCGAGTACTCCTGCTTCAACAAACTCCTCCAGGCACAACACAGTGCATCGTGCATATGCACGGTGCCGATGGTCGACGCAGATCATCTTCGATGATCCCTCCACACCATCCATCACCAAACACCCCCTCGCAAGCATCAACACGACGACTTCAACTCGAAAATCCAATTCGAGTATAATAACCAAACCTGAGAACAGGTCGGTCCACCACATCCAAACCTGTCGCCGCCTCTTCCACGACGCCTCGGCCTCCAGAAAATCCCCTATTCCGGCTACGACTTCGACTACGACCCAATTACCACCACCCCAAAATTCACTGCATTCGATCACTTACTTCGGCCGTGGCATTCGATTCCTCAATCACAGCAAAATTTAGCGTTCTAGAAGAAAACCCACTGCCGCATCTTCCTTGGTTAACTTCATCACCTTCATCCATTTTTCCTAGCATCTATGATCAATCCTCCATAAACCAGAAGAGTCCCGACCTCTCCAGTCCACTAGATCACCAGAAAGTCACGAATTTGCATATTATGTTCAAACCAGAATTACATCTTAACCCCTTTACTAAAATTTATTGTTTTTGTTTTAAAAATCATATTTTGACTTAAATATTCAATTTATAATACTGGAATTGCACTTTTAAAGGTTTGAGTTATTGATTTATTTAACATGCCCAGATGTTTATTTTACTTCCAGAGGCAACAAGCTTCACTTATGGCGGTACTTAAATTTTTAAACATTTATTCATGTTAAATCAAACATCTTTGATTTGTAAGTTGAATCCTAAAAAAAAACTAGATTAAGTGATAATGTGTTTATTTGGAAATTTTGACCCTGGAAAGGGTAACAGAACATTGCAGAGTAAAAATACACGGCATACACAAAATAATATTCTCATCAGATTTCATTCATGCAATACATATCACCTTAACAAACTAGCAAGCAACAACTTTTACTTTAAGTTTTAAAAATTTAAGTTACTCACTTGAAAATAAACAGAGCAGGTTTATGATGATAACGGGTTGAATTTGCATGCTTGAAGTATGCAGAGATTTTCATCTCACAAACACTCAGAGGAATGAATATATAAATATCTACACAATATATTTAAGCATTCAAATTTTAGCATGCAACAAGTTTAAAAACTTAAGTTATTTAAAAGAGTTACTCACCTGCAAAATTTTGAAACAGAGAATAGAGCACCCAAATTGAAAAGCCTATGATACTTTAAAACTTGAGTGTTTGAATGCTCTGAAACCTGAAAGTGTTGCACTAAAAACCCTTTTTACTTTGAAGCCAATTGTTGTTTGGGAGATGCTTGATTTTAGGTTGAAGATGCATTGCATCAGGTCTTTGATTCAAAGTTGCTTCCAGGCTTGGAAAATGCAGGCAGTTTTGATTGTTCATAAAATTTGTAAAAATGCAAATGTTAACTTTTTTTTTCTTTCTAGTTTGCTAAATTCTAAATGAAATGGAACAAAGAGTATTGCATATAAATATAGAGGGGACAGGCTTGTACAGGAAGGTGTTTACTGGTATTGGCATTATGATTTGTTCAGACATTTCCTTCTTTTTTTTTAGTCAGAGATATTTTTCTTCAAATGTAGGCTGAAATGATCATTAGCAAAATTCGAATTGACTCAATAGTTGGCTGAGATGATAAAACATTAAATGCAAATGTACTTTATGTTACGCCCTTTTCTTATTAGTGTATGTTGATATTACACTTTGCAGCATGTCTATTCTTCCTATAAGATTCTTGCCTGATTTGGCTTTATAATTTTACTTTGTTTATAGATTTTTTTTTTGTGCCTTGGATTTCCTTTTTACTTCACTTTGATTCCTGCCTGCATATTTACTTAATGGCTTTACTCCTATTTATACAACATGGTTTACCTTTTTACTCTTTGTTTATTTTTATCTTCACCTTTATTTGTAAACTTAACTATTAAATACTTAATTCACTTACTGTCTATTTTTACACTTATAATAATTTCATAGCTTCTCATGTTTATGTGTTTAAATAAATTTTGAAATAGCAATTTCTATCCATATTAAAAATCCGTTTGTAAAAATATTACATTATTAATATTATTCAAATATAACCCATTATTAATTTAAAAATAATTTCTAAAAGAAATTATCTCTTTATTAATCAATTTCTTATTTTATCAAGCTATTTAAAAAAAACAAACAAACCTTTTTATTTAAATTTAAACTTAAGCTAAAATCAATTTTAAACAATTAAGTTTTTATCTTGAGTATTAAAAGCATATGGTTATTTATTCAATAGCTTAATATCAAATTAAATCCAATTTTAATTTATCAAAAATATTAGAATAAGAAAACATGCCTATATATATTAAATTTAAAAACAAAGATCATCTATTTATAATATATACATATATGTATACATTACAAATATAAAACAATTTATTATCCTTTAAAGATAGATTATCAGTTTATTTTAAAGAAGATTATTAAATTTAATTCAACTTTATTATTAACAATATTGTCAAATCAATTTAAATTTTGACATAAATTATTAAATTGTTATTGTCAAAATTTCCGGGATATCACATTCCTCCCCCCTTAAAAGAATTTCGTCCCCGAAATTTAAAACAAAGGTAATTTAATAATTTAAGTAAAGATTTAATTTTAAAACACAGGCAGATATCAATCATATGCTAGCAACTATAACAACCAATTCATCCAATATACAAATCTAGTTGTCCAGATAAGATTCTAAATAGAATTTTCTCGAGTTTCCCCAAGTATAAATATTGGGATACTCTCTCTACAGAATTCAAACAACCAATATTACTAAGCTACTGAGTTTCTACTCAGCTGGATTTACAAAACAAAACAGGATATCAGACTACAGATAAGTCTGACTCAACAACCAAAACTCTCTGAACTGCTGTCTCTACGATCAAAGATAGCTCTTACACGTACTCCCTCAGAGATACGTGAAACACACCGAATTTCAGTTATCCAAACTGGCAATCCACTCCTGAAGACCAAACACTAATCCTAAGAAGAACAACAGAAGAAGATCCAAATATCTCAGAGTTAGCTTCCCAACCTTATCCAATCCTATAGTTCCCATTGATCGAAGAAAACCCCAACAACAAAGTCTCTACCTACGAATCTCCATCTTTTATCCACAATACTCTTTTGACGATTCTGGACTGCCTACATCATTACTGATCAGCACAACCCTCACTGATACCCCCAGAAACAAATTGAACCAAAGACAATCCAACATAATGATCTTTCCAAGATTGACTAAAACTCAGAACACAAACTCAATTCCAAAATCAAGAGACTGATCTTACTTCTTCTCATATGGAAAGATAAAAACAGGTGTACTCGAATCTGGACTTAAGATCCTGAAAAATTTCCGGTAGAAACTCTCTAATCCAAAACACTGCAAATTCTAGTTGTTTCCACACAAACAGCTGCCACCATGCTTCCACTGCGCTACTCTAACTGAGCAGATGAAAATGCTGATGGTGATCTCGAGGACAAATTGGACAACATGTCTTAGAACTATGGTTCAACAGATCCTTTAAAGAAACTCAGAAGTTCCTCCAAAACTCGAGCTGCTTCACCAACTCATTTTTCCAAAAATTGTCTTACTGAACCATCGGTACCTCTCCTGGAATCCAGTCAATACCAAACTCAATCTCTAGACACGGACAAAATTCTAACTTCCTGAAGACATCCAGAAAAATCAGATAACCCAAGAGAACACTCAGCAATCGCAAGTCAATTTTGCGATCAATCTAGCCCACTACCAAAGAAAAACTGTTCTTTCTTTACCACACCGAACAACCTACACTTAATTAGCCAATCCATCAAAGAAACGGAACCACACTGCTGCTTCTGAATTCCACTGCTGATGTAGAAGTCAAAAACTTCCTTGCCAACACACCAATTGCCAAGAAATTCCTAATCCAGTGCTCTTCGAGAAACTTGGACCTCGAACCAAACAGAAACATTCTACTGAACTCCGTCACAGCACCGAAGCAGACACGCTACCTTAACTTGTTTCAAAGAAACATCTTCGGAGACATCACACAACTACTACATCCTGAGGTAAGATATCCGGACTTGCTCATACCAAACCGATAGGTCCAAACTCTAGCTCATCCAAACTTACGCTTCAAAAATGAACTCCGAACCTTAACAGGTTTCCTTCAGAGATCAATAAAATCCTTACACCATTCAAAGCTCACTCGAGACGATAATAGGTCTACAGTCTCGACAGATACACTTTCAACCTCAAATATTCATACTCCAACCATTGGTAGTCGTGTTACACACACCACTACCCTATCTACCCTTATAACTTATATCGGATAACCCGGACAGGTAACCCAACAAATAGGCAAAAATAAATATAAATATATATTACAAAATTACAAATACGTTCTCTCAAGAAAGAAATCACTCAAGAGCCTAGGTATTCACTCAACCTAGCGCTCTGATACCAACTGTGACGACCCGGGTTCCTGACCCCAGAAATCCGGTTCATCTTGAAGAAAGAAAGGGATGAGAAAATTGAAAAGATACAGAAGAAAGAACAACAACATCAGAATCTCACAGCGGAATGGAACAAAATATAATAGATCACATAACTATTACATAATTTTACATATATCAGAGTTAACACATCACATAGTAGACAGTTATGAACACATATCAAGTTAATACAACACAACTCAAACAAATAACCCAAAGATACCAACACAGCGGAACTATATATATATCTACAATGCTAAAGCCTCCTGCTCCATTGCTACTCCAGAATTCGTCAAAGCTAACCTAAATCCCTTGGCTACCCGTAAAAATTTGGGTACCCGAGAGTTCATGAAAAACAAAAATAAACTTCGGGTCAGACATGGGTCTGGTATGAGTAACAGGTTAAAGTTGCTTAACTTTGAAAAACATTTGAAAATAAAAGGTATCACATAAGACTCCCCACAAATAAACATGGGTAAATTTTTACCTTACGCTAACCAAAACATTTGATAGGAAATTCAATGATATTATAATAGGTCTAGGGTTTTCAAATAAATAGAAAATAGCCGAAATTGTTACATCTATTAAATTCCATCTACTAGCCACAAAAGTGGGTAATACAATCAAAACCGTTGGCACTTATTGGATTGTGGATTCCATACAATGGCAGGGCTACTGGGGTACCGCCCATCACAGTACGTGGCCTAGATCAACGTACCGAGGATCACTCCCGACCCCTTGCAACACAATGCCGGAACCATTCCTTACCGAACAGTCCCAAACAAGACAACCCTGACAGTTGGAGCTCACAACTGTCCACACAGCCGAATAAAAAGGGACATTTAGACAGGGGAAAATCTTGTCCTGCTTGGGCATGACCCACCTAACCTTGCTGCACCTCCCCTGTTTTAGCCATTCCCGGTTGATGAGGCTTGAGGCTACGATTACCTTTAGAGAACACACTTCTTAGAATGCTCATCGCCCACCTGACGATGTTCTGAAAGCATTCAATCCATACAAGTTCGTTCCGGATTCGAACGAAACCGAAGGCATTATCTCGTTACACTCATTTTGGAATCACCCTCAGAGTTAACGACGATAACCCTTGCATTCTGGATCTTCATATTTTCTTCAGTATCATGACCTATCGTTAATTTGGATCGATGTGGTTTTCGAACTTCCAAATATGGAAAACCCGATCCCGGTCTCATCGAAATCCAAAACGTGTCTTTTAAGGCCAAGTTGTTTTAAAGTTTAAAACAGTTCGGTTCAATTATCCATATACACACAGATAGTTAATTCACAATATCACAATAGATAATTACTTCATCATCATGAACAGATAAATCATATTCCATCACAAACAGATAATAAATATCATCATACTTAAACTAAGCATCCATATTACACAGCATAAATATCTCATATCCGAGATCTCAAATCATTCAAGGTAAATAATATCATCATCCATACATAAGCAATCATATCAGCCATAATTAATTTAAAATGAATTAAATTAATTACTTACATCTCTAATTAATTTAAAGTAAATTAAATTAATTACTATACCATTATAACTCTTGCTTTATATAAATCAATCAATTATTAATCAATTAATAAATCATTCACTAATTATTCGTTTCAATCAATCACACTTGATTAATAAATATTTAATTATATTCAAATAATCATCCTTAAATTATTTTCACAAATTAATTATCTTATCCAAATATAAAAATTAACCTTAAATTACAAACATTACATTACTTCTTAATTACACTAGTTAATTACTCTTTAATTACTTATTATTGATTAATTAATCTAAATTAATCATCCCTTAATTACATCATTAACTATATTAATTAACGGTTTCTAATTACATTTTAATTAATTCCCTGTTTAAATTAATTACCTTAAGTAATTAATCTTCACTTAAACCACATTTATTAATCACCTCTAGTTAATATCATTCAGTAACTAACTATCTTTAATTACTTCATCAAATAAATTAATTTCTCCTTGATTAATTTTCTCTAATTAATCCCCTGATTAATTATACAACGTAAATATATTCCAATTACTTTCATTATTAAATCACCCTTGGTTAATTACATCCAGTAATTATCATTAATTACTTCCCTAAGTAATTATAATTATCTTATCATATGATTATTTAAATTAATTAAACTTAATTAATTACTTAAACACTTCATATGAAACTGAATTAATTACAATGAGTAATTAATTCCTTAATTACTTCCATTACTTAACAATTCACAATTTCTTATTTTAAATAATAATTTAATTAGTTATTAAAATTAGTCCCATTAATTGATTATTTCATAATCTTAGTTAATGACTTCATTAACTATTTATAATTCTTTAATTACTTTTCCTAAAGTAATTAACTAAGATTTATTATCAATTACATTTTAATTAATATTAATCACTCATTAATTGATCCTTAATTAATGTATTAATTGATTGCTAATCATAAATAAAAAAAATCAATCCATATTTAATCAATGATTCTTAATTACCGATTGATTTACCTTAAATTAATTAACTTATATCTCTTTTAAATAAATTTAAACTCTTAATTTCTAAGTTAATTAATTCAAGTCACTTATTATTCATTCAGTTAACTTAATAATTACAAATCCTTAAGTCTTTAAAAACCTTTTCTATTTAATGATCAATTTATCATTAATAAGCTATTTAATCAATTTAATTTAAATTTACTTTTGAATTCGTTTTAAATTTAAGATTTAAAATAAAATCAAAGTAATCTTAACAATTTCAAAATCCTTTTTATTTTACAACTTAAAGAGTAATTATCTTAAAATAGAAGATTAAAAGAATTTAAACACGATTCCATTTTGAATTCAATTCAAATTTAAAAATTCGCTTTATCATTCAAATTCGTTTAAAACAATTTTAAATTTAAGAAGTTTATTTATTTAAAAACTAAGATTCAAACTACGTTTTGAAACCAAACTTAACTTGATTTAAACCTTGTTTAAATACCTATTTTTTTCATTTAAAAACCCGGTTTTAAAAATTTCATAAAACTTACAGGTTCTAAACCCTGTAACTAAAAATACCCGAGTTAAACAAACTTCTTCGAGCATAACCCCAATTTTCTTCGAGTCCAGCACTCGAATCACTCGAGTGAAACTCGAGCAACAATCCCCCTTTTAAAGTGGTTACAAATAATTTAAAATTTTAAAACTTTATTTTATTTTAAACTGAGATTCAAACTTCATTTTAATCCAAACTTATCTTTGATTAAATACCTATTTTCAACATCTATATCTCATTTTTAAACCCAGGTTTAAAGAAAATTTTAAACCTTACAGGTTTTTAAAACCTGTTTTAATCTTACCCAGGCCCCCCACATTTACTCCGAGTCAAAAACAAACGTGCTTCGAGTTCGCGTGATACTTTCCCCGAGTCAATTCCTTAAAGACTCGAGTACCCCTGCTTCAACAAACTCCTCCAGGCACAACACAGTGCACCGTGCATATGCACGGTGCCGATGGTCGACGCAGATCATCTTCGATGATTCCTCCACACCATCCATCACCAAACACCCCCTCGCAAGCATCAACACGACGACTTCAACTCGAAAATCCAATTCGAGTGTAATAACCAAACCTGAGAACAGGTCGGTCCACCACATCCAAACCTGTCGCCGCCTCTTCCACGACGCCTCGGCCTCTAGAAAATCCCCTATTCCGGCTACGACTTCGACCCAACTACCACCACCCCAAAATTCACTGCACTCGATCACTTACTTCGGCCGTGGCATTCGATTCCTCAATCACAGCAAAATTTAGGGTTCTAGAAGAAAACCCACTGCCGCATCTTCCTTGGTTAACTTCATTACCTTCATCCATTTTTCCTAGCATCTATGATCAATCCTCCATCAACCAGAAGAGTCCCGACCTCTCCAGTCCACTAGATCACCAGAAAGTAACGAATTTGCATATTATGTTCAAACCAGAATTACATCTTAACCCCTTTACTAAAATTTATTGTTTTTGTTTTAAAAAATCATATTTTGACTTAGATATTCAATTTATAATACTGGAACTACACTTTTAAAGGTTTGAGTTACTAATTTATTTAACATGCCCAAATGTTTATTTTACTTCCAGAGGCAACAAGCTTCACTTATGGCTTACTTAAATTTTTAAACATTTATTCATGTTAAATCAAACATCTTTGATTTGTAAGTTGAATCCTAACAAAAACTAGATTAAGTGATAATGTGTTTATTTGGAAATTTTGAGCCTGGAAAGGGTAACAGAACATGTGACGACCGCCCATGACTCCCGCACCAAATGAAGGTAATAATGCGCTAAAAGGCGTGCAAGGCAGCCATGGGTGACCGTCAAGGGTAAAACAAAACAAAAGAATCTCTATCGTACAACTCACAGCGCATGGATAAAATACAATAGAGAAATATAATATAGTGAAGCTCCATAGAACAGAACATCATCATATAAGCATCACAGTAGTTTTATACAATCATCTACTCAAATCCATACATGAAAGCCTCACTACAAATCACTCAACCAAATACAGCAGCGGATACCCAGTACATATAGTAAGAAAACTAATATGCAAAGCCTCCTGCTCGTCTTCGTCATCTTCATCGTAGAACTCCTAGCACAGCACCTGTCACCTGCTACCTAGTCTGCCCATCCCAACATGGATGAACAGCCCAAGGTAATAAGAGGAGACATAAAACCTTGAGTCAGACAAAGTCTTAGTGAGCAGTAAATTAACTATCAAACATACCAAAAGAGCATAAGGAATAAAAGGAATAGGAACTAAACCATCCCACTCCACCTCTTCTCACAGTGATAGCCCCCAGACACACACTAAGGAGAAGCAATCATAGCATAGCAGGTAATTAAAATAAAGCAATAATCACTCGAGTCAAGGACGATGTTTTCCAAATACAAACCCCCAAGGCCTAAACCAAGATCAGATAAGCACCCAGAAAACACCGCACTTGAGACCGAATGATAGTACAACCAAACATCCATGACTCTGGCTATCACTGTATCATTGCCTTGATATCACCGTTAGTTGAATGACCACCTGTCAAGGGCTAATGGTAACCCCGGTTCTAGCCATAACTCCGCACGTCGTCGCAGCCCGTGCCTAGGAATTTTCGCAACTACCCAGAGTACTAGCACGTCGTCGCAGCCCGTGCCTGGAACGTCGTCGCAGCCCGTTCCAACGTACCCTTGCTTTGAGCATGCTAGAACCTTCAACAACGATAAGATCTCAGCCTCCTAGTCATCCTCCTTGACGACTATTTCCATACTAGCTCAAGCGCCTCTCAAGCTAACCATTATCACCAACTCGGATCGCATCACCGAGTAATCAACATAACTTTGCACGTCGTCGCAGCCCGTGCTTGGGACGTCATCGTGACCCGTCCCATCACAACATATGTCTTGCCTCATCACATCATAGCAAAGTCTCTCTTCTTGGAACGTCATCATGACCCGTCCCATTTCAACATCACACCTTGCTTTATCGCATCATAGCAAAGTCCCATCTCAATCATGCTTTGCCTTCTCGTATCATGGCAAGATCCCACATCCTCGAATCCATCCATATGAGCTTCCACATCCGCTTCATATGCTACAGGCAGCTTCCACATTCAAGAGCTTTTCCACCTAGCTTTTGAATCATCTCGAACCATCTTGTTCCAAATCAACCACTAGCTAACTTGAAACAATCCAAATCATTCATCAATACAAACAATCAAGCATTCAAACAAGATTTAATAAGCAATATCAACAAAAATGGCAATATCATAAATAAATGAGCATAAGTCCAACATGCATGATTCATAGGTTTTTAGCATAGATCTATCAAATATAAAACATGGGTTTTGTCTCTAATACTTGTTAAACAAATATGCATAGGTAAACATCTTCAAAAATGATGGATCTACATGCAGACTTAAGGACAATGCGAGAAAATGCTATTTCAAACACATAAACTAGCTACCAATCCACTACACTCCTTTGGGTCCGCGTGAGAGATAACTACCACTCACCAAATCACCCAAACACCTCAAAAACCACACACTTCAGATCTGGACAGCGAAGATCACGACTTGATCCGGCGAAATCTCACTTGAAACGATGAATTCTAGCTCAAACGGATGAAGATCTTCAACTTGAACACTTGGATCTTCGATCTCGATCTTGGATGGATGTTAGATCTAGATTGAAATGGAGAAAAGAAGATGAAGAAATGTTGTAGACGAGTCTTCAAAATGACAGCACTTCGTCGCTTCAAAAACCGGTGCCAAAAAGTGAGCCAAACCCCTCTATTTATAGGCTGAATCAACCATAGCTCGGCTGTCCCTTAGGTCGTCGCCGACCCAACACTCTACCGACTCATCTACACAACCGACTCACCAGGCAGCCGACCCACACTAAGTCGTACTAAGGTCCTATTTGCCACACGACTCACGACCTACAGCCTCACCGACTCAGAGACCTAACGACTCAAAAGCCTAAGTCCCTAACGACTTATCCACTAAGTCGGCCCACCGACCTAAGCCTTAGCCGACTCAACATCTACCGACCCAACTCCCTAAGTCGGTCACTTCCTTAGGTCGGTCTAAACTACTGGATCCCTAACACTATGAGTCGGCAACGACTCATTTTGCTAACCCTTAACCCGCTGACTCGGCCTAGACCATGAGTCGTTCCTCTCTTGACTCGGTCACATACTAACTCGGCCACACCTACACTCGCTCCTTCTCTAAGTCGCTCTAACACTATAGGTCATTAACTCTCATGAGTCGGCCACCATGAGTCGGTAACGACTCAAGCCTTAACTCGGCTATGACTCATCACCTGACCCACTAACTCGTCCAAACGACTTACCTAACTTAAGTCGGTTGCTTCCTTATCTCGGCCAACACTCCAACCCGTAACCCCTCCTTGAGTCGGTCCCCTATGAGTCGGTCACGACTCATCCCTTAGCTCGGCAATGCTCATGAGTCGGTCACAACTCATACTCCACCCGGGTTAACTTCTAAACGACTCAAGCTAGAGGCAACACAAACAACACTATCGACCTGCAAATTCTACGATCTATCGACACGTAAAATACGGGTCGTTACATTCTCTCCCCCTTAGGAATTTCGCCCCCGAAATTCCAAGCAAACAACAGAAATCAAAGATATTCCGCATGCCTACCATCCATAGCAATCAACAAACCATGCATCCAATTCTAGCCTAGCATGCAGAATTCTAAGACTTAGAACAAGCTACAAATTCATGAGATGTCACGACACTTTAGGGCCATACCTCGAAGAGTCCGGGATGAGCTGCCTTCATCTTCTCTTCCTCCTCCCATGTACAGTCGTTAACATCGTCACTCCATTGTACCTTGAGCAACGTAATCGTCTTCCTCCTAAGCTGTTTCGTATCGGTTTCAACAATACGAAGCGGCTTACGAGGTCTCGTAACCACTGGATCAACCTCTAAGTCTTCACAGCTATCAGCAGAAACCACCGTAGTAGGGTCGTGCACATACTTCCGTAGACAAGATACATGAAAAACATTGTGCACACCCGCCATCTTTTCCGGTAACTCCAATCTATAAGCGAGCTTTCCAATTTGCTCGACAATCGGGAATGGTCCAACAAATCTTGGAGTTAACTTTCCTTTGTTCCCGAATCTAATGACACTCTTCAGAGGAGAAATCTTCACAAAAACCATATCACCTACGTCGAATTCCAAATCCTTACGACGATTATCTGCATAACTTTTCTGACTATCCTGGGCTGCCTTCATTCTTTGCCGAATGATCTCTATACAATCTGAAGTCTGTCGAATCATCTCTGGCCCAAGTATCAGCTTTTCTCCGGCTTCCAACCAACATGTCGGAGAGTTACACGGTCTTCCATATAATGCCTCATATGGTGCCATACCAATACTCGACTGATAACTGTTATTATAAGCAAACTCCACCAAATGAAGGTGATCTTCCCATGATCCTCCGAAGTCCAAAACACATGCTCTAAGAAGATCTTCCAAAACTCGGTTGACTCTCTCAGTCTGACCATCTGTTTGAGGGTGATAAGCTGTACTCAAACACAACTCAGTTCCCAAAACTTCCTGGAAGCTCTTCCAAAATCCACTAGTGAACAATGGATCTCGATCGCTCACTATACTCTTCGGAACACCATGGAATCGAACTATCCACTTCACATATAATTCAGCCAACTTCGATGCAGTCCTAGTCGATCGAACAGGAATGAACCTTGCACTCTTGGTCAAACGATCTACTATGACCCAAATCCCTTCATTCCCTGCTCTTGTCCTAGGTAGACCATCGATAAAGTCCATCGACACTTGCTCCCACTTCCATGTAGGAACCTCCAATGGCTGAAGCAATCCACTGGGCTTCTTCTGCTCAGCTTTCACCAACTGGCAATTCATACACTTGGAAATAAAATTTCCAACATCCTTCTTCATACCTTCCCAGTAGTAGGTTCTCTTCATATCCCGATACATCTTATTTCCACCTGGATGAATTGTCAACTTCGAGTGATGACTCTCCCTCAGAACTTCATCTCTCAATCCATCTACATCGGGAACAACTAGTCGCCCTTGCTTTCGAAGCCAACCCTCTCGATCGACCTCGAATCCCTTATCCTTTTCTGGATCCAATCCGGATTCCAAATCACGGATAATCTTGATAAGCTTATCATCTCTCCTTTGCCTCTCGCCAATTCTTTCCACAAGAGTAGGCCTTATCGATAAGTTTGCCAACATCTCAGGTTCCAATTCACATCTAGGCCTGAAATCAAATCCAGCCAAATACTCAAGACTCTTCCATTCCGAAAACATGGCTCCCAATCCTGCATGTCTTCGACTTAACGCATCAGCCACTGCGTTACCTTTCCCTGGAGTATAGGCTATACCAAAATCATACGATGCTAAGAACTCTAGCCACCTTTGCTGTCGAAGATTCAAATCCTTTTGGGAAAACAGATACTTCAACGACTTATGATCTGTAAACAGCTCGAATCTAACTCCCAATAGATAGTGTCTCCACATCTTCAAAGCAAACACAATCGCCGCTAACTCCAAATCATGAGTCGGATAATTCCTTTCATGCGGCTTTAGTTGTCGACTAGCATACGCAACAACTTTATGCTTCTGCATTAGCACCGCTCCTAGTCCAGTGCCACATGCATCGGTGTAGACCACCATCTCATCATTCCCACTAGGAATTGTCAAAACAGGAGCACTTGTCAGTCGCTCTTTCAGGATCACGAAAGCTTGCTCACATTTATCATCCCATTTGAACACTTGGTTCTTTTTCGTCAATCCTGTCAACGGTGCAGCTATCTTGGAAAAGTCTTTAATAAACCGTCGATAATATCCTGCTAATCCAAGAAAACTTCTCACATCAGATGCATTCTTAGGTCTAACCCAATCCTGGATCGCTGCCACCTTAGCGGGATCAACCGCTATTCCATTTCCAGAGATAACATGGCCTAAGAACCTCACTTCACTCTTCCAGAAGTGACACTTCGAAAACTTAGCCTTCAGCTGATGTTTCCACAAAATTTCCAAAACAATCCTCAAGTGCGTCTTGTGCTCTTCCTCAGTTTCGGAATAAATCAGAATATCATCCACGAACACAAGCACGAACTTATCCAACTGATCTCTGAACACTCTATTCATAAGATCCACAAAATAGGCTGGTGCGTTAGTCAATCCAAACGGCATTACCAGCCACTCATAAAACCCGGACGGTGTCCTGAAAGCAGTCTTCGGCACACTATCCTTTGCCACTCTCAACTGGTGAAATCCCGTTGCCAAATCCATCTGAGAAAACACCTTAGCCTCGTGAAGCTGATCAAACAAGTCATCTATTCTCGGCAATGGATACTTGTTCTTCTTAGTCACCTTATTCAGCTCACGATAATCAACACACAACCTCAACGATCCATCCGCTTTGGTTGCGAACACAACTGGCGCACCCCATTCGGACACACTTCTCCGAATGAATCCTTTCTGCAAAAGGTCATCAACTTGCACCTTCAGCTCTTGCTGCTCCCTCGGTGCCATCCGCCTAAGAGGCATCACAACAGGTCTGGCTCCCTCAACTAGATCGATACGAAACTCGATCTCCCTATGCGGCGGCAACCCTTTGACTTCCTCAAAGACATTCTCAAACTCATTCACAATAGGCACCGATGACAGTCCATCCCGTGGAACAACTAGCGAATACATGAAGCTCATGAAGACGCCTTCTTCATGCTTACATCGTATCACAACCTTTCGCCCTTCCACATTCCCGACTGTCACCTCAAGCCTCTCACAATCAATCCTTGCCGCATACTTCCTAAGCCAGTCCATACCCAAAATAATTCCGAACCCCGCAAAGTTCAGAACAAAGCAATCACAAACAAACGAGCAATCATGACTCGACACAACTAGACCACGGCATAACATACACAAACATGACGAACCCCCCACTGGATTAGTCACAACCAATGGCCTATCAACAATATCCGGTTTCATACCTAACCGGCTTACCAAATCATCACAAACAAAAGAATGCGACGCTCCAGTATCAAACAACACTCTAACTGGAACACCACAAATAGAAAGAGTACCTTGAACCACCACACTCTTCCCCTTCTCCTCAGCAGTAGGAGCTCTTGAAGACGACGGCACAGCTTCCAAAGCATAAGCTTGCCCAACTTGCCTGTCCTTCCTCGGTTCTGGACAATCCTTCCTGAAATGCCCTGGCTTATCACAGTTATGGCACTTCGCCGGCGCCTTTGGATTCCTACAATCCTTGGAGAGATGGCCCTTCTTCTGACAATTATAGCAGGTCACTTCGCCCTTTGGCTTCTTCTGGCCATCCTTACTCTTCTGCTGCTGCTGCTTCCTCTTCCTATTCCCACTCTGCTGTGGTTTAGATCCTTCCCTGGTTACAGCAACAACAGAATTTTCCTTAGGGAACAAACTCTCATGCCTAAGGGCTTTCTCCACCAGCTTCTCAAATGGATCGTCCAAGTGATCCACTAACTGCCTCCCAAGATAAGCATCCAGACCAGTCACAAACTTCTCGTTCTTCTGGTAGGGAGAATCAATATACGATCTGGCATACTTAGACAAAGCTTCGAACTCGGAAATATACTCAAGAACTGGTCTCCCACCTTGCTTGAGCTCTACAAACCTCTTGAACAAAACAGACTTCTGAGCCGTAGAGATGAACTTAGCTTCAAATCTAACTCGGAATTGCTCCCAAGTAATCTCTTCTTCTGGTGTATCGATGGTGATAGAATTCCACCAATCCGCAGCTCTTCCCTGAAGCTGTCTCGATGCAAGCTTTCTCTTGGTTGCATCCTCAATCCCTAAGTCACCAAAGATCCTTCGACAAGCATCAATCCATCTCTGTACTTCAATAGTCGACTCTGTCCCCAAGAAAGCTTTTCCTCCAAGAGAAGTATAATCTTTGCAAAGCTTGGCAAAATCCACCGGTCTCGGAGCTTGGACTTGAACTCCCACATCCACAGATGATCCTGAAGCTGGTACCCTTCTCATGATAGAAGTCATCATCGCTTCGAACATAGTTCCATAATCAACAGCTCCTTCATCAGCACGGCTTTCCCTTGCAGCTGGTCTCCCTCTTCGACTCATCCTTAATATCTGTAATAAGAGTGATTAGAACACCTTAAGAAACAACTGCATAAGGAGTTCAAATCCTTCTAGGCTACTATATTATATATAGTAATCATCCATCAAATTACAATTACGTCTCTCTTACGTAGTTACATCAGCGAGCGTTGGCTAAAATCGATTAACCAAAGCTCTGATACCAAATGTGACGACCGCCCATGACTCCCGCACCAAATGAAGGTAATAATGCGCTAAAAGGCGTGCAAGGCAGCCATGGGTGACCGTCAAGGGTAAAACAAAACAAAAGAATCTCTATCGTACAACTCACAGCGCATGGATAAAATACAATAGAGAAATATAATATAGTGAAGCTCCATAGAACAGAACATCATCATATAAGCATCACAGTAGTTTTATACAATCATCTACTCAAATCCATACATGAAAGCCTCACTACAAATCACTCAACCAAATACAGCAGCGGATACCCAGTACATATAGTAAGAAAACTAATATGCAAAGCCTCCTGCTCGTCTTCGTCATCTTCATCGTAGAACTCCTAGCACAGCACCTGTCACCTGCTACC
Source organism: Allium cepa (assembly GCA_030765085.1). Taxonomy (NCBI): domain Eukaryota; kingdom Viridiplantae; phylum Streptophyta; class Magnoliopsida; order Asparagales; family Amaryllidaceae; genus Allium; species Allium cepa. The sequence goes on along the minus strand of CM060938.1, from coordinate 28,287,861 downwards.
TAGTCTGCCCATCCCAACATGGATGAACAGCCCAAGGTAATAAGAGGAGACATAAAACCTTGAGTCAGACAAAGTCTTAGTGAGCAGTAAATTAACTATCAAACATACCAAAAGAGCATAAGGAATAAAAGGAATAGGAACTAAACCATCCCACTCCACCTCTTCTCACAGTGATAGCCCCCAGACACACACTAAGGAGAAGCAATCATAGCATAGCAGGTAATTAAAATAAAGCAATAATCACTCGAGTCAAGGACGATGTTTTCCAAATACAAACCCCCAAGGCCTAAACCAAGATCAGATAAGCACCCAGAAAACACCGCACTTGAGACCGAATGATAGTACAACCAAACATCCATGACTCTGGCTATCACTGTATCATTGCCTTGATATCACCGTTAGTTGAATGACCACCTGTCAAGGGCTAATGGTAACCCCGGTTCTAGCCATAACTCCGCACGTCGTCGCAGCCCGTGCCTAGGAATTTTCGCAACTACCCAGAGTACTAGCACGTCGTCGCAGCCCGTGCCTGGAACGTCGTCGCAGCCCGTTCCAACGTACCCTTGCTTTGAGCATGCTAGAACCTTCAACAACGATAAGATCTCAGCCTCCTAGTCATCCTCCTTGACGACTATTTCCATACTAGCTCAAGCGCCTCTCAAGCTAACCATTATCACCAACTCGGATCGCATCACCGAGTAATCAACATAACTTTGCACGTCGTCGCAGCCCGTGCTTGGGACGTCATCGTGACCCGTCCCATCACAACATATGTCTTGCCTCATCACATCATAGCAAAGTCTCTCTTCTTGGAACGTCATCATGACCCGTCCCATTTCAACATCACACCTTGCTTTATCGCATCATAGCAAAGTCCCATCTCAATCATGCTTTGCCTTCTCGTATCATGGCAAGATCCCACATCCTCGAATCCATCCATATGAGCTTCCACATCCGCTTCATATGCTACAGGCAGCTTCCACATTCAAGAGCTTTTCCACCTAGCTTTTGAATCATCTCGAACCATCTTGTTCCAAATCAACCACTAGCTAACTTGAAACAATCCAAATCATTCATCAATACAAACAATCAAGCATTCAAACAAGATTTAATAAGCAATATCAACAAAAATGGCAATATCATAAATAAATGAGCATAAGTCCAACATGCATGATTCATAGGTTTTTAGCATAGATCTATCAAATATAAAACATGGGTTTTGTCTCTAATACTTGTTAAACAAATATGCATAGGTAAACATCTTCAAAAATGATGGATCTACATGCAGACTTAAGGACAATGCGAGAAAATGCTATTTCAAACACATAAACTAGCTACCAATCCACTACACTCCTTTGGGTCCGCGTGAGAGATAACTACCACTCACCAAATCACCCAAACACCTCAAAAACCACACACTTCAGATCTGGACAGCGAAGATCACGACTTGATCCGGCGAAATCTCACTTGAAACGATGAATTCTAGCTCAAACGGATGAAGATCTTCAACTTGAACACTTGGATCTTCGATCTCGATCTTGGATGGATGTTAGATCTAGATTGAAATGGAGAAAAGAAGATGAAGAAATGTTGTAGACGAGTCTTCAAAATGACAGCACTTCGTCGCTTCAAAAACCGGTGCCAAAAAGTGAGCCAAACCCCTCTATTTATAGGCTGAATCAACCATAGCTCGGCTGTCCCTTAGGTCGTCGCCGACCCAACACTCTACCGACTCATCTACACAACCGACTCACCAGGCAGCCGACCCACACTAAGTCGTACTAAGGTCCTATTTGCCACACGACTCACGACCTACAGCCTCACCGACTCAGAGACCTAACGACTCAAAAGCCTAAGTCCCTAACGACTTATCCACTAAGTCGGCCCACCGACCTAAGCCTTAGCCGACTCAACATCTACCGACCCAACTCCCTAAGTCGGTCACTTCCTTAGGTCGGTCTAAACTACTGGATCCCTAACACTATGAGTCGGCAACGACTCATTTTGCTAACCCTTAACCCGCTGACTCGGCCTAGACCATGAGTCGTTCCTCTCTTGACTCGGTCACATACTAACTCGGCCACACCTACACTCGCTCCTTCTCTAAGTCGCTCTAACACTATAGGTCATTAACTCTCATGAGTCGGCCACCATGAGTCGGTAACGACTCAAGCCTTAACTCGGCTATGACTCATCACCTGACCCACTAACTCGTCCAAACGACTTACCTAACTTAAGTCGGTTGCTTCCTTATCTCGGCCAACACTCCAACCCGTAACCCCTCCTTGAGTCGGTCCCCTATGAGTCGGTCACGACTCATCCCTTAGCTCGGCAATGCTCATGAGTCGGTCACAACTCATACTCCACCCGGGTTAACTTCTAAACGACTCAAGCTAGAGGCAACACAAACAACACTATCGACCTGCAAATTCTACGATCTATCGACACGTAAAATACGGGTCGTTACAGAACAGTGCAGAGTAAAAATACACAGCATGCACAAAATAATATTCTCATCAGGTTTCATTCATGCAATACATATCACCTTAACGAACTATCAAGCAACAACTTTTACTTTAAGTTTTAAAAAGTTAAGTTACTCACTTGAAAATAAACAGAGCAGATTTATGATGATAACGGGTTGAATTTGCAGGCTTGAAGTATGCAGAGATTTTCATCTCACATACACTCAGAGGAATGAATATATAAATATCTACACAATATATTTAAGCATTCAAATTTTAGCATGCAACAAGTTTAAAAACTTAAGTTATTTAAAAAAGTTACTCACCTGCAAAATTTTGAAACAGAGAATAGAGCACCCAAATTGAAAAGCTTATGATACTTTAAAACTTGAGTGTTTGAATGCTCTGAAACCTAAAAGTATTGCACTAAAAACCCTTTTTACTTTGAAGCCAATTGTTGTTTGGGAGATGCTTGATTTCAGGTTGAAGATGCATTGCATCAGGTCTTTGATTCAAGTTTCTTGCAGGCTTGGAAAATGCAGGCAGTTTTGATTGTTGATAAAATTTGTAAAAATGCAAATGTTAACTTTTTTTTCTTTCTAGTTTGCTAAATTCTAAATGAAATGGAACAAAGAGTATTGCATATAAATATAGAGGAGACATGCTTGTACAGGAAGGTGTTTATTAGTATAGGCATTTTGATTTGTTCAGATATTTCCTTCTTCTTTTTTTTAGTCAGAGATATTTTTCTTCAAATGTAGGCTGAAATGATCATTAGCAAAATTCGAATTGACTCAATAGTTGGCTAAGATGATAAAACGTTAAATGCAAATGTACTTTATGTTACACCCTTTTCTTATTAGTGTATATTGATATTACACTTTGCATCATGTCTATTCTTCCTATAAGATTCGTGCCTGATTTGGCTTTATAATTTTACTTTGTTTATAGATTTTTTTGTTTTGCCTTGGATTTCCTTTTTACTTCACTTTGATTCCTGCCTGCATATTCACTTAATGGTTTTACTCCTATTTATACAACCTGGTTTGCCTTTTTACTCTTTGTTTATTTTTATCTTCACCTTTATTTGTAAACTTAACTATTAAATACTTAATTTACTTACTATCTATTTTTACACTTATAATAATTTCATAGCTTCTCATGTTTATGTGTTTAAATAAAATTTGAAATAGCAATTTCTATCCATATTAAAAATCCGTTTGTAAAAATATTACATTATTAATACTGTTCAAATATAACCCATTATTAATTTAAAAATAATTTCTAAAAGAAATTATCTCTTTATTAATCAATTGCTTATTTTATCAAGCTATTTAAAAAAAAACAAACAAACCTTTTTATTTAAATTTAAACTTAAGCTAAAATCAATTTTAAACAATTAAGTTTTTATCTTGAGTATTAAAAGCATATGGTTATTTATTCAATAGCTTAATATCAAATTAAATCCAATTTTAATTTATCAAAAATATTAGAATAAGAAAACATGCCTATATATATTAAATTTAAAAACAAAGATCATCTATTTATAATATATACAGATATGTATACATTACAAATATAAAACAATTTATTAGCCTTTAAAGATAGATTATTAGTTTATTTTAAAGAAGATTATTAAATTTAATTCAACTTTATTATTAACAATATTGTCAAATCAATTTAAATTTTGGCATAAATTATTAAATTGTTATTGTCAAAATTTCTGGGATATCACAGCTTTTCTTTTTATAACAGCTATTATTTGATATTATATTTTGATTCGCCGCGAATGTGAGATTCTGTGACTTTTCTGTTTCTTCTTCTACCTCCTTTCTTCTTTTCCTAACTATCAGGAATTTTCGGGATCGAAAATTTTGGGTCGTTACATTTTTAAACTTGGTTTAAAAAATAACTTTTAAAATTCAAAATCCTGTTAACTTCAACCAGTAACAAAATGAAATCCCATGCCGATGACAAACAAAGCCCGAGCTAAACTCAAAAATACATGAGCAAATCTTGATCCCACGTATGCTCCTATTACCATACGAAACCCGAAGTTACAGATGCAGATGATCACTCAGTTAATCCATGTTGACATACATACAACCCATTAGTTCATACATGCAATCATTTAAAGTTCTTATTTGGATATATATACCACTATTCTTAGTTTTATAGACAAAATATCAATCAAAAATCAAATTCTCTTCATATGTATCAAATTAGATCAGGATAGTTAATTTCTTAATGTGATTAATTGAAGGATGATTTAAGGGATAATTAATGTGATAAATAAAGGTAATTACTTAAAGGAAGTAATTAAGGATTGATTACTTAGTGTAATTAATTAAATGATTGATTAATTAAGGGTTAGTTAATTAATAAGTGTGATAATTAACCAATGTAAGTAATTATTAGATAATTAATCTAAGTAATTAATTAAGGATCAATGTAAGTAATATGGATGGGTAAAGGTTAATTAATTTGTGTAATTAATTAAGAGTTAATTACTTATTGTAATTAAAGGATAATTAGTCAAGAGTGAGTAATTAAGATGGATAATTAAAAGATGATTAATTAAATGGTTTGTAATTAATTAATGTTAAGTAAAGGTAATCTATGTGATTAAAGATTAGTAATTAATTTAATTAGAGATAAATTAAATTAATTTTGGAAGTGATAAATCTTGCTTATGAATGTTTGAATGACGTTTAATGCCTTGAATTGGTTGATATCTCTGGCATGAAATGTTTTGTGATATGATATGTTTGGGTGGACAGGATAATATGGTTATCTATCGATGATGAATTGCTGTGTAAAAAGTGACATCTTGTATTTAAAGTTGAATTGTATTTCACTTGAATAACTTGGGTTAAGATTGTACTGAATTCGAAGAGACCGGGGTCGGGTATTAGTAAATAACCGAACCCACTTCGATTTGTAACCTACAATGATTCTTTATTGATTGATATGTGGAATCAATAGGCTGAAATGGAATAATTTAAATGACTGGACCATTTAAAAATAAGTGAAGGTACTTAAGGATTGATTGTAAATATAAGTGTTGAGCATAACAAGTAATGTACTCGTAGTTAGGTATGAGTTACCCTGGGTCTTTCAAATAAATTTTATATCTTTGTTAGATGGGTTTACTCGTGCTGGTTTCCAGGCTGACCAGGGTGTTACTTTGATGTAATGCTCAGGTCAGACCAAGTATTACAGATTTCCAGGTAAGGACATTCTGGAGCTCAAATGGCGAGCTGGATGGCAGAGATTTATAAAGTATTCCGTTGAGAGATATTATTGTTTATCTGGGACAAGTTATTTTAACTGTCCAATGATTGTGAAATGTTGTAACTTTGATGTATTAATGTAAATTAATTGATACAGTTTTTCCTTGTATAACTGTTATTTTATTCGATATTATATTTTGATCCATTGCGAATGTGAGATTCTGTATTTCTTTTCTGTTACTTCTTCTATCTCGTTTCTTCTTTTCCTAACTATCTGGAATTTTCTAGATCGAAAATTTTGGGTCGTTTAGTTTTAAAGCAATACAATTCATATCCAGGATATCATACCACATTATAATTTAACTCAGATAGGTAATCCGACAATATCATAGTTCAACCCACTCATATCACATCTTAGTACATCCCAATTGCCTATTATAGATATCAACAATCCAAGTCATCCAATATCATTCAATCATCCATAAGCAATATTTATTAGATATAAAATTCCTAATTAATTTAATTAATTTCCATTTAAATAAATCTCCAACCTTAATCACGTAGATTACCCTAAAATCTTGCTTACTAAAATTTATTAATTACAAATAAATAAATTAATTAATGATTCATTAATCATCCATCTTAAATTATCATCCTTAATTAATTATTATTTAATTTCACTAAGTAATTATCCTTAATTACTTTCATTTAATTACTTATATTTGATTACTTCCATAAAATAATTATCCTTTTTAATTAATTATATTCTATAATTATCCATTAATTACTTACCCTAACTAATTATGACTTTATAAATTTCATTAAGTAATTATACATAATTTAATCGTTAATCACCCAAATCTTAATCAAATTAAGATATCCCCTTTATCTTACTTAATTGCTTAATTATCATTAAAGATCTTCTTTAATAAATATTGGGCTTAATTATCCTAAACATATGGATTATCTAAGATAAAAAAATTGAAACATTTACCTTCTATACTTAATTAACATCATTAAACTCTCTGAAAACACTTGGGGTTTAAATCAAATAAGTATCTGATATACATATTATCAATACCCCTCCAACCCTTAAATAAATCAACTTTTAAAACCTTATATCCCCTTAATTAACCACTTAATTAATTTATTAAGTTTATTTAAAATAAAAACCTTAAAATAAAGGTTATACATCTTAAACACCTTTAAACTTAATTAACTTATAATAATTTTGTTAAAAACCCTATTAACCAACTCAAACTTTGACATACCTTATTAAAAAAACTGGTTTTCTCAAAATTGTTTAAATTAAACTTTATTTTGGTTTTAAAAAAAAATCTGATTTATACGAAATTACCTGACCCGAGCCAAACTCAAACATTCCTGAGTAAAACATCGAGTTCCCTCCTTTTTGATTTCTCGAGACCAGCCACGACCCTTTTCCGAGCCAGCCTCAAAGATTCAATCTTCTTCTCTGATCACAAATACCTAGATACGCGGACAATCATGTGTACGTGCACGCATCGCCAGCGTTGCTCCGAGAATCGTGTTCGTCGCCGGCAAGACAACAACGATCCTCTCATCTGATTACGACCACTCAAGTTCAACTAAATCGACAGGAACGAATCTAGCATGTCAACACTATCTCGAACCTAACCTGTCGTCGAAACCATCCTCTTTCCATTGATCTGGTTCACCAGAATTAACGCCGATCCACCAGAAACTTCGCTAGGACATCCTGCTCCTAATCCACCTTCCTTGACAATGTCCGATAGGTTGACGAACTCAGAAAAATCTCGCGAAGGATATCGTAAAACTAGGCTTCTAAAACCCTAGTCTCGCCTTGCCCAACCACAATAGCACCATAAAAACCAAACCATTAATTTTCCTTATAGCCGCTGACCTACGACCCAACTTCTGCAACAACCCCAAGACCCAAACTTTTCCCGATCACCAGGATTAGACCAATTTGCAAATTCCGATCAGCTCGAAATATCCCACGATCTACCACACTAAAAATCTTGATTTTAATCTTAAAATTCATGGTCTATGAAAACAAAAAGGATCAAGCAATCAAAACATAAAATTTAATTAATCAAAATTTGAACAAAATATAATTTTACTGTACAATTTTAATCATCCAGTCAACCCAATCATTTTTACTACTTAAAAATAGTTTTGAAATAAAAATATTGCCAATTCGAACACATTTTATTTAGACATCAAAGACTCTAAAGGATTAAAAGATAAGAATTTGATTAATCAAACAGGTTTTGAACCCTGTAAATTCTGGAACAGAGCAAGTGATCATATAACAGACATGCACAGTCATATACATTCACACATATATACTTATTTGTGTATATATGCAAACCATCACAATCTTACTTCAAGCATGTTTCCAAACACAAATAATAATCCATATTTCAAAGAATTTACTCACCTTGAAGTTAACAGCGAAGCTTATGTTTTGAAACCTAGAAATGTTGAAGAAAATGCTTGAAAGCTTGTTTTACTGAAAACTTGATGTTGAAATGATTAGCTTTTAAAACTAAATCGATGTTTCTTTGAGAAGGTTGAAGCTTGTTTACTGATATTTTGTTACAGGCTTTTATTTGAGAAGGTTGTTTTGATATTCCAGGTTTGATAAGTTGTTACAGCTTTTGATCTAAGTTGGAGAATTGGTTACAGGCTTTTGAGTTTTGATTTTCTTGCGATTGAATAATGTTTTTGGTTTGTAAAGTTTTACAGGTTTAAGTTTCTTAAGTTTTAGAAATGAAGATAGAAAAGAAACTGAAAAGAGGAGATGTATGCTTATATAAACTAAATTATGATTTATTAAAATTTAAAGAAAATGAAAATAAAAGGAAATGACACTTGTTCAATTCAACAACATTTGTCATTACACTTATTAATCACATTACACATGTTATCACAAGCTTTTATTATTAAACACTTGTAATTATGCATTTTTTATTATTAATTGTTAAATTAAAGCTTTTATATTTATTTTTCTATATAATAAATAATTTTCTAAATTTATATAAATAAAACCCTTTAAAGAAAATAAAAAATAAAAACCAATTATATTCTAAATAAAATCATATATTTAATTCCAAAATATATTTAAGATATATATCTTTTTAAATTCAAATTTAAATCCAAATTCAAATTTAAATTAAATTTAAAAATCTAATTTAAATTAAATTTAAAAATCTAATTTAAAATCAACTCAAAAATATATATACATATATTTAAACAGACATAAATTAAATGTGTAAATTTGAAGTAATTATATTAGAAGATTATCAAATAAATATCTATCCAAATATTTAAAATCCAGCATTTATTATAGTTCAGATTCTTCTATATACATACATATATATATATATATATCAGAATTTAATTTGTTAAATTTACAAATGAGTATTTTAATAAATTTAATCCCGTTAATTTCCAAATAACAGATGCCAAAAAATCCAGGTTATAACAATCGTGAAGGAGGTAATACTAAAAAGAAATCGATAGCTCTCAAACGAACAACATAAAGTGATGATGACGACAATGATGATGGAGCAGCTGAGATGGTACAATTAATAAAGAAATTCAAAAGGTGGAATCATAGATACAGAAATCCAGCTCTAAATCAACAACTAAAAGGCAGAATAGTTAAAGTTGTAGATAACCCAGAAGAACGGGAGATCATCTGTCATAAGTGCAATAAACCTGGCCATATCAAGCCTAATTGTCCTCAAAATCTACATGGCCAAGAAAAGAAATAAAAAGGAGAAGTTTTGCAGCCACGTGGAATAAAAGTGATGATGATAACAACACTACCAGTGATAGTAAAAATGCAGATCTATGCCTTCGAGGTGATATAACTGATAGCGATGATGACATGCCAAGCGAGGTATCAAAACTTACTCATTCGGAATTACTTATATATTCCACGAAGTAAATGGCTGTTTCGAATGACTTAGGGAGTAATACACTAAAATTGAATCACAAAGAGATACTTTGATAAATTTAAATAAACAACTTGACCAATTGGTTAAAAACTGTAACGACCCGTCATTCATCTCTACAGAATGATGCATCATTAATAAGAAAGAAAGGGATAGAAAAGAGATAGAAAGAAAAGAAAGAAGAGAAAACACATCAGAATCTAAACAGCGGAACGGATAAATTATATTAATAACATAAGTATTACATAGTATACAACAACTATCAGAGTTACACAGATAATACAACACATACTAGACAGTTATAAACACCTGTCTAGTTATTACAACTCAAATACGACATAGAGAAATCACAGAGATATCAAACACAGCGGAACAGTAAACATATCTACAACGCCGAAGCCTCCTGCTCCATTGCTCCTCCACAATTCGTCAAAGCTAACATGAATCCCTTGGCTACTCGTAAAAAATTTGAGTATCCAAGAGTTTAAGAAAACAGAAGATAAACTCCGGGTCAGACATGGATCTGGTGTGAGTAACAGGTTAAAGTTGCTTAATTTTAAAAAAACCCTTTGAGAAGAAAGGTATCACGTAAGACTTCCCATACATAAACATGGAAAAGTTTTTACCTTACTCTAACCAAAACATTTGATAGGAAATCCAGTGATATTTAAATAGGTCTAGGGTTCTCAAGTAAATATGAAATAGCCGAAATTGTTACATCTATTAAATTCCAGCTACTAGCCACAAAAGTGGGTAATACAATCAAAACCGTTGGCTCTTATTGGATTTTGGATTCCATACAATGGCAGCGCTACCGAGGTACCGCCCGTCACAATACGTGGCCTAGATCAACGTACCGAGGATCACTCCCAATCCCCTGCAACACAAGGCCGACAACCCCGCAGTTGGTGCGCATATCCAACTGCCCACGCAGCCGAAATAAAAGGGACCTCTAGACAAGTGAAAATCTCGTCCTACTTGGGCATGACCCACTTAGCCTTGCGGCACCTCCCCTGTTTTAGCCATTCCCAGTTGATGAGGCTTGAGGCTACGATTACCTTTATAGGGCACATTTATCTTAGAATGCTCATCGTCCACCTGACGATGTTCTGAAAGCATTCAATCCATACAAGTTTGTTTCGGGTTCGAACGAAACCGAAGGCATTATCTCGTTACACTCATTTTGGAATCACCCACAGAGTTAACGACGATAACCCTTGCACTCTGAATCTTCATCTCGAATCTGAAAGTACTATTTCCTTCAAACTCATCTTGGAATCACCCTCAGAGTTATACTGACGAATTGTTCTTACACCTCGAGTCTTCACTCTTTACTAGAGATTCACGACCTATCGTTAATTTGGATCGATGTGGTTTTCGGATATCCAACTTTGGAAACCCGATCCCGGTCCCATCGAAATCCAAAGCGTGTCTTTTAAGGCCAAGTTTTTCTTAAAGTTTAAAACAATTCAATACAATTATCTATATACACACAGATAGATAATTCACAGATTCACAATAGATAACCATCACCACAGATAATCCATATTATCATTATCAGAAGATAATCCAAATCATCATCACAATACAACCAATGCATCCATATCAACAACATTATTTATCTCTTTCTGAGATTTCAAACCATTCAATGCAAACAATATCATCCATCCATACATAAGCAATGATCTATAATCACACCATCTATAATTAATTTAAAATGAATTAAATTAATTACTATCATCTTTAATTAATATAAAATGAATTAAATTAATTACTTACATCAATATAAATCTTGCTTACATATTATTAATTAATTACGAATTAATTAATCATCCTCTAATTAATCACCTTAATCATGATTAATTATTCTTTAATTACATTCTAGTAATTATCCTTTAACTAATTGCCCAAGTTAATTACTCTAAACCAAATACATTAATTAACCCTTAATTACTTCATTAATTAATTAACTATAATTAATTACATTAAACCTTAATTAATTACAATTAATTAATTACCCTTAATCATTTATCATTGATTAATTAATCCTAATTAATCAATATTAATTACATGATTAATTATATTAATTAATGATCCTAAATTATATTTAATTAATTATCTTATTTAAATTAATTACATTCAGTAATTAATCTCAATTAAACCATAATTATTAATCACATTTGATTAATCACATTCTGTAATTAACTACCCTTAATTACTTATCAAATTAATTACTCCTTAACTAATTTCTTTAATTAATCTCTTGATTAATTATACAAGTAATCTAATCCAAATTACTTCCATAATTAAACTATTTTCCACTAATTACATCCAGTAATTATCTTTAATTACCTCACCGAGTAATTACATTCCATTAATTATATTAAGTAATTATTATCAAACCAACAAGTGATTAAAATTAATTAAACTTAATTAAATAATTAATTTAAACTAATCACAATAAACACCATTAATCACACCAAGTAATTAATTTCTTAATTACTTCCTTTAAGTAATTATATTTAACAAAATTTCAAATGATTATCTTAAATTAATTAATCTAATTAAATTATTAAAACTAATCATATTAATTAATTGTTAAATAATCCTTAATTAATGACCTTCATTAACTATTAATCATTCTTTAACTACTTTTCTTAATTTACTTCTTGATTAATCTCTAATTATAAATTAATCTAAATTATTAATTTATAAATTAAATAAATAATTCATTCTTTAATTAATCTCTAAGATAATTCATTTCTTTATTAAAGACCTCATTAATATTAAAGTGTATTTAGAACATTACGTTTTAAATTTAAATTCCATTTTGAATTTAAGAATCAAAATGATTATTTATTTAAACATTAACCAAATTTAAATTCAATTTATAATAAATGTAAATAACATTTATTACTTACATATGAAATTTATATAAGAAAAGCCTTTAAACTAATTTACTTAATTTTATTTAAAAATTAAACTTTTAAATACATTACTATTTAATTTGCAAATTCAAGTTAACAAATCATTTAACTTTTATTTATAAACCTTTTATAAAGAACTACATTCAAAAATCAAGTTTAAATATTTGTTTTGAAAACAAACTTACTTTTAAAAAACTATTTTAATTTAAACTTGTTTTAAAAAACATTTAGAATTTTAAAAACTTATTCCAATACCCAGATCCGAATTCAAGAAACTTGAATCCACTATTTATTTAAAACATTTGATTTTAAATTATGATTTAAACTTGTTTAAACCTTGATTTAAAATTCTTTATTAAAAATCCAAATTTCATTTGAAAACCTTAAGATTCAAAAGCTATTTGAAAACTGAGCTTAGCCTTTGACTTTAAAACACAGTTTAAATTATATTTTAGATTTTAAAATAAAAATTCAAAATCTTGAAATCTGTCAGGTTTTTAAAAACCTGAAAATCCACTCTAAATATTTTAAAACCTTTAAGATTCAAAACCATTTGAATCTATACTTCATACTAGATTTAAACTTGTTTAAATGTATCATCACAACATTTAAATTCATTTAAATTGGGTTTAAATTTAAAATTACAGACAGGTTGCTGAAAAACTGAAACAATATCATTTACCCTAGCCAACCAAACTTCGCTTCGAGTCTTCAGGCTAAAAACATCGAGCAAAACATCAGACTACTCGAGGAAAACTTGAGACAACCTCTCTGCTTCCACCCAGAATACATCAGAAACCAAAAGTGCACGGTGCACATGCACCGTGCCTATGATCAATTCCAGCCACCTCCGATGGTCTCCCCACATCGGTGACCAACCCCATGTCCAACCACGACCATCAGATCACCCTTCCACAGTTCAAAATCGAATTCGAGTTTCATCAGAAACCTAGAAACAACAGAACGCACCAACCCCATAACATGTCAACACTTCATCCAAGAAACTCCAACCACCTAAGAGCCACCACCACTGGCCACACCCTCGTCAATGGCCATACTTCCATCTCACCAAACCTCACTGCACTCGATCAAAAGCCGTGCGAATCAATTTACTAAACCTTCCAAAAACTAGGGCTATAGATTCAAATCGACCACGTGCTCCTCCAAAATGAATTGATCGATTTCCCTGGAATTTTTCCTTTAATCCATGCTCACTCCCCAATCAACACTGAAGATTACAACATCCAAAATCTCAGAGAATACCAGAAATCCCCTATTTTCCATTTTCTGTTCATTTCAGAACTGCACCTATTCCTAATTCTTAAAAATCTTGATTTTAATGTTAAAAATCATGATTTTGTTTATATATTCATTTCCTAATACTGAATCTATAAATTTCATAGATTGAAAATTTTATATTATTTAATAATTTCTGATATTCTTAGTTTTACAGAGGTACCAGATTTTAATTTTACTGTATTAAGTTTTTAAACCTTAATCTATATATTAATCAACATCTTTTGTTTGTAAAACAAGTCTTACAATGATTAGTTCCAGAGAAAAATTGAATTCAAAACAAAAACAAGAAAATCTGGGTTTTAAAAAAAATAGAGCAGTCACAGATTACAAAACATGCATACATCACAAATTCACATAATCAGATTCATTGCAACACCACTAGCATGCAACAGATTTTATACTAAATTTTTTTTCTTTATAAAGTTACTCACATTTTACAATCAGAAGACAGAGCCTCCAATTCTTTGCTTGGGTTAAAACTTGAATGTTGAGATGCCACTGATTTTTGAAAAACTTTGATCTTTTAAAACTGGAAAATTTCTTGCTTTAAATCTTGAATTGGTTGATGAAAGCTTGAGTTATTGGAGCTTATTTTTAAACTGGAATGCTTGCAACCTTAATTTAAAACTGCATGCATGCTTTGATTCCCAGATTCTAAGTGAAATGCAGGCTTCAGATTGAATATGCAGGTTTTAGAACAGATTTGTTTGCATGCTACAGATTTACATGTTTTGATTTCATGAATTTGATTTTAGTAAGGGTGTCTTCAGATTTTAGTTTTGAGGTGATTTATTTTAATTTTCTTCTTGGCTTTAGATTTAGAGAAATAGAAAAGAAATGTAGTTAAGAAAATAAAGGGTTTTATATAAATGAACATGTTGTTTATTAAAAAAAATTTAACGGTTTTTAAAATCACACTTGTCATTAATTTTAACATTTGTCATATAAGTATGTTAATTAGTTAACACATGTCCTTTAATTTGTAAAATATTTACATTTGCCTTTTAAAGCTAGTTAGTTATTTGGTTAATATGTTAATATAAGATAAATGTAAATTTATGTTTAATTAATTAGTTAATATATACTTATTTACATGTAGATAATTTTAAAATTAATAAATCCAATTATATTTATAAAATAAAGGCTTATACAAATATTTTAAAATCCAAAACAACCTAAGTATCTATACTTTGAAGTTCAAAACTCTAATTTGAAATTTTAAATCACTTCTAAAATTCTATTTAAAACAACAAACTATTTTTTATTTAAAATCCATTTGTTAAAAAAGTACATTATTAATATTGAAAATAAAAAAATATTTTTATTAAAAACAATACCCTATTATTATATTTTGAAAATAACAAAGTTGTTAACTTTTATATAATTTATAAAAGAAATTGTTTCCTTATCAATAAATTATTTATTTTATCCAACTATATTTAAAAAGGAAATCAAAATAAACTTTATTGTTAGTTTATTTAAATTTAAATTCAAGTTAAAACATATTTTAAATCATTTAAATATTTACCTTATGTATTAAAAAATCATTTAGTTATTTATTATATACTTTAAAAAACTTAATATCAAATAAATCAATTTAACAAATTAATTTTTTATCTTAACAATTTAAAACCTTATTTTATTTATTCAATAGCTTTTAAAAGTTTAACTTTAAAATTATATCTAATTCTACCTAATATATATATTATTTAGAAAACAAGATTTATTTATTTATTAAATTTAAAACAATTTCTATTTACAATATATACATATCCTATATACATTATAAATAGAAAACAATTATTAGCCTTTAAAAGATAAAATTTATCAATTAAATATTTATTTTAATTGGATTATTAAATTAATTCAAATTTATTACAAAGATTATCAAATCAATTTAATTCTTAATTCAAATTATTAAATTGATATTGCCTAAAATTCCGGGTCATCACATTCCTCCCCCTTTAAAAGAATTTCGTCCCTAAAATTTAAAACAAAGGTAATTTAATAATCTATTTAAAGATTTAATTTTTAAAGCACAAGCATATATCAATGATATGCTAACAACCATAGCAATCAATTCATCCAATCAAACAAATCTAACTATCCAGACAAAACTTCGGATAGAGTTTTCCCCATGTTTCCCAAGTATATATACCAGAATACTAACTCTACAGACTCCAAACAATCAATACTACTAAGCTATAGAGCTCCTACTTATCTGGATCTACAAAACTAGACAGCATATCAGACTACAGACGAATCTGACTCAACAACCAAACCTTCTGAACTGCTGGTTCCAAAACCAGAGATAGATCATACAAGTACTCCCTCAGAGATACGTGAAACACATCGAATCCTAGTTATCCAAACTGGCAATTCAAATCTGAAGACCCACACTTATCCTCAGAGGAATAACAGAAAAGATCCAAAACACCTCGGAGCTAGCTTTCCAGTCTTACCAAAACTTATAGCTCCTATGTTCGGAGAAAACTTAACCAAAACCAAATCTCCGCCTCCAGAATCCAAATTCCTTCGTCTCTTATCTACAAAAATCTTCTGATGATCCTGGACTGCCTACACCTTTCTTGATCAGCACAACCCTTGCTGATGCCTCTCGAAACAAACAGAACCAAAAACAACACAACACAATGATCTCCTCAGATCAATCCAAAACCAAAAACACAACCTTTACTCCATAAATAGCAGAAGACTGAACTTACTTCTCCTTATCTGAAAAAGACAATCAGAAACACTTCCAAACTACTTTCGCTGCACAACTCTGATCCGAAGTAGATAAAAATGCTGATGAAGAACACGAGCAAAAACTGGACGACACATCTCAGAAATATGGTTTCACAAAATCCATAAAAGAAATCTCAGAAATTCCTTCGAAACCTGAGTTGCTCGTCAAACTCTACCTCTAAGAACCATCCTTCGACTAAACTGAACCACCGGTTCCACTCCTGAAATACTAGTCGATAAGAAAACTCAATCTCCAAATGCGGAAAAACCTCTGACCTCCCTGAAGATATCCGAAAAATCTCTTATAACCCAAGAGAACACTCAAACAATCTCAAGTCACTTTTGCGATCAACCCAGATCAATTTCCAAAGAAAAACTGTTCTCTCTTTACCAAACAGAACAGCTTACGCTGGTCTATCCAATCCATCGAAGAAACAGATCCACTCTGCTGCTTCTGAACTCTACCTCTAGAAAAACTACTCAACCAGAAAACTTCTTGCCAACACAAAACGTTCCAAGCTGCAGTGCTGACACCAAAGACAAAGACTTCCTAATCCAAAGCTCTTCGAGAAACTCAGGCCTCAAACCAGACAGAAACATCCTGCTGAACCCAGCTACAACATCGAAGCAGTCATACTTCCTAAACCTTGTTCCGAAGAAATATCTTCAGACACAATCCATAGTCACTGCATCTCATCACGCAGCTACCGCTTCCTGAGGTATCAAAATACCATTACTCACTTCTGCCCAACCGACGGATCCAATCTCAACTCATCCAACTTCAAAGATGAACTCCGAACCCTTTTAAAGGTTTCCTTCAGAGATCGATGAAATCTCTACACTCTGCCCAACTCACCCGAGACGGTATTAGGTCTACAGTCTCGATAAATACACTTCCAACCTCAACATCAAACTTCAATCAATGGTAGTCATGTTACACACCACTACCTCATATACCTTTATAACCTATATTGGAAAACCCAAACAGGTAACCCAACAGATAGGTAGAAATATATATATATATATATATATATATATATATATATATATGAATATATATTTAAAACTACAAATATGCTCTCTCAAGAAAGAAATTACTCCAAAGCCTAGGTATTCACTCAACCAAGCGCTCTGATACCACTGTAACGACCAGCCGTTCATCTCCACAGAATGACGCATCATTAATAAGAAAGAAAGCGATAGAAAAGCGAAAGAAAGAAAAGAAAGAAGAGAAAACACAACAGAATCTAAACAGTGGAACAGATAAATTATATTAATAACATAAGTATTACATAGTATACAACAACTATCAGAGTTACACAGATAATACAACACATACTAGACAGTTATAAACACTTGTCTAGTTATTACAACTCAAATACGACACAAAGAAATCACAGAGATATCAAACACAGCGGAACACAAAACATATCTACAAAGCCGAAGCCTCCTGCTCCATTGCTTCTCCACAATTCGTCAAAGCTAACCTGAATCCCTTGGCTACTCGTAAAAAATTTGAGTACCCAAGAATTTAAGAAAATAGAAGATAAACTCCGGGTCAGACATGGGTCTGGTGTGAGTAACAGGTTAAAGTTGCTTAATTTTAAAAAACCTTTTGAGAAGAAAGGTATCACGTAAGACTTCCCATACATAAACATGGAAAAGTTTTTTACTTTACGCTAACCAAAACATTTGATAGGAAATCCAGTGTTATTTTAATAGGTCTAGGGTTTTCAAGTAAATACGAAATAGCCGAAATTGTTACAACTATTAAATTCCAGCTACTAGCCACAAAAGTGGGTAATACAATCATAACCGTTGGCTTTTATTGGATATTGGATTCCATACAATGGCAGGGATACCGAGGTGCCGCCCGTCACAGTACGTGGCCTAGATCAACGTATCGAGGATCACTCTCAATCCCCTGCAACACAAGGCCGGAACCATTCTTTACTGAACAGTTCCGAACAAGACAACCCCGCAGTTGGTGCGCATATCCAACTGCCCACACAGCCGAAATAAAAGGGACCTCTAGACAGGGGAAAATCTCGTCCTACTTGCGCATGACCCACTTAGCCTTGCTGCACCTCCCCTGTTTTAGCCATTACCAGTTGATGAGGCTTGAGGCTACGATTACCTTTATAGGACACATTTATCTTAGAATGCTCATCGTCCACCTGACGATGTTCTGGAAGCATTCAATCCATACAAGTTCGTTCCGGGTTCGAACGAAACCATAGGCATTATCTCGTTACACTCATTTTGGAATCACCCTCAGAGCTAATGACGATAACCCTTGCACTCTGAATCTTCATCTCGAATCTGAAAGTACTATTTCCGTCAAACTCATCTCGGAATCACCCTCAGAGTTAGACTGACGAATTGTTCTTACACCTCGAGTCTTCACTCTTTACTTGATATTCATGACCTATCGTTAATTTGGATCGATGTGGTTTTCAGATATCCAACTTTGAAAACCCGATCCCGGTCTCATCGAAATCCAAAGCGTGTCTTTTAAGGCCAAGTTGTTTTAAAGTTTAAAATAATTCAATACAATTATCTATATACACGCAGATAGATAATTCACAGATTTACAATAGATAATCATCACCACAGATAATCCATATTATCATTATCAAAAGATAATCCAAATCATCATCACAATGCAACCAACGCATCCATATCATACAACATTATTTCTCATTTCTGAGATTTCAAACCATTCAAGGCAAACAATATCATCCATCCATACATAAGCAATGATCTATAATCACACCATCTATAATTAATTTAAAATGAATTAAATTAATTACTCTCATATTTAATTAATTTAAAATGAATTAAATTAATTACTTACATCAATATAAATCTTGCTTACATATCATTAATTAATTACAAATTAATTAATCATCCTCTAATTAATCACCTTAATTAATCACCCTTGATTAATTATTCTTTAATTACATTCTAGTAATTATTCTTTAATTAATTTCATAATTTAATTACTCTAAACCAAATACAGTAATTAACCCTTAATTACTTCATTAATTAATAAACTATAATTAATTACATTAAACCTTAATTAATTACAATTAATTAATTACCCTTAATCATTTATCATTGATTAATTAATCTTAAATAATCAATATTAATTACATCATTAATTATATTAATTAACAATCTTAAATTATATTTAATTGATTATCTTATTTAAATTAATTACATTCAATAATTAATCTCAATTAAACCATAATTATTAATCACCTTTGATTAATCACATTATGTAATTAACTACCCTTAATTACTTATCAAATTTATTACTCCTTAATTAATTTCTTTAATTAATCTCTTGATTAATTATACAAGTAATATAATCCAAATTACTTCCACAATTAAACTATCTTCCAATAATTGCATCCAGTAATTATCTTTAATTACCTCACTGAGTAATTACATTCCATTAATTCCATTAAGTAATTATTATCAAACCAACAAGTGATTAAAATTAATTAAACTTAATTAAATAATTAATTAAAATTAATCACGATAAACACCATTAATTACACTAAGTAATTAATTTCTTAATTACTTCCTTTAAGTAATTATATTTAACAAAATTTCAAATGATTATCTTAAATTAATTAATCTAATTAATTTATTAAAACTAATCATAATAATTAATTGTTAAATAATCCTTAATTAATGACCTTCATTAACAATCTGTAACAACTCCCATATTTAACGATTTTATATTTAAATGTTTAATTTAAATATAGCGTCGTTAGTCGGATTTAGCTCCGAAAAGCTACTTTTTGCAAACGGCCGAACTGGAGCTCGAAACCACTTCCATTGAGTCCAAAATGGCGTTTGCGATCTTTTTGAATATAATCTTTGATATGTTTGGAGTTTGTGAAATTTTGCCCCTTTTTCTACTTGGGCTTGAGTTTGGGTTTAGCCCCAATCTCCTCTTAACCCTCTAGCTCACTAACTCTTCATCCATTCATCCTCATTTCATTCCTTTGGCTTAAGAAAACTGAAAATGGGGGAAAGAAATAAGAATTAGAAACTTCAAGCCCTAGTTCCATTTGCAAACTCCAAATTCTTGCTTGAAATTCAAAGAGAAGGATAGGTAAGCCTCCTCTTCATCTTCTCCATCTCTTCTCCTCTTCAATTTCAGAAATTCCTAAGCTCTAATTTGGGAAATATATGTTTTGGCTCTTAGATTGAAGATTGTAGAGTTGAAGTGAAGAGTGGTTAACCTCCTTCTTGTGTTTGTGCTCTCATCTTTGTTTGTGTGCAAAAAGGTGAGATTTTTATCTCACATCTATGACTATAAGTATCTTTGGTTGTTAGGTATGAATTCCTAATAATTATTCATGTGCAATTGCTTTTGAGTTGGACTGGTTTTGTGAACATTGCAATTTTTGGGGTTTTGAAGTCAAAAGTTCTAAAAATCATAACTTTGATGTTTTAATCATGTTTTTGGAGGTGTATAAAAGAGCCAATAGTGCTGGGTTGTCGTATGGCATAAACCCATAGCATCCATCGCTCGTTTGTTTGCAATTCATTTGGATTTTTTCCTTTATGGGCTTGGCTGATTTTTGCCTACAGGGGGATTTCAGACGTCTGAACTCCAATTTCAAACGTCTGGTTTCAAATTCAGACGTCTGGTTTGGAAATTCAGATGTCTGGAATTGGTCCCTGGAAGACGCAAAAAGGCAGAGACAAAATCCAAACGTCTGTAAATCCATTTAGACATCTGGTAGTGGTTCAGACGTCTGAAATGCGCAGTTTTGCCTATTTTGGCTAATTTTGAGTTAATTTCCAACTTTTATCGATTCATATTGATCACAATTTGTTGTTATTGCATATTTGACTTTGATGACTTGTTTTTGACTTCATTCACGGGTTTTATAAATAATCTCTCTAAATCGTATTAAAAGCTCCCTTCTCCAAATTAAAAAATCTATTTACAATGCACACCCACACAATTTCGCACTTGGAGCGAAGTGGAAGGAAGATTAAATGTTTAGGTAAAACACGGACCATGAATCCATGCGTTTGTCTTCCCGATTAGTCCCCGACCTATTCGATTGATCGTTTTGACCTTCGGGTTTGGTTTATCAATGATATGAGGTAAACTTTGTACTGCTTTGAGTGTGAAAGTGACTGACGGATAGTAAACCGTTTAGTGCGAACGAGTGGTTATGGGACGCACGTTAACACTTTTCAGATTCCTTTTCGAGAGTTGTAACACATTCCACCAGTTAGTGGTGTCCAGTATTGGGCCTGCGGACCTTCACCACTACGGTTTGTCGCCCTATAGTATCGCTTACGATGTTGGTCTTTATGAGCCGCATGGGTGATACTGGGTTTGCGCCTTTGGGTTTTTTGCCCTTTAGTATCGCTTCCGATGTTGGTCGTTATGAGCCGCATGGGAGATATTGGGTTTGGAGTCTTCGGGCTCATGGATCCTTGTTTATACAGTACTGAGCTCGAGCAATTTTATGATGTTTCATTGATATGTATATTCCCTTGGTGTCGCCCTTCGGTGTTGGTCTTTTTGAGCCGCATGAAGTATAACGATTACCTTGTGGAACTTGTATACCTTATGGGTATTTGTTATTTGCCTTTTGGCTTGATTTGGGATAATTGTATCCTTTGTTTATCTATGTCGCGGATGATATGAGGCTTGTTCTATATGATTCATCTTTTGTTGATGATTGTGTTATCTCTTTTAGAGATATTTGTTATACTTTGTAACCTTGCAGGTTTATTGTTGTTCAGTTTATCTAACCGATTTATTTAGCTAGACTGACCCGTGTATTTTATACTCGGGTTCGACCGAGATGTTTCATGTTAGGTACTTTGGACTTAGCCTATTTTGCTTCCGCATGGACTATTTCGCTAGCTTCTTTTGTCATAGCTTTTGTGTAGTCCTATTATGTTGAAACTCTGATATTTATTCTTCTGGATTTGTCTGTATATTGTGGTTGGCTATACCACTTGACATGTATTACTTTGTATACTCTGCTATGTATCGGTATATATGTATATGATGGTTTACTGTTCTATGATGTTTTCTACGTTTGAGTTGTTATATTCTGTTCTGATAGATCCTCCAGCCACCTATGGTTTTGTTTTAAGTATTCATTGGATATGTCGATCGGTTAGGTGTGATTATTGTCGACGTATTTAATAGATAGTTAAAGCAAGACTATAGATGGTCGCTCCTATCCAGCCATATTCTCCGTGTTAGCAGACGGTATTATCTATTAATACTATTTGCTAGCGTGGGTATAGAGGTGGGGCGTCACAGCTTGGTATCAGAGCTGAGTTCAGAACAAAGTATGATAAACACAGAATAGAAGCACATATTACGATACATCAAAGTGTATAAGTGATACAAATCTTTGAATCATCGTGTCTCTCTATTCCATGAAGGTTATATAGAATTTGGGAATACGTCTAGGAATGCATTACATTCCGTAGTATTCCATATTGTAATATCTACCTTGTGAATAATCTCGTTCTTATCTTACTTTCAGCGTATGGCTGGAAGAGGCAGGGGACGACGTTCGGATGCTGGGCAATCCAGTGGCACACATTCAGATGGCGTTTATATGTCTGCCGATCAGTTTATGGAGTTGTTTAGGAGCACTCAGCCTCCAGCTCCTCCTCGAGTGTCTCCACCTCGCAAGTCTGCCTTTGCACGTCGGTGCAGTGATTTTGCTCATCTTGGAGGAAAGCCGTTTAAAGGCTCTGAATCCGTTCTTGAAGTCCAAGCTTGGTTTCGCACATGCGAGCGTATCTTCTCTCGTATGGATCTTTCTGACCATGATAGAGTTCTTGTAACTTCTAGCTTATTACAAGAGCGTGCCCTTGATTGGTATGAGCTTCTTATAGCCGAAATTGATGAGTCTACTCTTTCTTGGACTCAGTTTCGGGAGCGATTTGAACTCAAGTTCGTTCCTGAATCTGAAAAAGTTTTATTGACCAGTCGCTTCCTTGAGTTGAAGCAAGGGAAGTCTTTTGTTTCTGAGTATGTTGCATCATTCGAGGCTTTATCTAAGTATGCTCTTGAATTCATGAGCACTTCTTATAAGAAGAATTTAAAGTTTGTCTCTGGTCTTAAGAATTATCTTAAGACGTCTTTTTTGCTTCAGCTTAAGCTTTCTTTTGAAGAATTAGTAGATTCGGCACTTCATCTCGAAGCTGTCGAGAAGGAGTGTGATAGTGGTGAGGATGTTGAGGTTTCTAAGAACCCCAACAAGAAGCAGTTTCCGTTTCAGAAGAGGTCTTTTCCTTCTAAGAAGAAGAAGATTGGTGGTTCTAGCTCTCAGACTCAGCCTTCTGGAACACCTTTTATTCGGAAGTGTTTTAATTGTGGCTCTCCGGATCATATTATTCGAGTTTATCCTAAGCCTCTCTTCTGCCGCTATTGCAAGAAGGAAGGTCATCATGTTTCAGCTTGCCCTACTGTTCCTGGTGGTGCCAAGTCTAGGAAGCTTAGTGCTGCCAAGGCTTCTGAAGGTCCTTCTCAACCCAAAGGTATATCTCCATCTATTTTGGAAGGTTCTGTTTTATTTCATGATCATAGTATTCGAGTTTTTTTCGATACGGGTGCTTCACATTCCTTCATATCGAAAACGCTCGTCGATGATTTATCTTTTGATGTTTCTTGTATGGTTACTTCTTTAAGGATTGCGAATCCTATTGGGGGATCCACGACCCTTAGTTTTCTTTGTGATGATGTTGAGATTGTTTTATGTGGTTTTGTTTTTGTGCGAATCTGCATGTTATCTCTTGTTTGGGATTTGATATGATTTTAGGTATGGACTGGCTAGTGAGACATGATGCCAGGATTATTTGTTCAGAGAGAATTATATATCATCGACATCCGGATTCGCCTACTCAGTTATCTCTTGTTCTTCGGGATGTGGATAATTCCGAGATGGCTTTATATTCTCTTGACTCACGAGATCATGATGATATATCTCGTATTCCTATTGCTTGTGACTTTCCTGATGTTTTTGAGCCTGTATCGGGTTTGCCACCCAAGCGGGCAATTGAGTTCCGCATTGATCGCATTCCAGGTGCATAGCCAGTTAGTCGTCCTCCTACGAGGATGTCTACAAAGGAAAATGAGGAACTCAAGAAGCATCTTTTAGAGCTTGAGTCCAAGCAGTTGATTCAATCTAGTTTTTCCCCATGGGGATCCGCGGTCGTCTTCGTGAAGAAATCTGATGGAACTCTTAGGCTTTGCATTGACTATCGCAAGCTTAACGAGTTAACCATCAGAAATAGGTATCCATTGCCTAGGATCGATGATATGTTTGATTTATTGAGTGGTGCTAAGGTCTTTTCTCAACTCGACCTTGCCACAGGTTTTCATCAATTACGAGTCGCGGAGGACAGCATACCTCTTACAGCTTTTCGCACTCGATATGGTTCTTTCGAGTGGCTCGTTATGCTGTTCGGTTTGACGAACGCTCCTGCTTTCTTTGTAGATCTAATGAATCGAGTATTCCAAGAATATCTCGACAAGTTCGTCCTTGTATTCATTGATGATATCCTTATTTATTCTAAGTCTGAAGCCGAGCATGCTAATCACTTGAGTATTGTCTTGAGTACTCTCCGTCATCATCAACTTAAAGCCAAATTCTCCAAGTGCCACTTTTGGGAGAATAAAGTTAAGTTCTTAGGCCATGTTGTATCTTATGACGGCATTTCAGTCGATCCCTCAAAGATCGAAGCCATCCAGAATTGGAAGAGGCCTGAGAATGTGCATGAGATCCGTAGTTTCCTTGGATTGGTAGGTTATTACCGTTGGTTCATTAAGTACTTTTCCCGTGTTGTGCTTCCTCTCACCAGCCTTACTCGGAAAGGCATTCGTTATGTTTGGTCCGACAAGTGTGAAGCTTCCTTTCAGACATTGAATGAACTTCTCATAAATGCTCCTATTCTTATGGTTCCCGAAGGGAATCGTGATCTTGTTGTCTACACCAATGCTTGTGGCAGTGGTCTCGGTGCTGTTCTTATGCAGAAGGATCAGGTAGTTGCGTATGCTTCTAGGCAACTGCATCCGAATGAAGTTCGCTATGCCACTCATGATTTTGAGTTAGCCGCCATCGTCTTCGCCTTGAAGATTTGGCGTCACCACTTATTAGAAGAGCGCTTCATTCTCTATACCGATCATAAATCCTTGAAGTATTTGTTTACTCAGAAGGAACTCAATATGAGACAACAACGTTGGCTCGAGTTTCTTGCCTCCTATGACTTTGATATCCAGTATACCCCTGGTAAGGGAAATCGTGTTGTAGATGCGCTTAGTCGTAAACATTCGGCTGTTGTTTCTATGATGCTTGCCGAATGGGATGTTCTTGAGACTCTATCTTTTTGTGAAATTCATAATCGAGGTTCATCTTCTGATACTCCTATTCTATTATTTAGTTTGGGAGCTCGACCTATTTTATTGGATCGTATTGCCGATGCTCAGCGGCGTGATCCTGATTTGTTGCATCTTATTCAGCTTTGTGAGTCTGGATCTTGTGATGAGGCGTTGCAAGATTTCAGCATTGATTCTCATGGGTGTCTTCGTAAGAAGAACCGTCTTTTTGTGCCTTCTGATTTTGCACTTAGGCATGACATTCTTGATGACTGTCACCGTTCTAAGTATACTATTCATCCTGGTGGTAGCAAGATGTATGCCGATATGCGTCGCCTTTATTATTGGAAAGGCATGAAGCGCGATGTGGCGAGTTATGTGAGTAATTGCATAACTTGTCAACGTATAAAGGCCGAACATCAGCGTCCTTCTGGTCTTCTTCAGCCTCTTGAGATTCCATTGTGGAAATGGGATCTGATATCTATGGATTACATTGACAGCCTACCTTGTTCGAGATTGGGCCATTCTAGCATTTGGGTTATTGTTGATCGCCTCACTAAGTCTGCTCATTTTGTCCCTATTAAGTCTAATAGGACTGCCTCGCATTTGGCTAAGTTGTATATCAAGGAAATCGTGAGACTTCACGGTGTTCCTAGTTCTATTGTGAGTGATCGTGATCCTTTATTCACGAGTCATTTTTGGAAGAGTCTTCAGCAAGCTTTGGGAACAAAGCTTAATTTTAGTACAGCTTATCATCCGCAGTCTGACGGACAGACTGAACGGGTGAATCATATCTTGGAATATCTTCTCCATATTTGTATTTTAGATTTTGGTGAAAGTTGGGAGGATCACCTACCTCTTGTAGAATTCTCCTACAACAATAGTTTTCAATCTAGTATCGGTATGGCTCCTTTCGAAGCCTTATACGGAAGGCCATGTCGATCACCTTCTTGTTGGTTGGAATCTGGGGAGAAGCTTATTCTTGGCCTGGATTTTGTTCGTTATTCTTTCGAGAAGATTGATCTTATTCGGTTGAGAATGGAAGAGGCACAAAGTCGCCAGAAATCCTACGCGGATAGCCGTAGGAAGCCTATCGAGTTCTCGATCGACGATCTTGTTTTTATTCGTGTTTCTCCTTTGAAAGGGGTTATGCGCTTCAGTACGACTGGGAAATTGCCTTCCCGTTATATAGGACCATTTTCTATTACTGAACGTATTGGCCCTATGGCTTATATAGTTTCACTTCCAGCTCATTTATCTGGTATTCGTGACGTGTTTCATGTCTCTCAACTTTGGAAGTGTCTTCGGGAATCAGATTCTGTTATTGCTTCTCCTGATTTGCAAGAGCTTGAGATCTCAACGGACTTATCTATTGTACGGCAGCCTATTCGCGTACTTGACACGGAGGTGCGACACCTTCGAAACAAGGACGTGCCGCTCGTTAAAGTTCAATGGTCCACTAATCCCAATGATTGTACTTGGGAAACCAGAGAATTTATTGAGCGATCTTATCCGGGTTTTCTTTCTTCGCTTTGAAACGGTGAGTATGTCTTTTCATCTCAAGCTTATTTCCTTTACTTTTGGATGTTGTATGTTTGTAGTTGTTACAAATATCGTCTCTAGGAATTGCGAGGACGCAATTTTGTAAGGAGGGGAGATCTGTAACAACCCGCATATTTAACGATTTTATATTTAAATGTCTAATTTAAATATAGCGACGCTAGTCGGATTTAGGTCCGAAAAGCTACTTTTTGCAAATGGCCGAATTGGAGCTCGAAACCACTTCCATTGAGTCCAAAATGGCGTTTGCGATCTTTTTGAGTATAATCTTTGATATGTTAGGAGTTTGTGAAATTTTGCCCCTATTTCTACTTGGGCTTGAGTTTGGGTTCAGCCCCAATCTACTCTTAACCCTCTAGCTCACTAACTCTTCATCCATTCATCCTCATTTCATTCCTTTAGCTTAAGAAAAATGAAAATGGGGGAAAGAAAGAAGAATTAGAAACTTCAAGCCCTAGTTCCATTTGCAAACTCCAAATTCTTGCTTGAAATTCAAAGATAAGGATAGGTAAGCCTCCTCTTCATCTTCTCCATTACTTCTCCTCTTCGATTTCAGAAATTCCTAAGCTCTAATCAGGGAAATATATGTTTTGGTTCTTAGATTGAAGATTGTAGAGTTGAAGTGAAGAGTGGTTAAGCTCCTTCTTGTGTTTGTGCTCTCATCTTTGTTTGTGTACAAAAAGGTGAGATTTTTATCTCACATCTATGACTATAAGTATCTTTGGTTGTTAGGTATGAATTCCTAACAATTATTCATGTGCAATTGCTTTTGAGTTGGATTGGTTTTGTGAACATTGCAATTTTTGGTGTTTTGAAGTCCAAAGTTCTAAAAATCATAACTTTGATGTTTTAATCATCTTTTTGGAGGTGTATAAAAGAGCCAATAGTGCTGGGTTGTCGTATGGCATAAACCCATAACATCCATCGCTCATTCGTTTGCAATTCATTTGGATTCTTGCCTTTATGGTGTAACAACCCGCATATTTATCGATTTTATATTTAAATATTTTATTTAAATATTTTGTCGTTAATCGGATATTGGTCCGAAAAGATACTTTTTGCAAACGGTCAAATTAGGACTCGAGACCACTTCCATTGAGTTCGAAATGCCGTTTACAACTTTTTTAAGTATAAACATCGATAGGTTTGGAGTTAGTGAAATTTCACTAACTTTTCCTGCCTTGGACTTTGGGTTAGTTTAGCCTATTAAGCCCAAGTTCCAACCCCCTTCTCCTCACTCTTCATAAATTTCCTAACTAACTCAAGCTTTGGCATTAATGGTGAAGAGAATGGGAAATTAAAACTCCAAGCACAAATTCAATTGCAAATCCAACATTCAACTCCAAATTCAAGTAGAAGATATTGGATTCAAGCTTTGGATTGCTTCTCTTTGCTTTCAAGCTTCATCCTCATAAATTTTAGTGCAAAGGAGAGATTTTTATCTCACATTCTTGTCTATAACTATCATGGATGTTTGGGAATGATTTCCTACCACTTTAGCATGCACATTTGCATTTGGTTTGGATTGGATTGGCGAAAAATTCCAACTTTTAGTGTTTTTGGTGAAAATCTGCCCTTAGGCCGCTCTGCCTTTGCTAGGTCGTTCGCGTGGAAAAGTCTCGGCCTTCAAATAGCTCGTTTCCGACCTAAAATGGCCTATAACATTAGGTCGCTCGACGCTTCGGAATTAGGTCGTGGGTCGTTGGACTTTAGGTCGTGGGTCGCAAGCTCCTTAGGTCGTAGGTCGTTCGAATTCCTTAGGTCGCTATGTTTTAGGTCGCTGCTACTTTTAGGTCGCTCGACCACTTACCCCTTTAGGTCGTGTGGCTATGACTTCCTTAGGTCGCGACGTTTTAGGTCGCTAGGTCACGACGTTTTAGGACGCTGCACCCTATGCCTCTATAGGTCGCTCAACCTCGTTTATGACCATAGGTCGCTCACCCCCTCTTCGTTAAGTCGCTTAGGTCGTAGGTCGTAAGTCGCATAGGTCGTAGGTCGCTCGGTCCTGCTTCTGTCCCTAAGTCGCGAATACCTTAGGTCGTGAACCCTGTTAGGTCGCGTTGTACTTTAGGTCGCATGACCTATAGGTCGCTTGCTCTAGTTAGGTCGCTCGGCCACTTTGTTAAGTCGCTCGTCCTGTTACTCTGTTAGGTCGCAACCTCTGTTAGGTTGGCCATGTTGGGTCGCGAGTCATCGTTAGGTCACGAACACCTCTAGGTCGCAACCACTAAGTCGCTTGACCGCTTAGACCCCTAGGTTGCAACCATTAGGTCGCTCGACCCTATTCCTCTTAGGTCGTTAGACCTCATTTTGTCTTCACTAGGTCGTACCATTTTGGACCCCTGGACCCCCGCGACCCCACCTGACCGGGAAGGTCGAACCCCGTAAGCGGTGGCGTTGCCCCCGCACCCCCACCTTAGGGGGTTGCCACCCCCCCGGACCCCCCCCCCCCCCTTCGTAGGGGATCTTATCTGAAAAACATTGAGCTGATTTCCTTGGATTTTATTCACATCTCCGTATGCGATTTTTGTGACTGATTGTTTCTACAATTGCTTCTGTGTTTTGTCACTTTATAATATAAAGGTTTCAATACTAGTAGTAAATATCAAAACTCTTTTAACAAACAATTTCGACTCTATTTTTAATAACAAAGCTCTTTTCTTAAAATGTTTTCCAATCTATTAGTATATACAAACCTTTACCTCACTCGTATGAGAAATCTAATTAAACGACTTAGTAAAGCAAGTGGTATGAAACGCTGGCGTTTACTTCGTTGGTTAATTCTTGGACTTGTTCGATTGAATCTCTTGTGACAATTTTCTAGTGGATATCTACAGTTTGTTAGTAAATATTTGAGTTAAGCAAGTGGTTATGGGACATGAAGTTAAACTTTTATATTTACTAACTTAGTATAATTGAATCTTCTTGATGATCATGACGATCATTTTTGTGTTTTAGACTAGCAACTGTGCGATGTCTCTTTGTCTGCGAGGGAGACTAGACCCCGCTCTTGTGATGTTTCGCCATCTCATTTGTGTGATGTTTTGCCATCACATATGTGGGGTAGCGCCCCAAGGTCTTCGGGCCATTCGTGTGTCAAAATTAATGGCTTGCAACCATGAGATAGCTTCTCGCTTTGTGTTACACGTGTAGGTGAGTTTTCATGCTCCCATTTTGTGTGTTTTCATGCTCCTATATTGTAATTTCTGGATTTCTTGTGTAGTCTTCTGGAATTTGTGCTTCACCTATTTTCATGATTTTCATTGTTATGATTTTCCAACTTTTATGTTTTGGTGAATTTGGATCTTTTAGAAGATTCTTTTGATATTGTTTGATCTCTTGATGATCTTCATTTACATGCTTATCATAGTATGTCTTTATGGTTACTATATGTTCTTGCCATATCTATTGTTTATATCATGTTATCTGATATTTGTAGCTAGACTGATCTGTTTATTATTTTCTTATAAATAATACTCGGGTCAGACCGAGATGTTACAAGTGCTTCTACTTGACTTCTCCCCCAGGGATTTACTACTCTATCTTTTGGCTGACCTTTTAGATTAGCAGTTTTTGTCGTTTACACTTGAGATATAGACTCATAGATGTATTCTTTTGCATAGCACGTGTTGCTATTCTTTTGTATTATTGTGGATCTTTTTTACCACTACTCTGATGTACACTTTCATGTGTTAGTTATATATTCATATCTTCTTCCGCCTTTGTGATATGGATGTCTGTGACTGATTTGTGTTATGCATATTTCTATGTTTGTTTCCGAGGATTATTTACAGCCACCGTGTGATAAGAAATCATATGGATGGTCGCTCCTCAACAGCCTTATTCTCCGCGCTAGTTGACAACACTACACCGTAGTGTTCTTGGCTAGCGTGGGTATAGAGGTGGGGCGTCACAGCTTGGTATCAGAGCCAAACTTTGGAACAATGTAGAATAACTTAACAAGGATCATCGTCCTAAGTTTATCTTAGGAGTTATGCCATAGGATTAATTCGAGCTTCGTACCGATTCATCCTATTTCCTTTATGATTCCTTGTTTTATCTATCAAGATTGCTTGATATTCATTGGTGAATAACCTTCTTCCTTCTCTTCTTTCTTTCTTAAAGGAAGAGAATGTCTAGACCAGGCCGCCCCAGAACTGGATCATCTGGTGTTGCTCCCCAGGATGGAGTTTTTATGACTGCTCAACAGCTTCTTGATTTAGTAACAAATGCTCAAGCAGCTGGAGCTAACCCGGAACCTACTCACCCAAAGTCGGGATTTGCACGCTTGTGCAGCGATTACGCCAACTTGGGTGGGAGGCCCTTCAAAGGTTCGGAAACGATCATCGAGGTCCAGGCTTGGTTAAAATCATGTGATCGAATCTTTTCTCGCATGAACCTTATCGATCTCCACCGCGTTCAGGTGGCTTCCAACATGCTCCAGGAGAGAGCATTGGACTGGTACGAACTCCTTATTTCAGAAATTAATGAAGCGGATCTCACCTGGGAGCAATTTCAGGGACGCTTCGAGTTAAAGTTTGTACCAGAAGCTGGGAAAGTAACCTTGGCTCGACGTTTTATAGACCTTGTTCAAGGTCAATCCTCTGTGACTGATTACGTCACAGCCTTCGAGTCGCTTTCCAAATATGGGGTTGAATACATCAACACCCCATTGAAGAAGAACCAGAGGTTCGTTTATGGCTTAAATAAGAATATTAAAAAGCCACTACTCCTGAAACTAGAAGTTGCATTTGATCAACTCGTCGATATCGCTCTTCGTCTTGAAGAGGCCGATAGGGAGAGTGATGCTGAAGTGGTTGGCGCTAAACCAAACTTCAACAACAAAAAGAGGCCTAACAAATTTAAAGGTTCTTATCCCAACAAAAAGGGTAAGCAGGCAACTTTGGCTGCAAAGACACCTTCCTCTAGTAGCGGGCAATGCTATAACTGTGGTTCTAAGGACCATTTTGTGAACAAGTGTTCGAAGCCCAAAGGTTGTCGCTATTGTAAGAGCCCAGATCATTTCATGCATCAATGCCTCAAACTTGAAGCCAAGAAGGAGCGAAAGTTAAATGTGGCTCAAGCCCCTGGCAACACATCTCGTGGCCAAGGTATTTCTCATTCCATTCTCGATGGTATTATTTTATTTCATGATCAACCTATTAGAGTTCTCTTTGATACGGTGCATCCCATTCTTTTATATCAAAAGAACTTGTTGATACTTTTTCTTTAAATGTTGTTGCTTTAATGACTTCTTTAAGAATCGCGAATCCGGTTGGTGGGTCCGCAACTCTTAGTTTGCTTTGTAAAGATGTGGAGATTATTTTATGTGATTTTTTTTCCTAGCCGATTTGCATGTCATGCGTTACTTAGGCTTTGGAATAATTTTGAAAATGGATTGGCTTAACCGTTATCAGGCCCATATCCTATGTCCTGAGCGGACTATTCATCTCCGACATCCACTATCTGTTAAACAGATTTATGTTAATCTTAAAGATTCAGAATCCTGTTTGGTGGCATCTTTATATTCTTTAAATCCTCGTGATGACGATGATGATGATGAAGTTGATATTATTTCTCGTATTCACGTTGTTCGTGAATTTTCCGACCTATTCGAGCCCGTTTTAGGTTTACCACCTAAACGAGCAATTGAGTTTAGAATTAATCTTGTTTCTGGAGCTCAACCTATTACTCGTCCTCCTTATCGCATGTCCAATAAGGAAAATGAGGAGATGCGTAAACAATTATCCGAATTGGAGACGAAGCAATTTATTCGCTCTAGTTCCTCACCTTGGGGAGCTTCGGCTATTTTCGTGAAGAAATCCGACGGTACGCTTAGGCTTTGCGTTGACTATCGCAAGCATAACGATCTGACTATTAAAAATAAATATCCTTTGCCTCGGATTGATGATCTATTCGATCAGCTTAGTGGTGCTAAGGTCTTTTCACAATTGGACTTGGCTACCGGTTTCCATCAGCTTCGCATCGCCGAGGATAGCATTCCTTTGACATCATTCCGTACTCGATATGGATCTTATGAATGGCTTGTTATTCCATTTGGGTTAACGAATGCTCCAGCTTATTTCGTTGACCTCATGAATCGAGTTTTCAAAGATTTCCTCGATCGGTTTGTTCTCATATTCATTGATGATATTCTTGTGTATTTAAAAACCGAGGAGGAACATGAGAAACATCTTCGGATTGTATTGGAAACCCTTAGGAGTAATCAATTAAAGGCGAAATTTTCTAAATGCCACTTTTGGCAATCTCGTGTGAAGTTTCTCGGTCATATTATTTCTGAATCTGGAATTTCCGTGGATCCTTCAAAGATTGAAGCGATTCAAGATTGGAAAAGACCTGAGAGTGTGACTGAAATCCGTAGCTTTCTCGGATTGGCGGGCTATTACCGTTATTTCATTAAAGACTTTTCTAAGATTGCCGTGGCTCTTACTGGCTTGACTAAGAAGGGAGTTAAATACATTTGGTCGGACAAATGTGAAGCCTCTTTTCAGAAATTGAAAGAACTCGTTTCCGATGCTCCTATTCTTGTTATTCCCGTGGGGAATAAAGATTTTGTTGTTTATACTGATGCTAGTCACGTTGGTTTGGGTGCCGTTCTTATGCAAAAAGAACGTGCTATTGCTTATGCTTCTAGGCAATTAAAGCCGGCCGAGACTAGATATGCCACGCATGATTTAGAACTCGCGGCTATTGTTTTTGCCCTTCGGATTTGGCGTCATTATCTATTGGGAGAGAAATTTATTCTTTACACGGATCATAAGTCTTTGAAATATTTATTTTCTCAAAAGGAACTTAATTTGCGTCAACAGCGTTGGCTCGAGTTCCTTGCACCTTATGATCTTGATATTCTTTATACCCCCGGTAAGGGTAATCGTGTCGCCGATGCTCTTAGCCGTAAACAATAAGCAGTTGTTTCTATGATGATATCCGAATGGAACGATCTCGAGGTTTTATCCACTTTGAGATTCGAGAGCGCGTATCCGATTTATGCTCATCACTTGTTTTATGTAGCCTTGAGGCTCATCCTTCTCTTTTAGACCGCATTCTTGAAGCTCAAGGGCTAGATCCTAAATTGGCTCTTCTTGGCCAAAATGTTAAGGATAAAATTGATATTGAAGGTTTGAAAGATTTTGATATTGATTCTCGTGGCGGCATTCGAAAATTTGGTAGACTTATCGTACCAAATATTGGAGATCTTCGTAAAGATATTTTAGAAGGTTCCCATCGTTCTAAATTCACCATTCATCCCGGTAGTAGTAAAATGTACGCTGATATGAAGCGACTTTATTATTGGGAGGGAATGAAATCTGATATTGCTAACTTTGTTAAGTGTTGCATGACTTGCCAACTTGTCAAGGCCGAACATCAAAGTCCTGGTGGGTTATTGCAACCTTTAGAAATTCCAATTTGGAAGTGGGATCAAATTTCCATAGACTTTATAGATGGCCTTCCCCGTTCTCGTTCGGGTCATGATAGCTTATGGGTGATTGTTGATAGACTTACTAAATTCGCCCATTTTATTCCGGTTCGGTCTAACCGAACCGTTCCTCTTTTGGCCAAACTATTTGTCAAGGAAATTGTAAAATTGCATGGAGTTCCTACTTTTATTATTAGCGATCGTGATCCATTGTTTACTAGTGGATTTTGGAAGAGTCTTCAAAAAGCTTTAGGAACGAAGCTTAATTTTAGCACCGCGTATCACCCCCAGTCTGATGGACAAACCGAGCATGTGAATCAAACTCTTGAAGATCTTCTTCGTGCTTGTGTGCTTGATTTTGGTGGAAGTTGGGGAGATCATATTTCACTTGTTGAATTTTCCTATAATAATAGCTTCCAATCTAGTATTGGTATGGCACCTTTCGAGGCACTCTACGGAAGGCCATGCCGATCTCCTTCTTGTTGGCTAGAGGCCGGTGAGAAGCTGGTTTTAGGTCCAGACTTTTTTCGAGATTCCACGGAAAAGATTGAACTTATTCGACATAGGATGAAAGAAGCCCAGAGTAGACAAAAATCCTATGCCGATAATCGAAGAAGGGAATTAGAATTTTCTGTTGGGGATCCTGTTTTTATTCGTGTTTCACCTATGAAGGGTGTTGTACGTTTCAGTCGATCGGGGAAGTTAGCGGCTCGATATATTGGGCCATTTCCTATCACTGAACGTATTGGTTCCATGGCTTATCGCCTTGCATTGCCGGCTCAGTTTTCTGCTATGCATGACGTATTTCACGTTTCTCAATTACGGAAATGCCTTCGGGATTCTGATTCTATTCTTGAGCCTGCTGTTGTGGAAGAAATTGAAGTTTCGCCGAATTTAACTTATGAGAAGCATCCTATTCGAATTATAGCTTCGGAGGTTAAACGACTTCGAAATAAAGATGTTTCGCTTGTGAAGGTTCAATGGTCCTCAAATCCTAAGGATTGCTCTTGGGAATCCAGAGAATTCATCGAGCGAACACATCCGGACTTGCTTACTCCTGCTCTTTGAGGTGAACTTCCTATTTCAAATTTCTTTTGTGTTAATATGCTTTTATGGTTGTTACTTGTTATTTCCATCTTATATATTGCGAGGACACAATTTCTTTAAGGAGGGGAGTCTGTAACAATCCGCATATTTATCGATTTTATATTTAAATATTTTATTTAAATATTTTGTCGTTAATTGGATATTGGTCCGAAAAGCTACTTTTTGCAAACGGTCAAATTAGGACTCGAGACCACTTCCATTGAGTTCGAAATGCCGTTTACAACTTTTTTAAGTATAAACATCGATAGGTTTGGAGTTAGTGAAATTTCACTAACTTTTCCGGCCTTGGACTTTGGGTTAGTTTAGCCTATTAAGCCCAAGTACCAACCCCCTTCTCCTCACTCTTCATAAATTTCCTAACTAACTCAAGCTTTGGCATTAATGGTGAAGAGAATGGGAAATTAAAACTCCAAGCACAAATTCAATTGCAAATCCAACATTCAACTCCAAATTCAAGTAGAAGATATTGGATTCAAGCTTTGGATTGCTTCTCCTTGCTTTCAAGCTTCATCTTCATAAATTTTAGTGCAAAGGTGAGATTTTTATCTCACATTCTTGTCTATAACTATCACGGATGTTTGGGAATGATTTCCTACCACTTTAGCATGCACATTTGCATTTGGTTTGGATTGGATTGGCAAAAAATTCCAACTTTTAGTGTTTTTGGTGAAAATCAGCCCTTAGGTCGCTCTGCCTTTGTTAGGTCGTTCGCGTGGAAAAGTCTCGGCCTTCAAATAGCTCGTTTCCGACCTAAAATGGCCTATAACGTTAGGTCGCTCGACGCTTCGGAATTAGGTCGTGGGTCGTTGGGCTTTAGGTCGTGGGTCGCAAGCTCCTTAGGTCGTAGGTCGTTCGAATTCCTTAGGTCGCTACGTTTTAGGTCGCTCCTTCTTTTAGGTCGCTCGACCACTTACCCCTTAAGGTCGTGTGGCTCTGACTTCCTTAGGTCGCGACGTTTTAGGTCACTAGGTCGCGACGTTTTAGGACGCTGCACCCTAAGCCTCTATAGGTCGCTCGACCTCGTTTATGACCATAGGTCGCTCACCCCCTCTTCGTTAAGTCGCTTAGGTCGTAGGTCGTAAGTCGCCTAGGTCGTAGGTCGCTCGGTCCTGCTTCTGTCCCTAAGTCGCGAATACCTTAGGTCGTGAACCCTGTTAGGTCGCGTTGTACTTTAGGTCGCATGACCTATAGGTCGCTTGCTCCAGTAAGGTCGCTCGGCCACTTTGTTAAGTCGCTCGTCCTGTTGCTCTGTTAGGTCGCAACCTCTGTTAGGTCGGCCATGTTGGGTCGCGAGTCATCGTTAGGTCGCGAACACCTCTAGATCGCAACCACTAAGTCGCTTGACCCCTTAGACCCCTAGGTCGCAACCATTAGGTCGCTCGACCCTATTCCTCTTAGGTCGTTAGACCTCATTTTGTCTTCACTAGGTGTACCATTATGGACCCCTGGACCCCCACGACCCCACCTGACCGGGCAGGTCGAACCACGTAAGCGGTGGCGTTGCCCCCGCACCCCCACCTTGGGGGGTTGCCACCCCCCTGGGCCCCCCCTCCGTAGGGGATTTTATCTGAAAAACATTGAGCTGATTTCCTTGGATTTTATTCACATCTCCGTATGCGATTTTTGTGACTGATTGTTTCTACAATTGCTTCTGTGTTTTGTCACTTTATAATATAAAGGTTTCAATACTAGTAGTAAATATCAAAACTCTTTTAACAAACAATTTCAACTCTATTTTTAATAACAAAGCTCTTTTCTTAAACCGTTTTCCAATCTATTAGTATATACAAACCTTTACCTCACTCGTATGAGAAATCTAATTAAACGACTTAGTAAAACAAGTGGTATGAAACGCTTGCGTTTACTTCGTCGGTTAATTCTTGGATTTGTTCGATTGAATCTCTTGTGACAATTTTCTAGTGGAGATCTACAGTTTGTTAGTAAATATTTGGTTTAAGCAAGTGGTTATGGGACATGAAGTTAAACTTTTATATTTACTAACTTAGTGTAATTGACACTTCTTGATGATCGTGACGATCATTTTTGTGTTTTAGACTAGCAACTGTGCGATGTCTCTTTGTCTGCGAGGGAGACTAGACCCCGCTCTTGTGATGTTTCGCCATCTCATTTGTGTGATGTTTCGCCATCACATATGTGGGGTAGCGCCCCACGGTCTTCGGGCCATTCGTGTGTCAAAATTAATGGCTTGCAACCATGAGATAGCTTCTCGCTTTGTGTTACACGTGTAGGTGAGTTTTCATGCTCCCATTTTGTGTGTTATCATGCTCCTATATTGTAATTTCTGTATTTCTTGTGTAGTCTTCTGGAATTTGTGCTTCACCTATTTTCATGACTTTCATTGTTATGATTTTCCAACTTTTATGTTTTGGTGAATTTGGATCTTTTAGAAGATTCTTTTGATATTGTTTGATCTCTTGATGATCTTCATTTACATGCTTATCATAGTATGTCTTTATGGTTACTATATATTCTTGCCATATCTATTGTTTATATCATGTTATCTGATATTTATAGCTAGACTGACCCGTTTATTATTTTCTTATAAATAATACTCGGGTCAGACCGAGTTACAGGTGCTTCTGCTTGACATCTCCCCTAGGGATTTACTACTCTGACTTTTGGCTGACCTTTTAGATTAGCAGTTTTTGTCGTTTACACTTGAGATATAGACTCATAGATGTATTCTTTTGCATAGCACGTGTTGCTATTCTTTTGTATTATTGTGGATCTTTTTGACCACTACTCTGATGTACACTTTCATGTGTTAGTTATATATTCATATCTTCTTCCGCCTTTGTGATATGGATGCCTGTGACTGATTTGTGTTATGCATATTTCTATGTTTGTTTTCGAGGATTATTTACAGCCACCGTGTGATAAGAAATCATATGGATGGTCGCTCCTCAACAGCCTTATTCTCCGCGCTAGTTGACAACACTACACCGTAGTGTTCTTGGCTAGCGTGGGTATAGAGGTGGGGCATCACATATGGGCTTGGCTGATTTTTTCCTATAGGGGGATTTCAGACGTCTGAACTCTAATTTCAGACGTCTGGTTTCAAATTCAGACGTCTGGTTTGGAAATTCAGACTTCTGGAATTGGTCCCTAGAAGACGCAAAAAGGCAGAGACAAAATCCAGACGTCTGGAAACCCATTCAGACGTCTGGTAGTGGTTCAGACATCTGGAAGGTAATTTTAGACATCTGAAATGCGCAGTTTTGCCTATTTTGGCTAATTTTGAGTTAATTTCCAACTTTTATCGATTCGTGTTGATTCCAATTTGTTGTTATTGCTTATTTGACTTTGATGACTTGTTTTTGACTTCATTCACGGGTTTTATAAATAATCTCTCTAAATCGTATTAAAAGCTCCCTTCTCCAAATTATAAATTCTATTTATAATGCACACACACAATTTCACACTTCGAGCAAAGTGGAAGGAAGATTAAATGGTTAGGTAAAACACGGACCATGAATCCATGTGTTTGTCTTCCCGATTAGTCCTCGACCTATTCGATTGATCATTTTGACCTTCGGGTTTGGTTTATCGATGATATGAGGTAAACTTTGTACTGCTTTGAGTGTGAAAGTGACTGACGGATAGTAAACCGTTTAGTGCGAACGAGTGGTTATGGGACGCAAGTTAACACTTTTCAGATTCCTTTTCTAGAGTTATAACATATTCCGCCAGTTAGTGGTGTTCAATACTGGGACTCCGGACCTTCACCACTATGGTTTGTCGCCCTATAGTATCGCTTACGATGTTGGTCTTTATGAGCCGCATGGGTGATACTGGGTTTGCGCCTTTGGGTTTTTTGCCCTTTAGTATCGCTTCCGATGTTGGTCGTTATGAGCCGCATGGGCGATATTGGGTTTGGAGTCTTCGGGCTCATGGATCCTTGTTTATACAGTACTGAGCTCGAGCAATTTTATGATGTTTCATTGATATGTATATTCCCTTGGTGTCGCCCTTCGGTGTTGGTCTTTTTGAGCCGCATGAAGTATAACGATTACCTTGTGGAACTTGTATACCTTATGGGTATTTGTTATTTGCCATTTGGCTTGATTTGGGATAATTGTATCCTTTGTTTATCTATGTCGCGGATGATACGAGGCTTGTTCTATATGATTCATCTTTTGCTGATGATTGTGTTATCTCTTTTAGAGATATTTGTTATACTTTGTAACCTTGCAGGTTTATTGTTGTTCAGTTTATCTAACTGATTTGTTTAGCTAGACTGACCCGTGTATTTTATACTCGGGTCAGACAGAGATGTTTCAGGTTAGGAACTTCGGACTTAGCCTATTTTGCTTCCGGATGGACTACTTCGCTAGCTTCTTTTGTCATAGCTTTTGTGTAGTCCTATTATGTTGAAACTCTGATATTTATTCTTCTGGATTTGTCTGTATATTGTGGTTGGCTATACCACTTGACATGTATTACTTTGTATACTATGCTATGCATTGGTTTATATGTATATGATGGTTTACTGTTCTGTGATGTTTCCTACGTTTGAGTTGCTATATTCTGTTCTGATAGA
Organism: Allium cepa; assembly: GCA_030765085.1. NCBI lineage: Eukaryota > Viridiplantae > Streptophyta > Magnoliopsida > Asparagales > Amaryllidaceae > Allium > Allium cepa. The sequence goes on along the minus strand of CM060938.1, from coordinate 28,247,173 downwards.
TCCTCCAGCCACCTATCGTTTTTTTTAAGTATTCATTGGATATGTCGATCGGTTAGGTGATATTATTGTCGACATATTTAATAGATAGTTAAAGCAAGACTACAGATGGACGCTCCTATCCAGCCTTATTCTCCGTGTTAGCAGACGGTATTATCTATTAATACTCTTTGCTAGCGTGGGTATAGAGGTGGGGCGTTACAGCATTAATCATTCTTTAACTACTTTTATTAATTTACTTCTTAATTAATCTCTAGTTATAAATTAATCTAAATTATTAATTTATAAATTAAATAAATAATTCATTCTTTAATTAATCTCTAAGATAATTCATTTCTTTATTAAAGACCTCGTTAATATTAAAGTGTATTTAGAACATTACGTTTTAAATTTAAATTCAAATTCCATTTTGAATTTAAGATTCAAAATGATTATTTATTTAAACATTAACCTAATTTAAATTCAATTTATAATAACTGTAAATAACATTTATTACTTACATATGAAACTTATATAAGAGAAGCCTTTAAACTAATTTACTTAATTTTATTTAAAAATTAAGATTTTAAATACATTACTATTTAACTTGCGAATTCAAGTTAACAAATCATTTAACTTTCATTTATAAACTTTTATAAAGAACTTCATTCAAAAATCAAGTTTAAATATTTGTTTTGAAAACAAATTTACTTTTAAAAAACTATTTTAATTTAAACTTGTTTTAAAAAAACATTCAGAATTTTAAAAACTTATTCCAATACCCAGATCTGAATTCAAGAAACTTGAATCCACTTTTTATTTAAAACATTTGATTTTAAATTTTGATTTAAACTTGTTTTAAACCTTGATTTAAAATTCTTTATTAAAAATCCAAATTTCATTTTAAAACCTTAAGATTCAAAAGCTATTTGAAAACTGAGCTTAGCCTTTGAATTTAAAACACAGTTTAAATTATATTTCAGATTTTAAAATAAAAATTCAAAATCTTGAAATCCTCAGATTTTTAAAAACCTGAAAATCCACTCTAAATATTTTAAAACCTTTATGATTATAAAGTATCTCCCTGTATGAATTTCCAGACTAATTTAATGGCGGTTGCTTTAGATATGTCTTCTATTTTTCGAATGCCAAGACCCCCTTCATCTTTAGTCTTGCAGACTTCATCCCATCTCAGCTTATTTGATTTTGAATTCCATATGAAGTTAGCACATAAGGAGTTAATTCTCTAGACAACTGATCCATGGAATTTGTGAAATTTGAATCCAAAATTGGATCATGGGCTGTATTACCGTGTTCAATATTTCTATTCTACCACTTATATTTAGCAGTTTGCTTTGCCAATGATTGAATTTTTTATGAATTTTGTCAATAAGGGGGCATAATCCCTGACATTTGGTTTATTTTTTGAATCTACACTTCATACTAGATTTAAACTTGTTTAAATGTATCATCACAACATTTTAATTCATTTAAATTGGGTTCAAATTTAAAATTACAGACAGGTTACTAAAAAACTGAAACAATATCATTTACCCGAGCCAACCAAACTTCGCTTCGAGTCAGCAGGCTAAAAATTTCGAGCAAAATATCGTACTACTTGAGGAAAACTCGAGACAACCTCTCCGCTTCCACCCAGAATACATCAGAAACAAAAAGTGCACGGTGCTCATGCACCGTGCCTCCGATCAATTCCAGCCACCTCCGGTGGTCTCCCCACATCGGCGACCAACCCCACGTCCAACCGTAACCCTCAGATCACCCTTCCACAGTTCAAAATCGAATTTGAGTTTCATCAGAAACCAAGAAACAACAGAACGCACCAACGCCATATCCTGTCAACACTTCATCCAAGAAACTCCGACCACCTGAGAGCCACCACCACCGGCCATACCCTCGTCAATGGCCATACTTCCATCTCACCAAACCTCACTGCACTCGATCAAACATTAAAGCCGTGCCGATCAATTTACTAAACCTTCCAAAAACTAGGGCTACAGATTCAAATCGACCATGCGCTCCTCCAAAATGAATTGATCGATTTTCCTGGCATTTTTCCTTTAACCCATGCTCACTTCCCAATCAACTCTGAAGATCACAACATCCAAAATCTCAAAGATCACCAGAAATCCCTTATTTTCCATTATCTCTTCATTTCAGAACTGCACCTATTCCTCATTCTTAAAAGTCTTGATTTTAATGTTAAAAATCATGATTTTGTTTATATATTCATTTCCTAATACTGAATCTACAAATTTCATAGATTGAAATTTCATATTATTTAACAATTTCCGATATTCTTAGTTTTACAGAGGTACCGGATTTTAATTTAACTATATTAAATTTTTAAACCTTAATCTATATATTAATCGACATCTTTTGTTTGTAAAACAAGTCTTACAATGATTAGTTCCAGAGAAAAATTGAATTCAACACAAAAACAAGAAAATCTGGGTTTTAAAAAACCAGAGTAGTCCCAGATTACAAAACATGCATACATCACAAATTCACATAATCAGATTCATTGCAACACCACTAGCATGCAACAGATTTTATACTAAAATTTTTTCTTTATAAAGTTACTCACCTTTTTAAATTAGAAGACAGAGCCTCCAATTCTTTGCTTAGGTTAAAACATGAATGTTGATATGCCACTGATTTTTGAAAAACTTTGATCTTTTAAACTGGAAAATTTCTTGCTTTAAATCTTGAATTGCTTGATGAAAGCTTGAGTTGCTAGAGCTTATTTTTAAACTGGAATGCTTGCTACCTTAATTTAAAACTGCATGCATGCTTTGACTCCCAGATTCTAAGTGAAATACAGGCTTCAGATTGAATATGCAGGTTTTAGAACAGATTTGTTTGCATGCAACAGATTTGCATGTTTTGATTTCATGAATTTGATTTTAGTGGAGGTGTTTTTAGATTTTAATTTTGAGGTGATTTGTTTTAAGTTTCATCTTGGCTTTAGATTTAGAGAAATAGAAAAGAAATGGAGTTAAGAAAATAAAGGGTTTTATATAAATGAACATGTGGTTTATTAAAAATAAAAAAAAATAAAGGTTTTTAAAATGACACTTGTCATTAATTTTAACATTTGTCATATAAGTATGTTAATTAGTTAACACATGTCCTTTAATTTGTAAAATATTTACATTTGTCTTTTAAAGTTAATTAGCTATTTGGTTAATATGTTAATATAAGATAAATGCAAATTTATGTTTAATTAATTAGTTAATATATACTTATTTACATGTAGATAATTTTAAAATGAATAAATCCAATTATATTTATAAAATAAAGGTTTATACAAATATTTTAAAATCCAAAACAATCTAAGTATCTATACATTGAAGTTCAAAACTCTAATTTGAAATTTTAAATCAAATTCTAAAATTCAATTTAAAACAACAAACTATTTTTTTATTTAAAATCCATTTGTTAAAAAATTACATTACTAATATTGAAAATAACAAAATATTTTTATTAAAAACAATACCTTGTTATTATATTTTGAAAATAACAAATTTGATAACTTTTATATAATTTATAAAAGAAATTGTTTCCTTATCAATAAATTATTTATTTTATCCAGCTATATTTAAAAAGGAAATCAAAATAAACTTTATTGTTAGTTTATTTAAATTTAAAATCAAGTTAAAACATATTTAAAATCATTTAAATATTTACCTGATGTATTAAAAAATCATTTAGTTATTTATCATATACTTTAAAAAACTAATATCAAATAAATCAATTTAACAAATTAAATTTTTATCTTAACGATTTAAAACCATATTTTATTTATTCAATACCTTTTAAAAGTTTAACTTTAAAATTATACCCAATTCTACCAAATATATATATTATTTAGAAAACAAGATTTATTTATTTATTAAATTTAAAACAATTTCTATTTACAATATATACATATCCTATATACATTATAAATAGAAAACAATTATTAGCTTTTAAAAGATAAAATTTATCAATTAAATATTTATTTTAATTGGATTATTAAATTAATTCAAATCTTATTACAAAGATTATCAAATCAATTTAATTCTTAATTCAGATTATTAAATTGATATTGCCTAAAATTCCGGGTCAGTACAAAAACTATCAATGCAAGAGCCCTAAGTATAATAAGTGTCCACTATTTGAAGAAGAAACTAAAAAAATCAGAAATTAAAATTAAATCGCTTGAAAATGAAATTCTAATTTTGAAAGAAAGTGAAAATACGAGGAGAGAGAATTCTATTAAAAAGTGCACGCAATTATTAAGTGAAAATGAATCTATCAAAACACAAGTCCAACAACTGTCTATGACTTTAGAAAAATTTTCAAAAAGTGAAAGATCATTAAACATGCTATTAGAGAAACAAACTGCTAACATATATAGACAAGGACTTGGATATAATCAACCTGAACTTGTTAGAAGCAAAATTAATCAAGTCAAATCTAAGTGCACAATTTGTAGAAAAACTAGACACAATCAGAATATTTGTTGGTATAGATCCAAACATGTAAAAACTATTCCAATTTGGGTTCCAAAAGGCATAAATATAAAATTCCTTAAAGTTAAACAAATCTGGATGCCAAAAGGAATAAATATAAATAGTTTTGGGTCTATTCAAACATATTTTTCAAAATCATTTGCCAGTAACAACCACGGACCTATAAAAACAAATAGGTCACAATAATATTTTCTCACGTAGGTATGGTGGTAGTCTAAGGAACAACAACAGTGTCATTTGGATTCTGGCTGCTCCAAACACACAATGGGCGACAAATCAAAGTTCCTTAACCTAGTACAAAGGTGACAGAGTCACAATGGGCAACATTGAAATATTATCGGTAAAGGTAAAATAGGTTACGGTATATCTATCTTGAAGGATTTACTAAATGTGAAAATCTGCACCATAATCTGAACTAAATCAACAGTTATATGATAAGGAAATAAATGATTATTTCGGTTCAAATTTTTTCAAAATTGTTGGCCAGTTATCTTTTATGCCGAGAACACTACAATCCTTGAAATAATTCATATAGATTTGTTTGGTTTAATGATGGTGTTTTATTGATTACTGATTACTCATGATACAAGTGAATATATTTGTTAATCTTAACTGATACTATGTTTATTTGCATGGCTTCAATTAAATTCCATCTAAATGCTGCAAAAATGATTTTAAAGAAATTTGTTGCAACTTCACGGTCTGGTCTATAACATTCAACAAATGATTATCTTGAGTCAAAGGAAAATTCGGATGTAGATTACACTGGTAATCTAGTTGATAGAAAAATTACCAGCGAAACGTGTTTTATGTAGAGACATTCATTAGCTGCATCACATTTTCAAAGAATATATCTTCATATTTTTTATTTCATATAATTTTCAAAATAGCAAACATTTTCTTATAAATCCCCTTCCAGAAAATCGCTTTTGTTGACCTTGTTTCAGATTAGTTATCTTCAGAAATTTGATTTTATGTTTATTTTTGGATTTGATCTTAACTGACTACATTAACTAATATTACTCCCTACCGATCATCGAAAGGATAAATAGTGATTGAAAAAGTGATGAGTGTTGATATTAATCATATATTATAACTTGAGAGAATATACTTAGTAAATTTCTTTAAAAATTTAAACAAGAGCTATAAAAACTTTTTGTTGGTAAAAAATTCCATTACCATTTCTATTTCTATCAACCATCACTCATAAAAATCCAATATAGATGTCAATATGTGGCATTTTAAATGGGAAATCATTCGTTTTTCATTTTATTATATTTTTAGAAATAAAACATCCAAAGTATTCGCTCTCATTTAAAAGTCCTCATAGTTATGCATGGGTGAATTACATGGAATTTTTGATTATGTGCTTCCATACTCATTTAAAAATCCTCATGGTTATGCATGTATGGAACGCATATCAAAATAGATTGATTAAATAGACAAGTTGATTCTAATCTCATTTAAAAGTCCTTACGGTTATGCGTGGTTAGAAGATACTTGAATTCACTTATTTTTCTTTAAAAAAAAATAAGAATACTACTAATCTCATTTAAAAGTCCTAACGATTATGCACGGTTATTAGATATTCAAGTTCTTGATACAAATGTACCACAAATAAACACATCTATATGGTTTTGCATCATTCCTATCATTCTAAAGTGGAATATGCGCCTAACAGAGTATTTATGATTTTTGTTTGACTTTTTTATTGAAATTTAATATTTATACCCGATTGATATTAACGTTGTATTAATGTTTATCACTTTATCTTTATTTTTTTCTAACACTATTACTCTTTTGCTAATAATAAAAGAGGAAGAGAAAAGTTAAGATTTTGATAAATAAAGGTCAAATATTTTATTTATTTGCATCAAGATCCATTTGCATATTTTTATTTATTTTCATGCATATATGAAGGGGAGCTTTGTTGTAGAGTGGGAGCATTCAAATAGGGGAAGCAAATTGAATGAGCAAATACATTTAACAAATTCAAAATCTTAAATATGTGTTAATCATCATCAAAAGGGGGAGATTGTTGAATATGCTAGTATATGATTTTTGTTTGATGATAATAAACATATATATATATATATATTCATTTAAATGTATTTGTTAATGTACAATTTAATGTTTCACATAATTAAATAAATATTTGCTGGATAAAATAAATAACACAGAATTTAAATTCAAATAGATATTTTATTCAAACAAATATTTATTACAATTTTGAATAATACAAATTTGAGCTCTCACTATATATATAATTTTCGATTGCAACACAAATTTGACTACATCAAAATTTTCAATTTACATTTGCACCTTACTACATATCACTCATTCACTCGCATTTATCTTCAACTCTATTCCAAATTGAATCCATCATCTGAGTGATCTGCAAAATAAAAACTGAAGCAGTAAAACTGAAAAAGAAATATTTTTTCAGTGTAAAATAAAATGTGTATTTTGAAAATGTAATTTGCCTCAGTTATTTGAATTGTTCGTCATCATTTAGTTTTGAATTCATCATACACGAATAGCTTGTGACATGACAGTGTATTATTGTACATGCCATAAGGCCATGCATACCGATATACACATGATAAAATTATAGGGACATGTGAGCACAAGGTCAAACCCAATCAAAATTCGGATTCAACTCAAGTGCAATACAAATAAAGTACGACACGAGCACAAGGTCAAACCCGAGCTATAAGCTGGATTCAACATAGGTGCAATTCCAAAATTCAAGATGAAGTTCAAGTGAAAACAAAAATGAAAAGTGACATGCACAAGCTTGAACTCGGAAGAAAAGGCCTCAAAGACAATTTCAGACAAGACTACTTAAACATATATACATATATACATATGATTGTACACATGTATACATATATAAATATATAGGTCCAACCAATAAAGTTCAAGCAAGGGAACCAAAATGTAGATAATTTCAGTGGCCACCAAACTGAAGTAAAGACCAACAACAAGTGTCGACAAGGTAGCAAACAGAACAAGCAGCTTCCACATATAACAACAGTATAATGTAAAGCAGGACAACTCGGTAACTAGCATGGCACAAAGACACAGACCACACTCAAATATACATAAAGACTCAAATGTACAAAGACTTCATGACGCATGGAATAGCATATCAGACTCAAGCAAATAGAATAATAATGAAGTCAATAATGAATCAATGTTACAACATAGTGCAGCAGATATCAAGTGAAGACCAGAAAAACAAGGAGCAACATCATAGTTCAGTTCACATACAAGCTCAGACTCAAGTGAAAACAACAAGTTGCAAACAGGTTCAGAGGCACTAAAGCATAGCATATATGGTCAGAGAATCAAGCTACAAAATGTACACTACGACAACCAGGCAGCAAACAAGAATCGAGCTAAAGTTAACATGGAGTCTCAACAAAATGCTACGTGAAATAGTGCATTGGAAATAAACATTAAACCAAACCGCAATACAGTGAACAAGTCAAGCAGGTTTTACATGTTTCAAATCAGAGTTCAAATGCTAGAAGTTCATAGCCGTGGTGGCCAAGGGGATCGATCAAGTCAGAGTAAAAAACTTCCAGATTATCATAAAATCGAAGTGGCCGAAGTCAGCAGAGAAATGCATGGAACAAGTTTGTATTAAATAAATCAAAGTGTCCAAGTCACAGGAGAAACGAAATCAAAATCAAAATCAAAGCCGTGTTAAACAAGCAACAAATTATACGAATTGAAGAAGTCAGAGAAATCACCATCACTCAAAAATAATCTAATGGCTGAGCTAAAGTTATTGACAAATTCAAAGATAAATTCGAACGAAATAATAGTAATTCGGATCCTATATAAACTCTTCAACATCATCGACAATGGCATCGAGTTCAAGTAATTTAACGATTAAAGCAAAGAGCAAAAATTACATACCAAAGTCATATCGATCTCGATGAAATTGAAGTTTTCGAGTGTAGTAAACGGCAAGACAATCAATCGACGAAGCAAGGAACGGAAGATTATATACTCGATTGATCAAGTGAAGCGGCGCCTCAATTTCCAAAGCCCTAATTTCCGCACAGAGAAACGAAGAAGAACACAACCAATTTTTATCACAAAGCAAGGATACGGCCAATAATAAGAGAAAAGGAGAAGGGGGCATTCATTTACACAACTTTGTGTTGGGCCGGCCTTTATAATTTACATTGGGCTGTCATAATTTTAAATTAGGGTTTTTGTTTGTTTTTAATTTGTAATTTTCTTTTAATATTTTGTAATTTCTAGACGTGTGACTAGGTTATGAACTACGATGGTGTAGTTTGAGAATTCGCAACTCAGTGGCTGAGTTGTGGCAGGGTTTTGAGCGTAGAGTTAGATTAGTCGATAGTAGGTGTCGCGAGTTTACATGTGTAAGCATCTGACTACTTAATTTCTAGTAGAAACCTTGGAGGAAGCACATACGCAGGGTTTTGCTAAAGCTGGGTAAATCTGTGTGTTCTATTCTGCTTTTTAATATTCTGCTATTATCTGTGCTGTTATTATTCTGCTATTACCAGTGCTGAAATTATTTTGTATACTTCCGCAGTAAATTTTTATAATTAATAGTATCGCCCTATTCACCCCACCTCTAGGTTGAAATCAATCCTACAAGCTAAGCAAAGAGAAGGGGGACAAGCTTGGAGGCTGAGATACATAAAGCCGAACAGACATGGCGATGAGGTGAAAGAAGGTGGAGGAAAAAGGACCAAGGGCATTAAGGTAATTTAGTTTGTTTTTTTTCCTATAAATACCCCATTCATTTCTTCAATTTTTCCTCCTCTTCCTTCTACCATATCTTTCTCATATCTTATCCAAATGGACGTTTTATTTTTTGAAACTGTATAGAATTCCAGTGGCTACAACTTTTAGGTGTACCACTTCTTTAAATTTTAAGCGTAGCCATGTCCAAATCTCATTTTTCAGGCTCATTTTTGGACCCAGATTTTCAAGTCCAATAATACCACATTTTATTTTGACCATATCTTCCTCAAAACCCATCCAAATTAAATGGTTTTTATTTTAAATTGTAGAGAAAATAATTTTCAAGAACTTTCGCTTTGATAAATTTTCCAAATTACGTGAGTAACTTATCCAAAAATTAGTTGGAAGATGATCCATTTTCAGGTTTGGGTTTTTGTGAATTTGATGATAATGCGAAGTTCCTCCACATTTCAAGACCGAGCTCCAACACCGTCGGTCCATGTTCACTAGACCTTTGTTGACCGCACTTAAGGCCACAAATATCCATTTTCAAAGCATGTAGCTTGGAACAAGGTCATGTACAAGTTGTAGTGGAAGTTCGGAGTGGTTTAGTAGCTTTTCGGTGAGTATAGCTCACTAATTTATTTAAAAGTTCTAAATTAAATATGATGCTTACTTTGATAATGAAATCATTGTCGATGGTTTGTATGTTGATGTACATTATAATGTTTACATATATGTTTGATGTGATGTTTGGATCGACTTGGAGATCAAAGTTGAAATGTTTGTATGGATGAAAAGTTATGTTTTTTGCTTAGTCATGTGAACCATGACATGTATATGCATTGTGTTTGTATTGCATATGCTAAAAGTTAGCACTTGAGTATGAAGTTATACGTAAATTGAAAAGTTAGTATTTGGAATCGTAGTTGCGACATCAAAGTCCTTTGGTTTTCAAAAACTTGTTGCCCATGCATACTTTAGAATTGTTTTCGTTTAGTTTCAAAGACTTTACTTTGTTTTTCTAAAAACTTTTTCTAAGTTTATAAAGTAAATTAAAGTATAAGAACAAGTTGAAGCTAATCAAAATAAAGGTTTAAGTTTTAAAAACCACTGGTCGTAGAGCGATAGCCACTACAAGTGAAGTTCGTGGAAACGAACTATTTTTGAAACTAAAAAGTGTTTTCAACTTAAATATTTTTGAAAATAGTTTTCAAAACATATTTTAAGTAATTTTAAATAATGATTATTTATTAATTTATTTAATGATTAATTTATTAATATATTTAATTATGTAATTAGTTGTTAATCATTAATTAACAGGGTAATTAGCACCTAAGTGTTAATTAAGGAAGTTAACTATTAATTAATGATAAATAAAGGTTAATTATTATCTAATTTATTATTATTTCAGAATTAATTAATATTTAATTATTAATTAATGATTAATTTTTATTTATTAAATAAAGGGTTTATTAATTACTAATTAAGTTAAGATTTAATTGAGTTTTGATTAAGATTAATTTAATTACTGCTGAAGGTTTAGATAATTATTTAATAATTAATTAAATATTAACTATGTTTTAATTATTTATTTAAAGAATAACTATTTTTCAACTATTTATGTATATTTATTTAGTAGTTAATCATGATTTAGTTATTAATTAAAGGATTAATCATTTTAGATAAAGAGTTTGAATGCCATTTAATTATTAAATAAAAATTTAAAAGTTTAAAACACTTTATTTCTTAAGGTTTGCTTTGATTTAAAATAAACTTTTTTTAAAAATTAAATCCGAGGGATTTCTTTGTTAACCACCCTTAAGTAACCCGAATTTAATATAAAACACGATGACATCTATTTAGTAGGTTCAAAAACTGTTCTACTAATAAAATTGTAATTGACATCTGTAGGTAGAACAGATCACAGTTCTACCATAGTTCACCAAGTAGATTATGTTGACGTCTATTTAAGCAAAATAAAAAATCATTCTGCTATTACATTAATATGGACGTATGTTAGCAGAACAAATCCCCGTCTGCTATTATTATAACTTGTATGTTTCCTATATGTTGATTAATGATTATTTTTTAATTTCATTTATATATCTGCTTATTACGTAAATCCTATGTTATAACTTGGAAGGTTAAACTCAATTAAATGAACCATTGTGGTCACCAAGCCTTTATCTGATTTTGTGAAGTCAAATATTTCATTTTATCCTTTTTGAAAAGGGTTTAAAGTTTATTATCATTTTAAAAATAAATTAAGCAAACATTTTGTTACAGCTTGTTTTTGAAGTTAATTGAATATTTTTTGTAAATGATTTTTTTATCATGGTTTTGTTAATATGGTTTAAAGATAATTAAATGATGTTTTTAAGTGATAACGTATTGTTTTAAAATAATAGTTTTGTTTATCAAAGGAATTTTATTAAGTGAGATTTACAAAAGGAGTTTTGTGTTTATTAAGGAATGCTTATAAGGAATTTTTATAAATAAATTTGGATATATATAAAGAAGTATTATAATTAATTTTGGAGATTTATAAAGAGATATATAAATAGTTTTGATATTTATAAAAGTGTTTTGTAAATTTAACTTGGTAATTTGTAAAGAGTTTTGTAAATGGGCTTGAAATTTAGGTAAAAGAGATTTACAAATAAAAGAGATATATTAAGTGGATTTATAGAAGGAATTTATAAAAGGATTTGAGACTTGATTTCCTTTAACTAACCTTCTTAATTCTGGTGGTATGGACATTTGTTCCACTGTTAACATTGAAGAAATATTGTTTGAGGTTATCTTTATCTATAATTTAAACAACATTTTGTTTTGATACATTGATATGATTTGAAAATGTGAAATCTTTCACAAATGTTTCGTGAATATACTTATGTCAACGAGATAGGTATATGCATGTTTTTGATAAACACTTTTGAAAAGAGTTTTAATAAATGAAAGATTTAGTTTGAGGCTTTGTAGTTGTCGTGGAATTAATATGTGAATTGTTACTTGTTGTTTCTTTAATAGTTTAATAACCGACTATCATTCTCGATAAAAATATAACTCTGAAAATATCTAGGTGATACATGTGAGTTATATGGAACAATCGTAATGACCCGCCTTTTTGACCATCGAAAGTCGACACTGAGCACTACTACTATTTTCAAATGTCGCACATCCAATCGACAAAAGGGCAGATTGTTAGGGTAAATAAAAAGAAAAGAATAGAGAACAAAGAAAATGAGAATCTTACAGAAGATCGACAAACTGTAATATAACAAGGATGGTAAAAACCGTCCTCCAACAATACAGGATATATCAGAGTTAAAACAAGCCTTATTAGCTGGACAGTTATAAAAATCCTGACCTTAAAATTGCTGATAGGGATATTATATAATACAATGGAAAATAAAACACTACGATAGGTGAATCTCCAACTCCCACCCAGGCTCTCTATAACTCCAAAGGCAACCTCGAAAAATACTCGGTCTGACTCGTGCATTATAATAAAATATCACCCGGATCAATCTGGAAATACCAACGTGAGATAACTCAAATAATAGGAAACATATAAAAGTTCTGTGAGACCACGCCGCTATTGCAGAACGCGTTTTTAGCCCACAAGAATAACTTACATATAGGCAAGAGCAAAAACAAACATCAGGAAACAAATACAAATATGAATGAGCACAAATAATATTAAGACCAGACTTGAAAGAATGAAAATAACCCGATTAAAATCCAAAATGGATAGAATGGATAAAATAAGGGAATAGTCCAAATTTGATTAAATGGACAATATAAGGTAACAGCCCAACCTTGATAGAATGGAGAAAATACGGTCACATTCCAAACTTGATAGAATGGACTAAATAAATACTTAAACACCGCGAAGAGTGGTTGACTCCTCTTGTGGCAATTTAAAGATAAACAGATTAAAGGATTCGAATCAAAATAAGGAAAGGAACATTTTCAAGAAATGCTAGGAAGGTGCACTCCCTTGAAGTATACATCTAGTAATATACTTATGAGAAGCTTATTTACTTTGTGACACTTCTCGAAAACCTCCAAATCGGGCCCCGCCAAATATTACCAAGTATCCGAATATTTCACATTTAATAGTGCTACCGAATCCAATCTAGATGAGATTTAAAAGTATCCTAACGGGAGCAACCCCAATAGCTCGACCCCCTCTCGCGCTTTGGTTTAAGTCATTTTCGAAAAAGGATGTCAAAGCTCAAAGAGCAGCAAATCATTTATAAGATGACGATACACCATAAAGAAAGCCGAATCCGATAATTAATAAATCAACTATCGAGGATGATTAAAATGATCGTATATGGAAATTAAATATCATATATTTACCACTATTGGTTGATTTTAGACAAGTGCTATCTCTCGGTTGAAGATGAAGCCAGGCAAGTTGATGTAGTGTTACCTCTAGCCATCATCTTGACAACATTTTTAACCTTGAGATAGAAATGAGTCCAAGCCTCAACATTTAGCATTAAAAGTAAGACTAAATCCTTTTCACATAAGCGATATCGATTACAGAACTATTTTCTATAACTGAAATTGAACTTTAACTTTTTAAAACTGAACTTGTGCTTGATATCCATATTTCACTATTGGTAAAATCTTTTTATAAATACACTTTCAAAACATTCTTTTATAAGAAAAAATTTATAATACTAATTGTATTAAAAACAAGGGTAAAAACAATTGTCGTTGAAACATTGTTTAATGTAAATCAAAAAACAAATTGCACTTAGCTTTGTTTATAAATAATCCCTTTTAAAGGATTTTCTATTTTTAAATCATTTTTTGTAAATTTAAAACAATATTTATTATCCCAAAAGGTAACAGAGAAATTTAAAAACTTTTATAAATTTAAAGCAATATTAATTATCCCGAAAGATAACTAATCACATTTATAATCTCTTTCAAGTAATCAAATCCGTTATCTTTAATAAAATAGATAATTATTTGCAAACACATTAATATTATCATTAAATTAAATTTAGGCCTTTATTACTTAAAACACTTTAATTATATCGCTTAATTTATTTAATTTACTTAATTCAGTTTTTATTAAGTCAATTAATTAACTTTAAATATCATTAATTAAAAATATTTATTCAAATCAAATAATCGTTAGTTAAAAAGAATAATTCACCTCAAACATCATTAATTAAAATGATAAGTAAATTTTAAATACCATTAATTAAATAATCAATTAAGTTAAAATAATCATAAATTAATTGGATTAATTAAATTCAAACCTGATTTAAAATGATTAATTTTAAACATTATTTGTTAAAATGATTTATTTAACTATAAAACATCATTGATTAAAATGATTTAATAAATTCCAAATATCATTAGTTAAAAAATTAGTTAAATTTAAAACAATCATTAATTAAATGGTTTAATTAAAGTTAAACTTCATTATTTTAAATCATTAATTACTTTTAAATATCATTAATTAAAATGACTATTAATCCCAATTATCATTAATTAAAATAATTAATTAAACCTAAGAAATCATTAGTTAAAATGATTAATTAAGTTTTATCTCATATAAATCAAAAGGTAGCCTATTTTAAACACCATAAATTAAATCGGTTAATTAATTTCAAATCATTAGTTAAAATGATTAATTAATTTAAATTATTATTAATCAAAATGATTAAAGAATTCTAACATTCTGTTTAGTGAAATCACAAGCTCAAGTTCAACATACGGTAAAGTTTTGGGGATGAAAATTCATAAATGACGATATAGCGAAATTGCTATAATGACACTTAGAACATTAAATGGAATATCAAGGTTTTATTTCAATTAACCATCAATTTAACAGCATAAGGATGTAAATAAATAATTATTGGCATGAAAGCCCTCACGGTCTCTCTATAGATTTTTCCTGCAAAACAATGGTTATGGATAATATATATAATCATATGGGTTCGTAATAAACAAATTAATATGTCATCCATTTTCCAAATGAAAATTCAACCAAACAAGCAATCAAATAATTTAACTGACATTCTGGTAATCAATAAACCTCTATAGCATCACAGATATGATATAATAAAATTTAATGTGAGTTAAAGTCACGTTGATTTTCGATTTCGACCGAAACGTTCCATTTTTGGACTAAGACCGAATGGTCATCCAATTTTAGCACCAATTCCAACAAGCTCCAAATCTAATGAAATCTATTCCATTGCGTTGCCACGAGTCCTTGGAAAATGATCTCATACGCAAAAGTTATTGATTTAATAAGTTATCAGAATAATTTAAATTACAATTAAACAAATTTATATAAATTACAACTCTACCCTTCTACCTTTCTTCCCCAAACCAAACGACCATGCACAGTGAAACAAACCCATGGCTATGCACGAATATGCACTAATACGGGAAATTACTCGATGAAATTGGATTCCGTCTTACCCGATGAATTGATCTCGCCAAACACGACTCGATTGACATCACCATGACAGCCAAAGGCCCCTTCTGAATCGCGGCCTGTACCATCTCCTATCGCTGTTGCAAATGATGTATTCTACAAACTCAAGCCGCACACTACCAAAACACGTCCATGCATGCCCCACGGCAAGGAAAACACGATGACGACCCCTAAACGAGCTAATTCTGCCCAAAACGAAGCCTGGACTAAACCCTAGCTCGCTACCTAAAATCGATCGTCCCAAATCAGATGCACGAACTCCATCTGGGGTATAGGATTGAAGCCAATGGCCATACGAGTTCAAATATATTTTTCCATGATTTTTAGTTGAGTATATCACCATATTTTAATTTTTCTAATTTCTTGTTTCAAAAGGAGAGAGCTCTGTTCTTAGGTTACATGCAACATTAATATAAAGGGGATAAGCATGTGCTTTCATACCAGGGTATGGGCATGAATGTGGTTTAAAATGTAGGCGGTATGTCCTAAATTATTGCGAATATCAACATATGTATGTATGTATGTATACGTATATATAGTATTTTAATTTTAAAATATTCAACAAAATATACCCAAAAATCTCGAACTCCAAACAAGATGTACCACCTGGCTTTCTATATGTTATACCCCTATTCCAAACATAATAGAACTAGTCCCAAGCACTAATTCGATCATATAGAGAAGATAGCTTTTCAAAACAAATTATTATATTAAATTTTCAAAAAAATTCAACGCGTTTTGATCTCACACGACTAAATGATGCGTCTAGTCGCCATGAAATTCAACGGCATACTATAATTCGTTATTCTGGATCCAATAAGACTGGTTTTGTTGAAATCCAAAACAATGCCCAAAATGATAATTTCACACATATTTAAAAATCGTTTTAAATTTAATTATCGATATTTATCCGATCTATTTATATTTGTAGATAAATTTCCCAAATTGAATTCTCTAATACTATTTGTTAATTAAAATAAGCTTAATAATATTGTTAAATCCATTTAATTATCATCAAAATTTCACAATTCAAATATTTAATCATTCTTTATATTTGAATTATAAGTTATTAAATCCTAAAATTCAATTATTTAAATATTTAAAATTAATTAAACATTTGAAATCAAATGACCAAAATTTTTGGTTGTTTCGGTCATTTTGGATGATTTTGTACTGTGCATATAAATCTCATTTTGTTCTCCTAGAGCAAATGATAGGGAGATCTATCCACTTAAATTGTTAAGGGGTGAACACTGGTTATTTCCAAAAGAACCGGGGACGAGTTTACCGAATATTGTTTCGAAGAGACCGGGATCATATAAGTATAAATTATCCAAAAACCACTTCGATCCAAATTAAGCGTTTCGAACGGAAGACATCTTAAATATGATTGAAGACAGAGATTTTGAAGTGCAAGGGCTTATTTCTATTAATCCTAAGGGTGATTCAAAAATGGTTGTAGTAGAGGTAATTCCTATGGTTTCGTTCAGACCCTTAATGAACTTGGATGGATTAATGCTAGCATTGCATTTTTGCCGGGAGGGTAGTGTTAGCATTCCAAAATGGTTTGCAATAAAAAATGATAATCATAACCTCAAGCCTTACACTCAAAAATGACTAAAATCAGGGGATATTATTCAAGGCTACATGGTTTGCTACTATTAAGGTATGGTCGCCACCCAATCTAGATCGATATTATAAATCATGTATGCTCGGGGCCTATTTAGTTTGTTGATCCCAACCAAGGTGTTGACATATTCGGTGTCATCCAATAGGGGGTAGGGCTGGTCTTGACTCCTAGGGAGTCCATGTGAAGATTTCGACGTGTTTTGTCTAAAGATGCATTATGATAGATCATACCCCAGTGCCTTGTCGTTGATATAATCCATTTTGTAATATGTACCTTTATGGACTTAGTTTTGCCCAACTACTGAAATGTCACGTATTTCTATCTTGGACATTATTATAATATCACTGGATTTTCTATAGAAAGTGTTTTTGTGATCGTAAGGTAAAAACCTGTCCGTGTTTATGTGCGGCATGGTCTTACGAGATACCTTTTATTTAAAGAATTATATAAGTTATATTGAATAAAATTCCTTGTGATTTGAGTTTCTCACGCTGATTTACTAGATTGATTTAGTGTTACTTTTCTTATAATGCTCGGGTTGGCTCGAGCTTATTTTCCAGATTTTGCTGGATACTTTGGAGCTTTCAGGAGATGAGTTGCATCCCATAAGAAGTATCACACATCTTATATTTTTCTGCTGTTCTGTTTATTTTGTTATTATCTGTATTTATTAGCAATTGTAAGGACAGGCTATTATAACTATCCAGGCTGAAAATAGGTTAGTGTACTCTGATGTTTTACATAATAAAGATGATTTCTTTTTATAAAGGTTTTGTGTATATTACATGTTACTCATCTTGTTTTGTGAGATTATGTTCTGTCTTTTCTTTCTTCACCTCAAATGACCTATCTTTCGGACATTTAAATGATCAGCGCATGAATACCGAGGATGTATTACGTGTCGTCTTAAGGTGCAAGAATGGTAGATCATTACATTACAAAAAAAACCACTTTTCATACCCGATAAACTTTATAAGTGGTCAGCCATGCCATTTTGACTGACCTACGCACTAATATATTTCATCAACCTCATGATTCGTGTCTTCAGAGGGTTGCTGAATAAGATTATGGTGGTATTTTTCGATGATATACTTGTTTATTTGTAAAGCGAGGAAGAATACAAGTTGCATTTGAGAGAAGTGCCCA
Source organism: Allium cepa (assembly GCA_030765085.1). Lineage (NCBI taxonomy): Eukaryota > Viridiplantae > Streptophyta > Magnoliopsida > Asparagales > Amaryllidaceae > Allium > Allium cepa. The sequence continues at coordinate 28,228,674 of CM060938.1, read as the reverse complement.
AAACTCTACATAGGCATAAGTTGAAAGAAATTTTTTTCAAATGTCACTTTTGGCACAAGGAGGTTCACTTTCTCATTCATGTTATTTCTAATCACAGGTTGTCAGTTGATCCTAGTAAAGTTGTTATAGTGTATGATTATGTATTGAAAATCCTATAGAGGTAAGATGTTTTCATGGCTTGGCTGGCTATTATAGTGAGTTTATTTAAGAATTTGCGAAGGTTTTTGTGCCATTGAAATGCCTTACTAAGAAGAATTTGATCTTCTTCTAGAACTCGAAATATGAGCATGATTTTACTAAGCTAAAGGAGTTATTGGCTAGTGTACCTATTTTAGTACTTCCTAATGGTTTGAAGCTGTTTATTGTCAATATCGATACTAACGATACAGGGGCTTCGCACCGTTTTAATAAAGGAGGGTAGATATTTTTTATGCTAGTCGATATTTGAAAGTACGTAAGAAAAATTATCTAACTTGTGATCTTAAGTTGGTAGTTATTATTTTCACTCTTAAATCTAGGAGGAAATATCTTTTAGATGCATGATTTGAGTCGTTTATAGAACATACATCCATAAATTACTTGTTCTTGCAAAAAGATTTGAATTTGAGGCAACATAAGTGGATGGAGTTCTTGGCGAGATATGTTTTTAGTATTTTGTATACCCTAGAGAAAGTAATGGATGCCTTAAGTAGAAGACATGTGATGTTAGACTCAATGTTTTTGGAGTAGAAGCACTTGATTTATTTCTTCATTTAGTTTACGACATTCATCAAACCTTGTGCTAGGGATATAAACAACCTTAGATGTCAGCCTTGACTTATGAACCATATCAGTTCAAGTAAGAAGCAAGACACAAAGTTGTTGGTTATTTTTGAGAAGATGAACAGAGGAGAGAATTTGAGTCACTTGGGCCATTATTGCGTTTGTTCTAGGGGACAGCTTCCTAGGGGTCGCGGGTTGTGTGTACCTCTTATTAAGGAATTGATTGACTTTGTACTAGATGTATCCCATTCTTTATGATGACCATTCACCTCATTGGTGACAAAATGTATTGAGATACAAGAGGGTATTTTACTATCCAGGTATGAAAAGGCTGGTAGCCAAGTTTGTGACAAAATGTTTGACATGTTAAAGGCTAAAAAAAGAGAAGAAAATGCCTAGTCAATTATTATAGCCTTTGGATATTCCATAGTAGAATATGAAAACATCTCCATTAATATTTTTTATGGATGACCTAGGAGCAAAAGGGGAAATGAAAGGGTTTGGGTCATTATTGATCGATTGACCAATTGCGCACATGTTATTCCAACTAAGATTATGAGGACAACTACATCTTTGGTAACCTTATATAGAAAAGAGGTAATTCAAATACACAGAGTTCCTTCCAATACTGTCAGTGACGGAGATCTAATTTTTACTAGTAAATTTTGAAGGAGCTTACAAGAGGCTTTGGGCAACCTATCACCCACAGACAAACAGATATTTCAAGCAGGTAAATCGAATGTTGGAAGATTTATCATGGATGCATGTTTTAGACTATGGATGTCCATATGAGGACTGCTTGATTTTAGCAGAGTTTCTATATAATAATAGTTACCAGGAAAGTATCGAAACGACACCGTTCGAGGTGCTATACAGGAGGCCATGTCGATCTCTATCTTGTTGGTGGGATACTAAGGATTATTCTTGGACCAGACATGATTAGAGAAACCTCGAAGAAATTTGATTTGATCTGTAGGAGGAGAAGACTGTGAAAAATATATAGAAAGCATATGATGATAGGAGACGCACAAAATTTGAGTTCATAGTTGGTGACATGTTTTTTGTGAAGGTCTCACATTAAGACATATTATGAGGTTTGGTGGTATAGGGAAGTCAACGGCAAGGTTCATAGGGCCTTTTTAAATTTTGGAAAGAGCAGGGAAGTTAGCTTAAAGGGTGGAGCTTCTTGGAAAGTTGGCAGGGGTTTATAATATTTCCCATGCATCAAACTTGCAAAAGTGTTCACACGATTCAGCTACTATGTTCGAGCCAAGTCAGTTAGAATAGGTTGAAGTCGAAAGAGTCGCTTGCTCACCATGCACCAACCAACATCATTGAGCCATGGGACAAAGAGAGTCATAAATAAAGTAGTTATAACGATCATAATTTAGTGGGGAAATGACATAGTGGAGAGTAATTAAGAGCTGGAGGAGAAGATTAGAGATGCTCATCCCTTGCTCTTTTCTGATATGTTTTTGTGTTTCCTTAGTAAAATCGGGAATCGGAATAGTGCAGTATGCTTTGTGCGTGACTTATGTTTTGCTATATGACTTGAGTGATTGTATATTAAGTGGCATACTTATAGAAATTATCAACATATTTAAGGAAGTTTTGTATCCATGGCTATTTGTCATGATCATGCATTCATATAGGAGTTGAATTAGTGTCCGTGCATTATTAGCATGTATTTTACCGCTGCTGCATATTTTTGTCTGTATTTAGGTTATTATTGGTTTCTGTATGGGTATCACATCTTATTATGCTAGGTATGTTAGGATTCGAACAAGTTTTATATGAATTGTTTGGATTACTTTGTGTGTGGTGTAGCTTGAGTGCATGTATTACACATATACATGATTGCCAGTGTATAGTTAAGTCTACGAGTTACATATTTCCATCTCTTGTAATATTGGGGATGAAATTCTTTTAAGGAAAAGGGGAAAATGTAGCACCCTGAATTTTTAATAAAAATAATTAATTAATTAATTAAAATTATATTTTGGTACTTTTACATAAATCTAAAAATTAAATTTTACAAATAAAGGAATTTGACAAATTTATCTTTTCCATCGCGTCAAGTGGATTTTTCTCCCCTAAATTCATATATAATACATTATAAATGGATATAACATGAGGAAGGCAAGTATCTTTTACCGTAGACGTTTTGAGGTAAAAGAGTCGAGGCCTAAGTGGGTTGAAAGGTGATTTCGGTTTTTGGTAAAAGTATGGAGGATATGAAACCCTTGTTACATTTATTTCTTTTCATCATGTTGCCATCTATCGCTCAACATAAACTCATATATAACTAAGGTCCCACTATATCCATATGGTTTTAAAATTAAGTGCTCATTATTCGGTTTAGCCAGAAGAGGACTTTATGTCATATAACCCATTCCGGATAGTGATACGACGTAATGGATAGCATTTGAAGACCGATGGTGAAGACCGTGTATTTTCGAGAATGAAAGGATTACTCATCGAATGACTCTGCACCGAGTAGCTACGGTATAGAGGTCTCCATATGTGATAGGGAGTCCGATCGGGATTGTGAATACCCGAATTGCAAAGGCTCTTTTTGAAGTGCCTTCGGTTCTGTTCGAACCCGGAATAGACTTGTATGGATGTATGTCTGACATCACACTATGAGATGGAAAACTTGTTTCTATCAAATACATTTCTATTTGGTGGCGAAGAATCTATTCTCTTAGCTTAACACCCTTCTCTGAGACATACGAGCTCAAAGGTTATGTAGTTGATGGTTACCAGTGATACATTCCCAATTTGGTAATGTGGCATACGAAGTGCTACTGATCATTTGTTGATTGAAGCATGGCTTCTGTAAAAAGCGTAGCTTTGTGGACGAGACCTCGTCAGACGTCACAACCCAGAATGGTCAAAACAGGAAGGATGCAGCAAGGTTATTGGGGGTAGCGCCCCTTAGGGTATGTCCATTTCCTTCTGGATAAAAGGTGGTTTAAGGTTATGGAGCCCAGATATTTAAACTATGTGGTTGCTGCAAATCTATTGCTTTATGGTTGTTGTGGTTGAGGGCCCTCGGATAAAGGTCGGTAACGACCGAGGGGTGGCATACTTGTGTCAGTAGTTACCTAGTTATAGAGGTAACCTGGTCTTGAGTTAGCAAAGATCCGGTTAGGTTCTCGGGGCATCCCTCCAGAGGCGTAACCATGTAGCCCAGGAAGTTCCTTAGCCTGACCATTTGTTGGAAATACAAAGAAACAATATGCGTCCTGTACGGTTTTAGTTGTATAACCTGCCATGGAATTTGGTGGTAACCTGCTATTGAACATGGTAGCTGCAGTCGGCATACTACGAAATGTGTATGCTGGCAAAGATTAATATTATACTTTCAAAATTTTTTCTGCACTATGCACTAATAATAATACCAAAAGGATTTTGCGTATCAAGCATGTTTGACTGTCATAAGGAGAAATCTACTCCAATTGTGCGTTTGCATTGTGTGTGTGGCGGGAGGCCTTATGGTAGTTTCATTTTCCAAAAAGCATTGCGGATTTCTTTCAATTTTTTTTGTTTGTTTCTTTTTAAAGAAAACTGTTTTTTTTTGCTCATATCACTCCCATGACTGACCTGGAGTTTATTGTTCCGAGTGCCCACAATTTTCCACATGGGCAGCCTAGAGTTAGATTTTTAGATAATCAGCTAGTTGATATATATTCGGTAGCCTTAAGTCTTTGGAAATCTTCTTCAATCTTTGGTTTGGCGATCGTATTTGGTTCACTTCAACATGATCGTGCACCGGACTTGCTTAATACAACGTGATGGTGGTTCGAGCTTATAGTTTTGGAGATCTTTGGAGTATTGGATTGGAATGCAGTTTTGGATTCTATCTTTCTTTCTCTCTTGCTTGGCATTAGAGATGCAGTGGTTGGGATTTCTATCCTTCTCCCTTTTGAAGGCATATGTTTTTGTTCCTCTTTTGGAGTTGTATCTTTCCGCCGCTGTTCTTTTCTATTGTTATATCTATCTCTGATAGTGTTGTTCGTATCTGTTGTATCATATATTGTATCCATTATTGTATCAATGATATTATTCATTTCTATTTCTGTCGTGTTGTTATTACTTAATGTGTTATAAGTTTCGACGGACTAGATTCGACGTTTGAATCTGTGACATTCGAATATGGATGATGTATTTAGTGCCGATTTTCGAAGGTCGAGTCAGGGTCATCACATTGGTATCAGAGCTGAAGGTTGAGTAAGAACTTTAGCTCAGGAGTATAACACATTTGGTGACTCATTAGAGATAGAGTTACAGATGTCCTAGAATGAGTATATCCCTAAGATATCCGTTCGTATGCTTTAGTAAATTCTTTTACTATCCACTGATACTAAGTATGAGTGCAAGAAGAGGACGAGATAGGGGACAGAGGTGTACCACTACAAATGGTCAATACCCTGCGACAACGGAAACAACTTTTCCCATCAATCTTCTTTTGATCGTCATCCGATATCAATTCTTTGATGGTTTCCTGGCAGCTACAAGAAGAAGCTTTGGTGTGGGGGGTGGCCCTGCGAATCATGTAGATAAGCTCCTATTTTGTATTCTAATCATCAGTTTCTTATCAGCTTTTCGTTTTTAACTTTAATGAATTTGAAATTTTATTCAAAATGAATAGGTAATATAAATATGAAACCAAAATTGAATTGTATCCATTTGTTTGTTCTTCGGGGTCCAGATATATTCTACAAACGGTTTGTTATCCTTTCGGACTAACCAACGCCCCTGCATATTTCGTAGACTGGATAACCCGAGTATTTCGTAAAGTATTGAATGAGATCATTCTCATATTTATTGATTATATTCTGATTTGGTAAGCCAAATGCAGAATAGATATTCACCTTGATCTGGTAAAACATTCTTCGTCTATTCTTTGTTGTCTCCCTTACAAATTTCGGGGATGAAATCTTCTTAAGGGGGGAATCTGTAACGATCCCGGTTTTGAGTCAAATTAAATTTGGTAATGAACATAAAATTTTGGATTTAAATTGTGAATTAATTTGAAATTTTCAAATTACGTAAGATATGTGCCTGTTTATTTATATAAATAGATTGTAAATTGAATTTTTGAAATTGAAATTCTAAAATAAATGTTTTTAGAAATAATTTGGATTTGAAAATTCTATGATTTAAAACGAATATAAGTTTGTTTTGGAATATATGTAATATATATACTAATTGTAAATTGAGTCTTTGATTTGGAAATTCAATAATAAATACCTTAAAAACAAATTGGATTTAAAATCTTTATATTTGAAACTAATGTATATGTATATGTGATTATGTTAGTGTATAATTAAATTTTAAAACATTTTCTTTATACTTGAAATAAATTTAGTTTTGTATATATTTAAACCAAATAGAAATTATATTACATAGATATATGAAAATACAAAACTAAATAACAAAACATAAGATAAAAGGGTTTAAAACATGAACATGTTTGTTTTTAACAAGTGTTAGCTTAGTAACAATATAAATTAACAAGTGTAACTTGTGGTAACAAGTGGCATATCATATATATGATTTTAATTTAAATTATAATGATATGTATTCGAGAAAGAAAACTAGGCTGCTCATCTTGTTTCAAAGTTTAAACTTTTCTTCCATCTTCAAAATGAACTGAAAACCTAAAAACAAATCAAAAATCAAACCAACTGAAGCAAAGATCCACTTCCAAACTCAAAGTAAAAATCTAAGTTTTTCAACCTGGAACAGCTCAAACTAAATTAAGTAGCAGATCAAACAAAGTTCAAAATCAAAACTGAAAACAAGCTCCATTTTTCAAAAATCAAAACTAGAGAGAAGAAAAAGCAATTCAAATCAAACCAGAGCCATATCAAATCAACTCTCAGATTTCAAAACCAAAAGCTTGCAAATTCAACAAAGTAAAATAATATCATCATCAAGCAACGGATCAAAATTCAAAGATCAAAGTTCAAGTACAAGTTCCAGATTTAAAAGCAAACTGTTCTCTGCAAAATAAATTTCCAAATCTTTCAAAACTTGGTCTTTGTTTTCAAAGGCGAGTGAACTCCCTTATATCTGCCTATGTCCCTTAATATTGTGATTGTTGCTTGAATTATGATTTGGGATGTGCTTGTATGAATGTTGATATTCCTACATGTCTGTTTGAATATACATACATACATACATACATACATACATACATACATACATACATACATACATACATACATACATACATACATACATACATACATACATACATACATACATACATACATACATACATATATTGTTGTATGCATGTCAATTTACAGGCATTTATAACTCTGTTAAACATTCATAGGCTAAAAACAGCATAAATAAATCAACATCTCCCAAAATAAACATTATTAGGTTATGATTTCTGAATGAAAAAGGGCTGTAATGGTGTAATATTAATTTTAAAAATAAAAATAGGTGAAAAATATTTAGTAATTTATTTGGAGGATAGGAATTACAGTAAATTATGTTCAAACGGAAAAATTAATTATCACGAATTCAAATTTAGATTTCATAATTTGAGTCATAGTAGGAAGTGATGATTTAGGTCGTAATTTCATGATTATTAAGCTTGGGAACGAAGAGATATTTTGAGTTGGTCGATATTTGTATTTTGGTCAATTGCCGATGATCGGCGGGGAGATATTGGTCGGGCTTGAGGATGGTGATGGCTGGAGCTTAGTTGGTCACAGGAAAAATAATGGCAGGGTTTTCTGATCACTATAGTGGCAGTGCGGCGAGGTTGTTCGGTTTAAGGACCCAGTTTGATCAATGTCGTTCCTCGAGCTCGTGTAACGTTGTTGGTTGATCAGAGTCGTTTGGACCAGAGGAATTTGATGCGTTGTAGTGTGGTGAAGTTGTGGATGTGGTGGCGTGAGCTCAAGTGGTCGAGATGGACGGGATAAGGCGTCTTTAGGTGATATGCTTTGTTCTAGTTTTGAATTGAGTTGTTCGATTTTGATCAACGACGAGATTGAGGGATCTGGGTTCTCGGAGAACTCAACTGAGTCGTTGGCGACTTATTGAAGGGATAGACGATGGCTGGAGATGGTTGATCGTTGTTTACACGTGCACGATGATGTGATGGTGTCAGTGGGTGCTATAGGATGAGGAAAGGTGTTTGGCTCGAAGTTGAACTTGGGGAAAACTTGCATTGGCTCGAGTCTGGCCTCAGGTGCATCTCGAGAATTACAAGTTTCAAAATCTAATTTAAAAACAAGGTTTGGAAAAAAAAATTAAAGAAAGAAGATTTCTCAGGAAAGGCTCGGGGAAATCTGTAATTTGCTTTAGGATGAACTCGAGTTACCTCGGGTATCAGTAGTAACAAGTTTTAAATTTTCAAATAAATCAAGTTTACAATTTAAATCAATCAAGTTTTGAATTATCTCCTTGAACAAATTTTCTTTAAAATGATAAATATTGTATTTTCAGTTTGGAATTAGATAAAGGTTTTAAAATGAATTATTTTACTAAATCAGGTTTTTAAAGTGTTTTTAGTATATCTATATATAAACCTTATTTTAAAGTTTATTTTAAATTAATTTAATATTGAAATGGAATAGTTAATTAAGGAATAAAATGCTTTCAAATATCAAATAACTTAAGTGACTTAAGTTAATTTATGGTTATTTATTATCAAGGTTATTTAAATAAAGGTTTTAATGATAATTAAATGATTAAAAGATAATTTATTAAGTAATTAAGGTTAATTACTTAATGTGGCTAATTACTTAATGTAATTAATAAAAGATTCTTACTTAATGTGATTAATTGAAAGGATAATTACTTAATATAAGTAATCGAACGTTAGTTAAGTAATTAATGTTTAATTACTTAACAATTAAAAGTTAATTAATTAAAGTGATTAATTAAAAGATAATTAACCACGGTGATTTATTAATTAATGTGATTAATTAAAGATCAATTAACTAATTAATGTTATTAATTAAGGGGTAATTAATTACTTAAAAAGATAATTCCTTAATAAAAGTAATTAAGGATAATTAATGATTAAAGATTGATAAATCAAATGATTAAAGAATAATTACTTAAAGGTTAATTAATGTGATTAATTAAGGTAATTAATTTTGGGATAAGTAATTAATTTTAAAGGTTAATTAATTAAGAAATAATTAAAGGATGATGTATTAATTAAGGATTAATTAACTAATATTATTAATTAAGGATAATTAATTAAATAATTAAAGGTTAATTATTTAATGATTAAAGGTTGTTTGATTTATTAATTGAGATTATTTAATTAATAATTAAAGGTTAATTAATTTATAATTAAAGGTTAATTAATAAGTGATTAAAGGATAATTAATCAAAATGGTTTGTTTTCAAATGATAATGGCTTTCATATAACGGAAGAACTTCCAGTTTTTGTTGAAAGATTTCAAGTTTGAAATAGAAATAGTTTTGAAAACTATGAATGAATCTCTGTGAAAGATTGTTGAACCTTGGTTTCAAATTGAAGTGGATTTTAAAGGGTGAATCTTTTGTTCAAAAGATTAAAGCGGGAATTTTTTTAAAATAGATAAATAAAAGGGTTTTGGGGATTAAAAGTTATGACTTAACTAAGATCCCACTATATCCATATGGTTTTAAAATTAAGCGCTCATTATTTGGTTTAACCGGGAGAGGACTTTATGTCATATAACCCATTCCGAATAGTGATACGACGTAATGGATAGCATTTGAAGACTGCTAGTGAAGACCGGGTATTTTTGTGAAAGAAAGGATTACCCGTCGAATGACTCTACACTGAGTAGCTACAGTATAGAGATCTCCATATGTGATGGGGAGTCCGATCGGGATTGTGAATACCCAGATTGCAAGGGCTTCCTTTTGAAGTGCCTTCGGTTCTGTTCGAACCCGGAACAGACTTGTATGGATGTGTGTCGGACATTACACTTTGAGATGTAAAACTGGTTTCAATCAAATACATTTCTGTTTGGTGGCGGAGAATTTATTCTCTTAGCTTAACACCCTTCTCTAAGACATACGAGCTCAGAGGTTATATAGTTGATGGTTACTAGTGACACATTCCCAATTTGGTAATGTGGAATATGAAGTGCTGCTGATCATTTGTTGATCGAAGCACGGCTTTTGTGAAAAGCATAGCTTTGTGGACGTGACCTCGTCAGACCTCACAACCCAGAATGGCCAAACTAGGAAGGACGCAACAAGGTTATTGGGGTAGCGCCCTTTAGGGTATGTCCATTTCCTTCTGGATAAAAGATGGTACCATGGTATGAGGCCCAGATATTTAACCTATGTGGTTGCTGCAAATCTATTGCTTTGTGGTTGTTGGTGTTGAGGGCCCTTGGATAAAGTTCGGCAACGACCGGTGGGTGGCATACTCGTGTCAGTAGTTACCTAGTCACAGAGGTAACCCGGCCTTATGTTGGCAGAGATCCGATTAGGTTCTCGGGGCTTCCCTCCAGAGGCGTACCCATGTGGCCCAGGAATTCCTTAGCCTGACCATTTGTTGGAAATCGGAAGAAACAATATGCGCCCTGTACGGTTTTAGTTGTATAACCTGCCATGGAATGTGGTGGTAACCTGCTATTGAACATGGTAGCTATAATAGGCATACTACGAAATATGTATGCTAGCTAGGATTAATATTATACTTACCAAATGTTTTTTGCACTATGCGCTAATAATAATACCACAAGGATTTTGCGTATCAAGCATGTTTGACTGTCATAAGGAGAAATCTCCTCCAATTGTGCGTTTGCATTGTGTATGTGGTGGGAGGCCTTATGGTAGTTTAATTTTCCAAAAAGCATTGTGGATTTCTTTCAATTTTTTTTTGTTTGTTTCTATTTAAAGAAAACTGTTTTTGTTTGCTCACACCAGTCCCTTGACTGACCTGGAGTTTATTATTCCCTTTCTAAACTCTAGGTGCCCAGAATTTTCCACACAGGTAGCCTAGAGTTAAATTTTCAGATAAAAAGCTAGTAGATATAGATTCGGTAGACTTCGGTCTTTGGAAATCTTCTCCAATCTTTCGTTTGGTGATCGCATTTGGTTCACTTCAACATGATCGTGCACCGGACTTTCTTAATACAACGTGATGGTGGTTCGAGCTTGAAACTTTGGAGATTTTTGGAGCATTGGATTAGAATGCAGTTTTGGATTCTAACTTTCTTTCTCTCTTGCTTGGCATTAGAGATGCAGTTGTTGGGATTTCTATCCTTCTCCCTTTTGAAGGCATATGTTGGTGTTACTCTTTTGGAGTTGTATCTTTCTGCTGCTGTTCTTTTATGTTGTTGTATCTATCTCTGATAGGTTATTCGTATCTGTTGTATCATATTGTATCAGATATTGTATCCATTATTGTATCAATGATACTGTTTCCACTGTGTTGTTATTACTTAATGTGTTATAAGCATCCGCAAACCATATTCGACGTTTGAATCTATGACATTCGAATACGGGTGATGTATTTGGTGCTGATTTTCGAAGGTCGAGTCAGGGCCGTCACATTTGGCAGAGCTGAAGGTTGAGTAAGCACTTTAGCTCAGGAGTATAACACATTTGGTGACTCATTAGAGATAGGGTTACAAATGCCATGGAATGTGTATATCCCTAAGATATCCATCCGTATGCCTTAGTAAATTCTCTTACCATCCACTGATTGTGAGTATGAGTGCAAGAAGAGGACGAGATAGGGGACAGGGGAGTACCACTACAAAAGGTCAATACCCTGCGACGATGGAAATAACTTTTTCCACCAATCTTCTTTTGATCATCATCCGATGTCAATTCTTTGATGGTTTCCTAGAAGCTACAAGAAGCAGCTTTGGTGTGGGGTGTGGCTCTGCAAATCATATAGATAAGCTCCTATTTCGTATTCTAATCATCAGTTTCTTATCAGCTTTTCATTTTTAATTTTAATGAATTTGATATTTTATTTAAAATGAACTGGTTAATAAAAATATGAAACCGAAATTGAATTGTATCCATTTGTTTGTTCTTTGGGGTCTAGATATATTCTATGAACGGTTAGTTATCCCTTCGTAATAACCAATGCCCCTACATATTTCGTAGACTGGATAACCCGAGTATTTCATAAAGTATTGAATGAGATCATTCTCATATTTATTGATTATATTCTGATTTGGTAAGCCAAATGCAGAATAGATATTCACCTTGATCTGGTAAAACATTCTCCATCTATTCTTTGCTGTCTCCCTAACAAATTTCAAGGACGAAATCTTCTTAAGGGGGGAATCTGTAACGATCCCGGTTTTGAGTCAAATTAAATTCGGTAAGTAATATAAAATTTGGGATTTAAATTGTGAATTAATTTGAAAATTTCAAGTTAAGTAAGACATGTGCCTACTTATTTATATAAATAGATTGTAAATTGAATTTTTGAAATTGAAATTCTAAAATAAATATTTTTAGAAATAATTTGGATTTGAAAATTCTATGATTTAAAACTAATATAAATATGTTTTGGAATATATGTAATTTGTAACGACCCTATTTTACGACGCCCGAAAGTCAACATTTATACGTCCACTGTATCAAATGTCGCACAGTCGAATGTCGGAAAACCGAATCGTTAAGGGTGAAAGAAGAAGAAGATAGAAGAAGAACAGAAATAACAACAGAATCTCACATTTCGCAGCAGAACAAATATAATAGATAAATGAATAATCTTTAAAACAAAGAACTATATTAGTTTTACATACATCACATTATCAGAGTTTACAACAACAACACAAAACTGGCAGTTATAATAACTTGTGTACAAGAAAATTTGACTTGCACTAAACCCAAACGCGACGGACACTTCATAGTATAAGTGGTACGTCACGCCATCCAGCTTGAACTCTAGATCTCCATTGCAAATTTCATTACTTCGCTCCCGAATAACTGATAACCTGACTCTAGACTGCCCGTGTGGAAAATTATGGGCACCCAGAGTTTAGAAAGGGAACAATAAACTCCAGGTCAGTCATGAGACTGGTGTGAGATCTTAAAAACAGTTATACTTTGACAGAAGAATTTAAAATAAATCCACAATGCTTTTTGGAAAATGAAACTACTATAAGGCCTTCCGGCACACACACAATGCAATCGCACACTTGGGGGAGTTTTCTCCTTATGATAGTCAAACATGCTTAATACGCAAAATCTTTTTAATATTATCATTAGTGCATAGGGCAGAAAACATTTGCAAGTATAATATTAATCTTAGCCAGCACACGTACCATTATAGTATGAATACTATAGCTACCATATTAGATGGCAGGTTCTACAACTAAAACCGTACAAGGCACGTATTGGTAATTGGATTTCCAACAAATGGTCAGGCAAAGAAACTTCATGGGCCACATGGGTACGCCTCCGGAGGGACGTCCCAAGAACCTAACCGGATCTCCGCCAACACAAGGCCGGGTTACCTCTGCAAAAATAGGTAACTACTGACACGAGTATGTCATCCCCCGGTTGTAAACAACCTTTATCTGAGGATCCTCAACAACAACAATCACAAAGTAATATATATTTGCGATATCCACATAAGTTAAGTATTTGGGCTCCATATCATGATACCACTTCTATCCAGAAGGAAATGCACATACCCTAAGGGGCGCTACCCCCTATAACCTTGCTGCATTCTTCCTGTTTCGACCATTCCGGGGTGTGTGGTCCGACGAAGTCTCGTCCACAAAGCTACGCTTTTAACAAAATCCATGCTTTGATCAACCAATGATCAGCAGCACTTCATATGCCGCATTACCAAATTAGGAATGTACCACTAGTAACTATCAACTACATATCCTCTGAGCTCGTACGTCTCAGAGAAGGGTGTTAAGCTAAGAGAATAAATTCTCCGCCACCAACAGAAATGTATTTGATAGAAACCAGCTTTACATCTCAAAGTGCAATGTCAGACACACATCCATACAAGTCCATTTCGGGATCGAACGGAACCGAAAGCACTTCAAAAGAAGCCCTTGCAATCCGGATATTCACTAATCACGTTCGGAATCTCGATCACAAAGGGTGATAAAATCTCTATACCGGAGCAACCCGGTGCAGAGACATTCGACAGGTAATCCTTTCGCTTTCGAAAATACCCAGTCTTCAACACCATCTTTAAATGCAATCCCATTTCTTCGTATCGTTATTCGGAATGGGTTTTATGACACAAGGTCCTGTCTTGGCTAATCCGAATAACGAGCGCTTATTTTTAAAAATAAGTGTTACATTCAGATTCAAACAAATAACAACAAATTCCACTTTGATCTTTTAAATAAAAGATCCATCACAATCACAAACGTTCGATGTAGGTTTCGAATATCCATTTGGAATTCGACTCCCGGTCGCATCGAAATTCAATTGCCGATTAAAGGCCAATATTGATAGTCGGTTATTTAACTATCAATCACTAATTCACAACAATCACCAATTTTCAAATAATTTTCTCCACTTATTTATTTTCAACATATCTTCGCAAGATATAATTTTAACACTTCAACCATTTGAAAACAACTTTCAAATCAATTTCTTTATGTGGAGTATATTCCCAAATACTTATTCATTTCCACTGAAAATCTGCCGAGTCCAAATACTTTTCAAAAATTTAAATCACTTATCCAAAAACATATATTTGGAAACATCTACAATAAGAACAACTTTGAAACAACCTATTCAAAATATTAGTTATGAAGTCTTATATCAATATCTTATATAAAAAGAAACTTCAAATCCAACCTAATTTTAAAAATAAAATTAGAAGGTAGAGTATAAGTATTCAAATAACTATTTTCTAAGTCAAATATCAATTTAATCTTTAGAATAATCCCTTCTATACTTATTTAAATAAATCTTTATTTTAAAGATTCAAAACAATTCTCGAAAATAATTTCTCCAACAATATTCTTTTGAAACCAAACTAGAACTTTTAATTTTATTTCAAAAGCTATTTTAAAAATATATTCGGCTTCCCAGGGAAAGTACACCTTCCATTCTAAAATGATTCATTCAAGTCAATTTATAAATCTTCTGGATTTATTTTAAATTTATGTCCCAAATCTGTAAATTCCTTTCCAACTTTTAAAAATAAAACAATATTTATTTTTAAAACAAATTTCTCTTTCTTTTATAAAGTTCCCATTGTGGATTTAAATTTTAAATATCCATTAATTTACGATATTCAAATCGATTCCCAAGTATTCACTTTCAATACCGAATCAATTTTCAAATTAATTTCTAAATTATTTCAATTACCAAGTTCAATTCCAAATTGATTTCTAACTTTATTTCAAACAAAAAATAAATTTTCACATCAATTTTCCAAAGGTTTATTTTTTTAACGCCAAATTAATTTCAAATCGATTTCCCAATTTATTTCCAAAATGCCAAACCAAATTTCCTAATCGATTCCCAAGATTTATTTTAACTCCAAATTAATTCCTAAATCGATTTCTAAAATTAATTTCAACTCCAAATTAAATTCCAAATTTAATTTCTAAATTTATGTCCTTTTGAAATAAATTCCCTTATCTCTTTCAAATATATAATATTAAATAAATTCTTCAACTATTAAACAATATTACTCGAAATTCCTTTATCAAAATATTTTCCCATATTCATGGAATTAATTCGATCGAATTATAAAAGTCAACTTTAATACTTTAATTGTAACGGTCTAGGCTTTTCTACTTTAATTTCCAAAAATCCAATTTCATATTTCTGGTATCCTACGATACCAAAAATATATTCGGCTAAATTTTAGCCCTTAATGGTTTCAATCACAAATAGTCACACATAGATTATGAATAATCAACACAAAATTTTAAAAACAAATAAAAATGTTTTGAAGAATCCAGTTGGATCCCTCCAACCTGTTTCCCTGCATCCAAAGATGTTAGCACAATAATTAAATGCCAATTCCACTTCGAGGTGGAATATCGCGGTATATGGGATTTATAAAATATCATCCGCTATTATATGACCAATAGGGTCTCATCCGCTATATAATGCGTGAAATCAACAACAACAAATACATATATAATACCAATTCCACTTCGAGGTGGAATATCGTGGTATATGGGTTTAATATAATAACCTCCGCTATTATGCGGCGCATAGGGTCTAAACTAATATAACTAATAATAAATCAATCATCCAAGCACAATCAATTTTAAATCTAACTATTAAAAATTTAAATCAGAAAAATATTTGATTGAGTGAGAAGATCTCACCTTTGCTTTACATACAATCCATTTTCCATTCCAGTTTGTTTTCACGATCTTTAAACCTTATATAAACAATTGTACAATTTATTAATATTCGAAATAAATCGAACAATTAATTTTCCTTTTAATAAAATTTTTTAGCAAATTAAAATGATTGAATAAGTTAATTAAATAAATTATTCGCCTAAATACATTATTTTAAATTAACTAGTAGGTGAAAATATTTATATATGTATTTATTTTATTCTTTACTTTGAAAATACATATGTTTATTTAATTTAAACTAAAAACAGACTGCTTCCATTTTTTTCTGTATATCTGTATATACATATATATATTAATTTAAAATGACCAGCATCTTTTAATATTATCATTATTGCATTGTGTAGAAAACATTTGCAAGTATAATATTAATCTTAGCCAGCATACGTACCATTATAGTATGTCTACTATAGCTACCATATTAGATGGCAGGTTCTACAACTAAAACCGTACAAGGCACGTATTGGTAATTGGATTTCCAACAAATGGTCAGGCAAAGGAACTTCCTAGGCCGCATGGGTACGCCTTTGGAGGGACGCCCCGAGAACCTGACCGGATCTATGCCAACACAAGGCCAGGTTACCTCTGCAAAAATAGGTAACTACTGACACGAGTATGTCATCCTCCGGTTGTAAACAGCCCTTATCCGAGGATCCCCAACAACAACAATCACAAAGTAATATATATTTGCGATATCCACATAAGTTAAGTATCTGGGCTCCATACCATGATACCACTTCTATCCAGAAGGAAATGCACATACCCTAAAGGGCGCTACCCCCTATAACCTTGCTGCATTCTTCCTGTTTCGACCATTCCGGGGTGTGAGGTCCGACGAAGTCTCGTCCACAAAGCTACGCTTTTCATAAAAGCCATTCTTTGATCAACAAATGATCAGCAGCACTTCCTATGCCACATTACCAAATTGGGAATGTATCACTAGTAACCATCAACTACATAACCTCTAAACTCGTACGTATTAGAGAAGGGTGTTAAGCTAAGAGAATAAATTCCCTGCCACCAACAGAAATGTATTTGATAGAAACCAGCTTTACATATCAAAGTGTAATGTCTGACACACATCCATACAAGTCCATTCCGGGATCGAACGGAACCGAAGGCACTTCAAAAGAAGCCTTGCAATCCGGATATTCACTAATCACCTCCGGAATCCCCATCACAAAGGGTGATAAAATCTCAATACCAGAGCAACCCGGTGCAGAGACATTCGACAGGTAATCCTTTCGCTTTCAAAAATACCCGGTCTTCAACACCAACTTGAAATGCAATCCCATTTCATCGTATCGTTATTCGAAATGGGTTTTATGACACAAGGTCCTCTCCCAGCTGATCCGAATAACGAGCGCTTATTTTAAAAAATAAGTGTTACATTCAGGTTCAAACAAATCTAACCAAGTTCCACTTTGATCTTTTAAATAAAAGATCCATCACAATCACAAAGGTTCGATTTGGGTTTCGAATATCCATTTGGAATTTGACTCCCGGTCGCATCGAAATTCAATTGCTTATTAAAGGCCAATATTGATAGTCGGTTATTTAACTATCAATCAATAATTCACAATAATCACCAATTTTCAAATAATTTTCCCTATTATTTATTTTCAACATATCTTCGCAAGATATAATTTTAACACTTCAACCATTTGAAAACAACTTTCAAATCAATTTCTTTAGGCGGAGTATATTCCCAAATACTTATTCATTTCCACTGAAAATCTGCCGAGTCCAAATATTTTTCAAAAATTTAAATCACTTATCCAAAAACATATATTTGAAAACATCTATAATAATAACAACTTTGAAACAACCTATTTAAAATAATAGTTATGAAATCTTATATCAATATCTTATATATAAAATAAAAAACTTCAAATCCAACCTAATTTTAAAAATAAAATTAGTAGATAGAGTATAAGTATTCAAATAACTATTTTCTAAATCAAATATCAATTTAATCTTTAAAATAATCCCTTCTATACTTATTTAAATAAATCTTTATTTTAAAGATTCAAAACAATTCCTGAAAATAATTTCTCCAACAATATTCTTTTGAAACCAAACTAGAACTTTTAATTTTAGTTCAAAAGCTATTTTAGAAATATATTGGCTTCCCAGGGAAAGTACACCTTCCATTCTAAAATGGTTCATTCAAATCAATTTATAATTCTTCTGGATTTATTTTAAATTTACGTCCCAAATCTGTAAATTCCTTTCCAACTTTTAAAAATAAAACAATATTTATTTTTAAAACAAATTTCTCTTTCTTCTATAAAATTCCCATTGTGGATTTAAATTTTAAATATCCATTAATTTACGATATTCAAATCGATTTCCAAGTATTCACTTTCAACACCAAATCAATTTTCAAATTAATTTCTAAATTATTTCAATTACCAAGTTCAATTCCAAATTGATTTCTAAATTTATTTCAAACAACAAATAAATTTTCATATCAATTTCCCAGAGGTTTATTGTTTTTAACATCAAATCAATTTCAAATCGATTTCCCAATTTATTTCCAAAACACCAAACCAAATTTCCAAATCGATTCCCAAGATTTATTTTAACTCCAAATTAATTCCCAAATCGATTTCTAAAATTAATTTCAACTCCAAATTAAATTCCAAATTAAATTTCTAAATTTATTTCCTTTTGAAATAAATTCCCTTATCTCTTTCAAATATTTAAAATACGCATCTTAAATAAATTCTTCAACTATTAAACAATATTACTCGAAATTCCTTTGTTAAAATATTTTCCCATATTTATGGAATTTGTTCGATCGGATTATAAAAATCAACTTTAATACTTTAATTGTAACTGTCCACGCTTTTCTACTTTAATTTCCAAAAATCAATTTCATATTTCTGGTATTCTACGATACCAAAAATATATTCGGCTAAATTTTAGCCTTCAATGGTTTCAATCACAAATAGTCACACACAGAGTATAAATAATAAACACAAAATTTTGAAAACAAATCAAAATGTTTTGAGGAATCCAATTGGATCCGGCCAACCTGTTTCCCTGCATATACAGAGGTTAGCACAACAATTAAATATCAATTCCACTTCGAGGTGGAATATCGTGGTATATGGAATTTATAAAATATCATCCGCTATTATGCTGCACAATAGGGTCTCATCCGCTATATAATGCGGGAAATCAACAACTCCAAATACATATATAGTACCAATTCCACTTCGAGGTCGAATATCGTGGTATATGGGTTTAATATAATAACCTCCGCTATTATGCGGCGCATAGGGTCTAAACTAATATAACTAATAATAAATCAATCATCCAAGCACAATCAATTATAAATCTAACTATTAAAAATTTAAATCAGAAAAATATTTGATTGAGTGAGAAGATCTCACCTTTGCTTTGCATACAATGCATTCTCCATTCCAGTTTGTTTTTCATGATCTCTAAACCTTGTATAAACAATTATACAATTTATTAATATTCGAAATAAATCGAACAATTAATTTTCCTTTTACTAAAACATTTTTGCAAATTAAAATAATTGAATAAGTTAATTAAATAAATTATTCACCTAAATACATTATTTTAAATTAAGTAGTAGGTGAAAATATTTATATATGTATTTATTTTATTCTTTACTTTGAAAATACATATGTTTATTTAATTTAAACTAAAAACAGGCTGCTTTCATTTTTTTGGATATATATATATATATATATATATATATATATATATATATATATATTAGTTTAAAACGATAAGCATCTATATATATATATATATATTCACTGTCAAAAAGGTTTCTGTTTTTAAATCTTACATATATTTTTTCTTTTCAAACTGCACATATATTTAAATTAAATTAAATTAAATTAAAGAAAAAGATTTATTACCTAAATTATATTGGGAAAAGAAAATCGAACAGCAACCCTTCTAGCCCACTGCAGTGCTATTCCCTGACATCGCCACTCTCCTTGAATTCGACAATTCCCCAAAGTGACGTCTCGATCGATGCCCTAGCTCAACGCGAACTCCACACCGGCTGCAACCTTGTGCGAAACTCCACACGCGCACCTACCTCGACCTCACGATAATCGACCCAGCAAAGCTTCCTCGTGGCGCACGTTGCCCCAATTCTCCATCACCTGCCGCCCTCATCGCCAACCAAAACGAGCCAACCTTAATTGCCTACCGCCGCTAGCCCTCCCCAGGTCGAGTTGCCTTCACCTCCATGATGAACTCGAATTGAAACTGAGAGGCCGGCTTGAGCTTTACTGAAAGAGCTCAGCCATTTTTTTGTATTCGATTTTCAAAAATAAATGGGAAAATAGAAGAAGGGGAAAAGGAACGAGATTATTTTATCTAAATAAAGTGATTTCGTTTTTTTTAATGAGAAAGAAAAAAAATTCAACGCGTGTAAAAATTTAAAGACAAGTGTTGATTTGTAAACGACACGTGCTCTTCAGGGTGACAAGTATGGCTGCATCTAAAGTGAATTTAAAAAGGAAACATTTATACAATATTTAAATTTAAATTTAAATTCAAATCGTCATCCATACGCAACTTAAAATTTCGATCTCCAATCAAGGCATGCTGCCAGGCATTTATAATGTTAAACCCCTATTCCAAACGTATTGGAAAAGGTTCGAGTCCAAATTTGATCGTATGGAGAAGAAAGCTTTTTGAAGCAGTTAAAACATCGAATTTTCGATTTAAATTTCATTGCGTTTGCTTATCGTACGGCCAAACGAACACTCCAAACATAATGAAAATTGAAATCTGATCATAATACAATATTACGGATCCAATGGAACTGGTTTCATCGAATTCCGAGACTGTGCCTTGGAAGGCTATTTTTAAATATCGATTTAAACGATATATTTTCAAAACTCATTAAATCGCTTTCAAATTCAATCCTGAAGCTTTCATTATCTTTAGTATTGTTAATATGAATCTCCTAAGCCATCAAACTATTTTTAACAGGCTCAAAATTGAAGATTTACAATTTTACCCAAATTTCTATAATTAAATTTGATAATTAAATTGCTAATTTCATAGTTAAAATTGAAACTCAAGATTAAATTAACAATTCAGATATTTGAAATCGATTAAATATTTCAATTTCAAACGTTGAAAATTCTAGATCGTCACATCCTTCCCCCCTTAAAAGAATTTCGTCCTGAAATTACAAGTTAAGAAGAACGATCCCTAACCCATTTGCTAACTTTCCCAAACTAAACGGTTTTATCAACTTACCAAACAAATCCTTCTTATTAACAACCCATTATCGCTTCAACTAACTTTCCAAAATTAATCATAGATTCCAAACAACACTATTTTCTTAACAATGCAAATTTAAATTTAAATTCAAATTTAAAATTCTCAAAATTTTCTCAAAATTTTTTCTAGCTCACTAAATTTTCGAAAAATTTCGCCAGCATCTCCTTTGCGCGGCTAGCTCGGTACGACTATAAAAATGGCACCATGGGCCCTCAGATTCCAAAAAAAAGAAAGCCAAGCGGCTAGACAAGGAGATCATCAAATTTCATAGTGAAATTCAATTACATACCTTTTGTCGAGCAATTCTTATCTTCGAAAATCAAATCCCAATTCCATTTTCTTTAGTACACCTGTATATCCTAATAGCCATAATATCCAATTACAACATTCAAATATCATTTTTTGTACATTTCTTTACAAAATTTTCAATATATACTTCTTATTCCATTTTTACTTCACTATTGAAGTTATATATCCATTTTCATTCTATCTTGCATTTTCACTTTCATTTGGATTCAATTTACAATTTCAATTTATTTGGATTCAACTTACCATCTGAATAATTAATTTTACATATTATCTTTCATTCACAATTGATTCATCTTACTATTTTTAATTAGCTTCATTTACTAATTCATTACAAATTCCAATTCATTTTATCTCAAACCATTTCTTTATTTCACCTTTATTATCTTTAATTCACTTCGAACTAATTTTACAACTTCATTTTATTTCACACAATTCAAATTGTTTCTCGATATTCAGTTTCAATTCCAGTTTTATTCTTTTGTTCATTCCCAAACACAATTCAATTCACTATTTTGGTTTATACCCACTTATATTTAAACTGGATTTCAAATTCGATATGAATTTAATTCACCTTTTATTTATATTATTGAATTCAATTCATTTCAAACTATATCTATTTGGTCTTTTCTTCAATTAGTTTCACTTGCTAATTTTAGTTTAATACTCTGCTTTACAAATCAAATTCAATTCCATTCCAGTTCTGTTTGCTTACAAATTCGAAATGAATTTTAATGTTCCATTTCACTCTCATTAATTGTAATTGTAAATTTATTCATTCATTCAAAATTTTATTTCCCACCTTTATAGATTTTATTCCAATCATTTAGTCTATAAGACTTCTCAAATTCACCTTTATTCAAATTAACTCAAATCTTCAATTTCCATTTCATTTTGAATCCATAACATCATTTTATTTGACTTAATTTTTCAATCTCAATTCTTTTATTAAATTTTCATTTTTATTTCCACTTGTTTTAAAATTTTCCTCCCAACTTATCTTATTTCCACATCTACCTTTATCTAACTTCTCTTTAAGTTAGATTTTATTTTAACAACTTCAAACTTTACAAGTTATCAAACTTAATGATATTCCATAAATAATATATATATAACATTCCAGAGTCTTTTCAACCTTTCAAAATCATTTTTGAAATCAATTGAAATTATCATTTGAATTCCGAAAAGCAACCCTAGTTTTCCAAACAACCTCAAATTTTTAAATAATTTGGCAGCAATTCCTCTCTTGGAAACTCGAAAATGAACACCGATGATGCTGCAATCATCACCGAAGTTGTTTTCCAACGACCGAAAAGAGTTTAGAGCTTTCATCCCTTCAAAACATTTATCCAAAACCTTTGAAAATTCATTTTCAAACTCAACGGAATTTAATTTCCAAAATTTCCAATTTCAAAACTTTTCAATCCGCTTTCAAATATTTCTCTGGAATCTATTTCAAAATATAAATCACATTTATAATTTACATTCTCAAATTTCATTTGTATATGGATTTTATTTCTAAACTTTTGATTATGATTCCAATTTCTTATTCAATTTCAATGATAATAATTTAATATTATCACTTCCTAACAAACAAGCAGCCATATATTATAATAATTTATGGAAAATCATTCCTTTTTATATACGAAAATAGTTTGGGTAAAATTATTTTATTCACACTAATTTTAAAACAATATTGTGTCGGTTTATCTTGTTTAAGAGTTTAGAAACTCCTATCGACACAGTTAGCTAGACCGCATCAACTAGAATCTATAAACAATCAACCGATAAGTCAACACAATAAAAAACAATTTTATATTCACCAAAAAATACGCGCTCATATCTATTATTACACTCAAACTCATTCTAGAGTACAACTGACTCTATCTCTAATGAGTAACACCCAATAGAGCCAAGGTTTTCGCTTAACCAAATGCTCTGATACCAATTTGTAACGACCCGATTTTACGACGCCCGAAAGTTGACATTTATACGTCCACTGTATCAAATGTCGCACAGTCGAATGTCGGAAAAGCGAACCGTTAGGATAAAAGAAGAAGAAGATAGAAGAAGAACAGAAACAATAACAGAATCTCACATTTCGCAGCGGAACAAATATAATAGATAAATGAATAATCTTTAAAACAAAGAACTATATTAGTTTTACATACATCACATTATCATAGTTTACAACAACAGCACAAAACTGGCAGTTATAATAACTTGTGTACAATAAAATTTGACTTGCACTAACCCAAACGCAACGGCACTTCATAGTATAAGTGGTACGTCTCGCCATCCAGCTTTAACTCTAGATCTCCACTGCTAATTTCCTGACTTCGCTCCCGAATAACTGATACCTGACTCTAGGCTGCCCGTGTGGAAAATTATGGGCACGCAGAGTTTAGAAAGGGAACAATAAACTTTAGGTCAGTCATGAGACTGGTGTGAGATCTTAAAAAAGTTATACTTTAACAGAAGAATTTACAAGAAATCCCGAATGCTTTTTGGAAAATGAAACTACCATAAGGCCTCTCGACATACACACACACAATGCAATCGCACACTTGAGGGAGATTTCTCCTTATGATAGTCAAACATGCTTAATACGCAAAATCTTTCTAATATTATCATTAGTGCATAGTGAAGAAAACATTTGCAAGTATAATATTAATCTTAGCCAGCATACGTACCATTATAGTATGCCTACTATAGCTACCATATTAGATGGCAGGTTCCACAACTAAAACCATACAAGGCACATATTGGTAATTGGATTTCAAACAAATGGTCAGGCAAAGGAACTTCCTGGGCCACATGGCTACGCCTCTGGAGGGACGCCCCGAGAACCTAACCAGATCTCTGCCAAAACAAGGCGGGGCTACCACGGTAAAAATAGGTAACTACTCACACGAGTATGTCATCCCCCAGTTGTAAATAACCTTTACCTGAGGATCCTCAACAACAACAATCACAAAGTAATATATATTTGCGATATCCACATAAGTTAAGTATCTGGGCTCCATACCATGATGCCACTTCTATCCAGATGGAAATGCACATACCCTAAGGGGCTCCACTGTAACATTCCCTTTTTTAAATCAAATTGAAATTGGAAATAAATTCAATTTTTGGAATTTAATTATGATTTAACCTGGTGTTTTCCAAAAATTTAATAAATATTTCTTTGTTTATTTATGAAAATGAATGTAAATATGATTTTTTTAATTGGAAATTCTGAAATAAATATTTTGAATAATATTTTAATTACGAATTTAAAAATGAATTTATTTGGAGATTTGAATAAATATGTATAAAGATTGTAAATAAAGGAATCAATTTGAAAATTCAACAGATTGATAACTTGATTCATTAATAAGAAAAAAAATGTTTTTATCTATAAAATAAATAAAGATTAATGATTTGGGATTCAAAAGTGAATATTTTATAAATAGGTTATAATTTGAGATTTGAATTGGAAATTCAAATGTTAATATATTGAAATTTAATTAGGCTTTAAGGAATTTATATTTAAAATAAGTTTAATATCTTAAGTTTAAAAAATATAAATGTATTGAAAATAAAAAAAATTGTATTTACTAACTTATAAATATTTATTAGTAATGTAATACATTTAATTTCAAACCACTTTTCTTTAATTTGTATAAGTATAAATAATACATAAGAAGGTATTAAATAATTGTTTTAACATTTGTAAACTATTAATAAAGGGATTTGAACATAAATTTAAATATGTAAACAAAGTTGGAAATTAAAATAAAACAAGGTTAAAAACATAAAAATACATATGTTAACAAGTGTAAATAATTTTAAAACATGTATGACCAAGTGTAAAAAACATTAAGGCTTAATTTAACAAGTGGCAAGTTAAAATTTTCTTTTGATTTAAATTAGAAGTACATAATAGAAGATAGTAAGAAAACTGCCTATTTTCGTTTTCAATTCAAAAGCTGAAACAAACCTCACAAATCAGAAAACAAAGAAAAAATACCGTATCAAAGCATTTCAATTAGGAACAAGCTTTCAACCTGGAATTAAAGCTTGTAATCAAGAAAAAAATCAATGCTCAGTTTAAACTGCATAGATCTGGAAAACAAAGCAAATCAACTCAAAGACTTGAGCAAGCAAAAGCATTCAACCTGGAAATTCTAAATGAAGATGGAATGAAAAGATTAAAAATCTGGAAAGCAAAACAAAGTTTAAAGAAGATCAATACTGTAAATTCAAAACCTGATCCTCTGTTTTCAAATATAAGGTGAGCAAACTACCAAATTTTTCTTTAATCTAATGTGATTTTGGAATACACTCTCAAAGCTGTTAGTAGGAATGTTTGCATGTCTGTGTGGATACATATTTATATATTGTTGTTGAATAGTTGTCTGTATACACAAACTCATCCCAATTAACAATAGGCTAGGAAAAAAAATTCCTGGAAATACTAGCCATCTCGACATTTTAAAAATTACAGTGAGTAAACTAGATATGAATACACTTTTATGTCTAGATGTTGTGATGGATTCTTGAATTAAAATAAGGGATAATGTTTTACTTTTATAAAATTGTATATGCATGTGTGTATCTGAGTAATGTTCATGCATATCTTCTCCTCTGTTTAAAGTTGTAGACTCAAACTCAGTAGAAAAAAATTAATAACTTCCCAATCTAATCAATATTATACTTTGATATCCAAATGAAAGGTATTTGTTATTATATGATAATGGATTTAAAAATAATTTTAGGAGAAATTAAGGTCGTAGCTCGGGCTTCAAATCGAAGTGGGTATGTAGTGTGAAATAAAACACTTAGAATTTTTTTTTAATTGCAAGTTTTGGGTCACTCGAGTAAATTTGGGGAAAACCCGAAGTACGGTTCGTGTATGTAGGGGATTAGCTCGGGTTTCACTCGTGTTGCATGGGGTTTTAATTTCTGAGTTTTGAGACTATAGTAGATTAGTAAAAACAAATTTATAAGAATTGTTTCTTTATAAATGATGATTATATTATTAAGATAAAAGATATAAATTTAAGGTTTATAAAATAAAGGATTTAAGAACAATTAAGTTTAAACTTATATTTTTAATAAGTTATTTTAAATGAAATTGAATAGGTGATTTAGAAATAAAAATCAAATGTTTTAAATTTTTAAGTAAGTTAATTTATATCATTAATGATATTAAGTAATTAATGATTTGTATTTAAGATTAATTTATTTAAAATCAAGAATAATCATTATGAATGATGTTTTAAAAATGGTTGAGTAGCTTTCAAAGTTAAGTTCACATTTTCGTTAAAGGGTAATTATTATTTGAGGTGAATTACTTAATGAAAGTAATTAATTAAGGAATAAATTAATTAAAGTAATTAAGGTTTAGTTAATTACAATTAAGGATCAATTAATTAAGATCATTAATTAAAGAAATGATTAATTAATGTAAGTGATTAAGGATAATCACATAGTCTAATCTTAATTAATTTAATGTAATTAATTAAGGGTTTATTTAATTTATGTAAGTAATTAATTGATTGTTAAAGTTGATAGTTAAATTAATTAAAGTAATAATTACTCAACCTAATTAATTAGTAATTATAAATATGTAAGTAATTAAGGGTAATTACTTATTTATTTAAGGATAATCAATTAAATAGTAAATGATTAAGGATTAATTAATTAAATAATTAAGGTTAATTAATTATAATTAATTAAGTAATTAAGATAAATTAATTTCTAATTTGGAATTAATTAAGCAATTAATTGAGATTAATTAATTGTAAATTAAGAGTTAATTAGTAATAAATTAAGGAATAATTAAATTTTTATTTAATCAAGTTTTAATAATGAATAATTAGAGATTACTAATTAATTGTTAAAGAATAATTAATTTATTAAATAAAGATTAATTATTTGATAATGAGGTCAATTAAGAAGTGACTAATTAATTAATGATCGGTTAAGCAAAGTAAAGTGATTAATTCTCAAGTAATTGATTTAATTTGAATTAATTAAATTAATAAAAATTTGAATTAGAGATATGTTTTCTTATGAATGATTGTATTGCCTTGCATTGATTATTATCTCTGGACTGTAATATTCTATGATGTGAAATATGCTGTGTATTGATCTGTAATATCTGTGATATGTTTTCGGTGTAAACACCCTTGGTCGCAAAACGACATTTGAAATTCGATGCGATAGGGAGTCAGATTTCAGTTGGTTATCCGAAACCCACATCGAATTGTAATGATGAATCTTTGTGATTTATAAATTTATTTTATCTATGAATCTGTGAATGAAGATAAGCATTATAGCTTATACTGCTTATCGATATTGCTGCACTTTAATCTGTGATGTGATGATTGATGTTGTGCACAATTGTGTATAAACCCCTGGACTACACTATACACACACAAATATGGATTGCACGTGGAAATCGGTTAAGCCACAGATTTTTAAAATAGTTTTGAATTTGAATTTTTAATTCAAATGGTTTTGGAAATGAATTGGGTTTAAAGTGATAAATTTTTGAAAAGGTGTTTTAAAAATAAAAGTTATTTTGAATAACTAAAGAAAGATTGAAATTTAATTCATTTGATTTAAATTTGAATTCAATATCAGAAATTGAATTTTATATTTGGTATTTATGACGTAAAAAGGTTATACAAATTATGATTTCAAATTTGAAATGGAATGATTTTGAAAGCTATATCTTTGTGAAAGATAGTTGAACCCTAATTTGAAATTGAAGAAGGTTTTAACTGATGTGTCTTTTATATATATAACAGATTGAAACGGGAATTGTTTGAAAACTATGAAATAAGTCTTTGATTTAAAGACCGGATGAGTTAATCCAATTTGAATGGAATTGTTTTGAAAAGCTATGAATAAATATTTGTTTACAAGATTGGTGAATCTTGTTTTAAATTGAAAGTAGTCTTTAGAGTGAATCTTTTGTTCAAAGGATTTAAATATGGAAATTGTTTAAACCATTAAAAGTTTTTGAAATGGATCTTTTTGGTTAAAATGATTTATGAATGGTAATTTGTTTACCATTTAAAAGAAAATTTTTGGGTTTTAAAGTTGTGACTTAACTGAAATCCCATTATCCATATGATTTTAAATATTGCGCTCATTATTCGGTTTAGCCGGGAGAGGACCTTTGTGTCATATAACCCATTCCGAATAATGATACGACGTATATGGATAGCATTTGAAGACCGGTGGTGAAGACCGAATATTTTTCGAAAACGAAAGGACAACCCGTCGAATGTCTCTGCACCGAATGGTCCCCGGTATAGAGATTTGATCACCCATTGTGATGGGGAGTTTGGACGTGATTAGGGATTATCCGGATTTGCAAGGGCTTCTTTGGAAGTGCCTTCGGTTCTGTTCGAAACCGGAACAGACTTGTTTGGATGTGTGACGTTACACTTTGAGATGTAAAGCTTGTTTCTATCAAATACATTTTTGTTTGGTGGCGGAGATTTATTCTCTTAGCTTAACACCCTTCTTTGAGACGTACGAGCTCAGAGGTTATGTAGTTGATGATTACTAGTGATACATTCTCAATTTGGTAATGTGGCATACGAAGTGTTTCTGATCATTTGTTGATCAAAGCATGGCTTTTGTGAAAAGCGTAGCTTTGTGGAGGAGACTTCGCCGAACTTCACAACCCGGAATGGTCGAAACAGAAAGAATGCAGCAAGGTTATTTGGGGGTAGCGCCCCCTGAGGGTATGTTCATTTCCTTCTAGATAGAGGTGGTATCATGGTATGGAGCCTAGATACTTAACCTATGTGGTTGCTGCAAATTTATTACTTTGTGGTTGTTGGCGAATCCCGGGATAAAGGTTGGTTACGACCGGGGGATGGCATACTCGTGTCAGTAGTTACCAAGTTACAGAGGTAACCCGGCCTTGTGTTGGCAGAAATCCGGTTAGGTTCTCGGGGCATCCCTCTAGAGGCGTACCCATGTGGCAATGGGAAGTTCCTTGGCTGACCATTTGTTGGAAATCCAATCACCAATATGCTCCTTGTACGGTTTTAGTTGTAGAACCTGCCATCTAATATGGTAGCTATATTAGGCATAATATAAGGGTACATATGCAGGCTAAGATTAATATTATACTTTCGAAATGTTTTCCACTATGCACTAATAATAATATTAAAAGAGAATTTTTCGTAGTAAGCGTATTTGACTATCATAAGGAGAAATCTCCTCCAAGTCTGCGTTTGCATTGTGTATGTGGTGGGAGGCCTTATGGTAGTTTCATTTTCTAAAAAGCATTGCGGATTTCAAATTTTAATTCTTTTGTTTGTTTTAAAGATAATCTGTTTTCGTTTGCTCATACCAGTCCCATGACCGACCCGGAGTTTATTGTTCCTTTCCTAAACTCTGGGTGCCCACTATTTTCCCACACGGGCAGTCTAGAGTTGGGTTTTTCAGATAGTAGAAATTGATATTGATTCGGTAGCTTTAGCTTTCTCTTTGGTATTCTTTGGAGATCTTGGCTATTGGAGTCTTCAGATTCATGGACGAGTCCTGCTTATCTGAGGTGAAACGTGATGGTGGTTCAAGCTAGTGGTTTGGAGTTATAGTTTTGGAGCATTGGATTGGAGTTATCTCTTGGCTATTCGTTTTCCGCTGTTATATCATTTTGTTATCCCGCTGTTGCATTGTTATTTTGTATCTCTGATATTGATTCATATGGTATCATTGTTGTATCAAATGTTGTATATCAATGATATTCATTATGTTCCTTCCGCTGTTGTTGTACTTAATTGTGTTATAAGCTCCGGCACGACTTGAATTTCAACGTTGGGATATGCGACATTTAAGTACGGTGGAGTAAGGATGTCGATTTTCGAACGCTTGGATCGTGACATTTTGGTATCAGAGCTGAAGGTTGAAACTTTAGCTCAGGAGTATAACACATTAAGTAACTCATTAGAGATAAGGTGAAGTATACCCTAGAATGAGTATATCCCTAAGATATCCATTCGAATGCCTCAGTAAATTCTCTTACTATCCATTGATAGTGATTATGAGTGCAAGAAGAGGACGAGATAGGGGACAGTGGAGAACCACTACAAATGGTCGACCTGCAATAGCGGAAACAACTTTATCCATCAATCTCCTTAGATTCGTCTTTTTCAATTCTTTGATGGTTCCTAGTAGCTCCAGGAAGAAGCTTTGATATATTTGCATGGGACATAAACTCCAGATGGGTCAGAATTGTTTGTTTGGGTGAATTGTTTGCTTTGGTTGTTATGGTTAATAGATATACTTTGGTTGTGTAAACTAAAAGATTTGGATTGCATCCATATATTTGTTTGTTCTGTTGGGTCCTGGATATATTCTACGAATGGTTAAGTTATCCCTTTGAACTAACCAATACCCCTGTATATTCGTAGATCTGGTGACCCGAGTATCTTGATTCATTCTTGTATCTATTATTGATATTCTGATTTGGTAAGCCAAATGCAGAATAGATATTCAATTTTATCGGAAATTTCTCTGTCTTTCATCTGTTCTTGGTTGTCTCCCTACTTACAAATTTCGAGGACGAAATTTTCTAAGGTGGGGGAATCAGTAACATTTTCGTTTTTAAATCAAATTGAAATTGGAAATAAATTTAATTTTTTGAATTTAATTATGATTTAAACTGGTGTTTTCCAAAAATTTAATAAATATTTGTTTGTTTAATTATGGAAATGAATGTAGATATGATTTTTTTTAATTGGAAATTCTGGAATAAATATTTTGAATAATATTTTAATTATGAATTTAATTATGAATTTATTTGGAGATTTGACTAAATATATATAAAGATTGTAAATAAAGGAATCAATTTAAAAATTCACAGATTGATAACTTGATTCATTAATTAGAAAATAAATCTTTTTATCTTTAAAATAAATAAAGATTAATGATTTAGGATTCAAAAGTGAATATTTTATAAATAGGTTATAATTTGAGATTTGAATTGGAAATTCAAATGTTAATATATTAAAATTTAATTAGACTTAAAGGAATTTATATTTGAAATAAGTTTATTATCTTAAGTTTAAAAAATATAAATGTATTAAAAATAAAATAAATTGTATTTACTAACTTATAAATATTTATTAGTAATGTAATACATTTAATTTCAAACCATTTTTCTTTAATTTGTATAAGTATAAATAATACATAAGAAGGTATTAAATAATTGTTTTAACATTTGTAAACTATTAATAAAGGGATTTAAACATAAATTTAAATATGTAAACAAAGTTGGAAATTAAAGTAAAACAAGGTTAAAAACATAAAAATACATATGTTAACAAGTGTAAATAATTTTAAAACATGTATGACCAAGTGTAAAAAATATTAAGGCTTAATTTAACAAGTGGCAAGTTAAAATTTTCTTTTGATTTAAATTAGAAGTACATAATAGAAGATAGTAAGAAAAGTGCCTATTTTCTTCTTCAATTCAAAAGCTGAAACAAACCTCACAAATCAGAAAACAAAGAAAAAATACCGTATCAAAGCATTTCAATCAGGAACAAGCTTTCAATCTGGAATTAAAGCCTGTAATCAAGAAAAAACTCAATGCTCAGTTTAAACTGCATAGATCTGGAAAACAAAGCAAATCAACTCAAAGACTTGAGCAAGCCAAAGCATTCAACCTGGAAATTCTAAATGAAGATGGAATGCAAAGATTTAAAATCTGGAAAGCAAAACAAAGTTTAAAGAAGTCAATACTGTAAATTCAAAACATGATCCTCTGTTTTCAAATATAAGGTGAGCAAACTACCAAATTTTTCTTTAATCTGTTGTGATTTTGGATTACACTCTCAAAGCTGTTAGTAGGAATGTTTGCATGTCTGTGTGGATACATATTTATATATTGTTGTTGAATGATTGTCTATATACACAAACTCATCCCTATTAACAATAGGCTAGGAAAAAAAAATTCCATAAATACTAACCATCTCGACATTTTAAAAATTACAGTGACTAAACTAGATCTGAATACACTTTTATGTCTAGATGTTGTGATGGATTCTTGAATTAAAATAGGGGATAATGTTTTACTTTTATAAAATTGTATATGCATGTGTGTATCTGAGTAATGTTCATGCATATGTTCTCCTCTGTTTAAAGTTGTAGACTCAAACTTAGTAGAAAAAAATTAGTATCTTCCCAATCTAATCAATATTATACTTTAATATCCAAATGAAAGTTGTTTGTTATTATATGATAATGGATTTAAAAATAATATCAGGGAGAAATATTAAGTTAATATTGTGTGAAATATTTATTTATAGTAAAATCATCTTAGGTCGGAAAATTTGAGTATTTTAGTTTTACAATTTGGTTATATAATTGTGTTCATAGTACAAAATAATGATTTTAGGTGGAGAAACTATAATCTTTAAGTTTATAAATAATGAGGAATAGCGAGTTGAACTGGAAACTCGTTTTGGTCAAATTCCATTGATCAACAATGAAATTGATGACGTGATTGATGATGAAGGAGGATGGTGTAGTGGGAATCATCAGAAAATTAACCGGAGAAATTATAATTCGCCGTGGCAAACGTTTGACCATGAAGTAGGGTTTAAACTTCTGGTTTGGTCGATGATGTTACTTGAATTCGTGCATTATCGAGGTGATCGGTCAGTGGGGTTCGAAGCTTGGTTGAGTAGAGAGGCGGTGGCCAGTATTTTAGAGTTTTTGATGGTCGAGTTTGTCAGAACGTGGTGATTTCGTTGATTCAGTTTTGGGTTCCCGTGGTTGTGAGCTGTTCAATTTTGATTTCCGACGAATTCGAGGGTATTGGTGGTCGGATAGTTTGGGATGGTCGTCTTCGACTTGTAGGTGGTGGCGAGATCAATCGGAGGTGACTGGATTTCTGTGCATCATGCACCGTGCACGTTGCAACCTGGGTTGGTGAAGTGGGGAAGAAGAAGCATATTTTTTTGGGTTGATCGTTAGATTCTCGAGTTTGGGCTTGAGAAATTAAGGTTGTGGCTCAGGCTTCAAATCGAAGTGGGTATGCAGTGTGAAATAAAACACTTAGAAATTTTTTTTAATTGCAAGTTTTGGGTCACTCGAGTAAATTTGGGGAAAAACCCGAAGTAGGGTTCGTGTATGTGGGGGATTAGCTCGGGTTTCACTCGTGTTGCATGGGGTTTTTATTTCCGAGTTTTGAAACTATAGCAGATTAGTAAACACAAATTTATAAGAATTGTTTCTTTATAAATGATGATTATATTATTAAGATAAAAGATATAAATTTAAGGTTTTTGAAATAAAGGATTTAAAAACAATTAAGTTTAAACTTATATTTTTAGTAATTTATTTTAAATGAAACTGAATAGGTGATTTAGAAATAAAAATCAAATGTTTTAAATTTTTAAGTAAGTTAATTTATATCGTTAATGATAATCAAGTAATTAATGATTTGTAATTAAGATTAATTTATTTATAATCCAGAATAATCATTATGAATGATATTTTAAAAATGGTTGAGTAGCTTTCAAAGTTAACTTAACATATTCGTCAAAGGGTAATTATTTTTGAGGTGAATTACTTAATGAAAGTAATTAATTAAGGAATAAATTAATTAAAGTAATTAATGTTTAATTAATTAAAATTAAGGATTAATTAATTAAGATCGTTAATTAAAGAAATGATTAATTAATGTAAGTGATTAAGGATAATCACATAGTTTAATCTTAATTAATTTAATGTAATTAATTAAGGGTTTATTTAATTTATGTATGTAATTAATTAATTGTTAAAGTTGATAGTTAAATTATTAAAGTAATAATTACTCAACCTAATTAATTAGTAATTATAAATATGTAAGTAATTAAGGGTAATTACTTATTTATTTAAGGATAATAA
Organism: Allium cepa; assembly: GCA_030765085.1. Lineage (NCBI taxonomy): Eukaryota > Viridiplantae > Streptophyta > Magnoliopsida > Asparagales > Amaryllidaceae > Allium > Allium cepa. The sequence continues at coordinate 28,194,091 of CM060938.1, read as the reverse complement.
ATTAAATAGTAAATGATTAAGGATTAATTAATTAAATAATTAAGGTTAATTAATTATAATTAATTTAGTAATTAAGATAAATTAATTTCTAATTTGGAATTAATTGAGATTAATTAATTGTAAATTAAGAGTTAATTAGTAATAAATTAAGGAATAATTAAATTTTTATTTAATCAAGTTATAATAATGAATAATTAGAGATTACTAATTAATTGTTAAAGAATAATTAATTAATTAAATAAAGATTAATTAGTTGATAATGAGGTCAATTAAGAAGTGATTAATTAATTAATGATCGAATAAGCAAAGTAAAGTGATTAATTCTTAAGTAATTGATTTAATTTGAATTAATTAAATTAATAAAAATTTGAACTAGAGATATGTTTGCTTATGAATGATTGTATTGCCTTGCATTGATTGTTATCTCTTGATTGTAATATTCTATGATGTGAAATATGCTGTGTATTAATCTGTAATATCTGTGATATGTTTTCGGTGTAAACACCCTTGGCCGTAAAACGACATTTGAAATTCGATGCAACAGGGAGTTGGATTCCAGTTGGTTATCCGAAACCCACATCGATATGTAATGATGAATCTTTGTGATTTATAAATTTATTTTATCTATGAATCTGTGAATGAAGATAAGCATTGTAGCTTATACCGCTTATCGATATTGCTGCACTTTAATAAGTGATGTGATGATTGATGCTGTGCACAATTGTGTATAAACCCCTGGACTACACTATACACACACAAATATGGATTGCACGTGGAAATCGGTTAAGTCATAGATTTTTAAAATAGTTTTGAATTTGAATTTTTAATTCAAATGGTTTTGGAAATGAATTGGGTTTAAAGTGATAAATTTTTGAAAAGGTGTTTTAAAAATAAAAGTTATTTTGAATAACTAAAGAAAGATTGAAATTTAAATCATTTGATTTAAAATTGAATTCAATATCAGAAATTGAATTTTATATTTGGTATTTATGACGTAAAAAGGTTAAACAAATTATGATTTCAAATTTGAAATGGAATGATTTTGAAAGCTATATCTTTGTGAAAGATAGTTGAACCCTAATTTGAAATTGAAGAAGGTTTTAACTGATGTGTCTTTTATATATATAAAAGATTGAAACGAGAAATGTTTGAAAACTATGAAATAAGTCTTTGATTTAAAGACCGGATGAGTTAATCCAATTTGAATGGAATTGTTTTGAAAAGCTATGAATAAATCTTTGTTTACAAGATTGGTGAATCTTGTTTTAAATTGAAAGGAGTCTTTAGAGTGAATCTTTTGTTTAAAGGATTTAAATATGGAAATTGTTTAAACCATTGAGGGTTTTTGAAATGGATATTTTTGGTTAAAAAGATTTATAAATGGTAATTTGTTTAACCATTTGAAAGAAAATTTTTGGGTTTTAAAGTTTTGACTTAACTGAAATCCCATTATCCATATGATTTTAAATATTGCGCTCATTATTCGGTTTAGCCGGGAGAGGACCTTTGTGTCATATAACCCATTCCGAATAATGATACGACGTATATGGATAGCATTTGAAGACCGGTGTTGAAGACCGGATATTTTTCAAAAACGAAAGGACAACCCGTCGAATGTCTCTGCACCGACTGGTCCCCGGTATTGAGATTTGATCGCCCATTGTGATGGGGAGTCTGGACGTGATTAGGGATTATCCGGATTTGCAAGGGCTTCTTTGGAAGTGCCTTCGGTTCTGTTCGAACCCGGAACAGACTTGTATGGATGTGTGACGTTACACTTTGAGATGTAAAGCTTGTTTCTATCAAATACATTTCTGTTTGGTGGCGGAGATTTATTCTCTTAACTTAACACCCTTCTCTAAGACGTACGAGCACAAAGGTTATGCAGTTGATGATTACTAGTGATACATTCCCAATTTGGTAATGTGGCATACGAAGTGTTGCCGATCATTTGTTGATCAAAGCATGGCTTTTGTGAAAAGCGTAGCTTTGTGGAGGAGACTTCGTCGAACTTCACAACCCGGAATGGTCGAAACAGGAAGAATGCAGTAAGGTTATTTGGGGGTAGCGCCCCGTAAGGGTATGTTCATTTCCTTATGGATAGAGGTGGTATAATGGTATGGAGCCCAGATACTTAACCTATGTGGTTGCTGCAAATTTATTACTTTGTGGTTGTTGGCATCCCGGGATAAAGATTGGTTACGACCGGGGGATGGCATACTTGTGTCAGTAGTTACCTAGTTACAGAGGTAACTCGGCCTTGTGTTGGTAGAGATCCGTTTAGGTTCTTGGGGCGTCCCTCCAGAGGCGTACCCATGTGGCAATGGGAAGTTCCTTGGCCTGACCATTTGTTTGAAATCCAATCACCAATACGCGCCTTGTACGGTTTTAGTTGTAGAACCTGCCATCTAATATGGTAGCTATAGTAGGCATAATATAATGGTACATATGCTGGCTAAGATTAATATTATACCTTTGAAATGTTTTCCACTATGCACTAATAATAATATTAAAAGAGAATTTTGCGTAGTAAGCATATTTGACTACCATAAGGAGAAACCTCCTCCAAGTCTGCGTTTGCATTGTGTGTGTGGCGGGAGGCCTTATGGTAGTTTCATTTTCTAAAAAGCATTGTGGATTTCAAATTTTAATTCTTTTGTTTGTTTTAAAGATAAACTGTTTTCGTTTGCTCATACCAGTCCCATGACTGACCCGGAGTTTATTATTCCTTTCCTAAACTCTGGGTGCCCACTATTTTCCCACACGGGCAGTCTAGAGTTGGGTTTTTCAGATTGTAGAAATTGACATTGATTCGGTAGCTTTAGGTTTCTCTTTGGTATTCTTTAGAGATCTTGTATATTGAAGTCTTCAGATTCATGGACGAGTCTTGCTTATCTGAGGTGAAACGTGATGGTGGTTCAAGCTAGTGGTTTGGAGTTATAGTTTTGGAGCATTGGATTGGAGTTATCTCTTGGCTATTTGTTTTCCGCTGTTATACATATTGTTATTCCGGTGTTGCATTGTTATTTTGTACCTATGATATGGATTCATATGGTATCATTGTTGTATCAAATGTTGTATATCAATGATATTCATTCTTTTCCTTCCGTTGTGTTGTTGTACTTAATTGAGTAATAAGCTCCGGCACGACTTGAATTTCAACGTTGGGATCTACGACATTTAAGTACAGTGGAGTACGGATGTCTATTTTCGAACGCTAGAATTTGGATCGTGATAGCTACCCCCTAGAACCTTGTTGCGTTCTTCCTGTTTCGACCATTCCGAGGTGTGAGGTTCGACGAAGTCTCGTCCACAAAGCTACACTTTTCACAAAAGCCATGCTTTGATCAACAAATGATCGGCAGCACTTCGTATGCCACATTACCAAATTGGGAATGTATCACTAGTAACCATCAACTATATAACCTCTGAGCTCGTACGTCTTAGAGAAGGGTGTTAAGCTAAGAGAATAAATTCTCTGCCACCAACAGAAATGTATTTGATAGAAACCAGCTTTACATCTCAAAGTGTAACGTCAGACACACATACATACAAGTCCATTCCGGGATCGAACGGAACTGAAGGCACATCAAAAGAAGCCATTGCAATCTGGATATTCACTAATCACATCCGGAATCCCCATCACAAAGGGTGATAAAATCTCTATACCAGAGAAACCCGATGCAGAGACATTCGATAGGTAATCCTTTCACTTCCGAAAATACCTGTTCTTCAACACCATCTTCAAATTCAATCCCATTTCGTCGTATCGTTATTCAGAATGGGTTTTATGACACAAGGTCCTCTCTCGGCTAATCCGAACAACGAGCGCTTATTTTTAAAAATAAGTGTTACATTCAGATTCAAACAAATCACAACAAATTCCACTTTGATCTTTTAAATAAAAGATCCATCACAATCACAAAGGTTCGATTTGGGTTTCGAATATCCATTTTGAATTCGACTCCCGGTCGCATCAAAATTCAATTGCTTATTAAAGGCCAATATTGATAGTCGGTTATTTAACTATCAATCAATAATTCACAACAATCACCAATTTTCAAATAATTTTCCCCAATTATTTATTTTCAACATATCTTCGCAAGATATAATTTTAACACTTCAACCATTTGAAAACAACTTTCAAATCAATTTCTTTACGCGGTGTATATTCCCAAATACTTATTCATTTCCATTGAAAATCTGCCGAGTCCAAATACTTTTCAAAAATTTAAATCACATATCCAAAAACATATATTTGGAAACATGTATAAGAACAACTCTGAAATAACCTATTTAAAATATCTGTTATGAAATCTTATATCAATATCTTATATATATAAAAAACTTCAAATCCAACCTAATTTTAAAAATACAATTAGTAGATAGAGTATAAGTATTCAAATATCAATTTTCTAAATCAAATATTAATTTAATCTTTAAAATAATCCCTTCTATAGTAATTTAAATAAATCTTTATTTTAAAGATTCAAAACAATTCCTGAAAATATTCTCCAACAATATTCTTTTGAAACCAAACTAGAACTTTTAATTTTATTTCAAAAGCTATTTTAGAAATATATTCGGCTTCCTAGGGAAAGTACACCTTCCATTCTAAAATGGTTCATTCAAATCAATTTATAATTCTTTTGGATTTATTTTAAATTTACATCCCAAATCCGTAAATTCCTTTCCAACTTTTAAAAATAAAACAATATTTATTTTTAAAACAAATTTCTCTTTCTTCTATAAAATTCCCATTGTGGATTTAAATTTTGAATATCCATTAATTTACGATATTCAAAACGATTCCCAAGTATTCACTTTCAACACCAAATCAATTTTCAAATTAATTTCTAAATTATTTCAATTACCAAGTTCAATTCCAAATTGATTTCTAAATTTATTTCAAACAATAAATAAATTTTCATCTAAATTTCCCAAAGGTTTATTTTTTTTAACACCAAATTAATTTCAAATCGATTTCCCAATTTATTTCCAAAACACCAAACCAAATTTCCAAATCGATTCCCAAGATTTATTTTAACTCCAAATTAATCCCCAAATCGGTTTCTAAAATTAATTTCAACTCCAAATTTAATTCCAAATTTAATTTCTTAATTTATTTCCTTTTGAAATAAATTCCCTTATCTCTTTCAAATATTTAAAATACGAATCTTAAATAAATTCTTCAACTATTAAACAATTTTACTTGAAATTCCTTTATTAAAATATTTTCCCATATTTATGGAATTAATTCGATCGGATTATAAAAATCAACTTTAATACTTTAATTGTAATGGTCTAGGCTTTTCTACTTTAATTTCCAAAAATCCAATTTCATATATCTGGTATCCTACGATACCAAAAATATATTCGGCTAAATTTTAGCCTTCAATGGTTTCAATCACAAATAATCACATACATAATATAAATAATAAACAAATTTTTTTGAAAACAAATCAAAATGTTTTGAGAAATCCAGTTGGATCACTCTAACCTGTTTCCCTGCATCCACAGACGTTAGCACAACAATTAAATACCAATTCCACTTCGAGGTGGAATATCGCGGTATATGGAATTTATAAAATATCATCCGCTATTATGCGGCACAATAGGGTCTCATCCGCTATATAATGGGGGAAATCAACAACTCCAAATACATATATAATACCAATTCCACTTCGAAGTGGAATATCGCGGTATATGGGCTTAATATAATAACCTCCGCTATTATGCGGCGCATAGGGTCTAAACTAATATAACTAATAATAAGTCAATCATCCAAGCACAATCAATTTTAAATCTAACTATTCAAAATTTAGATCAAAAAAATATTTGATTGAGTGAGAAGATCTCACCTTTGCTTTGCATACAATCTATTTTCCATTCCAGTTTGTTTTTCACGATCTTTAAACCTTGTATAAACAATTATACAATTTATCAATATTCGAAATAAATCGTACAATTAATTTTCCTTTTAATAAAACATTTTAGCAATTTAAAATAATTGAATAAGTTAATTAAATAAATTATTCACCTAAGTAATTATTTTAAATTAACTAGTAGGTAAAAATATTTATATATGTATTTATTTTATTCTTTACTTTGAAAATTCGTATGTTTATTTAATTTAAACTAAACACAGACAGCTTCCATTTTTTTTCTGTATATTTGTATACATATATATTAATTTAAAATGATCAGCATATATATATATATATATATTCACTGTGAAAAAGGTTCTATTTTTAAATCTTACATATTTTTTTCTTTCCAAACTGCACATATATTTAAATTAAATTAAATTAAAGAAAAAGATTTATTACCCAAATTATATTTGGAAAAGAAAATCGAACAGCAACCTTCTAGCCCGCTGTAGTGCTATCCCCTGACATTGCCACTCTCCTTGAATTCGACAATTCCCCAAAGTGACGTCTCGATCGATGCCCTAGCTCAACGCGAACACCACACCAACCGCAACCTTGTGCGAAACCCCACACGCGCGCCTACCTCGACCTCACGATAATCGACCTAGCAAAGCTTCCTCATGGTGCACGTTGCCCCAATTCACCATCACCTGCCGGCCTCATCGCCGACCAAAACGAGCCAACCCTAATCGCCTACCGCCGCTAGCCCTTCCCAGGTCGAGTTGCCTTCACCTCCACGATGAACTCGGATTGAAACTGAGCGGCCGGCTCGAGCTTTACTGAAAGAGCTCAACCAATATTTTTGTATTCGATTTTCAAAAATAAATGGGAAAACAGAAGAAGGGGAAAAGGAACGAGATTATTTTATCTGAACGAAGTGATTTCGTTTTTTCGTTATTTCGTTTTTTTAATGAGAAAGAAAAAAAATTCAACGCGTGTAAAAAATTAAAGACAAGTGTTGATTTGTAAACAACACGTGCTCTTCAGGGTGACAAGTATGGCTGCATCTACAGTGAATTTAAAAAGGAAACATTTATACTATATTTAAATTTATATTCAAATCGTCACCCATACGCAACTTAAAATTTCGATCTCCAATCAAGGCATGCCACCAGGCGTTTATAATGTTAAACCCCTATTTCGAACGCAATGGAAAAGGTTCTGAGTCCAAATTCGATCGTATGCAGAAGATGGCTTTTTGAAACAGTTAAAACATCGAATTTTCGATTTACATTTTAACGCGTTTGCTTATCATACGGCCAAACAAACACTCCAAACATTATGAAAATTGAAATCCGATAATAATACAATATTACGGATCGAATGGAACTGGTTTCGTCGAATTCCGAGATTGTGCCTCGGAAGACTATTTTTAAATATCGATTTAAATGATATATTTTCAAAACTGGTTAAATCGCTTTCAAATTCAACTCTGAAGCTTCCATTATCTTCAGTATTGTCAATATGAATCTCTTAATCCATCAAATTATTTTTAACAGGCTCAAAATTGAAGATTTACAATTTTACCCAAATTTCTATAATTAAATTTGATAATTAAATTGCTAATTTCATAGTTAAAATTGAAAATCAAGCTTAAATTAACAATTCAGATATTTGAAATCAATTAAATATTTCAATTTCAAACGTTGAAAATTCTGGATTGTCACATAATATATATATATATATTAATTGTAAATTGATTCTTTGATTTGGAAATTCAATAATAAATACCTTAAAAACAAATTGGATATAAAAACTTTATATTTGAAACTAATATATATGTAAATGTGATTATGTTAGTGTATAATTAAGTTTTAAAACATTTTCTTTAGACTTGAAATAAATTTAGTTTTGTATATGTTTAAACCAAATAGAAATTATATTACATAGATATATGAAAATATAAAACTAAATAACAAAACATAAGATAAAAGGGTTTAAAACATGAAAATGTTTGTTTTTAACAAGTGTTAGCTTAGTAACAACATAAATTAACAAGTGTAACTTTTGGTAACAAGTGTAACTTGTGATAACAAGTGGCATATCATATATATGCTTTTAATTTAAATTATAATAACATGTATTAGAGAAAGAAAACTAGGCTCCTTATTTTGTTTCAAAGTTTAAACTTTTCTTCCATCTTCAAAATGAATTGAAAACCTGAAAATAAATTACAAATCAAACCAACTGAAGCAAAGATCCACTTCCAAAGTCAAAGTAAAAATCTAAGTTTTTCAACTTGGAATAGCTCACACTAAATTAAGTAGTAGATCAAACAAAGTTTAAAATCAAAACTGAAAACCAGCCCCATTTTTCAAAATCAAAACTAGAGAGAAGATAAAGCAATTCAAATCAAACCAGAGCCTTATCAAAGCAACTCTCAGATTTCAAAACAAAAGCATGCACATTCAACAAAGTAAAATCAGATCATCATCAAGCAATAGATCAAAGTTCAAAGATCAAAGTTCAAGTACAAGTTCCAGTTTAAAAACAAACTGTTCTCTGCAAAATAAATTTCTAGATCTTTCAAAACCTGGTCTTTGTTTTCAAAGGTGAGAAAACTCCCTTATATCTGCCTAAATCCCTAGATATTGTGATCGATGCTTGAAGTATGATCCGGAATGTGCTTGTATGAATGTTGATATGCCTGCATGTCTATGTGAATATATGTGTGTGTGTGTGTGTGTGTGTGTGTGTGTGTGTGTGTGTGTGTATTGTTTATGCATGTCTGTTTACAGGCATTTATATCTCTGTTAAACATTTACAGGCTAAAAACAACATAAATAAATCTACATCTCTCCAAATAAACATTATTAGGTTATGATTTCTGAGAAAAAAGGTTGTAATGGTGTAATATTATATTTAAAAATAAAAACAGGTGGAAATATTTAGTAATTTATCTGGAGGATAAGAATTATAGCAAATTATGTTCAAACAGAAAAATCAATTATCACGAATTCAAGTTGGGATTTCATAATTCGATTCGTAGTAGGAAGTGATGATTTTAGGTAGTAATTTCATGATTATTAAGCTTGGAAACAAAGAGATATTTTGAATTGGCCGATATTTGTATTTTTGTCAATTGCCGATGATCGGCGGGGAAATATTGGTCGCGCTTGAGGTTCGTGATGGCCCGAGCTTAGTTGGTCGTAGGAAAAATAATCGCAGGGTTTTTTGATCACTATAGTGGCGGTGCGGCGAGGTTGTAGGGTTTAAGGCCTAGTTTGATCAACGTCATTCCTCGAGCTCGTGTAACGTCGTGAGTTGATTGGAGTCGTTCGGACCCAAGGGATTTGATGCGTTGTAGTGTGGTGAAGTTGTGGGACTGGTGGCGTGAGCTCAAGTGGTCAAGATGGACGGGATAAGGCATTTTTAGGTGTGATCTTCTTTGTTCAAGTTTTGAATCGAGTTGTTCAATTTTGATCGACGACAAGATTGAGGGATGTGGGTTCTCGGGGAATTAAGGTGAGTCGTCGGTGACTGGTTGAAGGGATCGACGATGGTCGGAGATGGTTGGTCATGGTGTACACGTGCAAGATGATGTGATGGTGTCAGTGAGTGTTGTAGGATGAGGAAAGGTGTTTGGCTCGAAGTTGAGCTCGGGGTAAACTTGCTTCGGCTCGAGTCTCGCCTCGGGTGTGTCTCGAGTATTACGGGTTTCAATACCTAATTTAAAAACAAGGTTTGGAAAGAAAAAATTAAAGAAATAAGATTTCTTAGGAAAGGCTTGGGGAAATCTGTAATTTGCTTTGGGATGAACTCGAGTTACCTCGGGTATCAGCAGTAACAAGTTTTAAACTTTCAAACAAATCAAGTTTAAATTTTAATTCAATCAAGTTTTGAATTATATGCTTGAAGAAATTTTCTTTAAAATGATAAATATTGTATTTTCAGTATGGAATTAGCTAAAGGTTTTAAAATGAATTATTTTAATAAATCAAGTTTTTAAAGTGTTTTTTTATATATTTATATATAAACATTATTTTAAATTTTATTTTAAATAAATTTAATATTGAAATGGAATAGTTAATTAAAGGAATAAAATGCTTTCAAGTATCAAATAACTTAAGCGACTTAAGTTAATTTATGGTTATTTATTATCAAGGTTTATTAAATTAAGGTTTTAATGATACTTAAATGATTAAAAGATAATTTATTAAGTAACTAAAATTAATTACTTAATGAGGCTAATTACTTAATGCAATTAATAAAAGATTCTTACTTAATGTGATTAACGGAAAGGATAATTACTTAATATAAGCAATCGAAGGTTAGTTAAGTAATTAAAAGTTAATTACTTAACAATTAAAAGTTAATTAATTAAAGTGATTAATTAAAAGATAATTAACCAGGATGATTTATTAGTTAATGTGATTAATTAAAGATCGACTAACTAATTAATGTTATTAGTTAATGGGTAATTAATTACTTAAAAAGATAATTCCTTAATAAAAGTAATTAAGGATAATTAACGATTACAGATTGATAAATGAAATGATTAAAGAATAATTAATTAAAGGTTAATTAATGTGATTAATTAAGGTAATTAATTTAAGGATAAGTAATTAATTTCAAAGGTTAATTAATTAAGAAAATAATTAAAGGATGGTTTATTAATTAAGGGTTAATTAATTAATTTAATTAAGGATGATTAATTAAAGAATAGTTAAATAATTTAATTATTTAATGATTAAAGGTTGTCTGATTTATTAATTGAGATTGTTTAATCAATAATTAAAGGTTAATTAATTTACCATTAAAGGTTAATTAATATATGATTAAACGATAATTAATCAATATGGTTTGTAATCAATTAATATTAATTAACCAGGATTAGTAATTTATTTAATAAGTAATTAATCTGGTTTAAATTAATCAGACAACTAATTGATCTTACTTATGGATGTTTGGATTGTATGGAATGCTTTGAATTATATCCCTGATGTGTGATGCTTTGTGATATGAATTATTTTGATTTGAGCTGCGATGAATGCAATTTATTTATCTATGATGAATTTATATTATTTATCCGTGAACCTGTGAATGAAAGACAAGCATTATAGGATTATACCGCTTATCGACATCGTTGTGATTGAATTTGTGATGATTGACGATATTGTATTGTTGTGTGTAAAGCCCCTGGACTACACCACGCACACAAACACGGATTGCACGAGGAATAAGTCACAGATATTTTGAATTTAAATTTTATTTTCAATTCAAATGGTTTTGGAAATGGAATTGGGTTGAATTTGAAAAGCTTTTGGAAAGAAAGTTTGAAATTGAAATTTAGTTTGAATATAATATATCTCGTTTAAGTTTTGAAATTGTTTTGGAAATTGGTTTGAAAGGTTTATACAAATTATATAATATATATGTATTTTAAACCATCTTTAAAAGTATTTTAAAAGTATTATTTTTGGAATTTAAATTTAACCCAAATTTTTACTTTAAAGGCTATAACTTGTGCATGTTTAATCGGATATTTTCGAAATGAAAATTATTTGTTTTCAAATGATAATGCTTTCATATAACGAAAGAACTTCCAGTTTTTGTTGAAAGATTTCAAGTTCGAAATAGAAATTTTTTTGAAAAAAAAATGAATCTTTGTGAAAGATTGTTGAACCTTGGTTTCAAACTGAAGTGGATTTTAAAAGGTGATTCTTTAGTTTAAAAGATTAAAGTGGGAATTTGTTTAAACCATTTAAAGAAAAGGGTTTTGGGGATTAAAAGTTGTGACTTAACTAAGATCCCACTGTATCCGTATGGTTTTAAAATTAAGCGTTCATTGTTCGGTTTAGCTAGGAGAGGACACTATGTCATATAACCCATTCTGAATAGTGATATGACATAATGTATAACATTTGAAGGCTGGTGGTGAAGACTGGGTATTTTCCAGAACGAAAGGATTACCCATCGAATGACTCTGCACTGAGTAGCTACGGTAAGAGATCTCCATATGTGATGGAGAGTCCGATCGGGATTGTGAATACCCGGATTGCAAAGGCTTCTTTTGAAGTGCCTTCGGTCCTGTTCGAACCCGAAATAGACTTGTATGGATGTGTGTTTGACATTACATTTTTAGATGTAAAACTGGTTTCTATCAAATACATTTCTGTTGGTGGCGGAGAATTTATTCTCTTAGCTTAACACCCTTCTTTGAGACATACGAGCTCAGTGGTTATGTAATTGATGGTTACTAGTGATGCATTCCCAGTTTGGTAATGTGGCATACAAAGTGCTGTTGATCATTTGTTGATCGAAGCATGGATTTTATGTAAAGAATTGCTTTATGGACGAGACCTCGTCAGACCTTACAACCCGGAATGGTCAAAACAGGAAGGATGCAGCAAGGTTATTGGGGATAGCGCTCCTTAGGGTATGTCCATTTACTTCTGGATAAAAGGTGATATCATGGTATGGAGCCTAAATATTTAACCCATGTGGTTGTTCCAAATCTATTTCTTTGTGGTTGTTGGTGTGGAGGGCCCTCGAATAAAGGTTGGTAACGACCGGGCGGTTGTATACTCGTGTTAGTAGTTGCCTAATTACAGAGGAAACCCGGCCTTGTGTTGGCAGAAATCCGGTTAGGTTCTTGGGGCGTCCCTCCAGAGGCGTACCTATGTGGCCAAGGAAGTTCCTTAGCCTGACCATTTGTTGGAAATCCAAAGAAACAATATGTGCCTTGTACGGTTTTAGTTGTATAACCTGCCATGGAATGTGGTGGTAACCTGCTATTGAACATGGTAGCTATAGTAGGCATGCTACGAAATGTGTATGCTGGCTAAGCTTAATATTATACTTTCGAAATGTTTTCTGCATAATGCATTAATAATAATATCAAAAGGATTTTGCGTACCAAGCATGTTTGACTATCATAAGGAGAAATCTCCTCCAATTGTGCGTTTACATTGTATGTGTGGCAGGAGGCCTTACGGTAGTTTCATTTTCCAAATAGCATTGCGGATTTCATTTAAATTCTTTTTGTTTGTTTTTGTTTAAAGAAAACTTTTTTTTTGCTCATACCAATCCCATGACTGACCTGGGGTTTATTGTTCCCTTTCTAAACTCTGGTGCCCAAAATTTTCCATACGGGCAGCCTAGAGTTAGATTTTTAGAAAATCAGCTGGTAGATATAGATTCGGTAGCCTTCACTCTTTGGAAATCTTCTTCAATCTTTGGTTTGGCGATCGCTTTTGGTTTACTTCAACAGATCGTGCACCAGACTTGCTTAATACTATTAGTCCTTGAGATGATGATTTCGATGACAACAACCTTAGAATAGGATTATAAAATATAAATACTAACATTATATTTTAGAAATATATGTATATGCAGGATTTAACCATGCAGGTACAAAGAATAAAGACCGTATAGTATAGAAATTCAAGATATCAAGATTGAAGACTCATGAGTATCAAGAATATCAATAGTTCAAGATTTCAAGAATAAGTAATTTAATTAGGAATTTTGTTACAACTCCTAGAAAAACACTGGCATCTTAAAATCTAATTTATTCATGGAATGGAATCCACTTCGAGCCTGTTAAAGGGATGGAACTCTAAGTAGGATGGAACCTACGAAAAATCTAGTGGAACATTGTTTTGTATCCACTAACTTTTATTCAAAATGTTTTTCCGAAATTATATCTTGTTTTCAAAATGATTTCAAAACCTTCCTTTTAAAAGAACCAAAAACATCTATCCTGGTTTTAAATAATTTTAGCCTCAAAATAATCTTTATCTTCAAAATCAAATTACCCTTAGTTTTAAACTATCTTTTAATAGTAATATATTTAACTTTTAATATTTATACTTAGATTTAAATATAAAATTATAGTAAAATTTTATATACACCAAAATATTATTCTCTATATTTATTTATGTATTTTAACTCTATTTAAGTATATTTATAAAAGTTTAAAATAGTTTTAATAAAAGATAAAAGTTATTTTGAACGAAAAACAAACCATCAAAATTTCCTTCGGGATGTCGACATACTCAAGGTACCCATGTCGACATAGTGGCAGTTGATTTCAAAATTTTGAATTTCAAAAGAAGTGTCTATTCATCATATCCCTTCATGAATGGACATGGCTATTGCTCTTCTATAAATAGGGGCTGTTTTCAACGAATTTCTAATCATATTTTCTGGTTTTCACTCCTCTTCTTCTTCCATATTTCTTTATACATATTCGTACAGTTACTCTACCAAAATCAACATTGAATCTAACTAGATCATTTCTAGTTTGATTCTCTATCACTATCTCAACTAGATCTCAGTGATATTCAGAGTTATTGACTTCTTTGTAATCAATTTAGCGAGAAAAGGTTTGATTGTAGCCTTGGAAATCAATCAAGCAAGAAAAGATGTGATTGTGGCCATGGAAATCAATCAAGTTTGAAAAGGTAAGATTGTAGCCTGGGAAATCAATTGCGTGAACTCGTTGCTCGTGAAATCAAGTATATTTACCAAGAGGATTGTGAATCTAGAGGGTGTACCACATAGCCTTGGAATTGAGGGTGTAATTGTACAATTGCTTTTGAAAGGAAATTCGTACATGTGTGCGGGACTGGATGTAGGGCAACTCCGAACCAGTATAAAATCTGTGTGTTCTTTCCTATATTGCTTTTACTTTATTTCTGCATCTGTGTTTGATTACGTGATCTTATCTGTATCTGAATATTGCATACATTTGTGTTCAAATTAACAAAAAGTCAAAAAGATTTTGTAATTTCTTTGAACACTGTTCACCCCTCTAGTGCTAATCTTAGCCTTGAGATCTGTATTTCGCAATTCTCACATTTGGTATCACAGCAAGGTTTTCAAAGTTTCATAATCTATTTTTTGAAAAAGTTTTTAAAATGGCTTTGTTTGTTAATACTAGTTTAGAAATATTCAGATCATCATTGTCTCTTGAGTCTGCATATAATCAATATTCAAATTCAAGTTGTCTACCAAAATTGTATGATGTGCAGGAAACATGCTTTATGGGTGTTGAGGAATTAATCCACAATGGACAAATTATGCAGATCAAAAAGAATAAATGCATCTCGATAGTGGATGCTCCAGACACATGAGTGGCAATCCAGATATGTTGAATGATATAATACGCAAAGACGGAGGACTGGTTAACTTTGGAGACAATTCAAAAGGATATGTGATTGGCATCGGCAAAGTTGGTAACTCTGAAACTCCTATTATTACTAATGTTTTGCTAGTTAAGAATCTGAAACATAATCTGCTAAGTATAAGTCAACTTTATGACAAAGGGTATAAAATTAAATTTGAAAAAGATAAGTGTCACATTGAAGATAATAATTCAACCTTAATATTTGAGGGAATTAGGAAAAAGAATATTTATATTCTTAGTATGAAAGTCTCAAATGATAACTTATGTCTTTTGGCAAATACAAATGACCCTTGGATTTGGCATAAGAGATTTGGACATTTGAATTTCAAACTCTTATTTAGACTGTCAAAACATGATCTAGTAAGTGGTCTCCCTAAAATGAATTTTAAAGTAGATAGTCTATGTGATGCATGTTAGTTGGGAAAACTTAAAAAAAGTTCCTTTAAATTAAAAGATATGATTTCAACCTCAAAACCTCTCGAATTACTTCACCTTGATTTATTTGGTCCATCTCAAATTTTGTCAATAAATCATAGTAAATATGTTTTTATAATTGTAGATGATTATTCAAGATTTGCATGGACAATATTTTTGAAACATAAAAGTGATACTTTTGAATGTTTAAAGAACTTTACAAAAAGGATTCAAAATCAACTTTCTCTAAAAATTATAACCATCCATAGTGATCACGGTGGTGAATTTGAAAATGAAAAGTTTGAGGAATTCTGCAATAAAATGGGAATAACTCACAATTTTTCATTTCCAAGAACTCCAAAGCAAAACAGAGTAGAACGTAAAAATAGGACGATTCAATAGTGTGCGAGAACTATGCTTTCAGATAATAAATTACCAAAGTATTTTTGGTCAAAAGCAGTTGCTGCCGCCTGTTATATTTTAAATAGAATTTTGATTAGACCTTTAACTGATAAGACATCTTATGAACTTATTCACTCAAAGAAACCGAAGGTATCTTATTTTAGAATTTTTGGAAGTAAATGTTTTATTTTAAATACAAAAGATAACTAAGACAAATTTGATCATAAATCCGACAAGGGTATTGTTAACGCTAAAATTTGAACGCTAACACCCCGGTGTATGAAGTGAGATTGTGAAAGCACCACCCGATAGCTCGGGAACAGATTATAAGCAGATAATAGTGAAAAAGCAGTAAACAACAACAATTTTATAGTGGTTCGGCTTAAGAGAGAGCCTACGTCCACTTTGAATATCTTTATTGACGATTTGATTACAAGTCAATGCAGTTACACTTTGATTACAACACACTTTGAGTTTCAAGTGGCTTAGAACAAGTAGCCTAAACTTCAATGTCGATCCAAATCTTTGAACACATGTTAGACATGTTTGATTTCTTCGTGAAGTTCCTTGAAGGTGTTGAAGTGGTTCAGAACGCAGCAGAGTAACGGCGCTTGAAATGAATGAGTCAAAAATTCTTTTGCTTGTTGGAACTAGGGTCGTATTTATAGGCATTTTTCGGAGTTAGGTCGTAGGTCGTGACCGACCTAGGTTAGGTCGTAGGTCGTGGCTGACCTAAGATGCACTGATTTCTCTTTCACAAGAACACGCATGCTGATTTGTACAAGTCCTAGGTCGCGAGCGACCTATCCCCCTGCGGCACAGTATAGGTGACTTCTTTACTCAGGTATTTAGGTCGTTAGCGACCTATCCTAGGTCGTGAGTACTTTTCTTATAGTTATAACTGGAGTCTTTAGGTCGCGACTTCCCTTAGGTCGTGAAGTATTCCTACTTCTTAGGTCGCAGCTCTCTGTTAGGTCGCGAAGCTTGATAGGTCGAAGCATCTTCTGAGTCGCAGCCTTCCTTAAGTCGCAGCTCTCTGTTAGGTCACGGAGCTTCATAGGTCGCGGCCTCCTTTAGGTTGCGAAGCATTTTTAGGTCGTTCTCCTTTTTAGGTCGAGCCATTTTTAAGTCGTAGCCTTTCAGGTCGAGACATCTTCTAGGTCGTGGAGTCTTCTTAGGTCGTTATAACCTTTAGGTCGCCGCTATTTTTTAGGTCGTGGCCTCCTTAGGTCGCAACTACTTCTAGGTCGCTTCATTAGTTAGGTCGCTGGCAGTGGGGAGTTAACATTTGCCCCTCGAAGTATGTGACCAAGCTATAGGTCGCGTGCTTCGATTTCATTAACTCGTGCTCTGGAGGGTCGTTAGGTCGTAGAGGATTAGGTCGCATGCTGTCGATTCATGTTCCACTGCCCCTGAATATAAATACCGTAGGTCGCTCCTTCCCTTCTTTATTTGCTTCAGCATCCATTCTACCATTAACAAGCTTTTGAACTTCTCGAGGGCGATTCCGATCAGCTCAATCTTCATTCTTTTCCATCATCAGATTGCGTAAGTGAATTCTATCAACATTCGACCACATCCATCATCAAACCGCGAATATTCCACTTGTCGTTCTTAATACATTTCCGTATGCTGCGTTTTCCCATAAGTCACGATTCGATTAACCTTTTGATTGAGTTATCGTGGTGATTCTTGTGAATGTGGCAATACATCAGATGTACGGTGGATTTGAGATGATTTGGATTGGATTCTTGGGTAATTCGTGACGATGTAGGAGGAAGATGGTGAATTATGGTGTTTCGAACTAGTTGGCTTGCAAATTTGGAGGAGACGAGGAGGGTTCCGATGGGTTAACGGGTTAATGGATTCTCAGCTACACGGGTAATAGAGGAGATGATGTGGCAGCGTGTGAGTGGAGGATCGACCTTAGGGCTGTCTGCTTAAATACTAACCATGTGACCTAACTTCTTAGCGATCTAACTTTGTAATGACATAAGTTCTTGCGGCATTGATTTTAGGTCGCGGCCGACCTTAGACTTAAATTCCTGTGGCACAGAAGTTAGGTCGCTGCCGACCTAGTACTTGGATGGTTTGCTCATGAACTTTGAACCGAACGACCTAACAGCTTATCAACTTATCACCTTTGAATGACTGCATAGGGACTTAACACATCAACGACCTATCTTTTGCGACATAAGCTTTAGGTCGCGGTCGAGTTAGGACATGAACAGATTTGCATTGAGCGACTTAAGTTAACCCCGACCTAGGTTAGGTCACCAGACGACCTAGGACTTGACAAATTTGCACATGAATTCCAAGCAGCACGACTTAACAAATTAACGACCTAACTCTTTTGCGGCATAGGCTTTAGGTCGTGGCCGAGCTAGGACTTGAACAAATCTGCATTGCTTTGAACCCCTTTAACTTGCACAGTGCGACCTAATATAGCCTTGACCTATGCTAAGTCGCAGGGGACAGTCTGGATGACCTATGACTTGTAAAATTTTGAGAGAATTTGATTGAACTGCTTGGACTTGAATCATTTGAAATTCATTACATTCCTTTGCAGATTGCTCTAACTTTTAATTTAACAACCTGTTTAAACATAACATTTGCAGAAAAATGGGACGAATATACTATCACTGACCGCCCACATCGAATGACAGATTAGTCGATAAAGAATAATCAACTTAAATGAACTGTGTGAGTGAAATGCTGTGAATCAACCGACTCAAATGAAGTGTTAAAGCGAAGCTAAAATTTTGTTTGAATGAACACTGCACTCGAGTTTTAAATTAACAAGTCCTGAAATCTCACAATCAATCAGTTGTCAATTAGTTTAATTTCAGTTATTTTGCTTGTTATTTTTATTAGTTTTGCACAACACTTCACACTTTTAGGAAACGTGCACCTTCACATCTGAACATCCAGTTGCTTGTATAGAATGACGTCTCAACAAGAAGAGATGATAGAACACGTCGAAGGGGCTCTTCCGATTGCTATTCCACTAGAGAACCCTCCAGAAAGAACTCCTACCCTTCTGAAACAACGGGTGCTTAATCAATTATGCGTTCAATTTGGCATTGCCGAGGCAGAAGTTTTACTCCCTGGACCAAATGATTTTGCTGATAGACCACCTTCCGGTTTTGTTGCCATTAATCGCCAAATGTGCTTAAGTGGAGTAATTCCTCCCTTTAATGAATTTCTTCAACAAATCCTTCTTCGACTGACGATCTCTCCTTTCCAACTGCATCCCAATGGCTATGCCATTTTGATGGGATTGTGCGTTCTGTTCAGGAGAACTCTTGACCGTCTTCCGAGTTTTGAGGAAATCTGTTACCTGTGCACTTTTGCGAAGAACAAGGACCACCCTTCAATTGTACTTGTAAGAGGTGCGAGGAACCGTAAACTAATTTTGGATTTGCCGGAGAGTGCACATGGTTTTTTGAATCAATTCTTCTATATTCGTTGCCCCGTAGGATTTTACGCAGACTGGAGAATAGGAAGTGAGATCTTTTTTTTCCTTCTTTCTTCAATTTCATTCTAAGTTTTTCATGGTTCATATTGCTAGATGCTGATTCCATTCCTTATTTTTACAGCACTTCCTTCTCCTTCTAGAGATTCCAGTCATAAGCCAGTCTTTGAAAGGCTAAGCATTGTGGCTGCTGAAGAGAGGAGCGCAAAATTTCTATTGACAGATGAACTTCTTCATCGGTTTGAGCTTTTACATTCTTCTCGTTCTACTCAACTTCATGAAGTTCCGACTGAAGTTCCCGATTCTCCGATGAAAACTCCTGATGCCCCGGTCTCTATTAAAGAGCACATGCGGGGAGGAACCTCTATAGAAACTTCACTAGTAAAATGTTCCACTCCAAGGGATGATGCGGAGCCGTCCGAAAAGCCTGCACTTGCCCCTATAACTGAAGAAGATGAGTCCCTTCCTCATACTGATAAGAACGTTGATCTTGGAGTTGATATTTTTGGGAGTTTAAGTGACATAATAGTCACTTCTCAAGAACTTTTTAGGGATGATCCTGCCATTACCAAAGTGACATCTCCAGCTATTGAAGCAACTTCTACTCTCAAGCATACGTCCACAGCCCCGGAAGTGCAATTTTCGACAATAACTACCACTACCCCTCAGTCGATGACTGGTTTGTAGTCTAGTTTGCCGCGAGTAGTTTTACACGTCACACGCACTTAGGATGCACTTGACCTTCTTATTCCTGGTAGATTCTCAAACCTTGTTTTTAATTTCAGGTTCTCCAATGGGGCGGAGTGGCTCTTATTATGACGAATTTAAACAATACGGGAGACGCAGCCAATTCGACTATAGACGTCATCTCCCCCCTCGAAGAGAAACCGATGAAGAGAGGGCCATCAGAAAAGCAAATGAGAGACGAGCATATGAAGAACGTCACCGAAGAGAACAAGAAAGACATGACCCTCCTCACAGAGATGATGATTTCCAAAAATGAAAGACTCACAATGAGCGAGGTAAAGGTCACATGGACGATTCTTCTAGCAAGCGGGCTAAACTTACTGAAGAAACAATGCCGACAGTTTCTGAAAATGTTCCTGCTCAATCTCCTGCCCCCGCTCGTTCCGACATTCAAACAACCATCAACCGGCCCGCATACCAAGTTGGGCAAGGTCCTCCCACTCTTCAAAGTCGATTCCCTCAGTGGTGCCTGAAAGGGGTTCGATTCGATCTCGACTTGGTTCCTCTCGACAAATTGGCTATGCTGCGAAATCTTGATACTGTCAGGACCGATATTGAAAGAATGTCGAACTGGCAAAAACTTGTCGACGAACTTCAGAGGGTTAACCGAGCCAATCTCGAGGCCATGCTCACAATGGAGAATGATAAGACTGAGTGGCAGAAGACTCTCGAGCAGCATGACGCCGAAATGAGAAGTATTGCTTCCTATAATGAAAAGCTGGAAGCGGAAGTAGAAAAGCTTAAGGAAGAATTAGCTACTTCATCTACTTTCTATTCTCAAAAGGAGAGCATGCTTCAGCAACAAGTACGAGATGCGCATGCCAGTCAAAGGGCAGTCGAAGATAAGCTTACACACGAAGAGAAGGTCATAGAAGAATATCGCGCTGAAACTTTACAGCTGCGAGAACAGACCGGCTCTCAAAGCTTGGAGATAGAGTTGTTAAAAACTCGACTTGCTATGGCCGAAAAGGAGCGTGACGAGGCTGTTGCTGGTAAACTCGCGGCCGAAGAGGCCCATCAAGCAACCAAAGCTGACATTGGCTCCACACTATTTGATTTTTTTCTTCAATGTATCTTGGGGCGCGGCAGCCTTTCATTTCTGGGTCCCAAATATGAGATTACATTGGCTGAAGTATGGGAGGCTGCCGTAGATATGCTTGGAGGCGCTGGTTACTCCGAAGACCACCTTCAAGAATATTATTTTGATGAGGCAACTCGGGAAGCACTAGCTAGGGGAAAAGAGCAGCTTGCTAAATTTCGAGCTGAAACGACAGGGGAGGGGTGCTCAGAGAAGGAAGCGCTTGTAAATGCCCCTGTTCCTCCTTCGGTTTCAGCTGATGTTGATATAGCTGGCCCTAGCTCATCTTCTATTCCTCAAGATAAAACCGATCTCGGAGTTACAACTCCCCATGTTGTAGAGAAACCTCAGGAGAGCACCGAAGCCCAGGATTATGAGATTGAAATGATAAAGACAACCGCCGCAGGTAACTTTATTGCTGGACCAGTTCAAACTGATTGCTTGTTCACTTCCCACGACCTTGATGAATTTTTTGACTATCTCCTGAATCTTAATGAGCCTTTATCTCCTCTTTTTACTGACTTTAACCTCTTTTCTTCTGTAGAGAAAGCATCGAGCATCGTTCAGACTTCGCCTTCTCCTGTGATACCTCTTCCACCTCTTCAGGTGACTCCTCCTTCTGCTTCACAGCCCGGGTCACAAGAGGAGCAAATAGAGGCTCTTCATGGCTTAGATGACCCTATCGCTTCGCAAGAGCAGAAAGACGAGGGACTTGAGAGAGGTGAGATATCTCCGGAGCGGACTCCTTCTGATGACATAATTTTGTCTGCTCTTGCTACTCCAGGGAGTGAGTCTTCTTCGAAGAGGAGAAAGAAGCACGGAACGTCGAAGAGGAGGGGGAAGAAAATCATTGCTACTGAAGAGGAACCGGAAGTTGCACCGGTTGCACCTCCCTCTCCTTCTTCCCTTATGCCTATAGATAGACCTGAAAAGCTAATCATTCGGCTGGGCAAAGGGTCCAAAGGTGGTAAGAAGAAGTGAAGAGTCGGGCTTCGGGCTTTTTAATTCCTTTTTTGTGTAATGGTCGGATGTTGTGCAGGCACCGGCCCCTGCTTTTTTATTTTGAAACCTGTATCTGCGATACAATTGAATAAAATGATCCTTTATTTGTACAGATTCTTGTTTGAATTTGAGAATGCATTTATTATTCATTTTTGCACAAGTTTATTTATATGATATTGCGGTGAGCTTGTGGTATGTTGTTTGAGCGTACTTTACCGATGTAGCTATACCATTTTGTATGTAACTATACCATGTTGCCCCCATACCATAAGCTTGCTACAATATTTTATACTTTGGGGGGACTTGCACTCTTATTTTCTGAAGAATAATTACTTCATTCTTGAAGAAATTTTTCGTAGAGTACAACTTCCTTCATATAAGTTTTTACGCTTTGTCCTTCGAAGAAATCACTTTTTTCTTTTGCTTATGTACGCATTTTGCCAAGTGAATTCTTCTATGTGGTAAAGCGGGCCTCTGAAGGGTACTTTAGCTTCCTTCCTTCTTTTTTTTTTTTGAGGAAGGTTATTTTCTAGAATAGGTAAATCACTCTTCCTTTGAAAGTTAAAGTATGCTCTTGATGAGGAATTTTTTTTTCCTTTTATATAGAAATTTGTACCTCTGAGGAGGGATTTTTCACGTTTCAACACTTGGAAGTTTTATTTCAATCTTGGTGAAACGTGTACCTCCAAAGAGTTATGCCTTTGAAGAAAGCCTTTTCACGTTCCAACACTTGGAAGTTTTATTTCAATCTTGGTGAAACGTGGGCTTCCGAAGAGGTCTTTCTTCTTGATTGTGTCTCCATGAGGGGGTTGTACCTCTGAGGAGGGATTTTTCACGTTTCAACATTTGGAAGTTTTATTTCAATCTTGGTGAAACGTGTACCTCCAAAGAGTTGTGCCTTTGAAGAAAGCCTTTTCACGTTTCAACACTTGGAAGTTTTATTTCAATCTCGGTGAAACGTGGACTTCTAGAAAGGTCTTTATTTTGTTTTGCATTTCAACTTTGGTGAAGTGAAATTCTGAAGAGTGGCTGTTACACTTCAACTCCTGGTGAAATGTGCCTCCGAAGAGGTCTTTATTTTGTTTTGCATTTCAACTTTGGTGAAGTGAAATTCCGAAGAGCGGCTGTTACACTTCAACTCCTGGTGAAATGTGCCTCCGAAGAGGTCTTTATTTTGTTTGCATTTCAACTCTGGTGAAGTGAAATTCCGAAGAGCGGTCGTAACACTTCAACTCCTGGTGAAATGTGCCTCAGAGAGGGTTTTCATCGCCTGGAAGTTACTCTCTCATGGTTGGAGGGTCATGACTCCTCCAATCTTTTTTGTTGAGTAGAGAACTTTCTTTTTTGTGGCGTATGACCCATTAGAGGTCTTTATCCTCCGAAGAGTTGTGCCTTCGAAGAGGACTTGTGCTGCCGATGATGGCTTTGGTCGTTCCCTTGTCCACTTGCTTATGCCTTTTCAGCGATCCTCTGTTTTTTTTTTACAAGTAATTTGTTTAATCCAAGGAAGTGTACTTCATTGTCAGGCAAGTTCGTGAGAACGGGCATTAGCTTCTTAATTGGATGTTTGTTTGTTCAAACGATCTCAATTTATTAGCAAAGGCCCGTTTTTGTCGAAATCATAGGCCGTTCAATTGAAGTACTTCCTATCTAGGATTTGAATTTGGGGCTTTTGTGACTCGAAATTTGGCGAGAATCACTTGGTCTTATTATGTGCAAGTTTCACTTCCACGGTCTGCAAAAATTTAAATCGACATTTCAGCAATACATTCTATGTACTTTTTATATCAAAAATAAAGCAAACATGTAATAATAATAAGGAACACAAGATTTATAGTGGTTCGGCCAGGAAATTGGGCCTACATCCACTTTATATTCTTTCATTATTTACTTGCATCAGTTTTACAATTGCCTTTAATTACAAGAATCAGACATTCATAATTCTTTTTACAATATTTCAACAAAATTTTCAAGTAAAGTATGGACGCAAGTGATTGCTGTTCCATGCCCTTGGAATTTGATCTCCTTCAATAGTAGTGAGTTTGAATGTGCCGTCAAGAAGCTTCTGACCTATGACATATGGTCCTTCCCAATTTGGCCCAAACACACCTGTGGCTGTCATAATCCTCTTCAGGACTAGGTCTCCAATCTCAAAGCT
This sequence comes from Allium cepa, assembly GCA_030765085.1. Lineage (NCBI taxonomy): Eukaryota > Viridiplantae > Streptophyta > Magnoliopsida > Asparagales > Amaryllidaceae > Allium > Allium cepa. Next base: position 28,169,752 of record CM060938.1, on the reverse strand, counting down.
GCGTTGGCGAACTTTGGAATTGAAATGTCTGGCTATCCTTTGCTGATGAGCTGCAATTCTGAGATTAGCCTCATCTATTTTTTCATCAAGGAGATCTAGCGCTTCAAGCTGTAGCTTTTCGTTTTCTGCTTGATTGAAATGGATTCTTCTATGTGAAGGGACCTCTATTTCTACCGGAATCATTGCCTCTGACCCGTATGCCAATGAAAACGGGGTGTGCCCAGTCGCAGTTTTGTGAGTGGTTCTGTATGCCCATAGTGCCAGTGGTAGCTTATCGACCCAACCACCTTTTGCTCTTTCAAGTTGCTTTTTGATGGTTGACTTAATAATTTTATTCACGGCTTCCACTTGCCCGTTTGCCTGCGGATAGGCCACTGCTGAGAAGCTTTTCCGGATTTTGAATCGCTTGCAAAAATCTTTGAATTCTTCACTTTCAAACTGAGTACCATTGTCTGTAATTATTTTTTGAGGCACACCGTATCTGCAAATGATGTTTTTAGTCACAAAACTTATCATCTTCTTTGAGGTTATAGTAGCCAGTGGTTCAGCTTCAGCCCATTTAGTGAAATAATCTACAGCGACAATGGCATATTTAATTCCAGATTTGGCAGTTGGTAACGGTCCTACAAGGTCTATCCCCCATATTGCAAACGGCCATGGACTGACCATCTGTGTGAGTTCAGTGGAAGGAGCTCTAGGAATTTTGGCGAATCTTTGGCACCTGTCACATTTTCGGGAATACTCTGCTGCGTCTCGATTAATTTCTGGCCAAAAATATCCGTATCGGAGAATTTTCTTTGCTAATGTTTGGCCACCTGAATGATCACCACATTCTCCTCCATGTACCTCCACTAGGATTGTTTTGGACTCTTCCCTGGATACACATTGAAGTAATGGCATTGAGAACCCCCGTTTGTATAATCGGCCATCTTGGATTATATATCGAGAGGCTTTTCTCAGTAGCTTTTGTCGTTCTTTTGAGTTCCCTGGTAAAGATCCATTGAGAAGATATTCTTTTATCGGAGTCATCCATGATTCTTGCTCTTGAGACGTGCTCATGATCCAATCAATATCCATCTCATCAATGCTTGGAGACGACAGGACCTCCACTGGAGTTAACCCCAGAAATTGAGCTTCGCCTGTGCTAGAGTACTTTGCGAGAGAATCCGCTTTCATGTTTTCTTCTCGAGGAATGTGACTTATCTTGTAATGATCGAAATCACCCAGGAGTTCCCAAGCCTTTGACAAGTAGGCGGGCAGATTCCCCCCTTTTGCTTGGAATTCCTTTTTGACTTGGTATACAATAAGCTGAGAATCACTGAAGATTTGTAACGCTCGGATGTTTAGTTCTTTAGCAATCCTTAAGCCAGCGATAAGGGCTTCGTATTCTGCTTCATTGTTTGTTGAAGGAAATTCCAATCTTAGTGCATAGCATAATGATCGGCCTTCAGGGGTCTCAAGTACAACTCCGGCTCCAGAACAGTAGTCGTTTCTCGCGCCATCGACATATAACTTCCATTGGACTGGGGAATCGTTGACCGTTTCCTCCTCACTGTTACCCTTATCTGTGAATTCTGCGATGAAATCCGCTAAAGCTTGTCCATTGATTGCTTTTCGGGGATGATAAGCGATGTCATATTGACTGAGTTCAATATTCCACTTTAGAAGACGACCCGAAGTCTCAGGGCGTAACAGGACTTGCTTTAAAGGTTGATCGGTGAGGACTCTGATAGGATGAGCTTGAAAATATTGCCTCAACTTCCTAGATGCAATTAGTAGGCAATAGGCGAGTTTTGCCAACTTAGAGTAATTCATCTCTGCCCCAGTGAGTCTTTTGCTGATATAGTAAACTGGATGTTGAATCCTCTTGTCTTCTCGTATCAGCGCTGCACTTAAAGCATGAGATGATACTGCCAAGTATATAAGAAGATCCTCGCCATCGCCAGGCCTAGAAAGTATTGGAGGCGTTTCCATATGGCGAATCAATTCATCAAAGGCTTTTTGGCATTCGGGACTCCAATCGAAGTTTTTCTTTCCTTTTTTTAGGGCGTCAAAGAATGGGATGCATTTATCTATGGCTTTGGAAATGAACCGACTCAAGGCGGCGACTTTCCCATTGAGACTTTGCAATTCCTTCTTTGTTCTAGGAGTTTTGACTTCCTTTAATGCAGTAATTTGAGCTGGACTAGCCTCAATGCCCCTAGCGCTCACGATAAAACCTAAAAACTTGCCGGATTCCACTCCAAATGAACATTTTAAAGGATTGAGCTTCATTCTGTATTTTCGGAGGACTGCGAACATGTCTGCTAAGTGTTCTATGTGATCCACTGCTTTTTTAGACTTTACTAACATGTCATCGACGTAGACTTCCATAGTCTTGCCCAATTGCGGTTTGAACATAGCATTAAAAAGTCTTTGGTATGTTGCCCCTGCATTCTTCAGCCCGAAGGGCATAACTCTGTAGCAGTAAAGACCAGTGTCGGTGATAAAGCTCGTGTCCTCCTGATCTGGCTCATGCATCATGATCTGGTTATATCCGGAGTAAGCATCCATAAAAGATAACAATTCGTGTCCCGCTGTTCCGTCTACCAGTTGATCGATTCTGGGTAATGGGAAGCAGTCTTTGGGGCAGGCCTTGTTTAGATCTGAAAAATCGATGCATACTCTCCATTTTCCATTGGCTTTCTTAACCAGCATTGGATTTGAAACCCAATTCGGATAGGTAGATTCTTTGATAAAGTTATTCTCCATGAGCCGATCAACTTCTTCTTTTAATGCTGCCGACCTTTCTGGACCTTGGGTTCTCCTTTTCTGCTTCACAGGAGTAAATTTTGGATCAATATTTAGAGCGTGTACTGCGACTTCTGGGGATATTCCACACATATCGGCATGAGTCCAAGCAAAAACATCCAAATTTGCCTTTAAAAAAGATATTAAGATATTCTGAATTGACGCATTAAGTTGTGAACCCACATTCAACACCTTGTTTGGGTCCTTTGGGTCAACAGGTATTGGTATTGTCGTTTCCACTGGTACCACTCTATTCTCCCCTGCACTGACTTTTCTAGGATCCATCTCTTTCCTTGCTCCGTTGTGCTCGCCAGTGCAGGGTCCGGCCTGTAATTGCTACAAGGTTGGTTCTTTGATGCGGACTGGGGCTGCCGCAGTCTTTCCCATTTCTCTTTTTCTGGTCTCTCGTAGCTCTGTTAGATAACATTCCCGCCCTGCATTTTGATCCCCTTTTATAACTCCCACTCCATTATCTGTGGGGAATTTAATGATGAGGCACCACGGGGCCAAAACAATTTTGAATGCTGCGAGAGTTGGACGGCCAAGGAAAGCATTGTAAGCAGAAAATTCGTCGACAATCACAAAAGTTTGCTTGCGGACCACTTTTCTCTCTCCTTCTCCAAGTTCCACAAACAAATCAATGGTTCCTACCGGCTGCTTTGGCTCCCCAGTGAAACCAGCGATCTTCTGCGATGAAGCTTGCACATCAGCCATAGGGATCTTCATTTGGTCGAATGTTTTCTTGAAGAGGATATTGCAAGATGCGCCACAATCAATGAGAACTCTTCTGACAATAGCTGGCCCGATACCAGCCGAGATGACTAAGGGATCCAAGGTAGGAGCTTCAATACCTGCGGAATCCCTAGCTTTGAACACAATATCATCATCAGAAGTTCTTTGTTGCTTCAGGGGCATAGAACCTTCCAAAACGAATACATCTTCCTCAGTCGGTACATACTTCAAAGCTCGGGTATACCTTTCCATCTCACCCCAGCTTCTGCCTGCTGGGTGAGGTCCTCCTGCAATGACATTGATAATGGGCCTTCCAGATTCATGCCCTGCAGCCTTCTCACTTATCCTAGGCTGATGAGCCGGAGCTTGTTGTCCCTGACTAGACGAAGCAGGATTGTTGCTATTCTTTTTCACAAATTGCTGCATCTTGTTTTCCCTTAGTAACTCTTCAATCAAATTTTTCAACTGGCGGCATTCGTCGGTCTCGTGACCGGGTTGATTATGGAAGCGGCAGAACTTCCCACTCTGTATAGCCTTTTTCCCGGTCCTTAGAGGAGGAGGTTTAGGAAAGTCAACAGAATCTTTAGTGGCAAGGTAGATACGTTCCGGCGTATCTGATAAAGGAGTATACTCTGATGGCTTGAAGGATCGGGGCTTCTTCAGATTACTCTGCTTCTTCCCATTGTTATTTTCCCTTTTTTGCCCTACCGATTCATTCTTGCGTGGAGCAATAGTGTTGTCTTCAGCTTTTTCCAATACTGCCTTTACCGGTACGGGACGGCTTTCCAAGCGTATGAATTCATCTGCTTTTTTATAGAATTTTTCAAGGGAATTTGGTTCCTTCATGTTTAGCCATTTCCCAAATTCGCTCGACTTGTCGATGGCCCTCATTAGATAGGTCAAGATCATCCGTGGTTCTGCATTGTCTACCTCGGCCAGCGCTATATTAAAGCGATTCAAGAAAGATCTGATAGTTTCACCCGGATTCTGTTCTAAACTTGACAATGACATAATATCTTTGGCTTTTGAAGCGTATAGTCTGAACTGCTCCTTGAACTTTCGGGTTAAGTCAGAAAACTGATCGATAGATCGGACTGGCAGCTTGGTGAACCAAAGCAGAGCTACACCTTCCAGGTATACAGGAAAATATCGGCACTTTATTTCATCAGAAGCCCTGGCACCTGTCATGTGCCAATCATACTTATACAAGAATTCGTTCGGATCACTTGTTCCTTTGTAAGCTGGAATGGTTGGAGGGACAAACTTCCTTGGGAATTCAGCCTTTAAGATTTTCTCAGTAAATGGAGTTTTACTTGGGGCAAAACCCCATTCTTTCTCGTCCTCAACCCTCTGCATACTCTCTTTCATGATTTGTCGGACCATCCCAGAAAGATACTCCTCATCATGTCGAGTTCTATATCCACCAACTTCAGGAAGTGTTTGTTCAAAGGGGCTAGCAGCCCTTTCAGGAGCATTCCTTTCTTCAGCATCATGAATGTTGCCAACAAAGTTCCTTTCATTACCTGCCGGTTGGCGGTTTGCCCCAAGCAAATCGTTCAACCTATTCAGAATTAGGGCATTTTGGGCATTCTGAGCCTCGAATTGTGCATTTTGGGCATTTATCTGTTGGTTCAGCCCTAAAATTGCAGCATCCAGCTCTGCCTCTGTAACTCCGACAGCTGGAGTGGCTTGATTCGATATAGGGGAAGCGGAGGTTCCCTCTTGAATATTCCCAGATCATCTACTTTTCCTTCCAGGAGCCATAATCTCGGATAGACTCTGGTTTTCAAGGAAATTCTCTCTACAAACCTCTGTGAAGCAATGATGATAACTCACCCTGAGTTCAATTCTCAGTGAAAGCACTAAAAATGTTAACGCTAAAATTTGAACGCTAACACCCCGGTGTATGAAGTGAGATTGTGAAAGCACCACCCGATAGCTCGGGAACAGATTATAAGCAGATAATAGTGAAAAAGCAGTAAACAACAACAATTTTATAGTGGTTCGGCTTAAGAGAGAGCCTACGTCCACTTTGAATATCTTTATTGACGATTTGATTACAAGTCAATGCAGTTACACTTTGATTACAACACACTTTGAGTTTCAAGTGGCTTAAAACAAGTAGCCTAAACTTCAATGTCGATCCAAATCTTTGAACACATGTTAGACATGTTTGATTTCTTCGTGAAGTTCCTTGAAGGTGTTGAAGTGGTTCAGAACGCAGCAGAGTAACGGCGCTTGAAATGAATGAGTCAAAAAGTCCTTTGCTAGTTGGAACTAGGGCCGTATTTATAGGCATTTTTCGGAGTTAGGTCGTAGGTCGTGACCGACCTAGGTTAGGTCGTAGGTCGTGGCTGACCTAAGATGCGCTGATTTCTCTTTCACAAGAACACGCATGCTGATTTGTACAAGTCCTAGGTCGCGAGCGACCTATCCCCCTGCGGCACAGTGTAGGTGACTTCTTTACTCAGGTATTTAGGTCGTTAGCGACCTATCCTAGGTCGTGAGTACTTTTCTTATAGTTATAACTGGAGTCTTTAGGTCGCGACTTCCCTTAGGTCGCGAAGTATTCCTACTTCTTAGGTCGCAGCTCTCTGTTAGGTCGCGAAGCTTGATAGGTCGAAGCATCTTCTGAGTCGCAGCCTTCCTTAAGTCGCAGCTCTCTGTTAGGTCGCGGAGCTTCATAGGTCGCGGCCTCCTTTAGGTCGCGAAGCATTTTTAGGTCGTTCTCCTTTTTGGGTCGAGCCATTTTTAAGTCGTAGCCTTTCAGGTCGAGACATCTTCTAGGTCGTGGAGTCTTCTTAGGTCGTTATAACCTTTAGGTCGCCGCTATTTTTTAGGTCGTGGCCTCCTTAGGTCGCAACTACTTCTAGGTCGCTTCATTAGTTAGGTCGCTGGCAGTGGGGAGTTAACAGGTATCTTTATCGGATATTCTAACAGAAGTAAAGCATACATAGTATTTAATTTAAAAACTAATACCATCGAAGAACAATGCATGTTTCAGTCGATGAAAATCTCAAAATTTTTGAAGATTCAAATGATGAAGACGATTTAATCACTCAAAATCAAGATTCAACTGAAACTAATAATGAAATTAATCATCCTAATAAAAGGATTAAACTTTTAAAAGATCACCCTATTGAAAATGTACTTGGTGATATGCAATCTGTTGTTAAAACTAGATAGCAACTAAGTCGAACGAGCAATGTAGCTTTTATATCAACTATTGAACCCAAAAATCCAAAAGAAGCATCAACTGATGATCCATGGATTTTTACTTGGCAAGAAGAATTAAATCAATTCACTAGAAATGATGTTTGGGAAGTTGTTCCTAGACCTGAAAATAAAACTATATTTGGAATTAAATGGGTTTTAAAAATAAAATGAATGAATAAGGAGAGGTTGTTAGAAATAAGGCTCGTTTAGCCGCTCAAGGTTATTTTCAAGAAGAAGGAATATATTTTGATGAAACCTTTGCTCCCGTAGCAAGATTAGAAGCCATTAGGATTCTACTTGCTTTCGCAAATCATAACAATTTCAAATTATTTCAAATGGATGTTAAAAGTACCTTTTTAAATGGATTTGTAAAAGTGGAAGTATAGCTGAACAACCACCACTTTTTGAAAATGAAAAATTATCAAATCATGTTTACAAACTAAAGAAAGCTCTATATGGTCTAAAACAAGCTCCTAGAGCCTGGTATGATAGACTAAGATCTTACTTATTACAATCAAATTTTGAAATTAGTAAAGTAGATAATACTCTTTTTATTAAAAGAAATAAAAATGATATTCAACTAGTATAAGTTCATGTAGTTGATATCATTTTTGGATCAACTAATTTTGAAATGAATAAAGAATTTTCTGAAATAATGACAAAAGCGTTTGGGACGAGTCATATGGGTGAATTAAACTTCTTTTTAGGATTACATATAAAACAATTAGATAATGGTATCTTTATTAGTCAAGAAAAATATGCTAAAGACATAATTAGTAAATTTTGTTTGACTACTGCGAGCGGAAAAACCACTCCCATGGCAAACTAATGAGTACCTTAGCAAAGAAGATCTCTCGAAAGATGAAACTCACGAGTAAGCCCCGAAGCAAAAAAAACAAAGTCACTACTTCGAGTTACCCCCAAGTCACACGCGAGTTCCCACCCAAGTTTCATCATCTTCCCCAACACGAAAACTCCAGCAACCCAAAACTGTGCACACAAAGCGCGGTGCATATGCAACTCCACCGCTGGCCTCCATTGACGATCGCGACGATCCTCCGCAGTCCCAAATCCACTCGCGAGCACTTAGGTGAACCCAGATCCACCAAAAAATACGCGAGTCGAAATTTCGTACTCGAGCTCGAAATACTACAGATTCACTCGAACCCCAAAAATACATTGCCGACGAACTCCTCGCCGATGAACCCTGCCGTTCCCTCCATAGCACCACCTCGTCACGAGCTCCACCTTCCCTCATGCGCGAACACTTCCGGTCCTATGCTCGCGATGAAATTCCCCCAACCGTAAAGCCAAATAAAAGCAAGATTAAACCCTACTTGACCCAAATTCAAACATCATAGCCATTATAAAAATTCTTTGATATTTTTCCCATGATCTATAGCTTACATACAAGCTACGATCCAAGAATCAAATCGAATTATTATGTATTCAATCTGTAGTTCATGAAAATCCCAAAAATGTTCAACCTCGAAATTCTCTTGATTCTTTAAACTAAAATCATGAAACTTGTATTAAATTCATGATTTACAAACACTAATCCATTAATTCAATCTAAACTATAAATTGAATACAGTGAATTTTAACATGTATTAGTGATTTACTGTGTTTCCATTTTTAATATTATTTGTAAATTGAAAACTACAGAAACTATATTTTAGAACTACCTTCAGCATTTACACAAAATCTTTCATTCAATCATCAAGTCCAATTATTGTTCTTTAGTGGAAGATTAAGATTAAAATCTGTTCAAAGAAACAGAATACAGAGTTCTGCAAATAAACATACACACACACTTGCATCATTCAATAAAACAGAGATAATTCATATAATTTCAAGTTATAGAACTTCAGTACCAGACATTATCATCACATGCATGAAAGTAAAAACAATTCAAACTGTTTTTAAAGAAGTTTACTCACCTTTTATTTGCAGGGCAGGTTATTACTTCCAGGCTTTTGAACATTAATCTGAAAAATGCATTTGCTTTGATTTTTGTTGATAAAATCCTACTGCATGCTTATATTGATTGCTTTAAAAATGAAACTTGCAGTTGACTTGCTGAGTTGATTAAAAAGTGTTGAACTTTGAAATGCAGACTTCCATTCTGATTTGCAAATTTTAATTTTTTTCTCCAGATCTCTTTTATGTTGCAAGTTGAATATGCTATGGAAAAACCCTTCTGAATTTGTAGAGGATATAAAGTTGCAGGTTTTGATCATTGCAGATTTTATCTTTACTTTGGATTCAAATTTTCAGGTTTAAGAAATTGGTTTCTGGTTTTGCCATTAATGTTTGAAAGAAAGAAAACAAAGAAGATGAAATTTTATGTTTATATAAAAAAAAATGAAGACACTTGTTCATAAATCTCACACTTGTCATTCAATTCACTTAATTATTCTGCATGTGTTATTAAGGTGATGTTAATATGTTACACATGTAATCTTAAGTATATTTTTTTTTATAAATTTGCATTTAATTTAAAAGTAAATAGAAAGCTCACTTATTTAATTCTCTTAATGAATAAATGTTTACATATGTATATATAAGTTTACTTTTAAAAGAAATTATTCTAAAACTAATTATTGTACATATATATCTTTTTCATTGATTAAAAATCTAAAACATTTATTTTTATATATTTATAACCATTTTATATTAAGCATTTTTAAAGAAAACAAATCAAAATGTTTAAATCCTTTCAAACTATCATATTAAAAATAAATAATTATCTTATATTTTGAAAACAAACTGAATTAATCTTTGAATTAACTTTTGAAAAATATTTAGTTTTAAAACAAAGCTTTTAATTTAAAATTCATACACATAAAATTTAATAGATTAAATTAAAATTTTAAAACAACTCAAATTATAACATATACATACATATATATTACAATTTGCAAAAGTCAATCTTTAATTTGAAACAAAAGATCTCCTATTCACAATATATATCAAATGTATATATTATAAATAGAATAAAATCTGATTAACTTGACAAAAGTAATCCTTATCAATTTAAATTGTCAGAAAGATATTGAATACCATTAACAAATTAAATATTTATTAACCTTTAAAAGATTAAATTCACAAATTTTAAATTAAAATTATAAAGAAAATTATCAAATCAATTAAATTATTAATGCAGATTATTAAATTGTTATTGCCCAAAATTCTGGGTCGTTACAATCCTCCCCCCTTAAAAGAATTTCGTCCCCGAAATTTAAAAACAAAGGTAATTTAATAATCCAGTACAGATTTTAAGTTCAATCAGCAAAGTATTCCTAACAACCAGTTACTAACATCCATAGAAATCAAATAAACAACAAACTTAACTAATTATTCTGACACAAATCGGAATAATTCTCTAACACTATCTCGAGTTTCCCAATTATAAATCACCGGGAGACTCGCTCAACAAAAGCCAACAAACCAACTACACAACCAAAATCCAGAGCTCCTCTCATCTCTAGATCCTTCAATCTAAACAGAACATCAGATTACTCTCAAATCCATCTCAAAATCCAACTCCAACTGAACTACAGATTCAATAACCAATAATGAATCATACACGTACTCCCTCAGAGACACGTGTTACAAAATGAATTCCAGCTATCCAAACTGGCAATTTAATTTTATCCTATCAAGACGCAGATAAGAAAATCTCAAATGCCTCAGCACTAACCAACCAATCTTATCCAATATCTGTTCTCTTAACCAGAGAATTCTAACAAAACTGAAGTCTCCAACTTCGAATTCCAAACTTCTTATCTCATAGCTGTAACTTAACAGACAATCCTGGACTGCCAATCTTTTCCCAATCAGCTCAGCCTATGTTGATAATCCCAGAAACAACTAGACCCAAGCAAACCAATTTCTGGATCCTATCCAACAGAAAAGTCTTCCAAGATTCATTGAAATCTAGAACTCAAGCTCTACTACCCAAACAATAGCAAACAGAACTTAGTTCCTTCCTTGCACAGCTGCTACCTCGCTTCCGCTGCACAACTCTGATTCTGAAATAGATGAGAATACCTGTTGATGAACACGAGTACAAACTTATCCAATATATCCGGGAAAATTTTGTTCATTAAATCCATAAAAATCTAAGCGACACATCTGACTTGGTCACGCAACCTCAAATCAGAATCCTATTCAAAAGCTAGATCAGTCCAATTCCAATTCCAGAAATAATTCTGAGCTGCTATACCAACTCTCCTTCTCCAAGAACCATCCAACTTCCAGGCTAACTACCAAAATTGCTCCGGAACCAAAATAACATGGAACTCAACTCCAGACGTAGGCAAACTTCAGTAGCTCCTACTTCCTCATGAGAATACTCAGTCTCAAACAAAAGAATGCTCAAGAAAATTCCAAACCAATCGCAAGTCACTTTTGCGATCCTACCTAGTTCGGATTCCAAACAAACTGTTATCTCTTTACCAATTAAAACAGCTTAAACTTCTCCGAACAAAGCTAACCCTTTAAGAAAATATCACCAATTTCAGCCCGGACTGCTGAAAGAGAACCACAAGATTTCCCAACCATCGGAGAAACAACCAACACTGCTGCTTCTAAACTCTACCTTGATGATATTACAAGGCTAAAAGACCTTCTCGTCAGCACACCGAACACTTCGAACTGAAACTGCTACCACAGCTAACCAAAAACTTCAAATCCAAAGGCTTCTCCAAAACCCAAAACCAACAACAATCCACACAACGGACCTCCGAGATGGCAGACAACTTCTCACTGACGAATCTTCTCCGTGGCAGGTAAAACTGCTCCTCAACCACTTCTAAAACTGCTTCAAACGAAAACATCTTTGAAAAAAATATCAAGGATACTGCATCTCATCACGCAGTTATCAAAATACCACCACTTCTTCTACACTTCCAAGATAAACTCCGAATCTTTAAAAAGATTTCCTTCAGATATCAGAGAAACCCTCACTCCAAACTACAAATCTTATTCGAGACGGTATTAGGTCTACAGTCTCAACAAATACACTTCCAATCTCAAACATATGGACCTCATCCATTAGTGGTAGTCGTGTTACACACACACCACTACTCCATCTACCTCTAAAACTTATGTTGGAAAATCCAAACAGATAACCCAACAGATCAGACATATATATATATATATATATATATATAAAATTACAAGTACGCTCTCTAAAGAAAGACGCCACTACAGAGCCTAGGTATTCACTCAACCTAATGCTCCCTACAGAAAGACACACTTCAGAGCCTAATGCTCTGATACCAAGTGAGACGACCCGACTTTCTACTCCCAGAAAATCGCATCATCTTAAAGAAAGAAAGGGATAGAAGAAGAAAAGAAAGAGAAAGAAGAACACAAACAACATCAGAGAACTCACAGCGGAACGAATAAAATATAATATATCTCATAAAATATTACATAGTATTTTATTACATCAGAGTTACACGACTTATTCAACACATATTAGACAGTTATAAACATCTGTCTAATTCATACAACTCAAGCACAAGAGAAACAGATACAATCAAACACAGCGGAACCATAATATATAACTACACGTCGAAGCCTCCTCCTCCATATCTCCTACAGAATTCGTTAAGCTAACCTGATCCACTTGACTACTCATACATAATATGAGTACCCAAGAGTTTAATAAAATAGAAAATAAACACTCGGGTCAGACAGGGGTCTGGTGTGAGTAAATGGGTTAAAATTGCTTAACTTTGGAAAAACCTTTGAAAAGAAAAGGTATCACATAAGACTTCCCACACATAAACATGGAAAAGTTTTTCCCTTATGCTAACCAAAACATTTGATAGGAAATCCAGTGATATTATAATAGTGTCTAGGGTTTTCAAAATAAAATACAGAAATAGCTGGAATGCTTACATCTCACGTTCCAACATAGTTGGGCACAATCAAAACCGTACAGGCACTTATTGGATTTTGGATTCCATACAATGGCAGAGCTACTGGGTTACCGCCCGTCACAGTGCGTGGCCTAGATCAACGTACCGAGGAGTACTCCCACTCCCCTGCAACACAAGGCCGGAACCATCCCTTACTGGACAGTCCTGAACAAGACCACCCCGTAGTTGGCGCGACCAACCACACACTAAGCCGAAATAGAAAGGGACCACTAGATGGGGTAAATATCACTCTCAAGTGGGGGCTACCCACGAAGCCTTGCTGCACCTCCCCTGTTTTAGCCATTCCCGGTTGATAAGGCTTGAGGTTACGATTACCTTTATAGAACACATCTATCTTAGAATGCTTATCGTCCACCTGACGATGTTCTGAAAGCATTCAATCCATACAAGTTCGTTCCGGGTTCGAACGAAACTGAAGGCACTATCTCGTTGCACTCATTATTGGAATCACCCTCAGAGTCAACGACCATAGCCCTTGCACTCTAAATCACCATCTCGAATCTATAAGCACTATTCCGTCAACTCATTACGGAATCACCCACAGAGTTATACTGACGTATAGCCCTTACACCTCGAGTCTTCACTTGCTCCACTTGGATACACGACCTAACGTTTAATTGGAATCGATGTGGTTTTCGGATATCCAAATATGGAAATCCGATCCCGGTCTCACCGAAACCAAACGCCATTTTAATGTCCAAGTTGTACTTAAGGGTTTAAACAATTTAAACTTATATTTAGGATGATATATAAACATATATATGAATCGTATTACTACAATAGATAATTCATATCAACATGCATCTCATAAAGCAACATATCACAAAACATATATATCCCAATCATCCAGTATCAGTCCAATTTCAAACATCCAATATCAACCAACCATCAATCTCCAAATATTGATCATCCAATATCAATTAATTAACCAATATTAATCACTCAACCCATAATAATCAAACATCCAAAACAGAATTGATTATCTCTTAATCAATTGGATTTCCATAATCCTTCTTCATTAATTATTATTCCAAATAAATTGATCATCTCTAATGATCTTCACTAATTAATCTTCCTTGATTAATTATATTAATCACATTCAAGTAATTATCCTTAACCATATATGGTAATTAACCCTTTAATTACTATCATTAATTATAATAATTAATGATCCTACATTAATTAATTAACTATAATTAATTACATTAATTCTTAATTAATTACAATTAATTAATCACACTTAAATTAATTACTTATACTAATCAACCTTGATTAGTATCATTAATTACATTATTTAATGATCCTTATTAATTAATAATTACTTTAATTAAATAATTAACTTATAATTAATCAACTCATAAATCATAATCAGTAATTAACAATTTGTAATTACTTATCTTAATTAATTAACTTCTTACTTAATTAATTTCTAATTTAATTAAATTAATCCTTAATTAATTAATCCAATTAATTAATCCTTAATTACTTCATTAATCAATTTAAATTAACAATTAATCCTTAATTACTTTATTAATTAATTACAATTTTAATTAATTACACTTAGTAATTAATCCTAATTAATCACATTCATTAATTAATTAATTACATTAATTATCTGAAATAATTAAGTAATTAACTCTTGATTACTTACATAAGTAATTATCTCTAATTACTTTCATTAATAAGTCTTAATTACTTCCTTAACTAATTACCTAACAAACAATTAACTTCATCATTAAATAATTCTTAATTCATTAATTAATTACTTCATAATTAATTATCTTTAAAACAATTATATTAATTAATTCTTTAATTGATATCATTAAGTAATTAACCAATAATCACTTCAACTAATTACTCCATGAGTAATTATCATTATTTACTTCCATAAGTAATTAACTTCCTTAATTACATTCACAATTAACCATTAATTGCTTTATTAAGTAACTATACTTAATTAATCCATAATTAAGTGATTATTTAAAATTAATTAACTAATTATTTAAAATTATTTAAATAATTAGTTAATTAACATCTTATATTCAAAAATCCTTAATTAATTAAGAAAACATTATTCTTAATAATTTTTTTTACTTAATTACAAATCATATTAATTTAAGTATTCATTATTTCATAACACTGGTAAGTTAACCATATTTATCTTCATAAATACATTATTTGAATTTAAATCAAATTTTAAATAACTTAAACAAATTAGCTTATTTGGATTTCAAAATTATAATAATAACTTTACTTGAAAATAAGACATTTAGAAATAATATTTTAAATTTTCAAAACACATTAATTATCTAAGTTAGACTCATTCACTTAAAATAAAATTGGAAACGTTGTTATTAAATCATTTCTTTTAAAACTTTGCTTAAAACTTTGATTTATTACCTTAAATTCAAAACACTTCTTTGTAAAATGAATCTCAAAATTTAATTAAATTAATTACTTCCAAAATCAATCATCTAAAATATTTTAAATTTGAAAATAGATTCAATTATCAGTTTTTAAAAGTTTGATTTATACTTACTTCAAAGAAACAAGTTTTAACTTTGAAATTTCATCTCCTTTATAAAACTTGTTCTACAATACAAAGCTTGATCTCAACAACAAACTAATTTGCAACATATCATCTCAGTACTAACCAGAAACGCACGACCCCTGAAAAGCTCGCGTACGAAGCCTGAAACTCATGAGTAAGCCCCAAAGCAAAAAAAAAAGTCACTACTTCGAGTTACCCCCGAGTCACACACGAGTTCCCACCCGAGTTCCATCATCTTCCCCAACACGAAAACTCCAGCAACCCAACACTGTGCACACAAAGCACGGTGCACATGCACCTCCACCGCCGGCCTCCATTGACCATCGCGACGATCCTTCACAGTCCCAAATCCACTCGCGAGCACTTAGGTGAACCCAGATCCACCAAACAATACGCGAGTCGAAATTTCGTACTCGAGCTCGAAATACTGCAGATTCACTCGAACCCCAAAACTCCATTGCCGACGAACTCCTCGCTGATGAACCCTGCCGTTCCCTCCATAGCACCGCCTCGTCACGAGCTCCACCTACCCTCATGCGCGAACACTTCCGGTCCTATGCTCGTGACGAAATTCCCCCAACCGTAAAGCCAAATAAAAGCAAGCTTAAACCCTACTTTACCCAAATTCAAACATCACAGCGATTATAAAAATTCTTTGATATTTTTCCCATGATCTATAGCTTACATACAAGCTACGATCCAAGAATCAAATCGAATTATTATGTAATCAATCTGCAGTTCATGAAAATCCCAAAAATGTTCAACCTCGAAATTCTCTTGATTCTTTAAACTAAAAATCATGAAACTTATATTAAAATTCATGATTTACAAACACGAATCCATTTATTCAATCTAAACTATAAATTGAATACAGTGAATTTTAACATGTATTAGTGATTTACTATGTTTCCATTTTTAATATTATTTGTAAATTGAAAACTACAGAAACTATATTTTAGAATTACCTTCAGCATTTACACAAAATCTTTCATTCAATCATCAAGTCTAATTATTGTTCTTTAGTGGAAGATTAAGATTAAAATCTGTTCAAAGAAACAGAATACAGAGTTCTGCAAATAAACATACACACACACTTGCGTCATTCAACAAAACAAAGATAATTCATATAATTTCAAGTTATAGAACTTCAATACCAGACATTATCATCACATGCTGAAAGTAAAAACAATTCAAACCGTTTTTAAAGAAGTTTACTCACCTTTTATTTGCAAGGCAGGTTATCACTTCCAGGCTTTTGAACATTAATCTGAAAAATGCATTTGCTTTGATCTTTGTTGATAAAATCCTACTGCATGCTTATATTGATTGCTTTAAAAATGAAACTTGCAGTTGACTTGCTGAGTTGATTAAAAAGTGTTGAACTTTGAAATGCAGACTTCCATTCTGATTTGCAAATTTTAATTTTTTTTCTCCAGATCTCTTTTAAGTTGCAGGTTGAATATGCTATGGAAAAGCCCTTCTGAATTTGTAGAGGATATAAAGTTGCAGGTTTTGAACAATGCAGATTTTATCTTTACTTTGGATTCAAATTTTCAGGTCTAAGAAATTGGTTTCTGATTTTGCCTTTAATGTTTGAAAGGAAGAAAACAAGGAAGATGAAATGTTATGTTTATATAAAAAAATATGAAGACACTTGTTCATAAATCTCACACTTGTCATTCAATTCACGTAATTATTCTACATGTGTTATTAAGGTGATGTTAATATGTTACACATGTAATCTTAAGTATATTTTTTTTATAAATTTGCATTTAATTTAAAAGTAAATAGAAAGCTCACTTATTTAATTCTGTTAATGAATAAATGTTTACATATGTATATATAAGTTTACTTTTAAAAGAAATTATTCTAAAACTAATTATTATACATGTATATCTTTTTCATTAATTAAAAATCTAAAACATTTATTTTTATATATTTATAACCATTTTATATTAAGCATTTTTAAAGAAAACAAAACAAAATGTTTAAATCCTTTCAAACTATCATATTAAAAATAAATAATTATCTTATATTTTGAAAACAAATTGAATTAATCTTTGAATTAACTTTTGAAAAATATTTAGTTTTAAAACAAAGCTTTTAATTTAAAATTCATACACATAAAATTTAATAGATTAAATTAAAATTTTAAAACAACTCAAATTATAACATATACATACATATATACTACAATTTGCAAAACTCAATCTTTAATTTGAAACAAAAGATCTCCTATTCACAATATATATCAAATGTATATATTATAAATAGAATAAAATCTGATTAACTTGACAAAAAAAATCCTTATCAATTTAAATTGTCAGAAAGATATTGAATACCATTAACAAATTAAATATTTATTAACCTTTAAAAGATTAAATTCACAAATTTTAAATTAAAATTGTAAAGAAAATTATCATATCAATTAAATTATTAATGCGGATTATTAAATTGTTATTGCCCAAAATTCCGGGTCGTTACATTTATCATTGAGATTGTATACTCAATATGTACCTTAGGGACTTTACCATTAGGATTACATACTCGTTACGTCCTTTAGGCAATTTACCATCGAAATTGTATAATCGATGTGTGCCCTAAGCAGTCAATCATTGACATTATCATCTCAATGTATGCTAGGTAGTTTAACACTGAGATTGTTTGCTCAATATGTAGTTAAGAGATTTACTATTTGGATTGTCTACTCGATTCATAATTAGGAAATTTACCACCGGATTTGTATACTCGATGTACCATATATATGGTTCACCATTAAGACTGAATATTAGATGTATTGCAAGGTTTAACCAGTTTCCAAATATCCAACTTTTAGGTGGAAATCCATGTAGACTTAGGCGTATTATAGATTGTTTCCATATACCATGCCAATCGGCTAATTTGTTAGATGTAATACACACAAATAAATAAACACTCTTAGGTTGTGCAGATTATAAATGATAACTACATTATCTATCAATACCGTGCCACTAGTGATATTTCTTACTCACCAGACTTTGTCCGACTCCCTCTATTTTTCCCTTTTTATACCTACTCAAACGTTAACATTGTAGTAGAATGATGTGACAAGAGGAGTAAGATACAAGAAGGAAGTGACCATGAGCTTTAGAGTTATCTTCTTTATAGTCATTCCATATATCATATCATACTTGTCGGTTAGGTACTTACTATATTTCTTGTTGGATATTATAAGTGACTTTGTTTGGTTTTTTCCTATAGGAAATATAGTTGATTAAATAGGTTTACTTTGATATTAATATTTTATTCCTTTTGATATGATTCTAAAAGTGTAGAATGTTTAAAATTCATTTTTATCTCTATTCCACTTAATTCATTAAAAACTTGGCGATCTGTAATACTTTGGAAATTTGGTAAATATTTTAATTAAATAATAATAATATGAAAATGTGAAAATAGGTGATTCACACCCTTATTTTCCTTACTATATCTAAGATAAAGTATTGCAAGTGCCAGGCTAAAAGAATTGCCACATGAAATAACCTGGACAAGGAAAAAAAATCAAGTACAAAGCCCGGGTCGGTCTATGCTAAAACCTCAAATTGGTAAAAACATACGAAAACTACACCATTCGATCAAATATAATATTGACAAGACAATACTACATTGATGACCTGTGATAGTCACAAAAATGCATGAACTGATCTGTAACCCAAACACTTAAGGGGGACATGTAACGACCCATAAAATTTAATGATTTTAAATAACGTAATTAACTAAAAAAATTCATGAAAATATATAATTAAATTTTAGCAATGAAAATTTGATATATGGAATACGTCCATTTGAAAATATGTAAGTTTATTCTATTGGGAAATTTTTTAGTTTAAATTTAAATCATTTGAAATTTGATGGAAATAAAATACCTTTTGAATTATAATTTTTTTTATATAATAAAAAAATGCAAACCATTTTCTGAGTGGGACGTCATATTTAGTTTCGCCAAATTTGGACCGCTCTAGCTCCGTTTATCTTATTTTCGGCGATTTAACAGCTGTTTGGCAGCGAAAAATTGAGTTTTGATAGGATGATCGTATCTGTAATATCTATGTACCATTTTGTTTGTCTCGTCGTGCTGATCTCCATAATATATTCATTTGTGCATTTTGGCATCCGGTACACGAAGGAATCTGCAAAACGATTAGTCGTATCGGCACAAATTTTAACCTTTTGTTTCCCTATGGCCATTTAATTGTCCACCGGTTGAAAACCAACAGCCATAACTTTTAATATTCCTAGAAATCCAACCCGTAACTTTTGTTATTCCTATCTATTCAATATAATCTTTGGTTCGTTCCATTTCTATTGGTTCCACTCCAATATATTTCTTTATTTCATTCTGATTATTCTAAGAATATATATATATATATATATATATATAATAAAGTATATACAGTTTGCCTTCTTTTTCATTTGGCTCCTGTTTGCCTCCATATTTTCCCACCATTGTTGCTCGTCCCTCCGCTTCATTTCCACTCGTCGCACCTCACCCTCCACGCTAACCGCTCCGACCAGATCTCGGCCATACTAACCCATCCCTCCACGTCAGCCCTCCCTACCCTCCGCCATAGCCTCGCCACAACCAACTAAACGCAACCAGACCCCAAGCACCAAACCTCCCCACGACCTTCTCCACGCAATCAGCCTCATCCACCTTCCACGAAACCTCCAACAGCCTTCCCACTGCCATGCACCCCTTTCGACCATATCCCATTCACCTTGTTGCAACCATTTTCTCCCCACTGGTCAAGCAATAGACAAACTTCCTACCGAGACAACAGTCTACCCAAGAGGACAACAGTTCAGCCGTCGCCCACCTAGCCTCCCTGATCCGCCTTTTACCTACACTTCTCCGCCCTTTCACCACTGCCAAGACCCTATTCCATAACACCACATCTAGAACACTACAGCAGCCTTTAGCCGAGCACCACCCATAGCACTAGCTCTGACCACCATTCCTCTGGCCTCCACCATAAACAAGCATAGCCAGATCCTTTCCATCACCCTGCATGTCAACTGACGCAGTGGATATAACGGATGACGACGAAATGAAGATTTCGTGTCAGACTAATCGAGGAAACGATTATATGAAACAAGATAAATCGATGGATTGAAAATACTGAATGCCCAAATTCGTTGATCTCGAGAGATACCGAATTCTAGCTATCTCCAACACGTTGATCGCGCACGATACCGTGTTAAAAGATCTACGACTCTTCTACGTTAATCTCGCGCACGAGATTCCGTGAATCGGCTTCAAATCCGTTGATTCGAGTGAATTCGAATAACCGAAAATGGAGAAAGGAGACAACGCTCAACTTCCAATTTCAAAGAGACACAAAGCACTCAAACAAAGTTTTATTCAAAATCAACCACCTTCAAATGATACAACTCACCCGCTATTTATAGGAAAATTTACAACACAACATCATAATACACCTTCAACGACTTAACATAGGTCGTTAACGACCTAACAACAGAGCACAACACAAAACAGATCATCCATGACCTAACAATCACAACACATGACTTAACATGTACAAATACCCGTGACCTACGACCTAACTTAGGTCGTTAACAACCTAACAGATGTTACATTATTACACATACAACATAGCGACTTAACGAATTACGACATCACGACTTAACATATATAACGACCTAATGTCAAAACGTGGCTTCAAGAGTCTTGAGCGACCTATCTTCATGAGCGACTTACGGCAGCAGCGACTTAAAAACGCGGCATAGTTGGATTAGCTCGCGAACTCATTGGTCCTGCATTCCCCAAATTTCATTAGGTCGTTTGAGCGACCTATCTTTATTAGGTCGTTTGAGCGAGCTAAGAAGCACGTAGCATGCACTGCAAGGTCGCTTGAGCGAGTTAAGAAGTACGTAGCTCGCACTGCATCATCCTCCCCAGGTTGGAACGAATTCGTCCCCGAATTCACATTTTCCTCTTCCTCGATAAGCTCGTACTCATGATACGGGATCAAATGTTTGACGTTGAATACGTCAGTAGTACGGACATGATCCGGCAATCTTAACCGATAAGCATTATCATTAATCTTCTTCAAAATTTCTATTGGACCAATCTTTCGAGCTTTCAATTTGTTGTAAGTTCCAACTGGAAAACGATCCTTGGTCAACACTGCATAAACAAAATCCCCTTCTTTGAAGTCCGCACTCCTTCGCTTCTTATCTGCAAGTTGTTTATATTTCTCATTTGACTTAAGCAATCGTTTATGAACAATTCGATGGCACTCCTGCAACTCATTCACGAAATCACAAGTTCTTTTAACAACCCATTTTTGACATGGAATTGTCGACAAATCCAACGGTCCTTTCGAAATTGCTGAGTATACCACTTGAAATGGACTGAATCTAGTACTTCGATTAATAGCGTGATTATGTGCAAATTTCGCCTGACATAACTTCATATCCCAGCTCTTCAAATTATCTTTCACAAAACATCTCAACAAGTTTCCCAATGATCTATTCACCACCTCCGTTTCCTATCTGTTTGCGGATGATAAGCGCTACTAAAATTCAGTTTTTTTCCAACCATCTTCCACAAACTCATCCAAAAATGGCTTAGGAATCGCGTATCACTGTCAGAAACAATGGTCTCAGGTAACCCATGTAGTCGATAAACCTCTTTAAAGAATAATTGAGCAACACGGACTGCATCAGCGGTCTATTTACAAGCTATGAAATGTGCCATTTTTGAAAATCTATCTACCCACCACGTATATGGAATCATTTCCACGTTGAGTTCTTGGCAAACCCAAAACGAAATCCATGCTGATATCAATCCATGGTCTGGTAGGCACAGGCAATGGCATATACAATCCTGCATTCGTAGCTGTACCTTTGGAAACTTGACATATGTGATATCTTTCCACAAATCTTTCAACTTCTTTTCTCATGGAAGGCCAAAAATATGATTGAGAAATCAACTGCAAAGTATGATCTCTTCCCACATGTCCTTCTTCATGCTATTCTTTCACAATCTTCATTCGTAAGCTTCCTTCTGGTATACACAATTGATTTCCTTTGAAAAGAAAACCATCCACTAACACGTACTCATCCGTCTTCCCTTTCTTGATTTCATCTACAATCTTTGTAAAGTAAAAATCCTCAACAAAAAATTCTGGCAAAACATCAAAACCCGTCACTTCAACTCTTATTGTAGTCAACAAATGATTTCTTCTACTCAATGCCTCTGCCACACGGTTTGTAACTCCTGACTTATGCTTCACAAAAAATGTAAATTGTTGTAAGTATGCAATCCACGAGGCATGCCTGGCTGCAATCTTGTCCTGTCCTTGCAAATGCTTCAACGCTTCATGATCTGTATATAAAACAAATTCTTTATGGAACAAATAGTGTCTCCAATGTTTCACAGCTTGCACAACAGCATAAAATTCTACATCATAAGTATTATATCTCATCTTGGTTGCCGAAAGCTTCTCACTAAAATAAGCAATAGGACGGCTCCTCTGACTTAACACCCCTCCAATTCCAACCTTAGATGCATCAGTATGTAACTCAAACAACAACTGAAAAGTCTGGTAATACTAGAATGGGCACTAACGTAAAAAGTTCCTTAATCTGCTCAAAAGCAAATCCTGCTTCCTCTGACCATGAAAATTGCTTCCTCTTCATACAATCAGTAACAGGTGCCATCATGCTACTGAAATGTGGAATAAACCTTCGGTAGAATGATGCTAAACCATGAAAACTTCTAACTTATGTTATTGTCCTGGGTTGTGGCCAATTTCTGATTGCT
Source organism: Allium cepa (assembly GCA_030765085.1). Lineage (NCBI taxonomy): Eukaryota > Viridiplantae > Streptophyta > Magnoliopsida > Asparagales > Amaryllidaceae > Allium > Allium cepa. Next base: position 28,146,681 of record CM060938.1, on the reverse strand, counting down.
TCAACTTTATTCTGATCCACTTGTATACCTCCTTCAGATACAACATATCCCAGAAATAAAACACTTCGAGTCATAAACACACACTTCTTTGTTGCTGCATAGAATTGTTCTTGACGAAGAATAATTAGCACCTTTCGCAAATGCTGAATATGCTCCACTGTGCTCGCACTATAAATCAAAATATCATCAAAGTAAACTACCATAAACTTCCCAATGTACGGCTTGAAAATTTGGTTCATCACCCTCATAAATGTACTTGGTGCATTCGATAGACCAAACGGCATAACCAGCCATTCATATAATCCTTCCCGTGTCTTGAATGTTGTCTTCCATTCATCACCTGGTCGAATTCGAATCTGATGATACCCACTCTTCAAATCAATCTTTGAAAAGATAGCAGCTCCATTTAACTGGTCTAACAAATCATCCAATCTAGGCACCGGAAATCTGTACCTCACTGTAATCTTGTTTAGTGATCGACTGTCTGTACACATTCTCCAAGTTTCATCCTTCTTCGGCACTAACAATGCTGGTACTGCACAAGGACTCAAGCTTTCTTGTACGCGCCCTTGTTCAAGTAACTCCTCCACTTTCCTTCTCAACTCCTCGTGTACCTTTGGACTCATTCTGTAATGTGGTCTATGTGGTAACACTGCTCCTACTACAAGATCAATTTGATGTTGTATGTCTCTCAACGGTGGTAATTCTTTTGGCAGCTCTTCTGGGAATACATCTTCAAATTCCTTCAGCACTGGTTTAACTTTCTCTGGAATTTCAACCTCTTTTCTACTTTCACGTCCGATCAACAAAAACACTTCAGGCTCATCCTCCACTTCCTTGACAAATTCCTTCAAAGATAACATAGTCTTTAGTTCTTCAATCTCCTCCAACTTGCTTTCATCTGTTTGTCGCTTTTTAGGAACTAGAGTAATTTTAGTGCCCTCGAACATGAAACTATAGCAATTAGTCCTCCCATCGTGTTGCACAGCTCTATCGTATTTCCACGGTCTCCCTAACAACAAATGACATACATCCATATCCACAACATCACACCTAATTTCATCTTTGTATTTCTTCCCAATCCAAAAAGTTACACAAGCTCTTCTACTAACCTTCACCTCCCCACCTTTCCTCAACCAAGCTAACTTGTAGGGCTTAGGATGCTTCTCAGTCTTCAATGTCAACTTCTTTACAGCTTCTGAAGAGATAATGTTATCACAACTTCCAGCATCAACAACAAACTTGCAAACTTTTTCCAGAATAGTGCATGTTGACTGAAAAATGTTGCTCCTCAACCAACTAGAATCATCCTCTTGTTTTGGTGTTAAATAAGACCTCCTCATCATTAAATTACAACCCTCATCTCTCGACAATTCTTCTTCCTCCTCAACTTGCGGTGAATTGGAACATTTTGCTTCTGCATCCTCATCCTCAACCTCAACAAACATTACTCGCTTCTTAGGCTTCGGACATTCATTGCTTTTGTGACCAAACTCCTGATAGTTATAGCACTTGAAATTGTTGTTGACCTTGGTCTTAGCAACTTCATTGACAACCGGTTTACTGACTGCTTTGGAAACATTAGCACTGCTACTAGCACCTTTCACTTGATTATTGGAATTTGTAAACACACCACCTCCTCTTCTACCTTGCTTCTCCCAAGCTAGAGCTTTCTAGTGTGCTTCAGCAACGGATCTTGGATCAATCATATTCACCATATCCTGAATTTTCATTCTCAACCCTCCTACAAATCTAGCTGTCAATTGTTCCTCCGGCTCCATGATGTCATTTCTAGCAATCAACTGATGAAATTCATCTGCATAATCATTCACCGTCTTTGTTCCCTGTCTCAAATTTTGTAAGCGTCGGTACATAAGAGACTGATAATTATAAGGCAAGAAAGTAGCCTTCATCAACTTCTTCATCTTCTCCCATGAAACAATTTTTGACTTTCCCATTCTCTCCCGTGTAAGTTTAGTTTGCTGCCACCATGCCATAGCTCTTCCTCTCAAACGAGTAGCAACCAACTTAACTCTACGATGCTCAGGAACTTCCTTGAAGTCAAAAATTTCTTCAACATTAGATAACCAATCCAAAAATTCTTCCGCAATCATTCCTCCTTTGAATTCTGGAATCTCTGTTTTCGTCCCCGACTCCCATCGACGGTCATCTTCTACATCCCGATATTGATTTCGCACTTGGTCTCGATCTCGATAATGAATACTTCCTCTGTCACTCTCTTCATCATAATCAAATGTACTTCGATATCGATCTCGACCATCAACATCTCTATGATCACGCATATCTCTTCGACTATGTCTTTCAGCATCACGATATGGCTCACGTTCATACTCCCGTGGAGTTTTTCTCTCTTCATCTCTATACTCATGATGTTCTCGCCTTGTTGAAACTGATGACTCTCTTCTATCTCGAACAGATTGTGGCGACACCCTCCTCGCTTCCATAACCGATGGCGAAACTCTGTTTCCGCCATGGTTCGAGATTGGCGACCTTCTCCTTTGACCTTGATTCATATCATTCATCAATTTCTCTAACTTCCAAATACCTTCATCAAACTTTTCATTTATACGTTGTTCCATTTGCTCAGCTTTTTGTCTTCGATAAACATCTTCAACATTTTGAAATCGATTAGCACCTCTCGGAGGCATTGTCAAATCTTCAACAAATCCTAACACTTTAATTCTCGACTTGACTTCAAATTGATGCACACCTTCAACTTATAGCTCTCGGCCTTGATCAAATCTGAACTTAACTTCACTCGGCTCAAACTTCAACACTTAACAACAACAATCTCCAATACTTCAAATCTTCTCCCAATAGGCTTGGCTTAGCTATGATTGGCTAAGTCTAGCTCTGATACCAAACTGACGCAGCGGATATAACGGATGACGACGAAATGAAGATTTCATGTCAAACTAATCGAAGAAACGATTAGATGAAACAAGATAAATCGATGGATTGAAAATACCGAATGCCCAGATTCGTTGATCTCGAGAGATACTGAATTCTAGCTATCTCCAACACGTTGATCGCGCACGATACCGTGTTAAAAGATCTACGACTCTTCTACGTTGATCTCGCGGACGAGATTCCGTGAATCGGCTTCAAATCCGTTGATTCGAGCGCACTCGAATAACCAAAAATGGAGAAAGGAGACAACGCTCGACTTCCAATTTCAAAGAGGCACAAAGCACTCAAACAAAGTTTTATTCAAAATCAACCACCTTCAAATGATACAACTCATCCGCTATTTATAGGAAAATTTACAACACAACATCACAATACACCTTCAATGACTTAATATAGGTCGTTAACGACCTAACAACAGAGCACAACACAAAACAGATCGTCCACGACCTAACAATCACAACACACGACTTAACATGTACGAATACCCGTGACCTACGACCTAACTTAGGTCGTTAACGACCTAACAGATGTTACATTATTACAAATACAACATAGCGACTTAACGAATTACGACGTCACAACTTAACATATATAACGACCTAATTTCAAAACGTGGCTTGAAGAGTCTTGAGCGACCTATCTTCATGAGCGACTTACGGCAGCAGCGACTTAAAAACGCGGCATAATTGGATTAGCTCGCGAACTCGTTGCTCCTGCATTCCCCAAATTTCATTAGGTCATTTGAGCGACCTCTCTTTACTAGGTTGTTTGAGCGAGCTAAGAAGCACGTAGCATGCACTGCAAGGTCGCTTGAGCGAGCTAAGAAACACGTAGCTCGCACTACATCATCAACCCTCCTATGCCATGCAAATAACACGCAAGTCTCCCATCATCCTCCAAACTAGACCTGCCGTGCCCATCAACTGAGTAGCCACCTTTCCATCCGCTCTAGCCAACTTCCCACTCTTTCCCAAGCATAACAAATTTCTAGTAGTAGACAAGCCGCCATCACGACTTTCCACTTTCCATTGTTAGCCGAGCAAGCAACATTCTCCTCTGGGTTTCTGGTGTTGACAATCTGTGCTTTGTTTTGATTTCTATTCTAGCCTTCTTTGCTTATATAAAAAAAAAGAGAAAGTTATATATATTTAATATATATATATATATATTTTGTTTCCATTTATAACAAGTTAGTTTTGATTTTTTTTCATCGATTCTAGTTCATCGCACTTTACCTTGCGTGCCCGTTGTTTGGAAATTTCAGTAGCCTTTTGCTTTGCTTTGCTTTGCTTGTGTCCGACCCGTATGCGTGTCCATATCACCGTCTTCGCCATCATGGTTTCCATAGCCACGAAAGGTGAGCGATCACTCACGATTGACATTCTTCTATCAGTACATTTAAACATGAAATGATGATTGAAATATGTTGTTAAATTGAATTGGTTTGAAATTTAATTGTTGAATATGATACGTTATTATTTGAATTTATTTACCTCTGTTAATTGACATATGATAACCATAACCGGTTGTATATATATATTATTTTTAAGTTATTCATTATGACCGTAATTACCACTGATATTGCCATGTTATTTTATTTATTATTTTATGGTTCTCACTCTACAAGTTCCATAATAGTTTAGGAAATCCCTAAGGGTTGAAATGATACATACCCGAACGATATTATAGATTAAGGAAAATCGTTATGGGTTGAAATGATAAATCCAAGTGATTATATTGATTTTGAAATTTTAGGATTATGAGTTAAAATGATGTATACCTGTAAATATTAATTTATTGCAGATTGAAATGATAAATATCCCTATCACTTGATCATATGATAGAAAATTTTATACGAATACCGTTGGTCCAATTTTGAAAAATGATTTTCAAAGTTTTGAATGGAAATATATGGGTTTTAAATAAATATTGACTTTGAAATATAATATAAATATTTTATTTTAATATGGGTAAAATTTAAAATTTAAAATTTATATGTTTTGGAAATTTTAAAATTATAAATATGTTTTAAATATGTAAATTATAGAATTTTACTTATAACTTTATTATTTTTAAAATATATAAAATAATATTTATAAAAGATTTCATAAAATTTAATACAATAAAATTTAATACAATAAAATTTAATAAGAATTTTATTTGACTAAAAAATATATATAATATGTTTTAAATATTTATTTACAATTTGTATAATATTTTAAAGTAGATTTTTTTTTGTAATCACTTATATATATAATATGTTCAAATATTTGATTGAATTTATGTTATTATTTTTAAAAAAGATTTTAGTAATCACATAAATAAATAAAGGTTGGAAAGATAAGTTAAAGTGTTTAAGAATTTAATTTCAATAAGAATTGAGTTGGACTATTTGATTTTGAGATTTTAAAGATATGATTTTATAATTCGATAACTTGATTTTGATTTAAAATGACTAAGTGAGTATTTTAAAATTTGAATATATTAAAGTTTAATTTCGAAATATAAATGATATGTATCAAATTGAGTTATTGTAAATGGTTTGAATATTCCAAATTTGAAACCTATTGAATTGGAAGTGGTTTAAATTTGTAGTTCTAACCTGGATTTGAAATCGATATAAATTAAAAATGGTTTAATGAGAATTTGAATTGAACCTTAGATTTTTTAATTGAAATTGTTGAACTGAGATTGGTTTAAATTGAATTCTAGAACTAAAGTTGATTTGAATTGATTTGTGAAATTAGAAGAAACAATTTTAGTTTGAAAGTATTTTTGATATAAATTCTTTTAATATATAAACTATTTTAATCTATAACCTATTTTAAATATAAACTATTTTTATTAACTATTTTAATATATAAACTACTTTCAACATTAAAACTGTTAAGTTGAAACTGTTATGATTTGGATTTAATGGATTTAAATGCGCATACTTTGATATAATGGTTAACCCATTTTGTAGTTATGATTTTGGAAATTAATATGATTTCGAAAGTGATTATGATTTCGAAAGTGATTATGATTTCAAAAGTGATATGATTTTGAAACGAATATGATATTTTGATATGAAGTATGAACTGCTTGAAATGATTGCAAAAGTGATTTTATAAAATGACAACGGTGTGAAATAAGCGTTTGGCTGTTAAAAAGATTAGGATCGGATATTGTCATTCTCTTTGTCAATACTGAAAACCACATTAAAAACTGTGCACGTGGTGGCGAATCCAGAACGTAGTAGGATGGTTTGGCGAACATCTATATGAGGTATGAACGTAGCCCTGACTCCCTCGAGTTAGCTTGATGTGGCCAAAATAGGAGTTTTATCGGGCCAAGTGGGGTCACTCTCCCTATTGGGCACATTTCTTTGAAACCATTTCTATTATGTGATTTGATCATGTGCACTTTTGATTTGGGAGTGTGTCTCGAGATGGGCGGTAGTAGCTGCTATTTATTACCACTAGTCTGGGAGTGCAAAACGATAGTATCCTACCCTGAGCATTGCCTCGTGTGCCTTGCACATGCCTTATCGCGCCCTCTACGAGTTTGTTTTGTGTCGTACCTGTGGAGTGCTCCCTGATAGCCCACCGATTTGGTGAAATTTACAGTACCATGTAGACTATGGCATTTATATAAAAGGGGAATTTCACTAGAAGGACAAACTTTGCAATCCAACTAGTTTCTAGGACACATGTCCACAGAAATTAATTTCAAGGCCAAAGTTAGTAGAATAATTACTTTTAAGGACAAAGTCAGCAGTCTAGTTACTTTCAAGGACATAATTTCCTAGGTTTTTAGGCCTAGAAACTAATTATTTTTCATTTTGTCCTTAAAAGTAATTATTTCAGTTGTGTGTCATAGAAACTAATTGTACTTGCTAAAGAAGCCTTTACGGCTTATTTCCACTATATAAAATGTGTTAAGGGAGATATGGATAATGTCTTAACACTATTTTAATATTTTACTTTATTGTAGACATTATATCTGTAGCGTATTGTACTATGTATCTAAGTAGTTCCATGGATCTTTAAAGGATGGAAATCTCAAATATCCTTTCAGTTATATTGCGTTTCACTTGGACATTTCACTTAAGTTGATTTACTAGTGTAAGAGTGTTAATCCTGACTCGAGTGCTTTGGGTTTCGCTTTAGGCTTGGGTCAGATTGAGTGTCAAAGTATTTGAGACTCACCTTTGGAACTTAGAGCTTTTCTTGGAGATCTATCGTTTATCTATTCAACGTTTTAGTTATTTCCAGTTGTTTGTGTTCATATTTTTTCATTTGCTTTTGTATTAGAATTTTCTATATATTTGGATTTTTTATTACACTCTGATGTTCTATAGTAGCTTCATGAACAACTATTTATCTATTCCGTTGCTTATTGTTGTATTGCCTTGTGTCTATGATTTTGTGCTCGAGTTATTTATTATATATGCAATGTTTTGCCAAATATATATTAACAATATGTTTTTAGAGCAATTCAAGTCGGACATGTGTGGATTATTGTCGATTTGAATGGATTATAATAGCGGGTCGTTACAGGACCGCAACATAACTATCAAATTGTGTTGCTCCCAAATACCAAATACAAAGGTTGTACTGTGACGCCTACCTTTAGACCCATACTAACAAAGAATATTGCCTAGTAATATTGTCTGCTAATATGGAGAATAAGGCTGGTTAGGAGTGACCAAATGAGAATATTCCCTTGAGCTTCCACCAACATGTCATTCCTACGATAATTTGAGGATGTGATTTGAATAACTGACGAGTACAGTCTCAACACAAAGTAATAAACATGTTGGCTAATAATAGCAGAACAATATATAATATATCGCAGAATATAAAATCGCAGATTATGGCGGAAATTATAATACATATCAAATATATTAAATTGAGTGAGTCTACAAAAGAGAATACCGTACTCATTTATACATATAAGTTCAAAAGTTAGATGAGTATACAAATATACACCACAAGTCTCTAACTCTGTAACGCCCCACTCCGAGACCCACTCTAGTGAAGAGTATTACGGAGTAATACCGTCTACTAGAACGGAGAATAGAGTATAATGGGAGCGACCATTTGTAATCAAGCTATAACTATCTACTGAATACGTCGAAAAGATGGTATCTATTTTTTTTTCCAGGTGGTTCGACCTATTCAATAAATATTTATAACGAAATTACAATGGCTAAAGACCTATCAGAATAAGCATAGTAATAAATGATAAACATCACAGAACAGAATCACATAACATATATAACATCCCAGAACAATACATCATCAATACAGATCCAAGTATCAAAAGGTGGGTACAAAGCCACCGCTCACACATGTGAGTCAAAAATATGTACATAAGAGTCTGAAATAACAGAGTAGCTGAATAGTGGACAAATAAAAGAGCTATCTATCAGCATAGCAGATAATGTCCAAGCGGAAGTATAGAAAGCTAAGTCCAGAGACCTAACCTGAAACAACTCGGTCTGACCCGAGCAAAAACACTCGGGTCAGGCTAGCTAAACAATCAGTAATACTGAGATATATATATAATAATGCAGTACATAAATAAAACAGTACTTCTCCAAAGAGAAGAGTAATATGGACTACATGAATATAATGACGATCCCTAATCATCAATAAACAGTAAAAATCTCCAAAGAGAATACAAACACCAAAGTGTTTAATAACAATCACCTCATATCATCGGCGTAGCCAAAGCTATATAAAGTTGCCCATAGGCAAAAATCCCAAGAGTGACCAGAGTCAGTAATCAATGCCCAAGCAAAGATCGATGCTCCAAAGAGCAATAGGGATATACTGAAAAGTCAATGAAATCGAATACTGAAAAGCAGTGTCCAGAGACACTGTGAATCCACAAGGTAATCGCACTCACATCGTATGGTTCCATAGAACCAACACCGAATGGCGATACTCGAATGGATATAAAATCATCAGATAATACAAATATTGCACGTGCACCGACCAGAGTCGTTGTTGCCAAGTACTGTAGAGTTGTGATCGATCACTAGCACAGATGCGGAACGCGCGAAACGGCGAGATCCTTCCCAGAAGGATAAAGGCCCAGAGGCACACGCCAAAAATAAACTGCTCCATAGAGCAGGTGTCCAGAGACGGTTGCCCAGAGGCATGGTGACCCAGAGGTCCAGTACTGGCCGCCCAGAGGCTAATGTGTCACTAACTTCTTGGAGAGGAACCCGTAAAGTGTTAACAATGAGTCCCATACCCCACGTTCGCACTAAACGGTTTACTAACCAATAGCAAGCTCACACTCCAAATAATAAAAAGTCCACCTCGTATCATCGGTAAACTAGACCCAAAGGTCAAAACGATCAATCGAATAGGTCGGGGATTAACCGAAAAGAAAATACACACGGTTCCATAGGCCGGAGATTTCCTAACCGTTTTAAGCACCTTTCCACTTCGCTCGATGTGCTAAAAAGTGAGTGTGTGAATTTTATTATAGAAAATAATGGTGCGAAACAGATTTATAATTGATTTTTGAAATCACTTTATAACGGCTTTTGAAAACTCTCCTATTACGGAGTAATTAATTTAATATTTAAAAATAATTTTATATAATAATTTTGAAAGCCATTTAGGAGTGAAAAATCCTTTTAAAATAGTTCATAAAAACCCGTGTACGAAATCCAAAGACAAATCTCAAAGAAATCGATAAAACCAGAAAATCACTGAAAATATTCTAAGTGTTTGAAACCATTCAAAAACTGCTGCGAACGCAAGTTCGGCAATTTATTTGGGCCAGCAAACTGTGTCCAAATGGCATAAAAACTGGTAGGCATGTAGTCCGACATCCCTACTTTAAGATGCAAAAAGAATTTCTGGATTCCGAGTTGAGACGAAGTGGCAGCGACGTCTCAAAGTTGAACCCAGAAAAAGATTCACACTGTTTTCCAACAGCGACCAGAGTCTAACTTTGGCACGATAATCGAAGTACCAAACGAACTCCAATGTTGCCCAAATTTTCCAGAGATGGAGTTCGGAACTCCACCTTTCCAGCGAGCCCAAAAACGTCGAATTCCGACTTCCGATGCGAGCGTGGCGGCATCGCGAAGTGGAGATCAAAATATGAAAACTGAGTTGTTGTTTTTTTTTTTGGTTGGACGCGGGCCTGGCCCGCGTCGGCCTGCCCCAGCCCAGACGGGCTGGGGATATACTGTGTGCCCCAGCCCGCCTGGGCTGGGGTTTAAGGGACGTGGGCTTCGGCCCGCACCCTTAGTCCCCAGCCCAGGCGGGTTGGGGATAATAGAGGTGCCCCAGCCCAAGCGGGCTGGGGACATTACATTGCCCCAGCCCGCCTGGGCTGGGGGTATGGGACGCGGGCCAAGGCCCGCGTCCCCTATTCCCCAGCCCAAACGGGCTGGGGACGGGGTGCAACCCCCAGCCCGCCCGGGCTGGGGGGTTGGGGCGCGGCCAGCTCACCATGGGTGGCCAGCCTCTGGCTAGCCCAGCTGGGCTAGCCTACAGTGCCTAGGTGCAGCCCAGGCCTGTTCTGGTGCACCCAGTGCACTATTCTTGCCTGTTTCAGGCTGATTTCAGCCTAAATATTTGCAGCAAGCATATTTTTGTGTTTTTGGTGATTTTGGGTTTTTTTTCCAGTTTTTGGCATCAAAAAAATCACTAATAACAATTACTAATCACCATATAATGATTATTACACTAATTTAAAGGAAACCAAGGCTAAAGCTTATCTTTACAACTAGCAATAATTACTAATCAATAGTAATTACCTTAATGAAGCAAAGTATCAAATGGTTTGAGTGCACAATATCAAGCAAGCCAAACTCCTCCACCCCAAAGCAAAGATCAAGAGGCTTCAAAGGACCCAAAATCAACAAAAAACAAAATAATGATTACAACAAGATGGTAGAGATAAATAGGGATTAAGTTGGATTAGAGAATATGGGAGATTGCATTACCTTTCAAAGATTAAACTAGTTTAATTATGAAGACAAGGAGATGGAGCTTCTAAAGGGAGGCCATTAATTATGTTTAGATCTAGCTTTAGGAATTTATGAAGAGGAGGGTTAGGGTTTATGGGAGGGGTTTGAGATATTAAATAGGAGTGGGTTGGTTAATGGGTCATGGTAAGAGGTTTTAAAACCCATTAGGACTTAGTTTATTTTCCTAAGGTTATCATGTGAACAAAATCCTAAGAAGCATCCTAGTTTTAATTAAAACCATATAATTGCTCATTTGGCCCATTAACCTATAATCACATAAAAAAAAATTCCCCATTTCAACCCAAAAATATTTTAATTTGCGAACCAATTGAAAATTTAAATTCCTAAAAATTTGTTTAGCCCCCTTTTTAACTTAAAATCATAATTTTTAACTTATCTTTCGGTAATTGCAATCTCAGGGTTGTTACAGACTCCCCCCTTAAGAAAATTGCGTCCCCGCAATTCCTTAAATATAGAAGTCGTTTATAACATCTAATCCACACGAGGAATACATAAGATAAAATATAGATGCTCACCCATGTCGGAAGATGAAAGAAAACCAGGATAAGTACGATCAATAAATTCTCTGGTCTCCCAAGTGCAGTCCTTAGGATTAGACGACCATTGAATCTTCACAAGCGGAACCTCTTTGTTTCGAAAACGTCCGATCCCCGAATCAAGCACACGAAGAGGTTGCTGCCCTATAGATAGATCGGGTGAGATCTCCAAATCAGGTACGATATGAGGCTCAATGATAGAATCAGGATCGCGAACACACTTGCGAAGCTGAGAAACATGGAACATGTCATGCATTCCCAAAAAATGAGCAGGTAGAGCCACACGATAAGCAACGGGGCCGATGCGTTCCGTAATAGGAAAGGGTCCAACATAGCGAGGAGCCAACTTCCCTGTAGAACTGAAACACACAACCCCCTTCATGGGAGAAATCCGAATAAAGGCATGATCACCAATGGAGAACTCAAGAGGTTTCCTACGGTTGTCCGTGTAGGATTTCTGGCGGTCCTGTGCCTCTTTCATTCTCTGACGGATAAGAACAATCTTTTCAGAAGATTCCCGAACTGAATCTGGACCAAGAATAAGCTTCTCGCCAGATTCTAACCAACAAGCAGGAGAGCGACATGGCCTTTCGTATAGAGCCTCGAAAGGTGCCATGCCGATACTAGACTGAAAGCTGTTGTTGTAGGAGAACTCTACGAGCGGTAAGTGATCCTCCCAACTACCTCCGAAATCCAGAATACAACAGCGCAAAAGATCCTCTAAAACACGATTCACCCTCTCGGTCTGACCGTCGGTCTGAGGGTGATAAGCAGTAGAGAGATTCAGCTTTGTGCCCAAAGCTGACTGTAGGCACTTCCAGAAGTGACTAGTAAAGATAGTGTCTCGATCACAGACAATAGAGCTAGGAATGCCATGAAGTCGAATGACTTCCTTCACATAGAGCTTGGCCAACTGAGGTGCAGTCCGAGTGGACTTAATCGGAATGAAATGAGCCGATTTGGTCAAGCGATCAACAATAACCCAGATAGAAGTATGGCCTGACCTCGATCGAGGCAGACCGTCAATGAAATCCATGGATATCTGATCCCATTTCCATAATGGAATCTCTAGAGGCTGAAGAAGACCAGACGGACGCTGATGCTCGGCTTTGATCTGTTGACAAGTCATGCAACCACTCACATAACTTGCCACATCTCTCTTCAAACCCTCCCAATAATATAGGCGACACATGTCGGCATACATCTTACTCGACCCGGGATGAATAGTGTACTTAGTGCGATGGCACTCGTCCAGAATGTCACGCCTAAGTGATAAATCAGATGGTACAATAATACGGCTCTTCCTACGAAGACACCGATGAAAATCAAGAGAATAATCCAACAATGTCTCATCACTGGATCCCGACTCGAGAAGATGAATAAGATGCAATAAGTCTGGATCCTGCCGCTGAGCATGGGCAATGCGATCCAATAAGATAGGATGAGATTCCAAGCTAAATAATAAGACCGGAGAATCAGAGGATGGAGCTCGATCTCTAACATCACACAAAGATAGGGTCTCAAGAATATCCCACTCGGCAATCATCATAGAAACTACTACCGAGTGCTTGCGACTGAGTGCATCTGCAACACGATTACCTTTGCCAGGGGTATACTGAATATCTAAATCATATGAGGCGAGAAACTCAAGCCATCGCTGCTGCCTCATATTGAGATCCCTCTGACAGAATAGATACTTCAGCGACTTGTGATCGGTATAAAGAGTGAAGCGTTCACCTAATAGAAAATGACGCCACGTCTTCAAGGCAAAGACGATAGCTGCCAACTCAAGATCATGAGTCGGATGGCGAACCTCATTCGGACGCAGTTGCCTGGAAGCATAAGCAACTACCCGATCCTTCTGCATAAGCACAGCACCGAGCCCCCTACCACAAGCATCGGTGTAAACAACCAGATCCTGATTACTCTCAGGAACCACAAGAATATGAGCATGAGTGAGAAGTTCCTTCAATCGCTGAAAAGAAGCTTCACACTTATCAGACTAAATAAAGCGAACATCCTTACGAGTCAGCATCGTAAGGGGAAGTGCAACTCGAGAGAAATCCTTGATAAACCGACGGTAATAACCCGCCAGACCAAGGAAGCTGCGAATATCATGAACGTTCTCGGGCTGCTTCCAATTCTGAATAGCTTCGATCTTGGCAGGATCGACAGAAACACCCTCAGATGATACAATATGGCCCAAGAACTTGACCTTGCTCTCCCAAAAATGACACTTGGAGAGCTTGGCCTTAAGCTGATGCCGACGAAGAGTATCCAAGACGATCCGCAAATGATGAGCATGCTCTGCCTCGGATCTAGAATAAATAAGAATATCGTCGATGAAAACCAGAACGAATCTATCGATGTATTCCCGGAGTACTCGATTCATAAGATCGACGAAGAAAGCTGGTGCGTTCATCAAGCCGAATGGCATGACCAACCACTCAAAAGAACCATAACGAGTGCGGAAAGCGGTAAGAGGAATGCTATCTTCCACCACTCGGAGCCGATGAAATCCGGTGGCAAGGTCGAGCTGGGAAAAGACCTTCGCACCGCTCAACTGATCAAACATATCGTTTATCCGTGGCAATGGATAACGATTTCTGATGGTCAACTCATTAAGCTTGCGATAGTCAATGCAAAGCCTAAGAGAGCCATCGGGCTTCTTAACGAAGAACACAGCAGCACCCCATGGCGAAGAACTGGACCGAATGAACTGCTTCGCCTCAAGTTCAACTAACTGTTTCCTGAGTTCCTCATTCTCCTTAATAGACATCCTCGTGGGAGGACGCCCAACAGGGTGGGAGCCTGGAATGAGATCGATGCGGAACTCAATGGTCCGCTTTGGCGGCAGGCCAGATACTGGCTCGAATATATCGGGGAAATCCCGAACGACAGGAATACGAGATATGTCCAAATCCTCATCTCGTGTATCAAGAGAAAATAAAGTAACGTCAGAAAGCCCAACATCCTTAAGAACAATAGCTAATGGAGAGGACGAATCAGGGTGATGAATGAATAATATCCGCTCCGAACAAATAATTTTGGCGTCGTGCTGAACAAGCCAATCCATGCCAAGAATCATATCAAATCTCAAATACTCCATAACGTGCAGATTCGCACGGAAAGAAAATCCACAAAGATCGATATCTATATTCTCACAAAGCAAGCTAAGGGTCATGGATCCGCCAATGGGATTCACAATCCTTAGTGAAGAAACCAGACAAGTAACATCCAACGATAAAGCATCTACTAGCTCCTTTGATACGAATGAGTGAGAGGCACCCGTATCAAAGAGAAATCTACAAGATCTACCATGAAATAAAATAGAACCTTCGAGAACGGAAGGATGCGTACCTCGAGGCTGAGCTGAAGATGCAGGAGCCTTAGCAGCATTAAGCTTACCAGGCTTGGCACTAGCTGGAGCAATAGGACAAGTGGAGATCCTGTGTCCCTCCTTCTTGCAGAAGGTGCAATAGAGAGGTTTGGGGCACTCTCGAATAAAGTGATATGGAGAACCGCAGTTGAAGCATTTCTTCGGAGGACGGGTTCCACTAGGCTGTGACTGAATCTGAGGCTGAATCTGAGGCTGAGCCTGGACAGCACAACTGCCAGTCTTCTTCTTCTTGTTCCAAGGCTTGTTCTTATGAAATGGACCCCGCTTCTGGTTGGGGTTTTTGGAACCCCCACCATCATCATCACTATGCTCCATCTCGACTGACTCAAGATGTAGGGCTGCATCGACTAGCTTCTCGAATGAGAGCTCAAGCTGTAGCATAAGATGCCTCTTCAGATATTTCTTCAAGCCCTCAACAAATTTAAGGTTTCTCTTATAAGGAGTAGCAATAAACTCAAGGCCATACTTGGACAGGGCCTCGAAGGAAGAGACATAGTCGGATACGGAGGACTTCCCCTGCTTGAGATCAAGAAAGCGGCGAGCAAGGGAGTTCTTCTCTGACTCTGGGATGAATTTGAGCTCAAATCTCTGACGAAACTGAGCCAAGTAAGTGTGGTCTCATCGACCTCGGCAATAAGGAGTTCGTACCAATCCAGGGCACGACTCCAAAGCTGACTAGAAGCAATAAGAACACGATCATGATCCGAGATATCCATACGAGTAAAAATGCGCTCGCATATCCGAATCCAAGCCTGGACCTCTAAGACATTCTCGGAGCCACTGAATGGCTTCCCTCCGAGATGGGTAAAATCACTGCAGAGACGCGCAAAAACAGACATGCGCGGAGCATCAGCAACTGGGGCTGGAGACTGAGAATGAGACTGAGAATTCCGAACCAGCTCCATGATCTGGTCGGTAGTCATGAACACGCCCTCTGGATGAGTGTTGCTGGACTGCCCAACAGCACTAGTCTGACGTGTGGTTCTCCCTCTTCCCCTTCCAGACATACTGAAAGTCAAACGGGAATTAGAGTTAGACATTATTCAATGATTGATACTTAATTAAGGAATACTACGGAATATAATAAATTCCTACACATATTCCTAACTTATCTATCAATAAGCATAAGGAAGGGATTTGATTTAATTCGGATCCAATTAAAATGTATTGTGCTAAGTGTATCCGTTCTGTGTTTGTTGTGCTTAATTCTGAACCTTGCTCCGATACCAAGATGTAACGCCCCACTCCGAGACCCACTCTAGTAAAGAGTATTACGGAGTAATACCGTCTACTAGAACGGAGAATAGAGTATAATGGGAGCGACCATTTGTAATCAAGCTATAACTATCTACTGAATACGTCGAAAAGATGGTATCTTTTTTTTTTCCAGGTGGTTCGACCTATTCAATAAATATTTATAACGAAATTACAATGGCTAAAGACCTATCAGAATAAGCATAGTAATAAATGATAAACATCACAGAACAGAATCACATAACAGATATAACATCCCAGAACAATACATCATCAATACAGATCCAAGTATCAAAAGGTGGGTACAAAGCCACCGCTCACACATGTGAGTCAAAAATATGTACATAAGACTCTGAAATAACAGAGTAGCTGAATAGTGGACAAATAAAAGAGCTATCTATCAGCATAGCAGATAATGTCCAAGCGGCAGCACAGAAAGCTAAGTCCAGAGACCTAACCTGAAACAACTCGTTCTGACCCGAGCGAAAACACTCGGGTCAGGCTAGCTAAACAATCAGTAATACTGAGATATATATATAATAATGCAGTACATAAATAAAACAGTACTTCTCCAAAGAGAAGAGTAATATGGACTACATGAATATAATGACGATCCCTAATCATCAATAAACAGTAAAAATCTCCAAAGAGAATAAAAACACCGAAGTGTTTAATAACAATCGCCTCATATCATCGGCGTAGCCAAAGCTATATAAAGTTGCCCATAGGCAATAATCCCAAGAGTGACCAGAGTCAGTAATCAATGCCCAAGCAAAGATCGATGCTCCAAAGAGCAATAGGGATATACTGAAAAGTCAATGAAATCGAATACTGAAAAGCAGTGTCCAGAGACACTGTGAATCCACAAGGTAATCACACTCACATCGTATGGTTCCATAGAACCAACACCGAATGGTGATGCTCGAATAGATATAAAATCCTCAGATAATACAAATATTGCACGTGCACCGACCAGAGTCGTTGTTGCCAAGTACTGTAGAGTTGTGATCGATCACTCGCACAGATGCGGAACGCGCGAAACGGCGAGATCCTTCCCAGAAGGATAAAGGCCCAGAGGCACACGCCGAAAATAAACTGCTCCATAGATCAGGTGTCCAGAGACGGTTGCCCAGAGGCATGGTGACCCAGAGGTCCAGCACTGGCCGCCCAGAGGCTAATGTGTCACTAACTTCTTGGAGAGGAACCCGTAAAGTGTTAACAATGAGTCCCATACCCCACGTTCGCACTAAATGGTTTACTAACCAATAGCAAGCTCACACTCCAAACAATAAAAAGTCCACCTCGTATCATCGGTAAACTAGACCCAAAGGTCAAAACGATCAATCGAATAGGTCGGGGATTAACCGAAAAGAAAATACACACGGTTCCATAGGACGGAGATTTCCTAACCGTTTTAAGCACCTTTCCACTTCGCTCGATGTGCTAAAAAGTGAGTGTGTGAATTTTATTATAGAAAATAATGGTGCGAAACAGATTTATAATTGATTTTTGAAATCACTTTATAACGGCTTTTGAAAACTCTCCTATTACGGAGTAATTAATTTAATATTTAAAAATAATATTATATAATAATTTTGAAAGCCATTTAGGAGTGAAAAATCCTTTTAAAATAGTTCATAAAAACCCGTGTACGAAATCCAGAGACAAATCTCAAAGAAATCGATAAAACCAGAAAATCACTGAAAATATTCTAAGTGTTTGAAACCATTCAAAAACTGCTGCGAACGCAAGTTCGGCAATTTATTTGGACCAGCAAACTGTGTCCAAATGGCATGAAAACTGGTAGGCATGTAGTCCGACATCGCTACTTTAAGATGCAAAAAGAATTTCTGGATTCCGAGTTGAGACGAAGTGGCAGCGACGTCTCAAAGTTGAACCCAGAAAAAGATTCACACTGTTTTTCAACAACGACCAGAGTCTAACTTTGGCACGAAAATCGAAGTACCAAACGAACTCCAATGTTGTCCAAATTTTCCAGAGATGGAGTTCGGAACTCCACCTTTCCAACGAGCCCAAAAACGTCGAATTCCGACTTCCGATGCGAGCGTGGCGGCATCGCGAAGTGGAGATCAAAATCTGAAAACTGAGTTTTTTTTTTTGGTTGGACGCGGGCCCGGCCCGCGTCGTCCTGCTCCAGCCCAGACGGGATGGGGATATACTGTGTGCCCCAGCCCGCCTGGGCTGGGGTTTAAGGGACGTGGGCTTTGGTCCGCGCCCTTAGTCCCCAGCCCAGGCGGGCTGGGGATAATAGAGGTGCCCCAACCCGCCTGGGCTGGGGATATGGGACACGGGGGACACGGGCCAAGGCCCGCGCCCGTATGCCCCAGCCCAGGCGGGCTGGGGACATTACATTGCCCCAGCCCGCCTGGGCTGGGGGTATGGGACGCGGGCCAAGGCCCGCGTCCCCTATTCCCCAGCCCAAACGGGCTGGGGAGGGGGTGCAACCCCCAGCCCGCTCGGGCTGGGGGGTTGGGGCGCGGCCAGCCCACCATGGGCTGGCCAGCCTCTGGCTAGCCCAGCTGGGCTAGCCTACAGTGCCTGGGTGCAGCCCGGGCCTGTTCTGGTGCACCCAGTGCACTATTCTAGCCTGTTTCAGGCTGATTCAGCCTAAATATTTCCAACAAGCATATTTTTGTGTTTTTGGTGATTTTGGGTTGTTTTTTTTCAGTTTTTGGCGTCAAAAAAATCACTAATAACAATTACTAATCACCATATAATGATTATTACACTAATTTAAAGGAAACCAAGGCCAAAGCTTATCTTTACAACTAGCAATAATTGCTAATCAATAGTAATTACCTTAATGAAGCAAAGTATCAAATGGTTTGAGTGCACAATATCAAGCAAGCCAAACTCCTCAACCCCAAAGTAAAGATCAAGAGGCTTCAAAGGACCCAAAATCAATAAAAAACAAAATAATGATTACAATAAGATGGTAGAGATAAATAGGGATTAAGATGGATTAGAGAATAGGGGAGATTGCATTACCTTTCAAAGATTAAACTAGTTTAATTATGAAGAGAAGGAGATGGAGCTTCTAAAGGGAGGACATTAATTATGTTTAGATCTAGGTTTAGGAATTTATGAAGAGGAGGGTTAGGGTTTATGGGAGGGGTTTGAGATATTAAATAGGAGTGGGTTGGTTAATGGGTCATGGTAAGAGGTTTAAAAACCCATTAGGACTTAGTTTATTTTCCTAAGGTTATCATGTGAACAAAATCCTAAGAAGCATCCTAGTTTTAATTAAAACCATATAATTGCTCATTTGGCCCATTAACCTATAATCACATAAAAAAATCCCCATTTCAACCCAAAAATATTTTAATTTGCGAACCAATTGCAAATTTAAATTCCCAAAAATTTGTTTAGCCCCCTTTTGAACTTAAAATCATAATTTTTAACTTATCATTCGGTAATTGCAATCTCAGGGTTGTTACATACTCTCATATAAGCGTCATGGAAAAAAAATACAAGAGCCATAACAAAATGATACATGTAATGTATATCTATCTCCTAAAGCTAGCCCTACATCCACGGTCAACGAGTCCCAACACCTGAATTGTCTCGACCTGACTTGAGTATTAATGAATAATAAATGGGTATCTCTAGTTAAACACAAGCGAGATCACAGGAAAATATAAGGGACTAACAATAATACTGTCATAACCATACAAATATGTTGTCCTCTAAGTATTAAACGACATAATCACAATAATTCACCATGTCATAAAACCATATCATGCTTATCATAAGCAATCCTCTTAAAATATGATGTATTGAAATATCTCACGATCGAAACATAAATTTGCATGAAAGCAAGTAAAAACCAAGTCAACCATGAAAGCAAGTCAAAACCAGATATGAACATGAAAGCGAGTCAAAACATAATACAAGCATGAAAGCGAGTCGAAACAAAAGATAAGCATGAAAACGAGCCCAAACCCAAAGACAAGCATGAAAGCGAGTCAACCAAAAGACGAGCAGATACCCATCGATTACGCATGAAAGCATGACGTACAACCCCTTCTTAGACAAGGTAAAGTTCCCTTTTAGACAGACGAACCTAGTGCCACCATAACTCAATGTGTCTATTAAAGTACGTTGAAGACAAGTCTTAAAACAAGTCATCATGCAAGGACGTATGCAAAAGCATGTTGGTGAGCAAGCTTTAAAGCGTTTCACCACATCTTGAAAGTGTTGTATACCTTCTAATATTAAATACTCAAGATTTGTTTAATGTCCCATAACCATATAGTGACTCTTGAATATTTAATATAAGTTAGTAAATGCCACTCCATAAAATAATCTATCAAACAAGTCGTATACTTAAATAAAGATGTGATAACTAATCTCTTATAACCACTGATTATTACTATAGTATATTTTTCATTTTATAGAAATGGATATAATTAGCATAAAGGCAAAATTTCATGAAAATTTGATAAGGGTTCAAAAGAGAAGTAATTGTTTATAAAACCTAAGAATAACATTACAAAACTATAAAATGATATTCAAAATACTTTATATACTTTTAAATATCTTCTTTTAAGTCTATAAACCTTTTATATAGATATCACATCGCTTGAAAGCGTTCAAATGTTGGTCTAATTATTGTATTAGATACTTTGAAAAACGCTTCTTTTTTAAATATAATCTTTGTACCAAAATATACATATACACACATGCATACTATTTCTTTACATTTTAAATTATTGTGACGACCCACATTTCGAAAGGTTTAAATTGACAATAATCCATACATGTCTGACTTAGACAAACCGGAACGTAGATAATCAATGAGGTTAAATAATAAAAATAAGAAGAGAAGAAGAACATAAAACGCAGAATCTCACAGCGGAAACGTTAAAATATAATAATCAGATAAACAATTCCAAAACTGTTTACTATACATCCGATATTAATCTATACACATTTATTAGAGTTATATCTATACATCAGGGATAAATAACCAATACAGCAGAATAGCATGATGCAAGGATAATAATAATAGTAATATACCAAAACTCCATCTCCATCCTCTAGAGGATAGTCTTCAATACGCTGAAAAACTCAGGACTGACCCGAGCATAATGAAAAAAACAAAACACTCGAGTCAGGACTAAAATACTCTTATGTAAGTCAAATCAATATCACAAATATGAGTGTAATAACTTAAGAGGTGTTACGAGATTTTCCATCTCCTAAGGACCCGTTAAACTATTTATATATAACAGTATACACTATAATAGATAATGTCTATTAATAAAATAAATATCAAAATAGTGTTAAGGCTTTACATTGATCCAACTTAATACATTTTTACAGTTTCAAACCAAAATTGTAATGGGCTCATATAGGGATAAATATGACAAGGCACGTGAGGCAATGCCCAAGGTAGGATTCTAATAGTTTACCCTTTCTGCTAGTTGTAACCCATCCGTGGCCGACCGCGACAATCAATCCAAACGAAAAAAAGGGTGCACCCATCGAATCCGAAACCACAATAGTAATATGAGGGATCGACGTCGCTAGAGGTTGCTAACCTCCTTGGCCAGACATAGACTCCTTTTTTAGTCGTTTTAATTATGACACGAATGTCAAGGCTATCCATCATCGTTCTCTTACTTCATTCCAATAAACGTTGCCAATTCAACCACTACATTCTAGATATCATCCACCGTGTACACAGTTGTTAAAGTGGTTCCAATATTGACAGAGAGTATGCCAATAAGAGGTCCCGGTCTCTTTAACAACCAAACGTCATTTTACACCCCGGCTGGTTCTTTTATAATTCGAAACCTATTTGTATTTGATATAAAAATATCATTTACGCTTCAAAAATCAAATCCATTTCGAAATCATCATATTTACTCATAAATCATATCCATTTTGAAATCATCGCATTTATTTAAAAATCATATCCATTTCAAAATCATCGGATTTAGTCAAAAATGTCAATTCAACATGATATATCCGTTTCACTTCAAAACTTGATTCGAATTACACTTTTGGTTATATTTAACTTTAACCCAATTCGCATTCAAATCCAAGATTTAAATATAAACATTCCACCCTTTAACTAGTTTCGATTTTAGAAAATAGTTTTAAAATAGTTAAATAGTTAAAATAGTTTAATAGAAAACAGTTTGAATAATAAAATGGTTTATATAGTAAAATAGTTGGAAAAATTAAAATAGTTTGAATATTTAAGGAAAATAGATTTGAAATAGTTTATACTGAAATAATTTGTTTAAAAATAGTTTCCAAGCCAAACTGATTCAATTCCAAAATTTCCAATCCAAATTAATTTCCATTTTAATTTACTCGATTAAATTCCGATTTCAAGTCGAATTTAAATTCCAATTCCGAATTAATTTCACTTCCAAATTTCAAATTAATTTAAAGTCCAATTGTGTGACGATCCATAATTTTGAACGTTTGAAATTAAAATATGTAATTGATTTTAAATATTTGGAAGTTAATTTAACTTGAATTCCAAATATCAGAATGAAATTGGCAATTAGAATTATTGAATTTAATTATTTATTATTGGGTAAAATACTGAATCTTGATTTTTAAGCCGATTAAAAAATTGTTTCAAAGGCTTGGAAAATTTATATTTGTTTGCACAAAAAATGGGCAAACACCTCCAAGTCATATGATTTAGTCAATTTTATGTTGTTCTTGGTGATTTGGGTGATTTATGCAAATATGTAAAAAGTAGGGACTAAACTGTAAAAGACACACAGAATTATAGTGGTTCGGCCAGAATGTGCCTACGTCGACTTCGTATGTTATTCTCTTTCACTGTTCAGATTACAAGTGCAAAGCTTTGACTACAAGTGTATACAAGTTGTTTGAAAGTTCTGTCCGTGCTTGAGCTCTCAAACTTGTCTGCCATTGTTGTACCCCTACCCCTCTATTTATAGAGTGAGGCTGGGGGTAGGGGTCTTGGATGTATATAGCCGCTGGTGGGCCTGATGTAGTCTGGTCTGGCAATGTTCGTTCGGAAACGCCTTGGTCTCGAGATGGTTCGGTAGTGTTTTGGTCTGATGGTGAGTGGTTCGGCTAGGCCTTGGAGATGGGTTGGTTCAGTAGTGCCCTGATCCGGTGGTGAGTGGTTCGGCTAGGCCTTAAAGATTGGTTGGTTCGGTAGTGCCCTGATCCGGTGGTGAGTGGTTTGGCCCTGATCCGGTGGTGAGTGATTCAGCTAGGCCTTGGAGATGGGTTGATTCGGTAGTGCCCTGATTCGGTGGTGAGGGGTTCGGCTAGGCCTTGGAGATAGGTTGGTTTGGTCTTCTGGGTGAGAACACGTCCAACATTTGCCCCCCAAAGTGGGGCATATGCCGGTATATGCCGCGCTTTGTTTTCCTCAGCTTGGACACTCTCATTCGGACCAAGTGCCAAACCGGTTGGTCCGGTCATCCTATGTTTGCCTATAAGTATGGGCTTCATGCCTCTGTCGTCCTTCATCGTTTGAAATAGCCGAATCAATCAAGTACCGAACCAGACTTGACTGCCGGGCCAGGTGAGGTTTTCTTCTACCGAATAAACTTTATGCTTGAACTACCGAATGAGTCCGGGGAGTATGAGTGCCGAATGGGCCTTCGCCTCGAACTACCGAATGAGTCTGGGGAGTATGAGTGCCGAATGGGCCTTCGCCTCGAACTACCGAATGCACTTGGGGAGTACGAGTGCCTAAAGGACCTTGGCCTCGAACTACCAAATGCACTTGGGGAGTACGAGTACCGAATGGACTCTAGCCTCGAACTACCGATTGCATTTGCGGAGTACGAGTGCCGAATGGACTCTGGCCTCGAACTACCGATTGAGCTTTTATGTTTTGAATTATGAACGTGCTTTTTTTCGTGTTGCAGATAATGTCTCATAAAGTAGAAACTCCTTCTGACAAGAAGAAATCCAAGGATAAAGGGGAGTCCTCCATAGTTCCCCCAGTTCAGTTAAAGCTAGAACGACATGGACCATCCCCAAGATCATTAGTAGATGGGTACGTTCCTCAGGAGCTTTTGAACTCACCGCCTGACTGCTTTCCCAGCTCCCTCAAAGACGAACAGCTTGACGTTATATCTAGATCCTTTGGGATTGACAGAGCGCATATGATGTTTCCAGGGAAAGGATTGATGCCGTATAACCCCGCTGAAGGATATTTTGCTTATAGTAGGTATCACTGCATGTGCGGTGCCATTCCCCCGATCAACGCTTGGATCGTCAGCTTCATCACATACTTGAAGGTGGCCCCTTTCCAGCTTTAGCCCAACCCCTATGCCATCTTGGTGAGCCTGTTTATTATCTTCCAGAGAAAATATGGGCGTCCCCCTTCCAACCGGAAAATTCGGTACCTGTACAACTTGAGATGCTACAAGAAGGGGTCTCCGTATATTAGCATAGAATCGGCTATGTCTTTCAAGCCGGTCCTGGACTTATATTCAAAATTTAGCATGTTCAAGAAGGATTGGTTCTTTGTCAGAGATGCCTCTGTTTCTTTCCACCGCTTCACCTCTGGCCGTAAGTTGACTCTTATTTATAATTTCCGTTCCAACTGCAATGCTCCTCCTTATGTGCTTTGTTTCTTGCTAGCGACAGGTGTCTTTGCGGTTGTAGAGAATGATCGTTTGGTTCGGATGGCTGAAGAAATAGAAGCCATTCCGGAAAAGGAGAGGGCAGCTTCTTATTTGATCAGAAATGCTGCTCTTTTGGGGCACAACTTGATTCTTCCATGCCAGTCTGTGGTCAAGCAAAGAGACACAGCTGAGGAGAGGGCCGCCAAAGCTAAAGGAGGGGCTACTGCGAAGAGTAGCAAAAGGAAATCCTTCTCGAAACATCCAATTGCCGAGGGGAAGAAACTTAAGAAGTCCGATGGACCCTCCCGCAGCACATGTCCAGATGTCCCGGAGGAGGAAGATATGGAGGAGGAAAGAGGCGAGGATGAAGGAGGAGAGGCGGAGAGTGGAAGTGGTGGAGAAAGCGATGGTGATGGCCATAGCGGTTATGGTGGCGATGGACAGAGTGGTGATGGCACTGGGGCTTTGTCTTCTGAGCAAGCAGGTGTGATCTAGGAGTGGATAGATGACGCTTTCCGCCTAGCTTTTGAAGGGTTGGAGGAAGGATCGGCTTTAGTGGAGAAGCCTAAAAAAGCTGACTAGGCCGGGACCGGCATCGATTCATCTTCTACGAGCGCTTCAGCTAAGGCGATTCCTGCGATTCAAGGTGAATTTTTGACTCCTGCCGACTCCATTTATGATAAGGATTTAGGAATATTTTATGGTCAGCACCCGTCCTGGAATGAGATCCAGGACTTATTGCAATATCCTACTCCTCCCTAGGGTTTGTATACAAAAGCGTCTCTTTACTCTTCTTAACTTGATATATTTCTTGAATTATAGCTCAATGTATGCTTGTAACACTTGGTTTTTATCCCAGAAGCGGGTAAGGTGGCCAAGACATCAGATGTTCGGCACCGTCTTGAACAATACAAACTTCTCAAGGCTTCTACTAAACCAAAGCTTCCGACTAACCGTCCTGGAGACGTAGTCGGCTACTGCCCTCTTCTTGGAGTTATCGAGGAGGATATCCAAAGGAAAAAGAGGAGTCATTCCCTGTTTGAAACCTCACCTGGTCCTCAGTCGCCAACTCAGCCTCTTCGGGATACCACGAAGAAGAATACTGAATTTATACCTCCTCCGCACCCGTCTGAAAATCGTACCGTCACTCGGATAGGTCATCCCGGCTTGGCTCGTAATCCGTTTGCAGGTCATTCGGATCTGGATCCGGGTTCTTGTGATATTACCTTTGATGAGGCTACCGGTGAGCACCTTCTTCCCCGTAATCCTATGGTAAGAGTATTGGATGAAGCTAAGTCCTTGGACCTTGACTTGCTTACCACTCGAGTCGTAACTTTGGGGGACGAAGCTAAGGCAAACATTGACCGGGTTGCTGAGGAAAACAGGAAGCTGATGGGGCATCATGCCTGACTGGTCAAGGCTGGAGAAGAAATCGGGAGTGCTAACATTCGACTGCGGTTAATGGTTTCCGACCAGGCCAAACAACTCGTTGATCAGGCCATTCAGATCTCTCAACATGAGGCCGCTTCTAGGCAATTAAAGAAAACCATGGAAGAGGCCAGCAGGGCAGAATTACGGAAAATGGAGGCTGTTTGTAAGGAACTGATTGATATGGCTATTGCAACGGTGGATGAGGTTCGAAAAGCGGATCTTGAGCGGGTACAAGAGTTATCTAAGAAACTTGAAGCCGTAGAGCTTGCTCAAACTAAGCTGAAGGAGGAGATGGAGGCGAGTAGGAAATCCTTTCAGGCTGACTGCTCGCAATACCAATCGGAGAGGGATGCTGCCACTGAAAAGCTGTTGGCTTCTGAGGACCGAATAAGGGAGTTCGAGGAGAATGATGGGATAATGGATGAGATGCTTCAGGATATATACTTTCGCACTTGGAAACAGGGCATCTTATCTTGGATGGATTATTATCCCCGAGTCATGGCCATGATTTATCTCAGGACCCCGGTGGAGGCTAAGGCCGATGCAGATAAGGAGGGTGGCATGGCCTTTAGAATGGACGTGGTCACAGCCCAATTCACCAAGGAGCGGAAAGCGACGGCAAAGGAGGGTATGCGGCTGCTTACTGCTGAGGAGGTAGGTGTGCAGTTAGAGGATGATGATCAAGGAGCAGATGCTGGTAAGTCTTCCCTTTTAGCTTTTCGCAACTTGATTGCTTATTGTTTATTTAATGGATTCTTCTCCTGAATTGGACAGGCGAGACCTCTGAAGCACCAACTACCTCTGGTCAACATGCTGAGAGTTCCAATCCTGCGGTTAAGTAGATCTCGGAGGGCCAATAGGATAGAGGCGGAGCTCCAATGCAGCCGACTCCTTGACTTGATCTGGATATCTTTTGGTTTACTTGACATTGCTGTCTATGGTAGTCCCAAAACATTAATGTAACTTTTAGGCTGTAATTATGTTATTCGTGACGAACGACTTTATTCTTGGCATGTAATTTTTAACTTAAGCTGATTCTGTCATATTTGAATGCTATCGTTATTTTGGTGTGTTGCATAAGTAATATGGCTGTGCACATTACTGTGATTCAATTGTGTTTGATGTCAAGTTCTCGCTTAAAATATAATTTCATATCTTGCAATGTTATTGTGATGTGCGAATTAATTACAGCTACGTATTCATATACAAAAGAAGAAAGTACCGCCCTTTATGTTTTAGTCGTAGACAGTTGCTTTGAATGTCTTATATGATTGAGCGTGGACTACAGCTGAGTGACCTGTCATCCAGTTGTGAGTTCTTATTCCCATTAGCGAGCGTCTCCTATTTTGTGTCCTGTACTTTAGGGATCGTTATAGAGGATATGAGAATTTTTTTTAAATAAAATAGAAATATAGGAAACAGTAAAACTTCCAATCACGGAAGGCCTGCGATGTGCCTAAGTTCGTGGCAAACGGGTTTTGTAATCCCTTTCCCCTGCTGTGGGTCTTGGAGACATTTGTCACCCATCTTACACTTCCGCAGGGAGTTTCTCTTTTTTACCACAGCCGCACTTAAGATACTCGGAGCCAAGATCGCGCACAGTAACTACCCGGACCATATGGCCCGTAATCGTGGGTATTATTCGATTTACAGTGGCCGGCTAGCGTGGGTGCCGATCGTCAACTGTGAAATACCCCTGGCTGGCCACACCTTATGTTGGGGCTTAAAGTAGGTCCACGTTTACTGGCGAGCCGAACGCCGTAATGAGCTTCCTCGGCTATAGTCGGCCTTCTCGGTGGCTTATAATCGGCTCATTACAGTTGGCTTTAAGGGCCGATCGCGAGCAATGAGTTAACCCGCAGCAGAGGGATGCCGGAGCAAAAGTGTCTCATTGGCGAGGGCATAGATTCGTATAGTACCTGTTAGGTCTTGTCCAGGTGAAGTCGCGCTGTGATGTGTCTTGAATGGAAATGCCATTACACAGGATTTTGTTCAACAGAAAAGGATAAAGTTAACAAGCAGCCAAGATATAAAGGAACAAGTTAAAAAAGAGACAAGTTTTTAAAGTGGTTCGGCACAAAAATGCCTACATCCACTGATTCTCTTTGTTAATTCACTTCATATGGGCAGTACAAGTTAAGAAAAGTATCGACGAAGGTGTTGGATGTTCCATGCCCTCTGGAACACCTCTTCATCCACTGTCGACAAAATATAAGCTCCGTTGTGGAGATGTTTATGAATTACATATGGTCCGTCCTAGATTGGATCTAGTGCACCGGGGTGCAGGAAGATTCGCTTGAGGATGAGATCTCCTTCTTGTAAGCTACGATGCTTGACTTTGGAGTTGTATTGCGCTGCCACTTTTTGCTTGTGAGCTCCTGCTTTGAGCGCTGCATCGTTTCTTCTCTCTTCAGGTAGATCCAAAGACATGTGAAGGAGTTATTCATTCTCTTCTGGTTATAGTGGATCCTACAGTGGGAAGACACTATAGTTTCGACTGGGAGCATGGCCTCCGATCCGTATGCTAAAGAGAAGGCAGTATGCCCCGTTGATGTTCTGAAAAATGTGCGATAGGCCCAAAGTACCGTAGGAAGTTCATCCACCCAAGCGCCTTTTGACTTTTTAAGTTTCTTCTTGATTAGAGTTTTGAGAATTTTGTTGACAGCTTCGACTTGTCCGTTTACCTAGGGATAAGCTATAGATGAGAAGCTTTTGTGAATTCCGTGCTTTTGGCACCAGTCGGTAAACTCCTCGCTAACAAACTGAAGTCCATTGTCCGATATGATTTTGAGTGGAGCTCCGTACCTACATAGAATATTTTTGATTAAGAAGTTAATAACTTTTGCCGAAGATATTTTATTTAGACGCTCTGCTTCCACCCATTTGGTGAAATAGTCAACTGCCACTATAGCATATTTGGCTCCGCCTTGGCCCACTGGCAGTTTCCTAATCAAGTCAATTCCCCATACTGCAAAGGGCCAAGGGCTGGTCATTTGAGTAATCTCATTTGTTGGTAGTCAAGGAATCTTGGCAAATTTCTGACATCTGTCACATTTTTTAACGAAGTCTAAGGTGTCTTTGTTTAAGGTGGGCTAGAAATATCCATATCGAATTATTTTCTTTTCCAGAATCTGCCCTCCAGTGTGATCTCCGCAGCTTCCCTGATGGATGTTGGATAAGATTTCCTTAGCTTCCCTTCCAGCAACACACCTTAATAAGGGGTTAGAGAAGCCGCGCCGATAGAGGATGCCTTCTTGTATTGTGTAGCGGGAAGTTTTCCTCAAGATTTTCCTGACTTCGTTACGCTCGCTGGGAAGTGTGCCATCTTGTAAGAACTTTCGGATGGGAGTCATCCAAGTTTACTCTTCGATTGCAGCTATCAAATTCACTTGCTCGAAACTCGGGGTTAGTTGCTTTGAGATGGCTACTGTTCCGGAAATGGTACCATCTTTCATGCTAGCTTGCTTTGCCAGCTCGTCGGCCTCTTGGTTCTCTTCTCGAGAGATGTGTTTGATTAAATAGTGATCCAATTGATCGAGTAGCAGCTTGGTCTTCTTTAGATATGCTGTGAGTCGTTCTCCTCGAATCTGAAATTCTTCTAGTATTTGGTTTACAATAAGTTGAGAATCACTATGAAGAGATAAAAAACTGACTCCAATCTCCAAGGCAAGTTCTAATCCAGCTATTTCTGCTTCATATTCCGCAACGTTGTTGGTAGCAGCGAATTCCAACATTAGAGCATAATGTAGCTTCCTTCCCTTGGGAGTGATTATTACAATACCTTCCCCCGAGCCTTGTTCGTTTGATGCTCCATCAATGAAGAGATTCCACTTGGTGTCTTTTGCTATTTCAGATTGCTCCTTACCTTCGTTGATAGTGAATTCGGCAATGGAATCGGCCGTGGATTGTCCCTTGATGGCGGTGTGTGGATGGTAGGTGATATCATATTGACTCAGTTCAATGCACCATTTAAGTAGTCGTCCAGAAGTTTCGGGACGATGGAGTACCTGCCTTAGCGGTTGATCGGCTAGAACTCTGATGGAATGAGATTGGAAATAGTGTCGCAGTTTCCGTGACGTGATTAGTAAACAGTATGCTAGCTTCTCAAGTTTAGGATATCTGGCTTCTGCCCCCGTTAACCTCTTTCTTACAAAGTATACTGGTCATTGCGTGCGGTTGTCTTCTCTCACCCAAGCGGTGCTTAGAGCATGAGATGACATAGCAAGGTATAGGTATTGCTCTTCGCCCTCATTTGGAGTTGAGAGCACTGGTGGTCTCTGGACGTGTTCGATTAGGTTAAGGAAGGCTGTTAAGCATTCGTCAGTACATTCGAACTTTCCTTTGTCTTTCTTTAGAGCCTCGAAGAAGGGGATGCACTTGTCAGTCGCTTTAGAGATGAATCTGCTTAGGGCGGCCACCTTCCCATTTAGGCTTTGCATTTCTCTTCGAGTGGAAGGTATCCTGATATCTTTCAGAGCTCGGATTTGTTCGGGGCTTGCTTCAATTCCTCTGGCATGGACGATGAATCTCAAGAACTTTCCCGATGATACTCCGAAGGAGCACTTTAGAGGATTCAGCTTCATTCCATATTGGCGAAGTACCTGAAACATCTCGTCCAGGTGGCTTACGTGATCGTCGGCTTTCCTCGACTTTACTAGCATGTCATCCACACAAACTTCCATTGTTCGTCCTATCAGTTCCGCAAACATCTTGTTGACGAGGCACTGATAAGTAGCTCCGGCGTTTTTAAGTCCAAAAGGCATTACTTTGTAGCAGTACAATCCCCGGTCAGTGATGAAACTACTGTGGTCTTGATCGGGAACGTGCGTAGGAATTTGGTTATATCTTGAGTATGCGTCCATAAAAGATAAGAGTCCGTGTCCGGCTGTGCTGTCCACAAGCTGATCGATTCGGGGGAGTGGGAAGCAATCCTTCGGGCAAACGTCATTTAAGTTGGAGAAGTCAATGCATGTTCGCCACTTCCCATTAGCCTTCTTTACTAGTATCGGGTTAGCGATCCACTCTGGGTAGATGGCTTCTTGTATGAAGTTATTGGCAAGTAGGTTCTTTACTTCTTCATCGAGGGATGTTGATCGTTCTGCCCCGACACTTTTCTTTTTCTTCTTTACTGGCACCTTGGTAGGATCGATGTTATGTACGTGACATGCCACGTCTGGGGAGATTCCAGTCATGTCAGTGTGCGTCCATCCAAATACATCCAAGTTGTGCCGGAGAAAATCAATGAGTTGATCCCTCAATTCTGCTCTTAGCTGAGATTCGATTTTCAATAGTCTACTTGAGTCGTGTTTGTCTACAGATACAAACTCCATAGCCTCTGCAGGCTCGGCAGTGGCCTTCTCCTCTTTGTCTCCGGGGTCTAATTCATTGAAAGGATCACTGGTATATCGAAGATGAGGGGCTTTCTTTAGTTGCTATGCTTCCAAGTTTTTCATGCAGAGAGTAGTCTCTGCATTCTTCCCTTTATCCTTCCTGCGATTATTGCGAAGTTCAGTTACATAGCAATCTCGAGCGGCGTCTTGATCTCCCTCTACTTCCCCTATTCCATTGTCTGTTGGAAATTTCATCTTCAGGCACCACGGGGCCAAGACAATTTGGAAGTCAGACAAGATTGGTCTTCCTAAAAAGGCGTTGTAGGCCGAGTGGGTATCTATTAGCACAAATGTTTATTTCCGCACAACGGAGCGGGGGTGACTTCCTATTTCAACAAAAAGGTCCAATTGCCCGAGGGGCATCTTCGTGTCTCTAGTGAAACCATATAGTGGTTTGTTGTAGAGAGACACATCCTTCATTGACAGCTTCATTTTGTCGAAAGCATGCTTGAATAGGATATTTACTGAGCTTACAGTGTCTACTAGAATTCAAAAAACTTCGGCTGGGTCGAAATGGGCAGAGATGACCATAGGATCCATGTGATGGTACTGCCTTCCTTCTAGGTCACGCCTATTGAATGTAATGTCATCATTCTCTTTTCGCTTCGGGTGGCGTTCTTCCATAACAGAATTAACGTAGCCTTCATTGTTTCTAAGTGACTTTCTGTATCTTTCCATCTCTGCCCAGCTTCTGTCGGCGATGTGTGGTCCTCCCGATATGGTGTGGACCACTATCTTCTCTTGACTGGAGCCACTGGTGTTGCGATTTTCCCCTCCTGCTTCTGGGACGGGTAGCCTTGAGTTTTCATTGGCAGAAGCTGGGGTCCTATTCTGACCTTTTACATAGCGTTCCAGTCTCTTCCTTCTGATGTGTTCTTCAATTAAGTCCCGGAGATGATGGCATTCATTGGTATCATGCCCATGAGATTCGTGGAAGCGGCAGAACATTCGAGACTTAATTGCGTTATCTGATTCCTTCTTGTATGGGGGGCGTCTGTATTTAACTTCGTCTTGGGTGGCCAGGAAGATGTTTTCGATTGTTTCATTTAAAGGAGTGTAAGTGTCAAATCTCGGTCCTGGCCGATATAGACATTTTTCTCCCTTCTTGCCCCGAGCATTGTCTCTAGAGTCATTTCTTCGAACGTCCTTTACTACAGCGGGTGTGTCGCCATGAGCTGCCTTGGTTTGTTGCCATGTTCGTCTTTCAGTGGCAGCGTCTTCAAGTCTCATATATCTTCCAGCTTCATGGAAGAAATCGGGTAAGGTAGCTGGTTTTTCTTTCGTTAATCTTCTGGCAAACTTAGTATCCAGATGCACACCACTACAAAGGGCCATTAAGATAAGTTTCTCATTGGCATCTTGGACTACGGCCGCTGCAGCATTGAATCGGGTTAGATATTGCTGCACTGTCTCTCCAGTCTTCTGTTTGATATTAGATAAGGAATAAGCGTCCTTGGGTTGTTCCACATGAATGCGGAACTGGCTGATGAACTTTTCTTTCAACATTTCCCATGAGCTGATGGATCCTTGGAGTAGGTGGCAGAACCAGGAGGTAGCTAGATCTGCCAAGAATAGTGGAAAGCATTTGCACAATACTCCTTCTGTGGCTCCGCTCATGAGCATATGCTGTGTGTATCTCTGCAAGTGTACAACGGGGTCAGAAATTCCCTTCACTACAACAAAATTCACTTTTGATGGCAAAGAGGGACAGCATGTGGATACTTGTTGCTGTAGTTGATTATTACTCTTAAAAAGATGACAAGTCAAACACGCTGTTCACTGCCATTCTAGCCTATGTGGCGTAAATTTCACGTTCCCTTCAATACCAACCCTAAAATTTTACATTAGCCGCGAGCTAAAATTTTCCTAAAAAACCCAAATATGATTTCAAATCCCACCCAATGTTCATCAAATCTATTCCCTGCCCTTTGCTCATGTCGATCTTGCACAACCCCATACCCTCGTTTGTCGCTGGTTGAAAAGCTATTATCGTCAGGAATTTTGATGACGGTACTGGCCATCACGCCTGCAATCGCTGCCTTATTGCTGGAATTCTAAATTGCCCGAAGTAATAAATACAGATCCTTACTAGCTAAATTCGAAGATGTTGATCAAGTTGAGACTGAAGAAATACTCAAAGAGGCAATGGTGACTTAGATGATTCCAACAGTAGTGGCTAAGCTAGTGAAAAAGGTAGCACTGGTAGTTCTAGCATTATTAAAGAGCTTCATAGTGACCGTGATTTTTCTGATTTCATC
Source organism: Allium cepa (assembly GCA_030765085.1). Lineage (NCBI taxonomy): Eukaryota > Viridiplantae > Streptophyta > Magnoliopsida > Asparagales > Amaryllidaceae > Allium > Allium cepa. The sequence goes on along the minus strand of CM060938.1, from coordinate 28,112,873 downwards.
GATGGCTGGTATCGACCTAGTAATAATACTGGCCTTAATGAGGTATTTGATTTTTGCTATTTGTTTGTTTTTTTTTCAAACAAAACATTGTAGTTACGCATTATTGCACGTTGCTATCGAAATTGAGCTGATTATACACGTTGTATAAAATTTAGGATGGCTTGATTGGTGTTAAAATTGTCGTGATTCAAGTTGAAGCTTCACTAAAATTACTGTGTTAAAATTTAGGATGCTTTTAAGTTGAAGCTTCACTAAAATTGCACACTTTTGTTTGTTTACTTGGATCCTCAAAATAGCTAGTAAGTTAAAAATAATACATAGCCTACAATAATATACTATGGATAATGCATTTTATACTGTCATTCAACATCCGATCCAAATTTTCCGGAGGTTGTTGGAATGGGATACACAAATTGTTAATCCATCAATAATGAGTTGCAGTCTAAACCTATTACCATGCCTACTGCATTACTTGTATTGTAAACCGCAATGATAGGTAATTTTGTTGGAAAAAAATGATGTTGAACAAAGCATCCACTCTTCGAAAGATGGGCAGCAACAGCAACAATATTCTTATCATTTTGTGATCCAGCTTTATTCAAACACTTCAATCCTATCTCAGCACTCCATGCCTCTTCTTACTATTTCAAACCATTCGAGTATAATAATGTTTGTTTAACCTGAACAGAATTTCCATCTAACTTTAGTCAAAAATTCATAAAAATAGATGTTGTAAGTATTAATGGTGGTATGTCTAGAAGATTGTACTCTTTTTAACAATATGAATTACTACTAGGTTATTTATTTTAATATAGCACAACAAAGTATAGATATTTATTACTGAAGTTATTGGAAACCTCGTTAAGGAATTCAGGACACACATAATAATACATGTTGCTAATTTTGCAGCCAAATAGATGGAGAAAGACTAAGAGCCTTGGACATAGCAACATATTTTATAGTTAAACATTGGCATTTAAATAGCATCATTGGTCCATAAAATCAATGCCAATCTGCAGTTAATTGATGCTAATATGTTCCATAAAATCATTTTTGGCCTCTTCAAAACCTGCTCCTTTTATAAATCAAATTCTATTGCTAATGGTTTTGTATATTCATATATTTTCAAATATGTTCTAGTTCCCAATTTAAGATTAGTTCGTTAATATTTGCAGATATGATTCACTTTGATTTCACTGTTTGATTCATCGACAAAAATAGCTAATAATTACAGATAAAAAATGGCTGAGATAAACTAAATGTGTCATGATCATATGCAAAAGAGCGATAAAAAAGTGAAATATCATTTCTTTAGAAACTACATCATTTTGTTTTCAAATCATGTAACTAAAAAAGTAGCGAATTTGAGAGCATGTGCGTTACTAGTAACTTATTATCATACTGCAAGCATATGAGGTAATAGACCTGTGCTGCACCATGCAAATCAAGAATCATCAAGATCTGATGAATATAAAATAAATGCTAGTTCAAGTTGCTATTTGCTGTAGTGTTATCTGTTGTATGATAATCTGGCTGCTATAAAATAAAATGAGTAACTGCAAGATAATTAGTGACTAGTTATACTTCCAAGTTTGAAAATAACAGACTTTAGTGATACATTAATCCTTTTTCATCTATAATAAATACCATTCATCAACACTAATTATACCTACAGTTCTTATAACGAGTTATTTCTTAACTGTATACAACTCCGTGTTTCCTAAGTGCTTTTATTCATCAAGTCCTTATTCATAAGAATACAACTTAAGAAGATAGTAATTGGTCAATTACATTGGTCGATAATAAAACATGCCACTGTGCAAGAGTCAGCTTTATGGGATGGATTAGTTGCCATGTATAAAGAGGTTAGCATAATGTCAGCTATGCACATGCTGCTTATTTATATTTCATATTCATTAATGGCACTATTGCTACATTTGATATTTCAGATAATAAGTAGCAGCACCCGAAGTCTGCAAATATTGCGTTAACTTTCATGTTAATATAGGTTTGGAATTTGGTCGTTAATTACTTTAAACCTGGATCTCATTGATGTCGAGGGAGGAATATCATGCTCAATTTTCCTAAGAGTAGTTTATTTGAATCAGCATACTATTTATCTTTGGATTTATGGAATTTTGATGGGCTTTTTTTGTGTGTAAATTTGACTATTTTATACCAGGGGCATGTAGTAAATTTTGATGCCTTTTCTCTGTTGTTATCAAAATCACTCAAGATTTGCAGGTGCAATGGTCCTTGCTGATCGTGGTTTTTGCTGCATCAATGAATTTTATCTGAAATCAAGTTCATTAAAATTGTTTGGTAATTTTTTCTTTGTCCATACATGAACATCATTGAAACTTAAATGTCGAACCATTTTTGTTTGGTCTTCTATAATTGATACGTTTGTTTTTTCAAAATTTGGTTTTAATATATGTACAATGTCTACTGTTACTAGAAAGCCGAATTGATGTATAGAAGTTTCAGAAACATATACTTATAATTTTCGAAAACATTGACTACAAATACTTGTAGAATTCTGCTCCTTTGAGCGACTATATCCTTGCCAATGGCCCTCCACTTGAAACACCTTCCCTGTCCTACCTCATTCCATTCTGCATCGATCAACATCACTAACTCGCCTGGTTTTACTCCCCAGTGCATTGGAAAAACTGACATGGAAAGTTCATCGTTCCCGCTTTCTGAGGAGTCGAGCAAATGAGACGTGTTACTTGGCATGTTCATTTTGTTCTCAAAAGACGAATGCTTGGCTTCCCATGATGCATAGCTTTCGGTAGATGCAGCAGCCGCTAGCGGGGTTAGTTTGGCTTTTCTATTATTTAGCCTGCATAAATGAAACATCAAATATATCACAATAATGTACTTATTAATTTCTATCTTTGCTAGTAGTTGTACATATAAAATGTCCTATATGCTACTGAGGTTTTTGAATTTTAGACGATTTGATATTAGTTGATATATACGCAGTCTGTAATTATTATTTTAGGTAAAAAGAAAATGATGTAATTATGACATCTTTGATTCTTCATACCGGGAGCTAAGCAGCTTCAGATTTCGGGAGTAGCTCAATCACTCAAACTGTTTGCGCCACCAGACTGATGGTAGTTGGTAAGCCCCTTATAACACCCATTCATTACATAAGTGCCGATATGCGATGCTCCGGTGGGCCATGATTTTTGGTGATGTTCATTTTACGTGCCACAACGTCCTGATCATATAGGAGCAAGAATAGATGATGAAAAGGTGGCTTTTTGAATAGCCTTGTAGGTTGATTTTCATTTTGATTTCTGCTGTTAGATAAATGTGTTTCTGCGGTTTGTTCACCCAAACTATTCTTGTGTTCGAGGATTAAGTTCATGAACCTTATCGTCAAGTATTCAAGTGCATATATAAGCAGTGTTATATCCAATTAGAATAAATTGTTGTGTGCGAATCAACTGGAATGTGGTTGCGGTTTTGGTCTCAATTTAGTTGCTTTGGCTTCATAATTCCTGTTAGGCTTTGTAAGATCATATGCACAAAATTATTATGTAAGAAATAGACTATCTAGGCATTCACCATATTATGTGCGAGTAATGGTTCCTTCACCATTCACCTTTCAGTTTTGTACTTTATGTTTCATCTACTAACTCACATGCTTTTTTAGTATAGCACTGAGTATTGTTCATTATAAAGTTGGCTCTTATTCTGATCTTGGCTGTGGACATAATGTGGAATCTTTCACATACAAAATTTAAAGCTAGCCCACTTAACGGTAATTGTCCCTCCTTTGAGACATCAGGTATGCTTGAATTATGCATAGAGACACATACAAACACATGCACATGTGCGTGCACACATATACACACACGCCATATGTATGTAAACGTGTATACATTACACACATACTTTGCTATATTTTACTGAAATGCATGGATGTTGTGAAAAGAAACTGCAATCAGCTGTGGAGGTATCCAACTAATGGATACAAAAAGCTTCGAGATGTTCATAATACATAATTTTTGGTGATGTTCATTTTATGTTCCCAGTTTCTAACAATTTTTTACCGTAAACTATTTAGATTTAGGTGGTATCCTATGTTCGGCACTCTTCACATTACAAGGGCTGGAATTCATACTATTAAGAGAGAGCCGTATCTTGAAACAATTAGGTTTCTCTCTTTACTTTTTCTATTCCTAACTTTCTTTAATCTTAAAAGGTATGTACTGAATTCAATTTTTTGAACAGTAGAACAACGGCTATTGTCTCTTTGTGGTCAGATAAAAAAATGCGAGATGAGACTTTGCTTGATACATGTTCATCCCATTCTCGTTGTTGTTACATCATTGATTATGTCTGTTTTTGCAGGTATGATTACAACATAAAGTTTTACTCCTTACTTTACGACTAATACTATGTTTTGCTCTAGGTTCTTTCGCTTGTTACTCCACTAAATCAACAAAGGTGTGTCATATTCCACAAGTTGAAGACGTTTTTGATAGGTACTAGCTTCCTAACTGTTGTTTTCATACATAGAGCATCCTATTTTACTGTATATGTTATTGTGAATTTTTTACCCAGATCTGAGTACTCCAAGACTAAAATATTAATACTTAAAAACAACAATTCAAATGGTAAATAATCGGTGCAGGTCGGTCGAAACTGTTCAGGCAACCATCAGACAACTCATAGTCCTAGACGATGTCAGGGCAACAAACTGGGTATGTTAAACCTTATGGCCAATGGCTTCCTATCCTTGCTTTTTTCTTAAATCACTGCCACTTATTTTCTTCAAATCCTGTCACTAATATTTTTGATTATTCAGAGTACCCCTCCAAGCACACAATAAAGAATAACCGTTGAGAACATTTCAGGTGACGACACTTTGCACACACCTCAAGACTCCATTTCCAAAGGAAAGCATGTTGTGAGTTTTTATTGTTTGCATTTTCTATTCGGTAAAATAGTACATAAACTTATTTTCATATTCAACACTTTTGTTTTTTGCCAGGTATATATATACTATGTATATATAGTAAGTGGTGTAATAATGGTGTAACTAAGGTTTGTTGTTTGGTTATGTAGGTATTCAATCAAATAAACATCAGAGAGATAGAGAAAATAAACGTGTTCAGAGGAATATTTGGAAGCGGGACATTTACTGGGGTATTGATATCAACAGTGGTGTTTCAAGTAATATATAGTGTCGTGTGTATCTTTAGTACTTGAATACTTATATGTGTCATTTTGGAAAGATTGCTTGCGTATAATATTTGTTTTGTTTATTTGTGTTTGTACTCTTCATACGTAGTTATGAAATATAATGAACACATGTTATTTTGGTGTAATTTTATTTGTTTACGTATAAAGTATTGGTAATCAAATGTGATCTTAGTGATATTTAATTTCTTCATACATATATGCATTGAAACGTCAAAAAGAAGCACAAAAAATCTTAAGCAATAAGATGGCGGTAATAAAAAATGCTATAAAAGGTAAAAATAGCGTTTGTAAAATGCTATAATAGGTCACAGACTATTAAAAGAACTCATTTATAGCGTTTTTGTGTTGCTATCATTGGTCACAGACTTATAACAACATGTTGATATACAGCGTTCATAAAAACGCTATAAAAGCTTTTAACAGAGTTTTTCAAACGCTGTTAAAAGAACCCATTTATAGCGTTTTTATGTTGCTATCATATGTCACAGACTTATAACAACATGTTGATATACAGCGTTCATAAAAACGCTATAAAAGCTTTTAACAGCGTTTTTTAAACGCTATTAAAAGTCCAAATTGTTGTAGTGCTTGTAAGGTTCCATTGTTGGCATTTTCCATTCTCGGGGGGTGATGGCCATTTCGATATTGCGGGTGAAAGGGCTGGTTACCCTAGTGCCTATCCCTCGATCTTTTTGATCCCGTTGGATACACTCTCTGAACAATCGCGCCATCCTTTCGTCAGAATTTGGAGCAGATAGAAATGTGTTTGGTTCTTCTCTGCGGGATTGATTCCGTCCAGATGATCTGTCGGGATGGTATCGTCTATCACTCCTGATATTTTCCAGTGGCTGTCTCTGGTCTTCTGGGAGCGTGCTAGGGTCAGCTATAGTTGGCCCTTGCCTTGATCTTCCCCGGCTAGGTTTTGTTCCGGGCACTTCCTCGGGTCCAACTTCGGGCTGAACTCTAGCTCGGCCCCGTTCATTGGTGTTTCCATGGCTAGGTAGCATGACAGGCACAGCTACATCCGACTCTCACCTGGTACCTCCCCTGTTGGGCTTGGTTCCAAGTGTTTCCTCGGATCGGAATTCGGGCTGAGTCTGGGCTCGGCTCCTACCATTGTTGTTTCTGTTGTTAGCTTCTTCGAAGAAGAAAGATCTTTGTCACCTCCCAGATCCTCCAGACTGGGACTCGTCCCATGATTCAGTGTTGCGGTTGGATTCTTCAGCATCCCTTAAGCGTGACATGAGTTGGCCACCAAGGCTTCTTGTTGGGATGTGAAGCGGTTAGTCACTTCATCCATAACCCTATGTAGATCTGGCCTAGTAATTGCTGCCAGCTGTTCCGTAGTAGGGGCTGTTGGATTTGCCTGATTTCCATTTCGTACCGCTGTTGGAACGGGACGGTTCTCTTGATCTGTGATCACTAGATCTGGAATGCTGCTAGTTGCGATGTTCTTTCCTTTGCTAACATCTTTCTTCTATCTGGGAGGCATGTCTTCCAAGAAATGAGCGATGCTGTCGGGAAGAAGGTTAAGTGGGAGAAGCTGAACCTTCTAGCTCGAGTTCTCAGTGAAAGCACCAAAAATGTTTGAACAAAAAATGGGAAAACACCTCCACATCTTATGATTTAGTCAATTTTATGTTGTTCTTGGTGATTTGGGTGATTTATGCAAATATGTAAAAAGCAGGGTCTAAACTATAAAAGACACACAAATTTACAGTGGTTCGGCCAGAATGTGCCTACGTCCACTTCTTATGTTATTCTCTTTCACTGTTCAGGTTACAAGTACAAAGCTTTGGTTACAAGTGTATAAAAGTTGTTTGAAAGTTCTGTCCGTGTTTGAGCTCTCAATCTTATCTGCCATTGTTGTACCCCTACCCCTCTATTTATAGAGTGAGGCTGTGGGTAGGGGTCTTGGATGTATATAGCCGCTGGTGGGCCTGATGTAATCTAGCCTGGCAATGTTGGTTCGGAAACGCCTTGGTCTGGTGATGGTTCGGTAGTGTTTTGGTCCAGTGGTGAGTGGTTCGGCTAGGCCTTGGAGATGGGTTGGTTCGGTAGTGCCCTGATCCAGTGGTGAGTGGTTCGGCTAGGCCTTGGAGATGGGTTGGTTCGGTAGTGCCCTGATACGGTGGTGAGTGGTTCGGCTAGGCCTTGGAGATGGGTTGGTTCGGTAGTGCCCTGATCTGGTGGTGAGGGGTTCGGCTAGGCCTTTGAGATAGGTTGGTTCGGTCTTCTAGGTGAGAACACGCCCAACAATGTTGATGATACTGAAGATAATGGAAGGTTTAGAATTGAATTTGGAAATTCACTGATTAGTTTTGAAATTATATCATTTAAATCGATATTTAAAAATAGCCTTCCGAGGAACAGTCTCGAAATTCGACAAACCAGTTCCATTGGATCTGTAATATTGTATTATTATCGAATTTTAATTTTCCTTATGTTTCGAGTGATCGTTTGGTCGTATGATAAGCAAACACGCTGAATTTTTTTTCGAAATTAATTTAATAGTATGGTTCAAAAAGCTATCTTCTCCATACGATCGAATTTGGACTCGAATCTTTTCCATTGCATTAAAAATAGGGGTATAACCATATAAAAGCCCGGCGGCACGCTTCGACTGGAAGTCAAATTTATGGGTTGCGATAATCGAGATGTTTTCAATTTGTAATAAATAATAATTATTGCATTGAAAGCCCTCATTCTGCTCAATCAACACGTAAAGAAATTTTGATCACGTGTTTTTTTATTTTTGGTATATTTCAACACGCGTTGGAAATTTTTTTACACGCGTATACAAAAGAAAAGAAAAAAATAAAAATCAAACGAAAAAACTTTCGTCTTCGTTTCTTCCTTTTCTAAACAGAACGAACGAAAGAATTTTTTTATTAATGCTAAACTTCTTCGTTTCCTCAAATAAAATAAAATCTCGTACTCCCGGTCTTTCAAAATGAGAATAAATAAATAAATAAAGATTGCGGTCTGTATTGACGAAAGCAAGAGGAGCCGACGTTCTCAATTTAAACCCAAGCTGAGGGTTCAAATAAGGCATCGCGTCATTCGCGGCAACTTGATTTATCGAAGATGATACGGCTAAGGTTCGGCGGTACAATAGTCTAAAGGATGGAGGACAAGGCTCGACTTTGAGCGGAGATAAGGAAGGCTGCGATGGATATCTGGGATCGGCGAAGCTCGGTCGACTCGAGGCAGGAAAATTTCAACGGCGAAAGTTCGTCGATTTGAGGAACAAGCAACTACGTGGCACAAGTACAGCGGTCGCGTTATGTTAAGGGTGTGATAATTGGTATGGCCGCACGAGGTAGTGGGAGTTCAAACAGTATGGTATATTACCTTTAATTTAATTTAAACTAATATTCATATGCACAGAAACAAGAATTTTTATATACATATACATATACATATACATACACATACACATACACATAGACATACACATATACATATACATATACATACACATATACATATACATACACATATACATATACATATACATATATACATATATATATATAAGCAGAAAAAATTAATTTCACATAGTTATAAAAATAATAAATAGTTGGAATTTAAAATATTGAAGAGTTTTTAAATCTATATAGTTTATTTTTACGATATATATATATATATATATATATATATATATATATATTCAAAAGGGAGATAAATTTGTTTAATGTACTTGTTTAATTATTTTAGAAATGGTTAAGGAGAAATTAGTTTAAAACTAAAGTATTAGTTAATTTAATTATTAATACTAAGTGATTATTCAATCAGTTCAAATATTTTATTAAAAGGAAATTTGTTTGAAATTAAAAATTGTTAGATAAAATATAATTTATTAAATTGAAATTGATTATTCGATTTATTTCGAATATTAATAAATTGTATAATTTTTTATACAAGGTCCAATATAGTGAAGAAATAGTCGAGATGGAAACGGATTGCAAATAAAGAGGCAAAGGTGAGATATTCTCACTCAATTGAAATTAGAATTTCAGTTGTTGATTAATTTACTGATTGTGGTAGTATGTGTGTGTATATACATTGGAGTGATTGATTTCCCGCATTATTTAGCGGATGAGACCCTATGCACCGCATAATAGCGGATGATATTATATAATCCCATATACCGCGGTATTCCACCTCGAAGTGGAATTCGTATTTAATTGTTTTGCTAACATCTGTGGATGCAGAGAAACGGGTTGGAGGGATCCAACTGGATTCCTCAAATATTTGAATTTGTTTCAATGTTGTGTGTTGATTTATTTATAATATGTGTATGATTATATTTGTGATTGAAATCGTTGAAGGCTATGGTTTAGCCGAGTATATTTTTGGTATCGTAGGATACCAGAAATATAAAATTGGATTTTTGGAAATTAAAGTAGAAAACTTTAAGTAAATTCAATTTTAAAGAATTGGTTGAATTGAAAAGAAGGAATTTAAAAAGGATAAAGTTTTATTATTGAAATCCTATTGAATAAATTCCAAAATATAGGAAAGATTTTAATAAATGGATTTGAGTAATATTATTCAAAAAGTTAAAGAATTTATTTAAAATTAAGATTTTAAATAGTTTGGAAGAGATAAAGGAATATATTTTAAAAGGAAATAAATTTAGAAATAAATTTGGAAATTGATTTGGTGTTTAAAAATATATATTTGAGAAATCGATTTGGAAATTAATTTGGTGTTTGGAAATAAATTTAGAAATAAATTTGGAATTTGATTTGGTGTTTGAAATAAATCTTTGGAAAATCAATGTGGAAATTAATTTGGCATTTTGAAGTAAATTTAGAATTAAATTTGGAATTTGATTTAGTGTTTGAAATAATTCTTTGGAAAATCGATTTGAAAATTTGATTTGGTGTTTGAAAGTGAATATTTGGAAATCTATTTGAAAATCATATATCAATGAATATTTGGAAATTTAAATTCACAGTGGGTTTTATAAAGGGAAAGGAAATTTGTTTTAAAAATAAATATTGGTTTATTTTTAAAAATAGTGTGGAAAGAAATTTACAGATTTGGAATGTAGATTTAAAATAAATCAAGAAGGATTTATTAAATTAAATGGACCATTTTGAAATGGAAAGTTTATGTTACCTGGAAAGCCGAGTATGTTTTTAAAACTAGCTTTCGAATATAAATTAAAATTTCTGAAGTTCGTTTTTAAAGAATAATTTGGAGAAATTATTTCTTAAGTTATTTTGGAAATCTTTAAAGCAAAGATTTATTCAATTAATTATAGAAGTGATTACTTTAAAGATTTAATTGATATTTGATTTTGAAAATGGTTATTTAAATATTTGTACTCTATCTACTAATTTCATTTTGAAATTAGTTTGGACTTGAAGTTTTATATGAAATATTGGTATAATGTTTTCATAGCTAATATTTAAATAAGTGTTTAGAAATTGTTTTATTCTAAATGTTTCAAAGAATATTTTGGATAAATGATTTGAATTATTTTAAAGTATTCGGGGTCGGCATATTTTCTGTGAAATAAATATTTGGAAATTTATTCCATGCGAGGAAAGTGATTTTAAATTTGTTTTCAAAAGTGTTGAAGTGTTCAAATTATATCTTGGGAAGATATTTTAAAAATAAATAATTGCGGGTGAAATTATTTAAAATCTAGTAATTGTTGTGAATATTAATTGATAGTTAAATAACCGACTATTAATATTGGCCTTTAAACGGCATTTGAATTTCGGTGCGACCTGGGGTCGGATTCCAAATGGATATTCGAAAACCACCTCGAATCATTGTGATGGATCTTTTATTTAAAAGATCAAAGTGGAATTTTGCTGTGAATTGCTTGAATATGAATGTAACATTTATTTTTAAAATAAGCGCAAATTATTCGGATTAGCCGGGAGAGGACTTTGTGTCATAAAACCCATTTCGAATAATGATACGATGAAATGGGATTGCATTTGAAGATGGTGTTGTAGACCGGGTATTTTCGAAAACAAAAGGATTACCTGTCGAATGTCTCTGCACCAAGTTGCTCCGGTATAGAGATTTTATCACCCTTAGTGATGGGGATTCCGAACGTGATTAGGGAATATCCGGATTGCAAGCGCTTTTTGAAGTGCCTTTGGTTCCGTTCGATCCCGGAGCAGACTTGTATGGATGTGTGTCTGACGTTACACTTTGAGATATAAAGCTGGTTTCTATCAAATACATTTCTGTTGGTGGCGGAGAATTTATTCTCTTAGCTTAATACCCTTCTCCGAGACGCACGAGCTCAGAGGTTATGTAGTTGATGGTTACTAGTGATACATTCCCAATTTGGTAATGTGGCATATGAAGTACTGCTGATCGTGTGTTGATCGAAGCATGGCTTTTGTGTAAAGCGTAGCTTTGTGGACGAGACCTCGTCTGTCTCACAACCCGAAAATGATCGAAACATGAAGGATGCACCAAGAAAATTTAGGGGTAGAGCCCTTAGGGTATGTCCATTTCCTTCTGGAAAAGGGTGGTATCATGGTATGGATCCCTGATATTTTACCTATGTGGTTACTGCAAATTTATGCTTTGTGGTTGTTTCTTTGTGGTTGAGGATCCTCGGATAAAGGTCGGTAACGACCAGGGATGGCATACTTGTGGTAGTTACCAAGTTACAGAGGTAACTCGGCCTTATGTTAGCAGAGATCCGGTTAGGTTCTCGGGGCATCCCTCCAGAGGCGTACCCATATGGCATAGGAAGTTCCTTAGCCTGACCATTTGTTGGAAATACAATGAAACAATACGAGCCCCATACGGTTTTAATTGTATAACATGCCTTTTACTTATGGCGGTGACCCGCTGTTTAATTGGTAGCTATAGTAGGCACAGTTCGAAATGTCTATGCTGGCAAAGATTAATATTATACTTTTGAAATGTTTTCCACACTATGCAACAATAATAATATTAAAAAGGATTTGCGTATCAAATAAGTTTGACTATCATAAGGAGAAATCTCCTCCAATTCCGCGTTTGCATTGTGTGTGTGGCGGAAGGCCTTATGGTAGTTTCATTTTCCAAAAGCATAGCAGATTTCTTTTTATTTTCTTTGTGAAAATAACTGTTTTTAAGATCTCACACCAGTTCCATGACTGACCTGGAGTTTACTGTTCCTTTTCTAAACTCTGGGTGCCCACAATTTTCCACACGTGCAGCCTAGAGTCAGTTTATCATTATTCGGGAGCAAAGTTTTGGGAGTATGCTATGGAGATCAGGAGCAAGCTGGATGGCAAGACGTATCACCTGTATATGTTATATTCTTTTCCGCTGTTTGTTGTTGTCACACTCTGACGATGTAATGTATGTATAAACTGATATAGTTCTGTTGTTTTTAAAGATAATCATTTATCTATTATAGGTTGTTCCGCTGCGAAATGTGAGATTCTGTTATTTTTTCTGTTTCTTCTTAAATCTTCTTTAACCCTAACGGTTCGGTTTTCCAGCATGCGACTGTGCGGCATTTGATATAGTTGACGTATAAATGCCGACTTCCTAGTGTAAAAAAATTGGGTAGTTACAACATGGTATTAGAGCATTTGGTTAAGCGACAACCTTGGCTTTGGTAGGGATTACTCGTTAGAGATAGAGTCAGTAGTACTCTAGAATGAGTTTGAGTGTAATAATAGATATGAGCGCTTATTTGTTAGTGAATATAAAAAATTGTTTTATATTATGTTGATTTATCGGTTGAGTGTTTATAGATTCTGGTTGGTGCAGTTTGGCCAACTTTATCGACATGGGTTTCTAAACTCTTAAACAAGACAAACCGACACAATATTGTTTTAAAAGCGGGTAAATGAGATAATTTTATCCAAACTATTTTTGTATGTAAAAGGAAATGATTTCCATAAATTTTTATATTTATATATGATTGCTTAGTTGTAAGGAAGTGATAATATTAAATTATTCTCATTGATTATTGAGTAAGGAGTTGAAATCATAATTTAAAGCTGAGAAATAAAATTTATATACAAATCGGATTTGTAAATATAAATTGTAAATATGATTTATAATTTGAAATAGATTTCTAGAGAAATATTTGAAAGAATTTGAAATGATTTGAAGTTTTGGAGATTAGGAAAAGTTTAAATCCTTTTTTAGTTTGAAAATGATTTTCAAATTTTTCAAAAAAAAATGTTTTGAAGGGAAAAAAACACTAAACTCTTTTCGGTCGCTGACTTCGGTGATGACTTCAGCACCTTCATTTTTTGGTTTCCAAGAGAGGACTTGCTGCCAAATTATTTTAAAAGGAAGTTGTTTGGAAAACTGGGTTTAGTTTTGGGAATTCAAAAGATAATTTGAATTGATTTCAAAAATTATTTTGAAATGTTGGAAAAACTATGGAATCTGATAAAAAATAGTTATGGAATAAAATTTATTAAGGTGGAAAATAAAATTGTGAATGAATAAATAAATTTACAGTTGCAAGTAAATGAAAGTGAAATTGAATATTGAAATTCATTTCGAATTTGTAAGTAAATAGAATTAGAATTGGAATTGAATTTGATTGGTGATAAACAAAGCGAAGTATTGAAATAAAATTAGTAAGTGAAACTAATTGAAGGAATGTTGAAGAAAATATGGTTTGAAATAAATTGAATTCAATATTTGAAAATGATGGTAAATTGAATTCATATGGAATTGGAAATCCAGTTTAATATAAGTAGTTATAAACCAAAGTGGTGAATTGAAAATAAATATAAGAAGTATATAGAATATTTATATTAAACTTAAGAAATAAATGATGAAATTCTTAAGTAAAATTTGGAGTTGAGAAAATATTCTAAATAGATAAGTGAATGGAGATTAAACTGGGAATTGTGAAATGGTAATTGTGAATAAGGGAATGAAAATAATCAATGTGAACAAAGAACATTGATATATCCTATAATTAATTGGAATTAATATGTAGGATGAATGTATATTATTTTATTTGCATAGCGATTTGATCAAGAAATTCGAGCACAGAATTTCGAGATTATTATATCGATCCGAGTTGAGATTATTCACTCGATTTTCAACGACGAACCTGGATATGGATTTTTGGTTGATTCTGGAAATTCTCTATCATAGTTTAGAACTATGCAAGGAGAATGACGATTTCTGATCAAGAAACCAGATCTTAGTCCGCACTAGGAAGTCGGGTGGACGATACTACTTCGGAAGTGAAATTGTGTGATCAAGTGAGCGATCGAATTTGGTATTGCTTATGAATGATATGTGTGCATCATACGAGTTTGAATAAAATAAATATTCAAACTTTTGTAAAGGAATGTGAAAGATGATAACAGGATATACAGGTATGATAAAGGCAAACGATAAATTGGGAATTTGATTTCGAAGAAAAATTTAAATTGCTCGAAAAATGTATGTATTTAAATTTAGGTATGAAATTTGATGACATTCTTGTCCAGGCGCTTGGCTTTTTGTTTTCTTTTTGAGATGTGGTGCCCACTGTGGCATTTTGTAGTCGTACCGAGCTAGCCGCGTAAAGGAGACACTGGCGAAATTTTTTAAAAACTAAGGGAGTTAGAAAAAAATTATGAGAAAATTTTGAAATTTAAATTTTGAATTCAAATTTGAATGGTTAAGAAAACAATGTTGTTTGGAAACTATGGAAAGTTTTGGAAAGTTAGTTGAAGCGTTAATGGGTTTTAATAAAAAGATTTGTTTTGGCAAATTGATAAAACTATTGGGATTGGGAGAAAACATAAACATGTTAAGGATCATTCTTCTTAACTAGTAATTTCGGGATGAAATTCTTTTAAGGAGAAAGAACGTGATGATCCAGAATTTTGAACACTTGAAATTCAAATATTTAATTGAATTTAAATATTTGAAAGTTAATTTAACTTGAATTTCTAATATCAGAATGAAATTGGCAATTAAAATGATTGAATTTATATATTTATTATTGGGTAAAATATTGAATCTTGATTTTTAAGCTGATTGAAAAATTATTTCAAAGGCTTGGGAAATTTATATTGAGGATAATGAAGATAATGGAAGCTTCAGAATTGAATTTGGAAATGTTTTGATCAGTTTTGAAATTATATCGTTTAAATCGATATTTAAAAATAGCCTTCCAAGGAATAGCCTTGGAATTCGACGGAATCAGTTCTATTGGATCCATAATATTGTATTATTATCAGATTTCTATTTTCGTAATGTTTGGAAAGATCGTTTGGCCATACGATAAGCAAACGCGTTGAAAATTTTATTAAAATTAATTCAATAGCTGGGTTCAAAAAACTATCTTCTCCATATGATCGAATTTGGACTCAGAACCTTTTCCATTGCGTTCGAAATAGGGGTATAACCTTATAAATGCCCGGCGACACGCTTCGATTGGAAGTCAAATTTGTGAGTTGCGATAATCGAGATGTTTTCAATTTAAATTTGAAATTTAAAATAAATAATAATTGTTGCATTGCAAGCCCTCATTCTGCTCAATCAACACGTAAAGAAATTTTGACCACTTGTTTTTTATTTCTGATATATTAAAACATGCGTTCGGATTTTTTTTACACGCGTATATAAAGGAAAAGAAAAAATAAAAATCAAACGAAAACACTTTCGTCTTCGTTTCTTCCTTTTCAAAATAGAATGAATGAAAGAATTTTTTTTATTAACGCCGAACTTCTTCATTTCCTCAAATAAAATCAAATCTCGTACTCCCAGTCATTCAAAACGAGAAGGATAAAAATAAATAAAGATTGCGCTCAGTATTGACGAAAGCAAGCGGCGCCGACGTTCTCAATTAAAACCCAAGCTCGAGGGTCCAAGCAAGGCATCGCATCATTCTCGGCAACTTGATTTATCGAAGACGAGACGGCTAGGGTTCAACGGTTCGATAATCTGAAGGATGGAGGACAAGGCTCAATTTTGAGCGGAGATAGGGATAGCTGTGATAGATATCTGGGATCGGCGAAGCTCGATCGACTCGAGGCAAGCTAATTTCAACGGCGAAAGTTCGTCGATTTAAGGAACAAGCGACCGCGTGGCACAAGCACAACGGCCGCGTTAAGTCAAGGGTGTGATAATCGGTGTGGCCGCGCGAGGTAGTGGGAGTTCGAACAGTAAGGTATATAACCTTTAATTTAATTTAAATTAATGTTCATATGCACAGAAACAAGCATTTTTATATACATATATATAGATAAGCAGAAAAAAATTAATTTCATACAGTTATAAAAAAATAAATAGTTGGAATTTAAAATATTGAAGAGTTTTTAAATCTATATAGTTTATTTTTACAATACATATATATTTCCAAAAGGGAGATTTTTTTTTAATTTACTTATTTAATTATTTTAGAAATGTTTAAAGATAAATTAGTTTAAAAATGAAGTATTAGTTAATTTAATTATTAATGGTAAGTGATTATTCAATCAGTTCAAATATTTTATTAAAAGGAAATTTGTTTGAAATTAAAAATTATCAGATAAAATAAAATTTATCAAATGGAAATTGATTATTCGATTTGTTTCAAATATTAATAAATGTATAATTGTTTATACAAGGTACAATATAGTGAAGAAATAGTCGAGATGGAAATGGATGGCAAATAAAAAGGCAAAAGTGAGATCTTCTCACTCAATTAGAATTAGAATTTCAGTTCTTGATTAATTTACCGATTGTGGTAGTATATATAGTAATGTGTGTGTGTATATATTGGAGTAATTGATTTCCCGCATTATATAGCGGATGAGACTCTATGCGCCGTATAAAAGCGGATGATATTATATAATCCCATATACCGCGATATTCCACCTCGAAGTGGAACTGGTATATATAATTGTTGTGCTAACATCTGTGGATGCAGGAAAACAGATTAGAGGGATCCAATTGAATTCCTCAAATATTTGAATTTGATTCAATGTTGTTTGTTGATTTATTTATAATCCGTGTATGATTATATTTGCGACTGAAATCGTTGAAGGCTATCGTTTAGCCGAATATATTTTCGGTATTGTAGGATACCAGAAATATAAAATTAGAGTTTTGGAAATTAAAGTAGAAAAATTTATGTAAATTCATTTTTAAAGAATTTGGTGAATTTAAAAGGAATTTTAAAAGGATAAAGTTTTATTCTTAAAATCCTATTGAATAAATTCCAAAATATGGAAAAGATTTTAATAAATGGATTTGAGTAATATTATTCAAAAAGTTGAAGAATTTATTTAAAATTTGGATTTTAAATAGTTTGGAAGAGATAAAGGAATTTATTTTAAAAGGAAATAAATTTAGAAATAAATTTGGAAATTGATTTGGTGTTTAAAAATAAATCTTTGAGAAATCGATTTGGAAATTAATTTGGTGTTTGGAAATAAATTTAGATATAAATTTGGAATTTGATTTGGTGTTTGAAATAAATCTTTAGAAAATCGATTTGAAAATTTGAAAATCGTATATCAATGGATATTTGGAAATTTAAATTCACAGCGAGAATTTATAAAGGGAAAGGAAATTTGTTTTAAAAATAAATATTTGTTTATTTTTAAAAAGCGTGAAAGAAATTTACTGATTTAGAATGTAAATTTAAAATAAATCAAGAAGGATTTATTAAATTGATTTGAATGGACCATTTTGAAATGGAAAGTGTATGTTCCCTGGAAAGCCGGTTTTTAAAAGTAGCTTTCGAGTACAAATTAAAAGTTCTAAAGTTGGTTTTAAAAGAGGAATTTGGAGAAATTATTTCTTAAGTTATTTTGGAAATCTTTGAAGTAAAGATTTATTTAGTTAATTATAGAAGTGATTATTTTAAAGATTTAATTGATATTTGGTTTAGAAAATGGTTATTTAAATATTTATACTCTATCTACTAATTTTATTTTTAAATTAGTTTGGACTTGAAGTTTTATATGAAATATTGGTATAATGTTTTCATAGCTAATATTTAAATAAATGTTTAGAAATAGTTTTATTTTAAATGTTTCCAAGAATATTTTGGATAAGTGATTTGAATTTTTTTAAAGTATTCGGACTCGGCATATTTTCAGTGGAAATAAATATTTGGAAATTTATTCCACACGAGGAAAGTGATTTGAAACTTGTTTTCAAAAGTGTTAAAGTGTTGAAATTATATCTTGCGAAGATATTTTGAAAATAAATAGTTGGGGGAAAATTATTTAAAATCTGATAATTGTTTTGAATATTGATTGATGGTTAAATAACCGACTATCAATATTGGCCTTTAAACGGCGTTTGAATTCCGATGCAACCGGGGGTCGGATTCCAAATGGACATTCGAAAAGCACATCGAATCTTTGTGATGGATCTTTTATTTAAAAGATTAATGTGGAAATTTGTTGTGAATTACTTGAATCTCAATGTAACACGTATTTTTAAAATAAGCGCTCATTATTCAGATTTGCCGGAAGAGGACTTTGTGTCATAAAACCCATTCCGAATAATGATGCGACGAAATGGGATTGCATTTGAAGATGGTGTTGAAGACCGGGTATTTTCGAAAACGAAAGGATTACCTATCGAATGTCTTTGCACCGAGTTGCTCCGGTATAGAGATTTTATCTCCCTTTGAGATGGGGATTCCGGATGTGATTAGTGAATATCCGGATTACAAGGGCTTCTTTGAAGTGTCGTCGGTTCAGTTCGATCCCAGAATGGACTTGTATGGATGTGTGTCTGACGTTACACTTTGAGATGTAAAGCTGGTTTCTATCAAATACATTGTGAGAAATGCGGATTACGAATCTTAAGGCTAGAATTAACACTAGAGGAGGGGTGAATAGTATTTTAAGGAATTACTAATTCTTTTTGAGTTTATATTAATTTGGACACAAATGTATGCAATACTCAGACACAGATATGATCATAGAATCAAACATAGATGCAGAAATACAGTAAAAGCAATAAAGGAAATAACACACCGAATTTTATACTGGTTCGGAGTTACCCTACATCCAGTCCCGCAACACAAGTACGGATTTCCTTTCAAAACCAATTTTTATAATTACACCCTCGATTTCAAGGCCACGAGGTACACCACTCCAGATTCACAATTCTCTGGGTAGAGATACTTGATTTTACGGGCAACAAGTTCACCCAATTGATTTCCCAGACTACAATCACACCTTTTCTCGCTTGATTGATTTCACAGGCTACAATCACACCTTTTCTCACTCAATTAATTACAAAGAAGCGTATAACTCTGAATAGCACTAAGATCTTGTTGAGATAGTGATAGAGAATCAAACCAGAGATGATCTATTTAAATTCAATGGTGATTTCGACAAAGTAATGGTAAAAATGTATATTAGGAAATGTGGAAGAAGAAAAGGAGTGAAATCAGAGAAAATATGTATATAAATTCGTTTAAAACAGCCCCTATTTATAGTAGAACAACAGCCATGTCCATTCGTGAAAATAAATTCGTTTAATAGACACTTCCTTTGAAATTCAAAATTTTGAAATAAACTGTCACCTTGTTGGCAAGGGTCCTTAGGGGTAGTCGACAGGCCTAAGTAATTTTTGGTAATTTGTTTGTCTTTGAAAATAACTACTATCTTGTATTAAAACTATTTTAAACTTTATAAATATACATAACTATAGTTAAAATACATAACTATGTATATAGAATAATATTTTGGTATATATAAAATTTACTATACATTTAAATTTAAGTATAAATATTAAAAGTTAAATATATTATAATTAAAAGATAGTTTAAAACCAAGGATAATTTGATTTTGAAAATAAAGATTATTTTGAGGCTAAAAGTATTTTAAAACCAGGATAGATGTTTTTGATTCTTTTAAAAGGAAGGTTTTGAAATCATTTTGGAAACAAGATAAAATTTTGTAAAACATTTCAATAAAAGTTAGTGGATACAAAACAATGTTCTACTTGATTTTTCGTAGGTTCCATCCTACTTAGGGTTCTATCCCTTTAACGGGCTCAAAGTGGATTCCATTCCACGAATAAAATGGATTTTAAGATGCCAGTGCTTTTCTAGGAGTTTAATAAAATTCATAATTAAATTACTTATTATTGAAATCTTGAACTCTTGATAATCTTGATACTCATGAGTCTTCAATCTTGATATCTTCAGTCTTGAATCTCTATACTATACAGTCTTCATTCTTGGTACCTACATGGTTAAATCCTGCATATACATATATATCTAAACTATAATGTTAGTATTTGTATTTTATAATCTTATTCTAAGGTTGTTGTCATCAAAACCATCTTCTCCGGGACTAACAATCTCCCTCTTTTTGATGATGACAACCTTTTTTTATAAAATATTACTTCTATCCTAATAACTCCCCGTAAAACTAATATCTTCCCCCGAATCTATGCCTAACTATCCTATTTTATACTTCTCCCCCTTTGTCATCAACAAAAACTAACTCCAAACTATATAACTCCCCCTTAATCTAATACTATATGACATGTGATTATAATGATAGTGTTATCATAAATAATCAACACTTAATTCTAGAACTAAAACTTAGTCTTTAATTAATAACTGTCCTAACTAAGATTCCATGTATGATAATACTTATAATAGTGATAATTTAAGAACACAAATCATTTATTAATTATATATTTTTATATTTACATTTGCATAGAAATCATAAGTAAAATCATATAATGATAAGAAAGGGAGAAAGAAACTAATGTGTCTCCTTGAAAATGGGAGATCTATGAACCGAGCAATTTAGGTAGTGGAAAAGAAATTTTCACATTGTTCGACTAGATTTCCATCCTTGTCAAAACACACTTCGCCAACGCAAACAACTTTGTCGTCATCTTCAGCATGCTCTTCTTCCATGAAGGCTTCTTCTTCTTCTTCCTCACTGTCCTTTTGCACTTGATCATCTGAAGATTCTTCATCAATCAAGATGGGATTGGCATGATTGTCCATTAGAAACTTTTGTAAGTTTCTAAGGATTTTTCCTTTTCGTTCGTGTTCTTTGGCCATTCTGAGTTGCACTACCTGAGTTTCAGTCATTAGTTGTAGTGCATCCTTCAAGGAATCCTCCATTTTTGTCACTCATGTAAGCGTAGTTTGTTGAAATGCTCCAGGAGAAGGAGAAGGGAACGAAAAGGTTGGATTTTTATTTGATTTATAGGAGGAGGCCATTGTTTTATTGTTTTCAAAAGTTAGATTAGAGAAAGGACAAAAAGAATGAACAAAATTTCAAAATAAAAAGAATATATAACCACTTATTTGAATTTTGGTGGGAAAATTTCAAAAAAAAAATCGTTATATGTCGACATGGGTAAGGGAAGGTTGTCGACATGGTACCTATATTTTTACTATTTGATTTATTTTAATTTAATTTTTTAATTATACTTTGTTATTTATATTCTATATTTCAGTTATTGAACAAATACCTAATTCTCTTCTTAATTTGGTAAATATAGATTCATTTAAGGGTTTTGTTAAGAATCAGCAATTTGGTTTTCAGAATTGAGATAATCGAGAGTAATTACTTCCTTATATTATCTCTAAGAAAATGATGTCTTATATCAATATGTTTAGTTCGAGCATGATGAGTAGATTTTTGGATAAATTAATTGTACTAGTATTATCATAATAAATTGGTGATTTTGTGATGTTTAAACCAAAATCTTTTAAAGTTTGTTGCATATATATTACTTGAGAACAAGCCAAAGCAGCAAAAATATACTCTGCTTCAGTTGTTGATAAAGAAATTGTGTTTTTCTTTTTACTAAACTAGGAAATTAGAGAATGCCCAAAAGTGACAAGTTCCACTTGTACTATTTCGGTCTGATTTACAACCAGCATAATCAGCATCACAGTAAGATATTAATTCAAAAGAATCATTTTTAGGATAAAATAAGCCATAATCAAGGGTGTGTTTAACATATCTTATGATACGTTTTACAGCTTTTAAGTGGGTCCCTTTAGGTTGGGATTGATATCTTGCACAGAGACAAACACTATGTATGATATCAGGTCTACTAGCAGTGATATAGAGTGGTGATCCAATCATTCCTCTATTTAATTTTTGATCTACATCTTTCGAGATATCATCTTTACTTCGGTACTCATTGGTTGCCACGGGAGTGGGTTTTCCACTTGCAGTAGTCAAACCAAATTTACTAACTAGGTCTTTAGCATATTTTTCATGGCTGATAAAGATATCATTATCTAATTGTTTTATTTGAAATCCTAGAAATAAGTTTAATTCACCCATATGACTCATCTCAAACTCTTTTGTCATTATTTTAGAAAATTCTTTATTCACTTCAAAATTAGTTGATCCAAAAATGATATCATCTATGTAAACTTGTACTAGTTGAATATAATTTTTATTTCTTTTAATAAAAAGAGTATTATCTACTTTACCAATTTCAAAGTTTGATTGTAATAAGTAAGATCTTAGTCTATCATACCATGCTCTAGGAGCTTGCTTTAGACCATATAGAGCTTTCTTAAGTTTGTAAACATGATTTGGTAATTTTTTATTTTCAAAAAGTGGTGGTTGTTCAACATATACTTCCTATTTTACAAATTCATTTAAAAAGAAACTTTTAACATCCATTTGAAATAATTTGAAATTATTATGATTTGCGAAAGCAAGTAGAATCCCAACGGCTTCTAATCTTGCTACAAGAGCAAAGGTTTCATCAAAATCTATTCCTTCTTCTTAACAATAACCTTGAGAGACTAACCAGGCTTTATTTCTAACAACCTCACCTTGTTCATTGATTTTATTTTTACAAACCCATTTAGTTCCAATTATTGTTTTTATTTTCAGGTCTAGGAACAAGTTCCCAAACATCTTTACTAGTGAATTAATTTAGTTCTTCTGGCTTAGCCAAAATTCATAAATCATAAGTTGATGCTTCTTTTGGATTTTTGGATTCAATAGTTGATATAAAGGCTACATTGCTCATTTTATTTAGTTGATTTCTAGTTGTAACAACAGATTGCATATCTCCTAGTATATTTTCTATAGGATGATCTTTTAAAAGTTTAATCTTTTTATTAGGATGATTAATTTCATTATTAGTTTCAGTTGACTCTTGATTTTGAGTGATTAAATCCTCTTCATCATTTGTATCTTCAAAAATTTTGAGATTTTCATCGAATGAAACATGCATTATTTCTTTGATGGTTTTAGTTCTTAAATTAAATACTCTGCGTGCTTTACTTCTATTATAATATCCGATAAAGATACTTTTATCGAATTTAGGATCAAATTTATCTAAGTTATCTT
This sequence comes from Allium cepa, assembly GCA_030765085.1. Lineage (NCBI taxonomy): Eukaryota > Viridiplantae > Streptophyta > Magnoliopsida > Asparagales > Amaryllidaceae > Allium > Allium cepa. Next base: position 28,089,396 of record CM060938.1, on the reverse strand, counting down.
TTGTATTTAAAATAAAACATTTACTTTTAAAAATTCTAAAATAAGATACCTTAGGTTTCTTTGTGTGAAGAAGTTCATAAGATGTCTTATCAGTTAAGGATCTAATTAAAGTTCTATTTAAAATATAACAGGCGGTAGCAACTTCTTCTACCCAAGAATATTTTGGTAATTTACTATCTGAAAGCATAGTTCTCGCACACTCTTGAGTCGTCCTATTTTTATGTTCTACTACTCCATTTTGTTGTGGAGTTCTTAGAAATGAAAATTTGTGAGTTATTCCCTTTTTATTGCGGAATTCCTCAAACTTTTCATTTTCAAATTCACCATCGTGATCACTATGGATGGTTATGATTTTTACAGAAAGTTGATTTTTAATCCTTTTTGTAAAGTTCTTAAAATAATCAAAAGTTTCACTTTTATGTTTCAAAAATATTGTCCATGTAAATCTAGAATAATCATCCACAATTACAAAAAAAAATTTACTATGATTTATTGACTGAATTTGAGACGGACCAAATAAATCAAGATGAAGTAATTCAAGAGGTTTTGAAGTAGAAATCATATCTTTTAATTTAAAGGAACTTTTTCTAAGTTTTTCTAATTGACATGCATCACATAAACTATCTACTTTAAAATTCATTTTAGGGAGACCTCTTACTAGATCATGTTTTTACAGTCTAGATAAGAGTTTGAAATTCAAATGCCCAAATCTCTTATGCCAAATTCAAGGGTCACTTGTATTTGCCAAAAGACACAGGTTATCATTTAAAACTTTGATACTAAGAATATAAATATTCTTTTTCCTAATTCCCTCAAATATTATAATTGAATTATTATCTTCAACGTGACACTTATCTTTTTCAAATTTAATTTTATGTCCTTTATCGCAAAGTTGACTAATACTTAGTAGATTATATGTTTCAGATACTTAACTAACAAAAAATAAGTAATAATTGGAGTTTTAGAGTTACCTACTTTGCCGATGCCAATCACATATCCTTTTGAGTTGTCTTCAAAGTTAACCAGTCCTCCGTCTTTGTATATTATATCATTCAGCATATCCGGATTACCAGTCATGTGTCTAGAGCATCCACTATCGAGTATCCATTTATTCTTTTTGATCTGCACAATTTGTCCATTGTGGATTGATTCCTCAACACCCATAAAGCATGTTTCCTACACATCATACAATTTTGGTAGACAACTTGAATTTGAATATTGATTATATGCAGACTCAAGAGACAATGATGATCTGAATATTTCTAAACTAGTATCAACAAGTTTTTTAAACATAGCCATTTTAAAAGCTTTTTCAAAAATTGTATTATGAAACTTTGAAAACCTTGCTTTGATACCAAATTTGAGAAATGCGGATTACGGATCTTAAGGCTAGAATTAACACTATAGGGGAAGTGAATAGTGTTTTGAGGAATTACTAGTTCTTTTTGAGTTTATATTAATTTGAAAACAAATGTACGCAATATTCAGACACAGATATAATCATAGAATCAAACACATATGCAGAAATAAAGTAAAAGCAATAAAGGAAAGAACACACCGTATTTTATAATGGTTCGAAGTTACCCTACATCCAGTCCTGCAACACAAGTACAAATTTCCTTTCAAAATCAATTTTTACTATTACACCCTCGATTTCAAGGCCATGAGGTACATCACTCTAGATCACAATCCTTTGGGTAGAGATACTTGATTTTACAGGCAACAAGTTCACCCAATTGATTTCCCAAGCTACAATCACACCTTTTCTCGCTTAATTGATTTCACAGGCTATAATCACACCTTTTCTCACTCAATTAATTAAAAGAAGCCTATAACTCTGAATAGCACTGGGATCTTGTTGAGATAGTGATAGAGAATCAAAGTAGAGAGGAACTAGTTAGATTCAATGGTGATTTCGACAAAGTAATGGTAAAAATGTATATAAAGAAATGTGGAAGAAGAAGAGTAGTGAAATCAGAGAAAATATGTATATAAATTTGTTTAAAATAGCCCCTATTTATAGTAGAACAACAGCCATGTCCATTCGTTAAAGGGTATGATGAATAGACACTTCCTTTTAAAATTCATATTTTTGAAATAAACTGCCACCTTGTCGACAAGGGTCCTTAGGGGCTGTCGACAGGCCTAAGTAATTTTTAGTAATTTGTTTTTTTGAAAATAATTTCTGTCTTATATTAAAACTATTTTTAAACTTTATAAATATACATAACTATAGTTAAAATACATAAATATGTATAGAGAATAATATTTTGGTATATATAAAATTTTACTATATATTTTAATCTAAGTATAAATATTAAAAGTTAAATTTATTATAATTAAAAGATAGTTTAAAACCAAGGATAATTTGATTTTTTGAGGCTAAAAGTATTTTAAAACCAGGATAGATGTTTTCGATTCTTTTAAAAGAAAGGTTTTGAAATCATTTTGAAAACATGATATAATTTTGTAAATCATTTAAATAAAAGTTAGTGGATACAAAACAATGTTCCACTAGATTTTTCGTAGGTTCCATCCTACTTAGGGTTCCATCCCTTTAACAGGCTCGAAATGGATTCCATTCCCCGAATAAAATGGATTTTAAGATGACAGTGCTTTTCTAGGAGTTTTAACAAAATTCTTAATTAAATTACTTATTATTGAAATCTTGAACTCTTGATAATCTTGATACTCATGAGTCTTCAATCTTGATTCTCTATATTGTACAGTCTTCATTCTTGGTACCTGCATGGTTAAATCCTGCATATACATATATATCTAAACTATAATGTTAGTATTTATATTTTATACTCTTAGTCTAAGGTTGTTGTCATCAAAACCATCTTTTTGGGGACAAACATACATTTCTGTTGGTGGCGGAGAATTTATTCTCTTAGTTTAACACCCTTCTTTGAGACGTACGAGCTCAGAGGTTATGTAGTTGATGGTTACTAGTGATACATTTCCAATTCGGTAACGTGGCATATGAAGTGCCGCTGATCATGTGTTGATTGAAGCATGACTTTGGTGTAAAGTGTAGCTTTGTGGACGAGACCTCGTCGGACCTCACAGCCTTGAAATGGTCGAAACAGGAAGGATGCAGCAAGACAATTTGCGGGTAGTGCCCTCAGGGTATGCCCATTTCCTTCTGAAAAAGGGTTGTATCATGGTATGGAGCCAGATATTTAACCTATGTGGTTATTGCAAATTTTTGCTTTGTGGTTGTTGCTTTGTGGTTGAGGATCCTTGGATAAAGGTCCGTAACGACCGGAGATGGCATACTTGTGGTAGTTACCTAGTAACAGAGGTAACTCGTCCTTGTGTTAGAAGAGATCTGGTTAGGTTCTCGAGGCGTTCCTACGGAGGCGTACCCATGTGGCATAGGAAGGTCCTTAGCCTGACTATTTGTTGGAAATCCAAAGAAACAATATGTGCCCTGCATTATTTTAGTTGTATAACCTTCTTTTTACTTATGGCGGTGACCCGCTGTTATGTTGGTAGCTGTGACGCCCCACCTCTATACCCACTCTAGCCAAGGACTCTATGGTGTAATGCTATCAACTAGCGCGGAGAATAAGGCTGTTGAGGAGCGACCATCCGTGTAATTGCTTTGTGCGAGAATCGATATGTCAGATAGTACAACATGCATTTGGTTTCAGGAGGAAATCCGACATACCGATACAAACTCAAAGCTACTACACAGTGGCTATATATATTCTTTGGAAAGAAACATAGAAAGAAACATAACTCGAATCAGTCACAGACGTCCATATCACAAAGGCAGAAATAGATATGAGTATATAACACATGAAAGTGTACATCAGAGTAGTGGTCAAACAAGATCCAGAATATCACAAAAGAATGGCTATAAGTGCTGGACAAAAGAATATGGATACATTAATGAGTCTACATCTCAAATGTATACAATAAAAACTACTAATCTAAGTAGTTAGCCAAAAGTCAGGGTGATAATCCCAGATGTGAAGTCAAGCTGAAGCACCTGTAACATCTCGGTCTGACCCGAGTATTATTTAATAAGAAAATAATAAAAGGATCAGTCTAACTATAAATATCAGATGTAATGACATAGAATAAGAGATATGACATAAACATATAAAAGACCATAATACCATACTATGATAAGTATGTAATTGAAAATCAATAAGAGATTAATCAATATCACAAGAATCTTCTCAAAGATAAAAAGGAATGTCATACTCTATATTTTTATTCACAAAAAGTTAATGACACACAAATCACCAATGCACATATCTTGATAAAACATATCAATGTAAATCACGAAAATTGGTGAAACACAAATTCTAGAAATCATCAATGGAAATCCAAAAATCACAAAAAGGGGGAGGCGTATACCAAATTGAGCTGAAGCTCCACAGAAACGGGGATTAGTCTCCCTCGTAGACAAAGAGACATCGCACAATTACTAGTCTAAATCACAAAATTGATCATCAACGATCATCAAGAAGTGTCAATTACAGTAAACTAGTAAATATATAAGCTTAGCCTCATGTCCCATAACCACTAGCTTAACTTAAATATTTATGAACAAATTGTAAGTTTCCACTAGAAAATTGTCACAAGAGATTCAATCGAACATGTCCAAGAATTAACCAGCGAAGTAAACGCAAGCGTTTCATACCACTTGTTTTACTAAGTCGTTTAATTAGATTTCTCATACGAGTGAGGTAAAGGTTTGTATATACTAGTAGATTGGAAAACGGTTTAAGAAACAAGCTTTGTAATAAAATAGTGTTGAAATCGTTTTGATGAAAGAGTTTTCATATTTACTACTAGTATTGAAACCTTTATATTTTTAAAGTGACAAATCACCAAAAATGATTGTAGAAACAATAAATCACAAAAATTCACGTTTGATGACGTAAATAAAATCCGAAGAATTCGATTTCAAATCCATCAAAATGGAAATACCCTTGCGACTTAACAGCCACGACTTATGACTTAACATAAGTCAACACAAGAAATCAGCGGCTCAAGAAATAACATACGGCCTAACAGAGCAGCTTAATATAGCGCGACCTATAGCCTGGCGCGACCTGACGGTGCCATGCAGGCCGAGCGACCTAAGGAGGTCAGCATCCTAAGGCAGGCCGACTCGTTGCAAGGCGAGCGGCCTAGGGGTTGCGACCTAAGGCAGGCCGACCTAACAGCAAGGCATGCGGCCTATGGAGTTGCGACCTAAGGTATAAGAGAAGGCCGAGCGACTTAAGTGGGGAACGACCTAACTTGTCGCGACCTAAGGGGTTGCGTGTTATAGCAGGTGAGACAATTGGCGCGACCTAAGAAAGTAAGCGACCTAGGGGTGAAACGACCAATGGCCAAGCGACCCAAGTTGGCGCGACCTAAGCAAGGCGCGACCTATATGCACAGGGACAAGCCGAGCGACTTAAGTGGGGAACGACCTAACTTGTCGCGACCTAAGGGGTGAAGAAGGCCAAGTGACTTAACATAGCCGACCTATGGCCAGTGACCTAAGACAGGCCGAGCTAACTGCAGGCCGAGAAATTCGAAGGGTGCAGGCCGAGCGACCTAAGCAATGAAAGTGCAAAAACTCTCTCAATTTACAACCGATCGAGCACGGACGCTAGGGGATGTTGAGTCACAAGTTTTATGAAGCTTTTGATTTCTGACAAATAACTAAAGGCGATCGACAAAACAAGGTCATTATGGCTATAAAGAGCTACATATTGTACTCTAGATTGTAGATTGATTATTTGATATTATATTAGTGATAAACTTGTTAAAATCTATCCTCAAATAATCATGCATTTTCAAGAAAATTAATATATATACGATTAGAATGTAGTTGCACATTCAGTGTGCAACTTTACAGGGACCGGTCGACCGGTCACAATATAGGCGGTCGACTGTTCCTGCATAATTTGCACACTGAACGTGCACACATGCACATAACGTATATATATTTAAATTCCTGTCTACTGGTCACTTTTTAACCTGTCGACCGTTTTTAAACAGAAAGCAATTTTTCCAAAAGACACTTCTCTTCTCCAAAGGTTGCATCTCTTACCTTTCACCAAAGATCATATCTCTTAATGGCAACTGCTCACAAAGAGTTACAATCATTCTTATCTATATAAACTCATCTAATTCGTTGATTAAAACAACATGATTATATATGCTTTTTAATCTAATCTCTGAACTTACTACATACTCCTTCATTCTAAAAGCTCTCGATTATTTATTGAATCATTGAAACTATTTCATATCTTTTGATTCAATAAGTAACATACTTTCCTTAATCTTTTCAAAACATCATTCGCATACTTTGAGGATAAGATTATAGGAAGGGTGTACTACTAGTGACAAATCCGTGTTTTCAAGAACACAAGTTGTCAACAACAATTGTATTTGTTCTTGTGTTGAAGTCCTCTGTGTTGTAAGAGGCAAGTGTTGAAGTCCTCAGTGTATTAGAGGCGTGAAATCCCGTTCGGTTGTTCGGGTGTTGTAAACCTGTTCCTCCGGGTGAAGCGAGGTAGTTAATAGTGAAAATCCAGATAGAAGTCTGGGACTGGACGTAGGACGGTGCTCCGAACCAGTATAAAACTCTCTGGTGTGATTTTTCTATTTTTATTTACTATGCTATTATCATCTATTTCCGCATTTATATTGTAGTCCATATTACACGATCCGTGTGTACTATATTAGCACATATAATTGTATACACACCGCACTTTCATTTGGTATCAGAGCAAGGTCATCATATAACCGTAACACAGTTATTTGATATATTATAGTAATATGGGAAATAACGTAAGTATTAGCACTCAAAACACTACTTACACGGAGGGTCAATCGACACAAAGACCTCCATTTCAATGGTCTTAACTATAGTTATTGGGCAACACGTATGTCATTCTTTATGCAATCAAATAGCTATGATGCTTGGAATGCCACTCAAAGAGAAATAGTGAATCCAACAACTGATTATTCAGAATGGACTGCAACTGAGAAAACGGCAGCAGCCGTAAATGCAAGAGCAATAAATATGTTGTTCTGTGCATTAGACCAAAATGAATATAACCGTGTTAGTATCTGCACTACTGCATATCAAATTTGGCAAACACTAAAAATCACTCATGAAGGTACTAACAAGGTTAAACAAGCCAAAATAGCCATGCTGAAAAGTCAATTTCAAAATTTCAAAATGAAACCAAATGAGACAATAAATGACATGTATTCACGGTTTCAAACTATTCACCATGCACTTATTGGCTTAGGACAAAAGTATTCTGATTTCGATGTTGTTTCAACCGTCCTACATTCTCTGACTAGTGAATGGGAAGGAAAAGTATTAGCAATTGAAGAAACTAATGACCTTTCCGTCATGAAGCCAGATGAATTGATAGGAAATTTAATGTCCTATGAAGCAAATTTGCAGGCTAGAAAGGAACAGAAAGAAGAAAAGAAAAATGTAGCATTTCATGTTGAGAAAGATGAAAATGAATCAGATTCTGAAGACGAAGATTTGGCATTCATTGCGAAAGGATTTAAAAAATTCCTAAAATATCGAAAAGACAGTCGTTACAATAAAAGGAAACCTGGATCAAACAAACCATCTTCATCTGCTATAGAATGTTTCAACTGCCACAAAAAGGGACACATGCAGAAAGATTGTCCAGAACAAAAGAAGAAGTCAGAAAATGACAAATTCAAATATAAGAAGGACAAATCTAAGAAACGAGCTTTCTCAGTAACACGGGATGATTCAGAGTCATCTTCATCAGAAAGTGAAAGAGATTCAGAGAATGAACAAGCTAATGTTTGTTTTATGGCAACAGAAGATGAGGTACAAATTCCTACATTTGATGAATTACTTGATATTAATGCTGAATTAATAGTCAAATATAAAGACATAAAACGTCAATTAAAAGTAGTCAAAGCAGATTTAAGTAGAGCAGAGTTTGAACGAGATATGTTAAAAGATGAGAAGAAAATATTAGAAGAGGAACTTGAAAATATTCAAGAATCATCATCATCTAATGTTGACTCTCAAATATCTCTTTTGAGTCAAGAAATAGAAGCTCAAAAAGAGAAAAATAATGCTCTCACTACTGAAAATCATGAGCTTAAAGCAAAAGTCAAAATTCTAGACCTAGAAAAAGCTAGCTTACAAACAAAGTTTGATGACATTACTCAAAATGTTTCTAACTTTAACAAAGGTCGAGAAAATTTGACAAAAATAATTGAAAGTTCACAATCTATTTCAGACAAACAAGGATTGGGATATAACAAACAAGAAACCAAGAAACATCTTGGAAATAAACGGAAGAAGAAAGTACAAAAAACTGAAGCTAAGAAAAATCTTAGTTTATTATATTCCAAACCAAAACCAGTTGTGAAATTTCAAAAGAAAAATGCCAAGACTATCAAAATATGGGTTCCTAAAACAAATAACAATTTGATTAGGAACAAATACATTCAGCAATTCATGAATACCGTGCATTTTAATAATAATTATATATATAAAGGGGATACCGGACCTAAATGGGTTTGGACTCCTAAGACCTAACTCTTAGGACCCTATAAAAAGTGGGTACCATGGACTTAATTCTATTTTTTGCAGGTCCCACTTAAGAAAAGAGGAAAGTGGATATTGGACAGTGGTTTCTCAAAGCACATGACAGGAGACAAGAGTCTATTAACAAATATTACATATTCAGATGGTGGCTCCGTCACTTTTGGAGACAATTCAAAAGGCTATATCATCGGCAAAGGCGATGTGAGCAATTGCGGTACATCTAACTTACCTCTTATTACTAATGTCATGCTAGTTAGAAATTTAAAACACAATTTGCTTAGTATTAGTCAGTTATGTGACAAGGGATTTATAATTTCATTTTCAAATAATAAGTGTAGTATTTTAGATAAAGACCATAATTTGGTTTTCGAAGGTTATAGAGATAGAAATATATATATTATGAATATGAATATTAATCATAATTCAGATATGTGTCTTGTGGCTAATGACAATGATCCATGGCTATGGAACAAACGCTTCTGTCATATAAACTTCAGAACTATTGACAAGCTAGCCAAAAACAATCTAGTTAGAGGACTACCCAAAATGAGTTTTAAAGTTAACAACATTTGTGATGCATGTCAATTAGGAAAATTGACCAAATCATCTTTTAAATCCAAGAAAGTCATATCAACATTACAACCACTTGAGTTACTACACATGGATTTATTTGGACCTACTAGGGTTCAATCAATAAATCACAGTCAATATGTGCTTGTAATTGTTGATGATTTCTCTCGTTATACATGGACAATTTTCTTAAAAAATAAAAGTGACACTTTCGATCATTTCAAATCTTTCGTCAAAAGAATTCAAAAATCAAAAGGGATTAAAGTTAAAAATATAAGAAGTGATCATGGCGGAGAGTTTGAAAATAATGAATTTGAACATTTTTGTACAAAGAAAGGTATATATCATAATTTTTCATTTCCCAGAACTCCACAACAGAACGGAGTTGTAGAACGGAAGAACCGAACTTTACAAGAATGTGCAAGAACATTATTGAATGGAACCACCTTACCAAAACATTTTTGGGCGGAAGCTGTGGCAACTGCCTGTTATGTTTTAAATCGTGTATCCATAAGACCTCTTACCAAGAATACTCCTTATGAATTATTTAACAAAAGGAAGCCTAAAATCTCATACTTCAAAGTTTTTGGTTCCAAGTGCTTTATTTTAAATACGAAAGACCAGCTTGGCAAATTCGATCCAAAAGCCGATGAAGGAATATTTGTCGGTTATTCAGAACGAAGTAAGGCCTATCGGATATTTAATAAACGAACCAAAACTATTGAAGAATCACTTCATGTCTCTTTTGATGAAATCTATCAGCACCCTCACACTATATCAGATGATGACGAATCAATAGTCACTGACAATCAAATCATCACAAATATTGATTCTGACTCGGAAATAATTATTGAGAATATTCCTCAAACATGTGAGTTACCATCACCACCAAGAATATTAAGAGACCATCCAGCTCAAAATATAATCGGTGAAATAACATCACATGTCAGAACAAGAAGTCAACTCAATCAAATGGGTCATGTCGCTTTTCTCTCAAATATCGAACCTAAGAATCCAAAAGAAGCTGCTACAGATGATTATTGGATCATTGCCATGCAGGAAGAACTAAATCAGTTTGAGCGCAATGACGTTTGGGAACTTGTTCCACGACCAACTGATCAGTCAGTAATTGGTACTAAATGGGTCTATAAAAATAAGGCCGACGAACAAGGAAATATCACCAAAAATAAAGCAAGATTAGTAGCACAAGGATATAATCAGGAAGAAGGTATCGATTATGAAGAAACTTTTGCACCAGTTGCTCGACTAGAAGCTATTAGAATCCTATTATCTTTTTCTTGTCACCATAATTTCAAACTTTATCAGATGGATGTCAAAAGTGCTTTTCTCAATGGATTTATCAAAGAGAATGTCTATGTCGAACAACCTCCTTTGTTCGTACATGAAAAATATCCTGACCATGTGTTCAAACTTAAGAAAGCTTTGTATGGTTCAAAACAAGCACCTCGTGCTTGGTATGAACGACTACGTAGCTATCTTATTAACTCAGGATTTCAAATAGGCAAAGTCGATCAAACTTTGTTTATTAAACATTCTCGAAAAGATATTCTAGTTATCCAGATATATGTAGACGATATCACCTTCGGTTCAAAAAACGATAAACTCTGCAAAGAATTTGCAAGTATTATGACCAAAGAATTCGAAATGTCTCATATGGGAGAACTATCTTATTTTCTTGGACTTCAAATAAAGCAACTTTCAAACGGTATTTTTATCAATCAAGAAAAATACTGTGAAAACCTTATCAAACGCTTCGGATTAGAAAATACATCTGGTAAACCAACTCCTATGAGTACAACTACACCTCTTGAAAAAGATGAAAGTGGTAAGAATATTGACCAGAAATTATATCGAAGCATGATTGGTTCTCTTCTTTATCTTACAGCTAGTCGTCCGGATATAATAATGAGTGTTTGTTTATGTGCTCGTTTTCAAGCCGATCCAAAGGAATCACATCTACGAGCAGTGAAACGTATAATTCGTTATCTTAATAATACCAAAGATTTCGGTCTTTTTTATCCAAAAGAATGTCCATTTGAATTAGTATCATATAGTGATGCTGATTTCGGTGGCTCACGAACGGATAGAAAAAGTACAAGTGGTACGTGCTATTTTATTGGAAAATCACTTGTCTCCTGGTTCAGTAAGAAACAGAATTGTGTTTCACTATCAACATGTGAAGCTGAATATATATCAGCAGCTCTCGCTTGTACTCAAGTACTATATATGCAACAAACACTTCAAGATTTTGATATTCATTTATCAAATTCTATTATATACTGTGATAACACCAGTGCTATAAATCTCTCTAAAAATCCAGTAAATCACTCTAGAACCAAACACATTGATATCCGTCATCATTTCCTTCGAGATAATATTGACAAAGGAAATATATGTCTTGAATATGTCCATACTGACAATCAATTAGCGGACATTTTTACTAAACCTATGCTCGAATCTAATTTTATTAGATTACGAAGAGAGCTTGGTTTAATTTCAAGGAAAAATCTTGACTAAGTAATTTCTAAAGAACGTCTTCTTTTTAGTTATTCTTTAACCATAACTTTTACATAAAGTTTTTTTTACATTAAATATAAGCCACTGCTTGATTTAATGGTTAATTCTTCTTACTCATTTTTTTTTCATTAGTGATCGTCCTTTCCTCTCTTAATTTATAATTTCAGTTTTAAAATGAAAGCTATTTTTAGAGTTAAAATAAAAATTTCTGCTTATGTTTTCTTGGTTAAAATTTTCCATTAACTTACATCCATAGGTTTATACATAAGAAACTTCTATATAAGCTTGCAAAAATTTTTATTTTGTTCATCTTTTTTATCTAACCATAATATTCTATACGACATACACTATGGCTCACATTTGTGATAAATGTGCTCAAGAATCATACATTTCTATTACGAGTTCTGAGTCGGAGGATATTATTCTCCTACTACACCAAAACAAAAACCAAGTTGTCATCATCAATGCTCTTGTATGTCTGATAAAACTCCAAATTCAAAACGAGTGAAGAGGACACTGTTCTATTCTCCTCGTACCAAAGCACAAATCGATGAAATACACCACTACCAGAAACATCAGATAGACCTTCAGAGACAGCTCCATTATGGGCAAAGTCAACTTTATCACGAGCAACAACGGACATCGGCACGATTATCCGTTTTAGAAAAGTTGGCAACATTTTTCTGTGGTTCCAACAAGCATGACGTGCATGAACCAATGCCGTCTAGGCCATCAACATCTAAAAGTCCTAACTCGTGGGATCGGAACTATGAGAAGAATGAAGGAGCTCAGAAACAATGGAGTCCATGGTCAAAACGTATTGAAGGAAACAACGATAATTCTAATGACGAACCTTCTCATTAGATTTATATATAGTTATTATATCTTTATCTATCACTTATGTAATAACGGTTATATTTTGTATTAAGAATGAAATATAATATATATAGGTTGATATATAATAAAAAACTTGCAAAATAACATATTATTCTCAGCAGACCAGAACCGGTCGACCGCCCAATATATAGCCGGTCGACCGTTTGCTCCCTGGTTGAAAACGGCCGACCGGCCATATTTCATAGGTCGACCGGTTGACGTATTTTCAGTTTTTATATATACCTATGCGTCATTTTTTCCTTCTACCCTCTTTCTCTTTTGACTCAAGCTGTTCTTTTTCTCAAAATCACAAACCCTAGTTTCCTATTTTTCAATTCCCAAATCTCAAATCTTCCAACAATGGCTCCTCCTCAAAAGAAATCTATGAAAGGAACAACCTCTGAAACTTCATCTTTAAGCATCTCCGCCAAAAAGTGGCTTCAAAGTCCAATTGCTGTAACAAGATGGAATCAGATGACAAATTACAAGTTTCATCCAGGCTCTTTTATCAAATTTGATGATTTCACGGCTTATGGCGTTCGGAGGTTAGCCAATAATGCCAACATTACTCCATTGATTGATTTTTCAGAAAATAATGTGGAGATAAATCATTTGATGATTAAATTGTTTTACGCCAACATGAATCTTGATGAATATCAACCTGATAATCCAAACGGAGTAATCTGGTCTGTGGTCTGTGGTAAGCAAATTTTTCTTACTCATGCTAGAATTGCCTCTATACTTAGTATACCAAATCGAGGCGATGAGTTTTCATCTACCTTCTGCGAAGTCTTCACTCGAAATAGTACTAGTCATCAGTTCATAGAAGACAATAGTGATGGCACAAAGTCTATTGGACTTCGACCGACAGCTAGACTACTACATCGTGTTTTGATGCTGTGATGACCCGGAATTTTTAGGTATTTGTAATTAGAATAATTGATTTTAAATATTCAAGATAATAATTTCAACTTGAGTTACGAATATCGCTATCTATTTGATAATTAAATAATAGAATTTAATAATTAGAAGTTGAGTGAATTGTTGAATCTGGAATTTTAAGCCTGTTGAAAATAAATTTAAAGGCTTATAAAATTTATATTGATAATTTTGAAAATAAAAATTAACAGAGGTTTGTTCAGTTTTAAAATTATATCGTTAATTTGAATTTAAAAATAACCTTCCGAGGCACAGTCTCGGAATTCGACAAAACCAGTTCCATTGGGTCCGAATATTGAATTATTATCGGATTCCAATTTTCGTGGCGTTTGGAGGGGTCATGTGAACATACGACATATGAACGCACTGGGATTTTTATCGAAAATCTAATATGAAAACCTGGATTCCAAGCACGTGTTACTTCCTTTAATACGCTTCGTCGTTAATAAAGAAAGATTTACCATTCAGAGAATATTTTAAATATAAGATAAAAATAAAATAAACATAGCCAAATCTTCCTTCATACACCTCCTTCTCTTTATTTCACGCCGAACCCTTCTAGCTCAATTAGGCCCTTTTCTCTCTGAACTATTCGATAGTTCTAAAAAAAAAAAAGAAAAAGAAAAAAAAAAGAATGGCGACTGAAGTCGCGAAAAACTATATCGCAAACCAAAAATAAAGATTCATAGCCGAAACCTAGGTCAGCATCGCAATTGATTCGAAACTCGTTCGATTCGAATTAGGAAGGAGTCGCGTGGCCGAGACCGAGCTAGAGACTCGTGGCGATTGAGCCACGATCTAATGGCGATTCGCGAGATCGATGCGGTTTCTGGTCGAGCGAGCGCGTGCGTGGTTGAAGCGAGAGGGAGCAAAGTGTTGGTGACGTGAAGGCTCGCGATTTGGATTGGCACTGCGATGGTAGCAACTTGGGCAGTGCTTGAGTTCTGGAGACGTAGGATGCGCGATGGCATGTTCGCGTGAAGAGGTGATGCGTCGGCGAAGAAAGGGTAGTGCGTCGTCGTAGATCGAGATGGAGTTTGTTGAAGTCTGGATGCTGCAGGAGGTCGAAACCAGAGTTCGTTGGGAGGCTTGAGGTACTTGCTGTTTTTACTTAATTCAATCAAATAAAATATATATATGTAGGTTAAGAAAAAAAAAATTTAACAGTCAGATAGAGTGTCATTGTTGAATGTTTGAATACTATATATATTTATATAGATAGATCTTTGGGAGTTATACATATATACGGCAGTAATTAAGAGGTGGATTGAAATTATAATGAAGTCATATATCCCTTTTGAAATCATGTTAAACAGGAAAAAAAATTAAAATAAAATATACATATATATTTTCACTTGTTGTTTAATTTTAAAAGATATGTATTAGGGGATTAACTTATTTTATTTTATTTTATTTTGTAACTTAAAATTTATTTATTTAAGAAAAATAAGTTAAATAAAATAATTAGATAATTAAAGTTATTTAAATGATAATTGATCATTCGATTAATTCAACTGTTGATAAACCATATAAATGTTTATTCAAGGTCAAAATCTGATAGAAGCAAACCGGATTGGATCGGACTGCAAAATAAAATCAGAGGCGAGTTAATCTCACTCAGTATAATTTAAATTTAAATGATTAAATTTAAATGATTGCTTGAATGGTTGAATTAATTGATGTGCTTTAGTCTGGTATATTTTGGAATGGATATTATGTTGTGCTAACATTTGTGGATGCAGGGAAACAGGTTGGAGGGATCCAACTGGACCCCTCACATTTATTTAAGTTATTCAATATTCTCTGTTTTGATTATTTGATATCCTATGATGAGCTATATTGGAATATTGGATGTATGGTTTGATTGGATATTCGGGTATAATGAATTACCAAAATATATGAATTGGATTGTTGAAAAGAAATTAAAAGGAGGTAAATTTGTAAGCGAAAAAATTATAAAAAGTTTGAATAAATTAAGAATGAATTGGAAAGAAATAGAAGGAATATGCAAATAATAATAACTTCGAGTATGAAGAGCAAAGTAATTTTTAATAAAAGGAAATTGATGAATTGAAAACTTAAGTTATATCAATTAAAGGAATAAAGAATTATTTTAAAATTCAAAGTCTCAATCTATTTAAAAGAATAGAGAAGTAATTGAGAAATCTAAAAAAAAATTGGAATTTTTAGTTAAAGTGTTTCTTAAAATCATAATCAAGAAATGAGATCTGAAATTACTAGATTCTGAATTAAAAGGGGATAAATTTGAAATCAATTTGGGAAATTGATTTAAGTGATTGAAGTTGAGGTTTTTCTCTGGATATCCAAGTACATTTTTAAAGTAAATTCTTAAATAAATTTAAAGGTTTTAAAGTTGTTGTAAAAAGCAAGTTTTTGAAAATTTATTACTTTTAATATTTAAGTTCTTAAGTAAGTATTTTCTTTTTACCTATTATAATAGTAATTATTCAAAGAATGCCTTAATATTATGTTTTTGAAAGTATAAATCTAGTTTTATATTTATTAAGTAACCTTATTTTCAAATATTCATTTAATATGTGTTTTTAACAAATTATTGAAATAGTTTAATTCAAATGTTTTGAAGGTATATATTTCAAAGTAAAATGTTTTAAATTATTTTTAAAATCTAGTTTTGTGCTTGGTAATTTCAGAGGAGATAGAAAATACTTGGGAAAGTTTATACTGGGAAGAAAGAATGATTTGAAAACTGTTTTCAAAAGGTTGAAAATAGAAATATATCTTGTGAAGATATTTTTGAGATAAATAAATAATTTGGGGAAATTAATTATTGTTTGATGGTTGTTTTGTGAATATAATTGATAGTTAAATAACCGACTATCAATATTGGACCATGCGTTGATCGTTTCGAAGAGACCGGGATCGAGAATTATTTCTCGAAAACCACTTCGATCCGATTTGTACGTTTCGTGCGAAAAACGTGTTCGGAGTCGAAGATGGAGCAGTGAAGTGCAAGGGCTAGTCGCTACTAATCCTGAGGATATTTCCAAAATGGATGTAGTAGGAATAGTGCCTTCGGTTCCGTTCGAACCCGGGACGGACTTGTATGGACGAATGCTTGCGAAACATCGTCAGGTGGGCGATGGGCATTCTAAGTGAAACGTTCTAAAAGGTAACGCTTAGCCTCAAGCCTCATCAAATGGGAATGACTGAAAATCAGGGGATATGCAGCAAGGTTAGGTGGGTCATGCCCAAGCAGGACAAGATAATTCCCCTGTCTAGATGTCCCTTATATATATTTCGGCTTAGTGGGTGGTTGGTCGCGCCAACCACGGGGTTTATCTTGTTCGGGACTGTTCAGTAAGGAATGGTTCCGGCCTTGTGTTGCAGGGGATGAAGGGAGTAGTCCTCGGTACGGTGATCTAGGCCCCGTACTGTGACAGGTGGTACCCCAGTGCCTAGTCATTGTTGGAAATCCATTCTCCCTACGAGCCTTGTACGAGTTTTGTTTGTATTACCCACTTCGGTGGCTAGTAGCTGGAATTTAATGAATGTAACAATTTCGGCTATTTTATAAGTATTTGTATATAGACCCTATTATAATATCAGAGGATTTCTATAAAAATTATTTTAGCTATCGTAAGGTAAAAACCCGACATGTTTATTTGTGGCGTGGTCTTACGAGATGCTTTTGTTTTCAAAGGATTTTTGAAACTTTAAAATCAATTGGGTGTGATTTTCTCACGCTGGTATTCCAGACTGACTCGGGTGTTATTTAACTATAATGCTCGGGTCAGACCGAGTATTATAGGATACAGGGTATGATGCTGTGGAGCTCAGGAGACGAGCTGGATGACGATACGTATTCTCGTACTTGTATATACATATATTTCCGCTGTTGAGTTGTTGTGTACCCATTGGATGTTATTGATGTGAGTTGTGACTGATGTACTCTGATGATGTAATATATGTAAACTGATATATTTGATTTTGAGTAAAGATTACTTATTCTCTATTATATTTTATTCCGCTGCGATGGTTAGATTCTGATGTTGGTTTTGTTTTCTCTTCTTCTACCTCTTCTTCTTAAACCCTAATGGTTCGTATTTCTGTGCAACTTGAGTTGTTTGTTGTAGAATAGTGTTGACTCAAGGGGTACGGATTTGCGGGCTGTTACATTTGGTATCAGAGCATAGGTTGGTGATAACCTTGGCTCTGGTGGGAATTACTCATTTGAAATAGAGTCTATGGTACTCTATAATGAGTTTGAGCGTATTAATAGATATGAGCGCGTATTTGTTAGTGAATATAAATTGTTTTAATATTGCGTTGATTGGTTTATTGAGTGGCATATGAACCTTCGTCGGCACAGTCCATACAACTGTATCGAAGGGGTTTCCAAACACTTGAATAGAGCAATCGACACGATATTGTTTTAAATATGGGTAAATGAAATAATTTTACCCAAAAATATATTTTGATATAAAGAATGATTTTTTGTAAACTATTTTAGCTAATATGTGGTAGCTTGGATGTTAGAAATGATAATATTAAAGTATTATCATTGTTAAGTAAAAATTTAAATAAAACTGAAATATAACTAAAATTTAGGAGATAAATTCATTATAGAATGAAATTTTTAAATATGAATTATAGATGTAATTTATGAATTGAAATAAAAATCAAATAAGAATTTGTATGAACATACGCTATGCAAATGATTGATAGTAAAATGGATTTAAGCAGGATTTGAATTTTGGAGGTGTTTTAAAGATAAATGATAGCATTATTATTTTGAAAGTATTTCCGAAAGGAAAATTGTTTTAAAATGGATTTGGAAGTGAAATAGCATTCAAATCACTTGGATTATTGGAAAATAATTCTGATGATGACGGCCGCATCATCAGTATTCATTTTCGAATTTCTAAGTGACAGATTGCTACCAAATTGGTTTGTTTAGGAAAACTTGTTTGTTTTTAAAAAAATATCAAAGGAAATGTGTTGCACATAACAACCAGGATTGGTTTAAATTTTTGAGAAATGTGATTTGAGATGTTGAAGATTTCAAAATGTTTTGAAAACCAAAACCGGGTGTTTGGAAATCCTGATGAGATAGTTGTAAGCTTATAAATGGGGATGATTTTTTTTAAAATCATGAATGAAATATAAGCTTTGAAGGTTGGAATTTAAATTTAAAGAGAAAAGTTAAAAATGGAATTAACATGGATTGGAGAATAAAATTTAACTGGATTAAAATAAATCGAATAAGCTGAAATAATATCCAGTTGTATTCGAATCAAGTTGAAATCGAGTTGAGTTAAATAAATCCGAGTTAAGTAAAATTGAGTTGGGATGAGAATTCAATTGAATTATTTGATGGAATTAGATTCTCACCTGGAAAAATGAAAAGTAAATTGAATAAGAATTGGGAATTTAAATAAATAAATCAGAATAACTTATAAGAAAATTAAAAATCCATGGAAATAAAATATGCTGGGGCTATAAATAAATAGAAGACTTGAGTTAAAAATAAAAGCAGGATATATTCAAGCCTATGATGGATGGAATTGTGTAAAATAATATGTTGTGACTTATAAATTGTAAAATGGGATAGAAAACCCAAAAATGAATATTATTGATGAATTGAAAAAAAAAAACAAACTTGAATAATAAAATAAAAGTGAACTTAAGAAAATATAATTGAAAGGGGACCTTGCAATTAATTAAATGAATTGTTAATGAAGTTGAATTGTGAGTTAATAGGGAGAAACTCAAATTCTAACTCAAATCTCTGTACCTTCGAATTTAATATAAAATCAAAGAGTATTTTTTTTTTTAAATTCTCTAAGTTGGATATATGCATCCTGACCCCGAAATACACTTCTGCAAGAAAAGGTCTGGGTTTACTTGTCTTGTGCATGAGTGTTCAATAGGGGAGAAAAATGAAACCTGTAATATTCAAGTAAGTAAAATCTTACTCACATACCTAAGTTAAATCATAAAATTATGTTCTATATATGTATTATTTGTTTCAGTGCATCTGTGTATATAAGTGGGAATTTTGGTGTTTATGTGTGTGTTGTGGCTGGGAATAAAGGGCTGTAAGTATGTACAGCAATGTGCGTATTAGTGTATATGGGCAGTAGTGGTGTGTGCTTGTGTACCTGTGTGTGTGCAAACACATGGTTGTGTTTCAGTGTGTGAGTGTAGAGAGTGTTATATATGTATGGGATAGAGCAGTGCCATACTGCACTTACACGTATGTGTTTGTGTTGAATGGCCCCTCCAGAAGACATATCAATTACTGCGCCATAAATAGGAGATGACATATTAGTCTAAGTTTGTCTTGTAGGATAATAATTTCTGCAGTTAAATACCAAATCTTAATTTATCTACAAAAATACTACATCAAATTGGAACCTACCCATTTTCTTTTAACAGATATAGCATGCTCATCTTTGTAGCAAAACTCCTAAACATATAATGTAATAAACCAGAGCTAGTACTTAAAAAAAAAAGAGAGAGAGAGAGAGAGAGAGAGAAGGGATTTACTTGAAAATAAAATGGGCGTAAGTATAAAATTTGATTGAATCAAAATAAATTGACTTAAGCTGAATTTAAGGGGAAGAGCTGAATTGAGTTCAACTTAAAATCAAGTTTAATGATATTGGATTGGTTTTAAACCAAGTAAAATAATAATAATAATAATAATAATAATAAATTTTAATTGAAATAAAATTTGGTGAGATGCCGATGATATTTAATGGAGTGAAAATGCTTAAATAAATAATTGTAAACCATTTAAATTATTAAGGGATTGAAATAACTTGAGACAATAAGGAAAATAGAATGTTTCGAGTTTATTAGTAATGATTTAAGTGAATGTGGATAAGTTAATTATACTGAATAAGTGAATGGATGGGATAAGTAAGAACCAAAGGAAGTGTTGGTTTAAATAAGTTGAGAAATTGTTATTAAATGAAATAGCTTGGCTTGTTTTTGAGCTAAATAAAATAGTTTGAAATAAACTAATATGGAATGAAATGTAAATAAATGAATTGTAAATAAAATTTAAATGGAATGTGTCGAGTTAAGCAAGTGATTGTGAATGGATTAAAATAAAAGGGAAGTTTAATTGGCAAATAAGATGAAGTGTAAGTGAATGTATTCAAATTTGATATGCAATGAAAATGAGAGTATATTGGTTGTGGATAAATTGGAAATGGAATAGAATTAAGTAATAATTGGGTTGAAATCAATTTAAAATTGATTATAAAACTCAAGTACTTATTCATTCACATAGATCTTGTCAAATTTCAAAAAAATAAATTATTATTTGATGTAAATTGAAGTAATTAAAAATTCTATGGATTGATAAAGAGTAAAATAAATTGATTTTGAAAGTAATTGAATTAAATATGAGTTCAGTTTGCTTAAAATAAATTAAATGTAAGCAATTGAGTTTTAAACCATTTGAATTAATGAAGTGGTATACGAATGGATTGAAAACCATTCAAATTGAATGAAAATGGTTATAAATAAATTGAAACAGTTGAATTGACATGGAAACTATATAAATTGCTTACAGCAAAATGTTTGGTGTGAGTTTCTTTTAGAATTCATATGTTTTAACTATTATAAATAAGTGAAATGTAGTTAAACTGCATATATTTGGCACTTACATGTTTAAATTGAGTAAGTACAGGTACTTGGAAGGCGTGTGGCTGGATTTGATTGTGCTATTTGCTAAAAATAATAAGCCGCTTGCTTAAAATGCTAAATAAGGTACGCCTACGCAAATAAAATTAGGAAATATGAACTGTTTCTGGTTTTTCCGACCGTGTGGGTCGATGTATATATATTTATCTCTTTTGTCAAATTGCAAAAGCTCCTCCGTACAAAGGGGACTCTGCCAAAAAATTTCAGAAATTTTGGGAGTTAGAAATTTTTGGAAAATTTTGTTAACGACAAAACTATTTAGAATTGGAAACTAAAATAAGTTAGTAAATGAAACTAATTAACGTAATGACTTATATTAGTTATAAATGAAGGATAAAATTTAAAAGTTCAAAGTTGACAATAAATGAAATACATATGAAATGTGGAAATCGATTTGAATAGAAATAAGTATAAACTAAAGGAGGTAAAGAAAAATAAAGATAAGAAACATATAAAATGTTTATACTAACTTAAGAAAGGAATAGTGAATTCTTAATTGGAAATTGGTAATATAAATATATTCCAGGTTAATATTTGGACGAATAGATATTGGCATTTTGTGAAAAAAAAAAAAAATCGATAAGATGTTTTGGGATATTGTGTTTAGATGTTGGTGCTAAGCAGGTATGCAGGTATTATAAAGGGAAACAGAAATTTGGATTTGATTTCAAGAGATAAATTTGAAATGCTCGAAAAAAAAAAGGTATGTATTTAAATTTGGTATGGAATTTGATTGGGATTTGGATTTGGATTGAGCCACTTGACTTTTTGTTTTCTTTTTGGATTTTGGAGGCCGTAGAGCCATTTTGTAGTTGTACCGAGCTAGCCGCGCAAAGGAGACGCTGGCGAAATTTTTCGAAAATTTAGAGAGTTAGAAAATTTTTGAGAAAATTTTGATAATTCAGAATTTGGTTTTAAGTTGAAACTCGAATGATTAAACGAATGGAATAGTTTGAAAACCATGGGAAAGTTGAAAAGTTAATAAGAATAATAACGGGTCTTTTATAAAGGATAGTTGATAAGATGTTGAATTTTTAGAAACCATTTGGTTTTTAGGAAAAAGAAAACGGGTATTGGACCATTCTTCCTAACTAGTAATTTCGGGGACGAAATTCTTTTAAGGGGGGAGGAATGTGATGACCCGGAATTTTTAGGTATTTGTAATTAGAATAATTGATTTTAAATATTCAAGATAATAATTTCAACTTGAGTTACGAATATCGCTATCTATTTGATAATTAAATAATAGAATTTAATAATTAGAAGTTGAGTGAATTGTTGAATCTGGAATTTTAAGCCTGTTGAAAATAAATTTAAAGGCTTATAAAATTTATATTGATAATTTTGAAAATAAAAATTAACAGAGGTTTGTTCAGTTTTAAAATTATATCGTTAATTTGAATTTAAAAATAACCTTCCGAGGCACAGTCTCGGAATTCGACAAAACCAGTTCCATTGGGTCCGAATATTGAATTATTATCGGATTCCAATTTTCGTGGCGTTTGGAGGGGTCATGTGAACATACGACATATGAACGCACTGGGATTTTTATCGAAAATCTAATATGAAAACCTGGATTCCAAGCACGTGTTACTTCCTTTAATACGCTTCGTCGTTAATAAAGAAAGATTTACCATTCAGAGAATATTTTAAATATAAGATAAAAATAAAATAAACATAGCCAAATCTTCCTTCATACGCCTCCTTCTCTTTATTTCACGCCGAACCCTTCTAGCTCAATTAGTCCCTTTTCTCTCTGAACTATTCGACAGTTCTAAAAAAAAAAGAAAAAAAAAAAGAAGAAAGAATGGCGACTGAAGTCGCGAAAAACTATATCGCAAACCAAAAATAAAGATTCATAGCCGAAACCTAGGTCAGCATCGCAATTGATTCGAAACTCGTTCGATTCGAATTAGGAAGGAGTCGTGTGGCCGAGACCGAGCTAGAGACTCGTGGCGATTGAGCCACGATCTAATGGCGATTCGCGAGATCGATGCGGTTTCTGGTCGAGCGAGCGCGTGCGTGGTTGAAGCGAGAGGGAGCAAAGTGTTGGTGACGTGAAGGCTCGCGATTTGGATTGGCACTGCGATGGTAGCAACTTGGGCAGTGCTTGAGTTCTGGAGACGTAGGATGCGCGATGGCATGTTCGCGTGAAGAGGTGATGCGTCGGCGAAGAAAGGGTAGTGCGTCGTCGTAGATCGAGATGGAGTTTGTTGAAGTCTGGATGCTGCAGGAGGTCGAAACCAGAGTTCGTTGGGAGGCTTGAGGTACTTGCTGTTTTTACTTAATTCAATCAAATAAAATATATATATGTAGGTTAAAAAAAAAAAATTAACAGTCAGATAGAGTGTCATTGTTGAATTTTTGAATACTATATATATTTATATAGATAGATCTTTGGGAGTTATACATATATACGGCAGTAATTAAGAGGTGGATTGAAATTATAATGAAGTCATATATCCCTTTTGAAATCATGTTAAACGGGAAAAAAAATTAAAATAAAATATACATATATATTTTCACTTGTTGTTTAATTTTAAAAGATATGTATTAGGGGATTATACTAAATAGTGTCGTTATTCTTGTTTTTCATTTGACATTATGATCTGTAGTATACTCTGTTATGTTTTGAATGTGTTAATGATTTATTTTGCTATGCATATCATATTCATTCTACTATTCTAGTATCTGTTACTCCTTTTTGTCGATGACAAAGGAGGAGAAAGGGCTAACAATTGCTTGCAGGAACATACATATATAAGAATTCAAAGAGAGAGAGATCACATACTCAGGGGGAGATTCAGATTTGCAGATATATATTGTCATCAATCAAAAAGGGGGAGAATGTTGAGTCACAAGTTTTATGAAGCTTTTGATTTCTGACAAATAACTAAAGGCGATCGACAAAATAAGGTCATTATGGCTATAAAGAGCTACATATGGTACTCTAGATTGTAGATTGATTATTTGATATTATATTAGTGATAAACTTGTTAAAATCTATCCTCAAATAATCATGCATTTTCAAGAAAATAAATATATATACGATTAGAATGTAGTTGCACATTCAGTGTGCAACTTTACAGGGACCGGTCGACCGGTCACAATATAGGCGGTCGACCGTTCCTGCATAATTTGCACACTGAACGTGCACACATGCACATAACGTATATATATTTAAATTCCTGTCTACTGGTCACTTTTTAACCTGTCGACCGTTTTTAAACAGAAAGCAATTTTTCCAAAAGACACTTCTCTTCTCCAAAGGTTGCATCTCTTACCTTTCACCAAAGATCATATCTCTTAATGGCAACTGCTCACAAAGAGTTACAATCATTCTTATCTATATAAACTCATCTAATTCGTTGATTAAAACAACATGATTATATATGCTTTTTAATCTAATCTCTGAACTTACTACATACTCCTGCATTCTAAAAGCTCTCGATTATTTATTGAATCATTGAAACTATTTCATATCTTTTGATTCAATAAGTAATATACTTTCCTTATTCTTTTCAAAACATCATTCGCATACTTTGAGGATAAGATTATAGGAAGGGTGTACTACTAGTGACAAATCCGTGTTTTCAAGAATACAAGTTGTCAACAACAATTGTATTTGTTCTTGTGTTGAAGTCCTCTGTGTTGTAAGAGGCAAGTGTTGAAGTCCTCAGTGTATTAGAGGCGTGAAATCCCGTTCGGTTGTTCGGGTGTTGTAAACCTGTTCCTCCGGGTGAAGCGAGGTAGTTAATAGTGAAAATCCAGATAGAAGTCTGGGACTGGACGTAGGACGGTGCTCCGAACCAGTATAAAAATCTCTGGTGTGATTTTTCTATTTTTTATTTACTATGCTATTATCATCTATTTCCACATTTATATTGTAGTCCATATTACACGATCCGTGTGTACTATATTAGCACATATAATTGTATACATACCGCACTTTCAGGGGATTACGCCCATCAGCTACCCTGTCCTATTGGCTCCTCGATGCATCACCAAAAACGTGTTCAATCATCAAAGTTAGTGTTTTTAAAGATTTGAACCCAAAACACTAAAAATTGGATTTTCACCAATTCAATCCAAACCAAGAGCAAATGCATATGAAAAGGTGTTAAGAATTCATACCCAACAATAAAAGATAGTTATAGGCAAAGATGTGAGAAGAAAATCTCACCTTTTCACAAAATCAATGAAGGAGAAGCTTAAAAGCAAAGGAAGAATCAACCACACTTCATTCTCTACACAAGAAGCTTCAATCAATGGATTCTCCTTAAATATGGAGTTAGATGTTGGATTTGCAAATGAACTAGGGCTTGGAGTTTTAATTTCCCATTCCTCCCTCCATTTTTGATGAAGCTTGAGTGTTAGGAAATGAAAGTGAAGTTATGAAGAGGAGAGGGGGTTGAGCTAGAATTAATAGTTTAGGCTAATGGGCTAAACCAAACCCAAAGCCCAAAGTGAATAAGCGGCAAAATTCCACAAACTCCAAACATATCAAAGTTTATACTCAAAAAGATCGCAAACGGTGTTTTGGACCCAATGGATGTGGTCCTGAGTCCTAATTCGACCGTATGCAAAAAGTAACTTTTCGGACTAAAATCCGACAAACGATAAAATATTAAAATTAAAATATTTAAATATTCAATCGTAAATATGCAGTTTGTTACAATAGCTATAGTAGGCATAGTTCAAAATGTCTATGCTGGCTAAGATTAATATTGTACTTTTGAAATCTATTCCATACTATGCACTAATAATAATATTAAAAAGGATTTGCGTATCAGGCATGTTTGACTATCATAAGAAGAAATCTCCTCCAATTCTGTGTTTGCATTGTGTGTGTAGCGGGAGCCTTATGGTAGTTTAATTTTCTAAAAGCATAGCGGATTTCTTTTTATTTTCTTCGTGAAAATAACTGTTTTTAAGATCTCAGACTGGTCCCATGACTGATCTGGAGTTTATTGTTCCCTTTCTAAACCTTGGGTGCCTACAATTTTCCACACGGGCAGCCTAGAGTCAGGTTATCATTATTTGGGAGCGAAGTTTTGAAAGTAGGTTGTGGAGATCAGAAGCAAGCTAGATGGCGAGACGTATCACCTGTATATGTTATATTCTTTTCTGCTGTTTGTTGTTGTAACACTCTGATGATGTAATGTATGTATAATCTGATATAGTTCTGTTGTTTTTAAAGATACTCATTTATCTATTATAGGTTGTTCCGCTGTGAAATGCGAGATTGTGTTATTGTTTCCGTTTCTTCTTCTATCTTCTACTTCTTTAACCCTAACGGTTCGGTTTTTCGGCATTCGACTGTGTGGCATTTGATACAGTGGACGTATAAATGTCGACTTTCGGGCGTCAAAAAATTAGGTCATTACAAATTGAAAATTATTTTCAACTTCGATCCCGAATTTAAAACCATTTCTTTTTATATGAATTCCAAGTCTATTCCAATTATCAATTCAAAACACTTAAATCAAAATTTCTTAAATATCCAAATTAAAATCCAATTTTTAAATATAATTCAAATCCTAGATAAATTTCAAAATATCATTTTATCACTTTTACTTAGCAATATTCAAAGTTCGAATAAAATCCAATCTTAAAACAATCGATTTTCGAAATTCAAAATCATAATTTGATTATTACTTTAAAATCTCAAACTCGATTATTTAAACAATTTCGTTTGCCAAATTTAAATTCATCATTTCGAGCTCAAGTCTGAAAAATATTTTGATTTCCATAAATTCGATTTTTATTACTTTAAAATGAATTATTTACTAATTTCAAAACAAATTTTAAACCCATTTAATTTTAACCAAATCGGTGTCCGTATATAATTCCCTATCCTATGGCCAAGTGAATCAATTATTTTAATTCCAAGGATGTATATAAATCATTTCAATCCAAAATAAATGTCATAAGTATATATCATTTCAACCTATTTCTTAATTTATTCGAAATAATTCAATTGACAGTTTTATGTACTGTTAATAACATACAAGGTGATCAAAGAATACATTAAATATAACAAAACATCCAAAATATCAACCAATCGCATCCATCACAACCAATCATCCAAATAGTCAATAAAAAATTCACAACAATTTCAAAATTATCAATTTCGGGTACTTTACTGGCAACTAAATTCAAATTTTATTTAACTATCAATTCAAATCCTATCAATAAATTGAGATGTCAATTTAATTGTCAATTAAATTTATCAAGCAACAATAAATAAATGCAATTCACTTCATTATATAATTCAACTACATAAAAAAATGTTATTTTAGCCAAAACGTGAGCGTATAAAACAGTCACCTTCGCTCGAATCTGAAAATTTGAATGAAGCGAACTGCAATAATTCCAACTTTATAGCGTAGACAATACCATTATGTTTCCAACACAATTCTCCTCGTTCGAATTGAACCTTGTATGTACAAGTTACAAACTTATTAACGTCAGTGATAATTAAAATTTTAATTAACAATCTAAAAAAACAAAATGCTACCTCACTTGATTCTCTCGGTCAAAATATTAGAGACGTGACACCAGAACCCTCCCACACACGTTCGCCAACTCCACCGCCGCCACTTTCATGAATCACTGGACCTCACTCCAACACCAGCCCCAAGCGCTAGCCTGCTGCACGCCCACGACGAGCTCCAGATCGCTAATCACGTCCTAGCACACTACGCGCGCGACCACCATCCATTCGCTTCTGCCATCACCATGCGTCACGAAGCCCTGGAGTCGGATTTTCCTCGTCGTTGCCATCCTTCCTCTATGCATTGCGATCACCTTTGATTGCGTTGGTATTATTCCGATCATCTGTTGGTTTGTCTTCCTTTTTTATCAATCGTTGGTTTTTTTTCTTTTTTTCTGTTGCCTTCGATCAGTAGTTTTTTTATTATTGGAATCTACCCCCTTTTTATCGATTTGACGATTTCAAAATGAAGAGAAAATGGGGAAGAAGTACGCGTATGTGAAGGATAGTGGGTCGAGATGGCAATTAGAAAATATATATTATTATATTATCAAATATCTAGTTTACAACGTTCAAAATTCTCGAATCCCAAACAAAATGTACCGTCTGGAGTTCAAAAAGTTTAACCCCTATTCTGAATACAATAGAACTAGTTTCGGGACCTAATTCGATTGTATGCAGATGATAGCTTTTCAAAGTCGATTATTTCAATAAATTCGAAATTAAAATTTCTACGCGTTTCAAGCTCGCACGGCCAAATGACAAGTTCAATCGCTATGAAACTTGAAATCCTATAATAATTTACTATTTCGGATCCGATGAAACTGGTTCGTTGAAATCCAAGGCAGCGGCCAAAATGGCTATTTTTACTCGTCAATTTCAAATATAAAATTACAAATTTTAAATTATTCTCATTTAAATCCAATTTTAAATGTTAACCATCTTCATTCATATTTTGAATAAAATTTAAACCAATTTTTGATATCATTTTCAATCATCTTAAATCAAGAATTAAATTATTCCAATATTTCCCAATATTAAATTTTAAACAATTCAATTACCCAATAACCAATATAAATAAATCATAAATTTTATTTCTACCCATATTTATCCAATAATTACATTAAATTTAATAATTTAAATTAGCCAAAAATACGGGTCGTTACAATTATTATCTTAAAATATTTTCCAACGGTAATACTTTGAATTGGTAAATGTAACGTTCGCGATTTTTCATCCACGAATGCCGACATCAATACGTCCACTGTATCAACTGCCGAGCAATCGAAGGCCGGAAAACCGTACCGTTAGGGTTAAAGAAAAAGAAAAAGGTAGAAGAAGAGAGAAAAGGATAGAACATAACAAAAAGAAATAACAGAACAACATCAGAATCTCATAATCGCAGTGGAACAACATATAATAGATAAATGAATAATCTTTAAACAAATAACAATATCAGTTATTACATTACATTACATTACATCATCAGAGTGTACAACAACAAACAACAACAAACAGCGGAAAAGAAATACAACATAATAGTAATACGTCATGCCATCCACCTTGCCTCCAGCAACTCCTGAATATCCCGATAAACCTTACTCTTGACTGCCCGTGTGGAAATTGGTGGGCACCCAGAGTTTAGGAAGGAAAACAATAAACTCCGAGTCAGTCATGTGACTGGTGTGAGAACTAAAACAATTTATTTTTCTTTAAAATCAAAATAGAGGAATATTTTTAAAGTCAATTCGCAATGCTTTTAAAAATGAGACTACCATAAGACCTCCCGCACACACACAATGCAAACGCAGAATCGGAGGAGATTTCTCCTTGTGATAGTCAAAGATGCTTGATAAACATAAAAAAGAAACATTTGATATTATTACTAGTGCATAGTGTAGGAAAAATTCATTTCGAAAATAAAGATATAAATCTTAGCCAACATACGACCATTATCGTATGCCTACTATAGCTACCATGTTCAATAGCAGGTTACCGCCACATTCCATGGCAGGTTCTACAACTAAAACCGTACAAGTCTCGTATTGTTTCTTTGGATTTCCAACAAATGGTCAGGCCAAGGAACTTCCCATTGCCACATGGAAACGCCTCTGGAATGACGTCCCGAGAACCTAACCGGATCTCTGCCAACACAAGGCCGGGTTACCTTTCAAATTAGGTAACTACTGACACGAATATGTCATCCCCCGATCGTAACCGATCTATCCGAGGATCCTCGATTTCCAACAACTACAAAATTTGCAGCAACAACATAGGTTAAATATCTGGGCTCCATACCATGATACCACCTCTATCCAGAAGGAATGACATACACTAAAGGGGCGTTACCCCCTAATAACCTTGCTGCATCCTTCCTGTTTTGACCATTTCCGGGGTGTGAGGTCCAACGAAGTCTCGTCCACAAAGCCACGCTTTATACAAAAGCCGTGCTTTGGGTCAATCAAATGATCATAGAAATGGTCACCAAGATAAATGGTCAAACAAATGATCATATCACAAATGATCAAACAATGATCATTTCACAACAACACTCAGCATGCCACACTACCAAATTGGGAGTATATCACTAATAACCTTCAACTATATAACCTCTGAGCTCGTACGTCTCAAAGAAGGGTGTTAAGCTAAGACAATAAATTCTCCGCCACCAACAGAAATATATTTGAAAGAAATCAGCTTTATATCTCAATTTGTAATGTCAGACATACAATCCATACAAGTCTGTTCCGGGCTCGAACAGAACCGAAGGCACTTCCAAAGAAGTTCTTGCAATCCGGATATTCACTAATCACGACCGGACTTCCCGTCACTAAGGGTGATAAAACCTCTATATCGGAGATCAGCCGATGTAGAGTAACTCGACGGTAATCCTTCCGTTTTCACAAATATCCGGTCATCAACACTGGTCATCAAATGCAATCCATAACGACGTATCACATATTCGAAATGGGTTATACGAC
Source organism: Allium cepa (assembly GCA_030765085.1). Taxonomy (NCBI): domain Eukaryota; kingdom Viridiplantae; phylum Streptophyta; class Magnoliopsida; order Asparagales; family Amaryllidaceae; genus Allium; species Allium cepa. Next base: position 28,058,720 of record CM060938.1, on the reverse strand, counting down.
CCCAAGGTCCTTTCCCGGATTCGGAATGGCATTCAAATTCAAGCAATCACAACAAATACCTATTTAAAGCTAAATATTGATAGTCGGATTATTTAACTATCAATAGGCGTGTTCAACATCACCAGATTCCAAATAATTTTTCAAATTGTTTATTTTCAAAAATATCTTTACAAGATATAAATATTTTCCACACTTCAACATTTGAAAACTAATTTTCAAATCACTTTTCATCTTTACCACTTTTGAAAACAAATTTCAATCATTTTCCTTATGCGAAATACTTTCATTTCAACATGGTTCATTTAAACCAATTAAATAAATCCTTACCGATTTACTTTATATTTACGTTCCAAATCCGTAAATTAATTCCCACACTTCAAAAATAAATCAACGTTTATTTTTAAACAAATTCCCTTTCTTTTATAAATTCCCCTGTGAATTTACAATTCCAAATATCTATGAATATACAATTTCCCAATCGATTCCTAATATTCATTTTCAATTTATCATTAAAAGATAAAGTCCCAAAATATTCAGTTCATATTGGAAAACATTTCCCTATTTATTAAATAATAAGTAATTTACAAATCCATTCATTTTCGACACTTGGAAAATATTCAGTACACTTAATATCGAAATTAAGTATATATTATATTCTTTAAGGAAAACATTCACTTAAACACATTTGTTTGGGCCAAAATGAATGTTGCGTAAAACATCGTTACAACGACCCAAAATCACTAGTATAGGGATTCAAAATTAAAATAGATATATAAATCCCAATACTATACAAAATATTTCCTATCAGAAACCATTAACTATAACAACAGTGTTATAGTCCACCATTTCCTTCTATTTCTCGAAAACGTCTATTTCAAAAATGAATGTTGAAATCTACGTATTCGATACTTAATGCATTTTAAAACGTCTTTAAAATCATTAACTTCATTTCATAATGTTCCTTCCCCAAAAACATATCCACTTCATCTAATAATATATTCACTGTCCAAAATCGTGAATATACTTCGTTAACCAATTTCAACATTTCTACATATTTAATTAAAAGATTATCCTCTGTCCAAAATCGTGAATATAATTCCTTTCATATATTCCTATATCCAACTTATCAAATTCAATTGATTTCGGATTTATAAACAACGTTTATAAACTCCATTTATATTTTTATAAACTTCTATTTATAAAAATCCTTTTTATATCTCATTTTAAATGCCAAAATCCGACTTATAAGTTGATTACTTATAAATCTTATATTTTACAAAATCTATCCATTTTATATATTCATATTTCATAAATTTATAAATCTCAATTCACTTATGAAATCCATATTTATTTCACTTTATTACTTATAAAAACTCGTTTTATAATTCCAGTATTTTTAATTTATAAATATTAATTTTATAAATCTTTTATAAAAATTGTTTGTAATAGTCAAAAAATTCCAATTTAAACCATTTCATAAATTTATTAACTATTTATTTCAAAAATCACTTTTCGCTTACATTTCATAAAAATCATACTTTTATAACATTAAAATTTTAACATTTATTTATTTTAACAATTCAAAATTTAAATAAAATGTATACTTTCGAAAATCACTTTAAAATTCCTTTTAAAAACCAAAATCATTATTTTAAAACTTCAGAAATGGATCCGATGATGCAGCATCACCAAATAGTCAATCACGACATCCAAATATCATATATCGATATGATAATCAACAAATATCACTATATTTGTAAATAAATCAATACAGTTAAGGAATCCAGTTGGATCCCTCCAACCTGTTTCCCTACATCTAAAGATGTTAGCACAATACCAATTCCGTTCCAGTACAGAATTATCGCGGTATATGGGATTTATAAAATATTATCCGCTTAATAGACGGCGCAATAGGGTCTCATCCGCTATATAATGCAGGAAAATCAACTCCAAGTACATAAATAATACCAATTTCACTGTACTGTGAAATATTCGCGGTATATGTTTTTAATAAATAACCTCCGCTTACTAACGGCGCATAATGTCTATTTTAACAATCAATAGATAACAATCATCATTCAACATTCAATCAACAATTTTAAATCTAACTATTTAAAATTAAAATCGAAACCGATTCGATTGAGTGAGAAGTTCTCACCTTGATTTTAATTTCGTTTTAGCGATTTATTTCGAATAAAATTAAACGGTCGTTTAATTTTACCCGAAATTCTCACTAACTCCAAATGACTCCAATCCATTTCCATAGCGTAGTGCTCGTCGATACGATTCCAACGCAAAAAGTTTCGTGCATTTTCGACCTCGTATGAAGAAAATATCACATTTTAAAGATCAAACGAATTTAAATAAAATTAATTTACAAAATCTTTTCTATTTTTAACCTTCAGCGAATCTGGGCCATAGGATTTTCATCCCCCCTCATCAGGCCGCACGCGCCCTTCCTTCTCCCCTCATCATTCACGCGTTCTTGCTCCTGTAAACCAAACCCATAGCCGTGACTTAGGGTTTGAAACAACGGCCACCACAACGCCTTCCGCATCGATCAACAACTTCCAACACGAAGCCCCACGCGAGCACTACACTTGCCGCCCTATGGTGGAGCTCGGCTACAGTTCTAGCCTCGAAAAATGTGCCCAACCGAACGCCTATCGGCCAAGATTTCTCCCTCCACGTCGCTCCGATGATCATCATCACCGTATGGATACGAAGCCCTCGCGATACTCTACGATTTGTTAGTTGGGAGTTTGTTGAGATATTGCACGGATTTGAAGAAATTAAAGGAAGAATTTTCGTGCGTTTCTGGCCATCGAAATAGCTAGGGCCGGCTAGAACCCTAATTGAAGTTTGTTTGCAAAATGAAGAAAGCAAGGGCTTTTATAGAAAATTTAACGAACACTATTCATCCCAGAATTTCCGAACTCCAAACGAAGCATGCCGGTTGGCGTTCCTAAGGTTTACCCCGCGTTTCGAACACAATGGAACGTGTTTCGGGAGCTAATTCGGTCATCTGTGCGAGTTATGGCAATAAACGTTCAATTTAAAATTAAACCGATTAAACGATTTTCTAGGCGTTTTGGCTTGCACCGGACAAACGGCAAATCCGATTGGCACGAAATTTGAAACCATACAATAATATCACATTACAGATCCGATGAAACTAGTTTCGTCGAATTCCGAGAATTTTTGAAAAATGACTATTTTAACTCGCCAAATCAATATTAGAACAATTTCGATGCGTTTCGAGCTGCCCCGATCAAACGAAAACTCCGATTGCCACGAAAATTGAAATCCGACAATAACAAACTATTATGGATCCAATGGAACTAGTATCGTCCAATTCTGAGACTGTTTGAAAATTGGCTATTTTACAGTCGATAATTAAATATTAAAATATTCAATTTTCACAATTTAACTTTTAATTCGATTTTAAAAGTTCTATAACATCATTCTAACTTCAATATGATATAATAAAATTTTACAAATCATTTTCAATCATATTAAACCCAGTTTTCAATTATTTCTGGAATTTTCAACTATTAAATAATCGATTTAATTATCCAATTAAATCCAATATTCGAAAATAAATTATTCGACTTATAAATTCCACTTATTAATAATTAAAATTAATTAAATATTCAATTTTTTTATTTAATATAAATTCTGGGTCGTTACAGACTTCCCCCCTTAAAAGAATTTCGTCCTCGAAATTACCAAGTAAGAAAAAGTTACAGAATCTATTAACTTTCCAAAACAAACCATTCAAATTAGATTTTTTTTCAAATCTCTTAAGTGTTTAACTTTCTCAAAATTCATAGTTAAACTTCTTACAATATCTTTACTAAGTTTCCAAATCCAAACTTTAGTTTTCAAAAATTTCCCAATTTTCTCAAAAATATTCTAATGCCTTAAATTTTCGGAAAAATTCGCCATAGTCTCCTTTGCGCGGCTCGATTCGAAAAAAAATGACATTATATATATCGCAAATATACATCTCATCAAGTGATGAGGCATCTCGCAGGGAAAAAAGTGTAAAAGTACAATATTTAATCCGAGATATGAACATTATTTATTATTAGCGAGCATATACGGCTAATATAGCGCGAAAGCGAGCTCCAAATGCGAAGCAAACGCGATCCGCACCTACTAAACACTCAACAAACCATGAGAAACATGCATATATGAAAATAATATCAATATACATCATATAGCAACATAACAAATACATGTGCCAACATAGCAATGCATTCAATAGCAATAAATGCAACTACCAAATCAATATAAATTTACTTCTCATTAATATTTAATGAATTGTTTTCCAATTAATTCATTAACATTGGATTTTATCAACATTTATTCATATTCAATTTCAATTAGTTTGCATTTACTAATTTACATTCAAGTCGGTCCATTTCCAAATCAAATTTCAATTCCATTTAAGTTCATTTTCTTCCAAGTTGGATTCAATTTCTTTAGCTTCCAATTTTGCTAATTCACTTTCATTAACACTTAATGAATTTATATACAATCAATCAACAATCAAATAACAACCAATGTTTATCCAACACAACCAAATTTATTAAAATTACAGTCAATTTGGTTCAACACATTTAATTCCAATTGGATTGATATTCTATTGACTTTCATTCAATTTATTCAATTTCCAATAACATTAGATTTTAATGAATTAACACTTATATTCATTGTTTCATACTAATTATTTACATTCAATTGATTAATATTCCATTTATTAATTCAACTGTTAACTCCTTTAACAATATAAAGTTGAATTTCATTCATATAACTCAAGTTCAAATTATTAATGACTTCACTTCATTAATTCACTTATTAATTTACTTTGACACCAAAAATCAACTTCATTCAACATCACTTAAGTTATATTCCATTTCAAACATCTTATCAAATCCAAATTTTCCAAACAACTTTCTTTTAAACAATTTGGCAGCAATCCCTCTTTTGGAAACCCGAAAATGAACACTGATGATGTCATGATCATCATCGGAATTATTTTCCAGCGACCGAAAAGGGTTTAGAGCTTTAATTTCCCCAAAATAATTTTCCCAAATATCAAATCATTTAAAAATACTTCTTTCGAATTTCATTTCAGATTATAAATCACATTTTATAAACCTTTTACTTATATAATTTCAATTATTATATATAAGATTATTTCACAATTGTAAATCATTTTTTTATTACAATTCCATACTTATAATTTAATTGCTTATACAATTATTCTTTTACAACTGTGGTTTTATTTAACTTATTCAACAACCAAACAAGCAATTCATATACACTTTAATAATTTCGAAAAATTATTCCTTTATATACAAAACATAATCAAGGTAAAATTATTTCATTTACCCAATTTAAAACAATACTGTGTCGAATTGTTCTATTCAAGTGTTTAGAAACCCCTTCGATACAGTTGCGCAGACTGTGCCGACGAAGGTTCATATGCCACTCAACAAACCAGTCATCACGGTATAAAACAATTTAATATTCACTAACAAATACGCGCTCATATCTATTATTACACTCAACTCGTTCTAGAGTACTACTGACTCTATCTCTAATGAGCAACACCCAACAGAGCCATGGTTGTCGCTTAACCATATGCTCTGATACCAAATGTAACGTTCGTGATTTTTCATCCACGAACGCCGACATCAATACATCCACTATATCAACTGCCGAGCAATCGAAGACCGGAAAACCGCACCGTTAGGGTTAAAGAAAAAGAAAAAGGTAGAAGAAGAGAGAAAAGGATAGAACAGAACAGAAAGAAATAACAGAACAACATCAGAATCTCATAATCGCAGCGGAACAACATATAATAGATAAATGAATAATCTTTAAACAAAGAACTATATCGGTTATTACATTACATTACATTACATCATCAGAGTGTGCAACAACAAACAACAACAAACAGTGGAAAAGAAATACTATATAATAGTAATACGCCATGCCATCCAGCTTGCCTCCAGCAACTCTTAAATATCCAGGTAAACCTTACTCTTGACTGCCCGTGTGGAAATTGGTGGGAACCCAGAGTTTAGGAAGGAAAACAATAAACTTCGAGTCAGTCATGTGACTGATGTGAGAACTAAAACAATTTATTTTTCTTTAAAATCAAAATAGAGGAATATTTTTAAAGTCAATTCGCAATGCTTTTAAAAATTAGACTACCATAAGGCCTTCCGCACACACACACAATGCAAACGCAGAATCGGAGGAGATTTCTCCTTATGATAGTCAAAGATGCTTGATATGCATTAAAAAGAAACATTTGATATTATTACTAGTGCATAGTGTAGGAAAAATTCATTTCGAAAATAAAGATATAAATCTTTGCCAACATACGACCATTATAGTATGCCTACTATAGCTACCATGTTCAATAGCAGGTTACCGCCACATTCCATGGCACGTTCTACAACTAAAACCGTACAAGTCTCGTATTGTTTCTTTGGATTTCCAACAAATGGTCAAGCCAAGGAACTTCCCATTGCCACATGGAAACGCCTCTGGAATGACGTCCCGAGAACCTAACCGGATCTCTGCCAACACAAGGCCGGGTTACCTTTCAAACTAGGTAACTACTGACACGAATATGTCATCCCTCGATCGTAACCGATCTATCCGAGGATCCTCGATTTCCAACAACTATAAAATTTGCAGCAACAACATAGGTTAAATATCTGGGCTCCATACCATGATACCACCTCTATCCAGAAGGAATGGCATACACTAAAGGGGCGCTACCCCCTAATAACCTTGCTGCATCCTTCCTGTTTCGACCATTTTCGGGGTGTGAGGTTCGACGAAGTCTCGTCCACAAAGCCACACTTTATACAAAAGCCGTGCTTTGGGTCAATCAAATGATCATAGAAATGATCACCAAGATAAATAATCAAACAAATGATCATATCACAAATGATCAAACAATGATCATTTCACAGCAACACTCAGCATGCCACACTACCAAATTGGGAGTATATCACTAATAACCTTCAACTATATAACCTCTAAGCTCGTACGTCTCAGAGAAGGGTGTTAAGCTAAGACAATAAATTTTCCGCCACCAACAGAAATATATTTGAAAGAAATCAGCTTTATATCTCAATTTGTAATGTCAGACATACAATCCATACAAGTCTGTTCCGGGCTCGAACAGAACCGAAGGCACTTCCAAAGAAGTCCTTGCAATCCGGATATTCACTAATCACGACCGGACTTCCCATCACTAAGGGTGATAAAACACTATATCGGAGATCAGCCGATGTAGAGTAACTCGACGGTAATCCTTCCATTTTCACAAATATCCGGTCTTCAACACCGGTCATCAAATGCAATCCATAACGACGTATCACATATTCGGAATAGGTTATACGACCCCAAGGTCCTTTCCCGGCTAACCCGAATAGTGAGCGCTTATTTTAAAAATAAGTGTGGCATTCAAAATCAAGCAATCACAACAAATACCTATTTAAAGGTAAATGTTGATAGTCGGATTATTTAACTATCAATAGGCGTGTTCAACATCACCAGATTCCAAATAATTTTTCAAATTGTTTATTTTCCAAAATATCTTTACAAGATATATATAATTTCCACACTTCAACATGTGAAAACTAATTTTAAATCACTCTTCACCTTTACCACTTTTGAAAACAAATTTCAATCATTTTCCTTATGCGAAATACTTTCATTTCAACATGGTTCATTTAAACCAATTAAATAAATCCTTACCGATTTACTTTATATTTACGTTCCAAATCCGTAAATTAATTCCCACACTTCAAAAATAAATCAACGTTTATTTTTAAACAAATTCCCCTTTCTTTTATAAATTCCCTAGTGAATTTACAATTCCAAATATCTATGAATATACAATTTCCCAATCGATTTCTAATATTCATTTTCAATTTATCTTTAAAAGATAAAGTCCCAAAATATTCAGTTCATATTGGAAAACATTTCCCTACTTATTAAATAATAAGTAATTTAGAAATCCATTCATTTTCGACACTTGGAAAATATTCAATATACTTAATATCGAAATTAAATATATATTATATTCTTTAAGGAAAACATTCACTTAAACACATTTGTTTGGGCCAAAACGAATGTTGCGTAAAACATCGTTACGACGACCCAAAATCACTAGTATAGGGATTCAAAATTAAAATAGATATATAAATCCCAATACTATACAAAATATTTCCTTTCGGAAACCATTTACTATAACAACAGTGTTATAGTCCACCATTTCCTTCTATTTCTCGAAAACATCTATTTCAACAATGAATGTTGAAATCTATGTATTCGATACTTAATGCATTTTAAAACGTCTTTAAAATCATTAACTTCATTTCATAATGTTCCTTCCCCAAAAACATATCCATTTCATTTAATAATATATTCACTGTCCAAAATCGTGAATATACTTCGTTAACCAATTTCAACATTTCTACATATTTAATTAAAGGATTATCCTCTGTCCAAAATCGTGAATATAATTCCTTTCATATATTCCTATATCCAACTTATCAAATTCAATTGATTTCGGATTTATAAACCGTTTATAAACTCCATTTATATTTTTATAAACTTCTATTTATAAAAATCCTTTTTATATCTCATTTTAAATGCCAAAATCCGATTTATAAGTTGATTACTTATAAATCTTATATTTTACAAAATCTATCTATTTTATATATTCATATTTCATAAATTTATAAATCTCAATTCACTTATGAAATCCTTTTTTATTTCACTTTATTACTTATAAAAACTCGTTTTACAATTCCAGTATTTTTAATTTATAAATATCAATTTTATAAATCTTTTATAAAAATTGTTTGTAATAGTCAAAAAATTCCAATTTAAACCATTTCATAAATTTATTAACTATTTGTTTCAAAGATCACTTTTCGCTTACATTTCATAAAAATCATACATTTATAACATTAAAATTTTAACGTTTATTTATTTTAACAATTCAAAATTTAAATAAAACGTATACTTTCGAAAATCATATTAAAATTCCTTTTAAAAATCAAAATCATTATTTTAAAACTTCAGAAATGGATCCGATGATGCAGCAGCACCAAATAGTCAATCACGACATCCAAATATCATATATCGATATGATAATCAACAAATATCACAATATTTGTAAATAAATCAATACAGTTAAGGAATCCAGTTGGATCTCTCCAACCTGTTTCCCTGCATCCAAAGATGTTAGCACAATACCAATTCCGTTCCAGTATGGAATTATCGCGGTATATGGGATTCATAAAATATTATCTGCTTAATAGACGGCGAAATAGGGTCTCATCCGCTATATAATGCGGGAAAATCAACTCCAAGTACATAAATAATACCAATTTCACTGTACTGTGAAATATTCGCGGTATATGTTTTTAATAAATAACCTCCGCTTACTAACGGCGCATAATGTCTATTTTAACAATCAATAGATAACAATCATCATTCAACATTCAATCAACAATTTTAAATCTAACTATTTAAAATTAAAATCGAAACCGATTCGATTGAGTGAGAAGTTCTCACCTTGATTTCAATTTCGTTTTAGCGATTTATTTCGAATATAATCAAACGGTCGTTTAATTTTACCCGAAATTCTCACTAACTCCAAATGACCCCAATCCAATTCCATAGCGTAGTGCTCGTCGATACGATTCCAACGCAAAAAGTTTCGTGCGTTTTCGACCTCGTATGAAGAAGATATCACATTTTAAAGATCAAACGAATTTAAATAAAACTAATTTACAAAATCTTTTCTATTTTTAACCTTCAGCGAATCTGGGCCATAGGATTTTCATCCCCCCTCATCAGGCCACACGCGCCCTTCCTTCTCCCCTCATCATTCACGCGTTCTTGCTCCTGTAAACCAAACCGATAGCCGTGACTTAGGGTTTGAAACCACGGCCACCACAACGCCTTCCGCATCGATCAACAACTTCCAACACGAAGCCCCACGCGAGCACTGCACTCAGCCGCCCTATGGTGGAGCTCGGCTACAGTTCTAGCCTCGAAAAACGTGCCCAACCGAACGCCTATCGGCCAAGATTTCTCCCTCCATGTCGCTCCGATGAGCATCATCACCGTATGGATACGAAGCCCTCGCGATACTCTACGATTTGTTAGTTGGGAGTTTGTTGAGATATTGCACGGATTTGAAGAAATAAAAGGAAGATTTTGCGTGCATTTCTGGCCATCGAAATAGTTAGGGCTGGCTAGAACCCTAATTGAAGTTTGTTTGCAAAATGAAGAAAGCAAGGGCTTTTATAGAAAATTTAACGAACACTATTCATCCCAGAATTTCCGAACTCCAAACGAAGCGTGCCGGTTGGCGTTCCTAAGGTTTACCCCGCGTTCCGAACACAATGGAACGTGTTTCGGGAGCCAATTCGGTCATCTGTGCGAGTTATGGCAATAAACATTCAATTTAAAATTAAACCGATTAAACGATTTTCTAGGCGTTTTGGCTTGCACCGGACAAACGGTAAATCCGATTGACACGAAATTTGAAGCCATACAATAATATCACATTACGGATGCGATGAAACTTGTTTCGTCGAATTTTCAGGCTTTTTGAAAAATGACTATTTTAACTCGCCAAATCAATATTAAAACAATTTCGATGCGTTTCGAGCTGCCACGATCAAACGAAAACTCCGATTGCTACGAAAATTAAAATCCGACAATAACAAACTATTATGGATTCAATGGAACTTGTTTCGTCCAATTCTGAGACTGTTCGAAAATTGGATATTTTACAGTCGATAATTAAATATTAAAATATTCAATTTTCACAATTTAACTTTTAATTCGATTTTAAAAGTTCTATAGCATCATTCTAACTTCAATATGATATAATAAAATTCTACAAATCATTTTCAATCATATTAAACCCAATTTCAATTATTTCTGGAATTTTCAGCTATTAAATAATCGATTTAATTATCCAATTAAATCCAATATTTGAAAATAAATTATTCGACTTATAAATTCCACTTATTAATAATTAAAATTAATTAAATATTCAATTTTTTTATTTAATATAAATTCTAGGTCGTTACAGTAAATATTATCATATGAATAATCCATATAATTTATATAGTGATTTCAAACTATATTTAATATACAATATGATTTTCTAGAATTTATTCTTTAAAATACCATGATTTAATATATATATATATATATATATATTATTGAAAATTTCTCCAAATATATTGAATTGAAATTCCATGACATCACTGAGTCAGGACTTGCAATTAGAAAATAAGAATCGAAAATCAATAGTCATTCAAATTTTGCCTCAAAATTGAGTAACCAAGTACTACCCAAGTCAGAAATTCAAAAGTGCATCTTCTAGAGCCAACAATACTCAATAAAATATTATTTCAAATATGGAATTATTTATCTATCCAGATTACTTTTCAACAACTCAGATAAAAACGACAATGTACGATTATGGAATATTATAAGGCTTTAATTCACTAACGAATGGAACTCCATTTGCAAATTTACATAATCAATCTGAATAAGGAATTAACACTCAAAATTAATCAACTACCTTTAAAACTATAAGCAATAACTATATTATACCACATGCATTAACTACCTTTAAAATGTATATCAATCAATCCAGACAATTGATAATCACAACATGCATGAAATGACTCGCAGTTCCGTACCCCTTAAGTCAACCCTATTTTCCAACATATCAACTCAAGGTGAATGGAAACATGAACAGTTAGGGTTAAAGAAGAATTAGGTAGAAGAAGAAAATAGAAGTCAACACCAGAATCTAACCATCGTAGTGGAATAAAATATAATAGATAATAAATGATCTTTACATAAAAACAAATCTGTTTATATATTACATTATCATAGTATACATAACACACAACTGGAAAGTAATCATAACCTTTCCTCACAAAACTGAATGCACAGCTAATCAACACGGCGGAATATTTAAAACAAGTACGGGAGTACGTATCGCCATTCAGCTCGTCTCCTGAGCCCCATAACATCCTTTCCTGTATTCTATAATACTCGGTCTGACTCGATCATTATAGTGAAATAACACCCGAGTCAGTCTGGAATACCAGCGTGAGAAAATCACACTCAATTTGATTATTAAAGTTTCAAAATCCTTTGGAAACAAAAGCATCTCGTAAGACCACGCCACAAATAAGCATGTCGGGTTTTTACCTTAAGATAGCTAAAACACTTTTTAATAAAATCCTCTGATATTATAATAGGGTCTATTTACAAATACTTATTAAAATAGCCGAAATTGTTATATTAATTAGATTCCAGCATACTAGCCACAATCGTGGGTAATACAAACAAAACTGTAAAAGGCACGCAGGGAGAATGGATTTCCAACTAATGACTAGGAACTGGGGTACCACCTGTCACAGTACATGACCTAGATCATCGTACCGAGGATTACTCCCAATCCCCTGCAACACAAGACCGGTACTACCCCTTATTGGATAATCCCGAGTAAGATCACCCCACGGTTGGGATCAGCAACCGCACCACTAAGCCGAATAAAAGGGACATCTAGACAGGGATGACCTCAACCTAATGGGTGCTACCAAGATAGCCTTGCTGCATATCCCTTGATTTTCAGTCATTCCCGGCTGATGAGGCTTGAGGCTAAGCGTTACCTTTTATAACTTTTCACTTAGAATGCCCATCGTCCACCTGACGATGTTCCGAAAGCATTCATCCATACAAGTCCGTCCCGGGGTCGAACGGAACCGAAGGCACTACTCCCACTACATCCATTTTGGAATCATCCTCAGGATTAGTAGCGACTAGCCCTTGCACTTCACTTCTCCATCTACGACTCCGAACTCGTTTTTCCACGAAAACGCCGGATTGAAGTGGTTTCGAGAAATTAATCCCGATCCCGGTCTCTTCGAAACGATCAGCGCATTGTCCAATATTGATAGTCGGTTATTTAACTATCAATTAACACTCACAAACATCCATCGAACAATAAATAATTCCCAAATTATTTAATATCCTCAAAATATCTTCACAAGACGTATTTCCATTTTCAACCCTTTTTGAAAACAGTTTTCAAACCCTACTCTTCTCGTGGGATAAATTCCCAAATATTTATTTCCACTAAAAACACCAAGTACAATACTTTAGATTTTTAAAATAATTTAAAACACTTTATTATAAATTATACTTTAAAACATTTAAAATAAAAACTACCATAATACTTTAAAAATATATACTTTAAGACTATTTAAAATAAAGCTACTCTATAAAACTAAATTTTTCTCTTTTAGAAACAAAGTACCAAGCCACCTTTAAATAATTACTACAAGGATACATTTGAAAAATACTTACTTTAAAATTTAAACATTTAAAATAATAAATTTTCTAAAACATGCTTTTAAAACAACTTTAAAACTTTTAACTTATACTTGAAAATTAGCTTCGAAAACGTACTTGGCTATCCAGGGAAATACACTTCTCTTTCATATCCTTTAAAAAAATCACAATTTATTTTTAAACAAATATACTCATTCTTTTAATAAATTCCCACCGTGAATTTATACTTCCAAACATCCACTGATGTATTACTTCACTTTTATAAACCCATTTTATGAATTTCGTAGTCCCATCCTCCTTTATAATTCCAATTTCAAACATTTAAATCATTTTCCAAATTGATTTCCAAATTACTCCATTTTGAAATAATTTCCTTTACTTACTCATTTATTTCAAAACCCATTAACTTCAGATTTTTAATTCTTACTTATGACTTAAAATCTTTTAACTGAAAATACCAATTTCATATTTCCCAAATTCCTTCTTTATCCTTTCAAATAAATTTAAACCTTGAATTTTAAAGTAAATTCTTTATTCCTTTAAATAGTATCACTTAAGTTTTAAAATTCATTATTTTCCCTTTTTATTCAAAATCTCCTTTCCCATACTTGGAATTTATTTTTTTAGAATTTAAAATTTTAACTTTCATCCTTTCTAATTCACTTTTTTTAATTTATCCAACTTTCAAAAATTATTTTACTTAAGAATTCTCTCTTTTTATTTTCTCATCAAAAATCCAATCTATATATTTTTGATAACTCAGTATACCAAATATAATCAATCAAACACAGCATCCAATATTCCAATTATCAATATAATCCGTCACAGAATATCAAATAATCATAACACAAAATCATTAGAACAATTTAAATAATTTTGAGGAATCAAGTTGGATCCCTCCAACCTGTTTCCCACAGATGTTAGCACAATACAATAATACCAATCCCACTTCGATGTGGAATATCGCGGTATAAGGTTTTAAATAATATCATCCGCTATTATACGGTGCATAGGGTCTCATCCGCTATATAATGCGGGAAATCAATCACCCCAATATATACTATATATACTACTATATATAATATAGCACATCAAATCAATTCAATCATTCAACCAATTATTTAAAATCTAACCATTTAAATTTAAATAGCAAACCAGAAGAGTGAGATTAACTCACCTTTGATTTTTGCAATCCCAATCTAATCTCGACTTGTTTGTTGACAAATTTTGGACCTTGTACAAACATTTATATGATTTATTAACATTTGAAATAATCTACGAATAATTCACTATTTAATAAATTAAATTGACCATTATTTAAATATAAAATTAATCGTTTGGTTTTTAACTAATAAATTTGATTAATTTTCCCTTTAAACCACATACGTTATATAAAATAATCTATAAAGTTTCCAATACATAAATTTTATATACCTTTCTAATTCGAAACATTTAAAATTTCTGCCTTTATAAATCTTATATATACTTTTCAGTTTAAACATGACAAAAACGGTATTTAATTTCATTTAGAAATTCCTCTCTTTACAAAACTATTTCAGTTATAAACTTCATAAAATTATTTTCTAACCTATATACACATCTACACAGAAATAGTTTTATTTAACTGTATAATATATATATATATCCATGTATAACTATTCACGAATATATATATGTATATATATTCAATACAGAAAATACCTTAACTGTAATTATTAAATTTTCTATAAATGAACGAATAATTAATAAAATACTCGTTACGGCTAGCACTCGAACAGCAAAACCCACAAAATAAACGTACGAGCTTCCTCCACCTTCCAGTGCAATCGACACCAACTCCAGACTCACGGCCCAAAATCATCTTCGCTTCCCTGCGATAGCGACGACCGTACGATGATCAAAATCCCAAGCTCACACGCTTCAGCCCTCAATTCACGATCTCGAAACTTGAAATCATCCCGGCCATCATTCGAATGCTCGAGCATCTCGGCACCACCAAGCCCTTATGTGAACACCATCGATCTCCCACGCGTATGCGATTGAACTCTCCACCTCCTTCACGAATCTAGCCTTCGAACTCGGCGACCATGAAGGAAAGCTCGTGATAGAATTTGCCATTTTCCTCCCTTTAATCGGCTGAAGTGATTTAATTTGAAATCCCCTTTTTTCCCATTTTCTTTAAACAAAGGGAGCGACCATTTTTTTTCATTTACTGAGATGATTCAATTTGCTTTAAGGTTTACGGGAAGGGAAATTTATTTTTTTCCTCTGAGTTTGGAATGAAAGGCTCGGCCACTTAAAAAAAGTGAAGAGGAAGATTGCGTGCTTGAATAAGTTTACGTGAAGATAATGCTTTGCTATAGTATTTTTGGAAGGAAGGGAAAAAGCTGTGATAGTGAAAGAAAGGCAGCTGATGGGAATATTTTGACCAGTCAAACACCATATATTATATTTAAATTTCAAATTTAAATTTAAACCATCTTCAATTCAAGTCTTAAAATCTTGACATCGTATTGACACGTGCCGCTAGGCGTTTATAAAGTTATACCCCTATTCCGAATGCAATGGAAAAGGTTTCAAGCCCTAATTCAATCGTATGGAGAAGGTAGCTTTTTTGATCAGCTATTATATTGAATTTTTGATATAAAATTTCAGCGCGTTTATATATCGTATGCTCACACAACCACTCTAATCACTACGAAATTTGAAATCCGATAATAATACAATATTACAGATCCAATGAAACTGGTTTCGTCGACTTCCGAGACTGTGCCTCAGAAAGCTATTTTTAAATTCAATTTAAACGATATATTGTTAAAACTGAACAAATCACCTTTAAATTAAATTTTAACCATTCTATTACTTTCAATATCATCATTATAAATTTTATAAGCCTTTAAATTATTTTTAACAGGCTCAAAACTGAAAATTCAATATTTTACCCGAATTCAAATTATTAAATCCAATAAATTCAATCACCAAATTCAAATTAACATTTGAAATCCAAGTTAAGCTAACTTGCAAATATTTAAAATTAATTAAATATTCCAATTTCAAATGCCTAAAAATTCTGGGTCTTCGCAATGCAATTGAATAGAGATAAGCTTTGTGAGTTTAACAACGAACCTTAATGTTGCGAAGTAGACTGCAAATTGCTTTCATTGCCTGAAGTTGCTGTTCTAGTTTTCACAATCTCTGTTATTGCCCTTCCAACCATCGTCGAACAACATCATAAAATGCTACGACAGCTAACAGGTGATGCCCTTGTTTTTACCACCATTATACCTCCATCGACTGCTATCAGAAGCTATGCGGCCACCTTACCCCCATGCACACCCCCGTTGCCATCCTCGGCCATTGCCATGATCTCCAATGCTTGTGATAGTCGCATAGCCCATCTCTGCCACCAAGACCGGATCTCATGGCCTCTTAGATGTCGACTTACCTTTACGTTCTATCATCATCATCGTTTTTTCCTTTTTCGACCTTATTTTGAAATTTGGCACAAGGCTAAATTGGATTTAATTGAGGGTCAAGCATGTTGACGTGAAAGAGAGGAGTTTTGTTTTCTTTGTCGGACTAGGGCTTTAAAGTTTTAAAGAAGGGATAGAAAAATTAATTAATCTATAACTAATCTTAATTCTGAATCAAGTCCTTATATTAATCAACTTCCACTACATTTCCTAAAGTTGCAATTTGAAATCCCTTCATTCGCACATGAATGATTCTATTTTTGAGTTATAGGTTCATTACTAATTTTAATTGATTATCAAATATTTTACCCAAATTCTTTAAATTCAACAATTATTCACCATCGTTGGTTTATTAAATTTATCGAATAACAAAAAACCTCCTTTTCAACAATTTCATGCACATAAAATTATTTACACTTTATAATATTTTATACTTATCAAAATATTTTATTGAATTTTAATATATTATCTAAAATAGAATTTATTAACTAATTTAATTTTATTATAACAAAATCCTTCATTAAATAAACATTAATTGAAAAATAATTTGATTCCAAGAATGATAATTATATATATATATATATATATATCTGTTTGTATGTGTAATCAAATTCAAACGCTTCTATTGTAATTGAATTAATTTTGAAATTACAGCCATAAAACAGGGCTATTACATGTATTATGTTTCCAAAAGTAAGCTCTCATGTGTCAAAGCTATGATGCGATCTTTAAATAATAGCAAATCAAAAAGATTGTCCAACAACCCTTGAAAAAGAAACCCTAATAACGTAGAACTACGACACCATCCCTAAAGTAGTTACATGCAGTGGGGATGTGCCACAATTTTGAACTAAAATTTGATATAGTAGGACTGTGCCACAATCTTATATCAACATCAAAGTAATAAGAGATGCATTGCCATCTTGTCGTGACAGAACAACGCCGCAATCCTAAAAACACTGCCCATAAACATAAGGACTTAAGGGATAAGACGATGGGGCCAGGCTATTTTCCAGCCAAAAACCAAGCCTTATTCCTCAAAGGTAAACCAGGAGATCTCAACTTTATCCCTAAGATTATTAAAGCTATCCCAAAGACAAAGGCGGTAGTAGTGCAGTCTTTTTTATAGTAGTCCAGCCAAAAACCAAGCCTTATTCCTCAAAGGTAAACCAGGTGATCTCTCTTTAAATATAGTAGTGCAGTCTTTTTTACTAATCCGTAATGGCGATAGACTACTTTATCAAGTTGGTGGAAGCAAAACCCTTGTCCACTATTACTATGAAGTAGTTACTTTTGTTGTTAGGAACAAAATTACTAGGTTTGATATCCCTTATAAGATATTCTTTGATAATGGAACCCAATTTGAGAGTAAGGAGTTTACAAAACTTTGTGAGATAAATAGGATAGTAAAAAGCTTCTCTTCAATTAAACATCTACAACAAAATAGGCAAATCAAAGTAGTAAACAAAACCATTAAGAAATTGGTCAAGAAAAGACTACAGAAGGCAAAACGAAAGTGGGTAGAAGAATTATCCCTAGTATTATGGGCGTACAGGACCTCATCCAAATCCCTAACCAACCACACACCTTTCTCCTTGACCTATAGCTATGAAGTAATGCTCCCAGTGGAGATAAATGTTCCATTACACATATAAATATTGTATGTGGCAGATCACAACAAAGTGCTAAAAGAAGCTGCCCTCAACCTCATTCAAGAAAGAGGAGATGAGGCGGCCATCCGATTGGCTGTATACCAATGAAGGATGGAAAAAAATTACAATGCTAGGCTCAAAGAGAGAACTTCTACAAGGAGACCTTATACTGTGAAAAGTGGTAGCTAATGCTAAGGACGCAACAGATTTGCCTTAGGTCTAAATTGGGAAGGCCGCCTGGTTATAGTAGAAGCGTTAGCTAATGGAGCTTACCAAGTCTCAAGGCCTGATGGAAACCTAGCTCCAAGAACTTGAAAATCGCAGCATCTCAACCATACTTTGTATAAGAAGTGTATGTTGAAATAACAAACATTGTAATTCTTATGATAAATGGTAATACAGTGAACTGGACATAGGAATATTTGACGGCCCGAACCAGTATAAAAATATCTCTATGTTAAATTTAATAACATAGAAAAACAACATCAAGTCATATCACATACAACTTGGCTTCTCAGCAAAAAATTCACATTAGATGTAAGGATATTCGACGGCTTAAACTAACACAAAAAAACATATGCATGAATTAAAATGCTATAATTACACGAAATGATTTCACGCTAAAAATATTCTGGCCCAAATAGTGGAGCAGACCATGCTAAACGCATGAAAAAGCATAAATGCTAATGGCCAATTTCAGAAAGCATGAACCACATGAGGAATCAATCAAAGGTGGCAAGAAAAGATGATACATGGAATGCAATACAACATACAAATAAGTTACAATTCAAGAAGCTACGTGGATGTTTCTAGGTAAATATCACTAAATTCTACTAATATTTACTGAAATCTAATCATATCCAGACTTTTCCTACATTTGGACATACATCGTAAATAAAAATAAAGCGACCATCACACAAAATTACATCAAAACTTAAACTAGAAACTATGGCTTATATAGTCAAACAAACTATGTTGCAATTCTAACTCGCCTCCAAAAGAATCATCAATTATGATTCTCTCGCTATGGCGAGATCTGCGGCCACCTAAAGCAGGATGATGACTTGAACCACCCCTTACTTGAGAAGTCGAGAATGGTCACTTTTTGTAGTAATTCTTCAACTCTTGGAATTTGGCCTTATAATAGTTCTTCAAATCTTCTTTCCACTGGAAGACAACATGGGATCATCCACTAGCGGAGGCAAAGGAATAGCGCTAGGCCTCGATGCAACATCAGAGGCTAAAGACACAATAGGGTCATCATTATACTAGTTTTTTTAGCAACTTGATGAGACAACTCTTCAACTTCCTCATTCATTACCTTGATCTTATCTTAATGAAACGCTATATGCACTTTCAGCATTTTCAATAATCCCTCTAATTAAGTAATGCGAACATGAGGAGACTTATGCTTCTCTCCTAACTCAGCTGTCTCCAAAGTTGTGTCGTGGTGCAAAGTTGAAAATCAAGCAAACCCAAATGAACAAGATTAAAAGAAAGCGCAATCAAGCTAAAAGCTCGCAAAGTACTTATATTCATTAATAGAAGAATGTTTTCTACAGCATGTGCCTACAAAAGCATGAGTCCTAAAATACTGCTCTGATTACGAAATATCTAGTTTATGGCATGCTAGCCAAGGGTCGGTCTATCCTAATGCAAAAATTCTATTAAGGTCATAATGGTGCATGTCCATAGGTCCATCGGGTCCTCCACAGTCACCACAAAACCTTCTTTATTTTAAAGGAAGCTTATATTAATTTCAAGGCAAAAATATTTAAAAACGTCCATGGCTCGTTGCAAAGAAATATATACATCTTCCATCTAACCTTTTCCCTTCTAAGTTTCTCTTTGAGATCAGCAAGTCATCCCTGCCCTAACACATCAGAAGATGATGTTATGACACTAGAAATAGCTTTAGCTTCCCACTGACGATTTTCACCCTAGTAAATTTTAATCATGTCGGTCTCTCTTGTCTATTCAAAAGTAATTATTAGTTTATCTCTTGTTATTTTGACATACCTTGAAAAGCCACCAAAATAGTTTAGAGCATCTGCTTTCCTTACCTTCCTCTATATGTGAAGAAGAACCTTTGACCCCAACTGCTCTAACTTTTACTTATAGTGGGCCACCATCTCTATAGGTTTACCTTGGTAGTGTAATTCCAATTTCCTTCTCCACTCATCCGCCGATGAGGTATCCATTACCATAGGAGTGGTAGAGGCTACATTTAAGCCAAGCCCCTTAGTTGCCTCCCTTACTTCAGCACCCTCTTTCTCTTCATATTGATGGGCATCTTGAAGAGACATGTTCTCTATAGTCTTTTTCAACTACTTAATCTCGTCTTCATAAACAATCCCACAAAGCGCCTCACTTACCTTCACCGTCTATTATAAATCGACCATTTTGGAGTTTGTAACGTTTAGCTCAGCACACAACTTGACATTATATTGGTGCTAGCGCACAAGTGCATCCTTAGCTTCTTTGAGCTCAAAATGGCATTCCTCAAGTCTCTTATAAGACCTTAGTTGGCAAGTGTTAAAAGGAGATCATCTTCCTTCAAGGCCATGGTAGGAGTCGTTACCATGGCCTTGAACTTAAGCACATCTCATCATTTGGGCCATAAATGGTAAGAACTGCAGGTTCATTGTATTCAAAAGCTCTGGTAAACTTGAAAGGAGATGCATGGGGATAGACCTACCTGGTAGTAATTAGAGTTTAATTCAAAAGAAATCAAATCACACAAAGCAAAGTTTTGAAAATCATATCACATAAAGACCAACTTTATATATGAAAAATGTAATAAATTCGCATATAAAAGTAATAATAATACACTGTGCTCGCTGCTTATTTAGATTACTAAACCTAATCCTAAACCACTCCAAATAAGGATTGTCAGATGGGAATTGACCACTTTCTAAGGTATACTCGACGTAGTACAAAATCGCCAAATGCTTCTTTTTCTTTAACTAATTGATCAATTTTGAAAAGCAATCCTTTGGTCTCCTCTCTATGTTGCATAAACGACTCATCTAACTCTTTTAGACACTTACAAATCACCATTGCACCAAGATTAGGATGATCCATGGTTTGGGCTTGGAGTTTTTTCATGCTTTCCTTTATTAGTTCGGTAAATATGACTGCCTTAAAAGACCATAAAGAATAATGGAGTGAAAATAACATGGTTATTCATAGCATGCTAACGATTCAACAAGTAAATTAAAGAAATCAACTACTAAAAAATTGAGAAACAAATCTATTTTGTGTATGTAAGGAACAAAGAGGTCATTTACAAGGGATCATGTAACTACATGAACTTGAGGAGTAAATGAGACCTTGGTTTTCTTAGAACGTGAATCCTCCTCATCTTATTGCAAGGAGGTCTAATAGGAAGCAGAAAGGAATGTATGCTCCATGGCCAGCTCCTTAGTCCACTTAGCCCTGTAATAGGCAAAAGCCTTTTCAATCTTCATGGAGTCACCTAAGAAACCATGACCAACCTCGGTGGAAGTGTCATTTAATATACTAGTAAAAAAAGGGCTCTTGACCCCAATATATATCTTGTAATGCACCTGATAGGTGATCCGCTCGAGGTTCCCTTTAAACTCCTCCTCCTTCTCCTCTAACATATTATCTTTCTCCCTCAACCAATTTAAAGCCCAATTACTTTGTTATTAAGCACAGCCCTATTTTGTCATTTAATCAAATCTCAATCACCTTATCATAATTATTCTATTTAATTTATCTAATTAAATTTCTTGAATAATGGTATCAAAAATTAGGGATGTTAAAGGCTAGGTATTAGTGGCTTTTTCAAGTGACTAGAGGCATGGTAGAGGTAGCTATGGTGGAAAATGATGATGAAACAACCAAAAAAATAAACTAGAAATTGCTAGAAAACAAGAGCATTGTTCCCCTGACGGAAGTGACCAAGGAATTGGTGGCCTGTTCAGGGCTTGGGTTGAACCTAGACACAAAATAGCTTATATAAACAATAAACGATCGACTTGAGTCTTGTTTCTTTTGTGTTGTAAAAAGAGATTGGAAAATATTGACGAGGCAAACGATTGTGACATGAATTGGGTGAACGGTTGTGATTATTGGTTGCTATTTCAAATGAATATTTATGTTACTACGATGTAAAGACGTGATATAATAGAGAAACGGAAACCCGAATGAGTCTGTGGCATAGGTAGATATCACAGGCATAAATGTGGATATGGATATAGATATGGATAGTAGACATGGAAACAAATGAGGATATGTATTATGACAAAAATAGGTGATCAAAGTATTCCATTGCTCTCTTATAGTGTTATGGATGACTAGTGGAAGGAAGTGGATGTTCAGTGACCATGTAGGACATAAGGCTAGTCCAGAGCATAAATCTAATTTGTTAGTGCGAGGACAATAGGCAACCCTACAGGGAATGAGGCTAGTCTAGTGCGTGAGCCCTATATGCGATTAACGTGACGATGGACAGTATGCGACCCTATAGCGAATGAAGTGAGACTAGGGAAATGAGTCTATATAACATGATGTGATATGATTAGATGTGTATAATAGTTAGGTACGATGCGATGATAGAACGTGAAGTGACTATGCGATAGATTCATATCACATTATAATATTATTTTTGTAGTATATGTATAGCAGAGTATGGTTCACTCACCAGACATATGTCTGACCCTTTCTTATTATATATATATTTTTATAAACATATATAAACATATATATATATATATATATATGTTTGCGTGTGTTGATGGAGTTTGGAGACGAGATAGTATTAGAGACAGAGACTTATTTATATAAATTGTGTTTGTTATAAGTAAGTGATGTAAGTTGGATTTAACTATTATGTGTGGTTTGGGTTGTAGTTGTAATTTTTAGATGTATGTATTTTGCACTGTAGACATATTATTATGACGTAAATTTGGATATTTTTGATGTATTTTTTCTTATTTCATCCGCCGTGAGACTTTGAAAGTATATATGTGACGCCCCACCCCAAGACCCACATTAACAAAGAGAATTACTAGGTAATTTTGTTTGCTAACGTGGAGAATACTACTGGCTAGGAGCGACCATCTATGGTCTTGTCTTAAATATCTATTGAATACGTCGACAAATGCTATATATTATTTTTATTCCTAACTCAAGTGGATCAACATATCCAATAAATACTTAATACAAAACTATAGGTGGATAACGATTATGTCAGAATAAAATACAATAACTAATGAACATCGCATTTTAGAATAGCGAACAGATATACATATACACATATACAATGATACATCATAATACAGTACAAATGATACATCAAAGTGGTATGACAACCACTCTATATACACAAGTCAAATGAATGTACAACTCAAGATACAACTCTAAAAAGACTAGAGTCAAAAATAGTGTTAAGAAGAACTCATGTGGAAGCTTCAAGCCATACTAAGTCCAAAGGTAAAATCTTAACCTGAAACAAACTAGGTCTGACCCAAGTATAAAATACACGGGTCAGTCTAGCTAAAACATCAGTTTAACAAGGATAGTAGATAAGGTAAAGCAAAAGGTAGGGTAACGTATCCTCTTGTACAAGAGGATGCCCTGCCAAGAGCATGATACCCCTTTATTTAAGAAAAGGTTGATCATTCTTCTTGGATAAGAAGAAATAACAAGATGTAAGAGTTTATATCTCAAGTGGACTAAATACACTTAAGAATATGAAATCTCTATGAAGAAACTCTAATGATAAAAATCAATTAAACATCATATCTGCCTCATACTATTGGTGAAATTTCTAAAATAACATTAACAGTTTCGATGAACCATATCTCTTGAATAGAAGAAATATCAATACAAACCCTCACCTAAAATGAAAAACGTAAAAACATTCTCAAATAGGATAACCTCAAAACTCAAATATGCCTCATCTTCGGCATAAATAGAATCTCCGAATGCCATTGAATGAAAATAAATATCTCAAATATAGAAGGATCTCCAAACATAATTATACCTCATCTCATCGGTATATATATACACATACATACATACAAATATATACATATAACTCAAACACAAGTTGCCAAAATGGCAGAACCCAGAATACTCTTCAAAATCACGAAATTGTTAAAACTCATAACTAAAGGAACCTAATAAAATTCAAAACATCATAGATGAAATCACCATATATTAACATCTCATATAGCACTAGGCTATTGATGTAATAAAATGTCTTAAAATGGTGAAATCATAAAAAACAAAAATTCAGAAAACTCAGAAAACCGGATTGGCCAGATCCCCGACTGCAATGCTACATGTGCTAAACTCTTATCCAGTGCTATTTATAAATTTAGGTATCTAACTCATTGACCCAAAGGTCATACTCATGGTGACCAAAGTCACATAACTCATCTTGACCATAGTCATATAACTTAGATGACCTGAAGATCTATAGCACTGGCATACTCGTGGATTTGTCACAAACTCTCAGAAAGAGACCTGAAAAGTGTTAAAGTTCATCCCATACCACATGTTCGCACTAAACGATTTACTAACCACTAGTTAACTCCACATCATAAAAATAAAATCTCAAATCTCAGATATCTTAGAATACTCATATATCTTGCCTCGTATCATCGGCAAGTGCAAATAAAACTCATAGTGGTTTCTCATAAACCATAATTCCCAAAAAGGGAAATCACATCTCAAGACTTGCCTCGTCTCGTCGGCGAGTAAAACAACATACATAAGGGGCTCTCATGATTATTACCCCTATAATAGGAGATCTCGAACCTCTCAATTCACCAAATATTGGCTAACTCAAATAATTCCTATAATTGGAATTATAAACCTCAAATATCAACTCAAAACAATATACTCAAGAGGTTTCAATCATACAAGTTCGTAATTAACCGAAAAAGTAAACTCACATGTCCCATACCACATGTTTTACAAATCGTTTAATTCTCTATCTTGTACGTCCGAAAAGTGTAGAAACATGTACTATTATATAGAAAATAATTTATTACTGAAAACAAACTTTTAAAACTATTTTCGAAATCGTTTGGAAAATAATTTTTGAAATTATCTTATTATAGATAATGTATAATTTTACTAGCTTTAAATTAATTATAAATATTGTAAAATATTTATCATGAAAGCTAAAAAAATCTTCCGAAAATGGTTTAGAAAGCACGTGCAAAGAAACAACAAAAATCAACAAAAAATCAATGAAATTATTCATAAAATCCTCACACGAAAATCTTCTAAAAACTCACCAATCCAAAATACGGATTAGTGGTTATATTGGCTCTTCCATCTTAGGATCAAAAAGACCAAAAACATCATGGAAAAAAAACCATGTAAAACAATTCAAATGTTCAGTTGGAGCAAAACATGCTCCGATTCAACGTTCCAAGCAAACTTTCTGCTAGTTACAAAGGTTTAAAAGCTTTGAAATTTTGCAGGCATAGAGCTCAATGGCTCTATCTTAAATAAAAAAATAAAGGATATAATCGGATAAGAAATGAGAGAGATATTATCTCTCAAAGTTAGACTTGCAGCCAGATTTCACTTCAACGGCTGGAGCAAAATATGCTCCAATTCAAAGTAACGTTTCAATAGGCTATAGAGGTCGGAATGATCTTGAATTTAACGTGCCTAGAGGTCAAGAACTATATTTTAAATTTCAAAAATAATCATGCAATTTAGACAAGGTATGAGAAAGTTACGATATCTAAAGGTTGAACCCAGACAGTGTTTTCACTATTAAAATCTGAGCAAAAACATGCTCCGAATTAAAGTTCGACAGTATATTTCTTTATGCTATTTAGGTCGAAATGATTAGAAATTTAACATGCATAAAGCTCAAAAACTATAATTTAAACTACAAAAATAATCATGAAATTTAGACAAGGTATGAGAAATTTATGACGTCTCAAATTTGAACGCAGGCAGTGTTGTCACTGTAAAACTCTAGGAAAAAACATGCTTCGAATCAATGTTCGACAAATATTTCTATAAGCTACATGGGTTGTAATGCCCCAAAATTTGGTTTGCATAATTTTTTATGCTTGCACTTGATATTGCAAAAAGAACAATGAAATTTGAACAAGCTTGAGAGAGTTATGATGTCTTAAAGTTGAACCCAGGCAGTGTTTTCACTGTAAAATCTGAGCAAAAACATGCTTCGAATCAAAGTTTGGCAGCATATTTCTATAAGCTATATAGGTCGAAATGACTTAAAATTTGGTATGCATAATCAAACATGGTCTACAAAACAACAAAAAACTGGTAGCATTTTGTTGCTAGAATAGAGAGATATGACTATACAAAGTTGCAACTCAAGACAGTTTACACAATCAAAATAGTTCAAAAACAATTTTTTTTGCAAATTTTAGATTTCAACTTGTGATTTTCGACATTGCATGAGTTAGATTTTGTGAGATTGCTACTCACCTTATTTAGTGTGCAAAAACTTAGATTTTAGCAGAAAGTTTGGAGCTTGGATGTGAAATTGGCCTTCAATAACCTATAGGAACTAAGAAATAGTACATGCAAAGGAAAATAAACAGTAAATTAGAAAAATCATCTCTGAAATTTAGAAATTTGATGAAATTAAAAGATGTAGAGTTTGATTACCTGTGGATTAACTTTCTAGTTTGAGAAAATTTTTAATTTGTTGAATTTATTTGAACTTTGGAGTCTTGGAGTTGAGAAATTTAAGAGTTTTCTTTTTACTGTTAGTTTACAGAAGAGGAAGAAAAAAGCAAGGTAAGAAATGAGCGTACTCAACTTTATTTTCTTCTTTTCTCAATTATCTAGAAAACACTACTGGGCCGTTTGGACTCAAAATGAAGAGAAAAATAAAATGGCCTAAGATTAATTCATACATAATCAAAAATGTTCATATTTACACTATCAACGTGTCCCAGATAAACTATATTAATATACACAGCAGAATACTCCATAGGTCCTGCCATCCAGCTCGCCTCCTGAGCTCCAGAACGTCCTATCTTGAAAAGCTGTAATACTCGGTCTGACCCGAGCATTACATCAAAGTAACACCCGGGTCAGGCTGGAAACCAGCGTGAGTAAACCCATCTAACGAGAAATTCTAATGCAATAAACTTATTTAAAACCCAGGGTAACTTGTGCCTCACAACGAGTTCTTAACTTGCCAAAGTCAAATACATACCTTACAATCATATCTAAGTATTATTATTCAGATTAAATGACCAAATTTACAATATTTATTCCTTTCCAGCCTATTTATTCCAAATCAAATCCATAAAGAATTATTGTTGATTCCAGATCAAAGTGGATTCGGGTATTTATTGATACCCGACCCTGGTCTCTAGGAATCCAGTGTCATTTCTAACCCAAGTTGTTTTTAAGGTTAAACAATTTAATATAAAACATTTGTATTCTCATAGCAACTCAATTACAGATAAATAACTTATGTTTGTCACAATTATGTCCAAAGTATTTCACAATCACAGATCGTCATAGATTAACAAACCATAGGTGTTAATCATTTTATTCAATTCAATATCAACCCTAAGCTAGATTAATTTATCACATAATTCTAATTAATTTAATTTAACCAATTAAATTAATTTCTTAACCAAGCTTAATTAACACTAGTTAATTACAAACCATATGTCATTATCCTTAATTACCTCCATTAATTGACTATCCCTTAATTACTTAATAATAAATTAGTTATACTTACCTATTTAATAAATCTTAATCAGTTAATTAACTTTAATTAATTACCTTGAGTAATTAACCTTAATTAATCATTAATTAATCTCATTGATTAATTATCCCTTAGTTATTAATTAATTATTCTTTAATTATTAATTAATTAATCAATAATTAATCTTTAATTACTTATTAATTAATCTTTAATTATCAATCAATTCATTAAAGTTAGATTACTTATCTTAACTATCTTCTTTAATTAACATTTAAAATCTTATTTAACAAACTTTGGAATTAAGTTATCATTAATCTGTCGATTAACTTTAAAGCTTTAAGTTTAATTAATAATTAAAAACACTTGTCATAATTAATTAACTACTTAATTACATGATTAATTAAGTTTTAAAGCAACATAATGATCAACTTAATTAATTAAACTTAAAATAAATTTCTCAACTTTAATTAACAAACATTAAATAATCAATTTATTATTTAAAAGAAATTAGTTTTTAAACTTGACTTTTTGTTAAATTTTAAAACTTGATAACATTCAAATATTAACCCGATACAAACCAAGACTTAGTCGAATCAAAACCCGAGCATCTCTTACTTACCTAGCTTATACAAAATTACACTAATCTCAATCTTATATCAAGAGTGGGAAACTGTACACACTCACAGAGGAAGAAATTGTACATGCTACTACAATACATTCTAAATTTTTATTTCACAAAATAGTTGCAGCCCCTTTGTTCCTTTATACTGGAAATTGAACACAATTTACACAGGTACAGTTTGTTACTTCTTCTACAGGCTACTGAATTTTAAAACCAATCCAGCAACTAATTCATGTCACAGAGTCATTAGTATTTCCTTCACCTGCTTCAGAAATGATTTTACAATAGTTATATAGTCCTATTTTGATTAGCAGCATGTCTTTTTCCGCACATTGTGCTATGACCAAATTAACTCAGCAACTAAATTCATATCTCAGGTTATTGATATTTCTTCTACTTGCATTTACCCCTTTCAACATGTACAGATTGTCGGATTATATTTAGATGTCTTTTTATTATTTGCTACACAACTCAAACAAGTTACAAAGCATGCACAACAAGGAATCATATATGGGAGACATTCGATGCAGAACCTAATCTAGCCAAAACATGCTTCAGGGTTATCGAATTCACTTCTTATTAATTTACAGTGTTTACTTACTAAATTTCAAACAAACATAGTAAGGAGTTATGTTTTAAATTCATCGGCATTCATAAATAAATGCATCATATAATAGCAATCAAAATAAATTCCAGGCAACCAAATACTACTTTAGGGTCTAGATCCATAAACATAGCTACTAAATTATGTTTTGGGTAATCTGTATTTTAAATCACTCCCAGCGCAACGTAAAGCACAAACAACACTCATAGAGATAAGCAACTATGCTTCTGAAATCATTGATTAAAATTTATTGGTAGTAAGCAATATGACCATCTTCGCTACCAGTAATAGCTTTTCTCATAGGGCTGCAGTAAATTCTTGTACTTGAAAAGTGTACCAAGCACACGCATACTTTAACACTCTTTTTACCTCTAAATAACCAAGCTACACTATGTTCCATCGTTTCCAACATCACAAAGTAAATTAACTCGTATTTATCTTTAAAGGTTTGCTCCCTGTTGCTAAGTAAATAATGCAATGATAAAAGAACAAGGAACTATAACAAGTTCGAATTGTAACCAAATTCTCTTATTTAGCTGTACAGTAGAAAACCCATTGTACCTTACTTCGGAGCTGTCATTTTCAGTTTACTTAATTAAATCAACATATGTTACTTCCCAATAAGCTCAAGAATATAATAAAATAAATAAGGTTGAACCTATCAGATTACAACCAGATATCAGAAGTAGAGATAAAATTTACCCATTTATAAAATAAGTACATCAACTTACTCACCTTATTGTTGAACAGCGGCTTATTTCTGGAACTCGACAGTCGATTGAAGCTTGACTTTGAATTGTAACTTGATTTGTTGATTTGACTCTGCTACTAATTGAATTTGAATTCGCACTTTATTTTAGATGATCTTGAATTGCTTCAGTTGTAAGCCTGGTAGTTGTTTGGTTTAGTTTTATTTTTATTGCTTAAATTTTTGGTTTGGTTTTAAAGGAAGATTAAGGAAAATCGAGATTGAGAGAATAGAATATGGAAAATTTTGGAAGTGTTTACAGCTTTGATTCTTTAGTCATTTTATTATTTATTTTTCAACTTAAAGAAACATATCATCACTTGTAGTTTCCAGGGCTTGTACAAACTACACATGTAATATGCATGTGTAAATTTTTTTTAAATGTTTTTATAAAACTTTTACATTTAACTTCCTATTCAATAAATGCATTTTTTAATTTATATAAATAAAATCCTTTAAATATAATAATATAAAACAAATTATATACTAATAAAATCATATATATATATATATATGTTTTAGTGTTTTATATTTATTTATGTATGTTTTATATTTTATATTTATACTTATAAACTAAATTTATTTTCATATTAAATTTTAAAAGAAAGTATACAACCCTTTATCAATTCCCATATATTCTACTCCCCATGGTATATATACACTTGTATACTTGTATGTGTATATATTTTAAAATTTCCAACATTATAAAATTTGCATATATATATATAGGATTTATTAACTCACTATAAAATTTACCATTTTCAGATATTTATAGTCCAACTTTTATTATATTTTCAAATTTATTTACATATCCAGATATCCATTAATTTCAAAAAAATTATTTGTCCAATTGAATAAACCAATTAATTATTAAATTATTAGATGTCAATATGGGTTATCACAAAAATAATGTTAGAAATTTTTTTCAAAACATTATAATAAGCTTTTGAATTAAAGTTCCTTAAATTCGAAGATTTATTAGACTCATTATTTTTGAAATAATTATAAACCCAAGATTATTAAACTGAAACTAATAGTATACTCAAATCTTATATTAAATTTCTAAATCAAAGTATAAAATTTCATATCTTCATAATTAATTTACACACTTGTTTTAAAAATGAATATCCAAATCATGGAAAAACATTTATTATGGTTTAATGCAAAAATTCAAATAGTAAATAAATCAATAAATTTACTATTAGTACTTTGAAATAAAGTTAATTTTCTAAATTATACTTCCAAAATAGAGGTTCACATTTATTTGTCAAGTATATTACTGTAAATAAACTTTGCAAATCAAATATTTTTTTCCATTTGTATAATATATTTAAATTATACATTCATAGAAACTCATATAAATTTTACTTGAAATATTCATTTGAAAGCTTCATTTGCAAATCAACCATCTTTAATACTTTAATACATTTCAAAAATTCATTTGTAAAATTCCTTGCTTCATGTATAAATACCATTTAAATATTTAAATAACATCTTTATAAATATATGTAAACTATTAAAAAATAATTATTTACATCATTACTTACATTTACAAAGAAGCTATTGGAAACCATATATCCATGATTTACAAATTTATTAGTTTTATCTCAAGATACTTTTCAAACATTATAAATAAATCAATAATAATTTACTTTAAATATGTTTCATTTTATAAATAACTTCTCAAATATTTACAACACTAATAATTTACTATAAACCATGTTGTACATGAATAAAGAATATTTTAAACATTTTAAAGTATTTAGAATTGACAAAAATGATCAAACTATCCTTTATATAATACTTATCTAAATACTTTTATAACTCGATGTCTTAGCAGCTTTATCCTCATTCTTGCAGGCACTGACCATGCGTTGATCAGGGGCAAGGCTATAATTCTCCAAGTACTTAGTAGACCCGTTTCAACACCCAATGAAAAATACTTAAAAAAATAGGCATGAGAAGTACCGCTCAAAATCCAATGTCAAATGATGATAATACGATAGTAATGGCCCGCTGCTGATCCCAATATTTATGTAAAGGACACAAAACATTCCAGAAGATCCTTCTACCTTTCGGATTCCAGAAGAATATCATAGCCAGTTCGTAAACAAGGGACCATCTACCCCTGCTGTAGTGGTACGCAGCTGATTCAATGATTTACGCAATGGATGCACTTCCTTCCCGGAAGATCCATAAACAACAGATCCCAGGATCGAAAGCACCTCCATAGGGTAAACTGAAGAACCATCTACCTTGAAAAAAAATGAGGAACTCATGATTTTAAGTCCGAACAACCATATCAGTTCGAATTCATTTTTGAATTCACCCAAGTCCGTTAGGGTTTATCTATCGAATCCATTCCTGAATTCCCTAAGTCCATCTGGGTCAAAGCATATCATACTATACTTCTTCACAGAGGGTACTTCCCCATACCTCTTACTTCAAAATATAACATGCCATATATAGGATCCTTTAAAATCATAGCTTCAAATATCGCACTTATATAAATTACATTATATATAAGATTTCATTTTCAGATAAAGTACTTTCCAAAATCAATAATCTCAAATCCATCAAATCATTCTTATATAAATTCCATTATATATACGATTTATCTCTTCAGATCAAATACCTTTCAAAATCAATAGTTTCAAAATCACCTGTACATAAAGTCCATCTTATATAAGAATCAAAAATTTCCAAAATCAACTTCGCTGTACGAAAAGCCATATGGGATTGAACATCTTTGCTTTATCAACGGTTTTGAATTTAGAATGGTTTTGTATATAAAATCATTTTGTGAAATAGTTTTGTACATAAAATGGTCCTAAAAATAGTTTGTAAATAAAATAGTTTGTAAATAAAATAGTTTGTAGGATAGTTTTTGTAAATAAAATAGTTCGTAAAATAGTTTTGCATAGAAGAAAATTCCAATTTAAATTACAAAGATATACAACACAACAACTTTCAATTTCAACGTCAAAGCATATCAATGATATTAGAATATAAGATATACGTATGTCATCGTTTCGCAAAATCACATTCGAACGCTCGCTCGATCACACCAGTTCGCTTTCGAACTAGTATTGTCCATTCAACTTCCCTAGTGCGGACTTCGATATGGTTTCTTGATTAGAAACCATCATTCTCCTTGCATGGCCATACACAATGATAGAGAATTCTAGAATAAAACCAAAAATCCATACCAACTATTCCCATCAAGAATCGAATGAAAAATCATAACACGAAATGGTGTAATTCACCTCGAACTTATGTACTCAATTCTGGATCAAATTAATTATGCAAATAAAATAACATACGCACAACTTACGTATTCATTAATTTGATTCATCACAATTACATGCCAATCAAATTCATTTTTTATTCTCATTGATTAACACAAATATCACTTCATACTTTAATATTTGTTTCAAAAAATTTCTCCATTTAATATAGAACATTAATATATTCATTCTCATAATATTGCTTAGATTTCTCTTCAATTTAAATTACATTAATTTCACATGTAATATTTCTCATTTAATACTACATTTATTTGCATATCATTTCATAAGGAATTTTTTAAGTTTATAACCAATTTATAAAAGCTTAATTCCTTTTTATAAGACATTGTTCGAGTTTAAAGTTGTCACAACTTTATTTGTAGCCATTTACTACATATCCATTTATTTCATAACAATTTATAAGTCATGGTTTTATTTAAATCATTTCACTTTTAATTCCCTTTTGCCTATCCCATTTAGTTTCACCTTTACCTTTCAATTTATTTATGACCCATTTCATAAATGTTAATTAACTTTATAAACATATTTTTTCAATTTAGTATTATTTACAACATTTCCTTAATCACAATTTCAATTTGAACATCTCAAGGCTTAAAGTTCACACTTGTATATTATTACATTACATGCCAATAATGTATACAATAATTCTACTCAATAATAAAAAAATTAAACCTTGTTTCGCTGGCTTTCAAATTAAGTTATCAAATTCAACTACATAATTCAACACAATTATTAAGTTTCAACTCATATATTAATTCAAAAATTTGACTATCCAAATATCCAAATATTCCATTTTATTTCAATAGTTGAAACTACTAATCAACAAACCATAAGTTTCATAACAAAACATTTCAATTCCATAAACAAATAACCAAATTATTCATTTTATTTTCTTTAACACACCATTATTAAACTAGTGTTTAGTCTATTAATTCAATCAATAATAATTAGACAATGTTTATAATTTGATTAAATACAACTAGTCAACAATGATAATAAATAGATATTACCATTTCATAAAACAAATACATTACAAATAACTATATTAGTTATAGAAATTTATTCCTTTATATATAACATATAATATCAGGAAAAATAATTTCATTTCAAAACTTATATAAATTATTTTATAACGCTAATAAATATGCGCTCTCGTACACACACACACACACAAACACTCAGACAACCCATTTTAGGGTATTACTACCCAATCTCTAACGAGTTAACCCAAGCAGGCTAATGTGTGTCTAAACCAAAACCTGATACCAACTGTAACGACCTACCTTTTTGGACGATTTAAATCAACAATAAACCACACATGTCTGATTCAAACAATTCAAAAGGGAGGATTGTTAATGGGATAAATAAGAAAATAATAGAAAAGAAGGAAAAAAAACACAAAATCTCGCAGCGGAATGATAAAATATAATAATCAAATAAACAGTTTATGAAGCTGTTTCACAGATGACATTTGATTATACTTTTACAATTCAAATCAGAGTTATACATACATCAGAAAATAAAAAAATAATGCATCGGAACACAATAGAAGAGGAATAATAATAATACATACAAATAATATGCTGAATCTTCGTCTACGTCCTCCAGAAAATAAAATGATCTTCAATAAACTAAAAAACTCATAATGACCCGAGCATAATGAAAAATAATACACTCGAGTCAGAACTAAAAATTCCACTGTAAGTCAAATCAATCTAAAATAAAAATATGAGTGCAATGGCTTCAAAGATGTTATAGGATTTTTCATCTCCTATTAAGTGTACAACGTGAGTGCAGTAATTTATGAGATTTCAAATAATTCGAAATACCAATTTTAACCACTTTATTTAAAATAAAAATGAAGTTTAAATTAAAAACTTAAACTTTTTAAACAATTCAGTTTCAATAAATAATCCAAATTCAAGAAATTGTATGAGTGTATAGCTTTTCAACCCATAATTTAAATGTCTTAATTATCCAATTCTAAAATGATTCATAAGACCACTTAAATGATGTCAATAATATAGAAGGTGATATCAGGGACATATTAAAATAAATAAACAACCATACATCCAACATATCAATCCACAAGCATCCATTTCGAGCAACATCCAAATCAACCAATATATTTCAACATATAATAGTTATAATATCGGGGTTTGACTGTCAATTGAATTCCAATATAAAATTAAATGTCAATTCAGATTCAATATCAATTCAAATGTCATCTTAAATCAACAAACAGCAATAAAAAAATTATATATCACATCATATATTTTATTTAACTTGCAATGGAATTGTTAGTATTGCATGAGTGAGTTGAATCACTCACCTTTTTGCTTTCCCTTTTCTAGCTAGATTTGGATCTGCAACTACTTTCTCATTTTGTTTTGTTTCCTTGCTATCTTAATCTTTTTTTTATAGAAAATTTTGTAGAGAAGATTATATAGATCTGGATTTGAAGAAAAAGATATGGAAAGAAAAGAAGGTTTGAAAAAGAAAAAAAGTTAAAGAAAAAGAATTGAAAAAAAAGAAAAGGAAGTTTTGAAAAAGAAGAAGATTTGAAGATTAAGACGAAGAAAGAGAAAAAAAGCTTTGGAAAAAAAGGAGAGAAATGAGATTTGAAGAAGAAACGTGAAAAAAAGGAAGGAGGAAGGTAAAGAGACAAAAAAATCAAGCTACAGAAGATGAGATTTTAAAAAAATGAAATGAAGCTATAAGAATGAAGATTGAAACTAGTGAAAAGCTAATAAAGCTAAATATAAACAAAGTAGGAATTGAAATAAAGTTAAAATATGAACAACCCCAAAAAAATGGTAGGTATTAAAAGAGGTGAAGGAAAGAATTAAAAATATGAAAAGTAGGTAACGTTCATGAAATAAAAAGCTTTAGACAATGTAAATGAAAATGAGTAATGGAACAAATGAGGAAACAATGAAAAAATGTTTGACAATTATCAATTAGAAAGAGAATGAATGGACCAACATTACTCTATAAACAAACGTTTAGAGTTCAAATTTCAAAACATTTGTTCACTCAATTAATTTTCTTAACCCCAAACATAAAAAATTTGACATTCATAAAAGATTTAATTACCACAACATAACTAAATTTGAACACATCAATTTACAAAATGAGGACCGCCGCTACAAAAAATAAAATATGAACCATGATTTAAAAATTCAAATTTAAGAACAACATTTTTCTGCATGTAATTATGAACTCAAATATTTAGTTTATTTTAAATTTCAATGTTAGTAATAAAATCACTTCCATGCAACCTATGCCTGCTATTTAACAACCGTAAAATGTTGTTTTAAAAATTCAATTTTCTCTTTTTACAACATTATATTTATAATCAGAATGGAAACGTTCACTTTATTTGTAACACCCGCTATTTTGGACCATTCAAATCGATAATAAAACCATACATATCCGACTTGAATAATTCAAAATACCGAATTGTTAATTAAAATTTGGAAAAACTTAAAATATATAGTAAATAAATCAATCACAGATCATAGAGTAATATAATGCAGCGGAAAAGATAAAGAATAGTAGTTGATGAAGCTACCATATACATCAGAGTTAGAAAAATACAACCGAATAGTTCGAATGCAGTGAAGTCTCCAATGCAACAGATGACTTCTCTGAACCAATCAACTGGAAAGGCTGGAATCTGAATCGATAGTTGGATTTCCAAATGAAGCTCCGAACTCCAAAGGTGAGTCTCAAATGTTGTATCACTCAGTCTGACCCGAGC
Organism: Allium cepa; assembly: GCA_030765085.1. Taxonomy (NCBI): domain Eukaryota; kingdom Viridiplantae; phylum Streptophyta; class Magnoliopsida; order Asparagales; family Amaryllidaceae; genus Allium; species Allium cepa. Next base: position 28,021,410 of record CM060938.1, on the reverse strand, counting down.
GTAACACAAAACACTCGAGTCAGGATTAACATTCTTATATCAACAAATCCAACTCAAGTGAAATATCAACTGAAATACAAATAACTTAAAGGATGTTTGGGATAACCATCCTCTAAGGGTCCATGGAACTTTCTACAAGGTAGAAAAATACACTATAACACCGTGGTCATTTCAGCTTAATTTATACTTAAAAACCAAATCTCATTTTCACTTCAAGTATCTCTATATTTCCCAAAATAGTATTTATATATATTAAATAATTTATATAGTAAAGTATTTTCAATTTCCTCAACTTAACAAAACGTTCCAACATCAACCCGACCTTCCCATTCAAATTAAATTCAATCGCAATTTAAATTCAACTCAATTTCTAAAATAACCACTTAAATTTTATCGATCTCAAATTCGGATTTACAATCACAAATACCCCTTTATATTTCCAAATATTTCAAAACTTTAAGTATTCAGCGTTTCATCTAAATTTTCATTCAATTTAGTTTTCTAAATAATAAATTCAAATTTAGTTCAACCTAAATTTTCATTTTAATTCAATTTAGTTGCTAAATAACAAATTCAACAACATTGATTTCAAATACAGATCCGATCTCAACATAAACCATTTAAATTCCAATATAGTTCAAGGCTTTAATATTTAAATGTTCTATATAACAGTTTCATATAGATCTCGATTTAACCTCGTTATTATTTAGTCTTGAATTACTCCCTTATTAAATTCAATATCATTTAAGTAACCTTAAATTACATTTTACTCAACATTTTATTTAATTTATTTAAACATGAATATTCATTAAATCACTTAAATCAAAAATCCAGTTATAAAATCATACCCTTTAAATTTCCCATTCAAAAATTTCAAATTGATTTAATTAAATAAATCCTTATTTAAATACCATTTTTGTAAACCCAAATTTATCTCCCAATCTTAATTATTCAATTTATTACAAAAGAATCTATTTGAAATATAGATTTACATAAATACTTAACCATATTATATGTATTAAATCAATCTAATTTAAATCAAATATTACTACTAAATCTATATATACAATTTTAATTTATATAAAATCTTAAGAATCAAATTTATTAAACCATATATTTCTTTCCAAAATTATAGAAATTATTTTCAAAATATTTATATGGACCAACGGTGTCTGTATATATTTCCTATCATATAGTCAAGTGCTACGGATATTTATCATTTCAATCCGTATACTATATATACGGGTGGATATCATTTCAACCTGTAATCCCAAATTCAATTAAATGAAAATCGCTTGGGTTCATAATTTCAACCCATAACGATTTTCTCCTATTTTAAAGTCTGTGCGGGTATGTATCATTTCAACCCATAGTGATTTCTAAACTATGGGGAACTTGCAGAGTGATAACAAAAAATACAATAAAATAATAGGCATATATCATCAATAACAATATAATATAAACAACAGGATATAGTGTCATATCCCGCAGGTGAACGGTTACAGATAATAACATATATAACAAATTTAAATAACTACAGCAGCATATTTCAATTGTCGTTTCAATTGAAATCAAATTTAATGAATGAAAGAATGTTAATCGTGAGTGATTGCTCACCTTTCGAGGTTAGAGAGATAGACAATGAAGTTGAGTTACGAAATGCAAGCACGACTTCCAAAGCAAAGTTAGATGGTACGATTTCGACGGAAAAGCTGATAGATAGAAATTGATGAGAACGGATCAAATTAGCTTGATAAAATTGAAAGGAAGATTATATGATTAATTTATTACTTTCTTTCAAAATGAACGTTAAATCAAAACACGCATTTAAAAAAATGAAATATATATATATATATATATATATATATATATATATATATATATATATGCACACCCATGAAAACCATATAACTTTAAAACGCTTCCATTTCATATTAATGTTAAATAACAAATATATAATTATTCAAAATGTCACATATATAGTATATTCATTTTATGGTTGTCGTTTCCATGTAATAAATATTCATTTTAAACCAATATTAAAATAATATATATGTATAGTTAAAAATCAATGTTCTAACATAAAACACATATATTAAAGATCAACACACACATATATAATATCTTTTGAAATGAATACTTATGTATATATACAATTATTATAGTTTATTACTTTCCTTTTCAAAATATCCAACAGGAAATCAAACAAACTTATGCACATATATATGCACATAAACAATATTCTTTATAATACATTGTTAACTTACTCCTTTTTTCCCTTTTTTTAAAAAAGTATATACGTAGTACAGTTTATAAGAAAAAAAAAATTTATCTTTTTTTTTTATAAAACCATATTCTAAATTTAAATGCATTTTAAATTAAAACATACAAAATTATTTTCAAGTCAAAAATTTATCTTTAATATAAAATAACGCATGTGGATAAGACAAATTTCCTATGTACTTCACACTGTAACTTTATATCTAACATAAATATGCTTTAATAACTATAACCATTATAAAACTAATAAAAAAAATCTTTCCCAAAATATCGCTATATACTATAAAAAATACATGCGCTAAAATGGGAAGGACGCAGACATAGCCTAAAATATACAGACTAAATATACACTACTATGCATACGGCTACAAGACTAAACAGAGCCTAAAACCTTCCCTGACCAAACCACTATGTATAAATAATATAACTTATACCAAAACTGTAAATAGTATTATATGTAAATATTCATCCAAAATATCATATATATACAGTACGCCTAAAATATAGCATACTGTAGCAGCATATGCATCTTTATACACTCTACAACAAATCAAAACACACGCTATATTAAAATACAAATATATATTAACTGATATTTTATAACTTTTATAAACTAGTATATTTATATAATCCTATAAATAAGAAAACTTCAACACCAAGGAATCCAGCTGTAGATCTCTTATGTATTACCTATGTTATATACTAGTTTAACAAAAGTTGCTGTAACGTGTTTACATATATCACCAGCTTTGAATATATATAAAAGATGATATAAACTTAATTAAGCAAACATTCATATATTAACGTATTGTATAGATATAGATTACTAACGCAAAATATAAGAATTTATTTTTCTATATGAACACCACTTACCTTAAAACAACAGAGAGGCTAGCTCGTCTAGGTACTGGTGAAAAATGCGCACGGAGTGCATGAGTTAGGGTAGGGTGGTGTAGGTCGCAGTGCGGAGGCGATGGTGGGGAGGCCGACGAGTTCCAAACAGATGGTTTCTTCTCTCTCTCTTTTTTCAAATAAAAGGACAGGGAAGAAGGAGGGGGGAGAAGGAAAGAGGAGAGAAAACAATATGTCCATGGTTTCACTTTGGAAGCAATGTAAAGAATACAACGTAAGTCTGTTATTAAAATTTTCTTTTATATGAAACAAGAGAAACGTAACAGCTTGGGATGGGAAAAGGCAACAGTTAAATTTTGATTAAGAGAATGGTAGAAGATGAATGAAAACGTAAAGAAAATAATAAAAGAAAATAATAAAAGAAATAAGTGAATGCGAAGTAACGTATAGAAATTTTATACGTTTCAAACTTTGAAATGGCAATGGTCATGAGTTGATTTAGCTACATTTAAAGCAATAAATTTTTTGCTTGTTTGGATAGTACGTAATAAGTTTGGAAAGGCAATGATATTTAAAATGGAACAAGGAAGGTTATAAATCAGATTAGAATGAAAACGTAAAGAAAGAAAGAAATAAATAAAAGAAATCAATGAATGCGAAATAACGTATAGTATTTTATACGTTTCAAACCTTGATAAAATAAATTGAAAATTTAAAATCTTCTATGTTTAATTGATGTAATCCAAATATTAAATTTTTATTTCAAAATATTATTATATAAAATTTCAATCTTATTAGATTTGAATTTTGGACTTTACGATAAATCTTACAAAAAATAATTTAATGAGATAAAACATATTTTAAAAAAAATGATTTGTGACCTAATAATAATATTTGGAAGGTATCTTGAAACAAAATAAAAATTTATGAATTTTGGATTTAATATTTCAATAGCTTCTTTGTAAATATAAGTAATAATGTAAATAATTGTTTTCAAAGGAGTTTGAAAAGTATTAAAGTATTAAAGAAAATTAAATTTCAAATGAAGTTATCAAATAAATATTTCAAATAAAATTTATATAGTTTTAAATTAATTTTTTATCTTGTCTTTCATTCTATTTTATTTCTGGTTGTTCTATTCTCCTACCTCCTACCTTCTCGGGGACGAAAAGTTTTGAGTGGGGGAGAGTGTAACGACCTGTAGATTTTTATAGTTTAAACGGTTTTGTTTAACGTAATTAATTGAAACTTTTTACAAATTTTATATAATAATATTTTGAAATAAAAATTTAATATTTGGATTACGTCAATTAAACATAGCAGATTTTAAATTTTCAATTTATTTTATCAAAGTTTGAAACGTATAAAATACTATACGTTATTTCACATTCATTGGTTTCTTTTCTTTCTTTCTTTCTTTCTTTACATTTTCATTCCAATCTGATTTATAACCTTCCTTGTTCCATTTTAAATATCATTGCCTTTCCAAACTTATTACGTACTATCCAAACAAACAAAAAATTTATTGCTTTAAATGTAGCTAAATCAACTCATGACCGTTGCCATTTCAAAGTTTGAAACGTATAAAATTTCTATACGTTACTTCGCATTCACTTATTTCTTTTATTATTTTCTTTTATTATTTTCTTTACGTTTTCATTCCTCTTCTACCATTTTCTTATTCAAAATTTAACTGTTGCCTTTTCCCATCCCAAGCTGTTACATTTCTCTTGCTTCATATAAAAGAAAATTTTAATGACAAACTTACGTTGTATTCTTTAGATTGCTTCCAAAGTGAAACCACTGACATTTTGTTTTCTCTCCTCTTTTCTTCTCCCCCCTCCTTCTTCCCTGTCCTTTTATTTGAAAAAAAAAAAAGAGAAGAAACCATCTGTTTGGAACTCGTCGGCCTCCCCTCCATCGCCTCCGCACTGCGACCTACACCACCCTACCCTAACTCATGCCCTCCGTGCGCATTTTTCACCAGTACCTAGACGAGCCAGCCTCTCTGTTGTTTTAAGGTAAGTGGTGTTCATATAGCAAAATAAATTCTTATATTTTGGCTTAGTAATCTATATCTATATAATACGTTAATATATGAATGTTTGCTTAATTAAGTTTATATCATCTTTTATATATATTCAAAGCTGGTGATATATGTAAACACGTTACAGCAACTTTTGTTAAACTAGTATATAACATAGGTAATACATAAGAGGTCTACAGCTGGATTCCTTGGTGTTGAAGTTTTCTTATTTATAGGATTATATAAATATACTAGTTTATAAAAGTTATAAAATATCAGTTAATATATATTTGTATTTTAATATAGCGTGTGTTTTGATTTGTTGTAGAGTGAATAAAGATGCATATGCTGCTACAGTATGCTATATTTTAGGCGTACTGTATATATATGATATTTTGGATGAATATTTACATATAATACTATTTACAGTTTTGGTATAAGTTATATTATTTATACATAGTGGTTTGGTCAGGGAAGGTTTTAGGCTCTGTTTAGTCTTGTAGCCGTATGCATAGTAGTGTATATTTAGTCTGTATATTTTAGGCTATGTCTGCGTGCTTCCCTGTTTAGCGCATGTATTTTTTATAGTATATAGCGATATTTTGGGAAAGATTTTTTTATTAGTTTTATAATGGTTATGGTTATTAAAGCATATTTATGTTAGATATAAAGTTACCGTGTGAAGTACATAGGAAATTTGTCTTATCCACAGGCGTTATTTTATATTAAAGATAAATTTTTGACTTGAAAATAATTTTGTATGTTTTAATTTAAAATACATTTAAATTTATAATATGGTTTTATAAAAATAAAAAAAGATAATTTTTTTTTCTTATAAACTATACTGCATATATACTTTTTTTTTAAAAAGGGAAAAAAGGAGTAGGTTAACAATGTATTATAAAGAATATTGTTTATCTTCATATATATGTGCATAAGTTTGTTTGATTTGTTGCTGGATATTTTGAAAACGAAAGTAATAAACTATAATAATTGTATATATACATATGTATTCATTTCAAAAGATATTATATATGTGTGTGTTGATCTTTAATATATGTGTTTTATGTTAGAACATTGATTTTTATCTATACATATATATTATTTTAATATTGGTTTAAAATGAATATTTATTACATGGAAACGACAGCCGTAAAATGAATATACTATATATGTGACATTTTGAATAATTATATATTTGTTATTTAACATTAATATGAAATGGAAGCGTTTTAAAGTTATATGGTTTTCATGGGTGTGCATAAGCGTGTTTTGATTTAACGTTCATTTTGAAAGAAAGTAATAAATTAATCATATAATCTTCGTTTCAATTTTATCAAGCTAATTTGATCCGTTCTCATCAATTTCTATCTATCAGCTTTTCCGTCGAAATCGTACCATCTAACTTTGCTTTGGAGGTGGTGCTTGCATTTCGTAACTCAACATCATTGTCTATCTCTCTAACCTCGAAAGGTGAGCAATCACTCACGATTAACATTCTTTTATTCATTAAATTTGATTTCAATTGAAACGACAACTGAAATATGTTGCTGTAGTTATTTAAATTTGTTATATATGTTATTATCTGCAACTGTTCACCTGCGGGATATGACGCCATATCCTGTTGTTTATATTATATTGTTATTGATGATATATGTCTGTTATTTTATTGTATTTTCTGTTATCACTCTGCAAGTTCCCTGTAGTTTAGAAATCACTATGGGTTGAAATGATTCATACCCGAACAGACTTTAGAATAGGAGAAAATCGTTATGGGTTGAAATGATAAACCCAAGCGATTTTCATTTAATTGAATTTAGGATTACGGGTTGAAATGATATCCACCCGTATATATAGTATACGGATTGAAATGACAAATATCTGTAGCACTTGACTATATGATAGAAAATATATACAGACACCTTTGGTCCATATAAATATTTTGAAAATAATTTCTATAATTTTGGAAAGTAATATATGGTTTAATAAATTTGATTCTTAAGATATTATATAAATTAAAATTGTATATATAGATTTAGTAGTAATATTTGATTTAAATTAGATTGATTTAATACATATAATATGGTTATATATTTATGTAAATCTATATTTCAAATAGATTCTTTTGTAATAAATTGAATAATTAAGATTGGGAGACAAATTTCGGTTTATAAAAATGGCATTTAAATAAGGATTTATTTAATTAAATCGATTTGAAATTTTTGAATGGGAAATTTGAAGGGTATGATTTTATAACTGGATTTTTGATTTAAGTGATTTAATGAATATTCACGTTTAAATAAATTAAAGAAAATGTTGAGTAAAATGTAATTTAAGGTTACTTAAATGATATTGAATTTAATAAGGGAGTAATTCAAGACTAAATAATAATGAGGTTAAATCGAGATCTATATGAAACTGTTATATAGAACATTTAAATATTAAAGGCTTGAACTATATTGGAATTTAAATGGTTTATGTTGAGATTCGGATTTGTATTTGAAATCAACGTTGTTGAATTTGTTATTTAGCAACTAAATTGAGTTAAAATGAAAATTTAGGCTGAACTAAATTTGAATTTATTATTTAGAAAACTAAATTGAATGAAAATTCATATGAAATGCTGAATACTTAAAGTTTTGAAATATATGGAAACATAAAAGGGTATTTGTGATTATAAATCCGAATTTGAGATCGATAAAATTTAAGTGGTTATTTTAGAAATTGCGATTGAATTTAATTTGAATGGGAAGGTCGGGTTGATGTTGGAACATTTTGTTAAGTTGAGGAAATTGAAAATACTTTACTGTATAAATTATTTAATATATATAAATACTATTTTGGGAAATATAGAGATACTTGAAGTGAAAATGAGATTTGGTTTTGAAGTATAAATTAAGCTGAAATGACCACGGTGTTATAGTGTATATTTCTACCTTGTAGAAAGTTCCATGGATCCTTAGAGGATGGTTATCCCAAACATCCTTTAAGTTATTTGTATTTCAGTTGATATTTCACTTGAGTTGGATTAATTGATATAAGAATGTTAATCCTGACTCGAGTGTTTTGTGTTACGATTGGCTCAGACTGAGTGATACAGCATTTGAGACTCACCTTTGGAGTTCGGAGCTTCATTTGGAAATCCAATTATCGATTCAGATTCCAGCCTTTCCAGTTGATTGGTTCAGAGAAGTCATCTGTTGCATTGGAGACTTCACTGCATTTGAACTATTCGGTTGTATTTTTCTAACTCTGATGTATATAGTAGCTTCATGAACTACTATTCTATATCTATTCCGCTGCATTATATTACTCTGTGATCTGTGATTGATTTATTTACTGTATATTTTAAGTTTTGCCAAATTTTAATTAACAATTCGGTATTTTGAATTATTCAAGTCGGATATGTATGGTTTTATTATCGATTTGAATGGTCCAAAATAGCGGGTCGTTACAGTTGGTATCAGAGCTTTGGCTCTAGGAAAAACTTAGCATGTGACGACCCGCCCTTCTACGCCCAGAAAGACGTTCCATCTTGAAGAAAGAAAGGGATGAGAAAATAGAAAAGATAGAGAAGAAAGAACAACAACATCAGAATCTCATAGCGGAACGAATAAAATATAATAATCACATAAATATTTACATAATATACAACATCAATCAGAGTTATACAGACAATACATCACATAATAGACAGTTATAAACATCTGTCTAGTTAATACACCTCAATCCAATACAGCTCAAACAATATGACTCGGAGATACCAACACAGCGGAACTAGATATATATATCTATATCGCTGAAGCCTCCTGCTCCATTGCTCCTCCTGAATTCGTCAAAGCTAACCTGAATCCCTTGGCTACCCGTAAAAATTTGGGTACCCGAGAGTTTATGAAAAACAAAAATAAACTCCGGGTCAGACATGGGTCTGGTATGAGTAACAGGTTAAAGCTGCTTAACTTTGAAAATCTTTTGAAAACAAAAGGTATCACGTAAGACTTTCCACACATAAACATGGAAAAGTTTTTACCTTACGCTAACCAAAACATTTGATAGGAAATTCTGTGATATTATAATAGGTCTAGGGTTTTCAATTAAATAGAAAATAGCCGAAATTGTTACATTCATTAAATTCCAGCTACTAGCCACAAAAGTGGGTAATACAATCAAAACCGTTGGCACTTATTGGATTGTGGATTCCATACAATGGCAGGGCTACTGGGGTACCGCCCGTCATAGTACGTGGCCTAGATCAACGTACCGAGGATCACTCCTGACCCCCTGCAACACAAGGCCGGAACCATTCCTTACTGAACAGTCCCGAACAAGATAAACCCCGGCAGTTGTTGCAATCAACCGCCCACACAGCCGAAAATAAAGGGACATCTAGACAGGGGAATATCCTTGTCCTGCTTGGGCATGACCCACCTAACCTTGCTGCACCTCCCCTGTTTTAGCCATTCCCGGTTGATGAGGCTTGAGGTTACGATTACCTTTAGAGAACATATTTCTTAGAATGCTCATCGCCCGCCTGACGATGTGTTGAAAGCATTCAATCCATACAAGTTCGTTCCGGGTTCGAACGAAACCGAAGGCATTATCTCGTTACACTCATTTTGGAATCACCCTCGGAGTTAACAACAATAACCCTTGCATTCTGAATCTTCATCTTCATTTCATATTCACGACCTATCGTTAATTTGGAATCGATGTGGTTTGCGGATGTTCCAAATGCAGAAACCCGATCCCGGTCTCATCGAAATCCAAAACGTGTCTTTTAAGGCCAAGTTGTCTATTTAGTCTTACAGTTTAATTCAATATAATTCAATATACACACAGCTAGAATATTCATAACATCACAATAGATAATCACATCATCATCATAAACAGATAATCAAAATTATCATCCAAACAGATAATTAAATATTATCATATCTAAACCATACATCCATATCACATAGATATTATTCATGTCATATCTAAATTCAGCATCATCAAATGAGATATCAATATCATACATCCATAAGCAATGATTTAAAATCATATCATTTGTAATTAATTTAAAATGAATTAAATTAACTACTTCAATCTATAATTAATTTAAAGTAAATTAAATTAATTCTATATCTATAAATTCTACTTATACAACCATCAATTAATTATAAATCAAATTAATTAATCATCCTCTAAATATTCATCTTGATTAAACACCTCGATTAATCGTTCACTAATTACAATAGGTAATTAGTCTTTAATTAATTTTATAAATGAATTATCCTAAATCATTTATAGTAATTACCATTGTATTACCTTATTTATTAATTTATTTAATTACATTTATTGTTGATTAATTACATAAATTAATCACCACATTATTAATTATTTCTTAATTAACCAATTCTTAATTTACATCATAATTATATTAATTAATGATCTCCAATTTAGATTTAAAATAAATTACTTTATTTAAATTAATTACATTAAGTAATTAATCCTTAATTAAACACACTTATTAATCGCCTTCGATTAATATCAACCAGCAATTAACTACCCTTAATTACTCATATTAATGAATTAATTATCCATAATTAATTATCTCCTTTAATTAATCCCTTGATTAATTTCAAAAGTAATTATCCAAATTACTTTATTAACATATCACCTTTCATTAATTACATTCAGTAATTAACATTAATTACTTCCCCAAGTAATTCTGCTCCATTGCATACACTAGGTAATTTACACTTATCAATTATCAAATGATTTCTTTAAATTAATTAAACTAAATTAATTCACTTAGATTAATCATTTATCAAAATTAATTACAAAAACTAATTAATCTCTTAATTACTTTTATCAAGTAATTACACTTAACCATTTACAATAGATTACCTAATTAATCTGATTAATTATCAAAATTAATCTCATTAATAAATTAATTAGTAATCTTTAGTTAATTATCTTTATTAACTAATAACATTACTTAAATTACTTTCTTAATTAATTTCCAATTATAAATTGATCTAAACTATTAATACATAAGTCATTTCTTATTTAACCTTTTATTCTTACGATAATTTATTTCTTTATTTATGAATTTACCAACATTACATTTTAAATTTAAATTCAAATATCATTTGAATTTAAGATTCAAAATGATTATAATTTAAATTCAATTTAAAATCTTTTAAATAAATGTATATAACATTTATTATTTACATATATGATCTTGTATAAGTAAATCTTTTAAATTAAATTACTTGAATCTTAATTTAAATTTAAATTTCCAAAATACATTTATATTTTAACTTGCAATTTCAAGTTAAACAATTTTATTTTACTTCCATTCAAAAGAACTTTGTAAAAACCAATTCAAATATTTAATTGCAGACAACTCTTTTTAAAACGAACTATTTGAATTTATCCTTGCTTTATACATTTAGATTTTAAAACTGATTTATATTTTCGGATTTTGAATTCATTAGTTTGAGTTTTAAACTTGGGTTTTAACTTGCTTTTTAAGAATTTGATTTTTTTTATTCTTGATTTACAATCCAATTCATTTTATTTTTTTAAACTTAGATTCAAAAATTCATTTGAACCCATATTTTTTTTTGAACTTGTAAAATTTCAAACACAGTTTACATTTGTTTCAGATTTTACCATTGAATTTTAAACCTGAAGTTGTCAGGTTTTTAAACCTGAAAGAAAACCCATATTCCAATTTATTTTTATTTTTTTATAAAAACTTCATTTATTTCAGATTTGAATTCAAGTAAAACTTTGAATTCAAGCTTCAAACTAGATTTAAACTTGGTTTAAATCCATTACTATTTTTAAATAGGTTCCATTTGAATTTTGTTGAAATGCCAAATTTTGTTTCCAGGTTTCTGCAAAAACCTGAAACACACATTTACTCGACGCGACTAAAAACTGCACCGAGTCATCCTTTCCCCTTCTTCGAGTCACGTACTCGAGTGACTCGAGTGTTTTCCCTAGCTCAAAAAAAAACAGCACACAGATGAAAAAAAAACAACACCCAGCCTTCAACGGCACGGTGCACGTGCACCGTGGCCCCAACCACTACCGGCCTACCACCTGAGCTTTAACATGCCGCCGCCTACCACCAGACAACGTCGCGACCTACCAAAACCACCACGGCAACCTGAATCACAAACAAGTTCGAAACACGACCCTGGAAAACAAAATAAGCAAACACCCCAAAACCTGACAACGCTCCTCTTTCGAAGCTCCGACCACTTTAGTGCCACCACCACCGGCCACGGCTTCAACAACCATCCCACTACCATCTTCCCGAGTCACAACGCACTCGGTCATCTGCACGCAACGTGGTGGTCGATTCATTCGACCCAGAAAACACTAGGTCACCAGAAATTAAAAGCTTTCTGCCGCCGCCCCGATCCACCATTCGCCACCTCTTCATTTTTCTCGCAACCCCCGATCGCTTCTCTTCCACCTCAGAAAGCCACGACCTCCCTTAACATCGTGATCACCAGAAAAACCCAAACTTCCCATTCCCGTACAAACCCAAACTACACCTTCAATGCTTCATTAAAAATAGTGATTTTGATTTTAAAAATTAAGTTTTTGTTTAGTGTTTTAGTTTATATGCCTGAACTAAGTAATTATGAAGTTTATGTTTTACCAAATCTTGAGTTTATACTGTCTTATTATCTTTCCAGAGCAAAATTTGAATTTTGTTTAGCTTAATAAAATTTTAACATCTCCTTTATAACCAAATAATCAAGTCTTATCTTGATTCTGAGTCCTAACAATAAGTGGATCAGACAGTAAAGATTTTTAAACTAATCTGGGTTATGAAATTTTAGAACAGAGATGTTCTTCAGGTTTTTACAAACACGTATACATCACACATCCAAAAATACACAGAGATATTCCCAAATATATACACATACAAACTTATTTCAGATATGAATAAAGCAACCATATTTATATTTGAGTTTAACAAAAAATGTTACTCACCTGATTAAAGAAAAGGAGCAGAGCACCCTTGTTTTGAAACAGTTTTGAACTTTAAAAATTGGAAACCGTTTTGCTTTCCAAAACTTCTTGCCTTGTTGATGATGCTTCAGTTGTAATACTACTTTAGTTTGTATAGATGGAGTGTTTGTTATTATTTCTTTACTTCAGGTTTAATATGTTTTGAACGAACTAAAAATAAGATGATGTATATAAAGAAGTTTATAGGGGTAGGTGTTTACTGGGTTTAGGCAAATTTGCAGGTACAATATTTCATTTTGTTTGTATTAGGCAAGATATTTATTTTGGAGGCTGGAATGATTTTGCATCCAATTCGTATGGACATGTTTACTGCTAGAAAATGAAGGCATTTATTGTTTTAAGTACTTCATGTTCACACTAATCTTATTTTTTTTATTTTTGTACAAAGATATTTCTGTTTTGCAATTTTTATACAGGTTGACTACATTTTGTTTCCTAACTTGCTTTAGCTTGTTCTACAAACCATCATGCACAAGATATTTGTTTTACTTAGCTGTGCATACTTATTTACAGCTACACATATGTCTTTTTTTTTTCTTACTTTACTTTGTTCTTCATACTTGCCTTACTCTTAATCAACAAGCTTCTTGCATATGTTAAGTTGCTAACATAATTGTAGTACAGATATGATTACATGTTTCTTTTCTTAGCTATGCATTCTACTCCACAGGCCACATATTTTATATGCCTGGCAGCTTTCATACATTTTGTTTGCTTTTATTATTTCTTTAGATACATAGATATCTACTTTACTTAGATTTGCTTTCTAAACTTCCCATACCAGATTCCTTCCCTGTTTTTATTTATATACTATATGTATGTGGATATAAAGTTGTCTTAGTTATTGTTATAGCCTTTTAACTTAAGTATTTTATCTCTATTTTTAAACTAAAATAATTTATAATAGTGATTAGTTTCTTATTTAATAAATTACTTATACTATCAAATGTTAAATTTATTTATTATTTTTATACTTACGTAAAAGTTGGTTATAAGACTTATTTTATTTTAAACATACAAATCTTAGTTTTCCAAAACATAAATTTAAAATAACAAATTCCTATTGATTTAAAATCCATTGTAAAGATATTACATTATTATTATTATTTAAATAAAACTCATTATTACATCGAAGATAATTTTCAAAAGAAACTATTTCCTTAAAATATAAATACTTATTTATCTAGCTATATAACAAACTTTTTATTTAAACTCTAGACCACAATTTATTTTTAAACAAATTAAATCTATCTTGAGTATTTTTGAAAAAAATCATATTGTTATTTATTCAATATTAAATTTCCAAATTATCAAAAATAATAGAATCAGAAACCATAACTTTATTTATTAAATTTAAAACAAAACTGACCTATTTATAATATATACCGATATATACATATACATTATAAATAGAAACAATTTAAATTAGCTTTTAAAAAGAAAATTTATCAATGAAATATTTATTTAAACAAAGATTGTTAATTCAAATTTAAATTATTATCAAATCAATTTAATTTTTAATGCAAATTATTAAATTGATATTGCCCCAAATATCCGGGATATCACATTCTTCCCCCCTTAAAAGAATTTCGTCCCAGAAATTTAAAACAAAGGTAATTTAATAATCCAATTAAATATTTATTTTAAAACACAAGCATATATTAATCATATGCTAACAACTTTAGCAACCAATTCATCCAAACAAACAAATCTAACTGTCCAGACAAGATTCCGGATAGAATTTTCTCGAGTTTTCCCAAGTATAAATACCGGGTTACTCGCTCTATAGAATCCAAACAAACAATATTATTAAGCTACAAAGCTTTCACTCATCTAGATCTACAGAACAAGACAGGATATCAAACTATAGACAAGTCTGAATCAACATCCAAAACTCCCTGAACTGCTGATTTTACAACCAGAGATAGATCTTACACGTACTCCCTCGGAGATACGTGAAACACAATGAATTCCAGTTATCCAAACTGACAATTCAATCCTGAAGACCAAACACTTATCCAGAATCAAATCTCCGATTTCGGAATCCAAATTCCTCCGTCTCTTATCCACAAAACACCTCGGACGATCCTGGATCGTCTACATTCTTAATGATCAGCTCAAATCTTGTTGATGTCCTAGAAACATACTGAACCAAAGACAATCCAACAAAATGATCTTTCCAAGATCAACTCAAAACTCAAAATACAACTCTATTCCAAAACAGGAAACAGAACTCACTTCTCTCATCTGGAAGAGATAAAACAGGTGCACTCCAATCTGGCCTCAGATTCTGAAAAATTTCCTGTAGAACTCTCCAGCCCAAACATTGCAACATCTAATTGCTTCCAAACTAAAACAGCTGCCACCATGCTTCCACTACCTAACTCTGATTAAAAAGATGAAAATGCTGAAGATGAACTCAGACTGGTCAACACATTCCAAAATAAAGCTCACATATCCAAAAAGAAAACTCCGTAGTTTTTCCAAAACTTGAGCTACTTCCACAGCTCAAAAACCATCCTATTACTAAGCTGATCCATCGGTACCATTCCTGAAATCCAGTCGATACCAAACTCAGTCTCCAGATGCTGACCAAATTCTGACTTCTAGAAGACATCCAGAAAAATTCTGAAACACAAAAGAACACTCAAACTATCGCAAGTCACTTTTGCGATCAATTCAGCCTAATTCCAAAATACTGCTCTCTCATTACCAAACAGAACAGCTTACGCTTGTGTGGCTAATCCATCGAAGAAATGGATCTACTCTGCAGCTTCTAAACTCCACTGCTGACCCAGAAGCCAAAACTACTTAATCCAAAGCTCTTCGAGAAACTCGGACCTCAAAGCAAACAGAAACACCCAGCTGAACACAACGACAACTCCAAAGCAGACACTCTTCCTTACTGGTTCCAAAGAACACCTTCGGAGACATCCATAGTCAATGTGTCTCATCACACAGCAACTATACCTTGATGTATCAAAATATCATGACTTGCTTCTGCCCAACCGACCGATCCAAACTCTAGCTCAACCAAACTCTTACACTTTCAAAGATGAACTCCAAACCTTAACAGGTTTCCTTCAGAGATCAATGAAATCCTTACACCACCCAAAGCTTACTCGAGACGATATTAGGTCTACAGTCTCGACAATTACACTTCCAACCTCAATCATTCAAACTTCAACCATCGGTAGTCGTGTTACACACACCACCACCCTATCTACCTTTATAGCTTATTGGAAAACCCGAACAGGTAGCCCAACAATAGGTAGGAATAAGTAAATATATATATATATATACACACATATATATATATATACATATATATATATATACACATATATATATATACATATATATATATCAAAATTACAAATACGCTCTCTCAAGAAAGAAATCACTCAAGAGCCTAGGTATTCACTCAACCTAGCGCTCTGATACCAACTGTGACGACCCGCCCTTCTACGCCCAGAAAGACGTTCCGTCTTGAAGAAAGAAAGGGATGAGAAAATAGAAAAGATAGAGAAGAAAGAACAACAACATCAGAATCTCATAGCGGAACGAATAAAATATAATAATCACATAAATATTTACATAATATACAACATCAATCAGAGTTATACAGACAATACATCACATACTAGACAGTTATAAACATCTGTCTAGTTAATACACCTCAATCCAATACAGCTCAAACAATATGACTCAGAGATACCAACACAGCGGAATTAGATATATATATATCTATATCGCTGAAGCCTCCTGCTCCATTGCTCCTCCAGAATTCGTCAAAGCTAACCTGAATCCCTTGGCTACCCGTAAAAATTTGGGTACCCGAGAGTTTATGAAAAACAAAAATAAACTCCGGGTCAGACATAGGTCTGGTATGAGTAACAGGTTAAAGTTGCTTAACTTTGAAAATCTTTTGAAAACAAAAGGTATCACCTAAGACTTTCCACACATAAACATGGAAAAGTTTTTACCTTACGCTAACCAAAACATTTGATAGGAAATTCTGTGATATTATAATAGGTCTAGGGTTTTCAAGTAAATAGAAAATAGCCGAAATTGTTACATTCATTAAATTCCAGCTACTAGCCACAAAAGTGGGGAATACAATCAAAACCGTTGGCACTTATTGGATTGTGGACTCCATACAATGGCAGGGCTACTGGGGTACCGCCCGTCACAGTACATGGCCTCGATCAACGTACCGAGGATCACTCCTGACCCCCTGCAACACAAGGCCGGAACCATTCCTTACTGAAAAGTCCCGAACAAGATAAACCCCGGCAGTTGTTGCAATCAACCGCCCACACAGCCGAAAATAAAGGGACATCTAGACAGGGGAATATCCTTGTCCTGCTTGGCCATGACCCACCTAACCTTACTGCACCTCCCCTGTTTTAGCCATTCCCGGTTGATGAGGCTTGAGGTTACAATTACCTTTAGAGAACATATTTCTTAGAATGCTCATCGCCCGCCTGACGATGTGTTGAAATCATTCAATCCATACAAGTTCGTTCCGGGTTCGAACGAAACCGAAGGCATTATCTCGTTACACTCATTTTGGAATCACCCTCAGAGTTAACAACAATAACCCTTGCATTATGAATCTTCATCTTCATTTCATATTCACGACCTATCGTTAATTTGGAATCGATGTGGTTTTCGGATGTTCCAAATGCGGAAACCCGATCCCGGTCTCATCGAAATCCAAAACATGTCTTTTAAGGCCAAGTTGTCTATTTAGTCTTTACAGTTTAATTCAATATAATTCAATATACACACAGATAGAATATTCATAAAATCACAATAGATAATCACATCATCATCATAAACAGATAATCAAAATTATCATCCAAACAGATAATTAATATTATCATATCTAAACCATACATCCATATCACATAGATATTATTCATGTCATATCTAAATTCAGCATCATCAAATGAGATATCAATATCATACATCCATAAGCAATGATTTAAAATCATATCATTTATAATTAATTTAAAATGAATTAAATTAACTACTTCAATCTCTAATTAATTTAAAGTAAATTAAATTAATTCTTTATCTATAAATTCTGCTTATACAACCATCAATTAATTATAAATCAAATTAATTAATCATCCTCTAAATAATCATCTTGATTAAACACCTCGATTAATCATTCACTAATTACAATAGGTAATTATTCTTTAATTAATTTTATAAATGAATTATCCTAAATCATTTATAGTAATTACCATTGTATTACCTTATTTATTAATTTAATTAATTACATTTATTGTTGATTAATTACATAAATTAATCACCACATTATTAATTATTTCTTAATTAACCAATTCTTAATTTACATAATAATTATATTAATTAATGATCTCTAATTTAGATTTAAAATAAATTACTTTATTTAAATTAATTACATTAAGTAATTAATCCTTAATTAAACACACTTATTAATCGCCTTCGATTAATATCAACCAGTAATTAACTACCCTTAATTACTCATATTAATGAATTAATTATCCATAATTAATTATCTCCTTTAATTAATCCCTTGATTAATTTCAAACGTAATTATCCAAATTACTTTATTAACATATCACCTTTCATTAATTACATTCAGTAATTAACATTAATTACTTCCCTAAGTAATTCTGCTCCATTGCATACACTAGGTAATTTACACTTATCAATTATCAAATGATTTCTTTAAATTAATTAAATTAAATTAATTCACTTAAATTAATCATTTATCAAAATTAATTACAAAAAGTAATTAATCTCTTAATTACTTTTATCAAGTAATTACACTTAACCATTTACAATAGATTACCTAATTAATCTGATTAATTATCAAAATTAATCTCATTAATAAATTAATTAGTAATCTTTAGTTAATTATCTTTATTAACTAATAACATTACTTAAATTACTTTCTTAATTAATTTCCAATTATAAATTGATCTAAACTATTAATACATAAGTCATTTCTTATTTAACCTTTTATTCTTACGATAATTTATTTCTTTATTTATGACTTTATCAACATTACATTTTAAATTTAAATTAAAATATCATTTGAATTTAAGATTCAAAATGATTATAATTTAAATTCAATTTAAAATCTTTTAAATAAATGTATATAACATTTATTATTTACATATATGTTCTTGTATAAGAAAATCTTTTAAATTAAATTACTTGAATCTTAATTTAAATTTAAATTTCCAAAATACATTTATATTTTAACTTGCAATTTCAAGTTAAACAATTTTATTTTACTTCCATTCAAAAGAACTTTGCAAAAACCAATTCAAATATTTAATTGCAGACAACTCTTTTTAAAACGAACTGTTGGAATTTATCCTTGCTTTATACATTTAGATTTTAAAACTGATTTATATTTTCAGATTTTGAATTCATTAGTTTGAGTTTTAAACTTGGGTTTTAACTTGCTTTTTAAGAATTTGATTTTTTTTTATTCTTGATTTACAATCCAATTCATTTTTTTTTAAAAAAAACTTAGATTCAAAAATTCATTTGAACCTATATTTTTTTTTTGAACTTGTAAAATTTCAAACACAGTTTACATTTGTTTCAGATTTTACCATTGAATTTTAAACCTGAAGTTATCAGGTTTTTAAACCTGAAAGAAAACCCATATTCCAATTTATTTTTATTTTTTTATAAAAACTTCATTTATTTAAGATTTGAATTCAAGTAAAACTTTGAATTCAAGCTTCAAACTAGATTTAAACTTGGTTTAAATCCATTACTATTTTTAAATAGGTTCCATTTGAATTTTGTTGAAATGTCAAATTTTGTTTCCAGGTTTCTGCAAAAACCTGAAACACACATTTACTCGACGCGACTAAAAACTGCACCAAGTCATCCTTTCCCCTTCTTCGAGTCACGTACTCGAGTGACTCGAGTGTTTTCCCTAGCTCAAAAAAAAACAGCACACAGATGAAAAAAAACAACCCCCAGCCTTCAATGGCACGGTGCACGTGCACCTTGGCCCCAACCACTACCGGCCTCCCACCTGAGCTTTAACATGCCGCCGCCTACCACCAGAAACGTCGCAACCTACCAAAACCTCCACGGCAACCTGAATCACAAACAAGTTCGAAACACGACCCTGGAAAACAAAATAAGCAAACACCCCAAAACCTGACAACGCTCCTCTTTCGAAGCTTCGACCACTTTAGTGCCACCGCCACCGGCCACGGCTTCAACAACCATCCCACTACCACCTTCCCGAGTCACAACGCACTCGGTCATCTGCACGCTACGTGGTGGTCGATTCATTCGACCCAGAAAACACTAGGACACCAGAAATTAAAAGCTTTCTGCCACCGCCCCGATCCACCATTCGCCACCGCTTCATTTTTCTCGCAACCCCCGATCGCTACTCTTCCACCTCAGAAAGCCACGACCTCCCTTAACATCGTGATCACCAGAAAAAACCCAAACTTCCCATTCCCGTACAAACCCAAACTACACCTTCAATGCTTCATTAAAAATAGTGATTTTGATTTTAAAAATTAAGTTTTTGTTTAGTGTTTTAGTTTATATGCCTGAACTAAGTAATTATGAAGTTTGAGTTTTACCAAATCTTGAGTTTATACTGTCTTATTATCTTTCCAGAGCAAAATTTGAATTTTGTTTAGCTTAATAAAATTTTAACATCTCCTTTATAACCAAATAATCAAGTCTTATCTTGATTCTGAGTCCTAACAATAAGTGGATCAGACAGTAAAGATTTTTAAACTAATCTGGGTTATGAAATTTTAGAACAGAGATGTTCTTCAGGTATTTACAAACACATATACATCACACATCCAAAAATACACAGAGATATTCCCAAATATATACACATACAAACTTATTTCAGATATGAATAAAGCAACCATATTTATATTTGAGTTTAACAAAAAATGTTACTCACCTGATTAAAGAAAAGGAGCAGAGCACCCTTGTTTTGAAACAGTTTTGAACTTTAAAAATTGGAAACTGTTTTGCTTTCCAAAACTTCTTGCCTTGTTGATGATGCTTCAGTTGTAATACTACTTTAGTTTGTATAGATGGAGTGTTTGTTATTACTTCTTTGCTTCAGGTTTAATATGTTTTGAACGAACTAAAAATAAGATGATGTATATAAAGAAGTTTATAGGGGTAGGTGTTTACTGGGTTTAGGCAAATTTGCACGTACAATATTTCATTTTGTTTGTATTAGGCAAGATATTTATTTTGGAGGCTGGAATGATTTTGCATCCAATTCGTATGGACATGTTTACTGCTAGAAAATGAAGGCATTTATTGTTTTAAGTACTTCATGTTCACACTAATCTTATTTTTTTTATTTTTGTACAAAGATATTTCTGTTTTGCAATTTTTATACAGGTTGACTACATTTTGTTTCCTAACTTGCTTTAGCTTGTTCTACAAACCATCATGCACAAGATATTTGTTTTACTTAGCTGTGCATACTTATTTACAGCTACACATATGTCTTTTTTTTTCTTACTTTACTTTGTTCTTCATACTTGCCTTACTCTTAATCAACAAGCTTCTTGCATATGTTAAGTTGCCAACATAATTGTAGTACAGATATGATTACATGTTTCTTTTCTTAGCTATGCATTCTACTCCACAGGCCACATATTTTATATGCCTGGCAGCTTTCATACATTTTGTTTTCTTTTATTATTTCTTTAGATACATAGATATCTACTTTACTTAGATTTGCTTTCTAAACTTCCCATACCAGATTCCTTCCCTGTTTTTATTTATATACTATATGTATGTGGATATAAAGTTGTCTTAGTTATTGTTATAGCCTTTTAACTTAAGTATTTTATCTCTATTTTTAAACTAAAATAATTTATAATAGTGATTAGTTTCTTATTTAATAAATTACTTATACTATCAAATGTTAAATTTATTTATTATTTTTATACTTACGTAAAAGTTGGTTATAAGACTTATTTTATTTTAAACATACAAATCTTAGTTTTCCAAAACATAAATTTAAAATAACAAATTCCTATTTATTTAAAATCCATTGTAAAGATATTACATTATTATTATTATTTAAATAAAACTCATTATTACATCGAAGATATTTTTCAAAAGAAACTATTTCCTTAAAATATAAATACTTATTTATCTAGCTATATAACAAACTTTTTATTTAAACTCTAGACCACAATTTATTTTTAAACAAATTAAATCTATCTTGAGTATTTTTGAAAAAAATCATATTGTTATTTATTCAATATTAAATTTCCAAATTATCAAAAATAATAGAATCAGAAACCATAACTTTATTTATTAAATTTAAAACAAAACTGACCTATTTATAATATATACCGATATATACATATACATTATAAATAGAAACAATTTAAATTAGCTTTTAAAAAGAAAATTTATCAATGAAATATTTATTTAAACAAAGATTGTTAATTCAAAGTTAAATTATTATCAAATCAATTTAATTTTTAATGCAAATTATTAAATTGATATTGCCCCAAATTTCCGGGATATCACATAGCATATATAGTAAATTTATTTACAGATCAATCACTTTCGCTCGAGTTGAATCTCTTCCTTTTGACTCGATTTCCTTTGAATTTGGAATGTCCCTCGGTTCCGAAATTCATTCTTTCTCCCCCTTTTATATTTATTTGATTCCGGAGTATCCCATAACTCCACTGAATGATTTGTAAAGGGGGTGAAAACTCCTTTTCAATTGGCATTGACTCACCGAAGATTTCTGTATCCTCGGTTTACGATGCTGCTATATCTTGTTATGCCAAGTTCTATATCTCTGGCGAACGAATGTCGAATTGCCTCAGAATTCTACACCGATCTAATTTTGGAATCACGGTTGACCAGTAAAGGTCGCCCGCGATTTGTAGAAGTATATCCATGTTCTATTTTGTAATTTAATTATCTCATCTTCGATCGAGTCTATCTTCGAATCAGGATTCTATTAATTGGAGTTCCTCTAAATTAAATCGCTATCTTTGTTTTGAAATCCATTCTTGAATCATCCTTTGGAAATCGGGTTTTGTTTGTATTGTTGAAATTGTTTATACCGAAATTTTATTTTGATAACTATGATTTTTTTTAAATATAAAAGTGAAAATGTTTTCGATAAGGATTATATAACTATATATAAAACAAATAAGAAATGTTATTCTATATAAAAGGGTTTTGAAAGGATTTGAAATTTTTAAAAATTATAAGAAATTGATTTATATAAAAATGATTTATAACTGTAGAGTTAAATTTGAAATTCGAGCATTGAATTCCGGTATTTTGAAATTGGTTTTAAGATTTTGGAAAATTATAAAATAATACGATATAAAAGTATTTTTTCGAATAAGAAATGTTTCAAATGAGTTCAAATGAATTCCAATAATTTTGAAGAAATTTCAAAGAAGTTTTCAAGAAAATAGAAGTCCAAAACTCACTTATGTCGCTGGAAAATAATTTCAGTGATGAGTGCACGCATCATCGACATGGATTTTCGAGTTTCAAAGTGGGGGAGAGGCCAATTTAATAGCTTCGCTATGCAAGTGATTTTGTAAAACCGTTTTTGATTTCAAATTCTGAAGTATAATTTGATATTTTAGAAAGATATAAGTATATATTAGAAACAATTTAAAATGAGACCGATGTTCAGTCCTCGAGTTTCGGATTTAATAATTGATTTATTGATTTATTGTTGATTTTCAACTCTTGAATTGAAAATTTGATTTCCCAAACTATTTTGAATGTTCGAACACTTCCAAATCAAGATTAAATTTTCAAAGCTAAGAAATTTCGAAGAGTATAAAATGTTTGATAAAGAATATAAATTAAGTTTTGAAATGTTTTGGAAAAAAAAGTTGAATAATGGTTTTCAGAAAGGTAAATTGGATATTTCACATAGAAATAGATAGTTTAAAAGTTTTAAAAAAGGGATAATTATAAATTTGGAAATCATTTTGAGTATAATTGATTTTGGGAAAATATTTGGTTTTGAAATTAAATTGGAATTAAAAACCAGTACTTATATGGTAATTTTGGAAATGAATTTGTTTGACTTGAATTATTTTGATTTGGAAAATGGGATAATTTTCTAAACCTATTATTTTGGGAACTTTGAAATTTAGATATTTAATTTGGAAGAAAATTTGGTGAAATCATATATGATTTTGAAACTGAATTGATATTGAAATGATTTGAAATTTGAGAACCTTATATTATTAAGCACTTGATTGGGAGTGGTCGAACTTATATAAAATGGATTGTATAAGTATGAAGTTGATTTGAAATCTATTGATTTGAAAGGTACTCAATTTGGAAAGAGATTTTATATAATCGAAGTCTATATAAGAATGATTTGATATATTCGAGATTATTGATTTGGAAAGTATTCGATTTGAAAATGGAATCCTATATATAATGGATCTTTTATTTGTGAATGTAGTTTTAATTTCATTAATATAAAGAATAGATGATTGATTTAAAGGAAGAAATATAAGTATATTTGAACTGTGTTTTAGCATATAGATGGATTACAAGAGTGGAAAATTAATTTATTTAAGTAAGTTATTTATTTCTCTACTGTATAAGCAACAAATTTATAAATGTGCTTAAATGACTAAAGGAAACAATTATTCTATTTTTCATCCATTTTTAGTTGTCTGTTTTGAAATTTAACTTTATAAATAACTGTAATTAATATAATTGAAATATTTCAATGAGAAGGGAAGAAAACGTTGACTGCAATTAATAGATTTAATAAAAGAAACGCATCTTTTGTGTTAAACAGAAAGGATGTTTTAATGGAAATAAAAGATCATTTTGGGAAAACCAAATTGAACGTTTTCATTTTTATGGTAAGTAATTTTATTTATTATGCAAAGATAAAAAAAATTAAATGTGTACAAATTTGAATATCATTTGAGTTAATGAAGTCAATTTGGTTACGTTTCACAAATTGAATTTCAAAAAGGTTGTGCGATGTACATGGTCCCTTCATTTATTTTCTGATTAATTGTTGCATGTTTTGAGACGTATAAAAATAAAACTTTCATTTTGAACAAGAATGATTTTGGATAAAAAAAAATTGAATTTTAGAATAACATATACACAAACACACACATTAATATTAAAACTTTTAAATATATCAGAGGGTTCATGGTTGTGTAAATATCGTGGAATCAATTAGAAATTACTTTTTTTTACAGTTGTACATTGATTACATAAGTTTATATTCATTTTTCCATTTTATATATGGTTAAAATTTGTAAATGGGTTGCATTAATGCGACCATTACAGTAATTAAAAGGTAAAGTAAATCATTTTTATAGTGCATAGGTTGATATATATTCATTAATCAATAAAAAAATTTTTAGTAACGTAAATAAATATATATTGAATGTTTGATTAATTGATTGGTTGATTGTTAATTGATTGATTGAGCTAATGTAGTGTGCACATATATTAGCATAAAACGAATGTTTTAATATGGAATTTAATAATGTAAATATATGTATATTTGGGTTTATTGATATAAATTAATTGGAGCGAGTTTTGGAATGTGGACCCAAAAGGTTTGTTTATGGGAAATAGGTGGTCCCTTCATTTACTTTACATTTATTATCACCTTGCAATCTCTCTCTTTTCGTTTTCAAGTAGTCTAATAATTAAACTACTCATTCATTTCTTATAAATTAATGGTTGCTTCATTTGATTTATTTATAATTAATAATTTCCACATTCTTTTAATTTGTTTCTCCTTTATTCATTTGCTCTTTTTAAATGCTTTACCTGAAGTTTTTTCCTTTTCTGTTTTTTCGTTTTTAATGCGAACATCCAAATTAATATGCATTCCCTCTAATTAGCATTTACTATTTTCCGTTTCAAAAGTTTATTTTGCTTATGCATCATTAGTTCTTGTAGCTGCCTTTCATTCGCAATTCTTGAAGCTTCATATTTAAAACGGAAGATTTATTTTTATCTTTATTGATATATTTATTCCTTTAGTTTACATCTTTCAATACTACATTTTAGGGCTATTCTTATTTTTACTTTATTTCAATTCCTAGTTTGTTTATATATACCTTAATAGTTTTTCATTTTTTTTCCATCTTCATTCCTCATGTAGCCTCGTTTCTAACCTCATCTTCTGTAGCTTCATTTTTCCAAATAAAATTTTCATCTCGGTTCTTTTCACTCTTCACCTTCCTCATTCCCTTTTCTTTTTTCTTTTTTTTTAAATCTCCTTCTTCTCTTTTTTTGCTTCATTTTTATACTTTTTTTATTCTTCTTCAAATCTTCTTCTTCTTTTTCAAAGCTTCCTTTTCTTTTTCAATTCTTCATCTCTTTAAATTTTCTTCTTCTTCTCCAAGCATTCTTCTTTTTCCAAATCCATTTCTTCATATCCAGATCTATACAAACTTCTCTGTCTCTTCCAAAACATTCCAAGAAAAAAAGATTAAGATAGCAAGGAAATAAATCAAAAGGAGGAAGTAGTAGCGGATTCAAATCCGACTAGACAAGGGAAATCCAAAAGGTGAGTGTTTAAACTCACTCACGAAATACTAAAATTTTGTTGCAAGTTAAACCAGGTCATATAGTGACAAATTTTTGGTTGTTGGTTTGGAATATTTATAAATATTTAATTTGAATAGCTAAATTCCAATATGTGATGACTAATAATTACTGTGACATGTTATTGATTTGAATGTTGAATGGATTGTGCTTGAATGTATATTTGTTCATTTATTTGATATATCCTTGTTATCACCCGATAGTTTATTGTAATTATTTAAATTTTCATATTGATTATTTGCACACTGAATAAGGATGTAAAACCCATGAATTTCAAGTATTTACATCAGAAGAAAAATAGTATGTTTATATTTACTATTTGAACCATAAAAAGGATTTTGGGAAGTATACTGTCGTTACCTTACTTGAAAGTTTTCAAAATTAAATTTTGAAACATTGGGAAGTTTCCAAAAAAGTGAATATTGAAACTTTGGAACATTTTTATAAATCAAATCTCTAAAACTATGAAATTTGACTGGGAATTGTTCTGTAAATTTGAATTTACTAGAATGGATCTATTGTGAAATCCATTTTATTTTGAATATGGAAATAATAACATTTCCAGAAATTTGAACCATCAAAAAATGTAGTTATCTGCATTCCTTATTTCATATACTTTTGATTTAATTTGCATAAGAATTTTAGTTCTGACTCGAGTGTATTATCTTCCTTTATGCTCGGGTCAGGCTGAGTTTTTCAGCATTGAAGACTATTTCTGGTGGACGAAGACGAAGATTCAGTATATTATTGCTATTTATTATTCCACTACATTCTGTGTTCCACTGCGTTATTGGTTATTTATGATATATGTACAACTCTGATTTGAATTTGTAAAAGTGTAATCAAATGTTATTTGTAAAACAGCTTCATGAACTGTTTATTTGATTACTATATTTTGTCGTTACGCTGCGAGATTCTGTATTTTGTTTTTCTCGTCCCTTTTTTTTCTTATTTACCCCATTAACAATCCTCCCTTTTGAATGGTTTGATTCTGACATGTATGGTTTATTGTCGATTTGAACCATCCAAAAGGGTGGGTCGTTACATTATTTCCCTCAAACATTCTTTTATTTTCCTTAAAATGCTTATTCGTCACTTGCAATTCATAAATGTAAACATTCTTATATTCAGAAATGATCAACTTTACAATATTAAATGCATTCTTATATTCAAAAATGATCAACTTATACAATATTAAATCCATTCTTATATTTCTAAATAATGTACATTCCAAACGAAAACATTCTTTCATTAAATTTAGTAATTGCACTTTGTTTCCTTTTCCTTTTTCAATTGAAATATTTTAGTAAATTTATTTCTAATTAAGTTTAATCTTCCACTTCAAACAGAACCTAACTGATGAAATCAATTAAATAAATACGTGAACATTGTAACCCTTATTTAAAGTCATGCAAACACGTTTATGAAGTTACAGTATCCAATAAGCATTAAATTACATACTAAATAAATGTTTTTCTCTATCAATCAATATTCATTTAACTCATCATTAAAACTGACATTTATTATTCCATTTCCCGTTATTAAATTATATCCTAATACGCGTTAGGATCTTCTATTTCATTGCTTCATTATAGTTTGTTGTTTTAGAATTTTATTTATGGTCCAAACTTATGATCTAATAACATAGCTAACAATTATTTTACATTTCATTACATTAATATACTCCAATTTTCCTCCTTTATTTGTCTTAACTACTATATTTCCATTTTACTGAATTTTGATCAATTTCACACATTAGTTATAATTAAAGTCTCAATTAATTTATTTACCTTGGTTTCATTTTCTTATTAGATCAATTATTACCTTACATACATAGTCAACATTGTTATATCTTACATCACATCAATATTTTACCATTTCATCCTACCTTTCATTTATGTAACCTTTTATTTCATTGATTGTAATAAATTCACTTATTAAAATTCCCAATTCCAATAAATTTGAGTAAACTGATTTCCATCCTTTTATTCAAATCAAAGGTCATACTATGATAAAAATTTACATCGGTTACACTGTATAGAATCAACCTTTTTACCATTATCAATTAAACCTACATTAACGGCAGTAATTAAGGGAATTAATTGCCATTTATTTCCAATTAAATTTAATGGACCAAATAAATAGGTAATACATATAATAATTGTCACCATTAGCATTTAATTACATTTATAAGTTTATTACTTACAAACAAATGTTACCATTTCTTTCATAATACTAATTTTATCCAGTTTCCATTAATAATATATTATTTCACTAATGAATTCAATATTTACTTTCTTTTTCTTATGTTCACTTTATAACTAAGTATGACCTTACACTATTTCAATTAATTGGAATTCCATTCAAATTTTTAATAATTAGCTTTAATTAACATTGTTGCATTTCATTTTAGTATTATTCCAGTTATAAATCTTAAATTTTAAATTCTTTTTTAATTGCAAAAATCTTATTAAATTTACTATTTTTAATTGTCGAAAATTACGGGTCGTAACACGAGGTCAAAAAGTGGAGCAACAGATAGTGTGGGCCGACGGTGGCTAAGCATGCCGCCTCGGTGCAGGGATATAAGTCGCTATTGAGTTCCAATAAGAGGTCAAAAGGTGGAGCAATAGATAGTGTAAGTTGACAGTGGCCGAGCGTGCGGCCTCGATGTAGGGATATTAGTCGCTATTGAGTTCGAAAGCGCTAAACATGCGTCTTTTTGCTTTGGGACCCATAGGATAGAGCTTTTCATATACTAGTACTTGTTGAGAGAGATGATTTTTACTCTGATGTTTATACTGAGATGGTGTTTTTTATAAGACATATGTATTTGGTATTTTGAGACATATTTTTGGTTACGACTTATTTCATAAGGTTTAATTTTTAAATGAGTCATTGTTTTTGATGTTTTTATTTAATTGTCTTGTGAATCTTAGTCTCTGTAAAGTTTTTAGCTATACCTACAATGCACCACATCTTTTAGTGTGTTTTTTTGGGGTATACTAAGGGTGTGGGGTGTTTTGCTTGGTATCAGAGCCTAAGGTTACAAGATTCCTAAAAACTTGTTTTAAAAATAAAGTATTTTTTCATAAGTAACCTATTTTTAAAACTAGCATATCTTCGAACAGGAAGTATTTTTTAAACAAAAAACTATTATTATAGAAATATTTTTCAAGTATAAAAGAATTTTTATAAAAATCACCTCAAAGTCCGATTCAACCTTCTTTCGATCCTTTCAAACCTAAATTTTCTCTTCTTTTTATAGTATGGTTGATTGGCTCCATAGAGCTACGATACCAGAGGTGCAAGGCAAGTGCCCAATCCAGCACAGTGGGTGGAGATCCCATTAATCCACATGAAATAGCCAGTTTTCCTAAGCTATGCAAGGGCTTCGCTAGTCTAGGATGTAGAACATTTTCTGGCACGGAGGATTTCTTGGAGGCACGGGCTTGTTTAAGGAATACGGAGCGGATGTTTAGACTGTTAGGATTGGAGGACAGATAGGAAGTTCTGCCTACATCTTGGAAGCTGAAGCAAGAGCTTAAAAATGTTCCTAAGTCAGAAAGCTCACAGAAGCAGTGGTGGAAGAACAAGAAAGATAAAGACAGGAGGAAAGGAGGACCTCAAAAGCGGATCAAGAAAAGCGGGAAATGTCATAGTTGAGGATGGATTGGGCATTTCGCAAAGGACTATAAGAATAAAATGATGAAGGGAAGGTGTTTCGAATATGGGTTGCATGATCACCTTAGTAGGGCTTGTCCTCATAGGACGGGGCAGAGAGCAGGCACAACAACAGCGCAAGTATAAGCTTCGAATGTTGCACCTTCTAGTAGTGGACCGGATCGAGGTAGGAAAATCGCTATAGAAGGTTTGATTTCTATTTTTTCTATCCGGACTCTTTTTTACTGCAGAGCATCGCATTCTCTCATTCCTAGTTCCTTAACGGATTGTTTGCACTTAAGTATCTCTTTAGTAGTAGTCCAAATAGTTGTTCCAAACACCATAGGAGGATCGACACATTTATCCATGATTTGTAGGGGTTTAAATTTTTTTATACTAGGCGTACAACTTGATTGTGAGACCAATATAATGGGATTTTTAGGGTATGGGATGGTTTTGGAATGGATGGGGTATCCACTTATGGAGCGAAATTGGACTGCGAGAGGAGAGTCATTAGACTAGAGACATGCAGCCGTAAGACTCTCGTGGTTTCTAGCGACCCACATGGGTTAGTCATGTTGAGCTTCCTTTATTCCCGTGATTCATCAATAGGAGAGCTAGATTCCAATTCAGTCGTTAGAGATTTCCCAGACATTTTTTAGGAAGAAAATATTTGGTTTAAAAAAAAAGTAGTATGAAATTTAAATTGATTTTTATGTGATGTAAATTTTGTAAAAAATGAAATTCTTTTTGAAGGATTATAGAGCATATATATAGCTCACTAGTTTCTTTATAAGTAAACAAAGATTTTAAATATAAAAACCAAGAGTGTATTAAGTATCAAAAACATAGGTTACAACATCTATTATTGTAATGCGCGCTTTCGTGAAAAATAAAGAGGACATAGACTATAACACTACTGTTATAGTAGGTGACTCCCAAGGAAATGTTTTTACATAGTATATGAGATTTATTAGTACTTATTTTAATTAAATCCATACACTAGTATTTTTAGGTTGTAGTAACAGTGTTTACGCAACATCTTTTTTGATCCAAATAAAAATGTGTTTTGAAGATAATTTATAAGTATAGAAATAAAGTGGTTTGTAAGTACACATTATTTAAATAAGTACAAGGAAATGTTTTCTAGTTATGAAAATATTAAAACAGTCTTGGAAATGAGTTTTTCTGAAAAGAAAAGTGTAGTTTAAGTGTTAGGAAATTAATGAATCTCATAGGAATTGTCTATTGTAAGAGAATATAGATTAAACATACCTTAATTTATTGGAATGAAATGAATAATAATATAATTTTCTATGAAACCAAATCACAAATAAAGATGTTTTGTGCAAGTTATAAGGAATAAGTGAAAGAGATGTACAAGGTATAGGAAGCATCATATTTTGTATAGCCTATTTCGAAAAATATAAAATAAGTTCCTTGTAATTGCATATAAACATGAAGTCCTCTTTAAAAGGATTCATAGAAGGCTTTAGCTTTAGTAGTTTCTTATAAAAGAAAGTAGTTCCAATATATTAAGGTATAAAACCATTAGGTGTAATAAGAAATGTAGTAATTAAAGATATTATTGTTAGGAGATATATTATAGAGAGCCTTTGTAGAAAGTTCCAATTTGTAGTAAGTTAGAAACTCCTCTAAGATTGGGTAATTCGAAAGTTAAGGGGTTTTTAATAAAATAACTTTTCTTATCTACCCTAGTTTTTGCAAAATCGAAAATTTATGAAAACAAGATGTTTTGAAAACATGTGAGGACATTGTAAAGATGTCTCAAAGAAAAATGGTTGGGAGAAAAAGTAAATAAATTTTTGGAAGCGAAAAGCTTAGTAACGGTTAGATTTAAAAATCCAAAATTTTATTAAAAAATTAAAATTGTAAAGGTCTTTCAGAAAAAAGAAATAAATTTTGAACTTAGAATTTGTATGTTTTCCCCTTTTGGTTTGGGAAAAATGTAAATTCAAAAGCTGTAAAGATGCAAGTCTAGAAAGATAAAATGTTAAGTAACCAAGTATCTTTGAATTTAATAAAAATTTAAAAAGAACAATTTTAAAGGCATAATTTTTTAGGATTTGATGTTTTAAAAATTTAGAACTTCAGTTTTTGAAGTAATAAATACCAAACCAAACTTTTAAACGTGGAGTGGATAGGAGTCATTTCCTAGGTGTGATGGAAAAAGTGCAAGGCTATGTAGGAGATAGTAGTGATTGCTTTTAGAAGTTATAATAGAAGTTTCTGTAAAGTGTATAGGGCATTAGTGAGAACCTAGGATTTTTGCTTCAGGTGTGTAAACTATAGAAGAATAGAAACATGATATTAGTAAGATAGTAAGACACGTGTGGTTGAGGATGTGCATTCTTTATTTTGGAGGTACTTAGAAGGAGCATCTTCCTTTAGTGGAATCCTCCTATAATAATAATTTTCAAGCAAGCATTAGAATGTCATCTTTCGAAGCTCTTTTTGAAAGGTCGTGCAAGTCGCCTTTGTGTTGGTTAGAGTCTACAGAGAGATTGCTACTTAATCCCGACATGGTTAAAGAGACTTCAGAGAAGATTGATTTGATTATGAGAGAATACGTACCTCTTATCCACATCTCTTTGATAGTAATTTCCTGTTTCCATCTTTAGTTCGAATAGGTTCTTTCCTTTATTATCCTTTGGGAGGGTAGATCTTAAGATTTAACCTATGGATGGAAGGATTGAATGTAAACATGTTACTAGAACATGTTATGTATGTTGGTCGCTAGTGGTTGCATGTCTTTGCTAGTGGATGCTAATGGGCGCATATACTTACACTAGGCACTATTATCCCTTAAGGATCGGCCTAATTAGGACACTAGAGCATATGCATACAGATGTGTGCACATTTGCATTTTATTTTATTCCATGGTTGCTATAACCTGATGATTATCATATGATCGATGCATTTGGATGATGATTATAGCACGCGTGTAGAACTACCAGTTATCATTAGGAAATTTACATTGATTTGGATACATAGCACAGATATGATTGCATATAAACGGGACTGATTGAATCAATAGACCGTCTAATCTTTTGCATTATTTAGAGACATTGACACTGCACTATTGCATATATATCATGAATTGCATTAGAAAAGCTTAAAGACAATGGTAGAAATGGATGATGGATGAGTAGATGGTTGTTGTTTTTGGATGATGGTTGCTATGTACATTCTTCCATCTTTGGAGATTTCCGGGACGAAACCCTTTAAAGGAGAGAATGTAACAACCTGATATCTCATGGGAAAAAAATTAAAAAGGAACTAAAATAGAAGAAGTTATTATTAAAAGAAAATTTAAAGGAATTATGTAAATTAAAGTACACCTCACGTTTTTTACATTGATTAATTAATAGAAATATAATTAATAAACTTTGACAACTATAAAAAATGGACTTTTTCAAATATTAGAATTTAGCCATGAAACTTATACCATTGTGTTCATGGCGATTTTCTGATTAATTTTTGCATATAATGTTTTCCAAATGGAGTTCGAATGAAAAAGTTATGATCGTTGGAAGTTTTGGCATCAGAAACAATTACACGTATGAAATTCTATATTACATTAATTATAATTGATTGATTCACTGTTGATGTTTGTTAAATTATATATGTACACAGTCATCAATAAGTCAGTAAAATTTATTAAAAAGGGAAACAAATTGCATACACAAATTTTGAATTATTTCAATAACTTACAGTTTATGCGCACATTTAAACGTTTGAATTTGATTAATGAAATTAATTAGAAACATGAGTATTGTATTAATACACACCCACACATGTATAAGGAGTGAAATAGTAAAAAAATTATTTACAATAAATGCACATTATTAATAATTAATGTACGTTACAGTTGTGATTAACATGTGTTACAACATTCACTAATGTACGTTAATTGGAAATTAGCGTAGATTGTAAGCATGTAAGATGAGGAAATTAAATTTGTTTATAAAATATATATTCTTTAGGTTTAAATATTTAATGTTTATAAATAGAAGATTTAGAAAGAAGGATAAAATGTTAGCAAATAAATGTTGCAACGGACAAGTATCAATGGGAGATAGTAAAAATTAATAAGCAATCAATTAAGAAAATTAACTATAAATGAATAAAATTAACCAAGAGACTGATTAGTTTAAATTGTATATGTATATATACATATATCCTAATTAATTATACACATTCAAGAGTGTAAATAAATGTGTAACATACCTAACTAATAAATAGATAAGGATTGGGAATAAATTGATTGGCACAATTAATGATATAATTGACATTAATGAGAATGTATAACAAAGGAAATTATTATGGATATAAATTTGGCAAATTAAGATGGATTGATTGCTAACAAATGCAAATATTTTAAATAAAGATCTAAGGAGATTTATAAAATGCCAAATAATTTGCAAAGTCAATTAAGAGGGAGAGTGTAACCTCTCAAAAAGTGTAATGTACACATACAAACAACAAGAATGGAAATTTTACAATGCAATATAACGAGAATAATTAATGAACGTTGATTTATTTTCTAAGGCGGTGGTTTTCTATAGGACTGAGTAACGTGTTTTGGATTTTTTATTCAATCATGTGCGTCTATGCTTCCATCCGACGGTTTCCAGCAAGCTTATGATGTGCTTGCATCAGATTTCATCTTCAAATCCAACGGCCTAAGATCCCCATGTGACACTATAAATAAGACCCTAGGCCTAGTTATTTTTTTCATTCAGATTTTCTCCATCTGAATTTATTGCTTGAGGCTAGACCCTAAAAGGAATGTTTTTCCAAGGAGAAGGTCTTTTTAATTGAAATATTTTATACCTTAGAAGTAGATCCGGGAAGGCTAAGGAAAAGAGCTAAGGACCATAGGTGAGTGTTTAAGTTATTATTTTAGATTTTTAAGTAATTTAAAATAATATGGTTCTCAATAGTTGTAGTTTTTCTAAAATTTTGAGACCGCTTTTATATAAGTTGTTTACAGTTAATTTTTAAGGTTCTTTTCAGTCTATTTTATTCAGCTTTTTTTGTTTACCTATTGTATTCGTTTACTTAGAGTTATTTATTGTTATTTACAGTTATTTGTATTTTATTTACATTCGTTTTACTTTTGAATTCAGCCTGTAAATTTTAGTTTCTTTTATTCCTTTTTACGCGAATAAATAATAAAAAGAGGATAATTCGCTAATATAGACTAAAATATAAGAACACTGAATTTATAGAAAATTAGATGTAAATAAAAGAACTGTAAGTAAAAGGATATAGACTGAAATAGGCAAATTTGACATTTGCAAGCAAGTTTATAACTAGTAGTTATAACTCAAAAGATAAGATAAAAGAGGAATTATAATGTAGGTTATAATTAAACAAAAAGAACAGAAACGGCTTATTTTAAGACTTAGAGTTGAGTTAATAAGCAAGTATAGCTGAGATAACAGAAAAGGCTTATTTTAAAGACTTACACTAAGTTAATAGGCAAATATAGCAGAGATAAAAAAGACCTATTTTAAAGACTTACACTAAGTTAATAAGCAAATATAGCAGAGATAACAGAAGAGGCTTATTTTAGGACTTAGATTAAGTTAATAGGGAAATATAGCAAGGATAACAGAAGAGGCTTATTTTAAGACTTAGATTAAGTTAATAAGCGAATAGAGCAGAAATAATATAAGAGGCTTATTTTAAAACTTACATTAAGTTAATAAGCAAAGATAGAAGTAGGACCTGTACCTGCAGCATTCCCCTTCAGTCAGGAACTGATGGTCTCACAATAGTTAGGTGGGGCTGGGACACACTTATGATGAAGTAATGGTAAATAAGAGGTCAATAGATACAAGCCCAAATCAAAGGATTTGGGCAAGGGACGCAGCTAGATTTTGTTTGTTTGGACCCGTACTGGCAGCATTTCCTTTATCAAACTAGGACTGATGGCATCGCAAAAGATCAGGTGAGGCTGGACACGCTTATGCTGAAGTAATGGTAAATAAGAGGTCAAAAAATGGAGCAATAGATAGTGCGAGCTGACGGTGGCTAAGCATGCAGCCTTGGTGCAGCGATATAAGTCACTATTGAGTTCCAATAAGAGGTTAAAAGGTGGATCCACAAATAGTGCGAGCCGACATTGGCTGAGCGTGCAGCCTTGGTGTAGGGATATAATTCGCTATTGAGTTCCAAAGCACTAAACACGTGTCTTTTTGCTGTTGGACCCACAGCATGGGACTAGACCATAGTGGTACAACAGAAAGAAGGCCGATCAAATGGGTAGAATTAGGACTTCAGCCTAATCAAAGTAGGATTAGAACTTCAGCCTAATCAAAGAAGTTATCTAAGACCAGTGCAAATAATCGAAATAACCAAAGCAAATGGTATTTTATTGCAGCTTTACCTTTTCCTTTATTTCCTTTTATACTAGAACTATTGATAAGTCTATTATCTTTATCTTGCTTAAAAATACTAGTTATTAGTTCCCCTCTATAGACTTTTAGTCTGACACACTCCTCAATTTTCCCTTTTTCCCCTTTATAGGCCAGTAGAGGCAAGGATAGTTGAATTCAGATTTTCTTCGAGATTCAGCCATGGAGTCTTTCTTCATGTATTTCTGTTCTTCTTTTCAGTTTTATTTTCATGTACTGGCACTTGTTGAGAGGAATGTTTTTATTTATGTACTCTGATGTTGTGACTGAGATGATATTTTTCACAAGACATTTATATTTGGTATTTTGAGACATATTTTTGGTTAGGACTTATTTTATGAGGTTTAATTTTTAAACGAGTCATTGTTTTCGCTGTTTTTATTTAATTGTCTTATGAATCACAGTCTCTGTAAAGATTTTAGCTAAACCTACGATATACCACATGTTTTAGTGTATCCTTTTAGGGTATACTAAGGGGTGTGGGTGTTTCAGTTACTTTTGGATGAACAAAGTTCGTTTCCTTAGGCATGTGGTACTAGTAGATGGACTGGTAATAGACCCAGAGAAAGTAGGTATAGTTAGAGAATGAAAGACATTGAAGATCCCTTCTAAGGTCCATAGCATTTTGGGTTTGGCTGGGTTCTATCAAAAGTTCATTAATGATTTTATGAAGAAATCGGTACCTCTGACCCATATGATGAAGAAGATTCCAATTTATACCTGGAGTCTGGAGTGTGAAGTAGTGTTTGTACGATTGAAGGAGTTATTTACAATTTCTCTAGTTTTTGTTATTCATGATGGTATAAAATCTTTCATTGTGTATACGATGGTTGTAGTATTAGTCTTGGTGCTGTTCTTATGCAAGAAGAAAAAATTGTAGCGTATGGGAGCAGACATTTGAAGAATTATGAGAAGAATTATCTTACGCATGACTTAGAGTTGGCTACTATCATATTTGTATTGAAGTCATGGAGGCATTATTTGTTGGGGGAGAGATTTAAGTTGTTTACGGATCATAAATCTGTCTATTATCTATTCTCTCAGAAGGTTTTGAATCCGAGAAAGCAATAGTGGATGGAGTTCTTTTCATCGTACGATTTCGGGATTTCTTATACTTCATGAAAAGGGAACGTAGTTGCAGATTCTTTGAGCAGAAGGCATATTGAGGTGAATGCTATGTTGCTAGAGTGGAGAAATTTGGATTTTATACAGAGTTTGACTTCCGACCATGATTGGAATATGCACTAAAATTGTTAGCAGCGACGGAGGTCAGACCAGCATTGACGGTCTATATTAGGCTGAATCAAGAGAAAGACGCATTATTATTAATATCTTAGAGCGGTTAGAAAAGGATGAATGATCAAGTCATTTGGATCATTACTCCAAAGATCAGTAAGGTTACTTTAGAAGTGACAGAAGGCTATGTGTACCACATGTTAAGGAGTTCATAGAGGGAGTTTGAAATTAATGTCACCAAATGAGGATGACTATTCATTCAGGAGGAGATAAGGTGTATCGTGATGGTAAGAGGATTTTCCATTGGACAGTGATAAAGAGACAGTAACAGCGCATGTGGCGAAATGTATGACGTAAAGGGTAAGGGCGGGGCGAAAGTGTCAAAACCTTGACTTTTGATGTTTTTATTGTGACAACTATTTAAGTAAATATTATATGAGTTAACCATAGTTTTAGGAGAAGATACTATTTTACTCAACAAATAATCTACCGGATTGCAGACCAGATTTCAGATAGAAGCTTCAGTAATATATTGTCTATGGTTTAAGTCTAGTAGTAAATTCTTGTTAAAATCTCTCCAAAGTGGTATATGCACACACACGTAATTTAAAATCTTCCAAATCAGTTCATATGCTAAGTTTTTTAGTAAACAAGTTCACAAACAAAAATATTTCTGAAATATCTTTGATATGGTAGAAAATAGGAAATTCAGCCGATTGAAACATATAGGTCAGTCGATTGAATTCCTGTGCATGTGCATAACTTTATTTGAATATTCAATAGACTGAACCATATGATTCAGCCAGTTGAATTACATGACTTTTGCACCATTTTCTCTATGATTCGAATTTCAATCAATTCATTTGGCTAAATTAGTTCAATCGGTCGACTGATTCTTCATAACTGTTATATTTTTGAAAAGGCACTTCACTTCAGCCAACAGAAACAACTCTTGATTCAAGAGTTGCTTCTGTCCCTTTTGACCGCTACTTTTCAGGATCGGTTGCAACACTTAAACACTATATGTAGCCATGAAATCATTTTATTTATTTACTTAATTCTGATTCTATTTTCACATTCTTATTATCTTAATAATCTTTCCAATTGCCTACAAATACTTTCAATCTAATCACTTGTTTATTCAAGTAAATATTACAAGTGATTAAATAAACTTCCTATCTTCACGAATCACACTATATACCACAAAGAAGAAGATTATAGGAGGGTGCAAGTTATTGACTTATCAGTGCTACTCAAGAGCACACTTAGTAAGAAGTAATTCTTTTGTTTGTATTAGAAGTCCTGTTCGGTTGCTCAGGCTGTTGAAGTCCTATTCTGTTGCTTAGCTGGTGGAAGTCCTGTTCGGTTGCTCCGGCAGTGTAATACCTGTTCATTCAGGTTAAGTGGGGGTTTATAGTAGAATTCCAGAAGGAATTTGGGAGTGGACGTAGAACAGGAAGTTCGAACCAGTATAAAAATCTTTGGTGTTATTTGTTTTATTATTTACTTTTATATTTATATTCCGCACTAGTAGATAACTTAGTCAATATTCCATATTATACGATACTTTGTCACTCACTTGGTATCAGAGCATTGGTCGTCATATAACCATAACACAATTATTTGATATTTAGTTGATATGGAAAATAACATTAGCACAAGTTTTATTGAAGGTCAGTTCTCTACACGACCACCACCACTTAACGGTTTGAATTACAACTATTGATCAACTCGCATCAGTATTTATATGCAAGCAAATGGATATGATACTTGAATATCACTCAACATGAATACACTATACCTACCATACTATATGCACCATGGTCAAACACACAAAAAATAGACACGATTTCAAATTCAAAAGCCATGAATATATTATTTTTCACTTTAGAGAAGAGTGAATTTAATAGAGTTAGTATGTGTAAAACTGCTTACAAAATCTGGCGAGCTCTTAAAGTTACATAAGAAGGAACAAACAAAGTGAAACAAAGCAAGATTTCTATGGTCAAAGATCATTTCCAATATTTCAGAATGAAACTAGATGAAACTATAAATGATATGTATTCTAGATTACAAGACATATATCATTCACTATTAAATAGAAAAATATATTGATTTTGATATTTTTTCAAAAATCCTAAACTCTTTAACGGATGAATGGGAATGAAAAGTCTTAGCTATTGAAGAAGCTAATGATATTTCTACCACCAAACTTGAAGAGTTAATAGGAAACCTCAGGTCGTATGAAGTAAATCTGTTGGAAAAACGAGATCAAGCCAAAGATAGGAAGAATATAGCTTTTCAAGCTGAACAAGAAGACTCGGACTTAGATGAAGATGACATGACGTTTATAGCAAATAATTTCAAAAAATTTTTGGAAATTTAGAAAGAATTTGTAGCAATAGAAGAAATAATACCAATAAGCAATCAACTTCAAATCTCGAGTGTTATGAATGTCATATGAAGGGTCACATAAAGAAGGAATGTCCTGTTCGAAAGAAGGACAGATATAAGAATAAAAAGGACAAGCATAAGAAGAAGCAAGCATTCTCTGTTAAGGATGATTTGGAATCGCCTTCATCATCTAATAGTGACGCCGACAGTGATTCTGAACAAGCAAATGTCTACTTTATGGCTTCAACTAGTGATGTAAGTGATCTAATTTTTTTACGATTTAATAGATATAAATTTAGGGCTATTGGATAAACTAGAAGAAGTTAAAAGAAAATATAAATATGCTTTAGAAAAACTAAACAGAAGTGAAATAGAAGTTGATATGCTTAGAGATGAAAAGAAAATCCATTAAGAAGAACTTGTTAAAGTACAAGAATCTTTGTCTAATGTGTCTTCCCAACTCTCTATGCTATTAAATGAAATTGAAGTTCAAAAAGAAAAAATAATATGACACTAGCTTCAGAAAACCATGATTTAAAATCAAATTTCAAAATTCTTGAATTAAACAATACCAATCTCGAAACCGAGTTAGAAAATATTACTAAAAATGTATCTAACTATAATAAAGGTAGAGAAAATCTTTTTAAGATTATTAATAACTCTCAAACTACTTTCAATAAGAAAGGGCTAGGATATAAAAATTTCTTAAAATCTAATACAAAGAGGAATAATTCACCATATAAGGATTTCAATATACGTATGAACTTTGTAAAAGCAAAACCAAAACCAAAGGCTTTCACACAAAAGAAGGTTAACGGCAACACAAATACTATAAGAATTTGGGTACCAAAAACTAATAATAATTTAATCAGAAATAAGTATATTAAGTCTTTTATAAGTTCAGTTCATAAAAATGAAAATTTTACATATAAAGGGAATTCTAAAACCTCATGGATTTGGTTTCCTAAGATCTAACTCTTAGGACCCTAATAAAAGGTGGGCACCAACATCATCTATATATTTTTTACAGGTATCGACTGAGAAAAGAGCAAAGTGGATACTCGACAGTGGTTGCTCAAAAATATGATAGGAAACAAAGATATGCTTGTAATATCCCTTATCTAAAGGCCCAAAGCGAAGCACTACGGATGCTATAGTCATCCATAGTATTAACTTTCGACGAGTAAATATGGCTATGTTAAAGGCATCTAAAATATCAAAAGCACATGAATATGAAACAAAATCACAGATTTAAAAAAAAAATCTTCTTTCTGAATATATTTCCAAAACCTATTCCATATTCAAATTACATAATCCCGTAATCGTTTCCCGGGTTCAGATAAAATATAGTTATTACACAAATGCGCCACGAACGACATATAACGATGCCCCCTTAGTTGATCAGAGTACTATTTATAAAATACAACGAAATCAATCCAAAATAACAACTTCTAATTAGCTATCCATCAGTCGCCTGGTCATCACTGAAGCTTTATTCACCCAACTACTATAACCTGTAAACCTAAACCCTTAGCCTACTCAAATCAATTTTTAGCACCAGAGAGTTTAAGGAAAAATAAACTTTGAGTTGGAAATAAAGCCTAGTTGAATAATACTATACATCTCGGTTATCTGATATTTAGTGAGACCACAAAACTTAGAGAAACGGATTTTCCCTCACTAATATCCTTTATAAAACACATCTTTTGCAAACTATAATCGTGCAACCAAAACTGGTTAAATCTGTAAAGCAATATCATGTACATGTACAATTCAGTTATCATATGGACTATCTGTCCATACACTGTAGTTTTGTTTGGCTAACTACTAACCCTTGGTTGACTCGGGCCTGCCAGAAAATATAAAAAATATTACAACTGTTAGATACTCCTCATCTGGAAGGTCTGTCCTTAATTACTTCATCAGTTCTAACTGATCCTAGTGGTTTTGTGAGCTTACCAATAACCTGTCTTTCGTTTTGAGAGTCCTTTCTGTGTGTAACATAATTTTAGTCTCACTTCTGACAAAACCCTGCACAATGGAATTTTGGGCTAAATTAGCTAGGGACTAAAAGATAATGGGTATAGGGCACGACCTTACACCAATCCTATCAAATCTTCTAATCTAAGTCATTTTCTTAGGGTTAACTACCCTTTAAATTTTTCCTTAAAACATTTTCAAAATGATTTAAACCTTTAAATCATACATACATAAGGAAAATATACTCCTTGCTTTACTCTACATTATTTTCCATGTTATATACATATACATATAATTTACCCAAAATAACATTGATGAAATTATTAAGGATTTCCCATCCCTCCAAAATAAGTTAAAACCTTTTTTAACTTAAAAATACTTAGGCTATATTGCCAAAAACAATTCATTCAAAACCTTTGCTTAACCTCTAAACAACCCTTTCGAAACCATTGAAAGTACCTCTTTCGAAACATTTGAAAGTATCCCTTTTAATACTAGTAAACCATAGGCTAAAGGCCAAAACATACCTTTCGAAATCGTACCTTACAAAATCTTTCATTTTTATCCTTTCGGAAGCATTAAAAAAATCTCATTTGAAAGCTATAAAACCTTCGACATCCCCTTTAAAACACCTAAACATTGCCTTTCATAACCATTGGGAAACCTTTCCGTTTAGATCTATTGAAACTACTGGGGAACCATCCCTTAGAAACCATTCTTTAAAACCTTTCAAACGCATTAAACCATCAAGCCTTTTGAAAGTATTTGGGTTCAATTTAGAACATATTGAAACATCTTTCGAAACTATCTCCTTCGAAACCATTTCGGTTCTACCTTTATAAAGAAAAAGGGTCTTTAAGACACTTGAGTCAAAAGCATCTCTTTCGAAAGTAATCCAAAGTAAAGAAGTGATGGTATCGAAACCATCCATTCTAAACATTGAAAAAGCGATTTGGTTTTTAAAAATAAGATAACCCTTTCGAAACCAATTTGGGTTGAAAGGTCAAAAGTTGCAGTCAGGGGTTTCGACCTAGTCGAAAGCGGTTAGTCAAAAACAAAGGTGCAACCTCTTAAAACCATTCTTTTTAAACATATTGACCCAGTCGCAAGCAGACCAAGTCGAAAGCTATTTGGTCGAAAGCAAAGCAGGTCCATTTTCATTTAAAAGCAACGTAGTGCTTCAACCCCTTCGGAACCCCTTATTTCAGTCATGCACCTTCGTTTCCACGCCACCTCCGGTCGCCATTGGCCACGTCGCCTCCTCCATTGAGCATCTCTTTCCACGCAGCACAACCCAACCTACGCCGCACCTCTAGATCACCCACGATGTACGCGGCCTCCGCCACTAATATTATGGTTTCCAAACCCTAAATCACAAATTCCGGCCAATATAGCACTTTTAGGGCATGCAACCACCTCCAAAAAACTCCAGGCATCGAGCACAACAAAAGCCACAAATTAATTTCATGGATTGTTGTCGAAATCAAAATGCCTAATCTTGACTTTGACCGCCATTTCTGATCGATCCGGTAGCTATTACAGAAAACGAATAATAGACGCTGATTCATATCGACAAGAGCTTTCAATTTCATATTTTATTTGAATTTTTCGAGTAATTTGGATTTTTGATAAGATTTGGTATTGCAATTAGGTTATCTGACATTAGGAAAGAGAAGCAGATGAGGAAAATAAGAGTATGTAGAAAATATATTGAATGGCTGCTAGGGTTTGAGGAACAAAATCTATTTATATGAACAAAGCCCGATAAGAAAAATGGACA
This sequence comes from Allium cepa, assembly GCA_030765085.1. NCBI lineage: Eukaryota > Viridiplantae > Streptophyta > Magnoliopsida > Asparagales > Amaryllidaceae > Allium > Allium cepa. The sequence goes on along the minus strand of CM060938.1, from coordinate 27,977,084 downwards.
TATATCGAGTTGGTTGGAATGGCAATAGCGACCCGAAAAGCCCGTTTCGCTTTTGAAACGAAAGTAGGTCATCCATATATCAAAATAGCTGTTTTTGACATTTTTAAACTCAATGGAACAGGTTTCAAGTCCTAATTCCATTAAATGAATAAGTTAGCTTCTGAAATCAGCTTATTTAAATTAATATCAATAAATTTATTTTTACACATTTCAAGCCCGCACGATCAAACGGCATGTCCGATCGCTATGAAACTTGAAATCCTATAATAATTCACCGTTACGAAACCAATGAAACTGGTTTCGTCGGAATTCAAGACTGTGGTTAAAACATATATTTTCACGTTAATTAAATAAATGATTATTAAATTAATTAAATCACTTTTTCAATTCAAAATTTATAATTAACAAATTTCATCATTTCTAATTACACAGAAATAAAAAATATTTTTTAAACAACTTCCGTATAAAATTTAATGTTAATTATTGCACTAAATTGCAATGTTTAATTTCAATTGCAATAGATCCATTAATTAAAATTTAAATTCCAATAAATTGATTAAATTTAATTTCAATCTTTTTATTCAATCAATCATTATCTAATGGATTTAATTAACACCGATTTACCCTTTATTACATAAATATTCTACTGTTATCATTTTAATTCACATTAACTGCAATATTTCAGTAGATTAATTGCAATTGATTTCCAATTTAATTTCAGTGGATTAAATAGTGAATTTATAATTAAACCATTATTACAACTTACCAATTCAAATACATTTCTATATTTATTATTAACAAACAAAAATAATAAATTGACATATTGGTTCATTGTTTTGTATTAACCAGTTTCCATTAATTACATACAATTTCACCATTTTATACAACATTTGGTTTATTTACTCATTACAATTTATAACCAATTATAACTTTACAATCATTTCAATTAATTGGAATTTCATTAAAATAGTTATCAATTACCTTGATTAAAATCATAAAATTTCATTCTATTTATTTTCTCATAAATAAATCACAATTTTTTTTTCTTCCAATATTAACACCGACATCTTATTAAATTAAATATTTTTATGTATCGAAAATTATGGGTCATTAAACTCTCCTCCACTCAAAATATTTCATCCTCGAAAAGGGAAAAGAGGAATTAAGGGTTAATATATTTTATTCAAAGTATTCAATTTATAAACAATTAATTAACATAATTAAATAAATTATATCAGTTTATAAATAATTAAATCCTTTCATATTCAGGTTTACTAAAGTTTGAAAATATTTCACTTCATAAAATTTTCTAAGTCCAAAATTCATGGAAAATTTTGCTAGTCTTCTTTGTATGGAGAGGTCTGGGAGAAATAATAATATCAATAATATCATATATATATATATATATCATATTTCAAAATAATACATCCCAAACCATGAGAAAACAATATAATATCGCTATAAACTGTTATCCGAAAATATACCTATCTGTCGGCCAAACAATGCTTTATTTATGAAACCAAAAGCAGTAGTTATTGCTTCCATAACCTGTATTTCACTTATATAATCAAATGAAGTTAATAATTATGTAAAAGAGCAATATTTAAGTTGTTTCAATTAATAACAAAACAAATCATCACAACATACAATAGCCACTGGCAAAAAAATCGTACAACCATCATAAGCAAACAAAGTAATCAACCATCCATCCATAACAACCAAAACAAATGGTTTGTTCGGGTTCAGAGACTTTTAATTGTATAAAAAAAAAACTACTAAGTACACCATACACTCAACGGTCTTAGGTAGAACTTAACACAATATTTATACACCTTTATACAGTTAGAAGTATTCCTTCCCAACCATCCCATAAGCCAAAGCAAACAATAATTTCAAATATCGTTTAAGTTTATTCTTATTAATCTCCTTTCACATTATTTGCTGTTCTTCAGTTTCATTCATTCATACAATGATTATTTTTATAAAGTGGAAATTAGCAACAAGGGCCTCTTTAGCAAGTGGAATTAGTTTCTAGGACACACAACGAAAATAATTACTTTCAAGGACATAACATAAAACAATTGGTTTCTAAGGCCTAAAAACCTATGAAATTATGTCCTTGAAAGTAAATGGACTACCGACTTTGTCCTTGAAAGTAATTATCCTGATGATTTTGGCCTTGAAAGTAATTTCTTTGAATGTGTGTCCTAGAAACTGATTGGACTGCGAAGTTTGTCCTTCGGGTGTAATGCCCCTAAAATAAATTTGACATCGATACTTAGAAATGCATTTCCCATTTATTCATAAAATGATTATTTTTTCATTACTTTACATCCATATACTTACACAAGTTATTTCTATTTCAATTACTTAGATTGTCCAAAATCAATACATACGATAAGATGTAAGTTTCTTTTGCAACATTAATTCACCATTGTTACTTATTTCTTTTTCACATTCATTTCTTTCCTATATAATATTATTGAACATTTAATCATTTCTAAATCATTTCTCATATTCTGAAGTTATAATCATTCAATTAATATAGTATTCACTTTTTCTATTAATTTTAATTAGCAGCATTTCAACTTATTAACTTAAGTTTATAACATTTTATAACATCAGAATTCTTATTTATAGAAATAATTCTATTAAAAACTTTCACTACTTAAGTGTTACTTGTATAATATTCCATTACATATTTCTATTAACATTTCAACTTTTGACATTTTGGTAAGTCACATATATGTCTTCTAGAATATAATTGAATGTTACACAAGTTTATCTTATTTATTTTAGTTCACAAATTGTTCGATAGTTAAATTTTCTTATTATGTTTTCATTTCTACAAGTTACAATTTCCAATTTCTTATATATTACATTAATCACTTAGCATCCAATTTCTTATTTCCTCATTCCAGTAGCAGTTTCCAATTATTAATAAAGTCAAGATTTCATTATAGTAATTGAATGCTACTAATTATCAGAAAGTTTTAAAACTAAACTCCGAGTTACATTTTAAATCATTTAAAATAATATATATATACACTCATTACTTATATATCCCACATATTTAGAAATTAAAATTTAAGAGTCATTATCAAACAAATCGGCAGTAAAACTACTACATCGGTCTTCCCATTTTGAAACTCGAAAATGAACGTTGATGATGCATGCACCCATCACCGAAATTATTTTCCAACGACGGAGAGGGGAGTACAAAACTTATTTCCTTTAAGAAATTTCTTTCAAACATCTCTTTCAAATTATATTGAAATTTTTGTATGTGAAAATACTTCCAAATAATATTAATATCATATTCCAAAATCCTTTGAAACAAATTCAAAACCCCGGAACTTAAGTTCTCAAATTCCCAGTTCTTATTTGCTTTATCTTTAGATCTTATTTTACAATCTATATTTATAAAATTTCACATTCTAACAAATAGTTATATCACATCCAACTATATCTTTTATAAAAATTATTCCTTTATATACAATATATAATACTACGTAAAAATATTTCATTTACCTATATTTCAAAACCAATATTGTGTCGATCTACGCTATTAAGTGTTTAGAAATCCCTATCAATGTCATAGCATCCTATGCACCAACCAACATTTATAAATACTAAACAGAACAAATTAACACAATACAAAAACCTTTTATAACACTAACAAATACGCTTTCTCCAATATAAACACTCAACGACACGTTCTATGATATTACTACCGTATTTCTAATGAGTCAGACCCCACAAAGCTACGGTTATTGCTAAACCTCTCTCTGATAACCCACCTTTTGGATGGTTTAAATCGAAGATAAACCAAACACGTCAGACTCAAACCATTCAAAAGGGAGGACTGTTATGGGGTAAATAAGAAAAAGCAGAGAAAGAAAGAAAACAAACACATAATATCACAATGGAATGGCAAAATATAATAATCAAATAAACAGTTCAAAAAATTGTTTTACAAATAACATTTGTTTACCCTTTTACAGTATAGAGAAGAGTTACGTACAACAGGAATAAATAAACAAATACAGTGGAACAACATGATGCAGTGGAATAAATATAATAAATAACAATAGCATACAAATCTCCATCTCCATCCTCCAAAAAAGCAGTGTTCGATATACCAAAAATCTCAGACTAACCCGAGCAAATTGAAAAGACAAAACATTCGAGTCACAACTAAAAGATCTTATGTAAGTTAAATCAACAGTAAATAAATATGAGTGTAACAGCATCAGAGATGTTAACGCGTTTTGACATCTCCTATCCAGTGTCTAACGTGTGTGCAATAACTTAAGAGATGTTTGGGATTCCATCTCCTAAGGATCTGTTAAACTATCTACATACATAGTACAATACGCTATTATAATAGTATCTACAGTAAAGTATTAAAATAGCGTTAAGGCGTTACCCATATCCCCCTTAACACATTTTATATGATGCCGTAGTCTATACGGTGCCGTAAACTCCATCATAAACCGGTGGACTATCAGGGAGCACTCCATAGGTACGACAAAAACCAACCTCGTAGAAGGTGCGATAAGACATGTGACAAGACACGTGAGGCAATGCCCAGGGTAGGATAATACAATTTTACAGATCCGAACTGATGGTAACGCATAACAGCTGCTACCACCCACCTCAGAACACACTCCCATAGTATGTTATCGAAGAAGCATGTCCGATCACAAGTTCATAATATGGTATCGAAGAAGCATGTCCGATCAGAGGTGAGACCTCACTTGGCCGGGCGTGGCTCTTGTTTTAGTCACATCAACCTGACTCGCGGGAGTCAAAGCTACGTTAATACCTCATACATAATCGCTTGCCAAACCATCCTACTTCATTCTGGAACCTTTACCATGTACACAGTTATTAAAGTTCGGTATTGTTAGAGAGAATGACAATATCTGATCCCAAACTCTTTAACAACCAAACATTTATTTCAGACCAGATGGTTCTTTTAAATTTCCAAAACCATTTAGTAATTGATATCAAAATATCATATTCAACTTAAACCAAATCACCTTCGAAATCATATTCACTCAAATATGTCATTTCCCTAGAAAATATCATTTTAAGTCTCAACTTAGGTTATAACATCATTTAACCATATTCTCTTTTAAATACTTCTATTTTACACAGTCTTAAATTTAGAAAATATTTTGGGTAGTTATAAATAGTTTGAATAATTTAACATAGTTTAAAATAAAATTTTGATTGTTTGAAATACTTCAAAATAGTTTAAAATTTGATTAAAATAGTTTAAATAGATTTAAGATAGTTTAAATAGAATTAAATTAGTGTAAATAAATTTAAAATGATTTAAATAAATTTAAAATAGTTTAAATAGATTTAATTATTTTTAATAGATTTAAAATGATTTAAATAGATTTAAAATAGCTTAAGTAGATTTAACTTAGTTTAAATAGATTTAAACTGATATAAATAGATATAGAATAGATTAAATAGATTTAAGATAGATTAAAAAGGGTTAATTAGTTTAAAATATGTTAAAGTAGATTAAATTGGATTAAATAGGTTAAAATAGATTAAACAAATTAAAAAAGTTTAAATTGATTAAAATAGTTTAAAATAGATTAAATTAGTTTAATAGTTTGAGAATCTCAATAATCCAGATTTAAAAATAATATATTATAAACAGTTCATATTGACATAATAAATTTGAAATAATATCAAATTAAACTATTTTTTTCATTTCAACACATCAAGACCATGTTCGACTTTCAAAAAAACTAAGTTTTCTTTAAATTCAAGTTCCAAAAATCATTTCAATTTATCTCGATTTCAAGCTCATGTTCGAACAAAAATTTTAAAGCACTTCAATTTCATAGATTTCAAAGTTAATTATTCAATTCAATAACTCACTTTCGATAAATTTCATTTATATTTCAGATTTCAATTTTGAAATTTCCATTTTTATTCTTTAAACAGTTCCTTTACCAGTTCCAATTACAATATTTAAAGCTTGGATTTTCGAAAATAATTTAGTTTGTTTAAATCCAATTTATTTCAAAATATCATTTAATTGAATGCAAAATTCAGCGATGTAAAAAAATCAGTTAGTTTAACCAATCAGGTGCCTGTATATAATTTTCTACCCTATGGTCAAGTGATACAGACATAAATCATTTCAGTCCGTAATAATTTTAAAATTTACGGGTATATATCATTTCAACCCGCATTTCAGAATTTAGCTTCAAATCCATGAAATCGCTCGAGTCTATCATTTCAACATATAACGATTTCTTCCTAATCTATCAGATAGTCCAAGTATGTATCAATTCAACCCATAGGGAACTTGCAGTGTTATAACAATATAAAAATATAAGATCCGGCCATCCAATATCAACAATCAACATCTATCATAATCATAGTTTGAACCAAATCAATAAACAATAATAAGTGACTGATTATCAACAACGGGTATTAACTAGCAATTTAAAATTAAACTAATGATGATAATATTCAATGAAAGTCAGATTTAACTGGAATGAAAATTTAAAAATACCAAACATCAAACAATTAATTTCTAATTGCATCATAAATTCAATTTAACTAACATAAGATAATCTAGTAGTTGTGAGTGGGTCAAAACACTCTCCTTTGATTCCAAATCGATTTGAAATTCAAAAAAGGCCCGAAATTGAACGGTTTTAGAATTTGTCCAAACAAGTGTCAAAATGTCCGAAATTTTGCTACTATCGCAGCGGAGAAAACCGCACATGGATCCAAGCTCGTATGAAAAAGTTATTAACATTAGAAGTTTGAAATTCCAAATTTAAATAAAATAATAATATAATTCATAACTTACATGTTACTCTCTCTCTCTCTCTCTTTTGTTCACACTCAAACCTCTAAGCAAAACACACAGCCGCACCCGCCTTTTACCACGTTTCCACGCCACCTCTAGCCGCCATTGGCCACGCTGAAAGTCTATAGGATGGATCGTGTAGTGTATATGCAAGTATATATGACTAACTATATGATGTAACTAAAAATAATCTAGTAAAATGTAAACTAAGCACACCAGGATTTTATACTGGTTCAGACCTCCTGTCCTACGTCTAGTCCTGAAGCTCCTCTTTGGAATTCGACTATCAAACAACCTCACTTCGTCCGGAGGAATAGGCTTGGTTACAAAAGCTTGTTCTTGTCAAGTTTGTGTTCTATAACACGAATATTGACTATTAAGTACAAATGCTTCCAATACATATATCTAAAGGATATTGATTCAAGAGTTCTGCATATATGGAAGAGTGAAATACAAATATATGATTGCTAGAGATCAAGAATATATCAGAGTATAAGAGTAAAGAGCACAAGTTAGTAAGGTGAAATCTTCTCTTGGATTCTTGATGCTATTTATAGTGGTAGAGAGATTCCTTGAGTAGTTGTATCCATTAACAAGTGTTCTATGGTCGCTTTTGATGGTGATGAAGAGTTGCAGCGAAGAGAAGCGAAGGTGTCTTTTCAATTGTGACAGTTGTAATTTGAATGTCAACAACCGAGTTCAGTTTTAGATGTCTGGAATATGTCTCAGACGTCTAGCTCTATATATTTTTTTTGGTATATAGTAGTCTTTCAGACGTCTGAGTACATTAACCAGATGTCTGATTCTGTCTAGTTTGTAATCTAGAGGATTTATTCAGACGTCTGGCTAGTGCACCCAGATGTCTGATCTTGTGCATGTTGCTTTTCTTGTATTTGTGTCATTGCTCTTCTGATTCTATCGACTTGTAGCCTCCTGATACGTTCTTTGAGCCTTGTTCTTGTCTCTCTAGTGATGTTACTTTAGCAATTACCTGTAAATAGAAATATATATGCATATTCGATTTTCATTGTATAGTTGTTGTCATTGAAACCATAGATTTGATTTCCTAACAATCACTCCCTTTTTGATGATGACAACTATTCAATGTACTTATATATAATTTATAAATCTCCCCTTAATATATCCTTTTTCTTAATGTTTTATAATTATACTTATATTTCTCCCCCTTTGGCATTATCAAAAAAAAAAATTATAAAATTTTAGCCAATCGGCAAAGATAACACACAAAAGGAAAATTTCATTAATAATTCGAAAATGATTACATTCATAGATTTTGTCAATGTTACAAAAGTTGAAATTCTAAAATCCTAAAATCTATGATTCCTTTGGAGAAGCTTTGTCTTGATCATCCCCTATTTCTTCTTTTTCACAAGTGCTAGGCTTTGTAGGAGATGTCAAAGCTTGTTTGAGAGGTTGTTACTTAGAAAGTTTGGAATGTTTTGCGGGAGGAGAAGGTACTGGGGTTGGCCAATCTTCAGAAGATGGTGTTGGACCGCGAACCCGTTGGAGTACTTCTTTGAGAACCGATAAGACAGTTGAAAGAGATTCTTCCACTGTTGCTAGGCATGTAGCAAACGATGTTTCAAAGTTCTCAATCTGCTTAGCCAAAAAAAAAATTTATTTTGAGATAATATATGTTGATTTCTAAGGGTGAGATCTCGAACACTTTCATTTGGATTTGTATCCGTTCGAGTCTCTATAATCTCATCCTCTCCTGGATAATCAAATGGTGCAGGAGAAGGTGGAGTTGCTTCTCAACGTTGTTCCTCCTCTTGAGATGGTTCATTGTGTGGTTGAAGTGGAGGCTCAACTTGTCTAGTTTGACGATTGTGCGTCCAATTTTCGAAGGATATAAATTCTGGAGGAACATCGGGTAAGGGCATAAGTGAGAAAAATTTGGTGGAAGCATATTTTGGTGAAATTTCTTCGAAAGTCGATAGGTAGGATGGGATGTTATGTGCACGAAGAAGTCTTATAATATATGTCGGGTAAATAATTGATGACCGTGATCGAGTCCAAAAATATTTGAGCTCGTCAAAATGAATTTGGCCCAATTCACCCTTGTTCCACTAAATAGAGCATATAAGGCTTTGTGCTCTAACTCGGTTATTTGCTCATGGCTTCCCATACGTGGAACGATCGTATTGATTATCATTCAAGTAAAGAGTCGTGCGTTTGGACGTAGATATTTAGAGGCAAACTTTGGAATTTCATTTTCCCAAATTTGATGTGTTATACTATTTCTTGGCTTGAAGCGCATATCGGAAATGTTGTATAAATCTTCGCCCATGTCAGAACATCCTAGGGTTCTACGTATTATGCGGGGAGTTAGTCTAATCATGTTGCCATACATGCTAGAACAGAGCCAGTTATCTTCATCTTCAGTGTTCCACACGAAGTGCTATCCAAATTTACATAGAAAAGAAATATTGCCAATTGATCGATTTGGATGTCATTAGGAGTGAATGAGATCAAGGTTTCTAGTCCGGCATTCTCACACATTTCATCCAAATCATACATTGGAAATTTAAGTAGGTTCTAGAATGGACCTGTGTGAAGCTTTTTCTTTTGTATATCTTCATACCTCTTGATTGAATGTGGTGCTCTGTTCATCCATCTTTCAATTTGATCATCCGAGCAAACTTGAGGATTTGAAGATGATGTTGGTTGGTCTTGGATATCTTGAGATTTTTAGTTCTAGAAGGCATTGTGATTTGAGCTCGCGTAAAAAGGAAGTTTTTGAGAGAAAAATCGTCAATGGGGAAATTGAAGATGAAATTTTTTGAGATGAAAGTAAAAAAATGATGTTATCTGGGTTAATTTAAAGTGTCGATTGAATTTCATACGTCTGGAATCTAAATCAGACGTCTGGTTTGCCCAAAATTCAATACAGTACATAACTTCAGACGTCTGGTTGTTGGGTTAGACATCTGGTTTGATCGAATTTGTAGAATTTGATAGTCAGAGGGTTTTTTCAGATGTTTGGGTTAAAAATCAGATATCTGATATAGGCCAATTTTTTAAAACTTTTTGCCAGAGACATAACTCAGATGTCTGGGTCGAATTTCAAACGTTTGAAATTTTATGGTTTTAATTTAGAGGAGGCAGAGCAAATTTTCAAACGTTTGGGGGTATAACAGACGTCTAACATATACACAGTGCTTAAAAAATAGACGTATATCAAAGTGTCAGACGTCTTAGGTCCATATCCAAACGTTTTAAATAGGCAATTTTTCTAAAAATAGCTTAAAATTTAATGGTTTTGCTTATTTTTCGATTCTCTATTTTATTAAAAACAGAATGTAGTAATATTTGTGTAAAACAAAATAACAAATAAACATAGATACACATATAATAACAAAAATAATTTATTTAGAAGGCAATGGAGTTTTACGATCTCCTAACTTATTATCCCTCTATGGTTTAAGTAGAGACCATATATTTCCACGTTCATGGGTTCTTAGGGAGCCAGAAAATCGTCCTGGTGAAGGGTTCGAAGGGGTACAATACGAAGATGAGGGATGCAAAGAACTGCAAGGTTTTGGAAGTGGTTCATGGACATCTCTCTTTCGTGATGTACAAAACTTCATCGTACTTGCTCCAAAAAGCTTAGCCGACGTGCTGTAACTTTTTGTTCAAAATATAGTTCTCGTTGTAGATCTTTCTCTTGTTTCTGATAGTGATGAATTTCACTTATTTTCTCCTTTGTTGTAGGAGAGACAAACAGAGATCTTTTGGACTTCTTGCTATCGGGAGTAAATCCTGTGTGATATGAGGACCACCTATACGTCGGTTCCTGCTGTGGTGTAGGTGTAGGAAGCCATTGGTGTATCAGCTGAGCTATCTGTTGTAGGTGTCGAGATGGATATATAAAAGTTTTCAGAAGACATTACTATATTTTTTTTCTTGATGGAGATATGAATTGTGTGTATATATTTTGTTGTATAATTGTTTATACATAAGTTTTTTTTTAGAAAATTTATTTATAGAAAATTTATAAAAAAACTAACAATCTAAAAAAACCAAAGGTGTAGAAAATATTAATTATAATTTATGGATAGGAAAACAAATGACTAATCATAGCCTAAATGAAGCAGTGATTATTAAGTGAGCAGATCATGAAGAGAGCAAATCCCTAAATCACGTCGGAGTTTAATAAAAGTTTGTTCATTTAGTGGTTTTGTAAAGATGCCTGCTATTTGATTTTCGGTATTTACATATTCTAATGAAATGGTTCCTTTTCAACATTGCCTCGTAAAAAAAGATGTCGTATATCTATATGCTTAGTTCGTGAGTGATTGACAGAGTTTTTTGATAAACTTATTGCATTTGTGTTATCATGATATATTGGAGATTTATTGATAATTTTGCCGAAATCCGTAAGTGTTTGTTGCATGTATATCACTTGTGCACATACTAGAGCTGCTGAGATATATTTGGCTTCGCAAGTAGATAAAGAAACACAATTTTGCTTTTGTCTAAACCATGAAATTAATTATTGTCCGATAAAGTGACATGTTCCACTAGTACTCTTACAATCTGTTCTACATCCACCGAAATCCGCATCGCTATATGAAACTAGTTCAAACGATGATCCTTTAGGGTAAAACAAACCATAATCTCTAGTACTAGATAGATAACGTAAAATACGCTTAACAGCTCTTAGATGAGATTCTTTTGGTTTTGCTTGAAATTGAGCACAAAGATATGCACTCATCAAAATATCGGGTCGACTAGCCGTCAAATAAAGTAAAGAACCAATAATGCTATGATATAATTTTTCATCAAAATCTTTTCCATTATCATCCTTTTCTAAGTGAACAGTGGTACTCATTGGTGTTGATTTGCTCGAAGTTTTATCCATTTCAAAATGTCGTAATAGATTGTTACAATATTTTTCTTGATGAACAAAAATTCCATTTTCAAGTTGTTTTATTTGTAAAGCTAAGAAGATATTTAATTCTTCCATATGTGACATTTCAAATTCATTTTTCATAATATTTGAAAATTGATTACATAGATTGTCGTTGGTTGATCCAAAAATAATATCGTCAACATAAGTTTGCACAACTAAAATAACATTGTTTTCTCTTTTAACAAATGAAGTTGTATCTATTTTGCTTATTTGGAAACCAGATGTAATTAAATGATTTTTAAGACGATCGTACCATACTTGAGGAGCTTGTTTTGATACATATAATGCTTTGTGTAATTTAAAAACATGGTCGGGATATTTTTCGTGAACAAATAACGGGGGTTGTTCCACATATACATTTTCTTTAATAAAACTATTTAAAAAAGCACTTTTGACATCCATTTGAAATAGTTTAAAGTTGTGATGAGTTGCAAAGGCGAGTAATGTACGAATGGCCTCTAATCTAGCTACTGGAGCAAAGGTTTCGTCAAAATCGATACCTTTTTCTTGATTATAGCCTTGAGCAACTAAACGTGCTTTATTTTTAACAATATTTTCATTCTCGTCTGCTTTGTTTTTAAATACCCATCTTGTTCCTATAGCCGATTGATCTTCAGGCCTTGGTACTAATTTCCAAACATTACTACATTCAAATTGATTTAATTCTTCTTGCATAGCTATTATCCAAAAATTATCATTTGAAGCTTCTTTATAATTTTTTGGTTCAAAATTTGACACAAATGCTCTGTGGCTTATTTGATTAAGTTGATTTTTATTTACTTTAGAATTGAGATTTCCAATGATATTATCTTTTGGATGATTCTTAAGAATTCTAGGGGATGATATCAAAGTATTATTTTGCTCATTTGTTTCATTATTAATAGAATTTGTTGAATTTGTTAGTGGAATAATTTCTTCTTCATCATTAGTATGATGGTTAAAAAGATTTTCGTCGAACGAAACATGTAAACTTTCTTCAATAGTATTATTTCGTTTATTAAAAATTCTATATGCTTTGCTACGACCCGAATATCCAATAAAGATAACTTCATCGGCCTTTGGGTCAAATTTTCCAAAGTTATCTTTTGAATTTAATATAAAACATTTTGAACCGAAAGTTTTAAAGTATGATACTTTAGGTTTTCTTCCAAAAAATATTTCAAAACAAGTTTGTTTAGTCATAGGACGTATGGTTACTCGATTCAACACATAACAAGCTGTGGCAATAGCTTCAGCCCAAAAGTGTTTTGGTAGACCACTACTATTTAATAACGTTCGTACACATTCTTGTAACATTCGATTTCTTCTTTCAATGACACCATTCAATTGAGGTGTACGAGGAAAAGAAAAATTATGACTTATTCCTTTCTTATTGCAAAAATTAGTAAAGAGATCATTTTCGAATTCTCCTCCGTGATCACTTTGAATATTTTTAATTTTCAAGTCCATTTGTGTTTTAATTCTTTTAGCAAATATTTTAAACATACAAAAAGTATCTCTTTTATGTTTTAAGAACAAAGTCCATGTACATCTCGAAAAATCATCAACTATTACGAAAACATATTTGTTGTAATTTATAGATCGTATTTGTGTTGGACCAAATAAATCTAAATGTAATAGTCCTAATGGTTGTTTTATAGAAATATTATTTTTAGAATTAAAAGTGCTTTTCTTTAGATTTCTAATTTGACAATCGTCATATAAATTTTCTACTTTGTAATTTATTTTAGGTAAACCTCTAACTAGCTCATATTTTGCCAATTTAATAATATTTTTAAAGTTAATATGACAAAATCTTTTATGCCATAACCATGGATCTTCATGTTTGACAGTTAAACATAAATTTGAATTTTTATTTATATTCATGTTTAATTCATAATTATTTTTGTTTCTAAAACCTTCAAATACAAGTTGGTTATTATTATCGAAAATATTACATCTATCTTTTTTGAAATTTGTTTGAAAACCATTATCACATAATTGACTAATACTTAGTAGGTTGTATTTTAGATTTTCTACTAATAAAACATTTATAATAATATGAGAGTTAGAAATACCAAAGTTGATGACTTCTCCAATGCCCATGACATAACCTTTTGAATTATCTCCAAAGGTTACCGTTCCACCATCGATGTATGTTATATTTGATAACATTTTTGAATTTCCGGTCATATGCTTGGAGCATCCGCAATCTAGTATCCATTTCTCCTTATTTTTTATTTTGGGTACCTGCAAAATAAAAGATGTTTTAATTGGTACCCATATATTTTGTTAGGGTCCTAATTGTTAGGAGAAGGTAGCCATACCCAAGATGGTTCGGTACCTTTATAAATATAATTTTTATTATAGACTACATTCTCTAAGAAATTATTAATATATTTTTGTCTAATCAAATTATTATTTGTCTTAGGAATCCAAATTTTCATATTCTTGGTATTCATATTAGATGTAGGTAATCTTTTAGTTTTTTTATAACTAAATTTTTTAGCATCATTTCCTTTTTGTTTAGAAGTATTTTAAATCCTATTCTATTTCTATTGCCTAATGGTTTTGAAGTTTTCATAAGATTTTCTAAACCTTGTTTTCCTTTATTAAATTTTGACACATTATTTGTAATTTTATCTAATTTTTTTAATTCTAAATTTTCAATTTTCAATATTTCAATATTGCTTTTCAAGTTGACATTTTCTTTTAACATATTATCCTTCACTATTTTAGTGTTTTCAAAATCAATAGCAATAGCCTCACTTTCTATCAAATTATTTTTAATTTTTTCTTGAGATAATTCTAGTTCTTCTTCTAAGATAACTTTTTCGTCTTTTAATATTCCTACTTCAAGTTCTAATCTATTTATTTTGACTATATATTCTTTGTTCAATTTTTAATTTTTCTAAATTTATCATCTAATTCTATGCTAAGTTCTAATAATTCGTCATAGCTAAGTTTCGGACATACCTCATCAGTTTGTGCCATAAAACACACATTAGGTTGTTCTCCGTCACTATCGCTATTGCTTTCAGTTGATGAAGAATCCGAGTCGTCCCATGTTACTTTGAAAGCCTTCTTCTTTTTGACTTTTTCAAATTTGTTCTTCTTTTTATCATTATTTAGTTTAGGGAAATCCTTCTTCATATGTCCATATTGATCACATTCATAACACTTGATTTGAGAAAGGTTTGTTGTGTTGGACTTTCCTTCTTTTTGGAATTTGATCATCTTTCTAAATTTCTTTAATTTGTTATAATTCTTGGCAATGAAGATTATCTCTTCTTCATCTAGAGTCATCATTCTTTGTTGCTGGGAATGCTATGCTCATTTTCTCAGAATTTAGTTCTTTTCGTGCCTGCAAATTAGCTTTATAGGACATTAAATTTCCTATCAACTCTCCAACTTTGGGAGTAAAGAGATCATTAGCTTCTTCAATAGCTAATACCTTCCTTTCCTAATCCGATGTTAAAGAGTTGAGTATTCGAGAAACTAAATCAAAATCAGTAAACTTAACTCCTAATGCCATAAGACCATGTTGGATAGTTTGAAATCTAGAATACATGTCAACAATAATTTCATTTTGCTTCATTTTGAATTATGAGAATTGATTTTTTACAATTGAAATCTTAGTTCGTTTGACCTTTGTTGCACCGTCGTGTGTAATTTGTAAGGTATGCCAAATGTCAAATGCAGTTGTACATAAGATGACACGTGAAAATTCATTTTCATCTAGAGAGCAAAATAAAACATTCATAGCTTTGGCATTGTTTGATGCTAAGGTCTTTTGTGCATCGGTCCATGTGTTCATAGTAGTAGAAGGTGCTTCATATTTATCTTGAGTGGCTGACCAAATTTCTAGAACATTAGCTTCCATAAAAATTCTCATACGTGTTGACCAATATGCATAGTTTGAGCCATTAAAAAGTGGGGGTCGTGCTGTGGATTGTTCTCCTTGAAAAATACTTGCCATATTAAAGTGATTCAAAAACGTGTTACTGTACTTTGATCAAACCATGCTCTGATACCAATTGAATGTCTATAGGATGGATCGTGTAGTATATATGCAAGTATATGTGACTAACTATATGATGTAACTAAAATTAATCTAGTAAAATATAAACTAAGCACACCAGGATTTTATACTGGTTCAAACACCTGTCCTACGTCCAGTCCCGATGCTCCCCTTCAGAATTCGACTATCAAACACCCTCACTTCGCCTGGAGGAATAGGCTTGGTTACAAAAGCTTGTTCTTGTCAAGTGTGTGTTCTATGACACGAATATTGACTATTAAGTACAAATGCTTCCAATATCTATATCTAGAGGATATTGATTAAAGAGCTCAGTATATATGGAAGAGTGAAATACAAATATATGATTGCTAGAGATCAAAAATATATCAGAGTATAAGAATAAAGAGCACAAGTTAGTAAGGTGAAATCTTCACTTTGATTTTTGATGCTATTTATAGTGGTAGAGAGATTCCTTGAGTAGTTTTATCCATTAACAAGTGTTCTATGGTCGCTTCTGATGGTGATGAAGAGTTGCAGCGAAGAGAAGCGAATGTGTCTTTTCAATTGTGACAGTTGTAATTTGAATGTCAACAACCGATTTCTGTTTCAGACGTCTGGAATATGTCTCAGATGTTTGGCTCTATATTTTTTTGTATATAATAGCCTTTCAGACGTCTGAGTACATTAACCAGACATCTGATTCTGTCTGGTTTGTAATCCAAAGGATTTATTCCAACGTCTGGCTAGTGCACCCAGACGTATGATCTTGTGCATGTTGCTTTTCTTGTATCTGTGTCATTGCTCTTCTGATTCTATCGACTTGTAGCGTCTTGATACGTTCTTTGAGCCTTGTTCTTGTCTCTCTAGTGATGTTACGTTAGAAATTACCTATAAATTGAAATATATTTGCATATTCGATTTCCATTGTATAGATGTTGTCATCGAAACCATAGATTTGATTTCCTAACACACGTCGCCTCCCCCATCGAGCCCCCTTTTTCCATGCAACATAACCCAACTTACGCCACACCTCCAGAACATCCACAATCTACATGGCCGTCGCCACTAATATTAGGGTTTTCAAACACTAAATCGCCAATTCCAACTGCCACAAGCACTTTCTGATCACCCTACCACCTCCAAACAACTCCAGGCATCGAGCATGACAAAACCCACAAATCAATTTCATCGATTGATACCGAAATCAAAACGCCTAATCTTGACTTTGGCCGTGATTTTTGATCGATATAGTCGTTGTTATAGAAAACAAATATTAGACGCTGATTCGTATCATGAAGCTTTCAATTTCATATTTTAGTTGAATTTTTCAAGTAATTTGGATTTTTGATAAAATTTGGAATTGCAATTAGGTTATCTGACATTAAAGAAGAGAATCAGATGAGGAACAGAAGAGCACGTATAGAATATACTGAATGGCTGCTAGGGTTTGAGGAACAAAATCTATTTATATGAACAAAGTTCGATAAGAAAATTGGACCTATATCGAATTGGTTCGAATGGCAATATCGACCCGAAAAGCCTGTTTCGCTTTCGAAACAAAAGTAGGTCAGCCCATATATCAAAATAGATGTTTTCAATATTCTTAAACTCCATGGAAAAGGTTTCAAGTCCTAATTCCATTGTATGAAAAAGTTAGCTTTTAAAATCAGCTTATTTAAATTGATTTTAATAAATTGATGTCTACACGTTTCAAGCCCGCACGATCAAATGACACGTTCAATCGCTATGAAACTTGAAATCCTACAATAATTCACTGTTACGGATCAATGAAGCTGGTTTCAGCGAAATCTGAGAGAGCGGCCAAAATGGCTATTTTAACATTAGTTAAGTAAATGATTATTAAATTAATTAAATCACTTTTTCAATTCAAATTTTGTAATTAACAAATTTCATCATTTCTAATTGCACAGAAATAAAAAATCTTTTTAAAACCAATTTCCCATGTAAAATTCAATGTTAATTATTGCACTAATTATAGTGTTTAATTTCAGTTGCAACAAATCCATTAATTAAAATTTAAATTCAAATAAATTGATTAAATTTGGTTTCAATCTTTTCATTCAATCAATCATTATCTAATGGATATAATTAACATTGATTTACCCTTTATTAGATAAATATTTTGCTATTATCATTTTAATTCACATTAACTGCAATATTTCAATAGATTAATGCAATTGCTTTCCAATTTAATTTCAATGGATTAAATAGTGAATTTATAATTAAACCATTATTACAACTTACCAATTCAAACACATTAATGGTAACAAAAAAAATAATAAATTCACATACTGATTCATTATTCTATATTAACCAATTTCCATTAATTACATACAATTTCACCGTTTTATACAACATTTGGTTTATTTACTTATTTACAATCAATAACCAATTATAGCTTTATAATCATTTCAATTAATTGGAATTGCATTAAAATAGTTATCAATTACTTTGATTAACATCATAAAATTTCATTCTATTTATTTTCGCATAAATAAATCAATTTTTTTATTTCTTCCAATATTAACCCCAACATCTTACTAAATTAAATATTTTTACTTATCTAAAATCACTGGTCGTTACATTCTTCCTCTTGAACTTTTCTTCTTTACTCTTCCTAATGGTAGCCAGCCGTAGCCCTGTACTTTTGTTTGTGAAAATAGAATTAATTCCTGAAGGGGTTTAGGGTATAAGGATGTGCCTTGTTCCTATTTTGCCCTTGCATATTTCCTAACCCTTTTGTTCTCTTTCTATTCTTTAGTTCACTTATTTAACATGGCATAGCTACCCCTTATTTAATCACAAATCTCAATCCATTAATCATCTTACATTATTTTTTTTATTTCGATTTATCTCGATTTCAAAAATCATGTTTGAACTAGTACTTTAAAGCACTTTAATTTCATATATTTCAAAGTTTAATTATTCAAACATTTTTAATAACTCACTTTCGATAAATTTCATTTATATTTCAAATTTCAACTTTGAAATTTCCATTTTTATTCTTTAAACAATTCCTTTTCCAGCTCCAATTACAATATTTAAAACTTGGATTTTCAAAAATAATTTAGTTTGTATAAATCCAATTTATTTCAAAATATCATTTAACTAAATGCAAAATTTAGCGATTTAAAAAAATTAGTTAATTTAACCAATCTGGTATCCGTATATAATTTTCTATCCTATAGTCAAGTGATACGGGCATAAATCATTTCAATCCGTAATAATTTTAAAATTTACTGGTATATATCATTTCATCTCGCATTCCTAAATTTAGCTTCAAATCCATGAAATCGCTCGAGTCTATCATTTCAACCCATAACGATTACTCCCTAATCTATTAGATCATTCGAATATGTATCATTTCAAACAATAGGGAACTTGTAGTGTTATAACAATATAAAAATATAAGACCCGGTTATCCAATATCAACAATCAACATCCATCTAAATCACAGTTCAAAGCAAATCAATAAACAATAACATGTGACTGATTATCAATAACGGGTATTAACAAGCAATTTAGAATTTAATATTAAATTAGTGATGATAATATTCAATAAAAATCAAATTTAACTAGAATGAAAATTTAAAAATACCAAACATCAACCAATTAATTACTAATCGCATCATAAATTCAGTTTAACTAGCATAAGATAATCAAGTATTTGTGAATGGATCAAAACACTCGCCTTTGATTTCAAATCGATTTGAAATTCAAACAAAAGCCAAAAATTGGACAGTCTTGGAATGTAACGACTAGAAATTTTCGACTTTCGAAAATTGACATTAATACATCCACTATATCAACTGCCGAGCAATCGAAGGCCGGAAAACCTAATTGTTAGGGTTAAAGAAGAAGAGGTAGACGAAGAAAGAAACAAAAAACAGAATCTCACAATCGCAGCGGAACAACATATAATATACCAATGAATATCTTTTAAAACAAAGAACTATATCAGTTATTACACTACATCACATTACATTACATTATCAGAGTTTACAACAACAAACAGTGGAAAAGAACTACTATATACTAGTTGATACGCCATGCCATCCAGCTTTCTCCTGATCTCCACAACAACTCCTGAATTCCAGAATGACCTGATAACCTGACTCTAGACTCCCGTGTGGAAAATGATGGGCACCCAGAGTTTAGGAAGGAAACAATAAACTCCAGGTCAGTCATGAGACTGGTGTGAGAACTTAAAACAGTTTATCTTAAAAAAAACAAAGAAATAGTTTAAGGTAGATTCGCAATGCTTTTAGAAAATGAGACTACCATAAGGCCTCCCGCACACACACATAATGCAAACGCAAAATCGGAGGAGATTTTTCCTTATGATAGTCAAACATGCTTGATACGCAAATTTCTTTGATGTTATTACTATAAGTGCAAAGTGTAGGAAAACATTTCGAAAGTATAATATAAATCTTAGCCAGCATAGACATTTCGCACTTATGCCTACTATAGCTACCATGTTCAATAGCAGGTTACCGCCATATTCCATGGCAGGTTATACAACTAACGTACAGGGCTCGTATTGTTTTGATTGGATTTCCAACAAATGGTCGGGCAAAGGAACTTCCCAAGTAAAATGGAACGCCTCTGGAGAGACGTCCCCGGATCCTAACCGGATCTCTGCTAGACAAGGCCAGGCTACCTCTATAATAGGTAACAACTAACACAAGTATGCCATCTCCCGGTTGTAAACAACCTTTATCCGAGGAGCCTCTCAACCAACAACCACAAAGTAATAAGTTTGCAGAAACCACAAAGTAAGTATCTGGGCTCCATACCATGATACCACCCAAAATCCAGAAGGAAATGACATATCCTCAGAGGGCGCTACCCTCAAATAACCTTGCTGCTACGGTTCATGTTTCGACCATAACCGGGTTGTGAGGATCGACGAAGTCTCGTTCACAAAGCTACGCTTTTCACAAAAGCAACACTTTGATCAACAAATGATCAGCAGCACTCAGCATGCCACATTACCAAATTGGGAGTATATCACTGATAACCATCAACTACATAACCTCTGAGCTCGTACGTCTTAGAGAAGGGTGTTAAGATAAGTGAATAAATTCTCCGCCACTAACAGAAATGTATTTGAAAGAAATCTGCTTTATATCTCAAAATGTAATGTCAGGCATACAATCCATACAAGTCTGTTCTGGGTTCGAACAGAACCGAAGGCTCTTCCAAAGAAGCCCTTGGAATCCGGGTATTCACAATCCCGATCGAACTTCCCATCACAAAGGAAATCTCCATACCGTAGCTATAGGTGCGGAGACAATTGATAGGTCATCTTATCATTCTCGCAAATACCGGGTCTTCAACACCGGTCTTCAAATGCTATCCCATTTCGTCGAATCATTATTCGGAATGGGATTCACGACCCAAACGTCCTCTTCCGGCTAAACCGAATAATGAGTGCTTATTTTAAAAAAAATAAGTGTTCATTCAGATTCAAGCAAATCACAACAAATACCCATTTAAAGGTAAATATTGATAGTCGGTTATTTAACTATCAATAGATATGCACAACGTCACCAGATTCCAAATAATTTCCCAAATTATTTATTTTCCCAAAATATCTGTACAAGAAATATTTTCCACACTTTAAAATAAATCAATGTTTATTTTCGAACAAATTTCCCTTTCCTTTATAAATTCCATGGTGAATTTAAATTTCCAAATATCCACTGATATACGATTTTCAAATCGATTCCAAATATTCACTTTCAATTTATCTTTAAAAGATATAATCTTAAAACATTTCACATAATATTGGAAAACATTTCCATACTTATTTAATAATAAGTAATTCACAAATCTATTTACCTTCAACATTTGGAAAATATTCAATATACTTAGATCACAATTAAGTATATATTTTATACTTTATGGAAAACATTCTCTTAAACACATTCATTTGAGTCAAAACGAATGTTGCATAAAACATCGTTACGATAACCCAAAATCAGCAGTATAGGGATTCGAAATTTAGATAGATATATAAATCCCAATGCTATATAAAACATTTTCTTTCGAAATCATTTACTATAACGACAATGTTACAATCCAATTTTGCCTATTTTCTCGAAAACGTCTATTTCAACAATGAATGTTGAAATCTATGGTTTCGATACTTAATACATTTTAAAATAACTTCAAATAGTTTTTAATTCTATTTAAAAGATCACTTCCTAAAACATTTCTTTAATATATCATTCACTGTCCAAAATCGTGAATATAAATCGTTTACCCAATTCAACGCTTCTACATATTTAATTTAAAGGATTATCCACTGTCCAAAATCGTGGATATATCTCCTTTAATAAGCTTTCATATTTACTTATCAAATTAAATTGGTTTTGGATTTATAAAACAACGTTTATAAATTCACATTTATATAATTTTATAAAAACTTCAACTTATAAAATCCCTTAATTAACAAATTCTATTTATATCTCATTTAAATGCCAAAATCCAAATTATAAGTTAATTACTTATAAATCTTTTATTTTACAAAATCTATTTATTTTATAACTTCACAATTTATAAATCTATAAATTTCATTCACTTATGAAATCCATTTATACTTCATTTTAACACTTATAAAAACTCGTTTTTATAATTCCAATATTTTGATTTATAAATATCAATTTTATAAATCTTTTATATAAACCGTTTATAATAATTTCAAAAATCTCAATTTAAACTATTTATAAAATTCATTAACTCCATATGTCAAAAATCAATTTTTAACTATATTTCTCAAAAATCATAATTTTTATGATATTAAAATTATAACGTTTATTTATTTAAAATGAATCAATTCCAAAATTTAATAAAACTTATACTTTCAAAAATCACTTTAAAATCCTTTTAAATTCGAAATCATTACTTTAACTTTTTTTTTTAAATTCTAAAAGTAGGCCCAATACTGCAACAGCACTAAATATAACAATCATGGCATCCAAAACATCATATATCAATATGATAACAGAATATATGAAAATATCTGTAAATAAATCAATACGGGTGAGGAATCCAGTTGGATCCCTCCAACCTGTTTCCCTGCATCCACTGATGTTAGAACAATACAATTCTGTTTCAATACGGGATATCGCGGTACATGGGTTTATATAAAATATTGTCCGCTATTATGCGGTGCAATAGGGTCTCATCCGCTATATAATGCAGGAAAATCAACTCCAAGTACATATATAATAACAATTCCACTTCAAGATGGAATATCGCGGTATATGTGTTTAATAAATAACATCCGCTTAATATACGGCGCATAGCGTCTATTTCAAGACAATAGATAATAATTTATCATCCAAGCATACAATCAAGCAATTTTAAATCTAACTATTCAAAATTCAAATCGAAACAATTTCGATTGAGTGAGAAGTTCTCACCTTGCTTCCAATAACAGTTTCAGCGTTTTATTCTGAATAAAATTAAACGTGCGTTTAATTTTACCCAAAATTTACACTAGCTCCAATCAATTCCAATCTAACTCCATCGCGTAGTATTCGTCAATATGAACCCGATGCAATTTGTTTCGTCCAAAACGGACCTCTATGAAAAATTTATAGCTTTTTAAAGTTTGAACGATCAAATATAAATCAATTTACAATTTAATTAATTATTTTTAAACCTGGAATCAATCCAGGGCATTCGTTCCATGAATGCTGATCTCTGCCGCGCGCTTCATCTTCTTCCCCGTCGCGTTAATATGCTTTCAACAAACCCATGGCCGCCGTTTTCAACCAATTATTGAGCAACCATCACGCGCCTAGAAGTTGATCAGGGACCGCCAAACGAACGGCCACCGTGAGAGCTACCAACGGCTACAACATCAGGGAGCTCGGTCATGCCTCCTTCTCGATGTTTGCGCTTGAACGACGAACGAACGGAAGCCACTACCTCTCTCCACGTCGTGCCTTTCCCAATCTCGACCGTTGCATATGTCGATCGTGTTGTGCTTTATAATTTTGTAGTTGGATATTTTTGATAAAAGTGGATGGATTGGGCAATATCTTGGAGGAAAGACAGTGATTTTCTGGCCATTAAAATTATTTAGGGCCGGCGGCTAAAACCTTTGACCTAGGGTTTGTGCAAATAGAATAAATCTAGGTCCTTTTATAGAAAATTTCCAAAGCACTATTCATCCGAAAGTTTCCGAACTCCAAACGAAGCGTGCTGCCTGGCGTCCATTATGTTTTACCCCTATTCCGAACGCAATGGAATATATATTGGGAGCCAATTCGATCGAATTTGGAAGATAAGTTTTCGAATCGACTATTTAAATTTAAAAATTCACTCAAATCGATTTCATTGTGTTTTAGCTTACCCCGGACAAACCGTAAATCCGATTGACACGAAATTTGAAACCATACAATAATATAACATTACAGATCCGATATAACTGGTTTCGTCAAAATCCGAGACTGTTTGAAAAATGGCTATTTTTACTCTTCAATTAAAAATTAGAATATTCAGTTTCCCCAAATTAACTTTTAATTCAATTTTAAAAGTTCTATAACATCATTCTAACTCCAATATGATTTAATACAACTTTATGAATCATTTTTAATCACATTAAACCATATTTCCAATTATTTCTGAAATTTCAAATATTAAATTATCGATTTAATTATCCAATTAAATTTAGATATTCGAAATAAAATTTATTCGACTTACAAATTTTACTTGTTAAAATTTAAAATCAATTAAATATAAGAATTTCAAATGACAGAAATTCTGGGTCGTTACAAACTTCCCCCCTTAAAAGATTTTTGTCCTCGAAATTGCTAAGTAAGAAAAAGTCTTGAAATCCATTAACTTTCCAAACATCCATTCAAATTAGATTTCAAATTCATTTAAACATTTTAACTTTTCCAAAATCCATAGTTAAAACTTCTTACAATAACTTTATTAAGTTTTCAAATCATACCTAGTTATCTTTTCAAAAATTTCCAATTTTCTCAAAAATATTCTAACGCCTTAAATTTTCAAAAAATTTCGCCATAACCTCCTTTGCGCGGCTCGATCCCAAAAAAATGGCAATATATATATCACAAATACACATCTCATCAAAGTAATGAGGCATCCCAGGGAAAAAAGTGTAAATGTACGATATGTAATCCGAGATATGTACCTTATATATTATTATCGAGCATACAAGGCTAATATAGCGCGAAAGCGAGCACCAAACGTGAAGTAAGGGCAATCCGCACCTACTAAACACTCAACTACAATTAGAAACATGTATATAGAAAATAATATCGATATACAACATATACCAGAACAACAACTACATATGCCAATATAGCAAATGTAACAAAATGCAACAAATCCAACCATTAAACAACTATCATCCAACAACTTATCCAACAAATCCCTATCAAATCAATATACATTCACTTCTCATTAATATTCAATGAATTGGTTTTTCATTTAATCACATTTGATTCATTAACATTGGACTTTACTAACATTCATTTATTCATTTTCAATTAGTTTATATTCACTAATTTATATTCAAGTTAGTTCACTTCCACATTCAAATCAAATTACATAGCTTTCAATTTTATCAATTCAACTTCATATGAATTTCTATACAGTCAACTAATAACAATCCAACAATCAATGTTTATCCAACATTACCAAATTTCTTTATTTTGCTTACATTCATTCAATTTAGTTTAACACTTTTAATTCCAATTGGTTGATATTAAATTGACTTCTCTTCAATTATTCAATTTTTTTCAACTTCATTAGCTTCTAATGAATTAACATTTACATCCATTATTCCATATCAATTCATTTACATTAGATTGATTAACATTCAGTCCATTATTTCAATTCAATTGCTAATTCATTTAACCCCAAAAGTTGAATTTCATTTATATAACTCAAGTTCATATTCATCACTTCACTTTATTAATTTACTTCGATATCAAAATCAACTTCATTCAACATTACTTAAGTTATATTTCATTTTATAAACATCACTTGGTTACATTTAACTTAAATTTCCCCTTATAAATCCAATTCAGATCCCATTTCTATTTAACTTTTACCGAAGTCAAATTTCATCACTTATTCAAATTCATATCTCGTTTTGCTTATATTCAATCAATTACAACTTGGATTTTGATTTTAAATTTGTTTATCACAACAAAAATTCAATTTTCAATTTACTATGGTAGCAAATCCATCACACAGAAACTCGAAAATGATACTAATGATGCTGCAGTCATCACCTTTATTATTTCCCAGTAACAATAGTGAATTCAGTGCTTAATATTCTTTCAAAATTTTCCTTTTATTACTAAATCACATTTATAACTCTTTTTCTTATATAATTTCACTATTTAGCGTTTAATTTTGGAAATAATTTCCAAAATAAACAGGATTCAACATTTTCAATTCATAGTTCAAATTCATTTTTATTCACAACTTATATTTATAAATATATTCACATAGTTTCACTTCTTATATATAAGATTATTTCACAATTGTAAATCACATAAATTATAATTCCATACTTAATAATTCATTTGCTTATACAATTTATTCTTTTACAATATGTTTCATTTAACTTATTCAAACAACTTTTATTAACTTGCATATATTCTTACATTTCAACAACCAAACAATCAATTCATATACACTTTAATAATTCTAAAAAATTATTCCTTTATATGTAAAATATAATCGATGTAAAATTATTTCATTCACCCAATTTAAAATAATACTATGTCGACTTGCCTCGTTTAAGTGTTTAGAAATCCCTATCGATAATATGGCGTCCCACATACCGAACAGAATTCACAAACAGCTCAAGGGATAAGCAAACACAATATAAAATACTTTTATATTCACTAACAAATACGCGCTCATAACTATTATTACACTCAAACACATTCTAGAGTACTTCTGACTCTATCTCTAATGAGTAATTCCCAACAGAGCCAAGCTTGTCTCTTAACCAAATGCTCTGATACCAACTGTAAT
The DNA here is from genome assembly GCA_030765085.1 of Allium cepa. Classification (NCBI taxonomy): domain Eukaryota; kingdom Viridiplantae; phylum Streptophyta; class Magnoliopsida; order Asparagales; family Amaryllidaceae; genus Allium; species Allium cepa. The sequence continues at coordinate 27,950,234 of CM060938.1, read as the reverse complement.
GACTTAAGGTTTTCGACTCACGAAAATCGACATTAATACGTCCACTGTATCAACTGCCGAGCAATCGAAGGCCGAAAAACTTAATTGTTAGGGTTAAAGAAGAAGAGGTAGAAGAAGAAAGAAAGAAAAAGAAAACAGAATCTCACAATCGCAGCGGAACAACATATAATATATCAATGAATATCAGTTAAAACAAAGAATTATATCAGTTATTACATTACATCACATTACATTACATTATTAGAGTTTACAACAACAAACAGTGGAAAAGAAATACTATATACTAGTTGATACGCCATGCCATCCAGCTTACGCCTGATCTCCACAGCAACTCCTGAATTCCAAAATGACCTGATAACCTGACTCTAGACTGCCCGTGTGGAAAGTGATGGGCACCTAGAGTTTAGGAAGGAAACAATAAACTCCAGGTCAGTCAAGGGACTGGTGTGAGAACTTAAAACAGTTTATCTTAAAAAACAAACAAAGAAATATTTTAAGGTAGATTCGCAATGCTTTTAGAAAATGAGACTACCATAAGGCCTCCCGCACACACACAATGCAAACGCAGAATCAGAGGAGATTTCTCCTTATGATAGTCAAACATGCTTGATACGCAAATTTCTTTGATATTATTACTATAAGTGCAAATTGTAGGAAAACATTTCGAAAGTATAATATCAATCTTAGCCAGCATTGACATTTCACACTTATGCCTACTATAGCTACCATGTTCAATAGCAGGTTACCGCCACATTCCAGGCAGGTTATACACTAAAACCGTACAGGGATCGTATTGTTTTGATTGGATTTCCAACAAGTGGTTGGGCAAAGGAACTTCCCAAGTAAAATGGAACGCCTCTGGAGAGACGTCCCTGGATCCTAACCGGATCTCTGCTAGACAAGGCCGGGTTACCTCTGTAATAGGTAACAACTGACACGAGTATGCCATCTCTCAGTTGTAAACAACCTTTATCCGAGGATCCTCTCAACCAACAACCACAAAGTAATAAGTTTGCAGCAACCACAAAGTAAGTATCTGGGTTCCATACCATGATACCACTCATAATCCAGAAGTAAATGACATACCCTTAGAGGGCGCTACCCTCAAATAACCTTGCTGCTACGATTCCTGTTTCGACCATAACTGGGTTATGAGGTTCGACGAAGTCTCGTCCACAAAGCTATGCTTTTCACAAAAGCCACGCTTTGATCAACAAATGATCAGCAGCACTCAGCATGCCACATTACCAAATTGGGAGTATATCACTGATAACCATCAACTACATAACCTTTGAGCTCGTACGTCTCAGAGAAGGGTGTTAAGCTAAGAGAATAAATTCTCCGCCACCAACAGAAATGTATTTCAAAGAAATCTGCTTTATATCTCAAAATGTAATGTCAGACATACAATCCATACAAGTTTGTTCTGGGTTCGAACAGAACCGAAGACACTTTCAAAGAAGCCCTTGGAATCCGGGTATTCACAATCCCGATCGAACTTCCTATCACAAAGGAAATCTCCATACCGTAGCTATAGGTGCAGAGACAATCGATAGGTCATCCTATCATTCTCGCAAATACCGGGTCTTCAACACCGGTCTTCAAATGCTATCCCATTTCGCCGAATCATTATTCAGAATGGGATTCACGACCCAAACGTCCTCTCCCAGCTAAATCGAATAATGAGCGCTTATTTTAGAAAAAAATAAGTGTTCATTCAGATTCAAGCAAATCACAACAAACACCCATTTAAAGGTAAATATTGATAGTCAGTTATTTAACTATCAATAGATATGCACAACGTCACCAGATTCCAAATAATTTCCCAAATTATTTATTTTCCAAAAATACCTGTACAAGATATATTTTCCACACTTCAAAATAAATCAATGTTTATTTTCAAACAAATTTCCCTTTCCTTTATAAATTCCATGGTGAATTTAAATTTCCAAATATCCACTGATATACGATTTCCAAATCGATTTCAAATATTCACTTTCAATTTATCTTTAAAAGATATAGTCTCAAAACATTTAAGTTCATATTGGAAAACATTTCCATACTTATTTAATAATAAGTAATTCACAAATCTATTTATCTTCAACATTTGAAAAATATTCAATATACTTAAATCACAATTAAGTATATATTTTATACTTTAAGGAAAACATTCTCTTAAACACATTCATTTGAGTCAAAACGATTGTTGCGTAAAACATCGTTACGATAACCCAAAATCACTAGTATAGGGATTCGAAATTTAGATAGATATACAAATCCGAATACTATATAAAACATTTTCTTTCGAAATCATTTACTATAACAACAGTGTTATAGTCCATCTTTGCCTTGTTTGTCGAAAACGTCTATTTCAACAATGAATGTTGAAATCTATGGTTTCGATACTTAATACATTTTAAAACAACTTCAAATTGTTTTTAATTCTATTTAAAAGATCACTTCCTAAAACATTTCTTTAATATATCATTCACTGTCCAAAATAGTGAATATAAATCGTTTACCCAATTCAACACTTCTACATATTTAATTTAAAGGCTTATCCACTGTCCAAAATCATGGATATATCTCCTTTAATAAGCTTTCATATTTACTTATCAAACTAATTTGGTTTCGGGTTTATAAAAAAACGTTTATAAATTCACATTTATATAATTTTATAAAAACTTCAACTTATAAAGTCCCTTAACTAACAAATTCTATTTATATCTCATTTAAATGCTAAAATCCAAATTATAAGTTAATTACTTATAAATCTTTTATTTTACAAAATCTATTCATTTTATAACTTCATAATTTATAAATCTATAAATTTCATTCACTTATGAAATCCATTTATACTTCATTTTAACACTTATAAAAGCTCGTTTTTATAATTCCAATATTTTGATTTATAAATATCAATTTTATAAATCTTTTATATAAACCGTTTATAATAATTTCAAAAATATTAATTTAAACTATTTTATAAAATTCATTAACTCCATATTTCAAAAATCAATTTTCAACTATATTTCTCAAAAATCATAATTTTTATGACATTAAAATTATAACGTTTATTTATTTAAAATGAATCAATTCCAAAATATAATAAAACGTATACTTTCAAAAATCACTTTAAAATTCTTTTAAATTCGAAATCTTTACTTTAACTTTTTTTTTAAAACTCCAAAAATAGGCCCAATTCTGCAACAGCACTAAATATAACAATCACGACATCCAAAACATCATATATCAATATGATAACAGAATATATCAAAATATCTATAAATAAATCAATACGGGTGAGGAATCCAGTTGGATCCCTCCAACCTGTTTCCCTGCATCCACAGATGTTAGCACAATACCAATCTCATTTCAATACGGGATATCGCGGTACATGGGTTTATATAAAATATTATCCGCCATTATGCGGCACAATAGGGTCTCATCCGCTATATAATGCGGGAAAATCAACTCCAAGTACATATATAATACTAAATCCACTTCAAGATGGAATGTCGCGATATATGTGTTTAATAAATAACATCCGCTTAATATACGGCGCATATGGTCTATTTCAAAAAAATAGATAATAATTTATCATCCAAGCATACAGTCAAGCAATTTTAAATCTAACTATTCAAAATTTAAATCGAAAAACGATTGAGTGAGAAGTTCTCACCTTGCTTCCAATAACAGTTTCAGCGTTTTTTTCCGAATAAAATTAACCTAAAATTTACACTAGCTCCAATCAATTCCAATCCAACTCCGTCGTGTAGTATTCGTCAATACGAACCCGACGCAATTTGTTTCGTCCAAAACGGACCTTGTATGAAAAAGTTGTAGCATTTTAAAGTTTGAACGATTAAATATAAATCAATTTACAATTTAATTAATTATTTTTAAACCTAGAATCAATCCAGGCTGTTCGTTCCATGAATGCGGATCTCGGCCGCGCATTTCATCTTCTGCCCCATCGCGTTAATACGCGTTCAACAAACCCATGGCCGCTATTTTCAACCAATTATCGAGCAACCATCACGTGCCTAGAAGTTGATCAGGGACCGCCAAACGTACGGCCACCGCGAGAGCTACCTACGGCTACAACATCAGGGAGCTCGGTCATGCCTCCTTCTCGATGTTTGTGCTTGAACGACGAACGAATGGAAGCCACTACCTCCCTCCACGTCGCACCATTCCCAATCTCGACCGTTGGATATGTCGATCGTGCTGTGCTCTACAATTTTGTAGTTGGATATTTTTGATAAAAGTGGATGGATTGGGCGATATCAAGGAGGGAAGACGGCGAATTTCTGGCCATTAAAGTTATTTAGGGCTGGCAGCTATAAACTTTGACCTAGGGTTTGTGCAAATAGAATAAATCTAGGTCCTTCTATAGAAAATTTCCAAAACACTATTCATCCGAAAGTTTCCGAACCCCAAACGAAGTGTGCCGCCTGGCGTTCATATTGTTTTACCTATATTCCGAATGCAATGGAATATATATCGAGAGCCAATTCGATCGAATTTGGAAGATAATTTTTCGAATCGACTATTTAAATTTAAAATTCACTCAAACCGATTTCAATGCATTTTAGTTTGCCCCGGACAAACCGTAAATCCGATTGACGCGAAATTTAAGACCATACAATAATATAACATTACGGATCCGATGAAACTGGTTTCGTCGAAATCCGAGACTGTTTGAAAAATGGCTATTTTTACTCGTCAATTAAATATTAAAATATTCAATTTCCACAAATTAACTTTTAATTCAATTTTAAAAGTTCTATAACATCATTCTAACTCCAATATGATTTAATACAACTTTATAAATCAATTTTAATCACATTAAACCCTATTTCCAATCATTTCTGAAATTTCAAATATTAAATTATTGATTTAATTATCCAATTAAATCTAGATATTCGAAATAAAATTTATTCAACTTACAAATTTTACTTGTTAATATTTAAAATCAATTAAATACACGAATTTCAAATGACAGAAATTCTGGGTCGTTACATAGAATTTGTCCAAACCAGTGTCAAAATGTCTGAAATTTTGCTACGATCGCAGCTGAGAAAACCACGTATGGATCCAAGCTTGTATGAAAATGTTATTAACATTAAAAGTTTGAAATTCCAAATTTAAATAAAATAATAATATAATTCATAATTTAAACGTCACTCCGTCTCTCTCCCATTCACTGTCAAACCTCTGAGCAAAACACGTAGCCGCACCCGCCTTTGACCACGTTTCCACGCCACCTACAACCACCATTGGCCACGTCGCACCTCCAGATCACCCATGATCTACATGGCCGTCGCCACTAATATTAGGGTTTCCAAACCCTAAATCGCCAATTCCAGCCGCTACAAGCACTTTCTAGTCACGCGACCACCTCCAAACAACTCCAGGCATCCAGCACGGCAAAACCCACAAATCAATTTCATGGATCGATGCCGAAATCAAAACGCCTAATCTTGACTTTGACCGCGATTTCTGATCGATCCGTTCATTGTTATAGAAAACGAATACTAGACGCCGATTCGTATCATCGAGAGCTTTCAATTACATATTTTAGTTGAATTTTTCGAGTTGTTTGGATTTTTGATAAAATATGGAATTGCAATTAGGTTATTTGACATTAGAGAAGAGAAGCAGATGAGGAACAGAAGAGCATGTATAAAATATACTGAATGGCCGCTAGAGTTTGAGGAACAAAATATATTTACATGAACAAAGCCCGTAAGAAAATTGGATACATATCGAATTGGTTCGAACGGTAATAGCGACCCGAAAAGCCCGTTTCGCTTTCAAAACAAAAGTAGGTCAGCCCATATATCAAAATAGATGTTTTCGATATTTTTAAACTCAATGGAACATGTTTCAAGTCCTAATTCCATTGCATAAAAAAGTTGGCTTTTAAAATCAGCTTATTTAAATTAATTTCAATAAATTGATTTCTACGCGTTTCAAGCCCGCACGATCAAACGACATATTCGATCGCTACGAAACTTGAAATCCTACATTAATTCAACGTTATAGATCCAATGGAACTAGTTTCAACAAAATCTGAGAAAGCGACCAAAAGGGCTATTTTCATGTTAATTAAATAAATGATTATCAAATTAATTAAATCACTTTTTCAATTCAAATTTTATAATTAATAAATTCCATCATTTCTAATTACACAAATAAAAAATCTTGTAAAACCAATTTCCCATGTAAAATCCAATATTAATTATTGCACTAATTACAGTGTTTAATTTCAATACAATAAATCCATTAATTAAAATTAAAATTCAAATAAATTGATTAAATTTAATTTCAATCTTTTTATTCAATCAATCATTATCTAATGGATATAATTAACTTTGGTTTTCCTTTTATTACATAAATATTCTACTTTTATCATCTAATTCATATCAACTGCAATATTTCAATTTACTAATTACAATTGATTTCCAATTTAATTTCAATGGATTAAATAGTGAATTTATAATTAAATCATTATTATAACTTACCAATTCAAACACATTTTTATGTCTGTTGTTAACAAACAAAACTAATAAATTCACATACTGATTCATTATTCTATATTAACCAATTTTCATTAATTACATACAGTTTCACTATTTTAAAATTTGGTTTATTTACTCATTTACAATTTATAACCAATTATAACTTTATAATCATTTCAATCAATTGGAATTGCATTAAAATAGTTATATATTACTTTGATTGACATCATAAAATTTCATTCTATTTATTTTCTCATAAATAAATCACAAATTTTTATTTCTTCCAATATTAACACCAACATCTTTCCGAATTAAATATTTTTAATTATCGAAAATTACGGATCGTTGCATTCTTCTTCTTGAATTTTCTTCTTTGCTCTTCCTAGTGGTAGCCAGCCTTAGCCCTATATTTTTGTTTGTGAATAGAATTAATTCCTAAAGGGGTTTAGTGTATAAGGATATGCCTTGTCCTTATTTTTCCCTTGCATATTTCCTAACCCTTCTGTTCTCTTTCTATTCTTTAGTTCCCTTATTTAACATGGCACGGCTACCCCTTATTTAATCACAAATCTCAATCCATTAATCATCTTACGTTATTTTATTTTATTTAACTACTATTTACTATTACTAAAAATATAGGGTATTACAGACTCCCCTCTTAAAGAATTTCGTCCTGGAAATTATGATAAGGTACGCATCATAACAGTCGGAGGTAAAATATACCATTAACGAATTAGGATAAGTATCTCTCATCCTATTCTTAGTCTCCCAAGTACAGTCTCTATCATCGTCGCTCCACTAGACTTTATCTAACCTAGCTGTCTTGTTCCTATGCCTCTTCTCATCTCTTGCGACTATGCAAACTAGCTTTCTAACTATCGTCAAATACGTCTCTACGACTAAGTCATCTGGCACAGTCGATGATATAGTAGTATCCAAATCTTGAATACACTTCCTTAGATGAGAAACATGTAAAACATTGTCGACTCCTACCAAACTGCTCGGTAACTCTACTCCATATGCGAGTTTCCCGATCCTGCTCGATAACTCTACTCTATATGCGAGAACTTCAACTTCAGCTGACGCTGCCTCAATATTTCAAGAACTACTCTAAGATGAACTTCATGCTATCTTTCATCCTTTGATTACACCAAAATATCATCTATGAAAACCAATACGAACCTATCCAGGTGCTCTAAGAAAATCCAGTTCTTCAAATCTACAAAGAAAGCTTGCTCATTAGTCAATTCGAACGGCGTCACTAATCATTCGCGCGATTCATATCTGGTACTAAACGCCATCAAAGGAATACTATCCTCTTCCACTCTAAGTTGATGAAAACCTATCGCTAAATCCAACTGCGACAATATCTTGGCGCCACTCAACTGATCTAACATATCATCAAGCCTAGGCAACGGATATCGATTCTTTCTTGTTTTCTCATTCAACTTATGATAATCGTTATATAACCTTAACGATCCATCTGGCTTCTTAGCAATCACTGTAGCTGCTCTTCAAGGTGAACTACTAGGTATGATAAAATTCTTACATTCCAAATCCACCAACTTCTAATGAACTTCTCGTTTCTCTTAAATACGATATCCACTGTGGTATGACTGTATCTTACCAACTACTAAAACCTTATAGCATACTCTAACATAGTCATCTCTCCTTGCTCTAACTCAACAAACTTTCAGAGCAAGGTAGACTTTTCCATCAAAGACATGAATCCCTCCTAGAACCTCCTCTTAAACTCAACCCATGTCATTGTCCCTTCATCCACTGTTACACTATTCCACCAGTATAAAGCTGCTTCTTGAAGCTATCTTAAAGAAAGCCATCTTTTCTGCTCGTCACTGAGCCCTAAATCTGTGAAAATCCTCTCATAGTGCAGCAACCAGTTCCCTACTTCTATGGAATCATTAGTCCCGAAAGGTAGTTTTCCTCCCAACCTAGCATAATCCCTACTCAAAGCAGTATAATTGTTGACCACTGGAGCTTCCTGGGCTCCTCCCCCAACTACTCTAACAGAAAACCCCGCTTGCATCATATTCATAAAAAACTAATACATGGCCCCCATGTCAACTTGCAGGATTTCAGCACCAACATTTCCAGCTCGTACTTGACCATGTTTCCTTCTAGTATTAGGTCTGGCATTTCTATCTACGACGGTACTTTCTTCTCTAACATTATCGCTTAGAAAGTCCATATCTGCATTCGAACCTTCATGAGATACAGAAAAATAACATAATAGAGAAAGGAGACTAGAAATAAAGCACATTATTATATATGGAAAATACAAGTACTTTGCTATAGGGTTATCCCATACCTCGATCTTATCTCTAACTCCTTCAGATTATGTTTTCAAAAATCATCTTTTTAGTTTAAAATTTTTCATAAACCTATGCTCTGATACTAAGTTGTAACATCCCTTGTCTAGACACCCAATGCTAAGCTCTACGGATGCAGCAGTCATCCGTAGTATTAACTTCCAATGACTAAATATGGCTATGTTAATGGTAACCATAATATCAGAAGCACTTGAATATGAAACTAAATCATAGATTTTAAACACAACCTTCTTTCTGAATATATTTCCAAAACCTGTTCCGTATTCAAATTACATAATCCCATAATCGTTTTCCAGGTTCAGATAAAATATAATTATTACATAAATACGCCAAGAGCAACATATAATGTTGCCCCCTTGGTTGACCAGAGTACTACATATACAATACAGCGGAATAAATCTAAAATAACAACTCTTAATTAGCTATCCGTCAACCACCTGCTCGTTACTTTGATCTTTATTCGCCAACCTACTAAAACTTGTAATAGTCAGTCTCTAGCCTACTCAAATCTATTTTGAGCACTCGAGAGTTTAAGGAAAAATAAACTTCGAGGCAGACATAATACCTGATGTGAGCAATACTATACATCTCGGTTATCTGATATTAAGTGAGACCATGCCGCTTAGCAAAACGGGTTTACCCTCACTAATTTCCTTTATAAAACATATCCTTTGCAAACTATAATCCTACAACCAAAACTGGTTAAATCTATAAAGAAATATCATATATATGTACAAATCAGTTATCATATGGACTATCCGTCCATACACTGTAATTTTGTTTGGCTGACTACTACCCTTGGCTGACTCGGGCCTACAAAATCTAATATTTGTTAGATACACCTCTTTGAGATGGTCTGTCCTACTTACTTCTCCAGGTCTAACTGATTCTAATGGTTTTGCGGGCTTACCAATAACCTATCTTTAATTTTTAGATTCCTTTCTGTGTGTAACATAATTTTAGTATCACTTCTGACAAAGCCCTAAACATTGGAATTTTGGACTGAATTAGCTAAGGGCTAATTGGTAATGGGTATAGGGCGTGACCCTACACTAGTCCCATCTGGTCTTCTAATCTGAGCAATTTTCTTAGGGTTAATTACCCTTTAAATTTTTCCTTGAAAACATTTTCAAAATGATTTAAACCTTTAAATCTTACATACACAAGGAAATATACTCTTTGCTTTACTCTAAACTATTTGCCATGTTATATATATATATATATAATTTGCCCAAAATAATATTGATGAAATTATTAAGAATTTCCCATCCCTCCAAAATGAGTTAAAACCTTTTTTAAATTAAAAACATTTAGGCTATATTACCCAAAACAATTCATTCAAAACCTTTGTTTAACCTTTAAACAACCCTTTCAAAACCATTGAAAGTACCTCTTTCGAAACCTTTGAATGTATTCCTTTTTTTACAAGTAAAAGCTTAGGCCGAAGGCCAAAAATTACCTTTCGAAATCATACCTTACAAAATCATTCATCTTTATCCTTTCGAAAGCATTAAAAATCATCTCATTTGAAATCTTTAAAACCTTAAACATCCCCTTTAAAACACTTAAACATTGCCTTTCAAAACTATTGGAAATCCTTTCCGTTTAGACCTTTCGAAACTACTGGGGAACCATCCCTTAGAAACCATTCTTTAAAACCTTTCAAATGCATTAAAACATCATGCCATTCGAAAGCATTTGGGTTCAATTTAGAACATGTTGAAACATCTTTCGTAACTATCTCCTTCGAAGCCATTTAGGTTCTACCTTTTATAGAGAAAAAGGGTCTTTAAGACACTTAAGTCAAAAGCATCTCTTTTGAAAACATTCTTAAATAAAGAAGTGATGGTGTCGAAACCATCCATTCCAAAGCATTGGAAAAGCAACTTGGTTTTTAAAAACAAGATAACCCTTTCGAAACCAATCTGCGTTGAAAGGTCAAAAGCAACAGTCATGGGTTACGACCTATTCGAAAGCAGCTAGTTAAAAACAAAGGCGCAGCCTCTTAATACCATTCTTTTTAAACTTATTGACCCATTCGAAAGCAAACCAAGTCGAAAGCTATTCAGTCGAAAGCAAAGCAGGTGCATATTCATTTAAAAGCAAAGTAGTGCTTCAACCCCTTCGAAACCCCTTGTTTCGATCCTGTACCTTCTACCTTTGTCTATTTCACTACGTATTGATATCAGATACCATGTGCATTGGTTTCGATGGAGTCGTAGGCGGAGGTAAGGAGTCAGAAGCCTAGTGCCGAAAGCAATGAAATAGGAAAAGGCATGTAGATTTGACTTTTTAACTACTTCTTTATACTCAACCTGCCTTGTTTGTCAAATTATGATTGGCTGCAATTTTTTCTTTACTAAAAGTACTACCAATTTTTAGAAATAAAGATTTGAATTATTCACAAAATACCCCTTCTCCTTTTTATAAATATATAAAACACTTAAGTCTCATGCCTTAAATAATTTTATATATCAAACACTTAGGAAAATTCTACAAAATTCCATAAATTCAGTTTTAATACGTTTTCTAACATATATAACTTTCAGACCTTAAGCTAAAATAATTTGGCTGCAATTAGTTTTAAACCCAAATAAGCATTTTCTTCACTAGAAAATTCATATAAAATCCACACTAACTCAGAAAACTATGAAAATTGAAACCCATTTCTAAAATATCATTTCCGATCTAAATCTAAATATGCAAGGCAATTGGATGTCATGTAATAGGTTTTCTAAATCAATTCTCATCATCAAATGAATTTAAAATAGTCTAAATCATCAACATATATATACTTGTATGTGTATGTCTGCATTTATCATTCAAAACATAGCAAAACAATTGCAAATACTTTCGAAATTTATTTAAAACAAAAACAACCAAAATTATTTGATGTAGTCATTATTCACCTTAGCCTTTTGATTTAGGATAAGAGATTTGTTCTTAATTAAGTGATTTGATTCTTTGTAATGACCCACCTTTTGGATGATTTAAATCGACAATAAACCACGAATGTCAGACGCAAACCATTCAAAAGGAAGGATTGTTATGGGGTAAATAAGGAAAAGCAAAGAAAGAAAACAAACACAAAATCTTACAGTTGAACGAGAAATTATAATAATTAAATGAACAGTTCATCAAGCTGTTCTAAAAAACATTTGATTATTCTTTTACAATACAGATCAGAGTTACATACAACATGAATAAATAAATAAATGCATCAGAACAACATGATGCGGTGGAATAAATATAATAAATAATAATAGCATACAAATCTTCGTCTTTTTCCTTTAGAAAAGAAGTGTTTGATATACTAAAAAGCTCAGACTGACCCGAGTGAATTAAAAAGGCAAAATATTCGAGTCGGAACTAAAAGATCTTATATAAGTTAAATCAACAGTAAATAAATATGACTGTAATAGCGTAAGAGATGTTTACCGGTTTTGACATCTCCTATCCAGTGTCTAACATGCATGCAATAACTTAAGAGATGTTCGGGATTACATCTTCTAAGGATTTGTTAAACTATATACATACATAGTATAATATGCTATTATAATAGTGTCTGTAGTAAAGTATTAAAATAACGTTAAGGCGTTACCCATATCCCACTTAGCACATTTTATATAATACCGTCGATACAGTACTATAAACTCCACTATAAATTGGAGGGCTATCAGGGAGCACTCCATAGCGTACGACACAAACCAAACTCATAGAAGGCGCAATAAGGCATGTTACTAGGCATGCGAGGCAATGCCCACGGCAGGATACTACAGTTTTACCGATCCGGACAGGTGGTAACACATGGCAGCTACTACCGCCCAACTCGGAACACACTCCCATATCAAAATCGAGGGGGGCCACTAAAACAATCACAAAGTCATAATATGGTATCAAAGAAGCATGTTTGATCGGAGGTGCGACCTCACTTAGCCCAACGTGGCTCTTGTTTTAGTCAGATCAACCTGACTCATGGGGTTCGGGGCTACGTTAATACTGTAGGATCTAGATTAACCCTAGAGGGGGGTGAATAGGGTTATAGCAAATTTTCTCGATTTAAACACAGAAATAAAATGCAGAAATAAATATGCTGAAAAGTAAATCACACACAAAATTTACCCAGCTTCGGCAACCCCTGCCTCATGCTGCATTCTCAGATTTCTATTAGAATTAAACAGTATCACGCTTACAAACACTCTACTAGACTCGCACACCCTGCTCCCGCATATAGAGTTTCGCTTACTCGCAAACACTGCTCCCGCCTATAGAGTTTTGCAAACTCGCACACCCTGCTCACTGAACTAATTCTAACTAGACAATCTGATACTAACTGCAACCTAGGTGGTGATTTACAAATTCTTTGACTCGAAAAGAAAAAACAATTTCAAAAATAAAACCAGGAGCAAAAATTAAAATATAAACTTAATCCCTAATTTTTGCTCAAAATAAAAAACCCCCTTTTGATAAAACCCTAAATAAAACAAAATAATCCCCCTTCTAACAAATATAAGGCCGGCCCCTTATTCTTTGACCCGATCCACTGTTATTCCTTGACCCGTTCCTTTCTTTTGCTCAATGAAGAATAATGCGGCCGATTCTCTTTGCCACTAATTTAGGGCTTCTGTCTTCGATTCAAAATTGGGGCTTTCTGATGATCGGTTCTCTGACTTGCGTTGCTCTTGCTCACTCTCGTTCTCTGATGGTTTATGCTTGTTGCTAGCTCGATCGAGTTGTTGATGATTTCGGTATGTAATTTCTTTTGTTGCTTGTTTGATTGCTTGCTCTTTAACTCGATGCCGATGATGTACTCTTGGGTTTGATATTTATATGAATTCGAGACACTTGTTTTCGTTCGTATCAATTTGATACTTTCCCAATTTTCTGTTACCTGATGCGCACGGCTTCTATTCTGTAGCGCTCGATTGCCTTGAGTCACACGGCAACAACTTTCCCCTTTTTCATTTCTGACTTTTTCAAAGACGTATGTTTTCGTTGAATTCTCTGACTTGATTATCTCATAGTCTTCGTCTCTGGCCACCTTCTCTGGTCGGTTTTACATGAACTTTACTTGGGCATTTTTTATGTTTCATTTTACTTGACTTCTGTTCATGTCGGCACTGGCTGTAGTTGAGTTGATACATTTGTCAGTTCTACATTTGTTTCACTTGGTATCGCTGCATCCATTCTGTTGCACTTTGATGTTGTATATGTGATGCATTCATTACTGCAATACTTGTTGCACTTTAGTTGTTCACCATGTTGCATTCACTCCATTTTGCATTGGTGCATTGCTGTCATGTTGGTTCGAATTGCACTTGCTATTTTGTACTACTTCACCATGTCACTTGAGGTTTTGCAGTTGGTTTATTGATGCATTCATGTTCATGCAGTCTTGTCTTGGTTGAGTTTGTTGTTACAGTATTCATTGAGCTGAATATCATGGTGTTCTATTCACCCATTACTCCACTTGCATTGCATTTGTGATTGATGCAGTTTTGACATTTGGTCATGTTGCAGTATTCATTGTTGTTCCCACTGTGTTGCATTTGTATCACTGGTATATGCTTCCATCTATTTGGTTGTTGCAGTCCTATGCAGTTGCTATGCCTTGTGTTCTTGTAGCTTTCATCACTGGTGCATGTACATTGCTTCATGTTGCCTTCATGTAGCTTGTTCTCTACATTTGCTTGATTGTTTACAGGCATGTGGTCTTGGTAAACTTCTTACTGTTATTTGATTGCTAAGTCTTGTTCATCCCTCTGGTATACCGGGTGTATAACTGGTGCAGCGATATTGGTCTTGTTGTAGTTTGGCTCAGTGTACTTGTATATAGTTGAGTTTTGTTCATTCAATTCATTGAAGTTGATATTGTACTTCATTATGAATTATGGCTCTGGCTATGTTTTCTGTTGGTCGTGGCTTGATTTATGTGAACACATTTGTGTTGCATTGCATCGATAATTTTGGTTACTCTGTTGCTTCATTTTCCACTGAGTTGCATTGAGTAGCTGGTCTTTGTAGTTGTTGCTGTGCCTCTCTTGTATTATTGGTGTCTGCAGTGTGTTGCATTACCATCATTGCTGTTTGGTCTGAACTTGACGTTGCTGTTTGTAGCTTGCCACTGACTTTGGTTCTTCGCTTGTGCATATTGTATTCGATACTGTTGTTGTATTCATGTATACTGCTGTGTGGTCTTGTGGCAGTTGCAGTATTCATGTACACTACTGTGTTGTACTGAGCTCGACATTTCTTCATTGTTCCTTTGATATTGAAACTTGTACTTGCAGTTGTGCCGTTGTTGACTACATCACCATATATCAATTGCTCGGCCTTTGGTTTCATGTGCATTGAGCTTTGACCCTTTGTTGTTCATTTGGGCTTCTGGACTTGTTGTACATTGCATAGTGCATTGCCTTGTTTGTTGAAGTTGTGCTTGTACACTTGCTATTGTTGGCTGCGCACGCGAGTTGGCGAGGCGGTGCACACGTGTATGAATGTTCACGTGTGTATTGCAGCCACTTATGATTACCTGTCCCTGTAATATCTATGTGCACGACTTTGTGATGAATTCAAGTGTGAATGATGACGAACAACCCAAATAACTGAAGCAAATGATATTTTCAAAAATAATATTTTATTTTATATTGCAACAATATTTCTTTTTCAATTTTACTGCGTTAGTGAATATTTTTGCAGATTGCTCAGATGCTGGATTCAAACTGGAATGCAGTTGAAGACAAAATACGAGTGCGAGTGATATGTAGTGAGGTTATCAATGTAAAAATATTTGTGATGTAATCGTGATGTAATCAAAAATGTATATGTATAGTGAGAGCATGAATTTGTACTATTCAAGATTGTAATAAATATTTGTTTGAATAAAATTTCTGTTTGAATTCAAAATCTGTGTAACTTGTTCTGTTTGAATTCAAATTCAAATTCTATGTAATTTATTTTATTCAACAAATATTTATTTAATCTATGAAAAACAAAATAGTACATTACCAAATACATTTAAATGAATATATATTTTTATTATCATCAAATAAAAACATATAAGCGCATATTCAACAATCTCCCCCTTTTGATGATAACAAACATATATTTAAGATTTTGACCGTGTTAAATGTATTTGACCAATTATATACTCTAATTGCTCCCTCTATTTAAATGCTTCCTCTCTACATGATGCTCCCCCTACATATATGCATACAAATAGAAATATTCAAATAAGCCTAGATGCAAATGGAAAATTATTTGACCTTTGCTTGATTCTATTTGACAAAATCTTAACTTTTCTCTCCCCCTTTTGTTATCAGCAAAAGAATAATAGTGTTAGAGAAAAATAGAGATTAAGTGATCAATATTAATCCAACATTAAACTCAAATTGAATATAAATAGTAAACTTCAATAAGAATCAAACAAAAACCATAACTACCCTTGTTAGGCGCATATTCCACTTTTAGAAATGATGGATATGATGTTCATATAAAAAATCATACAGTTGAATCTTCTTGTGGTACATTTATATCAGGAATTTGAATATCTACTAATCATGCATAGCCGTTAGGACTTTTAAATGAGATCAATAGTATTCGAATTTAATTTTAAAAAATGAAATCAAGTATCTTCTAACCACGCATGACCGTGAGGACTTTTAAATGGGATTAGAATCAACTTGTCTATTTAAGCAATTAATTTTGATATGCGTTCCATACATGCATAACCGTAAGGACTTTCAAATGAGCATGGAAGGACATAATCAAAAATCCAAGTAATTCACCCATGCATAACCGTGAGGACTTTTAAATGAGAGTGAATACTTCGGATATTTATTTATTTTTAAAAAAAGGTGACATTAAAAACAAATGATTCCTGATTATAGTACCACATATCGACAAACTATATTGAATATTTGATAAACCATGGTCGATAGAAATAATGATAGATATAGAAATGGTCATGAAATCTTTACCCAACAAAAAGTTTTATAATTCTTGTTTTAATTCCTAAAGAAATTTTCAAAATATACTCTCTTGAGTAATGTATGTTAAATATCAACACTTATCACCTTTTCAATCACTATTTATCTTTTTGATAATTAGTAGGGAGTCAAATTAGTCAAAATTTGTCATTTAAAATCAAATAATGACTAATCTGAAAAATATGGTCAAACATGATTTTCTCGAAGGGGTTATATGAGAAAAATTTCTGCTATTTGAAAATTATTTCAAGTGAAAAATATGTAGATATTTTCTTTGAAAAACGATGCAACAAATGAATGTTTCAAAGATTAATCACGTTCCACTAGTAATTTTTCTATCAACTATATTACCAGTGTAATCTGCATCTGAATTTAAATTTCACTCAATATTCACTCGTTGGATGTCAAAGACCAGATTGTGAAATTTCAACAAACTATCTCAGAATGTAATTTGAAATGAAGCCATGTTCACACTCAAACAAATATCATGGTGTTAATTTCAGAAATCGTAGGATAAACAATTATATTCATGCGTAATCAACAGTCAATCAACATCATAATTATTTCAAAAACAATTTCTTGAAATCCTTTTTAACACCTTTCACATGAAATTTTAAATCGTGCGAATTTACAAGCAGTGACCAAAATGTCAAAATATATCTATGTGTAGCATGAGTAATCAAAGATAAAATACCATCATTTGACCGAACAAATTTATATGTATTAGTTCAAAGTTGAAAATCTGATTGGTCATCATTTAAGCACAAATCAAGGTCATAAATAAGAACAAGTCAAAAGAAAAATCATATCAATAAGTCAGAATTAAAAACATCACATCATTATCACAATTTTGGTTGATTTAATTCATAATATGGTGCAGATTATCACATTTAATATACCTTCACCTGTTTTATCTTTACGATAATTTCTCGTGATTACCCATTGTGATTCTGTCACCTTTATACTAGGCTAAGGAACTTTGCTATGTTGCCCGTTGTGTTTCTGGAACAGCCAAAATCCAGAGAACACTGTTGTTGTTCCTTAGCCTGCCACCACACCTACACGATGAAAGATTTTTGTGACCTATTTCTAGGTCCATGAGTGTTAGTGGCAGAAGCATTATGAATAAACAAACCCTTTGGAACCCAAACTTGTTTAGTCCTTTTATTCTTGTTCCAATAGATGATGAACGTATTTTTCTGCATTTCAAACCGTTTGTTTCATATATTTTTATTTTAATAAAGCGGTATTATACGGGTATTTGTTGTGGTTTTGCAGTTTATAGATTCCGAAGTGCAACGTTGAAATTAATCGGTTGTGGCGTCCTTTGGTTCAAAAGACAAGAGGCATGAGTGCAACATTTTGAGCACCAAATAAATCAAAGCAATGTCACACTTCAATTTATGCGAAATGAGTTAGTTCACATTTTCACTTCAGCATATGGGTGCAAGCAACATGGGAAACAAATCATATTTATATCTCAAGTCACGTGCTCAAACTCAAAGCAAGGAACAAATTTAATTAATTCAAGCAAGTGGGGACCAACCTCAATCAATGACGTGGCAAGCATGCACATACTTTGATTTAGTAAATATTGGCTGCATATTCTCAAGGTAGCAAACATCAATTCAAAGCAATATGGACCAATTCAAGCAATGATGTGGACGTATATATGTTCTCTTCCACCAATTCAAGCAAAGGACCAGTTCCTCCTAAAAGTAGCATAATACATAGCCATGATATGAAGCAAAATGGGACACATTCAAAAGTAGCTTACGTATGAATTTGGACCAATTCACATATAAAAGTATTTCAAGCAATGACGTGGCAACTTGACTCTTCACCAATTCAAGGAATGGACCCAGTCAGTACAATTATCTTGGCAAATACTAAGAATAGAACCGGTCCTATTGCTAAAAAGATGGACTGATTTTAGGGACTGCGGCCTATATATACAACATTATACAGCACCTTCAGATCATCTCTTACCTCATCACTTTTCTTCAAGTTTAGATTTAAATTCAGCACTGTTTTTATTTTCGAACAGAATATGTAGGATTGTTGATTAGATTTAGCAATTTATTTATTCTTGTTCTTAGTTATTTTCTGCACTCTTTTCAGTTAGTTAATAATTATTTCAGTTGATTGCTCCGTTATCTTCTTTTCCGCAATTTCAATTTCTGTTCTGATTTTTTTACAATTCTATATTTTGGTTGCAATTTCGATTAGTTTCGAAATCGATTCGGAGTATATTATTGTTTTTATTTTCTGTTCAAAATTCACCGTCGAATTCGTTTAACACGCCTAAGATTTAACTATGGATTTTAATTGTTTTGAAATACAATTCCCTGTGTTCGACCTGCATACTACACGCCTGTGCGCTTGCAGAATTTATTAAAATTTGTGCTTTTCTAATCAATAGAAAAGTCGCAACAATTTTTTGGCGCCGTTGCCGGGGAATTGTTTTTTTTTGAAATTTTTGATTTTTCTATTTTTAAGTCTATTCGTGTTAATTTCTTTTTGCATTAATTTTCAAAAAAAAAAAGAGTTTTTTTTCGTTTTTCAGTTCCTTTAACAAAAGTTTTTTTTGGTTTCGCTTCTGTTTTAGTTCTGTTTCGTTGCTTTTCACGTTACATTTTGCATTTCATTTTTGTATACGATAATTTCACAGTTGCACATTTTGTAGTCAGTTGCATTCTCATATTAAATTTTGCACTTACACTTTCCATTGTTTCACATAACCATCATATTCATAAATTAGTTTAGTTTACATGCATTGTTTTCGTTCACTGCATTGTTTTCTTTCACTGCATGTTTTATAAATTAGTTTAGTTTTCATGCATGCGTTAGTTTGGTTACTTGCATTGATTTAGTTTGTGTTCATATTTATGCGCATACCTTACATAATCTGCATATTTTCGCATATTTTTTCACGCATACCTCACATAATCTTGCTTTTACGTTTCTGCATATTTTTTTTTTTAAAAATAAAATAAAATCATTCCTTCACAACATCTTGCTTTCACGTTTGCATAATCCCCACGTCTTCACAGTTATTCACGTGTGCCAGTACACATTTTTTGTTGCACTTCCACTTTCACATTTTCACGTTAGTTTGCATAAATTAATTAAAAAAAACATTTTTTTTGTTCACTGCATTGTTTCACGTACGTTAGTTTGGTTACTTGCAGTTCCACTTTCACATTCTTGCATGCGTTAGTTAGTTTAGTTTCATATTCACGTAACTATCTTCTACACAGGAGCTTGCATACATTCATTTGCTCACATAACAACCATTTGATGCAAAAAGTAACTATATGCATTTAGCCTCTGTTTTCTTAGCATTCATACAGTTCAGTTGTTGCACAATTATATTTCATTACATTTAGTTTCATTTAGACTTTTTTTTTCCAATTGCATTTAGTTCTCACGTTATATTTTTTTGCACTCTCACGTTTTCACTTATTTTTGCATATATTAATTCACACGTAACTAGTAGCAGTTTCATTTCATTTTAGTTCTACACACATCGTGTTTTGCATATTGCTTGACCCTGCTTTCGGTACTCAGCAACAACATATCAAGTCGGATAGTTACAACTCAGTAAATCTCAACCATTCACTAGCACTGCTCGGTTGCACTGGACGGACAGCCATACCTCTCTGTAAGTAATTTTCTACTCTACAGGTGCCCAACTGAAAACTGTTTAAATATATCTTTTGGCTGTTACACCTTGATTTGTTTGTGCGTGTTTGGGCAAGAAATAATTTTAATCGTTTAGAAAGCCAAAATATTTTATTAAACAAATCAACGGAAATTTCAAATCAAACAAATATGAGCAATCACGGTTCACAACACAGTTCACACTACAATTCACCGAAATTATCACCTAAATCACATGTTGGAAATAATGAATTTCATGAGAACCGACCATTATCCCTTAGAGACCGATGTTATCCAACACGGACTGTTCAACCTTCGGTTATTTCATTTCCACCTGCCGAAGGAAATAATTTTGAGCTAAAACATTCTTTTATCCAAGGGGTACCAAAATTCACTGGGTCTGAAAATGCTTATGAATTTCTTAGTGAATTTGAGTTATATGCTTCTACAACTAAAATGCAACAACTTTCTAATGAATCCATCAAGCTAAGACTTATTCCATTCGCACTTCTAGAAAGTACGAAAAGATGGCTTAATTCTCTTCCTAAAAATTCAATTAAGAGTTGGGACAATTTCGTTACTATATTTTTTTGAAAAATTTTTTTCCTTTCCACAAAACTCTTAAAATTCGAACTGAGATCAACCAATTCTCCCAGAATGAAGGAGAAACTTTTTCAAAATATTTTGAAAGGTTCAATCAATTGTTATATAGTTGCCCACATCATGCAATCCCTAAACACGTTTTGTGCCAAATCGTTTATGAAGGGCTTAACTATCAAACAAGATCCCAACTCGAATCAATATGCGGAGGAGAATTCATGGCAAAAACAGACGAGGAAGCTTGGGAATTTTTAGAAGAGTATTCGAAAAAGGATATGCAATGGGAAATAATTCGTGTTCCAATTCGTGCTCCAAATAGAGGAGTACATGTCATTGACCCATCACATCTTCCTATAGATGCCCAAATTCCTCAAGAAGGAGAAGGGCTACCTCATTACTACACACAAGACCAAATCAATGCTATAGCTCAAAACAGTCATTATTCATCCACATATAATCCTAACTGGAAGCATCACCCCAATTTTTCATGGTCAAATCCTAACAACGTGGCTAATCCATCACATATGTATCCAATGATACCATATCCGAATTATCGAGCCCCAACCTCTAATGCTCAAAATTCTCAACCCGCTCCTCAAACGAAACCTTCGAATCAACCGTACAGGCATCCTAATTTCAATCCATCAACCCAACCTTCTCAGCCTTCACAAGAAATTGCTCGATTGGAAAAACAACTCTCTAAACAAAATGAACAAATCACTAACCAAGATGCAACAATTGAGCAAATCACCAAACAAAATGAAAAAATGTTGTTAATGATGAAGGATCTCATGAAAATCAATGAGAAAGGTAAATTGCCTAGTCAAACCGAAGTGAATCCAAAGTATAACTCTCGAGGAGTAAATCTTTGTGAGAACGAAGATGTAAATCCGGTTAATGTTGTCACCACATTAAGGTCTGGAAAGAAGGTGGACAACCATGTCGGCAACCCCAACATCCTTCTTAAATCTTTCCATGTTCCAAATTCTGAAACTCAGTCGACAACCACGGTTGTCAATCAAAACGATTCTAATTCTTCATCTAAGGTTGGCAATCCCGACCACTCTTCACCTTCTGATGTTGGCAACCCCAACATTCCAGCTCCCTTATCTTCACCCACTAATATAACACCTTCTTCTTCGAATGAAAAAACTTCCAAACGAGTCTATAAGCCCATTGCTCCATTTCCCCATAGACTCAACAAAAAGAAGAAGCCCGCTAATTTTGACCAAATTCTTGAAATCTTCAAACAAGTTCGAGTCAATATTCCACTTCTTGATACCATCGAGCAAATTCCTCAATATGCCAAATATCTAAAAGAGCTATGTACTCAAAAACGTGCCACTAACGTTCCTAAGACTGCATTTCTAACTGCAAACACTAGCTCTGTTCTTTCAAATCCCTCCTGAATCAAGTATAAGGACCCCGGTTGTCCTACGATCGGTTGTAAAATCGGTAACAATCACATTAGTCTTGCCTTACTCGATCTTGGAGCGAGTGTGAATCTTTTGCCTTATACTGTGTACTGTCAACTTGGACTAGGGGAATTAAAACTTACAAACATCACAATTCAACTAGCTGATCGATCTGTCAAAAAACCATTGGGCACAGTTGAAGATGTTTTGATACAAATCGAGCAATTCTATTTCCCAGTCGATTTCATAGTCCTAGAGACTGCACCTGTCTCAAATCCCAATAGTCAGATTCCTTTGATATTAGGTCGTCCATTTTTAGCAACATCAAATGCTATCATAAATTGTAGGAATGGTCAACTCCGACTTTCCTTTGGGCACCTAACCATTGAACTAAATATCTTCAATCTTAACAGACAACCAAGGATTTTGAAACAGAAGAAGTTGACATGATCCAAACAATTGTTGAAAATGATTTTAGTGATACTACGGGACTCTCTTAGCATGCGCCTAGATCATTTTAATTCCAACTTCCACGAAGATGAATACATTTATGAATTAAATGATATGCTATGCTCTTTTCATAATTCACTAGAATTCAGTCAGTTGATGTCTACTGAAGCCTCAAAAGAAGTACGTCCTAAAATAAACCTCAAACCTCTTCCAAACGATCTTAAGTACGCATACTTAGATTCTTCAGAAAATTTCCCTGTAATCTTGGCATCCGATCTCATTAAGGACCAAGAAGTACAACTTTTGAAAATTTTAAGGGAAAATAAAGAGGCAATAGGATGGGTAATCGCTGACATTAAGGGAATTAGTCCATCAATTATTGAACATCGAATACATTTAGTCGACGAGGCTAAACCCACTCGCGAAGCTCAAAGGCGATTAAACCCTAATATGAGAGAAGTGGTAAAGGGAGAAATTATCAAATGTTTAGACAATAACATTATCTACCCTATCTCTGACAGTACTTGGGTAAGTCCGGAACAAGTTGTACCAAAGAAGTCTGGAATCACTGTGACAACAAATGATAATAATGAACTTGTTCCGACAAAGGTCAAAACAAAATGGCGCGTTTGCATCGACTATCGAAAACTCAATGCAGTAACAAGAAAAGATCATTTTCCCCTCCCTTTCATTGATCAAATGCTCGAACGCTTAGCCGGTCATGAATATTATTGTTTCCTTGATGGTTACTCTGGCTATAATCAAATTCCCATTGCGTTAGAGGACCAACATAAAACAACATTCACATGTCCCTTCGGAACTTTCGCTTATCGTCGCATGCCCTTCGGTCTTTGTAATGCTCCTGCTACCTTTCAAAGATGTATGATGAGTATATTTTCTGATATGGTGGAGGATTTCTTAGAAATATTCATGGACGATTTTCAATCTATGGGTCATCTTTTGATCAATGCCTCCTTCGTTTAGAACGTGTCTTAAAGCGATGTAAGGAGAAATCTCTTGTTCTTAATTGGGAAAAATGTCGTTTTATGGTTAAGCGAGGAATAGTCTTAGGTCACGTTGTCTCTAAAAATGGCCTAGAAGTTGACAAATCTAAAGTTGATCTTATTGTTGACCTTCCTCCTCCAAGGTCCGTAAAGGACATTCGCTCGTTTCTCGGCCACGCAGGATTTTATAGGAGGTTCATTAAAGATTTTTCAAAAATGTCAAAACCTCTTTCAAATCTTCTGGCTAAAGACGTCAAATTTGAATTTTCCAATGAATGTAAAAAGTCTTTTGAAACCCTCAAATCGATCTTGACCACTGCACCTATCATCCAACCTCCAAATTGGACTTTGCCTTTTGAATTAATGTGTGACGCTTCTGATTATGCCATCGGAGCCATCTTAGGTCAACGAATCGATAAACTTCCTCGAGTCATCTATTATGCTAGCAAAACTCTTAATGAAGCTCAATTGAATTACTCAACCACAGAAAAAGAGTTTTTAGCAGTTATCTTTGCCCTCGATAAGTTTAGATCATATCTCGTAGGTTCTAAGGTCATAGTTTACACTGAACATGCCGCCTTGCGGTATTTACTCACGAAAAAGGATACCAAACCCCTCTTAATCCGTTGGATTCTCCTTCTTCAAGAGTTTGACCTAGAAATACGAGATAAAAAGGGTTCTGAAAATGTCGTAGCTGACCATCTTTCTCGTATAGTTCATGAAAACTATTATAACTCTCAAATCAACGATCATTTTCCCGATGAACAAATTCTTTCACTCTCTAGTGCACCATGGTATGCGGACATTGTAAATTATCTTGTTACAAATGAAACACCTTCCCATTGGTCAAAACAAGATAAACAAAAATTTCTCTCCAACGTTCGAAACTTTTACTGGGACGATCCTAATCTTTTCAAATATTGTACCGATCAAATCATTCGCAGATGTGTCCCAGAACATGAATTCCATAGCATCCTCTCTTTTTCACATAATCAAGCATGTGGAGGACATTTTGGAGCAAAGAAAACTGCTGCCAAGGTGTTACAGTGCGGTTTTTATTGGCCTTCTCTTTTTCGTGATGCCCACGAATTTTGCTCCAAATGCGCTAGATGTCAACAAACAGGTCGTATTTCCAAACGTGACATGATGCCCCTAAATCCGATCCTTGTCATCGAAATTTTTGATGTTTGGGGCATCGATTTCATGGGTCCTTTTCCTAATTCTTTTGGAAATCTCTACATCCTACTTGCAGTAGATTACGTGTCTAAATGAGTTGAGGCCATTCCTACCAAAACGAATGACAATAAAGTTGTTGTCAAATTTTTGAAAGAAAACATATTTTCCCATTTTGGCACACCTCGAGCCATTATAAGTGATAACGGTTCTCATTTTTGTAATCGTGCTTTTGAATATCTTCTTAAGAAATATTCTATCACTCATAAACTATCTACTCCATATCATCCACAGACCAACGGTCAAGTCGAGATTTCCAGTAGACAAATTAAACAAATTCTTGAAAAGACGGTTAACTCCAACAGAAAAGATTGGTCATCTAAATTGATAGACGCCCTTTGGGCATTTCGCACAGCTTATAAAACCAATCTAGGAATGTCACCATACCGATTAGTCTTCGGAAAAGCATGCCATTTACCCGTTGAGCTCGAGCACCGCGCACTTTGGGCAATCAAATACCTTAATTTTGACATAGAAAAAGCCGGATCGCATCGTAAATTACAATTGTCAGAATTAGAAGAACTAAGAAATGAAGCATACGAAAATGCAAAGATTTATAAAGAGAAAACCAAATTCTATCATGATAAATCCATACTTCGTAAGACATTCGAAGTAGGTCAGAAAGTTCTCTTATATAATTCCAGACTTCATTTATTTCCGGGGAAATTGAGATCCCGTTGGACAGGTCCATATATTGTGAAAACAGTATACTGGCGCAGTTGAAATTGAAAATCCTAGGGACGGTTCCATTTCAAAGGTCAATGGACAACGCTTGAAGCCATTTCTAGAGTTTGAACAGCACGAGGACGATGAGTTCGTGGATCTTCACGAACCTAGCTATTCGGCATGAGCCGCTCACTATCTTGCACATATCAGGTTGTATTTTTTTTAGTTTTTTTCTTCTATTTTGCATTTGCATTCTATTTGACAGTTGGAACACTGTCTCATTCCAGTGTGGGGGGGACGCATATCTCATTCTGTTTGTTCATATTTCATAGTGTAGCATCATTTTTTAAAAAAAAAATCATCTCATTATTTGTTTTCAAATTTCCTTTCAATTTTTTTTTCATTTCCCAATATTTTTAGGACTTCGATTTATTTTTAATTAGTCAAGACAAAGTAAGTAAGCAGTTGAAGTCAATTGATGAAGATTTTTGTGAATCACTAATTTCAAATGTAAAATATAATGAAAAGTTGAATTACAAGCGATAATAGTGAGGCTAGTATATAGGGGGATTCATAGGTGATGGTTATGAAATCTTTTCTAAACTGTAGTCTTTGTTTAAAAAAAAATGGCAGATTTAAAGTACATGCGTTGACATCTCAAATCATTAAAGTTAAGTGGTGCTAAGTTGATTTGCATAACACTCTTTAGCTCTTCTCAAAAAAAAAGTAATAATAAGAAACACCTACAGTCGATAGGTGTGCACACTTGTGAAAGTGTGTGCACTCGCCACGCTCTATACTCTTCTCACGTAAGCCCGCAAGGCAGTGCATGGATGGTATATCTGGCCTCAGCATTCTGAGTTAGGTGTATAAATAATTAAATAAATAATCACCTGAGGATTACCGACCTTTTCTGACATAGTCAGCGTCGGTTTGCACAATCCACCAAGCTCTGTCCCAACTCTCACGTAAGCCCGCGAGGTAGTGCATGGGTGGTATACCTTGGTCCAAAGGATAGGTGTTAAAAAAAAGAGAAGAAAAAAAAACTAGTAAAGAGAGACTAAGCTTTGAAACCCAAACACTTCTTGACATTGTTGATTTGGCTTGTCATACAAATGGAAATGAAAAATACCATTTTGAAAAAAACTGTGATCAACAGTGAAGAATTTATTTCATGGCTGCACTATGTTATCGACCGAAACAACTGGCCAAACTAGAATCTAATGTATGAAAATTTGAGTTACATTGAAATTTGTGATTAGTGAGGAACCAAAAATTTGAAGAAGTTGACTAAAACTGATATACATTATATTGTTGCAACTATTTTGAAGTAAATCGAGTCTCCATTTGTGTAGAATTTTGCATTCATGTAGTACATTAGAATCATCACATACTGCATTTGGATTTTGTGGGTAGTATCCGCTGAAAACCCTCACGAGACACCACTCGTCCTACTAGGGACACCTAGAGGTTTAACGGCTTGTTGCATACGCTCAATACAATCGTGTTTCCTATGAATAAAAGATTTAATTATTTTTTTTTTCTCGTTTATTCGAGGACGAATAAAGTTCAAGTGTGGGGGTATTTGATGAACGTATTTTTCTGCATTTTAAACCGTTTGTTTCATATATTTTTATTTTAATAAAGCGGTATTATACGGGTATTTGTTGTGGTTTTGCAGATTATAGATTCCGAAGTGCAACGTTGAAATTAATCGGTTGTGGCGTCCTTTGGTTCAAAAGACAAGCGGCATGAGTGCAACATTTTGAGCACCAAATAAATCAAAGCAATGTCACACTTCAATTGATGCGAAATGAGTTAGTTCACATTTTCACTTCAGCATATGGGTGCAAGCAACATGGGAAACAAATCATATTTATATCTCAAGTCACGTGCTCAAACTCAAAGCAAGGAACAAATTTAATTAATTCAAGCAAGTGGGGACCAACCTCAATTAATGATGTGGCAAGCATGCACATACTTTGATTTAGTAAATATTGGCCGCATATTCTCAAGGTAGCAAACATCAATTCAAAGCAATATGGACCAATTCAAGCAATGATGTGGACGTATATATGTTCTCTTTCACCAATTCAAGCAAAGGACCAGTTCCTTCTAAAAAGTAGCATAATACATAGCCATGATATGAAGCAAAATGGGACACATTCAAAAGTAGCTTACGTATGAATTTGGACCAATTCACATATAAAAGTATTTCAAGCAATGACGTGGCAACTTGACTCTTCACCAATTCAAGGAATGGACCCAGTCAGTACAATTATCTTGGTAAATACTAAGAATAGAACCGGTCCTGTTGCTAAAAAGATGGACTGATTTTAGGGACTGAGGCCTATATATACAACATTATACAGCACCTTCAGATCATCTCTTACCTCATCACTTTTCTTCAAGTTTAGATTTAAATTCAGCACTGTTTTTATTTTCGAACAGAATACGTAGGATTGTTGATTAGATTTAGCAATTTATTTATTCTTGTTCTTAGTTATTTTCTGCACTCTTTTCAGTTAGTTAATAATTATTTCAGTTGATTGCTCCGTTATCTTCTTTTCCGCAATTTCAATTTCTGTTCTGATTTTTTTACAATCCTATATTTTGGTTGCAATTTCGATTAGTTTCGAAATCGATTCGGAGTATATTATTGTTTTTATTTTCTGTTCAAAATTCACCTTCGAATTCGTTTAACACGCCTAAGATTTAACTATGGATTTTAATTGTTTTGAAATACAATTCCCTGTGTTCGACCTGCATACTACACGCCTGTGCGCTTGCAGAATTTATTAAAATTTGTGCTTTTCTAATCAATAGAAAAGTCGCAACAATAGACATGAAATTTGTTTGTAGAATTCTTAGGAACCCAAACTTGTATAAATTTTGTGTTCTTGTTCCTATGACTACAATTTTCAACACGATGTCCAATTATTTCACATCTATCAAAGAACTCTTCCTTTTTGCATTATCCTCAACTTGTGTTTTCCCAAAACCTAGTCCTTTTCTGTTGTTAGCCAAAAATTGATTTCCCAACAGCATGTTGAAAGATTTTTCGCCTCTTGAAAAGTTATTCAAAGATTTCTCAAGATTTTGGACTTTGGTTTTTAGTGTTGTGTTTTCAGTGACAAGTGAGGTGCATCGATTTATAAAATCCTTTTTCCTAGTGTCAATGATTTCCTTAAGACTCAAGTTTTCTTTTCAAGATTCTCATAGTTATTCTTAAGTCTTGTCAATTCTGAATATAAAATTTTACATTTTTCACATTCTAGATTTTGAATATTTTCAAGTTCGGTTTCTAGTCTAA
This sequence comes from Allium cepa, assembly GCA_030765085.1. Lineage (NCBI taxonomy): Eukaryota > Viridiplantae > Streptophyta > Magnoliopsida > Asparagales > Amaryllidaceae > Allium > Allium cepa. The sequence goes on along the minus strand of CM060938.1, from coordinate 27,921,024 downwards.
AATTTTCACGAGCAAGTTCTCTCCTATCAGATTTCAGTTTTTCAATTTTAGATTCAAGAGCATCAACTACTTTAGTGAGATCAAGGCACATAAAAACAAGATCTCTATAGGAATACTCACCTGCCTCACTAGATTCCTCGGAGCTTGCTTCTGATTCTGATTTTGCCATAAGACATAAGTTAGCCTCCTCTGAGCTGCTATCCGAAACTTCCTCTCCTTCTTCATCTTCCCAAGTTGCTGCAAAAGACTTCTTCTTCTTTTTCTTTCCTTTATTGTATTTGAGAAGTGGGCATTCTTGTTTGAAGTGGCCAGACTTGTTGCAGTTATAACACGTCAATTCATTATCGAAATTGTTAGAATCTTTTGGCCTATTACGACTTGTTTTCTTCTTGCGTGGCTTGAATCTAGACCATCTTCTAAGATTATTGACAGCCATTGCAAGCTCTTCAATTGGATCTTCTTCATCTTCATCGCTCTCTTCTTTGCTCTTTAAGGCAATCGTCTTCTTCTTTGGTTCGGAGTTGTTGCGTTCTTCCTTTGCTTTTAGCTCAAGCTCATATGTCATCAAGTTGCCAATCAACTCCTCCATGCTTAGTTTACTCAAATCTTTCGATTCTTGGATTGTCGTGACTTTTTCCTCCAAGTTCATTGGTAAAACTCGTAGTATCTTCCGCACAAGCTCTACCTCAGTGAAGACCTTCCCAAGCGCTCTAGCGTTGTATACCAAGGTTGAAATGCGTCCAAACATGTCCTTTATGCTCTCGCCTTTGTCGATCACAAAGTTCTCGTATTCATTGCTGAATAGGGCTAGACGAGCCTCCTTGACTTGAGAGCTTCCTTCGTGTGTCACCTCCAAAGTGTGCCAAATTTCCTGTGCTGTTGTACAATGAGAAATTCTATTAAATTCATTTTTATCAAGAGCACATATCAAAGCATTCATGGCTTTAGCATTTGTCGTTTTCAATTTCTTATCGTTAGCATCCCACCTATCCTTAGGTTTAGGAATCTCAGTATCACCAACGATTATAGTGGGAGGTTTATAGCCAGTTTCAATAATATCCCAAACATCATAATCAACGGAACTAAGGTAAATACTCATCCTAGCTTTTCAATAAGCATAATCATTCCCGTTAAACATGGGTGGCCTAACAATAGATTGCCCCTCAGAAAAAGCACTATTTGACGGATTCATGACTCTAGAGTTAAAGAAAAATACCGTGCTCTGATACCACTTGTAGGATCTAGATTAACCCTAGAGGGGGGGTGAATAGGGTTATAGCAAATTTTCTCGATTTAAACACAGAAATAAACTGCAGAAATAAATATGCTGAAAAGTAAATCACACAAAAAATTTACCCAGCTTCGGCAACCCCTGCCTACTGCTGCATTCCCAGATTTCTATTAGAATTAAACAGTATCACGCTTACAAACACTCTACTAGACTCGCAGACCCTTTTTCTCCCGCTCACAAACACTCTACTAGACTCGCACACCCTGGTCCCGCCTATAGAGTTTCGCTTACACGCAAACACTGCTCCCGCCTATAGAGTTTTGCAAACTCGCACATCCTGCTCACCGAACTAATTCTAACTAGACAATCTGACACTACCTATAACCTAGGTGGTGATTTACAAATTCTTTGACTCGAAAAAAAAAACAATTTCAAAAATAAAACCAGGAGAAAAAATTAAAATATAAACTTAATCCCTAATTTTTGCTCAAAATAAAAAACCCCCTTTTGATAAAACCCTAAATAAAACAAAATAATCCCCCTTTTAACAAATATAAGGCCGGCACCTTATTCTTTGACCCGATCCACTGTTATTCCTTGACTCGTTCCTTTCTTTTGCTCAGTGAAGAATAATGCGGCCGATTCTCTTTGCCACTAATTTAGGGCTTCTGTCTTCGATTCAAAATTGGGGCTTTCTGATGATCGGTTCTCTGACTTGCGTTGCTCTTGCTCACTCTCATTCTCTGATGATTTATGCTTGTTGCTAGCTCGATCGAGTTGTTGATGATTTCAGTATGTAATTTCTTTTGTTGCTTGTTTGATTGCTTGCTCTTTAACTCGATGCCGATGATGTACTCTTAGGTTTGATATTTATATGAATTCGAGACACTTGTTTTCGTTCGTATCAATTTGATACTTTCCCAATTTTCTGTTACCTGATGCACACGGCTTCTATTTTGTAGCATTCGATTGCCTTGAGTCACACGGCAACAACTTTCCCCTTTTTCATTTCTGACTTATTCAAAGACGTATATTTTCGTTGAATTCTCTGACTTGATTATCTCGTAGTCTTCGTCTCTGGCCACCTTCTCTGGTCGGTTTTACATGAACTTTACTTGGGCATTTTTTATGTTTCATTTTACTTGACTTCTGTTCATGCCGGCACTGGCTGTAGTTGAGTTGATACATTTGTCAGTTCTACATTTGTTTCACTTGGTATCGCTGCGTCCATTCTGTTGCACTTTGATGTTGTATATGTGATGCATTCATTACTGCAATACTTGTTGCACTTTAGTTGTTTACCATGTTGCATTCACTCCATTTTGCATTGGTGCATTGCTGTCATGTTGGTTCGAATTGCACTTGCTCTTTTGTACTACTTCACCATGTCACTTGAGGTTTTGCAGTTGGTTTATTGATGCATTCATGTTCATGCAGTCTTGTCTTGGTTGAGTTTGTTGTTACAGTATTCATTGAGCTGAATATCATGGTGTTCTGTTCACCCATTACTCCACTTGCATTGCATTTGTGATTGATGCAGTTTTGACATTTGGTTATGTTGCAGTATTCATTGTTGTTCCCACTGTGTTGCATTTGTATCACTGGTATATGCTTCCATCTATTTGGTTGTTGCAGTCCTATGCAGTTGCTATGCCTTGTGTTCTTGTAGCTTTCATCACTGGTGCATGTACATTGCTTTATGTTGCCTTCATGTAGCTTATTCTCTACATTTTCTTGATTGTTTACATGCATGTGGTCTTGGTACACTTCTTACTGTTATTTGATTGCTTAGTCTTGTTCATCCCTCTGGTATACCTGGTGTATCACTGGTGCAGCGATATTGGTCTTGTTGCAGTTTGGCTCAGTGTACATGTATATAGTTGAGTTTTGTTCATTCAATTCATTGAAGTTGATATTGTACTTCACTATGAATTATGGCTCTGGCTATGTTTTCTGTTGGTCGTGGCTTGATTTATGTGAACACACTTGTGTTGCATTGCATTGATAATTTTGGTTACTCTGTTGCTTCATTTGCCATTGAGTAGCTGGTCTTTGTAGTTGTTGCTGTGCCTCTCTTATATTATTGGTGTATGAAGTGTGTTGCATTACCATCATTGCTGTTAGGTCTGAACTTGACGTTGCAGTTTGTAGCTTGCCACTGACTTTGGTTCTTCGCTTGTGCATATTGTATTCGATACTGTTGTTGTATTCATGTATACTGCTGTGTGGTCTTGTGGCAGTTGCAGTATTCATGTACACTACTGTGTTGTACTGAGCTCGACATTGCTTCATTGTTCCTTTGATATTGAAACCTGTACTTGCATTTGTGTAGTTGTTGACTACATCACCATATATCAATTGCTCGGCCTTTGGTTTCATGTGCATTGAGCTTTGACCCTTTGTTGTTCATTTGGGCTGCTGGACTTGTTGTACATTGCATAGTGCATTGCCTTGTTTGTTGAAGTTGTGCTTGCACACTTGCTATTGTTGGCTGCGCACACGAGTTGGCGAGGCGGTGCACACGTGTATGAATGTACACGTGTGTATTGCAGCCACTTATGATTACCTGTCCCTGTAATATCTATGTGCATGACTTTGTGATGAATTCAAGTGTGAATGTTGACGAACAACCCAAATAACTAAGGCAAATGATATTTTCAAAAACCATATTTTATTTTATATTGCAACAATATTTCTTTTTCAATTTTACTGCGTTAATGAATATTTTTGCAGATTGCTCAGATGCTGGATTCAAACTGGAATGCAGTTGAAGACAAAGTACGAGTGCGAGTGATATGTAGTGAGGTTATCAATGTAAAAATATTTGTGATGTAATCGTGATGTAATCAAAAATGTATATGTATAGTGAGAGCATGAATTTGTACTATTAAAGATTGTAATAAATATTTGTTTGAATAAAATTTCTGTTTGAATTCAAAATCTGTGTAACTTGTTCTGTTTGAATTCAAATTCAAATTCTATGTAATTTATTTTATTCAACAAATATTTATTTAATCTATGAAAAACAAAATAGTACATTACCAAATACATTTAAATGAATATATATGTTTATTATCATTAAACAAAAACATATAAGAGCATGTTCAACAAATACCTCAATAGAATCGTTCGCCAAACCATCCTACTTTATTCTGGAATCTCCTCCATGTGCATAGCTGTTAAAGTGGTTTTCAGTATTGGCAGCGAGTATGACTATATCTGATCCCGGTCTCTTTAACAACCAAATGCTTATTTCACACCGGATGGTTCTTTTAAATTTCCAAAACTGTTTCATAATTGATATCAAAATATCATATTCAATTTAAACCATATCACCTTCGAAATCATATTTTCTCATCATTTCCCTAGAAAATATCATTTCAAGTCTCAACTAAGGTTATGACATCATTTAACCATATTCGCTTTTAAGTGCTTCCATTTTACATAGTCTGAAGTTTAGAAAATAGTTCAGGTAGTTATAAGTAGTTTGAATATTTAGCAGAGTTTAAAATAAAAGTTTAAATGGTTTAAAATACTTCAATAGTTTAAAAATGGATTAAAATAGTTTAAATAGATTTAAGATAGTTTAAATAGATTTAAATTATTATAAATAGATTTAAATTATTATAAATAGATTTAAATTGGTTTAAATAGATTTAAATAGATTTAAATTAGTTTAAATAGATTTAAAATGATTTAAATAGGTTTATAGATTTAAAATAGATTAATATGGGTTAAATAGTTTAAAATAGGTTAAAATATATTAAATAAATTAAAATAGTTTAAATTGATTAAAATAGATTAAATTGGTTTAATAGTTTGAAAATCTTAATAATCAGGATTTAAAAATAATATATTTTAAACAGTTTATAATAAAATAATAAATTTGAAATTAATATCAAATTAATTTTTTTTCATTTCAACACATCCAGAACATGTCCGGCTTTCAATAAAATAAAATTTTCTTTAAGTGTAAATCCCAAAAATCATTTCAATTTATCTCGATGTTAAACTCATGTTCGAACTAAAATTTTAAAGCACTTCAATCTCATAGATTTCGAAGTTTAATTATTCAAACATTTTAAATAACTCACTTTCGATAAATTTCACTTATATTTCAGATTTCAACTTTGAAATTTCCATTTTTATTCTTTAAAAAATTCCTTTACCGGTTCTAATTACAACATTTAAAGCTTGGATTTTCAAAAATAATCCATCTTATATAATTCCAATTTACTTTAAATATGATTAACTGAATTCAAAATTTAGCGATTTGAAAAAATCTGTGAATTTAATCAACTTGGTGTCCGTATATAATTTTCTTCCCTATGGTCAAGTGATGCAGATATATATCATTTCAATTCGTAAAAATTTTAGAATTTAGAAGTATATATCAATTCAACCCACAATCCCATATTTAACTTCAAATCCATGAAATTACCCAAGTCTTTCATTTCAACCCATAACGATTTCTCCCTAATCTAATAGATCGTTCGTGTATGTATCATTTCAACCCATAGGGAACTTCTAATGTAATAACAATATAAATAACATCCAGTCATCCAATATCAACAATCTGCATCCATCACAATCACTGTTCAAACCAAATCAATAAACAATAACAAGTGACTGATTATCAATAACGGGTATTAACTGGCAATTTAGAATTAATATTAAATTAATGATGATAATATTCAATAAAAGTCAGATTTTACTAGGATGACAATTTAAATATACCAAACATCAACCAATAAATTTCTAATCGCATCATAAATTCAATTTAACTAACATAGGATAATCCAGTAGTTGTGAGTGGGTCAAAACACTCACCTTTGATTTCAAATCGATTTGAAATTCAAATAATGGCCCAAAACTCAACAGTCTTAGATTTCATCCAACCAAGTGCTAATATATTCTAAATTTCGCTACGATCGCAGCAGAGAAAACCACGTGTGAATCCGAGCCCGTATGAAAAAATTGTTAATACTAGAAGTTTGAAATTCAAAATTTAAATAAAATAATAATATAATTCATAACATACACGTCGCTCCCTCTCTCACTCCCACTGTCCCCCATCATAATTGAACGTCCAAGCAAAACACGCCACCACACCCTCTTTAGACCACGTTTCCATGCCATATCCGGCCGCCAGTGGCCATGCCGCCTTCTCCATCGAGCCCCCTTTCCGCGCCGCACAAACCAAACTACGACGCATCTCCAGATCACCTACGATCTACGTGTCCGCTGCCACTAATATTAGGGTTTCCGAACCGTAAATCGCCAATTCCGGCCAATACAAGCACTTTTAGGTCACGTAACCACCTCCAAACAACTCCAGGCACCGAGCACGACAAAATCCACAAATTAATTTCATGGATTTATCTCAAAATCAAAATGCCTAATCTTGACTTTGACTGCGATTTCTGATCGATCTGGTAGCTATTATTGAAAACGAGTTCTAGATGCTGATTCATATCAATAGGAGCTTTCAATTTCACATTTTATTTGAATTTTTTGAGTAGTTTGGATTTCTGATAAAATTGGAATTGCGGTTAGGTTATCTGACATTAGAGAAGAGAAGAAGATGAGGAACAGAAGAGTACGTATAGAATATATTGAATGGCTGCTAGGTTTTGAGGACAAAATCCTTTTATATGAACAAAGCCTGATGAGAATAATGGATACATATCGAGTTGGTCCGAACGACAATAACGACTCGAAAAGCCTGTTGCGCTTTCGAAACGAAAGTAGGTTATCCCATATATCAAAATATATGTTTTTGATATTTTTAAACTCAATGGAACATGTTTCAAGTCCTAATTCCATTGAATGAAGAAGTTAGCCTTGAAAATCAGCTTATTTAAATTGATTTCAACAAATTGATTTCAATAAATAGATTTCTGCGCGTTTCAAGTCCACGGATCAAACGACACGTCCTATCGCTACGAAACTTGAAATTATATAATAATTCACTGTTACAAAACCAATGAAACTGGTTTCGTCAAAATCCAAGACAGTGGTTAAAATGGATATTTTCACGTTAATTAAATGAATGATTATTAAATTAATTAAATAACTTTTTCAATTCAAATTTTATAATTAACAAATTTCATCATTTCTAATTACACAGAAATAAAATCTTTTTAAAATCAATTTCCCATGTAAAATTCAATGTTAATTATTGCACTAAATAAATGTTTAATTTCAATTGCAATAAATCCATTAACTAAAATTTAAATCACAATAAATTGAATAAATTTGATTTCAATCTTTTTATTCAATCAATCATTATCTAGTGGATTTAATTAACATTAGTTTACCCTTTATTACATAAATTTTCTAATGTTAACATTTTAATTCACATTAAATGCAATATTTCAGTAGATTAATTGCAATTGGTTTCCAATTTAATTTCAATAGATTAAATAGTGAATTTATAATTAAACCATTATTACAACTTACCAATTCAAACACATTTCTATGTTTATTGTTAACAAACAAAACTAATAAATTCACATACTGATTCATTATTCTATATTAACCTGTTTCCATTAATTACATACAATTTCACCATTTTATACAACATTTGGTTTATTTACTCATTTACAATTTATAACCAATTATAACTTTCAATCATTTAAATTAATTGGAATTACATTAAAATAATTATCAATTACCTTTATTAACATCATAAAATTTCATTCTATTTATTTTCTCATAAATAAATCACATATTTTTATTTCTTCCAATATTAACACCAACTTCTTATTAAATTAAATATTTTTAATTATTGAAAATTACGGGTCATTACACTCTCCTCCACTCAAAACATTTCATCCTCGAAAAGGGAAAAGGAGAATTAAGGGATTAATATATTTTATTCAAAGTATTCAATTTATAACAATTAACTTACATAATTAAATAATTTAAATAAATTATATCAGTTTATAAAGAATTAAATCCTTTCATATCCCAGTTTACTAAAGTGTGACATCCCGGAAATTTGGGGCAATATCAATTTAATAATCTACATTAAAAATTAAATTGATTTGATAATATTTGTTAATAATATTGATAATCTTCTTTTAAACAAATATTTAACTGACAATTTATCTTTTAAAAGCTAATTTAATTTGTTCTCTATTTATAATGTATATATATATATATATATTTGTATATATATTGTAAATAGTAAGCTTTGTTTTAATTTAACAAGTAAAACATATTTTCTTATTTTAATCTTTTTGGAAAATTATAATTTGGAAATTTGATACTAAATAACAATTTGGCTTTAAAATATACTCAAGATAAAGTTAGGATTTGTTTAAACAATTTTAACTTAATTTTGAATTTAACAAAGGTTGTTTTGTTCTTGTTTTAAATATAGATTGATAAAGTAAGTAATTTATTTATATAGTGATAATTTCTTTTATAAATTATTTTAATTTAATAATATGTTATATTTAACAATATTAATAATGTAATGTTACAAATGGTTTTTAAATAGAAATTGTTACATATGTTTTGGAAGAAGCTATGATTTGTAAATTAAAAATAAAATAAAATAAATATTATAAATATTAACATAAGTATGAAATAAACAATAAGTAAATAAAGTAATAAAACAAATAAGTAAAACAAAATAAATAAAAGCATAAAGTATAAATATTAGCATATAGGCACTGCAAAATAAAATATGCAAGCAAGAATAAAAAGAAAACAATGCAAATTTGTAACCTGTAAAGTAAAATGTGCAGGCTAGTAAGAATGCTAAGGTAAGTCTAAAACAGATGCAAAGTAAGATAAATGTCTATGTATCTAAGGAAGAATAAGCAAAGCAAAATAAATATGTTTGTTGCCAGGAAAGTTAAAGAATGAAGATAGCCTGTAGGGTAGAATACAAAGCTAAGAAAATAAAGTAGAAAATGCAAACTAAAGTACTATTTATCTATGCATAAGTTAGCCAAGTAGGGGACACATAGTACTCTTACATTTAATGCAAAGCAAACCAGTCAACTCGAGTGTATTTCAGCCTCCTAACATAGATATCTTGCCTGATACAAACAAAGTATCATTATTCCAGCATATGCTTAACCCAGTTAGTACCTACCCCTGTAACTTTCTTATATACATGCCTTCTTATTCAAGTCATAGCAAACCTGAAAGTATACAAATAGCAAGCATTTCCGTCTATACAAACTTAATAATGTTGCAACTCAACAAAAAACAAGCAAGCCTTAAAACAAATTCAAATCAAACTCTGAAACATCAAGACTGCAGATCATTTTTTTTAAAAAGTCTGGAAAACTAAAACAAGTCAGAGAATAACAAACTTACATGCAACTGCAAGTTTGTAAATCAAAGCATGGTAAAGCAAGCTATCAAATTTAATGTGGAAATGCAGTTCCAGTTTAAACAATTCCAGATGTTTGTTGCTTGAAGTTGTTCACTGGCCTCTGTTCTTCAACATGTGGTGAGTAACTTAGTTTTTTTTTTAAAATACTTAAACATATTTGTTGCTTAATTATTGTCTAGGATATGTATATATCTTAATGCAATTCTGTGTATATGTGTTCTGCATGTATGTGTGATGATGACTTGAAAACATCTCTGTATTTAGAATTTTAGCTCCTGTTTTACTTTCAAAAATCATTAGAGCTTAATCTATTGATTGATAGAACTTAGTATCTGAACAAAATGTGTTAGTTTGTTTATAAAGTAAATTTTAAAATTAAAATTTAAGTAAACAAAGTAGAGTTAGTTACTGAAAACATTTAAAACAGTTAAGGGTTACATTGAGTGATAATTTCAAACATCTTGAAATATCAAATCAGGTTCATAACTTGAATACTAATCTGAAATAACGATTTTTCAAAGTAGATTCACAATTTTTAGTTGATTTTTGTTTTGGCATTTCTGACTTCTTTGAATTGGAGATTTTGGGTTGCCGTTGGCAACACAGTGGATTTGAGGGGTTGTAGCTCTTCATGGAGGTGGAGACGTGACCGGAGAGGCCGAGAAAAATAGTGAATGATGCTGAAGATCATTAGAGAAGTTGCGGTGGTGGGTTTCTTTTCCTAAACCTAGTTTTTGTGATGTTTGTATTTTGGTCTCGTTTGAACTCCGTGGGGTATCGAGTTAAACGGGGGCTTGGGGATCGCTGGAGGGGATGTAGACGAAGCTTATGCCGAAGTTCCTGGTGGCCTGGCGGTCGGAACGGCGAGGGGGAGGTGTTGACAGGTTCGAGGGGGATGCCTGTTTATGTTTCCAGGCTTTGTATTATTAACTCGATCTTCATTCGAGCGTGTGGGTGGCTTCAGAGGGGTCACGATCATGTCAGGTGAAGGTCGTTGGTGAGTGGGTGCCTGAGGGGATGGTCGGCGTCAGTTGGGGCCACGGTGCACGTGCACCGTGCCAATGAAGTTGGGGGTTTGTGGTTTTCTGTGTGATGGTTTTTGGTGAGGGGAGACTCGAGTTTATTCGAGTGTTGACTCGAAGCAGAGGAGGGAGGAACTCGAAGTTTTTGGGGTTGAGACTCGAAGTAAGGTGGGTGACGCAAATAAATACTTGTTACAGGTTTCAAAAACCTGATCAATTTCCTGAAAACTTAACTGTAAATTATAACAAAGTTAACTAAGTTAAAATAAAAGTTAAGCATAAATTCAAGTTTAAATTCAGGTTGCAATTTGACTTTAAGTTTATTTTTTTTTAATTCGAATTTGAAATGAAATAAAAGTTTAAAGTGTTTAAGGTGGGTTTCAGGTCTTAAAAATCTGACAGGTTCAGATTTTAAATTGATTTAAAATTTTGAAACAGAATTTAAACTGTGATTTAAATTCCAAAAAAATTTAAAGTATAGATTCAAATGAACTTTTGAATCTTAAGGTTTTATAATGGATTTGGATTAGAAAAATCAAGTTTTTAATTCAAGTTATTAAAAGAAAGTTTCCATCAAAGTTTTAAGTCAAAGATAAATTGATGGACTCAAGTTTACCTTGAATTCAAATCTGAAAATTTAAATCAGTTTTTAAATATGAACGTTTTAAAAAAAATAAGTTAAATAAATTGTTTAACTTGAATTTGCAAGTTAAAAATACAATGTAATTTAAAAGCTAATTTTTAACTAAAAGTTAAATAGTTTAATTTAAGGGCTTTCCTTGTATAAGTTCATATGTAAGTAATAAATGTTAATTGCATTTATTTAAAAGATTATAAATTGAATTCAAATGTGGTAAATGTTTAAACAATAACCATTTTTGAATCTTAAATTCAAAATGGAATTTGAATTTGAACTTAAAATGTAATAATACACTTTAATATTAATGAAGTCATTAACAAAGAGGTGAATTATCTTAGCAATAATTAAAGTATTTAAATGATTAAATGAATAAGTTAATTAAGGAATAACTTATGTATTTAATTTATAAATTAATAGTTTAGATTAATTTATAATTAGGGATAAATTAAGAAGTGAATTAAGAAATGTTATTAGTAAATGAAGAAAATTAACTAAGGATTATAATTTAATTAATTAATGTGATTAATTTTATTAATTAATTAGATTAATTAATTTAGATAAATCTATTGTAAATTGTTAAGAGTAATTACTTAATAAAAGTAATTAAGAAATTAATTACTTATTGTAATTAATTTTGATGATATGATTGAATTAAGTTAATTAATTTATTTTAATTAATTTAAGCAAATCATTTGATGGTTTGAGATATGAAATTACTTGATGTAATTAATGGAGCAGGATTACTTAGGGAAGTAATTAGATGATAATTACTGAATGTAATTAATACAATATGATTTGTAAGTAAAGTAATTTGGGTAATTACTTTTGAAATTAATCAGGGGATTAATTATTGAGATAATTAATTATGGGATAATTAATTTATTAAATAAGTAATTAAGGGTAGTTAATTATTGGATTGTTATTAATCAAAGGTGATTAATAATTGTGTTTAATTAAAGATTAATTACTTAATGTAATTAATCTAAATAAAGTTATTAATTTTGAATATAATTAGAAATCATTAATTAATGTAATTAATGATGGAATTTAGAAATGGGTAAATTAAGTAATAATAATAGTGAAGTGATTAATTATTGTAATTAATTAAGGATAAATGTAAGTAATTATATTTAATGAATAAATGAAGGAATTAAATGTTAATTACTATAAATGATTAAGTATAATTAATCTGTAAAATTAATTAAAGACTAATTACATAATGTAATTAGAAAATGATTAATCAATGGTGATTAATCAAGATAAATTCTTAGTGGATGGTTAATTAATTAGATTTATAATTAATTAACGATTGTATAAGCAGGATTTATAGATGAGTAATTAATTTAATTTACTTTAAATTAATTAGAGATTGAAGTAGTTAATTTAATTCATTTTAAATTAATTACCAATGGTATGGTTAAAAATCATTGCTTATAGATGAATGATATTGATAATTCATTTGTTGATTGTGATCTAGCATGAATTATATCTATGTGTCATGGATGCTTGTTTAAATATGATAATATTTGGTTATCTGTTTGGATAATAATATTGATTATCTGTTCATGAGATCATCTGTGATTATTTACTGTGATATTATGATTTATCCATCTGTGTGTATATTGATTATATTGAATTAAACTGTTAAGACTAAATAGACAACTTGGCCTTAAAAGACACGCTTTGGATTTCGATGAGACCGGGATCGGGTTTTCCGCATTAGGAACATCCGAAAACCAAATCGATTCCAAATTAACGATAGGTCGTTAATCTGAAGTGAAGATGAAGATTCAGAGTGCAAGGGTTATCGCCGTTAACTCTGAGGGTGATTCCAAAATGAGTGTAACGAGATAATGCCTTCGGTTTCGTTCGAACCCGGAACGAACTTGTATGGATTGAATGCTTTCAACACATCGTCAGGCGGGCGATGAGCATTCTAAGAAAATATGTTCTTTAAAGGTAATCGCAGCCTCAAGCCTCATCAACCGGGAATGGCTAAAACAGGGGAGGTGCAGCAAGGCTAGGTGGGTCATGCCCAAGCAGGACAAGGATATTCCCCTGTCTAGATGTCCCTTTTTATTCGGCTGTGTGGGCAGTTGGTTGCAAACAACTGCGGGGTTTATCTTGTTCGGGACTGTTCAGTAAGGAATGGTTCCGGCCTTGTGTTGCAGGGGATGAAGGGAGTAATCCTCGGTACGGTGATCTAGGCCCCGTACTGTGAAGGGCGGTACCCCAGTAGCCCTGCCATTGTATGGAATCCAAAATCGAATAAGTGCCGTACGAATTAGTTGTGCCTAACTATGTTGGAATGTGAGATGTAAGCATTTCAGCTATTTCTGTATTTTACTTGAAAACCCTAGACACTATTATAATATCACTGAATTTCCTATCAAATGTTTTGGTTAGCGTAAGGTAAAAACTTTTCCATGTTTATGTGTGGGAAGTCTTACGTGATACCTTTTGTTTTCAAAAGATTTTCAAAGTTAAGCAACTTTAACCTGTTACTCATACCAGACCCATGTCTGACCCGAAGTTTATTTTTGTTTTTCATAAACTCTCGGGTACCCAAATTTTTACGGGTAGCCAAGGGATTCAGGTTTAGCTTTGACGAATTCTGAAGGAGCAATGGAGCAGGAGGCTTCAGCGCTGTAGATATATGTATAGTTCCGCTGTGTGGTATCTCTGTGATGTATTGTGTATTGTATTGAGTTGTGTTAACTAGACAGGTGTTTATAACTGTCTAGTATGTGATGTATTGTCTGTATAACTCTGATTGATGTTGTATATTATGTAAATATTTATGTGATTATTATATTTTATTCGTTCCGCTGTGAGATTCTGATGTTGTTGTTCTTTCTTCTCTATCTTTTCTATTTTCTCATCTCTTTCTTTCTTAAAGACGAAACGTCTTCCTGGGCATAGGAAGGCGGGTCGTTACAGTTGGTATCAGAGCGCTAGGTTGAGTGAATACCTAGGCTCTTAAGTGTTTTCTTCTTGAGAGAGCGTATTTGTAATTTTGATATATATATTTATATATTTATTTCTACCTATTTGTTGGGTTACCTGTTCGGGTTTTCCAACGAGCTATAAAGGTAGATAGGGTGGTGGTGTGTGTAACACAACTACCAATGGTTGGAGTTTGTATATTTGAGGTTGGAAGTGTAACTGTCGAGACTGTAGACCTAATACCGTCTCGAGTAAACTTTGGATGGTGTAAGGATTTCATCGATCTTTGAAGGAAACCTGTTAAGGTTTGGAGTTCATTTTGAGGTGTAATTTGATTGAGCTAGAGTTTGGATCTGTCGGTTGGGCAGAAGTAAGTCATGATATCTTGATACATCAAGGTGTAGTAGCTGTGTGATGAGACACAGTGACTTTGGGTGTCTTCGAAGATATTTCTTTGGGACAAGTTAAGGAAGTGTATCTGCTTCGGTGATGTGGCTGGGTTCAGTTGGGTATTCCTGTTTGCATTGAGGTCCGAGTTTCTCGAAGAGCTTTGGATTAAGCAGTCTTTGGCATCTGAGTCAACAGTAGCAGCTTGGAGTATTCTGTGTGCCGTCAAGGAAGTCTTCTGGCTTAGCAGCTTTTCTTGGGTAACTTCAGAAGCAGCAGAGTAGCTCCATCTTTTTCGATGGGTTGGCCACATGAGCGTAAGCTGTTCTGTTTGGTAAAGAGAGAGCAGTATCTCTGGAATTAGGCTGGATTGATCACAAAAGTGACTTGCGATAATATGAGTGTTCTCTTGTGTTTCAGAGACATTTTCTGGATGTCTTCGAGAAGTCAGAGTCTGGTCAGCATCTGGAGATTGAGTTTGGTATCGATTGGATTCCAGAGGTGATACCAATTGTTCAGCTTAGTAATAGGATGATTTTTGCAGTTTGGTGAAGTAGCTCGGATTTTTGAGGAACTTCTAAGCTTTCTTTTTGGATCTGGAGAACCCTAATGTTGGAATGTGTTGTCCAGTCTGTGCTTGAGTTCATCATCAGCATTTTCATCTGCTCAGTCAGAGTTGCGTAGTGGAAGCATGGTGGCAGCTATTTTAAAGTGGAAGCAATTGGATGTTGCAGTGTTTGAATTGGAAGAGTTTTCTACAGAGAATTTTTCAGGATCTAAGGCCAGATTTGGAGTGCATCTGTTTTATCTCTTCTGGATGAGAGAAGTGAGATCTGTCTTCTGATTTTGGATTAGAGTTGTGTTCTGAGTTTTGGTCGATCTTGGAAAGATCATTTTGTTGGATTGTTTTTGGGCCCAGTTTGTTTCTAAGGACATCAGCAAGAGTTGAGCTGATCAGGGAAGATATAGGCAGCCCAGGATCGTCCGAGGAGTTTTGTGGATAAGAGACGGAGGAATTTGGATTTCGAAATTGGAGATTTGATTTTAGATAAGTGTTTGGTCTTCAGGATTGGATTGTCAGTTTGGATAACTGAGATTTGTTGTGTTTCACGTATCTCTGAGGGAGTACGTGTAAGTTCTATCTCTGGTTATAAAACCAGCAGTTCAGGGAGTTTGGTTATTGAGTTAGACTTGTCTATAGTCTGATATCCTGCCTTGTATTGTAGATCTTGATGAGTGGAAGCTCAGTAGCTTAGTAGTATTGTCTGATTGGATTCTGTAGGGCGAGTAACCCGGTATTTATACCTGGAGAACTCTAGATAGATCTATCCTGATTTTGTCTGGATAATTAGATTTGGTTGTTTGGATGAATTGGTTGCTTTGTTTGTTAGCATAGGATTGATATATGCTTGTGTTTTAAAATTAATTTTTTTTAGATTATTAAATTACCTTTGTTTTAAATTTCGCGGACGAAATTCTTTTAAGGGGGGAGGAATGTGACATCCCGGAAATTTGGGGCAATATCAATTTAATAATCTACATTAAAAATTAAATTGATTTGATAATATTTGTTAATAATATTGATAATCTTCTTTTAAACAAATATTTAACTGACAATTTATCTTTTAAAAGCTAATTTAATTTGTTCTCTATTTATAATGTATATATATATATTTGTATATATATTGTAAATAGTAAGCTTTGTTTTAATTTAACAAGTAAAACATATTTTCTTATTTTAATCTTTTTGGAAAATTATAATTTGGAAATTTGATACTAAATAACAATTTGGCTTTAAAATATACTCAAGATAAAGTTAGGATTTGTTTAAACAATTTTAACTTAATTTTGAATTTAACAAAGGTTGTTTTGTTCTTGTTTTAAATATAGATTGATAAAGTAAGTAATTTATTTATATAGTGATAATTTCTTTTATAAATTATTTTAATTTAATAATATGTTATATTTAACAATATTAATAATGTAATGTTACAAATGGTTTTTAAATAGAAATTGTTACATATGTTTTGGAAGAAGCTATGATTTGTAAATTAAAAATAAAATAAAATAAATCTTATAAATATTAACATAAGTATGAAATAAACAATAAGTAAATAAAGTAATAAAACAAATAAGTAAAACAAAATAAATAAAAGCATAAAGTATAAATATTAGCATATAGGCACTGCAAAATAAAATATGCAGGCAAGAATAAAAAGAAAACAATGCAAATTTGTAACCTGTAAAGTAAAATGTGCAGGCTAGTAAGAATGCTAAGGTAAGTCTAAAACAGATGCAAAGTAAGATAAATGTCTATGTATCTAAGGAAGAATAAGCAAAGCAAAATAAATATGTTTGTTGCCAGGAAAGTTAAAGAATGAAGATAGCCTGTAGGGTAGAATACAAAGCTAAGAAAATAAAGTAGAAAATGCAAACTAAAGTAGTATTTATCTATGCATAAGTTAGCCAAGTAGGGGACACATAGTACTCTTACATTTAATGCAAAGCAAACCAGTCAACTCGAGTGTATTTCAGCCTCCTAACATAGATATCTTGCCTGATACAAACAAAGTATCATTATTCCAGCATATGCTTAACCCAGTTAGTACCTACCCCTGTAACTTTCTTATATACATGCCTTCTTATTCAAGTCATAGCAAACCTGAAAGTATACAAATAGCAAGCATTTCCGTCTATACAAACTTAATAATGTTGCAACTCAACAAAAAACAAGCAAGCCTTAAAACAAATTCAAATCAAACTCTGAAACATCAAGACTGCAGATCATTTTTTTTAAAAAGTCTGGAAAACTAAAACAAGTCAGAGAATAACAAACTTACATGCAACTGCAAGTTTGTAAATCAAAGCATGGTAAAGCAAGCTATCAAATTTAATGTGGAAATGCAGTTCCAGTTTAAACAATTCCAGATGTTTGTTGCTTGAAGTTGTTCACTGGCCTCTGTTCTTCAACATGTGGTGAGTAACTTAGTTTTTTTTTTAAAATACTTAAACATATTTGTTGCTTAATTATTGTCTAGGATATGTATATATCTTAATGCAATTCTGTGTATATGTGTTCTGCATGTATGTGTGATGATGACTTGAAAACATCTCTGTATTTAGAATTTTAGCTCCTGTTTTACTTTCAAAAATCATTAGAGCTTAATCTATTGATTGATAGAACTTAGTATCTGAACAAAATGTGTTAGTTTGTTTATAAAGTAAATTTTAAAATTAAAATTTAAGTAAACAAAGTAGAGTTAGTTACTGAAAACATTTAAAACAGTTAAGGGTTACATTGAGTGATAATTTCAAACATCTTGAAATATCAAATCAGGTTCATAACTTGAATACTTATCTGAAATAACGATTTTTCAAAGTAGATTCACAATTTTTAGTTGAGTTTTGTTTTGGCATTTCTGACTTCTTTGACTTGGAGATTTTGGGTTGCCGCTGGCAACACAGTGGATTTGAGGGGTTGTAGCTCTTCATGGAGGTGGAGACGTGACCGGAGAGGCCGAGAAAAATAGTGAATGATGCTGAAGATCATCAGAGAAGTTGCGGTGGTGGGTTTCTTTTCCTAAACCTAGTTTTTGTGATGTTTGTATTTTGGTCTCGTTTGAACTCCATGGGGTATCGAGTTAAACGGGGGCTTGGGGATCGCTGGAGGGGATGTAGACGAAGCTTATGCCGGAGTTCCTGGTGGCCTGGCGGTCGGAACGGCGAGGGGGAGGTGTTGACAGGTTCGAGGGGGATGCCTGTTTATGTTTCCAGGCTTTGTATTATTAACTCGATCTTCATTCGAGCGTGTGGGTGGCTTCAGAGGGGTCACGATCATGTCAGGTGAAGGTCGTTGGTGAGTGGGTGCCTGAGGGGATGGTCGGCGTCAGTTGGGGCCACGGTGCACGTGCACCGTGCCAATGAAGTTGGGGGTTTGTGGTTTTCTGTGTGCAGGTTTTTGGTGAGGGGAGACTCGAGTTTATTCGAGTGTTGACTCGAAGCAGAGGAGGGAGGAACTCGAAGTTTTTGGGGTTGAGACTCGAAGCAAGGTGGGTGACGCAAATAAATACTTGTTACAGGTTTCAAAAACCTGATCAATTTCCTGAAAACTTAACTGTAAATTATAACAAAGTTAACTAAGTTAAAATAAAAGTTAAGCATAAATTCAAGTTAAATTCAGGTTGCAATTTGACTTTAAGTTTATTTTTTTTTAATTCGAATTTGAAATGAAATAAAAGTTTAAAGTGTTTAAGGTGGGTTTCAGGTCTTAAAAATCTGACAGGTTCAGATTTTAAATTGATTTAAAATTTTGAAACAGAATTTAAACTGTGATTTAAATTCCAAAAAAATTTAAAGTATAGATTCAAATGAACTTTTGAATCTTAAGGTTTTATAATGGATTTGGATTAGAAAAATCAAGTTTTTAATTCAAGTTATTAAAAGAAAGTTTCCATCAAAGTTTTAAGTCAAAGATAAATTGATGGACTCAAGTTTACCTTGAATTCAAATCTGAAAATTTAAATCAGTTTTTAAATATGAACGTTTTAAAAAAAATAAGTTAAATAAATTGTTTAACTTGAATTTGCAAGTTAAAAATACAATGTAATTTAAAAGCTAATTTTTAACTAAAAGTTAAATAGTTTAATTTAAGGGCTTTCCTTGTATAAGTTCATATGTAAGTAATAAATGTTAATTGCATTTATTTAAAAGATTATAAATTGAATTCAAATGTGGTAAATGTTTAAACAATAACCATTTTTGAATCTTAAATTCAAAATGGAATTTGAATTTGAACTTAAAATGTAATAATACACTTTAATATTAATAAAGTCATTAACAAAGAGGTGAATTATCTTAGCAATAATTAAAGTATTTAAATGATTAAATGAATAAGTTAATTAAGGAATAACTTATGTATTTAATTTATAAATTAATAGTTTAGATTAATTTATAATTAGGGATAAATTAAGAAGTGAATTAAGAAATGTTATTAGTAAATGAAGAAAATTAACTAAGGATTATAATTTAATTAATTAATGTGATTAATTTTATTAATTAATTAGATTAATTAATTTAGATAAATCTATTGTAAATTGTTAAGAGTAATTACTTAATAAAAGTAATTAAGAAATTAATTACTTATTGTAATTAATTTTGATGATATGATTGAATTAAGTTAATTAATTTATTTTAATTAATTTAAGCAAATCATTTGATGGTTTGAGATATGAAATTACTTGATGTAATTAATGGAGCAGGATTACTTAGGGAAGTAATTAGATGATAATTACTGAATGTAATTAATACAATATGATTTGTAAGTAAAGTAATTTGGGTAATTACTTTTGAAATTAATCAGGGGATTAATTATTGAGATAATTAATTATGGGATAATTAATTTATTAAATAAGTAATTAAGGGTAGTTAATTACTGGATTGTTATTAATCAAAGGTGATTAATAATTGTGTTTAATTAAAGATTAATTACTTAATGTAATTAATCTAAATAAAGTTATTAATTTTGAATATAATTAGAAATCATTAATTAATGTAATTAATGATGGAATTTAGAAATGGGTAAATTAAGTAATAATAATAGTGAAGTGATTAATTATTGTAATTAATTAAGGATAAATGTAAGTAATTATATTTAATGAATAAATGAAGGAATTAAATGTTAATTACTATAAATGATTAAGTATAATTAATCTGTAAAATTAATTAAAGACTAATTACATAATGTAATTAGAAAATGATTAATCAATGGTGATTAATCAAGATAAATTCTTAGTGGATGGTTAATTAATTAGATTTATAATTAATTAACGATTGTATAAGCAGGATTTATAGATGAGTAATTAATTTAATTTACTTTAAATTAATTAGAGATTGAAGTAGTTAATTTAATTCATTTTAAATTAATTACCAATGGTATGGTTAAAAATCATTGCTTATGGATGAATGATATTGATAATTCATTTGTTGATTGTGATCTAGCATGAATTATATCTATGTGTCATGGATGCTTGTTTAAATATGATAATATTTGGTTATCTGTTTGGATAATAATATTGATTATCTGTTCATGAGATCATCTGTGATTATTTACTGTGATATTATGATTTATCCATTTGTGTGTATATTGATTATATTGAATTAAACTGTTAAGACTAAATAGATAACTTGGCCTTAAAAGACACGCTTTGGATTTCGATGAGACCGGGATCGGGTTTTCCGCATTAGGAACATCCGAAAACCAAATCGATTCCAAATTAACGATAGGTCGTTAATCTGAAGTGAAGATGAAGATTCAGAGTGCAAGGGTTATCGCCGTTAACTCTGAGGGTGATTCCAAAATGAGTGTAACGAGATAATGCCTTCGGTTTCGTTCGAACCCGGAACGAACTTGTATGGATTGAATGCTTTCAACACATCGTCAGGCGGGCGATGAGCATTCTAAGAAAATATGTTCTTTAAAGGTAATCGCAGCCTCAAGCCTCATCAACCGGGAATGGCTAAAACAGGGGAGGTGCAGCAAGGCTAGGTGGGTCATGCCCAAGCAGGACAAGGATATTCCCCTGTCTAGATGTCCCTTTTTATTCGGCTGTGTGGGCAGTTGGTTGCAAACAACTGCGGGGTTTATCTTGTTCGGGACTGTTCAGTAAGGAATGGTTCCGGCCTTGTGTTGCAGGGGATGAAGGGAGTAATCCTCGGTACGGTGATCTAGGCCCCGTACTGTGACGGGCGGTACCCCAGTAGCCCTGCCATTGTATGGAATCCAAAATCCAATAAGTGCCGTACGAATTAGTTGTGCCCAACTATGTTGGAATGTGAGATGTAAGCATTTCAGCTATTTCTGTATTTTACTTGAAAACCCTAGACACTATTATAATATCACTGAATTTCCTATCAAATGTTTTGGTTAGCGTAAGGTAAAAACTTTTCCATGTTTATGTGTGGGAAGTCTTACGTGATACCTTTTGTTTTCAAAAGATTTTCAAAGTTAAGCAACTTTAACCTGTTACTCATACCAGACCCATGTCTGACCCGAAGTTTATTTTTGTTTTTCACAAACTCTCGGGTACCCAAATTTTTACGGGTAGCCAAGGGATTCAGGTTTAGCTTTGACGAATTCTGAAGGAGCAATGGAGCAGGAGGCTTCAGCGCTGTAGATATATGTATAGTTCCGCTGTGTGGTATCTCTGTGATGTATTGTGTATTGTATTGAGTTGTGTTAACTAGACAGGTGTTTATAACTGTCTAGTATGTGATGTATTGTCTGTATAACTCTGATTGATGTTGTATATTATGTAAATATTTATGTGATTATTATATTTTATTCGTTCCGCTGTGAGATTCTGATGTTGTTGTTCTTTCTTCTCTATCTTTTCTATTTTCTCATCTCTTTCTTTCTTAAAGACGAAACGTCTTCCTGGGCATAGGAAGGCGGGTCGTTACATAAAGTTTGAAAATATTTCACTTCAAAAAAATTTCTAAGTCCAAAATTCACGGAAAATTTCGCTAGAGTCACCATTATACGCAGAGGTCTGGAAGAAATAATAATATCAATAACATCATATATATATATGTATATCATATTTCAAAATAATATATCCCAAACCATCGGAAAAACAACATAATATTGCTATAACCCGTAATCCAAAAACGTACCTATTTGTCGGGCAAACAATGCTCTAATTATGAAACCAAAAGCGGTAGCTATTGCTTCCATAACCTGCATTTCACTTATATAATCCAATGAAGTTAATAATTATGTAAAAGTGCAATATTTAAGTTGTTTTAATTAGTAAAAAAACAAATCATCACAACATACAATAGTCACTTGCAAAAAAAATCATGCACCCGTCATAAGCAATCAAAGAAATCAACCATCCATCAATAACAACCAAAACAAATGGTTTGATTGGGTTCAGAGACTTTTAATTGTATAAAACGATAAATAAACTACTAAGTATATCATACACTCAACAGTCTTAGATAGAACTTAACAAAATATTTATACACCTTTATATAGTTAGAAGTATCTCTTCCAATCCATCACATAAGCAAAAACAAAAAATAATTTAAAATATCATTTAGGTTTATTCTTATTAATCTCCTTTCACATTATTTACTATTCTTCAGTTTCATTCATTCATATAATGATTATTTTTATAAATTTGACATCGTTACTTACAAATGCATTTCCCATTTATTCATACAATGATTAATTTTCCATTACTTTACATCCATATACTTACGTAAGTTATTTCTATTTCAATTACTTAGATTATCCAAAATCAATCCATACGATAAGATGTAAGTTTCTTTTGCAACATTAATGCACCACTGTTACTTATTTCTTTATCACATTCATTTCTTTCATATATAATATTATTGAACATTTAATCATTTCACATTTTCTGAAGTTATAATCATTCAATTAATATAGTATTCACTTTTTCTATTAAATTTAACTAGTAGCATTTCAACTTATTAACTTAAGTTTATAGCATTTTATAACATCAGATTTCTTATTGCAAAAATAATTCTATTGAACACTTTCAGTACTTACGTTTTACTTGTATAATATTCCATTACACATTTCTATTAACATTTCAACTTTTGACATTTGGTAAGTTACATATATGTCTTTTAGAATGTAATTGAATGTTACACAAGTTTATCTTATTTATTTTAGTTCACAAAATGTTCAATAGTTAAAATTTCTTATTATTTTTTCATTTCTAGAAGTTACAATTTCCAATTTCTTATATATTTTATTTATCACTTAGCATCCAATTTCTTATTTCCTCATTTCAGTAGTAGTTTCTAATTATTAATAAAGTCAAGATTTCATTCGTTACAATAATTGAAAGCTACTAATTATCAGAAGGTTTTAGAACTAAACTCTGGTTTACATATCAAATCATTGAAAATAATATAGTACTCATAACTTATATATCCAATCATATTTAGAAATTAAAATTTAAGACTCAAACGAATGTGCAGTAAAACTGCTTCACCGGCCTTCCCACTTTGAAACTAGAAAATGAACATCGATGATGTGTGCATTCATCACCGAAATTATTTTCTAGCGACAGAGAGGGGGGTGCAGAACTTATTTCCTTTAAAAAAATTCTTTTTAACATCTCTTTCAAATTATATTGAAATTTTTATATGTGAAAATACTTCCAAATAATACTAATATCATATTCCAAAATCCATTAAAACAATTTCAAAACCCCGGAACTTTAGTTCTCAAATTCTCAATTCTTATTTACTTTATCTGTAAATCTTATTTTACAATCTATATTTATAAAATTTCACTTTCTAACAAACAATTTATCACATCCGACGATATCTTTTATAAAAATTATTCCTTTATATACAAAATATAATACTAGGTAAAATTATTTCATTTACCTATATTTCAATACCAATATTGTGTCGATCTGCCCTATTAAGTGTTTGGAAATCCCTATCGATGTCATACCATCCTATGCACCAACCAGAATTTATAAATACTAAACAGAACAAATTAACACAATACAAAATCCTTTTACAACACTAACAAATACACTCTCATATATATAAACACTCAATGACTCAATCTAGGATATTACTACGCTATTTCTAATGAGTCAGACCCCACAAAACTAAGGTTATCGCTAAACCTCTCTCTAATACCCAATGTAACAACCCACCTTTCGGACGGTTTAAATCGATGATAAACCATACACGTCAGACTTAAACCATTCAAAAGGGAGGATTGTTATGGGGTAAATAGGAAAACACAGAGAAAGAAAGAAAAAAACACAGAATCTCACAATGGAATGACAAAATGTAACAATCAAATAAACCGTTCATAAAGTTGTTTTACATATAACATTTGGTTACGCTTTTACAATATATAGCAGAGTTACAAACAACAGGAATAAATAAATAAATAAATGCAGCGGAATAACATGAACCAGTGGAATAAATATAATAACATACAAATCTCCATCTTCATCCTCCAAAAAAGCAGTCTTCGATATACTAAAAAGCTTAAACTGACCCGAGCGAATTGAAAAGATAGAAAACTCGAGTCAGAACTAAAAGATCTTATGTAAGTTAAATCAACAGTAAATAAATATGAGTGTAAGGGCATCAGAGATGTTTACGTGTTTTGACATCTCCTATCCAGTTCTAATGTGTGTGCAATAACTTAAGAGATGTTTGGAATTCCATCTCCTAAGGATCCGTTAAACAATCTACATACATAGTTCTATACGCTATTATAATAGTGTCTACAGTAAAGTAAAGTATTAAAATAGCGTTAAGGCGTAACCCATATCCCCCTTAATGCATTTTATATAATGTCATAGTCTATACAGTACTGTAAATTTCACCACGAACCGGTGGACTATCAGAGAGAACTCCATAGGTATGACACAAGCCAAACTGGTAGAAGGCGCTATAAGGCATGTGACAAGGCATGCGAGGCAATGCCTAGGGTAGGATACTACCGTTTTGCGGATCCGGACTGATGGTAACACATAGCAGCTACTACGTCCACCTCAGAACGCACTCCCATAATCAAAATCGAGAGTTGGAACCAAATCAATCACAAAGTCATAATATGGTATCGAAGATGCATGTTCGATCGGAGGTGTGACCTCACTTGCCCCGGCGTGGCTCCTGTTTTAGTCACATTAAGTTGACTCGCCGGAGTCAGGGCTACGTTGATACCTCATACAGAATTGTTCGCCAAACCATCCTGCTTCATTTTGGTACCTCCACCACGTACATAGTTGTTAAAGTTCGGTATTGGTAGAGAGTAGTACCATACCCGATCCTGGTCTCTTAAACAACCAAACGCTTATTTCAGACTTTTAAATTTCCAAAACCGTTTTATAATTGTTATCAAAATATCATATTCAACTTAAACCATATCACCTTCGAAATCATATTCGCTCAAATATGTCATTTACCTAGAAAATATCATTTCAAGTCTCAACTTAGGTTATAACATCAGTTAACCATATTTGCTGACTCTTGTCCGATCGAAGAAGCAACATAATATGGTATCGAAGAAGCATGTCCGATCGGAAGTGCAACCTCACTTGGCCGGGTGTGGCTCTTGTTTTAGTCACAATAAGTTGACTAACGGGAGTCAAAATTGCGTTAACACTTAATACCGAATCGTTTGCCAAACCAACCTACTTCATTCTGGAACCTCCACCACGTACATAGTTGTTAAAGTTTGGTATTGGTAGAGAGTATGATAATATTTGATCCCAATCTCTTTCACAACCAAACACTTATTTCAGATCGGATGGTTCTTTTAAATTTCCAAAACCGTTTTGTAATTGATATCAAAATATCATATTCAACTTAAACCATATCACCTTCGAAATCATATTCACCCAAATATGTCATTTCCCTAGAAAATATTATTTTAAGTCTCAACTTAGGTTATAACATCATTTTACTATATTCGCTTTTAAATACTTCTATTTTACATAGTCTGAAATATAGAAAATAATTTGGGTAGTTACAAATAGTTTGAATAGTTTAGCATAGTTTCAAATAAAATTTTGAATTGTTTGAATTACTTTAAAATAGGTTAAAAGTGGATTAAAATAGTTTAAATAGATTTAGGATAGTTTAAATAGATTTAAATTAGTGTAAATAGATTTAAAATGATTTAAATGAATTTAAAATAGCTTAAATAGATTTAAATTAATTTAAATAGATTTAAAATGACTTAAATACATTTAAAATAGTTAAAATAGATTCAAATTAGTTTAAATAGATTTAAAATGATTTAAATAGATTTAAATTAGCTTAAATAGATTTAAATTAGTTTAAATAGATTTAAAATGATTTAAATAAATATAGGATAGATTAAATAGATATAAAATAGATTAAAAAGGGTTAATTAATTTAAAATATGTTAAAATAGATTAAATTGGATTAAATAGGTTAAAATAGATCAAATAAATTAAAATATTTTAAAGTGATTAAAATATTTTAGAATAGATTAAATTAGTTTAGTAGTTTGAAAATCTTAATAATCAGGATTTAAAAATAATATATTTTAAACATTTTATATTAGAATAATAAATTTGAAATTAATATCAACTTAAACTATTTTTTCGTTTCAACACATCTAGACCATGTCCAGCTTTCAACAAAACTAAATTTTCTTTAAATTCAAATTCCAAAAATCATTTCAATTTATCTCGATTTTAAACTCATGTTCGAACTAAAATTTTAAAGCACTTCAATTTCATAGATTTTAAAGTTTAATTATTCAAACATTTTCAATAACTCACTTTCGATAAATTTCATTTATATTTTAGATTTCAACTTTGAAATCTCCATTTTTATTCTTTAAACAATTCCTTTGCTAGTTCCAATTACAATATTTAAAGCTTGGATTTTCAAAAATAATTTTGTTTATATAAATCCAAATTATTTCAAAATATCATTTAACTGAATGCAAAAATTAGCGATTTAAAAAAATCAGTTAATTTAGCCAATCCGGTATCCATATATAATTTTCTACCCTGTGGTCAAGTGATACGGACATAAATCATATCAATCCATAATAATTTTAAAATTTACGGGTATATATCATTTCAACCCACATTCCTAAATTTAGCTTCAAATCCATGAAATCGCTCGAGTCTATCATTTTAACCCATAACGATTTCTCCCTAATCTATCAGATCATACGAGTATGTATCATTTCAACCTATAGAGAACTTACTGTCTTATAACAATATAAAAATATAAGTTTCAATCATCCAATATCAACAATCAACATCCATCACATTCACAGTTCAAACCAAATCAATAAACAATAACAAGTGACTGATTATCAACAATGGGTATTAACTAGCAATTAAGAATTTAATATTAAATTAATGACGAAAATATTCAATAGAAGTCATATTTAACTGGAATGAAAATTTAAAAATACCTACATCAACCAATCAAGTTCTAATCGCAACATAAATTCAATTTTACTAACATAAGATAATCCAGTAGTTGTGAGTGGGTCAAACCATTCACCTTTGATTTCAAATCGATTTGAAATTCAAATAAAGACCTAAAATTGAACAGTCTTAAAATTCATTAAAGCTAGTGTTAAAATGTCCGAAATTACGCTACGATCGCAGGGGAGAAAACCGCGCGTGGATCCAAGCTCGTATGGAAAAGTTATGGACATTAGAAGTTTGAAATTCCAAATTTGAATAAAATAATAATATATTTCATAACTTACACGTCACTCCCTTTGTCTCCCATTCACATTCGAACCTCCGAGCAAAACACGCAGCCGCACCCGCCTTTGACCACGTTTCCACGCTACCTCCAACCGCTGGCCACGTCGCCTCCTCCATCGAGCCCTCCTTTTCTACGCCGCATTACCCAACCAACGCCGCACCTCTAGAACACCCACGATCTACACGGTCGTCGCCACTAATATTAGGGTTTCCAAACCCTAAATTGCCACCTATATTAGGGTTTCCAAGCCCTAAATTGCCAATTCCAGCCGCTACAAGCACTTTTTGGTCACGCGACCTCCTCCAAACAACTCCAGGCATCGAGCACGACAAAACCCACAATCAATTTCATGGATTGATGCTGAAATCAAAACGCCTAATCTTGACCGCGATTTCTGATCGACCCGGTCATTGTTACAGAAAACGAATACTAGACGCTGATTCGTATCATCGAGAGCTTTCAATTTCATATTTTAGTTGAAATTTTCAAGTAGTTTGGATTTTTGATAAAATTTAGAATTGCAATTAGGTTCTTTGACATTAGAGAAGAGAAGCAGATGAGGAATATAAGAGCACGTACAGAATATACTGAATGGCCGCTAGGGTTTGAGGAACAAAATCTATTTATATGAACAATGCCCGATAAGAAAATTGGACGCATATCGAATTGGTTCAAACGGTAATAGCGATCCAAAAAGCCCGTTTCTCTGTCGAAACAAAAGTAGGTCAGCCCATATATCAAATTAGATGTTTTTGATATTTTTAAAATCAATGGAACAGGTTTCAAGTCCTAATTCCATTATGTGAAAAAGTTAGCTTTTAAAATCAGCTTATTTAAATTGATTTCTACGCGCTTCGAGCCCGCACGATCAAACAACACATTCGATCGATACGAAACTTGAAATTCTACAATAATTCATCGTTACGGATCCAATGAAACTAGTTTCAACGAAATCCGAAAAAGAGACCAAAATGGCTATTTTCACGTTAATTAAATAAATGATTATTAAATTAATTAAATCATTTTTCAAATCAAATTTTATAATTAACAAATTTCATCATTTCTAATTACATAGAAATAAAAAATTCTTTTTAAAATCAATTTTCGATATAAAATTCAATGTCAATTATTGCACTAATTACAGTGTTTAATTTCAATTGAAATAAATCCATTAATTAAAATTTAAATTCAAATAAATTGATTAAATTTGATTTCAAACTTTTTATTCAATCAATCATTATCTAATGGATATAATTAACATTAGTTTACCCTTTATTACATAATTATTCTACTATTATCATTTTAATTCACATTAACTACAATAATTCAATAGATTAATTGCAATTAATTTATAATTTAATTTCAATGGATTTAATAGTGAATTTATAATTAAACCATTATTACAACTTACCAATTCAAACAAATTTTTATGTTTATTGTTAACAAACAAAAATAATAAATTCACACACTGATTCATTATTCTAAATTATCCAATTTCCATTAATTACATACAATTTCACCATTTTATACTGTAACAACCCTGTATTTTGTAATTATTTTATTGTATATTTTAATTATTTTTAATGTAAGATTTTGATTTAAAAACTTATTTTACTTATTTGAAATGATTAAATTTATTATTTAAATATAATCTTGATTTTTATATGAGTTATAATTTCAAACTTGTGTAAGTTGAATATTTGCCTGAAATGCTGATTTTGGTCAAAATAGTCAAACTGTGACTTTCAACTTAAAATTTAAATTTTAAAATTTTAATTTTTTTCTTTTATTATGAAAGTACATAAAATTCTAAGAACATCACTTTCGTTTCGTTGAAATCAGATGTAAACTGTGGAAGTTATACCCTTTACAATATTGTGCGTATATAGGGTTATTTACAATGACTATTTTAAATTGTATAAATTACTTCTTCTTTGTTATATTTTATTTTAATATGTGATAATATGTTATATTATGTATAGTTTGACTTTTAAGCATTTTTAAAATGATAACATAATTTTTCTAAAGTTTATTTGAATTTATTTCAATTTATAAAGCCTAGTTGGTATTTACTGCATTTTTCTTTATTTAACTTTCTATTTAATAAAAATTAAATTATTATTTTACCTTGAAAATGTTTTAAAACCATTTTTAATTCAAATTTTGTGTTAAAATATTTTTTTTGTGAAGTAATAAATTTTCCAAAGTCATTGGAGATTTTCTTGTAATTTTTATGTCAGGGTTGCTATTTTTAAGCAATTTCTTATTTCCTTTTTTCTATTTTACTTAAAATAAATTATTTATTTTATTTTATTCTTGCTTAGATTAGGTTTTAAATAACATTTCTAAGTTTATTTTGTTTTTATAAAATTAAAAAGAAAAGGAAATGCAAAAGGTTTGGAAACTTAAGAGATCTTAAAAGCCTGAACGTCAAGGCGTTTTATCCGTTTCTTTTTGCAATTAATACATCAATTTATTGATTTATTTTGTACATTCACTTTTATTGCTGTGTTTTACTTTATTTTATTCATTTTACATGTATTTAAATTTAAGAAAATTTTTCCAAAGTGTATTGAAGTTATTTCTAATTCCTAAGTCTAGTTTTCATTTTTCTGTGCCATTTTTCTTATTTTAATCATATCTAATTAATAATTAATTATTAATATTTTGTTTATCTGTTATATTTTTGAATTCTAACTGAAATTTATAAGTGTTTTCAGTTATTTAAGATGTATATGAATATATATATAGGAAGTTTAAAAGGTTTGAAAGCAAAGAAACGTAAAACCGTTTTAACGTTTCTTCTTCCGTTTCTTTTCCAATTAATAGATTTAATTTCCTTTGACCGTTCCTTTCTTTATTGTAGCTGTGCATTTCTTACCTCATTTTCACGTGAAAACATTTCTCTCCACTTCATTTTTCACGGCTAGAAAGGTTTGGTAATGGCTCCTCTTTTCCTCTTCTTTTTGCTCTTCTTTTTCCATTGTTTTCTTATATTTTGCCTTGTTTTCTCATGTGTATTGCTTGGCCTCTCCTCCATAGCCACGGCCACCACCTCCTACACCTCTTCCCTGCCATCATCACCAGCTACCCTTCTGGTCTTGACCAAGGCCGAGCCCACCATGGTGCCAAAATTCCAAAAAAATGCAACAATGCCCTTGAACAATGCTAGTTTAACCACCTTTGCCTCATCTCCTTCAACCACCACCTTAACCACAACCATAGCCACCTCCACCACCTCTGACCTGACCTCCACCCTCTGCCACATCACCCACCACCCTCTGGAAATCAGACCATGACCAAGCCGTGCCCATCCATTGAAGCTGGCACCACAAAACTTCCACAAAACTCCTTAAAACATTGCATAGACCACACATATCATCACCTACCCTCCATATCTTGCTTTGGCCACCCCTTAGCCACCACCACCAGCCACTCCACCACCTTTGGCTGCTGCTCCAGCTACTGTCCAGACCTGTACAAGCATGGCCAAGCCACCACATGCCCATGGCCGAGCCAAGAATGTCACAAAAACTCAACTTATTTAACCTTGACCCTATATATGCTTCATGTTATAACCCTACCACTCCATACTCCATCTAGCCGTGAGTTATGGTGCCAAACCTGAGCTATATCATCATCATGGCTGAACCCAAGAACCTCCTAGGCCAAGCATTTGAATGGTTAAAGCAAGGTCAAGTAATCTATTCCTTTGTTGCTTCGTATTTTCATTGTTTCAACATTGTTTTGCGTTGAATATTTATGTGTGTATTGTCTTGTTTTGGTTATTGTTTACAATACAAATATCAAGGCTCTCCATTCATTCAAATCAAAAGTCGTGCTGTATCGTGCTTGTCATACTTTTGGAACCGCTCTTGTGTTTGTTGTTTTGGTCTTCAGCTTGAAAAAGTGAGTCTTTCTCACTCTGACATTTATACTTATGAAAAGTGAATTGATGACAAGTGTTTAGTAACATAAAATGTTTATGCAAGATAATGATGATCATATGATATGCTATGCCATGTTATTACCATATTATTACCATGTTAAAACTGTTAATTTTCACCTGACATCTGATATATGACTGTATATTGTGATATTGACCTTGTTTATATTATTTCTGTATATGATCACACTGCAAGTTCCCTGTTAGAAAAAAAATGTTATGGGCTGAAATGATAGGCCTGAATGGTTTTTAATTTTTCATTTTGACTTGGGATTGCGGGTTTGAAATGATAAAACCCGGATTTTCTTTGTAAATTATGGGTTGAAATGATATATTACCCATATCACTTTACCTAGCGTAGAAAATTATATACAGGCCCGTAGTTAAAATATGTTTTTCTAAAATTTTAAATATTTTAGAAATTTAATTATTATAATATTTTTATTTTAAATTTAATAAAAAAAGGGATTTTTGTAAATTTTTATTGATTTTCTGAATAATTGTAAGTGAAATGAATTAATGAAAAAGTTAGAAATTTTGAACGTAAGTTATTTTGGAAATTTTGATTTAATTATAATTGGAAATTTAATTGAATATGAAATTATGATAAATTTATGATAATTTGAATTTAAATGAATTTAAGGTGATTTTTATATCATATTAATGATTTTAGTAAAGTTGAAATGTGAAATGAATGAATATTGTAAGTTGAAATTTTGAAATATAACTAAAACTGGAAATTTATGAAATTGACGTAAAAGTGAACTTTTAGTTAAGTAAATAAAAATAAACAAAGTTATATTTGAGAATTTGAACTTAAGTGTTAAGTTGAAATTTAATGTAATGGATTTTAAAAATTCAACATTGCATTTTAATAAGTGAATTATTATTAAATCTTGATTTTTGAATGGAAATTTAACTTTATAAAATCATGAACTTGAGGAAAATTAAATGATGTTTATAAATGTGAAAATGTATGATTTTATAAGTTAAAAATGTTTTTAATAAAAATATAATTGTTTAAGAAATTTTATTGAATATTTGAAGTTAATTGAATGCATTTTTGAAATGCTATTAATTACAATGTAAATGATATTACAGCATTTGTAAACGCTGTAGTTGATGATAATGAACTAAAAAGCTAAATTGAATTAAAAGCTATTATAGCAATCTTTGTAAGTGCTATAGTTTTTGAATTTAACTAAGTTATTCGAATTTAAGTAAACCTATTATAACATTTTAAAATGCTGTCTTTTGTGAAATTGAACTGTTTTGAATTTAACTTTCCGTATAAGTTTTCTAAATGATGCGAAATGTGAATTTTCACGGTTTTGATAAACATAAGTGAATAAATAAACTTTGGAAGTTGAAATTTTTGGAAATTTAATAATTTAATTATTAAACATAATAACTTCATTGAAATGATAAAAAAGAATTTTTGGAATATAAACTATTTTGAAATATGAATTGAAATGGTATTTTAGATTTAATAAAATGAATAATGATTTGAAACGAAGTTTTGGAAAATATGATATTTTTGATATTGAATGATTTGAAAAATGGAGTTTGAAAGATAGGACATTTTGATATTAACATGATTTAAAAAGAAGTTCTGAAAGATATGATATTTTGGAACTGAAGCTTTGAAGATTATGATATTTTGATATATTAAAATGATTTGAAAGGTAGTGTTGAAAGGGTATGAAAATTTAATATATTGAAATGGTTAGAAATGACTTGATATTTATTTTGATAAAGATTTGGATTGAAAAGGATATTTTATTTTGAAGTATAAAATATTGTTTTAAAGTTATAACTACGGGTTATAATAACGATTGGTTGTTAAAGAGACCGGGATCGGATATTGTCTTATAGCCGGCCAATACCGAAAACCACTTTAACAACTGTGTACGCGGGGGAGATTCCAGAATGAAGTAGGATGGTGGCGACTTTCTCGAGGTATATATTACGTGGACCCAACTCCCGTGAGTTGGCATATATGACTAAAACAGGAGCTATACCGGGCTACAAAAAAGGTCGCACCCTTTCATCGAGCATGCTCCATCGGAAACCATTCTATTACTGTTGTGATTCGATTCGGTGGCGCCAAAATTCGGGGGTATTGTTCGAGGTGGGCGGAAGCTGCTGGCTTGCCGTCACCACCGGTCCGGGAGTGCAAACGGTGTATCCACCCTGGCATTGCCTCTCGTGCCGTGTCATATCCTTATATCGAGCCCACTACGATTTTGCTTTTAAAGATCCGACCGCGTTAAGGTTCACCATCCCCTTAACGCTATTTTCTATATGATTATACTTTACTGATTAGACACTACCGTATATAGCGTATATTACTACATAGTAAATGGTTTAACGGATCCTTAGAGGATGGACGGTCCCAAGCATCCTTTAAGTTACTGATGCATTTTGTTATTGTTCACTTGAGTTGATTTACAGTTTATAAGTATTTATGTCCTGACTCGAGGGTTTTGTGTTTTGCTTTACGCTCGGGTCAGATTGATTGAGTTAGCATTCAAGATTCACCTTCGGCGTTGGAGCTTTTCTTGAAGATCCAGCCATCTCTTTTGTTTCAGTATCCAGTGGTTCAGTGATGTATCTGATTTGTACCTGATGTATCCTAATACTCTTCTGTTGTATCTTATTTAACTCTGAAGTATCTTATATTTTATATAGTAGCTTCATGAACTACTGTCTTTCTTTCTTCCGCTGCATTTTTATATACTCTGTTTCTGTGATCTGTGATTTTTATTTACTGTATATTCTGAGGTATGCCAAAATTTTATTTACAACGCGGTATTTTAAGCAATTCAATCCCGGCATGAGTGTCTACCTATGCACTTATAATGGATGCAAATGGTTGAAAATACCGAGTCGTTACAGTTGGTATCAGAGCTTTGGTAGCTCTAGGCAAAACTCAGCATATGGAGTGAATGTATTTACAGAATCACTTTCATTCGAGTTTGAATCTCTCCCTTTTGACTCGATTCCTTTGAATTTTGGAACATTCCCTACGGTTCCAAAATCCATTCGTATCGCTCACTATTCATCTTCTTTTGATTCTGGAGTAACCCATAACTCCTCTTCGAATGATCTTTCTAGTGAGTCGGCGGTCACGCCAATTTCAAATTTAATTGAAAACGGGGGAAAACTCCTTTGCAGTTAGCATCGATTCACCAGAAATTCTTATCTATCCTTGGTTTAGATGCTAATATCTTTTGTTATTCCAAACTCTAACTCTTGAGGTCGAATGTAGATTTACCCTAGAAAATCCATATTGATCTTATTCTTTAAGTCACGGTTGACCCGGTTAAGGTTGCCCGTGATTTATATAAGCTTATCCATCTTCCTATTCTGTTATTTAATCATGTCATCCTTGTTTCTAACTTATTTTTAAATCATAATCTCCTTTGATTTGTGTTAATCAAAAAAATTTGAATCTCTATCCTTCTTTGAAAATCTATTCATGCATAGTGTATTTGTAAACTAGTATTTAAAATTAAAATGTTTTTATATATTGTGTTGTTTGAGTTGTTGATGTTGAGTTGGGTTTCTGATCGATACGTCTGATCAGCGCTATCGATAAGATTTCCAAAACACTTTGACAGAACAAACGGGCACAATATATTTTAAAAAAAAATTGGTTAACGAAATAAATTTTGATATATAAGTAAATTTATGGAACTTAATGAAATGATTTAAATTGATAATTTGAAATGATAATACTTGATTTATCATTTATTGTTCTACAAATAGATCTATAAACATTTGTTTATAAATTTATTTGGGAACTTAAATGAATTTAAAACAAGAATTTGAGGATTTAAATTCCGATTATTTCGAACTTTGGTTTAAAGTTTTAAAAGGTTATATTATTTAAAGTATTTTGAATAGAATTTGTTTTCAAAGAATTTTAAAGGTTTAAAATTAGTGCTCTTCTCTTTGTCGCTGGAAAATAACTTCGGTGATGATCGCGACATCATCGACGTTCATTTTCGAGTTTCGAAGTTAAGAGACTGTTCTGTAGTCTTGCTACAGCTTTGTTTTGGGAAATTAAATTGATTTGAATTTCTAAAATATGACTTGATTTATAATATATATATGTATATATATAGATATATGATTGAAATTTGATTTGACATATTATATATGTATATATATTATTACTTATCTCTAAATGGTTTGAAGAAATCGGAAATTTAATTCTTAAATTTTATTTTAAAGAATAATTCCAAAAAAAAAAACTCAATCTATCAAAATTTTGGATGAATATCAAGCATGAAATGATTTAATTGGAAGGTTTATTTGTATAATACGATTGCATTCAAATATAACTTACCAAAATTTCAGAAGTTAAAAATGTAATTGGATAATATACAATATAAAAAAGATGTATAAATAAAATTTGAGTGGTTATAATAAATGCTATACACTTAAATTTTAAGTTATAAAACGATTAACAGAGTTAAAGAATAATGAAGGGTAATTGAATGACTTACAATAAAATGATGTTAAAAGAACTAAGAATAAAATAAAGCAGTTATAATAAGTGTAAGTATATTTAACATCAGTGATGAATATATTGAGAGGAATAAATTTAAGTTTAATTAGGAATAAAGAAGAATTAAATTTATTAAGTACAATGTGAGTGTAATAAATGATTATTTTTCAAACCCATGGTTTTAAAAATTGTTAATTTAAGATGATTGGATAATAAGATAATGAAATTTGGGGTAATTAAGATTTATTAACTTGTGTAAAGATTTATTCTCTATTTAAGTTGAAATTTCCATGCTTTCAAATTTATTTCCTTATTTTGTTTTTCAAACTATCTTTTGGTTGTCCTTATTATCCTTATCTTGCTATAGACCGGTATAGGAATCTTCCTATAATCTTTCTGTTTAGAAATCTTTCTATAATCTTGATAGACCTTTGGTAACCATTTTGAATCCACCTTTTTCGTGCTTGTGTTCTTGATTCTGGAGGATCTTGGAAAGATCACCTCCACCTTGTTAAACTTACCTATAACAACAGTTACCAGGTGTAACTTCAATCTTCTTGTCATCTTATCTTAATCCTATTTCACTCTATCTTTTTTGTGCCCTTCCATACCTCATTCCTTTTCGAGGACGAAAAGTTTTGAGTGGGGGAGAGTGTAACAACCCTGTATTTTGTAATTATTTTATTGTATATTTTAATTATTTTTAATGTAAGATTTTGATTTAAAAACTTATTTTACTTATTTGAAATGATTAAATTTATTATTTAAATATAATCTTGATTTTTATATGAGTTATAATTCCAAACTTGTGTAAGTTGAATATTTGCCTGAAATGCTGATTTTGGTCAAAATAGTCAAACTGTGACTTTCAACTTAAAATTTAAAAGTTTAAAATTTTAATTTTTTTTCTTTTATTATGAAATTACATAAAATTCTAAGAACACCACTTTTCGTTTCGTTGAAATCGGATGTAAACTGTGGAAGTTATACCCTTTACAATATTGTGCGTATATAGGGTTATTTACAATGACTATTTTAAATTGTATAAATTACTTCTTCTTTGTTATATTTTATTTTAATATGTGATAATATGTTATATTATGTATAGTTTGACTTTTAAGTATTTTTAAAATGATAATATAATTTTTCTAAAGTTTATTTGAATTTATTTCAATTTATAAAGCCTAGTTGGTATTTACTGCATTTTTCTTTATTTAACTTTCTATTTAATAAAAATTAAATTATTATTTTACCTTGAAAATGTTTTAAAACCATTTTTAATTCAAATTTTGTGTTAAAATAATTTTTTTGTGAAGTAACAAATTTTCCAAAGTCATTGGAGATTTTGTTGTAATTTTTATGTCAGGGTTGCTATTTTTAAGCAATTTCTTATTTCCTTTTTTCTATTTTACTTAAAATAAATTATTTATTTTATTTTATTCTTTCTTAGTTTCGGTTTTAAATAACATTTCTGAGTTTATTTTTCTTTTATAAAATTAAAAAGAAAAGGAAATGCAAAAGGTTTAGAAAGTTAAGAGATCTTAAAAGCCTGAAACGTCAAGGCGTTTTATCCGTTTCTTTTCGCAATTAATACATCAATTTATTGATTTATTTTATACATTCACTTTTATTGCTGTGTTTTACTTTATTTTATTCATTTTACATGTATTTAAATTTAAGAAATTTTTTCCAAAGTGTATTGAAGTTATTTCTAATTCCTAAGTCTAGTTTTCATTTTTCTGTGCCATTTTTCTTATTTTAATCATATCTAATTAATAATTAATTATTAATATTTTGTTTATCTGTTATATTTTCGAATTCTAACTGAAATTTATAAGTGTTTTCAGTTATTTAAGATGTATATGAATATATATAGGAAGTTTAAAAGGTTTGAAAGCAAAGAAACGTAAAACCGTTTTAACGTTTCTTCTTCCGTTTCTTTTCCGATTAATAGATTTAATTTCCTTTGACCGTTCCTTTCTTTATTGTAGCGTGCATTTCTTACCTCATTTTCACATGAAAACATTCCTCTCCACTTCATTTTTCACGGCTAGAAAGGTTTGGTAATGGCTCCTCTTTTCCTCTTCTTTTTGCTCTTCTTTTTCCATTGTTTTCTTATATTTTGCCTTGTTTTCTCATGTGTATTGCTTGGCCTCTCCTCCATAGCCACGGCCACCACCTCCTACACCTCTTTCCTGCCATCATCACCAGCTACCCCTCTGGTCTTGACCAAGGCCGAGCCCACCATGGTGCCAAAACTCCAAAAAAATGCAACAATGCCCTTGAACAATGCTAGTTTGACCACCTTTGCCTCATCTCCTTCAACCACCACCTTAACCACCACCATAGCCACCTCCACCACCTCTGACCTGACCTCCACCCTCTGCTACATCACCCACCACCCTCTGGAAATAAGACCATGACCAAGCCGTGCCCATCCATTGAAGCTAGCACCACAAAACTCATTAAAACATTGCCTAGACCACACATATCATCACCTACCCTCCATATCTTGCTTTGGCCACCCCTTAGCCACCACCACCAGCCACTCCACCACCTTTGGCCGCTGCTCCAGCTACTGTCTAGACCTGTACAAGCATGGCCAAGCCACCACATGCCCATGCCCGAGCCAAGAATGTCACAAATAATCAACTTATTTAACCTTGACCCTATATATGCGTCATGTTATAACCATACCACTCCATACTCCTTCTAGCCGTGAGTTATGGTGCCAAACCTGAGATATATCATCATCATGGCTGAACCCAAGAACCTCCTAGGCCAAGCATTTGAATGGTTAAAGCAAGGTCAAGTAATCTATTCCTTTGTTGCTTCGTATTTTCATTGTTTCAACATTGTTTTGCGTTGAATATTTATGTGTGTATTGTCTTGTTTTGGTTATTGTTTACAATACAAATATCAAGGCTCTCCATTCATTCAAATCAAAAGTCGTGCTGTATCGTGCTTGTCATACTTTTGGAACCGCTCTTGTGTTTGTTGTTTTGGTCTTCAGCTTGAAAAAGTGAGTCTTTCTCACTCTGACATTTATACTTATGAAAAGTGAATTGATGACAAGTGTTTAGTAATATAATATGTTTATGCAAGATAATGATGATCATATGATATGCTATGCCATGTTATTACCATGTTATTACCATGTTAAAACTGTTAATTTTCACCTGACATCTGATATATGACTGTATATTGTGATATTGACCTTGTTTATATTATTTCTGTATATGATCACAGTGCAAGTTCCCTGTTAGAAAAAAAATGTTATGGGCTGAAATGATAGGCCTGAGTGGTTTTTAATTTTTCATTTTGACTTGGGATTGCGGGTTTGAAATGATAAAACCCGGATTTTCTTTGTAAATTATGGGTTGAAATGATATATTACCCATATCACTTTACCTAGCGTAGAAAATTATATACAGGCCCGTAGTTAAAACATGTTTTTCTAAAATTTTAAATATTTTAGAAATTTAATTATTATAATATTTTGATTTTAAATTTAATAAAAAAAAGGGATTTTTGTAAATTTTTATTGATTTTTTTAATAATTGTAAGTGAAATGAATTAATGAAAAAGTTAGAAATTTTGAACGTAAGTTATTTTGGAAATTTTGATTTAATTATAATTGGAAATTTAATTGAATATGAAATTATGATAAATTTATGATAATTTGAATTTAAATGAATTTAAGGTGATTTTTATATCATATTAATGATTTTAATAAAGTTGAAATGTGAAATGAATGAATATTGTAAGTTGAAATTTTGAAATATAACTAAAACTGGAAATTTATGAAATTGACGTAAAAGTGAACTTTTAGTTAAGTAAATAAAAATAAACAAAGTTATATTTGAGAATTTGAACTTAAGTGTTAAGTTGAAATTTAATGTAACGGATTTTAAAAATTCAACATTGCATTTTAATAAGTGAATTATTATTAAATCTTGATTTTTGAATGGAAATTTAACTTTATAAAATCATGAACTTGAGGAAAATTAAATGATGTTTATAAATGTGAAAATGTATGATTTTATAAGTTAAAAATGTTTTAATAAAAATATAATTGGTTGAGAAATTTTATTGAATATTTGAAGTTAATTGAATGCGTTTTTGAAATGCTATTAATTACAATGTAAATGATATTACAGCATTTGTAAATGCTGTAGTTGATGATAATGAACTAAAAAGCTAAATTGAATTAAAAGCTATTATAGCAATCTTTGTAAGTGCTATAATTTTTGAATTTAACTAAGTTATTCGAATTTAAGTAAACCTATTATAACATTTTAAAATGCTGTCTTTTGTTAAATTGAACTGTTTTGAATGTAACTTTCCATATAAGTTTTCTAAATGATGCGAAAAGTGAATTTTCACGGTTTTGATAAACTTAAGTGAATAAATAAACTTTGGAAGTTGAAATTTTTGGAAATTTAATAATTTAATTATTAAACATAATAACTTCATTGAAATGATAAAAAAGAATTTTTGGAATATAAACTGTTTTGAAATATCAATTGAAATGGTATTTTAGATTTAATAAAATGAATAATGATTTGAAACGAAGTTTTGGAAAATATGATATTTTTGATATTGAATGATTTGAAAAATGGAGTTTGAAAGATAGGACATTTTGATATTAACATGATTTAAAAAGAAGTTCTGAAAGATATGATATTTTGGAACTGAAGCTTCGAAGATTATGATATTTTGATATATTAAAATGATTTGAAAGGTAGTGTTGAAAGGGTATGAAAATTTAATATATTGAAATGGTTAGAAATGACTTGATATTTATTTTGATAAAGATTTGGATTGAAAAGGATATTTTATTTTGAAGTATAAAATATTGTTTTAAAGTTATAACTACGGGTTATAATAACGATTGGTTGTTAAAGAGACCGGGATCGGATATTGTCTTATAGCCGGCCAATATCGAAAACCACTTTAACAACTGTGTATGCGGTGGAGATTCCAGAATGAAGTAGGATGGTGGCGACTTTCTCGAGGTATATATTACGTGGACCCAACTCCCGTGAGTTGGCATATATGACTAAAACAGGAGCTATACCGGGCTACACAAAAGGTCGCACCCTTTCATCGAGCATGCTCCATCGAAACCATTCTATTACTGTTGTGATTCGATTCGGTGGCGCCACTTTGATTTGGGGGTATTGTTCAAGGTGGGCGGAAGCTGCTGGCTTGCCGTCACCACCGGTCCGGGAGTGCAAACGGTGTATCCACCCTGGCATTGCCTCGCGTGCCGTGTCATATCCTTATATCGAGCCCACTACGATTTTGGTTTTAAAGATCCGACCGCGTTAAGGTTCACCATCCCCTTAACGCTATTTTCTATATGATTATACCTTACTGATTAGACACTACCGTATATAGCGTATATTACTACATAGTAAATGGTTTAACGGATCCTTAGAGGATGGGCGGTCCCAAGCATCCTTTTAGTTACTGATGCATTTTGTTACTGTTCACTTGAGTTGATTTACGGTTTATAAGTATTTATGTCCTGACTCGAGGGTTTTGTGTTTTGCTTTACGCTCGGGTCAGATTGATTGAGTTAGCATTCAAGATTCACCTTCGGCGTTGGAGCTTTGCTTGAAGATCCAGCCATCTATTTTGTTTCAGTATCCAGTGGTTCAGTGATGTATCTGATTTGTACCTGATGTGTCCTGTTACTCTTCTGTTGTATCTTATTTAACTCTGATGTATCTTATATTTTATATAGTAGCTTCATGAACTACTATCTTTTTTTCTTCCGCTGCATTTTTATATACTCTGTGTCTGTGATCTGTGATTTTTATTTACTGTATATTCTGAGGTTTGCCAAAATTTTATTTACAACGCGGTATTTTGAGCAATTCAATCCCGGCATGAGTGTCTACCTATGCACTTATAATGGATGCGAATGGTTGAAAATACCGAGTCGTTACATATACAACATTTGGTTTATTTACTCATTTACAATTTATAGCCAATTATAACTTTATAATCATTTCAATTAATTAGAATTGCATTAAAATAGTTATCAATTACTTTGATTAACATCATAAAATTTCATTCTATTTATTTTCTCATAAATATATCACAAACTTTTATTTCTACCAATATTAACACCAACATCTTACTAAATTAAATATTTTTAATTATCAAAAATTACGGGTCGTTACATTCTTCCTCTTGAATTTTTCTTCTTTGCTCTTCCTAATGGTAGCCAGCCTTTGTCCTATATGTTTGTTTGTTAAAATAGAATTAATTCCTAAAGGGGTTTAGGGTATAAGGATATGCCTTGTTCCTATTTTTCCCTTGCATATTTCCTAACCCTTTTGTTCTCTTTCTACTCTTTAGTTCGCTTATTTAACATGGCACGACTACCCCTTATCTAATCACAAATCTGAATCCATTAATCATCTTACATTATTTTATTTTATTTAACTACTATTTACTGTTACTAAAAATATGGGGTATTACAGACTCCCCTCCTTAAAGAATTTCGTCGTCGAAATTATAATAAGGTACACATCATAACAATCAAAGGTAAAATATGCCATCAACAAATTAGATATGTATCTCTCATCCTATTCTTAGTCTCCTAAGTATAGTCTCTTTCATCGTCGCTCCACTGGACTTTAACTAACCTAGCTGTCTTGTTCCTGAGCCTCTTCTCATCTCTCGTGACTATGTGAACTGGCTTTCTAACTATCGTCAAATTCAGCTCTACGACTAAGTGATCTAGCACAATCGGTGATATATTAGTATCCAGATCTCGAATACACTTCCTTTGATGAGAAACATGGAAAACATTGAGGACTCCTACCAAACAGCTTGTTAACTCTACTCTATATGCAAGTTTCCCGATCCTCTCAATAATAGGAAGTCGTCCAACGAACATCGGTTCCAACTTCCCTGATTTCCAAAATTGAATCACACCCTTCATCGGTGACATCTTAATGAAAACATGTTCTCCACAGAAAACTCTAAGTCTTTCCTTCTTTCATCCGTATAACTCTTCTGTCTAGATTTAGCTTGCTTCATTCTACCTTGAATTAACTCAACCTTTTCTCCAGCTTCTCTAACCAAATCTGGACCAAGAACCAACCTATCCCTGGTCCCTTACCAAAAAATT
This sequence comes from Allium cepa, assembly GCA_030765085.1. Classification (NCBI taxonomy): domain Eukaryota; kingdom Viridiplantae; phylum Streptophyta; class Magnoliopsida; order Asparagales; family Amaryllidaceae; genus Allium; species Allium cepa. The sequence continues at coordinate 27,877,552 of CM060938.1, read as the reverse complement.
AGAAATTTGCATGGTCTTCCATACAAAGCTTCAAATGGTGTCATACCTATACTAGCCCGATAACTGTTGCTACACGAAAGCTCGACAAGATGTAGATGGTCTTCCCATGATCCCCCAAAATCTAGCACACAAGCTTGTAAGAATTTCTTCAAGACTTTGTTAACTCTCTCTATTTTCCAATCATTCCGTGGATGGTAAAAGGTACTCATTTTAAGCTTTGTACATATGGTATCCTATAGACTCTTGCAGAACTTGCTAGTGAATAAAGAATCTTTATCACTCACTATACTACTAGGAATTCCGTGTAGTCTAAATACATTCTTCATAAGCAAGCTAATACAGGTGTCGTTCTGGTTGACATAATTGGACTAAAATGTGCACTCTTGGTCAACATGTCCACAATGACCCATATGCTTTTGTTTCCTCTATTAGACCTTGGCAACCCGTCAATGAAATCCTTGGAAATTGATTCCCACTTCCATATTGAAATGTCCAAAGTTTGAAGCAACCCACTTGGCTTCTGATGTTTGGCTTTTACCCGTTGGCAGTTCAAACACCGCTTCACCCATAAGCCTACATCCTTCTTCATACCCTTCAAAAAGAAACTTCTCCTTATGTCTTGATACATCTTTGTTCCTTTCGGATGAATAGTGAACTTCAAGCAATGGCATTCCTCCAAAACTTCCTTCCTAATGTCTCCCACATTCAGAATACACAATCTTCTTTTCCTTCTCAACCACCCAAAGCCATCACTCTATGTTCCATCTCTCAGCTTCCATTCAACTAGTACTAGGTCCTCTACCTGTTTAGAAGCATTCTGTTCAATCATAACTGGTCGAACTTCCAAACATGATAATTAAGCAGTTTCTATACTTGAATCACTCTTAGTTCTCCACTGTACTGTACAAGTTGCTAATGCTTCCAAATCTTTCGACTCGGCTATCATAGCTAACACCACATTTTGATGTTTCCTGCAAAGCGCACACGCAATCTTGTTGCCTTTCCCCGGTGTGTACTCAATACTGAAATCATAAGCCGCTAAGAACTCTAATCACCTCTATTGTCTGATGTTCAGCTCCTTCTCAGAGAATAAATACTTCAACGACTTATGATCCACATAAAACTCAAATATTTCTCCCAAAAGTTAATGCCTCCACACCTTCAGTGCAAAAATCACCGCAAATAACTCTAGATCATAGGTTGGGTATCTGACTTCATGCACTCTAACCTATAGAGTGGCATAGGCTATTACCCTACCCATGTGCATTAACACAGCTCCTAGCCCAGTCCCACATACATCCGTGTACACCACCAAATCCCGATTTACCTCTGGAATAAAAAACACAGGTGCATTCGTCAATAAGTATTTCGGCTTCTGGCATGCCTCCTCACACTTATCGGTCCAAAGTAACTTCACATCCTTTCGAATTAACTTGGTCATTGGTGCTGTTATCAATGAAAAATCCATAATAAACCGCCGATAGTTACCAGCCAATCCTAGAAATTTTTTTATCTCGGTCACCGTTTCAGGTCTCTTCCAACTATTCACGACCTTGATCCTAGCTGGATCCACTGATAACCCGCTCTTCGAAACTACATGGTCAATAAACTTCACTTCCTTCTTCCAAAAATGACACTTCGAGAACTTCACCTTCAGCTGATGCTGCCTCAGTGTTTCAAGAACTACTCTAAGTTGAACTTCATGCTCTCTTTCATCCTTTGAGTACACCAAAATATCATCAATGAAAACCAATACGAACCTATCCAGGTGGTGTAAGAAAATCTGGTTCTTCGAATCTATAAAGAAAGCTGGCGCATTAGTCAGTTCGAACGGCATCACTAATCGTTCGCACGATTCATATCTGGTTCTAAACGCTGTAAAAGGAATACTATCCTCTTCCACTCTAAATTGATGGAAACCTGTCGCTAAATCCAACTGCGAAAATATCTTTGCGCCACTCAACTGATCTAACAAATCATCAATCCTAGGCAACATATATTGATTCTTTCTTGTTTTCTCATTTAACTTACAATAATCGTTACATAACCTTCCATCTGGTTTCTTAGGAAACACTATAGCTGCTCCCTAAGGTGAACTACTAGGTATGATAAAATTCTTACATTCCAAATCCACCAACTGCACCTTGAGCTCCCTCATTTCGGTAGGTGTCATCATACTTGACGATCTACTAACTGGCTCTTCTCCAAGCACCAAATCTATCCGAAACTCAATGGCACGTTTCGGTGACAATCCTACTACAGGTTCAAAAATATTAAGAATTATCTAACCACAATAACTCATTACAGCTCATCCTTTGTTTCCACAACACCCAATAAAGTATTCACCTCAAAGCTAGGGTTTTCTATGGTATATACTATCCACTCCCTACAGTCCGGGTATCTAAACGATATTTTTCTTGCATTGTACTTACTTAACCAATCCATACCCAAAATAATTTCGAATCCTATGAAATCAAACACATGCAAACTGCAAACAAACGAATGACCTAACAAATCAAACTTTAGGTGGTCACATCTCATCCCACGTGTTGCATACCCTCCTATCAGATTTGCAACTCTTATGGAAGTAACTAGGTATAAGGTTTCTATGTTAAGCTTATCTACTAAACAACGAGATATAAAAGAATGCGATGCACCAATATCAAACAGAACACTAACTGCCATATCAAGAATCATAAGCGTATCTCCCAACACTGCTTTCCCATTTTCCCCCGCCATGAATCTCAAGGTATCTAGCTCCAGTGCGTATACTTTGCCCTTTCCATTCTTTCTAGGCTCCTTGCATTGGTTCTTTTAATTAACCATCTGATTGTGGTTGAAGCATTTGATACTCTTCTTCCCAGTCACCTTCTTTGCCTCTCCAAAAGAACATTCATTCGTAAAATGCCTTTCTTGCCGCACTTAAAACAAAAAATACTAACTTTTCCTTCTTCACCACTCCGGCCTTCTGGGCTCTCTTCTTAGGAAAGAACTTCCTTTTCTGATTCTGCACTACCTTGACATCCGTCACCTTATTCTTCTCCACAGAAGAAATAATTTCCTCGTGTCTTAGATCCATGTATACTATAACATCATGAGGATCCCTGATATGAGGTAATGTAGCCCTGGCCAATTCAAGTTTCAATGTCATAATGAACTTCTCATTTCTCTTAAATATGGTATCCACGGTAGCATGACCGTATCTGACCAACTACTAAAACCTTGTAGCATACTCTAACATAGTCATCCCTTCTTGCTCTAACTCAGCAAACTTTCAGAGCAAGGTAGACTTTGCCATTACAGACATGAATCCCTCCTGGAACCTCCTCTTAAACTCAACCCATGTCATTATCCCTTCATCCACTGTTACACTATTCCACCAGTATAAAGCTGCTCCTTGAAGCTATCTCAAAGCAAACCCTCTTTTCTACTCATCACTGATCCCGAAATCTATGAAAATCCTTTGATAGTGCAACAACTAGTTCCCCACTTCTATGGAATCTTCAGTCCCAAAAGGTAGTTTTCCGCCCAACCTAGCGTAGTCCCTACTCAAAGCAGCATAATTGTTGACTACTGGAGCTTCCTGGGTTCCTCCCCCAACTACTCCAATAGCAAATCCCGCTTGCATCATATTCACAAAAAACTAATACATGGCCCCATGTCAACTTGCGGGATTTTAGCACCAACATTTCCAGCACGTGCTTGACCTGGGTTCCTTCTAGTATTAGGTCTGGCATTTCCATCTCCAGCGGTACTTCCTTCTCCAACATTATCGCTTAGAGAGCCCATATTTGCATTCGATCCTTCGTGAGATACAGAAAAATAACATGATAAAGATAGGAGACTTGAGATAAAGCACATAATTATGTATGGAAAATAAAAGTACTTTACTATAGCGTTATCCCATACCTCCATCTTATCTCTAATTCCTTCAGATTATGTTTTCATAAATCATCTTTTTAGTTTAAAGTTTTTCATAAACTTATGCTCCGATACCAAGTTGTAGCATCCCCTATCTAAAGGCCTAAATCTGAGCACTATAGAAGTTACAATCATCCATAGTATTAACTTCCAGTGACTAAATATGGCTATGTTAATGATATTTAAACCAAAAGCACTTGAATATGAAACAAAATCACAGACTTAAAAAAAACAATCTTCTTTCTAAATATATTTCCAAAACCTATTCCATATTCAAATTACACAATACCATAATCGTTTCCCAGGTTCAGATAAATATTGTTATTACATAAATATGCCAAGAGTGACATACAACGATGCCCCCCTTGGTTGACCAAAGTACTATATATACAATACAGCGAAATCAATCCAAAATAATAACTCTTAACTAGCTATCCATCAGCCATCGGCTCGTTATCGTAAACTTTTTTTCCAACCTACTAAAACTTGGAAACATTAATCCTCAACCTACTCAAATCAATTTTGAGCACTCGAGAGTTCAAGGAAAAATAAACTTCGAGTCAGACATAAAGCCTGGTGTGAATATTACTATACATCTCGGTTATCTGATATTAAGTGAGACCATGCCACTTAGTGGAACAGGTTTTCCTCACTAATATCCTTTATAAAACATATCTATGGCAAACTATAATCCTGCAACCAAAACTGGTTAAATTTGTAAAGCAATATCATGTATATGTACAAATCAGTTATCATATGGACTATCTATCCATACACTGTAATTTTTGTTGGCTAACTATTGCCTTTGGCTGACTCAGGCCTGCCAGAAAACATAAAAATCTAATAACTATTAGATACTCCTCTTTTGGATGGTCTGTCCTACTTACTTCTCCAGGTCTAACCGATCCTAATGGATTTGCGGGTTTACCAATAACCTGTCTTGCATTTTTAGATTCCTTTCTGTGTGTAACATAATTTTAGTCTCACTTCTGTCAAAGCACTACACAATGGATTTTTGGACTAAATTAGCTAAGGGATAATGGGTACAGTGCATGACCCTACCCATGTCCCGTCTGGTCTTCAAATCTGAGTAATTTTCTTAGGGTTAACTACCCTTTAACATTTTCCTTGAAAACCTTTTCAAAATGATTTAAAACATTAAATCATACATATACAACGAAAATATAGTCTTTGCTTTACTCTAAACTATTTGCCATGTTATATATATATATATATATATATATATATATATATATATATATACATACTTTACCCAAAATAATGTTGATGAAATTATTAACGATTTCCCATCCCTCCAAAATAAGTTAAAACTCTTTTTAACTTAAAAACACTCAGGCTATATTGCCAAAAATAATTCATTCGAAACCTTCGTTTAAATTCTTTAAATAACCCTTTCGAAACCATTGAAAGTACCCCTTTTGAAACCTTTGAAAGTATTCCTTTTATACAAGTATAACCTTAGGCCAATGGCCATAACATACCTTTCAAAATCATACATTTCGAAACCATTCATATTTATCCTTTCGAAAGCATTGAAAAACATCTTCTTCGAAAGCTTTAAAACCTTAGACATCCCCTTTAAAACACTTAAACGTTGCCTTTCAAACCATTGGAAAACCTTTTTGTTTAGACCTTTCAAAACCATTAGGGAACCACCCCTTAGAAACCCTTCTTTAAAACCTTTCAAATGCATTAAAACATCAAGCCTTTCAAAATAATTTGGGTTCAATTTATAACATATGGAAACACCTTTCGAAACCATTAAACTATCTCCATCGAAACCATTCGGATACTAACTTTTATAGATCAAAAGGGTCTTTAAAACATTTAAGTCGAAAGCATTCTTAAGTAAAGAAGTGATAGTGTCGAAACTATCCATTTGAAACCATTGGAGAAGCGACTTAGTTTTTAAAAATAAGATAACCATTTCAAAACCAATCTAGATCGAAAGGTAAAAAGTGGCAGTCAGGGGTTTCGACCTAGTCTAAAGATGTTACTTAAAAACAAAGGCGCAACTTTTTAAAACCATTTTTTCTAAAGTCATTGACCCAGTCGAAAGTTATTCAGTCAAAAGCAAAGCAGACACATTTTTATTTAAAAGCAAAGTAGCACTTCAATCAAAACCACATGTTTCAACGTATGCCTTCCGCTTTTGTCTGATTCACTACATACCAGATATTTAAAACCACGTTCATTAGTTTTGATGGAGTCGGAGGCGGAGGTAAGGAGTCGGAAGCTTGGTACCGAAAGTATTGAAACAGGAAAAAGCATGTAGATTTACAAAATACCCCTTCTCCTTTTTATAGATATATAAAACATTTAAGTCCTATACCTTAAATAATTTTATATATCCATTAAAACGCTTAGGAAAATTCTATGAAAATTCCAGAAAATAATTTTCAATATGTTTCCTAACATAGATAAATTTCTGACCCTAAGCCAATAAAATTTTTCCGCAAATAATTTAAACCAAAATTAGCATTTTCTTTACTAAAAAATTCATATAAAATCCACATTGACTCAGAAAATTGAAACCCAACTCTAAAATATCATTTTTGATCTAAATTTAAATTTTCAAGGCAATTGGATGTCATATAGTAGGTTTTCTAAATCAATTCTCATCATAAAATTCACATACAATAGCCTAAATCATCAACAAGTATATATGTATGTGTGTATATATATATATCCATTTATCACTCAAAATAAGGCAAAACAATTGCAAATACTTTTGGAATTTATCTCAAACAAAAATAATCAAAAACATAAGATGTTGTCATTATTCACCTTAGCCTTTTGATTTAGGATGTGAGATTTATTCTTTATTAAGTTATTTGATTCTTTCTCTTGAATTTTTTTTCTTTGCTCTTCTTGATTGTGGTCGGCCTTAGCTTTATGTTTTTGTTTGTGAAGATAGAATGAACGTATAAAATGAATTCCTAAGGAAGTTTAGAGTATAAGGATATGCCTTTTCTTATTTTGCCCTTGCATATTTCCTAACCCTTCTAATCTTTTTTGATTCTTTAGTTCACTTATCTAACATGGAATGACTACCCTATATTTAATCACCAATCTCAATACATTAACCATATTATATTATTTTGTTTAATTAAACTAATTAAATATCTTAAATAATGTTGCTAAAAATATAGGGTGTTACAATGCTAACTAACATTATCTACTCAGATGGAGGATCTGTCAATTCCAAAGGTTATATCGTCAGCAAAGGTGATGTGAGAAATGACAGTATATCTAACTTACCTCTTATTACAAATGTTTTATTAATTAAAAATTTGAAACACAATTTTCATAGTATAAGTCAGCTATGCGATAAAGGTTTAATATATATTTTTATGAAAATAAATGTAAAATATTTGATCAAAACAAAAATCTGATCGTTGAAGGAACTAGAGAATGAAACATATACATATTAAATATAAAAGTAAATCACAACACAAATATGTGTCTAGTGGCCAAAGGAAATGTTCCTTGGTTATGGAACAAAAGATTTTTTCATATAAACTTTAAAGCTATAAGTAAAATATCTAAGAATAATTTTGTAAAAGGATTACGGAAAATGGATTTTCAGGTAAATAATATTGCATTTAGATCTTTTTGACCAAATCAAGTACAATCTGTAAATCATAATAGATATGTTTTCGTAATTGTGGATGATTTGTCAAGATACACCTGGATAATATTTATGAAAGAAGTGATACTTCTAAAAAATTTAAAATCTTTGCTAAGTGAATACAAAATATTAAGAATACAAAAATTAAGAAGATTCAAAGCGATCATGGCGGCGAATTCAGTAATAATATTTTTGCAAAACATTGTAATAAGAAAGGAATTGTTCGTAATTTTTCATTACCTAGAACTCCACAAGAAAATAAGTTGTAGAAAGGAAAAAGAACACTTCAAGAATGTGGTAGGACTTTATTAAATGGAAGTAATATTCCTAAACATTTTGTGGGCAAAAGCGGCAGCAGCTGCTTGTTATGTTTTAAATAGAGTTTCCATTAGACCATTAACAAAACATACCCCATATGAACTTTTTAATGGAAGAAAACCTAATATATCATATGTTAAAGTTTTTGGTTCAAAATGTTTTCTGTTAAATACAAAAGACAAACTTGGTAAATTCGATCCAAAATCTAATAAAGGGGAAATTATTAGATATTCGAAACGAAGCAAAGCCTACAGAATTTATAATAAAAAAACTTAAATAATCAAAGAAACACTTCATGCGTGAGCGATAATTTCAAAATTAATCATAAAAATGAAGGTGTAGAAATAGTTCCTAAATCAAATGTCAAAGAAGATAACTTTGAAAATATAGATAATATTGAAAATAATGTTGAAAGTGGAAACAACAATTTTCCAAATAATAATGAATTCGAACTCCACCAAGACTTTTAAGAAATCACTCAATTGAAATTATCATTAGAGAAGTAAATCCTAAAGTAAGAACGCGAAATCAACTAAATCAAATAGGTCATGTAGGTTTTCTTTCAAACACTGAACCCACAAAATGCTTAGGAAGCCTCAACTGATGATTCTTGGAGTTACTGGTACCAAATGGGTTTACAAAAATAAAGCCAATAAGAAGGAAATATTAATCGAAACAAAGCTAGATTAGTTGCTTAAGGTTATAATCAAGAAGATGGAATCGACTATAAGGAAACATTTGCTTCTGCAGCTCGTCTAGAAGCTATACATATTCTATTAGCTTATGCGTGTTTTAATAACTTTAAATTATATCAAATGGACGTAAAAGTGCATTTTTTTATAGTTTTATAAAAGAAAATGTATATGTAGAACAACAAGCTTTAGTTGCACATGAAAATTTTCTAGATCATGTTTTTAAGTTAAAGAAAGCTCTAATCAATCCTCAATCATTTTTAGCACGCCTACCTTGGATTCTTCAAACAAATCAACTCCGGTATATATTCCAGTAATAAGTACACCTTCCTTGAATCATCACACTGGATATACGCCATGAGGAAAGCATGCTAAGAGAAACTTAGAGTTTGGTTCTCCATCCACCAAAGAAAAAATTAACGACATCCATCACTATCAATGAGAGACGATGGAATTACAACTTGAAATGTACTATGAATGAAAAGTCAATGGAAAACAATCAAATTTCCTAGAACAAACCACTCTCAAGTTTTGCAGATCATCTCCCAAGCAATGTGTACAATCCGTCTCCCCAATGTCCTCCCGTGTCTGTGAATTCTTGGGAAAGAGGAACTAAAAGTAATGATTGGTCTCCTATCCATCCATTACATGAAATCATCAAGGATGAACCATGCTCAGATGATTCAAAAAATTCAAGAAACTAAATTATTTTGTTTATAAATTTTACTGTTGTAATATGGATAAGTATTGTGTTTTTTAAAATAATAATTATATATTTGTGTTTAACTTCAGAATAAAACTCAACAACGCACACATAGAGATATATATTTTGTGACTAATTTAAGTATAAGCTAAAAGAAAGCCCAACTCTAGCCAGACAACAGTTTCAGCCGGTTGGAATCATAGACTCAACCGGCTGAAATTTCAAAGTACTCAAATTTTTTTTTTACTAAATTTAGCCGACTGAATGCCTCTTACCGGTCGATGGAATTATCTCAAAATTGCACTAATTTTATGCAGGTTAACATTCTTTGCATATCAGTCGGCTGATCCTCTAACCCATTCGGCTGAATATTCAAAATGTGCATATTTTAACTCAGCAATCAACCGACTGAACTCAATTTTCCAGTCGACTAAATAATGACAAGTTACACTAGAGAGTTGAGGGTTAATAATTTCTACATACCAGTCTACTGCCATCCAACTTTCAGTCGACTGGTCCTTAATTTTCAGTTTCTTAAAATAGTTCTACACTCTTCCTAGCACGACTATTCAACTTAAATTCCATCTACTCCTCAATGCTTCTATTACCTAAATGCTCTTATTTCAAAAGAAACTCAATACAAACCCTAGCCTCCTCATAAAAACTTTATTTTTTCTTCAAAATTTCTTTAATCAAATGGCACCTAGGTCCATAAGAGCTCGTGAATCAACTGCCGGCCTATCCGAGAACCAAATTCATGCTTAGCTACACAACGAAACGACGGTCGTTAAGTTCAATGCCATAAAAATTCAAGGGTGTTTGAAGGTGCTTTCGCCAAGTTTGTCATCTTTAATGGTTACGCTATAAGAGAACTACCTGAAGCTAATGGCCTTGATTATCTCATTAGGTATGATTCCAACAATGTCAAATATACCCTCTTTTAACTAAGCTACTCATTACAAACATGAGTCTCGACCACCAAGATCCTTGTAATAAAGATGATTAGATTTGGGCCTTGGTGTATAGAGTAAAAATATATCTACCTCTCCAATGATTAGACATATACTACAATGTCCATTCGAAGGATTGGGTATTGATGATGTAGAGGTGGATATGTATAATCATGATGAAGTTTCACATCTCTTTTTGTCAGATGATTTGACTATTTTGAAATCTAGTGCCTTACGTCCGAAGGCACAAATTATCCACCAAGCACTCATTTGTTCATTATAACCCCAGACCGATAGCTATGAAAAGGTCTATAAGATGGATTTTCAAGCCCTATATGCTATTTGCTCATCCTAATGAGTAAATTAGGGTGAAATTATTTTGGATGAGTTTCTCACCGTAAATCACTAGAAAAACTACAAAATAATTCACTACGGAGCCTATATCATGTGCATTTTACAAAATTTCAGAGTTCCTTTACTCGGTTCGGATTTCACGACCATCAAAGAGCTTAACTCGAAGACTCTAAGTCTAATGGGTCTTCCTAAACGCCCCAAACATCAACAAATTATTAGCTTTCAAGAATGTGACGCTAATCGTGAATAAGGAATTCCTCAACCAAGAGCCACAAATGTCGTACTTCATGGTCTCAACCTCCTCGACCTGAAGAAGAAGAAGACGACGACGAAATTCAAGAACTTCATGGTGATATAACTCCAAAACAAGCTCCTGTAGTATTGTCTCAAAATCAAAGCAAGCTTGGACGACGTTTTGCTAACATCGAGAAAAATGTGACTAAAATGAACAAGAAGCTAACCTTAATCAAAGGCTTTTTAAACAAGATTTGGAAAAAGCCTCTTGTACTGGCTTTACTTCTATTGGTGTTGTTGACAATCTAGCCTCATTCACTTGGTCAACTTCAAAAGAAGAAGAAGAAGAAGAAGAAGAAGTACAAGACAGTGAGCATTTTTAGCTTTTTATTTTTCGCCCATGATCAACTTTTCATATTATTTTACTTTAACACATTCTCTTTTATTATTACTATATTTTGATGTTTCTAGGTAAAATTGTTCTTTAATTGTCATATTTACATGCTCTTATATGCTAGTTATCTATGATGTTCATGTTTATTTGCTTCCTCTAAACTATATGCTCATTTGTATGCTTATATGTCTATATTTCTCATATAATTATTTGTTCCTTTTTTCGATGATAAAGGGGGAAAATATGATTAATAGGGAGAGTATTCAATCAGGGGAAGTAAATTGTCTTTTATTTACAAGCTTACATGGTTGTCATCATCAAAAAGAGGGAGAATGTTAGAACCTTGACTTTTGATGTTTTGATTGTGACAACTATATAAGTAAATAGTATGTGACTAACCATATTTGCAGGAGAAGATGCTATTTACTCAATGGATAATCTACCGGATTGCATACCAGATTTTAGATAGAAGCTTCAGTAATGTATTGTCTATGGTCTAAGCCTAGTAGTAAATTCTTGTTAAAATCTCTCCAAAGTGGTATATGCACACACATGTAAATTAAAATATTCCAAACCATAGTTCATATGCTAAGTTTTTTAGTAAACAAGTTTGCACACAAATACATTTTTGAAAAATCTTTGACAGGGTAGAAAACAGGAAATCCAGCCTACTGAAACATACAGGTCAGTCGACTGAATTCCTGTGCATGTGCACAACTTTATTTGTATATTCAGTCGACCGAACCATATGATTCAACCGGTTGAATTACATAACTTTTGCACCATTTTCTCTATGATTTGAATTTCAATCAATTCAGCTGGCTGAATTATTTAATTCAGTCGACTGAACCTTCATAACGGCTATATTTCTAAAACGACACTTCACTTTAGTGAACAGAACAACTCTTGATTCAAGAGTTGCTTCCGTATCTTTTGACCGCTACTTTTCATGATCGGTTGCAACAATTAAACACTATGTATAGCCATGAAATAAACTTTTTTATTTACTTAATTATGATTCTATTTTCACATTCTTATTCTCTGAACAATCTTACCATTTGCATTCAAATGCTTTCATTTGTAATCACTTGTTCATTCAGGAAAATCTTATTCATGATTAAAAAAATTTCCTATCTTCATGAATCACACTATATACCACAAAAGAGAAGATTATAGGAAGCGTGTACGTTATTGACTTATCAGTGCTAATCAAGAGCATACTCCATCTGAATCAATTCTATTGTTTGTATTAGAAGTCTTGTTTGGTTGCTTAGGCGGTTGAAGCTTTATTATGTTGCTTAGGTAGTAGAAGTCCTATTCAGTTGCTCAGGCAGTGTAAAAACTATTTCTCTAGGTCAAGTGAGGGTTTATAGTTGAATTCCAGAAGGAGTCTTAGATTAGACCTAGAACGAGAATTTCGAACCAGTATAAAATCTATGGTGTGAATTATTTTATTATTGACTTTTACGTTTATATTCCGCACTAGTGGATAACTTAGTTAATATTCCATATTATACGATCGTCGGTCACTTTCGAAAAGAAGCCAAGTGGGTTATCACTATCATTGGACATGCCGCAGTGGAAATAGGAGTGTGATCTATGGATTTTGTGGATGGATTAACATAGTGTAGAAGTGGAAACGGGGGCGTGTGAGTTATAATAGATCGTCTCATGAAGAGTATGCATTTTATTTTGGTAAAGAGTATGAGAATAGCTATAATTTTAGTGACTTAGGATATTAAAAAAGTGTTTCGATTACATGGAATTCTAGTTAGTATGTTGAATGACTAAGATCCACTTTTCACTAGTAGATTCTGGAGGAGTCTACAAGAGGCATTGGGGACGGTGTTGAATTTGAGAATGGTTTATTACTCACAAACCGATAGAAAGACGGAGAGAGTAAGTAAGGTGTTGGAGAATTTATAGAGAACTTATATATTGAGTTTTGGAGGATCATTTACCTCTTGTAGAGTTAGGGTATAATAATAACAACTACCAACCAAGTATAGACATAACATCATTCGAAATATTATATGGAAGACCATACAAGTCACCTTTTATTGGTGGGAGTCCATAAATAAGGTAATATTGGGTCCAGATTTGGTAAGAGATGCCGTGGAGAAGGTAAAGCTTATAAAAAAGAGGATGAAAGCTGCATAGGATCAACAAAAGTCGTATGCAGATATGACGAGGATATAATTGGAATTTGAAGTAGAAGATTTGGTTCTTTTTCAATGTTTCTCCATTAAAGAAGGCGGTAATGTATGGAAGTTCGGGAAAGTTGGCACCTAGATTTTTTTTGGCCCATTTCCAATGTTGGGGAAGATAGGAGTCTGGTGCATAGAGTCCAGCTTCTAAGAAGATAACGAAAGTCCACATTGTGTTCCATGTGCCACATTTGCATAAACGTATACACAACTTGACGAATATGATTACACCTAATTATTTATGGGAGGTAGGTTTGGATGCTGAGTTGAGTTTATCTCGTTGTCCAACCAATATTATGGAGCATAAAGTGAAATGACGTAGAAATAAAGTATTTAGATTAGTTAGAGTGCAATGGGGAAACGACCAGGCAGAGAGTACGTGGAAGCATGAAGAGAAGATGAAGGCTACTAACACTCTTTTCTGGTGTGACGACCGGTCTTTCACTACATAGGACACATCATCTTTAAGAAAGAAAGGGATAGAAAAGAGAAAGATAGAGAAGAAAGAAATAAACAACATCATAATCTCAACAGCAGAATGAATAAATTATATTAATCACATAAGTATTTGCATAATATACAACATCAATCAGAGTTACATAGATTATACACCACATACTAGACAGTTAAAAACACCTGTCTAGTTATTACAACTCAATACAACACAAACATTTGACTCGGAGAACACACAACGGAACACTATATATATATATATATATATATATATATATATATATACACACACACATACATACCCTAAAGCCTCATGCTCCATTGCTCCTCCAAAATTCATCAAAGCTAACCAGAATCCCTTGGCTACTCGTAAAAATTTGAGTACCCAAGAGTTTAAGAAAATAGAAGATAAACTCTGGGTCAGACATGGGTTTGGTGTGAGTAACAGGTTAAAGTTTCTTAACTTGAAATTTTTTTTGAAAACAAAAGGTATCACGTAAGACTCCCCACAAATAAACATGGGTAAGTTTTTAACTTATGCTAACCAAAACATTTGATAGGAAATCTAGTGATATTATAATAGGGTCTAGGGTTTTCAAATAAATAAGAAATAGCCAAAATTGTTACATTCATTAAATTCCAGAATACTAGCCACAAAGTGGGTAATACAATCAAAACCGTAAGGGCACGTAGGAGGAATGGTTTTCCATCAACGGTAGGGCTACTGGGGTACCGCCTGTCACAGTACTTGGCCTAGATCGCCGTACCTAGGATTACTCCCAATCCCCTGCAACACAAAGCCGGAACCACCCCTTACTGGACAGTCTCGAACAAGACAACCCCGCAATTGATTGCAACCAACTGCCCATACAGCCGAATATAAAGGGACTTCGAGACATGGGCAAATCTCGTCCTACTTGGGTGCTACCCACTTAGCCTTGCTGCACCTCCCCTATTTTAGCCATTTTCGGTTGATGAGGCTTGAGGCTATGATTACCTTTAGAGAACACATCTCTTAGAATGCTCATCGTCCACCTGACGATGTTCTGAAAGCATTTAATCCATAAAAGTTCGTTCTGGGTTCGAATGAAACCGAAGGCATTATCTCGTTACACTTGTAGCCATCCTGACTCGACCTTCGAAAATCAGCACCGAATACAACACTCGTGTTCGAATGCCGCAGATCCAAATATCGAATCTGGTTCGCCGGAGCTTACAACACATTAAGTATAACAACACAACGGAAGAAAAGAAACAAATATCATTAATATACAACATTGATACAACAATGATAAAATATGAATCAATATCAGAGATACAAGATAACAAATGCTACAATGCAATAATAATATGATATAGCAGCGGAAACAAAACTCCAAACAACAACAACTCTAACTCTAGGGCACCAATCCAGAAATAGCTCGAACCACCATCACGTTGCACCCAAATGAGCAAGTCCAGTCCGTGAATCCGAAGACTCCAAAGAATACCAAAGAGGAAGCTGAGAGCTATCGGATCGATATCTATATCTACTATCTGAAAAACCCAACTCTAGACTGCCCGTGTGGAAAATAGTGGGAACCCAGAGTTTAGGAAGGAAACAATAAACTACGGGTCAGTCATAGGACTGGTATGAGCAAACAAAAACAGTTTTATCTTTAAAACTTACAATAGAAGAAGTAGAAGAAATTCGCTATGCTTTTTGGAAAATGAAACTACATAAAGCTTCCCGCCACACACACAATGCAAGCGCAAACTTGGAGGCGATTTCTCCTTTTGATAGTCAAAAATACTTGATACGCGAAAACCATTTGATATTATTATTATAAGTGCACAGTGTAGAAAAACCCTTTCGAAAGTATAATATTAATCTTAGCCAGCATACGTACCATTATAGTATGCCTACTATAGCTACCATGTTAGATGGCAGGTTCTACAACTAAAACCGTACAAGGTGCGTATTGGATGATTGGATTTCCAACAAATGGTCGGGCAAAGGAACTTCCCAAATAAAATGGAACGCCTCTGGAGCGACATCCCCGGACCCTAACCGGATCTCTACTACACAAGGCCGGGTTACCTCTATAACTAGGTAACTACTGACACGAGTATGCCACCTCCCGGTCGTTACCAACCTTTATCTGAAGCGCTTTCCAACCGACAACCACAAAGTAATAAGTTTGCAGCAACCGCAAAGTAAATATCTGGGCTCCATACCATGATACCACTTATAATCCAGAAGGAAATGGACATACCCTCAGAGGGCGCTACCCTCAAATAACCTTGCTGCCACGATTGATGTTTTGACCATAACCGGGTTGTGAGGTTCGACGAAGTCTCGCCCATAAAGATACGCTTTTCTCAAAATCCATGCTTTGATCAACAAATGATCAGCAGCACTTCGTATGCCACATTATCAAATTGGGAATGTATCACTAGTAACCATCAATTACATAACCTATGAGCTCGTATGTCTCAGAGAAGGGTGTTAAGCTAAGAGAATAAATCTCCGCCACCAAACAAAAATGTATTTGATAGAAACTGGTTTTGCATCTCAAAGTGTAATGTCAGACACACATCCATACAAGTCTGTTATGGGTTCGAACAGAACCGAAGGCACTTCCAAAGAAGCCCTTGCAAATTCGGGTATTCACAATTTCGATCGGACTTCCCATCACTTAGGGAATCTCTATACCGGCGCAACTCGGTGTAGAGACAATCGATAGGTCGTCCTATCGTTCTCGCAAATTCCCGGTCTTCACCACCTGTCTTCAGATGTTATCCATAACGTCGCATCATTATTTGGAATGGGTTATATGACACAAGGTCCTCTCCCGGCTAAACCGAATAATGAGCGCAGAATTTTAAAAACATATGGATATGGGATCTCAGTTAAATCACAGCTTAAGCTAAAAACCTTTTATTCAAATGGTTAAAACAAATTACCATTTCCAATCTTTTAAACACAAAAGATTAATTTCAAAAACCTTCAATGGTTTAAATAATTTCCACACTTTAATCTTTTAAACAAAAGATTTAATTCACAAAGTTCACCTCGTTCACAAAGATCCACTCATGGATTTCAAAACAATTTCTATTTCAATTGGATTAACTCTTTAAATTTTTAAATTAAGATTTAACTTATAGTTTTCAAAATTTGTTTCCAAAGATTCATTCATAGCCTTTCAAAACAATTCCAATTCAAGTTGGATTAACTCGCCCGGTCTTTGAATCAAAGACTTATTTCATAGCTTTCAAACATTTTCAATTCCATTTCAAACATGAAACCTTTCAACATAATTTGGAAATCCTTTGTTTAAATGAAAGCTATTATTATTTGAAAAGAAGGGATTTTCGTTTCGGGGAAATCCGATTACATTTGCTCAAGTTAAAACCCTTCAAGTATAAAACTTGGGTTGAATTCAAATTCTCAAAACAATATGTTTTAAAATGGTTTAAAATCCATATAAACACATTATAACTTTGTATAACATTTTTTTTAAACCATAATCTCCAAACACATATTTCAACTTCAAACCTTGAATTCAAATTTAATTCAAACTATTTAAATTTCAAAACTTTATCAAGTTATTCAAAATAACTTTATCCTCAAAAAACCCATTTTCAAAAGCTTTTCATATTTATCCCAATCCCCTTTCCAAACCATTTGAATTCAAAATTCAAATTTTAAAATCATTTCAAAAATCTATGATATAACCGATTTCCTCGTGAAATCCATATTTGTGTGTGTATAGTATAGTCCAGGGGTTTTACACAATAGTGCACAACATCATCATCACATATTCGATCATATCGATAAGCGGTATGACCCATAACGCTTATCTTTATTCACAGATTCATAGATAAAATAAATTTATCAATCACAAAGATTTATTATTACAATTCGATGTGGTTTCGAATAACCAATTGGAATCCGACTCCCTGTTGCATTGAATTTCAAATGTCGTTTTACAGGTCAAGGGATTTTTCATATTCATACAATAGTATATACATCACAGATATAACAGCTCAGTACAAAGCATCATATTGCATTACATCACATATTAAATATATCAACCCATCACACAGCATTCAATAACAATCAAACATCTTTGATTAAGGTGAATAAATCGTGCGGTTTTTAAAGAATTAACCACATAACTATTTTCATTGATTCATTTAAATCAATGATTAACTATTCTTAATGATGAATTAATTAAATTTTAATCAACTTTATGAATTAATTATTCCTTAATTAATTAGCTACTAACTATAATTTAATTAACTTAATTTATTTAATTCGCAGTTCTTAATTACACATAAATTAAATAATTAATTATTAATTGACCAATCTTTAATCACTTGGTTAATTACAATTATAAATTAATTAACCATTCTCAATTATCACTTAATCCTGTTTTATAAATTATCAATTAATTGACTATCACATTCCAAACTATTTAATTAATTAATTATTCAATCTTAATTACTTAATTAATCACCATTGATTATTAATAAACTAATAACCTAAATTGTTAATTAATAAACTTAATTACCCATTATTTAACCACTAAGTAGTTAATTAATTAATTATTTATTCATAATTAAATTACTTGATTAGTTAACTACTAATCATATATTTTATTAACTTTAAATAGTTAACTACCAATTTATTTATCACTTAATCATAAATTAACCAATCTCTAATTACAGTTATAAAGTAATCATTCTCAATTGCTTTCAAAAAAAATTAATCAATATTAATTATTTGTTTTAATTAACATTTAAAAAAATCTTCTTTGAACTTTGAAAATCAAATTATCATTAACTACAAAACTTTAATTAAGTTTTTAAAACTTGTCTTACATTAAGCGCCTAATTAAAGTATTAATTGGATTTTTAACATTTTTTAAGCATTTACTTAATTTATTAAACTTGAAATAAATTCTTGTTTAAGTTGTCCAACAGTAATTACTTTATTGGTACCAGAATTTGTTTGCAACATTAACTTTAAATTCAATAAGCTTAATCCTTTTCTGAAAAAACCCGAGCGAAATCCCTTGTTACTCGAGTATTCACTCGAGTTTTCACACTAACCCACCCGAGACATCTCTCGTCCTCACACACTCCTTCTTCTTCTTCTTTTTCCAGTAGATTGAGTCTTAGTTTAAGTGTAAATTAAAACATCAGAAACTCTCGCGTTTTCCTGGTTACTTACCTGAAGATAATGATCCTTATACTCGAGTAACACTCGAGTCGCTCGCCCCAAACTTCTGACATCAAAACAGTACCGTGCACTTGCACGAACAACGTCGCCACTTTCGATCATCCACCTCGCCCTTCGCAAGTCGACAATCCTACTCGCACCCCATTTCAACCACAAAAACATCGATAACTCCTCGAAATCAAAATCGCGTATTCAAACCCAAATTTGTAACTACAGGCCCTACCTGAAATAGCCTTGCACGCACACCCCTGACCACCAGAGCATCAGCAACTCCGACTATAGGTTAGACGACCCCTATAGCAACTTTTCCCCCACCACTGATAAGCTCCGACGTTTCGGCAAAAACGCAGCAAACCAAGACTCACCCTCGACCAAACATAAGACTTAAACCCAAATTGGACTTCGACCGATCATCACGATGAAATAAAAATTTGTTGAACATTTTTCTAATGGTCACGAGCTCCTAAGCTACCTTCAACATCGAACTCGAGCCTCAATTTGACATAGATCGTCGGCAGTTGGCCAAAATATGAATTCTGTTCAACTCTCTTTTTTCCACGATTTAATACCTTAAAATTTCTGATACAACTTTCTAAAATCATCATCTTTGAAGGTGATTCAGATTATATGGTCCAATTGAGAAGTCGTACTAATTGAATTTTAGATGTTTTAGTTTTTTTTCTTCTTTTTTTTCCACTGTATTCCTGATTTCTAGTAATGCCATTTATATTTGATGCTTCAAAAAAAAATTTAAAAACCTGAATCAGTTAAATTCAATCACATTTGGTTCAAAAATCCCAGCTAAAATCTTTTTAGATTCTAAGATAAAGATTTTCTTAATTTTTTTTTTCTTCCTTTCCTGTTAACCTGTTGCTAACAGAGACTATTTTACAAATATACTCAAGCATGCATCCATAAATTTACACATATATACTTGCAGATATATTCCACCCAAGATCATCGCATGCAGATCAATATTTAAACCAAATTTAAGATTTTAAAAATATGGTTTGCTCACTTATTTTCTAGAAAACAGAAATGTTTTCCTGACAGTTCCAAAGATAGATGAAGGCTTGCATCCTTCTTTTTTTCTTCAATCTTGGAGTTTTAGATCTGTAAATTATAAATACAGATCTCTATTTTCACTTTGTTGTTCTTAATTCATTCAATACAAAAGCCAAAAAATTAAATTACTTACAGGTTTGAAATTTTATATATATATATATATATATATATATATATAATAGAGGAATTCCTGCATTTGAAACAGAAACAAATTTGCCTTGCACTTGATTTGTTTTCCTGCAATTGATTGACAAAATTGTTTAAATCTTTGTTTTATTTTCTGATTACTAACATCAATTCAAATTTTAAAGAAAAAGAAATTAACTTGCCTTCAATTATTTCCAGAGAAAACTGGATTTGATTTCACGATTAAAGTTTGATTGCTTATTCCAAAAACAGAGATCGTTTTTATCTACTACTTTCATTTGTTTTGATCTGATTTTATTTTTTCCATATTTGATAAGAAAAGAAGAAAACTTAGTTCAGAAAATGAAGGAGCCTAGTTTTGATCTTTTGTCAACACTATGTTTTTAAACAAAAATGCCACTTGTTGTTTTTGTATTAACACTTGTAAAAAACTTAGCTTAAATCTAACACTTGTTAACATATAGGTATTTTGTGTTTTTAACCTTGTTTAAAAATTAATTTATAACTTTGTTTTATATCCCTCTTTTAAATAATTTTAAAATTTTGTTTTTAAACTTTTATTCTTTTATGTTTAGTTATTTGTTTATATGGTCTATCTATTTACATGTGATTTAACACTTTTAATTTTTTTTATACTTGTTAATATACGTTTCTATATAATTTATATTTGTCAAATACCCATCAAATTTTTTTTAGATCCTTTGTTCCAAATTAATTTAAAATTCTATAGTGTAAACCCTTACTTTTATAAATTTTTAATCTTTATATTTACATATGTAAATGTTTCACATTTTAAATTCAAAAATATAAAAACTATATTTATTCATTTTAAAAGAAAAGGTGTTTTAAATTCTTTTATCAAATTCATATTCAACTTTAAAACTTTTATAAATTCTTATTTCACATCATTCATACATTATACATACATTTTCAATTATTTGTACATATACATCTTAAAGAAAAATGTTTTTGAAACTAAATTACATTTTTAAAAATTAATCATATATAAAAAAAATTATTCTTAAATTCCTAATTCAAATCTATTTTCAATCTACTTATAAAACACATCTATTTTTCAATCCAATATTATTTAAAAAAATACTTATACTTAAATTTCAAATCAGAATTTCTATTTAAAATCCAAAAATTTATTTATTCTAAAAATTTTCTAATTAATTCATAAATAAATTCACAATTTAATTTCAAGATTTAAATTAATTATCAAATCATCTTAACTAAAAATTCAGGGATGTTACAGATTCGGCCCCTTTAAGAAAATTTCGCCATCGAAATTTGAAAGTAGGGAGACAACAAAAAATATAGAAAGATCCAGAGATGAATCACCAGATCAAACTGAATATCTATTCTGCATTTGGTTTCCCAAATCAGAATATCAATAATAGATACACGAACGAATCAAGATACTCGGGTCACCAGATCTATGAATATACATGGATATTGGTTAGTTCGAAGGGATAACTAACCACTCGTAGAATATACTTGGGCCCAACAGAATAAACAGATATATGGATATAATTTTTTAGTTTAAACAACCAAAATATATCTATCAACCATAACAACCAAAGCAAACAATTCATCCAAACAAACAATTCTGACCCATCTGGAGTTTGTGTCCCATGCAAAATCAAAGCTTCTTCCTGGAGCTGCCAGGAATCATCAAAGAATTGAAAAGACGAATCAAAGGAGATTGATAGAGAAAGATTGTTTCCGCTATTGCAGGGTATCGATCATTTGTAGTGGTACACCCCTGTCCCCTATCTCCTCCTCTTCTTGCACTCATACTCACTATCAGTGGATAGTAAGAGAATTTACTGAGGCATTCGAACGGATATCTTAGGGATATACTCATTCTAGGGTATAGTTCACCTTATCTCTAATGAGTTACTTAATGTGTTATACTCCTGAGCTAAAGTTACAACCTTCAGCTTTGATACCAAATGTAGCGACCCTGACTCGACCTTCGAAAATCAGCACCGAATACAACACTCGTGTTCGAATGCCGCAAATCCAAATGTCGAATCTGGTTCGCCAGAGCTTATAACACATTAAGTATAACAACACAGCAGAAGAAAGGAAATGAATATCATTGATATACAACATTGATACAATAATGATACAATATGAATCAATATCAGAGATACAAGATAACAAATGCTACAACGGAATAATAATATGATATAGCAGCGGAAACAAAACTCCAAACAACAACAGCAACTCTAACTCCAGAGCACCAATCCAGAAATAGCTCGAACCACCATCACGTTGCACCCAGATGAGCAAGTCCAGTCCGTGAATCCAAAGACTCCAATATCCGAAGACTCCAAAGAATACCAAAGAGGAAGCTGAGAGCTACCAGATCGATATCTATATCTACTATTTGAAAAACCCAACTCTAGACTGCCCGTGTGGAAAATAGTGGGCACCCAGAGTTTAGGAAGGGAACAATAAACTCCGGGTCAGTCATGGGACTGGTATGAGCAAAAAAAAAAAGTTTTATCTTTAAAACTAACAACAGAAGAAGTAGATGAAATTCACTATGCTTTTTAGAAAATGAAACAACCATAAGGCTTCCCGCCACACACACAATGCAAGCGCAAACTTAGAGGAGATTTCTCCTTATGATAGTCAAAAATGCTTGATACGTGAAAACCATTTGATATTATTATTATAAGTGCACAGTGTAGAAAAACCCTTTCTAAAGTATAATATTAATCTTGCCAGCATACGTACCATTATAGTATGCCTACTATAGCTACCATGTTAGATGGGAGGTTCTACAACTAAAACCGTACAAGGAGCGTATTGGATGATTGGATTTCCAACAAATGGTCGGGCAAAGGAACTTCCCAAATAAAATGGAACGCCTCTGGAGGGACGTCCCCGGATCCTAACCGGATCTCTGCTACACAAGGCCGGGTTACCTCTGTAACTAGGTAACTACTGACACGAGTATGCCACCTCCCGGTCGTTACCAACATTTATCCGAAGCGCTTCCCAACCGACAACCACAAAGCAATAAGTTTGCAGCAACCACAAAGTAAATATCTTGGCTCCATACCATGATACCACTTATAATCCAGAAGGAAATGGACATACCCTCAGAGGGCGCTACCCTCAAATAACCTTGCTGCCACGATTCCTGTTTTGACCATAACCGGGTTGTAAGGTTCGACGAAGTCTCGTCCACAAAGCTACACTTTTCACAAAAGCCATGCTTTGATCAACAAATGATCAGCAGCACTTCGTATGCCACATTACCAAATTGGGAATGTATCACTAGTAACCATCAATTATATAACCTCTGAGCTCATATGTCTCAGAGAAGGGTGTTAAGCTAAGAGAATAAATCTCCACCACCAAACAGAAATGTATTTGATAGAAACCGATTTTGCATCTCAAAGTGTAATGTCAGACACACATCCATACGAGTCTGTTCTGGGTTTGAACAGAACCGAAGGCACTTCCAAAGAAGCCCTTGCAAATTCGAGTATTCATAATTTCGATCGGACTTCCCATCACTTAGGGAATCTCTATACCGGCACGACTCAATGCAGAGACAATAGATAGGTCAACCTATCGTTCTCGCAAATACCCGGTCTTCACCACCGGTCTTCAGATGCTATCCATAATGTCGTATCATTATTCGGAATGGGTTATATGACACAAGGTCCTCTCCCGGCTAAACCGATTAATGAGCGTAGAATTTTAAAAACATATGGATATGGGATCTCAGTTAAATCACAGCTTAAGCTCAAAACCTTTTATTCAAATGGTTAAAACAAATTACCATTTCCAATCTTTTAAACACAAAAGATTCATTTCAAAAACCTTCAATGATTTAAATAATTTCCACACTTTAATCTTTTAAATAAAAGATTTAATTCACAAAGTTCACCCCGTTCACAAAGATCCACTCATTGATTTCAAAAAATATTCTATTTCAATTGGATTAACTCGTTAAATTTTTAAATTAAGATTTAACTTATAGTTTTCAAAATTTATGTCCAAAGATTCATTCATAGCCTTTCAAAACAATTGCAATTCAAGTTGGATTAACTCGCCCGGTCTTTGAATCAAAGACTTATTTCATAGCTTTCAAACATTTCAATTCCATTCCATACTTGAAACCTTTCAATATAATTTGGAAATCCTTTCTTTAAATGAAAGCTATTATTATTTGAAAACAAGGGATTTTCATTTTGGGAAAATCCGATTACATTTGCTCAAGTTAAAACCCTTCAAGTGTAAAACTTGGGTTGAATTCAAATTCTCAAAACAATATGGTTTAAAATGGTTTAAAATCCATATAAGCACATTATAACTTTGTATAACATTTTTTTAAAAAAACCATAATCTCCAAACACATATTTCAACTTCAAACCTTGAATTCAAGTTTAATTCAAACTATTTAAATTTCAAAACTTTATCAAGTTATTCAAAATAATTTTATCCTCAAAAAACCCCCTTTTCAAAAGCTTTTCATATTTATCCCAATCCCATTTCCAAAACATTTGAATTCAAAATTCAACTTTTAAAACCATTTCAAAAATCTGTGACTTAACCGATTTCCTCATGGAATCCATATTTGTGTGTTTATAGTGTAGTCCATGGGTTTTACACAATAGTGCACAACATCATCATCACAGATTCGATCATATCGATAAGCGGTATAACCCATAACGCTTATCTTTATTCACAGATTCATAGATAAAATGAATTTATCGATCACAAAGATTTATTGTTACAATTCGATGTGGGTTTCGGATAACCAGTTGGAATCCGACTCCCTGTCGCATCGAATTTCAAATGTCATTTTACGGGTCAAGGGATTTTTCATATTCATACAATAGTATATACATCACAGATATAACAGCTCAGCACAAAGCATCACATTGCATTACATCACATATTAAATATATCAACCCATCACACAACAATCAATAACAATCAAACATCATTGATTAAGGTGAATAAATCGTGCAGTTTTTAAAGAATTAACCATATAACTATTTTCATTGATTCATTTAAATCAATGATTAACTCTTCTTAATGATGAATTAATTATTCCTTTATTAATTAGCTACTAACTATAATTTAATTAACTTAATTTATCTAATTAGCAATTCTTAATTACAAATAAATTAAATACTTAATTATTAATTAACCAATCTTTAATCACTTGGTTAATTACAATTATAACTTAATTAACCATTCTCAATTATCACTTAATCATGTTTAATAAATTATCAATTAATTGACTATCCCATTCCAAACTATTTAATTAATTAATTATTCAATCTTAATTAATTAATTAATCATCCTTGATTATTAATTAATTAATAACCTAAATTGTTAATTAATAAACCTAATTACCCATTATTTAACCACTAAGTACTTAATTAATTATTTATTTATTCGTAATTAAATTACTTGATTAGTTAACTACTAATCATACATTTTATTAACTTTAAATAGTTAGCTACCAATTTATTTATCACTTAATCATAAATTAACCAATCTCTAATTACAATTATAAAGCAACCATTCTCAGTTGCTTTCAAAAAAAATTAATCAATATTAATTATTTAGTTTAATTAACATTTAAAAAAAATCTTCTTTAAACTTTGAAAATCAAATTATCATTAACTATAAAACTTTAATTGAGTTTTTAAAACTTGTCTTACATTAATCGCCTAATTAAAGTATTAATTGGATTTTTAACATTTTTAAGCATTTACTTAATTTATTAAACTTCAAATAAATTCTTGTTTAAGTTGTCCAACAATAATTACTTTATTGGTACCATAATTTGTTTGCAATATTAACTTTAAATTCAATAAGCTTAATCCTTTTCTGAAAATAACCCGAGCGAAATTCCCTGTTACTCGAGTATTCACTCGAGTTTTCACACTAACCCACCCGAGACATCTCTCGTCCTCACGCACTCCTTTTTTTTCCAGTAGATTGAGTCTTAGTTTAAGTGTAAATTAAAACATCAGAAACTCTCGCGCGTTCCTAGTTACTAACCCGAAGACAATGATCCTTATACTGGAGCAACACTCGAGTCGCTTGCCCCAAACTTCTGACATCAAAACAGTACCGTGCACGTGCACGAACAATGTTGCCACTTTCGATCATCCACCTCTCCCTTCGCAAGTCGACAATCCCACTTGCACTCCATTCGAACCACAAAAACATCGATAAATCCTCGAAATCAAAATCGCGTATTCAAACCCAAATCGGGAACTACAGGCCCTACCTGAAATAGCCTCACGCGCACACCCCTGACCACCAGAGCATCAGCAACTCTGGCTATAGGTTAGATGACCCCTATAGCAACTTTTCCCCCACCACCGATAAGCTCCAACGCTTCGGCGAAAACACAGCAAACCAAGACTCACCCTCGACCAAACATAAGACTTAAACCCTAATTGGACTTCGACCGATCATCATGATGAAATAAAAATTTGTGGAACATTTTTCTAATGGTCACGATCTCCTAAGCTACCTTCAACATCGAACTCGAGCCTCAATTAGACATAGATCGTCGGCAGTTGGCCAAAATATGAATTCTGTTCAACTCTCTTTTTTCCCTGATTTAATACCTTAAAATTTCCGATACAACTTTCTAAAATCATCATCTTTGAACGTGATTCAGATTATATGGTCCAATTGAGAATTCGTAATAATTGAATTTTGGATGTTTTAGTTTTTTTTCTTTCTTTTCTTAACTGTATTCTTGATTTCTAGTAATGCCATTTATATTTGATGCTTAAAAAAAATTTAAAAACCTGAATCAGTTAAATTCAATCACATTTGCTTCAAAAATCCCAGTTAAAATCTTTTTAGATTCTAAGATAAAGATTTTCTTAATTTTTTTCCTTCCTTTCTTGTTAACCTATTGCTAACAGAGACTATTCTACAAATATACTAAAGCATGCATCCATAAATTTACACATATATACTTGCAGATATATTCCATCCAAGATCATCGCATGCAGATCAATATTTAAACTAAATTTAAGATTTTAAAAATGTGGTTTGCTCACCTATTTTCCAGAAAACAGAAATGTTTTCCTGACAGTTCCAAAGATAGATGAAGGCCTGCATCCTTTTTTTCTTCTTTAATCTTGGAGTTTTAGGTCTGTAAATTATAAATACAGATCTCTATTTACTCTTTGTTGTTCTTAATACATTCAATACAAAAGACAAAAAATTAAATTACTTACAGGTTTGAAATTATATATATATATATATATATATATATAATAGAGGAATTCCTGCATTTGAAACAGAAACAAATTTGCCATGCACTTGATTTGTTTTCTTGCAACTGATTGACAAAATTGTTTAAATCTTTGTTTTATTTTCTGATTACTAACATCAATTCAAATTTTAAAGAAAAAGAAACTAACTTTCCTTCAATTATTTCCAGAGAAAATTGCATTTGATTTCCCAATTAAAGTTTGATTGCTTGTTCCAAAAACAAAGACAGATTTTATCTTCTACTTTCATTTGTTTTGATCTGATTTTATTTTTCCCAGATTTGATAAGGAAAGAAGAAAACTTAGTTGAGAAAATGAAGGGGCCTAGTTTTGATCTTTTGTTAACATTATGTTTTTAAACAAAAATGCCACTTGTTGTTTTTGTATTAACACTTGTAAACACATATCTTAAATCTACCACTTGTTTACATATAGGTATTTTGTGTTTTTAACCTTGTTTAAAAATTAATTTATAACTTTGTTTTATATCCCTCTTTTGAATAATTTTAAAATTTTGTTTTTAAACTTTTATTCTTTTATGTTTAGTTATTTGTTTATATGGTTTATTTATTTACATGTGATTGAATGCTTTTAATTTTTTTTTATACTTGTTAATATATGTTTCTATGTAATTTACATTTGACAAATACCCATCAAATTTTGTTTAAATCCTTTGTTCCATATTAATTTAAAATTCTATAGTGTAAACCCTTACTTTTATAAATTTTTAACTTTATATTTACATATGTAAATGTTTCACATTTTAAATTAAAAAATATAAAAACTATATTTATTCATTTTAAAAGAAAAGGTGTTTTAAATTCTTTTATCAAATTCATATTCAACTTTAAAACTTTTATAAATTCTTGTTTCACATCATTCATACATTATACATACATTTTCAATTATTTGTGCTTATACAATCTTAAAGAAAAATGTTTTTGAAACTAAATTACATTTTTAAAAATTAATCATATATAAAAAAAATTATTCTTAAATTCCCAATTCAAATCTGTTTTCAATCTACTTATAAAACACATCTATTTTTAAATCCAATATTATTAAAAAAAGATATACTTAAATTTCAAATCAAAATTTCTATTTAAAATCCAAAAATTTATTTGTTCTAAAATTTTTCTAATTAATTCATAATTAAATTCATAATTTAATTTCAAAAATTAAATTAATTATCAAATCATCTTAACTAAAATTTTAAGGATGTTACAACACTCATTTTGGAATCACCCTCAGAGGTAACGACGATAACCCTTGCACTCTTAATCTTAATCTTCACTTGAGATTCATGACCTATCGTTAATTTGGATCGATGTGATTTTTGGATATCCAAATCTGGAAACCCGATCCCGGTCTCATCGAAATCCAAAACGCCATCTTTTAGGTCCAAGTTGTTTTAAAGTTAAAACAATTCAATTCTATTATCTATATACACACAGATAGATAATTCACAATAGATAGATAATTCACATTATCATCACAAATAGGTAATTCACATCATCATCACACATAGATAATTCATATTATCTTCACAATTCAACCAAAGCACCCATATCACACAGCAACACTTATCTCATATTTGAGATCTCAAACCATTCAAGGCAATCAATATCATTCATCCATACGTAAGCAAGGATTAATTAATCACACTATAATTAATTTAAAATGAACTAAATTAATTACTTCACCTCTAATTAATTTAAAGTAAATTAAATTAAATATCTCCATTATATAAACCCTGCTTACTTTATTGTTAATTAATTACAATCCAATTAATTAATCATTCTCTAAGTATTCATCTTAATTAATCACCCTTGATTAATCATTCTCTAATTACTTTAAGTAATTAGCCTTTAATTAATTTCACAAATTAATTATTCTTAACCAAATACAGTAATTATCCTTTAATTACTCTATTAATTAATTAACTATAATTAATTACATTAACCCTTAATTCATTACACTAATTAATCACTTCATTGATTAATTATTCCTTGATTAATCAACCGTTAATTACATCATTAATTATATTAATTAATGATCCTTAATTATTTCTTTAATTAACTATTAATCATATTTAATAATTAATCTTTAATTAATTATTCATTAATCAAAAATGATTAATCACATTAAGTAATTAACTACCTATAATTACTTTATTAAATAAATTAATTACTCCTTAATTAATTATATTTAACAATTAATCCTTAATTAATTATATTTATTAATCACCCTTGATTAATCTCATTCAGTAATTAATTACCCTTAATTAATTAAATCACTTAATTATCTTCAAATAACTTTATTAATCAATTAATTACACTAAGTAATTAATTATTAATTACTTTCACTAAGTAATTGTCCTTCCTTATTAATTACACTAAGTAATTAAACTTAAAACTACATCCTTTCTTTAATTAATTACATCCTGCAATTATCCACTAATTACTTCACTAAGTAATTATCCTTTTTAAATTACATTAAGTAATTATACTTAACCCATCCTCAAGTGATTATTTAGATTAATAAACCAATTAATTAACTTAAACTAATCCTATTAGTTAATTAATTACACTGAGTAATTAATTCCTTTAATTACTTTCATTAAACAATTTCACAAATGATTATCCATAATTAATTAATATAATTAATTATTAAAATTAATCACATTAATTAATTATTTAATAATTCCTAGTTAATGATCTTCGTTAACTATTAATAATTCTTTAATTACTTCTCTTAAGTAATTAAACTTAGATTAATCATTTTTGATTACAAATTAATTAATTTTTAATGACCAATTAATTAATCCATAATTATTTAAATAATTAGGTGCATAATGTAACTTAATTAATCCTTAATTACTTGATTAATTAATTTCTAATCATTTATTAATAATCTAATCTTATCTAATTAATGATCCTTAATTACAAAATAATTATTCTTTAATTATTAACTTAAATTTTAATTAATTAATTTAAACCCGTAATTACTTAATCAATTAATCCAAATCATTAATTAATTAAATTAATTCATTATTGTTTAATTACCTTAATAATTTAATGAATCACAAATCATTAAATCTTAATTTTCTTTAAGATAAAAACATTATTTTTATTAATGATTTAATTATCATTCACAAATGCTTTTGAAAACATTTTACTTTTGAATTTACTTTTTAATTCCATTTCAAATTTAAAATTCAAATTAAATATAAAATAAATTTTAACAAAATTTAAAAATAATTTAAAAACTTTCTTAATCAAATGTTAAAGAAACACTTATTTTATAAAGAAATTAGAAAAAATTCAAAACCAAATTCATTTCAAATTTAAGTCATTTTAAAATATACTTTCAACATTTTAAAGGTGTTAAAACAATTTAAATTTTAAAACTTGTTCATTTCAAAGTAGGATACAAAGTTAAATTTGAATCCACACTTAAACTTGATTTAAAAACTGGTTTAAATCTTGCTTTACATTTTTAAATTCAGTTTAGAATTTAAAAAAAAACTGATAGGTTTTTAAACCTGTAAAAATTCAAGAGACCGAGCCCATCACTAAAGTCTTCGAGTCTAACACTAAAAATCTTCGAGTAAAATACTCGAACTACTCGAGGAAAACTCGAGTACACCACTCCCCTCAAACCAAACTTCATCAGGAGCAAAGAAGTGCACCGTGCACATGCACAGTGGCTCCATCCAACACCAGTCATCCCCGAAGGCTTTATCATGTCGTCGATCATCCAACCATACAACCCTGATCATCAGAATTCCCAGAACAGCTTGAAATCAAAAATAGAGTCTTCAAGTACAAAACTGGAACAACCAACAAACTTGGAGCCACCTCCTATTCGAGCCTCCAACCACCAGAGCGTCTGCAATTCCGACCACTACTTTGAAATCGCCCAATCTTCCAATTCCCAAACTATGGTGGTACTCGGTCCACCAGAGACGTCGTGGTGGACATTTCTCTGATCAATACCCAAACTAGGGTTACAAACTAAAATGACCTCCTGCCACCGCCACAGTGCAATGCATCATCATCGGACAATTTTCCCCAAATCTCTGACCATTCCCGCATCTCCAGAAAGAACCCAGACCTCTCTGACCATCGAGATCATCAGAAACCCCTAAAAACCCATTTTTTGGTCAAACCAGAACTGCACATTCATCATTAAGCTAAAAATTATGATTTTAGCTTTAAAAATCATGTTTTAGTTTAGGTATTCAATTTATTGTCCTGAATCAATGAATCAAGATAATTGAATTTAGCCTTATATTAAGTTCGCTCAATTCTTCTTGATTCCCAGGGACAATACCAAATTTATTTAACTTAAATAAATTTTAAAAATTTAATCTATGATACGACGAACACATTTTTTTTGAAATTTATACCTTAACATAGATTAGATTATGAAATAATGATTTTTGATCAGAACTTAAGCCTGGAAACTAACAACAGGCAAGAACAAACACAACATCAAGAATGCATCCATACATCCATGTATATACACAGAGAATTCAATCATATACATACACACAATACTACTTTATTTCCAGTAATCCATATGCAATCAAATATCAAGATACTTAAGTTTTTAGAAAGAAAGTTACTCACCTGTTAAAATGAGGAACGAAGCCTATTTTATTTTGAAAAAGCTTTTGA
Organism: Allium cepa; assembly: GCA_030765085.1. Taxonomy (NCBI): domain Eukaryota; kingdom Viridiplantae; phylum Streptophyta; class Magnoliopsida; order Asparagales; family Amaryllidaceae; genus Allium; species Allium cepa. The sequence continues at coordinate 27,845,267 of CM060938.1, read as the reverse complement.
ATCTTTTTAAACTTGAGTTGTTGGAATGCCGAAGATTGGATGATTTATAAACCTGAATTGCTTCAGACAATTTTCCAGGTTTACTTGCTTCATCAAATATCTGGTTTGCATGCTTTATTTTGAATCTCAGGTTGAAGAAGAAGTAGGCTTTGATGCTTCAGGTTTTGATTTGCAATTGATTACAGGTTTATGATTTATATTTCTGGTTTGAGGAGTTGATTTACAGATTGATTTTGATCTCTGAAAATGAACTACAGATCTTCTTTCGGGTTTGAGGAGGGGATTACTGATTTTGTTTGAGAAATTCAGACAGGGTTTTGATTTTTAGAAAATAGTTTGCAGTTTGATTTTTTGTTCGAAGATGATTTCAGATTTTGAATTTTTGATCTGGGTAGAGATTACAGATTTGGTTTTCAGAGGATTTTATTTTAATTACATCTTGGCTTTGAGTAAGAAAATAGAAAAGAAATGTAGTTAAGAAAACAGTGGGTTTATACAAATGAAAGATATGGCTTATTAAAAATAAAGAAAATTAAAGTTTTTAAAATGACACTTGTTTTAAAATTCGACACTTGTCATATACCATTGATTATTACTTAACACATGTTGTTTAGGTTACTTAATATATTAACACATGTCCTTTAGGTATTTTCTTTTTATTTTAAAATGTTAAGAAAAAGCTTTTTACTTAATTTATAAATTTACAAATACTTATTTTTATAAACATAAATAACTTTAAAGAAAATAAAATCAATTATATTTGTAAATAAAAGCTTATACAAATATCTTTAAAATCCAAAACACTTTAAATATCTATCCTTCTGAATTTCAAAACTTTAAATTCAAATTAAAATTAAATTCTAAAATCGAATTTAAAAAAATCAAGTTATATATACATATGAAATTACATATTTAATTTTGAAAATAACAAATTCTATATTCCTTAAAATTTATTTCACACATTATTAATATTTTTTAGAATAACAATTTAAAAATAATTTATAAAAGATAATATCTCATTGATTATAAATTACTTACATTATTAAATGAATTAATATATGATATGTTAATTGTATTTTAAACTTCTATATATAATTTCAAATCATATTTATTAAGCAATATTTAAAAAGAAAAGAAAATAAACCTTTTTTTTATTTAAATTTAAATTTAAACTTAAGCTAAGATTTAAACAATTAAACATTTATCTTAAATATTTTAAAATTATATAGTTATTTATTTAAATAACTTTGAAAAGTTTTATATTAAATAAATCATAATTTCCGAATTATCAAAATGTATATTAGAATTTAAAAACAAGATTTTATTTGTTAAATCCAAACCAAAGCTTTTCTACTTACAATATATATAATTATATATACATTATAAATAGAAAATATTTTATTAGCTTTTAAAAGATAACATTCACCAATTAGATATTTATTAAAAGAAGATTATTAAATCAAATTCAAATTTTATGAACAAAGATTATCAAATAAATTTAATTTTAAATACAGATTATGATATTGTCCAAAATTCCGGGTCATCACATTCCTCCCCCATTAAAAGAATTTTATCCCCAAAATTTAAAAGCAAAGGTAATTTAATAATCTATCTAAGAATTTAATTTTAAAACCACAAGCATATGTTAACAACCATATGCTAACAACCATAGCAACCAATTCACTTAAACAAACAAATCTAACTATGCAGACAAAATTCTGGATAGAACTTCCTAGAGTTTCCCAGGTATAAATAACGGGATACTCGCTCTACAGAATCCAAACAATCTAGCTACTAAGCTATAGATCTCATACTCATCTAGATCTACAAAACTGAACAGGATATCAGACCAAACTCAAATCCTGTTCAACTACCAAATCTCCTGAACTGCTGGTTCCACAACCATAGATGGATCAGACACGCACTCCCTCAGAGATACGTAAAATACATTGAATCCCAGTTTTCCAAACTGGACATTCAATCCGAAGACCAAAGCACTAATCCAAAATAGAACATAGAAGAGGACTAAAATCAAATCTCCGACTCTTGTCCTCAAAATTTTTCTGACTATCCTGGGCTGCCTTCATCCTTCCCAATCAGCTCAACCTTCCCCGATGACTCTAAAACAAATTGGTCCAAAAACAATCCAACAGATTGATCCTCTCAAGATCAAACAAAATCAAGAACACAACTTTGCTATCATCAGTAGAAAACAACTTCTCCTATCCAGAAAAGGCAAAACAGGTGCACTTCCAAACTGCTTCCGCTGCACAACTCTGACCTGGAGTAGATGAAAAGGCTGATGATGAAAACGAGCACAAACTGGACAACACATCCCAGAGATATGATTCAACAGATCCATAAAAGAAAACGCAGAAGTTCCACGAAAACCCGAGCTGCTTCACCAAATTCTATCTTTAGGGACCATCTTTCTACTAAGCTGAACCACCGGTATCACTCCCAGAATCCTAGTTGATAAGAAAACTCAAGAGAACACTCAACTATCGCAAGTCACTTTTGTGATCAACCATGCCTAATTCCATAGAAACTATTCTCTCTTTACCAACAGAACAACTTATGCTTATCTAACCAATCCATTGAAGAAATGGATCCACTCTGCTGCTTTTGAACTCCACCTCTAGAAAACTGCTAACCAGAAGACCTTCTTGCTGGCACACAGATGCCCAAAGACTTCCTAATCCAAAGCTCTTCGAGAAACTCGAAACTAAAACAAAACAGAAAGATCTTGCTGAACTCAGCCTCATCATCGATGCAGACACACTTCTTTAACTTGTTCCAAAGAAACAACTTTGGAGACAATCCATAGTCACTGCATCTCATCACACAGCTACTACTTCCTAAGGTTTCCAATATTCCACTACTAACTTCTGCTCAACCAACAGATCCAAACTCCACTCATCCAACTTCAAAGATGGACTCCGAACCTTTTAAAAGGTTTCCTTCAGAAATCGACCAAATCCTTACACCATAGCAAAGCTCAATCGAGACGGGTATTGGGTCTACAGTCTCGACAGATAAACTTCCAACCTCAACAATCAGACTCCTACCATTAGTAGTCGTGCTACACACACCACTACCTTTCCTACCTCTAGATCTTATACTGGAAAACCCGAACAGGTAGCCTAATCAAATAGGTAGAAATATATATATATATATATATATATATATATATATATATATATATAATACAAGTATGCTCTCTCAAGAAAGAAATCACTCCAAAGCCTAGGTATTCACTCAAACTAGTGCTCTAATACCACCTATGACGACCAGTCTTTCTCTACACAGAAAGGCGCATCATCTTTAAGAAAGAAAGGGATAGAAAAGAGAAAGATAGAGAAGAAAGAAAGAAACAACATCAGAATCTCAACAACAGAACGAATAAATTATATTAATTACATAAGTATTTACATAATATACAACATCAATCAGAGTTACACAGATTATACACCACATACTAGATAGTTATAAACACCTGTCTGGTTATTACAACTCAATACAACACAAACATTTGACTCAGAGAATACACAACAGAACACTATAGATATCTACGAACGTTGAAGCCTCCTGCTCCATTGCTCCTCCAGAATTCGTCAAAGCTAACCTGAACCCCTTGGCTACTCGTAAAAATTTGAGTACTCAAGAGTTTAAGAAAATAGAAGATAAACTCCGAGTCAGACATGGGTTTGGTGTGAGTAATAGGTTAAAGTTGCTTAACTTGAAAAATCCTTTGAAAACAAAAGGTATCACGTAAGACTCCCCCTAAATAAACATGGGTAAGTTTTTACCTTATGCTAACCAAAACATTTGATAGTAAATCCAGTGATATTATAATAAGGTCTAGCGTTTTCAAATAAATAAGAAATAGCCAAAATTATTACATTCATTAAATTCCAACATACTAGCCACAAAGTGGGTAATACAATCAAAACCGTAAAGGCACGTAGGAAGAATCGGTTTCCATCAATGGCGGGGCTACTGGGGTACCTCCCGTCACAGTACGTGGCCTAGATCACCGTACCGAGGATTACTCCTCATCCCCTGCAACACAAAGCCGGAACCATCCCTTACTGGACAGTCTCGAACAAGACAACCCCGCAGTTGTTTGCAACCAACTGCCCACACAGCCGAATATAAAGGGACTTCTAGACAGGGGTAAATCTCATCCTACTTGGGTGCTACCCACTTAGCCTTGCTGCACCTCCCCTGTTTTAGCCATTCCCGATTGATGAGGCTTGAGGCTACGATTACCTTTAGAGAACAAATCTCTTAGAATGCTCATCGTTCACCTGACGATGTTCTGAAAGCATTCAATCCATACAAGTTCGTTTCGGGTTTGAACGAAACCGAAGGCATTATCTCGTTACACACATTTTGGAATCACCCTCAGAGTTAACGACGATAACCCTTGCACTCTAAATCTTCATCTTCACTTGAGATTCACGACCTATCGTTAATTTGGATTGATGTGGTTTTCGGATATCCAAATCTGGAAACCCGATCCTGGTCTTATCCAAATCCAAAATGCCATCTTTTAGGTCCAAGTTGTTTTAAAGTTAAAACAATTCAATTCTATTATCTATACACACAGATAGATAATTCACAATAGATAGATAATTCACATTATCAACACAAATAGATAATTCACATTATCATCACAAATAGATAATTCATATTATCATCACAATTCAACCAAAGCATCCATATCGCACAGCATCACTTATCTTATGTCTGAAATCTCAAACCATTCAAGGCAATCAATATCATCCATCTATACATAAGCAAGGATTAATTGATCACACTATAATTAATTTAAAATGAATTAAATTAATTACTTCACCTCTAATTAATTTAAAGTAAATTAAATTAATTATCTCCATTATATAAATCCTGCTTACTTTATCATTAATTAATTACAATCCAATTAATTAATCATTCTCTAAGTATTCATCTTAATTAATCACCCTTGATTAATCATTCTCTAATTACTTTATGTAATTAGCCTTTAATTAATTTCACCAATTAATTATTCTTAACCAAATACAGTAATTATCCTTTAATTACTCTATTAATTAATTAACTATAATTAATTACATTAATCCTTAATTAATTACATTAATTTATTACTTCATTGATTAATTATTCCTTAATTAATCAACCCTTAATTACATCATTAATTATATTAATAATGATCCTTATTTATTTATTTAATTAATTATTAATCATATTTAATAATTAATCTTTAATTAATTATTCATTAATCAGCCTTGATTAATCACATTTAGTAATTAACTACCCTTAATTACTTTATTAAATTAATTAATTACTCCTTAATTAATTATATTTAATGATTAATCTTTAATTAATTATATTTATTAATCGCCCTTGATTAATCTCATTCGGTAATTAACTACCCTTAATTAATTACATTACTTAATTATCTTCAAATAACTTTATTAATCAATTAATTACACTAAGTAATTAATTATTAATTACTTTCACTAAGTAGTTGTCCTTCCTTATTAATTACACTAAGTAATTAAACTCAAAACTACACCCTTTCTATAATTAATTACATCCTGTAATTATCCACTAATTACTTCACTAAGTAATTATCCTTTTTAAATTACATTAAGTAATTATACTTAACCCATCCTCAAGTGATTATTTAAATTAATTTAAACCAATTAATTAACTTAAAATAATCCTATTAATTAATTAATTACACTGAGTAATTAATTCCTTTAATTACTTTCATTAAACAATTTCACAAATGATTATCCTTAATTAATTAATATAATTAATTATTAAAATTAATCACATTAATTATTTAATAATTCCTATTTAACGATCTTCATTAACTATTAACAATTCTTTAATTACTTCTCTTAAGTAATTAAAATTAGATTAATAATTATTAATTACAAATTAATAATCCTCAACAACTAATTAATTAATCCCTAATTATTTAATTAAATAAGTGCTTAACTGTAAATTAATTAATCCTTAATTACTTGATTAATTAATTTCTAATTATTAATTAATAATCTAATCTTATCTAATTAATGATCCTTAATTACAAAATAATTATTCCTTAATTAATTAACTTAAACTTTATTTAGTTAATTTAAACCCTTAATTACTTAATTAATTAATCCAAATCATTAATTAATTAAATTAATTAATTGTTTTTTAATTACCTTAATAATTTAATGAATCACAAATCATTAAATCTTAATTTTCTTTAAGATAAAAAAATTATCTTTATTAAGGATTTAATTATTATTCACAAATGCTTTTGAAAACATTTTACTTTTGAATTTACTTTTAAATTCCAATTCAAATTTAAAATTCAAATTAAATTTTAACAAAATTTAAAAACAATTTAAATGCTTTCTTAATCAAATGTTAAAGAAACACTTATTTTGTAAAGAAATTAAAAAAATTTCAAAACCAAATTCATTTCAAATTCAAGTCATTTTAAAATATACTTTTAACATTTTAAAGTTGTTAAAACAATTTAAAATTTAAAACTTATTCATTTCAAACTGGAATACAAAGTTAAATTTGAATCCATACGTATCCTTGATTTAAAAACTGGTTTAAATCTTGCTTTACATTTTTAAATTCAGTTAGAATTAAAGAAAGAAATTGACAACTTTTTAAAACCTGTAAAAATTCAAGAGACCCGAGCACCTCAGTAAAATCTTCAAGTCCAACACTAAAAATCTTTGAGTAAAATACTCGAACTACTCGAGGAAAACTCGAGTACATGACTCCCCTCAAACCAAACTTCATCAGGAGCAAAGAAGTGCACTTGCACGGTGGCTCCATCCAACACCGATCATCGTCGAAGGCTTTATCATGTCGTCGATCATCCAACCATACAACCCCGATCATCAGAATTCCCAGAACAACTCGAAATCAAAAATCGAGTCTTCAAGTACAAAACTGGAACAACCAACAAACTTGGAGCCACCTTGTATTCGAGCCTCCAACCACCATAGCGTCTGCAATTCCGACCACTACTTTGAAATCACCCAATCTTCCAATTCCCAAACTATGGTGGCACTCGGTCCACCAGAGACGCCGTGGTGGACATTTCTCCGATCAATACCCAAACTAGGGTTACAAACTGAAATGACTTCCTGCCACCGCTGTGACGCCCCACCTCTATACCCACGCTAGCAAAGGACACTACGGTGTAATGCCATCAACTAGCACGGAGAATAAGGCTATTGAGGAGCGACCATCCATGCATTTGCTTTGTGCGAGCACCGATATGCCAGATAAAATATAACATGCATTTTATTTCAGGAGGAAATCCGACACACCGATACAAACTCAAAGTTACTACACAGTGGCTATATATAATCTTCGAAAACAAATATAGAAATAAGCATAATACAAATCAGTCACAGACATCCATATCACAAAGGCGGAAGAAGATATGAATATATAACTAACACATGAAAGTGTACATCAGAGTAGGGGTCAAGCAATATCCACAATATCAAAAAGAATAGATACAAGTGCTAGACAAAAGAATACGTATACATTAAGGAGTCTATATCTCAAAAGTATACAACAAAAACTACAAAACTAAAGTAGTTAGCCAAAAGGTCAGATGATGGTTCCATATAGGAAGTCATGAGGAAGCACCTGCAATATCTCAGTCTGACCCGAGTATTATTTAAGAAGAAAATAATAAACGGATCAGTCTAGCTATAATTATCAGATAAAATGAGATATAAAAAGAGATGTAGTAAAAATGTATGATAACCAAAAATGTCATACTGCGACAAGTATACATAGAAAAATCAACAAAGGAAAATCGTACAAATATCTCAAGAATCTCGTAGCACCAAAAGAACGTCATATTCTTTATTTCATTCACCAAGCCACAGAAATGACATACATAACAATGTCAATCTTAAAAGTTGGTGAAACCTAAATTCCAGAAATCAACCATTAGAAATCCAGAGGTCAAATAATTCGGAGCATCGATGTCGTACAGCGTGACGTCCGATGATCCAGAAACACAATAGAAAGGAACAACGACGTCGTACAGCGTAACGTCCGATGAACCAAAGCAGAATAAAAAGGAACAACGACGTCGTATAGCGTAACGTCCGATGAACCAAAGCAGAATAAAAAGGAACAACGACGTCGTACAGCGTAACGTCCGATGAACCAAACAAGAATAAAAAGGAACAACGACGTCATACAGCGTAACATCCGATGAAACAAAGCAGAACAAAAAATAACAACGACGTCGTACAGCGTAACGTCCGATGAACCAAAGCAGAATAAAAAGGAACAACGACGTCGTACAGCGTAACGTCCGATGAACCAAAGCAGAATAAAAAGGAACAACGACGTCGATGAAACAAAGCAGAACAAAAAGGAACAACGACGTCGTACAGGGTAACGTCCGATGAACCAAAGCAGATTAAAAAGGAACAACGACGTCGTACAGCGTAACGTCCGATGAAACAAAGGAGAATAAAAAGGAACAACGACGTCGTACAGCGTAACGTCCGATGAAACAAAGCAGAACAAAAAGGAACAACGACGTCGTACAGCGTAACGTCCGATGAAACAAAGCAGAACAAAAAGAAACAACGACGTCGTACAGCGTAACGTCCGATGAACCAAAGCAGAATAAAAAGGAACAACGACATCGTACAGCGTAACGTCCGATGAACCAAAGCAGAATAAAAAGGAACAACGACGTCGTACAGCGTAACGTCCGATGAAACAAAGCAAAACAAAAAGGAACAACGACGTCGTATAGCGTAACGTCCGATGAACCAAAGAAGAACAAAAAGGAACAACGACGTCGGACAACGTAACGTCCGATGAACCAAAGCAGAATAAAAAGGAACAACGACGTCGTACAGCGTAACGTCCAATGAACCAAAGCAGAATAAAAAGAAACAAAGACGTCATACAGCGTAACGTCCGATGAACCAACTCATAGTAAAATGGAACAACGATGTCGTACAGCGTAACGTCCGATGAACCAAAGCAGAATAAAATGGAACAACAACGTCGTACAGCGTAACGTTCGATGAACCGAATCAAAAAGACATCGCACAATGCTAGTCTAAAACATAAAATGATCGTCATCGACCATCAAGAAGTGCCAATTACAATAAGCTAGTAAATATATGAGCTTAGCTTCATGTCCCATAACCACTAGCTTAACTTAAATATTTACGAACAAATTGTAGATCTCCACTAGAAAATTATCACAAGAGTTTCAATCGAATAAGTCCAAGAATTAACCGACGAAGTAAACGCAAGCGTTTCATACCACTTGTTTTACTAAGCCGTTTAATTAGATTTCTCATACGAGTGAGGTAAAGGTTTGTGTATACTAGTAGATTGGAAATCGGTTTGAGAAAACAATCTTTGTAATAAAATAGTGTTGAAATCATGTGATGAAAGAGTTTTGATATTTACTACTAGTATTGAAAACTTTATATTTTTAAAGTGACAAATCACAAAGAAGATTATAAGAACAATCAATCACTAAAATTCACATTCGAAGACGTGAATAAAATCCAAAGAAATCGATACCGAATCCATCAAAACGGATATTCCCTAAAATCACGAAGGAAATGTCATCAAAGTCGATAATAAGTGATAATAACAAAAGGGAATCAAAACGAATCGATTAAAGTTGGAATTCTCAAGCAAATAGGCAAATAGGCAAAAGAGTGCAGATTCAGACATCTGAAACCAAGGATTCAGACATCTGAAACCAAGGATTCAGACGTCTGAATCTAGAAAATAAATATTTTCCAAAAACAGAATTCAGACGTCTAAATCCTTGAATCCAGACGTCTGAAATAGGCACTTTTTAGCCTATTTCCTTTCTGGTTCAAAATGAACCAACTCAGACGTCTGAAATCATATATTCTAACGTCTGAATCTGGGAATAGAAATCTTCGCAGAGCAATATTCAGACGTCTGAATCTTACGTTTCAGACGTCTGAATGAAGGGTTCAGGGCATTCCCTGAAACTAGGACAAAAATGGCCAAAGGGATACCGAAAGCGATCGATCGAGCAAACGACTAAGGAATTACGTCGAGCGTCAACCCATCCTTAACGGCTCTTCGATACGCCTCAAATATCAATGTCCAAATATCCATAATAGGATTTTCATAGATTTTGCTTTCAAAACACCAAAAATTGGAATATACACCAAATCAATCCAAACCAAAATCAATTACACAAAAATAAGTGTTAGGAATTCATACCCAACAATCGAAGATAATTAAAGACTAAGATGTGAGATAAAAATCTCACCTTTGAACCCACATCAATGAAGAAGAAGCTCGAAAGCAAAAGGAAGATCAACCACCTTCAATCCCTACTCAAGAAGCTTGATTCTAAGCTTAAAAGGGAAATATTTCCCAAATTAGGTTTAGGAATTTTCTGAAATCAAAGAGAGAATGAGTTGGGAAAGATGAAGGAGATGCTTACCAATAGGTTCTCTTGAATTTAGAGCTAGAAGTTGGATTTGCTAATGAAGACTAGGGCTTAGGAATTTCCATTTCTATTCTCTTCCACCATTTTTACTTTAACTTGAAGCGTTAGGAATATGAAATGAAGTAATGAAGAGTTGGAGTGGAGCTAGAGTCTTAAGTGGAACATTGGGCTGAAACCCAAACTCAAACCCAAAGTGAAAAAGTAGCAAAACTCGACTAACTCCAAACATATAGAAGCTTATACTCAAAAAGGTTGCAAACAACATTTTGAACTCAATGGGAGGGGTCTCGAGTCTTAATTCGACTGTTTGCTAAAAGTAGGTTTTCGAACCAAAATCCGACGAACGATGAAATATTTAAATAAAATATTTAAATATAGAATCGATAATATGAGGGTTGTTACAACCACCGCAGTGCAATGCATCATCATCGAACAATTTTCCCCAAATCTCTGACCATTCCCGCATCTCCAGAAAGAACCTTGACCTCTCTGACCATCGAGATCATCAGAAACCCCTAAAACCCCAATTTCTGGTCATACCAGAACTGCACATTCATCCTTAAGCTAAAAATTATGATTTTAGCTATAAAAATAATGTTTTAGTTTAGGTATTCGATTTATCATCCTAAATCAATGAATCAGGATGATTGAATTTCGCCTCATATTAAGTTCGCTCAGTTCTTCTTGATTCCCAGAGAAAATACCAAATTTATTTAACTTAAATAAATTTTAAAACTTTAACCTATGACACAACAAACACATTTAGTTTGAAATTTAAAATTAACGTAGATTAGACTATGAAATAATGATTGTTGATCAGAACTTAAGCCTGGAAACTAAGAACAGGCATGAACAAACACAACAGCAAGCATGCATCCGTACATCCATGTATATACACAGAGAATTCAATCATATACATAACACAATACTACTTTATATCCAGTAATCCACATGCAATCAAATATCAAGATACTTAAGTTTTTAGAAAGAAAGTTACTCACCTATTCAAATGAAGAACATAGCCTATTTTATTTTGAAAAAGCTTTTGAATCTTTTTAAACTTGAGTTGCTAGAATGCTGAAGCTTGCTTGATTTATAAACCTGAATTGCTTCAGACAATTTTCCAGGTTTACTTGCTTGATCAAATCTCAGGTTTTCTTGCTTTAGTTTGAAACTCAGGTTGAAGAAGAAGCAGGCTTTGATGCTTCAGGTTTTGATTGACAATTGATTACAGGTTTATGATTTATATTTCTTGTTTGAGGAGTTGATTTACAGATTGATTTTGATCTCCGAAAATGAATTACATATCTTGTTTCTGGTTTGAGGAGGGGATTACTGATTTTGTTTATGAAATTCATACAGGGTTTTGACTTTTAGAGAATAGTTTGCAATTTGATTTCTGGTTTGAAGATGATTTCAGATTTTGAATTTTTAATTTGGTTAGAGATTACAGATTTGGTTTTGAGGGGATTTTATTTTAATTTCTTCTTGGCTTTGAGTAAGAAATAGAAAAGAAATGTGGTTAAGAAAACGATGGGTTCATATAAATGAAAGATGTGGTTTATTAAAAATAAAGAAAATTAAAGTTTTTAAAACGACACTTGTTTTAAAATTCAAAACTTGTCACATACCTTTGATTATTACTTAACACATGTTGTTTAGGTTACTTAATATATTAACACATATCCTTTAAGTATTTTCTTTTTATTTTAAAATGTTAAGAAAAAGCTTTTTACTTAATTTATAAATTTACAAATACTTATTTTTTATAAATATAGATAACTTTAAAGAAAATAAAATCAATTATATTTATAAATAAAAGCTTATACAAATATCTTTAAAATCCAAAACATTTTAAATATCTATCCTTTTGAATTTCAAAACTTTAAATTCAAATACAAATTAAATTCTAAAATCCAATTAAAAAATCAAGTTATATATACATATATAATTACATATTTAATTTTGAAAATAACAAATTCTATATTCCTTAAAATTTATTTAACACGTTATTAATATTGATTATAATGACAATTTAAAAATAATTTATAAAAGGGATTATCTCATTGTTTATAAATTACTTACATTATTAAATGAATTAATATATCATATGTTAATTGTATTTTAAACTTCTATATATAATTTCAAATCATATTTATTAAGCAATATTTGAAAAGAAAATAAAATAAACCTTTTTATTGATTTATTTAAATTTAAATTTAAACTTAAGCTAAGATTTAAATAATTAAACATTTATCTTAAATATTTTAAAACTATATAGTTATTTATTTAAATAACTTTGAAAAGTTTTATATTAAATAAACCATAATTTCCAAATTATCAAAATGTATATTTGAATTTAAAAACAAGATTTTATTTGTTAAATCCAATCCAAAGCTTTACTACTTACAATATATACAATTATATATACATTATAAATAGAAAATATTTTATTAGCTTTTAAAAGATAACATTCACCAATTAGATATTTATTAAAAGAAGATTATTAAATCAAATTCAAATTTTATTAACAAAGATTGCCAAATCAATTTAATTTAAAATATAGATTATTAAATTGATATTGCCTAAAATTATGGGTCATCACATCTGCTATATTTCCTGATATGATTTGATTTCCTTAGATTATTCCAGGATTAGGATTTTGATGCCTTGGATGAACTAATTGTTAGATTTTATATATAAGACTGGATTTGCATTTATATAGAAATATGTACATGCATATACTAGGATTTTGGGCATCATTCTTGATATATCATCTTATCACATTTATATAGGATGCATTAGCTGCATTTATGCATTGTAAAGGAAGAAATTACAAGTTCATGGCGTTATTCATCCCTATATGTTGCTTATATCATTTATGTCCATATATTGTTCGAATAAATTGGATGATATGTTTGCTAACTTGATTTATATATGCTTGATGAGTCAGCGTTATATTACGTTTTCCATTTTTTAGGAATTTCGAGGAAGAAATTATTTTAAAGGGAGAATGTAATACCCTAGAAATTTAGTAACTATTTTAATTAAATATTAAAAATATATATGTGAAAATAAATGACATAAACAAACTAATTAAATAAATTAAAAATAAGGGGAAAAGGATCATTTTTCCAACTTTAGAATTTGATAATGAAAACTTGCACCAGTTTGATAAGAGGCTATTTATGACGCAAACAACAGTGATATGAATTGAGTTAACAGTTATGATGGTTGGTTGCAATTTAAATGAATATATATATATATATATATATATATATATATATCTGTGTGTGTGTGTATGTATGTATATGTATGTGTGTGTTATTACGATGTGGAGACTTGATATGATGGTAAGCTTAAAAAGTTAATGAGTCTATGGCATAGGTAGACGTAATGAGACATGGATATGGATGCGAATATGAATACAGATAATAGACTTGGAAACGGATATATAGGTGGATATGGACCTATGACACAAGTAAGTGATCTAGGTATTATGTTGCTTCCCTATAGTGCTACCACGGACCAGTGAGAGGAGGTGGATGTTAAGCAGCACTTTAGGGCATGAGGCTATTCTAGGACGTGAATCCAATTTGTTAGTGCAAGGACAACAGGCGACCTTATATGCATGAGGCTAGTTTAGGTCATGAGTATTATAGGCGATTTAGGTAACAATAGACAATATACGACCATATAGCACATGAGTCGAGTCCAGGGAAGTGAGTCCATATAAACATGATGCGATATAACTAAATGTGCATGATAATAGTACGACGTATGGATAAGATATGAGTTGATCAAGTGATAGACTCATATCATAGTATCATTTTTGTAGTATATGTAGAGTAGAGCATGGTTTACTCACAAGACTTATGTTTGATCTACTCCTATTTTCCTCTTTACACACAGACACACACACACACACACACACATATATATATATATAGTTTGATGGAGTTTGTAGATGTATTACTAAAAAGGCTTATTTATATATATTTTGTATGATGTAAGTAAGTAGTGTAACCTGGATTTGACTATTTGTATGGTTGAAGTTGTAGTTGTATTGTTCAAACATATGTATTTGACATTGCAATCACATTATGGTGATGTGACTTTGGATATTATTAATGTATCATATTTATTTTTTTCTACTGTGAAACTTTGAATGTAATTTCTATTAAATAGCATTAGTTAGAACTGTATCCAATAGCTAAAATATGTTAGTGGACGAATATATATTTTATCTTACCCCAACAACTCGTCCTTTCAGTTCTTAGGTTGTCAACTTTGGTTCTGGCGTTGGATCCGGGGTTAAAAAGGCAGCTTGTTACATGTTCTATACTTCTTAGCATGATTTGAGTTTGAACATTGCTTTTAGGCATTGAATCTTTATGTCCAGAGGCACGTATTGTTACATCAGGTATGATTTTTCATACAATATTGCCTTATTACGATATATCAACTTTATATTTATTTTTTAAATTATAAATCGCTCATTCTAAAATGTTATCTAACCTAAGGGTATTACATTGCTTCTTATATTCTCAAGTACTCTTATATGAGTTGATTAACATACATATATGGCAAGAACGCATGGAGTTGTGCGGAGGATGAAGCAGCAGGCTTACACTTTCTTATATATGCTATTTGTTAAAGCCTCTATCTTTTATTTTCTTTGTGCAATGCTATGGATCTTTTAGCACTACTATTGTGTATACAGATAGTTTTATAACAGTGTTTATGATGCATGGAGATGTATAAACTCTTATATTCCACTTTGTTAACCTAATGAATATTTATCGTACTTTGATATGATGTTGGGGTTCATTTTGATTATGTTACTCGCATATTTTATATCTACATAGGTACTATATTTTATCCATGCGTTATGAGATATATTATAGGTTATTGATCATTCATGAACATATAACCCTTGATAGTTTCCCTCCGTCGACCGGGTACGACTATAGCACTCAACTTATATATGGATACTGGGTATCGGAGTATCATCATAAGATTGTACATTGAATAACTGGACTACACACTCTAAGTTTAGGTTATAGTGAAGCTTTATCTTCAACATTAATCTTTGTTTAAGGCAAAACATTGATTTTAAATTTAACAAAATCAGTAATTTTCTTTCCTTTTTTAAACCTGTCAATAAAATAAACAATAGGAGTTATTTAACCCTAAGTCAATTTGTTGGAATGGATGGAAAAATAAATTTGAAAAAAACTTACAAGCAGGAGTAAATTTTTCTATGAGTTATGAATATCGCATGTAGAATAAGTGATTAAGATGGAATATGGTTTTACTAATTGTGTAATTTATGGATGGCTTCCCCATGTTTATAGGTAGGGTAGAGGTTAGATGCTTCCTCTTGGAGAGGTTTTGCTCCACTGTGGTATACAAGCTCTATAGTGGTGGGAAGACTAGGATCTTTTTGTTGTGCATGACAATAAAACCACTTACTTCAATATAACTTATTGGAGAGAGTTAGAGTCTTTACATATTGAGATAATTGAGTAACTAAACAAAGAAAAGAGTGAGATTTGAATGGGTTATTGGTATGTGAAAGCATTAAAATATCATAACTTAAATATAGGGTTGTAAATTGTAAAACAATGAATAATTGAGTTGAACAATGGTAATTCCATTTTCAAAGTCACTAGGAACATAGAAGATAGATGAAATTGCATGCACAAGATGTAAAAAAAATTCATACCTTCTGATTAGCAAAGTTGCTTTTGGATTTTATTGAGAATTTTGAAGGTTATCAGCGACTATTTCACTTAGATTAGAAGTGAAAAGAATAAGGTGGGTGAAAAGTTTATTTTATCAAGACTGGATAAATTAATGTCGATTATGATTCTAGGAAACGAAATATTTAAATCCAATCATAGAGGAGAGATAATGATTGTTGTTTTTGGTCATGTGTCCACGTGGAAAAGAAGGGTAGAAAATCTTAACCATCATTTTTTAGATATACGCCAAATTAAACGTGGCTATTGAAGTGATGAAAAGAGTCAGGATGCATTAAATGTTGTGTATGTAATATGTAATTTGAATTATCTACATGCTAAATTCTTAAAGTGTGAAACATTTGTTAAATTTAAATTTGTATTCTTTATACGAAGTAAAATTTATGGGCATATGTTGATGGAACCGTGGTGGTCTACATCGGGTAAATTGGATGAATTTAAAAAATTTAACTATTTGGATCATAGTGGGACTATATTAGGGCCTCGCTAGATCCAGTCTAGTTGTTTTAATAAAATTATATTGTACAAATATTGTATTATTCATAATTAATTAAATCAATGATAACTAAGTTTGAAATTTGGATATGTATGAATATATCAAATATATTCATATTTCAAATAGTGTGACAAACATGTGAAGCATAACGTAAGTGTAACTATTAGGTGTTAAACGATGGAAACAAATATGAAATTAGATCCAGATGTAAACACATCAACGTCTAAAAAGGAAAGAAATGAAATAAGACATCATACATTGATTCCACCTTCTCTCTTTAGCAAAATTTAATTCACACTCCATTTAATTCACATATAAGAGATAATATGATACAATAAAAATAACGAAATCAGCAATCAATGACATAGTCAATATATACATATGTGGATATTGGGATTTATATCTATCATGTATATATTCGCAATTTATATGTATAAATTATTGCCTCAATTTTAAATTGTTCAATAGAAACTTTTAGAAAAATATGTTTCTATAATATGCCTTAACAATAAAAAATATAAATATAAGTGTTTTCATGCACATTCATACATAAATAAATACACACACATGTTTATAATGATTGATCCAAAACCTTCCAATTGAATCAAAAACGAAAATCCATATTATGTTACAAACATAAGTTTACTTAAATTAATTAATGTAATACATATATAAATATAAATAAAATTTTAACCCAAAATAATAATATTATTATTAAACATTCAAAATATTATAACACCAAAATTGCGCACAAGACGTCAAACATGGTACTGATAATCATTTAAAACATTCCTATAAAAAATTTAAAGTAAACATGTTCAGGATATTAGTATAAGTTAATTTTAAACATAGATTCATAAACCACACACTGTTTTAATCATATATAATTGTAACATCCCGCCCTTTTGACCGCCCCTAGTCGGTAATTAAACCACCTTGAAACGTTCAAATGACGGATTGTTATTTAGTTTATAGAGTTTAAACAGAATCAGCCGCAGAATCACAGAATAATAATATTTCGCAAAAAAAAATGAATCCTTCTATTTTCTTACAAATATCAGAGTTTATAAAATGTGTTGAGTTTATACAATGGAATATTTCTTTAAGTACAAAATCCCCGAACTAAAGTGAGCGTTTTCCCCTTCTCTCTAACTTTGCTGCCCGGAAACCTTCAAGCTGCAAAACAATCGGTCTGACCCGAGTATCACATTCAAAGAAAATAATACACGGGTCAGTCTAATTCAAACTCGGATTTTTAGTGCATAGAGGCAATAATAATCAAATAGACGACAGTCACATTAATTCTCGTCTATCCGACCCTTTTAATAAAGAAATCGGATAACGGTAAATATAACACGTAACAGTGTTAAACAACAAATCAACAAAATCCAAATTTTCAAAGAAGGTAAATTAAAAAGATTATCAATGAAGATAATTTAAAAGATTATTAATGAAGATAATTTAGTAAACAACAGAATTGTCGAAACGGCAATTAGCGAAAAAAATCTAATTATTAAATAAATAATTAGAAACTCATAATCTAATTATCACAAAGATAATTAGATATCAACAAAACCATCATATTAAACCAAATCAAAATATGACACAAAATATTGAATTGAACACAAGAAACAATTCAACCAATTGAAATATCAATAAAAATGTCAATTCGGGTAGGGCTGCAGTACACGCACCCGTGTACTGCCTCGCCACTACGGCATATGGAATACGCAAAAGATCCATAAATCAAAATAAATTAGAATATCAATAAAAGCAATATCGTGTGGCTGTAGTACACGCTTGCATGCACTGCCTTGCCACTACAGTGATGATGTACACAAAAGATCAACGAACCAAAATCAATGAAGATTCAAATATCAATGCCACGGCCTCAGTGGTCAAAGTAGACAGACATGGACAATGTGCATGTATGTACACAATGAAAATTCACAAACGAACACAAGGTCAAACCCAAATACTGGATTCAACTCAAGTGAAATTAGAAAAACAAATCCAAATGGAATCAAGTGGTCAAGACAGCTAATTCATATGCAAACTGCCTCAACGCAACTATAAAGCAACTCAACTCGAATGACCAAATGCACATGAATACAGTGGCCAGTGCAATACAAAACAACAAGGGCCAAATAGCAACAACCCCAAACATACAAGGGCAAACCGCAACAAAAACTACAGCCACGTGAAGATCAACATCAAGTGGATATGACCATCAAGCTGCAAGTCAACCAAATTCAAAGATACAAGCTCAAGCAAAGCTGAGGCAATACTCAAGTACAAAAAAAATCAATGAAATTCAATATCCAAAAAAATGCAAATCATAAAGGCTGCAGGTGAAACAAGTACGTGCACCCACCAAACAAGGGTAAAACTGCAAACAAAAACTGCAGCAACCCCTTGAATACAACAGTTCAAGTTCCAAATATTAAGAGAAGATGGCAACAGTGGTGCAGTAAACCACAATGAAACCAAACCAATATGCATATACAACTACAAGCTGGAACAGAGCACATAGGAGTGCAAGAACAAATAAAACCAGTACATATGTATATGTATACTACACATGACAGTAAAGAAATAATGCAGCAAGACCCAAAATAGGCAACAACAAATTCTACAAAGGTCAGAGATCAATGAATATTGAATCACACGTGCCCAGACTCAACAACAAATGCAAATACAATGCAATAATGGGCAGTGCAAGATAGAGACAGTAGTCAGACAAAGTGCAGCCTTGACTAAATCAATGTGTGTAAACTGCACAGTGAAGACACCTACACATGGAACTAGCAGTACAAAAAAAACAATGCAACAAACACCCGGCTAGCATGACCAAAATAACAGTGACACTGGTGCAGTAGGCACAAACAACAGAATGCATATACAATGAATGACCAGACTCAATGAAACAACACTGCAGATGCAAGCACACTCGATGCACAGTGCACATCAATGCATATGAACTCAGGTGGACAGGAAAAACAGGTACAGGTATGCAACAGTGGACAAGAGCTCAACAAAGCAACTCAAACTCACAATGGAACCATACTCAAATTCAAAGTAGCAGTCATGCCAATGTCAACAGAATAAAGTCAGGAGGCAGAATTTACAATTCAAAAGTAAGATGACTGAAGAGAATGCAAATCAAGCAGTGGTGACCATGGAATCACAATGGTGCCGTGATGACCGGACAATACGAATACATGGAGCAAGGCAACAGTCGACAGTGAAGACTGAAAACCGAGGCATTTCTCCAGTCAATTGAAGTTTCATGATAATTATCGAAGTCAACATAAATCGATTGCCAGAAATTCGAAACAAGTGAACCAGGAAATCATTATCACAGCAAAGCAATTTACAAAACCAAAGTGGAAATTCAACAATTTTAGGGGTTTGATTGTCGAAACCCCAATTCACCAATTCACTAAAATCCAAAGCAGTAATTTCAACTAAAATCAAAGCCAAGGAAATCAAGTAACCAAAAATTTTTTTTATACTAATTTGAATGAGATGTGAGTGATAAAATCACTCACCTTAGTTTTTGAGGAGCACGGAATGGAATCGAAGCAGAGACCTCCCCGTATCGAAGCAAAGGCGAACTCATCAAGCGGCCGAAAGTGTAACGACTCGTAAATTTGATAATTTAATTTGTTTATTTAATAGGATTTCTAATTTAAATTAAGGAAGAAACAGAAATCTTATCTATTTTTAGGAAAGAGAATGTTGTAATTAGATGTATCAAGGGAAATTAAAATTTACAAATTGAGTTATATATTGCAATTAATTGTAATAGTGGAAATAGTTGCAATTGGATATAAGGTTAGAAATAAGTAAATAAAGGAAAATATTGAATTCATCTATGAAAATAAATTTTATTTAGTACAATCCCTTTCTATTAACTATTGTAAGGTGTTAATTAATTGAAATGGAAAATTTGACAATAGATTAAATTTGTATGTTGGATGATAAATTGCAATAACTAAAGTTAGTAATTAATGGGTTAAAGGGAATACCAATTTACTCATAAATTGAATATAAGTGAATGTAAAAAAATAAATAGGAAACGACAATTATTCTAAGTGATGGTTGATGTAAAAGGAATAACTAATTGGATTTAGAATCTAAAATTTGTATGTGTGCATATATTTAATAGAATATGAAAAAAACAAATGTAACGGTTTGATTAATATATATGTTATTCATTCAGGGTATTGAATAAAAATTTGGAATCTAATTGTAATGAATGGTAATAATGTTGGTATTAGCTAATAAACTAAATTTTAATGCAATACCCATAAATGAATGGGATGAAATGAATGTATGTAAATGTATACTAGGTTATTTATCAAATAAAAGGAAAGAAAAGTAAATATTGAATTTGATTGATGAATAAATATGCGTTGAATAATAACTGAATGTAAAGTTAATGGTAATTGTATAAAATCAAAATAAGATAATGAATTTCAATAATTGTGGGTTGATATTAAGGTGTGAATGGGAAAGTGACTGTTATATAAATTGAATGGAATTCAAATTGATGGGAAAAGTAAATAGGTACTTAGTAATAAATTTAAACGGACTAAAAAATGGAATTTATTTAATTAATAGATATAACGGATAAGGATACTTATAAATGTGGGATTGAGAGTTTTACAACAATTATTATGAGTTATATTTATATTTAGTCATTCAATTTAATTTGTAAATCATTGAAATAAATGGTACGTTTAAATAAATTTAGGTAATAATGGGGAATAACGTAAATAAATTCTTCATTACATGATGGTTCGGGTAAATAAAGAATGGAGGTAAAGCTTTATAAATTGATTTGAATCTAAAATTTAATGAAGGGTGTAATTGGAATTAAATGGATCAAACGTTTGGAGTTACGAAAATTTTAATTTAGATAAAAGGGGTATGCATTTACGTAATAGAGTATGAATCTATTATTAAGTTTATTTATAAAATGGCAGTTGGGTAAATGAAAGGGTGCAAAAGTAAGCTTGTCAGTATATTGAAGTAATGTATGATAATAGGTTTAATTGAAATAAATGAAAATTTAACATTTAAATATTACGTTAATAGGAAGTAATTGTTCTACTTATCATTTCATTCATTTAGCCCATTTTGAAACTTAATCAACGGAAATTAATGTAATTGAAAATTTTCAATTAATAGGAGAGAGAATACTAATTGTAATAGGTGCAATTAAAAGCAGCTTATGTTTTGTGAAATAGAAGGAAAGTTTTGATTCAATGAAAAAAAAAAACCGTTTACATCAATAAAATGAATGTTTCATCTGTGAATGTAGGTTTAATTTAATTTAAATAGAAAATAGAAAGATTGATTTTGTAGAAAGAAATATATGCATAGACAAAAAGGGTGTTTCAATTAATAGATTTCAATTAATAGATTTAATAAAAAAATGTTTTCATTTAATAGATTTAATAAAAAAAATGCGCGTTCTGTGGTAAAAAAAAGGGTGTTTCAATGGTAATAAGAGATCATTTTGGGAAAAACAAATCAAATGTTTTCATTTTTAAGGTAAGTATAAAAAAATTATTATGCATAAACAAAAACCCAAATGCATAGAAATTCGAATATTACTTGAGTTAATGAAGTAATTTTGTTGTGTTTAGGGTTAACAAAATTTATTAAGTAAATAATTGTTTTGAAATTTGAATTCTAAAAGTTTGTTTACAGTATAGAGTTAGTCCGTTCATTCCCTTTCTAATTAATAATTACCTCTTTTTAATACCTGCTACTTTTAAAAAGGCGGTTCATATTTACTATATTTCAAAACCAAGTTTGTTCATACGTACTTTATTTCTTTCCATTCATTTTCCAACTTCATTTTTTCTGAAACGTCATTTCATTTATTTCTAATTAATAGCGGTCTATCTTTTCAAATATCTTTGATGCTAAACCTAATTCTAACCTTATAAATAAGATATGACGCAAATGAAACCACGGCCTCCATTCTAATCTTCTTCTTTTTTCCTTTTCTTTTTTTTCTTTCTTTTCTTTTCGCTTCAAATCTCCTTATTATCTCTCATTTTAATTTTTCCTTCCTCTTCAAATATTCTTCTTCTTCAAAATTTTCTTCTGTTTCAAACTTTCTTCTTTCTTTTCAAATATAGATCTTCTCTTCCATTTTCAGTTCTTATTTTAATCATTTTCTTTTTCAATTCTTCTTTTTCAAATCTTTTTTTTTTCTTTCAACCTTTTAAAAATACATACATTCATATAATAAGGAGGAAAATTTAAGTAAATCGAAATAAAAGAAAAATTACGGAACAAGGCTAGCAATCAAGAAGAAGCATACTGTAACAAACCGCATATTTATCGATTTTTATATTTAAATATTTTATCGATACTCGGAATTTAGTCCGAAAAGCTACTTTTTGCATACGGTCGAATTAGGACTCGGGACCACTCCCATTGAGTTTAAATTGCCATTTGCGACCTTTTTGAGTATAAGCTTCGATATGTTTGGAGTAAGTTAATTTTTGCTACTTTTTCACTTAGGGCTTTGGTTTGGGCTGAGCCCAATAACCCCACTTATGCGTTCAGTCCCAACTCCTTCTCCTCTTCATTACTTCATTTCTAATTCCTAATATTCAAGCTTTCATAACAATGGAGAGTGGAAGAGGAAGTTAAAACTCCTAGCCCTAGTTTTCTTTTGCAAATCAAACTCTAGCTCCAAACTAATAGAAGAACCCATTGGTAAGCTTCTCTTCTTCTTCTCCAACTCATTCTCTTATCAATTTCAGAAATCCCTAAACCTAACTTTGGGAATGTTCTTCTTTTAAAGCTTAGAATCAAGCTTCTTGAGTTGGATTTGAAGAGTGGTTGATTCTCCTTTGCTTTAGAGCTTCTTCTTCATTTGTTTGGGTTCAAAGGTGAGATTTTTATCTCACATCTATGTCTATGATTATCTTCGATTGTTAGGTATGAATTCCTAACATATATTCATGTGCATTTGATTTTGGTTTGAATTGATTTGGTGTATATTCCAATTTTTGGTGTTTTGAAACCAAAATCTATGAAAATCATAGTTTTATTGTTTGAACATGTTTTTGGTGATGCATCGTGAAGCTTATAGGGCCGGGTAGTCGATTGACATAAATCCCTAGTGTCCGTTGCTCGCCCGGTTGCATTTTGGAGAAGATTGCATCTTCATTTCATAGGCTAAGAAAATAGCCTTGGTGCCAGTCAGTCGACTGGTTTTGAAATTCAGTCGACCGGGTGTAGCACATAGGCATTCTGAAGGCAAATTCCAGAGGCTCGGGTCCTCTGTTTCGCTGCAATCAGTCGACTGGATTTTTAGGTCAGTCGATTGACTGCAGGAAATGAAATTTTCATGTTTCTGCTTCAGTCGACTGACTGCAGAGGGCCAGTCGACTGATTTTCTCCTATTTACCTATTGTGCCTATTTGTAAATATTTTTGCTCGGTTCCAAATTTAATCGATTCGTGATTATCCGATTTGTTGATTTTCATTTATTATCGACTTTGATGTCTTTTATATCTGGATTTTTGAAAATATCCATTTTGATGGATTTGATATCTATTTATTGG
The DNA here is from genome assembly GCA_030765085.1 of Allium cepa. Classification (NCBI taxonomy): domain Eukaryota; kingdom Viridiplantae; phylum Streptophyta; class Magnoliopsida; order Asparagales; family Amaryllidaceae; genus Allium; species Allium cepa. The sequence goes on along the minus strand of CM060938.1, from coordinate 27,820,886 downwards.
AATTAATTCACGTCTTTGAATGTGAACTTTGATGATTGATTGTTTCTACAATCGTTTCTATTATTTGTCACTTTAAAAATATAAAGGTTTCAATACTAGTAGTAAATATCAAAACTCTTTCGTCGAAATGATTTCAACACTATTTTTTTACAAAGCTCGTTCTCTTAAACCATTTTCCAATCTATTAGTATATACAAACCTTTTCCTCACTCGTATGAGAAATCTAATTAAACGACTTAGTAAAACAAGTGGTATGAAACGCTTGCGTTTACTTCGTCGGTTAATTCTTGGACTTGTTCGATTGAATCTCTTGTGGCAATTTTCTAGTGGAAATCTACAATTTATTCGTAAATATTTAAGTTAAGCTAGTGGTTATGGGACATGAAGCTAAGCTCATATATTTACTAGTTTACTGTAATTGACACTTCTAGATGTCATGACGATCATTTTTGTGATTTAGACTAGCAATTGTGCGATGTCTCTTTGTTTGCGATTTAGACTAGACCCTGATTCAGTGTGATTTCGTTTCACACTTGTGGGGTAGCTCCCCATGGTCCTCGGGCCGTTCGTGTGTCAAAAATTAATGGCAAGCTACCATGAGATGGCGTCTCGTTCGTGTGATACATATGTTGGTGAGTTTTCATGCTCCCGTTCGTGTGATAGGTCTCCCCCTTTTTATGATTTGTGGATTTCGTGTGCTAAATTCCAGAATTTATGCTTCACCGATTTTAGTGATTTTCATTGATATGATTTACCAATTTTTGTGCATTGGTGAATCCGTGTGTCATTGACTTGTTGTGAATACAAGTTTTGGGTATGAAACCCCTTTTGGATCTTTGTGAAGATTCTTGTGGAATAGATCGATCTTTTGTTGGTCATAATTTGCATGCTTATAGTAGTATGCCATTATGGATATTATATGTTTACGCCATATCTTTTACTTTATATCATGTCATCTGATATTTATAGCTAGACTGATACGTTTATTATTTTCTTATAAATAATACTCGGGTCAGACCGAGATGTTGCAGGTGCTTCTGCTTGACTTATCCCCGGGATTCATTACCCTGACTTTTGGCTAACCACATAGATTAGCAGTTTTTATTGTATACACTTGAGATATAGACTCATAGTTGTATTCTTTTGTATAGCACGTGTTGCTATTCTTTTGTATTATTGTGTATCTTTTTGACCACTACTCTGATATACACTTTCATGTGTTAGTTATTTATTCATATCTTCTTCCGCCTTTGTGATATGAATTGTCTGTGACTGATTTATGTTATGTTTATTTCTATATTTGTTCTAAAGATATTGTAGCCACTGCGTAGTAGCTTTGAGTTTGTGTCGGTATGTCGGCTTTCTCTCTTGATAAATAAATGCATGTTATACTATCTGACATATCGATGCTCACGCAAAGCAATTACACGGATGGTCGCTCCTCAACATCCTTATTCTCTGTGCTAGTTGACAGCATTCACAGTTATGTTTTTGGCTAGCGTGGGTATAGAGGTGGGGTGTCACACCTTGGTATCGGAGCCGAACTTCGGAACAATATGGAATATTATAACAAGGATCATCGTCCTAAGTCTTTCTTAGGAGTCGTGCTTTAGGATTTAATTCGAGTCTTCGTACGGATTCATCCTATTTTCTTTATGATTCCTTGTTTTATCTATCAAGAATTGCTTGATATTTATCTTGAGAATAACTTTTTCTTCTTCTTTATTTCTTTCTTAAAGAAGAGAAATGGTTAGACCTGGTCATCCCAGAGCTGGACCATCTAGTGCTACACCCCAAGATGGAGTTTTTATGACTACCCAGCAACTTCTTGACGTTGTCATGAATACTCAAGCAGCTGGTTCTAATCCGGAACCTACTCACCCTAAATTTGGGTTTGCATGTTTGTGCAATGATTACACCAACCTGGGTGGGAAGCCATTTAAAGGTTCTGAAACTATTATTGAAGTACAGGCTTGGTTAAGGTCATGCGATCAAATCTTTTCTCGCATGAACCTCATTGATCTTCACCGAGTTCAGGTGGCTTCTAGCATGCTCCAAGAAAGAGCATTAGACTGGTACGAGCTTCTGATTGCTGAAATAAGTGAAGCGGATCTCACATGGGAGAAATTCCGAGAGCGCGTCGAGTTAAAATTCGTACCAGAAGCTGAGAAAAGTTACTTTGGCCTGTCGTTTTATTGACCTTGTTCAAGGTGAATCTTCCGTAACTGACTATGTCGCGTCTTTTGAGTCTCTCTCTAAATATGGAGTTGAGTACATCAACACCCCATTGAAGAAGAACCAAAGATTTGTTTATGGCTTAAACAAAAATCTCAAAAAGCCACTACTTCTAAAATTAGAAGTTCCTTTCGACCAACTCATTGATATCGCTCTTCGTCTTGAAGAGGCGGATAGGGAAAGTGATGTTGAAGTGGTGGGTTCCAAACCAAACTTCAACTAGGTCAAACAAATTCAAAGGTCCTTATCCCAATAAGAAAGTGAGGCAAGCAACTCTTGTTGCAAAGAACTTTTCCTCTACTGAAGGGAAATGCTTTAACCGTGGTTCCAGAGACCATTTTGCGAACAAGTGTTCAAAGCCTCGTACTTGTCGCTATTGTAAAAGCCCGGACCATTTTATGCATATATGTCCCAAACTTCAAAATAGGAAGGAGGGAAAGCTTAATGTTTCACAAGCCCCTGGCAACACATCTCATGGTCAAGGTATATCTCATTCTATCCTTGATGGTATTATTATATTTCGTGATCAACCTATTCGAGTTCTTTTTGATACGGGAGCATCCCATTCTTTTATATCTAAAGAGCTTGTTGATACCTTTTCTTTAAGTGTTATTGCTTTAATGACTTCTTTGAGAATTGCGAATCCGGTTGGTGGATCCGCAACAATCAGTTTATTGTGTAAAGATGTCGAGATTATTTTGTGTGATTTTTCTTTCCGAGCCGATTTGCATATCATGCGTTATTTAGGCTTTGGAATGATTTTGGAAATGGATTGGCTTAACCGTTATGAAGCCCATATCCTATGTCCTGAGCAGACTATTCATCTTCGACATCCTCTATCTGTTAAGCAGATTTCTATTAATCTTTAAGATTCGGATTCCATCTTGGTTGCATCTTTATATTCTTTAAATCCTCGTGATGACGATAATGATGATGAGGAAGATATAATTTCTCTTATTCACGTTGTTCGTGAATTTTCCGACATATTTGAGCCCGTTTTAGGATTACCACCTACGCGAGCAATCGAGTTCAGAATTAATCTTATCCCTGGAGCTCAACCTATTACTCGTCCTCCTTATCGTATGTCCAATAAGGAAAATGAGGAGATGCGCAAACAATTATCTGAATTGGAGACGAAGCAATTTATTCGCTCTAGTTCCTCGCCTTAGGGAGCTTCGGCTATTTTTGTGAAGAAATCCGATGGTACACTTAGGATTTGCGTTGACTACCGCAAGCTTAATGATTTTACTATCAAAAATAAATATCCTTTACCTCGGATTGATGATCTATTCGATCAACTTAGTGGTGCTAGAGTCTTTTCACAATTGGACTTGGCAACCGGTTTTCATCAGCTTCGTATTGCAGAGGATAGCATTCTTTTGACATCTTTCCGTACGCGCTATGGATCTTATGAATGGCTTGTTATGCCATTTGGTTTAATGAATGCCCCAGCTTATTTCGTTGACCTAATGAATCGAGTTTTCAAAGACTTCCTCGATCGATTTGTTCTCATCTTTGTTGATGATATTCTTGTGTATTCAAAAACCGAGGAGGAACAGGAGAAGCATCTTCGGATTGTATTGGAAACTCTTAGGAGTAATCAATTAAAAGCGAAATTTTCTAAATGTCATTTTTGGAAATCTCGTGTGAAGTTTCTCGGTCATATTATTTTCGAATCTGGAATTTCCGTGGATCCTTCAAAGATTGAAGCGATTCAAGATTGGAAGAGACCGGAGAGTGTGACAGAGATTCGTAGTTTCCTTGGATTGGTAGGATATTACCGCCGTTTTATCAAAGACTTTTCTAAGATTGTCGTGCCTCTTACTGGCTTGACTAAGAAAGGTGTTAAATACGTGGTCGGACAAATGTGAAACTTCTTTTCAGAAATTAAAAGAACTCCTTTCCGATGCTCCTATTCTTGTGATTCCCGAGGGGAATCAAGATTTCGTTGTTTATACCGATGCTAGTCGCGTTTGTTTGGGTGCCGTTCTTATGCAAAAAGAACGTGTTATTGCTTATGCTTCTAGGCAATTGAAGCCGGCCGAGACTAGATATGCCACACATGATTTAGAACTCGCAGTTATTGTTTTCGCCCTTCGAATTTGGCGTCATTACCTATTGGGAGAGAAATTTATTCTTTACACGGATCATAAGTCTTTGAAATATTTATTCACTCAAAAGGAACTTAATTTGCGTCAACAACGTTGGCTCGAGTTCCTTGCTCCTTATGATCTTGATATTCTTTATACCCCTGGTAAGGGTAACCGTGTCGCCGTTGCTCTTAGCCGTAAACAACAAGCTGTTGCTTCTATGATGATATCCGAATGGAACGATCTCGAGATCTTATCCACTTGTGAGATTCGAGACCGCGTATCTGATTTATGCTCATCATTTGTTTTATGTAGCCTCGAGGCTCATCCTTCTCATTTAGACCGCATTCTTGAAGCTCAAAGGCTAGATCCCGACTTGGCTCTTCTTGGCCAAAATATTAAGGATAAAATTGATATTGAAGGTTTGAAAGACTTTGATATTGATTCTCGTGGCGGCATTCGGAGATTTGGTAGACTTATCGTGCTAAATATTAGTGATCTTCGTAAAGATGTTTTAGAAGATTCTCATCGTTCTAAATTTACCATTCATCCCGGTAGTAGTAAAATGTACGCGGATATGAAGCGACTTTATTATTGGTAGGGAATGAAACTTGACATCGCTAACTTCGTTAAGCATTGCATGACTTGCCAACTCGTTAAGGCCGAACATCAAAGGCCCGGTGGGTTATTGCAACCTTTAGAAATTCCAATTTGGAAGTGGGACCAAATTTCCATGGATTTTATTGATGGCCTTCCCCGTTCTCGTTCGGGTCATGATAACTTATGGGTGATTGTTGATAGACTTACTAAATCTGCCCATTTTATTCCCGTTCGGTCTAACCGAACCGTACCTCTTTTGGCCAAACTCTTTATTAAAGAGATTGTTAAATTACATGGGGTTCCTACTTCTATTGTTAGCGATCGAGATCCATTGTTTACTAGTGGATTTTGGAAGAGTCTTCAAAAAGCTTTAGGAATGAAGCTTAATTTTAGCACCGCTTATCACCCCCAGTCCGATGGACAAACCGAGCGTGTGAATAAAACTCTTGAAGATCTTCTTCGTGCATGTGTTCTTGATTTTGGTGGAAGTTGGGAGGATCATATTTCACTTGTTGAATTTTCCTATAATAATAGCTTCCAATCTAGTATTGGTATGGCACCTTTCGAGGCACTCTATGGAAGGCCATGTCGATCTCCTTCTTGTTGGCTTGAGGCCGGTGAGAAGCTGGTTTTAGGTACAGACTTTGTTCGTGATTCCACAGAAAAGATTGAACTTATTCGACATAGGATGAAAGAAGCCCAGAGTAGACAAAAATCCTATGCCGATAACCGGAGAAGGAAGTTAGAATTTTCTGTGGGAGATCTTGTGTTCATTCGTGTTTCACCTATGAAAGGTGTTGTACGTTTCAGTCGATCGGGAAAATTGGCGCCTCGATATATTGGGCCATTTCCTATCACTGAACGTATTGGTTCCATGGCTTATCACCTATCATTACCGGCTCAGTTTTCTGCCATACATGACGTGTTTCACGTTTCTCAATTACGGAAATGTCTTCGAGATTCCGATTCTATTCTTGAGCCCGGTGTTGTGCAAGAGATTGAAGTTTCGCCTAATTTAACTTATGAGCAACATCCTATTCGTATCATTGCTTCGGAAGTCAAACGACTTCGAAATAAAGATGTTCCGCTTGTTAAAGTTCAATGGTCTTCAAATCCTAAGGATTGTTCTTGGGAATCTAGAGAGTTCATCGAGCGAACACATCCGGACTTACTTTCTCGAGCTCTTTGAGGTGAACTTCTTATTTCAAACTTCTTTTGTGTTGAATGTGCTTTTATGGTTGTTACTGTATATCTTCTTCTTAAATATTGCGAGGACGCAATTTCTTTAAGGAGGGGAGTCTGTAACAACCAGCATATTTATCGATTTTTATATTTAAATATTTTATCGATACTCGGAATTTAGTCCGAAAAGCTACTTTTTGCATACGGTCGAATTACGACTCGGGACCACTACCATTGAGTTTAAATTGCCGTTTGCGACCTTTTTGAGTATAAGCTTCGATATGTTTGGAGTAAGTTGATTTTTGCTACATTTTCACTTAGGGCTTTGGTTTGGGCTGAGCCCAATAACCCCACTTATGTGTTCAGTCCCAACCCCTTCTCCTCTTCATTACTTCATTTCTAATTCCTAATATTCAAGCTTTCATAACAATGGAGAGTGGAAGAGGAAATTAAAACTCATAGCCCTAGTTTTCTTTTGCGAATCAAACTCTAGCTCCAAACTAATAGAAGAACCCATTGGTAAGCTTCTCTTCTTCTTCTCCAACTCATTCTCTTATCAATTTTAGAAATCCCTAAACCTAACTTTGGGAATGTTCTTCTTTTAAAGCTTAGAATCAAGCTTCTTGAGTTGGATTTGAAGAGTGGTTGATTCTCCTTTGCTTTAGAGCTTCTTCTTCATTTGTTTGGGTTCAAAGGTGAGATTTTTATCTCACATCTATGTCTATGATTATCTTCGATTGTTAGGTATGAATTCCTAACACATATTCATGTGCATTTGATTTTGGTTTGAATTGATTTGGTTTATATTCCAATTTTTGGTGTTTTGAAACCAAAATCTATGAAAATCATAGTTTTATTGTTTGAACATGTTTTTGGTAATGCATCGTGAAGCTTATAGGGCCGGGTAGTCGATTGACATAAATCCCTAGTGTCCGTTGCTCGCCTGGTTGCATTTTGGAGAAGATTGCATCTTCATTTCATAGGCTAAGAAAATAGCCTTGGTGCCAGTCAGTCGACTGGTTTTGAAATTCAGTCGACTGGCTGTAGCACATAGGCATTCCAAAGGCAAATTCCAGAGGCTCGGGTCCTCTGTTTCCCTGCAATCAGTCAACTGGATTTTTAGGTCAGCCAACTGACTGCAGGAAATGAAATTTTCATGTTTCTGCTTCAGTCGACTGACTGCAGAGGGCCAGTCGACTGATTTTCTCCTATTTGCCTATTGTGCCTATTTGTAAATATTTTTGCTCGGTTTCCAAATTTAATCGATTCGTGATTATCCGATTTGTTGATTTTCATTTATTATCGACTTTGATGTCTTTTATATCGGGATTTTTGGGAATATCCATTTTGATGGATTTGATATCGATTTATTGGAATTAATTCACGTCTTTGAATGTGAACGTTGATGATTGATTGTTTCTACAATCGTTTCTATTATTTGTCACTTTAAAAATATAAAGGTTTCAATACTAGTAGTAAATAACAAAACTCTTTCATCAAAATGATTTCAACACTATTTTATTACAAAGCTCGTTCTCTTAAACCGTTTTCCAATCTATTAGTATATACAAACCTTTTCCTCACTCGTATGAGAAATCTAATTAAACGACTTAGTAAAACAAGTGGTATGAAATGCTTGCGTTTACTTCGTCGGTTAATTCTTGGACTTGTTCGATTGAATCTCTTGTGACAATTTTCTAGTGGAAATCTACAATTTATTCGTAAATATTAAGTTAAGCTAGTGGTTATGGGACATGAAGCTAAGCTCATATATTTACTAGTTTACTGTAATTGACACTTATAGATGATCATGACGATCATTTTTGTGATTTAGACTAGCAATTGTGCGATGTCTCTTTGTTTGCAATTTAGACTAGACCTTGATTCAGTGTGATTTCGTTTCACACTTGTGGGGTGCGCGCCATGGTCCTCGGGCCGTTCGTGTGTCAAAAATTAATGGCAAGATACCATGAGATAGCGTCTCGTTCGTGTGATACATATGTTGGTGAGTTTTCATGCTCCCATTCGTGTGATAGGCCTCCCCCTTTTTATGATTTCTGGATTTCGTGTGCTGAATTCTGGAATTTATGCTTCACCAATTTTAGTGATTTTCATTGATATGATTTATCAATTTTTGTGTATTGGTGAATCCGTGTGTCATTGACTTGTTGTGAATACAAGTTTGGGTATGAAACCCCTTTTGGATCTTTGTGAAGATTCTTGTGGAATAGATCGATCTTTTGTTGATCATCATTTGCATGCTTATAGTAGTATGCCATTATGGATATTATATGTTTATGCCATATCTTTTACTTTATATCATGTCATCTGATATTTATAGCTAGACTGATCCGTTTATTATTTTCTTATAAATAATACTCGGGTCAGACTAAGATGTTGCAGGTGATTCTGCTTGACTTATCCCCGGGATTCATTACCCTGACTTTTGGCTAACCACATAGATTAGCAGTTTTTGTTGTATACACTTGAGATATAGACTCATAGTTGTATTCTTTTGTATAGCACGTGTTGCTATTCTTTTGTATTATTGTGGATCTTTTTGACCACTACTCTGATATACATTTTCATGTGTTAGTTATTTAATCATATCTTCTTCCGCCTTTGTGATATGAATTGTCTGTGACTGATTTATGTTATGTTTATTTCTATATTTGTTCTAAAGATATTGTAGCCACCGTGTAGTAATTTTGAGTTTGTGTCGGTATGTCGGCTTTCCCTCTTGATAAATAAATACATGTTATACTATCTGACATATCGATGCTCGCGCAAAGCAATTACACGGATGGTCGCTCCTCCACATCTTTATTCTCCGTGCTAGTTGACAGCATTCACCGTAATGTTCTTGGCTAGCGTGGGTATAGAGGTGGGGCGTCACATATACGCGAGGGAAGAGTGGATGTGGCACGGTATTTTATTTTTGTTTTGTTTATTTTTAATTTCTATTGCAAATCGTTTAATTATGATAACTTTCACATACGAACTCCGTTTCACGCGCGATTTTTTTGTTAGGATCGTAATTAAATTACAGATCTTTTGACGCTGGTTTGGATAGAATTGGAGACCGTCGAATTTTTGGGTTTAAATCGAATTTAAATTCGATTTAAATTCAAAAGGTGAGTGTTTTAACCCACTCACAATTTCTAGAATTTCTTGTGTTTGTTAAATTAATTTTAGATATGAGTAGAAATTTATTTATGACTGTTTGGCATGATTTATTCGTCATCTCAGTTAAATCGCATTTATTTGATTTAACTGTTAATTAATTTTATTTATTGCATACAATTTGACAATTAGAATTTATTTATTTGCATATTAACTGCCTGTCATAGTTATATTTATTTTTATTTCGCATTAACTACCAGTTAAATTTACATTTATTTTGCACATAAACTGCTAGTTTAACAGTAGTTAAATTTATATAAACTGTTAGTTAATACATGTTATTTATTACCTGTATAATTTATATGCTCTATATTGATGTTGTTTAAATTGGATGATGATTGTAATAAAATGGTTGATGATTGATATCTGGATGAATGGATGTTGTATTTTATATCGTATAAACTGCAAGTTATCGTGCATTTCATTCATTCAGGATTACAGTTTAAAATGATATACAACCGCATTTTTATTTTAAATTACGGATTGAAAGGATAAACATCCGTATCACTTGACCATAGGGTAGAAAATTTTATACAGGCACCGCGGTAAATATATAAAATTATTTTTGGAAATATTTTACTATGGTTTTGTAAAGCTATATATATATGGTTTATGGGATATTGATTTGGTTATTTATATATATATATATAGTAAATTTTCGGTTTTTAAGCTTTGTATAAATTTGATTTGAAGTATAAAATAAAGTTTGATTTTCGAGATCAAATACAATTAAGAATTTATTTAAAATTAAATTTCTGGAGTGTTAATGACTTAAAAAAAGAGTAAGGTTGGAAGATGAATATTAAGTTAAATTGAAACTAAATGAAAAGTTATAATTTTTAAAAGATATGATTTTTGTAACTTGATTTTTGTGTAAAGTGATTTGAATGAATATCAGGTTGATTTAAATGAATATATCAAGTTTAATAAATTGAAAGATTATCCAATTATGTGAAGTTATAAGTTTTACTTAAAGTATATTGAATTCATTAAGTAAACATTTCAAGTCTAAAAAATGAAGTAATTGAATTTGATATATATGGGATGGTCAAATGAGTTTGTTTTTGAAATGGTGTAATATTTAAAGCTTTGAAACGTAAAAATTTAAAAAGGTATTTGGAAGTTTAAATCGATATTTAATATTTAACCACTTGAGGGATGGAATTTGTTTCAAAGTTATGGTTTTGAAGGTAGTATAATTTGGAAATAATATATTCAAGAGTTTTGATTTCTAAATATTTTACTTTGAAACCACTATGATTTTTGGAAAGAATATATTGGAAAATAAAGATGATATCATATTGTTTTGGGTTTTTAAAAGGAAATGATATCATATTTATATGGTTTTGAAATGGATATTGTATTCTTGTTTTAAAAGTATAAATTATTTTGAAGGACCGCGGTGTTATAATAACGTTTGGTTGTTGAAGAGACCGGGATCGGAAATTGTCATACTCTCTGCCAACTCCGAAACCCACTTTAACAACCGTGAACGCGGTGGAGATTCCAGAATGAAGTAGGTTGGTGGAGGCGTTTCCTGCAAGGTAAATACGTGGACCCGACTCCCGTGACTTGGCATAAGGTGGCTAAAACAGGAGCAATTCTCGGGCCAATGAGGTCATTCCTCTGATCGGACACTCCTCTTCGATATTATACTTTGACTTTGGATTGATTCAGTGGCCACTTTTACTTTGACTTTTGGGGGAGTTTGTTTCGAGGTGGGCGGTAGCTGCGGCTACGCGTTTCCATCAGCCCGGATAGCAATTGGTATATCTACCCTGACATTGCCTAGTTGTGCCGTGTCACCTACCCTATCGCGCCTTGTACGAGTTTGGTTTTCTCCCGTAGCCCGTGTGGTATCCTTTGGTGGCTTCCCGATCAAGAGGGACTATGATATTGGATGGACTACTGGGACTATTACGTGTTAAGGGCTATATGTGTAACCCCTTAATGCTAAGAAAAAAGTAAGTTTATTTTACAATTAGACACTATTATATTAGCGCAATATACTACATAGTAAATAGTTTAACAGATCCTTAGGAGATGTAAATCCCGAGCATCTCTTGAGTTACTGCACTCATATTTATTTCTGTTAATTTAACTCACATAAGATCTTTTAGTTCTGACTCGAGTGTTTTTGTCTTTTCAAATTCGCTCGGGTCAGTCCGAGCGTTCCAGGATTTGAAGATTTTTCTGGAGGAAGACGACGAAGATTTCATTTCTATTATTATTATATATTATATGGTTCCACTACACTGTATTCCGCTGCATTAATATTATTGGTATGTGAACTCTGATATTTATTGTATAAAGAAGAATCAAATGTTTGTAAACAGTTTTTGAACTGTATATTTATTATTATATTTTATCCTTCCGCTGTGAGATTCTGTTTTGTTTTATTCTTTCTCATTTTTTTCTTATTTACCCCATAACAAGCCGCCCTTCCGTATGGTTTGAATTGGCACGTGTGTCGATTTAAAGCGTGCGAAAAGGCGAGATGTTACAGAAAGCATCACCAGAGACGAGCATCGAGCATTTGAAGTCGACGACCCTTGATTACATGAAAACCCTAATTTGGAACGAACATGAATGAACACGAGGCCGCCATTTTTTTTCCTTTTTTTCCGTTTAGGGTTACAAATGGAAATGGTAAAGGAGGATCGGGTTATAGGATTTTCGAACGAATGCAAATGAAAGGGGGAAATCGCGTATTTTATGAGGAAGGGGGGAGCGTGATTTCAAGCTGAAACAAAGGAGAGTTGCGTGATTTAAGGATGACAGCAGTATGGGAGGAACAAGGCTATTGTGTCGTGATGGGAAGGGAAGTAGCTGACGTTGACTAGTACATGAGTGTATAATTATAATTTTAAATAGAAATTTCTGATGTAAATTTTCAGCGCGTTTATACATCGTATGCTCACATAACAACTCCGATCAATACGAAATTTGAAATCCGATAATAATACAATATTCCAGATCCAATGGAACTAGTTTCATCGAATTCCGAGACTGTGCCTCGGGAGGCTACTTTTTAAATATCGACTCAAATGATATAATTTCAAAACTGATCAAATCACTTTCAAATTCAATTCTGAAGCTTCCATTATCTCCAGCATTGTCAATATATATTTTACAAGCCTTTGAAATATTTTTAATCAGTTTAAAACTGAAGATTCAAATTATTATTCAACTTTCAATAGATTAAATTTTAAAATTTAATTGCCAATTTCATTCTGATAATTTGAAATTCAAGTCAAACCATCATTCAAATATTTAAAATTAATTAAATATGTTCAATTAAATTTTTCAAAATTTTGGGTCGTTATAACCTTCCCCCCTTACAAGAATTTTGTCCCGAAATTACAAGTTAGGAAAAATGGTCCTTAACTCGTCTACTATTTTTCACAATCCAAGTAGTTTTATCAACTTACTAACCTAAATCTTTTTATTAAAGATCCATTATCATTTCAATTAACTTTCCAACTTCAATTATAAGTTTCAAACATTGTTTCCTTCTCAATTCAAATTTAAATTTAAATTCAAATTTTAAATTTTCAAAATTTTTCTAACACTTTAAATTTTCGAAAAATTTGGCCAACGTCTCCTTTGCGCGGCTAACTCGGTACGAATAAAAAATGCCACATCGGGCCCCCAATTTCAAAAAGAAAAGAAAAAGCTAAGCGGCTAGACAAGAAAATCATCAAATCTCATATTGAAATTGAAATACGTACCTTTTTGTCGAGCAATTTAATTTTTATCTTCGAAACAAAAATTTCCAATTCCTTTTATACACCTGTATATCCTGCTAGTAGTAGTACCCAATTCCAACATTCAAATCATTTTGCCAATTCCATTACAAAAATTTTCAGTATAGGCTTCTTATACACTTTTACTTCCCTATTGAAGTTATATGTACATTTTCATTCAATTTTACATTTCAAATTTCATTTGAATTCTATTCACAATTTCAATTCTATTTGATTTCAATTTATCTTCCGAATATTGAATTTTATCGATTAACTTTCATTTACTACCGCACTATTTTAAATTAGTTCCAATTACTAATGCATTACAAATTCCAATTCATTTTATTCAAATTTGTTTTCAATTCAGTATTTTGGTTTATAACCACTCATATTTAAACTTGAAATTCTTCATGTTAGAGATTTGCATATTACATCTTTTCCAAAGCTGTGGACTTTCAAGACATTTTTAAAGATCTTCTTCCTTAGTTTATTAGTTTGGAATTATGTAATTTTAGTTTCAGACTATTGATTTGCTATTTAAAGTTTTGAAAATACTTACTAACTTGAAGTTTAACAAGTCTATCGTCATTCTTACAGACATTAGGCATACGCTGGCCAGGCATAGGACTAAAAATCTCCAAGTACTAAATATACTTGCTTCAACTCCCAGTGAAAATACTTAAAAATCCTTTTAAAAATGGATATGGAAAGCACGTTCCCCCATGGATCACAGTTACTCGGCGGTTACGCTACTATCCCAGCAGAATCGCTTGTAATCTGTAGATTTCACATCTCTTGAATTTCGCCATTGTTTGTTGCCATTGATCGCAGTTCACACGGCGGTTACGCCACTATCCCAGCGGAATCGCTTGTAACCTTGGGCATCTCGCCCCTTGAATTTTTCTATGGCATCTAGATCGCAGTTTACACGGCGGATGCGCCATTATCCCAATGGAATCGCTTGTAACTATAGGCATCACACCCCTCGAATTACGTTAGTATACATCATCATCAATCAACATGATCCCATCAACATGATCCCATCACGAGGGATTCCAATTTAATTGGACACTCCAACTTATGGAAATTCTCGTAGCTACGAATTTCAAATGGGCACTCATACCGAGTTCCAACACCTTCACAAATTTTCAGTGGAAGTTACTTTTCCATATCCTCAGTTTAGAAAACATAATGTCATATATATAGTACTTCATTTCACATTTCGTACATATCATACCTATGTAAACTTACATAGGATTTCCATAACAATTACTTTCCAAACTGATGGTTTTCGAATTTACTGCATTTTCATATATAAGTTCCGAAAACCTCCGTATCCCATACCCATAACAAATAGAGGATTCCTGAATTTTCCATCTCGTTACCAATTTAAAATTTTCCTCTAAATCGATTTGGAAGTTTAAGTTTATCTCAAACCCAATTCATATTCATAATTCAATTTATTATCGACTTCACACTCGATTTGGATTTTATGTTACATTGTCAATTCTCAACACATAATTGATGTCTACCGATATATAACCTCTGAGCTCGTACGTCTCAGAGAAGGATGTATATAGTAAGAGAATAAATTCTCCGCCACCAAACAGATATATATTTAATAGAGATCAATTGCTATGTCATCAATTCACAATGTTAGACATACAATCCAAACTGACCATCTGAAATTCAAAGCACAGCTTATATTGTTTTTGGTGTCGAAGTTAAGCTCAATTTAACTCAAGATTCAATCTTTTTGAAAAATTTCAAGTTGAACTAATTGTTCAAATTTCCCATTCAACTTTTTCAACTTCGACTTAATTCATAGTTTGAATTCCTCATACTTTTCACAATATTAGTTTTAAACCGATTTCAAACTTTCCAATATTAAGTTTTCCACTTAACTTAATTCTCTGCACGTTTGAATTCAAATTCATCACTGAATCTATTAAACCAATTATGGATCGTCATGTTGACAAACTTCAAATTTGAAATCTAAATCCCATTTGAACCTTGCATTTGCTTACTATTTCCAAAATAATTAACTAGTTCTTTAGTAAGCCATTCATCGACTTGGTTCCATTAGATTCATATCTCCACATTAACTATTTTAGGCATTAGTTTAAACGTGAAATATAAGCTTTACATCAAAACTATTTTGATTCATACAGTTTAGTTGACAAATAGATTTCCTTCCCAAGATGCTCTTTTATTAAAATATTTCTTTCCGTACAAAACTATACATAGCTTAATACTTTTATAATACGTGCATAGAAGATTTTGGATTACAAAAGATAGTATTACAAAATATACCGATTGCTTCAAATATACTGATTGGTTTAAGATTTAGAATTATTGAGGACTATCGACTTCCTGTCTGGTAGTACGCATCTTTGCCAAACTTCCCTGTTTGGTTTTCACTATTTCAGGTTGTATTAAAGGAGGATTAACACATGCAAAGTCAACATGTCCCTAATTCCTACAGTTCCCGCAAAAATATGAGATGTTTCCATCCTTATCTATCGTCCTTACACTTTTTGCTCTAGCTGATCGGGCTATAGCTTGCTTTCCATGCTGCCTTTCGGTGCAGTTTCTGGCTATATGTCCAGTCTGGCGACAATGGTAGTAGGTTGTCAATCTGTCGACTGGTAAATCGAGTTCGCGCTTCTTTCTTTTCACTTCAGGGCAATGACTAAGAAAATGCCTTTTCCCCTGACATTTAAAACACACAATCTCAGAACGAGCGAACCGGTCATCCACATTCCTTTTCTTTCTCTTCTCTCGGCACATAACGACATAATGTCCCTTTATATGACACCGATAACAGATAACATCATCATAGGGACCAGGTCCTCGCCTTTCATCGATTTTCCTTTCGATTTCCGCATGTGCCACTTCTGCTTCTCTATGGGCAATTGCTCTTTGTTCACGGCGTGCTGCTTTTTGTGCTTTGGTTTTCGCCATTATAATTTACAATATGTTTTCAAAGTTTCCTATTAAAATTTACAATCCTTATTAGCAAAGGTTGGAGTATTCAATCATTTCCCCAAGACAATTTGCAAATTCACATTATCCTGGTATATAGGATTATTATTCAACCAAACTTGAGATTCAACTCCGGACTTTATTTCAAACATTTGAAATATAAATATATATACATACTTGCGTATCAAACCTTGCTTGAAACATAAAAAAAAATTATTTAATTTTATTATTTTCGAAAATATTTTGGAAAAATTAGTTGAATTTTTTTTCCTGTATATATTACTAGTATTGTTCTTCAAAACATTTGAAATCAATTTCCAAAAGAATTCAGAATCAAATTCCCAAGTTATAGTTCAATGATCCCCTTGGCTATAACTAAATTGACACTTTATTTTATCTCCCAATTATTACTTTGGAGATATTCAAAATATTTGATTTAAACCAATTCATTAATTCACTTGACTTATATTTCATTTTTTATAAATCTTAGCAATTCGATAATAGGTTTTCGAATGATCGGGACTCAAATCTAAGGATACCTTACCGAAGAGAAACTATCGTAAACCTAAATTGTAACAACCCTCATATTTATCGATTTTATATTATTTAAATATTTTATCGTTCGTCGGATTTTGGTCCGAAAAGCTAGTTTTTGCAAACAGTCTAATTGGGACTTGAGACCACCCCCATTGAGTTCAAAATGACATTTGCGACCTTTTTGAGTATAAACTTTGATATGTTTGGAGTAAGTTGAATTTTGCTACTTTTTCTTTAGGGCTTTGGGTCGGGTTTCAGCCCATTAACCCCACTTATACTCTAGCTCAGCCCTCTCCATTCACTCATTCCCACTCCTCAAACTCAAGCTCCAACTGAAAATGGTGGAAAGGAAAGGGAATTAGAAACTCCAAGCCCTAGTTCCTCTTGCTAGCTGAAGTTCTTGCTCCAAATTCAAAGAGAACCCATTAGTAAGCATCTCCTTCTTCTTCTCCAACTCATTCTCTCTTTGATTTCAGAAATTTCCTAAACCTAATTTAGGAAATGTTTCTCTTTTAACCTTAGATTGAAGCTTCTTGAGTTGTTATTGAAGAGGAATTGATCTTAGCTTGCTTTCAAGCTTCTTCTTCTATTGTTTGGGTTCAAAGGTGAGATTTTTATCTCACGTCTATGCTCATAATTATCTTCGATTGTTAGGTATGAATTCCTAACACTTATTCGTGTGCATTTGCTTTTGGTTTGGATTGATTTGTTGAAAATTCCAATTTTTAGTGTTTTGAGTTCAATTCGTTAAAAATCCTAACTTTGATGTTTGAACATGTTTTTGGTGATGCATCGAGGAGCATATAGGTCCGGGTAGTCAATTAACGTAAACCCTTAGCGCCGTTGCTCGACCGATAGAAATTTGGAAGAGATTGGCATTCATTAGATGGGCATGGGGGGGTGCTGGCTACAGGTCCGGTTGACCGACCACAGGGTCCGGTCGACCGAACCTGTTACCCGAGCACTTCCCTACCTCTGTTTGGAAATGCAGGTTACAGGTCCGGCCGACCGAACTCAGGGTCCGGTCGACCGACCTGCTACCTCGTCCATTTCTGTTTTTTGGTCCGGTCGACCGACCCAGGAAGTCCGGTCGACCGACCTGCTCCTATTTGCCAATTTTTCTTATATTGCTAATTTGTTCGAATTTCCAACTTTAATCGATTCGTGTTATTGCCCTTTTCATCGTTATCATTTGTTATTGACTTTGATGACTTACTTTCTTCGGGAATTCTTGGAATATCCATTTCGATGGATTCAGTATCGATTTCTTTGGATTTTTATTCACATCTTCGTATGTGAATTTTAGTGATTGATTGTTCCTACAATCTTCTTTGTGATTTGTCACTTTAAAAATATAAAGGTTTTCTATACTAGTAGTAAATATCAAAACTCTTTCTCCAAATGATTTCAACACTATTTTAGTACAAAGCTCGCTTCTTAAACCGTTTTCCAATCTATTAGTATATACAAACCTTTACCTCACTCGTATGAGAAATCTAATTAAACGACTTAGTAAAACAAGTGGTATGAAACACTTGCGTTTACTTCGTCGGTTAATTCTTGGACTTGTTCGATTGAATTTCTTGCGATAATTTTCTAGTGGAGACCTACAATCTGTTCGTAAGTATTTAAGTTAAGCTAGTGGTTATGGGACATGAAGCTAAGCTCATATATTTACTAGCTTACTGTAATCGACACTTCTCGGTGATCATGACGATCATTTTATGGTTTAGACTAGCATTGTGCAATGTCTCTTTGTCCACGCGGAGGACTGTACGTCGTTTTTATTGAGCTTCGGTTCACTAGGAGGAGCTTCGGCTCAAAGTCCGCAATGGGGGACTATACCCTGTCAGGAGGAGTTATGACTCACCAGGAGGAGCTTCGACTCAATGTACGCAATGGGGGACTATACCCTGTCATGAAGAACTTCGGTTCACCAGGAGGAGCTTCGGCTCAAGGTCCGCAATGGGGGACTATACCCTGCCAGGAGGAGTTTTTGACTCACCAGGAGGAGCTTCGGCTCAAAGTCCACAATGGGGGACTATACCCTGTTTGGAGGAGCTTCGGCTCATTTTTCTATGATTGGCCATTCTTTTCTTGTGATTTTTGGATTTCGTGTGTTGAATTCTGGAATTTATGTTTCACCAACTTTTACGATTGGCATTGATATATATATGTCATTTATTGTGGCTTGGTGAATGAAATTAGGAGTATGACATTCCTTTTTATCTTTGAGAAGATCTTTGCGATATTGATTAATCTCTTATTGATTTTTCAATTACTTATTTATCACAGCTTGGCATTGTGATTATTATACGTTTAGTCATATCTCTT
The DNA here is from genome assembly GCA_030765085.1 of Allium cepa. NCBI lineage: Eukaryota > Viridiplantae > Streptophyta > Magnoliopsida > Asparagales > Amaryllidaceae > Allium > Allium cepa. The sequence continues at coordinate 27,801,994 of CM060938.1, read as the reverse complement.
ATTCTATATCATTTCTTCTAATATTTATAGCTAGACTGATCCGTTTATTATTTTCTTCTTACAAATAATACTCGGGTCAGACCGAGATGTTAAAGGTGCTTCTGCTTGACTTTACATCCCGGATTACCTCCTTGACTTTTGGTTAAATACTTAGATTAGTAGTTTTTGGTTGTATACATTTGAGATATAGACTCCTTGATGTATACGTATTCTGTTGTCTTGCACTTGTATCTATTCTTTTGTGATGCTGTGGATCTTATTTGACCACTACTCTGATATACACTTTTATGTGTAATATTCATATCTATTTCCGCCTTTGTGATATGAATTGTCTGTGACTGATTTGTGTTATGTTTATTTCTATATTTGTTTCCGAAGATTATTATAGCCACTGTGTAGTAGCTTTGTGTTTGTATCGGTATGTCGGATTTCCTCTTGAAATAAAATGCATGTTATACTATCTGACATATCAGTGCTCGCGCAAAGCAATTACACGGATGGTCGCTCCTCAACAGCCTTATTCTCCGTGCTAGCCGACAGCATTACTCCGTAGTGTTCTTGGCTAGCGTGGGCATAGAGGTGGGACGTCACAACTTGGTATCGGAGCCAAACTTCGAAACAATATGGAATATTATAACAAGGATCATCGTCCTAAGTCCATCTTAGGAGTCGTGCTTTAGGATTTAATTCGAGTCTACGTACCAATTCATCCTATTTTCTTTATGATTCCTTGTTTTATCAATCATGATGGTTTGATATTCATTCTAAGAATAATTTTTCTTCTTCTTTCTTTGTTTCTTAAAGAAGAGAAATGGTTAGACCTGGCCGTCCCAGCACCGGTCAATCTAGTACTACTCCCCTGGATGGAGTATTTATGTCTGCCCAGCAGCTTCTAGATCTTGTTAAGAACGCTCAAGCTGCCGGACCCAATCCCGTCCCTACTCATCCTAGATCCGGTTTTGCATGCTTGTGCAGAGACTACACCGATTTAGGTGGAAGGCCATTCAAGGGATCCGAGAGTGTTATAGAAATTCAAGCTTGGCTCAAATCATGCGATCGTATCTTTTCTCGCATCAATCTTATTGACTTACATCGAGTCCAAGTGGCTTCTAGCATGCTCCAAGAAAGAGCATTAGATTGGTATGAGCTCTTGGTTTCCGAAATCATTGAAGCGGATCTTACTTGGGAGCAATTCTGGGAATGATTCGAACTAAAGTTTGTGCCGGAGGCTGAAAAAGTAACTTTAGCACGACGTTTTATCGACCTTGTTCAAGGTGAATCTTCTGTGATAGATTATGTCGCATCTTTCGAATCTCTGTCCAAATACGGGGTTGAATACATCAACACCCCATTGAAGAAAAATCAGAGATTTGTCTATGGCTTGAATAAGAATCTTAAGAAGCCATTACTTCTAAAACTTGAGGTTTCATTTGATCAGCTTATTGATATCGCTCTTCGTCTTGAAGAGGCCGATAGAGAAAGTGATGTCGAGGTTGGGAGTGCCAAACCGAACTCCAACAACAACAAGAAGAGGCATCCCTTTATTAGGTTCGAAAGTCCTAATCCTAACAAGAGGGCGAAGCAAGAGACTTCTATAACAAATACTCCTATCCCTAATCGCGGAGAACGCTACAATTTTGGCTCTAGGGACCACTATATAAATAGGTGTCCAAGGCCTATTTCTTGCCGCTATTGCAAAAGTGCGGATCATTATATATCTTCGTGTCCCAAGCGTCAAAGCAAGAGAGAGGGAAAGCTGCAAGCCCCTAGCAACTCTTCTCTTGGTCAAGGTATTTTACATTCAATCCTTGATGGCATTGTTTTATTTCGTGATCTTCTTACTTGAGTTCTTTTTGATATGGGTTCCATCTCACTATTCTATATCAAAAGGACTTGTTGATTCTTTTTCTTTGAAAATATTTTGGTCTTGATGACTTCTTTGAGGATTGTGAATCCGGATGGTAGATCCGCAACACTCAATTTGCTTTTATTTGATGTCAAAAAATTATTTTATGTGATTTTTCTTTCCGAGCCGATATTTTTACTTAGGCTTCGGAATTGATTTTTTTGTAAGGATTGGCTTAATCATTGTGAAGCTCATATCCTATTTTCCGTGTGGACTATTCATCTTCGACATTTTCTATCTGTTAAGCAGATTTCTAATTTTTTCTTTGTGATTCCGATTTCACATTTTTGGTGGAATCATTTTATTCCTTAAGCCCACTTATAAGGAAAGTGTTGCTTCTCTTATCTAAATAATTTGTGAAAACTTTTTCGGTATTTTTGAGTTTGTCTTAGGATTATCACCTTAGAAATTTTTTGTGTGGTGATAAGGTCTTTCTAGTTCGACCTTGCCACCGATTTTCATTTTTCTACGAGTTGCGGGAGTTAGCATTCCACTTACCGTATTCCGCACTCGTTATGATTCTATGAATGAATTATTATGTCATTCAGTTTTCCCATCTTGTTTCATCCATATTATAAATCGAGTATTCTACGAATATCTCGATGACTCCATCTTTGTATTTATTGATTTTGGATGAAAATTGAAATTTAAAATTTTTGCAAATCTTTTTCATAAGATTTATTTATAAGTACAATTTGATTTGCTCTTAAACAAGCAAAGAATATTCTTAAAAGTTTTTAAGAAACATGTTTGCTATATAGAAGATGATTTTGTGATTGTATTGCCCATTGAGTGCTTTAAGAATTCTGGTCGATGCGCTTGATCAACGTTATCAATAAGAATCTCCTAAACGCTTTGATGAGACAGTCAGACACGATATATTGACTTGTAAAAATGTAAATTTTTGTAGAAAGATTATTACATAAAGATAAATGTAATTTTGAAAGTTTTAACTTTTCAGGAAAGAAGATTATTTGAAAGAATTCTTTTTCGATACTCTTATTCTTGTGATTCCTGAAGTGGAACCAAGACTTTGCTATTTGTACCGATACTAGTCGTATTGGTTTGGATGCCATTCTCTTGCAAAGGAGAACGTGCTATCACTTGTGTTTCTAAATCATTATAATTTATCGAGACTAGATATATCACTCATGATCTAGTGCTCGCGGCTATTGTTTTTACTTTTGGAATTTGGCATCATCATATTTGGATGAGAAATCTGTTCTCTACCTCGATCATAGATCTTTGGAATATTTATGTTCTATTAAGGAACTTCATGTTGACTCGAGTTCCTAGCATCTTATGATCTTGATATTCTTTTTATTCCCAAAGGGGAAATCGTGTTGCCAATGCGCTTTGTCGTAAGCAACAAGTAGTTGATTCTTTGATGGTGTCTGAATGGAATTATCTTTTTATCAAATTCATTGGACGTTTTGACATACATCGTTTTATTGAGCTTTATCTCATTCCTTTTATGGACTAGCGTCCGATGCTTTTTATGATGTTCGGTTCATCGGGTTACTGTTATTATACTACATCGATGTTCCGTCTTATCTGGATCAATGGATGTAGCATTATTTTACTACATCGTTGTTCCGGTTTATCGGTTCATTGGACGTACCGTTTATGTACTACGTCGGTGTTCCGAAATTATTCGGGCTTTGGTTCATTGGGCGTACCATTTTTGTACTACGATGATGTTCCAAATTATTTAAGTTTCTAGTTTCTCGGGCATACCGTTTCTGTACTTCGCCGTTGCACTGGCTCAATTTTTTGCTATTCTTGACGTTCTCCACGTCTTTTAACTATGGAAATGCTTTTAGGTTTCCTATTTTTATTCTCGAGCCGGTGTTATTGATGAAATTGAAGTCTCACCAGTTTTGACTTATGAGCAATACTCCGTTCGCATCATTACGTCGGAGGTTGAGCGCCTTCGGAATAAAGATGTTCTTCTTGTGTGAGTTCAATGGTTCTCAAATCCTAAGGATTGCTCTTGGGAATCCAGAGAATTCATCGAGCGATCCCGTTCAGGCTTACTCTTTCATGCTCCTTATGGTGAACTTCCTATTTCAAATTTTCTTTTGTGTTGATATGCTTCTATTGTTGTTACTTCTTATTTTCTTCTTAAGTATTGCGAGGACGCAATTTCTTTAAGGAGGGGAGACTGTAACAACCCGCATATTTATCGATTTCATATTTAAATATTTCATCGTTCGTCGGATTTTGGTCCGAAAATCTACTTTTTGCAAATAGTCTAATTGGGACTCGAGACCACCCCCATTGAGTTCAAAATGACATTTGCGACCTTTTTGAGTATAAACTTCGATATGTTTGGAGTAAGTTGAATTTTGCTACTTTTTCTTTAGGGCTTTGGGTTGGGTTTCAGCCCATTAACCCCACTTATACTCTAGCTCAGCCCTCTCCTCTCCATTCACTCATTCCCACTCCTCAAACTCAAGCTCCAACTGAAATGGTGGAAAGGAAAGGGAATTAGAAACTCCAAGCCCTAGTTCCTCTTGCTAGCTCAAGTTCTTGCTCCAAATTCAAAGAGAACCCATTAGTAAGCATCTCCTTCTTCTTCTCCAACTCATTCTCTCTTTGATTTCAGAAATTTCCTAAACCTAATTTAGGAAATGTTTCTCTTTTAAGCTTAGATTGAATCTTCTTGAGTTGTTATTGAAGAGGAATTGATCTTAGCTTGCTTTCAAGCTTCTTCTTCTATTGTTTGGGTTCAAAGGTGAGCTTTTTATCTCACATCTATGCTTATAATTATCTTCGATTGTTAGGTATGAATTCCTAACACTTATTCGTGTGCATTTGCTTTTGGTTTGGATTGCTTTGGTGAAAATTCCAATTTTTAGTGTTTTGAGTTCAATTCGTTAAAAATCCTAACTTTGATGTTTGAACATGTTTTTGGTGATGCATCGAGGAGCATATAGGGCCGGGTAGTCGATTGACGTAAACCCTTAGCGCCGTTGCTCGACCGATAGAAATTTGAAAGAGATTGGCATTCATTAGATAGGCATGGGGTGGTGCTGGCTACAGGTCCGGCCGACCGACCACAGGATCCGGTCGACCGAACCTGTTACCCGAGCACTTCCCTGCCTCTATTTGGAAATGCAGGTTACAGGTCCAGCCGACCAAACTCAGGGTCCGGTCGGCCGACTTGCTACCCCGTGCATTTCTGGTTTTTGGTCCGGTCGACCGACCCAGGAAGTCCGGTCGACCGACCTGCTCCTGTTTGCCAATTTTGCCTATATTGCTAATGTGTTTGAATTTCCAACTTTAATCGATTCGTGTTATTTCCCTTTTTGTCGTTATCATTTGTTATTGACTTTGATGACTTACTTTCTTCGGGAATTCTTGGAATATCCATTTCGATGGATTCGATATCGATTTCTTTGGATTTTTATTCACATCTTCGTATGTGAATTTTAGTGATTGATTGTTCCTACAATCTTCTTTGTGATTTGTCACTTTAAAAATATAAAGGTTTTCTATACTAGTAGTAAATATCAAAACTCTTTCTCCAAATGATTTCAACACTATTTTAGTACAAAGCTCGCTTCTTAAACCATTTTCCAATCTATTAGTATATACAAACCTTTACCTCACTCGTATGAGAAATCTTATTAAACGACTTAGTAAAACAAGTGGTATGAAACGCTTGCGTTTACTTCGTCGGTTAATTCTTGGACTTGTTCGATTGAATTTCTTGCGATAATTTTCTAGTGGAGACCTACAATCTGTTCGTAAGTATTTAAGTTAAGCTAGTGGTTATGGGACATGAAGCTAAGCTCATATATTTACTAGCTTACTGTAATCGACACTTCTCGGTGATCATGACGATCATTTTATGGTTTAGACTAGCATTGTGCGATGTCTCTTTGTCCACGCGGAGGACTGTACGTCGTTTTTATTGAGCTTCGGTTCACTAGGAGGAGCTTCGGCTCAAAGTCCGCAATGGGGGACTATACCCTGTCAGGAGGAGTTATGACTCACCAGGAGGAGCTTCGGCTCAATGTCCGCAATGGGGGACTATACCCTGTCATGAAGAACTTCGGTTCACCAGGAGGAGCTTCGGCTCAAGGTCCGCAATGGGGGACTATACCCTGCCAGGAGGAGTTTTTGACTCACCAGGAGGAGCTTCGGCTCAAAGTCCGCAATGGGGGACTATACCCTGTTTGGAGGAGCTTCGGCTCATTTTTCTATGATTGGCCATTCTTTTCTTGTGATTTCTGGATTTCGTGTGTTGAATTCTGGAATTTATGTTTCACCAACTTTTACGATTGGCATTGATATATATATATATGTCATTTATTGTGGCTTGGTGAATGAAATTAGGAGTATGACATTCCTTTTTATCTTTGAGAAGATCTTTGCGATATTGATTAATCTCTTATTGATTTTTCAATTACTTATTTATCACAGCTTGGCATTGTGATTATTATACGTTTAGTCATATCTCTTATTCTATGTCATTTCTTCTGATATTTATAGCTAGACTGATCCGTTTATTATTTTCTTCTTATAAATAATACTCGGGTCAGACCGAGATGTTAAAGGTGCTTCTGCTTGACTTTACATCCCGGATTACCTCCTTGACTTTTGGTTAACTACTTAGATTAGTAGTTTTTGGTTGTATACATTTGAGATATAGACTCCTTGATGTATACATATTCTTTTGTCTTGCACTTGTATCTATTCTTTTGTGATGCTGTGGATCTTATTTGACCACTACTCTGATATACACTTTTATGTGTAATATTCATATCTATTTCCGCCTTTGTGATATGAATTGTCTGTGACTGATTTGTGTTATGTTTATTTCTATATTTGTTTCCGAAGATTATTATAGCCACTTTGTAGTAGCTTTGTGTTTGTATCGGTATGTCGGATTTCCTCTTGAAATAAAATGCATGTTATACTATCTGACATATCGGTGCTCGCGCAAAGCAATTACACGGATGGTCGCTCCTCAATAGCCTTATTCTCCGTGCTAGCCGACAGCATTACTTCGTAGTGTTCTTGGCTAGCGTGGGCATAGAGGTGGGACGTCACATAAATTTAGAGAGGGGGATTTTCGAATAGGATTTGAATTTTCAAAATACCTTTTATTTTTCAAAAAAATAGTTTTATACTTCTTTAGATTTGAAAAACGCTTTCTTTAAAGTGATCCTAGTGACTATTCATATTAAACATCATAAACTAAGCTTTATATAAACCAAAGCTCTGATACCACTTTGTAACACCCCGCCCTTTTGACCGCCCCTAGTCGGTAACTAAACCAACTTGAAACATTCAAAATGACGGATTGTTATTTAGTTTATAAAGTTTAAACAGAATCAGCCACAGAATCATAGAGTAATAATATTTCGCAAAAAAAATGAATCTTTCTATTTTCTTACAAATATCAGAGTTTATACAATGTATTGAGTTTATACAACGGAATATTTCTTTAAGTACAAAATCCCCGAACTAAAGTGAGCGTTTTCACCCTCTCTCTAACATTGCTGGCCGGAAACCTTCAAGCTGCAAAACACTCGGTCTGACCCGAGTATCACATTCAAAGAATATAATACACGGGTCATTCTAATTCAAACTCAGATTTTTAGTGCATAGAGGCAATAATAATCAAATAGACGACAGTCACATTAATTCTCGTCTATCCGCCCCTTTTGATAAAGAAATCGGATAACCGTAAATATAACATGTAACAGTGTTAAACAACAAATCAACAAAATCCAAATTTTCAACGAAGGTAAATTAAAAAGATTATCAATGAAGATAATTTAAAAGATTATTAATGAAGATAATTTAGAAAACAACAGAATTGCCGAAACGGCAATTAACGACAAAATCTAATTATTAAATAAATAATTAGAAACTCATAATCTAATTATCGCAAAGATAATTAGATATCAACGAAACCATCATATTAAACCAACTCAAAATACGACACAAAATATTGAATTGAACACACGAAACAATTCAACCAATTGAAATATCAATAAAAATGTCAATTCGGGTAGGGCTGCAGTACACGCACGCGTGTACTGCCTCGCCACTACGGCATATGGAATACTCAAAAGATCCATAAATCAAAAGCAATTAGAATATCAATAAAAGCAATACCGTGTGGCTGTAGTACACGTTTACGTGCACTGCCTTGCCACTACAGTGATGATGTACACAAAAGATCAACGAACCAAAATCAATGAAGATTCAAATATCAATGCCACGGCCTCAGTGGTCAAAGTAGACAGACATGGACAATGTGCACGTATATGTACATAATGAAAATTCACAAACGAACACAAGGTCAAACCCAAATACCGGATTCAACTCAAGTGAAATTAGAAAAACAAATCCAAATGAAATCAAGTGGTCAAGACAGCTAATTCATATGCAAACTACCTCAACGCAACTGTAAAGCAACTCAACTCGAATGACCAAATGCACATGAATACAGTGGTCAGTGCAATAAAAAACAACAAGGGCCAAATAGCAACAACCCCAAACATACAAGGGCAAACCGCAACAAAAACTGCAGCCACGTGAAGATCAACAGCAAGTGGATATGACCATCAAGCTGCAAGTCAACCAAATTCAAAGATACAAGCTCAAGAAAAGATGAGGCAATACTCAAGTACAAAAAAATCAATGCAACTCAATATCCAAATAAATGCAAATCATAAAGGCTGCAGGTGAAACAAGTACGTGCACCCACCAAACAAGGGTAAAACTGCAAACAAAAACTGCAGCAACCCCTTGAATACAACAGTTCAAGTTCTAAATATCAAGAGAAGATGGCAAAAGTGGTGCAGTAAACCACAACGAAACCAAACCAATATGCATATGCAACTACAGGCTGGAACAGAGCACATAGGAGTGCAAGAACAAATAAAACCAGTACATATGTATATGTATACTACACATGATAGTAAAGAAATAATGCAGCAAGATCCAAAATAGACAACAACAAATTCTACAAAGATCAGAGATCAATGAATATTGAAGCACACGTGCCCAGACTCAACAACAAATGCAAATACAATGCAATAATGGGCAGTGCAAGATAGAGACAGTGGTCAGACAAAGTGCAGCCTCGACTGAATCAATGTGTGTAAACTACACAGTGAAGACACCTGCACATGGAACTAGCAGTACAAAAAAAAACAATGCAACAGACACCCGGCTAGCATGACCAAAATAACAGTGACACTGGTGCAGTAGGCACAAACAACAGAATGCATATACAATTAATGACCAGACTCAATGAAACAACACTGCAGATGCAAGAACACTCGACGCACAGTGCGCATCAATGCATATGAACTCAGGTGGACAGGAAAAACAGGTATTGTTATGCAACAGTGGACAAGAGCTCAACAAAGTAACTTAAACTCACAATGGAACCATACTCAAATTCAAAGTAGCAGTCATGCCAATGTCAATAGAATAAAGTCAGGAGGAAGACTTTACAATTCATAAGTAAGATAACCGAAGAGAATGCAAATCAAGAAGTGGTGACCGCGGAATCACAATGGTGCCGTGATGACCGGACAACACGAATACATGGAGCAAGGCAACAGTCGACAGTGAAGACTGAAAACCGAGGAATTGCTCCAGTCAATTGAAGTTTCATGATAATTATCGAAGTCAACATAAATCAATTGCCAGAAATTCGAAACAAGTGAACCAGGAAATCATTATCACAGCAAAGCAATTTAGAGAATCAAAGTGGAAATTCAATAATTTTAGGGGTTTGATTGTCGAAACACCAATTCACCAATTCACTAAAATCCAAAGCAGTAATTTCAGCTAAAATCAAAGCCAAGGAAATCAAGTAACAAAAAAAATATACTAATTTGAATTGGATGTGAGTGATAAAATCACTCACCTTAGTTTTTGAGGAGCACGAAATGGAATCGAAGCAGAGACCTCCCCGTATCGAAGCAAAGGCGAACTCATCAAGCGGCCGAAAGCATCACCAGAGACGAGCATCGAGCATTTGAAGTCGACGACCCTTGATTACACGAAAACCCTAATTTGGAACGAAGATGAATGAACACTAGGTCGCCATTTTTTTTCTTTTTTTTCGTTTAGGGTCACGAATGGAAATGGTAAAGGAGGATCGGGTTATAGGGTTTTCGAACGAATGCAAATGAAAGGGGGAAATCGCGTATTTTATGAGGAAGGGGGAGCGTGATTCCAGGCTGAAACAAAGGAGAGTTGCGTGATTTAAGGATGACAGCAGTATGGGAGGAACAAGGCTACTGTGTCGTGATGTGAAGGGAAGTAGCTGATGTTGACTAGTACGTGAGTGTTTGATTATAATTTTAAATAAAAATTTCCGATATAAATTATCAACGCGTTTATACATCGTATGCTCACATAACAACTCCGATCAATACGAAATTTGAAATCCGATAATAGTAAAATATTCCGGATCCAATGGAACTTGTTTCGTCGAATTCCGAGACTGTGCCTCGGGAGGCTATTTTTTAAATATCGACTCAAACGATATAATTTCAAAACTGATAAAATCACTTTCAAATTCAATTCTGAAGCTTCCATTATCTTCAGCATTGTCAATATATATTTTACAAGCCTTTGAGATATTTTTAATCAGCTTAAAACTGAAGATTCAAATTATTATTCAACTTTCAATAGATTAAATTTTAAAATTTAATTGCCAATTTCATTCTGATAATTTGAAATTCAAGTCAAACCTTCATTCAAATATTTAAAATTAATTAAATATTTTCAATTAAATTGTTCAAAATTCTGGGTCATTACAATTTTGTTTTGATTTTTCATATTAAAACCAAATCATATTATTTAAATTGCACGACTTATTTTAATTTAATATGAGGCAATGATAGTACAAAAAAATTTGTGATAAACATATTACGTCTAATAAAACAATTAAATTTAAAATAAACCTTTCAGTTTTAGCCAATACTTTTATTTGTAAGTCCCTAATTAGGTTCTTGAATCTACACCCAATCTTCGCAAGAGATGGATGAGCCATGTACTTCTTTATTTATTTATGTTTTGATTTGATTTGAAGTTGATAATTTTCGAAAAGTTAGATGGAATTTTAGCCATGGTTGAGGGAGGAAGGGAGAAAAGAAATTGATGAGGAAATAAGAGGTATTATTTTTAATGGAACAATAAAGACCTTTCTATTCTTTATTTAAAATTTTCCTGTTTTAATTCCTAATGGATCTTTAACTAAGACAAATCACCTCCTTTCCTTTGCATGGCTGGCCCAGAATGTACACTTAAATGGACTAATTTTCCAAACTCAAGAAGTAATTAACTATATGTATAGCCTATTTAAATACATACCGATATCGTATATCGATATGTGTACATAAAACTTTTATATATCCATCAAATAATTGCTATAAACGTCCAAAGATCGAATAAATTAATATAAGTATTCGTAACTATTGATAAATTTAATTAATTACAGTATTTATAACCTAATTAAACCATGTGGTCTTTTGAAGAGTTCAGAAATACGGTTGTAAGAATCGGATTTTGTGATTTCGGTGAGTGATTAATATTTAACAATTAAATATTAACGTTCACATGTTACTTTAGCTAGTGGTGTTATAGTTTGACTGAATTCATCGCTTGCGTATCTTTTTAGAATTATTTAATTTCATGTTTTCCTAAGTGGTATCTTTTAACAATAATTATTTACACAAATTCTCTTCGTCGACACTATATCATTTTAGGATTCATGCAATTTGTTTTTGGTTAAAATTTCAAAATGATCCCTATTTAACTCAATTAGTCCATAACCAAGTCCTTAGCTCAATAATAATATTTATTATTTATTTTACTACTTAGTCGAAGATTTTGACTTTGAGTTGACTATAATTGATCGTGATACTAACTTCATACAATTGAGAAGATGAATTTTCTATAGTGTTCCACTTCCAAAATGCGATAATGTTAATGGTATCCATAATATCAGAAGCACATAGATATGAAATAAAAGTCAATCGTAACGACCCGCCATTTTGATTGTCGAAAGTCAACACTAAACACCACCACTATTTTCCAGTGTTACACATCCAATCGATAAAAGGGCAGACCCTTAGGGTAAATAAAAAAGAAAAGAATAACGAACAGAGAAAAATTGAATCTTGTAGCGGGATCGACAATGTATAATATAACAAGGATAATAAAAACTGTCACTCAAAACATACATAGTATATCAGAGTTAAAAAAAACTTATCAGCTAAACAGTTATAAAATTCCGACCTTCCAAATGCTAACGGATATACTATATAATACTGTGGAAAATAAAATACTGCGATAGGTGACTCTTCAGCTCCCCATCAACAACTTCAAAACACCATGGACCGAGCATTATAATAAATAACACCTGGATCTGTCTAGAAATACCTGCTTAGATAACTCAAATAATGGGGAACGTAAATAAAAGTTCTATAAGACCATGCCGCTAACACGGAACGAGTTTTTTTTACCTCACAAGAATAACATCCATATAGGCGAGAGCAGAAATAAATATCAGTAAATATATCCAAATAAGAATGGGCATGATTAATGTTAAAACCAGACTTGAAAGAATGGAAATAATTCGAGCAAAATCCCTAGACAGAATGGATAAACAAGATAACTATTCAAACTTGATAGAATGAATAGAAAAACTATAATCAAACATTGTGAAGAGTGGTTGACTCTTTCCGTTGCAATTACAGAAAACCTGATTCAAAGGTTCGAATCAAGTAAGTAAAATGAATTTATCCAATGTAACTAGGATGGTGCTTCCCCCTTCCATGAAAGTATACCTCAAGAAAAAATATACTTGAGAGCACATGCGTTACTCTCGGGAACTTCCAAGATGAACCCTGCTTCACATGAGCATCCGAATATTTCACATCAATGCATGCATGCCGAAACCTCTCTAGATGATGTAAACATACCTTGATAGGTGCGGCCCACATGGCTTGGCTCCCACTCGCGCATTGGTTTTATTTTTTCCAGTGTTGGATATATGTTCAAAATGAGCGATAAATCATCTTTGAATGACGAAGCACAATAATGACTTGGAGGGTGCTCCCCCTTGTTTGCGCCTTGGTTTTTGTCATTTTCGATAAAGGATAACAAAGCTCAACGGAGCAATAAATCGTCTCAGAATGACAATAACAAAGAAGTTGAAGTAACCGATAGCTTAGATACCAATTATCGAGGATATAAAATGATCGTATATGGAAATTAAGTCTTGTATACTTATTACCATTCATTGAATTCAAACTTGTACTTTTTCTTAGTTAACAATAATATCATACAAGTCAAGGTAGTGTTACCTCAACATCATGTCCAACAATTATTCTTAACTTTTGAAATAGCGACAAGTTTACTTCTTCGATGTTTAGTCTAATTATACAAATAAATCATTTTCATATAAATGGTTCACTTTATGGAAATAATTTATTTTCTTAAACGAATCAAACTTTTACCTTTAAAATGAATTGAACTTGTGCTTTATTTTCATATTTCCTTATTGGTAAAACACTTTTAGAATTAGTTCTTGATTGCTAAAACGTTAAGGGAATAATTTTTTCCAAGTGCACGAACCTGAAGGCCTAAACTAACATCAGGCCGAACACCCAAAAGATTATCTAACTTAAGATCCCAATAATCGAGTCTAAATTCTTTTTTATAACTTTAAAACCATATTAATCATCCTGAAAGATAATAAACTGCATTTAAAATCTCTTTTAAATAAACAATTCCGTTATCTTTAATAAAGTATATAATAATTTCCGAACATGTTTATAACATTGATAAATTAACTTTAAAATCTTTATTAAATATGTTTATTAACCTTAAATTAGTTTAAGCAATTATATTATATTAGATAATTTACTTAAATCATTTTTATTAAATTGATTAATTAACTTTAAATATCATTAATTACAAAAACTAATTAAATTTAAATAATCATTAGTTAAAAACGAACAAGTCATCTTAAACATCGGTTATTAAAATGATAAGTAATTTTGAATTCATTAATCAAAACAATTAATTAAGTTCAAGTAATCATAAATTAAGTGGATTAATTAAATTCACACTTCAGTAGCTAAAATAATTAATTGAAACATCATTTGTTAAAATAATTTTAATTATAAAACATCATTAATTAAAATGATTTAACTATATTCCAAAATTTATTAGTTAAAATAATTAATTAAATTTAAAACAATTATTAATTAAAATGATTAACGAAATTCAAATATCATTATTTAAAATGATTTATTACTTTTAAATATCATTAACTAAAATGATTATTAATTTCAATTATCATTAATTGAATTAATTAATTAAATTCAATAAATTAATTAAACTCCATTATCATTAATTAAAAGAATTAATTAAACTAAAATAATCATTAGTTAAAACGATTAATTAAGTATAAAACATCAATAGCAAAAATGATTAATTATATCTAAAGACAAACCAACTTTAAAACACAATTAATTAAATTGGTAAATTAATTTCAATATCATTAGTTAAAATGATAAATCAATTAAATTATCATGAATTAAAACGATTAATAAATTTTCAATATTCTGTTTAGCGAAAACATAAGCTCAAGTTCATACGACGGGTTTTGTGGATGAAATTGAATAAATAACGTTATAGCAAAACCGCTAAAATGACACTTAACAAATTAAATGGAATATCAGGATTTATTTCAATTAAATATCAATATAATAGCATATGGAAGTAAATAAATAATTATTGTTGAGAAACCCCTTTAGGTCTCTCTATAGATTTTCCCTACAAAACAATGGTTATAGATTATATGTATATTGTTTGTGCCAAAATTGGCCACAAATCCCGGAAGTCGTGAAAGCACCAGTGTTTACACACATATCCACAATATTCAAACACAAATCTCAGATCTTGATATAGTAGAGAACTAAAATGGAGAAATAGCAAAATTAAAGTGAGTAAGAAAGGAAAGAATACAAGGTTTATAGTGGTTCGGCTATCTCCGGCCTACGTCCACTTTGAATCAATCCTTTTATTCCTTTTATACTATAATCACAGTTACAAGCCTTTGAAATCAATAAATAAAATGGCATAATTTTTGCCTAGGAAAGCAGAAGAAGATAAAGAAGAGTTTTTAGTAGCCAACGATCTGCTATTTGTAGGTGTAGATTTGAAACTATCCACCCAAAAACTTGGAATACGTCTTCTCATGCGCAAGTGGGATACAAGATCGATCCGAGGTCATTTCGGATTGATCCCGATCAATCCAAGTACAATTCGTATCGATCCAAAAATGGTCTAATCAAGCTGAGATCAAGCATGGATGTTCTTGAGTTAAAAAGAAAGCTTCTATGAAAATTTCCTAGCATGCGGACTTGTAGAATGTGAGTTATGATCGATCCAAGTTTGAATTATGCAAATAGGCTGTTGGTTTCGTATCATAGGCTTCTTATCGATGACATGGCCTGAGTATCATGTAGAGATCCATATTTCATGATTGTGGACTGCTTCCCTTGGTTTGACCCATTTCTTCGTATCCATTAGTTGCCGAGCTTTTTGTATCGATCTGTATATCCTGCTTTCGTATCGAAGCAAAAATCCTTGCTTCGTATCCATCCAAGGCCATGCCCTTCGTATCCATTCCCTGCCCCCCTTCTCCGTATCGATCCCAACGTTCTAGTTCGTATCGATCAGGATCGATACGCGCTACGATTGATCCGAAGCTAGGTTCTAAGTGTGTTGCCCATATCCATCCAAATCCTGCTTCCCTCGTATCAATCCAAGCTTTGATCGATACGAAGTGTGCCAATATGCCTTGCTATATCCATCCAATCGATGCGCATTGCATCAACACAAAACCCATTGACCTACAGGAAACGACCGAGCCTACTCCGATCGATATGAAAGTATCCATACGAACTGATTCCCCATGAATATTGATCCATCCATATCAGTATACGAACTTCATTTGACATGAAACTTGAAATGCAGCCTTCCCTAACCTTGTTCATCATTCCCATTCGATCCCATCTTGATAGGAGCTTAGTCCAAATTTGATGGTATCGATCAAAGCCTTGATTCCATTTGATCTCCAATTTTGATATCCATACTTTTTAGCCAATTTTGTTGATATCCTGGCCTTGTCCAATAGGCGGGGTAATATTTTCCCCCCAAAACATGCCTCGTGATAGGAAGGCGTGTTTTGAATAACTTTAAATCCATCATTCAAAATCCATATTCCATCCATAGCCACACCATTCGTTCCATAATTCAATCCATTACCAAGCCATTCTATCCAAGTACCATAGCCATATTGTTGTCCAAATCCGCGACTGCTCCGGGTCAATATCCGATTTCGAATCTAGCAACCAAATCCTTAGCCAATTCCATATCCATCCGAACCCGTCAACTGAGTTTTAATCTGTTCATATCCAAAATCCAATAACCAAATCCATGAACCCTTTTTGTCGCTTTATCCAAATCTAGGACCGATGCGGTCCCTTATCTAATTCTGGGACCACTTTAGGTCCACGGCCGATCCTTGGCCGTTCAAAGCCAAAATCCAAATCCATGACCTCTTTGGGTCTAATTCAAATCCATAATCCTCGTCGGTTCATTTTATCCTACTCTGGCCTCGAATCTCCGGTCGAGGTCTTTTATATCCTTTGGCCTCTACTCTCTAGTCGAGGACTTTTGTATTGTGTTCGAGTCCACTCCACTGCTCTCCAACGAAGGGACTCGTAACCTGCGATTAATGCCTCATCTCTCCAATCGAGACTGTAATCGCGTGACCTGTATTACTTATTACATTAACCCAAATCCAATCAGCGCAAAGCCCCATTGAAAAAACAAAAGTCCCTATAACCAAGAAAATCAAATGCCCATAGTACCAAGAAAGAAACCAGAGTTTGCAGAAAACAAAAGGAAAGCAATATTTCATAAACCTGAGCATCATGGTTTATCATCATCTCAGAGCATGCCTAGGGTCCATCCTCGATTCTATACATATGTAAGTGACTTAGCCATATCAATTCGGGGTTTATTACTTATTCAAAGCCATAAATCTAATCAGTTGATAACAAGTTGATGATGCCTAGATCCGGTGCCATCTTCGTCCAAGGTAGGCGGTGGCTGCTCTT
This sequence comes from Allium cepa, assembly GCA_030765085.1. Taxonomy (NCBI): domain Eukaryota; kingdom Viridiplantae; phylum Streptophyta; class Magnoliopsida; order Asparagales; family Amaryllidaceae; genus Allium; species Allium cepa. The sequence goes on along the minus strand of CM060938.1, from coordinate 27,784,903 downwards.
GCACCACTGTCACAGCTCAAGTTCTTATGTGCTGCTGCAAATGACCATTCCTCATATGCTCCTCAACGATATCCTTCAAATTCCTGCAATCGTTCGTGTTGTGCCCATCCAGATCATGGAATAGGCAATGCATTCCCGATGCCCGCTCGTATTCAGAGGGTTCCTTTTTCGTCGGCCTTCGATACTGGAGGCGCCTCAAGTATCTACGTAAATCTTTTCAAGAGTTTCAGTTAAATCCATGTAAGAAGAGAATTTAGATTCCCACCATTGTCTTTTCGATGTGCTACCATTGTCGTTCATTTTCCTTTTGCTTCTGCCGTCCTTGTTTGAATTCTTCCAAAGGTGGACCCTAACCTTTTACCGCATAAACTTCAGTATCTCTCCTCTCTTTTAGCCTTCACATCTTCCTATCATAAGGACCTTTCTACTTCATGATAAAACTCTCTGAGATCAATTAGCGGATCTTGTACCAACAATATTTTAAAATATGAATCATCCGCAATTCCAGAGACTACTGCCATCAGACCATCATCGGATTGGGTCGATCCACCAAAGCACTGCCGCATTGGATCTGATTAAGAAATCCCCAAGCGACTCTCCTTTCCATTGTTTCATTGATATTAAAGACATAACATTCTTGGGACTTATGATGTGGACCCAAAATTGCCTCATAAATCTCTCAATCAACTCCGTCCAAGTGCCAATAGAGTAGCTTTCTAGCTGTCTGAACAATAATGCTGCTATATCCGTCAAATACAAAGGGAAGCACTATGATATGACTTCCTCTGATGCCCTCAGTACTTCCATATGTCTCATGTACCTTGTCCAGTAAACAACGGGATCCGTTCTCCCATCATAAATCTCCAGTGTTGGTAGTTTGAGATCTAGTGGATTCCTAGCCTTCCGGATCACAGTAGTGAAGGGACTCCTGTTCACATTCTCCAAATCTCTATTCACCAATCCTACTCTCATAACCCATCTAATTTTGTCCACTAACCTGTCATTGTCATCAAGTTGTAGCCTATGTCTGCGATCTCCAAACTACCCCCTGAGTCCATGATGGAATCCTTTAACCGGCCCTTCTAGATTAGCATCCATATCCCGATCAACTCTAAACCGCACAACGCCGCCTGGTATCCTTCTCGGAATCGAGCCAACATGATTCGGAGGTATGACGCTGAGTACAGAGCTGCTCCCAATAGTCTTGCTCTGTCCTACATCCTGTTTTCTATATTTTCTTGGTCTAGATTGCCTCTGCTTTTGCTGCACTGGCTTCACGATCCCTGTTTCCAGCATTTCCTGCAGTTCCATTCCCTTGGCTTTGTACTCCAGCTTATCCAACCCGTCAGAGTAGGTTCTATATCATTCCCTCTTGCCTTTTCAACATCGTTTTCATCTCATCTCTAGTGATGAAAATTGAGGCCTAATTAGCTCTTGAGCAAGTCTCTTGACTTCCTTCATGCGGAGTCCTTTCCATTCTCTGTCTCCTTGTTGATTGCTTGGCACTAGTTCCTTCTAGATCTGATCCTTTAGCTTTCTAAATCTAAACTCCAAGTCTGGTGTAGTGGGTGCTAGTCCCTCTCAGTGAAAGAACCAAAGTGTTTGCCCAAAATTGGTCACAAACCTCAAAAGTCATAAAAGCACCAGCGTTTACACACAGATCTACAATATTCAAACACAGATCTCAAATCTAGATAAAGTAGAGAATAAAAGCTAAGAAATAGCAAAATTAAAATGAGTAAGAAAGAAAAGAACACAAGGTTTATAGTGGTTCGGCTACCTCCGGCCTAGGTCCACTTTGAATCAATCCATTTATTCCTTTTATACTGCATTCACAGTTACATGCCTTTGAAATCAGTAAACAAAATGGCAGAGTTTCCGCCTAGTAAAGCAGAAGAAGAAGATGAGTTTTCAGTTGCCATTGATTTGCTATTTATAGATATAGATCTGAAAATATCCGCCCCCAAAACCAGGAAACCTCTTCCCATGCACAGGTAGGCCCACCAGATCGATCCAAGGTTGTTTGGGATCGATCACGATCGATCCAAGTACAATTCATGTCGACCCAAAAATGGTTCAATGAAGAAGAGATCGATCATGGATGTTCTTGAGTGAATAAGAAAGCCTTTGTGAAAATTTCATAGCATTTGGTCTTGTAGAATGGGAGTTATGATCGATGCAGGTTTGAGTTTGGCAAATTGGCTATTGGTTTCATATCGATACATTCGTATTGATAGGCTTCGTATCGATGATGTGACCTGAGTATCTTGTAGAGATCCATATTTCATGTTTGTAGACCGCTTCCCTTGGTTTGACCAATTTCTTCATATCCTTGGTTGCCGAGCTTTTCGTATCCATCCCTATGTCCTACTGTGATAACCTGAATTTTGAAGTATCTGTTAATTGTTAATTAACAGGGTTAACTAATAGAAATATTGAATTATAGATTTAACAAATAATTCTGATAATAAATAGTTATACCTGGATTGTAATTCAAATTTGAATCTGAATTTGAGTTTGAATTTGAAACTTGAATTTAAGATTTAAGTAAATGCCTTAGTAAATAATTTGGATTTTTAGAATAATTTTAATAGATAATTTATTTAATGTATAATTGGTTAATAACATTTTCTGTAAATATTGTGTATAAAATTTAATTGTTTTTAGAAAAGAATATAAGATAATTGTTTATTTTAAGTATGATGGTTTAGAAAGAATTTAACTAAAGTTTTATCTTTGTTTTCATCAAAAGTTATTAAATTAAAATGATTAAAAATGTATAAAAATAAATGTTTTAGATTTTAAATTACATGTATAAGAAAATATACTTGCATTATAATTAATTTTAGACTATTTTCTTTTAAAAGTGAATTTGCATATACATATGCAAACATTTATTAATTAAGAAATTTAAATAAGTAAGTTATATTTACATTTAATTTAAGTGAAAATTTATTAAAATAAACACTTAAGAGAAAAACATGTGTAAACATGTTAATCATCTCAGAAACACATGTAAGGGAATTAAACAAATTGAATGACAAATGTATGTTTTTGGAACATGTGGCAACATACTTATTTTATTTTTAAATAAATCACAAAACAAATTTATATAAAACTTAATGCTTTTTGTCTTCAAAAGTCTTTTCCTGTTCTCAATTAAAAAGGAAAGAAACAAGTATGTAAATAACACTCCTCAAACACTTTTCAATACCAGAAACAAGATCTGTAATTAACATCTTCCTCGAACCTGGAAATAAAATCTGCAAACCCATTCCAACTGAATTAAGCCACAAGTAACTCAATCAACAATAAAGCTTCAGAAAAATTCAAATGCAGACAGTAGTAGCAGATCAAAAATCGATTTTGCAAATCAAAGAACCAGGCCTGTTCTCTGTTTCTTTCTTAAAGGTGAGTAAATTTCATTTTAAAATCAAATTAAAATCTATGATTTAAACCTGATGCTTATGATGAATTGATTGAAAATATAGCTGCTTGTGTTTTAGGTGTGAATGCATGAATATATGTGTATGATGTGCTGTATATATCAGATGCATGCCTGGAAATGGATAGTAAACATCTGACTTTTTTTGCTTAAGTAATTTCTGCGTAAATTATGCTTGTTTGGGGTATTACTTCACATATATATGAATGTGTTAAACGTGTGTGCATGTCAGTTTTCTTTCTATTTTTCAACTACAGGGTTTCAAATCATTAGAGTGTTCTCTGTTCAACAGAACCTTACAGGTGAGAAAACATAAGTTTTTAAAACAGCTTTAAACCTAAAATTTGTCCATGATATTTGAATATAGTTCATCTTGTTAGCCTGTAAATTTGAATGGAATAGAGACATATTATAAGTGTGATTATTGAATGCCTGTGTAGTTTTAAAAATAGACTCTGTTGATAACTACAGGTTTGGATTTCCTAATCAATTCAATATCTCAACTTTGAATTCGAATTAATCTATGATTTGTTAATGAAAGTTGTTTGTAACCATGTAACATTTCACCTAGAAATAATTACAGGAATTTAGGATCAATCTTTGGTTTGGAAATTTAAGTTTTACAGTGAAATCTTAATTTTGGTCAAAATTGACTCAATTTAATTTTCAGATTTAAGTACATATTTGAGTTCGAAATACCAAACCATGAATTTTAGTAATCATATCACGAATTTTAGTTTAGTTTTTGGCTTGCAAATTGGGGTTGATCAGTTTTTGGGTTTCGAGTAAATTTCGGTGACTGGTGAAGCTTTGGAGGTCGGAGCTTTGGTAGGAGCTTGATTGGTGAACGTCGAGTAAGGGAAAAATAGGGTTGTATTTTATATTGGGCCGTGGTGGCCGGAATAAGGTGAAATAGGGTTTTGGGAGTAGGTTCTGTAGAGTGTAGTGGCGAAGTGATCTCGACTTAATCAAGGCTTCGTGTTCGGTCGTGAGTGTGGGAATGGTTGCGTGGGTCGATGACGAGGCTAATGTCAGAAGGACGTGGGGTCCAGTCGCCGTGATCGTCGTGGCGAACGTCTTCTTGGTCAGGGAAGTTTGGGAGTGGGTTGTTTCAGATTGCTCGATTTGATTTGGTGGTGTGATTCTTCGATCTGGATGGTCGTGGCTGATGTCGAAGTCAGTGTCGACCAGTGGGAGATCAGAGGATAGCCGGAGGTATGTGGCGCGTCGGTACACGTGCACCGTGCACGTTGTGACTCTGGCGTGAGAAGCTGGTTTGGGGAAGAAAGGTTTTACCCAGAGTAGTTTATGTTATATCTCGCGTTGGACTCGAAGTTGTGATAGTGGGGGAAAGCTTGTTTGAGTGTATCGAGTATACTCGAACTCTGTCACGAGTATTATCTCGAGGAATTAAGGTATTGGCCGTGGAAACATTTTGTTTGGTTTCCAGTTTTACCCTGTTTAGTTTTTAAACTACATTGATTTCCAAATTTTTTAAGTAAACTTAGATCTTAAGCAAGTTTTAACATATTTAAATGTTTAGGTTAGAAATGGTGTTTTTAACATATTTAAATTTTAGAAGTATGGATTTTAAAGTTATAAATATTGTTTTGAAATAGTCTGATAAATATTTCATTAGAGTAATTTTGTAATTAGTTATAGACGTATTCAACTTAAATATAATTGTTAAAATATAATTCTGGTTTAGGTAATTTAACTTGAATCAAATGAGGAGGATTTTTCATTCAAGCTTTCGAATTTAGTTTAATGAAAAATGAAAGTTAAGTTTAATTACTTAATAAAAGTAATTAAGAAATTAGTTACTTAATTGGGTTAATGTGATTAGTTTAGATTAATTAATTAAGTTTAATTAATTTAAACACTTGATGATTGATGAATAATTACTTAATGTAATTAATGGAAGTGTGATTACTTAAGGAAGTAATTAATGATAATTACTTAATGTAATTAAAGATGTTTAATGATGAATGTAATTTGGATATAATTACTTTGTAGTTAATCAAGGGGTTAATTAGAGAATAAACTAAGGATTAATTTAATCAAGGAAGTAATTAAGGGTAGTTAAATTCTGGATGTTATTAAGAAAGGGTGATTAATAATTATGGTTAATAAGTAATTAACGAAGAAATTAAAGGATAATTACTGTATTTGGCTAAGAATAATTAATATGTAAAATTAATTACGGGTTAATTACTTAAACGTAATTAAAGGATAAATAGAATGATATTGGAAGCATTGATTAATTGTTATCCCTATTAGGTGGTTCGTGATGCTATGTGATATGATATGTTTGATTTAAACTGTGAAGATGTGATTATCTATTGATGATGAATTACTGTGACATCCTGTAGTAAAAGTAGAATTGTATTTCACCTGAATAATGTAAGTTAAGATGACAACGGTTTCAAAGAAACCGGGGTCGGTTATTAGTAAATACCCGAAACCACTTCGATTCATTTTAAATTGATATGTAAAATCAATAGGTTGAAGAGGAATGATTTAAGAGAATTGCACCATTTAATCTAAGTTTGGGTACTTAGAGATTGATGTGAGAAATAAGTGATGAATATGACCAATTGTGAAATTGTATATTGATGCAAGTTACCCGAGTTCATACTATTGTATTCCTTGTTATATGAGTTTACTCACGCTGGTTTCCAGCCTGACCCGGGTGTTACTTTGATGTAATGCTCGGGTCAGACCGAGTATTACAGCTTTTCAGGTAAGGATGTTCTGGAGTTCAGGAGGCGAGCTGGATGGCAGGGCCGTATGGAGTGTTTCCTCCCGTATATATATTATTGCTGATTATCTGGGGCATGTTTTTAAATTGGCCTGTGTTGTTTAATAGCTATAACTCTGGTGTATAAATGTATAAGTATATTGATACAGTTCTTCTTTGTAAAACTATTATTTATGTGATATTATATTTTATCCGCTGCGAATGTGAGATTTCGAGTTGAGTTTTCTATTTTCTTCTTCTTTCTCTTTCTTCTTTCACAACTATCTGGAATTTTCGGGATCGAAATTTTCCGGGTCATTACACCTTCCTTCATATCGATGCCAAAGTCCTTGCTTTTTATCCATCCTAGGCCATTCCCTTCGTATCCATTCCCTACACCCTTCTTCATATCGATCCCAAGCATTCTGGTTCGTATCGATTAGGATCAACACGTGCTGTGATCGATACGAAGCAAGGTTCTAAGTGTGTTTCCCATATCCATCCAAGTCATGATTCCTTCATATCGATCCAAACTTTGATCGATACGAAGCGGCTAATATGCCTTGTCATATCCATCCAATAATTGCTCATTGCATCGATATGAAACCCATTGATCCAAAGCAAACGACCAATCCTACTCGGATCGATTTGAAAGTATCGATACAAATTTATTCCCTGTGAATAATGATCCATCCATATCTTGAGCATATAAAATCTGTTTGACCTTCAACTTGAAATGCGGCCTTCCCTAGCCTTGTTCATCATTCCCAATTGATCCTCCTTGATTGGGGCTTAGTCCAATTTTGACAATCTCGATCATAGTGTTGTTTCTAATCAATCTTCAATCTTGATATCCATCCTTTTTAGACAATTTTGTTAATATCTCGGCCTTGTCCAAAAGGCAGAGTAACATATATATATATATATATATATATACATATATATATATATATATATATATATATATATATTTATATATATAATCATATGGGTTTATAACGATCAATTTAGTATGTCATCCATTTTACAAAGGGTAATTCAACCAAACAAGCAATCAAAAAATTTAACCAACATCCAAAAAATCCATAAACGTTTATAATATTATTGATATGAGATAATAAAATTTAACGTGAGTTAAACCCACGTTGATTTTTGCTTTCGCTGAAACGTCCCATTTTGGATTAAAACCGAACGTCGTCCGATTTAGCCTAAATTTTAACAAGCTCCAAATCCACCAAAACAAAACCATTGCGAATATCTCGATGACATGAGCCCAATGCAAAAAACAGCGTTCGAATTCGATCTCGTACGCAAAAGTTATTCCATTTATAAGTTATCGAAATTAATTAAACTAGAAACAAACAACTTTTATATATATTTACACTTATACGCTCAATACTCCTCCTTCTCTAAATGCAAGTGCACAACCGACACTATCCTACATACGCATGCATGGCCGGCCATACTCCGCCATGCCTTGACGAAAACACCAACGAACTTCATTAATCAATCCCCCTTTGAAATCTCAACGCATTGGTACCCTGAAATCCGCGCCTCCCCTGCAAAATCAAATCGCGACCTGGTCCTAAAACGCACGACCTGCCATTAGTCGCGATCCCAAAACCATTGTCGCCCCACGCCATTCCTTGGCCGAAGCACCACCTTTCAACGAAAAACCCAACTCCAAGCTCCGTTCGTCACCTAGTCACCCGAAACCAACTATTACCCAAACCCTTGCTCCACACCATCGGCCATGGCTTAGTCAAACTCCCAGAATCAACGCCGCACCTTCTTAAAACATACCAGTTTAAAGCACTCATCAAAATGAGATTTTTAGAATTGGTTTTATGATTTTCCAAGAAGCAGATTTTCTAAAATTGAATTTTGAAATTTTGATTTACAAAAGAGGGAGCCTCTGTTGGTTTACGGGCAAGTTAAATAGAAGGGAAAAGATATGGATGGGATCGAGGGGGTATAGGAAAGCATGCATGGGTATGGGCACTAGGTATGGCTGAACATAATGAATATATATACACACACACACATATATACATATACATACATACATATACATATACATATATATATATATATATTTATATATTCTTTTAAATTATAAATTATTCAACAAAACATACCCGAAAATTTTGAACTCCAAACGAGGCATGCCGCCTAGCGTTCTATATGATATGCTCCTATTTCGAACACAATGGAAGTAGTCTCGAGGTCTAGTTCGATCTTATGTAGAAGATAGATTTTTAGACCCAGTTACTATATTAAATTTCCGATATTAATGTTCCAATGCTCTTTTATCTCGCACTATCAAACGATTCATCTGATCGCCATGAAATTTGATGGCGTATTATAATTCATTGTTATGGATCTAACAAAACTGGTTTCGTCAAAATTCAAGACCGTGCCTGGAAAGGCTAATTCTACAAATTTAAAATCGCTTTATATTTAATTATCGGTATTTATTTGATCTATTTATATTTGTAAACAAATTTTAAAAATTGAGTTCACTATAAATGGAGTTAGATAAAATTATTAAATCCATTTAATTAACATTTAATCCACAATCCAAATATTTAATTATTCCCTTTTTTTGAATTATAAGTTACTAAATTCCAAAATCTAATTGTTTAAATATTTAAAATTAATTAACCATTTAAAATCAAATGACCAAAATTTTGGGTTGTTACATCAATACAGAATTGAATACGAATTTTCTGATTACATTACAAATCCATATTACATATTCAGATACATAATCCCAAAACGATTCTCAGGTTTTGTGAAACGACCCGAAAATTTCGATTCCGAAATTTCCAGATAGTTAGTGAAAAGAAGAAAGAGAAGAAGAAGAAACAGAAAACTTAAACTCGGAATCTCTCATTCGCAGCGGATAAAATATAATATCACATAAATAATAGTTATACAAAGGAAACTATACTTGTCAAATTACACTTTATTATATCAGAGTTACAACAGTTTTACAGAACAGATAAATCTATCTGTTTCAGATACTATAATATATTAACATCAGAAGCTCTCCATACGTTCCTGCTCTCCAGCTTGCCCCCTGAGCTCCAGAACGTCCTTACCTGAAAATCTGTAATACTCGGTCTGACCCGAGCATTACATCAAAGTAACACCCGGGTCAGGCTGGAAACCAACGTGAGTAAACCCATCTAACATGTAATACAAAAGTATACAACTCATACAAACCCCAGTTAACTTATATCAATTTTCAATTCCTCAAGTTGTTATAGATATTTCTTATTTCACACATCAATTTCTAAGTACCAGATTCAGACTAAATGGTCCAATTCTCTTAAATCATTCCATCCCACCCTATTGATTTCACATACCAATTTTATAAAGAATCAAAGTGGTTTCGGGTATTACAAATACCCGACTCTGGTTTCTTCGAAATTCAATTCATCATAATATATGTTATCCAAGTGAAATGCAATTCATTTCTAAATAAAAGATGTCACCCTTTTCACCCAGCAATTTGTCATTGACAGGTAACCACATTATCATTGACCACCCAATACACCATATCACGAGCCATTTCATATCAGTGGTATCAATCAATTTAGGGCATTTTAAACAATCATTTTATCATACATAAGCAAGATAATCAATCACTCCATCTCGAATAAATCTAATTAACCACAATTGAATTAAATCAATTACCTTTAAGTCCTGCTTATTAATTAATTATAACCCAATTGATTTACCATCCCATAATCATTCATCTTAGTTAATCCTCCTTGATTTATTATTATTTAGTTACATTAAGATCATCATCATTATCTAATTTCTTTCATCAAGTAATTATACTTAACCACACCCCATGAATGTTTAACAATTAAACTCAATTAATCGCATTCATTAATAAACCCCAACTACTCATAAACAGTAATTACCCCACTATAATTACTTACTTAAGTAATTAACCCCTTCTCATTATTAATCACTTTTGGTTAATTAGACCAAGTAATTCATCCTTAATTACCTCTACTAAGTAATTACCCTTTAATTACTTTCCATTAAGCAATTCCTTTTAATTTGTCACACCCTATAATTGTGAATTACTTCACTAAATTTCATCAAGTATTTATATTTAATAAATTTCCAAGAGATTACCTTTAATTATTAACAAATTAATTCCAATCGGGTAATCCATCCCCTAATTACCCTCAATGTAACATCCCGAAATTTTTTGAAATTTAAAATTTGATTAATAGTATGAACTTTGGGATCTAACTAGTAAAATTCAATCTAAATTTAATATTGATAATATTAATATTACACATTAATATAGAATTAAATAAAAAAAGAGATATTGATAGATGATCTTTTAACGGAGTTAAAAATTTGTTAAAGTAAGTTATGATGAAATTATAAAATTTAAATAACATAATCATAATCTAAACAAACAAACAAATAAATAAACAAATAGTCAAATAAAAAAAATCAAACAAATAAAGTAAACAAATAGTTGAACCAAAGAACAAACAATGAACAAAAGAATAAACTAACAAACAAATAAACCTATGAATAATTAAACAAATAAACAAGTAATCTAACATTTAAGAAAGTAAAACATTCAAACAAATAAACATGTTACTAAATTAAATCAGGTAAGTCTAAGAACCTAAAACAAAACACTTTTATTTTATAAAGTAAACTAGGAAAGTAAGTGTTTTAAATAAATAAATAAAAATATATGAAGATAGTACTTACATGAAAAAGAAAATCAAATAGCATGCTGAAAATGTATAAAGCATGAAACACTACATGCTTCCATTTAATGCTTCATTTAATGCCATTACTCTAGTAACAATCAAGTGTGACATTGACTGTAAAATGCATGCTTGTATTAAATGTTACTCTTCAGCCTTCCTTGAAGAAAGGAGGAAAACATGCAAAGTACAAAAGCCTGTATAAGCCACTATGCAAATTAAATGTTTCAGTACTTTGGTAAAAAAAAAAAAACTTGCCTACCTCCCTTACTTTGTATACTTCTATATATATATCAACCTATGCATCATCTCGTTTAAAAAAACTTCTTACTGAAAAAAAAATATTTAGCAAAGAAAAAGAGAAATTAAAAGGAAGAGAAGGATCAAAAAGAAAAAGAAAAAAAAACCTGCAGATTTCAAAGCAAAAGTATTCCCTGTTTTCAAATATTTCCAGGTGAGTAAATCTATATATTGTTCAAATTCTTGGTGCTTGAATTTTTGCATGAAAGAAATAACTCTGAACTTGTGTTTGATTTTTCCTGCAAACATTATTTTCCTTCTGTTTCTGTTATATACTGATATGTTAGAATCTCTAGTTTACAGAGTAAACTATACACAAACCCGACATCTTCTTATTCTCCTTGCTCCTGAAAAAAAAATGTTAGTAATCAAGTTAAAACTTTTGTTTTAAATCCTCAAACAAGTGTTTGTAAAGATATTTAAACATACAGTAAAGCATGTTCACTGTAATATAGTTTACAGGTTTTAAGTAAAGTTTGATAGAAAAATAAAATGTTGAAAAATATAAATTCAATGGTATAATCTGAATCCATACCAAAATATATGATTTTCAAAACAAAGATGAAAATTTTTAATGAAGTGATAAAGAGCAGTTTGGGATTTTGATCAAATTTGCATTTTTATCAATCCCTGAAAATCGAATCATTTATAAATATTGAAATTTGTACTGAAGCATGATTGAACATCTAGGATGTGGGGAAAAATGTTAAAAAAAAATCTCTATTGCATAAATCTTGAATTCAAATCCAAACTAGGGTTTAAGAACAGTTTCCAGTTCGCGTTGAAAATGGGATCGCCGCTCCACCTAGGGGTGATCGGAATCCACGTCGCCGGTGCCAATCGAAGCATCACATCTTGATGAAGCTTCAGTATGATTTTAGTGGCTTCTGATGGCCATACGGGGGAGGACGAGATGTTTTAGTGGTGATGTGTTGATGGGTTTATTCGATTGAATCACCGGAAGTTGAACCACGGCGATTTTTAAACTTCTGGGTGGTTGGCTAGGTTGAAGTAGTCTTCGTTGACTTGCTGATGGTCACGCGGAGGGTCAGAACGTCACCGTTCAGGCGTACACGTATACGCGTATCATCGCGTGTCTGAAAATGGTGGGTTGTGGAAGAAGGAGTGGCATGGAGGAAGACTCGAAGCACGACTCGAGGAAAACTGGGGAGAAACCGAAGGGAGACTCGGGGGAGTTTCAGCGTTGGGTCGTGTAACAGTCTGGACTTAAGTAAATTTTGAAAATTTCTGTTTTCACGGGTAGTTTTGGGAGGGGACTCGAACCAGGAGGTGTTTGAACTCGAGCGCGACTCGGGGGAAGTCTCGGGTTGATCACCTGAACCATATTTCCAGTATAATAATTTGTGGACAAATTAAGTTTAAACTATTTTTATAAGCATTCTTTATGAAATAATGATTGTTAATGAAATGTGAAGTTAAATTAAACAATGATTAAATAATTTATGATTTATAATTACTTTATAATTTATAATAATAAATAAATAAAAGCAATCAAAAATTAAAGTTGTAAATTAAGAATCGTTAAATTGATAATTGAAGTTGATTGATTCAAAATTGATAGTTACATTAAAATAATTTATTAATTAATAATAAATTAATATATTCAATTGAGATCTAATTGAATTGTAGTTTAAAATGATAATTAAAGTGAATAATTGTCATAAATCAACGATTTTGAAAAGAAATTTAAGAATGATTTACAAACTTGTAATTAAATTGATTTATAAACAATTAAGTGTTTAAATAAATTTGTAAGTAAGAATTTGTAAATTTTGAAACGATAAATTGAGTAATCAAAATGTAATTTATTTATCCAGATTCTTATCATTAAATTTAATTAATTCAGTGGAAAATGTATTTAAATCACATTGGAAAGTAATTAACTATTGTTGTTAACTTACATTGATATCTCTGTTCTGTTTGTAATTCTGTATGATGTAATTGCCATGTTATTTCACTGTGATTATGATTGTTCTGTATTAATGTGAAAACCCTGTTGTCTGTAAAACGACATTTAAACTTCGATGCGACAGGGTATCGGATTTCAGTTGGTTATCCGAAACCCACATCGAACCTGTGAATATTTGTGAATGACATCCACATGTTTTAAAATTTGACACTCACTATTCGAATTAGCCGGGAAAGGACCTGTGTGTCATATAACCCATTTCGAATATGTGATTCGTCGTTATGGATGGCATTTGAAGACCGGTGTTGAAGACCGGGTATTTGCGAGAGCGATAGGATGATCTGTCGATTGACTCTGCACCGAGTTGCTCCGGTATAGAGTTCTCCATATGTGATGGGGAATCCGATCAGGATTGTGGATATCCGGATTGCAAGGACTTCTTTGGAAGTGCCTTCGGTTCTGTTCAAGCCCGGAACAGACTTGTATGGATAGTATGTCTGACATTACAAGTTGAGATATAAAGCAGATTTCATTCAAATATATTTCTGTTGGTGGCGGAGAATTTATTCTTTAAGCTTAACACCCTTCTCTGAGACGTACGAGCTCAGAGGTTATATAGTTGAAGTTATCAACGATATATTCCCAATTTGGTAATGTGACATGCTGAGTGTTGCTGAAATGATCATTGTGTTGATTATTATGATAGGATCGTTTATTTGATCGTCTATCTTAGTGATCATTGTGTTGATCATTTGTTGACCCAAAGCACGGCTTTTGTATAAAGTGTGTTTTTGTGGACGTGACTTCGTCGGACCTCACACCCCGAAATGGTCAAAACAGGAAAGATGCAGCAAGGTTATTGGGGGTAGCACCCCTTAGGGTATGTACATTTCCTTCTGGATAGAAGTGGTATCATGGTATGGAGCCCAGATACTTAACTTATGTGGATATCGCAGATATATATATATATATATGATTTTGTGATTTGTTGCTGGGACCCCGGTTAAAGGTTGGTTACGACCGGGAGATGGCATACTCGTGTCAGTAGTTACCCAGTTAGGGGTAACCCGGCCTTGTGTTGGCAGAGATCCGGTTTGGTTCTCGGGGATGTCTTTCCAGAGGCATTCTCATGTGGCAATGGGAAGTTCCTTGGCCTGACCATTTGTTGGAAATCCAAAGAAACAATACGAGCCCTGTACGGTTTTAGTTGTAGAACCTGTCATGCAGCGTGGCGGTAACCTGCCACAAAACATGGTAGCTATAGTAGGCATACGATAATGGTCGTATGTTGGCTAAGATTAATATTCTACTTTCAAAATGATTTACTTCACTATGCACTAGTAATAATACCAAAGAATTTTTTTTTTCTCGTACCAAGCATATTTAACTATCATAAGAAGAAATCTCCTCCAATTCTGCGTTTGCATTGTGTGTGTGGCGGGAGGTCTTATGGTAGTTCCATTTTTAAAAGCATTCCGAAAATTCTTTTATAAGTCTTGTTTATTTAAAACACAACTGTCTTGTTTACTCACACCAGTCCCATGACTGATCCGGAGTTTATTGTTTTCTTTCCTAAACTCTGGGTGCCCATTATTTCCACACGGGCAGCCTAGTAACAGGTTTAGGTTATTTTGGAGTAGCAGTATTTTGGAGCTCTTATCTTGGAGATATATTAGGAGCTTTTGGAGATTGCAGGTGTTAGCTTTTGGGAGTTCGTTAGCATCTCTCTCATTTGAGAACTTTTGGATATATGTTCACTGTTGTATTATCATGATGTTGTATTTAGAGATCGTGGTATATGTATTTATGTACTCTGTTGCAGTATGGATATTATGTTGATGTTGTAACAGTGATGTTATTTATGATATTGATTCTGTTCCGCTGTTTTATATTCATCTAATTGTTGTTATAAGCTCCAGCGATGCGAATTTGATGTCGGTTATTGGACATCGAGTTTGGGTCGTCACACTCAACCCAGTTAATAAATCTTAATTTCAGATTAACAACTTAATTACAAATTAAGTATTCCTTATGTACCAGTTAAGTAATCATTAGCAATTAGTTAATTAAATTCTTAAATACTTAACTATTAATCATTCGTTAATTAACTTAAAGTAGTTAATTATAAATTTATTCATCAATTCATCATTACTTAATCCAAACTCTAATTACAGTTATAATTTAATTGTTCTTAACTACTTTCTAAAATAATTAATTGATAATAATTATTCAACTTAGTTAACATTTTAAAGTCTTCTTTTAAATTTGAAAATCAATCCACTATTAACTAAAAAACTAAATTTTTAATTAACTTTATACTTAAATTAGTCGCTAAATTAAAATAATAATTAAGTGTTTTAAACATCGTTAAAGTTTTAACAAAAATAATTAAGAATTGTTTTGAACTCTTGTCTTAAATAGTTAAACCCATATATTAAGTTACAGTGCTTAGTACTTGTAGAGAAACAAGCTACACAACTTCACCTTTATAAAATACTGCAGTTTTGGGATAAACCCCGAGACCTCCCTTAATAAAACTCGAGTAGCACTTCGTGTTAAATACCCATTTCACCGAGTCACCTGTACGTTCTTCTTCTGCTTCTTTTTTTTCCTATAGTTTAAGTTTTAAACGTAAGTAAAAATAGCATCAGGTAAACCCCCACTCGAACACGACATAAAAGCAGACACCAAACTATCACCGTACACGTGCACAAGCTTTCGACGGCGCGCCAACGATCGGCGATACCTCTGGCAAGTCGCGATTCACTATCACATTCGATTACGACCATCCAACTCGTCCGTCAACCTCGAAATCAAAATCGAGCATCATTGTTCAAAACTGGAACCAAAAACTTACCCTGAAAACTTCTCGTACTCACCACAACGACCACCGGAATATCTACAATTCCGGCTACACACTCGTAATCATACCTACCTCCATTTCCCAAAAATTTGTAGCACTCGATCCACCAAAGAAATCGTGGTGGATCGTTTACTGACCACCCTCAAAACTAGGTTTAGGAACAAAAATTGGTCACCGCTGTCACCCCAATGCTTATATCACTGTCCTGACATTTTTGCTGACCTCTCCGATGGCTCCACTACCACCAGTAATAATTCCGACCATGCCGAGCCACCAGATCACCAGAGGCAACCCAAAACTCCTAGATTTAAACAAACCCGATCTGCCCACTTAATCTTCTTCTAAAAATTGTGATTCGAGTTTTAAAAATCATGATTTTGGATATAGTTTCAGATTTTATGCTTGAATCAGTAAATTGCTATGTCTAAATTTTTACATAAATCAAGGTTACACTGTTCTACTGAGTTTCCAGAGCAATTCCAAATAATTTTTTAACTTAAATCAAATTTTAATCTTTAATCTTGGATGAAACAACAACTTCTGTTTATGAACCAAATCCTAGCAACAAATGGATCAAGAGTATATGAATTTTAATCATAAACTTAAGCTTGGATACTGAGAACAGGGATACATAATACAATAGTAATGCACATTTATATTCATCCAAACAATTCACTTATATAAACATACAAAACATACTATTTCCAGAGAAAGAACATGCAACCTGACTTGAAGATACTTAAGGTTTTTTTTTATAATTAGAAGAGTTGGTACTCACCCTTAACTATAAATAATTTCTGCATGTATAGAAACAGAGGTTAGTCCTTTGGAAAATTTGAAATCGGTTCTTAGGATTTAAAACTGAAATCATTTTATTTGAAGATGTGAATTTGTGAATGTACTGGAATCCTATTTTAAACAGAGGAGATGCATATTTCATAACAAAATTCACAAGTATATTCTATTTATTAACAGCAAATCACCCCATCTTTCACGCAAACAATTTATAAAATATTACTGCAAATCTTCATCACGCATATCAAGTCAATACCAGATTTAAATTTTTGAAAAAAACAATTGCTTACTCACAGGATTTAAAGAACAGAAAAAGGGGGTCAGATTACTCACATGCAAAAGAAGATCAGAGGGCTTGAACTAAATCTGGCAATGCTTCCTTCTAGCAAAATTGAAACTGGAACTTTGTATTGTTCTAAAGATTTGAATCCTCATATTGCTTTAATTATCCTTATGTTCATGATTTGAGGAATGAATTACAAGTTTAAAATTTGTTTTGAGGAGTGTCTTTAGACTTGAGTTTGTTTTTCAGATCATCATCTCGTTTGCATGTTTGATTAATTTCTGAAAATGATCTTGCATGTTTGAAGATGTGCAGATTTGAAGATAAGTTACATGGTTTTGTTGAAGGTGATTGCAGATCTTATTTTTCTTTTTTTCAAAGGAAGTGTTTCATATTTTTTTTTAAGATTTGGAAAAAGAATAAAATGAAAAGAGGATTTTGTTTGTACAAAAACTGAAATACTTATTTAATAAAAGAAAAACAATAATAAATGACACTTGTCTTCAATTTTAACATTTGTAGATTACCTTGTTTAAACATCTAACACATGTTAAATTAGGCTTTAAAATACTTACACATGTCCTTTAAGTAATTAGTATTTTTAATTAAGTGTTGATGAAAATTTAAAACTAAATTAATTAGTTTCCAATACTTAGTTATAGATAAATAATTAAAGAATAAACTAAGTATAATTATAATAAAAACAATATACAAATCTATCTTTTGAAAGGAATATTTCAAATTATTTTAAATAAATTTATAAAAGAGGTTATAACTTATTTGTTATTTAAAATGGATAAATGTTTTTCATGCATTTTAAATTTCATATCTAATTTACAAATCACAATTATTAATCAACATTTTAAAAGAAATAAAACAAACATCTTTATAACCTATTTTAATATACAAACTTAAGTCAAAATATATTTTAAACAAATAAAAAATTTATCTTATATATTTAAAATCATACAGTTATTTCATTAAATAGCTTTGAAAAGCTAAATTCAAAAATAAATCATAATTTCCCAATTTCAAAGTATTAGATTTAAAATATAAATATATATATATATACACACATTATAAATAGAAAACAAATTTATTAACTTATAAAAAAATAAATTCACTAATTAATTATTTAAGAAAACTATTGAGTCAATTCAAATTTAATTACAAAAATTATCAAATTTATTTAATTTTAAACATTGATTATTAAATTTATATAGCCAAAATTCCGGGATATCAATTCCTCCACCCTTAGAATCTTTTCGTCCTCGAAAAGGAACGAAGCCAGAATTTTATTAAAATGTTTAAAATCATATAGATTTTCTTTGATTATTTTTAAAACACTTTTTAAATATGTATAATATTTCCAAAATAGTTTTATAAAAATACTTTTATAACTCGATGTTTCAACCAGTCCATCCTTGTTCTCACAGATTTTCGGTCATACGTTGATCAGGCGTACGACTAAAAATCTATAAGTACTTAGCAGACCCGTTTTCAACACCTAGTGAAAATACTTTGAAAATTATTTTATTGCAAATATAGAAAAAAGTTTTTGAAAATAGAGGATATATCGTTGATGAGAATGCTCTGGAAATCATCACCCTCATCCATGGTCGCAGCTAACCCGATGGTTACGTTGCCATCCCGACAAAATCCATAGATAACTGTAGGCCTCCGCGCCCCTCGATTACACCAAGGAACCCGCTACAGATCGCAGTTACAATTAGGGTTACGTAGCTATCGCAGCAAAAACCCATATAACTGTAGGCATCAGCGCCCTCGAATTTCGCTGCCAAAAGAATGAAACTTCTCCACTCCCTCGACCATAGATCGCAGTCTACCGATGTTGCATTGCCTTCCCGGCAAAATCAAGTGTAGACCGTTGACACTCATCGTCCACACGATTTCCGCTATGGTCCCCACTGTAGATCGCAGTGACATCAAATTACCCTATCGTCACAGCATAACCCAAATGCCCCAATAGGCATCAGCGCCCTCGACTTTCGCTACCCAAAAATCCTCAGGAACTAGTTTTGTCCGGACTCCTCACAGGATCAACTTTAGAACCCCTCCCTTAGGGATCAAGGCAGCACCACCCAGTGGCACTCCTGAGAAATCCGTTCCAAGGGAGCGCCTTTTTCCCAGAGCCATCATCAAAATATTTTATACTATACATATATAGTATCTTTAAATCATACACCTAGTATGATCTCATACAATGCTCCTTTACACAAAATCGATTATTCCAAAATCGATAATTCTCAAACTAGGCTTTCCAAATTAAATATTGATTTTACCAAAAAATCAAAAGCCTTTCCAAGATCCATAGGTTCCCAAAACCTTTTTCCAAAAATCCTCATAAGATCCTTTGTACATATATATATATATACAGATATATATAATTTTCAAAACTTTGGATCATTTCAAACTTGTATAAACTCCTTTCAAAACACCTTCAAAATCTTTTTCTTCTGGCAAGAGATTCAACAAGTGGATTTTTATTTTATAAAACAAAGATATTTAACTTTGTTTACTCAAAATCAAATATTCAAATTTGATTACTCCTTTCAATTTCATTTTCATTCAAATCCGTACGATGTACACATATCATCTGTATGCTATACCAATCTGATCGCTCATTCGATCACACAATTTCACTTCCGAACTAGTATCGTTCAACCCGACTTTCTAGTGCAGACACAGATCTGGTTTCTTGATCAGAAACCGTCATTCTCCTTGCATAGTCATAACTATGATAGAGAA
The DNA here is from genome assembly GCA_030765085.1 of Allium cepa. Lineage (NCBI taxonomy): Eukaryota > Viridiplantae > Streptophyta > Magnoliopsida > Asparagales > Amaryllidaceae > Allium > Allium cepa. Next base: position 27,765,024 of record CM060938.1, on the reverse strand, counting down.
TATCCAGAACCAATCAACAACCCATACCCAGGTTCGCCGTCGAAAATCGAGTGAAAAATCCCAACTTGGGTCGACATACTATCTCGAAATTCTGTGTTCGAATCTGGATCAAATCACTATGCGAATAGAATAACATAAGTACACCCTACGTATTTACTTTATTGGTGATTAGCCAGATTAATTTCATTTCTATTCACGTCCATTTTGATTTTTATTCACTTACTCACATTTGCTTCAATCCATTTGGATTATCATCTCTATTCTTATCTCGATTGGTAGTTAAACAATAACAGTTTGAACTCTGACCAATTAATTTAGAAAATAGCTTGAAAATTTTAAAATAGATAAGTAGTTGGAAAATAATTACTAGTTTGTAAAATAGGTGTAAAGTAATTAGAAATATTTAAAATAATTATAGAAATTTTAGATAATTGCAAAATAATAGTAAGATAGTAATTAGTTTTGTAAAATAGTTGAAATATTGTAATTAGTTCATAAAACAGTTGGAAAAATTGTTAAACGGTTCCAAAAATAATTGTAAAACCAGCATAAGATAATTTGGCTTTTAAAACAAAGGTTGTATATTTAATGAATAGCTTGGAAAAATAGGTTTATATTAAAATAATTTGTATTAAAAACAGTCCAGAGTCAAAACTGGTCACTTCCCAATCTCCATTTTCATTAATTCAATTTAAATTTTCACTTCCATTCAAATTGACTTAACTCCAATTACTTCAATTTCCATTGGACTTGATTTATTCCCATTTCAAGTTGAATTAATTCTCAATCCCTTTTCAAATTTAACTTTATTCAACTTTAATCTCAAAATCTTCTAATTCAGATAAATTTCAATTGAACTAGTTCCAATTTCAATTCATTTGAACTCCAGTTTGAATTAATTCCAATTTCAAACTCCATTTCCAAATCAAGTTGAACTATTCTTGATTTCTTTCCAAATTCAATTCAAATTCCATTTGAATTTTATACTATTCAACTTTAGTTACAATTCCAAGTTATTCAAATTAACCCAATTCAAATTTCCCATTTGAACCTTATACTTATACATCTTCAATCACTATTTCAATTAATTCAAATCAAATTCAATTTGAACCAACTTCAAATTCCAGTTCACTATGAACCATCTCGAATTACATAAATTCGAGTTAATACTTCAATTGTCGATTTAATTCCTTTAAATCAATTTACCTTTTTATCCCAACAATGGATTACCATACTCCATTTCTCATTCATTTAAACAAATCCAATTCACAACTTAAAGATTTTTAACAACAATAGGATGATATCATCTAATTCATCTTAAAACATCCATCAATTTACAATTTCCAGATCTCAAACCCATTTTGAGATCACACAAACTCCCAATTCAGATTAATCATTTAACTCCCCAAATTAAATTCCAATTCCATCTTGAAATTCCAAAATCCTGTTGATCATTCCAACTTATTTAACTCTTTCCCCAGTTAAACTCAATTCACTTAATCCAAACAATCATACCCAATTTGAACTTCCATTTCAAATTCTAAACTTCACATTAATAATCTTCCCATTTATAAGTTCAAAACTTAGCACTTCGGGTATCACATCTTATTCCAAATTCAAAACTCACTATTTAGAGTTTATTTCAAATCATCTTTGATATTATGTATATCCACATATATACATATTAATTTCTTTTACATACCAAGTTATACTTTAAAATTTTAAACCACCTTTGGTTTTAATTCAAAACAAATTCCTTTAAATTTTCAAACAATCTTGTTTGAAATAGGACCATTTCATTCAATTGCATTAAATAATATTATTTATTATTTCTCTAAATTAATTACATCATTAATTAATCACATTCGGTAATTAACTTTTTCTTAATTACCTTTATTAAGTAATTTTCCCTTAAATTACTTACCTCTAGTTACTTAATTAACTCCTTCTTATTTATCAACTCCAATTGTTATCCATTTATATTAATCTCATTAAATAAAATTTAATTAATTACATAAATTAATTGATTGTCCTTATCTTGAAAACTTTCCCTAATTCAAGATTTAATTTCAGCTTGAATTCATTTCAAACTTATCTTTATTTAGTTTTAATTTGGTTGTAATTCTATTACCACATAATTCTTACTATTACTCTTAATTTAATTAATATCACAACCAATTTCCTTAATATAATAGATAATCGATTTCTTATATAAGATTCATTTACTTTTGAAATCATTTTAAAAACCTTTATATAATAAAATAACAAGTACGCTCTTTCATATTTATACACTCAACTCATTATAGGGTACCACTTACCCTATCTTTAATGAGTAATCCCACCAGAGCCAAGGTTCTCGCTCAACCTTCAGCTCTGATACCAAATGAAACAACCCGAAAATTTCGATTTCGAAATTTTCAGATAGTTAGTGAAAAGAAGAAAGAGAAGAAGAAGAAACAGAAATCTTAAACTCGGAATCTCTCATTCGCAGCGGATAAAATATAATATCACATAAATAATAGTTATACAAAGGAAACTGTACTTGTCAAATTACACTTTATTATATCAGAGTTACAACAGTTTTACAGAACAGATAAATCTATCCATTTCAGATACTATAATGTATTAACATCAGAAGCTCTCCATACGTTCCTGCTCTCTAGCTTGCCCCCTGAGCTCCAGAACGTCCTTACCTGAAAATCTGTAATACTCGGTCTGACCCGAGCATTACATCAAAGTAACACCCGGGTCAGGCTGAAACCAGGGTAAGTAAACCCATCTAACATGTAATACAAAAGTATACAACTCATATGAACCCCGGGTAACTTATATCAATTTTCAATTCCTCAAGTTGTTATAGATATTTCTTATTTCACACATCAATTTCTAAGTACCAGATTCAGACTAAATGGTCCAATTCTCTTAAATCATTCCATCCCACCCTATTGATTTCACATACCAATTTTATAAAGAATCAAAGTGGTTTCGGGTATTACAAATACCCGACTCTGGTTTCTTCGAAATTCAATTCATCATAATATATGTTATTCAAGTGAAATGTAATTCATTTCTAAATAAAAGATGTCACCCTTTTCACCCAGCAATTTGTCATTGACAGGTAACCACATTGTCATTGCCCACCCAGTACACCATATCACGAGCCATTTCATATCAGTGGTATCAATCAATTTAGGGCATTTTAAACAATCATTTTATCATACATAAGCAAGATAATCAATCACTCCATCTCGAATAAATCTAATTAACCACAATTGAATTAAATCAATTACCTTTAAGTCCTTCTTGTTAATTAATTATAACCCAATTGATTTACCATCCCATAATCATTCATCTTAGTTTATCCTACTTGATTTATTATTATTTAGTTACATTAAGATCATCATCATTATCTAATTTCTTTAATCAAGTAATTATACTTAACCACACCCCATGAACGTTTAACAATTAAGCTCAATTAATCGCATTCATTAATAAACCCCAATTACTCATAAACAGTAATTACCCCACTATACTTACTTACTTAAGTAATTAACCCCTTCTCATTATTAATCCTTTTTGGTTAATTAGACCAAGTAATTCATCCTTAATTACCTCTACTAAGTAATTACCCTTTAATTACTTTCCATTAAGTAATTCCTTTTAATTTGTCACACCCTATAATTGTGAATTACTTCACTAAATTTCATCAAGTATTTATATTTAATAAATTTCCAAGAGATTACCTTTAATTATTAACAAATTAATTCCAATCGGGTAATCCATCCCTTGATTACCCTCAACCCAGTTAATAAATCTTAATTTCAGATTAACACAACTTAATTACAAATTAAGTATTCCTTATGTACCAGTTAAGTAATCATTAGCAATTAGTTAATTAAATTCTTAATTACTTAACTATTAATCATTCGTTAATTAACTTAAAGTAGTTAATTACAAATTTATTCATCAATTCATCATTACTTAATCCAAACTCTAATTACAATTATAATTTAATTGTTCTTAACTACTTTCTAAAATAATTAATTGATAATAATTATTCAACTTAGTTAACATTTTAAAGTCTTCTTTTAAATTTGAAAATCAATCCACTATTAACTACAAAACTAAATTTTTAACTAACTTTATACTTAAATTAATCGCTTAATTAAAATAATAATTAAGTGTTTTAAACATCGTTAAAGTATTAACAAAAATAATTAAGATTTGTTTTGAACTCTTGCCTTAAACAGTTAAACCCATATATTAAGTTACAGTGCTTAGTACTTGTAGAGAAACAAGTTACACAACTTCACCTTTATAAAATACTGCAGTTTTGGAATAAACCCCGAGACCTCCCTCAATAAAACTCGAGTAGCACTTCGTGTTAAATACCCATTTCACCGAGTCACCTGTACGTTCTTCTTCTGCTTCTTTTTTTCTATAGTTTAAGTTTTAAACGTAAGTAAAAATAGCATCAGGTAAACCCCCACTCGAACACGACATAAAACCTGACACCAAACTATCACCGTACAGGTGCACAAGCTTTCGACGGCGCGCCAACGATCGGCGATACCTCCGGCAAGTCGCGATTCATTATCACATTCGATTACGACCATCCAACTCGACCGTCAACCACAAATCAAAATCGAGCATCATTGCTCAAAACTAGAACCAAAAACCTACCCTGAAAACTTCTCGTACTCACCACAACGTCCACCGGAATATTTACAATTCCGGCTACACACTCGCAATCATACCTACCTCCATTTCCCAAAAAATTTTAGCACTCGATCCACCAAAGAAATCGTGGTGGATGGTTTACTGACCACCCTCAAAACTAGGGTTAGGAACAAAAATTGGTCACGGTTGTCACCCCAATGCTTAGATCACCGTCCTGACATTTTTGCTGACCTCTCCGATGGCTCCACTACCACCAGTAATAATTCCGACCATGCCGAGCCACCAGATCACCAGAGGCAACCCAAAACTCTTAGATTTAAACAAACCCGATCTGCCCACTTAATCTTCTTCTAAAAATTGTGATTCGAGATTTAAAAATCATGATTTTGGATATAATTTCAGACTGTATGCTTGAATCAGTAAATTGCAATGTCTGAATTTTAACATAAATCAAGCTTACACTGTTCTACTGAGTTTCCAGAGCAATTCCAAATAAATTTTTAAGTTAAATCAAATTTTAATCTTTAATCTAGGATGAAACAACAACTTTTGTTTATGAACCAAATCCTAGCAGCAAATGGATCAAGAGTATATGAATTTTAATCATAAACTTAAGCTTGGATACTGAGAACAGGGATACATAATACAATAATGCACATTTATATTCATCCAAACAATTCACTTATATAAACATACAAAACATACTATTTCCAGAGAAAGAACATGCAACCAGACTTAAAGATACTTAAGTTTTTTTTTATATAATTAGAAGAGTTGGTACTCACCCTTAACTATAAATAATTTCTGCATGTATAGAAACAGAGGTTAGTCCTTTGGAAAATTTGAAATCAGTTCTTAGGATTTAAAACTGAAATCATTTTATTTGAAGATGTGAATTTGTGAATGTACTGGAATCCTATTTTAAACAGAGAAGATGCATATTTCAGAACAAAATTCACAAGTATATTCTATTTATTAACAGCAAATCACCCCATCCTTCACGTAAACAATTTATAAAATATTACTGCAAATCTTCATCACGCATATTAAGTCAATACCAGATTTAAATTTTTGAAAAAAAACAATTGCTTACTCACAGGATTTAAAGAACAGAAAAAGGGGTCAGATTACTCACATGCAAAAGAAGATCAGAGAGCTTGAACTAAATCTGGCAATGCTTCCTTCTAGCAAAACTGAAACTGGAACTTTGTATTGTTCTAAATATTCGAATCCTCATATTGCTTTAATTATCCTTATGGTTATGATTTGAGGAATGAATTACAAGTTTAAACTTTGTTTTGAGGAGTGTCTTTAGACTTGAGTTTGTTTTTCAGATCATCATCTCGTTTGCATGTTTGATTAATTTCTGAAAATGATCTTGCATGTTTGAAGATGTGCAGATTTGAAGATGAGTTACATGGTTTTGTTGAAGGTGATTGCAGATCTTTTTTTCTTTTTTTCAAAGGAAGTGTTTCAGATTTTTTTTTTAAGATTTGGAAAAAGAATAAAATGAAAAGAGGATTTTGTTTATACAAAAACTGAAATACTTATTTAATAAAAGAAAAACAATAATAAATGACACTTGTCTTCAATTTTAACATTTGTAGATTACCTTGTTTAAACATCTAACACATGTTAAATTAGGCTTTAAAATACTTACACATGTCCTTTAAGTAATTAGTATTTTTAATTAAGTGTTGATGAAAATTTTAAACTAAATTAATTAGTTTCTAATACTTAGTTACAGATAAATAATTAAAGAATAAACTAAGTATAATTATAATAAAAACAATATACAAATCAATCTTTTGAAAGGAATATTTTAAATTATTTTAAATAAAATTTATAAAAGAGGTTATAACTTATTTGTTATTTAAAATGGATAAATGTTTCACGTATTTTAAATTTCATATCTAATTTACAAATCACAATTATTAATCAATATTTTAAAAGAAATAAAACAAACATCTTTATAACCTATTTTAATATACAAACTTAAGTCAAAATATATTTTAAACAAATAAAACATTTATCTTATATATTTAAAATCATACAGTTATTTCATTAAATAGCTTTGAAAAGCTAAATTCAAAAATAAATCATAATTTCCTAATTTCAAAGTATTAGATTTAAAATATAAATAAATATATATACACACACACACACACACATTATAAATAGAAAACAAATTTATTAACTTATAAAAAAATAAATTCACTAATTAATTATTTAAGAAAATTATTGAGTCAATTCAAATTTAATTACAAAAATTATCAAATTTATTTAATTTTAAACATAGATTATGTTAGCGCCAAAATTGGTCACTAACACCCTTAGAGAGTTTATGTAGAGAGATTAATGAAGAAGATAAATTAAAATAGAGAAGATAATATAAATTAAAATGCGGGAGACGAGAACATAGAATTTATTATGGTTCGGCATTGTAGCCTACGTCCACTTTGAAGTTGATCCTTTATTTCTTCACTTTAAACTTGATTACAGATACAATCCGTTTTTAAATATTCGAATACAATTGTGAAATAAAAGTAGAAGTCTTGGATGAGGTTTGGATGAGGCAGAGTCTCCCCTGTGTTCTGAAAGCTGATCCCGTTTTCTGTGCCCCTGCCTCTCTATTTATAGACGAAAGCGGGTTGGACTTCCCTGGTGGGCCTGGTGGCCGAATAACTTGGCCCAAGTAGTTTATGTACTGTACGCCGAACCAGGGAAGCCGGACAAGGCATGCCGAGCCTTCCCTCCTTATGCCGATCGAGTCGTGCCGAGTCTTTCCTCTTTAGGCCGAACGAGGCGGGAGGTTGAATGAGAGATGCTGGTCGAATGGGGCAGGAATGCCGAACGATCGAGGTTCGCTGAATCAAGCCAGAATGTCGAACCATCTAGGCTCACTGAACGTACTTGGCCGAACGCATGTGGGAGGCCGAACAACCTTTGTTTGGCCGAACGGTCTTAATTGGCCGAACGGCATTCGATGCCGAACGTGTTCTGGATGCCGAACGTGCCCTGGATGCCGAACGTTTCCTGGAGGCCGAACAACCTAGGTTAGCCAAACGCTCTCCTGATGCCGAGCGCTACTTTGTACCGAGCACTCCTTTCTGGCCGAGTACTAAGTTGCCTGGTCAATCCCTTGGGAAACACTTGCCCCCCAAAGTGTGTTACGTGACCGAATGTGATACGCTTTGATCAAACCTTGGTCGTCATCCTTGTTTTAAAGCTCTCTTGGCCGAACGCAGTAGGGAAGGCCGGGCATAGTAGGAAAAAGCCGAATGATATACATTACCCTGTGTGACTTTGTATGCCGGTCAATCGAGCCGAACGAGACAAGTGCTGGAAGATCCAAGTTGGCCCAAGCCGAACGAACTAAGGTGGTCGACCGATATTGTTTTGACCGGTAGAGCCGGTCAGAACCTCTTCGACTTCCTCTTCCCCCTATAAAACCCGTCTCCTTCTTCTTCCTCCTCTTTTCTTTACTTTTCTTCCACCACTGCAATTTCGAAATACCCCTGCCATTTGACTCTTCGTACTTCTCAGCCCTTTCTAACGTTCGATCCACGAATCAGGTAAAATCCCTTCATCTAACTTGTTTCCCAGATAAGTTTCGAACAATTGGCTTAGGCTAGAATGGAGGTTGTACGGGCTATGCGGGTGGATGATCCAAACCTTGATTTGGATATTCCCATGGCCGAGCAACTTGAGGTAGGGAGGAGTGGTGAGGGATGATCACCTCATAGGGTTTGTGTTGTTTGGGAGAGACGTTGTAGTTCGGCATAATTTTCCTGCGCCGAACCAGGTGGAAGAAGGAATATGGGAGAAGTGCCGAGCATTGGAGGATGCTGAGTGTTGTTTCGACCGAAAGGGAGTTTGGCCGAACGATTGCTTTGCCGAACGCCAATTTGGCCGAACGGACAGTACCGAACCATGGCAATGCCGGACAACCATAAATGTTGAACCAATCGTGCCGAGCGATATTAGCCGAACAATACATAAGTGCCGAACATACTCTACCGGCCGAACATGACTTAAGCCGAACAAACATAGATGCCAAACTGACCATGCCGAACCAAACATAACTGCCGAACATAACTTAGGCCGGACAAACATAGATGCCGAGCCAAAAATAACTGCCGAACATAGTTTAGGCCGGACAAACATAGATGCCGAACCAAACATAAATGCCGAACATGGCTTAGGCCGGACAGACATAGATGCCGAACCAAACATAAATGCCGAATATACTTAACATGCCGACCATACATAAATACCGGACCTATCTTCATGCCGAACATAGTTAGTATGCCGAGCATAATTAGGTGCCGAGCACACATAAATGCCGGACATATACAAATGCCGAACATACTCTCCTTGCCCAATTTCATAACTGGTATTTACTCGGCATAATCGGATAATTACCTCTAGTGTCTTACTGCAGTCGTTATTCAAAAGGCTTTCGGAGACGATCAGCGATGACGGTTTTCGGAGGCGATGTTTTTAGGCTTGATGTTATATTAAATGCTTATGCACGATTGATTGCACTAGTTCACACACCACGGGGGGGGGGGGGGGGGGGGGTTATCTGCGTTGTTAATTCTAACGTCGATCATTTTTCGAGTATAGTTCACACAGGTGCTTGGTTGGGTCTGCTATTTATTCAAGATGTCCAAAAGATCCAGTTCTTCTACACTTTCCGACAAACCTGGGCCGTCTTCTAAGCGAACGGCCCCCGACACAACTGACCCGTCAGCTTCTCCCGCCCATGACTGGGCTCCCGATACTTTGGAATCGTCGATTTTAGTGGATGACCCAGTTGACTCACAGGCTTCGAGAGTCACTGAGGCCGCTCTTAAGCGGATATGTTCTATTCACGGCATTCCGTTTGCTGACGTGCTCGTTCCGTTGGGGCATGACCGCCCACATCTGCCCCCAGTGGGGTATACGGCGTGTAGCAAGTACATGTGCTGGGTTGGTAGCGTGCCACCTTTCAATCTATTCATTCGCGACGTGCTGCAGTATCTGGACGTCGCCCCGTCTCAACTTCATCCAAATGGTCACGTTTTCATTTATGGCACGTACATGCTTTTCATGGCCGTCTTCTCCAGGCCTCCAACTCCCGACGATATAAGGTACATCTATATGACCAAGAAACGGGGAGAAAGCCCCTCTTACATGTTTCTTGAGCCACATCGGAAGTGCCAACTTTTCACTAGCGCGTGGAGTAGCAAGTTCGCCCTGTACAAATAGGAGTGGTTTTACGTGCGCTGCCCCCAAGGCTTTGCGAGGCGGTGGGTTGAAGGAAGTAAGTCTTTTCTCTGAGTTGATGTCCGTTCCCGATTGAGGTTGAACTTCTCCTAACTCATTGTTCTATTTTTTCAGATCTCGTCCCCCGTCCTGAGGGCCGGGGGTACTCCGATGCTGTCGACGCCATTAGAGCTCTTCCTGCTGAAGAGCGAGATATCCGAGCCCTCATTTCCAATGAGTCACTATCAAAGTTCGGGTTGCTAGCCCCTGGCCGCCGGGTTAGCCTTCCAGAGGGAGTATCACTTCCCAAGTCCGTGCCCGTCAGAGGGAAAAAATTGCCTGAATCATCCGTTCGCCCTTCTCTTGAAGCACCGGAAGAAGGGGAAATTCAAGGCGAGCCACCTAAAAAGCAAGGTGAGGATTTAGGTCCTGCAGCTGAAGTTCATGATATCGAAACGTCATCTTCCCTTTCGAAAGGGAGAAAGGAGCTGGCGCACAAGTTGAGGAAAGAGGAGGTTGGTGGGACTTCCAAAGCTACGCCTGTTCAGCCAGAGAAAGAGGCTTCTTCACAGCAAGTTGGAAGATCTCTGAAAGGCTTATCGAACCTCTCTATTCCCGACGACTTGCTCGACTATGATTTCGATGACCCGGAGCTGTTTAAGTTTCGCTCACCCGTCAGGGGTGATGCGGGCGTCCCGGCCCCGATCCAGGGGGAAAAAACTACCGTAAGCAAAGCCACTGGTCCGTCGGGGGGTAGCACTAGGACACACACAAATACGTGCATTTCGCTTTGCACCTACTTTTCTTTCACCATTATGCTCTCTCGCTAATTCGCTATTGTTTGATTGCATGTGACATGGGGCGGTCTCACGGATACGACCGCCTTCGCGGTTCGTCGACTTTATGCCAGTCTGGTCGGGACTCGGGCCTCGGGAAGCGCCGAGACAGAGACATCGACTGTGACCGAGATTATCATGCCCGGAACTCGTCATCCCGAAAGAAAACTTATTATCAGCCCGAACACCGCCAGGAGACCTCTTCTTATCAGGAGCGAAGCAAAGACAAACATGACCATAAGAGGTCGCATTCTGATGCTCCCCGGGACCAACACTCTGACTCTTCTTCTACCCGGCACTCCCGAGATTCTCATAGGAAGGGCGAACTTTCAAAGCCGTCTCCTCCCGCTCCCGTAACAGACCCGATAGTGTCGGAGAGATTGAACGATCTTAAGGCTAAGTTTCTGAAGATTTGTTTTGATGGGTTAAAGTTCCTCCCGGCGATTCATCCTATTCCCGGAGATGTCAAACAAAATGCTATCGCCTGTACCAATGACGTATACGTGCAACATGACGCGTTCGTCCATCTGGCTGAGAAAATTTCTGAAGTCTCTATGGAGCGCCAGCACGAAATCGATCGTCTAAAACTCGAGGCCATCCATGACAGGGATATCATTAAGGCCCAGGACGAAGAGCTAGCTACTTGCAAGTCCGAGCTTGATGCTGCTCGTCTGAATGCTAAAGATACCGCCGAGGCAGTCTCTCGGCTTGAATTGACTCATAAGAAAGAGCTCGATGAAGCGGTTCAACGATGTGGGGAATTAGCTTTGGAGAAAGACTCCGTTCAGAAGGAGCGAGATGTGCTTAATAGGCGAGTTAAGGAGCTCGAGGAGCAACTCAATAAGGAGAAGGAAGAGAAAGTGGCCGCCCAGGTTGAGGCACGGCACTATTGTGATGAGATCGTCGCCACCCGGCTCTTAAAGGGGAAACTTGAAGACGATCTCTCCAAAATCGAGGCACTAAGGAATGAGGCCCGTGAGGAAGGTAAAAGTGCAGCAACTGTCGACATCGACTCTCGCCTCGAGGCGGCCAGGGAAGAAGGCAGGGAGGAGATAAAGACCGAATTCGACCCGCTCATCGCTGAGTTCAATGCCCGAGTTCTCATGCATCGAGATCTAACTTTTCTGGGCGACGGCTACCTTGAGTCATTGGCCGAGGCATGGGAGACCCTGATTCAAATCAGGAAGGTTGAGAGCGGCGCCGATGAGGTTGATGAAGAAGCATTGATAAAAGAATTCCTGAGGGGGAAGGAGCCTTCAGATTTATCAGCGGCTAAAGCCCTCTACAGCAAAGGCTCTCCCTCCAGGAAAGGGAAAGAGGTGGCTACCGACTCTTCCGGCGTCGTGCCCCCAGTTCGCATGCCTACTCAATCGGCCAGTCGGCCAATACTTGACCCCTTCGAGCAGCACGTTGGCTATGACCCGGAAGCCCCCGGGCTTGGCATTCATGTTTTATCTCCCATCCCGGAGGGTGAGACCCCCTGATGACTGAGAACCCACCGGCATCTGGTGAGTAACCTCTGTGCTTCACAAAGATCTTTCTCGTTCCCCCAGAAGTTGTTGTGTTCTAACACTTGTTCTTTTTTTCGTGATTTCTACGCAGGCTGTTCTGACCCCGAGCCCACTCCGAGGAGCGATTCCGCCAAGGAGGTGGAGAAAAAGGCGAGTGACACTACTCAAGCTGGCGGGGATCCTGGTCCAGATGCTCAAGTAATCGGGGTGCTTGATGAAGGCAAATTCGAATCTTCCTCGGAGAGTTTTGAAATAGAAATCACAGGTGCCTCTGAGCACACATCCGAGTTGAGCATGAAGGAACGGCTCGAGAAAGAGAAAAGAGATACGACCTCAGTCAAGGTCGAGCCGCGTGGAGTGGACCTGGACGATCCTCTGAACAAACCATTGAACGTCATTCTTCATGGCAAGTCCAAGCCCATGGATGTTCCCCCTACGTCTTCGATCATCACCCCTCTGTCAGGGAAGGATTCCAAGAGTAAGCTCTCTGGGAAGGAACCATCCGGGAAGAAGTCAAAGAAACACAAGAAATGACCGTCGTCCCCGTTCAACGAGAACAAGTTTAAGTCATGTACTAATTTTTGTAGACTGTGTAAATGGGCCGTTGGCTCCGGACTTCGGAGCGTTTTTGTAACGGGAAGCTTTTTGTGAATAAAATTTGATCTTCACTTTTGTCTTCTCAAAAGACTTTTATTATTCAGTTTCTTTTATGGTTGTGATTGAAATCTGAATTGTTATGGTTAACTTAGACTTCTTGGTTCGTCTTTACATGACTTGAGAGCTTCCCTGGATTTGATCAATCTCCACTTGGTGCTTCAAGCACTTAGAATATTTCATAGCCCGTATGTTGGGGACTTGACATATCCAAGTCATTTGCGTCGTAGTTCCTATTCAAGGAACTCGAAGGTCTGAACTGGTTGTAATTAAGTCTATACACCGGACTTCGAGTACTCTGGTCCGTGCTCCGGGGACTTGGAGATTTCGAGTCATTTGTATTCGAGTCCGCACTCTGAGGACTTAGAGATTTCGGATCATTTATACTCGAGTCTGCATTCTGGGGACTTAGAGTACTCCAGTCCGCGCTCTGGGGATTTGGAGGTTTCAAATCGTTTATACTAGAGTCCACACTCTGGGGACTTAGAGTACTCCAGTCCGCGCTCCGGGGACTTGGAGATTTTGAATCGTTTATACTCGAGTCCGCACTCCGGGGACATTGAGTACTCCAGTCCGCACTCCGGGGACTTAGAGGTTTTTTGTCATTTATACTCGAGTCCGCACTCCGGGGACTTAGAGTACTCCAGTCCGCACTCCGGGGACTTGGAGATTTTTTGTCGTTTATACTCGAGTCCGCACTCCGGAGACTTAGAGTACTCCAGTCCGCACTCCGGGGACTTGGAGATTTTTTGTCGTTTATACTCGAGTCCGCACTACGGGGACTTAGAGTACTCCAGTCCGCACTCCAGGGACTTGGAGATTTTTTGTCGTTTATACTCGAGTCCGCACTCCGGGGACTTAGAGTACTCCAGTCTGCACTCCGGGGACTTGGAGATTTTGAATCGTTTATACTCGAGTCCGCACTCCGGGGACTTAGAGTACTCCAGTCCGCACTCCGGGGACCTGGAGATTTTTTGTCGCTTATACTCAAGTCCGCACTCCGGGGACTTAGAGTACTCCAGTCCGCACTCCGGGGACTTGGAGATTTTGAATCGTTTATACTCGAGTCCGCACTCCGGGGACTTAGAGTACTCCAGTCCGCACTCCGGAGACTTGGAGAATTTTTGTCGTTTATTATAAGCGTTCGTACGCTAGCTAGGATATCATAATTTTTAATTGCGCGTCATAGGAATATCATACGAAGAGACAATGGACATTCACGGAAAAGATGGCTTCAAGTCTTTATTGATGAAAACAAGCTAGATTATCTTATTACATGCCAAGAAGAAAGCATACTTGGAAACAAATGCAACTACCGCATAAAGAAATAGACTAAGTGTAATAATGCCACAAATTCTCGATGTTCCGTGCTCGGGGGAGTGTCGCACCATCGACGGTCGTTAGCTTGAAAGTTCCTTCTCCAAGCCTCCGTTCGATGACGTATGGACCTTCCCATGCTGGATTCATGTGCGAAGGGGTTGGAAAGACTCGTTTCAAAACGAGATCTCCCACACTAAAGGTTCTTGGCTGGACTTTTCCATTATAATATTTAGCGACTCGGTGTCTGTATGAGGCTGCTCTCAAATCAGCTTCTTCGCGTTTCTCATCAATAAAGTCTAATGATTCCAATAGGAGATCCTGGTTTGACGCAGGATTGTAATAGGTTACCCGGTGTGACGGAACTTCAAGTTCTACGGGTATGACGGCTTCCGTGCCATACGCCAGTGCGAATGGTGTGTGGCCAGTCGCGGTCTTGTGGGTAGTTCTATAGGCCCAAAGCGCTGTTGGGAGTTCATCCACCCACTTGCCTCTAGCCTTTTCCAAACGCTTCTTCAATATGGACTTGATGATTTTATTGACGGCTTCTACCTGCCCATTCGCCATCGGTTGAGCAACTGCTGCGAACCTTTTCTCAATGCCATACCTCTAACAGAACTCTTTGAATTCCTTGCTTTCGAATTGAGTTCCGTTGTCCGTTATGATGGTCCGTGGGAGGCCAAAACGACATATGATATTTCGTACAACGAAATTAATGACTTTCTTGGTGGTGATTGTGGCCATTGGCTCTGCTTCCGCCCACTTGGTGAAATAATCGACTGCCACTATTGCATATTTCGCGCCTCCTTTGGCTATGGGCAGAGATCCAATTAGGTCGATTCCCCACATTGCAAATGGCCAGGGACTGACCATTTGTGTGTGTTCCGTTGGCGGAGCTCTCGGAATCTTTGCATATATCTAGCATTTGTCGCATCTTCTCGCATAGTCTGCAGCATCCCGATTTACAGTCGGCCAATAATATCCGTAGCAGAGGATTTTCCTCGCTAAAGTTTGCCCCCCGGTATGATCACCACATTCTCCCTCATGGACTTCTTCCAACACCCGTTTTACCTCATCATGGGACACGCACCGGAGTAAGGGGGTCGAGAATCCCCTCCGATACATTATCCCGTCTTTCATTACATAAAGCGAAGCCTTACGAAGGACTTGGCGTCTTTCGCTTCTTTTCTCAGGTGAGTCTCCGTATAGCAAGTATTGTTTGATCGGGGTCAGCCATGATCCCCTTTCGAGTTCAGTCTCCAAGACGAGATCTATCTCCATCATGTCTATACTTGGACCAAGCAGAGTCTCGACAGGGAACAATCCCATCTGCTGTGCATCGCCAGTACTCGCGAATTTAGCCAACGAGTCGGCCTCCCTGTTCTGTTCGCGTGGGACATGCGAAATGTCATAATATTCCAGGTTTACTAGTAGCTCCCGGACCCGAGCAAGGTAAGGAGCCAGTCTCTGTCCTTTCGCTTGGTTGTCTCCCCGTACTTGATATACCACCAGCTGTGAGTCGCAGAAGATTTCGATGGACTTTACCCTCAGCTCATTGGCAAGTCTTAAGCCAGCAATCAGTGCTTCGTATTCGGCTTCGTTATTTGTCGCTGTAAATTCGAGCTTCAAAGCGTAGCAAATCGATCGGTTTTCGGGAGTTACCAGAACTATCCCAGCTCCCGACCAACGGTCGTTAGATGCCCCGTCAGTGAACATCTTCCATCGGACAGGAGGGATTACTTCGTGATTTTCACTCGGTTCATCCGGGATGGTGAACTCGGCAACGAAGTCAGCTAATGCTTGCCCTTGGATGGTCCTTCGCGGCAGGTAGGTGATATCAAACTGGCTTACCTCGATGTTCCACTTTAGCATCCTACCGGAAGTTTTCGGTTATTGGAGTACCTGTTGCAAGGGTTGGTCAGTGTAAACACTGATTGAGTGCGCCTGAAAGTAGAGACGAAGCTTGCGTGATGCAATCACCAGGCAATAGGCAAGTTTCTCGATCTTTGGATAATTCTTTTCTGCCCCCGTCAGTCGTTTACTAACATAGTACACCGACCTTTGAACCTTGCCTTCTTCGCGAACTAGGGCTGTACTGATAGCGTGCTGAGACACAGCCAAATATACGTACAGCGTCTCGTGGTCTACTGGTTTTGACAACACTGGAGGACTTTCCAAGTGTCTTACCAGGGTTCGGAATGCTTCCTCGCAGTCAGTCGTCCATTCGAAGTTTCTCTTTCCTTTCTTTATGACATCGAAGAAAGGGACGCACTTATCTGTGGCTCTGGATATGAATCAACTGAGCGCAGCTACTTTTCCGTTCAAGCTCTGTACCTGCTTTATGGTTCTAGGTGCCTGTATATCTCGGATGGCCTGAATCTTCTCCGGGTTAGCTTCAATTCCTCGAGCATTCACAATGAATCCCAAGAACTTCCCTGATTTCACGCCGAATGAACACTTTGAAGGATTGATCTTCATCCCATAGTGCCTTAGTATATCGAACATTTCCGCCAAGTCTCGAATGTGGTCGTTTGACTGCCGTGACTTCACAAGCATGTCATCCACATAGACTTCCATTGTTCTACCAATCTGATCCTTGAACATTCGGTTCACCAGGCGTTGATAGGTTGCTCCTGCATTCTTCAACCCAAAAGGCATTACTACATAGCAATACAGCCCGACGTTTGTGACGAAGCTGGTGTGTTCTTGGTCCGGGATGTGCATCGGAATTTGGTTGTATCCAGAGTATGCATCCATAAATGACAATAACTCATGCCCTGCAGTTGAATCGACAAGTTGATCAATTCGTGGTAGCGGGAAACTATCCTTCGGGCATGCTTTGTTCAAATCAGAATAGTCAACGCAGGTTCTCCATTTCCCATTTTCTTTCTTTACCAACACAGGGTTGGACACCCATTACGGGTAGAGGGCGTCGCGGACAAACACATTGGCTTTGAGTTTATCCACCTCCTTTTTGAGGGCTGTAGACCTCTCCGGGTCCATGCCTTTCCTTTTTTGCTTCACAGGTACGTGTTTCAGGTCTATATTCAACATATGGCTCGCAATTGCAGGGGAAATCCCACGCATATCAGAGTGTGTCCAGGCGAAGACATCAAGATTCGCTCGGAGGAAATCATATAAATTCTCTTCCATTAGGGGATCGAGCTGTGACCCAATTTTAAGAACTCGTGTCGGGTCGCTGTGGCTAACTGGAATATCAATCGTTAGTTCGGCCGGTGCTGCGTCTGGTTCCATGGGTTCCCTTTGTCATCCCTCGGATCTATGTCTCCAATGATCCGAGAATGTCGCCCGAGCCAGGGCTCGGGCGCTAATTGTCAATCGTTAAAATTCGGGATGTGGACGATGCTGTCCGCAGTCTTCCACTTTTCTCTGCGCTGGGCCTCTCTCAGCTCAGCCACGTAACATGCACGTCCGGTTGCTTGGTCGCCATGCACTACGCCAACTCCTTTGTCCGTCGGGAATTTCAGTGTGAGACACCACGGGGCCAAGGCTGCCCTGAAATCTGCGAGGGCTGGTCGTCCCAAAAACACGTTGTATGGTGAATCAACATCCAGCACTATGAATGGTAGGATTCGCACTCTCCTGCGTTCACCTTGTCCCAGTTCAACTGGTAACTCCACATATCCTACTGCGTCTGTGGCTGCGCCGTTAAAGCCATGGATTCGGGCTTTAGATGGTTTCAAATCCTTAGTCTCCAGCTTCATTTGGTCATACGCTTTCTTGAAGATGATGTTAACGGAACTTCCCAATCAATTAGGATTCTCCTTACGAATGTCGGTCCGATGGTTGCGGATATGACCAATGGATCGATGGTGGGAGCTTCCACCTTATCCGCGTCTGTATTCCTGAATACAATATCGTCGTGCATCGTGCGCTGCTGCATTGCGGGAGTTCCATCCTCCACGTTTGAACAACACTCATGCTCTGTATGTCTCATGGACTTAGCATATCGCTCCATTTCCTGTCAATTTTTATCCGCAGGATGAGGTCCACCAGCAATTGTGTTAATAATCAACCTTCCCATAGTTCGAGTAGGTTGCTCTGGTTGGTGTAGAGCTGGGCCACGTCCGGGGTCTGAAGTCTCTTGTCTTCCTTCTGGTGTATCTTATACGAATTCCTGCAGCTTCTTCTGCCTAATCAATTTCTCAATAGCGTCATGGAGATGCCTGCATTCGTCTGTGTTGTGCCCATTAGACTCATGAAAGCGGCAATACTTTCCAGTCCGCTTTTGCTCCTCTATTGATTCCTTAGGGCGTGGTTTTCTGTATTGAAAAGTGTTGCAGGTCGATAAGTAGATGTTTTCAAGAGACGCATTCAGTGGAGTGTATTCGTTGTAGGTTGGGATCCTTCTTCTTTCTAGGATTTCCACTTCTAGTTCCCTTAGACTGTCCGGGCTTATTTTGGACGCTGGCCTGAGTCTTTCCAGGGTTATCGTCGGTTGCTTTCATGGCGATGTTGCCCTTTATAGACTCCTGAACGGACCCTGGTGCCTTGTCTTTCCTTATCCACCGAGCTTCTTCCCTCCTTATGAACTGGTGGGCTTTCGAATAGAAATGTTCCAACGTAGCTGGTGGCTTTCCCGCCAACCAATCCCCAAATTCAGAGTCTGGATCCACTCCGCGCATTACTGCCATCAAAATCGCGTGGTCGTTTGGATTGCTCACTTCAGTAGAGGCAACATGAAATCTCTGCAAGTATGCTTTCAGTGATTCTCCAGGAGCTTGGGTCACGCTTGATAAGGACATCACATCCTTGGGTCGAGTGGCCTGTATCCTGAATTGTTCTGTGAATTTCCTTGCTAATTCGTCGAAGTTTGAGATTGACCGTGGAGGAAGTCGAGTGAACCACATGGTGGCAATTCCGGACAGAGTTATTGGAAAGCACCTGCACTTAGTTGTGTCGTTGGCCCTTGCTGAATCCATCATCCATCCATACCTCATTACATGTTGTCTAGGGTCAGTTTTTCCTTCATAGGCGGGTATGGTGGGCATGTTAAACTTCCTTGGGTATTCAGCCTGTAGAATGGTATCTGTGAAGGGAGTATGACTCTTATACATTCCCCAATCTTCATTAGTCAAACCTTGATTCTCTCTCATCAACTGCCTGACCATAGTTGTCAAATCCGGGGTTTGTATGGTGGGAGGAAGGTTGGGTTCCGCTCCACGGGCTTGATTTCTAGTAGAGCGATCAGTGGAACCTACTTGGTCATCTTCATCCTTGCGGCGTCTACGCTTGGGAGGTTCATCAGCTGAAGTTGAGCTATCATCTTCAGAGTAGGGGACAGGGATACCTCCAGCATTCTGATGTTGCTGTTGAGCAAGTCGGGCCATGAGGTCAGCATTAACTTGCATTTGCTCAGTGAGTTGCCTTCTGCTTTCCGTAAGCTCTTTTATCAAGTCATTCAATTCTGCTCGTGAAACAGCTTCCGCTTGGTTTTGGCTGGAGGGCCCCGTGCCTCGAATTGCTTGTTGATCGTTAGGTCCAAGTTGTTGAACACTAGCGGTTTCGCGGGCATCTACATTTTGGGAGGTCGATCTTGTTCGTGGTCTTCCCATGGTAGAGTCGTTGGTTGCAACTCTGAGTAGAATCAACAGATGCCTTATGGATAATTGCGGATCTTCTTCGGGGGATTTATGCAATCCAGTAGCTACAAAGTAGATCCTCACAACCTGAGAATTCGTTTCTCAGTGAAAGCACCAAAAAGTTAGCGCCAAAATTGGTCACTAACACCCTTAGAGAGTTTGTGTAGAGAGATTAATAAAGAAGATAAATTAAAATAGAGAAGATAATATAAATTAAAATTCGGGAGACGAGAACACAGAATTTATAGTGGTTCGGCGTTGTAGCCTACGTCCACTTTGAAGTTGATCCTTTATTTCTTCACTTTAAACTTGATTACAGATACAATCCGTTTTTAAGTATTCGAATACAATTGTGAAATAAAAGTAGAAGTCTTGGATGAGGTTTGGATGAGGCAGAGTCTCCCCTGTGTTCTCTGAAATCTGATCCCGTTTTCTGTGCCTCTGCCTCTCTATTTATAGACGAAAGCGGGTTGGACTTCCCTGGTGGGCCTGGTGGCCGAATAACTTGGCCCAAGTAGTTAATGTACTGTACGCCGAACCAGGGAGGCCGGACAAGGCATGCCGAGCCTTCCCTCCTTATGCCGATCGAGCCGTGCCGAGTCTTCCCTCTTTAGGCCAAACGAGGCGGGAGGTTGAATGAGAGATGCTGGTCGAATGGGGCAGGAATGCCGAACGATCGGGGTTCGCTGAATCAAGCCAGAATGCCGAACCATCTAGGCTCGCCGAACGTACTTGGCCGAATGCATGTGGGAGGTCGAACAACCTTTGTTTGGCCGAACGATCTTAATTGGCCGAACGACATTCGATGCCGAACGTGTTCTGGATGCCAAACGTGCCCTGGATGCCGAACGTGTCCTGGAGGCCGAACAACCTAGGTTGGCCGAACGCTCTCCTGATGTCGAGCGCTACTTTGTGCCGAGCACTCCTTTCTGGCCGAGTACTAAGTTGCCTGGTTAATCCCTTGGGAAACAGATTATTAAATTTATATTGCCAAAATTCCGGGATATCACATTCCTCCCCCTTTAGAATCTTTTCGTCCTCGAAAAGGAACGAAGCCAGAATTTTTTTAAAATGCTTAAAATCATATAGATTTTCTTTGATTATTTTTGAAACACTTTTAAAATCTGTATAATATTTCCAAAATAGTTTTATAAAAATACTTTTATAACTCGATGTTTCAACCAGTCCATCCTTGTTCTCACAGAAATTCGGTCATACGTAGATCAGGTGTACGACTAAAAATCTATAAGTACTTAGCAGACCCGTTTTCAACACCCAGTGAAAATACTTTGAAAATGATTTTATTGAAAATATAGAAAACAGTTTTTGAAGATAGAGGATATATCTTTGGTGAGAATGCTCTGGAAATCATCACCCCCATCCATGGTCGCAACTAACCCGATGGTTACGTTGCCATCCCGACAAAATCCATAGATAACTGTAGGCCTCCACGCCCCTCGATTACAACAAGGAACCCGCTACAGATTGCAGTTACAACTGGGGTTACGTAGCTATCGCGGCAAAAACCCATATAACTGCAGGCATCAGCGCCCTCGAATTTCGCTGCCAAAAGAATGAAACTTCTCCACTCCGCTCGACCATAGATCGTAGTCTACCAATGTTGCGTTGCCTTCCCGGCAAAATCAAGTGTAGACCGTTGACACTCATCCTCCACACGATTTTCGCTATGGTCCCCACAGTAGATCGCAGTGACATCGAGTTACCCTGTCGCCACAGCATAACCCAAATGCCCCTGTAGGCATCAGCGCCCTCGACTTTCGCTACCCAAAAATCCTTAGGAACTAGTTTTGTCCGGACTCCTCACAGGATCAACTTTAGAACCCCCCCCCCTTAGGGCTCAAGGCAGCACCACCCAGTGGCACTCCTGAGAAGTCCATTCCAAGGGAGCGCCTTTTTCCCCAGAGCCATCATCAAAATATTTTATACTATACATATATAGTATCTTTAAATCATACAGCTAGTATGATCTCATACAAAGCTCCTTTACACAAAATCGATTATTCCTAAATCGATAATTCTCAAACTAGGGTTTCCAAATTAAATATTGATTTTACCTAAAAATCAAAAGCCTTTCCAAGATCCATAGGTTCCCAAAACCTTTTTCCAAAAATCCTCATAAGATCCTTTGTACATATATATATATATATACACATACATACAGATATATATAATTTTCAAAACTTTGGATCATTTCAAACTTGTATAAACTCCTTTCAAAACACCTTCAAAATCCTTTTCTTCTGGCAAGAGATTCAACAAGGGGAGTTTTATTTTATAAAACAAAGATATTTAACTTTGTTTACTCAAAATCAAATATTCAAATTTGATTACTCCTTTCAATTTCATTTTCATTCAAATCCGTACGATGTGCACATATCATCCGTATGCTAGACCAATCTGATCGCTCATTCGATCACACAATTTCACTTCCGAACTAGTATCGTTCAACCCGACTTTCTAGTGCGGACACAGATCTGGTTTCTTGATCAGAAACCGTCATTCTCCTTGCATAGTCATAACTATGATAGAGAATATCCGGAACCAATCAACAACCCATACCAAGGTTCGCCATCGAAAATCGAGTGAAAAATCCCAACTCGGATCGACATACTATCTCGAAATTCTGTGTTCGAATCTGGATCAAATCACTATGCGAATAGAATAACATACGTACACCCTACGTATTTATCTTTATTGGTGATTAGCCAAATTAATTTCATTTCTATTCACGTCCATTTTGATTTTTATTCACTTACTCACATTTGATTCAATCCATTTGGATTATCATCTCTATTCTTATCTCAATTGGGTAGTTAAACAATAACAGTTTGAACTCTGACCAATTAATTTAAAAAATAGCTTGAAAATTTTAAAATAGATAAGTAGTTGGAAAATAATTACTAGTTTGTAAAATAGGTGTAAATTAATTAGAAATAGTTAAAATAATTATAGAAATTTAGATAATTGCAAAATAATAGTAAGATAGTAATTAGTTTTGTAAAATAGTTGAAATATTGTAATTAGTTTATAAAACAGTTGGAAAAATTGTTAAACAGTACCAAAAATAATTGTAAAACCAGCATAAGATAATTTGGCTTTTAAAAGAAAGGTTGTATATATAATGAATAGCTTGGAAAAATTGGTTTATATTAAAATAATTTGTATTAAAAATAGTCTAGAGTCAAAACTGGTCACTTCCCAATCTCCATTTTCATTAATTCAATTTAAATTTTCACTTCCATTCAAATTGACTTAACTCCAATTACTTCAATTTGCATTGGACTTGATTTATTCCCATTTCAAGTTGAATTAATTCTCAATCCCTTTTCAAATTTAACTTTATTCAACTTTGATCTCAAATTCTTCTAATTCAGATAAATTTCAATTGAACTAGTTCCAATTTCAATTCATTTCAACTCCAGTTTGAATTAATTCCAATTTCAAACTCCATTTCCAAATCAAGTTGAATTATTATTGATTTCTTTCCAAATGCAATTCAAATTCCATTTGAATTTTATACTATTCAACTTTAGTTACAATTCCAAATTATTCAAATTAACCCAATTCAAATTTCCCATTTGAACCTTATACTCATACATCTTCAATCACTATTTCAAATAATTCAAATCAAATTCAATTTGAACCAACTTCAAATTCCAGTTCACTATGAACCATCTCGAATTACATAAATTCGAGTTAATACTTCGATTGTCGATTTAATTCCTTTAAATCAATTTACCTTTTTATCCCAACAATGGATTACCATACTCCATTTCTCATTCATTTAAACAAATCCAATTCACAACTTAAAGATTTTTAACAACAATAGGATGATATCATCTAATTCATCTTAAATGTAACGATCCTGACTCGACCTTCGAAAATCGGCACCGAATACGACACTAGTATTCAAAAGCCGCAGATCCAAACATCGAATCTGGTCCGCCGGAGCTTATAACACATTAAGTACAACACAGCGGAAGAAATGAAATAATACATTTGGTACAATAACTGATACAACATGATTGATACAACAGAATGTTACAATAGAAAGATACAATAGATATCAACACTAACAGAGATACAAAGAATAGCAGCGGAAAGATAATGCCTTCAAATGCCAAACTCCAAGGACTCCATCTCCAATCCAAAGCTAGCTCATACAAATGCGATCCACAAATCCAAAAGGCTGGAAGCTAACGCATCTATACCTATTACAGGATTATCTGAAAACCCAACTCTAGACTGCCCGTGTGGAAAATTGTGGGCACCCAGAGTTTAGGAAAGGAACAATAAACTCCAGGTCAGTCATGGGACTGGTATGAGCAAACAAAACATTTTTATCTTTGAAAACAAACAACAAAGCTTTTAAAGTTTAAATCCGCAATGCTTTTTAGAAAATGAAACTACCATAAGGCCTCCCGCCACACACACAATGCAAACGCAGAATTGGAGGAGATTTCTCCTTATGATAGTCAAATATGCTTGATACGAGAAAAATTCTTTGATATTATTACTATAAGTGCACAGTATGGAAAAACCATTTCGAAAGTACAATATAAATCCTAGCCAGCATAGACATTCCGAACTATGCCTACTATAGCTACCATCTAAACAGTGGTGACCACCATAAGTAAATGGCAGGTAATACAACTAAAACCGTACAAGCCGCATATTGGATGAATGGATTTCCAACAAATGGTCAGGCTAAGGAACTTCCTATTGCCACATGGGCACGCCTCTGGCGGGACGCCCCGAGAACCAACCTGGATCTCTGCTAAACAAGGCCGGCTACCCCCTTCCCGGGGAATAAAACCTGAGATATGCCACCCCCGGTCCTTTGGGACCTTTATCCGAGAGCTCTCCAACAACAACATCACACAGTAATAATAATAGTGTGTCCACATGAGTAAGTATCTGGGCTCCAAACCATGATACTACCCTTTTCCAGAAGGAATGGTCATACCCTAGGGGAGCTACCCCTGAAACCTTACCGCATCTTTCCTGTTTCGACCATTACCGGTTTGTGAGGCTCGATGAGGTCTCGACCACAAAGCTACGCTTTTCCACAAAGCCATGCTTTGATCAACAAATGATCATCAACACACAGCAGCACTTAGCATGCCACACTACCAAATTGGGAGTATATCGCTGACAACTTCAACTACATAACCTCTGAGCTTGTACGTCTCAGAGAAGGGTGTTAAGATAAGAGAATAAATTCTCCGCCACCAACAGATATGTATTTGAAAGGAATCGGCTTTATATCTCAAAGTGTAGTGTCAGACACACGATCCATACAAGTCTGTTCCGGGCTCGAACAGAACCGAAGGCACTTCCGAAGAAGCCCTTGCAAATCCGGGTATTCACAATCCCGATCGGACTTCCCATCACTTAGGGAATCTCTATACCGGCCCGACTCTGTGCAGAGACAATCGATAGGTCATCCTATCGCTCTCGCAAATACCCGGTCTTCACCACCGGTCTTCAATGCTATCCATAACGACGAATCACATATTCGGAATGGGCTATATGACACAAAGGTCCTCTCCCGGCTAAACCGAATAGTGAGCGCAATATTTAAAAACATATGGATATGGGATTTTAGTTAAGTCACAACTTAAAAATCCAAAGCTTTTATTTTCAAATGGTTAAACAAATCACCATTTTAAATCTTTTCACAAAAAGATTTTTTTATTTCACAAAGTTCACCCAGTTTCACAAAAATCTATCCCTAGATTTCAAAACAATTCCCATTCAATTTGGGTTAACCCAACTAAATCTTTAAATTAAAGATTTATATAGCTTTCAAAACACGTTTCCAAAGATTTATCTAAAATTTGGAAAACTATCTTCATTTTAGACTTGAAATCCTTTAACACAAATTGGAAATTCATTCTTATGTGAAAGCTTCAATCATTTGAAAACGAATAGTTTTCGTTCAGAAAAATCCAATTTCATCTTTACAAGTTAAAAATTTTGGGTTAAATTTAAGGTTCCCAAAACAACGCTTTTAAAATGGTTTAAAAACCTATATAACACATTTATAAGTTGAATACCCTTTTTTAAATCATAGTTTCCAAATCATAGGATTCGATTTCAAATATTGAGTACAAATTTAAATTAAATTATTTTAAATTTCAAAACCCAATCAAGTTATTCAAATAACTTTTATTTTTGAAATTCATTTTTTCCAAAAGCTTCAATTCTAATTCCAAAACTACTTTCGATTCAAAAATTCAATTTTAAACCAATTTCAAAATCTGTGACTTAACCCATTTCCACGTGCAATCCATATTTGTGTGTGTGTAGTGTGGTCCAGGGGTTCAACACAATAGTGCATAACATCATCAATCAACACAGATTCAATCATATCGATAAGCGGTATGACCCATAACGCTTATCTTAATTCACAGATTCATAGATAAAATAAATTACCAATCACAGAGGTTTACCATTATGATTCGATGTGGGTTTCGGACCACCAACCGGAATCCGACTCCCTGTCGCATCGAAATTCTAATGTCGTTCCATGGGTCAAGGGGTTACATATACATATAACAATATATACATCACAGATATAATAGTCTAACACAAAACATTACATGGCATCACATCACACAACAGATACATCAATCCGTCACATATCATCTAACAATCAAACATCCATAAGTAAGATCAGTTAATTGTTTGATTCAAACCAATTTTAATTGCTTAGGAATAATTACTAATCCTGGTTAATTTATCATTAATAAATTACAAATCATTTTGATTAACTTTTCTTTAATCATTAGTTAACCATTTATAGTAAATTAATTAACCTTTTATTGTAATTTATCAACCTTTAATTATTTAGTAATTAATCATAATTTATTTAATTCACCGTTAAATACATTATCTTTAATTAATTAATCAACCCTAAATTAATTAATTATCGCTAAATTAGTTATCCTTATTTAATTACAATAATTTATTAACCTTAAGTTAATCACAAGATAAATTAATTTTTAATTAATAACATCCCTTAATTACTTTCACAAATTATTAACCTTTAATTAATAATTTTTTCTCTTCTTAATCACTTTAATTAATTATCTTTTAATTAATTAATCTCAAATCTTAATTAAATAAATTTAAGCCTTTAGTTACTTATTTAATTAATCCGAATCAATAATTAATTAGATAAATAAATTATCCATTTCAATTAACTTAATAATTTAATGAATTTCAAATTATTAAATCCTCATTTAGTTTTAAGAAAAACATCATCCTCATTAATGATTTAATTTATCATTAACAAAGTATCTTAAACCATTTTCTTTCAAATTTACTTTCAAATTTCCATTTTTTTTTACACTTAAGATTTAGAATGTGTACAATTTAAAGTTAAAACAATTTGAAAAACAATTTGAAATCTTAAGTTAAGGAAATACTCATTTTCTAAAAGAAGTTTAAAGAAAATTTAAAAATAAATTCTTTTTTTTTCAAACCATTTTAAATCATACTTTAATATTTAAAATTGTCAAACAATTTAAATTTTGAAAACTCATAAATCTCCAAACCCAAATACGAATAATTTTTAATTTCTGGATTTAAAATCTTTGATTTAAATTTGAACAGACAGGTTTTAAAAGAAAACCTGAACCAACATTTTACCCGAGTTGCCCCTGCTTTACTTCGAGTAAAACACCCCAAAACTTCGAGTCTCTCACGATATCGACTCGGGAAAAACACGAGTAATTTGCCCTCTGCTTCAAACCAAAACACTGACACAATCTCTTCCTCGTGCACATGTACCAATGCTCCAACAAACTCCGGCTGACGTCGCCGTTTCCAACATGTCGACGTTGATCACCTCGACCCAAACAACCATCCATCACCATTGTTTACCACTAAAATTGAAATCGAGCTTGCAGATCACCATCTGGAACCAACAGTTCACCTAAAACCTCACCGTGACGACGTCTCCGATCATTTGAAACTGCGCAACTCCGGCCACTCCCTCATTAATGACCACACTTCCACTACTCCAAATCTTAAAGCACTCGATCACTTGGGAAGAAAGAAAAAAAATAAAATGTTGAACCCAGTAAAACTAGGGTTGGCGACCCAAATTCCCTTCGCCCCCCTCCAACACGATTTGGTAAATTTTCCTGCTATTTTTCCCTAAGTCTACGATCATCCAGCATGCTTCAGTCTCAATCACGAGGTGAATCGACAACGCGATCACCAGAATTTGATAAAAACCCAAATTTGTTCACTTCTCAAATGCCACCTTAATACACAACTAAAAATTCAAATTCTTGTCTTAAAAATCATCATTTTAAAATAGTTTTTAGGTGGTGCAATCCAATCTAGAATCCATGCAATTCGAAAATTTTGGGTAAACCTTAAATTTTCACTGAATATTCCATTCCCAGACAAACCATTCCATGTCCTATCAAAATTTTATTTTCAAAACTAAATTCGTATGTTTTTTGAACCTATGTTGTTTTTGTATTACTGATTTAAAAGGATCAAAGCAATTAGAATTGGGATTTGAACTTTTTTTTTTAAACAAGTTTAAAGCCTGTAAATATTGAACAGAGGCTATCTGCATATTTTACAAAATTGCAGACAAGTATACATACATACAGGAACATTTGCACAATCACACAAGCCTTTTTCACTTCATAGCTTCAAAGACTTCCACACACTTCCAGATATAACAAACTTAAGAATTAAAAAGGGTAGTTTTGCTCACAGTTTTTTTTTCTTTTTTTTTTCTTTTTTCCTACCAGAGGCCTTAATATCTATTTCCAGATTTATGCATAAAGAATATATATACACACAGGCATAACCCAACATCATAATAATCAGATCATCACATGCAACAGATATTCAAACAAACCTAAGGCTTTGAGATTAAAGGGTTACTCACCTGTATATTTGACAGAGGACCAAGAACAAAGAAACTGAAGATGATCAAGCTTGCCTTTTTGGCTTGAAAGATCTGAAAACTAATGTTGAATCTTTACATTTGTTTCTTTGAATTACTTTATCTTCTCTCTGGTTATCATTTCCTCAGATTGAAAACAATAAAGTTAATTATTGTTTTAATTGCTTCAGATTTTAAAAATTCAAATTATGGTTGCTTGAATTACCTGAGAAACTTTAACTTGCTTCCTGATTTCAAATTTCCTTTTTATAAAACACATCTGCAAATTTTCCTGAATTTGTTTTTTATGTTAAAACTTGATTTTGAAACCATAATTTATTAAACTATGAGATATAAAATTCACCTGAGATCTGCTTTGAATTTGCATGTTGTAGTTTGATTGCTTTAGTATTGTGACTTTGAATCTCAGGTTGCTATTCCTTTTCTTTTTCCTCCTTTTATTTTGAAATTTAAATCTGCAACTTGAGATTATGACACTTTGTTTAATCTCTATTGCATGCTCTTGTTTTCATTAATGTTTGAAAAATTCAAACTAAAAATTTTTAAAAGAAAATTTTACTTGCCTTTACTATTTATTTCCAGGTTTTCAGTCTTTCTTCCAGACTTCTTTTCCTGTTTCCCAAATCTGTTTTGCTTGATTAAGTTTGAGATGCTCTGATTCTTGTTGAGTTGCTTCTAGCTTTTGTTTTTTGAATCTGAACTTTGATTTGCTCAGGTTTTGTTTGAATCTGCCTCCATATTTTCATTTGCATTGAGTTTTTTTCTTTTCTTTGCTTTTTTTTTCTTTTTGCATTTCGAACTGAGTTGTTGTTTGTTTGTTTTTTTTTTTTTTGAACAGCCTTGATATTTTGAATTGTGGAGGCAAATCTTATTCTCAGATTTGCTGAGATGTTATTAGATTTGAATATGGGAAAATGGAGAGTTTTCTTGAAATTTTAAATTTCATTATTTAATAAAAGTAATGATATGGAATGCCATTTGTAAGGAATCATTATAACCTTTAGATTTTTGTTAACTCTTACACTCCATCTCTTTAATTCAAATCCATGTGAATGTATGCATATGTTTACATTTAAATTCTTAAAGACAAAAGAATGTTTATTTTTATTTTTATATCATATTTACTTTTGTAAACGTTTATCAACATATATATCACAATCTTTTTATTATTTTCACATTCAATCTTTAATTTAGTTCATACATTTATTTAAAAATTTATATTTACACAATTTACATTCATATTTTTTTATTTTTTTATTTTGTACAACTCTACAAAAAGAAAAGAATGGATTCAAACACTTTGATTTCATATTAACATTTGTTATATTTATTTATATAAGAGAATTAAAATCTTAAAATAAATCTTTTTTTGAAATTTTTTACATCTACCAAATATATTTAATATTTTAGAAAACAACTATCATTCTCTTTTTATTAATCTCAGGCTTTTAATTTCCATTATATTTTTTTAATACATTTTATTTTGAAGTTCAATACCTGTTTTTATAAATCACTTATTCTTAAATTTCAAATATAAATTTCTATTTATAATCAAAATTATTTATTTTATTCTAGAAATTTTCTAATTAATTCACAATTTATTCCCAAAAATTATTTTAATTGCCAAATTAAACTTAATGAATTTTCAGGAATGTTACAGATTTCCCCCCTTAAAAGAATTTCGTCCTCGAAATTGCAAGGAAGACGAGAAAGAATAAGTGATAGATAGAGAAATGATTGATCAGATCAGAATCGAATATTTATTCTGCATTCGGTTTACCAAATCAGAATATCAACAATATGAGAACAAACTCATATAATTATTACACAAGATATTCGGGGTCACCGGTCTATGAATATGCAAGGGCATTGATTAGTTCGAAGGGATAACTAATTGTTCGTAGAATATATCGGATCCCAGAGAATAGATAGATGGGCTTAATTTTCAACAATTCCCAAATGCTAGATATGGATACCAAATTCAAGCCAGAATACTCCAAAGTATATAGACTTTGATATACACATGAAATTACAATTTTAAATTTGGTTTTAACCGATATCGTTTTATTTATACAATTCAAATTTAGCTTTACATTCTATTAACCAATTTAACTCAATTTAAAATTTTTAATTTATTTAATTCAAATCTTTAAATTCATTAGAGTTTAGAACGAAAAGCTGATAAGAAACCGATGAAGAAACGAAGTAAGAATTTTCCTGCAACGATTCGTAGGACCATCATCACACCGAAACTTCTTTCTGGAGCAGCTATGAAGCAATCAAAAGAATACGAAATCGAATCAAAGGAGATTGATAGAGAAAAGTTGTTTCCGCCATTGCGGGGTATTTACCATTGGTAGTGGTATTCCCCTGTCCCTTATCTCGTCCTCTTCTCGCGCTCATACTTACTATCAATGGATAGTAAGAGACTTCACTGAGGCATTCGAACGGATATCTTAGGGATACACTCATTCTAGGGTATACTTCACCCTATCTCTAATGAGCTACTTAATGTGTTATACTCCTGAGCTAAAGTTTTAACCTTCAGCTCTGATACCACTGTAACGATCCTGACTCGACCTTCGAAAATTAGCACCGAATACGACACTCGTATTCAAATGCCGCAGATCCAAACGTCAAATCTGGTTCGCCGGAGCTTATAACACATTAAGTACAACACAGCGGAAGAAATGAAATAATACATTTGATACAATAACTGATACAACATGATTGATACAATAGATATCAACACTATCAGAGATACAAAGAATAGCAGCGGAAAGATAATGCCTTCAAATGCCAAACTCCAAGGACTCCATCTCCAATCCAAAGCTAGCTCGTACAAATGCGATCCACAAATCCAAAAGGCTGGAAGCTAACGCATCTATACCTATTACAGGATTATCTGAAAACCCAACACTAGACTGCCCGTGTGGAAAATTGTGGGCACCCAGAGTTTAGGAAAGGAACAATAAACTCCAGGTCAGTCATGGGACTGGTATGAGCAAACAAAACATTTTTATCTTTGAAAACAAACAACAAAGCTTTTAAAGTTTAAATCCGCAATGCTTTTTAGAAAATGAAACTACCATAAGGCCTCCCGCCACACACACAATGCAAACGCAAAATTGGAGGAGATTTCTCCTTATGATAGTCAAATATGCTTGATACGAGAAAAATTCTTTGATATTATTACTATAAGTGCACAGTATGGAAAAACCATTTCGAAAGTACAATATAAATCCTAGCCAGCATAGACATTCCGAACTATGCCTACTATAACTACCATCTAAACAGTGGTGACCACCATAAGTAAATGGCAGGTAATACAACTAAAACCGTACAAGGCACGTATTGGATGAATGGATTTCCAACAAATGGTCAGGCTAAGGAACTTCCTATTGCCACATGGGAACGCCTCTGGCGGGACGCCACGAGAACCAACCTGGATCTCTGCTAAACAAGGCCGGCTACCCCCTTCCCGGGGAATAAAACCTGAGATATGCCACCCCCGGTCCTTTGGGACCTTTATCCGAGAGCTCTCCAACAACAACATCACACAGTAATAATAATAGTGTGTCCACATGAGTAAGTATCTGAGCTCCATACCATGATACTACCCTTTTCCAGAAGGAATGGTCATACCCTAGGGGAGCTACCCCTGAAACCTTACCGCATCTTTCCTGTTTCGACAATTACCGGTTTGTGAGGCTCGATGAGGTCTCGACCACAAAGCTACGCTTTTCCACAAAGCCATGCTTTGATCAACAAATGAGCATCAACACACAGCAGCACTTAGCATTGCACACTACCAAATTGGGAGTATATCGCTGACAACTTCAACTACATAACCTCTGAGCTCGTACGTCTCAGAGAAGGGTGTTAAGCTAAGAGAATAAATTCTCCGCCACCAACAGATATGTATTTGAAAGGAATCGGCTTTATATCTCAAAATGTAGTGTTAGACACACGATCCATACAAGTCTGTTCCGGGCTCGAACAGAATCGAAGGCACTTCCGAAGAAGCCCTTGCAAATCCGGGTATTCACAATCCCGATCGGACTTCCCATCACTTAGGGAATCTCTATACCGGCACGACTCAGTGCAGAGACAATCGATAGGTCATCCTATCGCTCTCGCAAATACCCGGTCTTCACCACCGGTCTTCAATGCTATCCATAACGACGAATCACATATTCGGAATGGGCTATATGACACAAAGGTCCTCTCCCGGCTAAACCGAATAGTGAGCGCAATATTTAAAAACATATGGATATGGGATTTTAGTTAAGTCACTACTTAAAAATCCAAAGCTTTTATTTTCAAATGGTTAAACAAATCACCATTTTATATCTTTTCACAAAAGATTTTTTTATTTCACAAAGTTCACCCAGTTTCACAAAAATTTATCCCTAGATTTCAAAACAATTCCCATTCAATTTGGGTTAACCCAATTAAATCTTTAAATTAAAGATTTATATAGCTTTCAAAACACGTTTCCAAAGATTTATCTATAATTTGGAAAACTATCTTCATTTTAGACTTGAAATCCTTTAACACAAATTGGAAATTCATCCTTATGTGAAAGCTTCAATCATTTGAAAACGAATAGTTTTCGTTCAGAAAAATCCAATTTCATCTTTACAAGTTAAAAATTTTGGGTTAAATTTAAAGTTCCCAAAACAATGCTTTTAAAATGGTTTAAAAACCTATATAACACATTTATAAGTTGAATACCCTTTTTAAAACCATAGTTTCCAAATCATAGGATTCGATTTCAAATATTGAGTACAAATTTAAATTAAATTATTTTAAATTTCAAAACTCAATCAAGTTATTCAAATAACTTTTATTTTTGAAATTCATTTTTTCCAAAAGCTTCAATTCTAATTCCAAAACTACTTTGGATTCAAAAATTCAATTTTAAACCAATTTCAAAATCTGTGACTTAACCCATTTCCACGAGCAATCCATATTTGTGTGTGTGTAGTGTGGTCCAGGGGTTCAACACAATAGTGCACAACATCATCAATCAGCACAGATTCAATCATATCGATAAGCGGTATGACCCATAACGCTTATCTTAATTCACAGATTCATAGATAGAATAAATTACCAATCACAGAGGTTTACCATTATGATTCGATGTGGGTTTCGGACCACCAACCGGAATCCGACTCCCTGTCGCATCGAAATTCTAATGTCGTTCCATGGGTCAAGGGGTTACATATACATATAACAATATATACATCACAAACATAATAGTCTAGCACAAAACATTACATGGCATCACATCACACAACAGATACATCAATCCATCACATATCATCTAACAATCAAACATCCATAAGTAAGATCTGTTAATTGTTTGATTAAAACCAATTTTAATTGCTTAGGAATAATTACTAATCCTGGTTAATTTATCATTAATAAATTAAAAATCATTTTGATTAACTTTTCTTTAATCATTAATTAACCATTTATAGTAAATTGATTAACCTTTTATTATAATTTATCAACCTTTAATTATTTAGTAATTAATCATAATTTATTTAATTCACCGTTAAATACATTATCTTTAATTAATTAATCAACCCTAAATTAATTAATTATCGCTAAATTAGTTATCCTTATTTAATTACAACAATTTATTAACCTTAAGTTAATCACAAGATAAATTAATTTTTAATTAATAACATCCCTTAATTACTTTCACAAATTATTAACCTTTAATTAATAATTTTTTCTCTCTTCTTAATCACTTTAATTAATTATCTTTTAATTAATTAATCTCAAATCTTAATTAAATAAATTTAAGCCTTTAGTTACTTATTTAATTAATCCGAATCAATAATTAATTAGGTAAATAAATTATCCATTTCAATTAACTTAATAATTTAATGAATTTCAAATTATTAAATCCTCATTAAATTTTAAGAAAAACATCATCCTCATTAATGATTTAATTTATCATTAACAAAGTATCTTAAACCATTTTCTTTCAAATTTCCATTTTTTTTTACACTTAAGATTTAGAATGGGTACAATTTAAAGTTGAAACAATTTGAAACACAATTTGAAATCTTAAGTTAAGGAAATACTCATTTTCTAAAAGAAGTTTAAAGAAAATTTAAAAACAAATTCTTTTTTTTTTTCAAACCATTTTAAATCATACTTTAATATTTAAAATTGTCAAACAATTTAAATTTTGAAAACTCATAAATCTCCAAACCCAAATACGAATCATTTTTAATTTCTGGATTTAAAATCTTTGATTTAAATTTGAACAGACAGGTTTTAAAAGAAAACCTGAACCAACATTTTACCCGAGTTGCCCCTGCTTTACTTCGAGTAAAACACCCCAAAACTTCGAGTCTCTCACGATATCGACTCGGGAAAAACACGAGTAATTTGCCCTCTGCTTCAAACCAAAACACTGACACAATCTCTTCCTCGTGCACATGTACCAATGCTCCAACAAACTCCGGCTGACCTCGCCGTTTCCAACATGTCGACGTTGATCACCTCGACCCAAATGACCATCCATCACCATTATTTACCACTAAAATTGAAATCGAGCTTGCAGATCACCATCTGGAACCAACAGTTCACCTAAAACCTCACCGTGACGACGTCTCCGATCATCTGAAACTGCGCAACTCCGGCCACTCCCTCATTAATGACCACACTTCCACTACTCCAAATCTTAAAGCACTCGATCACTTGGGAAGAAAGAAAAAAAAATAAAATGTTGAACCCAGTAAAACTAGGGTTGCCGACCCAAATTCCCTTCGCCCCTCTCCAACACGATTTGGTAAATTTTCCTGCTATTTTTCCCTAAGTCTACGATCATCCAGCATGCTTCAGTCTCAATCACGAGGTGAATCGACAACGCGATCACCAGAATTTGATAAAAACCCAAATTTGTTCACTTCTCAAATGCCACCTTAATACACAACTAAAAATTCAAATTCTTGTTTTAAAAATCATCATTTTGAAATAGTTTTTAGGTGGTGCAATCCAATCTAGAATCCATGAATTCGAAAATTTTGGGTAAACCTTAAATTTTCACTGAATATTCCATTCCCAGACAAACCATTCCATGTCCTATCAAAATTTTATTTTCAAAACTAAATTCGTATGTTTTTTGAACCTATGTTGTTTTTGTATTACTGATTTAAAAGGATCAAAGCAATTAGAATTGGGATTTGAACTTTTTTTTTTAAACAAGTTTAAAGCCTGTAAATATTGAACAGAGGCTATCTGCATATTTTACAAAATTGCAGACAAGTATACATACATACAGGAACATTTGCACAATCACACAAGCCTATTTCACTTCATAGCTTCAAAGACTTCCACACACTTCCAGATATAACAAACTTAAGAATTAAAAAGGGTAGTTTTGCTCACAGTTTTTTTTCTTTTTTTTTCTTTTTTCCTACCAGAGGCCTTAATATCTATTTCCAGATTTATGCATAAAGAAGATATATACACACAGGCATAACCCAACATCATAATAATCAGATCATCACATGCAACAGATATTCAAACAAACCTAAGGCTTTGAGATTAAAGGGTTGCTCACCTGTATATTTGACAGAGGACCAAGAACAAAGAAACTGAAGATGATGAAGCTTGCCTTTTTGGCTTGAAAGATCTGAAAACTAATGTTGAATCTTTACATTTGTTTCTTTGAATTACTTTATCTTCTCTCTGGTTATCATTTCCTCAGATTGAAAACAATAAAGTTAATTATGGTTTTAATTGCTTCAGATTTTAAAAATTCAAATTATGGTTGCTTGAATTGCCTGAGAAACTTTAACTTGTTTCCTGATTTCAAATTTCCTTTTTATAAAACACATCTGCAAATTTTCCTGAATTTGTTTTTTATGTTAAAACTTGATTTTGAAACCATAATTTATTAAACTATGAGATATAAAATTCACCTGAGATCTGCTTTGAATTTGCATGCTGTAGTTTGATTGCTTTAGTATTGTGACTTTGAATCTCAGGTTGCTATTCCTTTTCTTTTCCTCCTTTTATTTTGAAATTTTAATCTGCAACTTGAGATTATGACACTTTGTTTAATCTCTATTGCATGCTCTTGTTTTCATTAATGTTTGAAAAATTCAAACTAAAAATTTTTAAAAGAAAATTTTACTTGCCTTTACTATTTATTTCCAGGTTTTCAGTCTTTCTTCCAGACTTCTTTTCCTGTTTCCCAAATCTGTTTTGCTTGATTAAGTTTGAGATGCTCTGATTCTTGTTGAGTTGCTTCTAGCTTTTGTTTTTTGAATCTGAACTTTGATTTGCTCAGGTTCTGTTTGAATCTGCCTCCAGATTTTCATTTGCATTGAGTTTTTTTTCTTTTCTTTGCTTTTTTTCTTTTTGCATTTCGAACTGAGTTGTTGTTTGTTTGTTTTTGTTTTTTTTTGAACAGCCTTGATATTTTGAATTGTGGAGGCAAATGTTATCCTCAGATTTGCTGAGATGTTATTAGATTTGAATATGGGAAAATGGAGAGTTTTCTTGAAATTTTAAATTTCATTATTTAATAAAAGTAATGATATGGAATGCCATTTGTAAGAAATCATTATAACCTTTAGATTTTTGTTAACTCTTACACTCCATCTCTTTACTTCAAATCCATGTGAATGTATGCATATGTTTACATTTAAATTCTTAAAGACAAAAGAATGTTTATTTTTATTTTTATATCATATTTACTTTTGTAAACGTTTATCAACATATATATCACAGTCTTTTTATTATTTTAACATTCAATCTTTAATTTAGTTCATACATTTATTTACAAATTTATATTTACACAATTTACATTCATATTTTTTTATTTTTTTTATTTTGTACAACTCTACAAAAAGAAAAGAATGGATTAAAACACTTTGATTTCATATTAACAATTGTTATATTTATTTATATAAGAGAATTAAAATCTTAAAATAAATCTTTTTTTGAAATTTGTTACATCTACCAAATATATTTAATATTTTAGAAAACAACTATCATTCTCTTTTTATTAATCTCAGGCTTTTAATTTCCATTATATTTTTTTAATACATTTTATTTTGAAGTTCAATACCTGTTTTTATAAATCACTTATTCTTAAATTTCAAATATAAATTTCTATTTATAATCAAAATTATTTATTTTATTCTAGAAATTTTCTAATTAATTCACAATTTATTCCCAAAAATTAATTTAATTGCCAAATTAAACTTAATGAATTTTTAGGAATGTTACATTAAAACATCCATCAATTTACAATTTCCAGATCTCAAACCCATTTTGAGATCACACAAACTCCCAGTTCAGATTAATCATTTAACTCCCCAAACTAAATTCCAATTCCATCTTGAAATTCCCAAATCCTGTTGATCATTCCAACTTATTTAACTCTTTCCCCAGTTAAACTCAATTCACTTAATCCAAACAATCTTACCCAATTTGAATTTCCATTTCAAATTCTAAACTTCACATTAATAATCTTCCCATTTATAAGTTCAAAACTTAGCACTTCGGGTATCACATCTTATTCCAAATTCAAAACTCATCATTTAGAGTTTATTTCAAATCATCTTTGATATTATGTATATCCACATGTATACATATTAATTTCTTTTACATACCAAGTTATACTTTAAAATTTTAAACCACCTTTGGTTTTAATTCAAAACAAATTCCTTTAAATTTTCAAACAATCTTGTTTGAAATAGGACCATTTCATTCAAATGCATTAAATAATAATATTTATTATTTCTCTAAATTAATTACATCATTAATTAATCACATTCGGTAATTAAGTTTTTCTTAATTACCTTTATTAAGTAATTTTCCTTTAAATTACTTACCTCTAGTTACTTAATTAACTCCTTCTTATTTATCAACTCCAATTATTATCCATTTATATTAATCTCATTAAATAAAATTTAATTAATTACATAAATTAATCGATTATCCTTATCCTGAAAACTTTCCCAAATTCAAGATTTAATTTCAGCTTGAATTCATTTCACACTTATCTTTATTTAATTTTAATTTGGTTGTAATTCTATTACCACTTAATTCTTACTATTACTCTTAATTTAATTAATATTACAACCAATTTCCTTAATATAATAGATAATCTATTTCTTATATAAGATTCATTTACTTTTGAAATCATTTTAAAAACCTTTATATAATAAAATAACAAGTACGCTCTCTCATATTTATACACTCAACTCATTATAGGGTACCACTTACCCTATCTTTAATGAGTAATCCCACCAGAGCCAAGGTTCTTGCTCAACCTTCAGCTCTGATACCAAATGAAACGACCCGAAAATTTCA
This sequence comes from Allium cepa, assembly GCA_030765085.1. Lineage (NCBI taxonomy): Eukaryota > Viridiplantae > Streptophyta > Magnoliopsida > Asparagales > Amaryllidaceae > Allium > Allium cepa. The sequence goes on along the minus strand of CM060938.1, from coordinate 27,725,861 downwards.
ATTTCGAAATTTTCAGATAGTCAATGAAAAGAAGAAAGAGAAGAAGAAGAAACAGAAAACTTAAACTCGGAATCTCTCATTCGCAGCGGATAAAATATAATATCACATAAATAATAGTTATACAAAGAAAACTGTACTTGTCAAATTACACTTTATTATATCAGAGTTACAACAGTTTTACAGAATAGATAAATCTATTCATTTCAGATACTATAATATATTAACATCAGAAGCTCTCCATACGTTCCTGCTCTCCAGCTTGCCCCCTGAGCTCCAGAACGTCCTTACCTGAAAATCTGTAATACTCGGTCTGACCCGAGCATTACATCAAAGTAACACCCTGGTTAGGCTAGAAACCAGCATGAGTAAACCCATCTAACATGTAATACAAAAGTATACAGCTCATATAAACCCCGGGTAACTTATATCAATTTTCAATTCCTCAAGTTGTTATAGATATTTCTTATTTCACACATCAATTTCTAAGTACCAGATTCAGACTAAATGGTCCAATTCTCTTAAATCATTCCATCCCACCCTATTGATTTCACATACCAATTTTATAAAGAATCAAAGTGGTTTTAGGTACTACAAATACCCGACTCTGGTTTCTTCGAAATTCAATTCATCATAATATATGTTATTCAAGTGAAATGCAATTCATTTCTAAATAAAAGATGTCACCCTTTTCACCTAGCAATTTGTCATTGACAGCTAACCACATTATCATTGCCCACCCAATACACCATATCATGAGCCATTTCATATCAGTGGTATCAATCAATTTAGGGCATTTCAATTAATCATTTTATCATACATAAGCAAGATAATCAATCACTCCATCTCGAATAAATCTAATTAACCACAATTGAATTAAATCAATTACCTTTAAGTCCTGCTTATTAATTAATTATAACCCAATTGATTTACAATCCCATAATCATTCATCTTAGTCAATCCTCCTTGATTTATTATTATTTAGTTACATTAAGATCATCATCATTATCTAATTTCTTTCATCAAGTAATTATACTTAACCACACCCCATGAATGTTTAACAATTAAACTCAATTAATCGCATTTATTAAAAAACCCCAATTACTCATAAACTGTAATTACCCCACTAAACTTACTTACTTAAGTAATTAACCCCTTCTCATTATTAATCCCTTTTGGTTAATTAGACCAAGTAATTCATCCTTAATTACCTCTACTAAGTAATTACCCTTTAATTACTTTCCATTAAGTAATTCCTTTTAATTTGTCACACCCTATAATTGTGAATTACTTCACTAAATTTCATCAAGTATTTATATTTAATAAATTTCCAAGAGATTACCTTTAATTATTAACAAATTAATTCCAATCGGGTAATCCATCCCTTGATTACCCTCAACCCAGTTAATAAATCTTAATTTCAGATTAACACAACTTAATTACAAATTAAGTATTCCTTATGTAACAGTTAAGTAATCATTAGCAATTAGTTAATTAAATTCTTAATTACTTAACTATTAATCATTCGTTAATTAACTTAAAGTAGTTAATTACAAATTTATTCATCAATTCATCATTACTTAATCCAAACTCTAATTACAATTATACTTTAATTGTTCTTAACTACTTTCTAAAATAATTAATTGATAATAATTATTCAACTTAGCTAACATTTTAAAGTTTTCTTTTAAATTTGAAAATCAGTCCATTATTAACTACAAAACTAAATTTTTAATTAACTTTATACTTAAATTAATCGCTTAATTAAAATAATAATTAAGTGTTTTAAACATCGTTAAAGTATTAACAAAAATAATTAAGATTTGTTTTGAACTCTTTTCTTAAACAGTTAAACCCATATATTAAGTTACAGTGCTTAGTACTTGTAGAGAAACAAGTTACACAACTTCACCTTTATAAAATACTGCAGTTTTGGGATAAACCCCGAGACCTCCCTTAATAAAACTCGAGTAGCACTTCGTGTTAAATACCCATTTCACCGAGTCACCTGCACGTTCTTCTTCTTCTTCTTTTTTTTCTCTATAGTTTAAGTTTTAAACGTAAGTAAAAATAGCATCAGGTAAACCCCCACTCGAACACGACATAAAACCTGACACCAAACTATCACCGTACACGTGCACAAGCTTTCGACGGCGCGCCAACGATCGGTGATACCTCCGGCAAGTCGCGATTCACTATCACATTTGATTACGACCATCCAACTCGACCATCAACCTCGAAATCAAAATCGAGCATCATTGCTCAAAACTGGAACCAAAAACCTACCCTGAAAACTTCTCGTACTCACCACAACGACCACCGGAATATCTACAATTCCAGCTACACACTTGCAATCATACCCACCTCCATTTCCCAAAAATTTGTAGCACTCGATCCACCAAAGAAATCGTGGTGGATCGTTTACTGACCACCCTCAAAACTAGGGTTAGGAACAAAAATTGGTCACCGCTGTCACCCCAATGCTTAGATCACCGTCCTGACATTTTTGCTGACCTCTCTGATGGCTCCACTACCACCAGTAATAATTCCAACCATGCCGAGCCACCAGATCACCAGAGGCAACCCAAAACTCCTAGATTTAAACAAACCCGATCTGCCCACTTAATCTTCTTCTAAAAAATGTGATTCGAGTTTTAAAAATCATGATTTTGGATATAGTTTTAGATTGTATGCTTGAATCAGTAAATTGCTATGTCTGAATTTTAGCATAAATCAAGCTTACACTGTTCTACTAAGTTTCCAGAGCAATTCCAAATAAATTTTTAACTTAAATAAAATTTTAATCTTTAATCTAGGATGAAACAACAACTTTTGTTTATGAACCAAATCCTAGCAGCAAATGGATCAAGAGTATATGAATTTTAATCATAAACTTAAGCTTGGATACTGAGAACAGGGATACATAATACAATAGTAATGCACATTTATATTCATCCAAACAATTCACTTATATAAACATACAAAACATATTATTTCCAGAGAAAGAACATGCAACCAGACTTAAAGATACTTAAGTTTTTTTTATTATAATTAGAAGAGTTGGTACTCACCCTTAACTATAAATAATTTCTACATGTATAGAAACAGAGGTTAATCCTTTGGAAAATTTGAAATCAGTTCTTAGGATTTAAAACTGAAATCATTTTATTTGAAGATGTGAATTTGTGAATGTACTGGAATCCTATTTTAAACAGAGGAGATGCATATTTCAGAACAAAATTCACAAGTATATTCTATTTATTAACAGCAAATCACCCCATCATTCACGCAAACAATTTATAAAATATTACTGCAAATCTTCATCACGCATATCAAGTCAATACCAGATTTAAATTTTTGAAAAAAAAATAGTTGCTTACTCACAGGATTTAAAGAACAGAAAAAGGGGGTTAGATTACTCACATGCAAAAGAAGATCAGAGAGCTTGAACTAAATCTGGCAATGCTTCCTTCTAGCAAAACTGAAATTGGAACTTTGTATTGTTCTAAAGATTCGAATCCTCATATTGCTTTAATTATCCTTTGGTTATGATTTGAGGAATGAATTACAAGTTTAAACTTTGTTTTGAGGAGTGTCTTTAGACTTGAGTTTGTTTTCCAGATCATCATCTCGTTTGCATGTTTGATTAATTTCTGAAAATGATCTTGCATGTTTGAAGATGTGCAGATTTGAAGATGAGTAACATGGTTTTGTTGAAGGTGATTGCAGATCTTATTTTTCTTTTTTTTCAAAGGAAGTGTTTCAGATTTTTTTTTTAAGATTTGGAAAAAGAATAAAATGAAAAGAGGATTTTGTTTATATAAAAACTGAAATTCTTATTTAATAAAAGAAAAGCAATAATAAATGACACTTGTCTTCAATTTTAATATTTGTAGATTACCTTGTTTAAACATCTAACACATGTTAAATTAGGCTTTAAAATACTTACACATATCCTTTAAGTAATTAGTATTTTTAAGTGTTGATGAAAATTTTAAACTAAATTAATTAGTTTCTAATACTTAGTTATAGATAAATAATTAAAGAATAAACTAAGTATAATTATAATAAAAACAGTATACAGATCAATCTTTTGAAAGGAATATTGTAAATTATTTTAAATAAATTTATAAAAGAGGTTATAACTTATTTGTTATTTAAAATGGATAAATGTTTCATGTATTTTAAATTTCATATCTAATTTACAAATCACAATTATTAATCAATATTTTAAAAGAAATAAAACAAACATCTTTATAACCTATTTTAATATACAAACTTAAGTCAAAATATATTTTAAACAAATAAAACATTTATCTTGTATATTTAAAATCATACAGTTATTTCATTAAATAGCTTTGAAAAGCTAAATTCCAAAATAAATCATAATTTCCCAATTTCAAAGTATTAGATTTAAAATATAAATATATATATATATATACATTATAAATAGAAAACAAATTTATTAACTTATAAAAAAATAAATTCACTAATTAATTATTTAAGAAAATTATTGAGTCAATTCAAATTTAATTACAAAAATTATCAAATTTATTTAATTTTAAACATAGATTATTAAATTTATATTGCCAAAATTCCGGGATATCACATTTTGATCATATATAATTATTACAAATTACACCAGGAGCAACATATGAAGATGCCCCTTGGATGATCAGAGTATTCAATAGACATATTAGTCTTAATACATCACAGTGGAAATAAAACTAATAACTCCTAAATAGTTAACTTTTACCTCCTACTCATCTCTAGAAGCTTATTCCTCAACCTACTAAACCTGTAAAACCTTAACTTTCAATCTACTCAAATTTATTTTGAGCAACCGAGATTTTAAAGGAAAAACATAACTTCAAGTCAGACATAATGCCTGGTATGAATAATACTATTACATCTCCGTTTACTGATATTAAGTGAGACCATGCCGCTTAGCGGAACGAGTTTCTGCTTACAAATATCACTTTTAAAAGCATATCTTTTTGCAAATCAGAATCCTGTAGTCAAACTGATTAAAGCAATAATAGCATTATCATATGTGCACATAAATTAGATAATCAATGGACTATCTGTCCGAACAATATATTTTTGTTTGGCTAACCACTAACCATTGGTTGATTCGGGACTACTGGATAAAATAAGTAATCTAACTTCAGTTAGACATACTTCTGGACGGTCTGTCCTTAACTTACCTTTTCCAGGTCAACTGATCCTAATGGTTTTACGGGCTCCGCGGTAACCTATCTTTCTCTGTATATTCCTTTCCGTGTGTAACATTATTTAAATCTTACATAGGACTAAGCCCTACATACTAGAATTTTAGACTTATATTAGCTAGGGGCTATAACTATAGTCTAGGGCGCAACCATATACTAGTCTTATCTGGTATTCTATCATCTGAGTCATTTACTTAGGGTTAACTAACCCATCCTAACGGTGTCCGTATATAATTTTCTACATTATGGTCAAGTGGCAGGGTATATATCATTTCAACCCAAAATAGTTAAATTTTCAGGGTATATATCATTTCAACTGGTATCTCGAAGTAATAATTTCCAAATCAATAATATCGCTAGAGTATGTATCATTTCAACCTATAATCATTTTTCCTAATCTAAAGATCATTCGGGTATGTATCATTTCAACCCATAGTGATAACAGGGACATAAACATCCAATCGTCCAAAATGTCAATAAATATACATCCATCACAATCACTATCAAAATTAGCCAATAAATCACAACAATTAACTTGATATCATTATAAGTTATTTAACTAATAATTAAAATTCAATATTAGTTTAAATGACAATTTAATCCAATATAAATTCAAATTAAATTTAAATAACAATTTAAATTACCAAACAACAATCAATAAAATTCTTATCACATCATAAATTTAATTCATCTAACATAAGAAGGTTTCGTATTTCGTGAGTGGTTTAAATCACTAACCAATGATTTCTGGTCGATTTAAAATCCAAATAGAGCCCAAAGTTTGAATAGTCTCCAAAACCTACCAAATTAGTTCCATATTGTCTGAAATTTCGATACGATTCCAATGGAAGAAACCATGTCCAAATCCGAGTTAGTATGCAAAAGTTATGATAGTTAGAACCTTTAAATTTTAAAATTTAAATTAAAAATTGAACGAGGGCAGTTACGTAAGTAATCGTACCTTCCTCTCTCTCCAAACCCGAAACAACATACGCGAGCACATAAGCCGTCGTCCCCCTATCTTGACCTGCTGCGCCACCTACGATCGACTTCACCATGATCGGAGGCCACCACCGCGACACACACCAGGCTAACCCCACGCTGCAAACGCCTTCATCTCGAGACTCCCCTCAAGCTCACTGTGCCACTAAGCTTCCAAGGTTGATCACGGTAAACTTGAGCCTCTTTGACATGAATGAAGACCATCGATGCACTCCCTTCGACCTCCGCTATGCCGGAGCTCCTCCCAATCGTCGATCAGGCACGATCTACTATCGAAAAGAAAACCCTAGTATGAATGGCCGAGGCTTCTTCATTGCTTTTTAGCCAAACTGAACCTTAATTGCAAAAACGAATTGTAAATATAGGTTACGCTCGTCAGAGCTTTCCAACGATATATAATTTGATAGGGTTTAAGGAGTTTGAATTTTCGATTTGATTAGGAATTTGGGAATTTAGGGTTTTGATGTCTGACATTTGGAAGAAGGGAAGGAACAGATGGAAATAACAATACATGTGGAAATAAGATAAAAGACCGTTAGGGTTTTAGGAAAAATCTATTTATATAGACGAAGATGGAAAAGAAGGAATGGACTGATCAAATTGTGTCGAAATGGTAACAACGACCTGAAAAGCCCATTTCGCTTTCGAAATGAAAGTAGGCCATCCCATATATCAAAATATAGGTTTCGATATTTTCAAACTCATTGGAACTTGTTTCAAACCTCAATTCCATTTTATACAGAAGTTAGCTTTTAGAAATCAAATTATATTCCTTTAAATTCTTTTAATTAATTTCTTCGCATTCCAAGCTCGCACGATCACACGATAAGTCTGATCGCTATGAAACTTAAAATCTTATAACAATTCACTGTTACGGATCTAATGAAACTGTTTTTTCCAAAATCAGATACAATGCCTAGAAACCCAATTTTACACGTTAATTAAATAAATTATTAATTTAAAATCAATGTAATCGCCTTTAAATTCTACATTAAAAGTTAACAATTTTCATCATTCTTGATTAACCAGGAATTTATATTCTTTTAAAATAAAAGTTTTCATATTAAATCCAAAATTTAAATATTGCACTAATTTCAACGTTCAATTACAACTATAATAAAATACTAGATAATTATATTTTAATTTCAAGTGGTTTCTTTTCTTTCGATTTACACTCTTATTATTCAATCAACTATTATCTTATGAATATAATTAACATTAGTTTACATTTTATTACATTCATATTCTACAATCATCATCTTAACTCATATTAATGACAATAATTAATTATATAAAATTCACATTGATTTCCAAATTATTTCAACTAATTAAATAATAAAATAATAATTAAAACAATGGTTACACATTAGTAATTCAAACACAATTCTAAGTCTATTGTTTACAAAGAAAAGCTAATAAATTTATGAAATAATTAATTTATTTCATATTTTATAATGAACCTATTTCAGTTAATGATAGATAATTTCAACATTGAATCCAACATTTAATTTATTCCTTATTTAAACAATTATAACTAAATTAACTTTACGATTATTTCAATTGATTGAAATTACATTAAAATAGTTGTCAATAACGTACGAACAATATTATTAAATCATATTCTTATTATCTCTCTCATTAGTAAATTATAAATTTTAATTTCTCACAATATTAAATTTCAAAATCATATTAAATTTAATATTTTTAATTATTAAAAATACAGGTCGTTACACTCTCCTACATGCAAAACTTTTCATCCCCGAAAAGGAACAAGAAGGAATTAAGAAATTCGATATAATTTTATTCCAAATAATCAATTTATAATCAATTAATTTCTATATTTAAGTTTAAGAAAATTTTGAAAATAACACAATTTTGACAAAATTTCCTAAGTCCTAAATTTTCGAAAAAAATTCGATAGAGTCTCCTTTGCGCGGATAGATCCGAAAAAATAATAATATCAATAATTTCAATATATATATATATATATCATATTTCAATAATAAAACATCCTAAACCATAGGAAAAACAATTAAAACATTGTTGCAAAACCTTAATCCGAAAACGTACATATTTGTCAAGCAAACAACTTATTTACGAAACCAAAAGAAGAAGCTATTGCTTCAATAAACTTGTATTTCACTTATATAATCCAAAGAGTTAAAATGATATGAAAGAATAATATATAGTTGTTTCAAATCAATAGTAAAAGCAACATACAATATAATAACCATATATAACAAAAGCAGCATGACTATTAGAGGCAACCTAAGAATCCATCACATATCCATAGCCAGCCAAACTAATGGTTTGTCCAGCTTCAGACACGTTTCATCGTACAAGGGTGATGAATAAGCTATCAAGTGTGCCTTACGCTCAACAGCCTTTGGTACTTACTCAATAGATTATTCATACATCCTTAAACAATCTGAAGTATCATTTTCCAAATTTCCCATCAGCTAAAACAATAAAGAATTTCAGTTTTATTTAAATTTGCACGATGTATATAAATCTTTTATATGCAATATCAATTCTAATCGCTTGCTTGAATACATACATTCCACTTTCGAACTAGTATTATTAACCCAACCACTCTAGTATGAACTCTGATTCAATTTCTTGATTCGAAATTTTCGTTTTCCTTGCATAGCGATAAACCATGATAGAAAATTTCAAATTCATATCAAAAATTCGTATCAATTCTTCGTCGTCAAGAATCAAGTGAAAAATCATAATTCAAATTGGTGTGAATTACAACAAATCTGGTATTCAAATCGGAATCAGAACTGGTATGCGAATAAAATGATTTATGCACAATTTACATATTTTATTCTATTGGTTTCTTTCCACGTCATTATTTACTTTTTATTTGTTTTAATTCGTTCATACAATAATTATATTTTGTAAATATTCTTTCATTACTTACACAGGTTTCCCATTCAATATTTGAAATCACCAATGAATCCATTATTAAAGCAATACGTACATTTCATTGCTGTCTATTTCACATTTATTATTTACGTATACCTTGATATCCATTTAATATTATTATTCATCAATGAATCATTTCAGTCATTTTCTTGAGTTTATTGTCATTTACTTAAACAATATTCACTTTTTTCTATTTAATTTAATTACTAGCATTTCAAAATTTTAACTTTCGTTTAAAATATTTCTTGTACATCATAATTCTTGTTTGTAGACATAACTCCATTACTTAAGTTTTACTTGTATGAAATTCTACTACATATTCATATTAGCATTGCAGCTTTTTTAATGTTCCTAATAAGTTTTATATATGTTTTTAGAATGTAATTAAATGTTATAAAAATTTATCTTATTCATTTTAGTTAACGTTAATGTTCAATAGTTTGCATCTTCTAAATTTCATTACCCTTTAATTTACAGGTGACAAATCTCCAATTACTTTATAGTATTATTAATCATTTAGCTTTTAGTTTCTTATTTTTCATTTTAGAAGTTTCTAAATATTAAAATTTCACTTTATTTCAATAGTTGAGAATCGATAATTTAACAAGAACTTAAGAACTAAATACCGGGCTCATTTCAAATCATTTAGAAATAATATATATTTATGTGTATATTCAAATCATACTTAAGAAAATAAAATTTAAAATTTTTTTATCAAGACAAATGTGTAGTAGAGCTATCACAGTGTACTCCCCACTTTAAAACTCAAAAATGAATGTCGATGATGTCACGATCATCACCGAAACTATTTTCCAGCGATAGAAGAGGGGAGTACAGAACTTATTTTCTTTAAAAATTCTTTTAAAACTTTCTTTCATATCACATTGAAAATATTTATATCCAAAAATACTTTCAAATAATACAAATATCATTCCAAAATGTTCGAAAACCAATTTCAAAACTCCGAAACTTATGTTCTCAAATTTCTAGTTTATATTCACTTATTTGTAAATCCTATTTTGCAACCAATATTTATAAAATTTCACTTCCTAACGAACAAACATATCACATACAACAATATCCATTTATAAATATTATTCTTTTATATAAAAAATATTATACTAGATAAAATTATTTCTTTTACCTATATTTCAAAAGTAATATTGTATCGGTCTACCTTATTAAGTGTTTAGAATTCCCTATCAATGCTATAGCGTCCTATCTACCGACCAGAATTCATAAATACTCAACAGAAAAAATTAACAATACAAAATATATTTATGTCACTAACAAATAGGCTCTCTCATATATGTACACTCAGACTCATTCTAGGGTATTATTAACCCTATCTCTAATGAGTTAAACACCAAATAGGCTAAGGTATCTATAAACCAAAGATTTAATACCAACTATAAGGACCCACCTTTTTGGATAGTTTAAATTGACAATAAACCACACATGTCAACTCAAATCATTCAAAAGGGAGGATTGTTAATGGGGTAAATAAGAAAATAAGAGAAAAGAAGGAAAAAGCAAAACACAGAATCTCATAATGGAATGACAAAATATAATCCTCAAATAAACAATTCAGGAAGCTGTTTAATAATATACGTATGATTACCCAATTTTTACGACAATCAATGTACAAACGATGACATACTAATAATGATGCAGCAGAAAATTACTAATAATATAATATAGCAAACTCCATCTTCGTCCTTTAGAAATAATGTCTTCAACACTGAAATGCTCAGGCTGACCTGAGCATAATGAAAAGATAAAACACTCGAGTCAGAACTAAAAGTTCTTATGTAAGTTAAATCAACATTAAGTAAATATGAATGTAATGGCTGTAGAGATGTTTACGGGATTTCACATCTCCTATCCAGTGTGTAACATGCATGCAATAACTTAAGAGATGTTTCGAGATTTTTCATCTCCTAAGGATCTGTTAAACTATCTATATGTAGTAAAATATGCTCTATATAGGTAGTGTCTATCGGTAAAGTAAAGTATTAAAATAGCGTTAAGGCGTTACCATTATCCCCCTTAACAAATTTTTTAAGCATCCTAGTCTATACAGTATTGTAAACTCCACCATAAACTGATGGGCTATCAGGGAGCACTCCATAGGTATGACACAAAATATAGTCATAGTAGGCTCGATAAGGCATATGACAAAGCATTCAAGGCAATGCCCAGGGTAGGATTCTACCGTTTTACACTCCCGGACTGGTGATAATGCATAGCAGCTACTACCGGCCACCTCGAAACACACTCCCAAAATCATCGAGGCTAGGCACCAATCAATCACAAAGTAAAAGATATGGTATCGAAGAAGCGTGTCTGATAGAAGGAGTGACCTCGCATGGCTCAATATAGCTCCTTTTTTAGTCATATCAAGCTTACTAGAGGGTCAGACCTGCATACATACCTCATACCAGTAGCATTCTCCAAACCATCCTACTTCGTTTTGGATTCTCCACTACGTACATAGTTGTTAAAGTGGTTTCGAAATTTCAAAGAGTATGACAATATCCGACCCCGGTTTCTTTAACAAATAAACACTTATTTCACACCGTGGTCATTTTATAAAACATTTTTAATATTAAATCAGGAAAAAAGTTTATACATTTATATCAAGATACCATATACTTATTCCAAAAGTATAAATATATCCATAAATATCGAGGAAGATTTCTTCCAATCAATTTTGAAAATAATGTATAATTCTCTTTAAAACATTTGTAAACTATTTATATGCTTTAGAACCATATATAAAGCTATTTATAAATTCCAAATAGTTTACAACTCTTCCTCTTTTCATAAACTTCTACGCAAATTCTTTTAAACGCTTTTAAATCCCTTTATACAAGTTCTTTTATAAAACCCATTATAAAATCCTTTAAACCCTTATACCTCCTTTATAAAACCATTATAAATCCTTTTATAATTCCATTATAAAATCTCGTACAAACTTTTATAAATTCCTTACAAAACCTCTTACATTTTATTTATTAAGTTATTATAAAATCTACATTTATAATATTAAATTGAATTTAAATAAACCTCTTAAAACTATACTAAATATTTTATTAAATTAAATTTAAACCATTTAAAATATATTTTTAAAAATAAATAAAGTTATATGTAAAATCTTAAGTTTACTTTTTAAACCATGTATTAACTTATAATTTGAAACTTTATAACATATAAACTAAATTATTTTCCAAATATAATTTTTTTAAATCAAATTTATAAATTAGACATACTTTACCATTTAGAAAATACTTTAAAACCGACCAATGGTGTCCGTATATAATTTTCAATCCTATGGTCAAGTGATAGGGTATGTATCATTTCAACCCAAAATAGTTAAATTTTCTGGGTATATATCATTTCAACCCGTATCGCGGATAAATGATTTCCAAATCAATAAATCGCTCAGGTATGTATCATTTCAACGCATAATGATTTTCCCTAATCTATGAGATCGTTCGGGTATGTATCATTTCAACCCATAGTGATAACAGGAATATAAACATCTAATCATCCAAAATGTCAACAAATAAACGTCCATTATAATCAACATCCAAATCAGCCAATAAATCACAACAATTAACAGGTTATCATTATCAATTATTTAACTAACAATTAAAATTCAATATTAATTTAAATGGTAGTTTAATTCAATATAAATTCAAATTATTTAAATGATAATTTAAATTACCAAATAGCAATCAATAAAATTCTTATCACATCATAAACTTAATTCAACTAAGATAAAAAGGTTTAATATTTCGTGAGTGGTTTAAATCACTCACCTTTGATTTCTAGTCGATTTAAAATCCAAATAAATCCCAAAATTTGAGCAATCTCCAAAACCAACAAAATCAGTTCCAAATTATCCAAAATTTTGATACAATTCCCAATAGAAGAAACCACGTCCAAATCCGAGTTTGTATGCAAAGGTTATGATAGTTAGAATCATCAAAATTTAAAATTTAAATTAAAAATAGAACGAGGGCAATTGCATAAATAATCGTACCTTCCTCTCCCTCCAAACACTAAACAATGTATGCAAGCACGTAACCCAACCGCCGTCGCCCTATCTCAACCTGCCGCGCCACCTACGATCAACTTCACCATGATTGGAGACCACCTCCTCGACGCCCATGCCAGGCCAATCCCACGCTTTAAACGCCTCTAACTCTGGCTCCACTCAGGCTCACCATGCTGCCAACCTTCCAAGGCCGATCATGGAGAACGAGATCCTCTTTGACCCAAACGAAGACGACAAATGCACTCTCCTTGACCTCCTTTACGCAGTAGCGCCTCCCAATCATCGATCGGACGACGATCCATTATCGAAAAGCAAACCCTAATATGGACGGTCGAGGCTTCTTCACTATTGTATGGCCAAACCGAACCTTGATTGTGAAAATGAATTGCAGATGTAGGTTATGCTCATCGATAGCTTTCCAAGGATATATTATCTAAAGGGTTTGAGGAGCTTGAATTTTCGATTTGAATTGGAATTTGGGAATTTAGGGTTTTGATGTCTGACATTGAGAAGAAGGGAAAGAGTAGTTGGAAATAACTGTACGTACAAAAATAAGATAAAAGACTGTTAGGGTTTCAGGAAAAATATATTTATATAAAAAGAGATGGATAAGAACGAATGGACAGATCGAATTGGGTCAAAATGATAACAAAGACCTAAAAAGCCTGTTTCATTCCCGAAACGAAAGTAGGCCATCGCATATATCAAAATATAGGTTTTCGATATTTTCAAACTCACTGGAACGAGTTTCAAACCTCAGTTCCATTGTATATATAAGTTAGCATATAAAAAACAAATTATATTCATTTAAATTCTTTTAATTGACTTCTACGTGATTCGAGCTCACGCGATCAAACGATAAGTCTGATCGATACAAAACTTGAAATATTATAATAATTCACTGTTACAAATCCGATGAAGCTGGTTTCATCAAAATCCGAGATAGTGCCCAAAAACCCAATTTTACATGTTAATTAAATAAATTATTAATTCGAAATCACCTTAAATTCTAGATTAAAAGTTAATAATTTTCATTATTCTTTATTAACCAGGAATTTATAATCTTTTAAAATAAATTTTTCCATAATAAATCCAAGATTTAAATATTGCACTAATTTTAGCAGTCAATTACAACTGTAATAAAATCCCAATTAATTATATTTTAATTTCAATTAGTTTCTTTTATTTCAATTTACACTTTTATTAATCAATCAACAATTACCTTATGAATCTAATTAACATTAGTTTACATTTATTACATTCATATTCCATAGTCATCATCTTAACTCATATTAATGATAATAATTAATTATATTAAATTCACATTGATGTCTAAATTATTTCAACAGATTAAATAATAAAATAATAATTAAAACAATTAGTACACATTAGTAATTGAAACAGATTTCTAAGTCTACAAACAAAAGCTAATAAATTTATGAACTGATTAATTTATTTCATATTCTATAATAAACCTTTTTCAATTATTGACGGATAATTTCAACATTGAATCCAACATTTAGTTTATCCCTTATTTACAATTCTAACCAAATTAACTTCACAACTATTTCAATTGATTAAAGTTACATTGAAATAGTTGTCAATAACATTCAAACAACATTATTAAATCATATTCTAATTATTTTTATCATTAATAAACCATAAATTTTAATTTCTCACAGTATTAAATTTCAAAATCTTATTAAATTCAACATTTTTAATTATCAAAAATACGGGTCTTTACAAATTAATTTAACCCTTTAAATCATACTTAAACGAGGAAAATATACATTTTGCTTCACTTAAATCCCTTTGCCATGATATATGCTTTACACAAAAAAAATGTTGATGAAAACCTTCGAAACCCTTATTTAAAAACTTTAAACAGTCTCTTTTGAATCCATCGAAAGTACCCCTTTCAAAATCGGTAAACAACTTTACCTTGAAACACTAGGCCGAAAGGCCAAAACATACCTTTAGAAACCTTTTAAAATAGACCGTTCATAAAAATTGGAAGTGTTCCTTCAAAAGCTTTATAATCCTTAGACATCCACTTTTCAAAACATTATAAACTTGCCTTTCGAAAGCATTGGAAACCATCCATTCAAAGACTAAAAGCAAACCTTTCGTGTAACATCCCTGATTTTAGCCAACTTTAATTTGATAATTAATTTAATTTTTGAAATTAAATTGTGAATTAATTTGGTATTTTCCAAATTAAATAGATATTTGTTTAAATATATATAAATGTGATTCTAAATAGAATTTCTAATTGGAAATTCAGAAATAAATCTTTCGAATTACATATTGGATTTGAAACTCAAATATAAATATTTTTAAAATTAATTGGATTCAAAACTTCATATTTTGGAATTTATAGAAACTTGTTTTCTAATTATAATAAATATATATATGTATGTATTTTGAAATTTTTATTTGAATTTAGTATAGTACATTTTCAAAAAGTTATTCGAAAGTAAAACTCTATATTTTAATAATAGAAAAGAATTTATTTGGTATTTATAATATGATGATTTGAAAGTTATATTTTGAAATTGATATAAATAAATTTACAAAAGCTATTTAAAAGGTTAAAATCAAATATATACATATGTTTTGAAAAATTAATAAGATTTGAATAAAGTATTTAAAAAGGAAAAGTAATTATAAAAAATTGAAAATATATATGTATATGTGATTAAGTTAGTTAATCTTAAAAACATTTTCTTTATACTTGAAGTAAAATTTAGTTTTATATACATTTAAAATAAATAGAAAATGTATTACATAATTTATACAAATTGATAAATCAAGGATTAAAACAAAATTTATAAACTAATTAACGATTAAAGGTTTAAACATAAATTTTAAATTATTCAAAATGAGGGTTTAAAACATAAAACTATGGTTTATGACATTTGTAAAATAAAGGAAACATGAAGTAACAAATGTAAACCTTTCTCTTAATAATTAAACAAGTGCAAACATTTTTCATAAATTTTTTATCAGTGTAGCTAATGAATACAAGTGGCTTAAGTTCTGTAAATTAAAATATATAGGAATATATGCAAAGAAAGAAAAAGAAAAAAATGCCTACATCATTTTCAGTTCAAAATTCTCAAAATCCTTTTACTCTACGTCTTCTCAAAAGAAAGTCAAAAATCAGGAATAAAAATCAAAACCAAAAACAAACCGTGATTTCAAGCTTTCAACCTGAAAATCAAAATAGTATCGAATCAAAACAAACAACTACAAGCCTGAAACCACTCTGAAGCAAGCAAGTTATTGATCTAACATTCCAGAATTCAAAACAAAGCACAAACTAAAGCTGAATCAAGGCAAGATTGTAACAACCCGCATATTTATCGATTTTATATTTAAATATTTTATTTAAATATTTTATCGTTAGTCGGATTATAGTCCGAAAAGTTACTTTTTGCATACGGTCTAATTAGGACTTGAGACCACTTCCATTGAGTTCAAAATGACGTTTGCGTTCTTTTTGAGTATAAACATTGATATGTTTGGAGCTAGCCAAAAATTTGACCATTTTCACTTTGGGTTTAGGTTTGGGTTCAGCCCAATGTTCTAACTTAATACCCCAAAACTGAAACCCCTCTTCATTCACTCCCTCTTCCTCTACTTTTCAGTTCTAAAGAGATTAATGGTGAGTGGAATGGGAAATTAAAACTCCAAACCCTAGTTTCCATTTACAAATCCAGTTCTAGCTCCAAATCAATAGAAGAAGCTTTGGTAAGCCTCCTCTTCTTCTTCTCCAACTCATTCTCTTATTAATTTCATAAATTCCTAAACCTAACTTTGGGAATGTTCTTCTTTTAAAGCTTAGAATCAAGCTTCTTGAGTTGGGATTGAAGAGTGGTTGATCCTCCTTTGTTTTCAAGCTTCTCAATCTTGTGCTTTTGGGTTCAAAGGTGAGATTTTTATCTCACATCTATAACTATAATTATCTTTGGTTGTTGGGTATGAATTCCTAACACTTCTTCATGTGCATTTGCTCTTGATTTGGATTGGTTTTGTGAATATTTCAATTTTTTGTTTTTTAAGTCAAATTTGAGTGAAAATCCTTTTATGGATGTTTGATCATGCTTTGGATGATGCATCAAGGAGCATATAGGGCCGGGTTGCCGATTGGCATAAACCCTTAGAGTCAATGTTTGTCCGGTTGCATTATGGAAGAGTTTGCTCTTCATTTGAATAGGCTGAAAAACAGCCCAGACATGATTCAATCGACTGAAATCTCTGTTCAGTCGACTGAATCTGGAACCCGAAAGTTTCCAGGCAGGGTTTAGTCGACTGAAAATCTCTGTTCAGTCGACTGAATTTGCTATTTAGTAAACTGAAAATCTCTGTTTAGTCAACTGAATTTGCTATTTCAGCCCACTTCGCGTTTTGGGATTGAATTTCCAATTTGAATCAATTCGTGATGATCCTATTTGTTGTTATAATTTATTACGACTTTGATGATTCTTTTTTTGGGATTTTTGAATATCCATTTTGATGGATTATTTATCGGTTTCTTTAGATTTGATTCACGTCTTCGTATGTGGATTTTTATTATTGATTGTTTCTACAATCATTTTTATAGTATGTCACTTTGAAAATATAAAGGTTTTCAATGCTAGTAGTAAATATCAAAACTCTTTCATTAAAATGATTTCAAAACTATTTTATTACAAAGCACGTTTCTTAAACTGTTTTCCAATCTACTAGCATATACAAACCTCTACTCATTCGTATGAGAAATCTAATTAAACGGTTTAGTAAAACAAGTGGTATGAAACGCTTGCTTTTACTTCGTCGGTTAATTCTTGGACTTGTTCGATTGAATCTCTTGTGATAATTTTCTAGTGGAGATCTACAATTTGTTCGTAAATATTTAAGTTCAGCTAGTGGTTATGGGACATGAAGCTAAGCTCATATATTTACTAGCTTACTGTAATTGACACTTCTTGATGATCATGACGATCATTTTTGTGATTTAGACTAGCAATTGTGCGATGTCTCTTTGTCTGCAAGGGAGACTAGACCCCGTTTCAGTGTGATTTCGACTCACACGTGTGCGGTAGCGCCCCGTGGTCTTCGGGCCGTTCGTGTGTCAAAAATTAATAGCAAGCTACCATGAGATAGCATCTCGTTCGTGTGATACATATGTTGGTGAGTTTTCATGCTCCCATTCATGTGATAGGCCTCCCCCCTTTTTATGATTTCTGGATTTCGTGTGTTGATTTTTGGAATTTGTGCTTCACCAATTTTAGTGATTTTCATTGATATGATTTATCAATTTTTGTGCATTGGTGAATTCATGTGTCATTGACTTGTTGTGAATACAAGTTTTAGGTATGAAACCCCTTTTTGGATCTTTGAGAAGATTCTTGTGATATTGATTAATCTCATGTTGATTTTTAATTACATACTTATAGTAGTATGCCATTATGGTTATCATATGTTTTTGCCATATCTCTTATTCTATATCATGTCATCTGATATTTATAGCTAGACTGATCCGTTTATTATTTTCTTATTAAATAATACTCGGGTCAGACCGAGATGTTACAGGTGCTTCTGCTTGACTTCACTTCTAGGATTATCTCCTTGACTTTTGGCTAACTACTTAGATTAGTAGTTTTTGGACATATACATTTGAGATATAGACTCTATGATGTATACTTATTCTTTTGTATAGCACATGTTGCTATTCTTTTGGGTTATTGTGGATCTTTCTGACCACTAATCTGATGTACACTTTCATGTGTTATATATTCATATCTTTTTCCGCCTTTGTGATATGGATGTCTGTGACTGATTCGTGTTATGTTTATTTCTATATTTGTTTCCGAAGATTATTATAGCCATGGTGTAGTAGTTTTGAGTTTGTATCGCTGTGTCGGATTTCCTCTCGAAGACAAATGCATGTTACACTACCCGACATAGCGGTGCTCGCTCAAAGCAATTGCACGGATGGTCGCTCCTCAACAGCCTTATTCTCCATGCTAGTTGACAGCATTGCTCCGTAGTGTTCTTGGCTAGCGTGGGAATAGAGGTGGGGCGTCACAGCTTGGTATCAAAGCCAAACTTTGGAACAATGTAGAGTAATTTAAGAAGGATCATCGTCCTAAGTCCATCTTAGGAGTCGTGCCTTAGGATTTAATTCGTGTCTTCGAACCGTTCTATCCTATTTTCTTTTATGATTCCTTATTTTATTTATCCAGGTTGCTTGATATTCATTTGGTGAATAACCTTTTTCTTCTTCTTTCTTTCTTTCTAAAGGAAGGGAAATGGTTAGACCAGGCCATCCCAGCGCCGGTCAATCTAGTGATACTCCCCAGGATGGAGTTTTTATGTCTGCCCAGCAGCTTCTTGATTTAGTTAAGAATGCTCAAGCAGCTGGCTCTAATTCGGAACCTACTCATCCTAAGTCTGGATTTGCACGTTTGTGCAACGATTATACCAAATTGGGTGGGAAGCCATTCAAAGGTTCTGAAACTATTATTGAAGTCCATGCTTGGTTTAGAACATGCGATCGAATCTTTTCTCGCATGAACCTCATTGATCTTCACCGAGTTCAGGCGGCCTCTAGTATGCTCTAAGAAAGAGCATTGGACTGGTACGAACTTCTTATTTCTGAAATTGATGAAGCGGATCTCACCTCGGAGCTACTCCGGGGACGCATCGAATTAAAATTTGTGCCAGAAGCCGAGAAGGTGACTTTGGCTCACTGTTTCATTGACCTTGTTCAAGGTGAATCTTCTGTGGCTGATTATGTTGCATCCTTCGAGTCACTTTCCAAATATGGGGTTGAATACATCAACACCCCATTGAAGAAGAACCAAAAATTTATCTATGGCTTAAACAAAAATCTCAAGAAGCCATTACTTCTAAAATTAGAAGTTCCCTTTGACCAACTCATTGATATCGCTCTTCGTCTTGAAGAGGCGGATAGGGAAAGAGATGTTGAAGTTGTGGGTGCCAAACCGAACTTCAACAACAAGAAGAGGCCAAACAAATTCAAAGGTCCTTATCCCAACAAAAAGGGTAAGCAAGAAACTCCTGCAGCTAAGACTCCTTCTCCTAGTAGTTGGAAATGCTTCAACTGTGGGTCTAGGGACTATTTTGCGAACAAGTGTTCAAAGCCCCGTTGTTGTCGCTATTATAAGATCCCAAATCATATATACATCAATGCCTCAAACTTGAAGGCAAGAAGGAGGGAAATTTAAATGTTGCTCAAGCCCCTGGCAACACATCTCGTGGTCAAGGTTTTTCTCATTCTATCCTTGATGGCATTATTTTATTTCGTGATCATCCTATTCGAGTTCTTTTTGATACGGGTGCGTCCCATTCTTTTATTTCAAAAGAACTTGTTGATACTTTTTCTTTGGATGTTTTGTGTTTAATGACTTCTTTGAGAATTGCGAATCCGGTTGGTGGATCCGCAACAATCAGTTTATTGTGTAATGATGCCGAGATTATTTTGTGTGTTTTTTCTTTCCTAGCGGATTGCATGTCATGCACTACTTAGGCTTTGGAATGATTTTGGGAATGGATTGGCTTAGCCGTTATGAAGTCCAAATCCTATGTCCTGAGCGGACTATTCATCTTCGGCATCCTCAATCTGTTAAGCGGAATTCTATTGATCTTAAAGTTTCGGATTCCGACTTGGTCGCATCTTTGTATTCTTTAAATCCTCAAGATGACGATAATGATGATGAGGAAGACATAATTTCTCTTATTCACGTTGTTCATGAATTTTCCGACATATTTGAGCCCGTTTTAGGATTACCACCCAAGCGAGCAATTGAGTTCAAAATTAATCTCATCCCTGGAGCTCAACCTATTACTCGTCCTCCTTATCACATGTCCAATAAGGAAAATGAGGAGATGCGCAAACAATTATCCGAAATGGAGATGAAGCAATTTATTCGCTCTAGTTCCTCGCCTTGGGGAGCTTCGGCAATTTTTGTGAAGAAATCCGATGGTACTCTTAGACTTTGGGTTGATTACCGCAAGCTTAATGATCTTACTATCAAAAATAAATATCCTTTACCTCGGATTGATGACCTATTCGATCAACTTAGTGGTGCTAGAGTCTTTTCACAATTGGACTTGGCAATCGGTTTTCATCAGCTTCGTGTTGAAGAGGATAGCATTCCTTTGACATCGTTCCATACTCGGTATGGATCTTATGAATGGCTTGTTATGCCATTTGGGTTAACGAATGCCCCGACTTATTTCGTTGACTTAATTAATCGAGTTTTCAAAGACTTCCTCGATCGATTTGTTCTCATCTTTATTGATGATATTCTTGTGTATTCAAAAACCGAGGAGGAGCATGAAAAGCATCTTCGGATTGTGTTGGAAACTCTTAGGAGTAATCAATTAAAAGAAAAGTTTTCTAAATGCCACTTTCGGCAATCTCGTGTGAAGTTTCTCGGTCATATTATTTCCGAATCCGGAATTTCCGTGGAACCTTCAAAGAATGAAGCGATTCAAAATTGGAAGAGACCAGAGAGTGTGACGGAAATTCGTAGTTTGGATTGGCGGGTTATTACCGCCGTTTAATCAAAGACTCTTCTAAGATTGTTGTGCCTCTCACTAGCTTAACGAAGAAAGGTGTTAAATACATTTGGTCGGACAAATGTGAAACTTCTTTTCAGAAACTAAAAGAACTCCTTTCTGATGCTCCTATTCTTGTTATTCCCGAGTGGAATCAAGATTTCGTTGTTTATACCGATGCTAGTCGCGTTGGTTTGGGTGCCGTTCTTATGCAAAGAGAATGTGTTATTTCTTATGCTTCTAGGCAATTGAAGCCTGCTGAGACTAGATATGCCACTTATGATATAGAGCTCGCGGCTATTGTTTTCGCCCTTCGTATTTGGCGTCATTATCTTTTAGGAGAGGAATTTGTTCTTTATACCGATCATAAGTCTTTGAAGTATTTATTCACTCAAAAGGAACTTAATTTGCGTCAACAGCGTTGGCTCGAATTCCTTGCATCTTATGATCTTGATATTCTTTATACTCCCGGAAAGGGAAATCGAGTTGCCGATGCACTTAGTCGCAAGCAACAAGCGGTTGTTTCCATGATGATATCCGAATGGAATGATCTCGAGGTCTTATCCACTTGTGAAATTCGAGACCGTGTTTCCGATTTATGTTCATCTCTTGTTTTATGTAGTCTTGAGGTTCATCCTTCTCTTTTAGACCGCACTCTTGAAGCTCAAAAGCTAGATCCCGAATTGGCTCTTCTTGGCCAAAGATTGAGGGATAAACTTGATATTGAAGTTTTGAAAGACTTTGATATTGATTCTCGTGGCGTCATTCGAAAATTTGGTAGACTTATCGTGCCAAATATTAGTGATCTTCGTAAAGATATTTTAAAAGATTCTCATCATTCTAAATTTACCATTCATCCCGGTAGCAGTAAAATGTACGCGGATATGAGGCGGCTTTATTCTTGGGAGGGAATGAAATCTGATATTGCTAACTTTGTTAAGTGTTGCATGACTTGCCAACTCATTAAGGCCGAACATCAAAGGCCCGGTGGGTTATTGCAGCCTTTAGAAATTCCAATTTGGAAGTGGGATCAAATTTCCATGGGTTTTATAGATGGCCTTCCCCTTTCTCGTTCGGGTCATGATAGCTTATGGGTTATAGTTGATAGGCTTACTAAATCCGCCCATTTTATTCCCATTCGGTCCAATCAGACCGTACCTCTTTTGGCCAAACTTTTTATTAAAGAAATTGTTAAATTGAATGGAGTTCCTACATCTATTGTCAGTGATCGTGATCCGTTGTTTACTAGTGGATTTTTGAAGAGTCTTCAAAAAGCTTTGGGAACGAAGCTAAATTTTAGCACCGCTTATCATCCCCAGTCCGATGAACAAACCGAGCGTGTGAATCAAACTCTTGAAAATCTTCTTCGGGCATGTGTTCTTGATTTTGGTGGACGTTGGGAAGATCATATTTCACTTATTGAATTTTCCTATAATAATAGCTCCCAATCTAGTATTGGTATGGCACCTTTTGAGGCACTCTATGGAAGGCCATGCCGATCTCCTTCTTGTTGGCTTGAGGCCGGTGAGAAGCTGGTTTTAGGTCCAGATTTTATTCGTGATTCCACAGAAAAGATTGACCTTATTCGTCATAGGATGAAAGAGGCCCAAAGTAGACAAAGATCCTATGCCGATAACCGGAGAAGGAAATTAGAATTTTCTGTGGGAGATCTTGTGTTTATTCGTGTTTCACCTATGAAAGGTGTTGTACGTTTCAGTCGATCGGGAAAATTAGCACCTCGATATATTGGTCCATTTCCCATCACCGAATGTATTGGTTCCGTGGCTTATCGCCTCTTATTACCGGCTCAATTTTCTGCTATTCATGACGTGTTTCACGTTTCTCAATTACGGAAATGTCTTCGAGATTCCGATTCTATTCTTGAGCCCGGTGTTGTGGAAGAAATTGAAGTTTCGCCTAATTTAACTTATGAGCAGCATCCTATTCGAATTATTACTTCGGAGGTTAAACGCCTTCGAAATAAAGATGTCCTGCTTGTGAAAGTTCAATGGTCTTCAAATCCTAAAGATTTCTCTTGGGAATCTAGAGAGTTCATCGAGCGAACACATCCGGACTTACTTTCCCATGCTCTTTAAGGTGAATCTTTTATTTAAAATTTCTTTTGTGATGAATATGCTCTCATGGTTGTTACTATATATCTTCTTCTTAAATATTGCAAGGACGCAATTTCTTTAAGGAGGAGAGTCTGTAACAACCCGCATATTTATCGATTTTATATTTCAATATTTTATTTAAATATTTTATCGTTAGTCGGATTATAGTCCGAAAAGTTACTTTTTGCATACGGTCGAATTAGGACTTGAGACCACTTCCATTGAGTTCAAAATGACGTTTGCGATCTTGTTGAGTATAAACATTGATATGTTTGGAGCTAGCCAAAAATTTGACCATTTTCACTTTGGGTTTAGGTTTGGGTTCAGCCCAATGTTCTAACTTAATACCCCAAAACTGAAACCCCTCTTCATTCACTCCCTCTTCCTCTACTTTTCAGTTCTAAAGAGATTAATGGTGAGTGGAATGGGAAATTAAAACTCCAAACCCTAGTTTCCATTTACAAATCCAGTTCTAGCTCCAAATCAATAGAAGAAGCTTTGGTAAGCCTCCTCTTCTTCTTCTCCAACTCATTCTCTTATCAATTTCAGAAATTCCTAAACCTAACTTTGGAAATGTTCTTCTTTTAAAGCTTAGAATCAAGCTTTTTGAGTTGGGATTGAAGAGTGGTTGATCCTCCTTTGTTTTCAAGCTTTTCAATCTTGTGCTTTTGGGTTCAAAGGTGAGATTTTTATCACACATCTATAACTATAATTATCTTTGGTTGTTGGGTATGAATTCCTAACACTTCTTCATGTGCATTTGCTCTTGATTTGTATTGGTTTTGTGAATATTTCAACTTTTGGGTTTTTAAGTCAAATTTGTGTGAAAATCCTTTTATGGATGTTTGATCATGCTTTGGATGATGCATCAAGGAGCATATAGGGTCGGGTTGTCGATTGGCATAAACCCTTAGAGCCAATGTTCGTCCGGTTGCATTTTGGAAGAGTTTGCTCTTCATTTGAATAGGCTGAAAAACAGCCCAGACATGATTCAATCGACTGAAATCTCTGTTCAGTCGACTGAATCTGGAACCCGAAAGTTTCCAGGCAGGGTTTAGTCGACTGAAAATCTCTGTTCAGTCGACTGAATCTGGAAACAGAAAGTTTCCAGGCAGGGTTTAGTCGACAGTAAATATCTATTCAGTCGACTGAATTTGTTGTTTAATCAACTGAAAATCTCTGTTTAGTCAACTGAATTTGCTATTTCAGCCCACTTTGCCTTTTGTGATTGAATTTCCAATTTGAATCGATTCGTGATGATCCTATTTGTTGTTATCATTTATTACGACTTTGATGACTCTTTTTTAGGGATTTTTGAATATCCATTTCGATGTATTCTTTATCGGTTTCTTTAAATTTGATTCACGTCTTCGTATGTGGATTTTTATTATTGATTGTTTCTACAATCATTTTTATAGTTTGTCACTTTAAAAATATGAAGGCTTTCAATGCTAATAGTAAATATCAAAACTCTTTCATTAAAATGATTTCAAAACTATTTTATTACAAAGCTCGTTTCTTAAACCGTTTTCCAATCTACTAGCATATACAAACCTTTACCTCATTCGTATGAGAAATCTAATTAAACGGCTTAGTAAAACAGGTGGTATGAAACACTTGAATTTACTTCGTCGGTTAATTCTTGGACTTGTTCGATTGAATCTCTTGTAACAATTTTCTAGTGGAGATCTACAATTTGTTCGTAAATATTTAAGTTAAGCTAGTGGTTATGGGACATGAAGCTAAGCTCATATATTTACTAGCTTACTGTAATTGACACTTCTTGATGATCATGACGATCATTTTTGTGATTTAGACTAGCAATTGTGCGATGTCTCTTTGTCTGCGAGGGAGACTAGACCCCGTTTCAGTGTGATTTCGACTCACACATGTGGGGTAGCGCCCCATAGTCTTCAGGCCATTCGTGTGTCAAAAATTAGTGGCTAGCTACCATGAGATAGCATCTCGTTCATGTGATACATATGTTGGTGAGTTTTCATGCTCCCGTTCGTGTGATAGGCCTCCCCCCTTTTTATGATTTATGGATTTCGTGTGTTGATTTCTGAAATTTGTGCTTCACCAATTTTAGTGAATTTCATTGATATGATTTATCAGTTTTTGTGCATTGGTGAATTCGTGTGTCATTGACTTGTTGTGAATACAAGTTTTAGGTATGAAACCCCTTTTTGGATCTTTAAGAAGATTCTTGTGATATTGATTAATCTCATGTTGATTTTTAATTACATACTTATAGTAGTATGCCATTATGGTTATCATATGTTTTTGCCATGTCTCTTATTCTATATCATGTCATCTGATATTTATAGCTAGACTGATCCGTTTATTATTTTCTTATTAAATAATACTCGGGTCAGACCGAGATGTTACAGGTGCTTCTGCTTGACTTCACTTCTAGGATTATCTCCTTGACTTTTGGCTAACTACTTAGATTAGTAGTTTTTGGACATATACATTTGAGATATAGACTCTATGATGTATACTTATTCTTTGTATAGCACATGCTGCTATTCTTTTGGGTTATTGTGGATCTTTCTGACCACTACTTTGATGTACACTTTCATGTGTTATATATTCATATCTTTTTCCGCCCTTGTGATTGGATGTCTGTGACTGATTTGTGTTATGTTTATTTCTATATTTGTTTCCGAAGATTATTATAGCCACTGTGTAGTAGCTTTGAGTTTGTATTGCTGTGTCGGATTTCCTCTCGAAGTCAAATGCATGTTATACTACCCGACATAGCGTGCTCGCTCAAAGCAATTGCACGGATGGTCGCTCCTCAACAGCCTTATTCTCCTTGCTAGTTGACAACATTGCTCCGTAGTGTTCTTGGCTAGCGTGGGAATAGAGGTGGGGCGTCACAAAGAAGCAAATCAAAACTTGGAAATCAAAGTCTGGATTTAAAATGCAACCTGGAAACAAAGTAAAAGAAAATACTAAAGTTCCAGATTTAAGCTCAATCAAGCATGCAACAAGTTCAAATGGCAACTCAAACTAATTATCAAGTTACTATTCTCTGCTTTTCAAAACAACATGGTGAGCAAACTCCACTTTTATAAGACCTTAAACCTATATATCTTGAACTCTGAAGTATGATATGAGATGTCCTTGAATTATTTAGTGAATTTGGTTTGCATGTTTATAAATGTGTAGATATAAATATATGCATGCCTGCATACATATATATCCCTGTTTATAACAGTATAGGCTTAAGGTTTTATTAGAAAAATTCCTATCTTCCCATTCGTTTTTATTTTAGTCTAGGGTTTGTGAATGAAAAGGGTCTCTAACAATGTATTTTAAATTTTAAAAATAGATTCAAGGATATGTTATAAGTATTTAACTCAAAATTTAAAATTTACACTGGAAATCAAAGAAATGGGTAAAAAATTCGAGCATGTTAATTTAAATCTTTGATTCTGTAATCTGATTAGTGCTTGAAAATAATGAATTTAGAAAAAGAAATCATGATTTTTAATATTGGGATGGTCGTGAACTTTTAAGTTGAATAGAAAAGACATTTCCGTAAATTGCCGATGATCAGCAGATCTGGGTTCATCGTGGATGATGTCAAAGGCCGATTGGAGGATGTAGATTGGTGGAAAAATAGTGGATGATTTTATATTGTGCCATTGTGGTCGATCGATGGTAATTTAGGGTTTAGTGAATGGTTTTGGAAATTGTTAAAATCGAGGCCTTTTCATTGTCGTGGGTGAACTGGAAGCTAACGCACATGGGGGAATGGAGGCGTGGGTCAGAGATGAAGCTCTGGTCGAAGTCGTGTGAATTCTGGTAGCCAGAGGCGGACTAGTGAGGTAGTTCTTGGATGAATTGCTGTTCCAAGAGGTTGTCGAGGTGGCTTAAGTTCGATCTTCAAATTTTCTCGTTGACCTGAGTGGTCGTGGTGTTAGAGGGTAAGGTTGGCGACTCGATGGTGGTCAGAACCTTGGTCGAAGGTGGGCCGATTGATGGTGCACGTGCACATGGGCGTTTTCGAATATCTGGTGGCTGTTGTTTTGGGAAGGAATAATTTTCTTGGGTTTTTACTTAAAATAAATCATGTTTGACTCGAAGATGAGGAATGTAAAGAAAACACGGGATTGAGCTCGGGGAAATATTGCTTGGGCTTGGGTTTTTTGTGATGTTAACTTGCTTTTGAAATCTAAAAATAAAAATATGTCCAAAATTCAAACAATAGAAAATTGTTTCATCGGGTTTTAGAAAAAAAAATCGAGTTAAATGTATATTGAAAAGAAAAACAAGTTTTCAAAGTTTTAGAAGCTAAAATGAAAATTATGCTTTCAAATGATTTTTTTAAAAGTAATATATTATGTAATTTATTTTTAAATGTTTTAAAATGGATTTTAATAATTAATTACTTAAGGTAGGTGATTAACTAACCAATATAATTAGAGGTTAATTTATTTTTAATCAAGGCGATAAATTTAATAATGTGATTAATTAAGAGTTAATTAATTGAGGAAAGTAATTTAGGAAGAATTGATTTATGAAGATGATTAAAGGATAATTATTTTTAAAGGATAATTACTTAATCAAAGATTGATTAAGGTTAATAAATTTCATAATTAAGGATAATTGATTAAGTAGAAGATTAATTAATATAAGTAATTAGAGGTAATTAATTACTTAAATATAATTGCTTAGTTCAAAGTAATTAATTAAAGGTTAAAGTTAATTAAGTAATTAGGATAATTACTTATTATAATTAAATAAGGATAATTAATTTGTGTGAATTATTAATTAAATTGAGGATAATTAATTAAAGATTTATTTAATGAAAGTGATTAGGGATAATCACCTATCATTAAGGGTTAATTAATTAATTAATTAAGGGTAATTATTTAAAAGATAATTAAATAATTAAAGGTTAATTATTAATAATTAAAGGTTCATTAATTAATAATTAAATGTTAATTAATTTATTATTAAAGGTTGATTAATAAATAATTTAAGGTTAATTAATGATTAAGGTTTGTAATTAATTAATATTAATTAACCAGGATTAGTAGTTTATTCATAAGTAATTAATCTGATTTAAATTGATTAGATAATTAATTGATCTTACTTATGGTGTTTGAATTGTATTGAATGCTTGAAATTGTTTGATATCTCTGTTGTGTGATGCTTTGTGGTATGGATTGTTTTGATTTGAGCTGTGATGAATGTAATTTATTTATCTGTGATGAAATTATATTATTTACCTATGAATATGTAAATGGAAGATAAGCATTATAGATTATACCGCTTATCGTTACTGCTGTACTTGAATCGATGATGATTGATGATGTTGAACTATTGTGTAAAACCCCTGGACTACACCTTACACGCACAAATATGGATTGCACGAGGATATTGGTTAAGCCACAGATATTTAATTTTAATGAAATGATTTTAAAGTCAAATTTTGAATCCAAATAGTTTTGGAAATGGAACTGGGTTAAATATGAAAAGCTTTTGAAAAGGAGTTTTAAAGATAAAGTTATTTTGAATAACTTGATAAAATTTTGAAATTTAAATATTTTGATTTGAATTTAAATTCAAGATTTGAAATTGAATTCTATGTTTGGAAATTATGGTTTAAGAAGGTTATACAAGTTATAAATGTGTTTATATGGGTTTTAAACCATTTTAAAAATATTATTTTGGAAATTTGAATTTAACCCAAGTTTTATACTTGAAGGGCTTTAACTTGTAAAAATGTAATCAGATTTTTCCGAAGCAAAAACTATTTGCTTTCAAATAATAATAGCTTTCATATGAAGAAAGGATTTCCAATTTGTGTTGAAAAGATTTCAAGTTTGAAATGAAATTGTTTTAAAACTTATGAATGAAACTTTGGAAATGGTTTTTAAAAGCTATGAATTGAGTCTTTAATTTAATGATTGGATGAGTTAATCCAATTTGAAAGGGGAATTGTTTAGAAAGGCTATGAACTAATCTTTGTGAAAGGTTGGTGCACTTTTTGAAGTGAATCCTTTTGTTTAAGGATTTGAAAATAGTAATTTGTTCAAACCATTTGAAGATAGGTTTTGGGTTTTAAGTTGTGACTTAATTGAGTCCCCAATATCCATAAGTTTTTAAATATTGCGCTCATTATTCGGTTTAGCCGGGAGAGGACCTTGTGTCATATAACCCATTCCGAATAATGATATGATGATATGGATAGCATTTGAAGACCGATGGTGAAGAAGGAATATTTTCGAAAGCGAAAGGATAACTCGTCGAATGTCTCTGCACCGGCCGATCCTCAGTATAGAGATTTGATCACCCTTTGTGATAGGGAGTCCGGACGTGCTTAGGGATTATCCGGATTTGCAAGGGCTTCTTTGTGAAGTGCCTTCGGTTCTGTTCGAACCCAGAACAGACTTGTATGGATGTGTGTCTGCCATTACACTTTGAGATGTAAAGCTGGTTTCTATCAAATACATTTCTATTTGGTGGCGGAGAATTTATTCTCTTAGCTTAACACCCTTCTCTAAGATGTATGAGCTCAGAGGTTATGTGGTTGATGGTTACTAGTGATACATTTCCAATTTGGTAATGTGGCATATGAAGTGCTGCTAATCATTTGTTGATCGAAGCATGGCTTTTGTGAAAAGAATGGCTTTATGGACGAGACTACATCAGGACCTCACACCATGGAAATGGTCGAAAAAGGAAGAATGCAGCAAGGTTATTTAGGGGTCGTGCCCCTTGGGTATGTCCATTTATTCTGGATAGAGGTGGTATCATTGTATGGAGCCCAGATATTTAACCTATGTGGTTACTGCAAATACATTGCTTTGTGGTTTTTGGTATCGAGCACTCGGATAAGGGTTGGTTACGACCGAGGATGGCATACTTGTAGGTGTTACTTCCAAGCAGGGGTTACCCGGCCTTGTGTTGGCAGAGATCCGGGTAGGTTCTCGAGGCGTCCCTCCAGAGGCGTACCTATGTGGCAATAAAAAGTTCCTTAGCCTGACCATTTGTTGGAAATCCAATCTCCAATACGCCCTTGTACGGTTTTAGTTGTATAACCTGCCACTTACTTATGATGGTCACCATTGTTTAGATGGTAGCTATAGTAGGCATAGTTCGAAATGTCTATGTTGGCTAAGATTAATATTATACTTTCGAAATGTTTTCTACACTATGCACTAATAATAGTATCAAAAGAATTTTTCGTATCAAGCATGTTTGATTATCATAAGGAGAAATCTCCTCCAATTCTGCGTTTGCATGTTGTGTGCAGTGGAAGGCCTTATGGTAGTTTCATTTTCCAAAAAGCATAGTGGATTTCCTTTTTATTTCTTTTGTTGTTTGTTGTTTAAAAGGTAAAACTGTTTTTGTTTGCTCATACTAGTCACATGACTGACCTGGAGTTTATTGTTCCCTTCCTAAACTCTGGATGCCCACAATTTTCCACACGGGCAGTCAAGAGTTGGGTTTTTTAGATAATCAAATAGTAGGTGTAGATTCAATTGCCTTCAAAGTCTTTGGTTTGACCATTGTGGATCGAGTTTGCTTAATTCAACTTGATGGGGGTTCGAGCTGGCTTTGGATTGGAGCATTTGATATGGAGATGCAAATGTTGGAGTTCTCTCTTAGTATTTCAATTATGATATCATATTCAGCTGTGGTTTCACTGCTAGTGTTTTGTATTCCACTATAGCATTGCATTTGTGCTCTATTATGTGTTGGTGAACTGTTTTGTATCATATTTGTAACGTCCCCCTTTTTGCACGCTTTAAATCGACACACGTGCCAATTCAAACCATACGGAAGGGCGGATTGTTATGGGATAAATAAGAAAAACAGAGAAGAGAAAAAAAACTAAATAGAATCTCACCGCGGAAGGATAAAATATAATAATAAAATATATAATTTATAAATCTGTTTACAAAACATTTGATTATATTTATATAATACATATCAGAGTTAGACATACCAATAACAATGCAGCGGAACAGTATGAGTGTAGTGCAATAATATAAATAATAATAATAATACAAATCTTCATCTTCGTCCTCCAGGGCTAAATCTTCAAATCCTGAAATGCTCGGACTGACCCGAGCGAATTGAAAAGACAACACACTCGAGTTAGAACTAAAAGATCTTATGTAAGTTAAATCAATAGGAATAAATATGAGTGCAGTAACTCAAAAGATGCTCGGGATTCAGATCTCTTAAGGATCCGTTAAACTATTTACTATGTAGTATATTTCTCCATTATAATAGTGTCTATTTATAAAATAAACTTACTTATTTCCTAGCATTAAGGGGTTACCTATATAGCCCTTAACATGTAATAATCCCAGTAGTCCATCCAATATCATAGTCCCTCCTGATCGGGAAGCCACCATAGGATACCACACGAGCTACGGGGGAAAACCAAACTCGTACAAGGCGCGATAGGGTAGGTGACACGACACAATTAGGCAATGCCAAGGTAGATATACTAATTACGCTTTCGGGTCGGTGGTAACACGTAGCGCGTAGCTACGGCCCACCTCGAGCCACACCCCCAAATAAAATCAAAAGTGGCCACGGAATCAATCCAAAGTCAAAGTATAATATCGAAGGGATGTGTCCGATCAAAGGCGCTACCTTATTAACCCGTCAATCGCTCCTGTTTTAACCACATTATGCCAACTCACGGGAGTCGAGTCCATGTATTTACCTTAAAGGAAACGCCGCCACCAACCTACTTCATTCTGGAATCTCCACCGCGTGCACGGTTGTTAAAGTGGTTTTCGGAGTTGGCAGAGAGTATGACAACTTTCGATCCCGGTCTCCTCAACAACCAAACGTTATTATAACACCGCGGTCATTTAAAAAGTTTATACTTTGAAACCAGAAAATAATTATCCATTTCAAAACCAATAAATATTATATCATTTCCATTTCCAAAACAACTCATTTTGCTATTATAAAAAAAACCCAAATCAATAATATCATTTTTATTTCAAATATATTTCTTTTCCAAAATCATACTGCTTAAAATTCATAATATCTGGAAACCAAACATTTGGATTATAACTTTCAAAACATAATACTTCGAAATTCATAGCTTTAAAACCATAACTTCTAAACTAGAATGGTTTGGATATTCAACAGTATATACAATAAAACAGTTGAATTTAAAATTTCTTTAAATGTAATTATTTACACACCTTCACAATTTTTATTCACTTTAAATTCAGTCTAAACCCATAACTTTTAGATTCACTTTCAGTTTGAATAAAACACTTCGATTTCAGTATTTCAAACTTTGAGTATTTAACGAATTTCAAAACTAAGGTTTGGAATTTCTAATTAACAATTCATTTTCCTATTATTTAGTTTTGAAAGGTTTACATGATAAATCCATAACCATTTAAAATAAAACTCAATTTATTAACACTAAATATTTCCTTCCATTTATTTATACTAGAATTATTCGTTAAATCTAGTTATAAATATCATTCCTTTAAAATTTCCAGTTTTAATAAGTTAACATCAACTTATGGAGTTAAATTTTTAAATAAGCTCAACTCCAATTAAATTTCCAATTTATCTTTCAATCTTAATTGATTTGAATCATTTAAAACTCTATATATATATATATATATACAAGATCTTAAACCTGTACTTAATCACATAATATAAATTATCAAATTCCATCTTTCAACTTATTCATTTTTATTTAACAGATTTATGCATAAATTCAACAATTTAACTATATATGTATATATAAAATATATTTATATCATATCCAAATTCAATATTTATTAAACCGTATCATATCCAACCCATAAAAATCATTTCAAAAATAATTATATATATATATATATCGCGGTGCCTGTATATAATTTTCTATCCTATGGTCAAGCGATACAGATATTTATCATTTCAATCCGCAATTTAAAAATAAAAATGCGGTTGTATATAATTTCAAACCGCAATCCCGAATGAAATGAAAATGCATGATAACTTGCAGTTTATACAATATAAAATATGGCATCCATTCATCCAAATATCAATCATCAACCATTTATTACAATCATCATCCAATTTAAACAAACATCAATATAGAGCATATAAAATATATCAGGAAATAAATAACAGTTATTAACTAAAAGTTTATATTCAATAATAAATTTAATAACTGTTTAACTATCAGTTTATATGCAAAAAGATAAATAAATAAATAAATAAATTTTATTGTCAATTTATATGCAATAATAAAATAAATTAATAGTTAAATTAAATAAATACGAATTAACTTAGATGATGAATAAAACATACCAAACAGCCATAAATAAATTTCTACTCATATCCTAAGTAAATCTAACAGACATAGGAAATTTTAGAAGTTGTGAGTGGGTTAAAACACTCACCTTTTGAATTTAAATTGAATTTAAATTCAATTTAAATTCAAAAATTTAACAGTCTCCAAATCCGTCCAAACCAGCATCAACAGATCTGGAATTTTATTACCATCCTAACAAAAAAAATCTCGTGTAAATCGGACATCGTATGTGAAAATTACATAAGTTAAACGTTTAAGAAAATAAATTGAAAATCAAATAAACTAAAATAATCAGTACCTCTCCCCCAACACGTCATCACGCGCTCAAAACCCACGTACGCAAATCAGAATTTCGAACCCATTATGCACGGCCTGAGCACGCCGTTGACCACCCAAAAAGCCACCGTACCGACCATCTTTCACCACGTCTCCACCACCGTTGTGTTCGCCTTGCTCTCCTCTATCCTTGGCCTGAGGCCGCACGCCTCCTCTGCCTCGTAGATCGCCGTGCCGCCGCCTCCAAAAACTATGGTTTTGAACCCTTGTTTTCCAATTACGGTTGCCACAGTAGAAATTAGGTGATGCCACCACCATAGAACGACTCCAAACAGCGAGGGCTACAATATCCATAAACCAATTTCGCTGATTTGCTTCCCGAATAAAAAACGCCCAAATTGAACTTAGGGTTTCGCAATTTTGACCTTTGACCGCGATTTGCCATTGATTTGAGCACCCATTGCAAAAACAGAGACTGCGTGTAGATTCGTGTCGATGAAAACTACAACATATATTTTTTTGGAATTTTTTTGAGGACTTTAAATTTTAGGCTTTGGATTTGATGTTTGAAATTTGAATTTAGAATTAGGGTTTGCAGCCATTGGGAAGAGGAAGAGCTAAGAAAATGAACGCACAAACAAATGAGAATAGATGGAGGCCACGGTTTATAACTGGGTTTATATAGGTAGGTTAGAAACTTGAATAGATGGATCGGGTTGGATATACGTGCTAACGCTAACGTGGCCCAAAAAGCCTATTCTGACCCCGGAACGAAATTGGGTAAACCCATATATCAAAATAGGTATTTTAAAATATTCTGAATGTGATGGAAAAAGTTTCACGTCCAAATTCCGTTGTATGAAGAAGTTGTGCTGAAATCAATATTTGCATATTGATTTCAAATTGATTCTAATTAAATCGATCTCAAGGCGTTTCGCGTTCGTACGATCAAACGACAAGTCCGATCGCAACGAAACTTGAAACCCTACAATAATTCACTGATATGGATCCGATGAAACTAGTTTCGTCGAAATCCGAGTCCGTGACCAAAATGGCTATTTTTTATATTAATTAAATAAATTTAAAATAAATTAATTAAATCAAATTTCGCGTTAAAAATCCTGAAATTTGCAATTCTTATCACTTTATAAAATTTCAAACATTTACAATGATTTAACAATTTTTAAAAGTCACTTTACTAAAGATTAACCAATAGAAATCTTCAATTTCATAAAATTCACAATTATAGATAAATTTCCGAAATTTCCATTAAATTGAATTTGCCCATAAATATTCCATTCATAATTCAAATAGAAGGGTTTCCCATTGGATTTAAAATTATTACATAAATATTTCACAATTTTCAACTTAATTTTTAAATTAATGTAATAATTATGTATTTGATTTTATTCATTTGCAATAAATCCAACTGTTATAAAT
The DNA here is from genome assembly GCA_030765085.1 of Allium cepa. Lineage (NCBI taxonomy): Eukaryota > Viridiplantae > Streptophyta > Magnoliopsida > Asparagales > Amaryllidaceae > Allium > Allium cepa. The sequence goes on along the minus strand of CM060938.1, from coordinate 27,689,924 downwards.
TAATAAATTAACTCACGATAAAAATCCAAATTCTATAATTCATAAATTTTATCATCTTGATTTACTTATAAATTTATAATTCTTTAACCAAATTCCCATCTCAAATTTTTAAGTGTAAATTATTTCACAAATTATAGTATTTATTTCAATTTCTTAAAATAATCCTTTTATTACACTTTGAATCCAATTTAATATAATAAGTTTCCAATTAAACGGATTAGATTCAAATTCAACCTTTTACTTACACTTAAGTTCAGGTTATATTTAATTTATAACGTATTACTTCCCTAGTTATTACTTTACATGTTCCCGTATTAATTTAACAATAAATCATAATAATTAAAGTAATGCTTAAAATAAATACGATCCTATACTTACTCAACATTTAAACGAACGTTATTTCATTTCCATTAGTGTAGCAGTCATTTATTTTATTATCATGTAATTTATAATATATGTTACAGGAATTGAATTTATCACTATTCATTATTATTGACTTAAATTTAGCATTAATTACCTTGCATAAACATTGTTACTAAAAATCCCTATCCAATTGCAATTAATATTCTAATTAGTACACTTACTCTTTCCGTTATGTTATAAATTTATCAGCAAAGAAACGTTTATTACTTTCAACAACATTGTAATTACTAATTACCTACATTGATTGTATACGTTTTCCATTATAATCATTTATTAGAATTCTATTCAACTTTCCATCTTATGCATATAGTTAACCTTTCTATTGATTTTACCTTCAAAATTTTTAGTTATTTTCTTAACTTACAAAAAGGCAATGATTAATTACATTTAATCGCTATTAATTAAATGCATTGGTAACGAACAATAGTTGTCACCATTATACAATTTATAACATTTGTAATTTATTCTCTACAACAATTATTTCAACAACTCTCATTATATACATTTATTCCAATTTCCATTTAAATGTTTTTATTACAAAATCAATTAAATACTTTCCTTTCTCGCATTAAATTATACACCTGTATAATCCTTTCCACTATTCATTATTTAGAATTCTATTTAAGTTTCAATCTCTTGCAATAACTCATTTATTATACATTCGCATATCAATAAACAAGGTTCCAATAAATAGGATTTATTCAATTCACCTTATATACAGGTACAATACTTACCATTTTATGTATTGAAATTTTATTCATATTACAAATAAAGGCTTTAATTACCATTCATATATTTTATTTTAGCCTTCATTTTAATATAAATTTACCCCCTTTATTATTTCTATTAAAAATTAATTACAAAATTCTATTAAATTAACAAATTAAATTGTCGAAATTTACGGGTCGTTACGCTCTCCCCCACTCAAAACTTTTCGTCCCCGAAAAGGAAAAGAAGGGAAATGAAGAACTAAGAAATCAATATATCTTACTTGAAAAATTAACTTTATAAACAGTTAAATCTACAAAATTAATTAATTTAAATAAAATATACAAATATAACCATTAAACCCTTTATGCTCAAGTTAATGAAGTTTGGAAAACACTTTTTAAAATTTTCTAAGTCCAAAATTTACGAATTTTTTTGGCATAGTCTCCTTTGTACGGAGGGGCTCAGGAGAAAATATAATATCAAAATATAACAATATACAACATATATTTTTCAAATTAATATATCCCTACACGGGATAATATATAAAATAGCGCTATAAACCGTAATCCAAAACGTACCTATTTGTCGGGCAATTTACGCTTAATTTACGGAACCAAAAGCAGTAGCAATTGCTTCCATAGCCTGTCTTTCTCTCACAAAATCCAAAAGGTTAACAATTTATATAAAGTGAAATATTTAAGTGGTTTCAATCACTAACAACAAATGAATACAACAACCAACAATTTCAACAAACAACATACACAACAAATACAAAACAACCATACAATCAAACAAACAAACAGTTGTTCGGGTTCAAAACCTTTAAATTGTACGGAATGAAGAATAAACCATCAAGTGCATCATTTACTCAACAGTCTTAGATTAAACACAATGGATATTCACCCATCCCAACAAAATTAAAGTTTCCTTACCCAACAACCACAAACCACGACAAACAACAATTTCAGCAATAGTTTTAGTCTATTCTTATTCATTCCATTCATACATTTGTTGTTTGATTCTTTTTATTCACATAACGGTTTATCTTTTTATTCTCACTTATTTCTTTCAATTTTATTTAGAAATAACTTCAACTCTTTTTCTTAAGTTTACAATTTCTCTTTATTATATTACATTCATTTATTTCACTTACTACTCACTATTATTCATTTCCATTAACTCAGGTCATGCTAGTTTCCCACTCTTTTTTTTCCATTATAATTATTCATTCATTTATTATTGCATGACCTCATTTATTTACACTTTAATTACTTAAGTTTATAATCATCTATTTGTCATACTTACCTTTAATTATATTTACTTGGTAAAATTTCAATTATAACTTAGGTTTATAACATTAAATTCTCATTTAACATCAATTTCATTGAATACTCTCATTATTTCAAATTTCAACTTGTATAATATTCTATTACAATCACTTATTAAACATTTCAACTTTTATTATTTGGTAAGTTATATATGTTACTTAAGGGTGTAATTTGAAAGTTATACAAGTTTGTTTTATTTCTTTTAATTAATTCATTGTTCAATAAATTTTTATCTTTTCTTATAAGTTATACTTTCAACTTTCTTATTATTTCCTTTATAACTTATCCTTAGATATCTTACTTAAATTAGAGGTTCCAATTTATTGATTACTTACCTTTCATTTCACTGCAGTAATTGAAACAATTAATTAACGGAAATTTAAGAGTTAAATACCGGGTTAAATTTCAAATTATTTTAAAATAATAGATAAATATATTATTACACTTACATATCTATAATTATATTTAAAACAATTCAAAATTTATATATATTCTTTCAAAAATGAATCTGCAGTAGAACTACTATAGTGGCCTTCCCCTTCGAAACTTGAAAATGAAAGTCGATGATGCGGCCGCCATCACCGAAATTATTTTCCAGCGACAGAGAGGAAAGCACAAACTTATTTTCTCAAAAATCTTCTTTAAAACAATTCTTCCGAATTACATTGAAATATTTATCTCAGAAAATTAATATCTTCCAAAATATATTCGAAAAATTTAAAAACCCCGGAACTTAAGTTCTACATTTCCAAATTTATTTTATTTTTCAATCTTATTTCTATTATTATTTACACACTTTATTACCTAACAACCAATCTATTGTAGCCAAATATAGATATCATTTGAAAATTTTATTTTATATAGAAAATATAATAGGAAAAATTATTTCATTCACCTATATAAAAACAAATATTATGTCGGTCTGTCCTATTAAGTGTTTAGAAATCCCTATTGATGTCATAGCATCCCATGCACCAACCAGAATTTATAAATACAAAACGGAACAGATTAACACAATATTAAAACCCTTTTATAACACTAACAAATACACTCTCTCATATATATACGCTCAGCGACTCCCATAGGGTATTACCACCCTATTAACAAAGAGTCAAACCCCACAGAGTTAAGGTTTATCGCTAAACCAAAGCTCTGATACCAACTATAACGTCCCCCTTTTTGTACGCTTTAAATCGACACACGTGCCAATTCAAACCATACGGAAGGGCGGATTGTTATAGGGTAAATAAGAAAAACAGAGAAGAGAAAAAAAACTAAATAGAATCTCACTGCGGTAGGATAAAAATATAATAATCAAATATATAATTTATAAATTTGTTTACAACACATTTGATTATATTTATATAATACATATCAGAGTTAGACATACTGATAACAATGCAGCGGAACAGTATGAGTGTAGTGCGATAATATAAATAATAATAATACAAATCTTCGTCTTCGTCCTCCGGAGCTAAATCTTCAAATCCTGAAATGCTCGGACTAACCCGAGCGAATTGAAAAGATAAAACACTCGAGTCAGAACTAAAAGATCTTATATAAGTTAAATCAACATGAATAAATATGAGTGCAGTAACTCAAAAGATGCTCGGGATTCACATCTCTTTAGGATCCGTTAAACTATTTACTATGTAGTATATTTAGCTATTATAATAGTGTCTATTTATAAAATAAACTTACATATTTCCTAGCATTAAGGGGTTACCATATAGCCCTTAACACGTAATAGTCCCAGTAGTCCATCCAATATCATAGTCCCTCCTGATCGGGAAGCCACCAGAGGATACCACACGGGCTACGGGAGAAAACCAAACTCGTACAAGGCGCAATAGGGTAGGTGACATGACACAACTAGGCAATGTCAGGGTAGATATACCAATTACGCTTCCGGGTCGGTGCTAACGCGTAGCGCACAGCCACCGCCCACCGACCACCTCGAGCCACACCCCCAAATAAAATCAAAAGTGGCCACCGAATCAATCCAAAGTCAAAGTATAATATCGAAGGGATGTGTCCAATCAATGGTGCTACCTTATTAACCCGTCGATCGCTCCTGTTTTAGCCACCTTATGCCAACTCACGGTAGTCGGGTCCACGTATTTACCTTAAAGGAAACGCCGCCACCAACCTACTTAATTCTGGAATCTCCACCGCGTACACGGTTGTTAAAGTGGTTTTCGAAGTTGGCAGAGAGTATGACAACTTTCGATCCCGGTCTCTTCAACAACCAAACGTTATTATAACACCGCGGTCATTTAAAAAGTTTATACTTTGAAACCAGAAAATAATTATCCATTTCAAAACCCATAAATACTATATCATTTCCATTTCCAAAACAACTCATTTTGATATTATAAAAAAAACCCAAATCAATAATATCATTTTTATTTCAAATATATTTCTTTTCCAAAATCATACTGCTTAAAATTCATAATATCTGGAAACCAAACATTTGGATTATAACTTTCAAAACATAATACTTCGAAATTCATAGCTTTAAAACCATAACTTCTAAACTTGAATGGTTTGGATATTCAACAGTATATACAATAAAAAAGTTGAATTTAAAATTTCTTTAAAAGTAATTATTTCCGCACCTTCACAATTTTTATTCACTTTAAATTCAGTCTAAACCTATAACTTTTAGATTCACTTTCAGTTTGAATAAAACATTTCGATTTAAATATTTCAAACTTTGAGTGTTTAACGAATTTCAAAACTAAGGTTGGGAATTTCTAATTAACAATTCATTTTCCTATTATTTAGTTTTGAAAGGTTTACATGATAAATCCATAACCATTTAAAATAAAACTCAATTTATTAACACTAAATATTTCCTTCCATTTATTTATACTAGAATTATTCATTAAATCTAGTTATAAATATCATTCCTTTAAAATTTCCAGTTTTAATAAGTTAACATCAACTTATGGAGTTAAATTTTTAAATAAGCTCAATTCCAATTAAATTTCCAATTTATCTTTCAATCTTAATTGATTTGAATCATTTAAAACTCTATATATATATATATATATGTATACAAGATCTTAAATCTGTACTTAATCATATGATCTAAATTATCAAATTCCATTTTTCAACTTATTCATTTTTATTTAACAGATTTATGCATGGCTTAAATTCAACAATTTAACTATATATGTATATATAAAATATATTTATATCATATCCAAATTCAATATTTATTAAACCGTATCATATCCAACCCATAAAAATCATTTCAAAAATAATTATATATATATATATACATACACGGCGGTGCCTATATATAATTTTCTATCCTATGGTCAAGTGATACGGATATTTATCATTTCAATCCACAATTTAAAAATAAAAATGCGGTTGTATATCATTTCAAACCGCAATCCCGAATGAAATGAAAATGCATGATAACTTGCAGTTTATACAATATAAAATATAGCATCCATTCATCCAAATATCAATCATCAACCATTTATTACAATCATCATCCAGTTTAAACAAACATCAATATAGAGCATATGAATTATATCAGGAAATAAACAACAGTTATTAACTAACAGTTTATATTCAATAATAAATTTAATAACTGTTTAACTATCAGTTTATATGAAAATAAATAAATAAATAAATAAAATTTACTGTCAATTTATATGCAATAATAAAATAAATTAATAGTTAAATTAAATAAATACGAATTAACTTAGATGATGAATAAAACATGCCAAACAGCCATAAATTTCTACTCATATCCTAAGTAAATCTAACAGATATAGGAAATTTTAGAAGTTGTGATTGGGTAAAAACACTCACCTTTTGAATTTAAATTGAATTTAAATTCAAAAATTTGACTAATAGGTAAGCCTCCTCTGCCTCGTAGATCGCCGCGCCGCCGCCTTTAAAAACTAGGGTTTCGAACCCTATTTTTCCAATTCCGGTTGCCACGGTAGAAATCAGTGATGCCACCACCATAGTACGGCTCCAAACAGCGAGGACTACAATACCCATAAACCAGTTTCGTCGATTTTCTTCCCGAAACAAAAACGCCCAGATTGAACTTAGGGTTTCGCGATTTTGACCTTTGATCGCGATTTGTCATTGATTCGAGCACCAATTGCAAAAACAGAGATTGCGTGTAGATTTGTATCGATGAAAACTGCAACATATATTTTTTTGGAATTTTTTTGAGGACTTTAAATTTTAGGCTTTGGATTTGATTTTGAAATTTGAATTTAGATCTAGGGTTTGCAGCCATTGGAAAGAGCAAGAGCTGAGAAAATGAACGCACAAACAAATGAGAATAGATGGAGGCCAGGGTTTATAACTGGGTTTATATAGGTAGGTTAGAAACTTGAATAGATGGATCGGGTGGGATATACGTGCTAACGCTAACGTGGCCCAAAAAGCGCGTTCTGACCCCGGAACGAAATTGGGTAAACCCGTATATCAAAATAGGTATTTCAAAATATTCTGAATGCAATGGAAAAAGTTTCACGTATAAATTCCATCGTATGAAGAAGTTATGCTGAAATCAATATTTGAAAATTGATTTCAAATTGATTCTAATTAAATCAATTTCAAGGCGTTTCACGTTCGTACGATCAAACGACAAGTCCAATCGCTACGAAAATTGAAACCCTACAATAATTCACTGATACGGATCCGATGAAACTGGTTTCATCGAAATCCGAGTCCGTGACCAAAATGGCTATTTTTTTATATTAATTAAATAAGTTTAAAATAAATTAATTAAATCAAATTTCGCGTTAAAAATCCTGAAATTTGCAATTCTTATCACTTTATAAAATTTCAAACATTTACAATGATTTAACAATTTTTAAAAGTCACTTTACTAAAGATTAACCAATGGAAATCTTCAATTTCATAAAATTCACAATTATAGATAAATTTTCGAAATTTCCATTAAATTGAATTTACCCATAATTATTCCATTCATAATTCAAATAGAAGGGTTTCCCATTGGATTTAAAATTATTACATAAATATTTCCCAATTTTCAACTTGGTTTTTAAATTAACGTAATAATTATGTATTTGATTTTATTCATTTGCGATAAATCCAACTGTTATAAATTAATAAATTAACTCACGATAAAAATCCAAATTCAATAATTCATAAATTTTATCATCTTGATTTACTTATAAATTTATAATTCTTTAACAAAATTCCCATCTTAAATTTTTAAGTGTAAACTATTTCACAAATTATAGTATTTATTTCAATTTCTTAAAATAATCCTTTTATTACACTTTGAATCCAATTTAATTTAATAAGTTTCCAATTAAACGGAATAGATTCAATTTCAACCTTTTACTTACACTTAAGTTCAGGTTATATTTAATTTATAACGTATTACTTCCCTAGTTATTACTTTACATCTTCCCGTATTAATTTAACAATAAATCATAATTATTAAAGTAACGCTTAAAATAAATACGATCCTATAATTACTCAACATTTAAACGAATGTTATTTCATTTTCCATTAGTGTAACATTCATTTATTTTATTATCACTTATTACAATTTCTAATTCCATTAACAAATAAGCAGGTAATTTATAATATATGTTACAAAAATTGAATTTATCGCTATTCATTATTATTGACTTAAATTTAGCATTAATTACCTTGCGTTAACATTGTTACTAAAAATCCCTATCCAATTGCAATTAATATTCTAATGAGTACACTTACTCTTTCCGTTATGTTATAAATTTATCAACAAAGAAACGTTTATTACTTTCAACAACATTGTAATTACTAATTACCTACATTGATTTTATACGTTTTCCATTATTATCATTTATTAGAATTCTATTCAACTTTCCATATTATGCATATAGTTAACCTTTCTATTGATTTTACCTTCAAAATTTTCAGTTATTTTCTTAACTTACAAAAAGGAAATGATTAATTACATTTAGTCGCTATTAATTAAATGCATTGATAACGAAAAATAGTTGTCACCATTAGACAATTTATAACATTTGTAATTTATTCTCTACAACAATTATTTCAACAACTCTCATTATATACATTTATTCCAATTTCCGTTTAAATGTTTTTATTACAAAATCAATTAAATACTTTCCTTTCTCGCATTAAATTATACACATGTATAATCCTTTCCACTATTCATTATTTAGAATTCTATTTAAGTTTCAATCTCTTGCAATAACTCATTTATTATACATTCGCATATCAATAAACAAAATTCCAATAAATAGGATTTATTCAATTCACTTTATATACAGGTACAAAACTTACCATTTTATTTATTGAAATTTTATTCATGTTATAAATAAAGGCTTTAATTACCATTCATATATTTTATTTTAGCCTTCATTTCAATATAAATTTGCCCCCTTTATTATTTCTATTAAAAATTAATTACAAAATTCTATTAAATTAACAAATTAAAATGTCGAAAGTTACGGGTCGTTACAATATTTGGATACTATATTCATTGGAGATATATGATACATTGATTCTTTTTCCGCTGTGTTCTGTTATACTTATTGTGTTGTAAGCTCCATCCGAAATGGAGTTCGACATTTGAATCTTCGGCATTCGAATACGGATAAAGTATGGATGTTGATTTTCGAACACCGGATTACGGTTCATGACATTTTGAAAACATTAGGGGACCTCCCCTTCGAAACCTTTATTATATATCTTTCGAAAGCATTAAAGTTGTAACGACCCAGAATTTTTGTTAATTAAAATTTGAATATTTAATAATTTTAAATATTAATAAGTGAATTTATAAGTCGAATAAATTTTATTCGAATAATTGGATTTAATTGAATAATTAAATCGATAATTTAATATGTGAAATTATGGAAATAATTGAAAATTTGGTTAAATATAATTGAAAATGATTTGTAAAATTTTATTTTATCATATTGAAGTTAGAACGATATTTTAGAACTTTTAAAATCGAATTAAAAGTTTATTTGTGAAAATTGAATATTTTAATATTTAATCGACTAGTGAAAATAGTCAATTTTTGAACAGTCTCAGAATTGGACGAAACAAGTTCCATTGGATCCGTAATAGTTAGTTATTACCGGATTTCAATTTTCGTAGCAATCAGAGTTATCGTTTGATCGTGGCAGCTCGAAACGCATCGAATTGTTTTTAATATTAATTTGGCGAGTTAAAATAGCCATTTTTCAAACAGTCTCGGATTTCGACGAAACTAGTTTCATCGGATCCGTAATGTGATATTATTGTATGGTTTCAAATTTCGTGTCAATCGGATTTACCGTTTGTCCGGTGCAAATTAAAACGCCTAGAAAATCGTTTAAATCGGTTTAATTCAAATTGAACGTTTATTGCCATAACTCGCACAGATGACCGAATTAGCTTTCGAAACCTGTTCCATTGTTTCCGGAATGCGGGGTAAACCCTAGAAACGCTGGTTACGGCGCGTGAATCGGAGTTCGGAATTTCCAGAATGAATAGTGTCGTTCGATTCTCTATAAATAGCCTTCATTCACAAATAAATAAATAAATAACAAAACCCTAAACCTAATGCACAGCCGCCACTTCCCAGAAACATATGGCCGAAATTGTCTCAACTTCTCTCCCCCAAATCTCCCAATCCACTCAATGATTTCGGAAACTTTCAACTAAGAAAATGTCGAGCACTCCAAGATCTTGAAGTTCAACGGTTATGATCATTTGAAGTGGCTTAGATCGACGGCAAATTTGGTTTGAAGGTCGCGCGTTCGGCCTCGTGTTGCGTGCACCAGAGATGGCCGAGCTTGGCCGCGTTCCAGGCGTGGATGGAGTCTTGTACGAGCTTGCTAATGGCGTCACCTGATCGAGTCGAAGTGGTTTGTGTTTGGTGCAAAATTTAAACCCTAATATTTGACTATGGGTTCGGCCTTTGTCTGTAGAGGGAGAACGAAGAAGAAAGGGGTAGGGGTGGACGGCCTGGATTCAAAGCATGGAGATCCAACGGCAGATAATGCTTAGGTTAAAAATAAGAAAATAATTGTTGTAAATTATATAAAAAAATATGTGTAAAACTTGTAAAAATCATAACTTTTTCATACGAGGTCGAAAACGCGCGAAACCAGTTGCGTTGGAATCGTATGGACGAGCACTACGCGATGGAATTGAATTGGAGTCGTTTGGAGTTAGTGAGAATTTTGAGTAAAATTAAACGTGCGTTTAATTTTATTCGAAATAAATCGCTAAAACGAAATTGAAATCTAGGTGAGAACTTCTCACTCAATCGAATCAGTTTCGATTTTATTTTAAATAGTTAGATTTAAAATATTTGAATGCATGTTTGAATGATGATTATTATCTATTTATCGTTAAAATAGACATTATGCGCCGTTAGTAAGCGGATGTTATTTATTAAAAACATATACCGCGAATATTTCATAAACAGTGAAATTGGTATTATGTATAATAGCAATATATATATATATTGGCATATGTATATATTGCAGTTATTGATTTCCCGCATTTGTATAGCGGATGAGACCCTATTGCGCCGTCTATTAAGCGGATAATATTTTAAATCCCATATACCGCGATAATTCCGTACTGGAACGGAATTGGTATTGTGCTAATGTTTATGGATGCAGGAAAACAGGTTGGAGGGATCCAACTGGATTCCTCAACAGTATTTATTTGATTTCAGATATTTTGATATTTGATTGATTATCATATCGATATATGATACCGTTGTAGTCGTGATTGACTATTTGGTGTGTAGCATCATTGGAGCAAACTTTGGAATTTTAAAATGATTTTTAAAGTGATTTTTTGAAAATATACTATATGTTTGGAATTGATCCATTATAAATAAATAAACGTTATAATTTTTAATGTTATAAAAATTAGGGTTTTTGAGAAATATAGTTAAAGGTTGATTTTTGAAAATATGGGGTTAATGATTTTATAAAATAGTTAAATTGGGATTTTAGAATTTATTGTGAAAAGTTTAAATATAGGATTTATAAAATTTGATTATTTTATAAATCAGGAATGATGGAATTTCAAAGAAATTTTAAAGATGTTTTAAAATAATAGTATAAATTGATTTATATAAAAGATTTATAAATTGATAATTTGTAAATTAAAACATTTGAATTATAAAACAAGTTTTATAAGTGTTAGAATGAAGTGAGAATGAATTTCATAAATGAATGAAATGTATAGAATTATAAACGGTGAAGTTATAGATGGAAATTTATAAGCAGTAGGTTTATAAAATTTGTAAAGTTATTTGAAGAACAGATTTGGATAAATAAACGAATCTTATAAGTTATAAGATTTATAATTATGAAGTTCAAAGGAACGATTTTGCAAACAAATAAATTCTATGTATTTAACTTATAACATGAACTTTTGTTTTATAATTGAGTTATAAATTGAATAGGTTAATAAAGGAATTTATAAAAGGAAGTTGTTATAAAATAAATAGAAATGGAATTTACAAACGTTGTTTTATAAATACGCAAACGACTTATTTTGATAAGTAAATTGTTGTAACTTATTAATGGAGTTATATTCACGTTTTTGACTGTGAATAATCCTTTGAAATAAAATGTATAGAAATGATGAAATTTGTTAACGTAGTATATTCACGTTTTTGAAAAGTGAATATTATGTTAAAGAAAATGTTTTAGATGTGATGTTTTAAATAGAATTAAAATGATCTAACGATGTTTTCAAAAGGTGTTAAGATTCGAAACCATAGATTTCAACATTTATTGTTGAAATAGACGTTTTCGAGAAATAAAAGGAAATGGTGGACTATAGCACTATTGTTATAGTAAATGATTTCCGAAAGGAAATGTTTTGTATAGTATTGGGATTTATATATCTATTTTAATTTCGAATTCCTATACTAGTGATTTTGGGTTGTCGTAACGATGTTTTACGCAACATTCGTTTTGGCACAAATAAATATGTTTAAGAGAATGATTTCCTTAAAGAATGAAATATATACTTAATCTCGATTTAAGTATATGGAATATTTTCCAAGTGTTGAAAATAAATAGATTTATGAATTACTTATTAAATAAATATGGAAATGTTTTCCAATATAAAGTGAATATTTTGAGAATTTATCTTTTTGAAGATAAATTGAAATTGAATAAATGAAATCGTATATTCATAGATATTGTGAAATATAAATTCACTAAGGAATTTATAAAAAGGGGAATTTGTTTAAAAATAAATATTGATTTATTTTTGAAGTGTGAAAATTACATATCTTGTAAAGATATTTTTGGGAAATAAATAATTTGGAAATTTTTTTGGAATCTGGTGATGTTGTGCATATCCATTGATAGTTCAATAACCGACCATCAATATTTACCTTTGAATAGGCATTTGTTGTGATTTGTTTGAATTCGAATGCCACACTTATTTTTGAATAAGCGCTCACTATTCGGGTTATCCGGGAAAGGACCTTGGGGTCGTATAACCCATTCCGAGTATGTGATACGTCGTTATGGATTGCATTTGATGACCGGTGTTGAAGACCCGGTATTTGCGAGAGAGATAGGATGACCTGTCGATTGACTCTGCACCGAGTTGCTCCGGTATTGAGTTCTCCATATGTGATGGGAAATCCGATCAGGATTGTGGATATGCGGATTGCAAGGACTTCTTTGTAAGTGCCTTCGGTTCTGTTCGAGCCCGGAACAGACTTGTGTGGATTGTATGTCTGACATTACAAATTGAGATATAAAGCAGATTTCTTTCAAATATATTTCTGTTGGTCGCGGAGAATTTATTCTTTTAGCTTAACACCCTTCTCTGAGACGTACGAGCTCAGAGGTTATGTAGTTGAATGTTATCAGCGATATATTCCCAATTTGGTGATGTGACATGCTGAGTGTTGCTGTGAAATGATCATTGTGTTGATTATTTGTGATAGGATCATTTATTTGATCGTCTATCTTGGTGATCATTTCTATGATCATTTGTTGACCCAAAGCATGTCTTTTGAATAAAGTATGTTTTTGTGGACGTGACTTCGTCGAGCCTCACACCTCGGGAATGGTCAAAACAGGAAAGATGCGGCAAGGTTATGAGGGGTAGCGCCCTTTAGGGTATGTGCATTTCCTTCTGGAAAAGGGTGGTATCATGGTATGGAGCCCAGATACTTACTCATGTTGAAAACACTTTATGATTGTGTGAATTGATTACGAGCGCTCGGTTAAAGGTCCCAAAGGACCGGGGGATGGCATACTCGGTCAGTTGTTACTCAGTTAGGGGTAACCCGGCCTTGTGTTGGCAGAGATCCGGTTTGGTTCTCAGGGATGTCCTTCCAGAGGCATTCTAATGTGGCAATGGGAAGTTCCTTGGCCTGACCATTTGTTGGAAATCCAATTCCCAATACGAAACCCTGTACGGTTTTAGTTGTAGAACCTGTCATTTACTTATGGTGGTCACCACTGTTTGGATGGTAGCTATAGTAGGCATAGTTCGAAATGTCTATGCTGGCTAAGATTTATATCTTTAGTTTCGAAATGAATTTTTCCTACACTATGCACTAGTAATAATATCAAATGTTCTTTTAATACGTATCAAGCATCTTTGACTATCATAAGGAGAAATCGCCTCCGATTCTGCGTTTGCATTGTGTGTGTGTGCGGGAGGCCTTATGGTAGTCTCATTTTTAAAAAGCATTGCGAATTGACTTTAAAAATATTCTTCTATTTTGATTTTTTTTAAGATAAATAAAATGTTTTGAGTTCTCACACCAGTCACATGACTGACTCGGAGTTTATGGTTTTCCTTCCTAAACTCTGGGTGCCCACCAATTTCCACACGGGCAGTCAAGAGTTAGGTTTATCAGGATATTCTGGATATTCTGGAGTTGATGGAGGCAAGCTGCATGGCATGGCGTATTACTAGTATATAGTATTTCTTTTCCGCTGTTAGATGTTGTTTGTTGTTGTACACTCTGATGATATGATGTAATGAAATGTGATGTAATGTAATAACTGATATAGTTCTTTGTTTAAAGATTATTCATTTATTTATTATATGTTGTTCCGCTGCGAATTGTGAGATTCTGTTGTTGTTCTGTTGTTATCTTTCTATCCCGTCCTATTTTCTTTTCTCTCTATTTTCTATTTTTTCCCCTCTTCTTCTCTCTTTTTCTTCTTCTTAAACCCTAACATTTCGGTTTTTCGGCAACGAAAAATCGCTATCGTTACATTTCGTATCAGAGCATATGGTTAAGCGACAACCATGGCTCTGTTGGGTATTACTCATTTGAGATAGAGTCAGTAGTACTCTAGAATGATTTTGAGTGTAATAATAGCTATGAGAGCGTATTTGTTAGTGAATATAAAATTGTTTTATATTGTGATGATTGGTTTATTGAGTGGCATATGAACCTTCGTCAGCACGGTCTCGACAACTATGCCGAAGGGGTTTCTAAACACTTAAATAGAACAATTCGACACAGTATTGTTTTAAAATTGGGCAAATGAAATAATTTTGCCTTGATTATATTTTATATATAAAGGAATAATTTTTCAGAATTATTAAAGTGTATATAAGTTGATTTAGGTATCAAAGCAAATTAATAAAGTTAAATGATAGATGTGAACTTGAGTTATATAAATGAATTACCAATTGAATTGAATGAATGGATTGAATGTTAAATCAAATGAATGTAAATTAAGTTGATATGGAATAATGAATGTAAGTATTAATTCATTAAAATCTAATGTTATTGGAAGTTGAATAATTGAATGAAAATCAATTTAATTTAGACCAATTGAAAGTGATGGTGTTAAACCAAAATGAATGAATATAAGCAAAGGAAATTGGTTGTAATAGATATACATTAGTTGTTATATGATTGTTAGTTGATTGTATATAATTCATTAAGTGTTAATGAAATTGAGTTAATGAAATTGAAAGCTAAAGTAATTGAAATTCAATTGGAAGTCAAGTGAATCTTAAATAGAATTGAATTTGATTTGAAAGTGAACCAACTTGAATATGAATTAGTGAATATAAACTAATTGAGAATGAATGTTAGTAAAAACATCCACTGTATATGAATCAAATGTGATTAAATTGAAAACCATTTCATTGAATATTAATGAGAATATGAATGAATATTTACTGGTTATGAATGCTAGTTGGTTGATGGTTGATGTTTGCATTTGTTGCTTTAGTTTCATTTGCTATGTTGACATATATAGTTATTATGTTGCTATATGATGTATATCGATACTATTGTCTATATACATGGTTCTCATGTTGTTTGTTGAGTGTTTAGTATGTGCGGATCGCGTTTGCTTCACATTGGAGCTTGCTTTCGCGCTATATTAGCTGTATATGCTCGCTAATAAAATATAAGGTACATATCTCGGATTACATACCGTACTTTTACAAATTTTTCCCTGCGGGATGCCTCATTACTTGATGAGATGTATATTTGTGATATATATACTGTCATTTTTTTTCGGATCGAGCCGCGCAAAGGAGACTATGGCGAATTTTTCCGAAAATTTAAGGCGTTAGAAAAAATTTGAGAAAATTGGAAAATTTTGAAAACTTTAACTTTGATTTTTGGAGTTGAAAGTTAAACAATAGTAATTGTTTTTGAAAAGATAACTAAATATGATTTGAAAACTTAGTAAAGTATTATAAGAAGTTTGACTATTGATTTTGGAAAGTTAATAAATTCTGTAATTTTTCTTACTTAGTAATTTCGAGGACGAAATTCTTTTAGGGGGGAAGAGTGTAACGACCCAGAATTTTTGTTAATTAAAATTTGAATATTTAATTAATTTTAAATATTAATAAGTGAATTTATAAGTCGAATAAATTTTATTCGAATAATTGGATTTAATTGAATAGTTAAATCGATAATTTAATATGTGAAATTATGGAAATAATTGAAAATTTGGTTAAATATAATTGAAAATGATTTGTAAAATTTTATTTTATCATATTGAAGTTAGAATGATATTTTAGAACTTTTAAAATCGAATTAAAAGTTTATTTGTGAAAATTGAATATTTTAATATTTAATCGACTAGTGAAAATAGTCAATTTTTGAACAGTCTTAGAATTGGACGAAACTAGTTCCATTGGATCCGTAATAGTTAGTTATTACCGGATTTCAATTTTCGTAGCAATCGGAGTTATCGTTTGATCGTGGCAGCTCGAAACACATCGAATTGTTTTTAATGCTAATTTGGCGAGTTAAAATAGCCATTTTTCAAACAGTCTCGGATTTCGACGAAACTAGTTTCATCGGATTCGTAATGTGATATTATTGTATGGTTTCAAATTTCGTGTCAATCGGATTTACCGTTTGTCCGGTGCAAATTAAAACGCCTAGAAAATCGTTTAAATCGGTTTAATTCAAATTGAACGTTTATTGCCATAACTCGCACAGATGACCGAATTAGCTTTCGAAACCTGTTCCATTGTGTCCGGAACGTGGGGTAAACCCTAGAAACGCTGGTTACGGCGCGTGAATCGGAGTTCGGAATTTCCGGAATGAATAGTGTCGTTCGATTCTCTATAAATAGCCTTCATTCACAAATAAAAAATAAATAAATAACTAAACCCTAAACCTAATGCAGAGCCGCCACTTCCCAGAAACCTATGGCCGAAATTGTCTCAACTTCTCTCCTCCAAATCTCCCAATCCACTCAATGATTTCGAAAACTTTCGACTAAGAAAATGTCGAGCACTCGAAGATCTTGAAGTTCAACGGTTATGATCGTTTGAAGTGGCTTAGATCGACGGCAAACTTGGTTTGAAGGTCGCGCGTTCGGCCTCGTGTTGCGTGCACCAGAGATGGCCGAGCTTGGCCGCGTTCCAGGCGTGGATGGAGTCTTGTACGAGCTTGCTAATGGCGTCACCTGATCGAGTCGAAGTGGTTTGTGTTTGGTGCAAAATTTAAACCCTAATATTTGACTATGGGTTCGGCCCTTGTCTGTAGAGGGAGAACGAAGAAGAAAGGGGTAGGGGTGGACGGCCTGGATTCAAATCATGGAGATCCAACGGCAGATAATGCTTAGGTTAAAAATAAGAAAATAATTGTTGTAAATTATATATAAAAATTTGTGTAAAACTTGTAAAAATCATAACTTTTTCATATGAGGTCGAAAACGCGCGAAACCGGTTGCACTGGAATCGTATGGACGAGCACTACGCGATGGAATTGGATTGGAGTCGTTTGGAGTTAGTGAGAATTTTGAGTAAAATTAAACGTGCGTTTAATTTTATTCGAAATAAATTGCTAAAACGAAATTGAAATCAAGGTGAGAACTTCTCACTCAATCGAATCAGTTTCGATTTTATTTTAAATAGTTAGATTTAAAATATTTGAATGCATGTTTGAATGATGATTGTTATCTATTGATTGTTAAAATAGACATTATGCGCCGTTAGTAAGCGGATGTTATTTATTAAAAACATATACCGCGAATATTTCATAAACAGTGAAATTGGTATTATATATAGTAGCAATATATATATATATTGGCATATGTATATATTGCAGTTATTGATTTCCCGCATTTGTATAGCGGATGAGACCCTATTGCGCCGTCTATTAAGCGGATAATATTTTAAATCTCATATACCGCGATAATTCCGTACTGGAATGGAATTGGTATTGTGCTAATGTTTGTGGATGCAGGAAAACAGGTTGGAGGGATCCAACTGGATTCCTCAACAGTATTTATTTGATTTCAGATATTTTGATATTTGATTGATTATCATATCGATATATGATATCGTTGTAGTCGTGATTGACTATTTGGTGTGTAGCATCATTGGACCAAACTTTGGAATTTTAAAATGATTTTTAAAGTGATTTTTTGAAAATATACTATATGTTTGGAATTGATCCATTATAAATAAATAAACGTTATAATTTTTAATGCTATAAAAATTAGGGTTTTTGAGAAATAAAGTTAAAGGTTGATTTTTGAAAATATGGGGTTAATGATTTTATAAAATAGTTAAATTGGGATTTTAGAATTTATTGTGAAAAGTTTAAATATAGGATTTATAAAATTTGATTATTTTATAAATCAGGAATGATGGAATTTCAAAGAAATTTTAAAGATGTTTTAAAATAATAGTATAAATTGATTTATATAAAAGATTTATAAATTGATAATTTGTAAATTAAAACATTTGAATTATAAAACAAGTTTTATAAGTGTTAGAATGAAGTGAGAATGAATTTCATAAATGAATGAAATGTATAGAATTATAAACGGTGAAGTTATAGATGGAAATTTATAAGCAGTAGATTTATAAAATTTGTAAAGTTATTTGAAGAACAGATTTGGATAAATAAACGAATCTTATAAGTTATAAGATTTATAATTATGAAGTTCAAAGGAACGATTTTGCAAACAAATAAATTCTAAGTATTTAACTTATAACATGAACTTTTGTTTTATAATTGAGTTATAAATTGAATAGGTTAATAAAGGAATTTATAAAAGGAAGTTGTTATAAAATAAATAGAAATGGAATTTAGAAACGTTGTTTTATAAATCCGCAAATGACTTATTTTGATAAGTAAATTGTTGTAACTTATTAATGGAGTTATATTCACGTTTTTGACTGTGAATAATCCTTTGAAATAAAATGTATAGAAATGATGAAATTTGTTAACGTAGTATATTCACGTTTTTGAATAGTGAATATTATGTTAAAGAAAATGTTTTAGATGTGATGTTTTAAATAGAATTAAAACGATATAACGATGTTTTCAAAAGGTGTTAAGATTCGAAACCATAGATTTCAACATTTATTGTTGAAATAGACGTTTCCGAGAAATAAAAGGAAATGGTGGACTATAGCACTACTGTTATAGTAAATGATTTCCGAAAGGAAATGTTTTGTATAGTATTGGGATTTATATATCTATTTTAATTTCGAATCCCTATACTAGTGATTTTGGGTTGTCGTAACGATGTTTTATGCAACATTCGTTTTGGCCCAAATAAATATGTTTAAGAGAATGATTTCCTTAAAGAATGAAATATATACTTAATCTCGATTTAAATATATTGAATATTTTCCAAGTGTTGAAAATAAATAGATTTATGAATTACTTATTAAATAAGTATGGAAATGTTTTCCAATATAAAGTGAATATTTTGAGAATTTATCTTTTTGAAGATAAATTGAAATTGAATAAATGAAATCGTATATTCATAGATATTGTGAAATATAAATTCACTAAGGAATTTATAAAAAGGGGAATTTGTTTAAAAATAAATATTGATTTATTTTTGAAGTGTGAAAATTATATATCTTGTAAAGATATTTCTGGGAAATAAATAATTTGGAAAATTATTTGGAATCTGGTGATGTTGTGCATATCCATTGATAGTTCAATAACCGACCATCAATATTTACCTTTGAATAGGTATTTGTTGTGATTTGTTTGAATTCGAATGCCGCACTTATTTTTGAATAAGCGCTCACTATTCGGGTTATCCGGGAAAGGACCTTGGGGTCGTATAACCCATTCTGAGTATGTGATACGTCGTTATGGATTGCATTTGATGACCGGTGTTGAAGACCCGGTATTTGCGAGAGCGATAGGATGACCTGTCGATTGACTCTGCACCGAGTTGCTCCGGTATTGAGTTCTCCATATGTGATGGGAAATCCGATCAGGATTGTGGATATCCGGATTGCAAGGACTTCTTTGTAAGTGCCTTCGGTTCTGTTCGAGCCCGGAACAGACTTGTATGGATTGTATGTCTGACATTACAAATTGAGATATAAAGCAGATTTCTTTCAAATATATTTCTGTTGGTCGCGGAGAATTTATTCTTTTAGCTTAACACCCTTCTCTGAGACGTACGAGCTCAGAGGTTATGTAGTTGAATGTTATCAGCGATATATTCCCAATTTGGTGATGTGACATGCTGAGTGTTGCTGTGAAATGATCATTGTGTTGATTATTTGTGATAGGATCATTTATTTGATCGTCTATCTTGGTGACCATTTCTATGATCATTTGTTGACCCAAAGCATGTCTTTTGAATAAAGTATGTTTTTGTGGACGTGACTTCGTCGAACCTCACACCTCGGGAATGGTCAAAACAGGAAAGATGCGGCAAGGTTATGAGGGGTAGCGCCCTTTAGGGTATGTGCATTTCCTTCTGGAAAAGGGTGGTATCATGGTATGGAGCCCAGATACTTACTCAGTGTGAATTGATTACGAGCGCTCGGTTAAAGGTCCCAAAGGACCGGGGGATGGCATACTCGGTCAGTTGTTACTCAGTTAGGGGTAACCCGGCCTTGTGTTGGCAGAGATCCGGTTTGGTTCTCGGGGATGTCCTTCCAGAGGCATTCTCATGTGGCAATGGGAAGTTCCTTGGCCTGACCATTTATTGGAAATCCAATTCCCAATACGAAACCCTGTACGGTTTTAGTTGTAGAACCTGTCATTTACTTATGGTGGTCACCACTGTTTAGATGGTAGCTATAGTAGGCATAGTTCGAAATGTCTATGCTGGCTAAGATTTATATCTTTAGTTTCGAAATGAATTTTTCCTACACTATGCACTAGTAATAATATCAAATGTTCTTTTAATACGTATCAAGCATATTTGACTATCATAAGGAGAAATCTCCTCCGATTCTGCGTTTGCATTGTGTGTGTGTGCGGGAGGCCTTATGGTAGTCTCATTTTTAAAAAGCATTGCGAATTGACTTTAAAAATATTCTTCTATTTTGATTTTTTTTTAAGATAAAACTGTTTTGAGTTCTCACACCAGTCACATGACTGACTCGGAGTTTATTGTTTTCCTTCCTAAACTCTGGGTGCCCACCAATTTCCACACGGGCAGTCAAGAGTTAGGTTTATCAGGATATTCTGGATATTCTGGAGTTGCTGGAGGCAAGCTGGATGGCATGGCGTATTACTAGTATATAGTATTTCTTTTCCGCTGTTAGATGTTGTTTGTTGTTGTACACTCTGATGATATGATGTAATGAAATGTGATGTAATGTAATAACTGATATAGTTCTTTGTTTAAAGATTATTCATTTATTTATTATATGTTGTTCCGCTGCGAATTGTGAGATTCTGTTGTTGTTCTGTTGTTTTCTTTCTGTCCCGTCGTATTTTCTTTTCTCTCTATTTTCTATTTTTCCCCTCTTCTTCTCTCTTTTTCTTCTTCTTAAACCCTAACATTTCGGTTTTTCGGCAACGAAAAATCGCTATCGTTACAAAAGTCCTTTGCTTAAAACTAACCTTTTGAAAGCATTCAATTAAAAGTTTGTGGAACATAGTTTCTAAACCATTTAAAGCCATTCCTTTTGAAACCTCTGGGTTTAACTTTCAATAGAAAAAGGATCTTAAAAGAACTAAGGAAAAACGTATTTCTTTCGAAAGCATTATTCCTAAGTAAAAGAATGTTGATGGTTTTGAAACCAACCCTTTCGAAAAGCATGGGGAGGCAGCTTAAAAGTTTAAAGGCAAATGCACCCATTCAAAAGCATTGATTCAAAAGGTTGAATGCGGCAGTAGTGGTTTCGACCCCTTCGAATTCTTATTTCAAAAACAAAAAGGAGGCAATCCCTTACAAAAGCCCTTTTTCTAAAACAAAGGCATATTTGACAAAGTCGAAAGCTAATTCCTTCGAAAGCCTATTTGTAACCAAAAATAGTCCCAATTTTAAAAGAGCTACTTCTACTCCTTCGAAAGCATGTTTCAACTCTGTACCTTCTGTTATCTTAAATACACTACATACCACGGCATTGATAACATGTGTATTAGTTTTTACTTGATTGGAGGCGGCAGTATAGGGTCGAAAGGTGGCTGCTATAAGTGGCAAGCGTTAATCATTTACAAAACAAATTTTTAACTTTTTAAAGTAATATATTTCCAACTAACTTGCCTTATTTGCCAACATATAATTGGTTGCCAACTCTTTTTCAAAATCTTTTCCAAAAGTGCTACCGAATTCAGTAATTAATAATTTAAACCATTTAGCAAATTCCCCTTCTCCTTTTATAAACATATAAAACTTTAAGTCTCATACCTTAAATAATTTTATATCTTTAATAAAATACTTAGAAAAATTATCATAAATCACTTTTAATATGTTTTCTAATATGCTTAACTTTTTAACCCAAAGCTAACATATAATAACCGAAAATAATTTAAACCCAATTTAACCATTTTCTTTGCTAGAAAATTCATAGTAAATCCATATTAACTTAGAAAATTATGAAATTTGAAATCTGTCTCTAAAATAGTGTTTCTAAACTTATATCGAAAATTTAAGCCATTTGGATGTCATTTAATAGGTTTTTCAAATCAAATCTTATTATAAAATCTGTATGAAACAACATAAATCATGAACAAGCATATATATATGTGTGTGTGTGTGTGTGTATATATATATATATCCATTTAAACAATCAAAACATGGCATTTTACTTTGCAAAATAAATTTAGATCTTATCTAGAAACCAAAAACCATAAAAATGAGATGTAATCCATTATCACCTTAGCTTGTTGTTAAGGAGTTTGTGGTTTGCTCTAAAATTGATTTGATTACACCTCCTCCTTTAATTCTTCCTTATCTTCCACTTATATTCTTCTAATGGTGGCTGGCCAATCTTAGCCTTAATTTTTGTTTATGAATATTGCAAATGAAGTTGATAAGGGTCTAGGGTATAAGAATATAACATATTCCTATTTTGCCCTTGTCTTATTTCCTTTGCTTACTTCATTTTAAATTCTAATTTGTATACCTTATAATTATACAAATCTCAATCTCTGAACCACTTACATTATTTCATTTAGTTTATCTAATTAAATGTCCTAGATATGTTAGTAAAAATTAGGGTCGTTAAATAGACCCAACAACAATCGTTCAATTAATCGCCATGCCATAATTTTAATAGAGTTAGGGTATGCCTTAGGGCAAATTTTGTAATTCATAATGAATTATTAATTCTATAATAAAATCTCATTCAAAATAAAAGGTTTTTTTTCATTTTTATTGTATACTAATATAGTGTTTCATATTAATTATTTATTCAATTAAAAGTATATTTAATAGAAAACCTAGTGATGTGTTCTATGGTAGTAACTATGAAGTATTATAATCACGAAAAAATTATCACAATATAATAAATGAATCATTTTGAATATTCATAGTCAAGATGTATTGGGACTACATTTGTTAAGACCAGAGTACGTAACACTTTCTAAATTTTAGGCGGCGTACTATTCATGATTACTAGGTGGACCAAGGGGTATTGTACTGATAGTTATCGGATAAGTATTGAAAAACTCATTCAATTGTTTTCTATTGCTTAATATAAATAAACTCAAACATAAAAAATCAATCTGATGATATTATATAATTTTCTCAACTTGATAATACTAAAGCTTTAATATGGAAACTCCTATTTGATTATAGTTAAATTGTCGTACAACGTCCATTGAACGACTATACTTTAGATGATTGGAAGCATTAGAAGTGAAATAATATTCAACAGAGAATTTGTGTTCTTAGTTATATGATGTTGGTATTACAATCAACTGAAGTCGACCAAAAGTCAATGTCTATGTCCAATGCAGTTCGGTTAATAATAATAAGTCTATATCCAATGTAGTTCGGTATATAATAATTGTAATCATTAAAACAATGACTTTTTTTTAGACTATAAATTTTAAAATGGACGATATTGTAATTTTGACTTTTACCGAATTCCATAAGTCCTAATATGTTATAGTTTTGATGAAGAGAATTGATGCAAAATACTCTCACTATCAGGTGACACTTATTATAAGGAAAAATATATTTTACCAAAGCTACGTAATTGATGAACTTAGTTGTATGGTCACACCACTAGCTAAGGTGACATATGAATGTTAATATTCATTATTTTTGATATTAATCATTGACCAAATTTACACCTAAGAGTTACACAACCAAAATATTTAATACTCCAACAACCACCTGATTTAGTTAAAGTATAATTGTTATAATTAAATTAATTAAATTAATTAATATTTATGTAACAATCCTAGATTTTTTTACATATAATTTAAATTTAACTTTATTTTATTTTGAAATTATTTTAAACTTGCTTTATTTCGAAAATTTCATTTTTAAATATAATTGATTATTTTATGAATTATAATTTCAAACTGGTATAAATTGAATATTTTCCTGAAAAATGGGTTTGTTGTCAAAACTGGTCAAACTTTGACTTTTAAATTTAAATTTTTTTATTTTGTCTTTTATTATGAAATTAGATTAAATTTCAAGAATACTGCTTTTCGTTTCTTTGAAATTGGATATCTATTGTGAAAGTTATGCTTTTTACAATATTGGGTGTAAACTGTTTTATTTAACAATATTGTTTATTCTAATCTATATAAATAATATTTTTATTTGTCATATCTTATTCTAATTTGTGTTATATGTTATGTTACATATATTTTTGTCTTTTAAATATTTTTAAAGTGGTGTTTGAATTTTTCCAAAGTTTATTGAATTTATTTTCTATTTTTAAAGCCTAGTTTCTATTTTCTTTGCTATTTTCTTCATTTAAATTATATTTAATTAAAATTTATTTATTTATTTTGTGAATTCATTTTTATTTTATGTTATTGTGTTGATTTATAATTATTTTCCAAGTCCAGATAATCTTTCCAAAATTTATTATGTTTATTTTCAAATTTTCTTGACTAGTTTGCATTTTCTGTGCTATTTTCCTATTTTATCATATATAATTATTATTTATCTATTTATATTTTGTTTCATTTTCAAAATTTAAACTGTAAATATTATTATTTTCAGTAATTTGAACTTATATAAATAAATTAAAGGTAATTTGAAAAGGTTACGACTTTTGATTTCCCTATGGCTCTTTATCTTCCACCTTTTCACATTTAACATAACTTTTCATCAATTAGCCATAATTTCTCACAACTTTCAGCCACATACTCTTCTTCACATTCACATACTTTCTTTTCTCATTCCTGAACAAAAAAAATTCGGCCATTGCTATTGGGGAAAGTTTGGGTAATTTTTTTTTCTTTTCTTTTGTTTTACTTTTATTCTTCTTTGATAATGATTTGCACTTGATCTCCTTCATCATAGGTTCGGCCACCTCCATCACCATGCCCTGCCGCCTCCGCTATCACTTAAGAACACCTCCATCACCACCTCCGCTCTGGCCAAACCCCAAGCCGTGCCTCCTAGTTGATTGATCCATCACCTAAAGTTCACCAAAACTCCATTTTTTGTCTTTAGCCGAGCACTACCACGCATACATCCACTTCCACCACCCATGGCCGCCACCAACACCACCTCCACCACCTCCAGCACCACCAAAACTCTCGGCCACATCATCATCTTGGACCCCATAGTGAAGGCCGTGACCTTTATGCCCTTGGTCGAGCCAAACTATGGCCTTGAATCCTTGTATATTGCTTTGTAGTGTAGTTCCATCACCACCGCTTTGCATCACCTTCAAACCATGATAGGCCGACCCCTAGCAACCCAAACCTGACCCAAAAACCTTGCCTTAGCCTTGATTTTCACTTATGGCCGAACCCAATAGAAGTTGGAAGCAAGTGCAAAGCAGTTTTGCATTGATTTGTGTAATCAATTCTAGCTCAGTTTATCGTATTTTGTATTTGAAAACTTATGTATATAATATTGTTTTATGTGACTTGTATTCAAGGGAATTGATACTTTGGCTCTCCCACTCATCTCTGTGTCGTGTTATCGTGTTTTTTTGGATCTCATTCGTGCATTCTTTGTTGTGTCTCCAGCTCAAACCAGTGAGTTATTCTCACCAGACAATTTTGTACTTATATGACTTGTGAACTGATTTCATTTGAATCTGTAAAATGCATCGCCATACTATATCTGCTATATTATGATCAATTGATGTTCACACATGCTTAAACACCTGTTATATCATCTTTTACTGTTATATTATGTTGTTCTGTTATTTTTATCAATTTATCACACTGCAAGTTCCCTTTAGATTAGAATCACTATGGGTTGAAATGATACATACCCAAACAGACTTTAGAATAGGGGAAAATTGTTATGGGCTGAAATGATAGGCCTGAGCGATTTTCAATTTATTTCATTTACTTGGGACTACAAGTTTGAAATGATAAAACCCGGTTTTTCTTTGTAAATTACGGGTTTAAATGATATATTACCCGTATCACTTTACCTAGTGTACAAAATTATATACAGGCCCGTAGTTAAAATATGTTTTTCTAAAAAATTTAAAATATTTTAGAAATGTAAATATTACTATATTTTGAATTAAAATTAATTAAAAATAATTTTTGTAAAGTAGTATTGATTTTCTGGAAATTTATAAGTTAAATAAATCATGGAAAAGTTAGAAAATCTGAATGTAAGTTATTTTGGAAATTTTGATTTAATTATAATTGGAAATTATAATGAATATGAAATTATGATAAATTTACGATAATTTGAATCTAAAATTAATTTAAAGTGATTTTTGAATAAAGTTAAAATGTGGAATGAATGATTATTTAAGTTGAAATTTTGAAATATAACCAAAATGGGAATTTGTGAATTTGGCTTAAAAGTGAATTTTAAGTTAAATAAATAAAATTGAAATTAAGTTATATTTTGAAATTTTAAACTTAAGTGTTAAGTAGAAATTTAATTCAATGAATTTAAAATTTAATGTTGAAACTTAATAAGTGAATTATTATTAAATCTTGATTTTTGAATGGAAATTTAACTTTATAAAATCATGAACTTAAGGAATATTAAATGATGTTTGTAAATGTGAAAACGTATGATTTTATAAGTTAAAAATGTTTTGAAATAAAATATAATTGGTTGTGAAATTATATTGAATATTTGAAGTTAATTAACTGCATTTTTGAAATGCTATTAATTGCAATGCAAATGATATTACAGCATTTGTAAATGTTGTAGTTGATGATAATGAACTTAAAAGCTAAATTGAATTAAAGGCTAATATAGCAATTTATGTAAGTGCTATAATTGTTGAATTCAACTAAATTTATTTGAAATTTAAGTAAACCCTATTACAACATCTTCAAAATGCTTTCTTTTGTTAAATTGAACTGTTATGAACGTAACTTTCCGTAGCATTTTCTAAATGCTGCGAAAAGTGAATTTTCACTGTTTTGATAAACTTAAGTGAATACTTGAACTTTGAAGGTTTAAAATTTTGAAAATTTAATAATTTAATTATTAAATATAATAACTTCATTTTTAATGATTTAAAATGATTTTTTGAAAAATAAACTGTTTTGAAATGTGAATTGAAATGGTATTTTAAATTGAATGAAATGAATAATGATTTAAAATGAAGTTTTGAAAAGATATGATACTTTGATATATTAAAATGATTGAAAATGAAGTTTTGTAAAGATATGATATTTCGATATATTAAAATGATTTGAAATGAAGTTTTGTAAAGATATGATATCTTGATATATTAAAATGATTTCAAATGAAGTTTTGAAAAGATATGATATCTTGATATATAAAATGATTTGAAATGAAGTTTTGAAAAGATATGATATTTTGATATATTAAAATGATTGGAATGATGTTTTGTAAAGATAGGATATTTTTGATATATTAAAATGATTGGAAATGAAGTTTTGAAAAGATATGATATCTTGATATATTAAAATGATTTGAAATGAAGTTTTGAAAAGATATGATATTTTGATATATTAAAATGATTGGAATGATGTTTTGTAAAGATAGGATATTTTTGATATATTAAAATGATTGGAAATGAAGTTTTGTAAAGATATGATATTTTTGGTATATTAAAATGATTTGAAATGTGGTTTTGAAAATATAAGATATTTTGATATATTAAAATGATTTGAAATGAATGAAGTTTTGTAAAGATATGATATTTTGATATATTAAAATGATTTGAAATGTAGTTTTGGAAAGATATGATATTTTGATATATTAAAATGATTGGAAATGAAGTTTTGAAAAGATATGATATTTTGATATATTGAGATGATTAGAAAGGAAGTTTTGTAAAGATATGATATTTTGATATATTAAAATGATTTGAAATGAAGTTTTGGAAAGATATGATATTTTGATATATTGAAATGATTTGATAGGAAGTTTTGGAAAGATATGATGTTTTCGAAATGGTTTGGGAATGACTAAATCTTTATTTTGATAAAGATTTGAATTTGAAATGATACTTTATTTTGAAGTATAAACTATGAATTTTAAATTATAACTACGGGTTATAATAACGATTGGTTATTAAAGAGACCGGGATCGGATATGGACATACTCTCTGTCGATACCGAAAACCACTTTAACAACTATGTACGCGGTGGAGTTTCCAAAATGAAGTAGGATGGTGGCGACGTTCTTGAGGTATATTACGTGGACCCAACTCCCGTGAGTTGGCTTAAGGTGGCTAAAACAGGAGCGATCTCGGGCCAAAAGGGGTAGCTCCTCTGGTCGGACACATTCCTTCGATATTATACTCTTACTTGTGATTGATTAGATGGCCTACCTCCGATTTTGATATGGGAGTGTGTTCCGAGGTGGGCGTATGTGGCTGCTGCGTTACCACCAGCCTGTGTGCGTAATTGGTATATCTACCCTGGCATTGCCTTGTGTGCCGTGTCACCTACCATATCGAGCCTTTACTACGAGTTTGTTGTAACAACCCGCATATTTGTCGATTTTGTATTTAAATATTTTATTAAAATATTTTATCGATACTCGGAATTTTGTCCGAAAAGCTACTTTTGCGTACGGTCGAATTAGGACTCGGGACCACTCCAATTGAGTTTAAAATACCGTTTGCGACCTTTTTGAGTCTAAGCTTCGATATGTTTGGAGAAGGTTGATTTTTGGTACTTTTTCACTTAGGGTTTTGGTTTGGGCTGAGCCCACTTATGTATTCAGTCCCAACCCCTCTCCTCCTCATTTACTTCATTTCCAATTCCTAATACTCAAGCTAAAGCATCAATGGTGGGAGAGATTGGAAATTAAAACTCCAAAACCCTAGTTTTCTCTTGCAAATCAACTCTAGCTCCAAACTAATAGAAGAACCCATTGGTAAGCTTCTCTTCTTCTTCTCCAACTCAATCTCTAATCAAAATTCAGAAATTTCCTAAACCTAACTTAGGGAATGTTCTTCTTTTAAAGCTTAGAATCAAGCTTCTTGAGTTGGATTTGAAGAGTGGTTGATTCTCCATTGATTTCAAGCATCTTCTTCAATCGTTTGGGTTCAAAGGTGAGATTTTTAATCTCACATCTAGGTCTATGATTATCTTCGATTGTTAGGTATGAATTCCTAACACATATTCATGTGCATTTGGTTTTGGTTTGGATTGATTTGGTGTATATTCCAATTTTTAGTGTTTCGAGCTTAAATCTTCAAAAATCATAGCCTTATAGTTTGAACTTGTTTTTGGTGATGCGTCGAAGAGCTTATAGGACCGGGTAGTCGATTGACATAAACCCCTAGTGACCGTGCTCTCTCGATTGCATTTTGAAGAAGATAGCATCTTCATTTCATAGGCTGGAAAACAGCCTTGGTGCCAGTCAGTCGACTGGACCCTTGAGTCAGTCGACTGGCTGTAGCACATAGGCATTCCGAAGGCAATAACTAGAGGCTCGGGTCCTTTGTTTCCCTGCATTCAGTCGACTGAATTTTTAGGTCAGTCGACTGACTGCAGGAAATTATTTTTCCCTGCTTCTGGTTCAGTCGACTGGACCTTTGTGTCAGTCGACTGACCTGCACCAATTTGCCTAATTATGCCTATTTGTGCATATTTTTGCTTGGTTTCCAAATTCCATCGACTCGTGTTATTTCCCACTTGTTGTTGCTACGACGTTAATGACTTCTATTTTTGGAATTTTTAGGAATATCCATTTTGATGGATTCAGATCGATTTCTTTGGATCTTTATTCGCGTCTTTGAATGTGAATTTTGGTGGTTGATTGTTCTACAATCATTTTAGTGTTTTGTCACTTTAAAAATATAAAGGTTTCAATACTAGTAGTAAATATCAAAACTCTTTCCTCAAAACGATTTTAACTCTATTTTCAATACCAAATTCATTTATAAAACCGTTTTCCAATCTATTAGTATATACAAACCTTTACCTCACTCGTATGAGAAATCTAATTAAACGGCTTAGTAAAACAGGTGGTATGAAATGCTTGCGTTTACTTCGTCGGTTGATTCTTGGACTTGTTCGATTGAATCTCTTGTGACAATTTTCTAGTAGAGATCTACAGTTTGTTCATAAATATTTAAGTTAAGCAAGTGGTTATGGGACATGAAGCTAAACTCATATATTTACTAGCTTAGTGTAATTGACACTTCTCGTTGATCATGACGATCATCTTTGTGATTTAGACTAGCAATGTGCGATGTCTCTTTGTCTGCGAGGTAGACTAAACCCCGTTTTGTGGAGTTTCGACTCAAATGTGTGGGGTAGCAACCCATGGTCTTCGGGCCGTTTGTGGAGCTTCGGATCAATTTGTGATGGTTAGCAACCATGGAATTAGCATTCCATTTGTGATACACGTGTTGGTGAGCCTTGTGCTCCCGTTTGTGATAGGCCTCCCCCCTTTGTGATTTTTGGATTTCTTGAGATGATTTCTAGAATTTGTGCTTCACCAATTTTCGTGATTTCCATTGATAAGCTTTATCGATATTTGTGCATTGGTGAATTTGTGTGTCATTGACTTTTGTGATTTGACTTTTGTGATTGACATTGATATTATCGTCAATATTTATGGTTTGGTGAACTAAATTAGGAGTATGACGTTTCTTTGATTCTTGTGTAGATTTTGTGACATTGAATAATCCCTTGATGATTTTCAACTGCTTATATATATCACAGCTTGGCATTGTGATTATTATGTGTTTAGTCATATCTCTTATTCTATATCGTTTCATCTGATATTTATAGTTAGACTGATCCGTTTATTATTTTCTTATTAAATAATACTCGGGTCAGATCGAGATGTTTCAGGTGCTTCTGCTTGACTTCTCCCCAGGGATTCATAACTCTGACTTTTGGCAAACTACTTAGATTAGTAGTTTATTTTGTTGTATACACTTGAGAGATAGACTCATAGTTGTATTCTTTTGTATAGCACGTGTTGCTATTCTTTGTATTATTGTGGATCTTTTTGACCACTACTCTGATATACACTTCCATGTGTTAATTATATATTCATATCTTCTTCCACCTTTGTGATATGAATTATCTGTGACTGATTTATGTTATGTTTATTTCTGTATTTGTTTCTGAAGATATTATAGCCACTGTGTAGTAGCTTTGAGTTTGTGTCGGTATGTCAGATTTCCTCTTGATAAAGTATTGCATGTTATACTATCTGACATATCGATGCTCGCACAAAGCAATTACACGGATGGTCGCTCCTCAACAGCCTTATTCTCCATGCTAGTTGACAGCATTCACTGTAATGTTCTTGGCTAGCGTGGTTATAGAGGTGGGGCGTCACAGCTTGGTATCAGAGCCAAACTTCGGAACAATATGGAATATTATAACAAGGATCATCGTCCTAAGTCCATCTTAGGAGTCGTGCTTTAGGATGTAATTCGAGTCTTCGTACCGTTCTATCCTATTTTCTTTTATGATTCCTTATTTTATTTATCAAGATTTCTTGATAGTTATTTGGTGAATAACCTTTTTCTTCTTCTTCTTTCTTTCTAAAGGAAGAGAAATGTCTAGACCAGGCCGTCCCAGAGCCGTACCGTCTAGTGTTCCACCCCAAGATGGAGTTTTTATGACTGCTCAACAGCTTCTTGACTTAGTGACAAATGCTCAAGCAGCTGGAGCTATCCCGGAACCTACTCACCCAAAGTCGGGATTTGCACGCTTGTGCAGCGATTACACTAATTTGGGTGGGGAGCCATTCAAAGGTTCCGAAACTATTATTGAAGTACAGGCTTGGCTAAGGTCATGCGATCGAATCTTTTCTCGCATGAATCTTGTTGCCCTTCACCGTGTTCAAGTGGCCTCTAGTATGCTCCGAGAAAGAGCATTGGACTGGTACGAACTTCTTATTTCTGAGATTAATGAAGCGGATCTCACCTGGGAGCAATTCCGGGAACACTTCGAGTTGAAATTCGTACCAGAAGCTGAGAAGGTGACTTTGGCTCTCCGTTTTATAGACCTTGTTCAAGGTGAATCTTCCGTGGCAGATTATGTCGCGTCTTTTGAATCTCTCTCCAAATATGGGGTTGAATACATCAACACCCCATTGAAGAAAAATCAGAGGTTCGTCTATGGCTTAAAAAAAAATCTCAAGAAGCCGTTACTTCTAAAATTAGAAGTTTCTTTCGACCAACTCATTGATATCGCTCTTCGTCTTGAAGAGACGGATAGGGAGAATGATGTTGAAGTGGTGGGTTCCAAACCAAACTTCAACAACAACAAGAAAAGGCCCGGTAACTTCAAAGGCACTTATCCCAACAAAAAGGGGAAGCAAGCAACCTCTGTGGCAAAGACTTCTTCCTTTGGTCATGGGGAATGCGATAATTGTGGTTCGAAGGACCACTACGCGAACAAGTGCCCAAAGTCTCTCTCTTGTCGCTACTGCAAAGTTCCCGGTCATGTTATATCCTCGTGCCCCAAGCTTCAGGGCAGGAGGGAGGAAAAGCTTAATATTGATCAAGCCCCTGGCAAAACATCTCGTGGCCAAGGTATTTCTCATTCTATTCTGAATGGAATTATTTTATTTCGTGATCATCCTATTCGAGTTCTTTTCGATACGGGTGTGTCCCATTCTTTTATATCAAAAGAACTTGTTGATACTTTTTCTTTGGATGTTTTGTGTTTAATGACTTCTTTGAGAATTGCGAATCCGGTTGGTGGATCCGCGAAAATCAGTTTATTTTGTAAAGATGTCGAGATTATTTTGTGTGATTTTTCTTTCCTAGCCGATTTGCATGTCATGCGTTATTTAGGCTTTGGAATGATTTTGGGAATGGATTGGCTTAACCGTTATGAAGCTCATATCCTATGTCCTGAGCGGATTATTCATCTTCGACATCCTCAATCTGTTAAGAAGATTTCTATTAATTTTAAAAATTCAGATTCCATCTTGGTTGCATCTTTATATTCTTTAAATCCTCGTGATGACGATGATGATGATGAGGGTGATATTATTTCTCTTATTCACGTCGTTCGTGAATTTTTCGACATATTCGAGCCCGTTTTAGGATTACCACCTAAGCGAGCAATTGAGTTCAGAATTAATCTCATTCCTGGAGCTCAACCAATCACTCGCCCTCCTTATCGTATGTCCAATAAAGAAAACGAGGAGATGCGTAAACAATTATTCGAATTGGAGATGAAGCAATTTATTTGCTCTAGTTCCTCTCCTTGGGGAGCTTCGGCTATTTTTGTGAAGAAATCCGATGGAACACTTAGGGTTTGCGTTGACTACCGCAAGCTTAATGATCTTACTATCAAAAATAAATATCCTTTACCTCGGATTGATGATCTATTCGATCAACTTACTGGTGCTAGAGTCTTTTCACAATTAGACTTAGCTACTGGATTTCATCAGCTTCGTATTGCAGAGGATAGCATTCCTTTGACATCGTTCCGAACTCGTTATGGGTCTTATGAATGGCTTGTTATGCCATTTGGTTTAACGAATGCTCCGGCTTATTTCGTTGACCTTATGAATAGAGTTTTCAAAGACTTCCTCGATCGATTTGTTCTCATCTTTATTGATGATATTCTTGTGTATTCAAAAACCGAGGAACATGAAAAACATCTTCGGATTGTGTTGGAAACTCTTAGGAGTAATCAATTAAAGGCAAAATTTTCTAAATGCCACTTTTGGCAATCTCGTGTGAAGTTTCTCGGTCATATTATTTCCGAATCCGGAATTTCCGTGGATCCTTCAAAGATTGAAGCGATTCAAGATTGGAAGAGACCGGAGAATGTGACAGAGATTCGTAGTTTTCTCGGATTGGCGGGTTATTACCGTCGGTTTATTAAAGACTTTTCTAAAATTGTCGTCCCTCTTACTGGCTTAACAAAGAAAGGTGTTAAATACATTTGGTCGGACAAATGTGAAGCTTCTTTTCAGAAATTAAAAGAACTCCTTTCTGATGCTCCTATTCTTGTGATTCCCAACGGAAACCAAGATTTTATTGTTTATACCGATGCTAGTGGCGTTGGTTTGGGTGCCGTTCTTATGCAAAGAGAACGTGTTATTGCTTATGCTTCTAGGCAATTGAAGCCTGCTGAGACTAGATATGCCACTCATGATTTAGAGCTCGCGGCTATTGTTTTCGCCCTTCGGATTTGGCTTCATTATCTTTTAGGAGAGAAATTTGTTCTTTATACCGATCATAAGTCCTTGAAGTATTTATTCTCTCAAAAGGAACTTAATTTGCGTCAACAGCGTTGGCTCGAATTTCTTGCACCATATGATCTTGATATTCTTTATACTTCCGGAAAGGGAAATCGCGTTGCAGATGCACTTAGTCGAAAGCAACAAGCGGTTGTTTCTATGATGATATCCGAATGGAACGATCTTGAGATTTTATCCACTTGTGAAATTCGAGACCGTGTTACCAATTTGTGTTCATCTCTTGTTTTATGTAGCCTTGAGGCTCATCCTTCTCTTTTAGACCGCATTCTTGAAGCTCAAGGGTTGGATCCTGAATTGGCTCTTCTTGGCCGAAATATTAAGGATAAAATTGATATTGAAGGTTTGAAATACTTTGATATCGATTCTCGTGGTGGCATTCGGAGATTTGGTAGACTTATCGTGCCAAATATTAGTGATCTTCGTAAGGATGTTTTAGAAGATTCTCATCGTTCTAAATTTACCATTATCCCGGAAGTAGTAAAATGTACGCGGATATGAAGCGACTTTATTATTGGGAGGGAATGAAACTTGACATCGCTAACTTCGTTAAGCGTTGCATGACTTGCCAACTTATTAAGGCCGAACATCAAAGGCCCGATGGGTTATTGCAACCTTTAGAAATTCCAATTTGGAAGTGGGACCATATTTCCATGGATTTTATAGATGGCCTTCCCCGTTCTCGTTCGGGTCATGATAGCTTATGGGTGATTGTTGATAGACTTACTAAATCCGCCCATTTTATTCCCGTTCGGTCTAACCGAACCATTCCTCTTTTAGCCAAGCTCTTTGTTAAAGAGATTGTTAAATTACATGGAGTTCCTAATTCTATTGTTGGTGATCGTGATCCATTGTTCACTAGTGGATTTTGGAAGAGTCTTCAAAAAGCTTTGGGAACGAAGCTTAATTTTAGCACCGCTTATCATCCCCAGTCCAGTGGACAAACTGAGCGTGTGAATCAAACTCTTGAAAATCTTCTTCGTTCTTGTGTGCTTGATTTTGGTGGAAGTTGGAAAGATCATGTTTCACTTGTTGAATTTTCCTATAATAATAGCTTCCAATCTAGTATTGGTATGGCACCTTTCGAGGCACTCTATGGAAGGCCATGCCGATCTCCTTCTTGTTGGCTTGAGGCCGGTGAGAAGCTGGTTTTAGGTCCAGACTTTATTCGTGATTCCATAGAAAAGATTGAACTTATTCGACATAAGATGAAAGAAGCCCAGAGTAGACAAAAATCCTATGCCGATAACCAGAGAAGGAAGTTAGAATTTTCTGTGGGAGATTTTGTGTTTGTTCGTGTTTCACCTATGAAAGGTGTTGTATGTTTCAGTCGATCGGGAAAATTGGCGCCTCGATATATTGGGCCATTTCCTGTCACTGAACGTATTGATTCCATGGCTTATTGATGTGCACGTAAATGTGCATATTTTTACCACCATATTTATTCTATTTAAATTAAATAAATGATCATATTGGGTATTTTAACTTGTTTTAACCAAAATTCATATTAATTCCAAATTATCACATATTCATCTTCATACAGGGGCAAAAAGGTCATTTGTGTGCATAAATTTCTTTGAGAAAAATTAATTGAATTAATATATTTTTGTAGGAATTTGGTCCCATATAGGAGTGGTTTCATGAAGAAATATGCATGCACAAAGAATATAAAGGAATGAAGATGGAAATAATTCAAAGTGAAGATCATGGAGGACCCCACCTACCCACCTACCTTAATGTACAAATTAAAGGCTAATGCACATGCTTTTGGACTTAATGGCTTCATGTACACTTAATGAGGGATTAAGACATGTTAATGATTACTTGGCCTCCACACTTCCTAAGGGGCATTTTGGCCATTCCCCAAAAATATGAATTAGGGTTTCATACATGTATAAATACCCATATGTTTCATGTAATCTTCTCTTAGTCTCTCTTAGGCCTCCTTCTCTTTAGTTTAGTTTAGATCAAATAAAAGAAAGCTCTCTTTCTCTTTTAATGGCTACTTAGTCAATTTTTATTTCTTGTAATCTTTTTTATTTTATGCAATTTAATACATGCTATTTCCTTTTCATGTTCATTTACTTTCATGTTGTAGTGTAGGTTTCTCTTATTTCATGCAAGTAGATTAGTTTTGTTTCTTTGCTTTGCTCTTTTTTTTTTGCTTTCATGTTGCTTTCTACATTTGTTGATTTGATAACAAATATGAGAGCTTAATCCCTAAAATTTAGGGGTAATGAAGCTCTCTAGTATGTAGATGCAACATTTTGATGTTTATACTCTCTTTTTGTGCTTTAATGGTAACACTTGAAGTGGTTTAATGGTGTTGTTTAGCTTTGAATTTGATAGTCTATGTTGTTCATAACAAATAGGCTATGCTTAAACAAACATAACACAAATTGCCTCTTCATGTAAATATGATTATGGCAAAGAAGTGAATGTTGAAATTGAAATTTGATAGCCTATATTTCTAAACAATAGTTAATAGGCTATAATTAAAATAGATTTTTATTTCAACTTTGTTGTCATATTTCATGAGAGTTAAATGTGTATTAGTGGTTGTGTTATAGTTTGATGGTTTATATTGAGCTAATTAATAGAAAAAATATACCATACTTATGATAAGCACATCGACTAATTCACTAATGACAAAAAAAGAGAGATCATAACTTCATTTTGTTGATTTATATGATCTAGAGAGTGGATTTATCTCTAAATTGTTCTTTTAACTCTCATATTTTTTATCATTTTCTTTTGCTAGTTTTTGTTAGTTTCTTACATTTTTAGCTAATCACACTTTCAACTTTGGTTCATTTGATTGAATAGAATTTTAAAATCATCAATTCCCTGCGGATCGACCCATATTCGTCGCGTGCTACATTCGTACACCGTGCGCTTGCGGTATAAATTTTATTTCTAAATGCATTCGACGGTTTTCTAATCCGATAGAATTTCCGTCGACGAACAAGTTTTTGGCGCCGTTGCCGGGGAATTGCTTTGATTTTATTTTTCGATTCTTCGGGTTATTTTTGTTTGATGTTTTTGTGTGTTTATTTTGTGTGTTTGTTTAATTTTTGTGTGCCTTTTGTTAGTGTGCTTGTTTCTTGTTTTCTAGTTGTTTTTGCATTTAAATATATCAAAAAAAAAATTGTGGTGTGATTTGTGTTTGCGTGCTTGTTTTCTAGTTTTATTCGCATTTGCATAAAAAAACATACAAATTCTAAAACATTTTATTTTATTCCAAGTTACAATTTTCATTTTCTGCTTTTACAATTTTCTGTTTCAACCTTACATCTACATCTTCTGTGCATACACACATTTTAAGTGCACTGTTACATCAACTCTCTGTTCTATATTTCTTCAAAAGAAAAACATTACATTTCAGTTCCATATTGCCTTTTCCATCACAACACATTGCTGCTTCAAAACCATCCCTGTAGCTTGCTCTTCACCACCACTGTCTTTCAAACTCAACTACAACCTTCCACTTGGCCATAGCAGTTCCTCCGACCTACTTCATCACTGCCTGACTCAGCAACATCTCCCACTTCAACAACACTTCAGTTGCAATCATACACTTTCTGTCAACCTCCCTTCCATTCACATCAAATATACCGACTACATTGCTTCCTCCCCTACGACATTGCAACTTCATTCATCAATATACTGCTCACATATCAAACCACATCAAAAATCCACTTTCTCCCATCACAGTTTACTTTCCATCCCCATCATCTTCCTTCTTGCCTATGCCACAATCACTTAACAGTTCATATTCCAAATATCACCTCCTCCTTCACATAACCACCACAAACCCAAACCAGCACCACACTTCTGCAACTACCCCGACCATCAGTGCAAAACTGCCTCTGACAAAACCACCCTTCTTCAACTTCGACCACTCCAATTACAGCAACTGCAACTGCGCACATAACATCTCACCTCACAACTTTCATCCACCCACTGCCTGTCAACGGCCAATACATCTCACCATCTCTCATCTACACACAACAAACTTTCTCCTATCCACAAACCACTACATTGCTTGCAGCCAACTCCATCATCGCAGCAATAAGCGACTTCAAACTTCCATAATAACACTTCATTCACCACTTCGACAACCCTTTGTCACTACTCCAAGTGCACATCAGTGCACACATCTCCTTACATCACTTTCCAGCAACACAGTCGTCGAACCACTGTCTAACTCCAGACTCACTCCAAATCACTGCAGCGCCACAACTGTCTTGCTCTCTGTTCACCTTGAATCCACTGCAGCCACCATCAATTGACAACAAAAACATACTCGCTGTTACATCCCATTTACCACTACCCAAACATTACCACTTCCAATCAGCAACCACTCTACTTACCTCTCCGCCCTTACAAACCAGAACCTGTTATTGCCCTGACCATCACACTTCAATACCCTGGTGCCATACAAATACAAACGTTACAACACTGATCACCACAGTTCACTGCACAGTCACCAAAATCTGCCTGAGACCATCTTCAACACTAACAGCCTGTCACCTCCTCTGTCAAAATTCAGAGCAACGAACCATCACTATACTGTGCCTCAACTCAGAAGACCACAACCAAGAAACAGAAGAAAAAAAAAACTGCTTGCCTACACTACAAACTTCAACATACCTGATCAACCCGTGCAGTTCATCAACAAAATCTTCCCTGTGCGACTGCTACCACCCACACTATTCAACCCAACTACTCAAAATTTATGTCCAATCCAATTCATCTCACAACAGTCACTTCAGCCACTGCTTCAAACTATCACTGTCCTGAAACGCGAAACTCCACAGCAACTCACGGCCAAACTGTGTGCAGCAGAATTTCACACTTCCCACGCAAACAAAAAGGTACTCCCTTGATTATTCCTCGACTTCGACACTGCCGATTTCATCATCCAACCATC
Organism: Allium cepa; assembly: GCA_030765085.1. Classification (NCBI taxonomy): domain Eukaryota; kingdom Viridiplantae; phylum Streptophyta; class Magnoliopsida; order Asparagales; family Amaryllidaceae; genus Allium; species Allium cepa. Next base: position 27,650,058 of record CM060938.1, on the reverse strand, counting down.
AGCCGACGACTAAGCTTTTGAAATTGAATTCGAACTCAAACTCATGCCGCTAGGAGTCGAAAAAATTTTGTAATTGAATTAAGGATTCTGATTTGGTTTTGGATTACAAACGAGAATTTTATAAATTTGTGTGGTGGAATTTCATTCAAGATCGAATGAAAAATCTCTGGCATTTCATTTTTGAACGGACGAAAAAAAAGTGAATCTCTTTTGTTGACTTTGGGAGGATAAGTTGGGTTTTGCTGCTATTTGATTGTAGGGCCTTGCGGGTAAATGGATGTGTTATAGCATAACCTGATTTTGGTTTTGACTTTTGAATTTGATTTTGGCTGTGGTTAAAAAAAAAATTAACATTCAAGTCTTTCCTTCATTTGCTTATTATTTTGATTTTCCATTTGTTTTAGTCTTCTTTTTCTTAATTTTTTTTTAAGTAAAACCCTACTTTTAAGTTTCCTTTCAAAAAAAAAACCAAAAAAAATAATATTTTATATATCTTAGTTTTTAATTTTCAGGTTGTAAAAGCAGGAAATAAAGGAAGAATAGCTTGCTGAAAATTGCTTCCTTAGCTAGCCAAAATAAATTGCTCTGCTTGCTAAAAAATTCTGCTTTCATTTCTAGTTTTATTTAAATTGAATTGTTGGTTGCTTGCATTTGCATTTTAAAAAATAAAAAAATTCATTCGTAGTTGCATTGTTAATACACGTTTAGTTTCTGTTCTGCATTTCATCTTAGATTTTGATTAATAATAACGGTTAGACATCGATAACACTTAAATTGTATATCGACAATTTGTCTTTTTTTGAACAATTTAATTTCTTGGTGTCTAGGCTACGGCAGAGTAATAACCATTTATAAATATTACGGTGCTTCGTAAATATTATAGTGGTTGTTCCTCTGAAGGTACTTAAACCTTCGGCTGCATTGCTACGGTGATTCGTGGTGCACCGATAAATCCTGCCCGTTACCTGGCTGAGAACTATCTTGTTTATCTAAGACAATGTAATGACCCAACTTCCACACTCCAGAAAGTTGCATCGTTAAGAAGAAAGAAAGGGATAGAAAAGAGAAAAGAAAGTAAAGAAAGAACAGACAACAACAGAATCTCACAGCGGAATCGAATAAATTATAATATATCACATAAAACTTTACATAGTATCATATACATCAGAGTTATACAGCTAATACAACACAAACTAGACAGTTATAGACATCTGTCTAGCAATTACAATCCAAATACATCAGAGAGAACAGACTCAACTCAAACACAGCGGAACCTCTAAATATATCTACATGCTGAAGCCTCCTGCTCCATTATCTCCTCCAGAACTCGTCAAAGCAATCCTGAATCACTTGACTACTCATACATAATATGAGTACCCAAGAGTTTAATAAAACAGAAAATAAACACTCAGGTCAGACAGGGGTCTGGTGTGAGTAAACGGGGATAAAAGTTGCTTAACTTTAGAAAACCCTTTGAAAACAAAAGGTATCACGTAAGACTTCCCACACATAAACATGGAAAAGTTTTTACCTTACGCTAACCAAAACATTTGATAGGAAATCCAGTGATATTATAATAGTGTCTAGGGTTTTCAAAATAAAATACAGAAATAGCTGGAATGCTTGCATCTCACGTTCCAACATAGTTGGGCACAATCAAAACCGTACAGGCACTTATTGGATTATGGATTCCATCAATGGCAGGGCTACTGGGGTACCGCCCGTCACAGTACGTGGCCTAGATCACCGTACCGAGGAGCCACCCTAACTCCCCTGCAACACAAAGCCGGACCCGTTCCTTACTGAACAGTTCCGAACAAGACCACTCCGCAGATTGGTCGTCACCAACTGCCACACAGCCGAAATATAAAGGGACCTCTAGACAGGAGTAAATCTTGCTCTCAAGTGGGGGCTACCCACGAAGCTTTGCTGCACCTCCCCTGTTTTAGCCATTCCCGGTTGATGAGGCTTGAGGTTACGATTACCTTTATAGGACTCATAAATCTTAGAATGCTCATCGTCCACCTGACGATGTTCTGAAAGCATTCAATCCATACAAGTTCGTTCCGGATTCGAACGAAACCGAAGGCATTATCTCGTTACACTCGTATTGGAATCACCCTCAGAGTTAACGACGATAACCCTTGCACTCTAAACCTTCATCTCGAACCTATAAGTACTATTCCGTCAAACTCATTACGGAATCACCCACAGAGTTATACTGACGTATAGCCCTTACACCTCGAGTCTTCACTTGCTCCACTTGGAATAACGACCTAACGTTTAATTGAAATCGATGTGGTTTTCGGAATTCCAAATATGGAAACCCGATCCCGGTCTCACCGAAACCAAACGCCATTTTAATGTCCAAGTTGTACTTAAGGGTTTTAACAAATAACTTATTTCATTGTTATCTATTTCACACAGATAGATAAACTACATCTAACAATAGATAACCACATCCATATCATAATTAGATAATCTGTATCATCCATCAACAGATAATCATCACGACTAAATAATCCATCACAAACAATCATACTCAAACCAAGCTTCCATATCATATAGATACAACCATCTCATTTCTGAGATCACAACCATTCAATCAATAACATCCATAAGCAACGATTTACAAATCAACAATTATAACTAATTTAAAATGAATTAAATTAATTACAATCATCTCTAATTAATTTAAAATAAATTAAATTAATTAACACTTTTAAATCCTGCTTAACATCCATTAATTAATTAACTCAGTTAATTAAGCACTTCCTAAGTATTAAACTTGACTAATCAACTTTGATTAATCATTCACTAATTACAATAAGTAATTAGTCCTTAATTAATTTCCTAAATTAATTAACCTTAATCATAAGTAATTAACATATAATTAATTATATTTATTCTTAATTAATTACAATTAATTGATCACTTAATTGATTAATATTTAATCAAACAATCCTTAATTACATCATTAATTATAATAATTAATGATCTCCAATAAATTATTTAATTAAAATTAATTACATTTATTAATTAAGTCTAATTATTAATCACCTTGATTAATATTCAATTAAGTAATTAACTATCTTTAATTAATTAACCAATAATCAATCATTAATTAATTCCTTAATTAATTACAAAAGTAATTATCCAAATAACTAATTACATTCTAGTAATTAACATTATTACTTCATCAAGTAATCCTGCTCCACTAATTACATTAAGTAATTACATTCTTAAAATCATCTAATGATTTATTAAAATTAATTAAACTAAATTAATTAACTTAACAAATCACAATATTAGAATTTATTGACTTTAATTAATTACTTAATTATCCTTAGATAATTATCATCATTATTATTTAACACATTTCATTAATTACATACTTAAGAAAATTTGAATTAGATTAATAAATCATTTCTAATTAATATTAATCTAAATCATTATTTAAAAATTAAATAATTAAGTGAAATCCTTAATTATTCAAACTAATTTAATTACTAATTAAATGATCCATTTAAATTCAAAATGTATTAAAACAATACATTTCTAAATTTAAATTCAAATTCTATTTGAAAATTTGATATTTAAAATGTTTAATCATTAAACATTAATTCAAATTAAAATAATTATAAACCTTAGAACAAAATGAATGTTAAAGAACATTCATTATCTAAAATTCTAAATATAAAGAAAGATTTAAATTGATTATTTTAATTTCCAAATTTAAATTAAACATTTCATATTTTAATTCAAATACTAAAGGAAACAAATTCTTTCAAGTTTTAAAACTTATTTGGAATCAAAGTTCATTTTCAAATTCACTTTTAAACATATGAACATGTTCATTCATTTTTAAATTTACAACTGTTGAATTCAAAACTGGTTTTCAAAGAAACTAAAAAAAAAACAGTTTTAAATCTGAATTCAAGAACAAATTTAAGTTTTACTTCAACATTTAAATCTGTTCATACCTTTAAAACTTACAAAACTGTTTTAAATCTAATTCTGGTTTAAAAAGACAAACCTGAAACTGTTTTAGACTTGTCTTCAAATCTGAATTTAAAACTTGTTTAAATTTAGATTTTCATTTTAAAAACTTTGAATTCACAACTACATTTGAATTCAGTTACAACTTATGCTTGAATCAAGTTGTAAAATTTAAAATATGAATTTTATTTAAACAACAAACTGCAGAATTACAGGTTCTAAAACCTGCAAAATGTTTTAATTTTGATTTAAAACTGTATTTAATTTTAAGATTTCACTTTTAAAAACTTTTGAACTCAAAACTATATTTGAATTCAGATTCAAATATTACCTGAATCAAGTTTCAACTTAAAATATGAATTTATTCAAAAATTTAAAACTGCAAAGCTTCTCAGGCTTAAACCTGAAACTGTTTTCAAGTCTTGATCCACAACAAAATTTTAAAACTTGTTTAAATTTAACATATTTTATTTTTTTGAAAACTTTGAATTCCAAACTCTATTTGAATTCAAACTTAACTTGCATTTAAAATTAAATTACAACTTAAAACATGAATTTCATTAAAACATTTAAAACTGCAACTCTCTGTTATAAACCTGAAACAGTTTTAAAATTTCTTGATTTAAACAGAATTTAAAACTTTGTTCAAATTTAAAATTTTCATCTTTAAAACTTGAACTCAGAACTTTATTTGGATTCAATTCCAATTCATACTTAAATCCAGATTTCACCTTAAGATATGAATTCTATTTAAAATTCAAACTACAAATACACTCTGTTTAAAACCCTGCACATAAACCCGAGATGCCTCACCATTTACTTCGAGTTCAAATGCTCCCTGCTTCGAGTCAAAAATAAAATCACCCGACGATTGCTTCGGGGCAATTAAACCTGCACACCCCATCTGAGTTCACCAGGACTTAATCTATACATGGTGCATATGCACCAACATTTTGGCCATCACCAGCCACTTTGACCAACTCCACCAAGATACTTACCATCCCCTAACAGAAATCCAATTCCCTAACCTCCCCAGCAACTTACATTCAAAATTTTAGGTTGATCAACAACCTGAAACACCAACTTAAACTCCGCACATCTGAAGTTCACCAGACATCAACTACCAAACCTGTCTCCATCTTCCAATCTCATCTCCCACCATCAACACTCTTGAGACTCCGGCAAACCCTCCCTCAAGTCCTCTCTACAACCTCTCAAATCCCCCTTCTACCCAATACACAGAGTGGATGAGGGTAAACAAGAACTGCTATCACTGCTTGACCAAGTTTTAGAACCTGGAAACCCAATCCACCTGACCACAACAATTTCCAACTCTTCTCCCTCTCATCATCTATTATCAACTCACCTTATTCTTACCTCAAAAATTCACCTACAGGAAGTATCTCATTCCCCAAATTCAATTATCCTATTAGATTTTTTTTTTCTTCAAATTTTCCACTTCTGTTTTAAAACATAAATGGTTTCTTCCCAACTATTTATTTGAAACTGTAGTTTTTGTTTCTTTTTTTTCTTTTTTTTTTCTTTTTTTTTTCCAGTTTCAAACATGTATTCTAGTTTTAAACTTATTCTAATATTTTAAGATATTTGAGGTTAAGAACAGGTACATTTGTTTTCAGAGACACATGATCTTTAATTCAACTAAATTTATCAAAAATCAAAATTTATAAACATGAATCATGTTAACAATCATATTTGATTTACATAAAAAAATTCTATCTGAGATCTAATCTTGTGGAAATGGATATCAAACAGCCTAGATAAGAAAACAGAATTCATGTCTGTAGACAACTAGCATCACACATATATGCATATTAATGAACACACAGAATATCATCACATTATAATCGAGCAAACATGCTTGTTTCAATCAGTACTCATGCAACAGATAATTTAAACCCACTTTTAAAATTGTGCAGTCACTCACTAAACCAAATGGAGACAGAGCAATTTCAATCCTAGCAGTTTTGATTCTTAAAAAAAACAGTTTACATACAAAGCTTAAGTTCTGGCAATTTTGTTTAGCTTTGATTTAAAGAAAAGAACTGTTTTTAAAATTAAAGGTTTACTCACCTTATAATTGAAGATGCAGAACACACTAGACGCAGAGCAATTTGATGCAAATTTCATTGTCCAGAAATGCATATTGAATGCATGATGCTCCTGGCTTGCATTTTGAAATTGAAGATGCCTTACTTGTTGATGTAGATTGCATGCAGACCTCTCAAATTGTTAAATTAAAGTAGAACTCCCAGTTATGCTAACTCCCTTCCACAAGACACTGATCATCTCCTTACATTAACACAATCATCCAAACCACCCTATATCAGTTGAAATCAAAATTAAGGAAACAACAGCAACCTGGAAAAAAACAAGCTACACCCACTCTAATCTGTCAATAGCCATAAACTCACATTCTCCGATCATTATCATCACTGCAGTTTTAGTAAAAGACTCACCTACATTCCCTCTGAAATTTCCCAAAGCCCAAATTATTTGAAGCAACAGAGAGCATGTGGATAATTTAAGAAACTGCAATACTGGAACTAGGTTTGAAAACCTGGAAAACCAAATCTCTATTTACAATGTATAAACATTTATACATTATAAATAAAATATTTTTGATTTTTGAAAAGAATATCATTTAACAAATTAATTAATTGTAAATTTTCAAAAGAGATTTTCAGTTTGAATTATCATATCAATATTTCACATTATAAAATAATTATCAATGAAATTATTAAATAATTATTGCCTAAATTTCCGGGACATCACATTCCTCCCCCCTTAAAAGAATTTCGTCCCCGAAATTTAAAAGCAAAGCTAATTTAATAATCCCATACAGATTTTAAATTTTAAAAGAGCAATCATATTTCATCAACCAAATACTAGCAACCATAGCAACCAATCCAAACAAACAATTCTAATTATCCAGACAAAATTCTGGATAGAATCCCTAGAGTTTCCCAGATACAAACACCGGAACACTCGCCCTACAGAATCTAAACTAGCAACACCACTCAGATCTAGAGCTCCTATATATCTAGATCTACAAATCTAAACAGAATACAGGACTACCGGCAAGTCCTGATCAACTCCCAAATCTTTCAGAACTGCTGAATCTAAAACCAATGATAAATCATACACGTACTCCCTCAGAGATACGTGAAAATAAACAAATTAAATACCAGCCATCCGGACTGGCAATTCAATCTCGTAGAACAATCACTTAACTCTTAAGAGAAAACAGAAAGATCTAATCTCATACCCACACAATCTTTCATATCGATCCTGGGCTGCCTCCAACCTTCTAGATCAATCAAATCTACCACACAGCTCTTCTACACAAATATCAGAAGACTTCCAACCTACTACTCCTATTCTGGAATAGCTGCCACCATGCTTCCACTGCGCAACTCTGATTCAAGAATGCTGTTGATGAACACAAATATAAACTTGATCAACTTATCTCGGAATATTGTTCATCAAATACCATAGAATCTCAGTGACCTATCCGATTCGGTCATAACATCACAGCAAAAATTCAACCAGAAAACTGGATCCAATAAATCCTGCCAACTTAAACAGATCATACTCAAAGAATCTCCTACAATGTTGAACCATCGGTAAAGCTCCAAGAATCAAGTTGAAACAGAACTCAATCTCTTGTTACAGATGCCAATCTTGATTCCTTCGAAGATATCCAGAAAATTCCACTTCGATAACTCAAACATCCTTTAAAGATGCTTCAATCCAAACAAAGGTCACTTAGAGAACTTCCGAACTGTCGCAAGTCACTTTTGCGATTCTACTCAGTTCGGATTTCAAGAAATCGTTCTTACTACAACAATCAGAACAGCTAAAGCCTTCAAAAGAAGAAACTAGTGGTCCACCTCTTAACCACTAACATCACTCCCAACTGAGCTTCCAAAAGAAATGGACAAGCTCCACCATCTGCCCGGATTACCGACAGAAGAATCACAGAAACTTCTAAACCATCGAAGAACAGGCCACTCACTGCTGCTACTGCTGCCAAAACTTCCTTATCCAAAAGCTCAACGAACCTCAAAGCTACACCAGCCTCTTCATTAAAGAGCCTTCCAGATAGACAGATATCTCTCAGGAAACTCGCTCCCAAACCAAGCTCAAAACACTGCCAAACTGAGTCTCAAACTCAAATATAGACAGAACTCCTTCCTAAAGTTGCCAAGATACCCTTGCTGGCTTCAGAACTCCCAACAAATCCAAACTCAAGAAAAACCACTCACACGAGTGCAACCAAGCTTACAATCCAAGATAAACTCCGAATCTTGAAAAGATTTCCTTCAGAGATTAGTGAAATCCTTCACCAACTGCAGAACTACTCAAGATGCCCAAACTGCCCTAGCAGACCACCTCCAACCTCAAACACTCGAACTCCAACCATTGGTAGTTGTGTTACACACCACCACCACCCTATCTACCTTTATTACTTATATTGGAAAACCTGAACAGGTAACCCAATCTAATAGGTAGAAATAAATATATATATATATATATAGATATATATTCAAAATTACAAATATGCTCTCTCAAGAAAACAGCACTACAGAGCCTAGGTATTCACTCAACCTAATGCTCTGATACCACTTGTAATGACCCAACTTCCACACTCCAGAAAGTTGCATCGTTAAGAAGAAAGAAAGGGGTAGAAAAGAGAAAAGAAAGTAAAGAAAGAACAGACAACAACAGAATCTCACAGCGGAATCGAATAAATTATAATATATCACATAAAACTTTACATAGTATCATATACATCAGAGTTATACAGCTAATACAACACAAACTAGACAGTTATAGACATCTGTCTAGCAATTACAATCCAAATACATCAGAGAGAACAGACTCATCTCAAACACAGCGGAACCTCTAAATATATCTACATGCTGAAGCCTCCTGCTCCATTATCTCCTCCAGAACTCGTCAAAGCAATCCTGAATCACTTGACTACTCATACATAATATGAGTACCCAAGAGTTTAATAAAACAGAAAATAAACACTCAGGTCAGACAGGGGTCTGGTGTGAGTAAACGGGGATAAAAGTTGCTTAACTTTAGAAAACCCTTTGAAAACAAAAGGTATCACGTAAGACTTCCCACACATAAACATGGAAAAGTTTTTACCTTACGCTAACCAAAACATTTGATAGGAAATCCAGTGATATTATAATAGTGTCTAGGGTTTTCAAAATAAAATACAGAAATAGCTGGAATGCTTGCATCTCACGTTCCAACATAGTTGGGCACAATCAAAACCGTACAGGCACTTATTGGATTATGGATTCCATCAATGGCAGGGCTACTGGGGTACCGCCCGTCACAGTACGTGGCCTAGATCACCGTACCGAGGAGCCACCCTAACTCCCCTGCAACACAAAGCCGGACCCGTTCCTTACTGAACAGTTCCGAACAAGACCACTCCGCAGATTGGTCGTCACCAACTGCCACACAGCCGAAATATAAAGGGACCTCTAGACAGGAGTAAATCTTGCTCTCAAGTGGGGGCTACCCACGAAGCTTTGCTGCACCTCCCCTGTTTTAGCCATTCCCGGTTGATGAGGCTTGAGGTTACGATTACCTTTATAGGACTCATAAATCTTAGAATGCTCATCGTCCACCTGACGATGTTCTGAAAGCATTCAATCCATACAAGTTCGTTCCGGATTCGAACGAAACCGAAGGCATTATCTCGTTACACTCGTATTGGAATCACCCTCAGAGTTAACGACGATAACCCTTGCACTCTAAACCTTCATCTCGAACCTATAAGTACTATTCCGTCAAACTCATTACGGAATCACCCACAGAGTTATACTGACGTATAGCCCTTACACCTCGAGTCTTCACTTGCTCCACTTGGAATAACGACCTAACGTTTAATTGAAATCGATGTGGTTTTCGGAATTCCAAATATGGAAACCCGATCCCGGTCTCACCGAAACCAAACGCCATTTTAATGTCCAAGTTGTACTTAAGGGTTTTAACAAATAACTTATTTCATTGTTATCTATTTCACACAGATAGATAAACTACATCTAACAATAGATAACCACATCCATATCATAATTAGATAATCTGTATCATCCATCAACAGATAATCATCACGACTAAATAATCCATCACAAACAATCATACTCAAACCAAGCTTCCATATCATATAGATACAACCATCTCATTTCTGAGATCACAACCATTCAATCAATAACATCCATAAGCAACGATTTACAAATCAACAATTATAACTAATTTAAAATGAATTAAATTAATTACAATCATCTCTAATTAATTTAAAATAAATTAAATTAATTAACACTTTTAAATCCTGCTTAACATCCATTAATTAATTAACTCAGTTAATTAAGCACTTCCTAAGTATTAAACTTGACTAATCAACTTTGATTAATCATTCACTAATTACAATAAGTAATTAGTCCTTAATTAATTTCCTAAATTAATTAACCTTAATCATAAGTAATTAACATATAATTAATTATATTTATTCTTAATTAATTACAATTAATTGATCACTTAATTGATTAATATTTAATCAAACAATCCTTAATTACATCATTAATTATAATAATTAATGATCTCCAATAAATTATTTAATTAAAATTAATTACATTTATTAATTAAGTCTAATTATTAATCACCTTGATTAATATTCAATTAAGTAATTAACTATCTTTAATTAATTAACCAATAATCAATCATTAATTAATTCCTTAATTAATTACAAAAGTAATTATCCAAATAACTAATTACATTCTAGTAATTAACATTATTACTTCATCAAGTAATCCTGCTCCACTAATTACATTAAGTAATTACATTCTTAAAATCATCTAATGATTTATTAAAATTAATTAAACTAAATTAATTAACTTAACAAATCACAATATTAGAATTTATTGACTTTAATTAATTACTTAATTATCCTTAGATAATTATCATCATTATTATTTAACACATTTCATTAATTACATACTTAAGAAAATTTGAATTAGATTAATAAATCATTTCTAATTAATATTAATCTAAATCATTATTTAAAAATTAAATAATTAAGTGAAATCCTTAATTATTCAAACTAATTTAATTACTAATTAAATGATCCATTTAAATTCAAAATGTATTAAAACAATACATTTCTAAATTTAAATTCAAATTCTATTTGAAAATTTGATATTTAAAATGTTTAATCATTAAACATTAATTCAAATTAAAATAATTATAAACCTTAGAACAAAATGAATGTTAAAGAACATTCATTATCTAAAATTCTAAATATAAAGAAAGATTTAAATTGATTATTTTAATTTCCAAATTTAAATTAAACATTTCATATTTTAATTCAAATACTAAAGGAAACAAATTCTTTCAAGTTTTAAAACTTATTTGGAATCAAAGTTCATTTTCAAATTCACTTTTAAACATATGAACATGTTCATTCATTTTTAAATTTACAACTGTTGAATTCAAAACTGGTTTTCAAAGAAACTAAAAAAAAAACAGTTTTAAATCTGAATTCAAGAACAAATTTAAGTTTTACTGCAACATTTAAATCTGTTCATACCTTTAAAACTTACAAAACTGTTTTAAATCTAATTCTGGTTTAAAAAGACAAACCTGAAACTGTTTTAGACTTGTCTTCAAATCTGAATTTAAAACTTGTTTAAATTTAGATTTTCATTTTAAAAACTTTGAATTCACAACTACATTTGAATTCAGTTACAACTTATGCTTGAATCAAGTTGTAAAATTTAAAATATGAATTTTATTTAAACAACAAACTGCAGAATTACAGGTTCTAAAACCTGCAAAATGTTTTAATTTTGATTTAAAACTGTATTTAATTTTAAGATTTCACTTTTAAAAACTTTTGAACTCAAAACTATATTTGAATTCAGATTCAAATATTACCTGAATCAAGTTTCAACTTAAAATATGAATTTATTCAAAAATTTAAAACTGCAAAGCTTCTCAGGCTTAAACCTGAAACTGTTTTCAAGTCTTGATCCACAACAAAATTTTAAAACTTGTTTAAATTTAACATATTTTATTTTTTTGAAAACTTTGAATTCCAAACTCTATTTGAATTCAAACTTAACTTGCATTTAAAATTAAATTACAACTTAAAACATGAATTTCATTAAAACATTTAAAACTGCAACTCTCTGTTATAAACCTGAAACAGTTTTAAAATTTCTTGATTTAAACAGAATTTAAAACTTTGTTCAAATTTAAAATTTTCATCTTTAAAACTTGAACTCAGAACTTTATTTGGATTCAATTCCAATTCATACTTAAATCCAGATTTCACCTTAAGATATGAATTCTATTTAAAATTCAAACTACAAATACACTCTGTTAAAAACCCTGCACATAAACCCGAGATGCCTCACCATTTACTTCGAGTTCAAATGCTCCCTGCTTCGAGTCAAAAATAAAATCACCCGACGATTGCTTCGGGGCAATTAAACCTGCACACCCCATCTGAGTTCACCAGGACTTAATCTATACATGGTGCATATGCACCAACATTTTGGCCATCACCAGCCACTTTGACCAACTCCACCAAGATACTTACCATCCCCTAACAGAAATCCAATTCCCTAACCTCCCCAGCAACTTACATTCAAAATTTCAGGTTGATCAACAACCTGAAACACCAACTTAAACTCTGCACATCTGAAGTTCACCAGACATCAACTACCAAACCTGTCTCCATCTTCCAATCTCATCTCCCACCATCAACACTCTTGAGACTCCGGCAAACCCTCCCTCAAGTCCTCTCTACAACCTCTCAAATCCCCCTTCTACCCAATACACAGAGTGGATGAGGGTAAACAAGAACTGCTATCACTGCTTGACCAAGTTTTAGAACCTGGAAACCCAATCCACCTGACCACAAAAATTTCCAACTCTTCTCCCTCTCATCATCTATTATCAACTCACCTTATTCTTACCTCAAAAATTCACCTACAGGAAGTATCTCATTCCCCAAATTCAATTATCCTATTAGATTTTTTTTTCTTCAAATTTTCCACTTCTGTTTTAAAACATAAATGGTTTCTTCCCAACTATTTATTTGAAACTGTAGTTTTTGTTTCTTTTTTTTCTTTTTTTTTTCTTTTTTTTTTTCCAGTTTCAAACATGTATTCTAGTTTTAAACTTATTCTAATATTTTAAGATATTTGAGGTTAAGAACAGGTACATTTGTTTTCAGAGACACATGATCTTTAATTCAACTAAATTTATCAAAAATCAAAATTTATAAACATGAATCATGTTAACAATCATATTTGATTTACATAAAAAAATTCTATCTGAGATCTAATCTTGTGGAAATGGATATCAAACAGCCTAGATAAGAAAACAGAATTCATGTCTGTAGACAACTAGCATCACACATATATGCATATTAATGAACACACAGAATATCATCACATTATAATCGAGCAAACATGCTTGTTTCAATCAGTACTCATGCAACAGATAATTTAAACCCACTTTTAAAATTGTGAAGTCACTCACTAAACCAAATGGAGACAGAGCAATTTCAATCCTAGCAGTTTTGATTCTTAAAAAAAACAGTTTACATACAAAGCTTAAGTTCTGGCAATTTTGTTTAGCTTTGATTTAAAGAAAAGAACTGTTTTTAAAATTAAAGGTTTACTCACCTTATAATTGAAGATGCAGAACACACTAGACGCAGAGCAATTTGATGCAAATTTCATTGTCCAGAAATGCATATTGAATGCATGATTCTCCTGGCTTGCATTTTGAAATTGAAGATGCCTTACTTGTTGATGTAGATTGCATGCAGACCTCTCAAATTGTTAAATTAAAGTAGAACTCCCAGTTATGCTAACTCCCTTCCACAAGACACTGATCATCTCCTTACATTAACACAATCATCCAAACCACCCTATATCAGTTGAAATCAAAATTAAGGAAACAACAGCAACCTGGAAAAAAACAAGCTACACCCACTCTAATCTGTCAATAGCCATAAACTCACATTCTCCGATCATTATCATCACTGCAGTTTTAGTAAAAGACTCACCTACATTCCCTCTGAAATTTCCCAAAGCCCAAATTATTTGAAGCAACAAAGAGCATGTGGATAATTTAAGAAACTGCAATACTGGAACTAGGTTTGAAAACCTGGAAAACCAAATCTCTATTTACAATGTATAAACATTTATACATTATAAATAAAATATTTTTGATTTTTGAAAAGAATATCATTTAACAAATTAATTAATTGTAAATTTTCAAAAGAGATTTTCAGTTTGAATTATCATATCAATATTTCACATTATAAAATAATTATCAATGAAATTATTAAATAATTATTGCCTAAATTTCCGGGACATCACAGACAATTAGTGAATATACAATTTTGGGTTAACTTAAGATAAATCATTTGTAATTAACCACTGCATTCATTTAGTTGCACTTGTTCATGCATATTTAAAAAAAAAACAAAAAACAAAAAAATTTCAAAATCCAAAACTAAATTTTTTTAAATATTCCTTTTCTTTTTCTGTGAAATTTTTAAATCCTTTTCTTTGAAATTTCAAAAAAATCCAAAAAAAAATTTAAAAAAACCAAATTTAAAAAAAATTGAAAAATAAAAACAAAACAAAAATCGATTTCCCTTTTCAAAAATCAATTTTCTTTGTAAATATTTTTCGTTTATAAAAGGAAAACCAAAAAAAAACATTCTTGAAAATGTCTGAATATCCATATCCACTTGAATTTTACAATAGTTGTGAAAATCAATATAATCCATATGATTTCAGTCCAAATTCGTATGGATATTTTAACAACAACTATTTTGTAAATAATTCAAATTTCGAACAACAAAATTTTCAAAACGACGACCAACGTTCGACTCTTGAAAATAGCATTGAAATGATTTCATCTTTACTCGAACTTTCTACACGAAAAAATCAAGAGATAAATGATTTATGTAATTCTTATTTGTGTAATAACTCGAGTCAAGGATTTCAAAATTTGAATTCAATTCAAAATTCAAACGATTACGATTATAACCCATGCCAATTTAATTTCGAACTCCAAAATGAATTTCAAACTCAACATGAAAATGTGAACAACTTTTCAAACGAATTTGGCAATGGGAATAGTTTCAATTGCGATACGATTGAAAACTTTGGTTATCAACAAATTCAAAGTGAAAATTTTCAAATTAATAATCATGAATTTGATTTTGTTGACGAAATGGAAAAAGATAACGGGGATTTATTACTTGAAAAATACAAAACTTATCGTGAAAATCACAATCGAATCTCAACCCAAGAAGAATCAAATAATAATCTACCGTTTATCGAAATTGACAATTCTTGTTCTCAACAAGTCCAAATCGAAAATTTTCAAGTTAATAATTACAAATTTTACTTTGTTGAGCAAATGAATGAAATTTACGATGATCACACGAATTTGTTGATTAAAACATTGGAAAATTTTTGTGAGAAACAAAATCAAGTTTCAATGTGTGACGAGTCAAACGATAATCCATCTTTTACCCAAATCGATTATTTTCAAACAACAACTTTTGAAACTGAAAATGATGATCTGAACGAAGTTGTTGAAAAGACGGTAATTGCGTTGGATTGCAATTCTTTTGAGGGTGAGAAACTCGATTTAAATTTCGATGTTCCTTTTTCTGAAAATTTGAATACACCAACTTTGAATTTTGAACTTGAGACATGTAATAAAGTTGTTGATAATCCAATAAAGGAAGACGAGTTTAATGAACATGAATTTTTTGGACTTTTGGATGACGAGTTGTTAAATTTCGAAGGGGAAGATGAAAATCACCATTTTGATTTTGAAATCAATAAATGTGAAAATGTTTTCAATGATAAGCTTGAATTTCAAATTGGTGAAAATAAACTTGAACTTCAATCAATTGTTTTGTCGACCCTGAAAATCATCGAAAATAAAACAACTCGTACAATTTTTAATAAAACGACATTCGTTTTTCCAAATCGACAATCAACTTCATATTCTTTTACGATTTGGTTTTTCGTGCTTAAGCTGTATCTCGTATACTTGACGAGACAACTGAATCGGTCTTTAGAAGACCGTTTCATTTACTTTTTGGCAATATACTTTCTGATGTCGTGTAAATTCATTTCATTTTCATGTAAATAATAATAAACGTTCCTTTCACTTGGGTTGACTGTGGGGACACAGTCAAAGTCAAGTGTGGGGGGAGACTCATCTTCTTCTTGATTTTTCAGGATTAATTTTTCATTTTTCTTCCAAAAACTCAAAAAAAAATCCAAAAACGAAAGAAGAATTTTTTTAGCGTTTTTGATTTATTTTTAAAGAAACACTATAGGATAAATATATGGTTTTGGTTTATTAAATTAAAATTTTTGAAAATTTATTTATCTTAACAAAAATAAAATTGAAGTTTGATTACAAATAATAATGGTTTAACTAGTATATAGGAAGATTCATACGTGTTAATTATGAAGTACATCCTAATTGAAAATCTTTGTTTTAAAAAGTGGTTGATTTAAAGAAAAGATATAACATTTTTTTTGTCTTCTAAGTTAAATGGTGCTAAGATGATTTTGCAAAACTCTCTCTCTCTTAAAAAAATTATAAAAAAATAATAATAATAATAATACATCCAAAGTATTCACTGTCATTTAAAAGTCCTCACGGTTATGTATGGGTGAATTACTTGGAATTTTTGATTATGTGCTTTCATACTCATTTAAAAGTCCTCACGGTTATGATGTATGGAACACATGTAAAAAAAGACTTAATAAAAACCACCTACGGTCGATAGTGTATGCATGAAAGTGTGTGCACTCGCCATGCTCTGTACTCCCCTCACATAAGCCCGAAAGGCAGTGCATGGGTGGTATATCTAGCCTCAGTTTACCTGAGCTAGGTGTGTAATTTTTCTTGCAAATAATGAGAGAGCAAGCAATTGAATTCCTAGCACTATTTTTACTTATTTGATTTGATGTGTTATTGAAAAGAAATGAAAATACCACTTTGATAAACTTTGATAATCAACTAAGGATCCATTTTATAATTACACTTTGTTATCAACCGAAACAACAAATTAAACTATTGTCTATTTGTTATGATAACTTGATTTTTGTTGAATATTTTGACGAGTAAATGACATAAATTTTCAAGATAATAACCAAAACCTATATTTAACTTATTTGTGTCAATTTAAAATTAAATCCCTCATTTGTAAATATTTTCAAAAATTTGCATTCATCTCTTTGTAAATAAATCTTGCATTTTGTAAATATTTTCATCATGCATTTGGATTTTGTGGGTAATACCGCTGAAAACCCTCACGAGACAACACTCGTCCTACTAGGGACACCCAAAGGTTTAAGGGCTTGTTGCATACGCTCAATGCAATCGTGCTTCCTACGAAAATGGATTTATCTTAGCTTCCCTTTATTCGAGGACGAATAAAAAGATAAGTGTAGGGGTATTTGATGTGCACGTAAATGTGCATATTTTTACCACCATATTTATTCTATTTAAATTTAATTAATGATCATATTGGGTATTTTAACTTGTTTTAACCAAAATTCATATTAATTCCAAATTATCACATATTCATCTTCATATAGGGCAAAAAGGTTATTTGTGTGCATATATTTCTTTGAGAAAAATTAATTGAACTAATATATTTTTGTAGGAATTTGGTCCCAAATAGGAGTGGTTTCATGAAGAAATATGCATGCACAAAGAATATAAAGGAATGAAGACGGAAATAATTCAAAGTGAAGATCATGGAGGACCCCACCTACCCACCTACCTTAATGTACAAATTAAAGGCTAATGCACATGCTTTTGGACTTAATGGCTTCATGTACACTTAATGGGCGATTAAGACATGTTAATGATTACTTGGCCTCCACACTTCCTAAGGGGCATTTTGGCCATTCCCTAAAAATATGAATTAGGGTTTCATACATGTATAAATACCCATATGTTTCATGTAATCTTCTCTTAGTCTCTCTTAGGCCTCCTTCTCTTTAGTTTAGTTTAGATCAAATAAAAGAAAGCTCTCTTTCTCTTTTAATGGCTACTTAGCCAATTTTTATTTCTTGTAATCTTTTTTATTTTATGCAATTTAATACATGCTCTTTCCTTTTCATGTTCATTTACTTTCATGTTGTAGTGTAGGTTTCTCTTATTTCATGCAAGTAGATTAGTTTTGTTTCTTTGCTTTGCTCTCTCTTTTTTTTTTTTTTTTGCTTTCATGTTGCTTTCTACATTTGTTGATTTGATAACAAATATGAGAGCTTAATCCCTACAATTTAGGGGTAATGAAGCTCTCTAGTATGTAGATGCAACATTTTGATGTTTATACTCTCTTTTTGTGCTTTAATGGAAACACTTGAAGTGGTTTAATGGTGTTGTTTAGCTTTGAATTTGATAGTCTATGTTGTTCATAACAAATAGGTTATGCTTAAACAAACATAACACAAATTGCCTCTTCATGTAAATATGATTATGGCAAAGAAGTGAATGTGGAAATTGAAATTTGATAGCCTATATTTCTAAACAATAGTTAATAGGCTATGCTTAAAATAGATTTTTATTTCAACTTTGTTGTCATATTTCATGAGAGTTAAATGTGTATTAGTGGTTGTGTTATAGTTTGATGGTTTATATTGAGCTAATTAATAGCACAAATATACCATACTTATGTAAGCACATCAACTAATTCACTAATGACAAGAAAAGAGAGATCATAACTTCATTTTGTTGATTTATATGATCTAGAGAGTGGATTTATCTCTAAATTGTTCTTTTAACTCTCATATTTTTTATCATTTTCTTTTGCTAGTTTTTGTTAGTTTCTTACATTTTTAGCTAATCACACTTTCAACTTTGGTTAATCTGATTGAATAGAATTTTAAAATCATCAATTCCCTGCGGATCGACCCGTATTCGCCGCGTGCTACATTCGTACATCGTGCGCTTGCGGTATAAATTTTATTTCTAAATGCATTCGACGGTTTTCTAATCCGATAGAATTTCCCTCGACGAACACTTATCGCCTATCATTACCGGCTCAATTTTCAGCTATCCATGACGTGTTTCACGTTTCTCAACTTCAGAAGTGTCTTCGTGATTCCGATTCTATTCTTGAGCCCGGTGTTGTGGAAGAGATTGAAGTTTCACCGAATTTAACTTTTGAGCAGCATCCTGTTCGTATCATTGCTTCGGAAGTCAAACGTCTTCGAAATAAAGATGTTCCGCTTGTTAAAGTTCAATGGTCTTCAAATCCTAAGGATTGTTCTTGGGAATCTAGAGATTTCATCGGGCGAACGCATCCGGACTTACTTTCCCTTGCTCTTTAAGGTGAACTTCTTATTTCAAATTTCCTTTGTATTGAATATGCTTTTATGGTTGTTACTATATATCTTCTTCTTAAATATTGCAAGGACGCAATTTCTTTAAGGAGGGGAGTCTGTAACAACCCGCATATTTGTCGATTTTGCATTTAAATATTTTATTAAAATATTTTATCGATACTCGAAATTTTGTCCGAAAAGCTACTTTTTGCATACGGTCGAATTAGGACTCGGGACCACTCCCATTGAGTTTAAAATGCCATTTGCGACCTTTTTGAGTATAAGCTTCGATATGTTTGGAGAAGGTTGATTTTTGGTACTTTTTCACTTAGGGTTTTGGTTTGGGCTGAGCCCACTTATGTATTCAGTCCCAACCCCTCTCCTCCTCATTTACTTCATTTCCAATTCCTAATACTCAAGCTAAAGCATCAATGGTGGGAGAGATTGGAAATTAAAACTCCAAAACCCTAGTTTTCTCTTGCAAATCAACTCTAGCTCCAAACTAATAGAAGAACCCATTGGTAAGCTTCTCTTCTTCTTCTCCAACTCAATCTCTAATCAAAATTCAGAAATTTCCTAAACCTAACTTAGGGAATGTTCTTCTTTTAAAGCTTAGAATCAAGCTTCTTGAGTTGGATTTGAAGAGTGGTCGATTCTCCATTGATTTCAAGCATCTTCTTCAATCGTTTGGGTTCAAAGGTGAGATTTTTAATCTCACATCTAGGTCTATGATTATCTTCGATTGTTAGGTATGAATTCCTAACACATATTCATGTGCATTTGGTTTTGGTTTGGATTGATTTGGTGTATATTCCAATTTTTAGTGTTTCGAGTTCAAATCTTCAAAAATCATAGCCTTGTAGTTTGAACTTGTTTTTGGTGATGCGTCGAAGAGCTTATAGGACCGGGTAGTCGATTGACATAAACCCCTAGTGACCGTGCTCGCCCGATTGCATTTTGAAGAAGATAGCATCTTCATTTCATAGGCTGGAAAACAGCCTTGGTGCTAGTCAGTCGACTGGACCCTTGAGTCAGTCGACTGGCTGTAGCACATAGGCATTCCGAAGGCAATAACTAGAGGCTCGGGTCCTCTGTTTCCCTGCATTCAGTCGACTGAATTTTTAGGTCAGTCGACTGATTGCAGGAAATTATTTTTCCTTGCTTCTGGTTCAGTCGACTGGACCTTTGAGTCAGTCGACTGACCTGCACCAATTTGCCTAATTATGCTTATTTGTGCATATTTTTGCTTGGTTTCCAAATTCCATCGAGTCGTGTTATTTCCCACTTGTTGTTGCTACGACGTTAATGACTTCTATTTTTGGAATTTTTGGGAATATCCATTTTGATGGATTCGGATCGATTTCTTTGGATCTTTATTCGCGTCTTTGAATGTGAATTTTGGTGGTTGATTGTTCTACAATCATTTTTGTGTTTTGTCACTTTAAAAATATAAAGGTTTCAATACTAGTAGTAAATATCAAAACTCTTTCCTCAAAACGATTTCAACTCTATTTTCAATACCAAATTCGTTTATAAAACCGTTTTCCAATCTATTAGTATATACAAACCTTTACCTCACTCGTATGAGAAATCTAATTAAACGGCTTAGTAAAACAGGTGGTATGAAACGCTTGTGTTTACTTCGTCGTTTGATTCTTGGACTTGTTCGATTGAATCTCTTGTGACAATTTTCTAGTGGAGATCTACAGTTTGTTCGTAAATATTTAAGTTAAGCAAGTGGTTATGGGACATGAAGCTAAACTCATATATTTACTAGCTTAGTGTAATTGACACTTCTCGTTGATCATGACGATCATCTTTGTGATTTAAACTAGCAATGTGCGATGTCTCTTTGTCTGCGAGGGAGACTAAACCCCGTTTTGTGGAGTTTCGACTCAAATTGGTGGGGTAGCAACCCATGGTCTTCGAGCCGTTTGTGGAGCTTCGGCTCAATTAGTGATGGTTAGCAACCATGGAATTAGCATTCCGTTTGTGATACACGTGTTGGTGAGCCTTGTGCTCCCGTTTGTGATAGGCCTCCCCCCTTTGTGATTTTTGGACTTCTTGAGATGATTTCTAGAATTTGTGCTTCACCAATTTTCGTGATTTCCATTGATAAGCTTTATCGATATTTGTGCATTGGTGAATTTGTGTGTCATTGACTTTTGTGATTGACATTGATATTATCGTCAATATTTATGGTTTGGTGAACTAAATTAGGAGTATGACGTTTCTTTGATTCTTGTGTAGATTTTGTGACATTGAATAATCCCTTGATGATTTTCAACTGCTTATATATATCACAGCTTGGCATTGTGATTATTATGTGTTTAGTCATATCTCTTATTCTATATCGTTTCATCTGATATTTATAGTTAGACTGATCCGTTTATTATTTTCTTATTAAATAATACTCGGGTCAGACCGAGATGTTTCAGGTGCTTCTGCTTGACTTCTCCCCAGGGATTCATTCCTTTGACTTTTGGCAAACTACTTAGATTAGTAGTTTATTTTGTTGTATACACTTGAGAGATAGACTCATAGTTGTATTCTTTTGTATAGAACGTGTTGCTATTCTTTGTATTATTGTGGATCTTTTTGACCACTACTCTGATATACACTTCCATGTGTTAATTATATATTCATATCTTCTTTCGCCTTTGTGATATGAATTATCTGTGACTGATTTATGTTATGTTTATTTCTGTATTTGTTTCCGAAGATATTATAGCCACTGTGTAGTAGCTTTGAGTTTGTGTCGGTATGTCGGATTTCCTCTTGATAAAGTATTGCATGTTATACTATCTGACATATCGATGCTCGCACAAAGCAATTACACGGATGGTCGCTCCTCAATAGCCTTATTCTCCGTGCTAGTTGACAGAATTCACCGTAATGTTCTTGGCTAGCATGGGTATAGAGGTGGGCCGTCACATTTGTTTTTCTCCCGTAGCCCGTGTGGTATCCTCTAACAGTCACCCGGTGTGGAGATGTCATGATATTGGATGGACTGCTGGGACTGTTATGTGTGAAGGGTGATATGGATAGCCCGGAACGCTATTTAATAGTAAGTTTATTTTACTGTAGACATTAGTATAATAGCGCAATATTACTATATAGTAAATAGTTTAACGGATCCTTAGAGGATGGGCGGTCCCAGGCATCCTTTAAGTTACTTGTACCTTATTACAGTTCATTTGAGTTGTTTACATTATATAAGTATATATTGTCCTGACTCAAATGTTTGTATTTTTATTTACGCTCGGGTCAGCCTGAGTTATTCACAGATTTGGATCCCACTTTCTAGAGATTGGAATCGCTGGAGATTATCTGCTTATCTAGTTTTATCTATTCCACTTCTTTTGTTCTATTCAGCTTGTACTTGGTTATCATCTTGAGACTTCCGTTGTACTTTATTTATTCTATTGTATTTTATGTAACTCTGATATATTTACATAGTAACTTCATGAACTACTATCTCTTTTACTTCCGCTGCATTTCTTACTCTGTGTCTGTGCTATGTGATTATTACTTTTTGTATGTTCCGAGATTTGCCAAATTTTATTTACAACGTGGTATTTTGAGCAATTCAAGTCCGACATATGCGGATGCGAATGGTTGAAAATATCTGGTTGTTACAATTTACGAAACATTGATTCTAAAATTTTATTTGATTTATGTTGATCAGTATTAAAAATAGTTCTCATATAAAACCTGTATACACATGCATTAATATACAATATCAATGTGCTTTTAAATTACATTTAAATGCATGATTATTTGATCGGGCTTGAAGCAGTTTAGAGGCCCATAAAGGGGGCATTTGCGACCGGCTATGGTAGAGGAGAAGGTGGGCATGATTTGGATTGATGGAGTTTGAATTATTGGAGAGAATAGTGGATCTGTAATGACCCGAAATTTTCGATCCTGAAAATTCCAGATAGTTATGAAAAGAAGAAAGAGATAGAAGAAGAAGAGGAAGAAGATCAGAAACATCAACATCTCACATTCGCAGCGCATAAAATATAATAACAAATAATAACAGTTTACAAAAGAATTCTGTACCTGCCAAAATACCTTTATAATACGTCAGAGTTACACATATATACAGTCACTGGATATACACAATTATCATGTCACATATAACAGCAATATAATACAGCGGAAACACTCCATACGTTCTTGCTATCCAGCTTGCCTCCTAAGCTCCAAAACGTCCTTACCTGAAATCCTGTAATACTAGGTCCGACCCGAGCATTACATCAAAGTAACACCCGGGTCAGGCTGGAAACCAGCGTGAGAAAATCCATCAAACATGGAATACAAGGCATACAACTTATATAAAACCCGGGGTAACTCGTATCAATTTACCATTTCACAATTTGTCATAGACATCACTTATTTCACACATCAATTTTCTAAGTACCAAAATTTGGATTAAATAGTCCAATTTACTTAAATCATTTCACTCCAGCCTATTGATTTCACATATCAATCTATAAAAATTCGAAGTAGTTTCGGGTATTTTGCTAATACCCGACCCCGGTCCCTTCGAGTCTCATTCAAGGCATCCAATACCATTCCATCATCCATAAGCAAAGCTTAATCACATACAAAATTAATTTAATTTATCTTGATTGAATTACTAACCTCAATCACTTAGATTTCTTCATTTAACATTAATTAATTTCAAATCAATTAGTCAATCATCCCTTCATTATTCATCTTAATAAATCACTCTAGATTAATTAGCCTTCAATTATATTCAAGTAGTATCTTTAATTAATTTCACAATATTAATTATTCTTAACCAAAATCAATAAGTAATCTTAATTACTTCATAAATTAATTAACTACATTAATTACATTAATTATTAATTACTTATATTAATTAATTTCTCATCAATCACTTATCGTTGATTCATCAATTTTAATTACATCATTAATTATATAAATTAATGATTTATATTTACATTTTAATTTATCCTAATCTAAATTAATTACATTAAATAATTATTCATTAATTAAACCACAAATATTGATCATTCTTGATTTATCACAACCTGTAATTATCAACCTTTTTATTTACTTCATTAAATAAATTAATTACTCCTTAATTAACTATCTTAATTAATCTCTTGATTAATTTCACAAAGTAATTGTATTTTATTAATTATATTAAGTAATTACCTATCAATCCATCCATTGATTATTCTAAAATAATTAAACTTAATTAATTAACATAAACCTTCATTAATTAATTCAAACCCTTAATTACTAGATTAATCAACCCAAATCATTAATTAATTGAATTAATTATCCATTTTAATTACCCTTCTAATTTCATGAATCACAAATCATTAAGCCCTTATTAACATTAAAATGAAAACATTTTCTTATTTGTGACTTAAGTTTAAAACAATTTAAAACCCGAATACTTCGAGTCAAGCCACAATTAACACAAGAACCAACCAAAACCAAAGTTACCCGATCTTCAATTCACAGTGCACATCAAATCAATTCAATCATGCAACCAAATACTTAAATTTAACCGTTTAAATTTAGATTAAAATCCAAAAGCATGAGATTACTCACCTTCGCCCCCTTAAATTTGCTATCCACTTCATTCTCGATTTGATTCCACGATTTTCAACCTTGTATAAACATTTATATGGTTTATTAATATTCGGAATAATTAAATTATCAATTACCGTTTAATAAATTTGATTTACCAATTATTTTATTCGAACCAATTTTCCAGAAATAAGTAATTATTTCTCTTCTTTTGAAATCCATATACTAAAAATTAATTTATAGTTCTCAAGAATCTAATTTTATATAAATATTCAACATTTTAAAATTTCCTTTCTAGCCTCTATATACATATTGAATTTCAAAACAGAATTGTTTTGTATCCCACTGTTAAATTACAACCTACCTCTATATATATTCAACATGTATGTGTGAATATATTTTATTAAGTTAAACAAAAAGAGAAAGGTACCTCACTGCCTCGGGTCGAACTCGAGAGGCCCAAGCCTTCGTCGAATGCTAATTGCGAACGAAATCGTGACACCCTTGCGAACCCCAAACCAGAAACACTCGCGACCCACCACTTCGACAACGCCATCGACTCGAGCTGCAAAACTTCACTACCCACTCTAAAACGACACTGCAAATCCCCTTCTCCACCTCGATCAACCGCATGCCGAAACCCTAGATCACAACCGCCATCTCGGCCCTCCTAAAATTACAGCGAAACCCTAGCTCGTGCGTGACCCAAAGTCGCAATGCTCGACTCTCAGGATTTCGATCGACCCCTCTGCCTCCCCCCTTCCACCAGACGCGCGGCTACGCCGAAACCCTAGCCCACACGAGATTGCGATTCAATCGCAAGCCTTCTCCCTTTTTTTTGTTTTTGATTTCGGTTTCGTTCGAATTGATTTTTTTACTGAAGAGGAAAAAAAAGACTTGATTTTTAAACGGTAAAAGAGAGATTGCGTGATTAAAGGAAGAAATCAGGCGTATTCGAGAGGGAACCACAGTTGACTTGGTCAATACGTATATAAATAAATAAGTGTTCAAAATATTTCGATTTAAATTTTAGCGTGTTCACATATCATACTCTCCCACAACAACCCCAAACACTACGAAAATTGCAATTCGATAATATTGCAATATTACGGATCCAATGGAACTGATTTCGTCGAAATCCGAGACTGTGCCCCGGAAGGCTATTTTTAAATTTCAATTTAAACGATAAATTTTTAAAACCAACGAATCATTTCCAATTTCAATTTAAAAGCTTTTATAATCATTAGATTATCAATATAAATTTTACGGGTCTTCAAATTATTTTTAACAAGCTTAAAACTGATGATTCAATAATTTACCCAATTTCAGTTTATTAAATCTAATAACTTAATTGGTTTTAATAATAATATTTGAATTAAATTTAAAAAAAATAACTTTTTAAATATTTACAATCAATTAAAAATTCCAATTTAAACTGTTATAAATTCCGGGTCGTCACATTCCTCCCCCTTAAAAGAATTTCGTCCCCGAAATTACTAGTTAGGAAGAATGGTCCAATACCCGTTTACATTTCCCCCAAAACCAACAGTTCAACATCCTACCAACTATCTTTTATGAAAGACCCCTTATCATTCTTACTAACTTCCCAAACTCTTCCATGGTTTTCAAACAATACCCTTTTACTCAATCATTCAAATTTCAATTTAAAACCAAATTTTGAATTATCAAAATTTTCTAACTCTCTAAATTTTCGAAATTTTTTACCAGCGTCTCCTTTGCGCTGCTAGATCGGTACAACTATAAAATGCCACTATGGGCTCCCAAATTTCAAAAGAAAACAAAATGCCAAGTGGTTAGATCAAAAACCCAATCCAATTTCATACAGAAATTTAAGCACATACCTTTTAGTTGGGCGATTCAAATTATCTCCTGAAATCAAAACCAATTTTTCCTTTCCCTTTATAATACATGCATATCTTACTTAGCAATAATATCCAATCGTAACCTTTCAAATCATTTTATACATACCCTTACATAGGTTTTATATCTACTTCTATTCAAATTAGTTTTCCTATTTCCATATGAATTAAATTTATCTTCAACTCTGAATATTGAATTTTATCTTCCATTTATAACTGATTCATATCATTATTTTAAATTAGTTTCATCTACTAATTTATTTCACAATTTGAAAACATTTTGTCGCTAACAAAAAATTTCAAAAAAAATTTCAAAAATTTTCTAACTCCCAAAATTTTCGAAAATTTTTGGCAGAGTCTCCTTTGTACGGGGGAGTTTTTGCAATTTGACAAGAGATATAAATATATATACATCGACCCACCCGGTCGGAAATGCAAAAACAGTTCATATATCCTGTTTTTATTGCGTAGGCGTACTTTTATTTAGCATTTTAAGCAAACGGCTTATTATTTTTGCAATTAGTGCAACCAAATCCAGCCAAACGGCCTTCAGATACCTGTACTTACTCAATTTAAATATGTAAGTGCCATATATAGGAAATTTGTTAGCATTTCACTTACTTTCAATATCTAAACACATGCATTTCATAAGCGACAAGCACCAAACGCTTTCCATAAGTGATTTATATGATTTAAAGCCAATCCAATTGCTTCCAACCAATTCATATGCCATTTCATTCAATTTTAATGGTTTACAGCTCAATTTATTACATTCAATTTATTTTCAATCCAATCAAGCTCATATTCAATTCAATTGATCCTAAGCTCGGTTTATTTTTAATCCAATCAAGCTCATATTCAATTCAGTTGATCCTAAGATCAATTTATTTAATCTCTATCAACTTATAGAATTTTAATTACTTTTGTATTATGTCAAATGACAACTATTTTTATGCAAATTCGGAAATACTCGCTTAATAGAGTATCCATTTTAGTTTATAACTACTTCAAACTAATTTCAACTCATTCTGTATTTAATTTCATTTCATTTCTAATTTATTTACCAACCATACATTTACATTGCATTCCACGTCCGCATTGGATTCATTTTAAAACTATTTCATTAAGCTTGACAACATTCGATGCTTATATTAATATCCATTTTCCAAATAAATTTAACCCAAACTTTATTTAATGGTCTTCCATTCTTAGTCAAAAGCAAGCTTTTATTGGCTTAATTATTTTTACTTCAAATTAATATGCCTCATAACTTAAGTTCATTCTGATAACCCAATTCCAATTAAAACTTTTGATTTAATTTCTATTCAATCAGACTTCATCCATTTATTTTTAATTCAATAACCCATTTATTCACCCCATTTTTAATTTTTAATTCATCTACTTAATTCATTTTCGAATTTATTTTATTTATACAAAACCGTTCTCAATTTATTTCTACTTACCTGGGTTTTGTTTGCAATTCAAACCACGTCTATTATAATTCAATTCCATTTTATCTTAACAACATCTCTACTTATTTGAGTTCCTCATCAAATCCAAGTCGAATTCTATTTATAATTTGAATTCATTTCCAAACTCCATTATTAACTTACAATCCATTTTATCTAACCAACTAAATTCTATTAATATATTCTATCAAATAATTTTTTTGGCTAATTAGCTTGTTTCCAACTTTTAAATCAATATTCGATTTTATTACAAAAAATCACTTTATTAAATTTCCCTGAATTCAATTTTTTTGTTTTCCATAATTCCAGTTTGGATTTCTTTCATTTTCAAAATTCCAACATTTTTCTTTTAAATTTTTAGAAATGCTTTTAAATTCGCATAATACTATTAAAATAGTTTTTCTTAATAAAAATACTTTTATAACTCGATGTCTCAACCAATCCATCCTTGTTCTCACAGAAATTCAGTCATACGTTGATCAGGCGTAGGACTGAAAATCTATAAGTACTTGGTAAACCCGTTTTCAATACCCAGTGAAAATACTTGTGAAAATAATTTTATTAAAAATATAGAAAACAGTTTTTGAAAATATAGGAAATATCTTTGGTGAGAATGCTCTGGAAATCATCACCCCCATCCATAGCCCCAGTTACATCCTGGGTTACGTTGCCATCGCAGCAAAAGTCCATGTAACTGTAGGCACTCCGTGCCCCTCGATTACGCCATGGAACCCACAACAGATCTTAGTTACATTCCAGGGTTACGTTGCCATCGCAGCAAAAGTCCATGTAACTGTAGGCATCAGCGCCCTCGATTTTCGCTGTCAAAATGAAACTTCTCCACTCCTACATAGGTCACAGTCTACCGATATAAAATCAAACGCAGACTGTTGGCTCTCAGCAGCACACACGACTTTCGCTATGTTACCATAGGTCGCAGTCTACCGATATAAAATCAAGCACAGACTGTTGGCTCTCAGCAGCACACATGACTTTTGCTATGGTCTGCAGTAGATCGCAGTGACATCGAGTTACACTGTCGTCACAGCATAACCCAAATGCCTCTGTAGGCATCAACGCCCCTTGACTTTCGCTACACACTATTCATAATCCTCAGGAACTAGTTTTGTCCGTACTCCTCAAAGGATCAACTTTAGAACCCCCCTTAGGTTCAAGGCAACACCATCCGGTGGTACTCCTGAGAAGTTTATTTCAAGGGAGCGCCTTTTTCCCTAGAGCCATCATCAAAACACTTTATACTATACACATATAGTATCTTTCAAATCATACACCTAGTATGATCTCATACAAAGCTCCTTTACACAAAATCGATTATCCCAAAATCGATAATTCTCAAACTAGGCTTTCCAAATTTCAATATTGATTTTACCCAAAAATCAAAAGCCTTTCCAGAACCAAAGGTTCCTAAAAATCCTCATAAGATCCTTTATATATATAAAAATATCAAATTTTTTTAAAACTTTGGATCATTTCAAAACTTGTATCAAAATCCTTTTATACTTCAAACACCATCAAAATCCTTTCCTTCTGGTGATAGATTCAACAAGGGGAAATTTATCTTATATATCAAAGGTATATAACTTCGTTTATTCAAAATCAAATATTCAAATTTGATTACTCTTTCCAATATCAATTTCATTCAAATCTATACGATGTGCACTTATCATCCGTATGCCATACTGATCTGATCGCTCACTCGATCACACAATTTCACTTCCGATCTAATATCGTCCACCCGACTTCCTAGTGCGGACACAGATCTTGTTTCTTGATCAGAAACCGTCATTCTCCTTGCATATCCATAACTATGATAGAGAATATCTTAAACCAATCAACAATCCATATCCAGGTCCGCCGTCGAAAATCGAGTGAAAAAATCTCAACTCGGATCGATAAACTATCTCGAAATTGTGTGCTTGAATCTAGATCAAATCACTATGTGAATAGAATAGTATACGTACATCCTACATATTTCCTTTCATTGATTATTAGCCAAATCAATTTCCTTTCTATTCATCCTCACTTTGAACTTTATTCACTTAATCACATTTGCCTTAATCCCCATTTGGATTATCACTTCAGTCTTATCTCAGTTTGGTATTTAATCAATAACAGTTTGAACTCCGACCAGTTTACATTTAGAAAATGGCTTAAAAATTTAAAATTAGATAAGTAGTTGAAAAATAATTATTAGTTTGCAAAATAGCTGTAAAATAGTTAACTAATTGTAGAATGGTTGAAAATAGTTAAATAATTTCAGAAATTTTAGATAATTGCAAAATAGTTGTAAAATAGTAACTAATTTGTAAAATAGTTAGAAAATAGTAATTAGTTTATAAAACAGTTGAAAAATTGTTAAAATAGTTCCAAAAATAATTGTAAAACAAATATAAAATAATTTGGCTTTAAAAAGAAAGGTTGTATATATTAAATATCCTAGAAAAATAAGTTTACATTGAAACAATTTGTATTGAAAATAGTCCACAGTCAAAACTGTTCACTTTCCCATCAATTCAATTTAAATTTCCACTTCCTTTTAAATTAATTCAATTCCATTTTGAATAACTTCAATTTCCAGTTTGAAATTGATTTGAATCAATCTTGGTTTCTTACTAAATTCAAATCCTACTCACCTTAATTACAATTCCAAATTATTCCAATCAATTTAAACTAATATCAATTGAACCCACTTCAATTTCAATATCATTTCAATTTAATCCAAATTTTCCATTTAACTTTTTTTATTAAACTTATACATCTTCAATCACAAATCCAATTAATTCAAATCAGATTCAATTTTAGCGAATTCAATTCAATCTCAATTTAAACCATCTCGAATTATATAAATTCGAGTTAAATTCTCAATGGTTGGTTTAACTCTTTAAACCAAATTAACCTTTATTTAAAGTTTTTAAACAATTTAATTTCTGAATTCAAATTTTAAAATTTCATTTTCAATCAATTTAATTTTAATTTGGTTGTATTTCTGTTATCACTTAATTTAATTCTTCAAGATTTAAATTTGGTTGTATTATATTACTTCTTAATTTAATTCCAATAATTTAACATCCAATTACCATAATATTTATTAGAAGGAAATATTTCTTTATATATCAAAATATATAAAAAATAACAAGTACGCTCTAATACACACACACACACACACACACACACACACACACTCAACTCATTCTAGAGTACTACGAACTCTATTTAAGGAGTTATCCTCATCAGAGCCAAGGTTCTTGCTTAACCTTTCAGCTCTGATATCAACTGTAACGACGCGAAATTTTCGATCCCAAAAATTCCAGATAGTTATGAAAAGAAGAAAGAGATAGAAGAAGAAGAAGATCAGAAACATCAACATCTCACATTCGTAGCGGATAAAATATAATAACAAATAATAATTGTTTACAAAAGAATACTGTATCTGTCAAAATACCTTTGTAATACATCAGAGTTACACATGTATACAGTCACCGAATATACACAATTATCATGTCACAGATATACAGCAATATAATACAGTGGAAAACTCCATACGTTCTTGCCATCCAGCTCACCTCCTGAGCTTTAGAACGTCCTTACCTGAAATCATGTAATACTCGGTCTGACCCGAGCATTACATCAAATTAACACCCGGGTTAGGCTGGAAACCAGCGTGAGTAAACCCATCTAACATGGAATACAAGGCATACAACTTATATAAAACTCGGGGTAACTCGTATCAATTTACCATTTCACAATTTGTCATAGACATCACTTAATTCACACATCAATTTTCTAAGTACTAATTTTTGGATTAAACAGTCCAATTTACTTAAATCATTTCACTCCAGCCTACTGATTTCACTTATCAATCTATAAAAATTCGAAGTAGTTTCGGGTATTTTTCTAATACCCGACCCCGGTCCCTTCGAGTCTCATTCAAGGCATCCAATACCATTCCATCATCCATAAGCAAAGCTTAATCACATACAAAATTAATTTAATTTATCCTGATTGAATTACTAACCTCAATCACTTAGATTTCTTCATTTAACATTAATTGATTTCAAATCAATTAGTCAATCATCCTTTCATTATTCATCTTAATAAATCACTCTGGATTAATTATCCTTCAATTACATTCAAGTAATAACTTTAATTAATTTCACAATGTTAATTATTCTTAACCAAAATCAATAAGTAATCTTAATTACTTCATAAATTAATTAACTATAATAATTACATTAATTCTTAATTACTTATATTAATTAATTTATCATAAGTCACTTATTGTTGATTCATTAATTTTAATTACATCATTAATTATATAAATTAATGATTTCTATTTACATTTTAATTTATCCTAATCTAAATTAATTACATTAAATAATTAATCATTAATTAAACCACAAATATTGATCATTCTTGATTTATCTCAACCTGTAATTATCTACCTTTTTATTTACTTCATTAAATAAATAAATTACTCCTTAATTAACTATCTTAATTAATCTCTTGATTAATTTCACAAAGTAATTATATTTTATTAATTACATTATGTAATTACCTATCAATCCATCCATTGATTATTCTAAAATAAATAAACTTAATTAATTAATTTAAACCTTCATTAATTAATTCA
Source organism: Allium cepa (assembly GCA_030765085.1). NCBI lineage: Eukaryota > Viridiplantae > Streptophyta > Magnoliopsida > Asparagales > Amaryllidaceae > Allium > Allium cepa. The sequence continues at coordinate 27,617,042 of CM060938.1, read as the reverse complement.
AACCCTTAATTACTAAATTAATCAACCCAAATCACTAAATAATTGAATTAATTAATTATCCGTTTTAATTACCCTTCTAATTTGATGAATCACAAATCATTAAGCCCTTATTAACATTAAAATGAAAACATTTTCTTATTTATGACTTAAGTTTAAAACAATTTAAAACCCGAATACTTCGAGTCAAGCCACAATTAACACGAGAACAAACCAAAACCAAAGTTACCCGATCTTCAGTTCACAGTGCACATCAAATTCAATTCAATCGTGGAGCCGAATACTTAAATTTAACCATTTAAATTTAGATAAAAATCCAAAAGCATGAGATTACTCACCTTTGCCACTTAATTTTGCTATCCACTTCATTCTCGATTTGATTCCACGATTTTCAACCTTGTGTAAACATTTATATGGTTTATTAATATTCGGAATAATTAGATTATCAATTACCGTTTAATAAAATTTGATTTACCAATTATTTTATTCGAACCAATTTTCCAGAAATAAGTAATTATATCTCTTCTTTTGAAACCCATATACTAAAACTTAATTTATAGTTCTCAAGAATCTAATTTTATATAAATATTCAACGTTTTAAAATTTCCTTTCTAGCCTCTATATACATTTTGAATTTCAAAACAAAATTGTTTTGTATCCTACTATTAAATTACAGCCTACCTCTATATATTTTCAACATGTATGTTTGAATATATTTTATTAGGTTAAACAAAAAGAGAAAGGTACCTCACTGCATCAGGTCGAACTCGAGAGGCCCAAGCCTTCGTCGAACGCTAATTACGAACGAAATCGTGACACCCTTGCGAACCCCAAACCGAAAACACTCACGATCCACAACTTCCACAATGCTATCGACTCGAGCTGCAAAACTTCACTATCCACTCGAAAACGACACTGCAAATCCCTCTCTCCACCTCGATCAACCGCAAGCCGAAACCCTAGATCGCAGCCTCCATCTCGGCTGTAACGTACGGGATTTTCGACTTCCGAAAATCGACATTAATACGTCCACCGTATCAACTGCCGAGCAATCGAAGGCCGGAAAACCGAATTGTTAGGGTTAGAGAAGAAGAGGTAGAAGAAGAAAGAAAGAAGAAGCAACAGAAACAATATCAGAATCTCACAATCGCAGCGGAACAACATATAATAGATAAATGAATATCTTTAAATCAAAAGAACTGTACATTTTATGCATTACATCATCAGAGTCAATATACGACACAACACAACTGGATAATTATATGAACTTGTCCTTACAAGTGAATACACGACGGAAAAGATAATATCATATACAAGTGATACGTTTAGGCCACCAACTTCCTAGCAAGATGCCTACGGTTAAAAACAACCGACATGTCAAGATCCAAACTCGAATTGGTTCCTGGTCCTGGTCGCCAACCAGCTCGCCTCTTGAGCTCCACAGCACCTCCTGTATTCCAGAATATCCCGATAACCTGACTCTAGGATGCCCGTGTGGAAAATGATGGGTACCCAGAGTTTAGGAAGGGAACAATAAACTCCAGGTCAGTCATGGGACTGGTGTGAGAACTTAAAACGGTTTATCTTTAAAAACAAATAAAGAAATATTTTAAAATAGATCCGCAATGCTTTTAGAAAATGTAACTACCATAAGGCCTCCCGCCACACACATAATGCAAACATAGAATTAAAGGAGATTTCTCCTTATGATAGTCAAATATGCTTGATACACAGAAAAATTTCATTGATATTATTACTATAAGTGCAAAAGTATAGGAAAACCATTTTGAAAGTATAATATAAATCTTAGCCAGCATAGGTACCATTATATTATGCCTGCTATAGCTACCTCCTAGGGAGGCAGGTTATACAATTGCAATCGTAAAGGGCTCGTATTGTTTTGATTGGATTTCCAACAAATGGTTGGGCAAAGGAACTTCCCAAGTAAAATGGAACGCCTCCAGAGGGACGTCCCCAGATCCTAACCGGATCTCTGCTAGACAAGGTCGGGTTACCTTTGTAATAGGTAACTACTGAGACGAGCATGCCATCCCCCGGTTGTTTGCAACCTTTATCCAAGGACCCTCTCAACCAATAGCCACAAAGTAATAAGTTTGTAGCAACCACAAAGTAAGTATCTAGACTCCTTACCATGATACCACTCATAATCCAGAAGGAAATGACATACCCTCAGAGGGCGCTACCCTCAAATAACCTTGTCGCTACGATTCCTGTTTCAACCATAACCGGGTTGTGAGGTTCGACGAAGTCTCGTCCACAAAGCTACGCTTTTCAAAAAATCCATGCTTTGATCAACAAATGATCAGCAGCACTCAGCATGCCACATTACCAAATTGGGAGAATATCACTGATAACCATCAAGTACATAACCTCTGAGCTCGTACGTCTCAGAGAAGGGTGTTAAGCTAAGAGAATATATTCTTCGCCACCAACAGAAATGTATTTAAAATAAATCTGCTTTATATCTCAAAATGTAATGTCAGACATACAATCCATACAAGTCAGTTCTGGGTTCGAACAGAACCAAAGGCACTTCCAAAGAAGCCCTTGCAATCCGGGTATTCACAATCCCGGTAGAACTTCGCATCACAAAGGAAATCTCCATACCGTAGCTATCAGTGCAGAGACAATCGATAGGTCATCCTATCATTCTCGCAAATACCCGGTCTTCACCACCGGTCTTCAAATGCAATCTCATTTCGTCGTATCATTATTCGGAATGGGTTATATGACACAAATGTCCTCTCCCGGCTAAACTGAATAACGAGCGCTTATTTTTAAAAATAAGTGTTCATTCAGATTTCAACAAATTACAACAATTTTCATTTTGATCTTTTAAATAAAAGATCCATCACAATCACAAAGATTCGATGTGGTTTCCAGATATCCACTTGGATTCCAACCCGTGGTCGCATCCAAATTCAAACGCCATTCAAAGGTAAATATTGATAGTCGGTTATTTAACTATCAATCAACATTCACTAAAATTTCCAGATTTAAATAATTTTCACAAAATTTTTCAAAATATCTTCGCAAGATATATTTTCACACTTCAACCATTTGAAAACCAATTTCAAATTACCTTTCAATCCTTTGAAAACGAATTTCAAATCATTTTTCACACGCGGAATAAAATTCCCGAAATCATTTATTTCCACTGAAAAATCTGTCGAGTTTGAATACTTTAAAATAATTTAAATTACTTGTCCAAATATATACTTGGAAATATTTTAAAGTAAAACTATTTTTAAACACTTTATTTTAAAATATTAGTTATAAAAATATTATACCAATATTACATATAATTTTAAGTCCAAACTAATTTTCAAAATAAAATTAGTAGATAGAGTATAACTATTTAAATAACTATTTTCTAAAACAATTATCCATTTAATCTTTAAAATGATCCCTTATATAATTAATAAAATAAATTTTTACTTTAAAGATTAAAAACAATTTTCAAAACTAATTTCCCCAATAGTATTATTTTAAAACCAAATCTAAAACTTTTAAATTTCATTCAAAAGCTATTTTAAAAATATACTCAGCTTTCCAGGGAAGAATTCTTTTCCATTACAAAATGGTCCATTCAAATAAATTAATAAATCTTCTCGATTTATTTTAATTTACATTTCAAATCTGTAAATTCCTTTTCACACTTTAAAAATAAACCAATATTTATTTTTCAAACAATTTCCTTTTTCTTTACAAATTCCCATTGTGAATTCACATTTTCAAAATATCTATTGATATACGATTTTCAAATCGATTTCAAATATTCACTTTCAATAACAATTAAATTTTTCAATTGATTTCAAAAACAACCAAATCAAATTCCGTATTGGTTTTCCAAGAAATTAAACACCAAGTGAATTTCATTCAAATCTCAAATTGAAATCAATTTCTATCAAACCCCAAATCAATTTTCAAATTGATTCCAAATTCTTTTCAAAACACCAAATAAATTTCCAAATGGATTTTCAAAAGATTTAAATTCAATCACCAAAAATCAATTCCCAAATGGTTTCAAATTTTATTTCCTTTTAAAAGATAAATTCCTTTCTAAAGAAAAAAAATACTTTTATTTTTCAAACTCTTTAAAATCCATATTTCGAATAAATTCTTCAACCTTTGAATCATATTACCCGAAATCCATTTATTAAAGCTTTTCCCATATTTTGAAATTTTATCCAATAAGATTAAAAATAAAACTTTATTATTTTAGAATTCCTTCTTTTATATTTATCTAATTCTCAAAAATAAATTTTAATATAAACTTTCAACCTGAATTTTCAAAAATCAAATTTTATTTATTTTCGGTATCCAACGATACCAAAATTATATTCGGCTAAATTTTAGCCCTCGATGATTTCAATCACAAAGATAATCACACAGAGATTATAAATAATCAACACACAACATTGAAATAAATTCAATTATTTTAGGAATCCAGTTGGATCCCTCCAATCTGTTTCCTTGCATCCAAAGATGTTAGCACAATACCAATCCCGTTTCAAGACGGAATATCGCGGTACATGGTTTTATATAAAATATTATCCGCTATTATGCGGCGCAATAGGGTCTCATCCGCTATATAATGCGGGAAATCAACTCCAAGTACATATATAATACCAATTCCACTTCAAGGTGGGATATCGCGGTATATGTGTTTAATATAATAACCTCCGCTTAATATGTCGCGTAAAGGGTCTATTTCAATACAACAGATAGCAATCATCATTCAATCACACAATCAAGCAATTTTAAATCTAACTATTTAAAATTTAAATCGAAACAAATTCGATTGAGTGAGAAGTTCTTACCTTGCTTCCAATAACAACTTCAGCGTTTTATTCCGAATAAAATTAAACACGCGTTTAATTTTACCCAAAATTCACACTAGCTCCAATCGATTCAAATCCAGCTCCATTGCGTAGTATTTGCGAATACGAACCCAACGCAATTCTTTTCGTGCGAAACGGACCTCGTATGAAAAGGTTATAGTATTTTTAAGTTTAAAAGATTTTAAAAGACAATTAATTTCAATATTTATTTTATTTTTAAACCTTGCTTAATCTCGGCCAACACATCTTCTTTCTTTACATCAGGCCGTGCGCCCTTCTTCTCTTCCAGGTATCAAATGCACGTTTGAACACACCCAAACAAGCCGCCTCTAAACCCTATTTGCCGTGACCCCAACGTTCATCTATACCTCGATCAGGAGATGCCACATCGAAGTTCTCCACGTGTGCCACCAACACCTGCAACCTTGTCGAACTTAGCTGCACTATATGCTTGAAAAAAGTGCGCGACTATCAGCCATTCGAGCTCGATTTGCCAATGATTCGTAGCTTTGTTTCCGATCGTCATCGTATAGATCGATAGATCTCATCATCCTCTTCGTTTTTGTAGTTGAGAGTTTCTTGAATTGATGCGTGGATTAGAAGAGATTAAGGAGAGAAGAATCGAATGATTTCGGCCATTAATCAGTTAGGGCCGGCGGCTAGGGCTTGGTTAGGGTTTTTGTGAAAATAATGAATGTTGCGGTCCTTATATAGAAAATTTCCGAAACACTATTCGTCCCGAATTTTTCCAAACTCCAAAAGAAGCGTGCCGCCTGGCGTTTATAATGTTTTACCCCTATTCCGAACGCAATGGAATATATATCGGGAGCCAATTCGATCGTATTTGGAAGATAGGGCTTCAAATCGACTATTTAAATTCAAAATTCACTTAAACCGATTTCAGTGCGTTTTAGCTTCCCCCGGACAAACCGTAAATCCGATTAACATGAAATTTGAAATCTTACAATAACATAACATTACTGATCCGATGAAACTAGTTTCGTCGAAATCCGAGACTGTTTGAAAAATGACTATTTTTACTCGTCAATTAAATATTAAAATATTCAATTTCCACAATTTAACTTTTAATTCAATTTTAAAAGTTCTATAACATAATTCTAACTCCAATATGATTAAATACAACTTTACAAATCAATTTTAATCACATTAAACCCAATTTTCAATTATTTCTGTAATTTCAAATATTAAATTATCGATTTAATTATCCAATTAAATCTGGATATTCGAAAGAAAAAAATTATTCGACTTACAAATTTTACTTGTTAATATTTAAAATCAATTAAATATATGAATTTCAAATGACAGAAAGTCTGGGCCGTTACAAACTTCCCCCTTAAAAGAATTTCGTCCTCGAAATTGCCACTTAAGAAAAAATTACAGAATCCATTAAATTTTCTTTCTAAAACAAACCGTTCCAACTTGATTTCAGATTCATTTTAATTTCTTCACTTTTCCAAAATCCGATGGTTACACTTTTCTAGTTCAATTCCTACATTTTCATTTCAATTTAGAAATTGACTTTTCGTTAACAAAATTTTCCAAAAATTTTCAAAATTTTTCCTGACTCCCAAAATTTACGGAAAATTTTGCCAGAGTCTCCTTTGTACGGAGGAGCTTTTTTAATATCACAATAGATATAAATATATATACATCGACCTACACGGTCGGAAAACAGAAAAACAGTTCATATTTCCTATTTTTATTGCGTAAGCGTACCTTTTTAGCATTTTTAGCAAAGCAGTTATTTATTAGCATTTTAGCATGACCAAATCCAGCCAACTACAGCCCCGGTACCTGTACTTACTCAATTTAAACATGTAAGTGACATATGTAGGAAATTCATTCACATTTCACTAATTTTCAATAGAAAATATATAGTTTTCATAAGCAATACAATCAAAATAATTCCCATAAGCATTTTATAAGGTTTCGATACAAATTTTAATTGCTTACAACCAATTCACATTAGTTCACTTTCAATTCAAATTCAATTACATAGCTTTTCATTTATCAATTCAATTTAATTAACACTTAATGAATTATACACAATCAACTAACAATCATATAACAACCAATCATAACCAACATGACCAAATTATTAAATTTACATTCAATTTGGTTTAACACTTTTAATTAGCTTTAAGGAGTTAACACTTACATTCATTATTCTACATCAATTCTATTTACATTCAATTGATTCATACTCAACTCATTAGTTCAATTCAATTGCTAATTCATTTAACAAATAAGGTTGAATTTCATTTATATAACTCAAGTTCACATCCATTTAATTCACTTTATTATTATACTTCGATACCAAAATCAACTTCATTCAACATTATTAAGTTATATTCCATTTCAAACATCATTTGTTTAACTTAACTTAAATTTCCACTTATAAATCCAATTCAATTTATTTAACTTCCCTTTAGTTAAATTTCACATCATATATTTACTATGCTAACCCAAATTCTTTAACTTTACCAAAGCTAAAATCTTTATTATTTCATATTATAAGTTCAAAACTTGATTACTTATATTCAACAATTACAACTTGGGTTTTCAATTTCAAATTTTTTTATCACAACAAAACTTCAATTTCCAATTTACTATGGTAGCAAATCCATCACATAGAAACTCGAAAATGATACTAATGATGCTGCAGTCATCACCCTTATTATTTCCCAGCAACAGTAGCGAATCCAGTGCTTTAAATTCTTTCAAAAAAATTTCCTTTTGCTTATAACTCACATTTATAAATCTTTTTCTTATACAATTTCACTATTTAACTTTTAATTTTGGAAAATAATTTCCAAAATAAACAGGATTCAACATTTTCAATTCATAGTTCAAATTCATTTTTTTATTCACAACTCATATTTATAAAAATATTCACATAGTTTCACTTCTGATATATATAAGATTATTTCACAATTGTAAATCACATTAATTATAATTCCATACTTAATAATTCATTTTCTTATACAATTATTCTTTTAATTAACTTATATATATTCTTACATTTTTAACAACCAAACAATCAATTTATATACACTTTAATAATTTCTGAAAAATTATTTCCTTTATATGTAAAATATAATCGAGGTAAAATTATTCCATTTACCCAATTTAAAATGACACTATGTCGACTTGTCTCGTTTAAGTGTTTAGAAATCCCTATCGATAATATGGCATCCCACATACCGACCAGAATTCACTAACAGGTCAATGGACAAGCAAGCACAATATAAAATATTTTTATATTCACTAACAAATACGAGCTCATATCTATCATTACACTCATACTCATTCTAGAGTACTAGTGACTCTATCTCTAATGAGTGATTTCCAACATAGCCAAGGTTATCGCTTAACCAAATGCTCTGATACCTCATGTAACGTACGGGTTTTCGACTTTCGAAAATCGACATTAATACGTCCACTGTATCAACTGCCGAGCAATCGAAGGCTGGAAAATTGAATTGTTAGGGTTAAAGAAGAAGAGGTAGAAGAAGAAAGAAAGAAGAAGCAACAGAAACAATATCAGAATCTCACAATCGCAGCGGAACAACATATAATAGATAATGAATATCTTTAAATCAAAAGAACAGTACATTTTATAAATTACATCATCAGAGTCAATATACAACACAACACAACTGGACAATTATATGATGTTACGACCCGTGTGAATTCGATATTTAAAATGAATTAAATTAATAGGATTTTTAATTTAAATTTTGAAAGGAATGAAAATCTTATTTATTTATATAAAAGAGAATGTTAAAATTTGATGTATCAAGGGTAATTAAAATGTACAGATTAAATTATTTATTTCAATTAATTGTAATAGTGGAAATTTTTGCAATGGGATATAAGGTTAGAAATAAGTAAATAAAGGCAAGGATTGAATTCATTAATGGAAATAAAATTTTATTTAGTACAATCCTTTTTATTTATTATTGGAAGGTGAAAATTTGAAAATAGATTCAAATTGTATGTAGATAATAAATTGCAATAATTAAAGTTAGTAATAAATGGAATATCAAACTATTCATAAAGTGAATATAAGTAGATGAAACAAATGAATAGGAAATGCTAGTTATTCATAAAGTGAAGAAATGGAACCTAGATGGAATAAGAAATTGGATTTAGAATCTTAATTTGTAGATGTGCATACATTTATAAATGGATTATAAAAGGGTAAAATAACCATATACAAGTATATTAAAGGTTGTAATAGTAGGTTACTAGTAAATTCACTTATTTACCTATAAAGATAATTAGGTGTGCCTTAATTGTAATTAATAAAATAAAGAAAGGAGTAAATGTATTTATTTAGAGAATTAATTTCAATTAGATAAGGATTTTAAGTAATAAGGTTAATGCGAGGTAAGTAATGCTGAATTTAGGTTAATAATAATGAATAGTAATAAATTAAAAATTTGTAGCATATATCATAATTTACCTGCTTCCTTGTTAATGGAATTAGAATGTGTAATAACTAATAATCAGATAAAGGAATGTTACCCTAATGGAAAAGGAAATAATTAAGTGTTGAGTAAATGATAGGATTGTATTTATTATAAGCTTTATTCTAATAATAATGGTTAATTGTGGAATTAATATGGGGAGTATATAAAGAAATAACTAGGGAAGTATACGTTATAAGTTAATTATAACCTAAATTTATGTGCAAGGTAGAAATTGGATCTAATTGGAAACTTATTTAATAAATTGGATTCAAGCGTAATAGAAAGATTATTTTAAGAAAATATTAAGTACTATAATTAGTAGAATGATTTACATTTAAGATTTGAGATAGAGATTTTTCTAAGGAATTATAAAGTTAAGTAAATCAAGGTGATAGAAAAATTTTGAATTATAGAATGTGAATTTGAATAGTGAGTCAATTGGTTATTTTATAATAGTAGGACTTATTGAGATAAATGAAATCAAATTTTTATTTTTTACGTTAAATTAAGAATTACGTTGAAATAGGATATTTATGTGATAATTTTTAATCCAAAGGGTAAACCCTTATATTTGAGATTAATGAAAGGAATAAATATAGATTGATTCAATAAAAAAAGGAAGTTTTGGAAATTTATAAACAATTTTGGATTTTATGGGATTGAATATTTAGATTGGTTTAATCTTTAAGAAATTGACATATAAAATTTGTTAAATCATTTTAAATATTGAGAAAATAGTACTAAATCGATTGCAATAGATATAAATAAATTTTTACGTTAATGTTAATATAAAGTACTTTTTGAAGATAACGTCAAATTCATTTATGGAGATTTAGTTAAATGGGAACTTCGATTTTGAGAAATAAATGCGTATTAATGTGACCAATGGTTAGAGTACGATTATTGTATGTTGCCTATTTTGGTAGCTTGTTAATTACAATTTTGAAATCAGTTACAATAATTTTTAATTGAGTATTGCGTTAATGTTAATTAAAGTAGTATTTGTAACAATGTTAAGACTTTCGTATTGGATAGTTTGTTGTAATATAAGACTTGGAAATAAAGTTATTAACGTATTGGAAAACAATTACATTTGATGAAATTAAATGTTGAAATATTACATAGATAAGAATTTAGATTAAATGGATTAATTTATGAAATAAAATGGTAATTAATTATAATATTGTTATTAATAATAGACGTTACTCTAAGGATAATTAATGTAGTAACGTAAGGTGAAAATGTAAATTAAAAGGGAAACGTAAAATTTAGTTAAGGTAGTAATTTATGAATTGGGAATAAAATTCAAGTGTTATATTAGGCTGTAAATCAATTTGGGAATAAAATTTTATTTAATTGGGGTAAATTGATATATACTAATGTTAAATATATACATAAGATGATGATTGATTTAATAAAGAGAATTGAATACGAATGGTATAAAATTCCATTTTAAATGAGATTTTATAGTTTATTGAATTTACTTTAACTAAAGGTAAACACTAAATTTTTTGCAATAAATCTTTATTTGATATGGAGGTTTGGTTAATAAATTTGAAGCTAATTGCAATCAGAAATGATAGGAATGGTAAGTTGACCATTTATTCATAATAAGATCTAAAAATCAAATAAATGTATTATTGGAATTTAAATTTGAAAAATTGTGAATTCATTTAAATTCGGATCCATCTGTCTATTCCAACTTCATCTATAAACACCTCGCTAAACCCTAGCCTCCGCCTATTCTCATTTGTCTGCACGTAAAATTTCATCAGCTCCTTCTCCTCCTCAATGGCAAACAACCAAATCTTAAATCCAAATAAAAATTCCAAACCAAATCAAAAGCTAAAATTCAAACTTCTCAGAAAAATCTGGAAGCAAAACGCATGAGGGAGAGAGGGAAAGAAAGGGGGATTACGTGGCGCTTGAAGGTGTTCTTTTATTTCTATTCTTTTTTTTTGAAATTTCAATCACCATTAATGCATATAACTTTCTCCTACGAACTCCGTTTCACGCGAGATTTTTTTTGTTAGGATCGCAATAAAATTCCAGGTATTTTGACACTAGTTAGACAGATTTGGAGACCGTCGAATTTTTGGGTTTAAATCGGATTTAAATTCAATTTAAATTCAAAAGGTGAGTGTTTTAACCCACTCACAATTTCTAAAATTTCTTGTGTTTGTTAAATTAATTTAGATATGGGTAGAAATTTTTTTATGACTGTTTGGCATGTTTTTTTCACTATTTCTGTTTAAACGCTTTTATTTAATATAACTGTAAATTTATTTATTTATTGCATATAAATTTGATAGTTAGAATTTATTTATTTCATATTAACTGCCAGGCATAGTTATGTTAAATTTTATTTCATATTAACTGCCAGTTAAGTTTACGTTTATTTTTGCATATAAGCTGCCAATTAACAGTTATTAAATTTATTTTGAGTATAAACTGATAATTGATATCATTATTTATCACCTGTTATATATTGATGATTGTTTGAAATTGGATGATGACTGTGATAAATGGATGTATGATTTGATGGATGAATGGATGATTTATTTTATTAATTGCAAGTTTCTATGCACTTCATTCATTCGGGATTGCGGTTTGAAATGATATTCAACCACATTTTATTTTAAATTGCGGATTGAAATGATAAACATCCGTATCACTTGACCATAGGGTAGAAAATTTTATACAGGCACCGCGGTATATATATAATATATTTTGGAATGTTTTTATGGTTTTGTAAAGCTATATATATATATGGTTTATTGGATATTGAATTAGTTATATATATATATAGTAATTTTCAGGTTTAAGCTTTGTATAAATTTGATTTGAAGTATAAAATAAATTTTGATTTTTAAGATCAAATACGATTAAGCATTTATTTAAAATCTAATTTCTAGAGTTTTTATGACTTAAATGAGAATAAGATTTGGAAGATGAATATTAAGTTAAATTGAAATTTAATAAAAATTAAATTTTTTAAAGGATATGATTTTTATAACTTGATTTTTGAGTAAAGTGATTTAAATGAATATCTGGTTGATTTAAATGAATATATCAAGTTTAATAAATTGAAAGATTCTCCAATTATGTGAAGTTAAAGGTTTTACTTAAATTATATTGAATTCATTAAGTAAACATTTCAAGTCTGAATAATAAGTAATTGAATTTGATATATATGGGTTTGTCAAATGAGTTTGTTTTTGAAATGGTGAAATATATAAAGCTTTGAAACATAAGAATTGAAATGGTATTTGGTAGTTTAAATCGATATTTGAAATTGATTTGTGAAATCCAAAGAAGCTATTTTGGTTTATAAAGGAAATTTAATATTTAACCATTTGAGAAATGGAACTTGTTTCAAAGTTATGAATTTCAAGATAGTATAATTTGAAAATATTATATTCAAGAGTTTTGATTTATAAATATTTTACTTTGAAAATCCTATGATTTTGGAAAAGAATATATTGGAAAATAAAGATGATATCATATTGTTTTGGGTTTTAAAAGGAAATGATATCATATTATATGGTTTTGAAATGGATATTTTATTTTGGTTTTAAAAGAATAATTATTTTTAAATGACCGCGGTGTTATAATAACGATTGGTTGGCAAAGAGACCGGGATCGGATATGGACATACTCTCTTTCGATACCGAAAACCACTTTGACTAACCGTGTACGCGGTGGAGATTCCAGAATGAAGTAGGTTGGTGGCGGCGTTTCCTGTAAGGTAAATACGTGGACCCGACTCCCATGAGTTGGCATAAGGTGGCTAAAACAGGAGCGATTCTCGGGCCAATGAGGTCATTCCTCTGATCGAACACTCCTCTTCGATATTATACTTTGACTTTGGATTGATTCAGTGGCCACTTTTATTTTTGTTTTGGGGGAGTTTGTTCGAGGTGGACGGTAGCTGCGCGCTGCGCGTTTCCACCAGCCCAGATAGCAATTGGTATATCTACCCTGGCATTGCCTAGTTGTGCCGTGTCACCTACCCTATCGCGCCTTGTACGAGTTTGGATTTCTCCCATAGCCCGTGTGGTATCCTCTGGTGGCTTCCCGATCAGGAGGGACCATGATATTGGATGGACTACTGGGACTATTACGTGTTAAGGTGGAAAATGTAAAGCCTTAACGCTATTTAAAAGTAAGTTTATTTTACAAACAGACACTATTATAATAGCGCAATATACTACATAGTAAATAGTTTAACGGATCCTTAGGAGATGTAAATCCCGAGCATCTCTTGAGTTACTGCACTCATATTTATTTCTGTTAATTTAACTCATATAAGATCTTTTAGTTCTGACTCGAGTGTTTTTGTCTTTTCAAATTCGCTCGGGTCAGTCTGAGCGTTTCAGGATTGGAAGATTTAGCTCTAAAGGACGAAGACGAAGATTTATATTATTATTATTTATACTAGTGCACTACACACTGTTCAGCTGCATTGTTATTGGTATGTGTAACTCTAATATGTATTATATAAATGGTTTTGTAAACAGATTTATAAACTGTATATTTGATTATTATATTTTATCCTTCCGCTGTGAGATTCTGTTTAGTTTTTTTCTTCTTCTTTGTTTTTTTCTTATTTACCCCATAACAATCCACCCTTCCGTATGGTTTGATTTGGCACGTGTGTCGATTTAAATCGTGTGAAAAGGCGGGATGTTACAGTTGGTATCAGAGCTTTGGTTTAGCGATAAACCTTAGCTTTGTGGGGTTTGACTCTTTACTAATAGGGTAGTAATACCCTATGGGAGTCGCTGAGTGTATATATATGAGAGAGCGTATTTGTTAGTGTTATAAAAGGTTTTAATATTATGTTAATTTGTTCCGTTTGGTATTTATAAATTCTGGTTGGTGCATGGGACGTTGTGACATCAATAGGAATTTCTAAACACTTAATAGGACAGACAGACATAATATTTGTTTTTAATATAGGTGAATGAAATAATTTTTCCTATTATATTTTCTATATATAAAATAAAATTTTCAAATGATATCTATATTTGGTTGCAATATGTTGGTTGTTAGGAATAAAATTTATAAATAATAGGTAAATAAGATTAAAAATAAATAAATGTAATTTGGGAATTTAGAACTTAAGTTCCGGGGTTTTTGAAAACTTCTTTCAAATGATTTGGAATATATTAATATTGTTATAAGTATTTTATGATATAAATATTTAATATAATTTAAAAGAAATTGTTTTAAAGTAGATTTTTGGAGAAAATAAGTTTTGTACTTTCCTCTCTGTCGTTGGAAAATAGTTTTGGTGATGAGTGCACGCATCATCGACATTCATTTTCGAGTTTCGAAGTGGGAAGGCCACTGTAGTAATTTACTGCAGAATCGTTAAGAAATTTTATCGTTTTAATTATAATTGGATATATATGTTAAGTGTAGATATCTATCTATTATTTTAAATGATTTAAAATTAAACCCGATATTTGGTTCTTAGGTCCCAGTTAATTAATAGGACAATTAAGTGTAGCAAATTTGAACCTTTAAGTAAAGTAAAAATGGTATTAAATGAAATTGGAAATTTGTAACCTATGAAATAAAGATTACTATTATTGAGCTTTAATTTAATTTAAGGAAATAGAAAAAACTTGTATAACTTTCAATTATACTCTTAAATAACATATATAACTTACCAAATATTAAAAGTTGAAATGTTTAATAGGAAATGTAATGAAAATTGTACAATAAAGGTAGGTAATGAAGTATTCAATGAAATTGCTGTTAAATGAGAATTTAATGTTGTAAACTTAAGTTATAATTGAAATTTTACCAAGTGAAAATAAATGAATGTAATATAATAAAGAGAAATTGTAAATTTAAGAAATAGGGTAGAGTTATTTCTGAATATAATTGAAAGAAATAAAATGGAAATAAAATTGAATGAAATAAATGAAAAGAATCAAACAACTAATGTATGAAATAAAATTTATAATAAGTTAATTTGATTTGTTGATTGAAATTGTTGTTTGTCGTGGTTTGGAGTTGTTGGGTAAGGGAACTTTAATCTTGTTGGGATGGATGAATAATCCATTGTGTTTAATCTAAGACCGTTGAGTAAATGATGCACTTGATGGTTTATTCTTCATTCCGTATAACTTAAAAGTTTTGAACCCGAACAACTATTTGTTTGTTTGATTGAATGGTTGTTTGTATTGTTGTATATGCTGTTTGTTGAAATTGTCGGTTGTTGTATTGATTTGTTGATAGTGATTGAAACCACATAAATATTTCACTTTATATAAATTGTTAACCCTTTGGATTTTATAAGTGAAATACAGGTTATAGAAGCAATTGCTACTGCTTTTGGTTCCATAAAATAAGCGTAAATTGCCCGACAAATAGGTACGTTTCGAATTACGGTTTATAGCACTATTTTATATATTTTCCCGTGTAGGGATATATATTATTTTGGAAAGTATTTGTGTATATTTTTATATTTATATTATATCTTCTCCCGAGCCCTCCGTACAAAGGAGACTCTGCCAAAATTTCCCGTAAAATTTTAGACTTAGAATATTTTGAAAATGTTTTCCGAACTTTAGTAATTTAAGTATAAAAAGATATAATGATTATAAAACGGGTTTATTTTATTTAAGGAAATAAATTTAGTAAATTATTAGTTATAAGTTAAATATTTTGAATAAGATGTAGTGTTATTTAATTCTTCTTTTCCTTTTTTTTTCCCTTTTCGGGGACGAAAAGTTTCGAGTGGGGGAGAGTGTAACGACCCGTGTGAATTCGATATTTAAAATGAATTAAATTAATAGGATTTTTAATTTAAATTTAGAAAGGAATGAAAATCTTATTTATTTATATAAAAGAGAATGTTAAAATTTGATGTATCAAGGGTAATTAAAATGTACAAATTAAATTATTTATTGCAATTAATTGTAATAGTGGAAATTTTTGCAATGGGATATAAGGTTAGAAATAAGTAAATAAAGGCAAGGATTGAATTCATTAATGGAAATAAAATTTTATTTAGTACAATCCTTTTTATTTATTATTGGAAGGTGAAAATTTGAAAATAGATTCAAATTGTATGTAGATAATAAATTCCAATAATTAAAGTTAGTAATAAATGGAATATCAAACTATTCATAAAGCGAATATAAGTAGATGAAACAAATGAATAGGAAATGCTAGTTATTCATAAAGTGAAGAAATGGAACCTAGATGGAATAAGAAATTGGATTTAGAATCTTAATTTGTAGATGTGCATATATTTATAAATGGATTATAAAAGGGTAAAATAACCATATACAAGTATATTAAAGGTTGTAATAGTAGGTTACTAGTAAATTCACTTATTTACCTATAAAGATAATTAGGTGTGCCTTAATTGTAATTAATAAAATAACGAAAGGAGTAAATGTATTTATTTAGAGAATTAATTTCAATTGGATAAGGATTTTAAGTAATAAGGTTAATGCGAGGTAAGTAATGCTGAATTTAGGTTAATAATAATGAATAGTAATAAATTAAAAATTTGTAGCATATATCATAATTTACCTGCTTCCTTGTTAATGGAATTAGAATGTGTAATAAGTAATAACCAGATAAAGTAATGTTACCCTAATGGAAAAGGAAATAATTAAGTGTTGAGTAAATTATAGGATTGTATTTATTATAAGCGTTATTCTAATAATAATGGTTAATTGTGGAATTAATATGGGGAGTATATAAAGAAATAACTAGGGAAGTATACGTTATAAGTTAATTATAACCTAAATTTATGTGCAACGTTGAAATTGGATCTAATTGGAAACTTATTTAATGAATTGGATTCAAGCGTAATAGAAAGATTATTTTAAGAAAATATTAAGTACTATAATTAGTAGAATGATTTACATTTAAGATTTGAGATAGAAATTTGTCTAAGGAATTATAAAGTTAAGTAAATCAAGGTGATAGAAAAATTCTGAATTATAGAATGTGAATTTGAATAGTGAGTCAATTGGTTATTTTATAATAGTTGGACTTATTGAGATAAATGAAATCAAATTTTTATTTTTTACGTTAAATTAAGAATTACGTTGAAATAGGATATTTATGTGATAATTTTTAATCCAAAGGGTAAACCCTTATATTTGAGATTAATGAAAGGAATAAATATAGATTGATTCAATAAAAAAAGGAAGTTTTGGAAATTTATCAACAATTTTGGATTTTATGGAATTGAATATTTAGATTGATTTAATCTTTAATAAATTGACATATAAAATTTGTTAAATCATTTTAAATATTGAGAAAATAGTACTAAATCGATTGCAATAGATATAAATAAATTTTTACGTTAATGTTAATATAAAGTACTTTTTGAAGATAACGTCAAATTCATTTATGGAGATTTAGTTAAATGGGAACTTTGATTTTGAGAAATAAATGCGTATTAATGTGACTAAAGGTTAGAGTACGATTATTGTATGTTGCCTATTTTGGTAGCTTGTTAATTTACAATTTTGAAATCAGTTACAATAATTTTTAATTGAGTATTGCGTTAATGTTAATTAAAGTAGTATTTGTAACAATGTTAAGACTTTCGTATTGGATAGTTTGTTGTAATATAAGACTTGGAAATAAAGTTATTAACGTATTGGAAAACAATTACATTTGATGAAATTAAATGTTGAAATATTACATAGATAAGAATTTAGATGAAATGGATCAATTTATGAAATAAAATGGTAATTAATTATTATATTGTTATTAATAATAGACGTTACTTTAAGGATAATTAATGTAGTAACGTAAGGTGAAAATGTAAATTAAAAGGGAAACGTAAAATTTAGTTAAGGTAGTAATTTATGAATTGGGAATAAAATTCAAATGTTATATTAGGCTGTAAATCAATTTGGGAATAAAATTTTATTTAATTGGGGTAAATTGATATATACTAATGTTAAATATATACATAAGATGATGATTGATTTAATAAAGAGAATTGAATACGAATGGTATAAAATTCCATTTGAAAAGAGATTTTATAGTTTATTGAATTTACTTTAACTAAAGGTAAACACTAAATTTTTTGCAATAAATCTTTATTTGATATGGAGGTTTGATTAATAAATTTGAAGCTAATTGCAATCAGAAATGATAGGAATGGTAAGTTGACCATTTATTCATAATAAGATCTAAAAATCAAATAAATGGATTATTGGAATTTAAATTTGACAAATTGTGAATTCATTTAAATTCGGATCCATCTGTCTATTCCAACTTCATCTATAAATACCTCGCTAAACCCTAGCCTCCGCCTATTCTCATTTGTCTACGCGTAAAATTTCATCAGCTCCTTCTCCTCCTCAATGGCAAACAAACAAATCTTAAATCCAAATAATAATTCCAAAACAAATCAAAAGCTAAAATTCAAACTTCTCAGAAAAATCTGGAAGCAAAACGCATGAGGGAGAGAGGGAAAGAAAGGGGGATGACATGGCGCTTGAAGGTGTTCTTTTATTTCTATTCTTTTTTTTTTGAAATTTCAATCACCATTAATGCATATACTTTCTCCTACGAACTCCGTTTCACGCGAGATTTTTTTTGTTAGGATCGCAATAAAATTCCAGATATTTTGACACTAGTTTGGACAGATTTGGAGACCGTCGAATTTTTGGGTTTAAATCGGATTTAAATTCAATTTAAATTCAAAAGGTGAGTGTTTTAACCCACTCACAATTTCTAAAATTTCTTGTGTTTGTTAAATTAATTTAGATATGGGTAGAAATTTTTTTATGAATGTTTGGCATGTTTTATTCACTATTTATGTTTAAACGCATTTATTTAATATAAATGTAAATTTATTTATTTATTGCATATAAATTTGATAATTAGAATTTATTTATTTCATATTAACTGCCAGGCATAGTTATGTTAAATTTTATTTCATATTAACTGCCAGTTAATTTTGCATTTATTTTTGCATATAAACTGCCAATTAACAGTTATTAAATTTATTTTGAGTATAAACTGATAATTGATACCATTATTTATCACCTGTTATATAGATGATTGTTTGAAATTGGATGATGACTGTGATAAATGGATGTATGATTTGATGGATGAATGGATGATTTATTTTATTAATTGCAAGTTTCTATCAATTTCATTCATTCGGGATTGCGGTTTGAAATGATATTCAACCACATTTTATTTTAAATTGCGGATTGAAATGATAAACATCTGTATCACTTGACCATAGGGTAGAAAATTTTATACAGGCACCGCGGTATATATATATAATATATTTTGGAATGTTTTTATGGTTTTATAAAGCTATATATATATGGTTTATGGTATATTGATTTAGTTATATATATATATAGTAATTTTCGGGTTTAAGCTTTGTATAAATTTGATTTGAAGTATAAAATAAAGTTTGATTTTTAAGATCAAATACGATTAAGCATTTATTTAAAATCTAATTTCTGGAGTTTTTATGACTTAAATGAGAATAAGATTTGGAAGATGAATATTAAGTTAAATTGAAATTTAATAAAAATTAATTTTTTTAAAGGATATGATTTTTATAACTTGATTTTTGTGTAAAGTGATTTAAATGAATATCATTTTGATTTAAATGAATATATCAAGTTTAATAAATTGAAAGATTTTCCAATTATGTGAAGTTAAAGGTTTTACTTAAATTATATTGAATTCATTAAGTAAACATTTCAAGTCTGAATAATAAGTAATTGAATTTGATATATATGGGTTTGTCAAATGAGTTTGTTTTTGAAATGGTGAAATATTTAAAGCTTTGAAACATAAGAATTGAAATGGTATTTGGTAGTTTAAATCGATATTTGAAATTGATTTGTGAAATCTAAAGAAGCTATTTTGGTTTATAAAGGAAATTTAATATTTAACCATTTGAGAAATGGAACTTGTTTCAAAGTTATGATTTTCAAGATAGTATAATTTGAAAATATTATATTCAAGAGTTTTGATTTCTAAATATTTTACTTTGAAAATCCTATGATTTTGGAAAAGAATATATTGGAAAATAAAGATGATATCATATTGTTTTGGGTTTTAAAAGGAAATGATATCATATTATATGGTTTTGAAACGGATATTTTATTTTGGTTTTAAAAGAATAATTATTTTTAAATGACCGCGGTGTTATAATAACGATTGGTTGGCAAAGAGACCGGGATCGGATATGGACATACACTCTGTCGATACCGAAAACCACTTTGACTAACCGTGTACGCGGTGGAGATTCCAGAATGAAGTAGGTTGGTGGCGGCGTTTCCTGTAAGGTAAATACGTGGACCCGACTCCCGTGAGTTGGCATGAGGTGGCTAAACAGGAGCGATTCTCGGGCCAATGAGGTCATTCCTCTGATTGGACACTCCTCTTCGATATTATACTTTGACTTTGGATTGATTCAGTGGCCACTTTTATTTTTGTTTTGGGGGAGTTTGTTCGAGGTGGGCGGTAGCTGCGCGATGCGCATTTCCACCAGCCCGGATAGCAATTGGTATATCTACCCTGGCATTGCCTAGTTGTGCCGTGTCACCTACCCTATCGCGCCTTGTACGAGTTTGGATTTCTCCCGTAGCCCGTGTGGTATCCTCTGGTGGCTTCCCGATCAGGAGGGACCATGATATTGGATGGACTACTGGGACTATTACGTGTTAAGGTGGAAAATGTAAAGCCTTAACGCTATTTAAAAGTAAGTTTATTTTACAAACAGACACTATTATAATAGCGCAATATACTACATAGTAAATAGTTTAACGGATCCTTAGGAGATGTAAATCCCGAGCATCTCTTGAGTTACTGCACTCATATTTATTTCTGTTAATTTAACTCACATAAGATCTTTTAGTTCTGACTCGAGTGTTTTTGTCTTTTCAAATTCGCTCGGGTCAGTCCGAGCATTTCAGGATTGGAAGATTTAGCTCTAGAGGACGAAGACGAAGATTTATATTATTATTATTTATACTAGTGCACTACACACTGTTCCGCTGCATTGTTATTGGTATGTGTAACTCTAATATGTATTATATAAATGGTTTTGTAAACGGATTTATAAATTGTATATTTGATTATTATATTTTATCCTTCCGCTGTGACATTCTGTTTAGTTTTTTTTCTTCTTCTTTGTTTTTTTCTTATTTACCCCATAACAATCCACCCTTCCGTATGGTTTGAATTGGCACGTGTGTCGATTTAAATCGTGTGAAAAGGCGGGATGTTACATATGAACTTGTCATTACAAGTGGATACACGGCGAAAAAGATAATATCATATACAAGTGATACGTTTCGCCAACCACCTCGACTCTTGAGCTCCACAGCACCTCCTGAATTCCAGAATATCCTGATATACTGACTCTAAGCTGTCCGTGTGGAAAATGATGGTTACCAGAGTTTAGGAAGGAGACAATAATCTCCAGGTCAGTCATGGGACTGGTGTGAGAACTTAAAATAGTTTATCTTTAAAAACAAACAAAGAAATATTTTAAAATAGATCCGCAATGCTTTTAGAAAATGTAACTACCATAAGGCCTCCCGCCACACACACAATGCAAATGCAGAATTGGAGGAGATTTCTCCTTATGATAGTCAAACATGCTTGATACGTAGAAAAATTTCTTTGATATTATTACTATAAGTGCAAAGTGTAGGAAAACCATTTCGAAAGTATAATATAAATCTTAGCCAGCATAGATACCATTATATTATGCCTGCTATAGCTACCTCCTGAGGAGGCAGGTTATACAATTGCAATCGTAAATGGCTCGTATTGTTTTGATTGGATTTCCAACAAATGGTTGGACAAAGGAACTTCCCAAGTAGAATGGAACGCCTCTGGAGGGACGTCCCCGGATCCTAATCGAATCTCTGCTAGACAAGGCCGGGTTACCTCTGTAATAGGTAACTACTGACACAAGCATGCCATCCCCCGGTCGTTTGCGACCTTTATCCGAGGATCCTCTCAACGAACAACCACAAAGTAATAAGTTTGCAGCAACCACAAAGTAAGTATCTGGGCTCCATACCATGATACCACTCATAATCCAAAAGGAAATGACATACCCTCAGAGGGCGCTACCCTCAAATAACCTTGCTACTACGATTCCTGTTTCGACCATAACCGGGTTGTGAGGTTCGACGAAGTCTCGTCCACAAAGCTACGCTTTTCACAAAAGCCACGCTTTGATCAACAAATGATCGGCAGCACTCAACATGCCACATTACGAAATTGGGAGTATGTCACTGATAACCATCAACTACATAATCTTTGAGCTCGTACGTCTCAGAAAAGTGTGTTAAGCTAAGAGAATAAATTCTCCGCCACCAACAGTAATGTATTTGAAAGAAATCTGCTTTATATTTCAAAATGTAATGTCATACATACAATCTATACAAGTCTGTTCTGGGTTCGAACAGAACCAAAGGCACTTCCAAAGAAGCCCTTGCAATCCGGGTATTCACAATCCCGATAGAACTTCCCATCACAAAGGAAATCTCCATACCATAGCTATCGGTGTAGAGACAATCGATAAGTCATCCTATCATTCTCGCAAATACCTGGTCTTCACCACCGATCTTCAAATGCAATCTCATTTCATCGTATCATTATTCAGAATGGGTTATATGACAAAAAGGTCCTCTCTCGGCTAAACCAAATAACGAGCTCTTATTTTTAAAAATAAGTGTTCATTCAGATTTCAACAAATCACAACAATTTTCACTTTGATCTTTTAAATAAAAGATCCATCACAATCACAAAGATTCGATGTGGTTTCCGGATATCCACTTGGAATCCGACCCCTGGCCGCATCGAAATTCAAACGCCATTCAAAGGCAAATATTGATAGTCGGTTATTTAACTATCAATCAACATTCACTACAATTTCCAGATTTAAATAATTTTCACAATTATTTATTTTCAAAATATCTTCGCAAGATATATTTTCACACTTCAACCATTTGAAAACCAATTTCAAATTAGCTTTCAATCCTTTGAAAACGAATTTTAAATAATTTTTCACTCGCGGAATGAAATTCCCGAAATCATTTATTTCCACTGAAAAATCTACCGAGTTTGAATACTTTAGAATAATTTAAATCACTTGCCAAATATATACTTGGAAATATTTTAAAGTAAAACTATTTTTAAACAATTTATTTTGAAATATTAGTTATAAAAATATTATACCAATATTACATATAATCTTAAGTCCAAACTAATTTTCAAAATAAAATTAGTAGATAGAGTATAACTATTTAAATAACTATTTTCTAAAACAATTATCCATTTAATCTTTAGAATGATCCCTTATTTAATTAATTTAGTAAAATTTTACTTTAAAGATTAAAAACAATTTTCAAAACTAATTTCCCCAACAGTATTATTTTAAAACCAAATCTAAACCTTTTAAATTTCATTCAAAAGCTATTTTAAAAATATACTCGGCTTTCCAGGGAAGAATTCTTTTCCATTACAAAATGGTCCACAAATAAATTAATAAATCTTCTCGATTTATTTTGATTTACATTTCAAATCTAGAAATTTCTTTTCACACTTGAAAAATAAACCAATATTTATTTTTCAAACAATTTCCCTTTTCTTTACAAATTCTCGCTGTGAATTCACTTTTCCAAAATATCTATTGATATATGATTTTCAAATCGATTTCAAATATTCACTTTCAAAAACAATTCAAATTTTCAATTGATTTCAGAAACAATCAAATCAAATTCCGTATTGATTTTCCAAGAAATTAAACACCAAGTGAATTTCATTCAAATCTCAAATTGAAATCAATTCCTATTAAACCCTAAATCAATTTTCAAGTTGATTCCAAATTCTTTTCAAAACACCAAATAAATTTCCAAATGGATTTCAAAAGATTTAAATTCAATCACCAAAAATCAATTCCCAAATGGGTTTCAAATTTTATTTCCTTCTAAAAAATAAATTCAATTTTAAATAAAACAAATTCTTTTATTTTTCAAACTCTTTAAAATCCGTATTTCGAATAA
The DNA here is from genome assembly GCA_030765085.1 of Allium cepa. Classification (NCBI taxonomy): domain Eukaryota; kingdom Viridiplantae; phylum Streptophyta; class Magnoliopsida; order Asparagales; family Amaryllidaceae; genus Allium; species Allium cepa. Next base: position 27,592,634 of record CM060938.1, on the reverse strand, counting down.
ATTCTTCAACCTTTGAATCATATTACCCGAAATCCATTTATTAAAGCTTTTCCCATATTTTGAAATTTTATCCAATAAGATTAAAAATAAAACTTTATTATTTTAGAATTCCTTCTTTTAAATTTATCCAATTCTCAAAAATAAATTTTAATATAAACTTTCAACCTGAATTTTCAAAAATCAAATTTTATTTATTTTCGGTATCCAACGATAGCAAAATTATATTCGGATAAATTTTAGCCTTCGATGATTTCAATCACAAAGATAATCACACAGAGATTATAAATAATCAACACACAACATTGAAACAAATTCAATTATTTGAGGAATCCAGTTGGATCCCTCCAATCTGTTTCCTTGCATCCAAAGATGTTAGCACAATACCAATCCCGTTTCAAGACGGAATATCGCGGTACATGGTTTTATATAAAATATTATCCGCTATTATGCGGCGCAATAGGGTCTCATCCGCTATATAATGCGGGAAATCAACTCCAAGTACATATATAATACCAATTCCACTTCAAGGTGGGATATCGCGGTATATGTGTTTAATATAATAACCTCCTCTTAATATGCGGCGTATAGGGTCTATTTCAATACAACAGATAGCAATCATCATTCAATCAATTTTAAATATAACTATTTAAAATTTAAATCGAAACAAATTCGATTGAGTGAGAAGTTCTCACCTTACTTCCAATAACAGTTTCAGCGTTTTATTCCGAATAAAATTAAACACGCGTTTAATTTTACCCAAAATTCACACTAGCTCTAATTGATTCCAATCTAGCTCATTGCGTAGTATTCGCGAATACGAACCCAATGCAATTTGTTTCGTGCGAAACGGACCTCGTATGAAAAAGTTATAGTATTTTTAAGTTTAAACGATTTTAAAAGACAATTAATTTCAATATTTATTTTATTTTTAAACCTTGCTTAATCTCGGCCACACATCTTCTTTCTTTGCATTAGGCTGTGCGCCCTTCTTCTCTTCCAGGTATCGAATGTACGTTTGAACACACCCAAACAAGCCACCTCTAAACCTTATTTGCCGTGACCCCAACGTTCATCTATACCTCGATCAGGAGATGCCACAACAAAGCTCTCCACGTGTGCCACCAACGCCTACAACCTTGTCGAACTCGGCTGCACTATTTTCTTGAAAAACACGCAAGACTATCAGCCGTTTGAGCTCGATTTGCCAATGATTCGTAGCTTCGTTTTCGATCATCACCGTATAGATCGATTGATCTCATCATCCTCTTCGTTTTTGTAGTTGAGAGTTTCTTAAATTGATGCGTGGATTAGAAGAGATTGAGGAGAGAAGAATCGAACGATTTCGGCCATTAATCAGTTAGGGACGACGACTAGGGCTTGGTTAGGGTTTTTGTGAAAATAATGAATGTTGAGGTCCTTATATAGAAAATTTCCGAAACACTATTCATCCCGAATTTTTTTCGAACTCCAAACGAAGCGTGTCGTCTGGCGTTTATAATGTTTTACCCCTATTCCGAACGCAATGGAATATATATCGGGAGCCAATTCAATCGTATTTGGAAGATAGGGTTTCAAATCGACTATTTAAATTCAAAATTCACTTAAACTGATTTCAGTGCGTTGTAGCTTGCCCCGGACAAACCGTAAACCCGATTGGCACGAAATTTGAAATCTTACAATAATATAACATTACGGATCCGATGAAACTGGTTTCGTCGAAATCCAAGACTTTTTGAAAAATGACTATTTTTACTCATCAATTAAATATTAAAATATTCAATTTCCCCAATTTAACTTTTAATTCAATTTTAAAAGTTCTATAACATCATTCTAACTCCAATATGATTAAATACAACTTTATAAATCAATTTTGATCAGATTAAACCTAATTTCCAATTATTTCTGTAATTTCAAATATTAAATTATCGATTTAATTATCCAATTAAGTCTAGATATTCGAAAAAAAATTATTCGACTAACAAATTTTACTTGTTAATATTTAAAATCAATTAAATATACGAATTTCAAATGACAGAAATTCTGGGTCGTTACATCGGCCCTCCCAAAATTACAGCGAAACCCTAGCTTGCGCGCGACCCGAAGTCGCGATGCTCGACTCTCAGGATTTCGATCGACCCCTCTACCTCCCGCCTTCCACGAGACGCGCGCCTACGTCGAAATCCTAGCCCACACAAGATTCCGATTCAATCGCGAGCCTTCTCCCCCCCTTTTTTTTTTTGATTTCGGTTTCGTTCGAATTGATTTTTTTACTAAAGAGAAAAAAAAGAATTAATTTTTAAACGGTAAAAGAGAGATTGCGTGATTAAAGGAAGAAAACAGGCGTATTCGAGAAGGAACCATAGTTGACTTGGTCAATAAGTATGTAAATAAATAGGTGTTCAAAATATTTTAATATAAATTTTAGCGCGTTCACATATCGTACGCTCTCACAACAACCCAAACACTACGAAAATTACAATCCGATAATAATGCAATATTACAGACCCAATGGAACTGATTTCGTCGAAATCCGAGACTGTGCCTCGAAAGGCTATTTTTAAATTTCAATTTAAATTATAAAATTTTAAAATCGAACGAATCATTTCCAATTTCAATTTAAAAGCTTTGATTATCATCAGAACTATCAATATAAATTTTACAGGTCTTCAAATTATTTTTAACAAGCTTAAAACTGAAGATTCAATAATTTACCCAATTTCAATTTATTAAATCTAATAACTTAATTGCTATTAATAATAATATTTGAATTCAATTTAAAAAATATTAACTTTTTAAATATTTACAATCAATTAAATATTCCAATTTAAATTGTTATAAATTCCGGGTCTTCACAGGATCTAGATTCACAATTTGCTTTTACCATTCTCTCATATTTAAACACTTCTAACCCTTACTTTTGCTCTCAAAATTCAGCCCCCCTCTCTCCTATTTTCTAGCTGAAATTGCCTCTAAGCCTCCTCTACAATTTCAAGCAAATTAAACATAAATATAGTATATCTGTGGGTAGAGCTATCAATCTGGCGACTCTGTCTTGAAGTTTTGATACAGATTCAAGGAGTCATTTGATTTTAACGTTTCAACATCTTACTACTAGGCTATAGTCAATGTAATAACTTATTTAAATTTATGTGTGTGTCTATGCGTTTATTATGTGATTCCTTTGCTGTTAAATTATGAATCCACATATGTCTGTACTCTCAACATTAGATGAACAAGTATATATTAATAGTTTGTATATATATATAGCTCATGGCCTTTAAAAGAAAAAAAATTGAATTAATTATTATTTTAAATGGTTTTAAAAAAATGAATTTTTAATGCACACACACACACATATATATACTACATTTAAAATTTTGTTAAATATGCAAAGAAATAATATTCATGATTAAAAAAATTATGCAATTGCATTTGTAAAACCGTATTTACTTACTTATATGTATGTATGTGTTAGCTCCAAAATTGGTCACTAACACCCAAATCCAGATGAAAGCACTAAATCATAGTCACAGATCACAGATAGAATGTATGTAGAGAGTATGAATGTGAAGAATAATAAAAATAAAAAAGAAAGCAGTAATAACACAGGATTTATAGTGGTTCGGCTAACTCTGGCCTACGTCCACTCCAGAAATTTCCTTTTTATTGGTATCCGAATCAATTGCAGTCACAATCCAGAGTTTTTAAAGCAACAATAGAGGAGTAGCCTTAATAGGGAAGAAGATGGGAAGCAGACTGAAGATCCCTTTTCTGAAGCCCCACATGCTGTATTTATAGGCAAAACCTGAGTTACTGGGCTTCCTGAGCAGTCCAGAACCCATCAAAACCATAGCCGAGCCAACATCCTTCATCACGACCGACCCACTAAGGCTGAACCACACATGGCCGACCCACTATTGCTGAACCACATATAGCCGATCCACATGCTCCAATCCTCTTCAGGCTAGAACCATTCATGCCGAACCACTCTGTCTCATCCTCTTTGACCAACCTTATGAGACCGAGTGACACATACCGAACCATGCATAACTGACCCACCTTAGCTTACCGAGTTTAGCTGATCCATACACGCCGACCGACTTATTCTCTTTCATTCCTTTCGGCTCTAACTTGACCGAATCAGAAATGCCGATCTAGATCACCACCGAGCTACGTCCGCCGACCCGCTTATGCAGAGCCACTTATGCCAAACCATCAATGCCGAACCATATCTGGCCGACCTGCCTTAGCTTTTACACCATGACCAAACGACATGGCCTTCCTTCTTTTGCCTGATCGACACTCCTTAACTGATCCACTCCACTGCCGATCCACTCCAATGCCGACCCCTTCTACGCCGAGCCCTAGCCTTCCTGCCGATCCATACTATATTGACCCATATCCTTCTTGCCAACCCGAACCAGGCCAAACCCTAGCCTTCCTACCGATCTGCCTCAATCGCCGATCCACACCATTCTGTCAACTACTTCCTTGGACCGACCCTATATGACCGATCCATTCCTTCGCTGATCCCATCGAGGCCGAACCACCAAAGCCGATCCACTCCAATGCTGAACCAGGCTCGATCAAACTATCTTGGCTGAGCCATGCATGACCTTTCTTCATTGATAGAGCAACACCTGCCAACCCACCTAGGCCGAGCCATGCACAACCTTTCTTCCTTGGCCGACCGGCACCTGCCGAACCACCTAGGCCGAGCCATATATACTAAACCATCATTAACTGACCGTCTATCCATCCAGCTGGCTCAAACCCATGGTATTCCAGTCTCGACAAACGAGCAGTCGATTTTAGTTGAAATCGCCTGTATACGGCCAAGCTAAAAGGCGGGCTAACAGTATGTAAATTTCAATATTATGTTTTACATAATATATATATAAACACATACAACATATTTCATAATATATTTATATTTATATATAATAAGTCTAATTAGTAGTTTGTATGTTACAAATTTATGTTTTGGAATAACATATTCAGATATGTGTGTGTTAACAATTTACGTACAAAAATTATTAAATAAATAATAAACAAATTTATATCATATAATTTTTAAAATCGTGAGTTAAAAAAATTAATTTTGTGTATTTCATGAGTATTTATAAATAAGATTTATTATATGAATATATATATAATGAATATATATATATAATGAATATATATATAATGAATATATATATGTATATAATGAATATATATATATATATATATTATTCCTACTTTACACATATTTTATTTAATAAAAATATTTATTTATTTGTTTGTTTTATATGTATATACATGTAAATATACTTATATTTATTAAATACAATCTATTATAAAATAGCTTTAAATATGAAACTATATGATATTTCTAAATATAGATCTAGATCTCAAATTTGAATTTTGAATTTGAATTTAATTTTAAAGTTATATATTTAAGTTTACAATTATTGTTATTATACAAAATTATGTGTGCATATATATATATATATATATGAATATATAAAAAAAAATTATAAGTATAATTTCATTCATATAAAACTATATGTGTATATGTATGTGTGTATTAGACATACATATGTATATGGAGGAGCTAATATGTCTGTTGTGGTGTAAATCTCAACATATATATATATAGGCATGTTAAACCATGTACATGGTATATATTGCACATACACGTACACACATGTGTGTATAGTACATATGCTATATTATATATTTTAAATATAACATCAAAATAAAATTTATTTATAACCTAAATTAAATATTAGTTTTATCTAAAAGTAATTTTGATCAGATCTGAACAGATTTAGACTTCATAGGCCCAATAAGGTTCAAAATGGTAAAAATATATTTGAAATTCAAATATTCAACCCTTACGCCCTGGTTTAGTTCCAGCAATGGTATTAGAGCTAAATAGTCTATGCGGTCTAAATTAGCAGTATCAAGACTAACTTACTAAAGCCTACCTATTAATAGGGTGTTTAGAAAAGTAGCATATAAGGTTGGGTTTGGATAATTAAGTACTCTACCATACTTTCCTACTAGCTTGACTTAAAAAGATGTGGTAAGTCAAAAGGTTATCCTCAATATAAAGGCCTAAATTAATTTCAGCCTTAGACTAATTTTCATAATTGTTAGTAAAATAAAAATAATTTTTTTGACTTAAACGTTAAATTTAATATGAAAATTTATTACAAAAGTTAAAATATAATTTTTAAATGGGTTTTCAAAATATTATTAATATATTTCAAAAAATTAAAACATTAATTAAATTAATTGCTTGGTTAGTTAACTGATTAAGTATATATATATATACTGATATATGTTACATTATCATGAATTGTTTAAGATGATGTAACAATGTGTGTGTATACGAAATTTTTAAATTAATAAATTAATTAAAAGTTAATTAATGAATAATAACACACATACACATATATATATAAAGATATATGTGTACAACTATAAATGTTATAATGTACGTATTCAATATAAAATATCTAATTGAATAATATAAAATTAATTAAATGTGTTTGTACCAGAATTGGACACAACACTCTTCAGATGTGTTTAAAGAGATAAAATGAAGAAAGTAAATGTAAAATGAGGTAGATCTAAAAACACACTAATCAACAGATAAGAAAAAATACAGAAACATACAAATTTAGAGTAGTTTGGCGTATTGCCTACGTCCACTATGAAATGTTTGATGTTTATTGAATTTGACTTGATGATTACAAGGGATTACAACAGTACAACTGAAGTATAGTAGTTATTTTGGCAGAGTGTCAGCGCAGAGAAGCCAAAAGTCCCTTTTCTGGAGGCATTATAGTGCTATTTTTAGGCGCAGGCTAGAAAAATCCGACTTAAATCTCGAAATACTCCTTCTCACACACGGGCGGGCCCACGCGATCGATCCGAGGTAGATTGGGATCGATCCCTGATCAATACATGTACATTTCTTATCGATCAAAAACACCTCCATTTGGCCCGAGATCGATCTACGACATTCTTGAGGTAGTACACAGGCTCCTATAAAAATTTGGTGGCATTTGGACTTGTAGATTTTGTGTTATGATCGATCCAAATTTGGATTTTCATCTAGCCGCTGTCTTCGCATCGGTCATATACATATCGATCAACTTCGGATCGATTGCAATTCGTATTAATCAGCTGCACTTCGATGACGTGGAGCTACAATCCAGGGGTGATCAACTTTTCGTGCCGAGAAACTGCTTTTTCCCCTTTTCCACTCTTTGTTCGTATGGACCCCAGGAAGCGCTCTTCATATCGATGAATGGAGGGTCTTGTATCGATGCATTGTGCTCCACTTCGTATCGTTCCTTGAAGTTACTTTGTATCGATAGCCTCTGCTCTAGTTCATATCGATGTTTGCTAACTCTACGTATCGATCCTTTGGATACTGCTTCGTATCGATGGCATATGATGGATTCATATCGATTACCATGGGCCACTTCGTATCGTTGGAAAGCACTAGTTTTGTATCGATCCGTTGGCTGATAGATACTAACTAAGAGGGTGGCAGATCGATACGAAGTGCATACGAATGGAATCGATACGAAACGTCAACCACCGATGGATACGAAGAGGATTGATTATGACGGATACGAAATGGTGAAAACATGATGGATACGAAATGGAGTAAACATTGATGGATTGGACCGATGTCTTTCCCTTGATTTTGAAAGATCCATATATTATGCATACGAACTCCGGTTGACCTAAAATTTGGAATGTTGGCTTCTACAACTTTGCTTGTCATGTTACATTAATTGTAGCTCGATATGGACTTGAGCAAAATTTACCAGTATCCATAGTGAACTTGTGTATAACAATCTTCGGGACAAACTGTCTTCGGTTTCTAGTTAACTTCTTGGTGTCACGGCATTGCCAAAAGGCAGATAACAATTGCTCCCCAAAGTACGTCTTGTGTGAACATGACGTGCTTTGAAAAGCTACAGTCTTTATTCTGAAAAGTTCTGTCGGATTCGTTGAGTAGTCGTTGTCTTTTCGTCAAAAGATTTAAGCTTTGATTAATTCTCGATGATATAAATATTGGGTTGTTGACTGCCAACAATTGTACAGCGCATTGCTGTTGCTGAGCATCGAGTGTTAGCAATTTTTATTCACTGTTATAATTGTCACCAGGTGAGCATTCAATTCCTGTGAATTTTGAAAATTGAATGTTGTTCATCATACATGAACGTGCGTTAGCCTGACTACCATTCACGTTTTCACGTTCACGAGTCGTTGTCAAGTTTTTTCTTCTTTTTAAAACAAAAATAAAAAATCGAGTTTCGTATTGATCCACTCCTGGATCGATGCGAAATTCGAGTTGTAACGACGCGTGATGGTCATTTTAGAGCGTCTCTTTGTATCGGTCCTCTCCTGGATCGATTTGAGAAGTTGGAAAATCATCTTCGTATCGATGGTGATCGATACAAATTAGTTGGCCTTTTAAAATATTTCATATCGATGGATACGAATTTCTGTGAGCTCCAAAGTGATGGAAAAGAAACAGTCACTCAGTATTGATGAATCATTAGTGGATAAAATTAACCGTGTGATGGGTCCAAATAGTTCAAACAAGTCTTTGTTGCATCGTTCGCATCATGGTCATCGACAGGTATGAACAGTCATGTTCTGTATTGACTCGAGTTGATGGTTATGAATTGGTGTGTTCCTGATCGATGTGAGTAGATGGATACGAAGGATGCTTCGTATCGATGATATACGAGACTGCTTTTTATTGGTTAATATAACTGGGAGACGAATCGTTTCCTTCTGATTTTTGTTCCCGTATAAATAAGTTATGTACGTAGAAAAATTTCATTTGCCTTCACTTTATCCTTGCCTTTGTATTGATAGAAAAACTAAGAAATCAAAACTGTCTTCATCCTTGACGTAACATAACTTGCTAATCCCTTGAACCAACTGTCTAAACCAGGTAATTGACCAATCAGTTCACATTAAAACGATGTGATTCGAGTTCTAATGACAATTCATCCATGTTCGTGGCTGGTTCCGACGGTGTCGAGGCCAGAGTTGGATCGAAGCATAGTTGAGGATGGAGGAAACAGCGTTCAATTTGTTTGGAGAAGAAGGATCATCGACGGATACGAAAAAATCAGCGGAAGGACCTTTATCCTCAATCTCGTATCGATGAAGGAAGAAAGAAATCTGATCTTGTATCGATCTAGAATGGGAAATTTGCATCGATCTAGAACTGATAGGTGAAAGGAGGAATTTCATATTGATCTGGTGTGGTGGAACTTCATATCGATCTGAATTGATTGATACGGAGTCAAGGACCCAATGATCGATACAAACTCCCATTGTAGGCGACCGATATGAAATCCCATGTTGGAGATCGATATGATTTTCTCGGTCGATGATCGAAACGATACCTATTTTATCTTGATTGATATGAAATCGGACTTCTATGGAACGATCCAAGTTTGAACTTCTGCCTTGCACAACTGAATGATGGATACAAACTTTTTCGCACATTTGAATATTTGACTCCAACGAGCTTCTATCTTGCATGATTGAACTTAACATTTTCACTGCATATTTGACTACCTTTCAAAGCTCGTTGATGGAACTGTAACTTGAAAATTTTGACGAACTTTAACTTGGACCATTCTCTAAAATATGTATGGCACGGTTGGGATGGTCAGCGATGACGGTCACTCCAGTTGAATCTCGAAGTCTTATTATTTGAATATCTCACAAATTCCGTATAATTTCTTAAGTATTATGTAGCACTGCAGTGCAAAACAGATTCATACACTTCACACTGGGGGACAAAGGTTTATTATCGTCTAGTGATGATTTTTACTGAGTTCAATAGCTATGGAACCCGAAAGTCCATGGTCGTAGGATGTCTAAAGTCTGCCTTTCTTCGTAATCGAAATGCCGGCTATCGCAGCCGAAGTTATTTGCCCGGCTTCAGATGAGCTACTAGGAGCAGTCTTATTCGCACATCCACAAGATTTTGACCCGTCTAATATTTATGAATCTATGTTAGGCAGGATTGCCTAAGGCATGGGTTGTCGCTTGATGATGTCTTACTGCCGGGGCCAGAAGATAGAGCCCATAACCACCCGGTAGTGTACACAGCCTGCAATAGATTTATGTGTGTAGCCGGATGCTTCCTCCTTTCAACCAGTTCATCCGGGATGTTCTACTTTTCTTAAGGATCTCTCCGAATGGATATGCCTCGCTCAATAGTTTGTTTGTCATCTTTATGGAGCACCTCTTCCGTCCTTCGACGGTAGAAGAGATTGGATACATATTCAATATAAAGAGTCATGGGGACAAACCTTCCTTTACTTCCCTGCAAGCAGTTAGGAATTTTCAAGTCGTGACCAAGGATTGGAGCAAGTTGAGTTACTTCAAAATTGAAAGGTTCTACATTTGGTGTCCACCAGGATTCGCCATACGTTGACTAGCAAGACGTAAGTGCCCTAGCCTCCTTGCTGACTAACCGGATAATAGTAGTTGATGTCGAGTCTAACATTTTCTTTCTTTTACAGCTTCAATTCCATGACTTGAAGGTGCTAAGTTTAAGGGATAGTAAGAGTTCTTCAAGAGGTGCCTGTCGAATATAGAGAGATTGATGAAGTCCTTACGGGTGAGAATCTAGTTGCCGTTCGGCTAATTGATAGAGATCAAAGCATTGGACTAGCAGGAGTTCTTAGGATGGCGCCGGTGAGGCAAGCTCGAAGGGGAGCTCCCGGGATAGTAATTATTGAACAAGGCGGTGATGAGAATATGACTGAGATGAGCCCGCAACTAGGCCTTCGCGAAGTCCTCGATCTTTTGTGCGGAAGAGAAGAGACAAGTCTACCGCTCGAAAATTTACAAGGAGCCTTGTCATAGTCTCTTTGCCTGCTACTAGTTGAGAGATTCATCCCCCGTAGATGGAGAACTCCTTTGTGGGAGTAGCGGAGATCCTCATTCTGGATGACTTTCCATTGCACCTGGATACTAGATTGGAGGGGCTTCTAAGCGCTTAGACATAAGAGAGCCAACTCCTCTGAATACTGCTATTACAACCGGCTAGTGGGGGTGTGCACATGCATACACACACTTTGCGACACCACACAATTTCTGGTCACAAGCTATTCATTTATGGAGATTACTAACTATGTTTCTCGTTTTATTTTACAGATACGATGTCAAGGCGAGAATCTATGCTTGGTTGTCTTCGTTCTGCATGCCGTTCATCTAGCTCATATTCTGAGCCTCGTAGACGTGAGAGGGAGAGGAGAGGCAGTATAGGCGTCGTTTTCGGTCATGCTCTCTGCCACCTAGAGGTCCAACTCAACCTTCTGATTCTGGCAAACAAGCCTCGAAATCTTCACGCTAAGTACCACCTTTTCAAACTTCAAAACCCGACGAACAACGTCGAAGGACCGAAACTGAGACCCCTGTCACCACCGAACAAGCCGTTACAGAACCCACCGAGGAAGGGGTGATCAGAATCGCTAAGTTGAAAAAGGATTTCCCTAATGTCTGCTTTGACGGCTTCATATTCCCTTCACATCACAAACGAATTCCTAATGAGGCAGAACAAATGATGCATGACTATATATATGATGTTTATGGCCAGTATCAAGAATGGATGAAGACCAAAAGAAAGCATCGGCGGTGGCCTTCGAGCATGCGAAGACAACTGAGAAATTGGGAACCGATCTCGCTTGGAACGAACTTATAGTACAAGTGCTCAGAATGATAGTATGAGGAACTCAGAAACAGAGGCCTTGAAGAATTTCGATGAGACGAACATGAAGATGGAGTATATAAGACAAGAGCACCTAATTTGGTCGATGACATGGGCCATAGAAATGCCACCGTCACAACCGAGAGAGATAATGCGCTCAAGGAGCTCAATGAGCTTAAGGCGAAGTATGTTGAGGTCATCAAAGAAAAGGACGTGCTAATAAGGCTACCCAAGAGGCATGTGATCAAGCTGTGGAACTTAGGAATGAGCGGGATGTAGGTGTACTAAAGGTGCAGGATGCCGAGGTTAGGGTTGAGATTGAGGCCAGAGCGGTAGAGGCCGGGTTGGAGGGCGACATTGAGGATCTCCTCATCACATATATTGTCAGTGTTTTGAAGCTTTGAAATCTAAGCTGGCTCGAAGATTACCCATCGCATCTATATAATGCTTGGTGCCGGTTGGTTGAAGATGAAAAAGCAGAGCATCATACTGAATCCATTGATGAGTTCGAATTGGAGAATCAGGTGTTGATAAAGGACGAGAGAAAAGTTCTCCACGATGCCACTATCATATTTGAAAAAGAGAGATTTGTCACTCAGCACCCGGTGGCTGGAGAGGATTCTGGCATTGAGCATCATGATATGAGTTCTGAAATTCCTATGCCAACCTAGCCCGAATCTAACCGTGTAGTTGATCCTCTATTTGTGCCAACTTACAATCCTGATCAACCGCAATTGTCCCCCGCTTAAGAGCATGTCCCTGAAGTTACTCCGGCTCCACCCACGAGCCAATCTGAGGAGGGTATTCTAAACACTTTTCGTATTTATTCAAAGTCAGGAGCGTTGCTTGAAGTAGTCACTAACACCTTTTCTCTCACCTTTATTCAGTGATAGGAGCTGAACCGGCCGTGCTTCTTGTAACCCAAGGTTGCATCAAAAGCAGGGGGCCTTAATGACAGAGGCAAGCACAACAACAACCACTACACCAACCGAGGGAGTGCAGGGAGCTCTTTTATTTTTGACGACCAGATGATGGAAGAACTCCTTGGTCATCAAAGTGACCCACTTAATGATCTGCCATTCGTCATGGGTAAAGGCGCATTAATGACCAACTCTTTGGGCCCAGCTAGCAGCATCCCCGAGGATGCTCAAGCAATTCATGAGGAAGGGATAATGGCAGAAATTAACGCCGATATGCAAGCAGCCTCACAGGCCAGTGGCATTGGAGGTTGTATGGCGGGTCCTGGCCTAGCTCCTCTATGAATGATTTTTCCCGGTAGTACAGTTGTCGATACCGGCGTGCCTCTCTCGTCTTCCCACGTCGAGAGTGTTCCTATTCCTCTAACTTTGTATTTAACCCAATTGCTATGAGTTCGAAGGAAGAGATTACCATAATCCCTCCAGTTGGAGACCAACCACCAAATGGAAAAGGCTCGAAGAGGCATCCGATCGGTAGCTCCAGTGGATCAACGCCGAGGAAGAAGAAGAAGAAAACCAGGGAGTAGCCATGTCTTCTTGCTCCCTTTTTTGGTAGATAGATAGGAGTTTCTTTTTGATTCCTGTAGGATGTGTATAGATATGGGTTCTGCCCTTGCTAGTTGGATTTTTTTGGCATAGACTTCTTGTATCTATTTTTCTTTTAAAGGATAAATAAAATAGAATTTCCTTTTGCTTTTTGTACAATTACAAGTTTACTTGTTTAAGTGTTGCATCATTTGAGTTTTCTTTCGACACACTTGTGAAGTACAAGTCTCTGGATCCACACTCTGGGGATTGCACTTACGCATCGACGATTGGTCACGCCCGTTTAATGTTTAAAGCTATGTCGCCGCTCTGAGGACTTAAGTTATTTTACGGGTGGTCTGTCACATCCGTTCAATATTTAAAATTTCATCCACACACTGAGGACTTTGATTGATTTGTGGGTGATTAATCATACCTAATTTTTGTTTATACTCTAGTCCGCACTCAAGGGACCCGTAGTTAGTTGATGGATGGTCGATCACACCCATTGTGATGTCTATATTCCAATTTGCACTCTGGGAATATAGATTCGGTCAACAGACGGTCGATCACATCTTTTTTGAGTTTTAGGATTTCGTTCGCACTCTAGGAATGATAGATTTATCAAGGTCATGGATAGTTGGGCCACATCCATCTTGAGTTAACAAGTGAGGTCGTTAGATAGACATGTCCATCCTCCTCGGCCTTGAATTAAACACGGGCGAAGTAGTTAGGTGGACGGATCCACCTCTTTAAGCCCACATTTGTAAGTTTATACTCCAGCTCGCACTCTAGGAGCCAGAGTTAGTTAGAGGATTGTCGTCTATCAATCCTTTTTGGCGTTGGTGTGATGGCTTCAGTGTGATGGCTTGCCCTCGAGCTTGGGTTTCACTTAGCGAGTGACCAGTCATATGACAGTCACTCCCTATTTGAATAAGTCCCATCGTAGGATGGAACTTAGCTATCTGTGCATCGTGATGGTCGTATGACGCATTTTAAAAATCACTGCTCTAGCTCGAAGAGATAGCATTTTATTGCTGAAACAAGAAAATATGGCAAAGTCAGTTACCTTATTGCAAATTCAAATTTCAAAATGCATAAAAAAATGCAAATGAAAAGCAAACTGAATGAACAAATAAAGCCCATTATGTGTAGTAGCGGTGAAGACTCTCGTTGTTCCAGGCTCTTGACAAAGTGAGACCATCAATAGTTTATAATGTAAATGTGCCATTTCCAAGTCTTCGTTCAATACCATACGGTCCCTTCCACATTGGCTTCATATGCCAAGGGACCGGGTAAATACTCTTGAGGATGAGGTCACTAAGTTCAAAGGTTCGGGGTCGGACCTTAGCATTATACAATCGGGCGACTCGACTTCGATGTGCGGCTGCCCTCAAATTAGCCTCTTCATGCTTCTTATCTAGTAAGTCCAAAGATTCAGCAAGTAATATAGCATTTTCCTTCGGATCATAATAAGTAACACGATAAGTGGGTACTTCCAATTCAACTAGAATGACGGCTTCAGAGCCATAGGGAAGTGAAAATGGAGTGTGGCCGACCACGGACTTGTGTGTTGTTCGATATGCCCTAGGGCCATAGAGAAGTTCATCTACCCATTTGCCCTTTGATTTTTCAAGTCTTTTCTTGAGGATGGACTTTATAATTTTGTTAACAGCTTCAACCTGTCCATTTGCTTGAAGGTCTGCAACTGCAGAGAACTTCTTCTGGATATGAAATCGTTGATAGAAATTCTTGAACTCGAAACTATCGAATTGGGCTCCTTGTCAGTGATAATAACATGTGGGAGGCCAAACTAACAGATAATGTTGCGTACCATAAAGTTGATCACTTTCTTTATTGTGATAGTGGCAAAGGGCTCGGCTTCTGCCCATTTGGTAAAGTAATCAACTACAATAATGGCGTACTTCATGCCAACTTTAGATAGAGGTAGAGACCCAATAATATCGATGCCCCATATTGTGAACGACCATCGACTGACCGTTTAAGTTATTTTGGTAGGTGGGGCTCTTGAAAGTGAGCATGTATTTTACATTTGTCGCATTTCCTGGCATAATCTGATGTGTCGTGATTTACAGTCGGCCAATAGTAACTGTATCGGAGTACTTTCTTAGCAAGAACTTGCCTTCTGGTGTGATCGCCACATTCTCCTTCTTGCCCATCATGTAATACTCGTTTGATTTCATCGTGGACGATACATCGAAGTAAAGGAACAGAGTACCTTCTTCTATACGTGACTACATTCTGAATAGTGAACCGCGAACCTTTCGAAGAACTTGTCTTTTCTTACTTCTGTGCTCGGTAGGGTCCCATGCTCGTGATAGTTCCCGAACGGAGTTATCCATGATTCCTTATCGGGTACGGCTCAAAATACCCTGTCGGTCCACTCGATCAATACTCAGGGAAGATATTGTCTCAACGGGAACGAGCCCTATTTGGTGTGCCTCACCAGTGCTGGCTAACATAGCCAAGGAATCGACCTTCTGATTGTGTTTCTCGGGGTATGAAATAGTTGGCATAATAATCGAACTGACTCAATATTTCCTGGACCCAAGCAAGATAAGCAGCCAGTCTCCGGTCTTTGGCCTGGTATTCCCCCGAACTTGGCACATGACCAATTATGAATCGCAGTAAATCTCCATAGCACTAATTCTTAAATCTTTGGCAAGCCTTAGTCTGACGAGCAGGGCTTCGTATTCCACCTCGTTGTTAGTCGCATGGAAATTGAACTTCAAAGCATAGCACATAGATCAGCCTTTAGGAGTTTCAAGTACAACCTCAACGCCTGAGCCACGATCATTTGATATACCATCGATATATAGCTTCTAGACATATTTAGAAGACTCTTTGGATTCGGGTAAGTCCTTCGGGATAGTGAATTCGATGATGAAGTCTGCTAGGACTTGTCCTTGAATAGTTCGCCTTGGTGTCTAAGTGATGTCGAACTGACTCACCTCGATATTCCACTTGAGTAACCTACCAGATATCTCAGGCCGGGTAAGGACCTGTTATAACGGCTGGTTGGTGTAGATAGTGATAGGATGAGCCTGAAAATATGGGCAGAGCTTCCTCAAGGCAATGACAAGAAAGTTAGCCAACTTTTGCAACTTCGAATAATTTCTCTCCCCTCCGGTCAGTCGTTTGCTAACGTAATAGACTGGCCATTGTATTTGGTCCTCCCCCCAAATGAAAGCAGCACTGATTGTGTTTTCTTACACCGCCAAGTAGATGTACAATCTCTCATTATAAATAGGCATGGATAGAATGGGTGGTGTGGATAGGTGTTGAACCAGTGCTCAGAATGCGCCCTCACACTCTGTAGTCCATTGAAAGTTCCGCTTCCCTTTTCTGATTAGAGTGAAGAAGGGAATACATTTTTCGATGGATTTTGAAACGAACTTGCTTAGCATTGCTACCTTTCCATTAAGGCTTTGAACTTGCTTTAGTCCTCGAAGTCTCAAGATTTCTAATTGCCCAGATTTTCTCAGGATTGACTTCAATTCCCCAAGATTAACGATGAATCCAAGGAACTTTCCAGACATGGCCGCAATGTGACACTTCAATGGGTTGAGTTTCATTCATACTCTTCTTAAGTCCGAACGACATCACTTTATAACAATAGAGCCCTAGATCGGTGACAAAGCTGGTACGCTCCTGATCAGGTAGGTGCATTGTTATCTGATTGTAGCCAGAATATGCATCCATGAAGGATAATAGTTCGTGTCCAACTGTTGAGTCTACGAGCTGATCAATTCGAGGAAGTGGAAAATTTTATTTAGGATGGGCTTTATTCAAGTCTGAGTAGTCAACACAAAATCTCTATTTCCCATTAGGTTTCCTGATAAGTATAGGTTAGACACCCATTCAGGATATAACGCATCTCGGATAAACCCGTTCGACCTGAGTTTATCTACCTCTTCCTTTAAAGTGGCAGATCTCTTTGGATCCATACAATGCCATTTTTGCTTGATCGGGACATGCTGTGGGTCAATATTCAATATATGACTCGCGATGTCCGGCGATATCCCACACATGCCGGAGTGCGTCCAGGCAAACATGTGAGATTTGCTTGGAGAAATTCATCCAATTCCTCCTTCATCTGTTGGCTTAGCTGAGATTCAATCTTTACCATTTTAGAATCGTCGTCATTATCGATTGAAACATTGATCGTTAGCTCTACCGGAGAAGCCCGATAGCCTTTGACATCATCCTCGCTTTTAGTGTCTCTTAGGTCAAGATCTCTTGGGAATTGGTTGTGGTGCCCAGGCCTTGGCCCAAGCGCTAACTGTCAATTATCCATAAAGCGGACGCAGAGAGATTCCTCTACGCCTTATCCCCTTTCTTTTCGGTGCGCCTCCCGTAGTTCAGCAACGTAACAGGCCCGTCCAACAGCGTAGTTTCCCTAAACGACTCCGACCCCATTGTCGGTAGGGAATTTCAAAGTTAGACACCAAGGGGCGATAACGGCCCTGAACTCAGCTAAGGCCGGTCGGCCCTAGAAAGCGTTGTACAGTGAGTCAATATCCAATACAATAAACTATAATATTCGGACTCTTCGACGCTCTCCACCCAACTCCACTGGTAGCTCCATTATCCTAGTGGGTATAGTCGCACTCCCATTGATGTCAAGAATACGAGACTGACAAGGCTTCAAATCTTTCGCCTCCATCTTCATTTGATCATAGGCTCGCTTAAAGAGTATGTTCACTGAACTTACACTATCCACTAAGATCGTCTTCATCTAAGAAGGACCTATCTGAGTTGAAATGGCTAGTGGTAATGGTAGGGGCTTTGACTCTATCGGCATCCCTGCCATGAAATACGATGTCGTCTATCATCGTTTTCCGTTGTTTGGCTGGAGCCCAGTCTTCCAAGTTACTGCAAAATTCGAAGCTTCATGCCTAATAGAGCTGGCATATGACTCCATTTCCCTCCAGCTCCGATCCATTGGAAGAGGAACACCACTAATAGTGTTAATCACTAATCTCTCGCCTGTACGTGCAGGTTCCTCCAGTCTAACTTGATTTGATATTTGATTTTGACTTGATAGGGCCCACACGTCCAGCCTACGGCGCATGAACGAACTGCTCCAACTTTCTTTATCGGATCAACTTCTCGATTGTATCCTGTAGATGATGACATTCATTCGTGTTATGGCCATAACTATCGTGAAATCTACAAAACTTCCCAGTTTGAATCTGTTTCTCTAAATATTGCTTCGGAGCAGGTTTGTTATATTGGATAGTATTACAAGTTTGCAAGTACACATTTTCCAAAGATGTATTTAAAGGAGTATATGGGTCAAACATGAGAGCGCTACATCGCGGTCCTCGATTCTGAACCCGCTTCCCACCCTGATTTCCATCGCCTTTCTTCTTATTTTGTATATTTAACTGCACCTTTCTGAAACTCTCTCGGTTTGTTTTACAGCAACACTGGTTTGGATTCCTTCCATACTAGGCCCTGTGTCTTCCTTTTTTCTAGACTATTTCGCATCCTCTCTTCTCAAGAATTGAGCTGCCTTGTAATAGAAATGGTTTAATGATGTAAGGGGTTTTCCGACCAACCTGTTGCCAAATTCAAAATTGGAATTGATTCCCTTTGTCAGCGCCTTTAAAATGGAATTGTCATTAAGGTTACTATTCTCAGCGCATGTAAAGTGTTTCCTCTCCAGGTAACATTTGAGTGTCTCTCTAGGAGCTTGATTGACACTGGACAAGGTATTAACATCTTTGGGCCTTGTGTCATGCATGCAAAACTACTCGACAAACTTCATTGCCAACTAGTCTAAACATGAAATAGATCGTGGTGGTAGGCGAGTAAACCACATAGTCGCAATGCCCCTAGGGAGATTGGAAAACTTTGGCATTCAACCACATCATCAGCCCATGCAGCATTCATCAACTATTCATACATTAAAATGTGCTAGTTAGAGTTAGAGCTCCATTCATAAATAGGTAGGGTTGGCATTCTAAATCTCTAAGGCGGTTAAGTGTAGACGATGTCATCTGTAACGTCCCGCCTTTTCGCTCGCTTTAAATCGACACATGTGCCAATTCAAACCATGCGAAAGGGTGGATTGTTATGGGGTAAATCAGAAAAACAAGAAAGAAATAAAACAAAATAGAATCGCACAGCGGATTGATAAAATATAATAATCAAATATACAGTTTATAAAGCTGTTTTACAAAATATTCAATTATACTTACAACATTTGTCAAAGTTACACATACCAATAACAATGCTGCAGAACAGTATGAGTATAGTGGACTATAATAATAATAATATAAATCTCCATCTTCGTCCTCCAGAGCTAAGGTCTTCGAAATCCTGAAACGCTCGGACTGACCCAAGCGAATTGAAAAGACAAAACACTCGAGTCAGAACTAAAAGATCTTATGTAAGTTGAATTAACAGAAATAAATATGAGTGCAGTAACTCAAAAGATGCTCGGGATTCACATCTCTTAAGGATCCGTTAAACTATTTATTATGTAGTAATATTTCGCTATTATAATAGTGTCTAATAGTAAAATAAACTTACTTTTAAATAGCGTTAAGTAGTGACCCAATATTCCCCTTAGCACAAAATAATGCCAATAATCTATACAATACCATAATACCTCCTGATCGGGAGGCTACCAGAGGATACTCCATAGGTACGACACAAATAGAAACTCGTACAAGGCGCGCTAGGGTAGGTGACACGACACAACTAGGCAATGCCAGGGTAGACATACCAATTACGCATCCGGATCGGTGGTAACGCGTAGCCGCAGCAACCGCCCACCTCGAGCCACACCCTCAAATCAAAGAAATCAAAAGTGGCCACCGAATAAAACCAAAGTCGGAGTAGAATATCGAAGGGATGTGTCCGATCAAAGTTGCTACCTCAATTAACTTGTCGATCGCTCCTGGTTTAGCCACCTTATGCCAACTCACGGGAGTTGGGTCCACGTATTTACCTCAAAGGAAACGTCGCCACCATCCTACTTCATTCTGGAATCTCCACCGCGTACACGGTTGTTAAAGTGGTTTTCAGAGTTGGCGGAGAGTATGACAACTTCCGATCCCGCTCTCTTCAACAACCAAACGTTATTATAACACCGCGGTCATTTTAAAATAATTTATACTTCAAAACTAGAATATAATATCCATTTCAAAACTTATAAATACGATATCATTTCCATTTTTAAAACCCAAATCAGTATGGTATCATTTTTATTTCAAATATATCTTTTCCAAAAATTATAGCATTTTCAAATCTATATACCTTGAAACCATAGCTTTGAAACATAACTTTTAATACTTAATGGTTTAAATACTATATTACTTTATATAATAAAATAGCTTATTTAAAGTTCATAATAAATTCCCAATATCAATTTGAACCTCCAAATAAACCATTTTAATTCCCATATATTTCAAAGCTTAAATATTCTATATCTCAACTTAAAATTTTATAGTTCATATATTTCAACCTTTAAATATTCCACTATTTCAAAATGGATTCTTTGATAATTTAATATATGTCACATCCAACTCTTATTATTTAAATTTGAAATGTTTACTAAATAAAACAAATATTATTTAAGTAAAACCCTTAAACTTCAATAACAGGACATTCTTTTAATTTGAACTAACTTGATAATATTCTTAAAACAATTTGATATTCATTTAAATCCTGTAATCACAATCAAGTTATAAAATCATACCTTTCAAATTTTAAATTATTTACATTTCAAAACAAATTTTTCGAGGATAATTCTTAAATACTTTAATTCAAATCATATTCACATTTATCTTCAACCTTACTTTTATTTGTGTTATTATAAACTTTATATACAATAGAATTTTAAATAGATACTTAACCATATTATGTAAAAGAAAACAACTTCATTATTTAGCTTATTTTATAATTCAAACAAATTTATACATAGCTAAATTCAAAAATAAAATAGTATTTATATAATATGTGAAATCAATATCTATATACCCATATATTTCTTTACAAAACCACATAAATCATTTTTAAAATCATTTAACATATAGACCGCGGTGTCTGTATAAAATTTTCTATCCTATGGTCAAGTGATACGGATATTTATCATTTCAATCCGCAATTTAAAATAAAATTTACGGTTATATATCATTTCAAACCGCAATCCCGAACGAGATGGAAATGCATAATAACTTGCACTTTATAACCATATAAAATTCAGCATCCATTCACCCAATACCAACGATCAACCATTTATAAAAATCATCATCCAATTTAAACAAAACATCAATATAGAGCATAAAAAATATAACAGGTATCAACGAACAATTTATATTCAATAATAAATTAATAACTATTTAACTGACAGTTTATATGCAATAATAAATAAATTTTACTATCAATTTATATGAAATACTAAATAAATTTAACTGTCAATTTATATGCAAGAATAAAATTAAATAACAATTTAATTTGAATAAATGTGATTTAACTGAGATGATGATTAAAAATATGCCAACAACCATAAATAAATTTAAAATCACATCATATTTCAATTTAACAATCATAAGAAATTTTAGAAGTTGTGAATGGGTTAAAACACTCACCTTTTGAATTTAAATTGAATTCAAATCCAAATTAAACCCACAATTTGCACAGTCTCCAAATCCTTCCAAACCAACGGCAAAATGTCCGAAATTTTATTACGATCCTAACAAACAAAAAATCGCGCGTGAAACGGATGTCGTATGCAAAAGTTATACGCATTAGAAGTTTAAATGAAAAAATTTAAATAAATAAAAAATAAAACAAGTGGACCATACACGCACCCACGTCAGCATCTCCCTTCTATTATCACGCGTACAGTACATTGAAGCTCTCAACAGTAAATTCCCCCAGACCAAGTGCGTTGACCACCAACCGCCGCCACCATACGCCACAACTGCCAACGGCGACCTTGCCGTTAGACTCGCCGCTTCGCCCTCTTCACTGCCGTCCGCTTTCGATCGCCTCCATCTACAGGCCGCGCCACAAAAATCTAGGGTTTCGAACCCTAGTTCGAATATTCCGACCGCCATGCCTCCATCTAGGCCAAGCGACCACCATCGATCAGCTCCGTGGAGCGAGCTCCACAAAACCCCTCAATTGATTTCATATTTTGTCGAGGTCAATAAGCCTCCAAATTTGAACGGCCGAGAATTCCTCAATTTTTATTGATCAAACGACAATCCAAAACGAAAAACGAACACCACCAGTGAATTACACTAGTCGAGAGCTTCAACGTATATTTTTTTCGGATTTTTCTGGGGACTTTGAATTTTAGGCTTTGGATTTGATTTTTAAATTTTGAAATTGGATCTAGGGTTTGCAGCCATTGGAAGAAGAGGAGCTGATGGAATTTTACACGCAGACAATTGAGAATAAACGTAGGCTAGGTTTTACAGTAGGATATTTATAGGAAAAGTTGGAATAGACAGATGGATCCGAATTATAACGTGCTAAACGATAATTGGCCCAAAAAGCCCATTCTACCCCCAAAACGAAATTGGGTAAACCCATATATCAAAATAGGTGTTTTAAAATATTCTAAACGCAATAGAAAAGGTTTCACGTCCAAATTCCATCGTATGAAGAAGTTATGCTGAAATCAATATTTTCAAATTGATTTCAATTGATTTCAATTAAATTGATTTCAAGCCCATACGAGCAAACGAAAAGTCTGATCGATATGAAACTTGAAATCCTACAATAATTCACTGTCACGAATCCGATGAAACTTGTTTCATTGAAATCCGTGTCAGTGGCCAAAATGCCTATTTTTATATTAATTAAATAAATTTACAATAAATCGATTAATTTAAATTTTAAATTTCAAATTCTAAAATTTTACAATGTTATCACCTTTATATTTCTCAGACATTTACAATGATCTAAACAAATCTAAATGTCAATTTAGAGAATTATAAATTTTAATATAAATCCTCAATTTACTTAAATTCAAAATTAAAATAAAATTTTCAATAATTCTATTAAATTCCCTTTTCATTCTATTATTTAATTCATTATTATCAAAAGGACGCAATTTACATTGGCTCAAGATTGTTTACATTTATTTTCTTGGGTTTCATCTATATTCCCTTCTAGGAAATATTTTAAATGTTAAATTTTCATTTAATTGTAATAAATCATACTATCATAATTAGATCCAATAAATAAATAAATGTTGATTCTCATTCTTATTATTCAATAATCATTATCCTATAAACCTAGTTAACATCTGTTTACGTTTCCTTACCTTGATACTTCTATATACATCTTAGGCTTGTATAAATGTCTTTATTTCAAAATGTGAAATCTTGTTTATTACCCATATTAATTAAGGTTTAAAAACTAATAAATAAAATTCCCTTAAATTTAATCATATATTCATTAATACACCATTAGAGATACATTATTACCCATTTCTACCCTAATTTATACTAATATAACCTTTAATTAGATTAATTTCTATTGATTTCCCATTTTAATTTATTAGCCTCCATTAACGTTAAATTACCTTTAAGTTATCACTAACGGACAAGTGTTGAAATTGATTACATACACCGTTCTCACCCTGTTATCAATTGGATGAATTTTCGTTGATTCGTAGCTATTGCATTAATATCCACAAATTTCATCCACATCTCTATTAATGTAAAATTTAATATTAAGTCCCCCTTATTTGCAATTTATTCACTTATTGAATTTTAACTTTCAATAAATAAATAAATCTTGATTTTCACTCCTAAAATCCAACACTTGTTATATTATAAATGAAATTAACATTGGTTACATCTTATGGAAATATATAAATCTTTAAATGACAAATCAATTTATCCTAACTATACAATTAGATCAATCAACTTTAATTAATTTCACATTAAATTTTATAATTTATCAATTGAAAATTTAACAAATCCGTTACTTGATTTAAACCCTGCTATTCAATAAATTGACATTTATGGGTGAAATTAACATTGACTTATATTTCATATCATAAATGCATGCTTTATTTCATACTATTTAGTTATATTTGCCAGGTATGTATATTAATTACTAATTATATTCTTAATTAATTTACTTCGTCGGTTTCATACTTAATAAGTTTTCACTTCCAACAATATTATAAATCACCTATAGGACATTGATGTTTTTTCATGAATTCATTAATTAATCCAATAAATGCCTTTAATTCCTTATATTCAATTTATTACCATTTAAGTACGTTTATTATCAACAACACTCATTATAATTGCTTATCTACAACTATTTCATTGGATTATTCAAAAGTTACTTTTATTTACTCCTTTTCTATTTTAAAACCAAATGTAACCATTTTCACTATTCATTATTATATTAATGAATTCCATCCTAATTAATATTTTTATTAATATTTCACAAATTCAACCTTTCTATTGGTTTCTTATTTTAAACCTATAACCAAGTATGACAATTTATATTATTTCAATTTATTGCCATATAAATATTATATTGTTAACGTTTAATTACAATTGCTTCATCAATTTCTACATTCGCTCCAATATAAATTTTAAGACATTATTTCTTTCCAAATTAAATTAAAAATCTTATTAAATTAACTCATTTTAAACCATTGAATTTTACAGGTCGTTACATCATCGGTGAAAGGGGTATGACTTCGAAAGATTCCTTAGTCGTCATTGGTAAGGTCTTGGATTTTATGGATCATCTGACGGATCATTGTTGGGATGTCTGCCATTTGACATTCTGGGCATGCTATGCCAAAGTATGGTCGGGTTCCACAATGCGAGGATGGGCCGGGAGCGGTCAACGGTCCTTATCTCGCCTCCTTGGCTCTAGGTCTTCAGTAACATAAGGCTTAAGAGTATAATCACATAGGCGATGGTTCGGATTTGTTCAGTTGCAAGTGTCGTCTCCCAACTCAATGGAAGCGACAGTGGCGCGGTTGTTAGTAGTGTGATAAGGAACCATCCCTCCTCGGGAGTCGGGTCGGGTCTAGTGGCTGGTTGACGGACCAACTTTTGGTTGCCTAAGATTTAAAGTGCACTGATTTCTTGTAGCCTGTGTAGTGCTTCCATCCAGCCATGGACATGTGGATATTTGATTGTAATAAGAAGAAGCTGACTTTCAGTAGATGAATGGGAAGCCTGATCCCTTCTGGATCTCCTTTGTCTTTTACGTTCAGCCGATTGGTTAACTCCTCGTTGGCACGGAGCTGCTGGGCAAGCTATTGGCGGCTTTGAGTCAGCTCTCACTTCAGTAGCTGGAACTTCTCCCTCATGATAGGGCCTTGTGAATCCGAAGGTCCGGTAGCATTTTGGTCTGCAGAGGGAAGTTATGCAGGGTTCTGCCTATCCCATCCTTTTGAATCTGCAGCGGTTGAGATAGTCCTGCTAGTGACAATGGTGAATAGTGAAGTTCTCTCCTAGACTTGGCGCAAATCTGAATTGGACGAAAGAACTTCTAAGCTTGAGATTTGGATCTTCTCCTTAGACTCTTGCAATCCAATATTGGCAGTAGATCCAACGAGCAGGAGAAAAGCTAGGTTCTCTTAGTGAAAGCATCAAAGCGTATGTAACAAAATTGGACACAACACTCTTCGGATGTGTTTGAAGAGATAAAATGAAGAAATTAAATGTAAAATGAGGCAGATTTAACAAACACACCAATCAGTAGATAAGAAAAAGTGCAGAAACACTCAAATTTAGTGTGGTTTTGCATATTGCCTACATCCACTATGAAATGATTGATGTTTATTGAATTTGACTTGATTATTACAAGGGATTACAACAGTACAACTGAAGTATAGTAGTGATTTTAGCAGAGTATCAGCATAGAGAAGCCAAAAGTCCCTTTTTTGGTGGCATTTGAGTGTTATTTATAGGCATAGGCTGGAAAAATCTGCCTTAGTTCTTGGAGTACTCCTTCTCACACGTGGGCGGGCCCACGTGATTGATCCCAGGTAGATTGCGATCGATCCTTGATCGATTCCTGTACATTTCATATCGATTAAAAACAACTCCATTTGGCCCGAGATCGATCCAAGACATTCTTGAGGTGGTACACAAGCTCCTATGAAAATTTGGTGGCATTTGGACTTGTAGATTTTGAGTTATGATCGATCCAAGTTTGGATCTTCATTTAGCCGGCGTCTTCGTATCGATCAACTTTGAATTGATGGCAATTCGTATCGATCAGCTGCACTTTGACGACGTGAAGCTATAATCTAGGGGCGATCCACTTTTCGTGCCGAGCGACTGCTCCATCCCCTTTTCTATGCTTTGTTCGTATCGACCCCGAGAAGCGCTCTTCGTATCGATGAATGGAGGGTCAATTCGTATCAATGCTTTGTGCTCCACTTCATATCGTTCCCTTGAAGTTGCTTTGTGTTTGATGTGCACGTAAATATGCGTATTTTTACCCCATATTTAATCTATTTAAATTGAATAAATGATCATGTTGGGTATTTTAACTTGTTTTAACCAAAACTCAAATTATTTGGAATTGTCACATATTCATCTTCATCCAAAGGCAAAATGGTCATTTTTGTGCATATATCAAGTTGAGAAAATTTAATGGGAAATTTTTATATTATTTTGTAGGAATTTAAACTCAATTACAAGTGGTTTCATGAAGGAATATACACAAAGAAGATACAAAAGAATGAAGATGGAAATAATTCAAAGTGAAGGACATGGAGGACCCCACCCACTTACCTTGATTTTCAATTAGGAGCTAATGCACATGCTAAAAGACATTTAAAGCTTCATGTACCTTTAAGTGGGGGATTATTGAAGCTAATGATAACTTGACCACCACACTTCCTCCAAGGGCATTTTGGGTACTCCCTAAAAATATGCATTAGGGTTTCTAACTTGTATAAATACC
This sequence comes from Allium cepa, assembly GCA_030765085.1. Lineage (NCBI taxonomy): Eukaryota > Viridiplantae > Streptophyta > Magnoliopsida > Asparagales > Amaryllidaceae > Allium > Allium cepa. The sequence goes on along the minus strand of CM060938.1, from coordinate 27,565,433 downwards.
CCTTATGTTTCATATAGCCCTCTTCCCCTTCATTAGTTTAGGCTCAAAATAAAAGAAAGCCATCTTTCTCTTTTCATGGCTATTTAGCCATTTTTATTTTATGTAATTTTCTTTTCATTTTATGCAATGTTAATTATTGTTTCTTTTTAATTACATGTTCATTTCCTTTTATGCAAGTAGTGTAGATCTCTCTTATTTCATGCAAGCAGATTAGTTTTCCTTTCACTTTGCGCTCTTTTCCTTTTCCTTTTCTCTCATGTTGCAAGCCATATTTATTGTTTTGGTAACAAATATGAGAGGCTAATCCCTTCAACTTAGGGGTAATGAAGCCTCTAAACATGTAGATTCAACATTTTGATAATTATAGCTCTCTTTTTGTGCTTAATGACAATGCTTGAAGTGGTTTAATTTGTTGTTTTTGTTTTGAATTTGATAGCCTATATTGTTGACACCAAATAGGCTATGCTTAAACAATCACTAACACTAATTGCCTCTTCATCAAAATATGATTATGGCATAAGAAAGTGATTTGAAATTAAAATTTGATGGTCTATATTTCTAATTAATAGTTAATAGGTCATACTTAAAATATATTTCATTTTCAACTTTGTTTTCATTTTCATTGGAGTTGGTAAGGGTTTTAAGTGGTGAGTTATAGTTTGATGGCTTAAGTTGAGATAATTAATAGTACAAATAAGCCAAACTTATGATAAACACATCATTTAACTTCACTAATGGCCAAAAAAGAGAGATCATAATTTCATTTTTGTTGAACTATTCGATCTTGGGAGTGAATTTTTCTCTAAATTGTTTTTCTACTCTCATATTTTTATCATTTTTCTTTTGCTCATTTTTCTACATTTGTAACATCCCGGAATTTTGGACAATATAAATTTAATAATCTGGGTTTAAATTTATATTGAATTAATAATTTTGATTAATAAATTTGATTTGATTTAAATAATCTTCTTTATTTAATTATTTAATTTGTGAAATTATTTTTAATGAGTTAATAAATCTATTTCCTATTTATAAATGTATATGTATTTATGTATATATTTTAAATAGGTAAGTTGTTTTTATTTAAATTAGTATAGTATAATTTTAATATGTTTTGAAAATAGAAATTGTGATTTATTTTGGATTTAAGCTTTTCAAATATATTTAATTAAATAACTATATGTTTTTAAATATGAGATAAATGTTTTAATTAGTTTAAAATTCATTTTAATTCAAGTTGTATATTAAAATATGTTATAAATTCTTTTATAAATTTGTTTTAAAAGTTTCTTTTCAAATGATAAACTTGTATATCATTTTATTTATAATAATAATGCTTTACTTTTTCTTTAGAGATTGTTTAAATACATAATTTTGCATAAGAATTCATTAACTAGGCTTAATGCTTATTTACTTTAATTAACTATGTTTAATACTTACTTAACTCTAATTATAAATGCTTATTAATTCACAAAGACAAGTGTATGTGTATTAAAGATTTAAACTAACATGTGTAAACTTATCTTCATTTTAAAAAGACAAGTGTCAATGTTTCATTCAATTTTTCTTTTAATTCATTTTCTAAAAATACATTCATATCATTTGTGTCTTCATTCATATTATCTTGTTTCTTCATTCATTCATTTGTTTCATTCCTTAATAAAAGTAAAGATCAACTTCATTCTCTTCCAAATACAAGTCTGCATATCCCAAACTACCACCTGCATTTACAAACAAATCTGTAACTCCTCAAAATATCACCTGCATGCAACTTCTACAAACATGCAAATTACATCAAGTCTGCACCCTCTAAACAAAGCCCGTAGCTCCTCTTTTCCAATATTCAAACCTGCATTTCAACATGAAAGCATCTGAAGCAAGCAAGGCCTGCACATCCATCTGAAGCTCTGCATTTCTTTACATCTGCAATTGCAAGTGAGGCCTGCATGCTAAAATAAAATCAGGATGTACTCTGCATTTTAGTCTTCATCAAGATTTAAGGCCAGCATACATCCATTTAAAGCCCTGCATTTCATTTGCAAGCAAGACTAAGTGCCTGCATTTCAAATCTGGAACATGACATTGAAATATGCTCTGCATTTTGGCACATAAGGTGAGTAACTCTTTTTATTTTAAAATTAAGTAAGGTTGTGCATGCTTATAGATTAGAAATGAACCTATATAAAATTGCTATGAATAGTTTACCTGTGATTTATGAACTGTTGAGCATTTATATTTGAATGTGGTGCATGTTTGTTCATCAGGGTATTGACTGTATACCCATTTGATGATTTTCTTCTGATTTGGCTGTGTTATGAATTAACATCTGAATGAAATATGTTTGGTTCTTGATAGAATAAAGTTAAAACACTTTATGTAGGTTAAATAAATTTGAAATAATGAATGAATGCATGAATTTTAAATCAAAAAGATTACTAGTTATAATACTGTAAAACAAGGAAACAACTTTCAATTTACAATATTATACATATTGATAAACACAGAGGATGATTGAATTTGTTTGATTGTATTTATTTCTGAAGGTGGTATATCTATCTAAGATTGTGGGAAATTATTTAATTGGGTTGAATTTTAGTTTAGGGTTGAAATTTGGAAGGTTCTGTTAGAACACTGGTTTACTGGGATTAGAAAAAGGTTTGGGTGCTGTGGCTTCTTGAATGCATCGAGTTCAATGCCATTTTGGGTATTGGTAGGTGGTGTGTTGAAGAAGCTATCACCGGAATTTGGTCGATGATGGTGGTCGGAGTTGGGAGAAACTGGTGTTGACAGGGTTGAGATGGTATGGGGTATAGACTGTTTCAGGTTTGGGGTAAGTTTCTGGGTTGCAGGGAATTGTGACTCGGGTTGATCTCGGGATTTTTGGCAAATAACTCGAAGCTAGTTAAGGAATGACCCGAAGTAAATTTGAAGCATGCTCGAGTAAACTATGTTCAGGGTTTTATTTAACAGAATCTGTTCTGTTCTTAGAAATTTTAAGAATAAAGTTTAAATATAAATCTGGATATTAAAATTAAACTTGAATCTAAAAATGAATTCAAATTATTTGAATTCTTTTGTAATAATTTAAATGCAGAAGATTTAAGTTGGTTAAAAAAAAAATATATATATAAAGAAACAGGAAAACTGTTTACAGTTTTGAAAGTGAAAGTTTTAAATGTAAGCTTAATTTGGACTTAGGCTTTAAGAACCTGAATTTGAATATGAATTCAAATAAGTATGAATTCAAATAGTTTGAATTCTGTTTCTTTAAAAATAATTTAAAATTCTGCAAAATTTCAAAGTTTAAGTTTTAAAGTAAACAGAAGACTGTTTTCTGTTTTAAGTATTAAGATAAAGCTTAATTTTGCAAGTATAGGTTTAAAACTGAGTTTAAGTTGAATTTGAATATGAATTCAAATTTGATTTATCTGGAATTTGAAATCATTGATGGTTTTTAAAATTTAAATTTGATTTTCAAACTCTTTGTGGAAATGCATATGTGATTTGCATTTGGAATGGAAGGCTAAGTATTTAATTTAAAAATTCAAAATGAATTCAATCTGAGTTTTTTAAAATCTGGATTTAAAATTTAAACTTCAGTTTTTAAATAAGGGTTTAAATTGAATTGTTTTAATGAATATGATTTGAATTGAATCTAAATCCTTTTTAAACTTATTAATTAAGTATATGTTTCTTGTAAACATATAAGATTAAGTTGTATTGTTTAAAATCTTATTTTAAATAAGTTTGAGTTTAAAGTTAAAAGAAATGTTAAATTGAATTTAATGTAAATTTTAAAACATTTTGTTTTTAAATGCATGATTTAATAAGAATGTTTTATCTTAAGATAAATAAAAATTAATGATTGGATTCATTAATTATTAAGGTAATTAAGATAAATATTAATTATTTAATTAATTAATAATGTGGAAGTTTAATTAAATAATTAATGATTTTTAATTTAATTTGATATTAATTAATTAAGTTTAATTAATCTATAATTAAGGATGATTAATTAAATTTTAATTTATGATTAAGATTTATTTAATCAAGTGATTAATGATAATTAAGATTTTAATTAACACTTAGTTAATTAATAATTGGAGATTAATTAAATAGTAATTAAATATTAGTTACTTAATAACTAATGATGATTAATTTAAGTTAATCTCTTAATTAAGTAATTAAGGAATATTAATGAAGTCATTAACTCAAGATTAATTAACAATCAATTAATGTGATTAATTTTTGATAATTAATTAGATTAATTAATTAATAATCAATTGTTAGATTAAATTACTTAAGAGAGTAATTAGTGAATTAATTACTTAATGTAATTAATTAAGGTTAATATGATTTGTTTAGATTAATTAATTAAGTTTAATTGATTTAAACATTTGTTGAATTGTTGATAATTACTTATGTAATTAATGAATTTGTAATTACTTAAGGAAGTAATTAATTAATAATTATAGAATGTAATTAAGGATATTTATTTTAGAATTAATTTGGATTTAAATTACTTTGAAATTAATCAAAGGGATTAATTTAAATAATTAATTAAGAATAATTAATTTATGGGTTGAGCAATTAATGTAGTTAATTGCTGAATGATTATTAATCAAGGATGATTAATATATATGTAGGGATTGATTTTAGATTAATTACTAATGTAATTAACTAAGTAATTAACTTGTGTGATTAATATTAAATGCTAATTACTTATTGTAATTAGAGATAGTTAATCAGTAATGATTAATTGGAAAGAATATTTAGATGATGATTTATAAATTTATTTATAATCAATTGATGGTTAAGTTAAGCAGGATTTTGAAGTAATTAATTTAATTCATTTTAAATTAATTAGAGATTGAGTAATTAATTTAATTAATTTTAAATTAATTGTTGAAGGTGTGATCATTTGATCATTTGCTTATGTTTAATGAATAGTATTGGTTGCTTGGTATGGTTTGTAATCTCAGTTATGAGATGAATAGTGTATGTGATTTGGATGTATTGGTTGCTTTTGGATGATAGTATGAATTATCTGATTATGATATGATTATCTGTTGATAATGATAATATTGATTATCTGTTGTGTTATGAATTATCTATCTGTGTATATTTAGATAATGATTGAAATTGTTTCAAACTTAAAACAACTTGGCCTTAATAAGACACGCTTTGGATTTCGATGAGACCGGGATCGGGTTTCCATATTTGGACATCCGAAAACCACATCGATTCCAAATAACGTTAGGTCGTTAATCCAAGTGGAAGCGAGTGAAGACTCGAGGTGTAAGGGCTATACGTCAGTATAACTCTGTGGGTGATTCCGTAATGAGTTTGACGGAATAGGTCTTATAGATTCGAGATGGAGAATCAGAGTGCAAGGGTTATTGTCGTTAACTCTGAGGGTGATTCCAAAACGAGTGTAACGAGATAATGCCTTCGGTTTCGTTCGAACCCGGAACGAACTTGTATGGATTGAATGCTTTCAGAACATCGTCAGGTGGACGATGAGCATTCTAAGTGATATGTCCTATAAAGGTAATCGTAACCTCAAGCCTCATCAACCGGGAATGGCTAAAACAGGGGAGGTGCAGCAAAGCTTCGTGGGTAGCCCCCACTTGAGAGTAAGATTTACCCCTGTCTAGAGGTCCCTTTATATTTCGGCTGTGTGGGACGGTTGATCATGACAACCGTCGGGGTTGTCTTATTTGGAACTGTTCAGTAAGGAACGGGTCCGGCTTTGTGTTGCAGGGGAGTTAGGGTGGCTCCTCGGTACGGTGATCTAGGCCACGTACTGTGACGGGCGGTACCCCAGTAGCCCTGCCATTGTATGGAATCCAAAATCCAATAAGTGCAAACGGTTTTGATTGTATTACCCACTTTTGTGGCTAGTAGCTGGAATTTAATAGATGTAACAATTTCGGCTATTTCTTATTTACTTGAAAACCCTAGACACTATTATAATATCATCTGATTTCCTATCAAATGTTTTGGTTAGCGTAAGGTAAAAACTTTTCCATGTTTATGTGTGGGAAGTCTTACGTGATACCTTTTCTTTTCAAAGGTTTTTAAAAGTTAAGCAACTTTAACCTGTTACTCACACCAGACCCATGTCTGACCCGGAGTTATTTCTGTTTTTCTTTAACTCTTGGGTACTCAAATTTTTATGAGTAGTCAAGAGAATTCAGGTTAGGATTCAGGATTAGCTTTGACGATTTGTGGAGGAGCATATGGAGCAGGAGGCTTCTGCGTATAGTTATTTAGTTCCGCTGTGTTTGGTATCTCTGAGTGTTGTGTTTGATTTGAGTTGTATAACTAGACAGGTGTCTATAACTGTCTAGTATGTGTTGTATATGTCTGTGTAACTCTGATATTTGATGTATACTATGTAATATTTTGTTATAAATATAATTTATTCGTTCCGCTGTTGAGATTCTTGTGTTGTTTCTTTCTTCTCTTCTTTCTTTTCTTCTTCTATCCCTTTCTTTCTTCAAGATGTCGCGATTTTCCGAGAGTGGAAAGTCGGGTCGTCTCACTTGGTATCAGAGCTGTAGGTTGAGTGAATACCTAGGCTCTGAAGTGTATTTTTCTTTAGGGAGCGTTAGGTTGAGTGAATACCTAGGCTCTGTAGTGGTGTCTATCTTGAGAGAGCGTATTTGTAATTTTATATGTATATATATATATTATTGGTTCTACCTATTTGTTGGATTACCTGTTCGGGTTTTTCCAATGTAAGTCATAAAGGTAGATGAGGTAGAAGTGTGTGTAACACGACTACCACTGGTTGGAGTTTGAATGTTTGAGGTTGGAGGTGTATTTGTCGAGACCGTAGACCTAATATCGTCTCGAGTGAGTTCTGTAGTGATGAAAGACTTCATCGATCTCTGAAGGTAACCTGTTAAGGTTCGGAGTTCATCTTTGAAGTGTTGAATTGAGTTTTGATCTGTCGGTTGAGCAGAAGCAAGCAAGTGATGGTATCTTGATATCTCAGGAATTAGTAGCTGCGTGATGAGATGCAGTGACTATGGATGTTTCCGAAGATGTTTTCTTTGGAACAAGAATAAGAAGTGAGTCAGCACGGTGATGTGGCTGAGTTTAGCAGAGTATTCTGAGATGATAAGGAGTCTTCTGGCTGGGTAGTTTTTTTGAAGTGGAGTTCAGAAGCAGCAGAGTGGATCTTTTTCTCTGGTAAGTTGGCTAAGTCAGCATAAGCTATTCTGTTTGGTTGAGAGAGAGCAGTTTCTTTGGATTTAGGCTGAGTTGATCGCAAAAGTGACTTGCGATAGTATGTTCTCTTGTGTTTGTTGGAGATTGTCTGGATGTTTTCTGGAAGTCAGAGTTTGTCTGCATCTGGAGATCGAGTTTTCTTACCAGGATTGGAACTGGTGGTTCAGTTAGTAGATAGATGGTTCCTTGAGATAGAAGTTGGTGAAGCAACTCAGGTTTGGAAGGAACATCTGAGTTTTTCTTTATGATCTGTGGAACCATATTTCTGTGCTGGGTTATCTAGTCTGTGCTTGTGCTCTTCGTCAGCATTTTCTTCTGTTTCGGATCAGAGTTGTGCAGCGGAAGCAGTTTGGAGATGCTTCTGTTTGTTTTTCGGTTAAGGGGAAGTTTGTTCTGTCTTCTGTTGTTGAGAAGCAGGGTTTGTGTTCTTGGTTTTTGAGTGATGTTGAGGAGATCATTAGATTGTTTTGCTTCAGTCTGTTTCTTTTGGAATCAGCAAGAGTTGAGCTGATCAGGAGTGATGTTGGTAGCTCAGGATCGTCCGAAGAGTTTTTATGGATAAGAGACAGAGAATTTGGATTCTGGAATCGGAGATTTGAATTTGGTTAAGTTTTTCTCCAAGGAGCTGTAAGTTTGGGAAGCTAGCTCCGAAGTGTTTTGGTTTCTTCTGTGATTGGTAAGATCAGTGTTTGGTTTTCTAGAGTTGAATTGCCAGCTTGGATAACTGGGATTCAAGGTATTTCACGTATCTCTGAGGGAGTACATGTTTGATATTTCTGGTTGTAGAACCAGTAGTTTAAGATGGTTTGTTTGTTGTGTCAGACTCGTTTGTAGTCTGATATTCTGTATAGAATTGTTGTTAGGAGCTCTATAGCATAGTAGTATTGATTGATTGTATTCAATAGAACGAGTATCCCGATATATATATATATATACCGGGGAAACTCGTGAATGTTTTATCCAAAATTCTTTTGGATAATTAGATTTGTTATGAATGTGTGAATTGGTTGCTTTGGTTGTTGGCATATGATAACATATGCTGTATTTTAAAATAAAATCTGTAAATAGATTATTAAATTGCCTTTGTTTTAAATTTCGGGGACGAAATTCTTTTAAGGGGGAAGGATTGTAACATCCCGGAATTTTGGACAATATAAATTTAATAATCTGGGTTTAAATTTATATTGAATTAATAATTTTGATTAATAAATTTGATTTGATTTAAATAATCTTCTTTATTTAATTATTTAATTTGTGAAATTATTTTTAATGAGTTAATAAATCTATTTCCTATTTATAAATGTATATGTATTTATGTATATATTTTAAATAGGTAAGTTGTTTTTAGTTAAATTAGTATAGTATAATTTTAATATGTTTTGAAAATAGAAATTGTGATTTATTTTGGATTTAAGCTTTTCAAATATATTTAATTAAATAACTATATGTTTTTAAATATGAGATAAATGTTTTAATTAGTTTAAAATTCATTTTAATTCAAGTTGTATATTAAAATATGTTATAAATTCTTTTATAAATTTGTTTTAAAAGTTTCTTTTCAAATGATAAACTTGTATATCATTTTATTTATAATAATAATGCTTTACTTTTTCTTTAGAGATTGTTTAAATACATAATTTTGCATAAGAATTCATTAACTAGGCTTAATGCTTATTTACTTTAATTAACTATGTTTAATACTTACTTAACTCTAATTATAAATGCTTATTAATTCACAAAGACAAGTGTATGTGTATTAAAGATTTAAACTAACATGTGTAAACTTATCTTCATTTTAAAAAGACAAGTGTCAATGTTTCATTCAATTTTTCTTTTAATTCATTTTCTAAAAATACATTCATATCATTTGTGTCTTCATTCATATTATCTTGTTTCTTCATTCATTCATTTGTTTCATTCCTTAATAAAAGTAAAGATCAACTTCATTCTCTTCCAAATACAAGTCTGCATATCCCAAACTACCACCTGCATTTACAAACAAATCTGTAACTCCTCAAAATATCACCTGCATGCAACTTCTACAAACATGCAAATTACATCAAGTCTGCACCCTCTAAACAAAGCCCGTAGCTCCTCTTTTCCAATATTCAAACCTGCATTTCAACATGAAAGCATCTGAAGCAAGCAAGGCCTGCACATCCATCTGAAGCTCTGCATTTCTTTACATCTGCAATTGCAAGTGAGGCCTGCATGCTAAAATAAAATCAGGATGTACTCTGCATTTTAGTCTTCATCAAGATTTAAGGCCAGCATACATCCATTTAAAGCCCTGCATTTCATTTGCAAGCAAGACTAAGTGCCTGCATTTCAAATCTGGAACATGACATTGAAATATGCTCTGCATTTTGGCACATAAGGTGAGTAACTCTTTTTATTTTAAAATTAAGTAAGGTTGTGCATGCTTATAGATTAGAAATGAACCTATATAAAATTGCTATGAATAGTTTACCTGTGATTTATGAACTGTTGAGCATTTATATTTGAATGTGGTGCATGTTTGTTCATCAGGGTATTGACTGTATACCCATTTGATGATTTTCTTCTGATTTGGCTGTGTTATGAATTAACATCTGAATGAAATATGTTTGGTTCTTGATAGAATAAAGTTAAAACACTTTATGTAGGTTAAATAAATTTGAAATAATGAATGAATGCATGAATTTTAAATCAAAAAGATTACTAGTTATAATACTGTAAAACAAGGAAACAACTTTCAATTTACAATATTATACATATTGATAAACACAGAGGATGATTGAATTTGTTTGATTGTATTTATTTCTGAAGGTGGTATATCTATCTAAGATTGTGGGAAATTATTTAATTGGGTTGAATTTTAGTTTAGGGTTGAAATTTGGAAGGTTCTGTTAGAACACTGGTTTACTGGGATTAGAAAAAGGTTTGGGTGCTGTGGCTTCTTGAATGCATCGAGTTCAATGCCATTTTGGGTATTGGTAGGTGGTGTGTTGAAGAAGCTATCACCGGAATTTGGTCGATGATGGTGGTCGGAGTTGGGAGAAACTGGTGTTGACAGGGTTGAGATGGTATGGGGTATAGACTGTTTCAGGTTTGGGGTAAGTTTCTGGGTTGCAGGGAATTGTGACTCGGGTTGATCTCGGGATTTTTGGCAAATAACTCGAAGCTAGTTAAGGAATGACCCGAAGTAAATTTGAAGCATGCTCGAGTAAACTATGTTCAGGGTTTTATTTAACAGAATCTGTTCTGTTCTTAGAAATTTTAAGAATAAAGTTTAAATATAAATCTGGATATTAAAATTAAACTTGAATCTAAAAATGAATTCAAATTATTTGAATTCTTTTGTAATAATTTAAATGCAGAAGATTTAAGTTGGTTAAAAAAAAAATATATATATAAAGAAACAGGAAAACTGTTTACAGTTTTGAAAGTGAAAGTTTTAAATGTAAGCTTAATTTGGACTTAGGCTTTAAGAACCTGAATTTGAATATGAATTCAAATAAGTATGAATTCAAATAGTTTGAATTCTGTTTCTTTAAAAATAATTTAAAATTCTGCAAAATTTCAAAGTTTAAGTTTTAAAGTAAACAGAAGACTGTTTTCTGTTTTAAGTATTAAGATAAAGCTTAATTTTGCAAGTATAGGTTTAAAACTGAGTTTAAGTTGAATTTGAATATGAATTCAAATTTGATTTATCTGGAATTTGAAATCATTGATGGTTTTTAAAATTTAAATTTGATTTTCAAACTCTTTGTGGAAATGCATATGTGATTTGCATTTGGAATGGAAGGCTAAGTATTTAATTTAAAAATTCAAAATGAATTCAATCTGAGTTTTTTAAAATCTGGATTTAAAATTTAAACTTCAGTTTTTAAATAAGGGTTTAAATTGAATTGTTTTAATGAATATGATTTGAATTGAATCTAAATCCTTTTTAAACTTATTAATTAAGTACATGTTTCTTGTAAACATATAAGATTAAGTTGTATTGTTTAAAATCTTATTTTAAATAAGTTTGAGTTTAAAGTTAAAAGAAATGTTAAATTGAATTTAATGTAAATTTTAAAACATTTTGTTTTTAAATGCATGATTTAATAAGAATGTTTTATCTTAAGATAAATAAAAATTAATGATTGGATTCATTAATTATTAAGGTAATTAAGATAAATATTAATTATTTAATTAATTAATAATGTGGAAGTTTAATTAAATAATTAATGATTTTTAATTTAATTTGATATTAATTAATTAAGTTTAATTAATCTATAATTAAGGATGATTAATTAAATTTTAATTTATGATTAAGATTTATTTAATCAAGTGATTAATGATAATTAAGATTTTAATTAACACTTAGTTAATTAATAATTGGAGATTAATTAAATAGTAATTAAATATTAGTTACTTAATAACTAATGATGATTAATTTAAGTTAATCTCTTAATTAAGTAATTAAGGAATATTAATGAAGTCATTAACTCAAGATTAATTAACAATCAATTAATGTGATTAATTTTTGATAATTAATTAGATTAATTAATTAATAATCAATTGTTAGATTAAATTACTTAAGAGAGTAATTAGTGAATTAATTACTTAATGTAATTAATTAAGGTTAATATGATTTGTTTAGATTAATTAATTAAGTTTAATTGATTTAAACATTTGTTGAATTGTTGATAATTACTTATGTAATTAATGAATTTGTAATTACTTAAGGAAGTAATTAATTAATAATTATAGAATGTAATTAAGGATATTTATTTTAGAATTAATTTGGATTTAAATTACTTTGAAATTAATCAAAGGGATTAATTTAAATAATTAATTAAGAATAATTAATTTATGGGTTGAGCAATTAATGTAGTTAATTGCTGAATGATTATTAATCAAGGATGATTAATATATATGTAGGGATTGATTTTAGATTAATTACTAATGTAATTAACTAAGTAATTAACTTGTGTGATTAATATTAAATGCTAATTACTTATTGTAATTAGAGATAGTTAATCAGTAATGATTAATTGGAAAGAATATTTAGATGATGATTTATAAATTTATTTATAATCAATTGATGGTTAAGTTAAGCAGGATTTTGAAGTAATTAATTTAATTCATTTTAAATTAATTAGAGATTGAGTAATTAATTTAATTAATTTTAAATTAATTGTTGAAGGTGTGATCATTTGATCATTTGCTTATGTTTAATGAATAGTATTGGTTGCTTGGTATGGTTTGTAATCTCAGTTATGAGATGAATAGTGTATGTGATTTGGATGTATTGGTTGCTTTTGGATGATAGTATGAATTATCTGATTATGATATGATTATCTGTTGATAATGATAATATTGATTATCTGTTGTGTTATGAATTATCTATCTGTGTATATTTAGATAATGATTGAAATTGTTTCAAACTTAAAACAACTTGGCCTTAATAAGACACGCTTTGGATTTCGATGAGACCGGGATCGGGTTTCCATATTTGGACATCCGAAAACCACATCGATTCCAAATAACGTTAGGTCGTTAATCCAAGTGGAAGCGAGTGAAGACTCGAGGTGTAAGGGCTATACGTCAGTATAACTCTGTGGGTGATTCCGTAATGAGTTTGACGGAATAGGTCTTATAGATTCGAGATGGAGAATCAGAGTGCAAGGGTTATTGTCGTTAACTCTGAGGGTGATTCCAAAACGAGTGTAACGAGATAATGCCTTCGGTTTCGTTCGAACCCGGAACGAACTTGTATGGATTGAATGCTTTCAGAACATCGTCAGGTGGACGATGAGCATTCTAAGTGATATGTCCTATAAAGGTAATCGTAACCTCAAGCCTCATCAACCGGGAATGGCTAAAACAGGGGAGGTGCAGCAAAGCTTCGTGGGTAGCCCCCACTTGAGAGTAAGATTTACCCCTGTCTAGAGGTCCCTTTATATTTCGGCTGTGTGGGACGGTTGATCATGACAACCGTCGGGGTTGTCTTATTTGGAACTGTTCAGTAAGGAACGGGTCCGGCTTTGTGTTGCAGGGGAGTTAGGGTGGCTCCTCGGTACGGTGATCTAGGCCACGTACTGTGACGGGCGGTACCCCAGTAGCCCTGCCATTGTATGGAATCCAAAATCCAATAAGTGCAAACGGTTTTGATTGTATTACCCACTTTTGTGGCTAGTAGCTGGAATTTAATAGATGTAACAATTTCGGCTATTTCTTATTTACTTGAAAACCCTAGACACTATTATAATATCATCTGATTTCCTATCAAATGTTTTGGTTAGCGTAAGGTAAAAACTTTTCCATGTTTATGTGTGGGAAGTCTTACGTGATACCTTTTCTTTTCAAAGGTTTTTAAAAGTTAAGCAACTTTAACCTGTTACTCACACCAGACCCATGTCTGACCCGGAGTTATTTCTGTTTTTCTTTAACTCTTGGGTACTCAAATTTTTATGAGTAGTCAAGAGAATTCAGGTTAGGATTCAGGATTAGCTTTGACGATTTGTGGAGGAGCATATGGAGCAGGAGGCTTCTGCGTATAGTTATTTAGTTCCGCTGTGTTTGGTATCTCTGAGTGTTGTGTTTGATTTGAGTTGTATAACTAGACAGGTGTCTATAACTGTCTAGTATGTGTTGTATATGTCTGTGTAACTCTGATATTTGATGTATACTATGTAATATTTTGTTATAAATATAATTTATTCGTTCCGCTGTTGAGATTCTTGTGTTGTTTCTTTCTTCTCTTCTTTCTTTTCTTCTTCTATCCCTTTCTTTCTTAATTCATGACGCGATTTTCTGGGAGTGGAAATCGGGTCGTGACAACATTTTTAGTCAATCACACTTTTAACTTTGGTTAATTTGGTTGAATAGAATTTTAAAATCATCAATTCCCTGTGGATCGACCCGTATTCTCCACGTGCTACATTCGTACACCGTGCGCTTGCGGTTATTTTTAATTTAAATTCGTTCGACGGTTTTCTAAACCGATAGAATTTCCGTCAATGAACAAGTTTTTGGCGCCATTGCCGAGGAATTGTTTTGATTTTAATTTTCCATTCTTTGAATTATTTTTGTGTGTTTTTGTTTTGTGTTTTTGAGTGCATTTAAAAAAAATAGTTATTGTTGTGTGTTTTTGTGTGAATTTAGTTTTCATTTGTTTGTGTACATATTCTTATTATTTGCTCTAATACCAAATGTAACGACCCGAGATTTTCGATCCCGAAAATTCCATATAGTTAGGAAAAGAAAAGAAGAGATAGAAGAAGAGAAGAACAGAAATACCAATATCTCACAATCACAGCGGATTAAATATAATATCAAATAATAATAACAATTATACAAAGGAGAAATTATACTTATCAAATTACACTTTCATACATCAGAGTTACACATAAACACAAACACTGGGCAGATACAATCATGACTCAGATGCTACAATATATCTTAGCGGAAACCCTCCATACGTTCCTGCAATCAGCTCGCCACCTGAGCTCCAGAACGTCCTTACCTAAAAATCTGTAATACTCGGTCTGACCAGAGCATTACATCAAAGTAACACCCGGGTCAGGCTGGAAACCAGCATGAGTAAACCCATCTAACATGGAATACAAAAGCATACAACTTATATAAACCCAGGTTACTTGAATCAATTTACAACTTCACAAGTTGTTAAAGACATCACTTATTTCACACATCAATTTCTAAGTACCAAAACTTAGATTACATGGTCTGATTCACTTAAATCATTACATTCCAGCCAATTGCTTTCACATATCAATTTATAAAGGATCGAAATGGTTTCGGGCATTTACTAATACCCGACTTCGGTCTCTTCGAGTCCAATGTCATCTTAACCCAAGTTATTCAATTAAATACAATTCAACTTTAATTATTAGATAACACTTTTACACAGCAATTCATAATTGATAGATAATCACATTATCATTGTTTCCCAAACATATCATATCACAAAGCAATTCCTATCATCATTCAATCATTCATAAGCAAGATTGATCACTTCCATTAATTTCATTAGTTAATGATCCTCTAATTAATTTCATTAGTTAATTATTATTAAATTTCATTTAATAATTAACCTTTAACTTAATTACATTCATTAATCAACCTTGATTAATCACAACCAGAAATTAACTTTCCTTAATTACTCCATCAATTAAATCAACTCCTTGATTAATTATATTAATCAATCCTTTAATTACACTGAGTAATTATCATAATTTCTTCCACTAAGTAATTATTCTTTAATTACTTCCCATCAAGTAATTTCCTTTTAATTAATTACATCCAGTAATTATTCAGTAATTACTTCGATAAGTAATTACACCTCATTATTTGCCTTAAGTAATTATACTTAATCCAACATCAAATGATTATCTTTAACTAATTAAACTTAATTAATTAATTAAAATTAACCATATTAACTTAATTAATTACACTGAGAAATTAATTTCCTTTAATTACTTCATTGAGTACTTACTCTAATCATCTTCTTAACATTAAATAATTATCTTTTAAGTAATTAATCTCTAACTACTTAATAAATTTATCCTCTTTTAGGGACTAATTAATCTCTAATCAATTAACTAATAATAATTAAATTAATTAACTATTCTTTAATCATTAATTAATTTACTCTTAATCACTTATTAATTTATAAAATCTATAATTATCCAAGACTTTCAGTTATTATAAGATAAACTCTTCAATCCTTATTACTTTCTAAACGATTAGTAAGATCTTATTAATAAATCTTAAATCACTTATTATTAACATATTTTATATTAAGTTTAAATAAACTTAAGAATCAACTAAATTAATAACATATTTATTCAACTTCTAAATCCAATGGTTAAACAAAAACATTGATTACATACAAAAGTAATTTATTTAAGATCATTTTAGACCTGATAAAAACTTGATTTTACTTCGATTTTGTTAGCACCAAAATTGGTCACTAACACCCTTGAGTAGAGTTATGTAGAGAGATTAATGAAGAGAGTAAATTAGGACTGAAAAATAGTGCAATTCAATGAAAAAGAATAACAAAAACGAGAACACCAGATTTCCTGGTGGGCCTGGTAGCTGAATAGCTCGGTCCAAATAGAGTAAACGGCCCAAAGGGAGTAAGCTCTTTGTACCGAACCAGGGAGGCCGAACGGTAAGATGCCGAGCCAAGGCAATGGCGCCGAGCGATGCTCTCATGCCGAACGAAGCTGGAGTGCCGAGCGATCCAAGGTTGCCGAGCGCTCTAGAAGTCAAACGCTCTTAAATACCATTTGACCCATACGTGCCGAACGTATCTTGTATGCCAAACGTTCATGGGTGCCGAACGTTCCTTGTATGCCGAACGTTCATGGATGCCGAATGTTCCTTGTATGCCGAACGTTCATGGATGCCGAACGTTCCTTGTATGCCGAACGTTCATGGATGCCGAACGTTCTTTACGTGTCGTTCAATATTCAATACCGAACGTCCCTTTATGCCGAACGTTCTTGGTGCCGAGTGCTCCTATATGCCGAGCATTCCATAATTGCCGGACGATATACAATATCGAACGATTCTCAATGTCGAGCGTCCTTCTAACGTCGAACGCTCTTGATTGCCAAAACATGTCGACTGCATCAAACCCATATATCCTCAGGCCCTTCTTGGTCAGAATCTTGTCTAATGCTAATGATAATTTCTTCAACTGTCGTCTTGTAACCGGACCAAGGTGCCAGTTAACACTTGCCCCCCAAAGTGTGTCTTGTGAAGCAACACAACACGCTTTGAATCAGCGAGTATTCCTTGTCTTCAGAAAGAAATCCATCATGTTTCTTGAACAGTCATTATCCTTCGATTTTCTCCTCTAAAGCTGTCATATCCTTCCTTGGTCGTCTTGACGCTTGGTTGTGGCTAAAAGTTCTTCATCTGCCCATTTGGTGAAGTAATCAACTGCTATGATGGTGTATATTGCACCACCTTTAGGATCGGCAAGAAGATGATTTCAGTGCCCCCAAGTGGCAAACGACTATGGACTAGCCATTTGAATAATTTCCATCGGTGGGGTTCTCGGCTTTTTTTGCAAACATCTTGCACTCGTCGCATTGTCTAGCATGATCAACCGCATCTGGGTTGAAAGTTGGCCAGTAATACCTATAGCGGAGTATTTCTTTATCATGGTTTTCCCCCTGATGTTATTACCGCATTCTTCTTCATAGACTTTGCTCAAGATATCATCATGGGCGATACGCCGAAGCATGGGGATGGATAAACTCCTTTTGACACACGACCTATTCTTGGATGATTTGTCGTGAAGCTTTGAGGAGGATCTGTCGTTTTCCATTCCTCTAGTTAGTAAGAATTCCCCATTGTAGATAGTCTTTGATAGGAGTCAACCATGACACCTTTTCATTTTGTTCGTTGAGTACGTGTGTAATGGTGTAATACGTGAAGTCGGTTAGTAGCTCTTGGACCTGGCCGAGATGAGGTGCACGACAATGCCCCCTAGCGAGATTAACTTCCTCAGATTTGTACGCTACCAATTAAGAATCACAAAAGAAGTGTAAAGTTTTCACTTCACATCCTCTAGCAAGTTTGAGGCTTGCAGACAAGGGTTCATACTATGCATCGTTGTTTGTTTCAGGTGAATCGAGTTTCAGGATGTCGCAGATTGATCGTTCCTCAGGGGTCATTATCATGACTCCTATGCCATAACACTGGTCATTGGATGCTCCATTCGCGTACATTTTCCACCTTATGGTTGGTTCTCTGTTACTCTTCGAGCAGTCATCTGAGGTAGCGAATTTGGGTGTGAGGTCTGCTAGTTGCCATCCTTGGATAGCCCTTCGAGGGAAATGAGTGATATTGGATTAGCTTAGTTTATTTAAGTAGTCTTTCAGACGTCTCAGGCCATTGTATGTCCTGTTGCAACGGCTAGTAGGCATAGGCGTTGATGGGGTGAGCCTAAAAGTAAGAGTGGAGCTTTCATGATGAAATCAATAGATATTATGCTTGCTTTTGTAGCTTCGGGTTGATATCCAATGCATGGCTCGCGATAGTTAATGAAATCACATATGCATGTCAGAATGGGTCCAAGGGAACATATCATCATTTATTCAGAAAAATCCAACTAATTCTTTTATCATCACTACAATGAGCTGTGATCCGATATTTAGCACCCGGGATGGGGTCACCATGGCTGGCTGTAATGTCGACCGTCATCTTAGCAGGTGCCATCCCAGATTCTTTGAGTACAGATGTAACTACTTTGCATAACATTCAATGTGAAATATGGTTGGGATGGCCAATGTTGACGGTTACTCTAGTCGAATCCTAGAGTCTTGTCATGAGTCATTAAGTCTAATAGTGAAGGACTCTGAATGCTCTAATAGATTATCAACGACTGGCCAGATCAGGCTTTAAAGCGCATCGAAGGAAATGTCGAGTGGGGGTCAGCCTCGAGTGGCGTGCAACTGTATAGCTGGATCTTGCTATGAGTTTGAATTTGCTTGTATATTCGAGTAACACACTTTCTATTCAATGCATTCATGATCCTTTACCCATCCTTCGGGTTGGAGTGAAAGTTAATTGCTCATGAGCTAAGGTGTCAATTCAATGATTCAATCTCTAGGCATCCTCTCGGTCGTCTCCTTGAGCAACTGCAAGCACTATATATAAGTTTTAATACTGAGCTATCGTAGCCAGTTTTAGGATGACCATGCGTCTTCTCCCAGTCTCGGGTTGATAAATGTACTGCATGGACGGTTAAGTCTCGTCCTAGCTATGTTTATGTTTTCACCTAAGTTCCAAAGACATAGAGGTGATCAGTGAATAGTCGGTTCACATTCATCTTGCTCCTCGCTCGTGCCCCCAGGTCTGGGGCATATGCCGATAAGTAGGAAGGCCAGCCACGCCCACTTTAGCTTTACTCTCTTTTCCGTTGAATCGTGGGATCATGTCAATCGATGGGAGACTAGGTCTCACCTATCTCGGATTTTATCGTGGTTTTTCATTCCAAGAGGAATACTTCGATGCCACGTCAGTTTCAGGGCGTAATTTGGACAGTGGATGGTCATCTACGTCCACTTTGGTTCATGCTTTGTAATCAGTTCTCGGGGTAAAGTTGGCTACAAATGCAGTCGGGTTATGCTCATCCAGTTTCATACTCCTCCTGACGAATCGAATGAGGGAGCTGGAGAATTTTTGACCAAGTATTCATGGTTTACCCTCCTTTCCACACTCTGGAGGTCATAGTTTTTCAAGAAACATCCGAGTCACATTTGTATGTGCTTGGTGCGGATCGGTATTGACCCTCGATCTGAGGTATGATATAGTCAATTGCTCGTAGCTTTGGATGCCATTTCGATTGGTTTTGTATTGAGGCTTCCCTGCAGTCGTTGCTTCAAGTTATAATGAACGCCATGCTAGAGCTATAGTAAGCTGTCGTATTCATCTTTTTAGTGATTTGTACCCATGCTCCCAGTATTGATTTGGCCAGGCCACTAGTTGGATGGTCGAACTCCATCCTTAGCGGGTTAATAATCCTTCGGTCGATTCCACGCCGAAGTTTGCGTAATAGAGAATGGTCGGAATCCACTCGTCTATTTATCGATGTTTATACACCACTCTGCATTCTGGTGACTTAGTGTTATTCTCCCCCTGGTTGATTCGCGCCCAATTTGTATTCATGCTTCGGTTCATGCTCCGGGGACTTAGAGATTTGTCGAACAGTTTATGCTTTAGTCCACATTTCAAGACGTAGAGGTTTTTGTCAACTCGTTTATACTCCAGTCCGCATTCTGGGAACTTAGAGTAATCTAGTCCGCTTTTGGGATTTGGAGATTCTTCTCAAATCTCCTATAATCTAGTCCATGCTCTGGGGACTGAGAGTACCGTAGTCCGCACTCTGGGGATGTAGAGGTTTTTAGGTCGTTTATACTCTAGCCCGCACTCAGGGGACTTAGAGTACTCCAGTCCGCACCCTGGGGACTTGGAGGTTTAAGTCGTTCATACTCTAGTCCGCACTCTGGGGACTTAGAGTACTCCCGTCCGCGCTCAGGTGATTGGAGCGCTTGATGAAGACAAGTCCGGAACCTCCTCTCCTAACAACGGGGGTTATGAAGTAGAAATTACAGGCGCCTTTGAGCACACATCTGAATTGACCATGAAGGAGCGGCTCGAGAAAGAGAAGGTCAAGGTCGAGCCTCGAGTTATGGACTTGGACGATCCTTTGAACAAGCCGTTGAAGGTTATCCTTCCTGGCAGGTCCAAGCCTATGGAAGTTCTCCATACTTCTTCAGTTGCTACCCCTCTATCAAAGAAGAGTACCAAGAGTAAATGCTATGGAGATAAGCCGTCTAGAAAGGAGTTGAAGAAGCACAAGAAGTGATTACTATCCTCGTTCAACGAGGGTTAGTCTAAGTCATGTAATTATTTTCATCTATTTCCTTTAGTCCTTGTAAATAGAATGTTGACTCCGAACTTTGGAGGGGTTGTAATAGGAACTCGTTTCTGAATAAAGTTTAGTTCCTTTTTCCTTCTTACAAAAGACTCTTATTGTTCAGTTTTCTTTGTGATTGTGATGTGGATCCAAGCAGTTGTGAGTAACATAGACTTCTCGGTCCATCTTCATATAACTCGGAAACACTTCGGGAGTTGTTGAACTTCCATTCCGTGCTTCGAGCACTTAGAATACATTCTAGCCCGTATGTCAGGGATTGGACAAATTCAAGTCATCTGTGTCATACTTCATATTCAGGGAACTAGGAGATCCGAACTGCTTATATTCGAGTCCGCACTCTGGGGACTTAGAGTACTCCAGTCCGCACTCTGGGGACTTGGAGGTTCAAGTCATTCATACTCTAGTCCGCGCTCTGGGGACTTAGAGTGCTCCAGTCCGCGCTCTGGGGACTTGGAGGTTTAAGTCATTTATACTCTAGTCCTCGCTCTAGGGACTTAGAGTCCTCCAGTCCGCGCTCTGGGGAGTTGGAGATTTAAGTCATTTATACTCCAGTCCGCGCTCTGGGGACTTAGAGTACTCTAGTCCGCGCTCTGGGGACTTGGAGGTTTAAGTCGTTTATACTCCAGTCCGCGCTCTGGGGACTTAGAGTACTCCAGTCCGCGCTCTGGGGACTTGGAGGTTTAAGTCGTTTATACTCCAGTCCGCGCTCTGGGGACTTAGAGTACTCCAGTCCACGCTCTGGGGACTTGGAGGTTTAAGTCCTTTGTACTCTAGTCCGCGCTCTGGGGACTTAGAGTACTCCAGTCCACACTCTGGGGACTTGGAGTTTTTAAGTCATTTATATCTAGTCCACGCTCTGGGGACTTAGAGTACTCCAGTCCGCACTCAGGGGACTTGGAGGTTTTGAGTCGTTTATACTCTAGTTCACGCTCTGGGGACATAGAGTACTCCAGTCCGCACTCCGGGGACTTGGAGTTTTTAAGTCATTTATGCTCTAGTCCACGATCTGGGTACTTAGGGTACTCCAGTCCGCACTCCGGGGACTTGGAGGTTTTAAGTTGAGAGCAGTCGATTTCCACTCTTTAATTTGTGTACATCTACCGTATCGAGGCTAATGTTGTCGAATGAACAGTCGAACCATGTTTGCTCATGGAATGGGATCTTGCCCCCAGCTTGAGGGATGAAATTTGAAAAATGGACGATTGATTTTCGTCCGCTTGGTGATTATAGCTCTTCCCATCAAGTCAAGGAAGGAGGTATATGACAGATGGTTGGATCACATCCATGTTGTGTTAGATAGCCAAATCTCTTATAATTTTCTCCGTATCTCCTTCTAGAAAATAAGGATAATAGATTGTTGAGTAGAGAAAGTAAGTTGCATATGTTCCAAGGTGCAGTAGTGTCCATGTATTGAGGGCAATGGTTAATGAGTAGGCAGTCCACCTCAACTACTTCAAGTCGGGCTTTCGAATAACCTTTTGTGTTCAAGGTAGGACTTGATGTGTAGATGAACAAATCACGTCCACTCTGGACAGATCCCGGCATCACTAAGCTTCAGGAGGGGCATCTATATTTTGTCCAACTTTGTTCTATGACTTTATTTGAGTGGGCGATCGAGCCATACTCATTCCAAGCCCTGTTCAGGTCTCTGAGTCAAATGTGGAGGTCAATGAATGGATGTTCAGTCATGTCGACATTGTATTTGGGCTCTAATCGTGATGAGCTTTTCAATCTCTAGTTCTTGGCCCCAAATTAAAGGCACATGATTGATGATGAGCGATTGAATCATTCTCGTCTAGATGTAACTCCACACGTCCGATCATGGTCTGTGTGGATTGGTTGGTGACCAAATCTGAGTATCCAGTCTCCTGCATCTTTTTGAAAGTAGTTTAGTTCAAGTTAGTCGTAGTTCATAGAACAATTAAAATAGAAATGGAAATAATTGAAAGAAGATTATGATAAATCTCATTGATAAGTGAAGCAGCATCGTGCGCTCGCTATTCGACTTTTGCCCCTGGCTCCTTTCAAAGGGATGTCGGCCGTCAGCAGCCCAACTGATAATCATAGCACTTTATTAATAGGCATCGGATATTCGCTGCCCGCCATTCTGCAGGACATGTACATACTATTGAAGCTTTACTTTCTAGATCAGCTTTTTGATCACACCTCGGAGGTGTTTGTAATTGCCCGTGTTAGGATCAGTGAGCATTTGGGAATATACAACATTCCCCTGATTTTCTTTAGACTTTGGTGTACTCTCTCGAGGTTGGTTTCCAATATCACTCCGAGTCGTGAGTCTTCAAGTAGAGGTTGTCAATTGAATCTTTCAAAGAGCATATGAGCCAAATTTTGAGGTCTTGTTTCGGCTACTAGGATCTACATCCTTAGTCAACGGGCCTTCATTGTTATTTTCCTTAGTCTGTTCTGCTCCTCCACACTTTGATTTAGATTCATTATTGTCATAGAGACGATCCATGGTCGTTGGAGGCTCTCCAGCTAACCGGCTGCTAAAATATATATGGAGGTCGATTCTCCTCAAGGGTGATCAGTATGGTATCCCTTTGAGTGTATCGTTTGAGTAGCGGTAGTTTGTCCGTTCCCTTGTTGTCGTTTAGAAGCTGTCGCTAGATCCTCTATGCCCTGGCCGACCAGGGGATGTAAGGGAAGTAGATAGGATGTTCCTTTATTAAGTTGAGTTTTGAATTCAATATTTGGAGGCACTGCGCTGCGGCTAGGGTTCGGGGGGTAATTTGGGACGTACCCGATTTTTTTTTTTTAGCCTCTTTTTGGAAATTTGGGTCATACCCGAATTTTTTTTAAAAAAAATAGGGGTCATTCGGCATTAGAGAGCGCTCGTCATTTAGAGAGCGTTCGGCCTTAGAGAGCGCTCGGCATTTAGGAACGTTCGGTATCCGAGAGCGTTCGACATTCAGGAGCGTTCGGCATTAGAGAGCGCTCGGCATTCAGGAGCGTTCGGCATTGGTTCTGTTTGGCCTAAATTTCTATACGGCCTTCTTTCTGTTCGGCCTTATTTCTGTTCGGCCAAATTTCTGCTCGGCCAAATTTCTGTTCGGCCTTCTTTCTATTCGTCCTGGAGGTATGTTCGGCATTCGGATGTATGGATCGGCCTGGAGTGTTCGGCATACGCCTTTTCTGGGGCGATCAGCATACGCCTTTTTTGGAGTGTTCGGCATACGCCTTTTCTTGAGCGATCGGCATACGCCTTTTTTGGAATGTTCGGCTGAATTGCCTTTGGAGGAGGGTCGGTCTTTATTCAACTTGAGTGCAAACTTCAACGTCCAATCCTTAGATCTTGCGTACATCAGTGAATCCAATCCTTTCACATGAACACGAACACTTGATTAACTTACGGCTGTCAGCTTCCTTTAGTTTTCTTTCAAATCTGAGTAGAATAGGAAGTTTTCTATTAGAAAACTAGATCTATCTCGCGAATATGGAAATCCAATAGTAGATGATGAGATCCAATCAAGCTGAGAATTCAATTCTCAGTGAAAGAACCAAAATCTTAGCACCAAAATTGGTCACTAACACCCTTGAGTAGAGTTATGTAGAGAGATTAATGAAGAGAGTAAATTAGGACTGAAAAATAGTGTAATTCAATGAAAAAGAATAACAAAAACGAGAACACCAGATTTATAGTGGTTCAGCGTAACTGCCTACATCCACTTTGAGTTTAATCTTTATTGCTTTCTCAATTACTTGAATACAGATACAATCCGTAAATCAATCACTTGGATACAAGTTTGAATTAAAAAGAGGAGAGTATAAGAAATGGCAGAGTCTCCCCAGTATTCCCGGAAAGAAGGGTCCCTTTTCAGTGTTCCCCTGTCCCTCTATTTATAGACGAAGGTGGGTTGGACTTTCCTGGTGGGCCTGGTAGCTGAATAGCTCGGTCCAAATAGAGTAAACGGCCCAAAGGAAGTAAGCTCTGTGTACCGAACCAGGGAGGCCGAACGATAAGATGCCGAACCAAGGCAATGGCGCCGAGCGATGCCCTCATGCCGAACGAAGCTGGAGTGCCGAGCGATCCAAGGTTGCCGAAACAAGCTGGATGCCGAGCGCTCTAGAAGTCAAACGCTCTTAAATACCATTTGACCCATACGTGTCGAACGTATCTTGTATGCCGAACGTTCATGGGTGTCGAACCAAGCGTTTGGCCTCCCTGGTTCAAGCGTCAAGACGACCAAGTTGATTACTTCACCAAATGGGCAGATGAAGAACTTTTAGCCACAACCAAGCGTCAAGACGACCAAGGAAGGATATGACAGCTTTAGAGGAGAAAATCGAAGGATAATGACTGTTCAAGAAACATGATGGATTTCTTTCTGAAGACAAAGAATACTCGCTGATTCAAAGCGTGTTGTGTTGCTTCACACGACACACTTTGGGGGGCAATTGTTAACCGGCACCTTGGTCCGGTTACAAGACGACAGTTGAAGAAATTATTATTAGCATTAGACAGGATTCTGACCAAGAAGGGCCTGAGGATATATGGGTTTGATGCAGTCGACATGTTTTGGCAATCAAGAGAGTTCGACGTTAGAAGGACGCTCGGCATTGAGAATCGTTCGATATTGTATATCGTTCGGCAATTATGGAATGCTCGGCATATAGGAGCACTCGGCACCAAGAATGTTCGGCATAAAGGGACGTTCGGTATTGAATATCGAACGGCACCTAAAGAATGTTCGGCATCCATGAACGTTCGGCATACAAGGAACTTTCGACATCCATGAACGTTCGGCATACAAGGAACGTTCGGCACCCATGAACGTTCGGCATACAAGGAACGTTCGGCACCCATGAACGTTCGGCATACAAGATACGTTCGGCACGTATGGGTCAAATGGTATTTAAGAGCATTTGACTTCTAGAGCGCTCGGCATCCAGCTTGGTTCGGCAACCTTGGATCGCTCGGCACTCCAGCTTCGTTCGGCATGAGAGCATCGCTCGACGCCATTGCCTTGGCTCGGCATCTTACCGTTCGGCCTCCCTGGTTCGGTACACAGAGCTTACTCCCTTTGGGCCGTTTACTCTATTTGGACCGAGCTATTCAGCTACCAGGCCCACCAGGAAAGTCCAACCCACCTTCGTCTATAAATAGAGGGACAGGGGCACACTGAAAAGGGACCCTTTGGCCCGGGAACACTAGAGAGACTCTGCCATTTTCTATACTCTCCCCTTTTTAATCCAAACTTGTATTCAAGTAATTGATTTACGGATTGTATCTGTATCCAAGTAGTTGAGAAAGCAATAAAGATTAAACTCAAAGTGGATGTAGGCAGTTACGCCGAACCACTATAAATCTGGTGTTCTCGTTTTTGTTATTCTTTTTCATTGAATTACACTATTTTTCAGTCCTAATTTACTCTCTTCATTAATCTCTCTACATAACTCTACTCAAGGGTGTTAGTGACCAATTTTGGTGCTAACAGATTTTAAAACTGTATAAATTTTCGTTGAAATCAATTCGAAAGCACTCGACCCAGACCCAAAACAAACCCATCATTTTATATTAAACTTTGTTTTAAATTAATGATAAAATACTGGTGAACTATCGAAGGCAACTCGCTACTGACTCGAGTAGAACACTGAGTAACCCCTTCTTCTCAGATTCCAGACTTCATCTTCACCTTTCTTCTTCTCCTAAATACTGCTCTGACATACATGAGCATAATCGCGTGCACCTGCACACAGCTCCGCCTCACTGGAGCATGTCGTCGTCGCTATCCACAAACCACCTCTGACCTACTGAACCACCAGATCACCACAACATCGCTCGATCACTCCCACATCGAAATCTGAACCTTTAAAACTCCCCCATAGGGAATGGCCTCCATTTTCCCACTTCTCTCTTCACGCTCTGGCCACTGGAACCCCCAAAAATTCGCCAACCCGTCGCCAATGACTCGTTATCCTATTCCCCCCATACCGCAGGCTTAACCAATCACCTCGACGCCGAAATTCTCAAGTAACTGATCCCGTCCCCAAAACCTTTTAAAACCCTAACTTCATCTTAATCGGCCACCACCGGCATTACAAAAATGAATCTCCATTTTTCCCAAAATACATGACCCCCGAAATTGCTTCGACCAAAATTTGATCATCCAAAAGTTCGTCGATCGCCGAGAAATGGTCGAAATTCGTTTCCCAATCAACTTCAAACTGCTCCAAAAATACTAAACTAAAAATACTGATTTTTGATTCAAAAATCCTATTTCTCATAGATGTATCAGATTATAAATTTGAATCAGCTAATTATTCATGTTGAATTTTTTTTTAAAAATCAAGTTTTTACCGAATAATAAGCATCTAGGTTGACACAGCCTTCAATTCTTACCATATAAATTTTTAAAATTTAATCCTCATTGTTTTAAAAAAATATGTTTAAACACTTCAACATAAAACTGATTAAGAACAAAACACTTAATTTTTGAATGTTATTTACATCCAACAGTTAAAGAACATAGCACCACACTTGAAATTCAGGCATGCACACAGAGATAACCACAAAAAATATACATAAAATCATTTGATTACAACATGCAAACCATTTTTGCCTATTTAAGCTTAAGTTTCTGCATGCAACAGGGATTTAACAGATCAAAAGCTTTTTAAATCAGATATGTTTACTCACCTGTGATGATGGCAGAGAGTTTGAAACAATTTGAAACTAGAAACTTTGTTGTGATTGAGATGGTTTAAGCTTGAAACAAAGATGATTAAACTTTGATTTCAGGTTGGATAAGTTGGAAGCTGCTTTAAATCCTTAGTACTTGAAAAGAAATTGACTCGGGATGATCTTGTTTTAGCTTCAAGCTTGAAATTGTTTTGAATTTCATCTTCCCTTGGTTTGTTTCCTTACAGGTTTGTTTGTTTCTCCTCTTCTTTTTTTTATATATTTTCCAGGTTTCTTTGAAAGTGGAAAGAAGAAAATGAAAACGTGGTTCTTCTCCAGCCTATGTTTCTTAAAAAATTAAATTAAAGAAAATACAAGTTTAGCCACTTGTTGATTCAAATGATACTTTAAGGACAAATGTATTTTACATGAGTCCATTTAACAAATGTCTAAATCTTGACTTATGTATTTACAAATGTTTAAAATCATTTTTTTAAATTAATTATACAAGTATTTATATTAATATATTATGTTTATATTAATTTATATTTAAGGTTTAAATTTATATGCATATTTATAAACCTTATTCATGTGTTATTTAAAGAAAGAATTTTAAAAGCAAAGAAATGATCAAAAATTAAAATCTTATTTTAACTCAAGCTAATATATTTTTTTGATTGATATATATATATATATATATATATATATTGATTTTGAAAATATAGAATAAATTTTAACTAGTTTTGAAAATTATTAACTTGAATTTTTTAAACAAATTTTCCAATTACAATATATATATATATATATATATATATATATATATTAAGATTAGACAACATGTCTTTTATTAAATTTAAAACCAAAGACTTCCTTTAATTATTGAAGTTTCAAACTCATACAGATATCAGAATTTGATCTGTTCAACTGAATAAAACCAGTCAATTATTCAATTATCAGATATCAAAAATCCGGGTTATCACATTCCTTCCCCCTTTGAATCTTTTCGTCCTCGAAAAGGGACGAAGTCAGAATTATTAAAATGCTTAAAATCAGATAAATTTCTTTGATCATTTTTAAAACACTTTAAAACCTATATAGTATTACAAAAATAGTTTTTATAAAAATACTTTTATAACTCGATGTTTCAACAAGTCGATCCTTATTCTCACACAAATTCGGTCATACGTTGATCAGGCATACGACTGAAAATCTATAAGTACTTAGCAGACCCATTTTCAATACCCAGTGAAAATACTTGAAAAATAATTTTATTGAAAATATAGAAAACATTTTTTTTAAAATAGAGGAAATATCTTTGGTGAGAATGCTCTGGAAATCATCACCCCCATCCATGGTCGCAGTTACATCCCGGGTTACGTTGCCATCGTAGCAAAAGTCCATGCAACTGTAGGCACTCCGCTCCCCTCGATTACGCCATGGAACCCACAACATATCGTAGTTACATTTCAGGGTAACGCTGCCATCACAGCAAAATTCCATGTAACTGTTGGCAACAACGCCCTCGATTTTCGCTGTAAAAAATGAAACTTCTCCACTCCCACATAGGTCGCAGTTTACCGATGTAAAATCAAACGCAAACCGCTGGCTCTCAGTAGCACACACGACTTTCGCTATGTTACCATAGGTCGTAGTCCACCGATATAAAATCAAACGTAGACTATTGGCTCTCAGCGGCACACATGTCTTTCACTATGTTAAGCATATATCGAATTGTATAAAGAGATTTAGATTTTTGAAAGTAATTCAACCCAGGTGAAAATAACATAGGCAATCTGCAAACATACTGATATATTCACATTTAACATAACAGATCAAAGCATATATACACCCGGAACAATCATGCAAACCATCATACAACAATTTCTAGATGGATTTATCACATGCAACATTTTTTTCAGTGATAACTACCTGAGACCTGCATGTATATATGCAGTATACCCTACTTATATACCAGACAAAAATTCAATTCCCATACATGCAAAATAATAAAACAACATTGCTATCATTATTTATCCCTTGCATCGGATAAATAAGCAAATTAGGCTTGAAAAGGAGTGAAGCTACTCACCTGAGTTTAAAAGATGAACAGACAGACTTGAAAATGCTTGGATTTGAACTGGAAATCTTTAATTTGAAAAATTGTTTCGAGATTTTATATTAAGTAAATTTTTACAGAGATATAAAAACACGGTGATGATCAGTAAATAAGGAAAAACTAAACATGTCAATTTCAATTATTGATTTCAGGATAAGATTTGAAATGTTAAATCATGAATTTAGGTAGATAAAATCCGATTTTTAGATAAGGAATTGATTGGATTATCTAAGATGAGTGATTTTAGGATTTTCGGCAATTGCCGATGGTCTAGGTCGAATTGGAGTTTGGGGTTGATGACCTATGGAAAAATGGCCAAATGTTTTATCAATGATCGTGGTGAACGGCGAACTAGGGCTTGGAATGCTGTTTGGTTGTGTTGGATAATCGAGATGTTTTTGATGTCAATGGCGCATCAGGAAGGATCGCGTAGGAGGAATTACGTCGTATGGCCTATGATGCTACTGTGGTCAGTGAAACAGATGCTCCAGTGGTCGCATTTGTCGACGACGAGTGTTTTGAAAGATTGAGTCTGGAGATCCTGTGAGTTTGATAGTTCAATTTTGATTTGCCATCGTTTTCGTTGTTCTGGAGGATCGTGGGAACTGAGGTAGGTGGCGAAGACTTGTTGAAGTCTTTGGCGATGATCAGAGTTGGTCAAAGGGGTGCACATGCGTTCATGTCTGTTGTTCGTTTGAGTGGTGAAGAAGCTTTCCACTCGGGTCGTTCTCGAGTAAAATGGTGGTGAGGCTCGAGGGAAGTAGGAAAGAGGGAGTGTACGGGATTGAGCTTGGGTTTTTATTTGAGTCTTTGGGAATTTAACTCGGGTTGTTCGATTTTGTAACTGAGTTTTAGTTTTGTAAGAATTGTGTTCCAGGTTTTTAGATATGAAGGTATTAAGTTAAGGCTAATGCAAATTTGATACGTATTAAATAAATGAGTTTTAAAAGAAGATAATTGGGATTTAAAACTAGTTTTCAAAGTTTTAAAGTTAAATGTTTTCTTATAAAATTTTCCTTGGTTTAAATAAAGTTTTAACAAGTTTTATTTAAAAGGGAAAAGAAATGTTTAGCCAAGTTTCAAAAAAAAAGTTTTTATTTTAAAAAAAGGATAAGTTCCCAAGGGATGTTTTCAACGATTTATTTAAACAAGATTCAAATATGTTTAAATTTTAAAGTTAAATATTTTAATAGTTGGTTTATTTATGTAAAATGTATGCTAGGTTAATTATGAAATTAATTCCTAAATATCTTCCTAATAAAGTTTAATAATATAATTATCGAAGATAAAGAATTTACCTTTAATCATTTAAGGTTATGATTAATTTAGGTTAAATACTTAGTTTAATTAATTTAAGATAATTACTGGATGTAATTAATATAAGGATAATTACTTAGTGAAAGTAATTAAGAATTTATTAAGGAGAGTAATTAATAGATAATTACTAAAAGTGATTTAATTAATGATAAATACATAACGAAGTAATTAAGGATAAATTACATAAAGTGAGTAATTAAAGGATTGATTAATTAAGGAGATTAACTAAAGGTTAGTTAATTAATAAATGTAATTAATTAAGGAATAATTAATCAATGTAAGTGATTATAAGATAATTAATTTAAGCAAATAATTAAGGATAATCACTGAAAATGGTTAAGGATAATTTATTTTTGAAATTAATTAAAGGCTAATTACTTCATGTAATTAAAGTATAATTAATTGAGGATGATTAATTAAGATGGATAATTATTGGGAGATTAATTAATTGGTTTGTAACTAATTGATAAGCATAATTTAAAGGAAATTGACGTAATTAATTTAATTCATTTGTGGTTAATTAAATTAATTAATTAAGAGATGTGTGGTTGATTAATCTTGCTTATGAATGATTGAATAATATTGTATGCCTTTGATTAGTTGATATCTCTGGGGTGATGTGTGATGCTATGTGGTATAATATGTTAGGTTAAAACAGTAACATCTTGTATTTAAAATTTTGAATTGTATTTCATTAGAATAACTTGTGAAGATGATATAGGATTCGAAGAGACCGGGTTCGGGTACCGGTAAGTACCCGAAACCACTTTGATTTGTAGTCCATTATGATTCTTTATAGATTTGGCATGTGAAATCAATAGGCTGGGATGGGATTAATTTAAATTTTTGGCCCATTTTAAACTGTTAAAGGTACTTAGAGATTGATTTGAGAAATATAAGCGTTGATTATAATAAGTTGAGAAATCGTAGTAAAGTACGAGTTATCCGGGGGTTTAAATATGATTATGAATTTGAATTTCATATTAGGTGGGTTTACTCGCGCTGGTTTCCAACCTGACCCGGGTGTTACATTGATGTAATACTCGGTTCAGACCGAGTATTACAGATTTTCAGGTAAGGACGTTCTGGAGCTCAAGATGCGAGCTTGATGACAGGAACGTATGGAGTGTTTCCGTTGTATTGTATTATTGTTATATCTGAGACATGTTGAATTGTATATGTCCAATGTTTGTATAAAATGGTTGTAACTCTGATATATTGATGTAAAATGATAGATACAGTTTTCTTTGGTATAACTATTATTATTGATATTATATTTTTATCCGCTGCGAATGTGAGATTTTGTGTTTCTTTTCTGTTCTTCTTCTTCTATCTCTTTTCTTCTTTTCTCTAACTATCTAGAATTTTCGGGATCGAAATTGTGGGTCGTTATGCTTGTTTTCTAATCAATTTGCATTTCCATTTCATATAAAAAAATATAAAAAAATACATAAATTTCAACCAAAAAAAACACTTTTATTCCATTTTCATTTTCTTTAACAAAATCTTTTTACAATCTCATTTTCTTTTCTTTTTTATATTTTTTACATTTACATTTGGCATGTGAACAGTGAATACGTAGTCTCTGTCACAACAGTGCCTTCAATTTCCTGCTAAACTACACTGTACACTCCAACCTCACCTCACTTTAGTTGTAACCTACACCTTTATCTTCCTACACATTCCATCACCAGACTTTCCCCACAACCCAGCTGTCCAAACACTCCTTGTCAATATTCTCTGACCACTCACTACAATAGTGCACATATCACTGACATACTCTCCCTATCCTCATAACTCCATCAATAATCTTCATTCTCCATTAGTCTGCCCACACACTTCATCCAAACCACTACACCCCCTTGCATCATACAAGCAACTCTCTGCCAACCCCTCATCTAAAACCCACCTGAACTGCCTTCATCTCCACCCCCTAACTACTTCTACACCAATTCAACTTCCACCCAAATCCATCGACACCACACCTCATACTCTACCATACATCAATCAAGGCTGACATCTAACTTCTTCCTCACCACATCTTTTACCCAAACCAATAAGAATACTGCAAACCACTGTGACATTTCATTACCACCTGAAAACTGACCCCACTTCACTAATATATATACATAAATATCCATTACATTGACCACCACCACCAGAATTCCACCACCCTGCACATCCACTCACCAACCATCCACGTTACTTCATCACAGAGCCACCACAACAGTCAAACCACCTTCAATTCTGCACCCATACCACTTCATCATCGAAATTATATTTCAGTCACCATCTCCCACTTCCCATAAGTCTGCAATAAAATCAACTTCATATCAAACCACTTCACCATTGCCAATTACAACTTCCATCAATTCCCAATTTCAATCTGACATCACCTTTACCCAAAACAGCAAGTTGAGCTTCAACTGCCACCAGTTCTTCCTCCATCAACCACCAGTGTTGATAGCCTCCACTCCAGTTCGTATCGATGCTTGCTAACACCTTCGTATCAGTCCTTTGGATACTACTTCGTATCGATGGCACTTGATGGATTCATATTGATTACCGTGGGCCACTTCGTATCGATGGAAAGCATTTGTTTCGTATCGATCCGTTGGCTGACCAATATGAACTAGGTAGGTGGGAGATCGATACAAAGTGCATACGAATGGAATCGATATGAAACGTCAACCGTCGATGGATACAAAGTGGATCTGTCATGATGGATACGAAATGGAGAAAACATGATGGATACGAAATGGAGTAAACATTGATGGATAAGAATCGATGCCTTTTCCCTTGATTTTGATCGATCCACAACTTGAGCATACCAATTCCGATTGACCTTAAATTTCGAACGTTGGCTTCTACAGCTTTGCTTGTCATGTCACGTTAATTGTAGCTCGATCGGGACTTAAGCAAAATTTACTAGTATCAATAGTGAACCTATGTATAACCGGTCTCCGGAACGAACTATCATCGGTTTCTAGTTAATTTCTTGGGGTCACGGCCTTGCCAAAAGTCGGGTTAACAAAATGTTAATTAATTAAATTAAATAATAAGATTTAATTGATGGCATTAATACAATTTATATATAATACTATTGTATAAATTAATTAAATTGTGAAAATTATATAATAATTAAAACTTATGTAATATGAATATATAATTAATGGTGGAACAATAGAAACCCTAAGAAGACTTAAAAGGATAAATACATATGTATAGTACATATACCATGATGTCAAATATGTCTGACGCTTGAATCATGATGATATGTCATAGGAAATATATTGTTCTATAAGTGGATATCACTTAATTAAATATATCAAAGATTATGAAGCTTTAATATAATTGTAGTCTTATAATATTTCTATATTAACAGATTACTTATATACACCTTAGTTGCTGAGCTTTCCTCAAGTTAGGGATGTAATGTGTAATACTATTGATATATAGAATATATGAGGTAAGATATATGAACATATTTGTTAAGCTTTCCTCAAGGTACGTGGATTGTACTATATCCATAATTGCCCCAACGCACGCAGGAGATTAATATGGTTAGGGTTATGCCCTAGTGGTAATTTTGTAATTTACATTAAATTATTAACTCTGTACTAAAATATCAGTCAAACTAAAAGGGTTGTTTCATTCTATTATATACTTTATATACTGTGTTACGTTAATTATTTATTTAATTAAAAGTATATTTACTAGAAAATCCATAAATGTGTATTTTATGATAGTAATTACAGTGGGTTGTAATCGTTAGCAATTTATCACAATATAGTAAATATATTGTTTTAAATATTCCTATTCGAAATGTATCAAGATTGGTTATTGATGCATCTTTTGTGACTAGAGTATGTAAAACTCTCCAAATATTGGGTTGTGTGTTACTTATGGCTGTTAAGGGAACCAAAGGGTTGCGTACTGATAGTTACTGGATAACCAAAGAATGAAGCACTCAATTTTTCTCTGTAGGTTGATGTAGTTATGTTAAAATAGAAAATATTAATGTGAAAATATTACAAAATTATCTCTATTTGATAATATTTCAAGCTTCAGTGTGGAAACTTCGCTTTGGTTGTTGTTAAATCATAGAATGACGTCCATCGAATGACTATAATTGGGTTGAGTGGAAGCATTGGAAGTGAAACACCATTCATAAGAGAATTCATTTCCTCAATCATAGGAGGTTGGTATTATAATCAACTTAAATCAACCTATAGTCAAATTCTATGGACGGAGTAATTGGTCAATAGTAATTGTTATTATTGAACCAAAGGCTTTATGTTCATATGCATATGCACTCCATACCAATAGTTTCATGCGCATTCCATGCGTATATATTCATATAACATTAGAAATTTTAAATTTAGACAGCATATGAAAATGATTAATGGTTGTATGTATTAGTTGTATGAGTGAATTATATTTCTCCATCTTTAATGATTTCGATGATGAAATCCTTTTAGGGGGAGAATCTAACACCTCATAAATTTTAATAATAAACTAAAATAACAATAAGTGTAAAAATATAATTTTACAAAAAAGTAAAAAATAGTAAACTTTCACAAACGTTGGAATTAGGCCTCGGTACCTATTCCATTGTGTCTAAAATTTGTCGTTTACAATTAGATAACATATAAACTTGTTAAAGTTGATAAAACTGGTCAAAATTAATGAAAACTAGCCAATGAAATTTTGATAATTATTAATTTTGGGTTTATACCAGATAACCCATAATTTTTAACTGTAAACAAGACCTTAACCCTCACTCCTTTATGCTCTAAACCCTAGTAGCCACCTCTCTATTCGATACGTACAGTTCTTCTTCATCTTCTTTAGAAACTTCTTAATCTAAACAATACTTTTATTGTCTTCAAAAAAATTCAACATCAAAAATAAAATAAAACATATCTAATTCATAGGGGAGAGAGCGAATCAGAATTAAAAGAGAAAAAGAGAAGGGTGAATCAATTAAACGTGGAGGCCTAGAAAACAAGATTCAAACAAGTTATAAGAAGGAAAGCTTTGAAAAGATGAGTAGATGATTACGAAATCATTATTCGTTAGTAATTAAATTCCTTTATACTCTACATAAACAAAAATATTATTTTTGAATTTGAAATAATAGTTTCAACCTATGATTTACTTGATTAAATCAAAAAGGACAAAAATGATAGAAAACCTTAGGGGTTAATTTAATAAGAATAATTATTAAAAAGGGGAAAAGATTTAGCTAATGAAATTCATCTCAAATTCTATAGAGATATATTTCATAAAGTATGGTTTGATTTGGAAATCAAATACCATTTTTATTTAACTACCTATGCGCATTCAGATGAAAAGTCTACATATATTTCATATGAAATCCTTTTAAAGAGGGCAGAATGTAACACTTAGGAAATTTTAATAATAATTAAAATATTAACACGGGTCAAAATGTAATTTTACTTAATAGGATAAAATAGTAAATTTTTGCAAACATTTAAAGTAGGCCTGGGACCTATCCATTGTGCATAAAATTTCATTTACAGTAAAAAAAACGTATATAACTTGTTCCATTTTGATAAGATGGGTCAAACTTAGCGAAAACTATAACAATGTTGTAACGACCTTAAAATTTTAATGGTATTATTTACGTAATTAACTGAAATTTTATGGATTTTAAATATTTGAATTTAGAAATATAAATTTGATATTTGGAATACGTCGGTTTAAACATAGCAAATGGTAAATTTTCATCAGATAATATGGAAGTTTATTTTTGTGTAATTTTATTTAAATTTAAATCAGTTATTATTTGATGATAGTAAAATGTTTTCCAAACATGAATATTTTTATATAATAAATTTGTAAATCATCTTCTGAGTGAGATGACATATTTTGTTTTGTCAAATTTGGACATTTTATCTTATTTCTGGCAAAATAGCAGCATTTTCGGTACCGATTATCGACTTTTGGTCGGATGATCGTACCACTGATATATGTGTGTAGTTTTAATCGTCTCGTCATGCTGGTCTATGCGATATATTCAGTTCTATGTTTTGAAGTCCAATACACAGCGGAATTCGCGAAATCGATAACCGTATTGGTACCGGATCCGTGACCTTTTGTTTTCTTTTTAATTTCATACTTCAGTCGTGTCATCCAAGTAACAACTAATTGCTTTAATAGTTTTTTTTTCGCTGAATCACCACATAGCCGTTCATATTGCAATACTTTCCCAAGTATATATCTTCTTTCGTTTGAACACTTTATCCCATTCATCTTCTACCCTCTCTTTGGCCTCTTCTTTCCCTTGCTCTGTCATTTCCTATTCAAAAAAAGCTCATAGCAGCTCATTCACGTGAATAAGCTCGCCACCTCCCCATCAACTCAATAGCAAGCCCTCGCCTCAACACCTCCCGTGCTTCCTTTTTGCCCCTCCCCTCTCATCGAAACCGCGGATCAACAAATTCACCATTTCCCCTCGCCGCTCCACCCCCTTACGTGCTTATTCCTCCCTGTGCTTTTATGTAAGTTGGATAAGTTTTTTTACTATTGTTATATATATATATATATAATTTTACAAATCATTTTTTTGTCATTATATATATATATATATATAAATAAATTTACAAGCAATATTATCTGTTGTTCGAAAGCTTGGTCATATTATATGTGAGTATGTATTGGTAGTATGAATGGGTTTTGTTCTAAACTATATATATATGTTTAAATTTTATTTGTGATATAATATATGTGTAAGTTTATAACAGTGCAAATTTTATATTTTGAAAGTATAGTGTGTGTTTTAATATAGTAGGTGTATATAGATTAAATATATATACAACGGTTAGTTTATATATTAGTATTTATATATATATAAAGTTTCAATTTTTGGTGTATATGTTATTTATATATTGTTTGTATATATAGGCTTGTATGCGATATCTATATGCTTTGTAAAAAAAATTTATAAAGTATACACACGATAGTTTATAAATATTTATACAGTTTATATAAGGAAGTGTGAATGTTATATAGATATGTATATATAGTATAATAATTTACATATATAGGAAATTTGTTTGCTATAATATATTGTTTTGTTTTTTTTCAAAGCTTTTTATATATGCCTACAGTTCATAAGCTTATGTTTTCTACTTTCAGCAGTGCTTGTATATATAATATATATTATATAATAGTGTACATATGTTATCTTTAAAATATGATGTATGTACTGTACGTTTGTTATATATAATATGTAAGTAGTATAGATTATTTACAATCTGTTCGTACAAAACATAGGCTATAAAATATTATCTGTTAAGTATTATGTATAATTTTATAAAAGTATACGGGTTTAATGAAGTATAGTATGAGTTGGTTTCAATATATGGATATTATATATATATATATATATATATATATATATATACCAGTTTGTAACATCTTAAGTATATTCATATATAGCAAGTTCTGTTTTATATAGGTATACAGATTTTGAATGTAAGTATAGGTGAATTTTATTTTCAAAATATATGGATATTTTTATGTGTTTGAGTTTAAATATTGATTTGGAATTTATATACATATACGTATTTTATTTTAATGTATGTGAGTTGTACATGTTCTATATTAATTTATATATAGAAAAGTATACCTGCATTGAGTTTTAATAAATATATAGAGGTTTTTTTTGTTTAGATTTAGTATTTATTTGGAAATGTGTGTATATATTATTTTAAATGAGTTCCAAATTTAATATTGGTTAAGAAAGTAACATAAGAAATTATATATATATATATATATATATATATATATATATATATATATATATTTCGTTTCAGTCTATATCAAGCACACTCTGATTTTTCTCGTCAATTCCTTATCTATCGCTTTGTACATCAAATTCGTGCCCATTTCACTTTGCTTTGGAATACGTAGCTTACTCTATTATCAATCACTCTAGCCTCGAAAGGTGAGCAATCACTCACGATTGACGTTCTTATATTTATTAAATTTGATTTAAATTGAAACGGCAATTGAAATATGCTGCTGTTAATCATTTAAATTGTTATATATGATATGCATTTATATGTAATTGTTCACTTGTGGGATATGACACCATATCCTGTTGTCTATATTATATTGACACTGATAATATATGCCTCTTATTATTATTTTCTTCATATCTGTTATCA
The DNA here is from genome assembly GCA_030765085.1 of Allium cepa. Lineage (NCBI taxonomy): Eukaryota > Viridiplantae > Streptophyta > Magnoliopsida > Asparagales > Amaryllidaceae > Allium > Allium cepa. The sequence goes on along the minus strand of CM060938.1, from coordinate 27,526,470 downwards.
CTCCACAAGTTCCCTGTTAGTTTAGAATTCTCTATGGGTTGAAATGACAAATACCCGAACAATCTGTAGAATAGGAGTAAATCGTTATGGGTTAAAATGATAAACCCAAGCGATTTTCATTTGAATTGAATTTAGATTGTGGGTTGAAATGATATATACCCGTAGATATTTAAATTACGGATTGAAATGATAAATATTCACATCACTTGACCATAGGATAGAAAATTATATACAAACACCGTTGGTCTATATATAAATATTTTTAAAATAATTTCTATGGTTTTGGAAAAAAATATATGGTTTTAATAAATACTGATTCTTAAAATATTATATATAAATGTTATTTTATATATAGATTTAATAATAATATTTAATTTAATCAAGATTGATTTAATTAATATATAATATGTTTAAGTATTTATCTAAATTTATATATCAAAAATAGATTTTTGTAACAATTTGAATAAGTTATGGTTGGAAAGATAAATTTGAATTTATTTAAAATTATATTTAATTAATAATTCTATTTAATTAAATCAATTTGAAACTTGTTTAAATTGAGATTTAAGATATGATTTTAAATTTGATTTTGATTTAAGTAATTCAATGAATATTTCATGTTTAAATAATTGTAGGAAATATTTAGTAAAATGTAATTTAAGGTTATTTGAATAATATTGAATTTATTAAGTGAACATTTCAAGATTAAATAATAATGAAGTTAAATCAAAATCTGTATGAAACTGTAAATTTGTAACGACTCGAAATTTTTGATCTCGAAAATTCCATATAGTTTGGAAAAGAAGAAAATAGATAGAAGAAGAAGAAGAAACAGAAACGCAGAAAAGCACAGATTCTCACATTCGCAGCGGATAAAACATAATATCAAATAATAGCATTTATACAAAGAAAAGCTATCATAGTTACTTTACATTTGATACATCAGAGTTATCAACAATTACACAAACATTGGACAGTTAAAATCACATGTCCCAGAAAAAACACAATATATCGCAGCGGAAAACACTCCATACGTTCCTACCATCGAGCTCGCCTCTTGAGCTCCAGAACGCCCTTACCTGAAAATCTGTAATACTCGGTCTGACCCGAGCATTACATCAAAGTAACACCCGGTCAGGCTGGAAACCAACGTAAGTAAACCCATATAACATGAAATACCAAGTTAAAAACTTATGTGACTTACCCGGGTAACTCGTGCTTTTCTATGAGTTCTAATCTTATTTAAGTAAATCATTTCTTTCAATCGATATATAAGAATCACTACTCATTTTAAATATCCATGATTCTTAACTTAATACATTCCAGCCTATTCAACTTCACACTTCAAATCTTAAAGATTTATTACAGATTGCTAATCGAAGTGGTTTCGGGTATTACCGATATCCGACCCCGGTCTCTTGGAATCCCATGTCATCTTAACCCAAGTTATTTAAGTGAAATACAATTCAAATTTTAAATACAGGACATCACTTTAACAGAAAAATTCATCGTCGATAGATAACCACATTATCACTGTTTAACCCAAACATCTCATATCAAAGCATTTCATATCAGAGATATTAACCAATTCAAGGCATTTAATATAATCCAACCATCCATAAGCTGAGTTAAATAATCACACAATTAATTTAAACCAAATAAATTAATTACCTAGCCCTGCTTAATTAATATTAATTACAAACCATTTGTTATTACTTTAATTAATTAATGAAATTAATTAATCATCCTTAATTACCTAGCTTAGTAATTATCCTCAAGTACTTAATTATCTCTTAATTAATCACATTAATTAACTTTGGATTAATTACATTAATGAATTAACCCTTCAATTACTTACATTAATTAATTATCTCTTAATTATTTCCATCAAGTAATTATTCCATAATTACTTAAGTTAAATAATTAACCCCTAACAATAAATCCTTAATTACTTACATTAAGTAATTATCATTATAAGTAATCAGTCTCTAATTACTTACCTTAATTAATTATCTCTTAATTATTTCCATGAAGTAACTATTCCATAAGCTTAAGTTAATTAATTAACCCCTAACAATTAATCCTTAATTACTTACATTAAGTAATTATTATTTTAAGTAATCAGTCTATAATTACTTACTCTTAATTTAACTTAAGTTCAATACACTTATCTTAAAACATCTACTTAATTAAATCATAATTAAATCACATTTGAAGAATACTAATGATTTAACTTACTATCAACCGTATATACATAATTATTCCAAATCAACAATTTTTATTCAAAAACCTTTGCTTTATAAATTTTAATTTCTTGAAAAACTAGGTTAATACTTTACATTGTTTTTAAAACTTGCAAATACCCTGGTTTGATTCTTACTCAATTCTTTTTATTTTAACGCCAGGTCAAAGTAACCCGAGCCAATGCCAAATATTCCTGAATGATCACTCGAGATTTCCCACCTTTTTCCGATCCATTCATGCTCCTACTGCCGTATGAACCCAAAGATGAGATCGAGATAACCCATTGTTTTCCCAAAGAAAAATTCACAAGCCATGCTTCAGATACTCGAGGATTTACGTGCACGTGCACATCAAATTCGATCACCGATGATCATTGCCGTGTCCATCCTCGAGTCATCATCGATCCCACCGACCCATTTGATCCCTTGTTTTGACGATTCCACCATCAAATCGGAAACGAACTCCTTCTCCCAAACTGCAAATCAACCACTCTAACAAATCCCTTCGTCGATGACCATTCTGACCACCAAAAAATCCGCCACTTCGTCAACAGCTTTGTCTCAACCTCCATCATCGATTCCCCCTTGTGCGATTGCACCCGATCTTACCGCTACGTCCCAAAAATACCTTTAAACATCGCCGATAAAACGGGTTCGAAACCCTAATTTGCCTTCACATGATCACCATGTTCATCAGTAAAATCACCGAGCATTTTTCTTGTGCTCGCCACCATACATGCCTCCACTGACCTCATTCTCGAGACACCAAACCACCGTGGTCACTAGAAATTGACCATCATTATGAGAATCCTCTTGATTTTCAAAGTTAAAAATCCTAATTTTTGTATCAAAATTCATTCTTTAAAATTCGAATCCATTCATATATTCAGAAATTGAAATCTAGATATATGATTTTGGACTTATTTTGATTTTTGACTGTTATTTCCTATTTTTGAAATAAATTCACAATATAAATCTTGAATTTGTTCATTGATGTTATCTTGTTTCAACCATCTTTTCTTCATAAATCCTAGCACGAATTTGTATAAATTGGTAGATATGATTTTTCTGAATAATATTTCAAGCCTGTCAAACATAACAAAGTGAATGTATATGCATAAACATATATCTAGTCATATGTATGTATAAACATAGACATGCAGGCTTATTTTTATCATCACCAATATTTTTCACATCAAATTCACATAATTTCCACAAAACATCATGACTTAAACCAGATTCAAGTTTAGGTTCACTCACCCGTTTCTTAAGAACAAAGAAGGTCTGAAAATTCTTTTTTTCTTTCTTTTTTTGAAAATATTGAAAACTAGAAATTGAATCAGATCTTCTTGGTCTTTGATCTGAAACTACTGCTTGATTATTGAGACGATTCTTGAGTTATTATAGGTTGAAAACTGGTTTTGTTTCAGGCATATGTTTAAATCTGTTGTGTGTGTTTTTTCCTTTTGATTTCCAGGTTTTTGTAAGTGACAAGAAGATGAAAACCTGGTTTAATTTATTTGATTTTTATTTTCATTACAAATTTGAAAAGAAAACATATTAGCCACTTGTAAAATTGCATGGCATATAATTTACAATTGTCAAGCAATGAATTTATTGATTACAAATGCTAATTTTATGCATTTTAAAGCTTACAAATATATAAAGCCTTATTTATAAATTTCTTATGTTTATAAATTTTGGGTTTTATGTATTTAAATTATATATAAACTATACTTAGCACATGTGTAATTAAGAAAGAAGAATATTAACTCTTTGATTAATTCTTGTTTAAATTTTATACTCAAGTTGTCATCTAAATTGAAAATTATACATAATAATTGTGTTAAATATGTCTGAAAACAATGTTAAATAATTTCCTAATTTACTATAAAATTCATCATCTTAATTCAATAATTATTACAGTTTCAAATCCACTTATAATCATCCAGACTTTTTAATTATCAAAATTTTATTTGTTTAACCGAATAAAATCAGTATCTCAATCATTTGAAATCAGTTAATAATCCAATTAATAGATGTTCAAAAATCCAGGTTATCACATTCCTTCCCCCTTTGAATCTTTTCGTCCTCGAAAAGGAAGAAAGCCAAAATTTATTCAATACTTAAAATTTGATAAATTATTCTTTGATCAACTTTTAAAACACTTTTAAAATCTATACAATATTGCAAAAATGATTCTATAAAAATACTTTTTATAACTTGGTGTTTAATAAGTCCATCCTCGTTCTCACAGAAATTCGGTCATACGTTGATCACGCGTAAGATTGAAAATCTATGAGTACTCGGTAAACCCATTTTCAACACCTAGTGAAATGTATGGAAAATAATTTTATTAAAAATAAAGAAAAACATTTTGAAAATAGAGGGAACATCTTGGTGAGAATGCTCTGGAAATCATCACCCCCATCCATGGTCGTAGTTAACCCGATGGTTACGTTGCCATCCCGAAAAAATCCATAGATAAATGTAGGCACTCCGCGCCCCTCGATTACGCCATGGAACCTGCTACAGATCGCAGCTACATCTGGGATTATGTTGCTATCACAGCAAAAACCCATATAACTATAGGTGTAACAACCCTGTATTTTGTGATTATTTTAGTTGTATATTTTGATTGTTTTAATTGAAATTCCTGATTTAAAAACTTTATTTTATTTATGGATAAAATTTTATTTTATTTATTAAAATGAATAATTTTTTATTTTAAATATTAATTTTGATTTGTACGTGAATTATAATTTCAAACCTGAATATACTGAATATTTTCAAAAAATGTGAATTTTGGTCAAGCTGGTCAAACTTTGACTTTTAAATTTAAAATTTAAATATTTTAAAATTTGAATTTTATCTTTTATTATGAAAATAAATTAAATTTCAAGAATAGTGCTTTTCGTTTCGTTGAAATCCGATTTATATTGTGAAAGTTATGCTTTTTACAATATTGTGTACAAATTGATTTATTTAACAAAATTTGTTTATTTTAAATTATATAAATAATATTTTTGTTTTTTCTAATTTATGTATATATGTATATGACATGTTATGCATATATTTTATTTTCAAAACATTTTTTAAGTGTTGTCATTATTTTCTAATGCTTATTGAGTCTAGTTTCAATTATTAGGAAATTTTCTTATTTATTTTATATTTTTCCTTAAATTATTTATTTATTTTCTTTTCTATTTTCTTTCGTTCAGTATTTTATTTTATTTTCTGAATTGCATTTAGTTTATTTTGATTTAAATGAAATAAGAAATACTAAGAGACAATGACCTTTCATTTCTATGTCTTTTCATTAACTTGTCTTTCCATTTTCCTTTCTGTCCAAAAACTCACGGCTAGGAAAAAAGGGTAAGTTTGCTAATGTCTTCTTCCTTTATCTCTTCTCCTTTTCATATTTTCTATTGATTTTTATCTTTGCTTCTTCTAGCTTGCTCGGCCTAGCTCCTACTCCATTGCTGTGTAGAACAAATGTACGTCCGATGGATCGAACTCCATAAAAGAACATGGGTCGCTAGCCCATAAAAGAAATGAGACGAAACTCAATAAAACGAGGTACCGTCCCCTACGTGGACAAAGAGACATAGCATATCGCTAGTTTAAATCACAAAAAATGATCATCAATTATCATCAAGAAGTGTCAATCACACTAAGCTAGTAAATAGATGAGTTTAGCTTCATGTCCCATATCCACTTGCTTAACTTAAGTATTTACGAACAAATTGTAAATCTCCACTCAAAAGTTGTCACAAGAGTTTCAATCGAATGAGTCTAAGAATTAACCGACAAAGTAAACGCAAGCGTTTCATACCACTTGTTTTGCAAAGTCGTTTAGTTGGATTTCTTGAACGAATGAGGCAAAGGTCTTATATACTAATAGATTGGAAAATGGTTTTATAAAGGACTTTGTATTAAAAATATAGTTGAAATCATCTTTGAGAAAGAGTTTGAATATTTACTACTAGTGTAGAAACCTATACGTTTTACAGTGACAAATTATAAAGATGATTGTAAGAACAATCAATCACCAAAATTTCACGTTCAAAGACGTGAATTAAATCCCAAGAAATCGATTTCAAACCCATCAAAATGGATATACCCAAAAATTCCAAAATAGAAGTCATCAAGGTCGATAATAAATGATAACAACAAATCGGAAAACCATGAATCGATAAAAATTGGAATTTCTAGCAAAATAGGCTAAATAGGAAAAAACAAGCAGGTCAATCGACTGATTACAGAGGCCAGTCGACTAATTGCAGGAAACAGAGACTTCCAGCCTCTGCCGACAGCCCAGGAACATTCATTTGCTATAGCCAGTCGACTGACTGCAAAGCTCAGTTGACTGACTGGTACTAGGGCTGTTTTTCAGCCTATCAAATGAAGAGCAACTCCTCCAAAATTGCAATCCGGACGAGCAATGGGCGCTAGGGGTTTATGCTAATCGACGACCTGGCCCTATAGGCTCTTCGATACACCACTAAAAGCATGATCAAACTTCAAAGCTATGATTTTTAAAGATTTGACTTCAAACACCAAAAATTGGAATACTCATAAAACCAATTGAATCTAAGGAAAATGGACATGAAATAGAAGTTAGGAATTCATACCTAACAACAAATGAAGGTTATAGACATAGATGTGAGATAAAAATCTCACCTTTAGCACAAAAACAAGGAAGAAGAACCTATAGAGCAAGGTACAAACAATCACTCCTCGATTCCAACCCAAGAAGCTTGAATCTAAGCTTAAAAGAAAAATATTTCCTAAGTTAGACTTTAGGAATTTCTGAAATTGAAGGTAGAATGAGTTGGATAAGAAGAAGAGGATGCTTACCAATAGCTTCACTTCGACTCTGGAGTTAGAACTTGGATTTGCGATGGAACTAGGGCTTAGGAATTCTAATTCTCTTTCTCTTTCCCCATTTTTATGAAAGCTTGAAGGTATTAGGAAATGAAAGTGAATGAAGAGAAGTGGGGGTGGAGCTAGAGTTAATAGTTTATGCTAACCCAAACCCAAAGTCTAAAGTGCATTGGTCAAATTTTAGCTAGCTCCAAACATATCGAAGTTTATACTCAATAAGGTCGCAAACGGCGTTTTGAACTCAATGGAAGTGGTCCCGAGTCCTAATTCGACCGTATGCAAAAAGTAGCATTTCGGACTATAATCCGACTAACGATGCTGTATTTAAATAAAATATTTAAATACACGATCGTAAAATATGTGGGTTGTTACAGACTCCCCTCCTTAAAGAAATTGTGTCCTCGCAATATTTAAGAAGAAAATAAAAAGTAACAACCAAAAAAGCATATCAACACAAAAGAAATTTGAAATAAAAAGTTCACCCCAAAGAGCATGAGAAAGTAAGTCCGGATGTGTTCGCTCGATGAATTCTCTAGATTCCCAAGAACAATTCTTAGGATTTGAGGACCATTGAAACTTCACAAGAGGGACATCTTTATTTCGAAGGCGTTTAACCTCCGATGCAATAATACGAATAGGATGTTGCTCATAAGTCATATTAAACGAAACTTCAATTACTTCCACAACACCGGGCTCAAGAATATAATCAGAATCTCGAAGGCATTTCCATAATTGAGAAATGAAAAACACGTCATGAATAGAAGAAAACTGAGCCGGTAATAAAAGGCGATAAGCCATGGAACCAATACGTTCGATGATGGGAAATGGACCAATATATCGAGGTGATAATTTTTCGATCGACTGAAACGCACAACACCCTTCATAGGTGAAACATGAATAAACACAAAATCTCCCATAGAAAATTTTAATTTCCTTCTTCGGTTATCGGCATAAGATTTTTGCCTACTTTGAGCTTCTTTCATCCTATGACGAATAAGGCCAATCTTTTCTGTGGAATCACAAATAAAATCTGGACCTAAAACTACCCTCTCGCCGACCACAAGCCAACAAGAAGGAGATCGGCATGGCCTTCCATAAAGTGCCTCAAAAGGTGCCATGCCAATACTAGATTGGAAGCTATTATTATAGGAAAACTCAACAAGAGAAACATGATCCTCCCAACTTCCACCAAAATCAAGAACACAAGCACGAAAAAGATCTTCAAGAGTTTGATTCACACGCTCGGTTTGTCCATCGGACTGAGGATGATAAGCGGTGCTAAAATTAAGCTTCGTTCCCAACTCTTTTTGAAGACTCTTCCAAAATCCACTAGTAAACAATGGATACCAATCGCTAACAATAGAAGTAGGAATTACACGTAATCTAACAATTTCTTTAATAAAGTGTTTGGCCAAAAGAGGCACGGTCCGATTGGACCGAACGGGAATAAAATGGGCGGATTTGGTAAGTCTATCAACAATCACCCATAGGCTATCATGGCTCGAACAAGAACGGGGAAGACCGTCAATAAAATCCACGGAAATTGATCCCACTTCCAAGTTAGAATATCCAAAAGTTGCAATAACCCACCGGGCCTTTGATGCTCGGTATTGACAAGTTGGCAAGTCATGCAGCGCTTAACAAAGTTAACAATATCGGATTTCATTCCATCCCAATAATAAAGTCGCTTCATATCCGCGTACATTTTACTACTACCGGGATGAATGGTAAATTTAGAACGGTGAGAATATTCCAAAATGTCTTTTCGAAGATCATCAATATTTGGCACGATAACTCTACCAAATTTTTGAATACCGCCACGAGAGTCAATATCAAAGTCTTTCAAACCTTCAATATCAATTTTATCCCTACAACTTTGGCCAAGAAGAGCTAATTCGGGATCTAACTTTTGAGCTTCAAGGATGCGGTCTAAAAGAGATGGATAAGCCTCAAGGCTACATAAAACAAGAGATGAACATAAATCGGATTCACGATCTCGAATCTCACAAGTGGATAAAGTCTCGAGATCAATCCATTCGGATATCATTATAGAAACAACCGCTGGTTGCTTACGACTAAGGGCATCGGTAACACGATTTCCCTTTCTGGGAGTATAAAGAATATCAAGGTCATAAGATGCAAGGAATTCGAGCCAACGTTGTTGACGCAAATTAAGTTCCTTTTAAGAAAACAAATACTTCAAAGATTTGTGATCGGTATAGAGAACAAATTTCTCTCCCAAAAGATAATAACGCCAAACACGAAGGACGAAAACAATAGCCGCGAGCTCTAAATCATGAGTGGCATATCTAGTCTCGGCAGGCTTTAATTGCCTAGAAGCATAAGCAATAACACATTCCCTTTGCATAAGAACGACACCCAAACTAACCCGACTAGCATCGGTATAAACAATAAAATCTTAGTTCCCTTCGGGAATTACAGGAATAGGAGCATCGGAAAGGAGTTCTTTTAATTTCTGAAAAGAAGCATCACATTTGTCCGACCAAATGTATTTACCTCCTTTCTTTGTCAATCTAGTAAGAGGCATGGAAATTTTAGAAAAGTCTTTTATGAACCGATGGTAATAACCCATCAATCCAAGAAAACTACAGATTTCCGTCACACTCTCCAGTCTCTTCCAATCTTGAATCGCTTCAATCTTTGAAGGATCCATGGAAATTCCAAATTCAGAAATAATATGGCCGAGAAATTTCACACGAGATTGCCAAAAGTGGCATTTAGAAAATTTTGCTTTCAATTGATTACTCCTAAGAGTTTCCAACACAATCCGAAGATGCTTTTCATGCTCTTCCTTGGTTTTAGAATAAACAAGAATATCATCTATAAAGATGAGAACAAATCGATCGAGGAAGTCTTTGAAAACTCGATTCATACGGTCAACGAAATAAGCTGGAGAATTCATTAAACCAAATGGCATAACAAGCCATTCATAAGATCCATAACGAGTACGGAACGATGTCAAGGAAATGCTATCCTCTGCAATACGAAGCTGATGAATACCGGTTGCTAAGTCTAACTATGAAAAGACTCTAGCACCACTAAGTTGATCGAATAGATCATCAACCCGAGGTAAGGGATATTTATTCTTAATGGTGAGATCATTAAGCTTACGGTAGTTAACGCAAAGCCTAAGTGTGCCATCAGATTTCTTCACAAAAATAGCTGAAGCTTCCCAAGGAGAGGAACTAGAACGAATAAATTGCTTTGTCTCCAATTCGGATAATTTTCTATGCATCTCCTCATTTTCTTTATTGGACATACGAAAAGGAGGACGAGTAATGGGAAAAGCTCTAGGAATTAGATTAATTTTGAACTCAATTGCTCGCTTAGGTGGTAATCCTAAAATAGGCTCAACTATGTCGAAAAATTCACGAACAATGTAAATAAGAGAAATGACATCTTCCTCATCATCATTATCATCATCATGAGGATTTAAAGAATATAAAGATGCTGCCAGGTTGGATTCCGAATTTTTAAGAACAATAGAAATCTGCTTAACAGATTAAGGATGTCGAAGATGAATAGTCCACTCGGGACATAGGATATGGGCTTCATAATGGTTAAGCTAATCCATTCCCAATATCATTCCGAAGCCCAAGTAACGCATGATATGCAAATCGGCTCGGAAAAAAAATCACATAAAATAATCTTGACATCATTACAAAGCAAACTGAGTGTTGCAGATCCACCAACCGTATTCGCAATTCTCAAACATGTCATTAAAGCCATAACACTTAAAGAAAAAGTATCAACAAGTTCTTTTGATATAAAAGAATGGGATGCACCCTTATCAAAAAGAACTCGAATAGGTCGATCACGAAACATAATAATGCCATCAAGGATAGAATGAGAAATACCATGACCACGAGAAGTGTTACTAGGGGCTTGCATAACATTTAGCATTCCCTCCTTCTTGCCTTGAAGTTTGGGACATGAAGATAAAAGATGACCCGAACTTTTGCAATAACTACAAAAGAGAGGTTTCAGACATCTATTGGCATAATGGTCCTTAGAACCACAATTGTAGCATTTCCCACTACAACGGGTATGAGTCTTTGCTACCGAAGCTGCTTGCTTTCCTTTCTTGTTGGGATTAGGACCTTTGAACTTAATAGCCCTTTTTTGTTGTTGTTGAAGTCCAGTTTGGCACTAACAACTTCAACATCACTCTCTTTATCTGCCTCTTTAAGTCAAGAGCGATATCAATAAGCTGATCGAAAGCAACTTTCAATTTCAGAAGTAATGGCTTTTTGAGATTCTTATTCAAGCCATAGACAAATCTCTGATTTTTCTTCGATGGGGTATTTATATACTCAACCCCAAATTTAGAGAGGGATTCGAAAGATGCGATATAATCTGCCACAGAAGATTCACCTTGAACAAGGTCAATAAAACGCCGGGCCAAATTTACTTTTTCAGCCTCCGGCACAAACTTTAATTCGAATCATCCCGGAATTGCTCCCAAGTAAGATCCGCTTCAATAATTTCATAAGTCAGAAGCTCGTACCAATCTAATGCTCTTTCTTGGAGCATACTAGAAGCCACTTGGACCCGATGAAGACCAATAAGATTCATGTGAGAAAAGATGCGATCGCATATTCTAAGCCAGGCTTGGACTTCGATAACGCCCTCGGAACCCCTAAATGGCTTTTAACCCAAATTTGTATAAACACTGTATAGGCGTGCAAATTTGGATTTTGGGTGAGTAGGCTCCGGAATGGGTCCGACAGCTTGAGCATTCTTTACAAGATCAAGAAGCTGTTGGACAGACATAAATACTCCATCCTGGGGAGTAGCACTGGATTGACCGACGCTGGGACGCCCTGGTCTAACAATTTCTCTTTTTAAGAAAGAAATAAGAAGAAAACGTTATTCTCAGAATGAATATCAAATAATAATGATTGATAAAACAAGGCATCACGAAGAAAATAGGATAGAACGGGTCCAATGACTCGAAATAAATCCTAAGGCACGACTCCTAAGATGGACTTAGGGCGATGATCCTTGCTATAATATTTCGTATTGTTCCAAAGTTTGGCTTTGATACCAAGCTGTGACACCCCACCTCTATACTCATGCTAGCCAAGGACACCACGAAGTAATGCTGTCAACTAGCGTGACGAATAAGGCTGTTGAGGAGCGGCCATCCGTGTAATTGCCTTGTACGAGCAACGGTATGTCAGATAGTATAACAAGATGAAATCCGACACACTGATGCAAACTTAAAACATCTACGCAGTGGATATATATGATCTTCGGAAACAAATATAGAAATAATCATAACATAAATCACTCACAGATATCCATATCACAAAGATGGAAACAGATATGAATATATCACTTAAAAGTGTTTATCAGAGTAGTGGTCAAAAAGATCCCCAGTATAACAAAAGAATAGATACAAGTGCTAAGCAAAAGAACATGTATACATTTCGAATGTATAACAACAAAGACTACCAATATAGTGTAGTTAGCCAAAAGTCAGGTAATACTCCCAGATGAGGAGTCAAGTAGAAGCACCTATAACATCTCGGTCTGACCCGAGTATTATTTAATAAGAAAATAATAAAAGGATCAATCTAGCTATAAATATTAGATAAAATGAGATGGAATAAGAGATATATAAAAACATAAACATTAATGCCATACTATGAAAAGTATACATTTGACAACAACAAAAATCATACAATATCTCAAGAAATCTCAAAACATCAAAAAGAATGTATATTCTTTACTCTATTCACCAAACCACAAATATTGGCATCATATCGATGCCAATCATAAAAATTGGTGAAACACAAATTCTAGAAATCATCAATTAGAAATCCATAAATCACATAGGGGGAGGCCTATCATAAACGGGAGCATGTAAACTCACCGACACGTGTATCACAAACGGGATGCTATCCCACGGTCGCTAACCATAGAGCCGGTGCAACGACGTAGTACAATATCGGTAAGCCCAAGGAATCTGAAACTCGAATAATTCGGAACAACGACATAGTACAGTGGTACGCCCGATGATCCTAATAACATGGTACAACAACGTAGTACAAAGGTACGCCCGATGGACCGAACTACATAAAAGAACATGGGTCGCTAGCCAATAAAAGAAATAAGACAGAACTTAATAAAACGAGGTACCGTCCCCTACGTGGACGAAGAGACATAGCATATCGCTAGTCTAAATCACAAAAAATGATCATCAATGATCATCAAGAAGTGTCAATTACACTAAGCTAGTAAATAGATGAGTTTAGCTTCGTGTCCCATATCCACTTGCTTAACTTAAGTATTTACGAACAAATTGTAAATCTCCACTCGAAAGTTGTCACAAGAGTTTCAATCGAATGAGCCTAAGAATTAACCGACAAAGTAAACGCAAGCATTTCATACCACTTGTTTTGCAAAGTCATTTAGTTGGATTTCTTGAACGAATGAGGTAAAGGTCTGCATATACTAATAGATTGGAAAATGGTTTTATAAAGGACTTTGTATTAAAAATGGAGTTGAAATCATCTTTGAGAAAGTGTTTGAATATTTACTACTAGTGTAGAAACCTTTGCGTTTTAAAGTGACAAACCATAAAGATGATTGTAAGAACAATCAATCACCAAAATTTCATGTTCAAAGATGTGAATTAAATCCAAAGAAATCGATTCCAAATCCATCAAAATGGACATACCCTAAAATTCCAAATAGAAGTCATCAAAGTCTATAATAAATGATAACAACAAATCGAAAAACCACGAATCGACAAAAATTGGAATTTCAAGCAAAATAGGATAAATATGCAAAAACAAGCAGGTCAGTCAACTGATTGCAGAGGCTAGTCGACTGATTGCAGGAAACAGAGACTTCCAGCCTCTGCCGACAGCCCAGGAACATTCATTTGCTACAGCCAGTCGATTGACTGGCACTGGGGCTGTTTTTTAGCCTATCAAATGAAGAGAAACTCCTCCAAAATTGCTACCGAACGAGCAATGGGCACTAGGGGTTTATGCCAATCGACGACCCGGCCCTATAGCCTCTTCGATACACCACTAAATGCATGATCAAACATCAAAGCTATGATTTTTAAAGATTTGACTTCAAACACTAAATATTGGAATACTTATAAAACCAATTCAATCCAAGGCAAATGGACATGAAATAGAAGTTTGGAATTCGTACCTAACAATAAATGAAGATTATAGACATAGATGTGACATAAAAATCTCACCTATTGCACAAAAACAAGGAAGAAGAAGCTATAGAGAAAGGTAAAAACAATCGCTCATCGATTGCAACCCAAGAAGCTTGAATCTAAGCTTAAAAGAAAAACATTTCCTAAGTTAGACTTTAGGAATTTCTGAAATTGAAGGTAGAATGAGTTGGAGAAGAAGAAGAGGATGCTTACCAATAGCTTCACTTTGACTTTGGAGTTAGAACTTGGATTTACAATGGAACTAGGGCTTGGAAATTCTAATTCTCTTTCTCTTCCCCCATTTTTATGAAAGCTTGAAGGCATTAGGAAATGAAAATGAGTGAAGAGAAGTGGGGGTGGAGCTAGAGTTAATAGTTTAAGCTAACCCAAACCCATAGTCCAAAGTGCATAGGTCAAATTTTAGCTAGCTCCAAACATATCGAAGTTGATATTCAAAAAGGTCGCAAACGGCATTTTAAACTCGATGGAAGTAGTCCTGAGTCCTAATTCGACCATATGCAAAAAGTAGCATTTTGGACTATAATCCGACTAACGATGCAGTATTTAAATAAAATATTTAAATACACAATCGTAAAATATGTTGGGTGTTACTTTTTTAAATGATTTTATTAATATATGTATTTTTAAAAGCATAAAATTCTGATTAAAAAAATATATATTTTATGGTTTTGTGAAAGTTAAATCTTAAGTTTTTAATTTGTGGATTTAAGTATGTAAATTTGAAATAAATGTGATTTTCGACTTTAAATTTTATTTTGAAAAAATTGTAAGTAAGTAATGGAAATTAAATTTAAAGTTTGAAATGATTTTTAAAGTAAAATGCGAGGTTTTATTTAATTTATAAGTTAATAAAGAGTGAAATTTTGACTTAATAAATGAATTGAGTGTTAAAAATTGAACATTTGATTTTAAAATTTTATTATGATAAATCATATGTTAAAATGATTTAAATATGAAATTTTGAAGTCTAGAAATATGGATTATAAATTTAAATAACAAGAATTGAAGTTTTATTGTTTTTGAAAAGTTAAAATAAAATTTGAAATTTTATTAACAGCATTTCCTAAAAATGCTGTAGTATTATGACAGCATTTTAAATGCTGTTATTTTGAACGTAACTATGTTTGAAATAACTAAATATCTATTACGGCATTTTATAAATGCCATTATTCTTGAACTAACTATTTGGGAAACTATAAGCTACGATAGCACTTTATAAATGTTGTCGTTGCTATATTTTGTCAATGTTTTGAAATATTATAGATTTTAACACTGTTTGTGTTATATTTTAAAGTGTTAAATGATTTAACTATTGGAATTGATTATTTGTGAAATATAAGGAGTTTTGAATATAATTTAATATTTAAATTTGAATTTTAAGGAATTTACATTGAATTTGAATTTAAACAAGGTTTACTTCGTTATATGTTAAATTGAATGAAATAAAATGAGATAAATGAATTTTTGAATGGAATTTTGAAATGTATTTTTGTAATGATATTTGAAATAATAAATGAATGACATACTTGATTTTTAAATCATATTTAAATTTGAATATTTGAAATTGAATTCAAATAATGATTTGATAATGAGGTTTTGAAGGATATGATATTTTAATGATTTCAAAATGGTTTTCAATGATATAATCTTATTATGATAAAGAATGTGAATTTGGAATGATATTTGATTTTGATAAATGAATATTTGATATTTATATTTGTATGAAAAGATATTTGGTTTAATTGTAATTTAAGTTTATTAAACAATATTGGATTTATGAAATGAATATTTCAAAACTAAATAATAATGAAATTAGATTTGAGATATGAATTTATGAAATTATAAAGTTTAGTTTTGAAATGTGGGATATTAAAGTTTGGAAATATATTAAAATTGGATGTTTTATTTTGTAGATCAAATTCATATTTGAAATTTATACGATTTGAAAAGTTTTGTTGGAAAACTGAATTGAATTGAAACTGATGGTTTGAATTGAATTAAATTGGAAATTTGAAAATTGAGTTTAATTGAATAAATTTCAAAATTTCAAATTTATGATTTCGAAATGTTATGAATTTCAAAGTGTAATGATTTCAAGTATTTTTGTTTCGAATGAGTTATAACTTTGAAGTATTATGATTTTTGAAAGGTGAATATATGTTTGAAATGGAAATGATATCGTATTGACTTGGACACATTTTTGGAATAAAAATGGGTTTGGTTTCAAAGTATAAATTATTTTGATTTGAATATAGTTTTGAAGTAAAAATGGTTTTGCTTTCGAAGTAGAAACTATTTTGATTTGAATATAGTTTTGAAGTAAAAATGGTTTTGGTTTCGAAGTACAAACTATTTTGATTTGAATATAGTTTTGAAGTAAAAATGGTTTTGGTTTCGAAGTATAAACTATCTTGAAAGGAATATAGTTCTCGAATGAAATGATTTGATTTTTGAAGGATAAACTATTTTGAAATGACCACGGCGTTATAATAACGTTTGGTTGTTAAAGAGATCGGGATCGAAAGTTGTCATACTCTCTGCCAACTTCGAAAACCACTTTAACAGCTGTGTACGCGGTGGAGATTCCAGAATAAAGTAGGTTGGTGGTGACGTTCTTGAGGTATATTACGTGGACCCAGCTCTCGTGAGTTGGCTTAAGGTGGCTAAAACAGGAGCGATCTCGGGCCAAAAGGGGTAGCTCCTCTGGTCGGACACATTCCTTCGATACTATACTCTTTCTTGTGATTGATTAGATGGCCATCCTCCGATTTTGATTGGGAGTGTGTTCCGAGGTAGGGGTATGTGGCTGCTACGTTACCACTAGCCCGTGTGCGTAATTGGTATATCTACCCTGGCATTGCCTTGTGTGTCGTGTCACCTACCATAGCGAGCCTTACTATGAGTTTGTTTTTCTTCCGTAGCCCATGGAGTATTTAGGGTGGTCTCCTATCTGGAGATATGCTGATACTGGATGGACTACTGGGACTATTAAGTGTTAAGTGGAATATTGGGTCACTCCTTAACGCTATTTTAAAGTAAGTTTATTTTACTGTAGACATTATTATAATAACGCAATATTACTACATAGTAAATAGTTTAACGGATCCTTAAAGGATGGGCGATGCCAAGCATCCTTTAAGTTACTGATGCATTTTGTTACCGTTCATTTGAGTTGATTTACAGTTCATAAGTATTTATTTCCTGACTTGAGTGTTTTGTGTTTTGCTTTACGCTCGAGTCGTGAGTGATTCAGCATTCAAGATTCACCTTCGGAGTTGGAGCTTTGCTTGAAGATCCAGCCATCTATTTTGCTTTCTGTATCCAGCGTTTCAGTGATGTATTCTTATTTATACTTGACGTATCTTGTTACTCTTCTGTTGTATCTTGTTTAACTCTGATATATCTTATTTTTTTAATATAGCAGCTTCATGAACTACTACCTCTTTTAATTCCGCTGCATTATTATTTACTCTGTGTCTGTGATTATTTATTTACTATATATTCTGAGATTTGCCAAATTTTATTTACGACGTGGTATTTTGAGCAATTCAAGTCCAACATATGCAGATGCGAATGGTTGAAAATATCGAGTCATTACATTTGGTACCAGAGCTTTGGTAGCTGTAGGTAAAACTCAGTGTATAGGGTAAATGTATTTACAGAATCACTTTCATTCGAGTTTAAATCTCTTCCTTTTTGACTCGATTCCTTTGAACTTTGGAACGTTCCCTGCGGTTCCAAAATCCATTTCGTGTCCCTCACTATTCATTTTCTTTTAATTCTAGAGTATCCCATAACTCCACTTCGAAGGATCTTTATAATGAGTCGGCAGTCCCGCCAATCTCAAATTATTTGTAAAGGGGTGAACTCTTTTACAATAGCATCAATTCACCAAGGATTTTATATCCTCGGTTTAGATGCTAGTATCTCTTATTATCCCAAACTCTATCTCTTGAGACTGAATGTTGATTTTTCCCTAGAAAATCCACATTGATCTTATTCTTTATGTCACAGTTGACCCAGTTAAGGTTGCTCGCGATTTATACAAGCTTATCCATCTTCCTATTCTGTTGTTTAATCATCTTATCTTTGTTTCCAACTTATCTTCAATCATTCTTGAAGTGTATTTGTAAACTAATATTTAATTTTTTTTTATACATTGTGTTGTTTGAGTTGTTGATGTTGATTTGGGTTTCTGATCGATTTGTCTGATCGATGCTATCTATAAGATTTCCAAAACACTTGAATAGAGCAAACTGACACAATATGTTTTTCAAATTTAGTCATGAAACAAATTTTGTATCTATACAATTTTTTTTTATTGAATTGGTTGTTAGAAATAATATTTGATCTTATATATCATTATCTCTTGTTTCATATATAAATAATGGAACTATAAAAATGGTTATAAATTTATTTGGAAATTTAAAATGAATTTTAAACAAGAATTTGAGTATTTAATTTCTGATGGATTTCAAACCTTGTGTCTAAAGTTTCAAAGGATATATTATTTATAGTGTTTTCTAATAGAAATTTGTTTCCAAAGAATTTTAAAGTTTAAAATTTATGCTCTTCTTTTGTTGCTGGAAAATAACTTCAGTGATGACTACAGCATCATTGATATTCATTTTTGAGTTTCGAAGTGAAGTGCTCGTTCTGTAGTCTTGCTACAGTTTTGTTTTGGGGAATTTAATTGATTTGAATTTCTAAAATAGGACTGATTTATATTGTTTTGGGAAATTTAATTGATTTGAGTTTCTAAAATAAGACTGGATTCATAACATATGCTGATATATGATTTAAATTTGAATGGATATATATATATATATAGTATATGTGCATTTATTTATCTCTAAATAGTTTGGAATTCATTGGAAATTTTGTTCCTAAATTTTATCTTGAAAGATAATTTTTAAGTGTAATTTCAAGATTTGGATAAATATTCAAGTTTACAATGATTGAATTAGAAAGTTTATTTGTATAATACACAATTTCATTCCAAGATAACTTACCTAAATTTTTAGAAGTTGAATATGTAATTGGATAATATACAATATAAAAAGATTTTTATAAATAAAATTTGAGTTGTTATAATAAATGTTATACACTTAAATTTTAGTTATAAAAAGATTAACAGTGGTAAATCGAGAAAAGAAAAAGGGTAATGGAATAATTTATAATATAAAATGATGTTAAAGGAACTAAGAATAATTAAAGCAGTTATAATAAGTGTAAATATATTTAACATGGGTGATAAAATATATCGAGAGGAATAATTTAATTTTAATTAGGAATAAAAAAGAATTAAATTTATTGAGTACATTTTGAGTATAATAAATGTTTTTTTGGTCAAATCCATGATTTCAGAGATTGTTTATTTATGATAAATTGATGATAAGATAATAAAATTAGAGATAGTTAAGATTTATTTAACTTGTTTAAAATTAATTTTCAATTTATGTTGAAATTTTCAAGGTCTCAGATTTATTATCTTATTTTGTTTTTCAAACTATCTTTTGGTTGTCCTTATTTTCCTTATCTTGCTACAGAATGGAGAAGCTATTGCTTATACTAGTCTGTTTACAAATCTTTCTACAATCTTTGGAACTCATTTTGAATTTGAGCACTACTTGCCAGCCACAGACCGTCGGTCAAAAGGGAAGGGTGAATCAGATTCTAGAAGATCTTTTTCGTGCTTGTGTTCTTAATTTTGGAGGATCATGGGAAGATCATCTCCACCTTGTTAAACTTACCTATAACAACAGTTATCAGGTAAAATTTCAATCTTCCTGTCATCTTGTCTTAATCCTATTTCATTCTATCTTTTCCTATGTTTTTCCATACCTAATTCCTTTCGAGGATGAAAAGTATTGAGTGGGGGAGAGTGTAACAACCCTGTATTTTGTGATTATTTTAATTGTATATTTTGATTATTTTGTTTGAAATTCCACATTTAAAAACTTTATTTTACTTATGTATAAAACTTTATTTTATTTATTAAAATGAATAATTTTTTTATTTTAAATATTAATTTTGATTTGTATGTAAATTATAATTTCAAACCTGAATATATAGAATATTTCCAGAAAATGTGAATTTTGGTCAATCTGGTCAAACTTTGGCCTTTAAATTTAAAATTTAAATATTTTAAAATTTTAATTTTATCTTTTATCATGAAAATAAATTAAATCTCAAGAATACTGCTTTACGTATCGTTGAAATCCAATTTATATTGTGAAAGTTATGATTTTTACAATATTGTGCATAAATTGATTTATTTAAAAAAAATTGTTTATTTTAAATTATATAAATAATATTTTTTATATATATGTATATATGATACATTATGCATATATTTTATTTTTAAAACATTTTATAAGTGTTGTTATAATTTTCTAATACTTATTGTATTTTGTTTTCAATTTTTAAAATCTAGTTTCAATTATTAAGCTATTTTCTTATTTATTTTATGTTTTTCCTTAAATTATTTATTTATTTTATTTTTTTCAATATTTTATTTTATTTTCTGAATTGTATTTAGTTTATTTTGATTTAAATGAAATAAGAAATATCAAAAGACAATGACCTTTCATTTCTATGTCTTTTCATTAACTTGTCTTTCCATTTTTCTTTTGTCTTTTCATTTTATCTTTTGGCCGTCCAAATTTTTTTGCATTGCCATGTATTTTTATTCTCATTCACGTGAGAAAACTCCTTTCTCTCCAAAAACTCATGGTTATCGAAAAAATGGTAAGTTTTCTTATGTCTTCTTCCGTTATCTCTTCTCCTTTTCATATTTTCTATTGATTTTCACCTTTGCTTCTTCTAGCTTGCTCGGCCTATCTCTTACTCCATCAGCTCCACCATCATCTCCACCATCTACAGCAGCAACCACCACCTATCCCCTCCTCCAGATTAGGCTGTGGCCTCCCCATGTTGAAAACTCCACAAAAATTGCAAGCAATCCCTTTAAACAAGCCTTGCCGAGCTTTAAAGGCCACATCCACTTCATCTATCACCTTGGCCACCCCCTTAGCCACCACCACCAGCAGCTACACCTTCTCTAGCCACCACTCCAGCCATCAACACTTCTGACCTGACCTGTACTAGCCTGACCCGAGCCCCTATGATGGCATAACCGAGCCAAATGTTGCACAAACCACTCTATTTTGCCTTGAACCCATGTATGCTTCATATTGTAACTCTTCCACCACCTTCATCAACTTGTAACCTGACCTATATGATACAATACCTGACCCAAGCACACATCATGACTGAGCAAAGATTCCCTTAAGGCCAAGCATTAGATTTTTTGAAGCAAGGTCTAATCTATCTTGTTTATTATTGCTTCCTATTTCAATTTGTTTCTATATCGTTTTGTGTTAAATATATTCATATGTTATATTGCATTATCTTGTTTTTGTTGTTGTGACAAGATGATATCTTGGCTCTCTCCACTGATTTGAATCACTAGTCGTGCTGTATCGTGCCTTTGGAATTGTTTTGTGTGTCGTAGTGGTCTTCAGCTTGAAAGGTGAGTCTTTCTCACTTTGACATATTTACTTATGAAATGGTGAATCGATAACAAGTGTTTAGTAATTAAAAATGTTTATGCAAGTAAAAGATGATTTTATGATATGCCATGCCAAGTTATTACCATGTTAAACTGTTAATTATCACCTGACATCTGATATACGACATTATATTATGACATTGACATTGTTTTTATGTTTATTTATTTATGATCACAGTGCAAGTTCCCTGTTAGAATAGAATCAATATGGATTGAAATGATACATACCCGAATGGACTTTGGAATAGGGAAAAATCGTTATGGGCTGAAATGATAGGCCTAAGTGATTTTTATTTATTTTTATTTACTTGGATTGCAGGTTTGGAATGATAGAATCCAGGTTTTCTTTTTAAACTACGGATTGAAATGATATATATCTGTATCACTTGACCTAGGTTAGAAAATTATGTACAAACCCTGTGGTATATTTTTAAATGATTTTATTAAGATATGTATTTTTAAAGGTATGAAATTTGGATTAAAAAAATATATATTTTAAGGTTTTGTGAAAGTTAAATCTTAGGTTTTTAATTGTGAATTTAAGTATGTAAATGTGAAATAAATGTGATTTTCGACTTTAAATTTTATTTTAAAAAAAATATAAGTAAATAATGGAAATTAAATTTAAAGTCTGAAATGATATTTAAAGTAAAATGCCAAGTTTTATTTAATTCATAAGTTAATAAACAGTGAAATTTCGACTTAATAAATGAAATGAGTTTTAAAAATTAAACATTTGAATTTAAAATTTTATTATGATAAATCATATGTTAAAATGATTTAAATATGAAATTTTGAACTCTAGAAATATGATTTATAAATTTAAATAACAAGAATTGAAGTTTTATTATTTTTGAAAAGTTAAAATAAAATCTGAAATTCTATTAACAGCATTTCCTAAAAATGCTGTAGTCTTATGACAGCATTTTAAATGCTGTTGTTTTGAACGTAACTATATTTGAAATAACTAAATATCTATTATGGCATTTTATAAAAGCCGTTATTCTTGAACTAACTATTTTGGAAACTATAAGCTAGGATAGCACTTTATAAATGCTGTCGTTGCTATATTTTGTCAATGTTATGAAATGTTATAGATTTTCAATACTGTTTGTGTTATATTTTAAAGTGTTAAATGATTTAACTATTGGAATTGATTATTTATAAAATATAAGGAGTTTTTAATATAATTTAATATTTAAATTTGAATTTTAAGGAATTTACATTGAATTTGAATTTAAACAAGGTTTACTTGGTTATGTGTTAAATTGAATGAAATCAAATGAGATAAATGAATTTTTGAATGGAATTTTGAAATTTATTTTTGTAATGATATTTGAAATAATAAATGAATGACATATTTGATTTTTAAATGATATTTAAATTTGAATATTTGAAATTGAATTCAAATAATGATTTGATAATGAGGTTTTGAAGGATATGATATTTTAATGATTTCGAAATGGATTTTAATGATATATTCTTTATTTTGATAAAGAATGTGAATTTGGAATGATATTTGATTTATATAAATGAATATTTGAAGTTTATATTTGTATGAAAAGATATTTGGCTTAATTGTAATTTAAGTTTATTTAAACAATATTGGATTTATGAAATGAATATTTCAAAACTATATAATAATGAAATTAGATTTGAGATATGAATTTATGAAATTATAAAGTTTAGTTTTGAAATGTGGGAAATTAAATTTTGGAAATATATTAAAATCGGATGGTTTATTTTGTAGATCAAATCCATATTTGAAATTTATAAGATTTGAAAAGTTTGGCTGGAAAACTGAATTGAATTGAAACTGATGGTTTGAATTAAATTAAATTAGAAATTTGAAAATTAAGTTTAATTGAATAAATTTGAAAATTTCAAATATATGATTTCAAAATGTTATGATTTTCAAAGTGTATTGATTTCAAGTATTTTGGTTTCAAAAGAGTAATAACTTTGAAGTATTATGATTTTTGAAAGGTGAATATATTTTCGAAATGGAAATGATATCGTATTGACTTGGACATAGTTTTGGAATAAAAATGGTTTTGGTTTCGAAATATAAACTATTTTGATTTGAATATAGTTTTGAAGTAAAAATGGTTTTGGTTTCGAAGTATAAACTATTTTGATTTGAATATAATTTTGAAGTAAAAATGGTTTTTGTTTCGAAGTATAAACTATTTTGATTTGAATATAGTTTTGAAGTAAAAATGGTTTTGGTTTCGAAGTATAAACTATCTTGAAAGGAATATAGTTTTGAAATGAAATGATTTGATTTTTGAAGTATAAACTATTTTGAAATGACCACGGCCTTATAATAACGTTTGGTTGTTAAAGAGACCGGGATCGGAAGTTGTCATACTCTTTGCCAACTCCGAAAACCACTTTAACAACTTTGTACGCGGTGGAGAATCCAGAATGAAGTTGGTTGACGACGACGTTCTTGAGGTATATTACGTAGACCCAACTACCGTAAGTTGGCTTAAGGTGGCTAAAACAGGAGCGATCTCGGGCCAAAAGGGGTAGCTCCTATGGTCGGACACATTCCTTCGATACTATACTCTTGCTTGTGATTGATTAGATGGCCATCCTCCGATTTTGATTGGCAGTGTGTTCCTATAACGACCCAATTTTTCGATGCCCGAAAGTCGACATCGATACGTCCACTGTATCAAATGCCGCACAGTCGAATGCCCAAAGACCGAACAGTTAGGGTTAAAGAAGAAGAAGATAGAAGAAGAAGAAAGAAGAAACAGAAACAATAATAGAATCTCACACTTCGCAGTGGAACAAATATAATAGATAAATAAATATCTTTAAACAGAATCACTATATCTGTTATTACATTACATCACATTACATTATCAGAGTGTACAACAACAAACTATGGAAAGAAATATTACATATATAAGTGATACGCCTCGCCATCTAGCTCCAACTCCTGATCTCCATAGCAACTTCTTGACTTTGCTCCAAAATAACTGCTAACCTGACTCTAGGCTGCCCGTGTGGAAAATTATGGGCACCCAGAGTTTAGAAAGGGAACAATAAACTCCAGGTCAGTCGTTGGACTAGCGTGAGATCTTAAAAACAGTTATTCCCTCAAAGAAAATAAAAATAAATTCGCTATGCTTTTGGAAAATGAAACTACCACAAGGCCTCCCGCCACACACACAATGCAAACGCAGAATTGGAGGAGATTTCTCCTTATGATAGTCAAACATGCTTAATACGCATAGTTCTTTCGATATTATTATTATTAGTGCATAGCGTGGAAAACATTTCGAAAGTATAATATTAATCTTAGCCAGCATAGGCATTTCGCACTTATGCCTACTATAGCTACCATGCTCAATAGCAGGTTACCGCCACATTCCATGGAAGGTTATACAACTAAAACCGTACAGGGCGCTTATTGTTTCTTTGGATTTTCAACAAATGGTCAGGCTAAGGAACTTCCTACTGTCAGTGGGTACACCTCTGGAGGGACGTCCCAAGAACTTAACCAGCTCTCTACCAACACAAGGCCGGGTTACCTCTGCAACTAGGTAACTACTACACGAGTATGCCATCCCCCGGTCCTTTGGGACCTTTATCCGAGGATCCGTGACATAAAAATTCAAGGCCAAACTAATTTTAAATAAAATTAGTAGATAGGATATAACTATTGAAATATCCATTATCTAAAACAAATATCAATTTCCTTTATAAATTCACATGGTGAATTTAAAGTTCTAAATATCCATTGATATACGATTGATCTCTAGATTTATTTTCAAATACCAAATTAATTTCCAAAATTGATTTCTAAATTAATTTTCAAATACCAAATTAATTATCTTTTAAAACAATTCCTTCTTTTGAATTTATTTAATTTCCTAAAATTAATTTACTATAAATTTTCTACTAAATTTCAAAAATCAAATTTTTATTTATTTCTGGTATCCTACGATACCAAAAATATATTTGGCTAAATTATAGCCTTCACAGTTTCAATCACAATATAATCACATACAGATTATAATAATCAACATACAAAATACGAAACAAATTAAATATTTGAGGAATCCAGTTGGATCCCTCCAACCTATTTTCCCTGCATCCACAGACGTTAGCACAACAATTAAATACCAATTCCACTTCAAGGTGGAATATCGCGGTATATGGGATTTATAAAATATCATCCACTATTATGCGGCACAATAGGGTCTTATCTGCTATATAATGCTGGAACTCAACTCCAAATACATATAAAATATCATCCGCTATTATGCGGCACAATAGGGTGGCCTACATCACTTGCTTGCATTGAAGGTACCGCCTTTGCTCAAGTTCGTCGTCGCAGACGTTCTTGGCTCGCGAGAATGCCTAAAGCCACCTTCCCAAAGCGCCTCGTTTTCCTCCCATCGATGCCGAGCTTCAAGGTATTGCACGCTGCACTTCTAGCCTCGCAACATCATCGCTTGAGACGAAATCCCTTACCGAAATCGAGATGCTGAGTTCAAGAATTCGCCTTTATTCGAAACCGAGTTCGATCGTATCCACCATTATTCGAACGAATTGAATCTGTTTGAGTTTTATTTTACAGAGGGAGCCATTTTACTTTCTTCTTTTTTTTTCTACGAAATCGATTTCGTGGCTTAAAAATTGCAAACTCCTATCGAGGCATGCCGCTAAGCGTTTATAATGTTATACCCCTATTCCGAACGCATTGGAAAAGGTTTCGGGTCCAAATTCGATCGTATGGAGAAGATAGCTTTTTGTAACAGTTATAAAATTAAATTTCGATTTAATTTTCAAAGCATTTGCTTATCGTACGGCCAAACGACAACTCCAAACATTACGAAAATTGAAATTCGACAATAATACAATAATACGGATCGAATGAAACTGCTTTTGTCGAAATTCGAGACTGTGCCTCGGGAGGCTATTTTTAAAATATGGATTTAGACGATAAAATCTCAATACTGAGCAGAACATTTCCAAAACCAATTCTGAAGCTTCCATTATCTTCAGTATCATCAATATAAATTTTCTAAGCACAAAAAAAATATTTTTAATCAGCTTAAAACTGAAGATTCAAATTTTTACCCAACTACAATAAATTAAATTCAATAATTTAATTGCCAAATTCATAATTATATTCGAAATTCAAGTCAAACTAAACTCCAAATGTTTAAAATCGATTAAATGTTTCATTTCAAATGTTAAAAATTTCCGAGTCGTCACAGTTCCAAGGTGGGCGTATGTGGCTGCCACGTTACCACCAGCCCATGTGCGTAATTGGTATATCTACCCTGGCATTTCCTTGTGTGCCATGTCACCTACCATAGTGAGCCTTACTATGAGTTTGTTTTTCTCCCATAGCCTGTGGAGTATTTAGGGTAGTCTCCCGATCTAGAGATATGGTGATACTGGATGGACTACTGAGACTATTACGTGTTAAGGGGAATATTGGTTCACTCCCTAAAGCTAATTTAAAGTAAGTTTATTTTACCGTAGACATTATTATAATAGCACAATATTAATACATAGTAAATAGTTTAACGGATCCTTAAAGGATGGGTGATCCCAAGCATCCTTTAAGTTACTGATGCACTTTGTTACTGTTCATTTGAGTTGATTTACAGTTCATAAGTATTTATGTCCTGACTCGAGTGTTTTGTGTTTTTCTTTACGCTCGAGTCAGATTGAGTGATTCAGCTTCAAGATTCACCTATGGAGTTGGAGCTTTGCTTGAAGATCCAGCCATCTATTTTGCTTTCTATATCCAGTGTTTCAGCGATGTATTCTGCTTTGTACTTGATGCATCTTGTTACTCTTCTATTGTATCTTGCTTAACTCTGATGTATCTTATTTTTTTGTATAGTAGCTGTAACAACCTGATATTTTCAGCCATTTGCATCCACACATGTCAGACTTGAATTTCTCAAAATACAGCATTGTAAACAAATTTGGAGCAAATGAAAACAATCACAGAATCACAGACACAGAAATATCAGAATAACTTGCAGCGGAAATTAAATACCATAGTAGTTCATGAAGCTACTATAACAAAATCTCAAAACAAAATACATAATATCAGTCTAAAAAACATATACAATAGATACCCCAAATACATAGAAGTTTATAAATACCAAAGCTGAAATAGAACAACTGAAACTGAAAGGAAATAGATAACTGGACAAGAAGAATCTCCAGCGATTCCTAGCTCCAGAAAAGAAATCCAAAGCTAAGCTGCAAATACTCAGGCTGACTCGAGCGTAAAGTAAAACACAAAACACTCGAGTCAGGACATACATACCAATACAATGTAAACCAACTTAAGTGAACTATAGTAATAATGCATAATAACTTAAAGGATGCTTGGGATCGCCCATCCTCTAAGGATCGGTTAAACCATAAATTAAATACATCCCTTGGTTAAAATTCCAAAAGGGTATTTTGTACTTCTAAATCAAAGAACATTTCAAAATCTAATATCATTTCAAATCCATTTTAAAATATTAAATATCATGTCCTAAACCTCATTCATTTTTGTTTTTATTTAAATTTAAATACCATTTCAAATCACATTTCAAATGGTTTTATATTTCAAATCACAATACTCCATTTAGATCATTTAAAAAATGAAGTTACTATATTTAATCATCAAATATTCAACTCTTAAAATTTTACCATTTTCAGAATTCATTTATTCACTTCAATTTATTAAAATAAGGAAATTCCAGTTTTCACAGCATTAGAAAGATGCTACGTAAAATTTACAATTGAAAACAATTCATTTTAACAAAGATAGCATTTAAAACTGGTGTAATAGGTTTTAGTTTCAAATAAATGCTTTAGTTCAATTCTGCAATTACAGCACTTACAAAGTGCTATAATAGCCCTTAGTTTATTTTTTTCCTTGTAGTTCATTTGTATAAATTACAACACTGAGAAATGCTGTAATATCCTTTACTTCAGAAATAATAGCATTTCTGAAATGCTGTTAATTAAATTCCAAACTTTCAATACAATTTCATAAACAATTAAAAAAACTTTAATTTAAATTATTATAACTTATAAAATTTAATATTTTTCCACTTAAAAAACAATCATTTAAATACCCTCAAATTTATGATTTCATAAAGTGAAATTTTTCATACAAAAATCAAATTTCTTTAATAATTCACCTATAAAATTAATGTACAATTTTATAACATCTCATTTACTTTACATTTTAATTTAATTTACCATTTCATAAACTAAATTAAAATATCCATTTTATTTTACTTAACTTAACTTTTATTTTTAAAACCCATTTCACATTTTCCAAGTTAAGTTATATTTCAAATTTCAATTTTAAACATTTATTTATTTAACTATTTTTAGTTTATAGAAAATCAATAACACTTTATAAAAATCATTTTAAATTAAAATTAAAATCAAATTATCATATTTTCTTACTTAATTTAAACTATATTTAAAAACCAAAATCATAAATCCCAAAATTAACTTATGTTTCAAATTCTACTTTACCATTTATTTATTTCACTTATTTAACTTATAGAAAATCACTAATATCTTATAAAAATCATTTTAAATTAAATTTAAATCAAAATTTCATAATATTTACATTTTTGTAATATTTTATAAATTCAAGAAAATATATATTAACCACGGGTCTGTGTATAAAATTTTCAAACCTGTGTCAAATTATACGGATAATGTATCATTTCAATCCGTAATTTACAGAGGAAAAATACAGGTTCTATTATTTCAAACCCGCAATCCCAAGTAAATAAAATAAATAAAAATCGTTCAGGCCTATCATTTCAGCCCATAACGATTTTTTCCAATTCTAAAGTCCGTTCGGGTATGTATCTTTTCAACCCATAGTGATTCTATTCTAGAGGGAACTTGCAGTGTGATAAACTGATATAAATAAACCTAATAGTATTACATAGTAGTAACAGATGATATGACCTGTGTAAAGACAAGGGTGAACATCATATGGTCATAGCATGGACAGTTATAATATGATAATATGGTTTACAAATTCAAATGCTATCAGTTTACTAGTTATATAAGTACCAAATGTCTGGTGAGAAATACTCACCTCTACAAGCTGGAGATAACAACCAAACACACAAACTAATTCCAGAAGGCATGATAACACGATTATAGACTTGAGTGGAGTGGAGAAATTGGGTGTGAAGAGAACCAAGCTTTTATCTTGTACACAACCCATAAAACAAGACAAGTATAAATATGATTTCAAACCAATTATACATATTGAAACAATTTGAAAATGAAGGCAACTATGAAAGGAATGACTTGAACATTGCCTCCATCATTCAAGTGCTCAGCCTAAGGTCAGGTGTGCACGGAGAAAGTGGTGCATAGGGCTAGGGTATGCGTTCATGAAGGCATGGCTATAAGGAGATGAAGGGTGGAGGTTACATCACAAGAATACAAAGTGTTTAAGGCAAATGAATGGAATTTCGGTGCATCTATGGGTTCGGCCAGAGGACACCTGAGCTCGGCCTTGGCATGTGATGGTCAAGTGGTGGATGGAGTGTCGGTCATAGGTGGTGGAGGGACTGGTGGCGGCGGCTATGGAGGTGGCAAGGTGGAAAAATGAAGGGTATGGCATTAAGGAGTTCGGTTATGCAATATTCAAGGTGATTTTGCAACTTTTGATGATAATAGCTTCAAGAGGGCTCATGGCCTGGTCAAGTCAGAGCGAGAGGATGTTGGAGTGGCCATGGACAGTGGTGGTGTTGTACGGTGGAGGTGGTGGAGGAATATGGCCAAGCAAATGCAAGAAGAGGCAAGGCAATTTCTAAAGGAAAAATCAATAAAAATGAAGAGAAAAGAGTAGAAAAATTATAAGAGCCATTACCTTCACTTCAGATCTGAAATTTTCATAAAAAGATGAGGTGAGAAAGATGCGTTAAGTGAATGACGAAAGAAAACTCACGGCTATAGGGTTGGGAAAGGACGTCCCAGAGATTGAAGGGGTGGAAAATGAAAAGTCAAAAGTTGAAGGGTCAAAGTCTCTTGATATTTCTCTTTTCTTTATTCAAATAAATCAAAATAAAAACTATATGAATAAAATAAAAATGAATACAAGATAAATTGAAAATAAAATGAATAAATAAATTTTATAAAATTATAGAAAAATATAAGAAAATAGTTAATTATATGTAAACTAGTATTGAAAATTGAAAAAAAAAATATAACTAGTTTTGGAAAAATAACAACTACACAAAAAAATGTTTTAAAAATAAAAAATAAACATGACATGACATATTACACACATATACACAAATTAAAACTAGATATGACAAATAAAAATATTATTTATATAAATTAAAATAAACAATATTGTTAAATAAATCAATGTGCATACAATATTGTAAAAAGCATAACTTTCACAATATAAATCAGATTTCAACGAAACCAAAAGCAGTATTCTTAAAATTTAATATATTTTCATAATAAAAGATAAAATTAAAAAATTCAAATTTTTAAATTTTAAAGTCAAAGTTTGGCCAGATTGACCAAAAATCCACTTTTTCTGGAAATATCCTATTTATTCAGGTTTGGAATTATAATTCACACAAAAATCAAAATATACTTTTAAAATAACAAAATTTATCTATTTTAATAAATTTAATAAAGTTTCTAAATTAGACATTTCAATTAAAAATAATTAAAATATACAATTAAAATAAATCATAAAATTTAGGGTTGTTACACTCTCCCCCACTCAAATCTTTTCATCCTCGAAAAGAACGAACAAGGAAAATAAGGAAAAGCAAGACAGAAAAAAAAAATAGTACCTGAAACGAACAATTCCAAATTCGAAGCACAAATGCTTCCATCGTCTTTCAGGTACAGTCTCGATCATCGGTACTTTACAGTACTTTGACTAGACTAACAGATCTCTTTCTTAGCTGCTTCGTACCTCTGTCGATAATACGGAGCGACTTCCTCTCGACAGTCAGATTAGGATCAATATCCAAACCACCAAGAGCAGAAGGCTGAACAAAAGAGATGGGTTAAGTAGATACCAGAGAAGATGTGAGAAGTGGAATACATCATGCACTCTAGAAAGTTTTCCGGGCAAATCCAGAAGATAAGCCAAAGAACCAACTCTTTCCACAATGCAGAAAGGGCCCTCGAAGGGGAAGAAAGTAGGGGAATAGAAATAGCTAGAAGGGAAAGTAGGTTGAAAGACAAGGATGACCCATTATTTTAAAACCATACATATTTCAATTTAAAATTTTATGTTATAACATTTTAAACATTTTATAATATGATGAATAGTCATTTAATTCAAATTTGATAGTTCAAAGTAAACAATATTTAAAACATTTTTAAATTATTTAGACAAGTAAAATAAATGATCAAAATATCCTTTATATAATACTTTATCAAAATACTTATAACTCGATGTCTTAACAAGTTTACTTTCGTTCCTGCAGAACTTGGCCATGCGTTGATCAGGCACAAAGCTAGAATTCTCCAAGTACTTAGTAGACTTGTTTCAACATCCGGTGAAAATACTGGAAAACCTTTAAAAACAGATATGGAAAGTGCAATCCAACCAAATCAACCAAACCAAAACATGTCGATCATGGATCGCGGATACAGAATGGTTACGCCTAGATCCCCCAGGAAACATCCGCACCCGTAGGCTGACTACCGCAGACCAGCGATTACGCCATGAAGACTGGTAGTACCACAGATACACAATGGTTACGCCTGAATCCCCCAAGAAACATCCGTACCCGTAGGCTTTCGCAGCCCCTGCTGATTACGCTACCAAGCGACCCAATAGATCAAAGATACACAATGGTTATGCCTGGATCGTCCAAGAAACATCCGTACCCATAGGCTCTCGCAGCCTATGTGAATTAAGCTACGCAGTCGCGCTTAAAAGAAAAACCATGGAGATTGCCATGGAAATCAATGGACACTCGAGTATCACATCCGAAAAACCCAAATCAGAGAGAGAATAATATCGATAAAATGAATCCACAATGTGGCCACAAAGCGGATATCAAGCAGAAGGTACTTTCCATATCTTTACTTCGAAAATATGTATCATATAGTACCTTTCAAAATCACTTTCAAATATCATACTTATATAGAGTCCATCATATATAAGATTTTATTTTCAAATCGAATACTTTCCAAAATCAATAGTAAATCATACTTATATAAACTTCGACTATATAAGATTTCTCTTTCCAAATTGGGTACCTTTTCAAATCAATAGTTTTCAAATCAACTTCATACTTACACAAATCAATTTTATATAAGTTCGATAATTCCCAAGTCAAGTATTTAGTAAATCAAGGTTCTCAATTTCAATTACTTTCAATAATGTTTCAGTTTCAAAATCATATATGATTTCACCAAATTACTTCTTCCAAATTACATATATTCAGATTCAAAGTTTCTTAAAACAATAGATTTAGAAATAATCCAAATTTTCGAATCAACAAAAATTTAGGTCAAACCAATTCATTTCCATTTCAAACATATATTCACTTTCAAAAATCATAATACTTTCAAAGTTATAAACTTCCGAAACCATAATACTTGAAATCATTACCCTTTGAAAATCATAACATTTCAAAATCACACATTTGAAATCATGAAACATTCCTTTAATTCTTTGCATTTCACAAATTTATTCAATTAAACCCAAATCTAAAATTTCCAATTTTAATTCAATTCAAACCATCAGTTTCAATTCAATTTAGTTTTCCAACAAAACCATTTCAAATATTATCAAATTTCAAATAAATATTTGATCCAAAAAAATAAACTATTCAATCTTAAATATATTTCAAAGTTTAAATATAACATATTTCAAACTAAATTTTATAATTTCATGTATCTCAAATTTCACTTCATTATTACTTAGTTTTGAAATATTCATTTCATAAATCCATTATTTTTAAATAAACTCAAATTATAAGTAAACCAAATAATAATATAAACTTCAAATATTCATTTATCAAAATCAATTATCATTTCAAATTCACATTCTTTATCAAAGTAAAAATTAAATCATTTCCAAACCATTCCAATCATCAAAATATCCAAAATGGTTACCAAGTTTGAAACCATCCCTTTTTTAAACCTTCAAAGTATTTATTTTTATATGAAAAATCCAATTTACCATTGGAAAGATTATTATTCTATATATATACTTTATTCAAACATTCAAATCTATATTTCATACCAGTATAACTCAAAATAGTCTTATTTATTTTACTCAACAAACAGTTTCAAACATATATAAATCATATTACTTTATACTTTAATCATACAAAACTAAACTTATATTCGTTATCAAATACCTTATACCTTTCAAAATTTCTTAGATTTGAAAATTTAACCTTGATTTGGGAGTGCTCGAATCTTCAAAATAGTCGAAGAAATCATATTTTCAAATCGAAGAGTTGGAAATCACCAACAAATCAGTAAATCAATTCCAATAGATAAGGTTATACCAAAACAAATCTGAATCTCGAGGACTGAACACCGGCTTGTTTTAAATCATTTCATATATATATGTACACACATATATCTTTCGAATATCAAACCATACTTCGAAATCTAAAATCAAAATTTAGTTTCACAAAATCACCCGCATAGCATAGCTACTAGAGTGGCCTCTCCTCCACTCAGAAACTCGAAAATCAATGTCGATGATGCATGCATTCATCAACGAAATTATTTTCTAGCAACATAAGTGGGTTCTGGAATTTTATTTTCTTGAAACTTCTTTGAAATCTCTTCGAAATCATTGGAATTCATTCAAATACATTTGAAACATTTTTATTTGGAGAAATATCTTTAAATCATATTATTATTATATATTTTTCAAAATCTTAAAACCGATTTCAAAACACTGGAGTTCGATTCTTCGAAATTCAAATTCAAAACCCTTCAGTTATAAATCATTTTTATATAAGTCAAATTCTTATAAAATTTTCAAAATTTTCAATCCTTTCAAAATTTCAAATTTTCAAATTTTCAAAGTGTGATGACCCGGAATTTGAAAGCAATATCAATTTAATAATTTGAAATAAAAATTAAATTGATTTGATAATCTTTGATAATAAGATTTGAATTAATTTAATTAATCCAAATAAAATAAATAAATAAATTGATAAATTTTATCTTTTTAAATCTAATAATTGTTTTATATTTACAATGTATATAGAATATGTGTATATTGTTAATAGATCCGGTTTTAATCTAATAAATAAATAAATCATGTTTCTATAAAAATATATATCTTTAGTAAATTGGGAATTTTGATTTTTATTTAAAAGTTAAACTTTTAAAAGTTAATTAATTAATAAGATATGATTTTAAATTGATAAGATAAAAATTTAATTTGTTTAAAATAATTTATTTGATATTAAGATTTTAAAGTATGTAATAAATAACTAAATAATTTTCAAATACATAAAACAAATATTGGAATGATTTAAAATATATTTAACTCAATTTTAAATTTAAATAAATAACAATAAGATTTATTTTGATTTCTTAAAAATACAGTTGGATAAAATAAATAATTTATTAATAAAAAAATAATTTCTTTTATGAATTATTTATAGTTATCAAATGTTGTTTTTTAAATATAATAATTCATTGTTTTAACAAATAAATTTTTAATAAAAATAATTTTATTTAAAAATTTAATTGTGCAGTTTTATTTGTAAATAAACTTGATTTCAAAATTTAATTTGAACTTTAATTCAAGCTTTGAAATCTAAAGTATAAATGTTTTTAATTTGTTTTGATTTTGAAATATTTGTATAAGTTTTATTTTATAAATAAAGTTGGATTTATTTATTTTAAAATTTATCTACATATAAATAAATACATGATTAACTAATTTATTAAACATAGGTTTACATTCATCTTATAATAACATACTAATTAAATACTAATTAACTTTTAATTAAATACTAATTACTTTTATAGGACAAGTGTAATATCCTAAGATCTTACATAACACATGTCAAATGATAAAATAAGGTTTTTGACAAATGGTATATTGTAAGACAAGTGTCAAAAATTTAATTTAGCATTTTCTTTTGTTTTTATTTTTAATAAATTTCAGTTTATATAAAAAAACTTCTTTACCTCATCTTCTTTTCTTCTTCTAAAATCTGAAAACAAACAAATTTAAAAAAAAAAATACAAACACTCCCATTCAAAAACTAAAATCTGAAACATCTTCAACAAAAATCTAAAAAAAACATCTTCAAATCCTGAAAAATCAGAAGCTTGCAAGTCAAACTATTTATGCATTTTCATAAATCTAGAATTCAAGCAACTACAGTTTCAAATTAAAAAGAAGCAAGCATGCTACTTTAAAAATAAGTTCCATAGCAGTTCAAGTTCTTGAGTCAAAAGACTTTCAAATGAAGGCTGTTTTAAAAAGAATTGGACGCTCTGTCTTCTGATCTATAAAAAAATGTGAGTAACATTTCTATTCCTAGAAGATTTAACTTATAAACAAGGTTGCATGTTTAATCTCTGTGATAAAATGTGTTGAATGCATATATGAATGAAATCTGATGTGACTATAATATGCTTGTGATTTCCAAAAGTACTCTCTATTTTTTTTATACATCATATGTTCAGGTTTTGATTTAAATTCAAAATCTATAGATTTGTGCCTCTGATTTAAACTTGAGATTTAATCAAACTTGTTTGTTTATGTTAAACTTTAGTTTAAGATTTCGGTTAAGTTAAAATAACTTGTAAACATCTCTGTAAACCAAAATTGACTGATCAAGTTTTAAATATGTAAAAATTCATATTGAATAAATTATAAATTCAGTATTAAGAATTAAATACTAAGATCAAAAATTGATTATTAGAATAAAAATCAGTCTTTTTCGTTAAGAGGTTGGGTACAGTTCTGTGTTTAACTGTAAATGGGGGATTTTGAGTGTTTGAGTGATCAAGGCAATTTGAAGTGATTGGGTTCTTTTGTTAGGTAGAGGAGTAACCATTGATGATTGGAAAAATAATTGATGTTGATGCAAATCAACATGGACACAGTGGTGATGAATTATTACCTTTAGCCCTAGTTTTGTTTGGACATTTTGATGTGGTTGATACAACCTTCAGATAGGACCGAGTGTCATGGGCCTTTGGGAGGTGATTGCTGAAGTGTAGGCGAAGCTGTGGTCGGCGGTGGAAGTTCTTTGGTGGACGGAGCACCGAGGTGGAAGCGATGACAGGTTTGATGGGTTTTTGGTACTTCTAGTGACAGTTTTTGGGATTAAGACTCGAATTTGATTTTGAGCCGTGGAGGGAAAAATTGATGGTCGTGTTGGGTCGTGGGGTTTGTCGCCGTCGTGGGGAGACTACCGAAGGTGGTTGGAGATCGCCGGAGGCACGGTGCATGTGCACCGTGCACTTTTGTTTTCAGGTGGCCTGGGTGCAAGCATTGGGGAAACTCGAGATTCACTCGAGAAGTTGTGGGGTATGGCTCGAAGCAGTGGGTTTGCGGACTCGAAGAAAATTTTGTTCTTGCTCGGGTTTAAGCATACTAACAGGTTGTAGTTTTAAACCTGTAGTTCTATTTTTATTTTAAACTAGAATTTTAAAAATGAATTTAAATGAAGTAAAGTTTTAAATGAGATTTAAATCTAGTTTTTAAATCTGAGTTAAGTTTAAATCTAAATTTAAAAATAGATTCAAGTTTGAATTTGAATCTAGTTTGGAAATAGATGGGTTTTAAAATTCAAATTAACTTAATAATATTAAAATGTTAAAGTAGTTTGAATTTTAAAATAAGTTTAAAAAGGTAAGTAAGGTTTTAAAAAAAATTTGAAGATTAATCTAAATTCAAATTTTAAGTATTTCAGTTTTGAAATGTAGGAAGGTTTTGAAATTTAAAAAGTTTTAAACAATTTGAAAAGTTTAAGGAATAATTCAAATTTATTTGAATTTAAATATGAATTTGGTTTTAAACCCTTTTAAACTTCTTATCTAAATGAGTATATCTTAACTTGTGAAATGAAAGGTTTTAAAAAAAATGTGTTTTGAAACTTTGTTAAAGATAATTTGAATTCATTTTAAATATTAAATTTAAAATGATATTTGGAAGAAAATTTAAAGTAATTTGTTTTAATGTTTTGTTAATGATAATGTGATCATTAATAAGGAAATATTTTTATCTTTAAAACAAGTAAGAATTTAATGATTTGAATTATTAAGTTAATTAAATTGGATTATTTAAATGAAGTAATGAATTAGAAAAAAAAGTAAAGATAATTAAAGCTTTGTAATGTATTAATTAAAGTTAAGTTAATTAATTAATTTATATTAATTAAATAAGCAATTTAGGTTTAAACTAATTAATCAATGGTTAAGATTAATTAATTAGGAATAATTATTTTTGTAATTAAGGATTATTAATTGGATTTTAATTAATAATCAAGGATTAACTAATCAAGTAATATAGAATTAATTATGTTACAGTTAACGCCTAATTAATTTAATTTAAGATTAATTAATAAATAATTAAAGATTAATTAGTTTATAATTAATATTGATTTATGAAAGTTATTTACTTAAGAAAAAGTAATTAAAGAATTAATAATAGTTAATGATGGTCTTTAACTAAGGATTATTTAGTAATTAATTAATATGATTAATTTTTAATAATTAATTAGATTAATTAATTAATGATAATCAATTATGGAAATTATTTAAGTTTACTTACTAAATGAAAGTAATTAAGACATTAATTACCTAATGTAATTAATGAGTTTATTGAGATTGGTTTAAATTAATTAATTAAGTTTAATTAAATTTAAACAATGGATTTGATAATAATTACTTGATGTAATTAACAAAGTAAAATTACTCAGTGAAGTAATTAAAGATAATTACTGGATGTAATTAATGGATGATGTTGGGATTGTGAAAGTAATTTGGATTAAATTATTTTGTATAATTAATCGAGAGATTAATTAAGAAAATTAATTAAGGGGTAATTAATTTGATAAGTAATTAAGAATAGTTAATTACAGAATGAGATTAATCAAAGGTGATTAATAATTATGGTTTAAGTGAGATTAATTACTGAAGGTAATTAATTTAATTGAGTAATTAATTAAATATAATTAAGGATCATTAATCAATATAATTAGTGATGTAATTAAGATTGATTAATTAAGATTAATTAGTCAATAATAAATGATTAAGGGTAATTAATTAATTGTAATTAATTAAGGTTAAATGTAATTAATTATGGTTAATTAATTAATGAAGTAATTAAAGGTTAATTACTGTATTTGGTTTAGAGTAATTAATTTTGTGAAATTAATTGAAGTATAATTAATTTGGGGTGATTAATTAAGATGATAAATTAGTGGTTAGATAATTAATTAATTTTTAATTAATTAATGATGACGTAAGAAAGATTTATATTGAAGTAAGTAATTAATTTAATTCATTTTAAATTAATTAGAGATGATGTAATTAATTTAATTCAATTTAAATTAATTTTAGATAGTATGATTATAGGTCATTGCTTATGAATGAATGATATAAATTACCTTGAATGGTTTGAATCTCAGCTATGAGATTAGTGATGTTGAGTGATATGGATGCATCGGTTGCATTGTGATGATGATATTAATTTTCTCTGATAGTGATAATATGGATTATCTGTTGTTATGATAATGATAATTATCTGTTGTGAATCTGTGAATTATCTATCTGTGTGTATATAGATAATGTAATTGAATTGTTTTAAACTCTAAAACAACTTAGACCTAAAAGAAACGCTTTGGATTTCGATGAGGCCGGGATCGGGATTCCATATTTGGATATCCGAAAACCACATCGATCCAAATTAACGATAGGTCGTGAATCTTATGTGAAGAGCGAAGACTCGAGGTGAAAGGACTATTAGTCAGTATAACTCTAGGGGTGATTCCGTGATGAGTTTGACAAGAATAGTACTTACAGGCTCGAGATGGAGATTCAGAGTGCAAGGGTTATCGTCGTTAACTCTGAGGGTGATTCCAAAATGAGAGTAACGAGATAACGCCTTCGGCTTCGTTCGAACCCGGAACGAACTTGTATGGATTGAATGCTTTCAGAACAACGTCAGGTGGACGATGAGCATTCTAAGAGATGTGTTCTCTAAAGGTAATCGAAGCCTTAAGCCTCATCAACCGGGAATGGCTAAAACAGAGGAGGTGCAACAAGGCTTCGTGGGCAGCTCCCACTGGAGAGCGAGATTTTCCCCTGTCTAGGGGTCCCTTTTTATTCGGCTTAGTGGGCGGTTGGAATTGCGCACCAACTGCGGGGTTGTCTTGTTCAGAACTGTTCAGTAAGGAATGGTTCCGGCCTTGTGTTGCAGGGGAGCAGGTGCACTCCTCGGTACGTTGATCTAGGCCACGTATTGTGACGGGCGGTACCCCAGTAGCCCAGCCATTGTATGGAATCCAAAATCAAATAAGTGCCAACGGTTTTGATTGTATTACCCACTTTTGTGGGTAGTAGCTGAAATTTAATAATGTAACAATTTCGGCTGTTTCATATTTACTGGTAAACCCTAGACCTATTATAATATCACTTGATTTCCTATCAAATATTTTGGTTAGCGTAAGGTAAAAACTTTTCCATGTTTATGTGTGGGAAGTCTTACGTGATACCTTTCTTTTCAAAAGGT
The DNA here is from genome assembly GCA_030765085.1 of Allium cepa. NCBI lineage: Eukaryota > Viridiplantae > Streptophyta > Magnoliopsida > Asparagales > Amaryllidaceae > Allium > Allium cepa. The sequence continues at coordinate 27,485,800 of CM060938.1, read as the reverse complement.
TTTTGAAAATTAAGCAACTTTAACTTGTTACTCACACCAGACCCATGTCTGACCCGAAGTTTATTTTTGTTTTTCATAAACTCTTGGGTACTCAAATTTTTACGAGTAGCCAAGGGATTCAGGTTAGCTTTGACGAATATTGGAGGAGCAATGTAGCAGGAGGCTTCTGCGTTAGATATATAGTATTCCACTATGTGTTCTGTTTTGTCTCTGAGTTATATTATGTTGTTAATACTAGACAGATGTTTATAACTGTCTAGTATGTGTTGTACTATCTGTGTACTCTGATAGTTGTTGTAAACTTTGTAATATTTTATGTTATTAATATAATTTATTCGTTCCGCTGTTTAGATTCTGATGTGTTGTTTCTTCTTCTTCTCTTTCTTTCTCTTTTCTATCCCTTTCTTTCTTATTAATGATGCGTCATTTTGTGGAGACGGATGGCGGGTCGTTACAGTGGTATCAGAGCATTAGGTTGAGTGAATACCTAGGCTCTATAGTGGTGTCTATCTTGAGAGAGTGTATTTGTAATTTTAAATATAATTATATATATTTATCTATTTCTACCTATCTGTTGGGTTACCAGTTCAGGTTTTCCAATATGGGTTATAAAGGTAGATGAGGTAGTGGTGTGTGTAACACGACTACCCTTGATTGGAGTGTGATGTTTGAGGTTGGAAGTGTATCTGTCGAGACTGTAGACCTAATACTGTCTCGAGTAAGTTGTGCAGAGTGTAGAGATTTCATCGATCTCTGAAGGTAACCTGTTAAGGTTTGGAGTCAACTTTGAAGTGCAGAGTTTGGTGAGTAGAGTTTGATCTGTTTGATTCGGTAGAAACAAGTGACGGTATTTTGATACCTCAGGAAGTTGTAACTGCGTGATGAGACGCAGTGACTATGGTTGTGTCCAAAGATATTTATTTGGAACAAGTTTTGGGAAGTGTGACTGCTTCAATATTGTGGCTGAAGTCAGCAGGATGTTGTGGTGTTTCTGTTTGATTTGAAGTCCGAGTTTCTCGAAGAGCTTTGGATCAGGAAGTTTGGTTTAGTGTCAGCAGTGCAGCTTGGAGTGTTCTGTGAGCCGACAGGGAGGTCTTAGCTGAGTAGTTTTTCTGAAGATGGAATTCAGAAGCTGCAGAGTGAATACGTTTCTTTAATGGATTGACTAGATCAGTGTAAGCTGCTCTATTTGGTAAAGAGAGGACAGATTTCTTTGGAAATTTATCAGAGTTGATCGCAAAAGTGACTTGCGATTGTTTGAGTGTTCTCTTGGATTGTTGAAAATTTTCTGGATGCCTTCTGCAAAGACAGAGGTTCGTCAACATATGGAGATTGAGTTTTCTTATCGACTAGTATTCCAGGAGTGGAACCGGTGGTTTAGTTTAGTTGAAGGATGATTCCTAGAGATGGAGTTTGATGAAGCAACTCTAGTTTCGGAGGAATTTCTAAGCTTTCTTTTATGGTTCTTTTGAACCATATTTCTGGAAAATGATGTCCGGTTTGTGCTCGTGTTTTTCATCGGCATTTTCTTATCTACTTCGGATCAAAGTTGTGCAGCGGAAGCAGTTTGAAAGTGTTTCTGATTGTCTTTTTCTGCATTAGGAGGAGTTTGTAGTCTTCTGCTGGTTATGGAGTAGAATTGTGTTTTAGTTTTCGTTGATCTTGAGGAGATCATTGTGTTGAGTTGTTTCTGGTTCTAATTGTTTCTAAAGGAATCGGCAAGGGGTTGAGCTGATCAGTTTGGATGTTGGCAGCCCAGGATCGTCCGAAGACTTTGGTGGATAAGGGATGAAGGAATTTGGATTCTGGAGTCGGAGATTTGTTTTGGGTAAGTTTTCTCTGGTCAATGGAGCTATAAGTTTTGAGTAAGACTGGAAATCTAGCTCCGTGATGTGTGGATCTTTTCTTTATTCTTGAGAAGATTAGTGTTTGGTTTTTAGAATTGAATTGCAAGTTTGGATAACTGGGATTCGGTATGTTTCACGTATCTCTAAGGGAGTACGTGTATGATCTATCTCTGGTTTGAAACCTGCAGTTTTAGAGGTCGATTGTTGAGTCAGACTCGTCTGTAGTCTGATATGCTGCCAAGTACTATAGATCTAGTTGAGTAGAAGCTCTGCAGCTTAGTAGTATTATTGTTTGGAATCTATAGAGCGAGTATCCCGATATTTTTATCAGGGAAACTCGAGGAAACTCTATCCGTAATTTTATCTGGATAGATTGGTTTGATTGATTGGGTGAATAGATTGCTATGGTTGTTAGCATATCATTGGTACATGCTTGTGTTTTAAAATTAAATCTTTAAATAGATTATTAAATTACCTTTGTTTTAAATTTCGGGGACGAAATTCTTTTATGGGGGAAGGAATGTGACGACCCGGAATTTGAAAGCAATATCAATTTAATAATCTGAAATAAAAATTAAATTGATTTGATAATCTTTGATAATAAGATTTGAATTAATTTAATTAATCCAAATAAAATAAATAAACAGTTGATAAATTTTATCTTTTTAAATCTAATAATTGTTTTATATTTACAATGTATATAGAATATGTATATATTGTTAATAGATCTAGTTTTAATCTAATAAATAAATAAATCATGTTTCTATAAAAATATATATCTTTAGTAAATTCGGAATTTTGATTTTTATTTGAAAGTTAAACTTTTAAAAGTTAATTAATTAATAAGATATGATTTTAAATTGATAAGATAAAAATATAATTTGTTTAAAATAATTTATTTGATATTAAGTTTTTAAAAGTATGTAATAAATAACTAAATAATTTTTAAATACATAAAACAAATATTGGAATGATTTAAAATATGTTTAACTCATGTTTAAATTTAAATAAATAACAATAATATTTATTTTGATTTCTTAAAAAATAAAGTTGGATAAAATAAATAATTTATTAATAAAGAAAATAATTTCTTTTATAATTATTTATAGTTATCAAATGTTGTTATTTTTTTTAAATATAATAATACATTGTTTTAACAAATAAATTTTTAATAAAATATTTTTTTTTCAAAATTTAATTGTGTAGTTTTATTTGTAAATAAACTTGATTTCAAAATTTAATTTGAACTTTAATTCAAGCTTTGAAATCTAAAGTACAAATGTTTTTAATTTGTTTTGATTTTGAAATATTTGTATAAGTTTCATTTTATAAATAAATTTGGATTTATTTATTTTAAAATTTATCTACATATAAATAAATACATGATTAACTAATTTATTAAACATAGGTTTACATTCATCTTATAATAACATACTAACTAAATACTAATTAACTTTTAATTAAATACTAATTACTTTCATAAGACAAGTGTAATATCCTAAGGTCTTACATAACACATGTTAAATGATACAATAAGGTTTTTGACAAATGTTATATTGTAAGACAAGTGCCAAAAATTTAATTTAGCATTTTCTTTTGTTTTTATTTTTAATAAATTTCAGTTTATATAAAAAAAATATTTCCCTCATCTTCTTTTCTTCTTCTAAAATCTGAAGACAAACAAATTTAAAAAATAAAAATAAAAATAAATATAAACGCCCCCATTCAAAAACTAAAATCTGAAACATCTTCAACAAAAATCTGAAAAAAACATCTTCAAATCCTGAAAAATCAGAAGCATGCAAGCCAAACTATTTTAAACCTGCATTTTTCTAGATCTGGAATTCAAGCAACTACAGTTTCAAATTAAAAAGAAGCAAGCATGCCACTTTAAAAATAAGTTCCATAGTAATTCAAGTTCCTGAGTCAAAAGACATTCAAATGAAGGCTGTTTTCAAAAGACTTGGAGGCTCTGTCTTCTGATCTATAAAAAAAATGAGAGTAACATTTCTATTCCTAAAAGATTTAACTTATAAACAAGGTTGCATGTTTAATCTCTGTGATAAAATGTGTTGATTGCATATATGAATGAAATCTGTTGTGACTATAATATGCTTGTGATTTCCAAAAGTACTCTTTGTTTTTTTTATAGATCATATGTTAAGGTTTTGATTTAAATTCAAAATCTATAGATTTGTGCCTCTGATTTAAAGTTGATATTTAATCAAACTTGTTTGTTTATGTTAAACTTTAGTTTAAGATTTCAGTTAAGTTAAAATAACTTGTAAACATCTCTGTAAACCAAAATTGACTGATCAAGTTTTAAATATGTAAAAATTCATATTGAATAAATTATAAATTCAGTATTAAGAATTAAATACTAAGATCAAAACTTGATTATTAGAATAAAAATCAGTCTTTTTAGTTAAGAGGTTGGGTACATTTCTGTGTTTAACAGTAAAGGGGGATTTTGAGTTTTTGGGTGATCTAGGCAATTTGAAGTGATGGGGTTCTTTTGGTAGGTAGAGGAGTGACCATTGATGATTGGAAAAATAATTGTTGTTGATGCAAATCAACATGGAGACAGTGATGATGAATTATTACATGTAGCCCTAGTTTTGTTTGGACATTTTGATGTGGTCGATAAAACCTCCAAAGAGGACCGAGTGTCGTGGGCCTTTGGGAGGTGATTGCTGAAGTGCAGGCGAAGCTGTGGCCGGTGGTGGAAGTTCTCTGCTGGACGGAGCACCAAGGGGGAAGCGATGACAAGTTTTGTGACGACCCGAAATTTTCAAGCATTTAAAATCAGAATATTTAATTGATTTTACATATTTAATAGTGTAATTTTAACTTAAATTACGAATATCACCATTTATTTGATAATTGAATTATTAATTTAAATAAGTGTGGTTGAGTAAAGGCTGAATTTGGAGCTTTAAGCCTATTAAAATATAATCTGAAGGCTTATAAAATTTATATTGATAATACCGAAGAGAATAGAAGTGAGGAAATCAAATTTAAGAATGGTTTGTTAAATTTTGAAATTTAATATCGTTTAAATTGAATTTAAAAATAGCCTTCTGAGGCACAGTCTCGGAATTTGACGAAACCAGTTCCATTGGATCCGTAATATTATATTATTGTCGGATTTCAATTTTCGCAAGGTGCGGAATTACCGTTTGATCGTAAAACCGTAAATGCATAAAGGAAGCTAATTAAATTAAATTGACCTAGTCAAATTTTTTATAGAAGTCTCAATTCCCTAGCTTCTAACGCAAGCCTTATTTCACTTTAGTAATTTCGGCCGAAGCCCTTTCCTACAGAATCAAAAACCCTCTCCTTCATTCGAACTCAGGCATGACCGAACTTGTTTTCTTTTCGTTCCCAAATCAATGCCAATTCTTAAAAAAAAAGTTCTGCGTCGTCTTCGTTCAATCAGAATCGAACGAGTACGAAGGAGGGTAAAAATCGCGGTCCTTATTGTTTGGCATCGAATATGATCTTGGATCGAAATCAACTCGATGTCGAAGGGTATTCAAGCGACTCGTTCGTCAAGCCGAGATCTTCGCAGTGTCGTCCTGGTGTCGCGAGCTTGCAGATGACTGAGGTGGCGCTGTCGTGCTGGGTGGTAGATGTCGAGGGCTTGTGGTAGCGGCCGATGTTGAAGGAGGTGCGAGAGATGATAATGTTCGCAATGACAGAGGGATGGGTCCGCTTTATTGGTGGCGTTGTGGGTCAGAAGGGATGTCGCGGTAGGTGATTTATGGTTCACAAATCTCGGCCTGATTTCTTGGTAAGATTGATGTTTTAATTTCTGAATTTTTGTTTGAAAAAAAAAAGTAAAGTTTAACACAGAAGTTTTATTTCGTCAGGGTTTATTAGTTACACGTAAGATTTAGGAGAAGGATTGTAAATATTTAAAACTTTTATAAGATATCAAATGGAATTTTAATTTCCATGTTGTTTTAAAATTTTGGAGTTGGTGAATAAATGACAAATTAAATATTGGTTATTTTGATTACAAAGATAATTTATTAATGGAATTTAGTTAAATTTAAATTTAATTGTTTAAAATGAGATTGATGGTTAATTTAATTTTCAAATGGAAATTTAAATCGCCCAATTGACTCGAATATTAATAAAACATCTAATGTTTTTACAAGGTTAATTTCTGAAAGAAATCAAGCCTGTGTGGATCGGATTACAAATCTTGGGTCAAAGGTGAGTTAATCTCACTCGGTTTAAATTTAAATTTAAATGATTAAATTTAAATAATTGATTGTATGGTTGAATTGATTGATGTGATATAGTATAGTATAATGTGAGATTGGAATATTATGTGATGCTAATGTCTGTGGATGCAGGGAAAACAGGTTGGAGGGATCCAACTGGACCCCTCAACTTTTATTTAATTATTTAATATTCCCCGTTCTGAATATTTGATATTCTGTAATGAATTATGTGGAAATATGGAATGATATGGCTTGATTGTTATAATCGGGCAATAATGAATTACCAAATCTATAATTTGAGTTTGGAAATGAAAATAAAAGAAGTGAAATTGTAAATAAAATAATTATAGAAAAGTTGAATAAATTTATGAATGAATTGGAAAGGAAATAAAGTGACTTTAAATTTTAATAAATAAATCTTGAGTATGGGGGAAAAAAATTTAAATAAACAGAAAGTTAATGAAACTTAAACTTCAATGTTATTGTTTAAATTTAGGATTTAAATTATTTAAGAAAAATAAAGAAGAAATTGGCAAAAGCCTGAAATTTGTATATTTCAGTTAAAAGATTTAAAATCAAACAGCAAATAATAATAATAAAAAATAAAGTCCATAATTAATGAATTTTGAAATGTACCGAGCAAGTAAAGAAATTTATTTCAAATAGAATGAATTGGAAATCAATTCGGAAAATTGATTTAAGTGCTTGAAGTTGGAATTCTCTCTGGATGGCCAAGTACACGTTTTTAAAGGTAAATTTGTAAATATAAATTAAATGTTTTAAAGTTGTTTTTTAAAAGAAATCACGTTTTGTAAAATTTATTATTTCTAATATTTAATTTCTAAAGCAAGTATTTCCTTTTAATATACTATAGCATTAATTATTTAAAAGTGACTTAGTATTTGTTTTAAAAGTGAAAACCTAGTTTTATATTTTATAAAGTGACCTTATTTTCTTAAATTCATATAGTATGTATTTTTAACAAATTATTTAAGTAGTTTTATCCTAAGTGTTTTAAAGTATATATTTTGAAGTAAACTGTTTTAAATTATTTTTAAAAATCTATTTTTGTGCTTGGTGATTTTAGAGGAGATATAAAATATTTGGGAAAGTTTAAGGTGATTTTGAAAATGTTTTCAAGGGTTGAAAATAGAAATATATCTTGTGAAGAAATTTTTGAGGTTAATAAATAATTTGGGAAATTATTTATTGTTTGATGGATGTTTGTGAATGTTAATTGATAGTTAAATAACCGACTATCAATATTGGACAAATGCGTTGATCGTTTCGAAGAGTCCGGGATCGAGTTTGCTATATTACAGCATGATAGGGGGTTCTCGCTTCGCGTTTGGTGGCGAACGGGAGACTCTTACTCCTACATGTACTCGGGGGGGTTGGTTGCGAGTCGAGAGGCTGGCCGTAAAAGAAAACCCGAGGTACCAATGTATGCCACAGTGGGGCTGGTATGGTTGAAAAGCCTACCTGTAACAACCCGATATTTTCGTCAATTTTCAAATTGAAGTTTTTAAAATTTAAATTACAAATGGTTATAAAGTTTGAGGGGCTTTGGTTTTTTTTTAATAGTGGTTCATTTGTTTTGGTTTCGGTCCAAACTTTGGTTTTCAGTAGTTTGTTGATAAACGTTCGATCTCTGTAGTGTTTACTTGGTTTTCCATAGCGTACCTGTGAATTAAGAACAATGCTATCAGAAAGTGTGAATAATTATTATAACAATCAAATTGCACTTACTATTAAACAAACAAGCTAAACCCTTAACTAAATTATTTATTAAATTATAAAACTTAATCAAATCGCAACTCATTTCTCAGCCCAGCCCACAATCTCCCTTTACCTTTTCTTCAACTTAAACCCATCCCCCTTTTTAATTCATTTATCTTATTCGTTCGTTTGCTAACCTAAAACCACCGAAACGAAATTAATGGCGGCTACGTTCGATCGCTCCTACCCCTTCTTCCCAAATTGGGGTTTCGTTCGTCCTTGGCTTTGCTCGTCTCTGTGATGCTTCAATTCGTCGACAAGGTGAGTGTTTCACTCACATCTAATTCCTATCTCGAGTTTACTAGTGTTCGAATTCGATGATTTTCGTTCGTATTTGATTGTTGAATTCGCCCCTTGATTTGTCGGCCATTCGACTATGCATTTTCCTTGAATATTGACTTCGGTCATTGCTTGAACTATTTCGATTTCGGCATTGTTTTGATTTCGAACTGCAACTGATTTTGAGCATTTATGTTGGCATTGGTATTAACGTGAATTTTGTTTCTGCTTCAATTCGTTTATCAACTGCCTTCGGCTTGCGATAATGTTGGCTTCGGTTTCGGTTTGCGTCGCTGTCCACTTTTCATTCACTGGTTTTACTTATAGTCCCTGAGCATCATTGTTACCAATTGTATTCATTAATGCCAGTTGCATTCATTGTTGCTAGTTGCATTGCTTTGTACAGTTTGTTCTTGGAGTCCCTGTGCTTCATTGTTACCAGTTGCCTTCATTGTTGCTAGTTGCATTGCTTTGTTCAGTTTGTACTTGTAGTCTCTGTGCTTCATTGTTCCACAATTGGCATTGTCTCGTATTTTGTTATTCGTGATGCCTAGCTATGTTGCCTTATCATAGGTGCACTGTCCAGTATGTTTACAAGTATACTTCATTTACTTGTTGCCAGTCATTTAAAATCAGTTGCATGTCCACTTTGCTGCAATACTTATTCGTGTATGCAATGCCTTGTGTACTTGTCATGTTCTTGCAGTACATAGGCTATTGAATTCACGTTGAGGCTGGTGCTGTTATGGTCGAGACTGCATTCATATATGGTTATTTAAAACCATTTCTTTCTTGAGGTTGTGTCATTGATGTTAGCACTGTGCCTTAGCCTTGCTCTTTGTTGCTGTAGCACGCACTCGAGCCATGGTAGTATTTGCTTCTGCACTGATTCACACATTGTAATCTTCACTGCACCCTGTTGCATTGTTGATGCTCTTTGAGTTTTTTTTTACCCTTTGCTGGTTCATCTGATTCAGTGTTTCACTTTGTTATGGTTTCATATAGTAGCTGGATTTGGTCGAGTTGCTTGATTCATTGTTGAATTCAGTTGCTTGATGTATTCGAGTTAGTGTTGTCCCATCTGTTCATCACTATATATTTAAAAATATTTGTGCATATGTAAATATATACATATGTATGTGTGTATGAATAAATTGGTGGATTGGCTAGAATTGCAATCTTATAGTCATCATGTATGCCTGGTCTCATTTTCATGTTACCGGTATCATGTTTCACTTTGGTTGGTCTGCACCCATTTCTCTTCATTGCTGTGTGTATACATACATTTATGTAGCATGTTATTGCAATGTTGTGCACTTCATATTGTTTAACCTTTTGGACATACATGTTGAGGCTGTTCTTTATTTGCTGTCATGTTCAAATTTACCATTTGCCTCTGTGTTGCATTGAACTGTGTTTCACTGTCTTGCTTGCTGAGGCAGCTCTGTCCACTGTTTTGAATCTTGATGCTCTCACCTTCATTTGATTGTGTCCTCATGTAGAACACTGTTCTATATGTTCCCTTCATGCTACATTACTATTTGGTGGCACGTGAGATTGCATTCATTTTAGCCACTGATGCACTCATTTGTACATCATTGTTTGCCTCTTTCATTGTCTTGTACATGTAACATTGGCTTGCCTTGGTGCCTTGTTCCTGTCCTTAATATTGAGCTGGTTCGTACCTGTGGCTCGAGTTGCACATGTGCACTTGCTCATTTGGGTTGTGCGGTTTCTCGTTGCTCTTCTGATTCTTTTTGCCACGTGTAGTTGGTTATGTACATTCACTTGTGTACATATCTTACATTCACTTGTGTACATATCTTACATTCACTTGTGTACATATCTTACATTCATTGGGTACATCATCACTGTAGTGGCACGGCAGTGCACGCAAGCGTGAACTGCAGCCACACGGTATTCATTGGGTACATCGTCACGATAGTGGCAAGGCAGTGCACGCAAGCGTGAACTGCAGCCACACGGTATGGTTTTGTGATATTCTATTTTGTTTTGATTTATTAATCTTTTGCGTAGTTCATGTGCTGTAGTGGCGAGGCAGTACACGCGTGCGTGTACTGCAGCCCTACTCATCTTAATATTTTAATTGATATTTCAATGGTTCGAACTGTTCTGTTTATTTCAATTCAATATTCTGAATTGCATTCTGATTTGGTTTAACTACTGTCGCCTATTCATTATTTAATTATTATTGCTTCTGTGCACTAATAACTGAGTTTGAATTAGACTGACCCGAGTATTATTTTCTTTTGAATCTAATACTCGGGTCAGACCGAGTATTTCAGGTTGTAGATATTCTGCTTTGGGTTGCTGCTAGAGCTATGAAGTTCTTTCATATCTTTTGGAGTAGTCGTCGTCATTTGTAGTAGTATGTAAAATTGTATAGGAAGATATGTATTCATGTATATTATATACGTTAATGTACTTGTATATGTAACTTCCTTAGTCGACTGTTGTAGTTGTATCATATGTACCGTGTGAATGTATTGTAACTGACATCAGTTATTATATATATATGAGACTTTCTGTTTCATCTGTGTTCCGCATTTATATTATCTGTGTTGTTATTTTATATTTACTGTTCTAAACTATTACGAACCATCGTAGTTCGTTTTATACTGGAATTGGGATATGTCGATGGGAGAAAATAAATCAGAGATGAAAAATGAAAGAATATATATATTTATATCACTCCCATCGAGATAACCAATACTAGTGTAAGGCCAACTATTGATGGCCGCTCCTCAACAGCCTTATTTTCCGTGCTAGTTGACAGCATTACACCGTAGTGTTCTTGGCTAGCGTGGGTATAGAGGTGGGGCGTCACAGCTTGGTATCAGAGCCTGGGGTTTAGAACAAATATAAAACATAACTTAGATAGTACATGTGTTACAACTATTTGTCGACGTTTTATCTCTCATATTTGCAAATGATTATCTTTGATCGTTAGGTATGAATTCCTAACGCTTATTCGTATGCATTTGATTTTTGATTCTTGTGTTTTCGGCTTTGATTTGATTTAGCCGATGATTGATTTTGTTCGAATCTCAGCGATTCCGAACTTGATATTTTATGTTTTCCTCGGATTGATTTCCATTCGACTTCGGTCACTTTGTTTTTGAGAAAATTCTAAATTCTTGATTTCCAAGCCTCTGACTTGGTTTGCCGTTGAGTCCTTTGATGATGATGTTGAATCGTTTTATACTCTATTATGGCCATTAATTGTTGACTTCGGCATTAACTTGATTTTTATTTTATTTTTTTTGTTGAAGTCATTTATGCATTTATGCTCGTTTTGTTTCATTATTCCATTTGTCAATCGATTCTTCTTGTCCGATTAGTTGTTGTCATCTTTGTCGACTTTGAAAACTTCTATTTTTGGAATTTTTGGATATTCCTACCTTGATCGATTTAGAATCGAATTATTTGGATTTTATTCACATCTTCGAATGTGAATTTTAGTGAATTGATTTGGTTTCCAAATTTAATCGATTTTTGATTATTTCTCGATTTGTTGCTATCATTTATTAGCAACTTTGGTGACCATTTCTTCGGAATTTTTGTGAACATACCCTTCGATGAATTCGATATCGATTTCTTTGGATTCTATTCACGTCTTCGTATGTGAATTCTTGTGATTGATTGTTTCTGCAATCATTTTTGTGATTTGTCACTTTAAAAATATAAATGTTTCAATACTAGTAGTAAATATCAAAACTCTTTTATCAAAATGTTTTCAACTCTATTTTCAATATCAAAATCTTTTCCTAAACCGTTTTCCGATCTATTTGTATATACAAACCTTTATTTTCACTCGTATGAGAAATCTAATTAAACGTCTTAGCAAAATAAGTGGTATGAAACGCTTGCGTTTACTTCGTCGGTTAATTTTTGGACTTGTTCGATTGAACCACTTGTGACATTTTTCTAGTGAAGATCTACAATTTGTTCGTAAATATTTAAGTTAAGCTAGTGGTTATGGGACATGAAGCTAAACTTTTATATTCACTAGCTTAGTGTAATTGACACTTCTCGTTGATCTTGACGATCGCTTTATGAATTAGACTAGCAATTGCGCGATGTCTCTTTCATTGCGAGGTTAGACTAGACACCACTTGTGTGATTCCATTCACACATACCTTTCTGCTTTTTGATTAGTCTTGACCTCAATCTGTGTGATTCCATTCACACATGCTTAGTGTAATTGACACTCCTCGTTGATCATGATGATCGTTCTGATGGTCAGACTAGACACCACTTGTGTGATTCCATTCACACATACCTTTCTGCTTTTTGGTTAGTCTTGACCTCAATCTGTGTGATTCCATTCACACATGCGGGGTAGCTCCCCATGGTCTTCGGACCGTCATGTGATAGGCCTCTTTCCCTTTTTCTGTGATTTCTAGATTCCTTATGTTGATTTCTGGAAATTTTATGCTTCACCTATTCTTGTGCATTGGTGAATTCATATGTTATTAATTTGTCATGAGTATAAATTTGGGGTATGTTACCTCTTTGGATCTTTGAGAAGATTCTTGTGATATTGATTATCTCTTATCGGTTGATCTCCTGTTGATCATTATTTGCATACTTATAGTCGTATGTCAGTATGGATATTTCATATTTATGCCATACCCCTCATCGGTTGATCTCCTGTTGATCATTATTTACATACTTATAGTAGTATGTCATTATGGATATTTTATGTTATGCCATATCTTTTATTCTATGTCATACTCTGTTCGAGTTTTTATACTCCGTTCGAGTTTTTATACTCCGTTCGAGTTTTCATACTCCGTTCGAGTTTTCATACTCCGTTCGAGTTCTCATACTCTTATCTTGTGATTTCTGGATTTCTTGTGTAGATTTCTAGAATTTGTGCTTCACCAACTTTCGTGATTTCTATTGATAAGTTTTATCAATTCTTGTGCATTGGTGAATTCGTGTGTTATTGACTTGTTATGAATACAAGTTTAGGGTATGATATCCCTTTCTATCTTTGAGAAGATTCTTGTGACATTTTTGATGAACGAAAATTCATTGGTATTATATTTTGATGCCAATTATTTCGATGAAATTTTGACGTATGTCGAAGTTGCTACTGACATTGCTATTTTAATCACGTGTTTTAAAAATTTGTTATTCTTCAAAATATTTCAAAATATAAATCAAAATTGTTTTCAAAATTTTTACGATTTGCGCTTTCAAAAGAATGAGGAAGCGAATTAAATGTTTCAGAAAAATCAAGGACTATGACCCCTTTCTTTTACTGATTCGCTTAATTCCGGACTTGTCCGTTTGAGAACGTAAAATGTTATTTATTTAAAATACACAATTTTGCACTTTCAAGGAAACGATGAAGTGAATTAAACGATTTAGTAAAACTCGTGGTTATGGGTCATGTGCGTTTGCTATTTCGGTTAATTTCGGACTCATTAATTGAAAATTTGTGATTTCTGATTATCGCTTGTGATAATCAGATAATTGAGATTTAATTATCGTTTGTGATAATTAAACATTTGCGATTTGAGATTTGATTATCAATTGTGATAATTAAATATTTATGATTTCTGATTATAGTTTTTGATAATCAGATATTTATTGTTTCTAATTATCAATTGTGATAATTAGATATTTGTGGTTTAATTATCGTTTGTGATAATTAAACATTTGCGATTTGAGATTTGATTATCAATTGTGATAATTAAATATTTGTGATTTAAGATTGATTTTCGATTTTGATAATCGAATACTTGTTGATTTGATTATCGTTTTTGATAATCGAATATTTGTGATTAGAGATTTCTTAATTATCTATTGATAATTAGATATTTGTGGTTTAATTATCGTTTGTGATAATTAAACATTTGCGATTTGAGATTTGATTATCAATTGTGATAATTAAATATTTGTGATTTAAGATTGATTTTCGATTTTGATAATCGAATACTTGTTGATTTGATTATCGTTTTTGATAATCGAATATTTGTGATTAGAGATTTCTGAATTATCTATTGATAATTAGATTTTGTTGATAATTTGTGAATTTCTTTTATGAAATCAAAAGATTTCTTTGGCGTTTATATTGTACTACGTCGGTGTACCGACTCAGTTTTCTGCTATTCATGATGTTTTCCACGTCTTCCAATTACGGAAATGCCTTAGGGATTTCCAATTTCTATTCTTGAGCAATCTTATATTCACATCATTGCTTCGGGGGTGTAGCACCTTCGAAATATAGATGTTTCTCTTGTTGAGATTCTCAATGGTTCTCAAATTCTATGGATTTCTCTTAGGAATCCAAAGAATTCATCGAGCAAACATGTTCAGGCTTTCTCTTTCATGCTCTATATGGTGAACTTTCTATTTCTAACTTCTTTATCGTATGATGATGTTCTTTATGGTTGTTACCATTTGTCCATTTGTTCCTTAAGATTGCGAGGACGCAATTTCTTTAAGGAGGGTAGTCTGTAACAACCCGATATTTTCGTCAATTTTCAAATTGAAGTTTTTAAAATTTAAATTACAAATGGTTATAAAGTTTGAGGGGCTTTGGTTTTTTTTTAATAGTGGTTCATTTGTTTTGGTTTCGGTCCAAACTTTGGTTTTCAGTAGTTTGTTGATAAACGTTCGATCTCTGTAGTGTTTACTTGGTTTTCCATAGCGTACCTGTGAATTAAGAACAATGCTATCAGAAAGTGTGAATAATTATTATAACAATCAAATTGCACTTACTATTAAACAAACAAGCTAAACCCTTAACTAAATTATTTATTAAATTATAAAACTTAATCAAATCGCAACTCATTTCTCAGCCCAGCCCACAATCTCCCTTTACCTTTTCTTCAACTTAAACCCATCCCCCTTTTTAATTCATTTATCTTATTCGTTCGTTTGCTAACCTAAAACCACCGAAACGAAATTAATGGCGGCTACGTTCGATCGCTCCTACCCCTTCTTCCCAAATTGGGGTTTCGTTCGTCCTTGGCTTTGCTCGTCTCTGTGATGCTTCAATTCGTCGACAAGGTGAGTGTTTCACTCACATCTAATTCCTATCTCGAGTTTACTAGTGTTCGAATTCGATGATTTTCGTTCGTATTTGATTGTTGAATTCGCCCCTTGATTTGTCGGCCATTCGACTATGCATTTTCCTTGAATATTGACTTCGGTCATTGCTTGAACTATTTCGATTTCGGCATTGTTTTGATTTCGAACTGCAACTGATTTTGAGCATTTATGTTGGCATTGGTATTAACGTGAATTTTGTTTCTGCTTCAATTCATTTATCAACTGCCTTCGGCTTGCGATAATGTTGGCTTCGGTTTCGGTTTGCGTCGCTGTCCACTTTTCATTCACTGGTTTTACTTATAGTCCCTGAGCATCATTGTTACCAGTTGTATTCATTAATGCCAGTTGCATTCATTGTTGCTAGTTGCATTGCTTTGTACAGTTTGTTCTTGGAGTCCCTGTGCTTCATTGTTACCAGTTGCCTTCATTGTTGCTAGTTGCATTGCTTTGTTCAGTTTGTACTTGTAGTCTCTGTGCTTCATTGTTCCACAATTGGCATTGTCTCGTATTTTGTTATTCGTGATGCCTAGCTATGTTGCCTTATCATAGGTGCACTGTCCAGTATGTTTACAAGTATACTTCATTTACTTGTTGCCAGTCATTTAAAATCAGTTGCATGTCCACTTTGCTGCAATACTTATTCGTGTATGCAATGCCTTGTGTACTTGTCATGTTCTTGCAGTACATAGGCTATTGAATTCACGTTGAGGCTGGTGCTGTTATGGTCGAGACTGCATTCATATATGGTTATTTAAAACCATTTCTTTCTTGAGGTTGTGTCATTGATGTTAGCACTGTGCCTTAGCCTTGCTCTTTGTTGCTGTAGCACGCACTCGAGCCATGGTAGCATTTGCTTCTGCACTGATTCATACATTGTAATCTTCACTGCACCCTGTTGCATTGTTGATGCTCTTTGAGTTTTTTTTTTTACCCTTTGCTGGTTCATCTGATTCAGTGTTTCACTTTGTTATGGTTTCATATAGTAGCTGGATTTGGTCGAGTTGCTTGATTCATTGTTGAATTCAGTTGCTTGATGTATTCGAGTTAGTGTTGTCCCATCTGTTCATCACTATATATTTAAAAATATTTGTGCATATGTAAATATATACATATGTATGTGTGTATGAATAAATTGGTGGATTGGCTAGAATTGCAATCTTATAGTCATCATGTATGCCTGGTCTCATTTTCATGTTACCGGTATCATGTTTCACTTTGGTTGGTCTGCACCCATTTCTCTTCATTGCTGTGTGTATACATACATTTATGTAGCATGTTATTGCAATGTTGTGCACTTCATATTGTTTAACCTTTTGGACATACATGTTGAGGCTGTTCTTTATTTGCTGTCATGTTCAAATTTACCATTTGCCTCTGTGTTGCATTGAACTGTGTTTCACTGTCTTGCTTGCTGAGGCAGCTCTGTCCACTGTTTTGAATCTTGATGCTCTCACCTTCATTTGATTGTGTCCTCATGTAGAACACTGTTCTATATGTTCCCTTCATGCTACATTACTATTTGGTGGCACGTGAGATTGCATTCATTTTAGCCACTGATGCACTCATTTGTACATCATTGTTTGCCTCTTTCATTGTCTTGTACATGTAACATTGGCTTGCCTTGGTGCCTTGTTCCTGTCCTTAATATTGAGCTGGTTCGTACCTGTAGCTCGAGTTGCACATGTGCACTTGCTCATTTGGGTTGTGCGGTTTCTCGTTGCTCTTCTGATTCTTTTTGCCACGTGTAGTTGGTTATGTACATTCACTTGTGTACATATCTTACATTCACTTGTGTACATATCTTACATTCACTTGTGTACATATCTTACATTCATTGGGTACATCATCACTGTAGTGGCACGGCAGTGCACGCAAGCGTGAACTGCAGCCACACGGTATTCATTGGGTACATCGTCACGATAGTGGCAAGGCAGTGCACGCAAGCGTGAACTGCAGCCACACGGTATGGTTTTGTGATATTCTATTTTGTTTTGATTTATTAATCTTTTGCGTAGTTCATGTGCTGTAGTGGCGAGGCAGTACACGCGTGCGTGTACTGCAGCCCTACTCATCTTAATATTTTAATTGATATTTCAATGGTTCGAACTGTTCTGTTTATTTCAATTCAATATTATGAATTGCATTCTGATTTGGTTTAACTACTGTCGCCTATTCATTATTTAATTATTATTGCTTCTGTGCACTAATAACTGAGTTTGAATTAGACTGACCCGAGTATTATTTTCTTTTGAATCTAATACTCGGGTCAGACCGAGTATTTCAGGTTGTAGATATTCTGCTTTGGGTTGCTGCTAGAGCTATGAAGTTCTTTCATATCTTTTGGAGTAGTCGTCGTCATTTGTAGTAGTATGTAAAATTGTATAGGAAGATATGTATTCATGTATATTATATACGTTAATGTACTTGTATATGTAACTTCCTTAGTCGACTGTTGTAGTTGTATCATATGTACCGTGTGAATGTATTGTAACTGACATCAGTTATTATATATATATGAGACTTTCTGTTTCATCTGTGTTCCGCATTTATATTATCTGTGTTGTTATTTTATATTTACTGTTCTAAACTATTACGAACCATCGTAGTTCGTTTTATACTGGAATTGGGGTATGTCGATGGGAGAAAATAAATCAGAGATGAAAAATGAAAGAATATATATATTTATATCACTCCCATCGAGATAACCAATACTAGTGTAAGGCCAACTATTGATGGCCGCTCCTCAACAGCCTTATTTTCCGTGCTAGTTGACAGCATTACACCGTAGTGTTCTTGGCTAGCGTGGGTATAGAGGTGGGGCGTCACACTACCAGTTGTGGCCGCTGTCGATGGTTGAAAAGCCTAGACCGTTACAGTTGGTATTAGAGCATAGGTTGGTGATAACCTTGTCTCTGGTGGGAATTTACTCATAAAATAGAGTTTATAGTACTCTAAAATGAGTTTGAGCGCATTAATAAACATGAGCGCGTATTTGTTAGTGAATATAAATTGTTTTAATATTGTGTTGATTGATTTATTTAGTGGCATATGAACCTTTGTCGGCACAGTCTGCGCAACTGTATTGAAGGTGTTTCTAAACACTTGAATGGAAAAATTGACACAATATTGTTTTAAATGTGGGTGAATGAAATAATTTTACCCAAAAATATATTTTGATATAAAGAAAAGTTTTTGAAAACTATTTAGCTAATATATGGTTGCTTGGATGTTAGAAATGATAATATTAAAGTATTATCATTTTTAAGTGAAAATTTAACTAGAAATTGAAATTATAACTAAAGTTTAAGGGAATAGATTCATTATAGAATGAAATTTATAAATATGAATTATAAATGAGAGTTATAAATTGAAATATAGTCAAATAAAAATTTATATGAACATAAACTATACAAATGTATTTTTAGTTAAAATTTGAATTAAAATAGAATTTGAAAACTTTAAAACCCTGAAGATTTTGGAAGTATTTTGGAGATAAATAGTATTATTGTTGTTTTGGGTTATTTGTGAATGGAAATTTGTTTTAAATAGATTTTGGAAAGAGATATAGCATTGAATTCATTTAAGTAGCTGGAAAATAACTTCGATGATGACTGCAGCATCATCAATGTTCATTTTCGAGTTTCTAAGTGACAGATTGCTGCCAAAAATTTATTCGTTCAGAAAAGCTAGTTGTTTTTGAAATTTCAAAGGAAATTTGTTGGGAATAAAAGCAAAGATTGGTTTAAAGTTTTGAGAAGTGGGATTTTGAGATGTTGAAGATTTCAAAATGATTTGGAACCAAAGTCGGGTATTTAAAAATCCTGATGAGATAGGTTGTAAGCTTATAAATTGAGATGATTTTTACATCAGGAGGAAATATAAGCTTTGAATAATGGAATTTAAATTTAAAAGGATAAAATGAGTTTAACTTGGATTGGAAAAATAAAAATTTAACTGGATTGGAAATAAATTGGATAGGCTGAAAATAATATCCAGTTGTATTCAAACTGTTGAAATTGAATTGAGTTAAATAAATCTGAGTTAAAATAAAATAAAGTGGAATTAGATTCTTACCTGAACTAATGGAAAATGAGATGAATAAAGATTGGATTGAAATAAATAAATCAGAATAACTTATAAGAAAATTTAAAATCCATGGAAATAAAATATGCTTGAGATATACATAAGCATGAAGCTTGGGTTAAAATAAAAGATGAATATATTTAAGCCTTGAATGAATGGGATTGTGTAAAGAATAAGTTGTGACTAGTTAAACCTTCAAATTTAACATTTTGATGAATTGGAAAATGAAAAGGAAATCCAAACTTGAAATTATAAAGTATATTGAACTTAAGAAAATAAAATGAAGTGATATTTGGAATAAAAATTCAAGTGTTGGATTATAAATAAGGGAAAAACTAATTAGATAATAAATTAGTTAATGAAATTGAATGGTGAGTTTATGATGAAGTTTGGAAATAAACTCAAGTTATAAATTAAAATTTGATTCAAATTGTTGATGTAGTGAATGTAATTGAGAATGAAGCTGGATTGTGAGTTAATAAATTGGGTGGTAAATCAAAAGTGAATAATAGAATCGGAACTTGAGTTATAAATTAAAATTTGACTTGAAATATTAACAAAGTAAATATAATGTGAAATGTATCAAATAAAAATGTAAGTGGATTCAAACAGTAATGGTTTGAATGTGCAAATAAAATCCAAATAAGTGAAGATAACTTGGAAAATAGCCAGGTAATAAATTGAATGAGCTGAATCTAGAAAGTTAAAATGTATAATAATTGATCAAATAAATTTGTAGCTTGAAATGGGATTGGATTAAAATAGAATCAAGTTAAATTGAAAAGAGAACTTTGTTTGCAAAATAAGAATGAGCTTAAGTGTAAAATTTGAATAAATCAAAATAAATTGTCTTAAGCTGAATATAAGGGGGAGAATTGAAATGAATTCAACTTAAAACCAAGTTTAATGATATTGGATGGAATTTAAACCAAGAAAAAAAAATTGGGATCGGAATAAAATTTGGTGGGTTGTAAATAAAATTTAAGAAAATGGAAATTCAAAATGGATTGAGTGAATAAACTAATTATATTGAATAAATGAATGGATGGGATAAATAAGAACCAAATGAAGTATGGTTTAAATAAGTTGAGAAAGGGTTATTGAATGATATAGCTTGGTTTGTTTTGAGCTAAATAAAATAGTTTGGAACAAACAAATGTGGAATAAAACGTAAATGAATGGATTGTGAATGAAATTTAAATGGAATGGGTCGAGCTAAATAAAGGGTCGTGAATGAATTAAAATAAAAGGGGAATTTGATTGGTAATGAATATGAACCTAAGTTGTTAATGGTTTTGAATGGAACTTGTTTGAATAATGAAACTAGTTTGGGTTAATAAATGAAATACAAGTGAATGTATTCAAATCTGAAATGCAATGAAAATGTGAATATATGGATTGTGGGTAAATTTAAAAATGGAATAGAATTAAGTATAATCTGAGTTGAAATCCATTTAAAATGGTTATAAAACATAAATACTTATTTATTCACATAAATCTCGTCGAATTGCATGGAATAAATTGTCGTTGGATGTAAATGGAAGTAATTAAAATTCTATGAGTTGATAGAAGTAAAATAAATTGATTTTGGAAGCAATTGAATTAAATATGAGTTCAGTTTGCTTAAGAATAAATTAAATGTAAGCAATTGAGTTTTAAACCATTCAAATTTATGAAGTTATATACGAATGGATTGTAAACCATTCAAATTGAATTAAAATGGTTTGTAAATGAATTGAAAACAGTTGAATTAGTATAAATTGTATAAATTGCTTACGGAAAATGTTTGATGTGCATTTCTTTTAGAATTTACATGTTTTAACCATTGCAACTAAGTGAAAAATAGTTAAACTGCATATATTTGGCACTGACATGTTTAAATTGAGTAAGTACAGGTACCTGGAAGCCGTATGGCTGGATTTGGTTGCGCGATTTGCTAAAAATTATAAGCCGCTTGCTTAAAAATGCTAAATAAGGTACGCCGACGCTATAAAAATAGGAAATATGAACTGTTTTTGGTTTTTCCGACCGTGTGGGTCGATGTATATATATATTTATCTCTTTTGTCAAATTGCAAAAGCTCCTCCGTACGAAGGGGACTCTGCCAAAAATTTTCGAAAATTTTGGGAGTTAGAAAATTTTTGAAAATTTTTTGGAAAATTTTTGTTATTGACAAAACGAATTTAAAATTGGCAACTAAAATAAATTAGTGACTGAAACTAGATAAAGTAATGATATGGATTAGTAATAAATGACAAATAAAATTTATATATTCAGAGTTAAAGATAAACTGAATTCATATGGAAATGAAAGAATCGATTTAAATAGAAATAGATATAAACTAAAGTGGTAAAGTGAAAATAAAGATAAGAAACGTATAAAATGCTTATGTTAACTTAAGTAAGGAATGGTCAATTCTTAATTGGAAATTGAATATTGCAAATATATTCGAAGTTGATATTTGGATGAATATTTGCATTTGGTAAGGAAGTCGATAAAATGTTTTGGAATGTTGTGAATGGATATTAGTGCTAAGTAGGTATGCAGGTATTATAAAGGAAAAAGGAAATTGGATTTGATTTCAAGAGATAAATTTGAAATGCTCGACAAAAAGGTATGTATTTAAAATTGACGTGAATTTGATTGGGATTTTGGATTGAGCCACTTGGCTTTTTGTTTTCTTTTTGGATTTGGGAGGCCGTAGAGCCATTTTGTAGTTGTACCGAGCTAGCCGTGCAAAGGAGACGCTGGCAAAAATTTTCGAAAATTTAGAGAGTTAGAAAATTTTTGAGAAAATTTTTAGTAATTCAAAATTTGGTTTTAAATTGAAACTTGAATGATTAAACCAATATTATAGTTTGAAACTATGGAGAAGATTGGAAGGTTAATAAGAATAATAATGAGTCTTTTATAAGAAGATAGTTTGTGTGATGTTGAATTGCTAGAAACTGTTTAGTTTTAGGGAAATAATAAACAGGAATTGGATCATTCTTCCTAACTAGTAAATTCGGGTACGAAATTCTTTTAAGGGGGGAGGAATGTGACGACCCGAAATTTTCAAGCATTTAAAATTAGAATATTTAATTGATTTTACATATTTAATAGAGTAATTTTAACTTAAATTACGAATATCACCATTTATTTGATAATTGAATTATTAATTTAAATAAGTGTAGTTGAGTAAAGGCTGAATTTGGAGCTTCAAGCCTATTAAAATATAATTTGAAGGCTTATAAAATTTATATTGATAATACTGAAGAGAATAGAAGTGAGGTAATCAAATTTAAGAATGGTTTGTTAAATTTTGAAATTTAATATCGTTTAAATTGAATTTAAAAATAGCCTTCCGAGGCACAGTCTCGGAATTTGACGAAACCAGTTCCATTGGATCCATAATATTATATTATTGTCGGATTTCAATTTTCGTAAGGTGTGGAATTACCGTTTGATCGTAAAAACGTAAATGCATAAAGGAAGCTAATTAAATTAAATTGACCTAGTCAAATTTTTTATAGAAGTCTCAATTCCCTAGCTTCTAATGCAAGCCTTATTTCACTTTAGTAATTTCAGCCGAAGCCCTTTCCTACAGAATCAAAAACCCTCTCCTTCATTCGAACTCAGGCATGACCGAACTTGTTTTCTTTTCGTCCCCAAATCAATGCTGATTCTTAAAAAAAAAGGTTCTGCGTCGTCTTCATTCAATCAGAATCGAACGAGTACGAAGGAGGGTAAAAATCGCGGTCCTTATTGTTTGGAATCGAATACGATCTTGGATCGAAATCAACTCGATGTCGAAGGGTATTCAAGTGACTCGTTCGTCAAGCCGAGATCTTCACAGTGTCGTCTTGGTGTTGCGAGCTTGCAGATGTCTGAGGTGATGCTGTCGTGCTAGGTGGTAGAAGTCGAGGGCTTGTGGTAGCGGCCGATGTTGAAGGAGGTCCGAGAGATGATAATGTTCGCAATGACAGAGGGATGGGTCCGCTTTATTGGTGGCGCTGTGGATCAGAAGGGATGTCGCGGTAGGTGATTTATGGTTCATAATTCTCGGCCTGATTTCTTGGTAAGATTGATGTTTTAATTTCTGAATTTTTGTTTGAAAAAAAAGGTAAAGTTTAACACAGAAGTTTTATTTCGTCAGGGGTTATTAGTTACACGTAAGATTTAGGAGAAGGATTGTAAATATTTAAAACTTTTATAAGATATCAAATGAAATTTTAATTTCCATGTTGTTTTAAAACTTTTGGAGTTGGTGAATAAATGATAAGTTAAATATTGGTTATTTTACAAAGATAATTTATTAATGGAATTTAGTTAAATTTAAATTTAATTGTTTAAAATGAGATTGATGGTTAATTTAATTTTCAAATGGAAATTTAAATCGCTCAACTAACTCGAATATTAATAAAACATCTAATGTTTTTACAAGGTTAATTTTTGAAAGAAATCAAGCCTGTGTGGATCGGATTACAAATCTTGGGTCAAAGGTGTGTTAATCTCACTCGGTTTAAATTTAAATTTAAATGACTAAATTTAAATAATTGATTGTATGGTTGAATTGATTGATGTTATATAGTATCGTATAATTTGAGTTTGATATATTATGTGATGCTAATGTCTGTGGATGCAGAGAAAACAGGTTGGAGGGATCCAACTGGACCCCTCAACTTTTATTTAATTATTTAATATTCCCTTTTCTGAATATTTGATATTCTGTAATGAATTATGTGGAAATATGGAATGATACGGCTTGATTGTTATAATCGGGCAATAATGAATTACCAAATTTATAATTTGAGTTTGGAAATGAAAATAAAAGAAGTGAAATTGCAAATAAAATAATTATAGAAAAGTTGAATAAATTTATGAATGAACTGGAAAGGAAATAAAGTGACTTTAAATTTTAATAAATAAATCTTGAGTACGGGGGAAAAAAATTTAAATAAACAGAAAGTTAATGAAATTTAAACTTCAATGTTATTGTTTAAATTTAGGATTTAAATTATTTAATAAAAATAAAGAAGAAACTGGGAAAGCCTGAAATTTGTATATTTCAGTTAAAAGATTTAAAATCAAACAGCAAATAATAATAACAAAAAATAAAGTCCATAATTAATGAATTTTGAAATGTACCAAGCAAGTAAAGAAATTTATTTCAAATAGAATGAATTGGAAATCAATTCGGAAAATTGATTTAAGTGCTTGAAGTTGGAATTCTCTCTGGATGGCCAAGTACACGTTTTTAAAGGTAAATTTGTAAATATAAATTAAATGTTTTAAAGTTGTTTTTTTAAAAGAAATCACGTTTTGTAAAATTTATTATTTCTAATATTTAATTTCTAAAGCAAGTATTTCCTTTTTATATACTATAGCATTAATTATTTAAAAGTGACTTAGTATTTGTTTTAAAAGTGAAAACCTGGTTTTATATTTTATAAAGTGACCTTATTTTCTTAAATTCATATAGTATGTATTTTTAACAAATTATTTAAGTAGTTTTATCCTAAGTGTTTTAAAGTATATATTTCGAAGTAAAGTGTTTTAAATTATTTTTAAAAATCAATTTTTGTGCTTCGTGATTTCAGAGGAGATATAAAATATTTGGAAAAGTTTAAGGTGGTTTTGAAACTGTTTTCAAGGGTTGAAAATAGAAATATATCTTGTGAAGATATTTTTGAGGTTAATAAATAATTTGGGAAATTATTTATTGTTTGATGGATGTTTGTGAATGTTAATTGATAGTTAAATAACCGACTATCAATATTGGACAAATGCGTTGATCGTTTCGAAGAGTCCGGGATCGAGATTAATTTCTCGAAAACCACTTCGATCCGGTTTGTAAGTTTCGTGAAAAACGATTTTGGATTCGAAGATGAAGCAGTGAAGTGCAAGGGCTAGTCGCTACTAATCCTGAGGATATTTCCAAAATGGATGTAGTAGGAATAGTGCCTTCAGTTCCGTTCGAACCCGGGACGGACTTGTATGGACGAATGCTTGCGAAACATCGTCAGGTGGACGATGGGCATTATAAGGGATATGTTCTATAAAGGTAACGCTTAGCCTCAAGCCTCATCAAATGGGAATGACTGAAAATCAGGGGTTATGCAGCAAGGCTAGGTGGGTAGCACCCAAGCAGGGTGAGGTCATTCCAGTCTAGATGTCCCTTTTTATTTTTCGGCTTAGTGGGCGGTTGCTGATCCCAACCGCGGGGTGATCTCACTCGGGACTGTCCAGTAAGGGATGGTTCCGGCCTTGTGTTGCAGGGGAGCGGGCGTACTCCTCGGTACGGTGATCTAGGCCCCGTACTGTGATAGGTGGTACCCCAGTGCCTAGTCATTAGTTGGAAATCCCTTCTCCCTACGAGCCTTGTACGAGTTTTGTTTGTATTACCCACTCTGTGGCTAGTAGATGGAATTTAATAGATGTAACAATTTCGGCTATTTTATAAGTATTTGTATATAGACCCTATTATAATATCAAAGGATTTCTATAAAAATTGTTTTAGCTATCGTAAGGTAAAAACCCGACATGTTTATTTGTGGCGTGGTCTTACGAGATGCTTTTGTTTTCAAAGGATTTTTGAAACTTTAATAATCAATTGGGTGTGATTTTCTCACGCTGGTATTCCAGACTGACTCGGGTGTTATCTAACTATAATGCTCGGGTCAGACCGAGTATTATAGAATACAGGATATGATGCTGTGGAGCTCAGGAGACGAGATGGATGACGATACGTACTCTCGTACTTGTATATATATATATATATATATATATTTCCTCTGTTTGAGTTGTTGCGTATCTTGAGTTGTTGAGTATCCTTTGTATGATATTGTTGTTGAGTTGTGATTGATGTACTCTGATGATGTAATATATAAACAAGGATATTTGATGTTGAGTAAAGAGTATTTATTATCTATTATATTTTATTCCGCTGCGATGGTAAGATTCTGTTGTTGATTTTGTTTTCTCTTCTTCTACCTCTTCTTCTTTAACCCAAATGGTTCGTACTTCTGTACAACTTGAGTAGATTGTTGTAGAATAGTGCTGACTCAAGGTGTACGGATTTGCGGGCTGTTACAGGTTTGATGGGTTTTTGGTACTTCTAGTTACAGGTTTTGAGATTAAGTCTCGAATTTGATTTCGAGCTGTGGAGGGAAGAATTGATGGTCGTGTTGGGTCGTGGGGTTTGTCGCCGTCGTGGGGAGACCACCGGAGGTGGTTGGAGATCGCTGGAGGCACGGTGCATGTGCACCGTGCACTTTTGTTTTCAGGTGGCCTGGGTGCAAGCATTGGGGCAACTCGAGAATCACTCGAGAAGTTGTGGAGTATGGCTCGAAGCAGTGGGTTTACTGACTCGAAGCAAATTTTGTTCTTGCTCGGGTTTAAGCATATTAACAGGTTGTAGTTTTAAACCTGTAGTTCTGTTTTTATTTTAAACTAAAATTTTAAAAATGAATTTAAATGAAGTAAAGTTTTAAATGAGATTTCTATTTTTTGTATCCAAGTTAAGTTTAAATCTAAATTTAAAAATAGATTCAAGTTTGAATTTGAATCTAGTTTGGAAATAGATGGGTTTTAAAATTCAAATTAACTTAATAATATTAAAATGTTAAAGTGGTTTGAATTTTAAAATAAGTTTAAAAAGGTAAGTAAGGTTTTAAAAAAAAAATCTGAAGATTAATCTGAATTCAAATTTTAAGTATTTCAGTTTTGAAATGTAGGAAGGTTTTGAAATTTAAAAAGTTTTAAACAATCTGAAAAGTTTAAGGAATAATTCAAATTTATTTGAATTTAAATATGAATTTGGTTTTAAACCCTTTTAAACTTCTTATCTAAATGAGTATATCTTAACTTGTGAAATGAAAGGTTTTAGAAAAAATGTGTTTTGAAACTTTGTTAAAGATAATTTGAATTCATTTTAAATATTAAATTTAAAATGATATTTGGAAGAAAATTTAAAGTAATTTGTTTTAATGTTTTGTTAATGTAATATGATCATTAATAAGGAAATATTTTTATCTTTAAAACAAGTAAGAATTTAACGATTTGAATTATTAAATTAATTAAATTGGATTATTTAAATGAAGTAATGAATTGGAAAAAAAAGTAAAGGCAATTAAAGCTTTGTAATGTATTAATTAAAGTTAAGTTAATTAATTAATTTAGATTAATTAAATAAGCAATTTAGGTTTAAACTGATTAATCAATGGTTAAGATTAATTAATTTGGAATAATTAATTTCGTAATTAAGGATTATTAATTGCATTTTAATTATTAATCAGGGATTCATTAATCAAGTAATATAGAATTAATTAAGTTACAGTTAACGCCTAATTAATTTAATTTAAGATTAATTAATAAATAATTGAAGATTAATTAGTTTATAATTAATATTAATTTAAGAAAGTTATTTACTTAAGAAAAAGTAATTAAAGAATTAATAATAGTTAGTGATGGTCATTAACTAAGGATTATTTAGTGATTAATTAATATGATTAATTTTTAATAATTAATTAGATTAATTAATTAATGATAATCAATTGTGGAAATTATATAAGTTTGATTACTTAATGGAAGTAATTAAGACATTAATTACCTAATGTAATTAATGAGTTTATTGAGATTGGTTTAAATTAAATAATTAAGTTTAATTAAATTTGAACAATGGATTTGATAATAATTACTTGATGTAATTAACAAAGTAAAATTACTCAGTGAAGTAACTAAAGATAATTAATGGAAGTAATTAATGGATGATGTTGGGATTCTGAAAGTAATTTGGATTAAATTATTTTGTACAATTAATCGAGAGATTAATTAAGAAAATTAATTAAGGGGTAATTAATTTGATAAGTAATTAAGAATAGTTAATTACAGAATGAGATTAATCAAAGGTGATTAATAATTATGGTTTAAGTGAGATTATATACTGAAGGTAATTAATTTAATTGAGTAATTAATTAAATATAATTAAGGATCATTAATCAATATAATTAATGATGTAATTAAGATTGATTAATTAAGATTAATTAATCAATAATAAATGATTAAGGGTAATTAATTAATTGTAATTAATTAAGGTTAAATGTAATTAATTAATGAAGTAATTAAAGGTTAATTACTGTATTTGGTTCAGAGTAATTAATTTTGTGAAATTAATTGAAGTATAATTAGTCAAGGGTGACTAATTAAGATGATAAATTAGAAGTTAGATAATTAATTAATTTGTAATTAATTAATGATGATGTAAGCAAGATTTATATTGAGGTAAGTAATTAATTTAATTCATTTTAAATTAATTAGAGATGATGTAATTAATTTAATTCAATTTAAATTAATTTTAGATATTATTATTATAGGTCATTGCTTATGAATGAATGATATAAATTACCTTGAATGGTTTGAATCTCAGCTATGAGATTAGTAATGTTGAGCGATATGGATGCATTGGTTGCATTGTGATGATGATATTGATTATCTATGAAAGTCATAATATGGATTATTGTTGTTATGATAATGATAATTATATGTTGTGAATCTGTGAATTATCTATCTGTGTGTACATAGATAATGTAATTAAATTGTTTTAACTCTAAAACAACTTGGACCTAAAAGACACGCTTTGGATTTCGATGAGACCAGGATCGGGTTTCCATATTTGGATATCCGAAAACCACATCGATCCAAATTAACGATAGGTCGTGAATCTTACGTGAAGAGCGAAGACTCGAGGTGTAAGGACTATTAGTCAGTATAACTCTAGGGGTGATTCTATGATGAGTTTGCAAGGAATAGTACTTACAGGCTCGAGATGGAGATTCAGAGTGCAAGGGTTATCGTCGTTAACTC
Organism: Allium cepa; assembly: GCA_030765085.1. NCBI lineage: Eukaryota > Viridiplantae > Streptophyta > Magnoliopsida > Asparagales > Amaryllidaceae > Allium > Allium cepa. The sequence continues at coordinate 27,456,645 of CM060938.1, read as the reverse complement.
TGAGGGTGATTCCAAAATGAGTGTAACGAGATAATGCCTTCGATTTCGTTCGAACGCGGAACGAACTTGTATGGATTGAATGCTTTCAGAACATCGTCAGGTGGACGATGAGAATTCTAAGAGATGTGTTCTCTAAAGGTAATCGTAGCTTTAAGCCTCATCAACCGGGAATGGATGAAACAGGGTAGGTGCAGCAAGGGTTCGTGGGTAGCTCCCACTAGAGAGCGAGATTTTCCCCTGTTTAGAGGTCCCTTTTTATTCGGCTTAGTGGGCGGTTGGAATTGCGCACCAACTGCGGGGTTGTCTTGTTCGGAACTGTTCAGTAAGGAATGGTTTTGGCCTTGTGTTGTAGGGGAGCAGGCGTACTCCTCGGTACGTTGATCTAGGCCACGTACTGTGACGGGCGGTACCCTAGTAACCCAGCCATTGTATAGAATCCAAAATCCAATAAGTGCCAACGATTTTGATTGTATTACCCACTTTTGTGGCTAATAGCTGGAATTTAATAATGTAACAATTCGGCTATTTCATATTTACTTGAAAACCCTAGACCTATTATAATATCACTGGATTTCCTATCAAATGTTTTGGTTAGCGTAAGGTAAAAACTTTTCCATGTTTATGTGTGGGAAGTCTTACGTGATACCTTTCTTTTCAAAAGGTTTTTGAAAATTAAGCAACTTTAACCTGTTACTCACACCAGACACATGTCTGACCCGGAGTTTATTTTTGTTTTTCATAAACTCTTGGGTACTCAAATTTTTACGAGTAGCCAAGGGATTCAGGTTAGCTTTATTGAATATTGGTGGAGCAATGGAGCAGGAGGCTTCTGCGTTAGATATATAGTATTCCGCTGTGTGTTCTGTGTTGTCTCTGAGTTGTATAATGTTGTAAATACTAGACAAATGTTTATAATTGTCTAGTATGTGTTGTATTATCTGTGTACTCTGATAGTTGTTGTAAACTTTGTAATATTTTATGTTATTAATATAATTTATTCGTTCCGCTGTTTAGATTCCGATGTGTTGTTTCTTCTTCTTCTCTTTCTTTATCTTTTCTATCCCTTTCTTTCTTATTAATGATGCGTCATTTTGTGGAGATGGATGGCGGGTCGTTACACAAAGAAAGGAATATATAATCCTTTCAAAGCTTCAAATTTTCATTTTCAAAAGATATAAAATTCTTATTGAAAACATTTACTTTTATAAAATGTGGTCATCGTTATCAAAATAATAATTTCGATGTATGCACAATTTCAAATACAACCAAACACAAATTTCCCAAGGGTGATTCAAGGATAGATTTCAATCAAACAAAGATCCGAATTTAGAGGAACTCTAATTAAATAGAATTCTGGTTCAGAGATAAGCTCGAACAAAGATGAGATAATTTGATTACCAAATAGAAGATGGATAAGCCTTTATAAATCGCGGGCGACCATAACCGGTCAACCGTGACTTCAGAAATATAATCAATGTGGAAGTCCTAGGCAAATCGACATTCGATCGCCAGAGATAGAGTCCAGGTATAGCAGAAGATAGATAACATCGAAAACTGAGGATACATAATTCTCCGGTAAATCAATGCCAACTGTAAAGGAGTTTCACCCCTTTACAAAATCATTCAAAGGTTTGCGGAATCACCGATCTTTATGGAGGTCATTCCAAAGTGGAATTATGGAATGCCTCAAAATCAAAAGGATAAAAATACGAAAGAAAAGACTGGATTTTAGAACAAGTGGGAGCGTTCCAAAGTTCAAAGGAATCCAAATCGATAAGAATCCTAACCAAGAGATTACTAACAAGGTGGATACAGAAGGGATGAAGTTTAGAAAATCTAGATAATTTTTTTTATACTAATATAATCTTTAAATATCCTTTAAAATCATTTGGAAATCATTTTATACTTCGAAAATACGTTCTCTCGCAAAGAAATGATTCTGAGATTGATTTCACTCATTCTAGGGTATTTATACCCTATCTCTAATGAGTTTTTGCTCCGTAGGCTATGGTTTGCCTGAATCCAAAGCTCTGATACCAACTGTAACAACCCGATATTTTTAGCCATTCGCATCCACACATGTCAGACTTGAATTTCTCAAAACACAGCATTGTAAATAAATTTGGAGCAAATGAAAACAATCACAGAATCACAGACACAGAAGTATCAGAATAACTCACAGCGGAAATTAAAACACCATAGTAGTTCATGAAGCTACTATAACAAAATCTCAAAACAAAATACATAATATCAGTCTAAAAAACATATACAATAGATATCCCAAATACGTAGAAGTTTATAAATACAAGAGCTGAAATAGAACAACTGAAACTGAAAGGAAATAGATAACTAGACAAGCAGAATCTCCAGCGACTCCTAGCTCCAGAAAAGAAATCCAAAGTTAAGCTGTAAATACTCAGGCTGACCCGAGCATAAAGTAAAACACAAAACACTCAAGTCAGGACATACATAATTATATAATGTAAACCAACTCAAGTGAACTGTTGTAATAATGCATAATAACTTAAAGGATGCTTGGGATCGCCCATCCTCTAAGGATCAGTTAAACCATAAATTAAATATATCCCGTGGTTAAAATTCCAAAAGGGTATTTTACACTTCTAAATCACATAACATTTCAAAATTTAATATCATTTCAAATCCATTTTAAAATATTAAATATCATATTCTAAACCTCATTCATTTTTATTTTTATTTACATTTAAATACCATTTCAAATCAAAATACTCCATTTAAATCATTTAAAAAATAAAGTTATTATATTTAACAATCAAATATTCATTTCTCAAAACTTTACCATTTTCAGAATTCATTTATTCACTACAATTTATTAAAACGGTGAAATTTCAGTTTTCACGGCATTAAAAAAATGCTACGGAAAATTTACATTTGAAAATAATTCATTTTAACAAAGATGGCATTTAAAACTACTGTAATAGGTTTTTGTTTCAAATAAATGCTTTAGTTAAATTCTGCAACTACAGCACTTACAAAGTGCTATAATAGCCCTTAGTTCATTTTTTCCTTAATGTTCATTTGTATAAATTATAGCACTGAGAAATGCTGTATTATCCTTTACTTCAGAAATGATAGCATTTCTGAAATGCCGTTAATTAAATTCCAAACTTTCAATACAATTTCATAAACAACAAAAAAACTTTAATTTAAATTATTATAACTTATAAAATTTAATATTTTTCCACTTTAAAAAACAATCATTTAAATACCCTTAAATTTATGATTTCATAAAGTGAACTTTTCATACAAAAATCAAATTTCTTTAATAATTCACCTATAAAATTAATGTACAATTTTATAACATCTCATTTACTTTACATTTTAATTTAATGTACCATTTCATAAATTAAATTAAAATATCCATTTTATTTTACTTAACTTTTATTTTTAAAACTCATTTCACATTTTCCAAGTTAAGTTATATTTCGAATTTCAATTTTAAACATTTATTTATTTAACTATTTTTAATTTATAGAAAATCAATAACACTTTATAAAAATAATTTTAAATTCAAATTAAAATCAAATTATCATATTTTCTTACTTAATTTAAACTACATTTAAAAACCAAAATCATAAATCCCAAAATTAACTTATGTTTCAAATTCTACTTTACCATTTATTTATTTCACTTATTTAACTTATAGAAAATCACCATATTTTATAAAAATGATTTTTAATTAAATTTAAATCAAAATTTCATAATATTTACATTTTTTTAATATTTTATAATTTCAACAAAATATATATTAACCACGGGTCTGTATATAAAATTTTCTAACCTATGTCAAATTATACGAATAATGTATCATTTCAATCCGTAATTTACCAAGGAAAAATCCGGGTTCTATTATTTCAAACCCGCAATCCCAAGTAAATAAAATAAATAAAAATCATTTAGGCCTATCATTTCAGCCCATAACAATTTTTCTCTATTCTAGAGTCCATTCGGGTATGTATCATTTCAACCCATAGTGATTCTATTCTACAGGGAACTTGCAGTGCGACAAACTGATATAAATAAACCGAATAGTATTATATAATAGTAACAGATGATAAGGCAGGTGTAAAGACAGGGGTGAACATCATATGATCATAGTATGGACAGTTATAACATGATAATATGGTTTACATATTCAAATGCTATCAGTTTACTTGTTATATAAGTACGAAATGTCTGGTAAGAAATACTCACCTCTACAAGCAGGAGATAACAACCAAACACACAAACTAATTCCAGAAGGCATGATAACACGACTATATACTTGAGTGGAGTGGAGAACATGGGTGGGAAGAGAACCAAGCTTTTATCTTGTACACAACCCATAAAACAAGACAAGTATAAATATGATTTCAAACCAAATATACGTATTGAAACAATTTGAAAATGAAAGCAACTATGAAAGGAATGACTTGACCATTGCCTCCATCATTAAAGTGCTCGGCCTAGGGTCAGGTGTGCATGGCCAAAGTGGTGCATCGGGCTAGGGTATAGGTTCATGAAGGCAAGGCTATAAGGAGATGAAGGGTGGAGGTTACATCACAAGAATACAAAGTGTTGAAGGAAAATGAATGGAATTTTGGTGCATCTATGGCTTCGGCTAGGGGACATCTGAGCTTAGCCTTGGCATGTGATGGTCAAGTGGTGGCTGGAGTGTCGGCCAGAGGTGGTGGAGGGACTGGTGGTGGTGGCTATGGAGGTGGCAAGGTGGAAAAATGAAGGGTATGGCATTAAGGAGTTCGGCTATGCAATATTCAAGGTGATTTTGCAACTTTGGTTGATAATAGCTTCAAAGGGGCTCACCGCCTGGTCAAGTCAGAGGAAAAGGATGGTGGAGTGGATATGGACAGTGGAGGTTCTGGACGGTGGAGGTGGTGGAGGAGTATCGCCAAGCAAATGCAAGAAGAGGCCAGGCAAATTCTAAAGGAAAAATCAATAAAAGTGAAGAGAAAAGAGTAGAAAATTTGTAAGAGCCATTACCTTCACTTCAGATCTGAAAATTTTCGTGAAAATATGTGGTGACAAATATGTTCTACGTGAATGAAAAAAGAAAACTCACGGCTATAGTGTTGGGAAAGGACGGCTTAGAGATTGAAGGGGTGGAAAATGAAAAGTCAAAAGTTGAAGGGTCAAGGTCTCTTGACATTTCTCTTTTCTTTATTCAAATAAATCAAAATAAAAACCATATAAATAAAATAAAAATGAGTACCAGATAAAGTGAAAATAAAATGAATAAATAAATTTTATAAAATTATAGAAAAACATAAGAAAATAGTTAATTATACGTAAACTAGTATTGAAAATTAAAAACAAAATATAACTAGTTTTGGAAAACTAACAACTACACAAAAAAATGTTTTAAAAATAAAACATAAACATGACATGACATATTACACACATATACACAAATTAAAACAAGGTATGACAATTAAAAATATTATTTATATAAATTAAAATAAACAATATTGTTAAATAAATCAATGTGCACACAATATTGTAATGAGCATTACTTTCACAATATAAATCAGATTTTAACGAAACGAAAAGCAGTATTCTTAAAATTTAATATAATTTCATAATAAAAGATAAAATTAAAAAATTCAAATTTTAAATTTTAAATTTTAAAGTCAAAGTTTGACCAGATTGACCAAAAATCCACTTTTTCTGGAAATATCCTATTTATTCAGGTTTGGAATTATAATTCACACAAAAATCAAAATATACTTTTAAAATAAAAAAATCTACCCATTATAATATATATAATAAAGTTTCTAAATCAAACAGTTCGATTAAAAATAATTAAAATATACAGTTAAAATAAATTACAAAATTCAGGGTTGTTACAGTAGCTTCATGAACTACTATCTCTTTTAATTCCGCTGCATTATTATTTACTCTGTGCCTGTGATCTGTGATTATTTATTGACTGCATATTCTGAGATTTGCCAAATTTTATTTACAACGAGGTTTTTTGAGCAATTCAAGTCCGACATGTGCGGATGCGTATGGTTGAAAATATCGGGTCGTTACAGTATGCATCAGCTCCCTTGAATTTCGCTGCCAAAAGAATGAAACTTCTCCACTCCACTCGACCATAGATCGCAGTCTACCGATGTTACGTTGCCTTCCCAGCAAAATCAAGCGTAGACCGTCGACACTCACCTCCACACGATTTCCGCTATGGCCCAAAGTAGATTGCAGTGACATCGAGTTACACTATCGTCCCAGCATAAACTAAATGCCTCTGCAGTTTGTCCGGACTCCCTCATAGGATCCACTTTAGAGCCTCCCCCTTTTTGAGGCTCAAGGTAGTACAAACCTATGGTACTCCTGAGAAGTTCATTTCAAGGGAGCGCCTTTTTTTCTAAAGTCGTTTTCAAAACACTTTATACTATACACATATAGTATCTTCCAAATCATACACCAAGTATAAATCTCATATAAATCTCCTTTCTCAAAATCGATTATCCCAAAATCGATAATTCCCAAACTAGGCTTTCCAAATTTCCAAAATTGATTTTTCCCAAAAATCAAAAGCCTTTCCGAAATCCATAGATTCCAAAAACGTTTCCTTAAAATCATTCTCATAAGATCCTTCATATATGTAGATATATATATATATATATATATATATATATATATATATATATAACTTTAAAAATCTTTGGATCACTTTATACTTGTATATATTCCCTTTTTATACTCCAAATACTTTTTAAAAACCCTTTCCTTTTGGCAATAGAAACAACAAGGGAAGTTTATCATATATATACAAAGATACATAACTTTGTTTATTCCAAATCAATATTCAAATCTGATTACTTTTAATAAAGTTATCAACCATATTACCTTTCTATAAAGTGAGTTCTAATCATAGAAATACCTAATTTCCATTTTACTTCATCATTCATTTTTCAAAATATTCCTCTCCATTTCAAAAATCATTTACAGTTCTTGTCCATAAATTTTCAATATCAATTTCATTCAAACCCGTACAAAGTACGCATATCATCCGTACGCATATCAATCTGATCGCTCACTCGATCACATAATTTCTCTTCTAAACTAGTATCGTTCACCTGACTTCCTAGTGCGGACTTAGATCTGGTTTCTTGATCAGAAACCATCATTCTCCTTGCATAGTCATAACTATGATAGAGAATTTTTAGATACAATCAAAAATCCATATCCAGGTTCGCCGTCGAAAATCGAGTGAAAAATCCTAACTCGGATCGATATAGCTCGAATCTAAATCAAATCACTGTATGATAAGAACAATATACGTACATCTTACGTGTTTATCTTCATTGATTATTAGCTAAATCAGTCCTCCTTTCTATTCACATTCTCCTAGATTCTTATTTATTTATTTATTCACAAATGCCTCAATCCCCATTTGGATTATCACTTTAATCCTTATCCCAATTGGCAATTAATTATGAACAGTTTGCACTCTGATCAATTTAAATTTAGAAAATAGCCTGAAAAGTCAAAAATAGATAAGTAGTTGAACAATAATTATTTGTTTGTAAAATATCTGTAAAATAGTTAAGTAACTGTAAGATAGTTGGAAAATAGTCAACTAGTTATAGAAATTTTTAATAATTGCAAATAGTTGTAAAATAGTAATTAGTTATAAAGTAGTTGAAAAACAGTAATTAGTTTATAAAACAGTTAAGAAATTGTTAAATAGTTCCAAAAATAATTTTAAAATAAGTATGAAATATTTTGGATTTAAAAAGAATGATTTATAGTAAATAGCTTGGAAAAATAGATTTAAGAAAGCTTATATTAAGATAATCTGTTTGAAAATAGTTCAAAGCCAAACTGTTCAATTCCCAATCTCCATTTCCAATCAATTGCCAATTTCCAGTTAACTTTTACTTTCAATTCAAATTAACTTAACTTCCATTTCCATTCCAAATTCAAATCAACTTCTCATTTGAATTTAAACTCGTTCAACTTCAATTTTATTTCAAATTAACCAAATTCAAATTTTCCATTTGAATTTTAAACTTATCCATTTTCAATTACAATTCCAAATTATTCAAATCAATTTGGACTAATTTCAAATTGAACCCACTTCAATTCCTATTCGAATTAATCCCAATTCCAATCTTCACTTTTTAAATCATCTCGAATTATATAAATTCGATTAAAATTTTCAAATGTTGTTTTAATTCCCCTAAATCAAATTAACCTTTACTTTTAATTTAACCATCCGAGTCCTTACATAATTTAAATTTCGAGTCCAACATTTCAATATTTATTCAAATTACCTTTACTTACTTATCCTAAGTTTTCAAGTAAAAGTTCAGAATCCCATAAAAAATTTATTCTGAGTCCAAATTTCCAAATTCTATTTTAAATTATCTTTACTTCTCCTTAAACTTATTTCTAGGTTCAAATAATAATTCAAATCCTTTTTAAACAATTTAATCTATGAAATCCAATTTATTACCCAATTTCAAATTTGAAACCAATCCTTAACAATTTAAATTTCCAAGTTCTTTTTGAACATTTAAACCTTAAATTCAAAGTGATTTCATTTTCCATTTATATCAGCAATGGATATATATATTATTCCAATCCATTTCTTAATTCATTTTAAACTACACAATTCACCATTTCAAAATTATTGATAATAACATGATGATACTAGGATAAATAAACATCCAATTTATTTTAAAACATCCATCATCCACTACCCATTCCCAGATCTCAACCCTGTTTGAGATCACATGTACTTCCTACCAAATCAACCCCTTTAACTTCCCTAAGTTAAATCTCAATTTAATCCCGTTAACCTTACTCAAATTTGAATCCCACTTTAAATTTCAAAATTGTTTCCCACTTATAAGTTCAAAACTTATATCACTTTGGGTTTTACATTATACTTCAGGGAAAATTAAAACTTAACACGTTAGATTTTATTTCAAATCATCTTTGATATTATGTATATCCATGCATATATACATATTTACTTCTTGGCTTACCAAGCCATATTTTTAAAATTTAAACCATCATTGGTTTTAAATTCAAAATAGTTTTCTTTAAAGATTTTAAACAACGCTTATTTTAGAATAATATTACATTCAAAAATATTCCGAATAATATTATTTACCACTTCTCTTAACAATTTGAAAACAATTTCAAATGTTTCCAGATTTGAATTCAAAATTTCACAATTTAAATCCACTTTAATTTACAAGTTATACTCAAACTAAGTTTACTTCCATAAAACTTTCCATTATTTTAGGATAATAACCAAGGTTATTACAACTGGAAACCAATTCACTATTATCTTATTCCAAAAACATTTCTTCAAATTCAAGATTTTAATTTCTATTTGAATTCATTTCAAATTTATCTTCATTCAATTTGAGTTTGGTTGTATTTCTATTACCACTTAATTCTCATTATTTTATTTTATTCCAATGATTTAATAACCAATTACCTTAACATTTATTAGAAAGAAATATTGCTTTATATATATAAACTTATATAAAAATCTTTCAATTTTAAAACCGTTTTACAAATTTTATGTAAGAAATAACAAGTACGCTCTCTCATATATATTACACTCAACTCATTTTAGGGTACCATTGACCCTATCCTTAATGAGTAAACTCACCAAAGCCAAGGTTCATGTTTATCCTTCAGCTTTGATACCAAAATGTAATGGTCTAGGCTCTTCAACCATCAACAGCGGCCACTCTACGCCGTGGCATACAGTGGTACCTCGAATTTTCTTTTACGGCCAGCCTCTCGACTCGCGACCAACCCAAGGCCTTATACTACCTCAAAGGGACATGTAGGGGTAAGAGTCTCCTGTTTGCCACCAAACGCAAAGCGAGAACCCCTATCATGCTATACTGAAGCAAATCCGATCCCTTGTTTTGATGATTCCACCATCAAATAGAAAATGAACTCCTCCTCCCAAACTGGAACTTAAACCACTCTAACAAATCCCTTCGACGACAACCATCCTGACCACCAGAAAATCGGCCAGGCTGTGTCTCAACCTCCATCATCGATTCCCCCATGCGCGATTGCACCCGATCCTACCACCACATTGCAAAAATCCTCTTAAACATCGCATATAAAACGGGTTCGAAACACTAATTTTCCTTCACATGATCACCATAGCCATCAGTAAAATCATCAAGCAATTTTCTTGTGCTCGCCACCATTCATGCCTCCACTGACCTCAATCCTGAGACACCTAACCACCATGGTCACCATAAATTGACCAATTTTCCGATTCCGATAATTATGAGAATCCTCATGATTTTCAAAGTTAAAAGTCCTGATTTTTTTATCAAAATTCATTTCTTTAAAATTCGAATCCATTCATATATTCAGAAATTGAAATCTAGATATATGTTTTTGGACCAATTTTGATTTTTGACTGTTATTTCCTATTTTTGAAATAAATTCACAATATAAATCATGAATTTTTTTTCATTGATGTTATCTTGTTTCAACCATCTTTTCTTCATAAATCCTAGCATGAATTTGTATAAATTGGTAGATATGAAATTTTTTGAATAATATTTCAAGCCTGTCAAACACGACAGAGTGATTGTATATGCACAGACATATATCCAGTCATATGTATGTATAAACATAGACATGCAGGCTTATTTTTATCATCACCAACATTTTTCACATCAACTTCATATAGTTTCCACAAAACATCATGAGTTAAACCAGATTCAGGTTTAGGTTCACTCACCTGTTTCTTAAGAACAGAGAAGGTCTGGAAATTCTTTTTTTTTTCTTTCTTCTTTTGAAACTCTTGAAAACTAAATATTGAATCAGATCTACTTGGTCTTTGATCTGAAACTATTGCTTGATTGTTGAGATGATTCTTGAGTTATTACAGGTTGAAAACTGATTTTGTTTTGGGCAGATGTTTGAATCTGTTGTGTGTGGATTTTCTTTTGATTTCCAGGTTTTTGAAAGTGACAAGAAGATGAAAACCTGGTTTAATTTCTTTGTTTTTTATTTTCATTACAAATTTGAAAAGAAAACATATTGGCCACTTGTAAAATTGCATGGCATATAAGTTACAGTTGTCAAACAATGAATTTATTGATTACAAATGTTAATTTTATGCATTTTAAAGCTTACAAGTATATAATGCCTTATTTATAAAAAGTTCATGTTTATTAATTTTGGGTTTTGTGTATTTAAATTATATATAAACTATACTCAGCACATGTGTAATTAAGAAAGAAGAATATTGACTCTTTGATTAATTCTTATTTAAATTTTACACTCAAGTTGTCATCTAAAGTGAAAATCATACATAATACTAGTTTTAAATAAGTCCAAAAACAATGTGAAATAATTTCCTAATTTACTATAAAATTCATCATCTTAATTCAATAATTATTATAGTTTCAAATCCACTTGTAATCATCCAGACTTTTTAATTATCAAAATTTTATTTGTTTAACCAAATAAAATCAGTATCTTAATCATTTGAAATCAGTTAATTATCCAATTAAAAGATGTTCAAAAATCCAGGTTATCATAAAATTTAGTTTTGAAAATGTTGAATATATTGAAATTTAAATGGTTTATTTTGTGGTTCAAATCTGTATTTGAAATTGATATAATTTGAAATTGTTTATTTAGAAACTGAATTGAATTTAAATTGATTAATTGAGATTGGATTAAATTTAAATTTGGAATTCAAGTTGATTCGATTCGATTTGTGATATTTTAGGAAATTATAAATATTTTACTTTATAAAGTATTTAATATATATACACACACTATTTTAAACAAAACTATTTTTAATATGAACTATTTTAATATATTAATTATTTTATTATAAACTATTTTAATTTATAAACTATTTTATTTATATACTATTATTAAATTGTTTAAGTGGTGGAAGTTATGATTTCAAAGTTATGATTTTCCAAAGAATTATGATTTGAAAGTGTTTTGGGTTTCGAAAGTGTTGTAACTGTTATCCCACCTTTTAGCAAGACCGAGATATCGAGAAATTAACTGAAAATCAATGATTACTCATCACAAATATCGATTATGCATGGCCGGTTCATTATGGATATCGATGAATTTTGTCGGAGTCGAAATCGAGCTACAATTGACAAGACATGACAACCAAAGCTGCAGAAGCCAACGTTTCAAATCTAAAGTCGATTGGAGTTCATATGACCGAGTTACGATTGATACAAGTTATGGAAGGCACGTTGTTCGTATCCATCAGGGAACGTCCGGTTTTGAATCGATCATGTTCGAATCGATTCATGGGCGCGATATTCCAATCCATCAAGTTCGAGTCGATCAGAGCGACTTCGCTTCGTACCCATTGTGTTCGTATCGATTCGACGAAGCCTTATTCATATCCATCAAATCATCGACAATTCTTATCGATCAATCCCTAACGATCGTGTCTACCGCCCAAAAACGCATTTTGTGTCGATCGAACATCAATCATTTCGTATCGATCGAAAGAACGATACGAAACACACACAAAACAACATAGTCGATCGACAAGAACGAGGTAGCACGATTGATCGATGCGAGCGACACAAGACGCGATCGATGCGAAGTAATCACTAGCATCGATACAATAAAGATAAAATGATCGATGCACGAAAGGCTCCAATAGTGGGTGCGAATGAGACTCGGTCTACTAGACGCGAAGGGTGGATTGATTCAGGAATATCATGCCACGTCATCTTGTGCGCACATGCTCTAGATCGAGTCGAAAAGAACGATACAAACATATCGAGTCAAACGAAAAAGCCTAAAGAAAACTCCAACTCGTATCGATCTTGTCTCCTAATCCATAAGTCCAAATGCTATTGAATTTTCACAGGGGCTTACACACAAGCTAAGGAATGTTCATGCCAAGTTTCGATTCCATTGGACAAAATCTTGATCGATACGAAATTGGTTCGTATCGATCACGGATTGAGTCAAAATTGTGTGGGATGGATCACATGGGCCCACTCACGTGCCAAAAAGAGTCTCCCGAAGTTTGAGCGAGATATTTGCATGGAACGCCTATAAATAGCACCCTAAAGCCTACATAAAAAGGACTTTTGGATCCTACAACGTCCAGACTCTGCCAAAATCACGATTGCATTCAAACTCACTTGTTATACTCGAAATTTACTGTCGTAATTGACTGTAACCAGTAGGTACATCAACAAAAAGATTATCCTTTGAAGTGGACGTAGGCCAGAGATAGCCGAACCACTACAAATCTTATGTTTTCTGTTTGTTAATTCTCAGCTGTTGTTATTAACTTTGCTTAGATCTGAGATTTATGTTGGAACACTGCTGATCTATACCTATACGCTAATGCTTTCACGATAATTCGGGGTTTGTGACCAATTTTGGTGCAAACACTTTGGTGCTTTCACTAAGAAGGCCTAACTCAGGGATTCTACCTCCTAGATATTGGATTTGAAAGATTAAAGAATTCATATTTGAAAGACAATGACGCGACAATCAACAAGAAGACATAGAGGAGAAAGGAGTCAGCAAGAGGGAAGCCAAGAGGTCTCCTTTGGAAATGGAGAAGGACAAGCTTCGATCTACATCACCAGGGACGAGATGGAGGCTATGGTGGATTCAATACATGAAAGGCTATTGAAGAGCCAACAGGAAGCAATGCAGACTTTCTATGAGAAGATGAGAGCAGCCGGAGCACAGAACCTTGGACCGACAACAACGGCTGTAAATACGGGACAAGAAGCTAGAGTCACAGAGACTAGTGGAGGTCAGATTCAAGATTTGAATGAAGAACACGAAGGCAATACAAGGGCCTGGGGGCAGACCCACATGATCTGACACTGGAAGACCCATAGATGGAGCACAATAGGCTAGAGCCAACGCCAACGTTAATGAGCTACATGAAGAATGTTACCCAGAATACCCTATGAGACATGGGGGCAGAATAGATGCAAGATAAGGGGACAACCCTTGGATGGAGACGAAAGAATGGCTAGATTAGTGTGACGAATTATGAGAGGAGGATTGTCAAGCGGAGGCCTAGAAGAAGTTAGTCGTAGTCCGTTTATTCTGAATATCAGATATGCAAGGAATCCTCCAAAGTTCAAATTGCCCACGCTGGATCCTTATGATGGGAAATCGGACCCGACTGTGCATATTACAAGATATATCAGTCATATGGAAGTTCTGGGAGCATCCGAGGAAGTGATGGCACGATGTTTCCCTCTATATTTATCAGATTTGGCTGCGCTTTCGTTCAGGCAGCTAGAGAGCGGATCGATCAGAACATGGGGGGAGCTAAGGGAATGCTTCATGAGATAGTTTAGGGTCTACATGACATGACCCAAAAGTGTGATGACCTTAGCATCGATAAAGCAGAGGACCGAAGAGTTCATAAAAGATTTTCTATTGCGATTCAATGCAACTATGGCTTTAGTAGATCACCCGAATCCATCGATGATTTTGATGGCCTCGGTGGTAGGAGTTGCAGAAGGCACAGAGTTCAAGGATTTGCTAGCAAGAGACCCGCCACAAGACCATGGAGAATTTTTCCATGAAGCTGAGAGATTTATTCGGCTAGAAAATTCACACACTGAGAGACAAGAAATGCTGTGCAAGGTGAAGGAACCGCCAAAGAACAATCTGAAGCGGACAAAGGGAAGCGAAAGCATGATGATAGATACGATGGTCCTGATAAACGAAAGAAATTCCGAGAACCTAGGTTTAGACAATACACGGACTTGACAGCCAACCTAGAACGGATTAACACGGAGACTCAGGGGCAGCTCCTCTATCGGAAACCACTCAGGAGAGATCCCACAGAATGGGAACGTAGGAGCGGAAGCACTGCCTATTCCATGAGCTGGAAGGGCATACTACCAATGAATGCCGCCATCTGAAGGATGAGGCGGAAGTGCATGTCAGAAGTGGTAGATTGCCACAACACACCAGAGACCGGACAACGGCCGTAGGACCTGAGCAACTACCTCCTCCACCTAATAGAACTAATCCTGGTTGGGATCATGACTCGTCATTAATTAATTATGATGGCAAGGGTCAAGTTCAGGACTGGAACTTTGGTCAACTAAACTCCTTAGATTTGATTTCAAAATAAAACTGCTATTCCACTTACACATGTACCGGAGCCAGAGAGATCCCCAGGCATGCTCTGAGATGGTAATAAGCTGCTCCGCCAAGAGAGGCAGTATCTAGTTTTTCCTGTTGTTTGATATTGAACATCTAGAATTTGAATTGAATAAATAAACTTGAATTTTATAAGGCGAAACCTTTGATCGAAGAGTTAAAGGATGAATATTGAAAGTCAACCTGAAAATGATTGCTTTATGGTCCTACCCAGAAAGGCGATGTCCGGAGCGC
Source organism: Allium cepa (assembly GCA_030765085.1). NCBI lineage: Eukaryota > Viridiplantae > Streptophyta > Magnoliopsida > Asparagales > Amaryllidaceae > Allium > Allium cepa. The sequence goes on along the minus strand of CM060938.1, from coordinate 27,441,225 downwards.
AAGAAGTGGGTTGCTTCGCCAGAGAACGACAGGATCAACTCACTTAACGTCATTCTCTATTCACCAGAGAGTGATTGGATCGGGGTACGATAAGAGCCCGGAGTGGCTATGATCGGTCTAGGATTTAGGCCATGATATCGCTTAACGTTCAGGGTCACTAAACCATAGTGCAGGGGGTGTTGCCCCTTCGCCAGAGAGCGACAAGATCGGCTCACTTGACGTTGTTTCTCCTTCACCGGAGAGTGATAGGATGTGATCCAGCTTGAGCCCAAATAGGTTGTGATCGGTCTATGATGACTAAGACAACGCTATATGCCCTCGTTGGGAAAAAGTGCAACGGATAGAAAGCAATGCCGGAGCGCAATAGGATCTTTCTATTCGATCGTTAAGTCTGGAATGGACTGGAAAAGGGTCCGAAATGACCATTGATAGTCCAAAGAGGCTACAGAATTTAACTCTTGACTTCCATGGGTGGAAATGGACACTGATTTGGCTCCAAACAGCCATAAACTTGATTGACAATGCTGTAACTATAGATAAAAATGGGTTCACGGCATTTGATTTGAGGTTATTCAAAAGCACAACTTTTTCCAAAGGGCATGTTTTGAGGGGCAAAGTGTTATCCCACCTTTTAGCAAGCCCGAGATATCGAGACATTAACTAAAAATCAATGATTACTCATCACAAATATTGATTATGCATCGCAGGTTCACTATGGATATCGATGAATTTTGTCCGAGTCCAGAGCGAGCTACAATTGACAAGACATGACAAGCAAAGCTACAGAAGCCAACATTTCAAATCTCAAGTCAATCGGAGTTCATATGATTGAGATATGATCAATACAGATTAAGGAAGGCGTGCTATTTGTATCTATCAAGGAACGTCTGGTTTCGAATTGATCATGTTCGAATCGATCCATGGGCGCGCTGTTCGAATCGATCAAGCTCGAGTCAATCAGAGTAACTTCGCTTCGTACCCATCGTGTTCGTATCGATTTAGCGAAGCCTTATTCGTATCCATCGAATCATCGGTAGTTCGTATCGATCAATCCCTAACGATCGCGTCTATTGCCCAAAAACGCACTTTGTGTCGATCGGACTTCAATCATTTCGTATTGATCGAAAGAATGATATGAAACACACACACAAAACAATATAGCCGATCGACACGAATGAGGCAACACGATTGATCGATGCGAGTGACACAAGACGCGATTGATGCGAAGTGACCACTAGCATCGATACAAAAAAGATAAAATGATCAACGCGCGCAAGGCTCCGATAGTGGGTGCGGACGAGACTCGGTCAACTCGACCGAAGGGTGGATCGATCCAGGAATTTCGTACCACACCACCTTGCATGCACATGCTCTAGATCGAGTCGAGAGAACGATACGAACATATCGAGTTGAACATAACATCCTAAAGAAAAATCCAACTCGTATCGATCATGTCTCCTAATTCAAAAGTCTAAATGCTATGAAATTTTCATAGGAGCTTACGTACAAGCTAAGGAATGTTCATGGCAAGTTTCGACTCCATTGGAAAAAATCTTGATCGATACGAAATTGGTTCGTATCGATCATGTATCGAGTCGAAATTGTGTGAGATCGATCACGCGGGCCCACTCACGTGCAAGAAGAAGTCTCCTGAAGTTTGAGCGAGATATTTGCATGGAGCGCCTATAAATAGCACCCTAAAGCCTATAGAAAAAGGTCTTTTGGATCCTACAATGTCCAGAATGTGCCAAAATCATGACTGCATTCAAACTCACTTGTTGTACTCGAAATTTACTGCTGTAATCGACTGTAACCAGCAAGTACATAAATAAAAAGATTATCCTTCGAACTGGACGTAGGCTGGAGATAGCCGAACCAATATAAATCTTGTGTTTTCCGTTTGTTAATTCTTAGCTATTGTTTTTAACTTTGCCTGGATCTAAGATTTGTGTTAGAACACTGCTGATCTATATTCATACACTGGTGCTTTCACGATAATTCGGAGTTTGTGACCAATTTTGGCGCAAACACTAACTTTGAAAGTGCTATAATTTGGAAATAGATATATTTGAAATGGAAATGATATTTTGGTTGTGAAGTATAAATTATTTTAAAATGACCATGGTGTTATAATGACGTTTGGTCATTAATAGCGTATATTTCTACATAGTAGATGTTCCATGGATCCTTAGAGGACGGGTATCCCAAACATCCTCTAAGTTACTTGAATTTCAGTTGATATTCCACTTGAGTTGGATTTATTAATATAAGAATGTTAAATTCTGACTCGAGTTGTTTATGTTTTGCATTACGCTCGGGTCAGGCTGAGTGACACAGCATTTGAGACTCAACTTTGGAGTTTGGAGCTTTGCTTGGAGATCCAACTATTGGTTCAGCATTTCCAGTTGATTTGTTTAGAGATGTCATCAGTCTGTATTTGAGATATTCTGTTGTATTTTATTTCAAACTCTGTTGTTTATATAATAGCTTCATGAACTACTATTTATCTATTCTGCTGCATTATTATTGTATTACTCTATGTCTGTGATTCTATGATTGATTTACTTACTGTACATGCTGAGTTTTGCTAAATATAAATTAACAATCTGATATTTTGAGCAATTCAAGTCCGGCATGTATAGATGCGAATGGTTGAAAATATCGAGATGTTACAGTTGGTATCGGAGCTCTGGTTTTAGGCAAAACATAGCATATGTAGTAGATTTAATTATAGAATTACTTTCTTTCGTGCTTGAATCTCTTCCTCTTTGATTCGGTTTCCTTTGAATTTTGGAACGCTCCCACTTGTTTTGAAATCCACTCTTGTCTCCCTATTTATATTCTTTTGATTCTGGAGCATCCCATAACTCCACTTCGAATGATCTCTATTAAAATCGGCGATCCCGCTAATCTTTGAATGATTTGTAAAGGCATGAAACTTCTTTGGCATTGATTCACCAAAGATTTCTGTACCCTCGGTTTTGATGCTGTTATCTCTTACTATGCCGAATTCTATCTCTTACGATCGAATGTCGATTTTCCTTAGAATTTCGCATAGATCATATTCCTGAAGTCACAGTTAACCCGGCGAAGCTCACCCGCGATTTATATAAGTGTATCCATCTTCTATTTTGTAATTTAATTATCTCATCTTCGTTCGAGCCTATCTTCGAATCAGAATTTTATTTGATTAGAGTCCCTCTAATTTGAATCTCTATTTTTGTTTTGAAATCCATTCTTGAATCATCCTCTGAAAATCGTGTTTATTTGTATTTTAGAAATTGTTTTGTTAAAATTATTATTTTGATAAGTATGATTATATTCTATATATAAAAGTGAAATGTTTTCGATAAGGATCATATGCCTTTTAAAAGCGAGAATTTAAAGTTTCGAATGGTTTTGAAATTTTGAAAATTTTATAAGAAGTTGATTTATATAAAAATGATTTATAATTGAAGGGTTTAAAATTTGAAATTCGAGAAATTAAACTCCAATATTTTGAAATTGGTTTTGATATTTTGAAAATATATAATAATGCGATTTGAAAGCATTTTTCGAATAAGAAATGTTTCAAATGACTTCGGATGAGTTCTAATGATTTCGAAGAAATTTAAAAGAAGTTTTCAAGAAAATAGAAGTCTAGAACTCACTTATGTCACTGGAGAATAATTTCGGTGATGAGTACATGCATCATCTACATTGATTTTCGAGTTTCAGAGTGGGGGAGAGGCCACTTTTGTAGCTTTGTTGTGCGATTGATTTTTTGAAACCAATTTTGGTTTCGAATTCTGAAGTATGATTTGATATTTGAAAGATATATGTATATATATTTAAAATGATTTAAAGTGAGCCTTGTGTTCAGTCCTCGAGTTTTAGATTTGATTTCGTATAACCCAATCTATTGAAATTGATTTACTGATTTGTTGCTGATTTTCAAACCTTTATTGGAAATTTGATTCCTCCGACTATTTTGAATGTTTGAACACTTTGAAATCGAGGTTTAATTTTCAAAGCTAAGTAATTTCAAAAGGTCTAAATTATTTGATAAGGTATATAACTTTAGTTTCGTATGTTTAAAGTATGAGGTAATATGATTTGAATAAGTTTGAAACTATTTTGTTAAGTAAATGAATAAGACTATTTTGAATTATACTAATATGAAGTTCAGTTTTGAAATGTTTTGAATAAAATTTAGTTTTAAATGTTTTTAACTAAGTAACATCTTTTATAAAGCTATATATATATATATATAGAATAATAATTTTCAAAAGGTAAATTGGATTTTTCAAATAGAAATAAATAGTTTAAAGGTTTTAAAGGGATGGTTATAAACTTGGTAATCATTTTGGGTATAACTGATTTTGAGAAAAATATTTGGTTTCGAAAATAGATTGGAATTTAAAACCCAGTATTTATATAATGATTTTGGAAATGAATTTGTTTGACCTAAATTATGTTGATTTGGAAACTAGGATTATTTTCTAAATCTATTATATTGGAAACTTTGAAACCGAATTGATATTGAAACAAATTGAAATTGAGAACCTTATTTCACTAAATACTTAATTTGGGTGTTATCGAACTTATATAAAATTGATTTGCATGAGTATGAAGTGGATTCGAAAACTATTGATTTGGAAAGGTACTCAAATTGAAAAGCAAAATCTGATATAATCAAAGTCTATATAAGTGTGATTTGATATACTATTGATTTTGGAAAGTATTCGATTTGAAAATGAAATATTATATATAATTGACTTTATATAAGTATGATATTTGAAATTGATTTGAAAGGGTACTATATGATACATATTTTCAAAGTAAAGATATGGAAAGTGCCTTCTGCTTGATATCCTCTTTGTGGCCACATTTTGGATTCATTCCATCGATATTATTGTCTCTGGTTTGGGTTTTTTAGATATGATACTCGAGTGTCCTTCGAATTCCATGGCGTTACCCATGGTCTTACGGACTTGACTGCATAGCGTAATTCGCAAGGCAGTGATTGCTTAAAAGGTATGGATGTTTCCTAAGGGATCCAGGTGTAACCATTGTGTATCAGCGATCTATGGTCATTTTAGTAGCGTAATCCGCAAGGCAGAGATTGCTTAAAGGGAACAGATTTTTCTTGAAGGATCCAGGTGTAACCATTGTGTATCCGCGGTCTACAAGTTTTTGTTATCGTAGCGTAATCCGCAATGTAGAGATTGCTTAAAGGGTACGGATCTTTCCTGGGGGATCCAGGCGTAACTATTGTGTATCCACGATCTACAGTTTTTTTGTTATCATGGTGAAATTCGCAAGGCAGCGATTTCTTAAAGGGTACGGATGTTTCCTGGAGGATCCAAGCGTAACCGTTGTGTATCTGCGATCCATGATTCGATTCGGTTGATTTGTTTGGATTGTACTTTCCATATCGGTTTTGAAGGTTTTTTCGAGTACTTTTCACTGGGTGTTGAAACAGGTCTACTAAGTACTTGGAGAATTCTATCTTTGTGCCTGATCAACGCATGGCCAGAGTCTACAAGAACAAGGATAAACCTGTTAAGACATCGAGTTATAAAAGTATTTTGATAAAGTATTATATAAATGATATTTTGATCATTTTTTCTTTCTAAATAATTTAAGATGTTTAAAATATTGTGTATTTATATACTACATGGTTTAATAGTAATTTATTAGTATTGTAAATATTTTAGAAGTTATTAATTAAATAAAACATATTTAAAGTAAATGATTACTGACTTATTAATAATGTTTGAAAGTATCTTGAGATAAAATTTAATAAATTTATGAATTATTGATATATTCAATGGGTTTAACCAAATTATTGAATATTAATTAATTTAAATTGAAATTAATATAGTTTTAAACTATTTATTTAATCTTAACTTCAATTTATTTTATTTCTGGTTGTTCTATTCTCCTACCTCCTTCCTTTTTGGGGACGAAAAGTTTTGAGTGGGGGAGAGTGTAATGACCCGAAAATTTTAATGGTTTTATTTACGTAATGAAATAAAATTTTGTGTATTTTAAATATTTGAATTTAGAAATATAAATTTGATATTTGGAATACGTCTGCTTAAACATAGCAAATGGTAAATTTCCATCAGATAATATGGAAGTTTATTTTTGTGTAATTTTATTAAATTTAAATCAGTTATTATTTGATGACAGTAAAATGTTTTCCAAACATGAATATTTTTATATAATAAATTTGTAAATCATCTTCTGAGAGAGACGTTATATTTCGTTCTGTCAAATTTGGACTGTTATTGCTCCGTTTATTTTATTTCTGGCAAAAATAGCAGCATTTTCGATACCGATTATAGAATTTTGATCGGATGGTCATACCATTGATATATGTGCGCTGTTTTAATCATCTCATTGTGTTGATCTCTGCGGTATATTCAATTCTGTGTTTTGAAGTCCGGTACACAGCGGAATTCGCGAAACCGGCAACTGTATCGGTAACGGATAAGTGACCTTTTGTCTTAGTTTGAATTTCGAACTTCAGCCGTGTCATCCAAGCAACAATTAAATGCTTTAATAGTTTTTTTCCTCTGAATCGCCGCATGACCATTCATATTGCAATTATTTTCCCTAGTATATATCTTCTTTCATTCGAACACGTTATCCTATTCATTTTCTACCCTCTCTCTAGCTTCTTCTTTTCCATGCTTTGTCATTTCCTATTCAAAAAAAAAGCTCACAGCAGCTCATTCACGTAAATAAGCTCGCCATCGCCCCCATCAACTCAACAGCGAGGCCTCGCCTCAACACCTCCCGTGCTCGAGTTTTGCCCCTCCACTCTCATCGAAGCCGTGGATAACACTTCACCACTACCCCTCGCCGCTTCACCCCCTTGCGTGCCCATTCTGCCCTATGCTTTTATTTAAGTTGTATATGTTTTTTTACCGTTGTTATATATATATATATATAATTTTACAAATCATTTTTTTGGTCATTATATATATATATATATGTGTGTGTGTAACGCCCCACTCCGAGAGCCTCATTAATAAAGAGAATTATATGGATAGTACCGTCTGCTAATGCGGACAATAGAGTATAATGGAAGCGACCATATGTAATCAAGCTATAACTATCTACTGAATACGTCGAAATGTGGTATCGCTTTTTTTTTCAAGTGGTTCGACATATCCAATAGATATTTATAACGAAATTACAATGGCTAAGGAAAATAGGTTCAGAACAAACATAATACTAAATGATAACATCATCATCACATAACAGTCACAGAACATAGGTACAATATATCGTCAATACAGATCCAAATATCAAAAGGGTGGGTACAAAGCCACCGCTCGTGAGTCAAAGATATGTACATAAGAGACTTAATAATCAGAGTATAAAAATAGTGGACAAATATAAAGAGCTATCTATCAGCATAGCAGATAATGTCCAAGCGGAAGCACAGAAAGCTAAGTCCAGAGGCCTAACCTGAAACAACTCGGTCTGACCCGAGTGAAAAACACTCGGGTCAGGCTAGCTAAACCATTAATTAATAAACTGAGATAAACATGATAGATAATGAGGCGATATATAACATAGTACTATAGACCACAAACTCTCACATAGAGAAGAAATAAAAATCTAAGTAGAGATGTGTAACAAGCCTTGTATCATTGGCATAACATAGTCACAAATGTCAAACCAAAACATCTAAGTAGAAATGTATAACAAGCCTCATATCATCGGCATAACGTAAGCACAAATGCCAAAACATAAACATTTAAGTAGAGATGTCAAAAACGATACATCTAAGTAGAGATGTATAACAGGCCATCTAAGTAGAGATGCCAAAAATGATACATCTATGTAGAGATGTATAACGGCCATCTAAGTAGAGATGCCAAAACTGATACATCTATGTAGAGATTATAACGGCCATCTAAGTAGAGATGCCAAAACGATACCTCTAAGGGAGACAGTTCGAAGACACTATCCCAAAGGTAATAAAAGGAATGTGTCACGAACTTTTAGCAAGGAACCCGTAAAGTGTTAACGTGAGTCCCATACCCCACGTTCGCACTAAACGGTTTACTAACCAATCGTAAGCTTCCACACTGAAAGCAGTACAAAGTTCACCTCATGTCATCGGTAAACGGGGCCGAAAAGCCAAAACGATCAATCGAATAGGTCGGGGATTAACCGGAAAGGAAATACACACGGTTTCATAGGCCGGAGTTTTTCCCAAACGTTTAAGCACCTTTCCACTTCGATCGAAGTTCTAAAGTGTGAATGTGGGATTTTATTATAGAAAATAATTACGGAAAACGGATTTATAATTGGTATGAAATCACTTTAAAACGGCCTTTGAAAATTCTCCCATTATGGAGTAATTAATTTAATAATTAAAAATAATATTATATAATAATTTCGAAAGCCATTTCGGAGTGAAAAATCCTTTTAAAACCTTTTTATAAGGCCCGTGTACGAAATCCAGAGACAAATCTCAAAGAAATCGATAAAACCGGAAAATCACTGAAAATATTCCAAGTGTTGGAAAATAGTCCAAAACTGACGCGAACTCAAGTTCGGAAAATTATTCGGAGCAGCAAACTGAATCCGAATGGCATGAAAACTGGTAGGAACGTAGTCCAACATTCCTACTTCGGAAAAAAAAATGAATTACTTGATTCTGACTTGAAACGATGTCGCAGTGACGCTCCAAAGTCGGACACGGAAATAGTGAATACACTGTTTCAGGCTGAGATCCGGGTCCCTTTTCGACAGCAATTTCGAAGAGTCAAATGAACTCGGATACTAATCAAACTTTATATAGATGGAGTTCAGAACTCCAGCTTTCCAACGAGACCAAAATCGATGAAATCCGACAAAGGAAGAGCCAAGGATGGCGTCGCAAAGTCGGGGTTCTGTACTGAAAACAACAGGAGAAAAGAGACTAAGGCCTGTAACTATGCACTTACAGACCAGAGATGAAAAACCACAATTTTGGCATAGTAAACTTCCAATTCCGACAAAATGAATAAAATAAAAGTTGTAGCGTAGGTTTTAAGCTTTCCGGAATGACCAAGATCGTCAAATTCCGATCGAGGATGAAAATTTAATGATTAAAACAATTCGCAGATCTAAATTCTTTATCACTGTCGTTGTGCTCTCGGGACAGTAGTAAGAATGCACAGTTTTGACCAAATCAAATTCGAAATTTCATGAAACTCAAAACATGAAACTTTTAGCCCTATATCTATGCTTTCCAGAACATCCAAAATTATTAGATTTGGATAAGAAACGAGTAACTTATGGCCAAATCAATTTCAGGTTTTTATTTTATCAACCCTGTAGTTTGTTGTCAGGTCAGCAACAAACAAACGTGATTTTGACCAATCAAACCTCAAAATTAGTCAAAGCACAAAACATAAAAGTTATAGGCTACATAATAAGCTTTCCAGAGCATCAAGAAAATCTTAATTCCGCTTTAATATGAATGAGATATGTCTAATTTACTAACAGCAATACACTAATTATAATTTCAGTTAGCATATATTACCTCTTTTCCAAGCAATGAAAAGAAGATCAAAGAGTTTCACAATCTAAATGCACAAAAAAAAAGAGGATTACAAAATAATTTCAGAAATTAAGAGATGCTTATACATAGATTAGGAGAGGGTTTACCTAGTATTCCTCTCAAGCAAAAGAACAAACACCTATATGGCACTAACCAAAGCTAAGAGATAAGGAGCTAGAAAAATATCAAAACACATAAAACCAAGAGTTACAACATGATTTACAGAAATTAAAGAGAGTTAGAAACGGATTACAAGAGGATTTTTGCATTACCTTCCCTTACTTTAACTAGCTTAAGCCAATATAAGAGAGGATGGAGCTTTCCTAAGCATGGAGGCCATTTTTAGGTTTAGGGTTTAGGAATTTTTTTTGATTAGGGTTGGAATGAATGAGGGTTAGGAGTTTGAGATGACTTATAGAATGGTAAGTGGGTTTGGGTTTGGCTAATGGACCCCTTAAGAGAGAGTGGCTCTAAACATGTATAAAAAATTGTTTAAGTGTTAACATAGCCATGAAAACCCATACTCAACCAAATCCCCTTTTTAAATTTCCCATTAACTTTTAATTATTCCAAAATAATACTTCGCCTCATTTTTAAAAACCCATTTATTTAAAATGTCCATATTTTAAATAAATTATCCTTATCCCAAAAATTAATTTGCTCCATTTAAATAAAATCCTAAAAAAAACTTTTTTTCGGTAATGCAAATCCCGGGTTGTTACAGACTCCCCCCTTAAGAAAATTGCGTCCCCGCAATTCCTTAAGATGGATGTCGTCTATAACGTCTAATCCACAAAAGAAATGATAGAAGATCAAATAGAGATTCTCACCCGTACTAGAAGATGGAAGAAAGCCAGGATAAGAACGCTCGATAAATTCTCTAGTCTCCCAAGTGCAGTCCTTAGGATTCGGTGACCATTGAATTTTCACAAGCTGAACCTCTTTGTTGCGAAGGCGTCTGACCTCCGAATCAAGAACACGAAGAGGTTGCTGATCCAATGATAAATCAGGTGAGATCTCTAAATCAGGCACGATATGTGGCTCAATAATAGAACCAAGATCGCGCACATACTTGCAAAGCTGAGACACATGGAACACGTCATGCATTCCATAAAAGTGAGTAGGTAAAGCCACACGATAAGCAACGGGGCCGATTCGTTCCGTGATAGGAAATGGTCCAACATAGCGAGGAGCCAATTTCCCTGTAGAGCTGAAACGCACAACCCCCTTCATGGGAGAAATCCGAATGAAGACAAAATCACCGATGGAGAACTCAAGAGGCTTCCTACGGTTGTCCGCGTAGGATTTCTGGCGGTCCTGTGTCTCTCTCATTCTCTGACGGATAAGTACAATCTTTTCAGAAGATTCCCGAACTGAATATGGACTAAGAATGAGCTTCTCGCCAGATTCTAACCAACAAGCAGGAGAGCGACATGGCCTTCCGTATAGAGCCTCGAAAGGTGCCATGCCAATACTAGACTGATAGCTGTTGTTGTAGGGGAACTCTACGAGAGGTAAGTGATCCTCCCAACTACCCCCGAAATCCAGAATACAACAGCGCAAAAGATCCTCCAAAACACGATTTACCCTCTCATTCTGACCGTCAGTCTGAGGGTGATAAGCAGTAGAGAGATTCAGCTTTGTGCCCAAAGCTGACTGTAGGCACTTCTAGAAGTGACTAGTGAAAATGGTGTCTCGATCACACACGATAGAGCTAGGAATGCCATGAAGTCGTACGACTTCCTTCACATAGAGCTTGGCCAACTGAGGTGCAGTCCGAGTGGACTTAATCGGAATGAAATGAGCCGATTTGGTCAAGCGATCAACAATAACCCAGATAGAAGTATGGCTTGACCTCGATCGAGGAAGACCGTCAATGAAATCCATGGATATCTGATCCCATTTCCATAATGCAATCTCTAGAGGCTGAAGAAAACCAGATGGACGCTGATGCTCGGACTTGATCTGTTGACAAGTCATGCAACCGCTCACATAACTTGCAACATCTCTCTTCAAACCCTCCCAATAATATAGTCGGCACATATCGGCATACATCTTACTCGAACCGGGATGTATAGTGTACTTAGTGCGATGGCACTCGTCCAGAATGTCACGATTAAGTGATAAATCAGATGGTACAACAATACGGTTCTTCCTACGAAGACACCGATGAAAATCAAGAGAATAATCCAGCAATGTCTCATCACTGGATCCCGACTCGAGAAGATGAATAAGATGCAATAAGTCTGGATCCTGCCATTGAGCATGGGCAATGCGATCCAATAAGATAGGACGAGCTTCCAAGCTGAATAATAAGACTGGGGAATCAGAAGATAGAGCTCGATCTCTAATATCACACAAAGATAGGGTCTCAAGAATATCCCACTCGGCAATCATCATAGAAACTACCACCGAGTGCTTGCGACTGAGGGCATCTGCAACTCGATTACCCTTGCCAGGGGTATACTGAATATCTAAATCATATGAGGCGGGAAACTCAAGCCATTGTTGTTGCCTCATATTGAGATCCCTCTGACTGAATAGATACTTCAGTGACTTGTGATCGGTGTAAAGAATGAAGCGTTCGCCTAATAGGAAGCGTTCGCCTAATAGAAAGTGACGCCACGTCTTCAAGGCAATGACGATAGCTGCTAACTCAAGATCATGAGTAGGATAGCGAACCTCATTCGGACGTAGTTTCCTGGAAGCATAAGCAACTACCTGATCCTTCTGCATAAGCACGACACCGAGCCCGCTATCACAAGCATCGGTGTATACAACAAGATCATGGTTACTCTCTGGAACCACCATAATAGGAGCATGAGTGAGAAGTTCCTTCAGTCGCTGAAAGGAAGCTTCACACTTATCAGACCAAATAAAGCGAACACCCTTACGAGTCAACGTCGTAAGGGGAAGTGCAACTCGAGAGAAATCCTTGATAAACCGACGGTAATAACCCGCTAGACCAAGGAAGCTGCGAATATCATGAACGTTCTCGGGCAGCTTCCAATTCTGAATAGCTTCGATCTTGGAAGGATCGACAGAAATCCCCTCAGATGATACAATATGGCCCAAGAACTTGACCTTGCTCTCCCAAAAATGGCACTTGGAGAGCTTGGCCTTAAGCTAATGCTCACGTAGAGTATCCAAGACGAACCACAAATGATGAGCATGCTCTGCCTCGGATCTAGAATAAATAAGAATATCGTCGATGAAAAGCAGAACGAATCTATCGATGTATTCCCAGAATACTCGATTCATAAGATCGACGAAGAAAGCCGGTGTGTTCGTCAAGCCGAATGGCATGACCAACCACTCAAAAGAACCATAACGAGTGCGGAAAGCGGTAAGAGGAATGCTATCTTCCGCAACTCGGAGCTGATGAAATCCGGTGGCAAGGTCGAGCTGGGAAAAGACCTTCGCACCGCTCAAATGATCAAACATATCGTCTATCCGTGGCAATGGATAATGATTTCTGATGGTCCACTCATTAAGCTTGCGATAGTCAATGCAAAGCCTAAGAGAGCCATCGGGCTTCTTAACGAAGACCACAGCAGCACCCCATGGCGAAGAACTGGACCGAATGAACTGCTTCGCCTCAAGCTCTACTAACTGCTTTCTGAGTTCCTCATTCTCTTTAGTAGACATCCTAGTCGGTGGACATCCAACTGGGTGGGAGCCTGGAATGAGATCGATGCGTAACTCAATGGCCCGCTTTGGCGGTAGGCCTGATACTGGCTCGAATATATCGGGGAAATCCCGAACAACAGGAATACGAGATATGTATACATCCTCATCTGGTGAATCAAGAGTAAATAAAGTAATATCAGAAATCCCCACATCCTGAAGAGCAATAGCTAATGGAGCGGACGAGTCAGGATGACGAAGAAATAATATCCGCTCCGAACTAATGATTTTGGCGTCGTACTGAGCGAGCCAATCCATGCCAAAAATCATGTCAATGCCCAAATACTTCATAACGTGTAGATTCGCACGGAAAGAAAATCCACAAAGATCAATATCTATATCCTCACAAAGTAGGCTAAGGGTCGTGGATCCGCCGATGGGATTCACAATCCTTAGTGAAGAAATCAAACAAGTAACATCCAAAGATAAAGTATCAACTAGTTCCTTTGATACGAATGAGTGAGAGGCACCCGTATCAAAGAGAACTCTACAAGATCTACCACGAAATAAAATAAAACCTTCGAGAACGGAAGGATGCGTACCTCGAGGCTGAGTAGAAGATGTAGGAGCCTTGGCAGCATTAAAATTGCCAGATCTAGGAGGTGCAGTAGGACAAGCGGAATTAAGATGACCCTCCTTCTTACAATAGCGGCAGAAAAGAGGCTTGGGGCACTTTTTAAACATATGATCAGCAGATCCACAGTTGAAACACTTCCGAATGGAAGGTGTTCCACTAAGCTGAGCAATAGACTGATGCTGAGTCTGAGAAGTAGAGCTGCCTGTCTTCTTTTTCTTATGCCAAGACTTGGACTTCTGAAATGGATGTTAACTAAATTTGTCATATTTTCCATAATTTTTAATAAAATGAATGTTAGGAATTATCTGTTGCCATTTGTTCTTATTAAAAGTTAATAATTTAAAATGAGATTTCCAATTCAATAAAATAATTTAAATATTGTGGTTTAAATTTTGAATGGAATATGTGAAAACAAGAGTAATTATGGAATAATATGTTATTTATTTAGAGTATTGAATAAAAAAAAAAATTAAAGCCAATTTTAATTAATGGTAATAATGCGATATAAGCTAATAAATTTGATCTCAATGCGATAACCATTTAATGAAGGTAATGAAAAAGGATTTAGAAAAATGTATACTAGGTATAAATCAAATAGAAGGAAACAAACGTATATATCAAATTGATTTATGAATAAATACTTTGGATAGTAATTGAATGTACAGTAATGGTAATTTAAAACCTATTTATAGTAAGACTGCATAAGATTCAGTAAATTAAGTGGTAGAAAGATTTTTCCTAGATATACTTTGAAGATGTGAAATTAAAGGTGAATATTAAAATTGGTTAATGTAAAATAACATTGATTAACCGTAAATGCGAATAAATTTGAAAATAAAAATTTATGTTACAAGTGGGTGAAAGTAAAGATAAGGGTTAAGAGTGTTGGAATAGGTATATTAGAATAACTATAAAGTGTAAATGAATGTATTTATAGCAACATGAATTATTGAAGGAAAATAATTGGTAAACGGGGTTTGGGCTAAGAAAATGTTATTGATTGTTTTGAAAACTTATTTATTATGGGAAAATAATTTAGCATAAGCAAAACCAATGCAAATATCTAATTTATCAGTAAAGCAATAATAATAAATAGTAATCAATGCAAATTATGTAACAATAGAATGTGAAATTTGGGGAATAGACGCAAAGTATATATGAGTTGCTAAAAGTATGCATAATAAGTGCAAATTTAATAAATCAATGTCCTGTAGAGGTTGGAGTATGGTTAGTAATAAAATCTTTTAAAGGAAAAACCTTTAATTTATAAATGAAAATCAATGCATTAAATTAGGTGTAACTGAATGCATGTAAATAATTTTGTAAGAAGTTATAAACAATTTATTTGTGCATACCCGATTTAATTGAAATAACAGAAAAGACAAGAACTTGATTTGCCTAGGTATATATATATTGATAAACTATAACTAAATAGAAAGATTGGTAGTAAATAGGATATAAGAAGACAAAGGCAACTAGTAAATTAATAAATGAATTCATAATAATAAGTAGTAATTAATGCATATATATTTGGCATTAGTGATAATTACAAAACTTTACCCATTTATCTAATTTATTTAATTAAATCTAAATCTATGGCAACATTGTTGTAATGATGGTTGTAAGTGAATTTGAATGTAAAAGGGTAACAATTATTTAGGTTAACCATTTTGAGTATGTTAAGTTAAGAATGGCAATCGATTGAAATAAATCTAAATTAATTATTTTGTTTTGGTTAATGTGTTCTAGTTAATAAAGGGGAGTTTATAAGAAATGAAGCATGCATTAATGACATGTGTTATAATTCAAATGTTATTTATACCCATAAAATGTCTATTTACTGAATAGAAAGATTTTAAATCAATAAGCGAATTTATTGAGGTTCCAATTTATAATTTATAACGTTTAATGTAGACTCAATTACAAAATTAACTTAAATCGTGCAGTTAGCGTAGATTTGTTTTGTAATTGGAGTAGTTAATCCTATAAGATGAAGTTAATGCTAATTCTATTTATAATTGGACCATTTGTTGATATAGATTATAGAAAGCAAGATGTATAAATTTAATTAAAGTATCAACATTCAACAATTGTAATTATTGAAAATTAAAATGGAAGTTGAGGATAATAAGGTGAAACCATGAACAAATGTTAATGCATCCTTATTACTGGTAAAAGATGAGTATATAAAAGATGGAAATCAAAAATAGGTTTTTGAAAACTTAATTTATAGTTTCTAAATATAAGGAAGTGGAGAAATTAACACTGCAATGGATAGACTTATCAGCTTTTAATTTACATCTAAATCTGTTTAGATCAATTTGGAAATTAATAAAATTGTGGATATATTTTGAAACGTAAAGGAAACGTCTAGATTTACATTTGTATATACGTTAAAATAAAATGTAAATGATAAGGAATTTATTTATTTCCTAAATCCGTAACGTGTGTAATTAATATTATTTATCTTTTGGGACCACTTCCGTTTGCACGTTAAAATTCGTGCACACCTATTCTTTTGCGATCTATCTACAAATAGACGATCAAAAAAACCCTAGCCTCCATCTTCTATCATTTGTCTGTACGTTCTTTTCTTCAACTCCTTCTCCTCCTCAAATGGATGCAAGCCTAGATCTATTTCTATTCAAATTTCAAATGAAAATTCAAACATCTCAGAAAAATTCCAAAAGAAATATATGTTGTAGATTTCATCCATACGAATCTATTCGCAGTCTCTGTTTTCGAAATCGATACTCGAGTCAGCGGCAAATCGCGGTCAAAATCAGGAAATTCGAAACCTAAGTCAATTTGGGCATTTTGATTTGGAGCGACTATTTGCAAATTGGTTTTTGGGTATTGGAGAGCTCGGCTAGGGAAGACGTAATGGTGGAGGCGCGTCACCATCTGGTGGCCTGGGGCAGTCTAAAGGCACGGTCAAAGATGGGGAGGGCATGCGTTGAAATGGGTTCATTCCCTGGACGAGCATACGTGAGCTGAGAAGAAGCTTTATGACATGGCAAGCTTTAATTAGGTTGTTGTTTAATTTTGTTTTATTTAATTTTTGTTTCAACTCATTAAAATTGAACAACTTTTTCATACGTTACCCGTTTCGCGCGAAATTTCTTTTGTTAGGATCGTAATTAAATTCTGGATCTGATGACGCTGGTTTGGACAGATTTGGAGACCGTTGGATTTTTGAGTTTAAATTGAACTTAAATTCGATTTAAATTCAAAAGGTGAGTGTTTTAACCCACTCACAACTTTTAAAAGTTTTTATGTTTGTTAAATTTATTTTAGATATGAGTAAAAATTTATTTATGATTGTTTGGCATGTTTTATTCAGCATATCGGTTAATTCGCATTTATTTAATTTAACTGTCAATTTAATTCATTTATTGCATATTAATTGACAGTTAGAATTTATTTATTTGCATATAAACTACTAGTTAAACAGTTATAAATTTAATTGAATATAAAGTGTTAGTTAATAACTGTCAATTATTTCTTGTTATATTGTATATATATTGATGGTTGTTAAACTGATGATGTTTGAAATAATTTTGGTTGATGATGGGTGAATGGATGTTTTATTGTGTATCATTAAACTACAAGTTATCATGGATTTTCGTTTCATTCGGGATTGTGGTTTGAAATGATATACAACCGCAAATTTTATTTTTAAATTGCGGATTGAGATGATAAATATCCGTATCAGTTGACCATAGGATAGAAAATTTTATATAGGCACCGTGGTCTATATATAAATTATTTTAAAGTGATTTCTATGGTTTGAATGGGATACGATTTATAAAAAAATTTAAATTTTGATATTTTATAAATGTTATTCTTCTATATATATACATATGAAGTTAAAATTTTTGAATTTAAGCTGTGTATAAATCTATTAAATAAAAATGGGAAAATTGAGAAATGGAATTTGATAATTCATATTGTATGTTTAAGTTTGGAAAATTTTAAGGTATGATATTTATAACTGGATTTTTCCAAGATAAATTTAAAATGAATATTCTAGTATAATTTAATTGAAGAAAATATTTAATTGCTAGAAATTGGAGTTTTATTTATGGATTTTTTAGGTAAATATTCAAGACTAAATAATGGAACATTTAATTTGGTTGATGTAACGACCCAGAATTTTGAACAATTTAATTTGAAAATATTTAATTAATTTTAAATATTTGAATGATGGTTTGAACTGAATTCCAAATTTTCATAATAAATTGGCGATTAAATTCTAAAATTTAATCTATTGAAAGTGAATAAAAATTTGAATCTTCAGTTTTGAGCTGATTTAAAATATTTCAAAGGCTTGTAAAATTTATATTGATAATATTGAAGATAATAGAAGCTTCAGAATTCTATTTGAAAGTGATTTGATTAGTTTTGAAATTATATCGTTTAAATTGAATTTAAAAATAGCCTTCCGAGGCACAGTCTCGGAATTCGACGAAACGAGTTCCATTGGGTCCGTAATATTGAATTATTACCGAATTTCAAATTTCATATCGATCGGAGTTGTTATGTGTGCACACAGTTATTTAACGCGTCAAAATTAAATTAAATTAAATTTTAAATTTACCTTTAAAAAAAATTGAAGACAGCATCTCCTTTAAACACGCCGAGAATCATGGAAAAATCATGAACCCATCACGTTATTTTTCTTTAAAGTCCCGTCTGTTCCCTCTTCCCCTCTCCCTCATTCCTCAGTTCGAAACAAACGAGAAAAAAAAACACATCTTTCCCCTCGTTTTCGATTCGAAACCCTTTCCAATCGCGGTTACCATCATCGGCAACGGCGTGGGTCGCAAAGCAGTTGCAGGTGGCGCGCGAGTTCATGGGAGTTTGGAGGTCAGGTAGCGCTAGGGCAGAGCTCGATGTTGGGGGTTCGCTGTTGCGCTGCAGGGGTTCACCGATGTCAAGGGGAAGACTCGCGTGGGTTGCGAGGTGGCGCGCGCTCGATGGAGCAAGCGGCGAAGTCGCGATTTTGGGGACTGTGGAAGCGCATGCGCGTGGGAATTCGCGGGGGAAGCAGGTCGTGGCCGCGATGGTGATGGCAGGGGCACGCGTTCGCGTGTGCAACGGAAGGGGATTGAATCGCGATTGCTTGGATTTCGTGCCGACTGTGTTCATTGATCTAGGCTTGGTGTTTTCGAGTCGACAGTAAGGTATAGAATTTTGTTTTTATCATTCAATATGTATATAAGTTATTAACAAAGAAAAAAAAAGGTATATATATATATAATATGTACAGAAATATAAAAGAAAAAAAATATCTCTGAGGTTTGAAATTTGAATTTAATGTCAACCTGTTTAAAACTGGAAAAAAAATATCTAATCATTACGTTAAGGTGATTAACTTGTTAATAAAACTTATTTATTGTTTTAGTTGCTGAAAATAATTATATAAAGGAAATTTAGTTTTAAATTTAATTTTGACCAAATCAATTTATTAAAAAGAAATTGGTTTAAAATTAAAGGTATTAGTAGAAATAAAATCAATAGTTGATTAAATTTGTTAAAATGGAATAAATTGTTCCTTTATTTCAGATATTAATAAATTGTATAAAATGTTTATACAAGGTTTTAAAATCACGGAAACAAGCTGAGACATAAATGGACTGCGAAATAGATAGCTAAGGTGAGTACTTCTCACTCAAAAGGGTTTATTTAAATTTTAAATAGTTAGATTTAAAATTTGCTGATTGATTGATTGTTTGCTTGATTGTGATATTAGATATAGTAGGATATATCTATATATATAGCAATATATATATATATATATATATTGGCATATGTATATATTGCAGTTGATTGATTTCCCGCCTCGTATAGCGGATCAGACCCTATTGCGCCGTTAATAAGCGGATAATATTTTATAAAATCCCATATACCGCGATATTCCACCGTGAAGTGGAATTGGTATTGTGCTAACATCTTTGGATGCAGGGAAACAGGTTGAAGGGATCCAACTGGATTCCTCACAAATATTTATTTGATTATAGATATTGTGTGAATTGTGATTATCATATTGATATATGATATTTGTTGCCATGATTGACTATTCGATGCTGTTACATCATCCGATTCATTTTTAAAGATAAAATAACGATTTTTGATTTTTAAAGGATTTTAAAGTGATTTTCAAAGTATATGTTTTTATTTAAAATTTTGAATTGATTCATTTTTAATAAATTAAGATCTCAAATTTTTAAAGCTATAGGAATTAATATTTTTGGAAAAAATAACCAAAATGTTATTTTTGAGATAAGTAGTAAATAAATTTATGAAATGGCTTAAATTGAGATTTTTGAATTATTATTATAAACGGTTTATATAAAAGAATTTTTTTTTTGATATTTATGAATTTAAAATATTGGAAGTATAAACGAGTTTATTATGTGTTAAAATGAAGTATGAAATGGATCATTGAAAATTATAGATTTATAAAATTGTGAAAGTTATAAAATGAATCGATATTGAAAATAAAAGATTCATGAGTCATTAACTTATAAAATGGATTTTGGGCATTTAAATGAGATATTTATAGAAATTGTAAATAAAGGAATTTTTTTTATAAGTTGAAATTATCATGGAATATAAAAGAATCTTATAAGCAATAAGATTTGGAATTTGTGACGCTTAAAAAGAACGATTTGGTAAATGAATGAATGAATTATAAGTACTCAACTTATAATATGGACTTTTGGTATAAAATTGAATTTTATAAATTGAATTGGATTGATAAAGGAAATTTATAAATCAAAGTTATAAATAGGGTTGGAATTTATAAACATTGTTTATAAATTTGAAAATCAAATTTAATTTGATAAATTTAATATTAAAATTTATTAAAGAAGTTATATTCACGATTTTGAACAGTGAATATATTATTAATAAAAATGGATATATTTTGGGAAAGGAATGTTTTAAATGGAATTTAAAACGATTAAAGGTGTTTTAAAATGCATTAAGTATCGAATACATAGATTTCAACATTCATTGTTGAAATAGACGTTTTCGAGAAATAAAAGGGAATGAAAACATAGATTTCAACATTTATTGTTGAAATAGACGTTTTCAAGAAATAGAAGGAAATGGTGGACTATAACACTGTTGTTATAGTAAATGATTTCCGAAAGGAAATATTTTTGTATAGTATTGGGATTTATATATCTATTTAATTTCGAATCCCTATACTAGTGATTTTGGGTTGTCGTAACGATGTTTTACGCAACATTCGTTTTGACCTAAATAAAAGTGAATAAAAGAACGTTTTCCTTAAACAAATGAAATATATACTTAACTATGGGTTAAGTATATTGAATATTTTCAAATTGTTGAAAATAAATGAGATTTATGAATTACTTATTTTTAAATAAGTATGGAAATGCTTTTCCAATAAGAAATGAAACGTTTTTGAGAATTTATCTTTTTAAAAGATAAATTGAAAATGAATATTAGAAATCGATTTGAAAATCGTATATTCATAGATATTTTGGAAATGTAAATTCGCTATGGAATTTATAAAGGGAATTGAATTTGTTTAATAAAAAATAAACGTTGTTTATTTTTGAAGTGTGGAAAATTATATATCTTGTAAAGATATATCTTGGGAAATTAAATAATTTGAAAAATTATTTGGAATCTGATGATGTGGCGCATCTTTATTGATAGTTAAATAACCGACTATCAATATTTACCCCTGAATGAGTATTTGTTGTGATTGCTTGAATTGAATGCCACACTTATTTTAAAATAAGCGCTCACTATTCGGGTTAACCGGGAAAGGACCATGGGGTTCATTCCGAATAGTGAAACGTCGTTATGAATTGCATTTGAAGACCGGTGTTGAAGACTGGATAATTGTGAAAACGGATGGATTACCGTCGAGTTACTCTGCATCAGCTGATCTCCGATACAGAGGTTTTATCACCCTTAGTGACGGGAAGTCCGGACGTGATTAATGATTATCCGGATTGCAAGGACTTCTTTGGAAGTGCCTTCGGTTCTGTTCGAGCCCGGAACAGACTTGTATGGATTGTATGTCTGACATTACAAGTTGGGATATAAAGCTAATTTCTTTCAAATATATTTCTGTTGGTGGCGGAGAATTTATTCTCTTAGCTTAACACCCTTCCCTGAGACGTACGAGCTCAGAGGTTATATAGTTGAAGGTTATTAGTGATATACTCCCAGTTTGGTAGTGTGGCATGCTGAGTGATGCTTTGAAATGATCATCGTATTGATCATTTGTAATAGGATCATTTGTTTGATCGTCTATCTTGATGATCATTGCTTTGATCATTTGTTGACCCAAAGCACTGCTTTTGTAAAGCGTGGCTTTGTGGACGAGACTTCATCGAGCCTCACACCCCGGAATGGTCAAAACAGGAAAGATGCGGCAAGTTTATTAGGGGGTAGCGCCCCTTTAGTGTATGTCATTCCTTCTGGATAGAGGTGGTATCATGGTATGGAGCCCAGATACTTAACCTATGTGGCTACTGCAAATTCATTACTTTGTGGTTGTTGGAAATCAGGGATCCTCGGATATAGATCGGTTACGATCGGGGAATGACATATTCGTGTCAGTAGTTACCCAGTTAGGGGTAACCCGACCTTGTGTTGGCAGAGATCCGGTTAGGTTCTCGGGACGTCATTCCAGAGGCGTTTCCATGTGGCAATGGGAAGTTCCTTGGCCTGACCATTTGTTGGAAATCCAAAGAAACAATACGAGCCTTGTACGGTTTTAGTTGTAGAACCTGCCTCCTCAGGAGGTAGCTATAGCAAGCATAATATAATGGTACCTATGCTGGCTAAGATTTATATTCTACTTTCGAAATTGTTTTCTACACTATGCACTAATAATAATATCAAAAATGATTTGATTTTGCGTAGTAAGCATCTTTGACTATCATAAGGAGAAATCTCCTCCGATTCTGCGTTTGCATGGTGTGTGTGTGGGGAGGCCTTATGGTAGTCTCATTTTTCAAAAAGCATTGCGATTTTCAAAAGGATAAATCTTTTGATTGTTTTTAAAGACAAACTGTTTTCGTTTGCTCATACCAGTCCCATGACTGACCTGGAGTTTATTGTTCCCTTCCTAAACTCTGGGTGCCCACAAATTTCTACACGGGCAGTCTAGAGTTAGGTTATCAGGTCATTCTGGATTCAGGTGTTGCTACAGATATCTGGAGGCGAGCTGGATGGCGTAGCATATTAACTATTGTATATAGTATTTCTTTTCTGCTGTTTGTTGTTGTGAACTCTGATAATGAATGTAATGTGATGTAATGCATAAAATGTATAGTTCTTTTGTTTTAATGAATGTTCATTTATCTATTATATGTTGTTCCGCTGCGAATTGTGAGATTCTGATATTGTTTTATTCTTCTTGTTGTTCTGTTGTTGTTCTTTTCTTTCTTCTTCTCCCTTTTTCTCTCTTCTTCTACCTCTTTCTTCTTTCTTAAACCCTCATGGTTCGGTTTTCCGGCCTTCGAATAGGCGGCATTTGATACAGTGGACGTATTAATGTCGATTTTCGAAAGTCGAAGAATCGGGTCCTGACATCGTGGTATCAGAGCATATGGTTAAGCGACAACCATGGCTCTGTTGGGTGTTACTCATTAGAGATAGAGTCAGTAGTATTCTAGAATGAGTTTGAGTGTAATAATAGATATGAGCACGTATTTGTTAGTGAATATAAAATGATTTTATATTGTGTTGGTTGATTTATTGAGTGGCATATGAACCTTCGTCAGCGCGGTCTGCACAACTGTGCCGAAAGGGTTTCTAAACACTTGAGTAGAGCAATTCGATACAGTATTGTTTTAAAAATAGGGTAAATGAAATAATTTTGCCCAAAACTATTTTTATATAGAAAAGAAATGATTTTCTGTAAATTATGATAATATATGGATGCTTGGTTGTTAGTAATAACATTGAAATATTATCATATGAAAATTTAATAAGAAATAATGGGATAACCGAAGATTTGAAAATAAATTCATTTAACAAATGAAATTTATAAATATGAATTAAAAGTATAAGGAAATGAATTCATATACAATTGGGATTTGTAAAATAAATTATAAATGAAAATTTATAAATGAGTTCTCTAAATTAAAATAAAGTGCCAGAGTTATTGTTTAAAAGACTCTGGGATTTTTTTTAAATTGTTTTGGAATGAAAATAAGTTGATAACTTATAGAATAGTTGAAATTTGATTGGAATGAAATGAGATTTGAATCATGTTGAATAAAATCCAAACTTGGAAATAAAATAAAATAAAGTGGATTAAATTCAAGTAAATTAACTTGATAATTTATTAATTTGTGAAATAATTTCAAATGGAATGAATATGAATATGGAATTATCATAATTCATAGAATCAATTGGAAAACTAAGATAAATTGAATTGGTATCAATTTAAATTAGTTATAAACTAGAATGAATATGAATTCGTTTTGCTTAGAAATGAATAGAATGAAAAAAATGAATTGTAAACTATTGAATTAAGTGGAAAATGGCATATGAATTGGTCGTAAGCAACTAAAGATGAATTGAAACTTTAGGAATTGCAAATGAAATTGAAATGCAAAATTGATTGAAAATGAATGAAATTGGATATGTAACTTCAATAGTAAAGCTAAAGATGGTATAAGTAGTATATATTGAAAATTTTGAAATGGAATGTGCAAAATGATTTGAATGTTGGAATTGGATACTACTACTAGCAGGTTATACAGGTGTTATAAAGGAATTGGGATTTTGATTTCAAAGATAAAAATTGTATTGCTCGACAAAAAGGTACGTATTTCAATATCAATATGAGATTTGATGATTTTCTTCTCCAGCCACTTGGCTTTCTCTTTTCTTTTTGATTCCGAGGGGCCGTGGTGCCATTTTGTAGTCGTACCGATCGAGCCGCGCAAAGGAGACGCTGGCGAAATTTTTCGAAAATTTAGGGTGTTAGAAAATTTTTGATAAATTTTGGAAGTTTGAAATTTGAATTTGAATTTAAATTTAACTTGTGAAGTAAACGATATTGTTTGAAACTTATAATTGAAATTGGAAAGCTAGTTGCAATAAAAATGGATCTCTAATAAAAAGAATTAGGTTAGTAAGTTGGTAAAACAATTTTGATTGAGAAAAATAGTAGACGAGTTAAGGATCATTTTTCTTCCTAACTTGCAATTTCGGGACGAAATTCTTTTAAGGGGGGAAGATTGTAACGACCCAGAATTTTGAACAATTTAATTTGAAAATATTTAATTAATTTTAAATATTTGAATGATGGTTTGAACTGAATTCCAAATTTTCATAATAAATTGGCGATTAAATTCTAAAATTTAATCTATTGAAAGTGAATAAAAATTTGAATCTTCAGTTTTGAGATGATTTAAAATATTTCAAAGGCTTGTAAAATTTATATTGATAATATTGAAGATAATAGAAGCTTCAGAATTAAATTTGAAAGTGATTTGATTAGTTTTGAAATTATATCGTTTAAATTGAATTTAAAAATAGCCTTCCGAGGCACAGTCTCGGAATTCGACGAAACGAGTTCCATTGGGTTCGTAATATTGAATTTACCGGATTTCAAATTTCGTATCGATCGGAGTTGTTATGTGTGCACACAGTTATTTAACGCGTCAAAATTAAATTGAATTCAATTTAAAATTTATCTTTAAAAAAAAATTGAAGACAGCATCTCCTTTAAACACGCCGAGAATCATGGAAAAATCATGAACCCATCACGTTATTTTTCTTTAAAGTCCCGTCTGTTCCTTCTTCCCCTCTCCCTCATTCCTCAGTTCGAAACAAACGAGAGAAAAAAAACATCTTTCCCCTCGTTTTCGATTCGAAACCCTTTCCAATCGCGGTTATCATCATCGGCAACGGCATGGGTCGCGAAGCAGTTGCAGGTGGCGCGCGAGTTCATGGGAGTCTGGAGGTCAGGTCGCGCTAGGGCAGAGCTCGATGTTGGGGGTTCGTTGTTGAGCTGCAGGGGTTCATCGATGTCAAGGGGAAGACTCGCGTGGGTTGCGAGGTGGCGCGCGCTCGATGGCGTAGGCAGCGAAGTCGCGATTTTGGGGACTGTGGAAGCACATGCGCGTGGGAATTCGTGGGGGAAGCAGGTCGTGGCCGCGATGGTGATGGCAGGAGCACGCGTTCGCGTGTGCAACGGAAGGGGATTGAATCGCGATTGCTTGGATTTCATGCCGGCTGTGTTCATTGATCTGGGCTTGGTGTTTTCGAGTGGACAGTAAGGTATAGAATTTTGTTTTTATCATTCAATATGTACATAAGTTATTAACAAAGAAAAAAAAAGTATATATATAATATGTACAGAAATATAAAAGAAAAAAAAATATCTCTGAGGTTTGAAATTTGAATTTAATGTCAACCTGTTTAAAACTGGAAAAAAAATCTAATCATTACGTTAAGGTGATTAACTTGTTAATAAAACTTATTTATTGTTTTAGTTGCTGAAAATAATTATATAAAGGAAATTTAGTTTTAAATTTAATTTTGACCAAATCAATTTATTAAAAAGAAATTGGTTTAAAATTAAAGGTATTAGTAGAAATAAAATAAATAGTTGATTAAATTTGTTAAAATGGAATAAATTGTTCCATTATTTCAGATATTAATAAATTGTATAAAATGTTTATACAAGGTTTTAAAATCACGGAAACAAGCTGAGATAGAAATGGACTGCGAAATAGATAGCTAAGGTGAGTACTTCTCACTCAAAAGGGTTTATTTAAATTTTAAATAGTTAGATTTAAAATTTGCTGATTGATTGATTGTTTGCTTGACTGTGATATTAGATATAGTAGGATATATCTATATATATAGCAATATATATATATATATTGGCATATGTATATATTGCAGTTGATTGATTTCCTGCCTCGTATAGCGGATGAGACCCTATTGCGCCGTTAATAAGCGGATAATATTTTATAAAATCCCATATACTGCGATATTCCACCTTGAAGTGGAATTGGTATTGTGCTAACATCTTTGGATGCAGGGAAACAGGTTGGAGGGATCCAACTGGATTCCTCACAAATATTTATTTGATTATAGATATTGTGTGAATTGTGATTATCATATTGACATATGATATTTGTTGCCATGATTAACTATTCGATGCTGTTACATCATCGGATTCATTTTTAAAGTTAAAATAACGATTTTTGATTTTTAAAGGATTTTAAAGTGATTTTCAAGGTATATGTTTTTATTTAAAATTTTGAATTGATTCATTTTTAATAAATTAAGATCTCAAATTTTTAAAGCTATAGGAATTAATATTTTTGGAAAAAATAGCCAAAATGTTATTTTTGAGATAAGTAGTTAATAAATTTATGAAATGGCTTAAATTGAGATTTTTGAATTATTATTATAAACGGTTTATATAAAAGGAATTTTCTTTTTTTTTGATATTTATGAATTTAAAATATTTGAAGTATAAACGAGTTTATTATGTGTTAAAATGAAGTATGAAATGGATCATTGAAAATTATAGATTTATAAAATTGTGAAAGTTATAAAATGAATAGATATTGAAAATAAAAGATTCATGAGTCATTAACTTATAAAATGGATTTTGGGCATTTAAGTGAGATATTTATAGAAATTATAAATAAATGAATTTTTTTTTATAAGTTGAAATTGTCATGGAATATAAAAAAATCTTATAAGCAATAAGATTTGGAATTTGTGAAGCTTAAAAAGAACGATTTGGTAAATGAATGAATGAATTATAAGTACTCAACTTATAATATGGACTTTTGGTATAAAATTGAATTTTATAAATTGAATTGGATTGATAAAGGAAATTTATAAATCAAAGTTATAAATAGGGTTGGAATTTATAAACATTGTTTATAAATTCGAAAATCAAATTTAATTTGATAAATTTAATATTAAAATTTATTAAAGAAGTTATATTCACGATTTTGAACAGTGAATATATTATTAATAAAAATGGATATATTTTTGGAAAGGAATGTTTTAAATGGAATTTAAAACGATTAAAGGTGTTTTAAAATGCATTAAGTATCGAATACATAGATTTCAATATTCATTGTTGAAATAGACGTTTTCGAGAAATAAAAGGGAATGAAAACATAGATTTCAACATTTATTGTTGAAATAGACGTTTTCAAGAAATAGAAGGAAATGGTGGACTATAACACTGTTGTTATAGTAAATGATTTCCGAAAGGAAATATTTTTGTATAGTATTGGGATTTATATATCTATTAAATTTCGAATCCCTATACTAGTGATTTTGGGTTGTCGTAACGATGTTTTACGCAACATTCGTTTTGACCCAAATAAAAGTGAATAAAAGAACGTTTTCCTTAAACAAATGAAATATATACTTAACTATGGGTTAAGTATATTGAATATTTTCAAATTGTTGAAAATAAATGAGATTTATGAATTACTTATTTTTAAATAAGTATGGAAATGCTTTTCCAATAAGAAATGAAACGTTTTTGAGAATTTATCTTTTTAAAAGATAAATTGAAAATGAATATTAGAAATCGATTTGAAAATCGTATATTCATAGATATTTTGGAAATGTAAATTCACTATGGAATTTATAAAGGGAATTGAATTTGTTTAATAAAAAAATAAACGTTGTTTATTTTTGAAGTGTGGAAAATTATATATCTTGTAAAGATATATTTTGGGAAATTAAATAATTTGAAAAATTATTTGGAATCTGATGATGTGGCGCATCTTTATTGATAGTTAAATAACCGTCTATCAATATTTACCCTTGAATGAGTATTTGTTGTGATTGCTTGAATTGAATGCCACACTTATTTTAAAATAAGCGCTCACTATTCGGGTTAACTGGGAAAGGACCATGGGGTCGTATAACCCATTCCGAATAGTGATACGTCGTTATGAATTGCATTTGAAGACCGGTGTTGAAGACTGGATAATTGTGAAAACGGATGGATTACCGTCGAGTTACTCTGCATCGGCTGATCTCCGATACAGAGATTTTATCACCCTTAGTGAAGGGAAGTCCGGACATGATCAATGAATATCCGGATTGCAAGGACTTCTTTGGAAGTGCCTTCGGTTCTGTTCGAGCCCGGAACAGACTTGTATGGATTGTATGTTTGACATTACAAGTTGAGATATAAAGCTGATTTCTTTCAAATATATTTCTGTTGGTGGCGGAGAATTTATTCTCTTAGCTTAACACCCTTCCCTGAGACGTACGAGCTCAGAGGTTATATAGTTGAAGGTTATTAGTGATATACTCCCAATTTGGTAGTGTGGCATGCTGAGTGATGCTGTGAAATGATCATTGTATTGATCATTTGTGATAGGATCATTTGTTTGATCGTCTATCTTGATGATCATTGCTTTGATCATTTGTTGACCCAAAGCACTGCTTTTGTAAAGCGTGACTTTGTGGACGAGACTTCATCGAGCCTCAAACCCCGGAATGGTCAAAACAGGAAAGATGCGGCAAGGTTATTAGGGGGTAGCGCCCCTTTAGTGTATGTCATTCCTTCTGGATAGAGGTGGTATCATGGTATGGAGCCCAGATACTTAACCTATGTGGTTACTGCAAATTTATTACTTTGTGGTTGTTGGAAATCGGGGATCCTCGGATATAGATCGGTTACGATCGGGGAATGACATATTCGTGTCAGTAGTTACCCAGTTAGGGGTAACCCGGCCTTGTGTTGGCAGAGATCCTATTAGGTTCTCGGGACGTCATTCCAGAGGCGTTTCCATATGGCAATGGGAAGTTCCTTGGCCTGACCATTTGTTGGAAATCCAAAGAAACAATACGAGCCTTGTACGGTTTTAGTTGTAGAACCTGCCTCCTCAGGAGGTAGCTATAGCAAGCATAATATAATGGTACCTATGCTGGCTAAGATTTATATTCTACTTTCGAAATTGTTTTCTACACTATGCACTAATAATAATATCAAAAATGATTTGATTTTGCGTAGTAAGCATTTTGACTATCATAAGGAGAAATCTCCTCCGATTCTGCGTTTGCATGGTGTGTGTGTGGGGAGGCCTTATGGTAGTCTCATTTTTCAAAAAGCATTGCGATTTTCAAAAGGATAAATCTTTTGATTGTTTTTAAAGACAAACTGTTTTCGTTAGCTCATACCAGTCCCATGACTGACCTGGAGTTTATTGTTCCCTTCCTAAACTCTGGGTGCCCACAAATTTCTACACGGGCAGTCTAGAGTTAGGTTATCAGGTCATTCTGGATTCAGGTGTTGCTACAGATATCTGGAGGCGAGCTGGATGGCGTAGCATATTATCTATTGTATATAGTATTTCTTTTCTGCTGTTTGTTGTTGTGAACTCTGATAATGAATGTAATGTGATGTAATGCATAAAATGTATATTTCTTTTGTTTTAATGGATATTCATTTATCTATTATATGTTGTTCCGCTGCGAATTATGAGATTCTGATATTGTTTTATTGTTCTTGTTGTTCTGTTGTTGTTCTTTTCTTTCTTCTTCTCCCTTTTTCTCTCTTCTTCTACCTCTTTCTTCTTTCTTAAACCCTCATGGTTCGGTTTTTCGGCCTTCGAATAGGCGGCATTTGATACAGTGGACGAATTAATGTCGATTTTCGGAAGTCGAAGAATCGGGTCCTGACAGTTGAAGGAATAAATTCCAACTTTAGTTTTGAAATATTAATACTCCAAATGGATATATATATATATATATATATATATATATAGAAATTGAAGTGGTTTTGGAACTTGAAAGTGATATTTAAATTTTGGTTTAGACTTTAAATAAAGAAATATATTTGTAAAGCCATGGAAATTATTTTCTTTACAAAGTAACCTTAAAGTCAAACCATTTATTTTATATACCGTTGAATATCCAAACCATTCAAGTTTTAGAAGTTATGGTTTTAAAATATATGAATTTCGAAATATTATGCTTTGAAAGTATAAGTCAAATATTTGGTTTCCAGATATTTTAAATTTTAAAGCAGTATGATTTTGGAAAAGAAATATATTTGGATAAAATGATATCATATTGTTTTGGGTTTTAAGATGATATCGTATTCATATTTTGAAATGGAATTTTTATTCTGGTTTTAAAATATAAACTATTTTAAATGACCGCAGTGTTATAATAATGATTGGTTGGCAAAGAGACCGGGATCGGATATGGACATACTCTCTGTCGATACCGAAAACCACTTTGACTAACCGTGTACGCGGTGGAGATTCCAGAATGAAGTAGGTTGGTGGCGGCGTTTCCTGTAAGGTAAATACGTGGACCCGACTCCCGTGAGTTGGCATAAGGTGGCTAAAACAGGAGCGATTCTCGGGCCAATGAGGTCATTCCTCTGATCGGACACTCCTCTTCGATATTATACTTTGACTTTGGATTGATTCAGTGGCCACTTTTATTTTTGATTTTGGGGGAGTTTGTTCGAGGTGGGCAGCAGCTGCGCGCTGCGCGTTTCCACCAGCCCGGATAGCAATTGGTATATCTACCCTGGCATTGCCTAGTTGTGCTGTGTCACCTACTATACCGAGCCTTTACTACGAGTTTTGTTTTGTACCATACCTATGGAGTGCCCTCTGACGACGCCCATTACGGGGGAGATTACGGTACTGTATAGACTGTGGGAATATATTCCGTGTTAAGGGCTATATGGGTAATCCCTTAACGCTATTAAAAAGTAAGTTTATTTTATAAATAGACATTATTATAATAGCGCAATATGCTACATAGTAAATAGTTTAACGGACCCTTAGGAGATGTAAATCCCGAGCATCTCTTGAGTTACTGTACTCATATTTATTTCTGTTAATTTTACTCACATAAGATCTTTTAGTTCTGACTCGAGTGTTTTTGTCTTTTCAAATTTGCTCGGGTCAGTTCGAGCGTTTCAGGATTTGAGGATTTAGCTCTGGA
The DNA here is from genome assembly GCA_030765085.1 of Allium cepa. Taxonomy (NCBI): domain Eukaryota; kingdom Viridiplantae; phylum Streptophyta; class Magnoliopsida; order Asparagales; family Amaryllidaceae; genus Allium; species Allium cepa. The sequence continues at coordinate 27,409,432 of CM060938.1, read as the reverse complement.
GGACGAAGACAAAGATTTGTATTACTAGTATCTACTATATTATTTCACTACACCATTTAATTCCGCTGCATTGATAGTATTGGTTTGGGTAACTCTGATATTCATTGTACAAGTAAAATAAAATATTTTGTAAAACAGTTTCATGAACTGTATATTTGATTATTATATTTTATCCTTCCGCTGTGAGATTCTGTTTGTTTTATTTCTTCTCTGTTTTTCTTATTTACCCCATAACAATCCGCCCTTCCGTATGGTTTGAATCGTCATGTGTGTCGGTTTAAAGTGTGCGAAAAGGCGGGATGTTACAGTTGGTATCAGAGCTTTGGTTTAGCGATGAACCTTGGCTTTGTGGGGTTTGACTCTTTGTTAATAGGGTAGTAATACCCTATGGGAGTCGCTGAGTGTATATATATGAGAGAGCGTATTTGTTAGGGTTATAAAAAGATTTTAATATATTGTGTTAATCTGTTCCGTTTTGTATTTATAAATTCTGGTTGATGCATGGGACGCTGTGTCATCAATAGGGATTTCTAAACACTTAATAGGACAGACCGACATAATAATTGTTTTAAATATAGATAAACGAAATAATTTTGCCTATTATATTTTCTATATATAAAATAAAATTTTTTAAATGATATTATATATATATATATTGGTTGCAATAGATTGGTTGTTAGTAATAAAATTTTAAATAATAGGTAAAATGAGATTGAAACTAAAATCAATGAAATTTGGAAATTTTAGAACTTGAGTCCGGGATTTTTGAAAATTTGCTTTCAAAGGATTTATGAATTATAATAATTTTGTTATTAGTATTTTCTTATATAAATATTTAGTATAATTCGGAAGAATTGTTTTAAAGAAGATTTTGGAGAAAATAAGTGTCGTACTTTCCTCTCTGTCGCTGGAAAATAATTTCGGTGATGGCGGCCGCATCATTGACTTTCATTTTCGAGTTTCGAAGGGGAAAGGCCACTGTGGTAAATTCTACTACAGATATATTTTGAAATTATTTAAACTTTTAATTGTTTTAAATATAATTAGAGATATAAAAGTTGTAAGAAATTATTTATCTATTATTTTTAAAATAATTTAAAATTTGACCCGGTATTTAATTCTTAAATTTCCATTAATTAATAGTTTAAATTATTTTAGTGAAATAAAAGGTAAGTAATTAATGAATTTAAACCTCTAATTTAGGTAAGAAAATTTATGCAAAGTTATAAAGGGAAATTTGAAAATTTTAACATATGAGACAAAAAGTAATATTGTTGAACATTAAATTTAATTAAAAGAAGAGACAAAACTTGTATAAGTTCTTTTGCATTTTCTTTAACATATATAACTTACCAAATATGAAAAGTTGAAATGTTAAATAAGTGATCGGAATAGAATATTATACAAGTAGAAATTTTGGAAATAATGAAGTATTCAATGAATTGCTGTTAAATGAGAATTTAATGTTATAAACTTAAGTTATAATTGAAATTTTACCATAATTAAAGGTAAGTATTATAAATAGGTGATTTTAAACTTAAGTAAATAAAACGAAACTCTTTAATAAATAAGGATTGATGTGTATGGTTATAAAATTTAGTATGATTTAAATGCTACTAGTTGAATAAAATGGAAAGTAGGTAATATAAATAAATGACTGTAAACCTTAGGTAATAAATTAATAAAATCCTTTATTTATAAGAATGGAGGTTATAAGTTTAAGAATTTAAGTGTAATTAAAAAAAAGGGTTACTGTAATATAATATAATAGCATGTAAGCATTTAATAAATGATTGAATTTGAGAAGTGCATTAAATGTAATACAAATAAAAGAGACTTACATAACCTAAATAAAATAAAAATAATGGTAAGTAATAAGTAGAAATAAGGAAACAACCATTGAATGAGAAATAAAATTTGAAGTTTGTTAGAAATAAATGTAAATTATAAAAAGGAAAATTTATGTGGGTTGAATAAAAGAAAGGAAATCAAACAATTAAAGTATGTAATGAATTTATATATGTTGAATTGATTTGTTGGTAAATCGATATTGTTTACTTTATAGTTGGCTGGGTAAGGAAATTTGAAGTTGTTGGATGAATAAATAATCTATTTTTGTCCCATCTAAGACTGTTGAGTAAATGATGCACTGGATAGTTATTTTTCATTCCGTACCATTTCAAGTTTTGAACCCGAACAACTATTTGCTTGTTTGATTGAATGGTTGTTTTGTTTTGTTGTGTATACTGTTTGTAGAAATTGATTGTTGTTAGTAGTTGAAACCATGAAAATATTTCACTTTATATAAATAGTTAACCTTTTTAGATTATATAAGTGAAATGCAGGTATGGAAGCAATTGTTACTGCTTTTGTTTCCATAAATTAAGCGTAATTTGCCCAACAAATAGGTACGTGCCCGGTTTACGTTTTGTAGCACTATTTTTATATATTTTCCTATGTTGGGATATACTATTTTGAATATTCTATATGATACTTTGTTATATTTTGGTATTATATTTTCCCGAGTCTCTCCGTACAAAGGAGACTCTGCCAAAATTTTCCGTAAATTTTGGACTTAGAATTATGTTGTAAATGTTTTCCAAACTTTAATTATTCAAGTATAAAAGGATATAATGATTATAAAACGGGTATATTTTATTTAAGGTAATAAATTTAGTAAATTACTGTTTATAAGTTAAACATTTTGAATAAGATGTATTGTTATTTAATTCTTTCTTCTCCCTTCTTTTCCTTTTCGGGGACGAAAAGTTTTGAGTGGGGGAGAGTGTAACAACCCGAAAATTTCGTTAACTAAATTTGTCATATTTTCCATAATTTTTAATAAAATGAATGTTAGGAATTTGGTGTTGCCATTTGTTCTTATTAAAAGTTAACAATTTAAAATGAGATTTCCAATTCAATAAAATAATGTAAATATTGTGGTTTAAATTTTGGATGGAATATGTGAAAACAAGAGTAATTATGCAATAATATGTTATTTATTTAGAGTATTGAATAAAAAAAAAATTAAGCCAATTTTAATTAATGGTAATAATGCGATACAAGCTAATAAATTTGATCTCAATGCGATAACCATTTAATGAAGGTAATGAAACAGGATTTAGAAAAATGTATACTAGGTATAAATCAAATAGAAGGAAACAAACGTATATATCGAATTGATTTATGAATAAATACTTTGGATAGTAATTGAATGTACAGTAATGGTAATTTAAAACCTATTTATAGTAAGACTGCATAAGATTCAGTAAATTAAGTGGTGGAAAGATTTTTCCTAGATATACTTTGAAGATGTGAAATTAAAGGTGAATATTAAAATTGTTTAATGTAAAATAACATTGATTAACCGTAAATGGGAATAAATTTGAAAATAAAAGGTTATGTTACAAGTGGGTGAAAGTAAAGATAAGGGTTAAGAGTGTTGGAATAGGTATATTAGAATAACTATAAAGTGTAAATGTACGTATTTATAGCAACATGAATTATTGAAGGAAAATAATTGGTAAACGGGGTTTGGGCAAAGGAAATGTTATTGACTGTTTTGAAACCTTATTTATTATGGGAAAATAATTTAGCATAAGCAAAACCATTGCAAATATCTAATTTATCAGTAAAGCAATAATAATAAATAGTAATCAATGCAAATTATGTAACAATAGAACGTGAAATTTGGGGAATAGACGCAAAGTATATATGAGTTGCTAAAAGTATGCATAATAAGTGCAAATTTAATAAATCAATGTCCTGTAGAGGTTGGAGTATGGTTAGTAATAAAAGCTTTTAAAGGAAAAACCTTTAATTTATAAATGAAAATCAATGCATTAAATTAGGTGTAACTGAATGCATGTAAATAATTTTGTAAGAATAAGTTATAAACAATTTATTTGTGCATACCCTATTTAATTGAAATAACAGAAAAGACAAGAACTTGATTTGCCTAGGTATATATATATATTGATAAACTATAACTAAATAGAAAGATTGGTAGTAAATAGGATATAAGAAGACAAAGGCAACTAGTGTAACGACCCGCTATTTTGAACCATTCAAATCGACACTAAAACCATACATGTCCGACTTGAAAAATTCAAGATACCGAATTGTTAATTTTATTTGGCAAAACTTAAAATATACAGTAAATAAATCAAACACAGATCACAGACACAGAGTAATATAATGCAGCGGAATAGAAAAATAGTAGTTCATGAAGCTACTATATACATCAGAGTTTAAAATAAACTACATCAGAATTCTCTGGAATACAGAAAGGTCTTCAGTACGAGCCGATGCCTTCTCTGAACCAGTCAACTAGAAAACTGAAAGCTGAAACGATAGTTGGATCTCCAAATGAAGCTCCAATCTCCGAAGGTGAGTCTCGAATGCTGGATTACTCGGTCTGACCCGAGCGTAAAGCAAAACACAAAACACTCGAGTCAGGATTAACATTCTTATATCAATAAATTCAACTCAAATGAAATATCAACTGAAATACAATATAACTTAAAGGATGTTTGGGATGTCCATCCTCTAAGGGTCCATAGAACTATCTACAGGGTGGAATTATACACTATTACACCGTGGTCGTTTACTTAATTTATACCTCAAACCCAAATATCAAATTCGCTTTAAATAATCATATTTCCCAAGATAGTATTTATATATTTTAATAATGTATACAGTAAAGTACTTTCAATTTCCTTAACTTAACAAATCGTTTCACATCAACCCGACCTTCCCATTTAAATTAAATCCAATCTCCTTTTATTAGTATAAATCTTCCTAAATTAACCACTTAAATCTATAATTCCCAAATTTGGATTTGATATCCCAATTTCCCCGTTTATTTCGATATGTTTCCATATTTTAAGTATTCAACATTTCAACTAAAAATTTCCCAATCTAGTTTTCTAAATAAAATTTCCAATCTAGTTCAAACTAAAATTTCACTAAGTTCGGTTAGTTATCTACATAACCAATTCAACTATCTTGGTTCCAAATACATACTGAACCTCTACACCATTTAATTACACTATGGTTCATAGCTTATATATAACAATTTAAATTTAACAGTTTCATATAGATTCTCGATTTTACATCGTTATTATCTAGCCTTGAACCCTCCCTTATTCGATTCAATATCATTTTAGTGATCATGAATTACACCTTACCCAAATTTCTTAAATTTTATTAAACGTGAAATATCTCATTCGATAAATTTCAATTTGATTTAGATAAATAAATCCTTATCTAAATACCATTTCAAAATAACCCAACTTTATTTCCCAATCCTAATTGTTCAATATTATTGCAAAATTTTCCGAAATGAAATTTCATAAATATTTATCATAATTTATGTATTTAATCACATCTTGATTAAACTAGATATAATTAACTCTATGTTTATCAATTTCCCTTTTATACATGTATTTAAGAATTTACACATAAATAAAACCATATTTTCTTATCATATGGTCAAATGTTACGAATATTATCATTTCAATCCATACACCAAATATATACGGGTGGATAGCATTCCACCCGAAATCCCAAATTTAAATTAAATAAAACCCGCTTGGGTCTATCATTTAAACCCATTTCAATTCAAAACAACCATAACAAAAGGGAATTGCAGTGTGATGACCGGGATAGTGTCAAAGTAAATAAACAAGTAATAACAACGGTCAATAACAATTCAATAAATAAATCAATAACTCCGAAATAATCGTATTTATTTGCATTGTTATTTGTATAATTATTTCTAGAATCTACACTATCATTTCATGTAGATTAAAGATTATTACATTACAGTTTTTCACTTGTCGTTCCTTTTTATATTTTAGTTTAAACTACAACAATTAATCTAAACTACGTTCAAAGATTTAAATTATAATTTATCAATTTCTACGATAATTAATGGGTCAAATTTAACTAATCAAATTTACATATGGCGGGGTCAGGTTTTTAATAAATCAAGGTCCGTCATAAATAATCCGTTTTACTTTGTAAACTATACTACCCAAATTTAACTAGCAAACTAGTTATTACTAACAATAATAGTTAACATCCAATTCAAACAACAATCAATCAATCAATCAATCAATTAATCAATATTCAATCAACCCGTATTATTATCACATAAATAATTAACCGATAATGGTGTCAGGTGTCATAGGTGAACGGGTACAGATAATAGCAGTCATAACAGTATAAACAACTAACAGCAGCATATTTCAATTGTCGTTTCAATTGAAATCAAATTTAATAAATAAAGAAAGTTAATCGTGAGTGATTACTCACCTTTCGAGGCTAGATAGGTTTGACGAAGAAATAAGCTACGGATTCCAAATCAACGCTAGATGGATACGATTCGATGAAGAAACATGCACGACGGATACAGCTGATAATAGGATCGATAAACGAATCAGCATCGGATTTATAAGGATAGATGGTATAAATAAACTTATGTGTATAACTATATATAACTAATTTCATGAATAAAACATATTCGAAAATACAACGCATTTTAAATTGAATATATATATATATATATATATATATATATATATATATATATATATATATATATATATATATATCTTTCCCCATTATTATCCAAATCACAACACATAAATAAATCAATATAATTGTAAAGTCAATACCTTATTGAAACCAATATATATATTTTTATATTAATTGTAGAAGAAAACTGTACAAAACTTAATAACTTGCATATACAAATATATATATATAAATAGCTGAAACCAAAGGTAGAATATAGACTTATCCTTTACAAAATCTTATAAAGCCATGTATACTTTACTTTTTTTTTTTTTTATATATATATATAAACAAAATATATGTAATATGCACGCATGGACGAAATAAATTTACTCAGATTGGTATCAAAATATGCAGACTCGCCTATGTAAAATTAACCCAGCCTACTTCATGCGGGAATTGATATGCATATATAGCCTAATATACTATATAACTCTATATGTGACACTCAACTAAATACATTTATAGATCTAACACATAACTCATATCTACCCATATCAACCTTGTAGATAAACCCACAGCCTGACTTATATGAGAACCAATGCATATACAATGAAACATGCAGACGAGCTTATACACTAACATGAACAAACGTTAAATAGCAATTTATCAAAACTGTACAACACTGCTTATGTACGTATTTATATATACTGTCCTTTATTTTGTTCTATTTTAGAACCCATATTTATTCAAAACATATATACGTATGGAAAACAGCTCATATAAATATATAACTCATATACTTATAGTATTTTGAAATCAATATTTACTATAAACCCAATGTAAACAGTTTATCAAAATATATATATAATAAAAGCTAGATGAATCCCATGTCTGTAGTAACCAATATGTAGTATGAAAACAATCTATACATATATCTTATATAAGCAACAGATTTATAGTATGTATATACCATTAAATATATAATAGTATGTATATAATATAACATAGCCTTGAAATATATACAATATTTTATAAAACAATATATCCAAACAGTTTGTATATTTATAGGCTAATATAACTTATCTTATGTCAAAAAAAATGTGTATTATAGACATATTAGAAAAGTCGAATATAGGCTTGGTGCAATAGGGCTGGAACAATTGCAAAGCAAACAAACGAACACAACCGAATATAACTACAAATGTATACCAAGATGCACTCACCTATATCTTCTCTCCCATAAGCGAGAACGGCTGCTCTACTAGACGAGTGGGAGCAAGGTCACGGATAGGAAATCAAGTTGCTACGGCAACTGGAGGCTTTCTTTAAGCCGAGAGGCTGATGGGTGCGGCTGTCGATATGGGTAGGGCTGACGTGGCGCTTGGTGATGTCAGGTGGAACTCGGGTGGTGGTGCTGCACGTGGGGCGGGAAGTGGTAGGGGATGGTCAGGGCCGATGCTTAGGCGGTAGCCAGGCGATGTGGAGGAAGAAGGATCGGCCAAGCATGCGGAGGAGAGGAAGAAATGGAGAGCTACTGGGTAGATCTCAAGGGAGCAGCAAAATGAGGAGGTGGCAAGTCCGTTCTCAGTTAATACAAAATAAAAGGGACGAAATGAAGGCCAGATGCATTATAACCAGTAAAGAAATATGGACCGTTCAAATAATTAATGCTAACGTATAAAATTTTATATTTCAAACCGATGGAAACGAGGCAGTCATTGAAAAGGTGAAAAAAAAAAAAAAAAATAACAGCCGATAATAAATGCCCTGCAGCCGTTTGAAAACTGAATGGACATCACAAGTGGTACCGCTATGACGAGCTGTTTTATCGTTTCTGTCGCATACCGTACCTTAAAATACAGAAATGAATATACTACGGAGATCAGCCCAACGAGACGATCAAAATGGTATACAGATTTCGGTGGTACGATCATCCGATCAAAAGTCGATAATCGGTACCAGAAATGCAGCAAATTTGATTAGAATTAAGATGCACGGAGCAATAGAAGTCCGAATTTGGAAAACAAAAGATGACCTCTTACTCGGAAAAGGATTTAGAATTTTTCTATAGAAAAATATTCAGGCTTGAAAATAAATTTATTATCAGCAATTATTAGCTAGCTTGAATTTTACAGAATTTCGCAAAGAAATAAACTTTGATGAAATAAAATTGAAAATTTACCATCTGCTATGTTTAGTTGGACGTAATCCAAATATTAAATTTTTATTTGCAAATTAATTTATTAAAAATTCACCAAAAACCAATTAAATACGTAAATAAAACAATAAAATTTATTAAAATCTTACAGGTCGTTACACTCTCCCCCACTCAAAACTTTTCGTCCCCGAAAAGGAAGGAGGTAGGAGAATAGAACAACCAGGAATAAAGTAAACTGAAAGTGAAGGGTAGATAATTTAATTAAAACTTTATAAATTTTACTTGAAATATTCAATACTTTTCAAACCCCCTTTTTGAAACAATTGTTCCATTATTATTTATATTTACAAAGACTATTGAAACATTAAATCCATAATTCATAATTTTATAAATTTTATCTTAAGATATTTTTCAAATATTATTAATAAATCAATGATAAATCATTTACTTTAAATTAATAATTGTTTTCAAATTAATTGTTTTCTTCAAAGATGTTTTATTAAATTAATATCTTCAAAATATTTATAACACTAATTTTATTTTTTTTTATTTATTTAACAATGTAGTATATCATTAGCCAATATTTAAAGGATAAATCCAACAAGGAAGGAAGGTAGATTTGTAAACAGAATCAAGGTGAATAAATAAGCTGAGCAGATAAGGTAGATTCAAAAGAAGGGATCGGGCACGAATTTGTTAATTCACCAAAGGAATTTAAATTCCAAAGATTAATACAAAATTTCTTTGTCGGGAAAATACTTCTATATTAAGTACTTTTATAATTATATTTTCATAATAAATACTGTAATATCGGAATAAATTATCCTTTCGAAAATACTTTTATAACTCGATGTTTCAACAAGTTTATCCTCGTTCTTGCAGACTCTGGCCATGCGTTGATCAGGCGCAAAGCTAGAATTCTTCAAGTACTAAGTAGACTTGTTTCAACACCCAGTGAAAATACTTGAAAAACCTTTAAAAATAGATATGGAAAGTACGATCCAATCAAACCAAAAACCTTTGTCCGATCATGGTTCGCAGATACACAATGGTTACGCCTGGTTCCCCCAGGAAACAATCCATATCCGTAAGCTTTCACAGCCCTGCGAGTTACGCCATGATGACTAGTAGGGTGCAGGATACACAATGGTTACGCCTGGTTCCCCCAGGAAACAATCCGTACCCCCAGGCAAGACTCAGCCAGGCACTTGCGCTACTATTCGCGACCTACACAGATTGCAGGATACACAATGGTTACGCCTGGTTCCCCCAGGAAACAATCCGTACCCCCAGGCAAGACTCAGCCAGGCAATTTCGCTGTGCATTCACGAGAGAAAAAGAAACCGTGGGATACGCCACGGTGGGAACACTCGAGTATTACATCCGGAAAACCAAAAATCAGAGAGAATAATATCGATAGAATGAATCCACGCTGTGGCCACAAAGCGGATATCAAGCAGAAGGCACTTTCCATATCTTTACTTGGAAAATATATATATATATATATATATATATATCATATAGTACCTTTTCAAATCACTTTCAAATTTTGTACTTATATAAAGTCCATATATATAGGATTCCATTTTTCCAAATCGAATACTTTCCAAATCAATAGTATATCAAAACGTACTTATATAGACTTTGATTATATAAAATCTCTTTCCAAATTGAGTACCTTTCAAATCAATAGATTTCAAATCACTTTCATACTTATACAAATCCATTTTCTATAAGTCCGACCACTCCCAAATCAAGTGCTTAATTATATAAGGTTCCCAGTTTCAAATCATTCAATATCACTTCAGTTTCAAAATCATATATATAATTTCACCAAATTTTCTTCCAATTTAAATATCCAAATTTCAAAGTCCCAAAATAATAGGCTTATAAAATAATCCCAGTTTCCCAATTAAACTGATTCAAGTCAAACTAATTTATTTCCAACATCACCATATAAGTACTGGTTTTTTTTTTTTTTTTTTTAATTTCAATTTAATTTCAAAACCAAATATTTTCTCAAAATCAATTATACTCAAAAACGGTTTCCAAATTATATCTATTTCTATTTGAAATATCCAATTTTTTTTTTCCTCTCTGAAAACCATTATTCAAACTAAAATTTTTTTTTCAAGCATTTCAAAACTAAATTCCATATTAGTATAATTCAAAATATTCATATTCTCTTATTTAACAAAAGGCTTCAAACTTAAATATACAAACTAAACTTATATGCTTTATCAAATATTTTATACTTTTCGAAATTTCTTAGTTTTAAGCCTTGATTCGGAAGTGCTCGAACCTTCTAAATAGTCGGTGAAAATCAATTTCAAATCCAAGAGTTGGAAATCAAATTTCTATAAATTTGAGTTATTCTAAGTCAAATCAAAACTCGAGGATCGAACACCGGCATATTTTATTCCAAATATATACATATATCTTTCGAAAATATCAAATTACTTCGGAATTTGAAATCAAAACGGTTTTACAAGATCACTCGCATAGCGAAGCTATTAAAGTGGCCTCTCCCCCACTCAGAAACTCGAAAATCAATGTCGATGATGCGTGCACTCATCACCGAAATTATTCTCCAGCGACATAAGTGAGTTCTGGACTTCTATTTTCTTGAAAACTTCTTTGAAATTTCTTCAAAATTATTGGAATTCATTTGAACTTATTTGAAACATTTCTTATTCGGAAAAATACTTTCAAATCGTATTATTTATATATATATTTTTTTTTTTTCCAAAATCTTAAAACCAATTTCAAAATACCGGAATCCAATTCTCGAATTTCAAATTTAACTTTTACAGTTATAAATCATTTTTATATAATAAACCTCTTATAATTTTCAAATTTTTAAATCCCTTCAAAACCTTTATACATATAGGTATATAATCCTTATTGAAAACAATTTCTTTTATATACGGGATAAAATTTTGATATATAAAGCAATTTCAAAATACAACATACCCGATTTTTCAAAGGATAAATTAAAAATGGATTTCAAACAAAGATGGAAATTTAAATTAGAGGAACTCTAATCAATAGAATCCTGATACGAAGATAGACTCAACAAAGTTGAGAAAATCAAAATACAAAATAGAAGATGGATATCTTTCTATAAATCGCGGGCGACCTTCACCGGGTCAACCGTGACTTCAGGGATATGCTCGATGCGGAATTCTAAAACAAATAGATATTCGTTTGCCAAATATAGAATTCGGCATATCAAGATATATCAGCATCGTAAACCGAGGATACAACGATCTTCGGTGAATTAATCCAATTGTACGGAGTTCATCCGTTTTATAGAACATTCAGTGGAGTCATTGGATACTCCAGAATCAAAAGAACATAAATAGAGGGAGACAAGAATGAATTTCGGAATCGAGGGGCATTCCAAAATTCAAAGAAGGTCGAGTCAAAAAGGAAGAGATTCAACTCGCGCGAAAGTGATTCTGTAAATAAATTTACCATATATGTTAAGTTTTGCCTAGAACCTGGCTCTGATACCAACTGTAACGACCCGCTATTTTGAACCATTCAAATCGACACTAAAACCATACATGTCCGACTTGAAAAATTCAAGATACCGAATTGTTAATTTTATTTGGCAAAACTTAAAATATACAGTAAATAAATCAAACACAGATCACAGACACAGAGTAATATAATGCAGCGGAATAGAAAAATAGTAGTTCATGAAGCTACTATATACATCAGAGTTTAAAATAAACTACATCAGAATTCTCTGGAATACAGAAAGGTCTTCAGTACGAGCCGATGCCTTCTCTGAACCAGTCAACTAGAAAACTGAAAGCTGAAACGATAGTTGGATCTCCAAATGAAGCTCCAATCTCCGAAGGTGAGTCTCGAATGCTGGATTACTCGGTCTGACCCGAGCGTAAAGCAAAACACAAAACACTCGAGTCAGGATTAACATTCTTATATCAATAAATTCAACTCAAATGAAATATCAACTGAAATACAATATAACTTAAAGGATGTTTGGGATGTCCATCCTCTAAGGGTCCATAGAACTATCTACAGGGTGGAATTATACACTATTACACCGTGGTCGTTTACTTAATTTATACCTCAAACCCAAATATCAAATTCGCTTTAAATAATCATATTTCCCAAGATAGTATTTATATATTTTAATAATGTATACAGTAAAGTACTTTCAATTTCCTTAACTTAACAAATCGTTTCACATCAACCCGACCTTCCCATTTAAATTAAATCCAATCTCCTTTTATTAGTATAAATCTTCCTAAATTAACCACTTAAATCTATAATTCCCAAATTTGGATTTGATATCCCAATTTCCCCGTTTATTTCGATATGTTTCCATATTTTAAGTATTCAACATTTCAACTAAAAATTTCCCAATCTAGTTTTCTAAATAAAATTTCCAATCTAGTTCAAACTAAAATTTCACTAAGTTCGGTTAGTTATCTACATAACCAATTCAACTATCTTGGTTCCAAATACATACTGAACCTCTACACCATTTAATTACACTATGGTTCATAGCTTATATATAACAATTTAAATTTAACAGTTTCATATAGATTCTCGATTTTACATCGTTATTATCTAGCCTTGAACCCTCCCTTATTCGATTCAATATCATTTTAGTGATCATGAATTACACCTTACCCAAATTTCTTAAATTTTATTAAACGTGAAATATCTCATTCGATAAATTTCAATTTGATTTAGATAAATAAATCCTTATCTAAATACCATTTCAAAATAACCCAACTTTATTTCCCAATCCTAATTGTTCAATATTATTGCAAAATTTTCCGAAATGAAATTTCATAAATATTTATCATAATTTATGTATTTAATCACATCTTGATTAAACTAGATATAATTAACTCTATGTTTATCAATTTCCCTTTTATACATGTATTTAAGAATTTACACATAAATAAAACCATATTTTCTTATCATATGGTCAAATGTTACGAATATTATCATTTCAATCCATACACCAAATATATACGGGTGGATAGCATTCCACCCGAAATCCCAAATTTAAATTAAATAAAACCCGCTTGGGTCTATCATTTAAACCCATTTCAATTCAAAACAACCATAACAAAAGGGAATTGCAGTGTGATGACCGGGATAGTGTCAAAGTAAATAAACAAGTAATAACAACGGTCAATAACAATTCAATAAATAAATCAATAACTCCGAAATAATCGTATTTATTTGCATTGTTATTTGTATAATTATTTCTAGAATCTACACTATCATTTCATGTAGATTAAAGATTATTACATTACAGTTTTTCACTTGTCGTTCCTTTTTATATTTTAGTTTAAACTACAACAATTAATCTAAACTACGTTCAAAGATTTAAATTATAATTTATCAATTTCTACGATAATTAATGGGTCAAATTTAACTAATCAAATTTACATATGGCGGGGTCAGGTTTTTAATAAATCAAGGTCCGTCATAAATAATCCGTTTTACTTTGTAAACTATACTACCCAAATTTAACTAGCAAACTAGTTATTACTAACAATAATAGTTAACATCCAATTCAAACAACAATCAATCAATCAATCAATCAATTAATCAATATTCAATCAACCCGTATTATTATCACATAAATAATTAACCGATAATGGTGTCAGGTGTCATAGGTGAACGGGTACAGATAATAGCAGTCATAACAGTATAAACAACTAACAGCAGCATATTTCAATTGTCGTTTCAATTGAAATCAAATTTAATAAATAAAGAAAGTTAATCGTGAGTGATTACTCACCTTTCGAGGCTAGATAGGTTTGACGAAGAAATAAGCTACGGATTCCAAATCAACGCTAGATGGATACGATTCGATGAAGAAACATGCACGACGGATACAGCTGATAATAGGATCGATAAACGAATCAGCATCGGATTTATAAGGATAGATGGTATAAATAAACTTATGTGTATAACTATATATAACTAATTTCATGAATAAAACATATTCGAAAATACAACGCATTTTAAATTGAATATATATATATATATATATATATATATATATATATCTTTCCCCATTATTATCCAAATCACAACACATAAATAAATCAATATAATTGTAAAGTCAATACCTTATTGAAACCAATATATATATTTTTATATTAATTGTAGAAGAAAACTGTACAAAACTTAATAACTTGCATATACAAATATATATATATAAATAGCTGAAACCAAAGGTAGAATATAGACTTATCCTTTACAAAATCTTATAAAGCCATGTATACTTTACTTTTTTTTTTTTTATATATATATATAAACAAAATATATGTAATATGCACGCATGGACGAAATAAATTTACTCAGATTGGTATCAAAATATGCAGACTCGCCTATGTAAAATTAACCCAGCCTACTTCATGCGGGAATTGATATGCATATATAGCCTAATATACTATATAACTCTATATGTGACACTCAACTAAATACATTTATAGATCTAACACATAACTCATATCTACCCATATCAACCTTGTAGATAAACCCACAGCCTGACTTATATGAGAACCAATGCATATACAATGAAACATGCAGACGAGCTTATACACTAACATGAACAAACGTTAAATAGCAATTTATCAAAACTGTACAACACTGCTTATGTACGTATTTATATATACTGTCCTTTATTTTGTTCTATTTTAGAACCCATATTTATTCAAAACATATATACGTATGGAAAACAGCTCATATAAATATATAACTCATATACTTATAGTATTTTGAAATCAATATTTACTATAAACCCAATGTAAACAGTTTATCAAAATATATATATAATAAAAGCTAGATGAATCCCATGTCTGTAGTAACCAATATGTAGTATGAAAACAATCTATACATATATCTTATATAAGCAACAGATTTATAGTATGTATATACCATTAAATATATAATAGTATGTATATAATATAACATAGCCTTGAAATATATACAATATTTTATAAAACAATATATCCAAACAGTTTGTATATTTATAGGCTAATATAACTTATCTTATGTCAAAAAAAATGTGTATTATAGACATATTAGAAAAGTCGAATATAGGCTTGGTGCAATAGGGCTGGAACAATTGCAAAGCAAACAAACGAACACAACCGAATATAACTACAAATGTATACCAAGATGCACTCACCTATATCTTCTCTCCCATAAGCGAGAACGGCTGCTCTACTAGACGAGTGGGAGCAAGGTCACGGATAGGAAATCAAGTTGCTACGGCAACTGGAGGCTTTCTTTAAGCCGAGAGGCTGATGGGTGCGGCTGTCGATATGGGTAGGGCTGACGTGGCGCTTGGTGATGTCAGGTGGAACTCGGGTGGTGGTGCTGCACGTGGGGCGGGAAGTGGTAGGGGATGGTCAGGGCCGATGCTTAGGCGGTAGCCAGGCGATGTGGAGGAAGAAGGATCGGCCAAGCATGCGGAGGAGAGGAAGAAATGGAGAGCTACTGGGTAGATCTCAAGGGAGCAGCAAAATGAGGAGGTGGCAAGTCCGTTCTCAGTTAATACAAAATAAAAGGGACGAAATGAAGGCCAGATGCATTATAACCAGTAAAGAAATATGGACCGTTCAAATAATTAATGCTAACGTATAAAATTTTATATTTCAAACCGATGGAAACGAGGCAGTCATTGAAAAGGTGAAAAAATAAAATAAAAATAACAGCCGATAATAAATGCCCTGCAGCCGTTTGAAAACTGAATGGACATCACAAGTGGTACCGCTATGACGAGCTGTTTTATCGTTTCTGTCGCATACCGTACCTTAAAATACAGAAATGAATATACTACGGAGATCAGCCCAACGAGACGATCAAAATGGTATACAGATTTCGGTGGTACGATCATCCGATCAAAAGTCGATAATCGGTACCAGAAATGCAGCAAATTTGATTAGAATTAAGATGCACGGAGCAATAGAAGTCCGAATTTGGAAAACAAAAGATGACCTCTTACTCGGAAAAGGATTTAGAATTTTTCTATAGAAAAATATTCAGGCTTGAAAATAAATTTATTATCAGCAATTATTAGCTAGCTTGAATTTTACAGAATTTCGCAAAGAAATAAACTTTGATGAAATAAAATTGAAAATTTACCATCTGCTATGTTTAGTTGGACGTAATCCAAATATTAAATTTTTATTTGCAAATTAATTTATTAAAAATTCACCAAAAACCAATTAAATACGTAAATAAAACAATAAAATTTATTAAAATCTTACAGGTCGTTACAACTAGTAAATTAATAAATGAATTCATAATAATAAGTAGTAATTAATGCATATATATTTGGCATTAGTGATAATTACAAAACTTTACCCGTTTATCTAATTTATTTAATTAAATTTAAATCTTTGGCAACATTGTTGTAATGATGGTTGTAAGTGAATTTGAATGTAAAAGGGTAACAATTATTTAGGTTAACCATTTTGAGTATGTTAAGTTAAGAATGGCAATCGATTGAAATAAATCTAAATTAATTATTTTGTTTTGGTTAATGTGTTCTAGTTAATAAAGGGGAGTTTATAAGAAATGAAGCATGCACTAATGACATGTGTTATAATTCAAATGTTATTTATACCCATAAAATGTCTATTTACTGAATAGAAAGATTTTAAATCAATAAGCGAATTTATTGAGGTTCCAATTTATAATTTATAACGTTTAATGTAGACTCAATTACAAAATTGACTTAAATCGTGCAGTTAGCGTAGATTTGTTTTGTAATTGGAGTAGTTAATCCTATAAGATGAAGTTAATGCTAATTCTATTTATAATTGGACCATTTGTTGATATAGATTATAGAAAGCAAGATGTATAAATTTAATTAAAGTATCAACATTCAACAATTGTAATTATTGAAAATTAAAATGGAAGTTGAGATAATAAGGTGAAACCATGAACAAATGTTAATGCATCCTTATTACTGGTAAAAGATGAGTATATAAAAGTTGGAAATCAAAAATAGGTTTTTGAAAACTTAATTTATAATTTCTAAATATAAGAAAGTGGAGAAATTAACACTGCAATGGATAGACTTATCAGCTTTTAATTTACATCTAAATTTGTTTAGATCAATTTGGAAATTAATAAAATTGTGGATATATTTTGAAACGTAAACGAAACGTCTAGATTTACATTTGTATATACGTTAAAGTAAAATGTAAATGATAAGGAATTTATTTATTTCCTAAATCCGTAACGTGTGTAATTAATATTATTTATCTTTTGGGACCATTTCCGTTTGCACGTTAAAATTCGTGCACACCTATTCTTTTGCGATCTATCTATAAATAGACGATCAAAAAAACCCTAGCCTCCATCATCTATCATTTGTCTGTACGTTCTTTTCTTCAACTTCTTCTCCTCCTCAAATGGATGCAAGCCTAGATCTATTTCTATTCAAATTTCAAATGAAAATTCAAACATCTCAGAAAAATTCCAAAAAAAATATATGTTGTAGATTTCATCCATACGAATCTACGTGCAGTCTCTGTTTTCGAAATCGATACTCGAGTCAGCGGCAAATCGCGGTCAAAATCAGGAAATTCGAAACCTAAGTCAATTTGGGAATTTTGATTTGGAGCGACTATTTGCAAATTGGTTTCTGGGTATTGGAGAGCTCGGCTAGGGAAGACGTAATGGTGGAGGCGCATCACCATCTGGTGGCCTGGGGCGGTCTAAAGGCACGGTCAAAGATGGGGAAGGCGTGCGTTGAAATGGGTTCATTCCCTGGACGAGCATACGTGAGTTGAGAAGAAGCTTTATGACGTGGCAAGCTTTAATTAGGTTGTTTAATTTTGTTTTATTTAATTTTTGTTTCAACTCATTAAAATTGAACAACTTTTTCATATGTTACCCGTTTTGCGCGAAATTTCTTTTGTTAGGATCGTAATTAAATTCCGGATCTGATGACGCTGGTTTGGACAGATTTGGAGACCGTTGGATTTTTGAGTTTAAATTGAATTTAAATTCGATTTAAATTCAAAAGGTGAGTGTTTTAACCCACTCACAACTTCTAAAAATTTTTATGTTTGTTAAATTTATTTTAGATATGAGTAGAAATTTATTTATGATTGTTTGGCATGTTTTATTCAGCATATTGGTTAATTCGCATTTATTTAATTTAACTGTCAATTTAATTCATTTATTGCATATTAATTGATAGTTAGAATTTATTTATTTGCATATAAACTACTAGTTAAACAGTTATAAATTTAATTGAATATAAAATGTTAGTTAATAACTGTCAATTATTTCTTGTTATATTGTATATATATTGATGGTTGTTAAACTGATGATGTTTGAAATAATTTTGATTGATGATGGGTGAATGGATGTTTTATTGTATATCATTAAACTATAAGTTATCATGCATTTTCGTTTCATTCGGAATTGTGGTTTGAAATGATATACAACCGCAAATTTTATTTTTAAATTGCGGATTGAAATGATAAATATCCGTATCACTTGACCATATGATAGAAAATTTTACACAGGCACCGTGGTCTATATATAAATTATTTTAAAGTGATTTCTATGGTTTGGATGGGATACGGTTTATAAAAATTTTTAAATTTTGATATTTTATAAATGTTATTCTTCTATATATATACATATGAAGTTAAAATTTTTGAATTTAAGTGTGTATAAATCTATTAAATAAAAATGGGAAAATTGAGAAATGGAATTTGATAATTCATATTATATGTTTAAGTTTGGAAAATTTTAAGGTATGATATTTATAACTGGATTTTTCCAAGATAAATTTAAAATGAATATTCTAGTATAATTTAATTGAAGAAAATATTTAATTGCTAGAAATTGGAGTTTTATTTATGGATTTTTATGTAAATATTCAAGACTAAATAATAGAACATTTAATTTGGTTGAAGCAATAAATTCCAACTTTAGTTTTGAAATATTAATACTACAAATGGATATATATATATATATATATATATATATATATATATATATAAATTGAAGTGGTTTTGGAACTTGAAAGTGATATTTAAATTTTGGTTTAGACTTTAAATAAAGAAATATATTTGTAAAGCCATGGAAATTATTTTCTTAACAAAGTAACCTTAAAGTCAAACCATTTATTTTATATACCGTTAAATATCCAAACCATTCAAGTTTTACAAGTTATGGTTTTAAAATATATGAATTTTGAAATATTATGCTTTGAAAGTATAAGTCAAATATTTGGTTTCCAGATATTTTAAATTTTAAAGCAGTATGATTTTGGAAAAGAAATATATTTGGATAAAATGATACCATATTGTTTTGGGTTTTAAGATGATATCGTATTCATAGTTTGAAATGGAATTTTTATTCTGGTTTTAAAGTATAAACTATTTTAAATGACCGCGGTGTTATAATAACGATTGGTTGGCAAAGAGACCGGGATCGGATATGGACATACTCTCCGTCGATAACGAAACCACTTTGACTAACCGTGTACGCGGTGGAGATTCCAGAATGAAGTAGGTTAGTGGCGGCGTTTCCTGTAAGGTAAATACGTGGACCCGACTCCCGTGAGTTGGCATAAGGTGGCTAAAACAGGAGCAATTCTCGGGCCAATGAGGTCATTCCTCTGATCGGACACTCCTCTTCGATATTATACTTTGACTTTGGATTGATTCAGTGGCCACTTTTATTTTTGATTTTGGGGGAGTTTGTTCGAGGTGGGCGGCAGCTGCGCGCTGCGCGTTTCCACCAGCCCGGATAGCAATTGGTATATCTACCCTGGCATTGCCTAGTTGTGCTGTGTCACCTACCATACCGAGCCTTTACTACGAGTTTTGTTTTGTACCATACCTATGGAGTGCCCTCTGACGACGCCCATTACGGGGGAGATTACGGTACTGTATAGACTATGGGAATATATTCCGTGTTAAGGGCTATATGGGTAACCCCTTAACGCTATTGAAAAGTAAGTTTATTTTATAAATAGACATTATTATAATAGCGCAATATACTACATAGTAAATAGTTTAACGGACCCTTAGGAGATGTAAATCCCGAGCATCTCTTGAGTTACTGTACTCATATTTATTTCTGTTAATTTTACTCACATAAGATCTTTTAGTTCTGACTCGAGTGTTTTTGTCTTTTCAAATTCGCTCGGGTCAGTCCGAGCATTTCAAGATTTGAGGATTTAGCTCTGGAGGACGAAGACAAAGATTTGTATTACTAGTATCTACTATATTATTTCACTACACTATTTAATTCCGCTGCATTGATAGTATTGGTTTGGGTAACTCTAATATTCATTGTACAAGTAAAATAAAATATTTTGTAAAACAGTTTCATGAACTGTATATTTGATTATTATATTTTATCCTTCCGTTGTGAGATTCTGTTTTGTTTTATTTCTTCTCTGTTTTGCTTATTTACCCCATAACAATCCGCCCTTCCGTATGGTTTGAATCGTCATTTGTGTCGGTTTAAAGTGTGCGAAAAGGCGGGATGTTACAGTCTTGGAGACAAGCAGCTCGTACCAATCCAAGGCACGACCCTCAAGATGGCTAGAAGCAACAAGAACTCTTCATGCTTGGGGATAGCCATGCGAGTAAAATTACGCTCGCAAGCTCCGATCCAAGCCTGGACCTCTAGAATAGTCTCGGAGCCACTGAACGGCTTCCCTCCGAGATGAATAAAGTCGCTGCATAGACGTGCAAAAGCAGACTTGCACGGTGCATCAGAAACCGGTGCAGGAGACTGAGAGTGCGACTGAGAGTTACGAACCAGCTCCATGATCTGATCCGTGGTCATGTATACGCCCTTTGGGTAAGGGTTGCTGGACTGTCCAGCATCAGCAGAACGGAGGTTCCTACCTCTCCCAACCATACTGAAAGATAAGATAAGATAAGATACGAGTTAAGCATGATTCAAAGATAGATAATTCAAATGGAATACTACGGGATATAAATCTATTCCTAAACATATTCCTAACTTATCTATCCAATGTCATGAGGAAAGGGCATTGTAATATTTGAATCATACTAAGATGTATTGTACTAAGTGTTACTATTCTGTGTTTATTATACTTAGTTTTGAACCAAGCATTGATACCAAGTTGTAACGCCCCACTCCGAGAGCCTCATTAACAAAGAGTATTATATGGATAATACCGTCTGCTAATGCGAACAATAGAGTATAATGGAAGCGACCATATGTAATCAAGCTATAACTATCTACTGAATACGTTGAAATGTGGTATCGCTATTTTTTCTCAAGTGGTTCGACATATCCAATAGATATTTATAACGAAATTACAATGGCTAAGGAAAATAGGTTTAGAACAAACATAATACTAAATAATAACATCGTCATCACAGAACAGTCACATAACAGTCACAGAGCATAGGTACAATATATCGTCAATACAGATCCAAATATCAAAAAGGTGGGTATAAAGCCACCGCTCACACATGTGAGTCAAAGAAATGTACATAAGAGACTGAATAATCAGAGTATCAAAATAGTGGACAAATATAAAGAGCTATCTATCAGCATAGCAGATAATGTCCAAGCGGAAGCATAGAAAGCTAAGTCCAGAGGCCTAACCTGAAACAACTCGGTCTGACCCGAGCGAAAAACACTCGGGTCAGGCTAGCTAAACAACCAGTTAATAAACTGAGATAAACATGATAGATAATGAGGCGATGTATAACATAGTACTATAGACCACAAACTCTCACATAGAGAAGAAATAAACATCTAAGTAGAGATGTATAACAAGCCTTGTATCATTGGCATAACATAGTCACAAATGTCAAAACAAAACATCTAAGTAGAAATGTATAATAAGCCTCATATCATCGGCATAACGTAAGCACAAATGCCAAAACATAAACATCTAAGTAGAGATGCCAAAAACGATACATCTAAGTAGAGATGTATAACAGGCCATCTAAGTAGAGATGCCAAAAATGATACATCTATGTAGAGATGTATAACGGCCATCTAAGTAGAGATGCCAAAAAGATACCTCTAAGGGAGACAGTCCGAAGACACTATCCCAAAGGTAATAAAAGGAATGTGTCACGAACTTTTAGCAAGGAACCCGTAAAGTGTTAACTTGAGTCTCATACCACACGTTCGCACTAAACGGTTTACTAACCAATCGTAAGTTTCCACACTGAAAGCAGTACAAAGTTCACCTCATGTCATCGGTAAACGAGGCCGAAAAGCCAAAACGATCAATCGAATAGGTCGGGGATTAACCGGAAAGGAAATACACACGGTTTCATAGGCCGGTGTTTTTCCCAAGCGTTTAAGCACCTTTCCACTTCGCTTGAAGTGCTAAAGTGTGAGTGTGGGATTTTATTATAGAAAATAATTACGGAAAACGGATTTATAATTGGTTTGAAATCACTTTGAAACGGCCTTTGAAAACTCTCCTATTACGAAGTAATTAATTTAATAATTAAAAATAATATTATATAATAATTTTGAAAGCTATTTTGGAGTGAAAAATCCTTTTAAAACCTTTTTATAAGGCCCGTGTATGAAATACAGAGACAAATCTCAAAGAAATCGATAAAACCAGAAAATCACTGAAAATATTCCAAGTGTTGGAAAATAGTCCAAAACTGACGCGAACCCAAGTTCGGAAAATTATTCCGACCAGCAAACTGAATCCGAATGGCATGAAAATAGGTAGGAACGTAGTCCGACATTCCTACTTTGGAATACAAAAATAATTACTCGATTCCGACTTGAAACGAAGTCGCAGCGACGCTCCAAAGTCGGACACGGAAACAGTGAATACACTGTTTCAGGCTGAGATCCGGGTCCCTCTTCGGCAGCAATTTCGAAGAGACAGTTAAACTCGGATACTAATCAAACTTTCTAGAGATGGAGTTCGGAACTCCAGCTTTCCAACGAGACCAAAATCGATGAAATCCGACAAAGGAAGAGCCCGGGATGGCGTCGCAAAGTCGGGGTTCTGTACTGAAAACAAGGGGAGAAAAGAGGCTAAGGCCTGTAGCTATGCACTAACAGACCAAAGATGCAAAACGACAATTTTGGCATAGTAAACTTCCAATTCCGACAAAATGAATAAAATAAAAGTTGTAGCTTAGTTTCTAAGCTTTTCGGAATGACCAAGATCGTTAAAATCCGATCGGGGATGAAAATTTTATGACTAAAACAATTCTCAGATCTAAATTCTATATCACTGTCGTTGTGCTCTCGGGACAGTAGTAAGAATGCACTGTTTTGACCCAATTAACTTCAAAATTTCATGAAACTCAAAACATGAAACTTTTTGCCCTATATCTAAGCTTTCCAGAACATCCAAAATTATTAGATTTGGAAAAAAATAGTAACTTATGGCCAAATCAATTTCAGGTTTTTATTTTATCAACCCTGTAGTTTGTTGTCAGGTCAACGACAAACAAACGGGATTTCGACCATTGAAACCTCAATATTAGTCAAAGCACAAAATATAAAAGTTATAGGCTACAGAATAAGCTTTCCAGAACATCAAGAAAATCTTAATTCCGATTTAAGATGAATGAGATATGCCTAATTTACTAACAGCAATACACTAATTATAATTTCAGCTAGCATATATTACCTCTTTTCCACGCAATGAAAAGAAGATCAAAGAGTTTCACAATCTAAATGCACAAAAAAAAGAGGATTACAAAATAATTTCAGAAATTAAGATATGCTTATACATAGATTAGGAGAGGGTTTACCTAGTATTCCTCTCAAGCAAAAGAACAAACGCCTATATGGCACTAACCAAAGCTAAGAGATGATGATCAAGGAGCTAGAAAAATACCAAAACACATAAAACCAAGAGTTACAACATGATTTCCAGAAATTAAAGAGAGTTAGAAACGGATTACAAGAGGGTTTTTGCATTACCTTCCCTTACTTTAACTAGCTTAAGCCAATATAAGAGAGGATGGAGCTTTCTTAAGCATGGTGGCCATTTTTAGGTTTAGGGTTTCAGGAATTTTTTTGGATTAGCGTTGGAATGAATGAGGGCTAGGAGTTTGAGATGATTTATAGAATGGTAAGTGGGTTTGGGTTTGGCTAATGGACCCCTTAAGAGAAAGTGGCTCTAAACATGTATAAAAAATTATTTAAGTGTTAACATAGCCATGAAAACCCATACTTAACCAAATCCCCTTCCTAAACTTCCCATTAACTTTTAATTGTTCCAAAATAATACTTCGCCTCATTTTTAAAAACCTATTTATTTATAATGTCCATATTTTTAAATAAATTATCCTTATCCCAAAAATCAATTTGCCCCATTTAAATAAAATCCTAAAAAAAAATTTTGAGTAATGCAAATCCCGGGTTGTTACAATTTGCAAGCCATATTATCTGTTGTTCCAAAGCCTCGGTCGTATTATATGTCAGTATATATTGGTAGTATAAATGGGTTTTGTTCTAAACTATATATATATATATATATATATATATATATATCTGTGTGTGTTTAAATTTTATTTGTAATATAATATATGTGAAAGTTTATAATAGTATAAGTTTAGTATTTTGAAAGTACAGTGTGTGTTTTAATGCAATAGCTATATATAGTTTAAGTATATATACAACAGTTAGTTTATGTATTATTATTTATGTATATAAAGTTTTGATTTTTAGTGTATATGTTATTTATATATTGTTTGTATATATAGGCTTGTATGCGATATCTATATGCTCTGTTAGCTTTTTATAAAATATACACACGATAGTTTATAAATATTTATACAGTT
This sequence comes from Allium cepa, assembly GCA_030765085.1. NCBI lineage: Eukaryota > Viridiplantae > Streptophyta > Magnoliopsida > Asparagales > Amaryllidaceae > Allium > Allium cepa. The sequence continues at coordinate 27,383,941 of CM060938.1, read as the reverse complement.
TATATAAGGAAGTGTGAGTGTTATATAGGTATGTATATATAGTATAATAATTTATATATATAGGAAATTTGTTTGCTATAATATATTGTTTTTTTTTCAAAGTTGTTTATATATGCCTATGGTTCATAAGCATATGTTTTCTTCTTTCAGCAGCGCTCGTATATATAGTATATATTATATTATAGTGCATGTATGTTATCTTTAAAATATGATGTATGTACTGTACGTTTGTTATATATAATATGTAGGTAGTATAGATTATTTTGCAATCTGTTCATATAAATATAGGCTATGAAATATTATCTGTTAAGTTTTATGTATAACTTTATAAAAGTATGCTGGTTTAAAGAAGTATATTATGAGTTGGTTTCAAAATATGGATATTATATATATACCAGTTTGTAACATCTTTAGTATATTCATTTATAGCAAGTTCTGTTTTATATAGATATACAGATTTTGAATGTAAGTGTAGGTAAATTTGGCATTCAAAATATATGGATATTTTTATGTGTTTGAGTTTAAATATTGATTTGGAATTTATATATATATATATATATATATATATATCTATGTATGTATGTATATATGTATGTATGTATGTATGTATTTTATTTTAATGTATGCGAGTTGTACATGTTATATGTTAATTTATATATAGAAAAGTATGCCTAGGTTGAGTTTTATTAAATATATAGATATTTTTGTTTTGTGTTTAGATTTAGTATTTATTTGGAAATGTGTATATATAAATTATTCTAAATGAGTTCCAAATTTAATATTGGTTAAGAAAGTAATATAGTAAATGATATATATATATATATATATATATATATTTCGTTTCAGTCTATATCAAGCACACTCTGATTTATCTCGTCAATTCCTTATCTATCAGCTTTGTACATCAAATTCGTACCCATCTCACTTTGCTTTGGAATACGAAGCTTGCTATGTTGTCAATCTCTCTAGCCTTAAAAGGTGAGCAATCACTCACGATTAACGTTCTTATATTTATTAAATTTGATTTAAATTGAAACGGCAATTGAAATATGTTGCCGTCAATTATTTGAATTGTTATATATGATATGCATTTATATGTAATTTTTCACCTGTGGGATATGACACCATATCCTATTGTTTATATTATATTGATATTGATAATAATGCCTGTTATTATTATTTTCTTCATATCCGTTACCACTCTGCATGTTCGCTGTTAGTTTTGAATTCTCTATGGGTTGAAATGATACATACCCGAACAATCTATAGAATAGGAGAAAACCGTTAGGTTTGAAATGATAAACCCAAGCGATTTTCATTTGAATTGAATTTGGGATTGCGGGTTGAAATGATATATACCCATAGATATTTAAATTACAGATTGAAATGATAAATATTCGTATCACTTGACCATAGGATAGAAAATTATATACAAAAACCGTTAGTCTGTATATAAATATTTTGAAAATAATTTCTATGGTCTTGGAAAGAAATATATGGTTTTGATAAATATTGATTCTTAAAATATTATATATAAATGTTATTATATACACAGATTTAATAATAATATTTAATTTAATCAAGATTGATTTAATTAATATATAATATGTTGAAGTATTTATTTAAATTTATATTTCAAAAATAGATTTTTGTAATAATTTGAATAAGTTATGGTTGGAAAAAATTGTGTTTAATTAAAAATTCTATTTACTTAAATCTATTTGAAACTTGTTGAAATTGAGATTTAATATATGATTTTAAACTTGATTTTGATTTAACTAGTTTAATGAATATTTCACATTTAAATAAATTGAAGGAAAAACTTAATAAAATGTTATTTAAGGTTATTTAAATAATATTGAATTTATTAAGTGAATATTTCAAGACTAAATAATAATGAAGTTAAATCAAGATCTATATGAAACTGTAAATTTAGTTTTGAAAATGTTGAATATATTGAAATTTAAATGGTTTATTTTGTGGTTCAAATCTGTATTTAAAATCGATATAATTTAAAATTGTTTATTTAGAAACTGAACTGGATTTAAATTGATGAATTGAGATTGAATTAAATTTGAGTTTGAAAATCGAGTTGATTTGAATCGATTTGTGATATTTGAGGAAATTATAAATATTTTACTTTATAAAGTATTTTTTTTCAAGGCAAGCGGGGTTAACTGGTCCCCTACCAGTTTAGTAAAATAAAAAGAAAAGAAAAGGCAACTGTGAACAAGCTCACAGTCGCAACAAGATAACAAACAACACGTAAAAGAGAAGAAAACTACAACACAAAGAAAAACAATGAAAAAACAAAGAAAAAACACAGAAAGGAGAACGGCACTAGAGCCATTCAGCCGAGAGAAAGGATGTGAAATCAAATTTACAATCCTTCATTCCCATCTTAATATTGGCGTGTAATGCATCCAAAAGCTGATCACTACTCCTTATCTTGTTTTCAAAGCTCCTCAAATTTCTTTCTTCCCAAATGAAGTTCAAATATCTTTTGATGAGAAAAAAGTACACAAAGCTTTCATTTTTCTTCCACCTAGTAGCCTTCCCTATCAGAGCCCACTCAACAGTTGATATGCCATGGATATGATTAACATTCATCACAGTCATGAGATTACTCCACAAGCCCAATAGTTCACCACATTCAAAGAATAGGTGGCTCACAGTCTCAGGAAGCATCTTGCAGAAGAAGCAAAGTGGATCAACAGGCAACCCGTAGTTCAACAATCTGTCTTTGGTTAGCAGGGCACTATTAACGACCTTCCATAACATTAAGTTGTCTCTGTGTGTAGATTTTCTGGACCATAAGACTTTATGCCACTTTATGTTAGTTGAGGCAGGATAGTTCACAAGCATTTTATAAACAGAGGAGATTGAGTGAGATTTTCCTGTCCAAAGAATAACATCATTGGGAGTGGGAATGAAAGTGATTGATTGATACTTATTCCAGACAGCTCTAATGTCTTGGTTACTGGTATATGGCAGAGATAACCTGCCATCAATTATGAAATCAGTTGCTCTAGCAAGACTACTAATAACAGATTGAAAGATCTGCTGAGGTGAAAAGATTTTGCATAAGATCAGTCCATCAGCCATCCAAAGTGCACTCCAGAAGTTAGAAGCACTGGAAGTAGAAAGGTTAACTTTGATTAAGGGAAGTAGAGATGATCTTGACATCAGGAGGCTTCTCCATGTCCAACTAGAATTTTGTGGCACGGTCATTGTCCAAAAATTCTTACTTCCCAAATTATGAGTTTTTGTCCATTGTACTCACAAGGTGTCAGCATTAGTTAGCAAGGCATTCATGAGTGTACTGATAGCAGCTCTATTCCAAGTTTGTAAATTAAGAATTCCTAGACCTCCTTTGTTCTTAGGTAACTCCATAATGCCAAAAGAGCAAGGTATGATTTTCCTAGAAAGGATGGAGCCAGTCCAGAAGAACCTTAACATAGCTTTTCTAATCATTTTAATGAGTTTTATGGGGAGTATGGATGCCCTGGACCAGTACACTACCATAGAGGAAATGACAGATCTGATTAGCATAAGCCTGCCTGCTTGAGACAGAAATCTATTAGCCCAACAATTCATGGTGCTATAGATTTTGTCATACAGAGGCAAGCAATTTGTAGTGGTTATTCTGGAAGAGCAAAGTGGAAGACCTAAATAACACATGTTGTTGTTCATAGCTTGGAGGCCAGATAATGACATTAAGTGAGTTTCATGTTCAGATGAGATTCCAGAGGTGATCATGTGTGATTTGCTTAAATTGAGTTCAAGACCAGTCATAAGGTAGAACTTGTGTAAGGTAGTTTTTATGTTATCCAAAGAAGTTTGTTCAGGTTTAGTGAATAACAATATGTCTTCATCAAAGAACAGAGAGGTAATTTGAGGGGATCTGCATTTTGAGTGAAACAATATTTTCTTCTGTTCATAGTTATTAGTCAACAAAACATTTAAAACTTCCATCACAAGAATGAAAATGTAAGATGAGATAGGGTCTTCTTGCCTGATCCCTTGCTTGCTATTGAAGTAACCAGTATTGCAACCATTATGAGAGATTGAGAAAGAAGGGGTAGATATGCAGTTGTATATCCATGCCACAAAGACTTTAGGAAATCTCATGAGGGCCATAATTCTTACGATCGAACTCCGGTGAATGCTATCAAAGGCCTTCTTCAAATCCAGTTTCAGCATTGCATTCTTTGAAGCTTAGGCACGACCATACCCTTTAATCAATTCGTGAGTTAGTAAAATGTTATCAATTATATTCCTCTTAGGCAGGAAGGCAGATTGATTCTTGGAAATAAGCCTACTGAGAACAGCCACAAGTCTAGAGGCTAAGATTTTGGAGATGCATTTGTATATGACGTTGCAACAAGATATAGGTCTGAAAGATTCAACACTAGATGGGTGCTGGGTTTTAGGGATGAGCACCAGATTGGTAGCATTTACTTCCAATAACAGTTTGGATTTGTTGAAGAAATTGTGAATTGCCTTTAAGAAGTCATCCTTGATTGTGTCCCAACTGTGAGTAAAGAAATCAAGATTGAATCCATCTGGACCACCACTAGAGTTCCTTTTCATAAAAAAAAGAGTGTCTTTTATTTCTTTGTCAGTAACTTTACTAACAAGATTGGTTGCTTCCTCCATTTGCACTAATGGTGCCTGCACACGGTCAAGTTTTTCAAGGTCAGGTTTGAAGTTATCTTTGTTACCAAGTAAAGACTTGAAATAGTTGTGCAAAGCTTGGTCAACTTCAGCAGGATCAGAATGAAGTACTCCAAATTCATCATATTTATGGGAGATATTTTCCTTTGCCTGTTTGATTTTAATGGCGGCATGGAAGTAAGCAGTGTTGTTGTCCCCATCTTGTGCCCATTTAAGTCTCAGTTGTTGCCTCCTCATTTTTCCTTCAACTTTCAATGCATCATGAAGCTGGTCATGAATGCTTCTCTCATTAGTTGCAGCAGCAGCATTATCAGGGTAACTCACGATATATTCTTGGGCTTCAATGACCTTCTGCCTCAGCAAAGTTGATTTTAAGGTACCATTACCAAAGTTTTTCCTTGCCCATACCCTCAGCGCTTCCTTAGTTGCTTTTAATTTCCTACAAAGAATAAACATGGGATTGCCATAATATATTTCAGACCACACTTTACTAATTATACTAGTATACCCAGGTTCATGGACCCAAGTACTATAGAATTTGAAGCCTTTTTGTTTTTTTAATAACTTATGTCCCGTAGAGAAAATGATAGGGGAGTGATCAGATAGAACAGGGTGGGGTATGAAGGAAGACATGGTTGGCCAGTTGGTTAGGGCATAGAGATTGGCAAAAGAATGGTCTATGTTAGTGAAAGTCCTGATACCAGAACGATATCTATTGTTCCATGTGTATTCAGATCCAAAAGATGGTATTGGGAGGAGACAAGCATCATCAATTGCTTTATGAAGAGGGAAAATGTCTTTTTGCAACAGAGGGGAACCACCAAGCTTATCTTGCAATTTGTAACAGCAGTTGAAGTCGCCAGGAACAATCCATGGATGGGAGTTTTGTCTAAAGGCAGGAAGAAGATTGAGGAAAGTTTGTCGTGAGTTGACTGAGTTATGAGCATAAACTATGGAAATGTAGAAGGTAGAGGAGGAGTTGTTGAGCTTGTCATGAAGGTGCATGACTTGATCGGTGCAGAGGATAGGGGAGAGAGTGATGACCAAAGGATCATGAATGATCATGATGCGGCCATATGAAGCGTGATCCAGATTATGGTGCAAGTTCCATGAAGGATTGATATACCTAGCAGCTTTTATAGTAAGAGACTCATTAAGTTTGGTTTCTAAAATGGCAACGAAAGAGAGATTATGATATTTAATAAGATACTTGACTTGATCAAGTTTGTTGGAGGAGTGGGCTCCTCTTATATTCCAACTTGCAAAGTTGTGTGTCATTAAGTATACTTCAAAGATTGATGAGTGATATTTTTCGTGCTTCTGGTTGCAGGAGACCCCCTGAGTTCTGATGATTTATCAACCTTGTGGTGTTTGTTAAGTTTCGGTTTTGTATCACTAAACTTCCCTGTTCCTTGTTTTGTTTGTGGTTTTGGAGAAGTGGGAAGTGATTTCCACCCTGGCAGTTCACCAACGAAGGAGTATGGTTGTTCATTCTCTGATGGCATTGCCATCAACAGAGCAAGGATTTCATTTTCTAGAGAATTTCTGAATTGAGTTTCATCATTGTCAGTGGTAGTAATGAAACTGCTGTTTAAAGTATTCAGAATGAGAGTGTTTGTGCAGTTTTGAGTTTGACTTGCTGGAGAAATGGCAATATCCAGTAAGCTGTTATCCTTTTGCATAGTTTCATGTTGATTCATAGGTACTGCTGAGTTCATATTACTTCTAAGACCAAGAGTCTCTGGTTGCATTTTGTTGGTTACATGCACATGTTCAGTATCAGCTAATGCTTCATCTATGCTGTTTTCCTCAATTTCTCCTTCCTCCAACTGTGTGACCTTAACACAGTAATCATTTACTGTTTCATTGTCACCATTTCGATAGCATTCATCAGACATCTTGTCTTCCATTAAAACGTTGAATCTATTATTATATCTTTTCCCTTCCTCGTTATTTGTTATTGTGTTATCCTTTAACATGTTCCTCAAGTCATGGTTGTGCAGTAAAGTATTTTGTATGTATATATATACACTATTTTAATATAAACTATTTTTTATTTAAAATATTTTAATATACTAATTATTTTTTTATAAACTATTTTATTTTTTAAACTATTTTATTTTATATACAATTATTAAACTGTTTAAGTGGTGGAAGTTATGATTTCAAAGTTATGGTTTTCCAAAGAATTATGATTTTAAAGTGTTTTGGGTTTCGAAAGTGTTGTAACTTTGAAAGTGCTATAATTTGGAAATAGATATGTTTGAAATGGAAATTATATTTTGGTTTTGAAGTTTAAATTATTTTGAAATGACCACGGTGTTATAATGACATTTGGTCGTTAATAGCATATATTTCTACATAGTAGATAGTTCCACGGATCCTTAGAGGATGGGTATCCCAAACATCCTCTAAGTTACTTGTATTTCAGTTGATATTCCACTTGAGTTGGATTTATTGATATAAGAATGTTTAATTCTAACGCGAGCGTTTTGTGTTTTGCTTTACGCTCGGGACAGACTGAGTGATACAACATTTGAGACTCACATTTGGAGTTTGGAGCTTCGCTTGGAGATCCAACTGTCGATTCAGCTTTTCCAGTTGATTTGTTCAGAGATGTCATCAGTTTGTATTTGAGATATTCTGTTGTATTTTATTTCAAACTCTGTTTTTTATATAGTACCTTCATGAACTATGATTTATCTACTCCGTTGCATTATTATTCTATTACTCCATGTCTTTGATTCTGTGATTGATTTATTTACTGTATATGCTGAGTTTTGCTAAATATAAATTAACAATCTGATATTTTGAGCAATTCATGTCCAGCATGTGTGGATGCAAATGGTTGAAAATATCGGGATGTTACAGTTGGTATCAGAGCTCTGCTTTTAGGAAAAACTTAGCGTATGTGTTAGATTTAATTACAGAATTACTTTCCTTCGTGCTTAAACTCTTCCTCTTTGATTCGGTTTCCTTTCAGTTTTGAAACGCTCCCACTTGTTCTGAAATCCATTCTTGTCTCCCCTATTTATACTTTTGATTCTGGAGCATTACATAACTCCACTTCGAATGATCTCTATAAAAATCGGCGATCTCACCAATCTTTGAATGATTTGTAAAGGGGTGAAACTCCTTTGGTATTGATTCACCGTAGATTTCAATACCCTCGGTTTAGATGCTACTATCTCTTGCTATGCCGAATTCTATCTTTTGCGATCGAATGTCGATTTGCATTAGAATTCTGCATCGATCATATTCCTGAAGTCACGGATGACTCGGCTAAGGTCACCCGTGATTCATATAAGTATATCCTTTTTCTCTTTTGTAATTTAATTATCCCATCTTCGTTTGAGCCTATCTTCGAATCAAAATTTTATTTGATTAGAGTCCCTCTAATTTGAATCTCTATCTTTGCTTTAAAATCCAATCTTGAATCATCCTTTGAAAATCGTGTTTGTTTGTTTTTTAGAAATTGTTTTATCGAAATTATTATTTTGATAAGTATTATTATATTCTATATATAAAAGTGAAAATGTTTTCAATTAGGATCATATACCTTTTAAAAGCGAGAATTTGACGTTTCGAAAGGTTTTGAAATTTTGAAAATTTGATAAGATATTGATTTATATAAAATTGATTTATAACTGAAGGGTTTTAAATTTGAAAATCGAGAAATTGAAGTCCGATATTTTGAAATCGATTTTAATATTTTGAAAATATATAATAATACGATTTGAAAGTATTTTTCGAATAAGAAATGTTTCAAATGACTTCATATGAGTTTCAATGATTTCGAAGAAATTTCAAAGAAGTTTTCAAGAAAATCGAAGTCTAGAACTCACTTATGTCGCTGGTGAATAATTTCGATGATGAATGCATGCATCATCGACATTGATTTTCGAGTTTTAGAGTGGGGGGAGGCCACTTTAGTAGCTTTGTTGTGCGATTGATTTTGTGAAACCAATTTTGGTTTCAAATTCTGAAGTATGATTTGATATTCGAAAGATATACGTATATATATTTGAAATGATTTGAAGTGGGCCAGGTGTTCAGCCCTTGAGTTTCGGATTTGATTTGGTATAACCCTATCAATTGAAATTGATTTACTAACTTGTTGTTGATTTTCAACCCTTGCATTGGAAATTTGATTTCCCCGACTATTTTAAATGTTCGAACACTTACAAATCGAGGTTTAATTTTCAAAGTTAAGTAATTTCGAGAAGTATAAATTATTTGATAAGGTATATAAGTTTAGTTTTATATGTAAAGTATGAGGTAATATGATTTGAATAAGTTTGAAACTTGTTTGTTAGGTAAATGAATAGGACTATTTTGAATTATACTAATACGAAATTTAGTTTTGAAATGTTTTGAATAAAATTTAGTTTTAAATGTTTTTAACTAAGTAACAACTTTTATATATATATATATATATATATAGAATAATAATTTTCAAAATGTAAATTGGGTCTTTCAAATAGAAATAAATAGTTTAAAGGTTTTAAAGGGATGGTTATAAACTTGGTAATCATTTTGGGTATAATTGATTTTGAGAAAAATATTTGGTTTCGAAAATAGACTGGAATTTAAACCCTGGTATTTATATAATGATTTTGGAAATGAATTTCTTTGACCTAAATTATATTGATTTGGAAACTAGGATTATTTTCTAAACCTTTTATTTTGGAACTTTGAAACTGAACTGATATTGAAATGAATTGAAATTGAGAACCTTATTTTACTAAATACTTGATTTGCGTGTTATCGAAATTATATAAATTGATTTGTATAAGTATGAAGTGGATTCGAAAACTATAGATTTGGAAAGGTACTTAATTTGAAAAGCAAAATCTGATATAATCGAAATCTATATAAGTGTGATTTGATATACTATTGATTTTGGAAAGTATTTGATTTGAAAATGAAATCTTGTATATAACTGACTTTATATAAGTATGATATTTGAAATTGATTTGAAAAGGTACTATATGATACATATTTTCGAAGTAAAGATATGGAAAGTGCCTTCTGCTTGATATCCTCTTTGTGGCCACATTTTGGATTCATTCTATTGATATTATTCTCTCTGATTTGGGTTTTTCAGATATGATACTCGAGTGTCCTTCGAATTCCATGGCGTTACCCATGGTCTTACGAATTTGACTGCATAGCGTACTTCGCAAGGCAGCGATTGCTTAAAAGGTATGGGTGTTTCCTAGGGGATTCAGGTGTAACCATTTTGCATTAGCGATCTATGGTCATTTTAGTAGCATAATCCGTAAGGCAGAGATTGCTTAAAGGGTATGGATTATTCCTGAGGGATCCAGGCGTAACCATTGTGTATCCGCGGTCTACAGGTTTTTGTTATCGTAGCGTAATCTGTAAGGCAGAGATTTCTTAAGGGGTACAGATGTTTCTTAGGGGATCCAGGCATAAACATTATGTATCCGCGGTCTACATTTTTTTTTGTTATCATGGAAAAATTCGAAAGGCAATGATTGCTTAAAAGGTATGGATGTTTCCTGGGGGATCCAGGCGTAACCATTGTGTATCTGCGATCCATGATTCGATTCAGTTGATTTGTTTGGACTGTACTTTCCATATCGGTTTTGAAGGTTTTTTCGAGTATTTTTCACTGGGTGTTGAAACGGGTCTACTAAGTACTTGACGAATTCTAGCTTTGCGCCTGATCAACGCATGGCCAGAGTCTGCAAGAACGAGGATAAACCTGTTAAGGCATCGAGTTATAAAAGTATTTTGATAAAGTATTATATAAATGATATTTTGATCATTTTTTCTTTCCAAATAATTTAAGATGTTTAAAATATTGTTTATTTATATACTACATGGTTTAATAGTAAATTTAGTATTGTAATTATTTTGGAAGTTATTAATTAAATAAAACATATTTAAAGTAAATAATTACTGATTTATTAATAATGTTTGAAAGTATCTTGAGATAAAATTTAATAAACTTATGAATTATTGATATAATCAATGGGTTTAACCAAATTATTGAAAATTAATTAATCTAAATTGAAATTTATGTAGTTTTAAACTAATTATTTAATCTTGACTTTAATCTATTTTATTTCTGGTTGTTCTTTTCTCCTACCTCCTTCCTTTTTGGGGACGAAAAGTTTTGAGTGGGGGAGAGTGTAACGAACCAAAAATTTATAAGGTTTTATTTACGTAATTAACTGAAATTTTGTGGATTTTAAATATTTGAATTTAGAAATATAAATTTGATATTTGTAATACGTCTGTTTAAACATAGCAAATGGTAACTTTTCATCAAATAATATGGAAGTTTGTTTTTGTGTAATTTTATTAAATTTAAATCAGTTATTATTTGATGATAGTAAAACGTTTTCCAAACATGAATATTTTTGTATAATAAATTTGTAAATCATCTTCTGAGTGAGATGTCATATTTCATTTTGTCAAATTTGAACTGTTATTGCTCTATTTATCTTATTTCTGGCAAAATAGCAGCATTTTCGATACCGATTATCGAATTTTGATCGGACGATCGTACCACTGATATATATATGCCGTTTTGATTGTCTCGTTGTGCTGATCTCTGCGGTATATTCAATTCTTTGTTTTGAAGTCCGGTACACAGCGGAATTCACAAAACCGGTAACCGTATCGGTACCGGATCCATAACCTTTTGTTTTCTTCTGAATTTCAAACTTCACCCGTGTCATCCAAGCAACAATTAATTGCTTTAACAATTTTTTTGGCTCAATCACCGCATGACCGTTCATATTGCAATTATTTTCCCTAGTATATATCTTCTTTCGTTTGAATACGTTATCCTATTCATCTTCTACCCTCTCTCTTGCTTCTTTTTTCCCTTGCTTTGTCATTTCCTATTCAAAAAAAAAGCTCACAACAGCTCATTCACGTGAATAAGCTCGCCACCACACCATCAACACAACAGCGAGCCCTTGCCTCAACACCTCACGTGCTCGCGTTTTTCCCTTAACCTCTTAACGAAGCCGCGGATCAACACTTCACCACTGCCCCCCGCCGCTCCTCCCCCTTGCGTGCCCATTCCTCCCTGTGCTTTTATGTAAGTTTTATAAGTTTTTTTACTGTTGTTATATATATAAGTTTACAAATCATTTTTTTGGTCATTATATATATATATATATATATATATATATATATATATAAGCCATATTATCTGTTGTTCGAAAGCCTCGGTCATATAATATGTTAGTATATATTGGTAGTATGAATGGGTTTTGTTCTAAACTATATATATGTTCAAATTTTATTTGTAATATAATATATGTTTAAGTTTATAATAGTACAAGTTTTATATTTTGAAGTATAGTGTGCGTTTTAATGTAGGAGCTGTATATAGTTTAAGTATATATGCAACATTTAGTTTATATGTTAGTATTTATATATATAAAGTTTTGATTTTTAGTGCATATGTTATTTATATATTGTTTGTATATAGGCTTGTATGCAAAATCTATATGTTCTGTAGCTTTTTATAAAGTATACATATGATAGTTTATAAATATTTATACAGCTTATATAAGGAAGTATGAGTGTTATATAGGTATGTATATATAGTATAATAATTTATATATATAGGAAATTTGTTTGCTATAATATGTTGTTTTTTTCAAAGCTGTTTATATATGCCTATTGTTCATAAGCATATGTTTTCTACTTTCAGTAGTGCTCGTATATATAATATATATTATAAATAGTGTATATATGTTATCTTTAAAATATGATGTATGTATTGTACGTTTGTTATATATAATATGTAAGTAGTATAGATTATTTGCAATCTGTTCGTATTAATATAGGCTATAATATATTATCTATTAAGTTTTATGTATAAGTTTATAAAAGTATACTAGTTTAAAGAAGTATAGTATGAGTTGGTTTCAAAATATGGATATTATATGTATACCAGTTTGTAACATCTTAAGTGTATTCATATATAGCAAATTTCTTTTTATATAGGTATAAAGATTTTTAATGTAAGTATAGGTGAATTTGATTTTCAAAATATATGGATATTTTTATGTGTTTGATTTTAAATATTGATTTGGAATTTATATATATATATATGTGTGTGTGTGTGTGTGTGTATGTATGTATGTTTGTATGTACGTACGTATGTATGTATGTATGTATGTATTTTATTTTAATGTATGTGAGTTGTACATGTTATATATTAATTTATATATAGAAAAGTATACATGGCTTGAGTTTTAATAAATATATAGCAATTTCGTTTTGTGTTTAGGTTTAGTATTTATTTGAAAATGTGTGTGTGTATATATATATATATATTATTTTAAATGAGTTCCAAACTTAATATTGGTTAAGAAAGTTATATAATAAATGATATATATATATATATATTTCGTTTCAGTCTATATCAAGCACACTCTGATTTATCTCGTCAATTCCATATCTATCAGCTTTATACATCAAATTCGTGCCCATCTCATTTTGCTTCGGAATACATAGCTTGCTATGTTGTCAATAACTTTGGCCTCGAAAGGTGAGCAATCACTCACAATTAATGTTCTTGTATTTATTAAATTTGATTTAAATTGAAACGACTATTGAAATGTGCTACGGCTAATTATTTGAATTGTTATATATGATATGCATTTATATATAATTCTTAACATATGGGATATGACACCATATCCTGTTGTTTAAATTATATTGATATTGATAATATATGCCTGTTATTATTATTTTCTTCATATTTGTTATCACTCTGCAAGTTCCCTGTTAGTTTAGAATTCCCTATGGGTTGAAATGATATATACCCGAACGATCTATAGAATAGGAGAAAATTGTTATGGGTTGAAATGATAAAACCAAGAGATTTTCATTGAATTGAATTTGGTATTGCGGGTTGAAACGATATATACCTGTAGATATTTAAATTACGGATTGAAATGATAATATCTGTATCACTTGACCATAGGATAGAAAATTATATACAAATACCGTTGGTCTATATATAAATATTTTGAAAATAATTTCTATGGTTTTGGAAAGAAATATATGGTTTTGATAAATATTGATACTTAAAATATTATATATAAATGCTATTTTATATATAGATTTAATAATAATACTTAATTTAATCATGATTGATTTAATTAATATATAATATGTTTAAGTATTTATTTAAATTTATATTTCAAAAATAGATTTTTGTAATAATTTGAATAAATTAAGGTTGGAATGATAAATTTGGATTTATTTGAAATTGTATTTAATTAAGAATTTTATTTAATTAAATAAATTTTAAACTTATTGAAATTGAGATTTAAGATATGATTTTATAACTTGATTTTGATTTAAGTAATTTAATGAATATTTCACGTTTAAATAAATTGAAGGAAATATTTAGTAAAATGTAATTTAAGGTTATTGAAATAATATTTAATTTATTAAGTGAATAATCCAAGACTAAATAATTATGGAGTTAAATCAAGATCTATATGGAACTGTAAATTTAGTTTTGAAAATGTTGAATATTTAAAACTTTGAATATACTGGAATTTAAAGGGCTTATTTTGTGGTTAAAATCAGTATTTGAAATCGATATCATTTGAAATTGTTTATTTAGAAACTGAATTGAATTTAAATTGATGAATTGAGATTGAATTAAATTTGAATTTGAAATTTGAGTTGATTTGACTCGATTTGTGATATTTGAGGAAATTATAAATATTTTACTTAATAAAGTATTTAATATATGTATATATACACACTATTTTAATATAAAACTATTTTTAATATGAACTATTTTAATATACTAATTATTTTATTATAAACTATTTTAATTTATAAACTATTTTATTTTATATACTATTATTAAACTATTTAAGTGGTGGAAGTTATGATTTCAAAGTTATGGTTTTCCAAAGAATTATGATTTCAAAGTGTTTTGGGTTTTGAAAGTATTGTAACTTTAAAAGTGCTATAATTTGGAAATAGATATATTTGAAATGGAAATTATATTTTGGTTTTGAAGTATAAATTATTTTGAAATGACCACGGTGTTATAATGACGTTTGGTCGTTAACAGCGTATATTTCTACATAGTTGATAGTTCCATGGATCCTTAGAGGATGGGTATCCAAAACATCCTCTAAGTTACTTGTATTTCAATTGACATTCCACTTGAGTTGGATTTATTGATATAAGAATGTTAAATCCTACCTCGAGTGTTTTGTGTTTTGCTTTACGCTTAGGTCAGACTAAGTGATACAACATTTGAGACTCACCTTTGGAGTTTGGAGCTTCGCTTGGAGATCCAACTATTGATTCGGCTTTCAGCTTTTCCAGTTGATTTGTTCAGAGATGTCCTCAGTCTGTATTTGAGATATTCTATTGTATTTTATTTCAAACTCTGTTGTTTATATAGTACCTTCATGAACTATTATTTATCTACTCCGCTGCATTATTATTCTATTACTCCGTGTCTTTGATTCTGTGATTGATTTATTTACTGTATATGCTGAGTTTTGCCAAATATAAATTAACAATCGGATATTTTGAGCAATTCAAGTCCGGCATGTATGGATGAGAATGGTTGAAAATATCGAGATGTTACAAGTGGATTTTTTTAATTATTAATCTTGGGATTAGACTAGATAACCCTAGTCTTCGACTATAAATATGGGCCTAGGCCTCATACCTTTTTACACTAAACCCCAGCCAACACCTCTCTATTCCATACATATAATTCTTCTTCTTTCTCTTTATAAACTTTTGTAATCTAAACAATACATCTATTCTCTTCAAAAGTTTCTATTCAAGAATAAAGTAAAATAATTGATTCAAACAAGAGAAAGAGAATAAAAATTAACAGAGAAAGAGAGAAGGAAGGGTGAACCAATCAAGCAAAGAGGGCTGGGATGGAGATTCAAATCAAGCTAGAAGAAGGAATGTTTTGAAAAGGTGAGTGAATTGATTACGATGTTATGATGGTCCATAAGTAAAAAAATTCCTTTATATTCTACATGAATAGAAATATGATTTTTGAATTTGAAATAATAATTTCAACCTAGAGTTTATTTGATCTACACTTTCATCTATAAATGAAAAAGGATAGAAATGATGAAATCTGTAGGTGTTAGTTTGATAAGAATAATAATTAAAAGAGGAAAAACAATAGGCAAGTGAAATTCATACCAAATTCTATAGAGATAAACGATTATTTGGTGAAGTCTGGTTTGGTTAGGAAATCTAATACCCTTTTAATTTCATCTACAATTGGTTACGTAACTTGAAATATACATCGATTTTTCACTTGAAAGCACATAGGTAATTAAATAAAAAGTTATGTTATTATAATCATTGGAATTGACTAATTGTGGAGACTGTACATAAAATATGGTTAAAGATGAACCTCAAGTCTATATTTGAATCTGTGAAGAAGACGGACAATGTAAACATAATAGACAAAAATTATAAAATCTAAAAAACTCTAACTAGATGTTTTAAACAGTAATCAAATGCCTGTATTAAGGTTCAGATGTCTAGATTTCAAACAATCTTAAGCCTAAAGAAATTAGTTCTAATTCAACTCGATTCAGATGTTTAAATTATTTTTTAAACATCTAGAATTAGCGTATGACGTCTAAGGAAAGAATCCAGATGTTTGGATGCCTGAAAATGTATTTTTTTAAAGAATGTCAGATGTTTGAAGTAAATTTTTAGATGTCTATATTGTTTCAATAAACCCAAGTTGTAACGATCGTGATTTTTCGTTGCCGAAAAACCGAACCGTTAGGGTTTAAGAAGGAGAAAAAAGTAGAAGAAGAGAGAAAAAGATAGAACAGAACAGAAACAACAGAACATCAGAATCTCACAATTCACAGCGGAACAACATATAATAAATAAATGAATAATCTTTAAACAAAGAACTATATCAGTTATTACATTACATTACATTTCATTACATCAGAGTGTACAACAACAAACAACATCAACAGCGGAAAAGAAATACTATATACTAGTGAATACGCCATGCCATCCAGCTTGCCTCCTGCAGCTCCTGAATTCCTGAATAAACCTTAACTCTTGACTGCCCGTGTGGAAATTGGTGGGCACCCAGAGTTTAGGAAGGAAAACAATAAACTCCGAGTCAGTCATGTGACTGGTGTGAGAACTCAAAATAGTTTATCTTTAAAATCAAAATAGAGGAATATTTTTAAAGTCAATTCGCAATGCTTTTAAAAATGAGACTACCATAAGGCCTCCCACACACACACACAATGCAAACGCAGAATCGGAGGAGATTTCTCCTTATGATAGTCAAAGATGCTTGATACGCATTAAAAAGAACATTGGATATTATTAGTAGTGCATAGTGTAGGAAAAATTCATTTCGAAAATAAAGATATAAATCTTAGCCAGCATAGACATTTCGAACTATGCCTACTATAGTTAACATCCAAACAGTGAGGCGCCACCATAAGTGAATGATAGGTTCTACAACTAAAACCGTACAAGATCGTATTGTTTCTTTGGATTTCCAACAAATGGTCAGGCCAAGGAACTTCCCATTGCCACATGGAAACGCCTCTGGAATGACGTCCCGAGAACCAAACCGGATCTCTTCAACACAAGGCCGGGTTATCCCTAACTGGGTAACTACTGACATGAATATGTCATCCCCCGGTCCTTTGGGACCTTTAACCGAGCGCTCGTCATCAACATCACACAATCATAAATAAAGTGTTTCAACATAAGTAAGTATCTAGGATCCATACCATGATACCACCCTTTTCCAGAAGG
Organism: Allium cepa; assembly: GCA_030765085.1. Classification (NCBI taxonomy): domain Eukaryota; kingdom Viridiplantae; phylum Streptophyta; class Magnoliopsida; order Asparagales; family Amaryllidaceae; genus Allium; species Allium cepa. Next base: position 27,366,451 of record CM060938.1, on the reverse strand, counting down.
AAATGCACATACCCTAAAGGAAGCTACCCCTCATAACCTTGCTGCATCTTTCCTGTTTTGACCATTCCGAGGTGTGAGGCTCGACGAAGTCTCGTCCACAAAGCCACGCTTTATACAAAAGCTGTGCTTTGGGTCAACAAATGATCATAGAAATGATCACAAAGATAAATGATCAAACAAATAATCCTATCACAAATGATGAACACAATGATCATTTCACAGCAACACTCAGCATGCCACACTACCAAATTGGGAGTATATCACTAATAACCTTCAACTATATAACCTCTAAGCTCGTACGTCTCAGAGAAGGGTGTTAAGCTAAGATAATAAATTCTCCGCCACCAACAGAAATATATTTGAAAGAAATCAGCTTTATATCTCAATTTGTAATGTCAGACATACAATCCATACAAGTCTGTTCCGGGATCAAACAGAACCGAAGGCACTTACAAAGAAGTCCTTGCAATCCGGATATTCACTAATCACGACCGGACTTCCCGTCACTAAGGGTGATAAAACCTCTATATCGGAGATCAGCCGATGTAGAGTAACTCGATGGTAATCCTTCCGTTTTCACAAATATCCGGTCTTCAACACCGTTCATCGAATGCAATCCATAACGACGTATCACATACTCGGAATGGGTTATACGACCCCAAGGTCCTTTCCTGACTAACCCGAATAGTGAGCGCTTATTCAAAAATAAGTGTGGCATTCAAATTCAAACAATCTCAACAAATACCTATTTAAAGGTAAATATTGATAGTCGGATATTTAACTATCAATAGGCGTGTTCAACATCACCAAATCCAAATAATTTCCCAAATTATTTACTTTTCAAAATATCTTTACTAGATATATATTTTCCACACTTCAACCATTTGAAAACAAATTTTCAAATCACTTTTCACCTTTATCACCTTTGAAAACAAATTTCAATCATTTTCCTTACGCGGAATTTCTTTCATTTCAACCTGGTTCATTTAAACCAATTAAATAAATCCTTAACGATTTACTTTATATTTACTTTCCAAATTCGTAAATTTATTTCCCCAGTTCAAAAATAAATCAACGTTTATATTTTAAACAAATTTCCCTTTTCATTTATAAATTCCATAGTGAATTTATAATCCCAAAATATCTATGATGTACGATTTTCAATCGATTTTCAATATTCACTTTCAATTTATCTTACAAGGATAAATTCTAAAACGTTCATTTCACATTGGAAAAATATTTCCATACTTATTTAATAATAAGTACACCACAAATCTATTTATTTTCAACACTTGGAAAATATTCAATATACTTAAATCGAAATTAAGTATATATTTCATTCTTTAAGGAAATCATTTGTTTAAACGTATTTATTTGGGCCAAAACAAATGTTGTGTAAAACATCGTTACTACGACTCAAAATCACTAGTATAGGGAATCGAAATTTAGATAGATATATAAATCCCAATACTATATAAAACATTTCCTTTCGGAAATTATTTACTATAACAACAGTGTTATAGTCCACCATTTCCTTCTTTCTCGAAAACGTCTATTTCAACAATAAATGTTGAAATTTATGGTTTCGATTCATAATACATTTTAAAACATTTTTAAAATAATTATCTTCATTCTATAATATTCCTTTTGCCAAACATGACTATTTCATTCAATAATGTATTCACTGTCCAAAATCGTGAATATAATTCCTTTCATATATTCCTATATCCAACTTATCAAATTCAATTGATTTCGGATTTATAAACAACGTTTATAAACTCCATTTATATTTTTATAAACTTCTATTTATAAAAATCCTTTTCATATCTCATTTTAAATGCCAAAATCCAATTTATAAGTTGATTACTTATAAATCTTATATTTTACAAAATCTATCCATTTTATATCTTCATATTTCATAAATTTATAAATCTCAATTTACTTATGAAATCCATTTTCATTTCACTTTATTACTTATGAAAACTCGTTTTATAATTCCAATATTTTTAATTTATAAATATCAATTTTATAAATCTTTTATATAAACCGTTTATAATAATTCAAAATTCCCAATTAAACCATTTTATAATTAATTACTATTTATTTCAAAAATCTTAATTTGGTTATATTTTACAAAAATCATAACTTTTATAACATTAAACTTATAACGTTAATTTATTTAAAATAAATCAATTCAAAATTTAAATAAAACATATACTTTCAAAAATCACTTTAAAAATTCCTTTAAAAACCAAAATCATTATTTTAAAACTTCAAAAATGGATCTGATGATGCAGCAGCACCAAATAGTCAATTACGACATCCAAATATCATATATCGATATGATAATCAACAAATATCAAAATATCTGTAAATAAATCAATACAGTTGAGGAATCTAGTTGGATCCCTCCAACCTGTTTCCCTGCATCCAAAAACATTAGCACAATACCAATTCCGCTCTAGTACGGAATTATCGCGGTATATGTTTTTAATAAATAACATCCGCTTACTAACGGCGCATAATGTCTATTTTAACAATCAATAGATAACAATCATCATTCAAACATGCATTCAACAATTTTAAATATAACTATTTAAAATATTAAATCGAAACTATTCGATTGAGTGAGAAGTTCTCACCTTGATTTCAATTTCGTTTTAGCGATTTATTTCGAATAAAATTAAACGGACGTTTAATTTTACCCGAAATTCTCACTAACTCCAAACGACTCCAATCCAACTCCATCGCGTAGTGCTCGTCCATACGATTCCAATGCAAAAAGTTTCGTCGAATTCCGACCTCGTATGAACAAGATATGATATTTTAAAGATTGCACGATTTATAATATATTTAAATTACAATATCTTTATAATTTTCAAACCCACTTCATCTCAACCGTTCGTCCCCTTCATCAGGTCAAGCACGTGCGCGATGTTTTCATCTCCAGGTGAAAAACGCATGAGAACCCATCGACGCCGGTTGATTCTCGAAGTCGCTCCCTCCCACGTCGAATTATACAACAATCAAATGGCATCACGTCGAATCCCCTGCCGTCGCTTACCCACGAGCCAAGTGCGGCTCCTTCTAGCGCCGCCATCGACGAGAAATCGCCACCTAAACGCACGCACTTTGAACCCAGTTTTCCGCTAATCCATCGCGTGAAACCCAATCATAGCCGTTGATTTCGTAGAGGGGAACGTGCTCTAAAACTTTCGTTTAGAAGGTTTCTCGAATTACTTGATGGATTTGAAGAGATTTGGGGATGAAGTTGAGATAATTTCGGCCATAGAACGTAAACAAGCGGCGGCCACGAACGTATAACTAGGGTTTTGTAATTTTTCTTATTTTTGTGAATTTAAGGTCTATTTATAGGAAATTTTTGAACACTATTCATCCGGGTTTTCCAAACTCCGATTTACGCGCGGTGACCAGCGTTTCTAGGGTTTATCCCGCGTTCCGGACACAATGGAACAGGTTTCGGGAGCTAATTGGTCATCTGTGCGAGATATGGAATTAAACGTTCGATTTAAAATTAAACCGATTAAACGATTTTCTAGGCGTTTTAGCTTGCACCGGACAAACGGTAAATCCAATTGACACGAAATTTGAAAGCTTACAATAATATCAGATTACGGATCCGATGAAACTGGTTTCGTTGAAATCCGAGAATTTTTGAAAAATGACTATTTTAACTCGCCAAATTAATATTAAAAACAATTTCGATTCGTTTCGAGCTGCCACGATCAAACGATAACTCCGATTGCTACGAAAATTGAAATCCGATAATAACTAACTATTACGGATCCAATGGAACTAGGTTCGTCCAATTCTGAGACTGTTCAAAAATTGGCTATTTTCACTAGTCGATTAAATATTAAAATATTCAATTTTCACGGATTAACTCCAAATTAAATTTTAAAAGTTCTATAATATCGTTCTAACTCCAACATGATAAAATAAAAATTTTCAAATCAATTTTAATCATATTTAACCCTATTTTCAATTATTTTTGTAATTTCAACTATTAAATTATCGGTTTAATTGTCAATTTAAATCTAATATTCGAAAAATAAATTATTCGACTTATAAATTCCACTTATTAATATTTAAAATTAATTAAATATTCAAATCTTAATTATCAAAAATTCTGGGTCGTTACATACTTCCCCCCTTAAAAGAATTTCGTCCTCGAAATTACAAAGTAAGAAAGAGTTACAGAATTCATTAACTTTCCAAAATCCATAGTTAAACTTCTACAATAACTTACTAAGTTTTCAAATCATACTTAGTTATATTTTCAAAAACAACTACTATTGTTTAACTTTCAACTCCAAATCAAAATTATAGTTTTCACAAAATTTTCCAATTTTCTCAAATTTTTTCTAACGCCTTAAATTTTTGGAAAAATTCGCCATAGTCTCCCTTGCGCGGCTCGATCCGAAAAAAATGACAGTATATATATCACAAATATACATCTCATCAACTGATGAGGCATCCCATAGGGAAAAAAGTGTAAAAGTACGGTATGTAATCCGAGATATGTACCTTATTTATATTATTAGCGAGCATATACGGCTAATATAGCACGAAAGCGAGCTCCAAAAGCGAAGCAAACGCCATCCGCACCTACTAAACACTCAACAACAACATGAGAATCATGCATATATGTAAATAGTATCAATATACAACATATAGCAACATAACAACTACATGTGCCAACATAGCAATGCATTCAATAGAAATAAATGCAACTACCAAATCAATATAAATTTACTTCTCATTAACATTTAATGAATTGGTTTTCCAATTAATTCACATTTGATTCATTAACATTGGATTTTATCAACTTTCATTCATATCCAATTTCAATTAGTTTGCATTTACTAATTAAATCCAATTCACATTCTATTCTATTCAAATTTATTTACTTTCAATTTGAATTCAATTTCATAGCTTCCAATTTCGCTAATTCACTTTCATTAACACTTAATGAATTTATATACAATCAATCAACAATCAAATAACAACCAGTGTTAATTCAGTACAACCAAATTTATTCACTTTACATTCAATTTGGTTCAACACATTTAATTCCAATTGGATCATATTAAATTGACTTCCATTCAATTTATTCAACTTCCAATAACATTAGCTTTTAATGAATTAACAATTTCATATTCATTATTTCATATCAATTGTTTACATTTAATTGATTAACATTCAATTCATTTTTCAATTCAATTGCTAATTCCTTTATCAATTTAAAGTTGAATTTCATTTATATAACTCAAGTTCAAATTCTTAATGACTTCACTTCATTAATTCACTTATTAATTTACTTCGATACCAAAATTAACTTCATTCAACTTCACTTAAGTTATATTTCATTCCAAACACCTTTTGTTTAATTTAACTTAAGTTTTCACTTATAAATCCAATTCAAACTCCAATCCTATTTAACTTTTTACCAAAGCTAAATTTATTAACTCCTATCATAAGTTCAAAACTTATTTCACTTATATTCATCATCTTGTAAGTTATACAACTTATATTCAACAATTACTACTTGGATTTTATTGATTTACTTATACTTCCTTTAATTTAACTTCATCCTTTAAGTTAAATTTATTCTATCGAAATTCAATTTGTATAAGTTATCAACTCATTTATCATTTCCATAAATCTTAAATAGGATTCCAGATTCCTTTCAACCTTTCAAAACCATTTTTGAAATCAATTCAAATTATCATTTGAATTCCCAAAACCAAATTCAAAATTTTCCAAACAACTTTTATTAAAAACAATTTGGTAGCAATTTCTCTTTTGGAAACCCGAAAATGAACACCGATGATGTTGCAATCATCATCGGAATTATTTTCCAGCGACCGAAAAGAGTTTAGAGCTTTAATTTCTCCAAAATAATTTTCCCAAAATATCAAATCCTTTCAAAACACTTCTCTGGAATTTTATTTTCAGATTATAAATCACATTTATAAGTCTTTTACTTATATAATTTCACTTCGTTTATATATAAGATTATTTCACAATTGTAAATTACATTAATTATAATTTCACACTTATAATTCATTTGCTTATACCATTCATTCTTTTTCAACTGTTGTTTTTATTTAACTTATTCAACAACCAAACAATCAATTCATATATACTTTAATAATTCTGAAAAATTGTTCTTTTATATATAAAATATAATCAAAGTAAAATTATTTCATTTACCAATTTAAAACAATACTGTGTCGAATTGTTCTATTCAAGTGTTTAGAGATCCCTATCAACAACGTTAATTACTCGTGTTGACCAAAATCCATATACCACTCAACAAACCAATCATCACAATATAAAACCATTTATATTCACTAACAAATACGCGCTCATATCTATTATTACACTCACACTCATTCTAGAGTACTGCTGACTCTATCTCTAATGAGTAATACCCAACAGAGCCATGGTTGCCGCTTAACCATAAGCACTGATACCAAATGTAACGATCGCGATTTTTCGTTACCGAAAAACCGAACCGTTAGGGTTTAAGAAGGAGAAAAAAGTAGAAGAAGAGAGAAAAAGATAGAACAGAACAGAAACAACAGAACAACATCAGAATCTCACAATTCGCAGCGGAACAACATATAATAAATAAATGAATAATCTTTAAACAAAGAACTATATCAGTTATTACATTACTTTACATTTCATTACATCAGAGTGTACAACAACAAACAACATCAACAGCGGAAAAGAAATACTATATACTAGTGAATACTCCATGCCATCCAGCTTGCCTCCTGCAACTCCTGAATTCCTGAATAAACCTTAACTCTTGACTGCCCGGGTGGAAATTGGTGGGCACCCAGAGTTTAGGAAGGAAAACAATAAACTCCGAGTCAGTCATGTGACTGGTGTGAGAACTCAAAATAGTTTATCCTTAAAATCAAAATAGAGGAATATTTTTAAAATCAATTCGCAATGCTTTTAAGAATGAGACTACCATAAGGCCTTCCGCACAAACACACAATGCAAACGCAGAATCGGAGGAGATTTCTCCTTATGATAGTCAAAGATGCTTGATACGCATTAAAAAGAACATTGGATATTATTACTAGTGCATAGTGTAGGAAAAATTCATTTCGAAAATAAAGATATAAATCTTAGCCAGCATAGACATTTCGAACTATGCCTACTATAGCAACCATCCAAACAGTGGGGCTCCACCATAAGTGAATGATAGGTTCTACAACTAAAACCATACAAGATCATATTGTTTCTTTGGATTTCCAACAAATGGTCAGGCCAAGGAACTTCCCATTGCCACATGGAAACGCCTCTGGAATGACGTCCCGAGAACCAAACCGGATCTCTGCCAACACAAGGCCGGGTTACCCCTAGCTGGGTAACTACTGACACGAATATGTCATCCCCTGGTCCTTTGGGACCTTTTACCGAGCGCTCGTCATCAACATCACACAATCATAAATAAAGTGTTTCAACATGAGTAAGTATCTGGGCTCCATACCATGATACCACCCATTTCCAGAAGGAAATGCACATACCCTAAAGTTAGCTATCCCTCGTAACCTTGCTGCATCTTTCCTGTTTTGACAATTCCGAGGTGTGAGGCTCGACGAAGTCTCGTCCACAAAGCCACGCTTTATACAAAATCTGTGCTTTGGGTCAACAAATGATCACAGAAATGATCACAAAGATAAATGATCAAACAAATGATCCTATCACAAATGATCAACACAATGATCATTTCACAGCAACACTCAGGATGCCACACTACCAAATTGGGAGTATATCACTAATAACCTTCAACTATATAACCTCTAAGCTCGAACGTCTCAGAGAAGGGTGTTAAGCTAAGAGAATAAATTCTCCGCCACCAACAGAAATATATTTGAAAGAAATCAGCTTTATATCTCAATTTGTAATGTCAGACATACAATCCATACAAGTCTATTCCGGGATCGAACAGAACCGAAGGCACTTACAAAGAAGTCCTTGCAATACGGATATTCACTAACACGACCGGACTTCCCGTCACTAAGGGTGATAAAACCTCTATATCGGAGATCAGCCGATGTAGAGTAACTCGACGGTAATCCTTCCGTTTTCACAAACATCAAGTCTTCAACACCGTTCATCGAATGCAATCCATAATGACGTATCACATACTCGGAATGGGTTATACGACCCCAAGGTCCTTTCCCGGCTAACCCGAATAGTGAGCGCTTATTCAAAAATAAGTATGGCATTCAAATTCAAACAATCTCAACAAATACCTATTTAAAGGTAAATATTGATAGTCGAATATTTAACTATCAATAGGCGTGTTCAACATCACCAAATCCAAATAATTTCCCAAATTATTTACTTTTCAAAATATCTTTACTAGTATATATTTTCCACACTTCAACCATTTGAAAACAAATTTTCAATTCACTTTTCACCTTTATCACCTTTGAAAACAAATTTCAATCATTTTCCTTACGCGGAATTTCTTTCATTTCAACATGGTTCATTTAAACCAATTAAATAAATCCTTAACAATTTACTTTATATTTACGTTCCAAATTCGTAAATTTATTTCCCCAGTTCAAAAATAAATCAACGTTTATTTTTTAAACAAATTTCCCTTTTCATTTATAAATTCCATAGTGAATTTATAATCCCAAAATATCTATGATGTACGATTTTTAATCGATTTTCAATATTCACTTTCAATTTATCTTACAAGGATAAATTCTAAAACGTTCATTTCACATTGGAAAAATATTTCCATACTTAATTAATAATAAGTACATCACAAATCTATTTATTTTCAACACTTGGAAAATATTCAATATACTTAAATCGAAATTAAGTATATATTTCATTCTTTAAGGAAATCATATGTTTAAACATATTTATTTGGGCCAAAACGAATGTTGCGTAAAACATCGTTACTACGACCCAAAATCACTAGTATAGGGATTCTAAATTTAGATAGATATATAAATCCCAATACTATATAAAACATTTCCTTTCGGAAATTATTTACTATAACAACAGTGTTATAGTCCACCATTTCCTTCTTTCTCGAAAACGTCTATTTCAACAATAAATGTTGAAATTTATGGTTTCGATTCATAATATATTTTAAAACATCTTTAAAATAATTATCTTCATTCTATAATATTCCTTTTGCCAAACATGACTAGTTCATTCAATAATGTATTCACTGTCCAAAATCATGAATATAATTCCTTTCATATATTCCTATATCCAACTTATCAAATTCAATTGATTTCGGATTTATAAACACCGTTTATAAACTCCATTTATATTTTTATAAACTTCTATTTATAAAAATCCTTTTTATATCCCATTTTAAATGCCAAAATCCGATTTATAAGTTGATTACTTATAAATCTTATATTTTACAAAATCTATCCATTTTATATCTTCATATTTCATAAATTTATAAATCTCAATTTACTTATGAAATCCATTTTCATTTCACTTTATTACTTATAAAAGCTCGTTTTATAATTCCAATATTTTTAATTTATAAATATCAATTTTATAAATCTTTTATATGAACCGTTTATAATAATTCAGAATTCCCAATTAAACCATTTTATAAATTAATTACTATTTATTTCAAAAATCTTAATTTGGTTATTTTTTACAAAAATCATAACTTTTATAACATTAAACTTATAACGTTAATTTATTTAAAATAAATCAATTCAAAATTTTAATAAAACATATACTTTCAAAAATCATTTTAAAAATTCCTTTAAAAACCAAAATCATTATTTTAAAACTTCAAAAATGGATCCGATAATGCAGCAGCACCAAATAGTCAATCACGACATCCAAATATCATATATCGATATGATAATCAACAAATATCAAAATATCTGTAAATAAATTAATACAGTTGAGGAATCCTGTTGGATCCCTCCAACCTGTTTCCCTGCATCCAAAAACATTAGCACAATACCAATTCCGCTCCAGTACGGAATTATCGCGGTATATGTTTTTAATAAATAACATCCGCTTACTAATGGCGCATAATGTCTATTTTAACAATCAATAGATAACAATCATCATTCAAACATGCATTCAACAATTTTAAATATAACTATTTAAAATATTAAATCGAAACGATTCGATTGAGTGAGAAGTTCTCACCTTGATTTCAATTTCGTTTTAGCGATTTATTTCGAATAAAATTAAACGGACGTTTAATTTTACCCGAAATTCTCACTAACTCCAAACGACTCCAATCCAACTCCATCGCGTAGTGCTCGTCCATACGATTCCAATGCAAAAAGTTTCGTCGAATTCCGACCTCGTATGAACAAGATATGATATTTTAGAGATTGCACGATTTATAATATATTTAAATCACAATATCTTTATAATTTTCAAACCCACTTCATCTCAACCGTTCGTCCCCTTCATCAGGTCAAGCACGCGCGCGATGTTTTCATCTCCAGGTGAAAAACGCATGAGAACCCATCGAAGCCGGTTGATTCTCGAAGTCGCTCCCTCCCACGTCGAATTATACAACAATCAAATGGCATCACGTCGAATCCCCTGCCGTCGCTTACCCACGAGCCAAGTGCGGCTCCTTCTAGCACCGCCATCGACGAGAAATCACCACCTAAACGCGCGTGCTTTGAACCCAGTTTGTCGCCAATCCATCGCGTGAAACCCAATCATAGCCGTTGATTTCGTAGAGGGGAACGTGCTCTAAAACTTTCGTTTAGAAGGTTTCTCGAATTACTTGATGGATTTGAAGAGATTTGGGGATGAAGTTGAGATAATTTCGGCCATAGAACGTAAACAAGCGGCGGCCATGAACGTATAAACTAGGGTTTTGTAATTTTTCTTATTTTTGTGAATTTAAGGTCTATTTATAGGAAATTTTTGAACACTATTCATCCGGGTTTTACAAACTCCGATTTACGCACGGTGACCAGCGTTTCTAGGGTTTATCCCGCGTTCCGGACACAATGGAACAGGTTTTGGGAGCTAATTCGGTCATCTGTGCGAGATATGGAATTAAACGTTCGATTTAAAATTAAACAGATTAAACGATTTTCTAGGCGTTTTAGCTTGCACCGGACAAACGGTAAATCCAATTGACACGAAATTTGAAACCTTACAATATTACCACATTACGGATCCGATGAAACTGGTTTCGTCAAAATCCGAGACTTTTTGAAAAATGACTATTTTAACTCGCCAAATTAATATTAAAAACAATTTCAATGCGTTTCGAGCTGCCACGATCAAACAATAACTCTGATTGCTACGAAAATTGAAATCCGATAATAACTAACTATTACGGATCCAATGGAACTAGTTTCGTCCAATTCTGAGACTGTTCGAAAATTGGCTATTTTCACTAGTCGATTAAATATTAAAATATTCAATTTTCACAGATTAACTCCAAATTAAATTTTAAAAGTTCTATAATATCGTTCTAACTCAACATGATAAAATAAAATTTTTCAAATCAATTTTAATCATATTTAACCCTATTTTCAATTATTTTTGCAATTTCAACTATTAAATTATCGGTTTAATTGTCAATTTAAATCTAATATTCGAAAAATAAATTATTCGACTTATAAATTCCACTTATTAATATTTAAAATTAATTAAATATTCAAATTTTAATTATCAAAAATTCTGGGTCGTTACACAAGTTGAACCTAGACCTGGTGCAGGCCAAGTAGCATAAATAATGGAACTTATTCCCACTTTCTTGACCTTTAGCAATTCACATAACTTCATGGAGTGGATGTAATAGCCAGTACTAGTTGTACACTGGATAATGTACCTTGGTCACACTTCATGGCGGCATAATATGGAACTCGACAAGGTGTATGATGACTGCACACCTAGAAGCTCTTGTGTTACTAGGCACGACCCGTCACACGTTAAACATGTTGGAATCATGGGAAGGACTCAAAGATGTCCAAATTGTAGGGCTATATGGTCGGGTAGTGGATGTACCTATGAGGTAAGCGCTATAGTGATATCTTTAGCTTCAAGTTTAATGCAAAGAGCATGGAACACATTTACCGTTAAGAAGGTGACACGGCTGCTTTGGGCCTTATATCGTCGAGGTAGTATACTCGGTATGAGCCTAGGCATTAAAACGTTCATTCAATGTGTAAGTACAATATATGTAATTCGTAACTGAGAATGTTAACTCAATATTGGTTAGGAAGTTATTTATCGAGGTCATACATTAGGAATTGGACTAGAGTTACTAGTTATCAATTGTTCAAACCTCAGTTTGAAATCTTTGTAAGTTATGGTTAATGTAGGTGAAATTACACCCGTGGTTTGTAAAAGAACCTATCCTTTATTAATAATGCATGAACACAAATAGACACCCTAGAATGCGTAGATTATGGATGAAGTTAATTGCTTATGAACATCATACACTAGTAATATAATTCTTTCACCAGACTTTGTATGATCCACTCGGTTCATTCCTTTTTATACCCACTACAGGAGGACAGGCCAGTAGATGATTTGGCCAAGACACGTGGTGTAGAGGAGGAAACTAAGCACCTAGAATTACATTATTTACAGTTACTCTCCATGTCTTTTATACTATATTGTTCCATCGGTTAAACTCTATTTTTTTATCTGGAGACATCATTGTATGGACAACTTATGCTTAGGTTGTTATTTGATTTTCTTATTTTTAGTATTTATTTTTATTTCCTCCTCTAGTGAGATCTGAAATGTAGAATACTTCAAATTTTATATTTGTCTCTATATCATGTAATGTTCTGAAACCCCAATGAATCATATTTCTTGGCGTGACATGAGTTCAAAAGCCACTTAGGGCTTTGATTCTGTGTGTCCGGAGATGCAGGTTGTCATTGGATGCTCATGTTCATGTAGTCGTCCTTGCATTTATTTCCCATTGATAAAATGGGACCGTTATTGTATCAATAACAACAAGAGCATAAGAGTTCACAAATTCTTTACAAAATATTTCAATTCATTCATTATATTTTATTTAACAGAGTTAGGGGTAGGCCCTAGGGGCAATTATATAATTTATTACATATATCTAACTCGATAAGAAATCTTGTTCAAAACAAAATGTGTTTTCTTTCTATTACATACTTTGTATATTGTGACATAATTGATTAATTAATTAGTTTAAAGTATATTAAAAAAAACCCTTAAATGGTATATTATGGGATAGTAATTACAATGCCTTGTAATCTTGAGAACTTTATCACATTGAAAAATAACATATTGTTTTAAATATTCCTCGTCAAGATGCTTCGAGAAATGATATTGATTCATCCGTTGGGACTATAGCACATAATTTTCTCTAAATGCTAGGTAGTGTTTTACTTATGGCTATTAGGAGAACCAACAGGTTACTTACTGATAGTTATTGAGTAACTATAAAATGACTCGCTTGAGAGTTCTCTATTAGTTAATATAACTAAGTCAAACACAAATTTTCGTAGTGATGATGTTAAATAGTACCCTCGACTTGAGAATACTGTGGAACTTCAATATGGACACTTTACTTTGATTATAGTTAAATAACGATATGATGTCCATCGAATGACTATCGTTGGGTATGAGTTAAGTTAAACATTATTTTAGAGGGAATTTGTCTCCTTGGTTATAAGACGTTACTATCACGATCACCTATAGTCAACTAAATGTCAAAGTCTCTAGCCAGAGCAATATAATTAATAGTAACTGTTATTATTTGATCAATGATTTTGTGTTCAGACTTACGATGTTAAATGTGGACGATATTGGAATTTAGTCCAAAAACCAAATTTCATAATTCTTCATGTGATATAGATTTGACAAAGAGAATTGGTTTAAATATTTATCATTACCGATTAATGCTTAAAATAAGTAAAATTGGATTTTTACTAAAGCGGTGTAAGCTATAAATTTAGCTATAATATCATACCACTAGCTATGGTGACATGTGAACGTTAATATTTAATATGTTCGACATTAATCGTTGACTAAATTTGTACCTAAGAGTCACGTGACTAAAATGTTTAATACTTTGACGACCACTTGATTTAGTTAAATTATAATTACTATAAATTAACTAATTCAATTAATATTTATGAAATATTAATCATAAAATTTTATTTGATTTGTGTTGATTAGTATTAAAAATAGTGAGCATATAAAAATTGTGTATACACATATCAATATATGTTGTCAATGCGCATTTAAATGAATTTTAAATTCATATTTATTCAGTCGGCATTGAAGAGCTTCAAAGGTCTATAATGGGGCATTTGCAGCTAGCTATGATAGAGGGGATTGGGGGTTTGATTTGTTTTGAGTGGACTTTGAATTGTTAGAGATAATAGCGGATCTAGATTCATAATTTTCTCTTACCATTCTCTCATATTTGAAAACTTTATTCCCTCCCTTATTCTCTCAAGTTCCAGCCTCTCCCTCATATTTTATAGCCGAAATCCCCTATAAGCCTCTTTCATAGTTTTAAGAAAATTAAACATAAATTCACATACAAATAGTAGATCGATGGGTGGTGCTTTCAGTCTAGTTGCTCTCTCTGAAAGTTTTAGATAATGATTCAATGCGTCATTTGATTCAACACTCCATAGGTTACAACTAGGCTATAGCCAAGGTAATAGCTTTATACATTTTTTGCGTGTATTTTCTTATTATGTTATTCCTGTAGCGTTAAATTATATGTATATTATCATAAATCCACGTATGTACGTGCTGTCAACATTGGATGAATATATATATATATATATATATATATATATATATTAATAAATTATTTTTAATATAAATTTATTTATCTCATGGTATTTAAAAGAAAAATAAAAAATAAAAAATAAAAAATATATTATTTTAAAATGTTTTTGAATTTTTAATGCATAAATAAATATGTAAATTATATTTAAATTTTTGTTATAATATGTGCATAATAATATTAAAAATAAATAAATAAATTATGCAATCGTAATTATAAAGTCGCATTTACTTATATATATATATATATATTATATTTTACACGTTTTAATATATATATACACACCATAATATATGTGTATATATAATTAGTTTAAAAAGTATAAAATTTTATATGTTAGAAAATTAAGCCTTCAAAAAATAAAGTACATATATTAACAATTTATGTACGGAAATTGTTAAATAAATAATAAAAATTATATTAAATAAATTTTAGTACTGTATGTTAAAAGTATTATTTTATTTATGCTATTAATATTTATACATACATATATACATATTTATATTTGTGTTTGTATGTATGTATGTATATATGTATGTATGTATGTATAATTGATTTCAATAAATATATATTTACTTTATACATATTTAATTTATTAATAATTAATTTTTTGTTTATTTATTTTTTTGTGTGTGTGTATATATATATATGTGTGTGCGTATAGATATAAATGTACTTATATTTATTACATACAATCTATTATAAAATTGTTTTAAAATTTGAAGTTGTATGATGTTTTTAAATCAAGATCTTGATTTGAAATTCAAAATTCGAATTTCAAATTGAGTTTAAATTAATGTTAAAATTTGAAATTATATATATTTGAATTTACAAACATTATTGTTATATAATGTTATATATGTATATGCAAATTTTATATTCTATAAATATAATTTCATGTCATATTAAACAATATATATCTCTACTGCTAATAAAGAAAATTCATTACACTGACTTCACTAGTGCCGTTTCGAAATTCCAAAGCCGCCCTTACATTTTTCACGTCCTCATCCATACGGTTATACCTCCTATCACATTCATACCTCCTGCTCCTATGCTCTCCTCCTAAAACCCACTTGTGTTCCTCCTTGAATCAGTCCATAAAATTTCCATTTACATTGAACCACGATTTCGATCTCACTAGCGACGTTGCACCTATAACAACCTCCCTCAACATCATCTCCCTTACCTTCAAATCCCTGAATATGCTTCTAGGTTCTTCAGCATTTCTCTATTCATCCCCAAAATCGATCTCACTTCAACATCTCATCCACGGCAGGCAGTTAGATCAAACGGAAGAGGTAGCTCACTGCCCATTATTGAGTAGAATTCTTGTACAAACACATGAATATATATCTGATTTTTTATAATTTGTAAGCTTTTTAATATTGTATAGTTTTAGTGATTACCATGATTATAAGTGAATACAACTATAAGAGCTTTTAAACATTATAATTAGTACCGCTCAATCATACAGAATTTGTGCTTTATTCTTGAATTTCCATGTTGCTAATAACAGATGGTTGTATGTGTGAAAAAATTAGGTGCAGTTCAAATGAATTTCATTAATAAATTTAATAATTACTATATTTTAAACAAACTGGTGTATTCTTGGACTTATTGTAGGTATTTAGTTTGCATATTTCCTTTAGTAAGTTTGGATATTTTGCGACTATTTTATCTTCCTTAGGAATAATGTAAAATTGTAACGCCCGACGTTTTTACGTTAATGAATTAAAATAGGAATTAGTTAATGAATAATAAACAGTGAAAAACTGAATTTTTTTAAATGTTAAAATTTGGCTACTAAACTTATACCATTAGATTCGCATATATTTTCTAGTCAATTTTCATATATAAACCTTTCAAATCGGAGTTCAAATGAAACAGCTACTGACGTTTGAATTTTCATAGTTGGAAATAATTATATATGTAGGAAATAATTTGCAATGAATTAATGTTCTATTAACACCACTAAAGTTAATGGTAGATTAACATTTAAAAAGTTAATTACAGCATAACATAACATTGGTTAATGTTAATTAAAGAATAAATGGTAACAAATCAACCAATGCTTAAAAATACATTATTTTGGTCTACTCAGGTCGATCATATCCTAGGAACGGTGAACTATAAGCTTTCAACCTAGGTCATGTGGCAGTCGACCTGCCTTATTTAGTGGTAGCTATAGCTTAAGGCTATGTGGCCAAAGATTTAATCTATTTCAATTTAACGGCTAACGCTGATTTGAACCTTTATAAATTAGGACCAAGGGCTTCACTTTCACCTCATTATTTTTTTAATGAGCACAGAAGCTCTGCCATGTTCCTTTCTCCTTCAAAATTCCTAAATATAGAGAAATAGATATAGATTGCATGGATACACTTTGGAGAAGAATAGAGAAGAACAGAGGATAGGAAATAGGTTCAAATCAGTTGCTATATCAAAGTATACTTTAAGATCTAGTTCTAATTAATAAATCTAAATCTCTATTCCCTAATCCAATTTCAAAGGAGATCTGTATAACATTATAACAACCTTGTTATTAATTACTTAATTAATTAACTTTAATTATGGATAATTAAATCAAAATTGTAGCTTGCGAAATTTAATTATGAAATTAAATCTAGCTTTTGATAATAGTTTATTTGATTTATTTAAGAAATGAGTTTAATTTCTTAAAGAGGATTTCAATTTAAATTCAAAATATTATTTAAACAGTTATTTAAATTTGGTGTTTAGGGTAAAATGTTAATATGGAGATTTATTTTTTAAAATGGGAATTTATAATTAATAGTTTGTTTATTTTCGTTGAAAATAATGGGAATAACTTTCATTTTTAGAAGTTATATTTAATTTTTACAAGATATTTCAATATTAATAGAAATGGGAATTTCTAACTTGTTGATTAGTTTCGGTAAATTAGAGAAATCAATCTATGATTTTATAAAACATTATTTAAAGTGAAAGATAGTGTTTTAAAGGAGAGAAACAAAAGAAAATAATAACACTACTCTTATTGGGTACACGCCAAACCCTTTTAGCCTAAGTATAAGTATTAAGGAACGAGAAACAAGTTACGTAAATTGTTTTCTCATTCTCATTTATTTCATACAAAAATCTGAAAATAAACTTTCGTATATTCTTAAAAGTCGAACACTAATAAACCCTAATTCAAGCTATAAACCAAAGGGCTTTTAGCTAATTCTTGAGAAAATAAAACGAAGGTAATATCCTTCATTTATTGTCGCATCTTTCAATGAATTTAGTTTAGAATTTCTTGTTCTAAGACCCTATTTTGATTGCAATTTCTGAAATCTACTTAGGTCTTGTGGCTGAGGGGTATTAGCTTTGGAGAATCCGAGATTATTCCATAAAATTCAAGTTCTTATAGGTGAGTTTACCTCGCATTTCTATCTCTAAATGAAAGCATGTTCGATGTTTGTAATCGATTGACTCTACGATTGAATTGCTCTCGGTCTCTTATATTATTTATAGCTTATGTTATGCAATTATTAGTTTGTTGAAACCGTCATCTTATGATCACCTTTACCATCAATTAGAAGTTGAATATATGCTTGCATGTTGCAAAAATTAGTGATCCATATGTTAGCTCTAGATGTTATTTCTGATGATCATATTTTTCGTGCCAATTTTGCTTGCTCATGCAATGACTTTGGATGCTTGGGCAGTAGACTAATTAAAGGAACAAAGAAGCTCAAAGAGATTCGGGCTTAGATAAAGACATGAGAGAGGATTTTCACTCACATGAATCTTATTGATGCCCAAAGGATTCAAGTGGCATCTAGTCAATTGCAAGAAAGGGCCCTGGAATGGTATAATCTATTATGGGTAGAGTTGAAAAGGTTCAACTTACTTAGGCATAGTTTAGGTAAAGGTTCAAATAGAAAGGCAGAAAACGAAGTGATGACTAGAAAATTCATTGATCTTATGAAAAATCAGTCTTCAATTATGAAGTATGTAGCGGAATTTGAGGCATTATCAAAGTACAGTATACCACAAGGAAGAAAAATCAGAAGTTTATTTATGGATTATGTAAGTCATTAAAGATTACCCTACTACTTCGGTTGGATATATGTTTTGAATCTTTAGTGATTCGACACTTCATCTCGAGGAGGCGGAAAAGGATAGTGAGGAGGAGGAAACTCCTAAAAAGCAGAAGCAAGATTCAAACCAGAAGTAGAAGTAGCCCATCAAGCAAGGAAATCCTGAATCTAAGGGTAAGAGGTGGAAGCAGGATGAGTCCAATTCTACACCCCTACGTAGGAGTCAGGTAGCATGTTTCAACTGTGGAACCAAAGGCCACTATTCGAGTGAGTGTAAGAAGCCATGAGTTTCTTCTCCAAAAGGTGTTTGCTTTTATTGCAAGAAGAGGGGCACATGATAGCAACTTGCCCATATGGGGAAAAAAAGAAGGAAAGGGGAAGGCTGTTGGAACTTCTGGTAAATCGGCTTAGTAAGGTATAATTTATAATTTAAGATAGTTGTCTTTCTTTTACTAAATTGCAATGGAATTAGTTTTTGGAATAAGTTAAACACCATATACAAGCTTGGTGTTTTGGGACTAAGATTAATTACGTTTTAATACGATTAGGTTAATATAATTTTCTTTCGATTGATTAGTAGCTAGAAATTGATTATTTAGTTATATTTATTCAATTTGGATATGTGGATGCTATTAACGATAAAATATATATAACTAAGGAAAAATTGTAATTAATTATTGTGTTAACTTGTCCAATAAATGTTTAAGGATTTTGATCTATACATAAGATGCCATATAATAGATAAGAGTTCCTAAACATCGATCGAGACATTTTAACATGAGAAAAAAATTGTTTTGGAAAAATACTTTGAGTTAAAAATAAATTGAAGTAATATTTTAGCCATAAAATATTTGTGTGAAGCGAAGGGACTTGGTAAGGCATTGTTGATAACATGTACGATCAACTTTGTAGGTAATGAAGTGGATCACAATAATTTTGTAGTTTAATGTTATTTTATACTATGAGATAATTTTAACTCATAATTTATGAATTGGCTGGAAAATTTTAAGAGTTCCTTGGGAAATAAAAGGATAGAGTATCTGAATTATCCTGAAGTGTTTAATAAATTCGAGATAAATCTTTTGATTCTTTTTTTAAGTAAAAACAAATTAATTGAATAGTTATTTATAAAGAATAAGCAAAATATAAAATTTAGAAAGAATTGAATTTAAAACGAGTTTTCTTTTATTTTAAACCTTAGGCTATTAAAGAGTTATATTTAAAAGTTTCTTGAGACAGTTTATGAAATAAAAAAATTGGCTAAAGAAAAATTTGAAAACTTAATTTATAGATTTATTTCGTTATGGAAATTACAAGGACACAATTTTCTTAAGGGAGGGTCTATGATAACCCTGTTGTTAATTACCTAGTTAGTTGAGTTTAACTATTGATAATTAAATCAAATTTGTTGTTTGTGAAATTTAATTACGAAATTAAATCTAGTTTTTAACAATAGTTGATTTGATTTATTTAAGAAATGTGTTTCATTTCTTAAAGAGGATTTCAATTTTAATTTGAAATATTATTAAATCAATTATTTAAATTTGGCATTTAGGATAACATGTTAATATTGAGATTTATAGTTTAAAATGAGAATTAATTATTAATAGTTTGTTTATTTTTGTTAAAAATAATGCGACTAACTTTTAGTTCCCAAAGTTATATTTAAATTTTACAAGATATTTCAACATCAATAGAATTGGGAATTTTTATCTTGTTGATTGGTTTTGGTAAATTTGAGAAAACAATCTATGATTTTATAAAACATTATTTAAAGTGAAAGTTGGTGTTTTAAAGGAGAAAACAAAAGAAAATAATAACACTTCTCTTATTGGGTCCATGCCATGCCCTTCCGGCCCAAGTAGTAAGTATTAAGGAATGAGAAACAAGTTATGTATGTTGTTTTGTCATTCTCATTTTTATCGGCCAAAAATCTAAAAATGAACTTTCCTATATTCTTAAAAACCTAGCTTCAATAATCCCAAAATTCAAACTTTAAATCAAAGGAATTTTAAAGTTCATGTAGAAATTAAAAGAACGTAATCTCCATCATCTATTGTTACATGTTTCAACGAATTTAGTTTAGGATTTCCTATTTCGAGACTCTATTTTGTTGCAATTTCTAAAACCAACCTAGGTCTTGTGATTAAGAGGTGTAGCTTAGGAGAATCCAGGGCTATTTCATCAAATTCAATTTCTTATATATGAGTTTACCTCACACTTCTATCTCTAAATGAAAGCATGTTTGCTGTTTGTAATTGGTTGAGTCTATGTTTGAATTGCTCTCAATCTCTTCAGTTATTTATAACTTATGTTATTCAATTCCTTGTTGAAACTATCTTCCTTTAATCACCTTTAACATCAATTTGTAGTTGAATATATGCTTGCACGTTTTAAAAATCAGTGCTCCAGATGTTAGAACAATCAACGCCGAAGGAGCCATCACCAATGGATTGCCGAGGGAGGAGCAAACTAGAGTTGAAATAGCTCTAGGTTGCGTTACCACCGGTGGACCAATGGGGAACCACTTCAATGCATCGGTGGCATCCACCGGTGGCGTGTGAACCTAGAGCTATTTTAGCTCTAAGTGAAGCCTCGGCTCGCCTATTTCTTGCCTTGTCCATCGTCTTGTTGGATTTTTCTTGCGCTTTGCATGTTTGTTTGTCGTCCTTTTGGTGTCCATTTCCATTAATTTGCTAATCTTTAAAATATTTTTGCAGATGATATAGAGTTAGAACTTTATGGACCAATTCATGGTTATAATCCGGTGATGATCTAGGATTTTTTTTGCAATGAATTCTCCTGCGCCCTATGAACTTTGAGTTACTTCGACTCAAAGGTTTGAAATTTTATAAACTTGTTTATATATATTTTCTTAATATAAAAATACATAATTTATATACAAGTAATTTTGTAAAAGAGAGTTTACTTGCGTTTACAAATCTCCAACTTGTTTTAAATTAATCTAATTCCTAATATAATTGATTTTTACAAATAATTATATTAAGTATTATTATTATAAATAGATATGGATTGTAAATTTTGGTTTTGGAAATATAAACTTAAGTTTTATCTAAAAGAAATGTTTGTGTACCAATATGGATTTGGAATATGATAATTCACACTCTTTAAAATAAATATTTTACATATCCAAGAAATTTTGAAATATGGATTGTTTCATATATCTTTCAAGGAGAATTTGTATTAACCAAATATATATATTGGGAAATTTTGACAATTCAGATTTATGGAATACTTTATTAAGTGATGAATAGTAATATGTGTGTACGTGTGTGTGTCTATGGTTGAATAACAATCGAATTTATGAAAATTATATCATGTGCTTCCTAAACAATAAATCCTTAGGAGATAAATATTTTGAGAGACTTAGATCCATAATATGGGAGTACTAATAATTGACTTAGTGTTACCGATTGGTTTAAATGTTCTCGCGTAACACTTCATCGAATACTATACAACTCATTGCATAAAATGTTAAGTGTGGTTTACTAACAATAGTGAATGGTTGAATTTCACCGGGTAGTATGGGTTGCTTTGGTTAAATTCTTGTGATCACTTTTAAGGAAGTATTTAACGCTTTAGGCTTGTATTCACATTTGGTTTTTGCATGGGGCTGATAAATCCTTAAGGGACTATAATTCAGGTTTTCGGTTATATCCGTAATAAGCGAGATTTACTAGCTTCTAGTAAATACTTAAATTTCACCTAGCAATATAGGACATTTTGGTTAAGTTCTAGTGATTACTAAATTGATAGTATTTGTCACTTTGGAAGGTATTCTCTTTTGGTGTTCAACATGGGGTTGATAGATCCTTAAGAGATATACTCATGGATTACTTTATGATCTTTGTGCTTGGTATGAGTTATATCTAAATTGGCTTTTGTGCTAAGTTTTCTATGATCAGTTTGATCGGTACAGACAACCCTTGTCATTAGTTAGGTTTTGTTTTCATGGTATGGACGATCCTTGTTATTAGATCTGTAAGAGTGATATCATATTTTTGTATTCCACGGTATGGATAATCATTATGATTGGTAAGGATAATCAAGGTGATCTATATAGATTGTTTTGGGATTTATGATTATTCAGTGTTTCATGATTTAAATATTCTTGTACTTTGAGATAAATTCCGAGTTAAATCACTTTAGTGACTAGTGTATTATACCTTTATTTTTTATCTTGTTCTTACCATTTTGTATATTTAGAGACAGTCTAACCCATTAGTAACGCCCCGCCTTTTCGCACGTTTTAAATCGACGATAAACCACACACGTCAGACTTAAAACATACGGAAGGGCAGATTGTTATGGGGTAAATGAGAAAAAGAAGGAAGAAACAAAACAAACAGAATCTTGCAGCGGAACGATAAAATATAATAATCAAATATATAGTTCATGAAACTGTTTTACAAAATATTCGATTTTCTTTACTTGTACAATACAATATCAGAGTACACATACCAGAGAATAATAATTAATGCAGCGGAATTAAATGGTGTAGTGGAATAATATAGTAGATAATAGTATTATAAATCTTCATCTTCATCCTCCAGAATAAAATCTTCAAATCCTGAAACGCACGGACTGACCCGAGCGAATTGAAAGAACCAAACACTCGAGTCAGAACTAAAAGATCTTATGTAAGTTAAATCAACATGAATAAATATGAGTGCAGTAACTTAAGAGATGCTCGGGATTCACATCTCCTAAGGATCCGTTAAACTATCTACTTTGTAGTAATATACGCTATTACAATAATGTCTACAGTAAAGTATAATATACTGAAAATAGCGTTAAGGGGCTACCCATATAGCCCTTAACACACTTTTATATTCCCATAGTCTATACAGTACTGTAATCTCCCCCATACTGGCGTTGTCATAGGGCACTCCATAGGTATGGTACAAAACAAAATCGTATAAGGCGCGCTAGGGTAGGTGACAAGGCATAACTAGGCAATGTCAGGCAAGATATACCAATTACGCTTCCGGGTCGGTGGTAACGCATAGCCGCAGCTACCGCCCACCTCGAGCCACACCCCTAAATCAAAGAAATCAAAAGTGGCCACCAAATAAATCCAAAAGTCAAAGTATAATATCGAAGGGATGTATCCAATAAAAGGTGCTACCTTCTAACCTGTCGATCGCTCCTGTTTTAGCCACCTTCTGCCAACTCACGGCAGTCGGGTCCACGTATTTACCTCAAAGGAAACGCCGCCACCATCCTACTTCATTATGGAATCTCCACCGCGTACACGGTTGTTAAAGTGGTTTTCGGAGTTGGCAGAGAGTATGACAACTTCCGATCCCGGTCTCTTTAACAACCAAACGTTATTATAACACCGCGGTCATTTTAAAATAATTATACTTCAAAACCAGAATAAAATACCTCTTTCAAAACCATATAAATACGATATCATTTCCGTTTTAAAAAACCCAAATCAATATGATATCATTTTAATTTCAAAATATATCACTTTCAAAAAATCTTAGCTCTTAAAATCTATATATCTTGAAACCCATAGCTTTGAAACATAACTTCAATTACTTAAATGGTTTGAATATTAAATTACTTTATATAATAAAATAGCTTCTTTAATTTCACAAATAAATTCCAAATATAGATTTAAATCTCCAATAAAACTGTTTCAATTTCCATATATTTCAAAGCTTTAAACATTCCACCATTTCAAACAAATTCTTTGATAATTTCAAATATATCAAATCCAATTACTATTATTTAGATTTGAAATGTTTACTTAATAAATCAAAAATCATTTAAGTAAAACCTTTAAACTTCAAATAACTGGATATTCTTTCAATTTAGTTAACTTGAGAATATTCATTTAAATCGACTTGCTATTCATTTAAATCTTCTAAACCAAAATCAAGTTATTAAATCATACCTTTTAAAATCTCAATTTATTTAAATTAAAATCAATTTTTCTTCGAGAATAATTCTTATATACTTTCATTCAAATCAATTTCACATTTATCTTCCCACCTTACCCTCATTTAATTTATTTTAAACTCCAGAAATAAAATTTAAATAAACACTTAACCATATTATATTCTAATAAAATAAAACTTTATTATTAAACTTCTTTATACTTTAAACCAAATTTATACATAGCTTAAAACCAAGAATTTTACTATATATAAAATAACCTTTATCAAATATCCGAATCAGTATCTCATAAAACCATATATATATATATATATATATATATATATATATATATTTTCAAAACCATAGAAAATTATTTCGAAATAATTTTATATATAGACCGCGGTGTTTGTGTAAAATTTTCTATCCTATGGTCAAGTGATACGGATATTTATCATTTCAATCCATAATTTAAAAATAAAAATTATGGTTGTATATAATTTCAAACCGCAATCCCGAATGAAATGAAAATGCATAATAACTTGCAGTTTATATCAATATAAAATATAACATCCATTCATACAATATCAACCATCAACCACTTATCACAATCATCATCCAATTCAATAATAGCATCAATATAGAACAGATAATAAACAACAGGTATTAACTAGCAGTTTATATTTAGTAATGAATTAGATAACTGTTTAACTGCCAATTTATATGCAATAATGAACAAATAATAATTTAACTGGCAGTTTATATGCAATAAATAATTAAATAATAATTTAATTAAAAAAATGCAATTTAACTGAGATGATGATTAAAAATATGCCAAATAGTCATAAATAAATTTCTAATCACACCATAAATTAATTTAACAAACATAAGAGATTTTAGAAGTTGTGAGTGGGTTAAACACTAACCTTTTGAATTTAAATCCAATTTAAACCCAAAAATTGACCAGTCTCAGAATTTGTCCAAACCGGCGCCAAAAAGTCCGGAATTCCAATATGAACCTAGCGGAGAAAACCGCGCGTGAAACAGACCTCGTATGCGAGAGTTATGACGATTAGTGGGTTTGAATTTCAATATTAAAAATAAAAAGAAGAAGAACACATTTACCTTGGACACGTCATCACTATCATTCTCACGCATGCCCTCTTCCAGCTACTCACGCAACGAACCCATTTTCAATGCACGCGAAACCACTCTGACCGGGTTCTGCACCACCACCGGCCTTATACGCCAGCATCGAATGCGCCAAAACCCTCCCTGCCTCCGGCCGAGCGCTCCCTGGCCTCGCGACAACACATCGTCGACGAACGACGCAACACAAATATCCGGCCGCCGCTAACCTTCTAAACCCTACTCAAATTTTTGCGCAACATCCAACCGTCAATTCGACGAACGAACACCACCGGTGCACTCCCATCGTCCAATATACAATACCCATAAATGGTTTGACGATCCGACAATGTTCATCGACGCGCGAGGAATGGCCGAGAATGGTTCATCGATTTTTGGAAAAACGGTGATTCAAAACCAAAAACAAACTGCAGATCTGAGATGCGTACATCAAGAGCTTCGATATATAATTTTTCTGAATTTTTTTGAGGAGTTTGAAATTTCTCTTTGATTTTGAATTGCAATTAAAATTTGGGTTTGCAGCCATTGAGGAGAAGAGAAAGAATAGAATGAATTGTACGTATAGCAATGTGGAATAGAGGCTGCTAGGGTTTATAACTGGATATATATAGGTGAAGCCGAAATAGGAAAGATGGACCCGATCTATAAACACGCTGAACGATGAATGGCCCAAAAAGCCCGTTCTGACTCTAGAACGAAATTGGGTCAACCCATATATCAAAATAGGTGTTTTAAAATATTTTAAACGCAATGGAAAAGGTTCCAAGTCCAAATTCGATCGTTTGAAGAAGTTATGCTAAAATCAATATTTTTCAAATTGATTTCAATTTCATTGATTTCAAGGCGTTTCGAGTCCGTACAATCAAACGACAAGTCCGATCGTTATGAAACTTGAAATCCTATAATAATTCACCGTTACGGATCCAATGAAACTAGTTTCGTTGAAATCCGAGTCAGTGGCCAAAATGGCTATTTTCCAGCTAATTAAATAAATTAAAAATTAATTAGTTAAATCCAACTTTTCAAATTTCAATTCTTAAATTGACAAATTTCATCATTTTTAATTCCTCAATCGTTCATAATGATTTAAAAAAAATTAGTTGTCAATTTAGAGTTGATTACTTTACCAAATTCATTGTTTACCTGAATTCCAATATATAATTTCAATTTTATTAAATTTGGAAACTATAAAATAAAACTCCAAAATCCATTTATTAAATTCTTAACCCTTGTTATTCGAGTCTTATTACAATAAGAATATAGCTAATATTGCTTTTATATCTTGTTTCTTAATATTCTCCCATTTTAACTTAATTCCAATTAACGTACAAATTACATTACCTTTTATTGCAATTAATCCTATTATCACAATTTAAATTCCAAAAAATTGTTTCTATTTGATTTCAATCTTTATAACCCATCAACTGATTTCAAATAACATAGTTAATGCTGGTTTTTACATTATATTACATAAATATATTCAACGTACTTTCTTTATTGTGTATTAACTATAATTTCCATTAGTATTGAAATCTTTGCGAAAAATAGCATTTGCATTTCCTCCTTTATTGGGATTTCATTCGCTTGTTTATAATAAACTTATATTAACATCACTACCCTTAATTTTAATTATCCATTCATTCATAAACCACTAACCATACCTTATTCCCAATATTAACTTAAATCCACAATAATGTAATATTTAATTCATTTATTGCAATTGGTTTCCATTAATTGGGATTGCGCTAATTTATTTTGCATTAACATTATTACATAAATCTACATCCAATTACATTTAATATTCCCAATAAATTCACTTACTGAACATTGATTTTACTCACCATTTATTATAATTTAAATTCCTTAATTTACTTCAGTGCTTACATTTTGTTTTCATATATTCAATTTGTAGCTAAGTATACGCCTACATTATTTCCATTGATTTGAATTTTGTTCAATTTTATTAATAACTACCTTAGTTAACGTTAACGTATTATTAGATTATATTTTACAATCTTAACAAATTCATAAATTGTCAATTGCCAAATATATACATTAATTACTATTAAATGTTCTCAATAAATTTATTTACTTGGTTTCAAACTTTTTATTCATCAATTACTGCCTTATAAATAACTTTCCTTTCTATTCAATTTACATTCACCTTTCCGTTATTATATTAATTATCAATAAAGTAACCCTTAATTATCTTGTATGTTCATTCTTCCCAACCTATTACCATTTATTACATTATAACTTTACAATTTTAAATAAATTCATTAATTGTCATTCATTTAACCCATTAATTATTAACCCAAATTAGCAATGTTACATTTTAATTTACTTATTATTTCCTTAATAAGTTACGCTAATTTATTTCTCCAATATTAAATCACAAAGTCTTATTTAATTTACCATTGTAACATTTAATTTCTAATATTCGCTATAATATAAATTATAAGATTTCATTTCTTTCTATATTTAATTACAAAATCTTATAAATTTAACCAATTTTAAACTATTGAAATTTACGGGTCGTTACACTCTCCCCCACTCAAAAATTTTCATCCCCGAAAAGGAAAAGAAGGGAAAAGAAGAATTAGGAAACCAATATATCCAAAAAATATAAACAAATCACTTTTACAAAATTAATTAATTTAAATAAAATATGCCAATTTATAACCATTAAATCTTTTTATACTCAAATTAATAAAGTTTGAAATAATTTTTCAAAATTTTCTAAGTCCAAAATTTACGGAAAATTTCGGCTGAGTCTCCTTTGTACGGAGAGGCTCGGAAGAAAATCTAATATCAAATATGACAATATATAACATATATTTTCCAAAATAATATAAATATCCCAACCCGGGAAAACAATATAATAACGCTATAAACCGTAATCCAAAAACGTACCTATTTATCGGGCAGTTAACGCTTAATTATGAAACCAAAAGCAGTAGCAATTGCTTCTATAACCTGTAATTCACTTATATTATTTGGAAAGAGTTAACAATTATATAAAATGAAATGTTAAACTTTTTCAATCAATAACAACAAACAATCAACATACCAACCATCACTTGCAACAAGCAAACAACCATCACATAAATCAACACACATCAATTATCCATTCATATCAAACAAACAAATAGTTGTTCGGGTTCAAAACTTTAAATTGTACAGAATGAAAAATAAACTACTAAGTGCATCAATTACTCAACAGTCTTAGATGAAACTAAATACATTATTCAAACATCCAAATAATTTTAATGTATCCTTACCAAAATAGCCATAAACCAAAACAGACAATAAATCCAAACAATAAATTAAGTTCATTCTTATTACTTTCATTTCATACTATTTGTTGTTTTGATTCCTTTTTTCATATAATGACTTATCCTTTATATTTACATTTATTTCTTACAGACTTTATTTAGAAATATCTTCAACTTATTTACTAAAGTTTAAAATTTCTTACTTACAATACCTGCCTTCTATTATATTTAATTAGTAGTATTTCAATTATGCTTAAGTTTATAACAACTACACACCAAATTCTTATTTATTAAAGGATTTCATTAATTACTTTCATTACTTCAAAATTTTTACTTGTATAATATTCTGTTACCATTTCTTATTAAACATTTTAACTTTTTACATCTTTTGGTAAGTTATATATATGCCTTTAAGAATGTAATCATAAAAGCTTATCTTATTTCTTTTAATTAATTAAATGTTTAATAATTATATCTTTCGTTTTATAAGATTAAAATTTCAACTCTCTTTTAACCTTATTTATAACTTATCATTTAAATCTCTTATTTTAAATTAGAGTTTCCAATTATTAATTAGTTACCTTCCATTTCTCTACACTGATTGAAACTATTAATTAATGGAAGCTTTAAAACTAAATACTAGGTTAAATTTCAAATCATTTTAAAGTAACAGATAAATACATACTTACAATTTATATATCCAATTATAATTAAAACAATTTAAAAATTGTTTTATCAAAATAAGTCTGCAGTAAAACTACTACAGTGGCCTCCCCACTTTGAAACTCGAAAATGAATGTCGATGACGCGTGCACTCATCACCCAAAATTATCTTCCAGCAATAGAGAGAGGAATACAAAACTTATTTCTTTCGAAAATTTCTTTTTAAACATTTCTTTCAAATTATATTGAAATACTTATATCAGAAAATACTTCTAATAATATTATTATTATATTCCAAAATCATTCAAAAGAAATTTTCACAACCCCGGAACTTAAATTCTAAATTTCCAATTTTATTTATTTTATTTTCAATCTTATTTCAACTATTATTTATAAATTTCATTACCTAACAACCAATATATTTCGACCAAATATATATATATATATATATATATATCATTTATAAAATTTTATTTTATATATAGGAAATATAATAGGTAAAATTATTTCATTCACCTATATTCACAACAAATATTGTGTCAGACTGTCCTATTAAGTGTTTAGAAATCCCTATTGATGTCATAGCGTCCCGTGCACCAACCAGAATTTATAAATACAAAATGAAACAAATTAACACAATATAAAAACTTTTTATAACACTAACAAATACGCTCTCTCATATATGTACACTCAGTGACTCATCATAGGGTATTACTACCCTACTAATAAAGAGTCAAACCTCATAAAGCTAAGGTTTCTCATTGAATCTGGCTCTGATACAAGATGTAATGCCCCGCCTTTTTGCACGTTTTAAATCGACGATAAACCTCACACGTCAAACTTAAAACATACAGAAGGACGAATTGTTATGGGGTAAATAAGAAAAAGAAGGAAGAAATAAAACAAAACAGAATCTTGCAGCGGATCGATAAAATATAATAATCAAATATACAGTTCATGAAACTGTTTTACAAAATATTTGATTTTCTTTACTTATACAATAAAATATCAGAGTACACATACCAGAGAATAATAATTAATGTAGTGGAATTAAATGGTGTAGCGGAATAATATAGTAGATAATAGTACTACAAATCTTCGTCTTCGTCCTCCAGAATAAAATCTTCAAATCCTGAAACGCTCGGACTGACCCGAGCGAATTGAAAGAACAAAACACTTGAGTCAGAACTAAAAGATCTTATGTAAGTTAAATCAACAAGAATAAATATGAGTGCAGTAACTTAAGAGATGCTCGGGATTCACATCTCCTAAGGATCCGTTAAACTATCTACTATGTAGTAATATATGCTATTATAATAATGTCTACAGTAAAGTATAATATACTGAAAATAGCATTGAGGGGTTACCCATATAGACCTTAACACACTTTTATATTCCCATAATCTATACAGTACCGTAATCTCCCTGGTACTGGGCGTCGTCAAAGGGCACTCCATAGGTATGGTAGAAAACAAAATCGTACAAGGCCCGTTAGGGTAGGTGACACGGCACAACTAGGCAATGCCAGGGTAGATATACCAATTACGCTTCCGGGTCGGTGGTAACGCATAGTCGCAGCTAATGCCCACCTCGAGCCACACCCTAAAATAAAAGAAATTAAAAGTGGCCACAGAATAAATCCAAAAGTCAAAGTATAATATCGAAGGGATGTGTTTGATAAAAGGTGCTACCTTCTTAACCCGTCGATCGCTCCTGTTTTAGCCACCTTATGCCAAATCATGGGAGTCGGGTCCACGTATTTACCTCAAAGGAAACGCCGCCGCCATCCTACTTCATTCTGGAATCTCCACCGCGTACACGGTTGTTAAAGTGGTTTCCGGAGTTGGCAGAGAGTATGAAAACTTCCGATCCCTGTCTCTTTAACAACCAAACGTTATTATAACACCGCGGTCATTTTAAAATAATTATACTTCAAAACCAGAATAAAATACCTTTTTCAAAACCATATAAATACGATATCGTTTCCGTTTTAAAAACCCAAATCAATATGATATCATTTTAATTTCAAAATATATCACTTTCAAAAATTATAGCTCTTCAAATCTATATATCTTGAAACCCATAGCTTTGAAACATAACTTCAATTACTTAAATGGTTTAAATATTAAATTACTTTATATAATAAAATAGCTTCTTTAATTTCACAAATAAATTCCAAATATAGATTTAAATCTCCAATAAAACCGTTTCAATTTCCATATATTTCAAAGCTTTAAACATTCCACCATTTCAAACGAATTCTTTGATAATTTCAAATATATCAAATCCAATTACTATTATTTAGATTTGAAATGTTTATTAATAAATCAAAAATCATTTAAGTAAAATCTTTAAACCTCAAATAACTGGATATTCTTTCAATTTAATTAACTTGAGAATATTCATTTAAATCGACTTGCTATTCATTTAAATCTTCTAAACCAAAATCAAGTTATTAAATCATACCTTTTAAAATCTCATTTTATTTAAATTCAAATCAATTTTTCTTCGAGAATAAT
This sequence comes from Allium cepa, assembly GCA_030765085.1. Classification (NCBI taxonomy): domain Eukaryota; kingdom Viridiplantae; phylum Streptophyta; class Magnoliopsida; order Asparagales; family Amaryllidaceae; genus Allium; species Allium cepa. The sequence continues at coordinate 27,334,047 of CM060938.1, read as the reverse complement.
TCTTATATACTTTCATTCAAATCAGTTTCACATTTATCTTCCCGCCTTACCCTTATTTACTTTATTTTAAACTCCAGAAATAAAATTTAAATAAACACCTAACCATATTATATTCTAATAAAATCAAACTTTATTATTAAACTTCTTTATACTTTAAACCAAATTTATACATAGCTTAAAACCAAGAATTTTACTATATATAAAATAACCTTTATCAAATATCCGAATCAATATCTCATAAAACCATATATATATATATATATATATATATATATATATATATATATATATATCTTTTCAAAACCATAGAAAATTATTTTGAAATATTTTTATACCTAGACCGCGGTGTCTGCATAAAATTTTCTATCCTATGGTCAAGTGATGCATATATTGATCATTTCAATCCGTAATTTGAAAATAAAAATTACGGTTATGTATAATTTCAAACCGCAATCCCGAATGAAATGAAAATGCATAATAACTTATAGTTTATAACAATATAAAATACAGCATCCATTCATCCAATATCAACCATCAACCACTTATCACAATCATCATCCAATTCAACGATAGCATCAATATAGAACGAATAATAAACAACAGGTATTAACTAGCAGTTTGTATTTGATAATAAATTAGATAACTGTTTAACTGACAATTTATATGCAATAATAAACAAATAATAATTTAATTGGCAGTTTATATGCAATGAATAATTAAATAACAATTTAATTAAATAAATGCAATTTAACTGAGATGATGATTAAAAATATGCGAGACAGTCATAAATAAATTTCTAATCACACCATAAATTAATTTAACAAACATAAGAGATTTTAGAAGTTGTGATTGGGTTAAACACTCACCTTTTGAATTTAAATTGAATTTAAATCCAATTTAAACCCAAAAATTGACCAGTCTCAGAATTTGTCCAAACTAGCCCCCAAAAGACCGGAATTCCAATACGAACCTAGCGGAGAAAACCGCGCGTGAAACGGACCTCGTATGCGAGAGTTATGACGATTAGTGGGTTTGAATTTCAATATTAAAAATAAAAAAAGAACACATTTACCTTGGACACGTCATCACTATCATTCTCACGCACATCATCTTCCAGCTACTCACGCAACGAACCCATTTTCAACGCACGTGCAACCACTCTGACTGGGTTCTGCACCACCACCGGCCTCCTACGCCAGCATAGAACGCGCCAAAACCCTTCCTGCCTCCTGCCGAGCGCTCCCTGGCCTCGCGACAACACATTGTCGACATACGACGCAGCACAAATAGCCAGCCGCCGCTAGCCTTCTAAACCCTACAAAAAATTTTGTGCAACATCTAACCGTCAATTCGACGAACGAACACCACTGATGCACTCCCCATCGTCCACACTACAATACCCATAAATGGTTTGACGATCCGACAACGTTTATCGACTCGCGATGAACGGCCGAGAATGGTTGATCGATTTTCGGAGATACGGTGATTCAAAAGCAAAAACGAACTTCAGATTTGAGATGCGTACATCAAGAGCTTCGATATATAATTTTTCTGAATTTTTTTGAGGAGTTTGAAATTTCTCTTTAATTTTGAATTGCAATTGAAATTAGGATTTGCAGCCATTGAGGAGAAGAGAAAGAATAGAATGAATTGTACGTATAGGAATGAGGAATAGAGGCTGCTAGGGTTTATAACTACATATATATAGGCGAAGTAGAAATAGGATAGACGGACCCGATCTATAAACGCGTTGAGCGATGAATGGCCCAAAAAGCCCGTTCTGACTACGGAACGAAATTGGGTCAACCTATATATCAAATAGGTGTTTTAAAATATTTTAAACGCAATGGAAAAGGTTTCAAGTCCGAATTCAGTCGTATGAAGAAGTTATGCTAAAATCAATATTTTTCAAATTGATTTCAAGGCGTTTCGAGTCCGTACGATCAAACGACAAGTCCGATCGTTATGAAGCTTGAAATCCTACAATAATTCACCGTTATGGATCCGATGAAACTAGTTTCATCGAAATCTGAGTCAGTGGCCAAAATGGCTATTTTCCAGCTAATTAAATAAATTAAAAATTAATTAGTTAAATCCAACTTTTCAAATTTCAATTCTTAAATTGACAAATTTCATCATTTTTAATTCCTCAATCATTCACAATGATTTAAACAAATTTAGTTGTCAATTTAGAGTTGATTACTTTACCAATTTCAGTGTTTACCTCAATTCCAATATTTAATTTCAATTTTATTAAATTTAGAAATTATAAAATAAAACTCCAAAATCCATTTATTAAATTCTTAACACTTGTTATTCGAGTCTTATTACAATAAGAATATAGCTAATATTTCTTTTAAATCTTGGTTCTTAATATTCTCCCATTTTAACTTAATTCCAATTAACGTACAAATTAAATTACATTTGATTGCAATTATTCCTATTATTACAATTTAAATTCCAAATAAATTGTTTCTATTTGATTTCAATCTTTATAACCCATCCACTAATTTCAAATAACATAGTTAATGCTGGTTTTTACATTATATAACATAAATATATTCAACGCACTTTCTTTATTGTGTATTAACTATAATTTCCATTAGTATTGAAATCTTTGCCAAAAATAGAATTTGCATTTCCTCCTTTATTGGGATTTCATTCAATTGTTTATAATCAACTTATATTAACATCACTACCCTTAATTTTAATTATCCATTCATTCATAAACCACTAACCATACCTTATTGCCAATATTACCTTAAATCCACAATAATGTAATATTTAATTCATTTATTGCAATTGGTTTCTATTAATTGGGATTGTGCTAATCTAGTTTGCATTAACATTATTACATAAATCTATATCCGATTACATTTAATATTCCCAATAAATTCACTTACTGAACACTGATTTTACTCAACGACCATTTATTATAATTTAAATTCCTTAATTTACTTCAATGCATACATTTTGTTTTCATGTATTCAATTTGTAGCTAAGTATTCATCTACATTATTTCCATTGATTTGAATTTCGTTCAATTTTATTAATAACCACCTTAGTTAACATTAACATATTATTAGATTATATTCTACAATCTTAACAAATTCATAAATTGTCAATTGCCAAATATATACATTAATTACTATTAAATGTTCTCAATAAATTTATTTACTTGGTTTCAAACTTTTTATTCATCAATTACTGCCTTATAAATTACTTTCGTTTCTATTCAATTTACATTCACCTTTCCGTTATTATATTAATTATCAATAAAGTAACCCTTAATTATCTTGTATGTTCATTCTTCCCAACCAATTACCATTTATTACATTATAACTTTACAATTTTAAATAAATTCATTAATTGCCATTCACTCAACCCATTAGTTATTAACCCAAATTAGCACTGTTACGTTTTAATTTACTTATTATTTCCTTAATAAGTTACGCAATTTTTTTTCTCCAATATTAAATCACAAAGTCTTATTTAATTTACCATTGCAACATTTAATTTCTAATATTCGTTCCAATATAAATTATAAGATTTCATTTCTTTATATATTTAATTACAAAATCTTATAAATTTAACCAATTTTAAATTATCGAAATTTACGGGTCGTTACACCATTTATTATTTTATAATACTCGGGTCGGACTGAAACTTTTCAGGTTTTAGGACACTTAGGCTTTTGGATAGGTGTGTAAGAAGATGATAGACATTTTGACCTTTTAGTTTATCTTCTATAGTATATTCTTATGTAGGAGTATAGGATGTACTGTTTGAGATAGTGACTTATTTTGGATGTATATTATGTGATTTTAGTATTATAGTTTGTAAACTCACAGTACGTATTGTATAAGATGTACATTATTCCACTATGATATGTGATTGTTGCTTCAAGTGATATACTATTCTAATTTTGGAAACCGATATGTTTATTACCTTAGATCAAGACTGCATACATCAAAATTCCATTCTAGATATTTAATTAAAAACAGTAAGTATGATATGTTAGTTTTAGTTTAAATATATATTCACGTTTGTTTTCCCTTAACTAACCATATTCTCGATAATATTAGACAACATTATTTATAATGTTCTTTAATAATATGAGTATAACGGTAGGGCTATTACAGTTGGTGTTAGAGCAGAGTTAGAAAATTATAGATGATAATATCATAGATCTGAGACTTAGAAGACTTAGAGTCCTATCCTTTGGGGTGTGTGGTAAATAGTTATATTAATTGTCTAATTAAGTACAGGAATATAAAATGATTATAGGATAATATTTTGGGACGTATTTTGATTTTAATTGGTTGTGTTAAAAATAATACTAGAGTTTGGATTGTGCATAATAATATTAAGGCCGAAGGCAGACCTAGAGTTACACCAGGTCGACCAGTAATCCTTATACATGAGGGAAGTTTTTGATTCTCGAGCAGATGGCAGAGATTGTCCATGATGCCCAGACAATTACTTCTTATGATCATTGCTTGCTCATGCAGCGACTTAGAATGCTAGGGCTGTAGACTAATTAACGTAGCAAAGAGGCTCATAGAGATCCAATCTTGGGTAAAGACATGCGATAGGATTTTCACTCATAGGAACCTTAGTGATGCCTAAAGGATTCAAGTGGCATCTAGTCAATAGCAAGAATCGCCTTAGAATGGTATGGTCTATTAGTAGCAGAGTTAAAGGGGTTCAACTTACTTGGGCACAGTTTAGGAAGAGGTTCGAGCATTAGTTCTTTCCAGACGTAGAAATGGAAGCAATGTTCAGAAAATTCGTTGATATTAGGTAGAATAGTCTTCGATTATGGAGTATGTAGTATAATTTTAGGCAAAAAAGTATGGGTTGGATCTAATTAATACCCTAAGGTAGAAATCAGAAGTTTGTTTACGGATTATGCAAGTCGTTAAAGAAGGCCCTTTTACTTCAGTTGGATATATCTTTCGAATCTTTAGATGATTCAGCACTTCATCTCAAGAATTCAGTGAAGGAAAGTGAAGGGGAAACTCCTAAGAGTAGAAGCAAGATTCAAACTAGAAGAGGAAACAGCCTATCGAGCAAGGAAATCCCGAATCTAATGGTAAGAGGTGGAAGAAGGATGAGTTCGATTCTACAGCCCCATATAGAAGTCAGGTAGCATGTTTCAACTATGGAAACTAGGGCCACTATTCAAGTGAGTGTAGGAATCCTCAAGTTTTTTCTCCAGTGAGTGTTTTCTTTTATTGCAAAAAGGAGGGACATATTATAGATGCTTGCCCATACAAGGAAAAAAAGGAAATGGGAAGGCTGTTGAAACTTCTAGTAGAATGGCTTATTATGGTATAATTTATAATTTAAGATAGTTTTCTTTCTTTTGCTAAGTTGCATTGGAGTTAGTTTTAGGAATAAGTTAAACACTTTATGTGAGCTTTGTGTTTTGTGACTAAGATTAATTAAGTTTTAATAGGATTAGGATGAAAGTTGTCTGTTTTTGGTTGATTGGTTATTAGAGGTTGATTATTTAGTTATATTTATTCAAATTGGATGTATGGAAGCTATTAATGATAAAATATATGACTAAGGAAACCTTGTTATTAACTATTGTGTTGACTTGTCTGTTAAATGTTTAAGGATCTTAATCGATATATGGGAAGCCATGTAATCAATAGGAATTCCTAAATATCGATCGAGACATTTTATCATAAGAAAAAATTTGGGAAAAAAAATTTGAGTCAAAAATAAATTGAAATAATATTTTAGCCACAAACTTGGTAAGGCATTATTGATAGCATATGCGATCAACTTGGTAAGTATCAAAGTGTATCACAATAATTTTATGGCTTAATATTATTTTATTTTATATAATGAGATAATTTTAATTCATAATCTATGAATTAGTTGGAAAATTTTAACAGTTCCTTGAGAAACAAGGATAGAGTATCTAAAATATCCTTTTGTATTTAATAAATTTGATACAAAACTTATGATTCTTTTTGTAAATAAAAAGAAATTAATGGAATAATTATTTATAAATAATAAGTAGAAGATAAAATTTAGAAAGAATTGAATTTAAAAAGAGTTTTCTTTTATTTTAAACCTTGGGTTAGTAAAGAGTTATAATTAAACAAAAAATTAAGAGAGCTTGTGAGATAAAAAAATTCCTTGCTAACGAAAAGTTTGAAATTTTAATTTGTAGAATTTTTTCGTTAAGGAAATTACGAAAACGCAATTTTCTTAAGGGAGGAGTCTGTAACAACAATGTTTTTATTTACCTAACTAATTAAGTTTGAATATGGATACTTAGTTCAAAATTGTCATTTATGAAATTTAATTATGAATTTAAATCTAGGTTTTGGGAAAAGTTGATTTGATTTATTTATAAAATGAGTTTCATTTCTTAAAGAGGATTTCAATTTAAATATGAAATATTATTAAATTAATTATTTAAATTTGGCTTTTTGGGTAAAATGTTAATATTGAGACTTATTGTTTAAAATGAGAATTTAAAATTAATAGTTTGTTCAAAAATAATGAGGATAACTTTTATTTTCAAAATTTATATTTAATTTTTACAAGATATTTCATTATTAATAGAAATTAGAATTTTTAACCTATTGATTGGTTTTGGTAAATTTGAGAGACCAATCTATGATTTTTAAAAACATTATTTAATGTGAAAGGTAATGTTTTAAAGGAGAAAACAAAAGAAAATATTAACACTTCTCTTATTAGGTCCATGCCAAACCCTTTTGGCCAAGTAGTAAATACTAAGGAATGAGAAACAAATTATGTATGTTTTTTACTCATTCATATTTTAATCAACCAAAAAGCTGAAAACAACTCTTCTACATTCTTAAAACCCTAGCTCCAATAATCCCTAAATCAAGCTTTAAATCAAGGGGATTTTTTGCTAATTCTTGTAGAAATTAAAAGAAGGTAATCTCCTCCATCTATTGGTGCATCTTTAGGTGAATTTAGTTTAGGATTTCCTGTTCTAAGACCCTATTTTGGTCAAAATTTTTGAAATCTACTTAGGTCCTATGGCTAAGAGTTGTTAGCATAGGAGAATCTTCGATTCTCATCAAATTCATGTTCTTTTAGGTAAATTTACCTCACACTTCGATCTCTAAATGAAAGCATGTTCGTTGTTTGTAATTGGTTGAATCTATGATTTAATTGCTCTCTATCTCTTGTGTTGTTTATAGCTTATATTATGCATTCTCATTTTGTTGAAACCATCGTATTTTGATAAGCTTTAACATTAATTTTTAGTTAAATATTTGCTTGCATGTTCTAAAAATCAGTGCTCTAGATGTCAGAACGATCAACGCCGAAGGAGCCATCGACAACGGATTGCCAAGGGGGGCCAATTTGGAGCTGAAATAGCTATAGGTTGCGTCACCCCCGGTGCATCGATGGAATGCGCACCTCAAGCTATTTCAGCTCTAGGTGAAACCTCGACTTGCCCGTTTCTTGCCCCATCCATCGCCTTTTTTTGTTGTTGTTTTCACGTGCTTTGCATGTTTGTTTGTGGTCCTTTTGGTGTCAATTTTCATCGATTTGCTAGTCTATAAAATAGATTTGGAGATGATATAGAGTTAGAACACTATGGACTAATTCGTGGCTATAGTCTAGTGATGACCTAGGATTTTGTTGTAGTGAATTCTCTTGTGCCTTATGGACTTTGAATTACTTGGATCCAATGGTTTAGAATTTTATATACTTATTGTCATCTATTTCTAATTATAAAATATATAATTTGTATATATATAATTTTTTTAAATAGAGTTTACTTTTGTTTACAAATCTCAAATTTTTTTCAAAATTAATCTAATTCCTATTATAAATGATTTTTACAAAAAGTTAAATTTATTAAGTATTACTGGTATAAATGGATTTGAATTGTGAAATTTGTTTTTGGAAATATAAACTTAAGTTTTATCTAAATAAATTATTTTTGTACCAATATGGATATGGAATATGGGAATTTACACTCTTTAAAATAAATGTTTTACATATCCATGAAATTTCAGAATATGGTTTGTTTAATATGTCTTTCAAGGAGATTTTATAACAGCCGAATATATATACAAGGGAAATTTTGAGCAACTCAGATTTATGGAATACTTAATTAAGTGATAAATAGTAATATATATGTGTTATATATATAGTCGAATAACAAATGAATTTATGGAAAATTTTATTATTTCCTTTTTAAACAATAAACTCTTAGGAGATAAATATTTTGAAAGCCTTAGATCTATAATATGGGAAGTACTAATAATCAACTTAGTGTTACAGATTGGTTTAATTAATCTCAAGTAACACTTCGTCGAATATTATATAACTCATTGCGTAGAATGCTTGAGTGAGATTTACTAACTCACTAGTGAATGCTTAAATTTCACTGGGTAGGATGGGATGCTTTGGTTAAATTCTGGTAATCGCTTTTAAGGAAGTATTTAATGCTTTAGAGTTTTATTCTCTTTTGGTGTTCAGCATGGGGCCAATAGATCTTTAAGGGACTATAATTTAGATTTTCCATTATATCTGTAATAAGTGAGATTTACTAGCGTCTAGTAAATACTTGAATTTCACCAAGTAATTGAGACGTTTTTGTTAAATTCTAGTGATTACTAAGGTGGCAGTATTTGTCACTTTAGACTCAATTCTCTTTTAGTGTTCGACATGGGGCTGATAGATCCTTAAGAGATATAGTCATGGATTTCTTTATGGTCTTTGTTTCCGGTATGAGTTATATCTATATTAGCTTTTATGCTAAGTTTTCTATGATTATTTTGATCCGCATAAACAACATTTGTGATTATTTAGGATTTTGTTTTCAGGGTATGGACAATCCTTCATTTCAGATCGGTACAAGTAATACCAAATTTTTGTTTTCCATGGTATGGACAGTCATTGTGATTGGTATGGAGGATCAAAATATTCGGTATGGATTGTTTTGGGATGTATGATTATTTAGTGTTTCATGATTTAAATATTCTTATGCTTTGAGTTAAATTTTGTGTTAAATCATTTCAATGAGTAGTGCATATTTATTGTGTCATGTACCTTTATACTATATCTTGTTTTCACCATTTTGGATATTTAGAGATAGTCTGACTCGTTTATTATTTTATAATACTCGGGTCGGACCGAAAATTTTCAAGTTTTAGAATGAGGATTTTGGATAGGTATGATAGCAAATGATAGGCATTTTGACCTTATGTTTACCTTCCATGGTATATTTTTATGTAAGAGTATAGGATGTACTATTTGAGATACTGACTTATTTTGGATGTCTATTATATGAGTCAAGTATTATAGTTTGTAGACTCATAATACGTACTATATATGATGTACATTATTCCGTTGTGATATGTGATTATTTTTCCATATGATATTCTATTCATATTTTGAGATACCGATGTGTTTATTACATTAGACTGAGAATGCACATGTCAAAATTCTACTCCAGATATTTAAATAAAAATTGTAAGTATGATGTGTCACTGTTCGTTTAAACATATATTCACATTTGAGGGCCCTTAACAAGTCCTATAGTGACGACCCAGAATTTTTGGTATTTGAATATGAAAATATTTAAGTGATTTTAAATGTTTGGAGGATAGTTTAACTTGAATTTCGAATATAAATATGAATTTGGCAATTAAATTATTGAATTTACTTTATTAATGATGGGTAAAGATTTGAATCTTCAATTTTAAGCTTGTTAAAAATAATTTAAAGGATTACAAAATTTATATTAATAATACTGAAGATAATGGAAGCTTCAGAATTGAATTTGAAAGCGATTTAATCAGTTTTGAAAATATATCGTTTAAATCAATATTTAAAAATAGCCTTCCGAGGCACAGTCTCGGAATTCGACAAAACCAGTTCCATTGGATCCGTAATATTGTATTATTATAGGATTTCAATTTTCACAGCAATCGGAGTTATCATTTAACCCTGGCAGCTCAAAACGCATAGAAACTATTTTAACCGATTCAATTTAAAATTGATCGTTTACTTCCGTAACTTGCGTATATGATCGAATTAGCCTCCAAAACAGGTTCCATTGTGTTCGGAATGCGGACAAAACCTTATAAATGCCTAGCGGCATGCCTTAATAGGAGTTCACGATTTTAAGCTACGTAAATCGAGACATTTAGAATTTGAATTTAAATCATATATATTTCCATTCATCCCGTCGGCTGCTTTTCTTTCCCGTCGGCTGCTTTCATCTCTGCCGACCTCTACTGAAATAAGCTACCCTAGTTATCGATTCTGTTTCCTTTTCTCGTCTAAATCACGCAGCCTCCTTTCTTACTTCCTCGGTTCCAAAAATCAAAAGATAATGGCAGAACAAAGGTAATCAAATCGCGCCTGTAATCCACTCCCTCTTCGTTCAAAATCTATAGCCGAGTCTTCCCTCTTATTCAATTATCGAACTCGAAGAAAAAAATAAAATCATGGCTGAAGCCCTTTCGTTTAAAAATAAAACCACGTGGATCGACCGGTTTTGTTTTTATTTGGCTCGAGCACACCATGTGTCGCTATGTGGAGGCGACATTAGGGTTTTCTTTTGGGAGTAGCTGCCGCGATTGGCGATTTCGAGAATGGCTCAATTTCGATACAATCATGGGGGGTAACGCTGTTTTCTTCGAGCTCCGGGTTGTCGCATGTTGGAAAGTCATTAGGGGCGGAGGCGAGATCGACAGAGGTGGGGGTTCGCAACCTCAAACAAGGAGGTGGAGGCGCGTTCGTACTTGTCCTTAGTACTGGTGCTTCGCGATGATCGAAGGAGTTAGGAACGTTTGTGATGATAGCAGGCCGCAAGCAAGTAGGGTTTCAGCAAGATGGCTGTTGGTAGGGTGAGGGTCGGCCTCAGCGTAGTTTATGGCAGTGAGGTTTGATCTTTATTTTTTTGATTTAATTTATAAATATAGGAATAAACTCAAGTATTAAAAGATTTGTATATATGGAATTTTAAAATATTTGGAAGTTTATATAAAATTTGATTTTTGAAATCTATAAATTATTTCTATAAATATATATATATGTAGTTTCACAGGAAAATATGTATGAATTATCCTAATAAAAATATATGTATGCATATTAAACCTGCTTGTTCGTTTTAAAGAATTTCTTGTAGAAATTAACCTATTTAATTATTTTTGTAACTTAAATTTATTTATTATAGAAAAATTTGTCCAAATTTAAATCATTAGCCAATTGAATTATTAAATGGTACTTAATGGTTCGATTATATTTCGAATATTAATAAATCATAAATAAATTGTTTATTCAAGGTCAAAAATCGAGAAACCAAGGCGATATTGAAGTGCATTGCAAATAAAAGAAAAGGTGAGTTAATCTCACTCTTTTGGAATACCATTAGATTTAAATAGTTAAAATTTAAATTATTGGTCGTTTGCTTGAATTGATAATTTATTATCAGCTTGGATGTGATATGTTATATATATAGTATATATATTGGAGTGATTGATTCCCGCATTATATAGCGGATGAGACCCTATTGCGCCGCACAATAGCGGATGATATTTTATAAATCCCATATACTGCGATATTGCACCTCGAAGTGGAATTGGTATTTAATTATTGTGCTAACAACCGTGGATGCAGTGAAACAGGTTGGAGGGATCCAACTGGATTCCTCAAACGTTTGATTTTGTTTTATATGTTTGTGTTTGTTTATTTATAATCTATGTGTGATTATACTGTGATTGAAATCGTTGAAGGCTAAAATATAGCCGAATATATTTTGGTATCGTAAGATACCATAAATAAATAAATAAAATTTGATTTTTAAATTAAGTAGAAGAACCATAGTGAAATACTATTGAATAAATTCCAATAAAATGGGAAAAGATTTGATAAAGGAATTTATTTTTAAAAGGCAATAAATTTGTAAATCAAATTAAAAATTGATTTGGTGTTTAAAACAAAATTTGAAATCAAAATGGAAATTGATTTGGTGTTTGTATACGATTTTTTTTAAAATCGATTTAAAAATCATATATTAGTGAATATTTGGGAATTTAAATTCACAATGGGAAATTTATAAAAGAAAGGGAATTTTGATTTAAAAATAAGCATTGGTTTATTTCTAAAGGTATGAAAAGAAATTTGCAGATTTGGAATGTAAATTAAAATAAATCGAAAGAGTTATTAATTGATATAAATGGAAAGAGAATTCTTTCCTGGAAAGCCGAGTATATTTAAAGTAGCTTTTGAAGTATAAATTAAAAGTTCTAGAAATTGGTTTGGAAGAATATTTCGAAGAAATTATTTTCTTAAGTTATTTGAAAATATTTAAATTAAAAATTTATTTAATTAATTATAGAAGTAATCACTTAAAGATTAAATTGATATTTGATTTAGAAAATGGGTATTTAAAATAATTATACCCTATCTACTAATTTATTGTAAAGTTATTTGGACTTAGAATTTCATATGAGACATTTATACGATATTTCCATAACAAATATTTAAATAAATGTTTTAAAATAATTTTATCTAAATGTTTCCTAGCATATATTTTGGATAAGTGACTTAAAGTATTTTAAAGTATTTAAACTCGGTAGACTTTCAGTGGATATAAATAAATTATATCGGGAATCTGATTCCGCGAATGAAAAGTGATTTGAAATTTGTTTTCAAATAATTGAAGTGTTAAAAATATATATCTTGCGGAGATATTTTGAAAATAATAAATGGGAAATTATTTAGATCTTAGTGATTGTTGTGGATATTTATTGATAGTTAAATAACCGACTATCAATATTTGCCTTTAAACGGCAATTGAATTTCGATGCGACCGGGGGTCGGATTCCAAGTGGATACCCGAAAACCACATCGAACCTTTGCAATTGTGATGGATCTTTCATTTAAAAGATCAAAGGGGATTTTTTTGTCATTTGTTTGAAATCTGATTGAACACTTATTTCTAAAAATAAGCGCTTATTATTCGGATTAGCCGAAAGAGGACTTTGTGTCATATAACCCATTCCAAATAACGGTACGACGAAATGGGATTACATTTGAAGACGGTGTTGAAGACCGGGTATTTTCGAAAATGAAAGGATTACCTGTTGAATGTCTCTGCATCGGGTTGCTCCGGTATAGAGATTTTATCACCTTTGTGATGGGGATGCGGGACGTGATTTGTGAATATCCGGATTTGCAAGGGCTTCTTTGAAGTGCCTTCAGTTCCGTTCGAGATCCCAGAACGGACTTGTATGGATGTGTCTCTAACGTTATACTTTGAGATGTAAAGCTGATTTCTATCATATACATTTCTGTTGGTGGCGGAGAATTTATTCTCTTAGCTTAACACCCTTCTTTGAGACGTACGAGCTCAGAGGTTATGTAGTTGATGGATATTAGTGATATATTCCCAAACTGGTAACGTGGCATACGAAGTGCTGCCGATCATTTGTTGATCAAAGAATGAATTTGTGAAAAGTGTAGCTTTGTGGACGAGACCTCATCAGACCTCACACCACGGAAATGGTCGAAACAGTAAAGATGCGGCAAGGTTATGAGAGTCGCGCCCTTCAGGGTATGTCATTTCCTTCTGAAAAAGGGTGGTGTCCGGTATGGAGCCCTGATATTTAACCTTTGTGGTTACTACAAATACTTTTCTTTGTGGTTGTTGGTGTAAAGGATCCTCGGATAAAGGTCCCAAAGGACCGGGGGATGGCATACTCGTGCAGTAGTTACCTAGTTACAGAGGTAACCCGGCCTTATATTGGCAGAGAGCTGGTTAAGTTCTCGGGACGTCCCTCCAAAGGCGTACCCATGTGGCAGTAGGAAGTTCCTTAGCCTGACCATTTATTGGAAATCCAAAGAAACAATATGAGCCCTTTACGATAGCAATTGTATAACCTGCCTCCTTAGGAGGTAGCTATAGCAGGCATAATATAATGGTACATATGCTGGCTAAGATTAATATTATACTTTCGAAATATTTTGTGCACTATGCACTAATAATAGTATCGAAAGGATTTTTGCGTATTAAACATGTTTGACTATCATAAGGAGAAATATCCTCCAATTCTGCGTTTGCATTGTGTGTGTGGCGGGGGCCTTATGATAGTTTCATTTTCCAAAAGCATAGCGGATTTCTTTTTTATTTTCTTTGTGAAAATAACTGTTTTTAAGATCTCACACCAGTCCCATGACTGACCCGAAGTTTATTGTTCCCTTTCTAAACGCTGGGTGCCCATAATTTTCTACACGGGCAGCCTAGAGTCAAGTTATCATTATTCGGGAGCAAAGTCAAGAAGTTGCTGTGGAGATCAGGAGTTGAAGCTGGATGGCGAAGCGTATACCTTATATATGTAATATTCCTTTCCGTTGTTTGTTGTTGCACACTCTGATAATGTAATGTGATGTAACGTAATAACTGATATAGTGATGCTGTTTAAAGATAGTCATTTATCTACTATCTGTTGTCCCGCTGCGAATTGTGAGATTCTGTTATTGTTCTGTTTTCTTCTTCTATCTTCTTCTTCTTTAAACCTTAGCGGTTCGGTTTTCCGGCATTCGGCTGTTCGGCATTCGATACTGTGGACGTATTGATGTCGACTTTCGGGCGTCGTAAAATTAAGTCGTTACATTATGGTATCAGAGCATTTGGTTAAGCGACAACCTTGGCTCTGTTGGGTGTTACTCATTAGAGATAGAGTCAGCAATACTCTAGAATGAGTGCGAGTGTAATAATAGATATGGGCGCGTATTTGTTAGTGAATATAAAATTGTTTTATATTGTGTTGATTGGTTTGTTGAGTGGTATATGGATTCTGGTCAATACGAGTAATTAACGTTATTGATAGGGATCTCTAAACACCTGTACAGAAGAAATTCGACACGATATCATTCTAAAATAGGGTAAATGAAATAATTTTACCCAAACTATTTTCGTATATGAAGGAAATAAATTTCTGTAAATTATTATAGTAGTATATGGTTGCTTGTTTGTTAGGAAGTGATAATATTAAATTATTATCATTGAAATTGAATAAGAAATTGAAATTATAACAAACAACTAAGAAAAAAAATCCATATACGAATGGAATTTGTAAATATAAATTGTAAATGTGATTTATAATTTGAAATGGAATTCCAGAAAAGTATTTGGAAATGTTTTGAAAGGAATTTGAAAATTTTGGAGATTTGGGAAGTTTAAATCCCTTTTGATTCTGAAGATGATTTTCAAGGGTTTGGAAAAATGTTTTTGGAGGGATAAAAGCTTTAAACTCATTTCGGTCGCTGGAAAATAACTTCGATAATGACTGCAGCATCATCAATGTTCATTTTCGGGTTTTCAAATGAGGAATTGCTGCCAAATTATTTTAAATGGAAGTTGTTTGGAAAATTTGGGTTTGGTTTTGGAATTCCAAGGATAATTTGAATTGTTTTCAATAATGGTTTTGGAAAAGGTGGAAAGACTCTGGAATTTTATAAAAAAAGTTATGGAATAATAAATAAGTTTGAAAACTTAGAAAATTCTGATTAAACCGAAATTAACTTGAGTTAATTTGGATAAAGGTGAATTTGAGAAGTCTTATAGACTAAATGATTGGAATAAAATAATTAAGGTGAAAAATAAATTATGAATAAATAAATAAATTTGCAATTGCAAGCAAATGAAAGTGAAATTAAATATTGAAATTCATTTCGAATTTGTTGATAGAACTGGAGTTGGAATTGAAATTGATTTGTGATAAACAAAGTGAAGTACTAAACTAAAGTTAGTAAGTGAAACTAATTGAAGAATGACCAAATGGATAAGGTTTAAATGAATTTAATCCAATTTTTTTAAATGGAAGTAAATGGAATTCATATAGAATTGAATTTGGTTTGTATTTAACAAAGTGAAATATTGAAATAAAATTAGTAAATAAAACAAATTAAAGGAATGACGAAACTGAATATGATTTGAAATGAATCGAAATTCAATAATTGTAAACGAAAGTAAATATATTAACAAAGGTGAATAAAATTGAATTTTTAATCAATTGGAATAATATAGGTTTGTTTAAAATTAAAAATGAACTGAATGTAAGCAAGTGGGTTGTAAACCCTTCAAATTGAATGAAAATGGTATATGAATTAATTGAAAACAGTTGAATTAGCATTAAAACTATAAAAATTGCTTACGGAAAGTGTTTGGTGTGCATTTCTTTTAGAATTCATGAGTTTAACTATTGCAAATAAGTGAAATGTTGTTAAACTTCATATATATGACACTGACATGTTTTAGTTGAGTAAGTACAGGTTCAGGGAAGTCGTTGGGCTAGATTTGATTGCGCAAAATGCTAATTAAATAAGCCGCTTGCTTAAAAATGCTAAATAAGGTACGCCTACGCAATAAAAATAGGAAATATGAACTATTTTTGTTTTTCCGACCGCGTGGGTTGACGTATATATATTTATTTCTTTTGTCAAATTGCAAAAGCTCCTCCGTACAAAGGAGATTCTGCCAAAAAAATTCGAAAATTTTGGGAGTTAGAAAATTTTTGAAAATTTTTTGTTAGCGGCAAACGATTCAAATTGGAAATTGAAGCAAATTAGTGAATGAAACTAATTTAAAATAATAATATGAATCGGTTATAATTGAAAGATAAAATTCAATATTCAGAAGGTAAATCGAATCCAAGTAGAATTGAAAATGTACATCGAATTCAAATGAAATTGAAAATGCAAAATTGAATAAAAATGGATATATAACTTCAATAGTAAAGTAAAAATGGTATAAGAAGTATATATTGAAATTCCGTAAAGGAATGTGCAAAATCATATTTGAATGTTGTAATCAGATATTATGGCTAGTAGAATATACAGGTATGTTACAGGAAAAAGAAGAAATTGGAATTGGGATTTTGAAGATAAAATTGAATTGCTCGAGAAAAAGGTATGTATTTAAATTTCTATATGGAATTTGGTAATTTTCTTGTCTAGCCACTTGGCGTTTTGTTTTCTTTTTAAATCTAAGGGTCTGTGGTGCCATTTTGTAGTCGTACCGAGCTAGCCGCACAAAGGAGACGCTGGCGAAATTTTTCGAAAATTTAGGGAGTTAGAAAAATTTTGAGAAAATTTTGAAAATTTAAAATTTGAATTTAGATTTAAATTTGAATTGTTAAAGAAAACAATATTGTTTGGAGTTTATGGTTGAGGTTGGAAAGTTAGTTGAAGTAATGATGGATCTTAAATAAAATGATTTGTTTTAGCAAAATTGATTAAACTGTTTGGTTTTGGATAAATGGTAAAAGGGTTGAGGATCATTTTTCTTAACATGTGATTTCAAGACGAAATTCTTTTAAGGGGGGAATGATGTGAAGACCCGGAATTTTTGGTATTTGAATTTGAAAATATTTAAGTGATTTTAAATGTTTGGAGGATAGTTTAACTTGAATTTCGGATATAAATAAGAATTTGGCAATTAAATTATTGAATTTACTTTACTAATGATTGGTAAAGATTTGAATCTTCAATTTTAAGCTTGTTAAAAATAATTTAAAGGCTTAGAAAATTTATATTGATAATACTGAAGATAATGGAAGCTTCAGAATTGAATTTGAAAGTGATTTAATCAGTTTTGAAAATATATCATTTAAATCAATATTTAAAAATAGCCTTCCGAGGCACCGTCTTGGAATTCGATGAAACAAGTTCCATTGGATCCATAATATTATATTATTATCGGATTTCAATTTTCACAGCAATCGGAGTTGTCGTTTAACCCTGACAGCTCAAAATGCATAGAAACTATTTTAATCGATTCAATTTAAAATTGATCGTTTACTTCCGTAACTTGCGTATATGATCGGATTAGCCTCCAAAACATGTTCCATTGTGTTCAGAATGCGGATAAAACCTTATAAACGCCTAGCGGCATGCCTTAATAGAAGTTCACGTTTTTAAGCTACGTAAATCAAGACATTTAGAATTTAAATTATATATATTTCCATTCATCCAATCAGCTGCTTTTCTTTCCCATCAGCCTTTCATCTCAGCCGACCTCCTCTGAAATAAGCCACCCTTCGATTCTGTCTCCTTTTCTCGTCTAAATCACGCAACCTCCTTTCTTACTTCCTCAGATCCAAAAATCAAAAGGTAATGGCAGAACAAAGGTAATCAAATCGCGCCTGTAATCCACTCCCTCTTTGTTCAAAATATATAGTCGAGTCTTCCCTCTTATTCAATTATCGAACTCGAAGAAAAAAATAAAATCATGGCTGAAGCCCTTTCGTTTAAAAAAAATTGTTCATATCGAATTCATGGAATTGGAGTGCGGGCAGAACCACATGGATCGACCGGTTTTGTTCTTATTTAGCTCGAGCACACCATGCGTCGCTATCTGGAGGCGAGATTAGGGTTTTCTTTTGGGAGTAGCTGCCGCGATTGGCGATTTCGAGGATGGCTCGATTTCGATACAATCATGGGGGTGACGCTGTTTTCTTCGAGCTTCGGGTTATCGCATGTTGAAAAGTCATTAGGGGCGGAGGCGAGATCGACGGAGGTGAGGGTTCGCAACCTCAAATAAGGAAGTGGAGGCGCGTTCGTATTTGGCCTTCGTACTGGTGCTTCGCGATGATCGAAGGGGTTAGGAACGTTTGTGATGATGGCAGGCAGCAAGCAAGTAGGGTTTCAGCAAGATAGCTGTTGGTTGGGTGAGGGTCGGCCTCAGCGTAGTTTATGGCAGTGAGGTTTGATTTTTATTTGTTTGATTTAATTTATAAATATAAAAATAAATTCAAGTATGAATAGATTTGTATATAGGGAATTTTAAAATATTTGGAAGTTTGTATAAAATTTGATTTTTGAAATCTATAAATTATTTCTATAAATATATATATGTAGTTTCACAAGAAAATATGTATGAATTATCCTAATAAAAATATATATATGCATATTAAACCTACTTGTTCATTTTAAAGAATGTCTTGTAGAAATTAACCTATTTAATTATTTTTCTAACTTAAATTTATTTATTATAGAAAAATTTGTCCAAATTTAAATCATTAGCCAATTGAATTATTAAATGGTACTTAATGGTTCGATTATATTTTGAATATTAATAAATCATAAATAAATTGTTTATTCAAGGTCAAAAATCGAGAAAGCAAGGCGATATTGAAGTGCATTGCAAATAAAAGCAAAGGTGAGTTAATCTCACTCATTTGGAATACCACTAGATTTAAATAGTTTTAATTTAAATTATTGGTTGTTTGCTTGAATTGATAATTTATTATCAGCTTGGATGTGATATGTTATATATATAGTATATATATATATATATTGGAGTGATTGATTCCCGCATTATATAGCGGATGAGACCCTATTGCGCCGCATAATAGCGGATTATATTTTATAAATCCCATATACCGCGATATTCCACCTCGAAGTGGAATTGATATTTAATTGTTATGCTAACATCTGTGGATGCAGGGAAACAAGTTAGAGGGATCCAACTGGATTCATCAAACATTTGATTTTGTTTCATATGTGTGTGTTTATTTATTTATAATCTGTATGTGAATATACAGTGATTGAAATCGTTGAAGGCTAAAATTTAGCCTAATATATTTTTGTATCGTAAGATACCAGAAATAAATAAATAAAATTTGATTTTTAAATTAAGTAGAAGAACTATAGTGAAATCGTATCGAATAAATTCCAAGAAAATAGGAAAAGATTTGATAAAGGAATTTATTTTTAAAAGGCAATAAATTTGTAAATCAAATTAAAAATTGATTTGGTGTTTAAAATAAAATTTGAAATCAAATTGGAAATTGATTTGGTGTTTGTATACGATTTTTTTTGAAATCGATTTAAAAATCATATATCAGTGGATATTTGGGAACTTAAATTCACAATGGGAAATTTATAAAAGAAAGGGAATTTTGATTTAAAAATAAACATTGGTTTATTTTTAAAGGCGTGAAAAGAAATTTATAGATTTGGAATGTAAATTAAAATAAATTGAGAATATTTATTAATTGATATAAATGGAAAGAGAATTCTTCCCTGGAAAGCCGAGTATATTTAAAGTAGCTTTTGAAGTATAAATTAAAAGTTCTAGAAATTGTTTTGGAAGAATATTTCGAAGAAATTATTTTCTTAAGTTATTTGAAAATCTTTAAAGTAAAAATTTATTTAATTAATTATAGAAGTAATCACTTAAAGATTAGATTGATATTTGATTTAGAAAATGGGTTTTTAAAATAATTATACCCTATCTACTAATTTTATTGTAAAGTTAGCTTGGACTTGGAATTTTATATGAGACATTTATACGATATTTCCATAACAAATATTTAAATAAATGTTTTTAAATAATTTTATCTAAATGTTTCCAAGCATATATTTTGGATAAGTGATTTAAAGTATTTGAACTCGGTAGACTTTCAGTGGAAATAAATAATTAATATCGGGAATCTTATTCCGCGAATGAAAAGTGATTAGAAATTTGTTTTCAAATAATTGAAGTGTTAAAAATATATATCTTGCGGAGATATTTTGAAAATAATAACTGGAAAATTATTTAGATCATAGTGATTGTTGTGGATATTTATTGATAGCTAAATAACTGACTATCAATATTTGCCATTAAACGGCATTTGAGTTTCGATGCGACCAGGGGTCGGATTCCAAGTGGATATCCGAAAACCACATCGCACCTTTGCGATTGTGATGGATCTTTTATTTAAAAGATCAACGTGGAATTTGTTGTGATTTTTTGAAATCTGATTGAACACTTATTTTTAAAAATAAGCGCTTATTATTCGAATTAGCTGGGAGAGGACTTTGTGCCATATAACCCATTCCGAACAACGAAATGACGAAATGAGATTACATTTGAAGACAGTGTTGAAGACCGGGCATTTTTGAAAACGAAAGATTACCTGTCGAATGTCTCTGCATCGGGTTGCTCCGGTATAGAGATTTTATCACCTTTGTGATGGGGATTCCGGACGTGATTTGTGAATATCCGGATTTGCAAGGGCTTCTTTGAAGTGCCTTCGGTTCCGTTCTAGATCCCAGAACGGACTTGTATGGATGTGTGTCTGACGTTACACTTTGAGATGTAAAGCTGATTTCTATCAAATACATTTCTATTGGTGGCGGAGAATTTATTCTCTAAGCTTAACACCCTTCTTTGAGACGTACGAGCTCAGAGGTTATGTAGTTTATGGATATTAGTGATATATTCCCAAACTGGTAACGTGGCATACGAAGTGCTGCCAATCATTTGTTGATCAAAGTATGATTTTGTGAAAAGTGTATCTTTGTGGATGAGACCTCATCGGACCTCACACCTCAGAAATGGTCGAAACGGGAAAGATGCGGCAAGGTTATGAGGGTCACGCCCTTCAGGGTATGTCATTTCCTTCTGAAAAAGGGTGGTGTCAGGTATGGAGCCCTGATATTTAACCTTTGTGGTTACTGCAAATACTTTTCTTTGTGGTTGTTGGTGTAGAGGATCCTCGGATAAAGGTCTCAAAGGACCGGGGGATGACATACTCGTGTAGTAGTTACATAGTTACAGAGGTAACCCGGCCTTGTGTTGGCATAGAGCTGGTTAAGTTCTCGGGACGTCCCTCCAGAGGTGTACCCATGTGGCAATAGGAAGTTCCTTAGCCTGGCCATTTGTTGGAAATCCAAAGAAACAATACGAGCCCTTTACGATTGCAATTGTATAACCTGCCTCCTCAGGAGGTAGCTATAGCAGGCATAATATAATGGTACCTATGCTTATACTTTCGAAATATTTTCTGCACTATGCACTAATAATAATATCGAAAGGATTTTTGCGTATTAAGCATGTTTGACTATCATAAGGAGAAATCTCCTCCAATTCTGCATTTGCATTATGTGTGTGGCGGGAGGCCTTATGGTAGTTTCATTTTCCAAAAACATAGCGGATTTCTTTTTATTTTCTTTGTGAAAATAATTTTTTTTAAGATCTCACACCAGTCGCATGACTGACCTGGAGTTTATTGTTCCCTTTCTAAACTCTAGGTGCCCATAATTTTCCACATGGGGAGCTTAGAGTCAGGTTATCATTATTCGGGAGCAAAGTCAAGAGGTTGCTGTGGAGATCAGGAGTTGAAGCTGGATGGCGAAACGTATCACTTATATATGTAATATTCCTTTCCGTTGTTTGTTGTTGTACAGTGTAGTAATGTAATGTGATGTAATGTAATAACTGATATAGTGATTCTGTTTAAAGATATTCATTTATCTATTATCTGTTGTCCTGCTGCAAATTGTGAGATTATGTTATTGTTCTATTTTCTTCTTCTATCTTCTTCTTCTTTAAAACCTAACGGTTCGGTTTTCCCGCATTCGGTTGTTCGGCATTCGATATAGTGGACGTATTGACGACTTTCGAGCGTCGTAAAATTGGGTCGTTAAATGTACTATCTGTATTATTAGACAATATTATTTATAATGTTCTCTAATAATACAGGTATAACAGTAGGGTTGCTACAATTATTGTCTTCGGATCCGAATGGGGAGTCAAAATTGGAGAATAGAGACAACAGGGTAAGATTTGATTAGATTTAGAGATTTGTAAGTGCTAATTGAAGGTGGGTGGGAATATTATATATTTTTATGTAACACTAGATTATATCATTACATATCTATTCCTATATGTTTGAGAATGGAATTTAAATTGCAATAAATTCACACGTATGAAATGTTGAAGACTGTAAACTTGACTACAAGTTTGTATTGATAATTAGTTAGATTTAATTCCATAATTGCATAATGATTTTAATTATCAATTTTACATCGGATTATTTAGTTGGAGCATAATGAATTTGAATTTCACTTATTTGATATTGGTGGTTGAGACTGGAAGCAAAGCTACTTGGACTTTTGGGATTTTTGTGATTATCTTAATTCATTGGAATGTATATTATTGCTAGTGGATTTTCGTGTAATGTGAAGTTTAAATTTAGGAAAAGTCTGTTGTTTGAAATGACAAGGAAAAAACATATGTCTATAAAAGAAAGAGATGTATAAAATAAAGGTAGTGGATGTATTTTGTACTGTCTATTTCAATAAATAAAAAGAGAACTCGTCATAACTACAAACATAACATAAACCACCTGTTTGTGAAAAAATATGGAAATTTACTTTATAATAATTAACTGTTAAATTTTAGATTCCAATTTATTAAAATGAAGTAAATCTCAAAGGTGTAACATTTAAATAAGAATTAAAATAAAAAATTAATAAAGTAAAAACTAATGAAAAGGGAAGTTTGAGTGATAGGAAAGAAAAAGAAACTGGGAAATGAAATTCATTTCTGGATTAAGTCGATAATCAAATGAAATGGATTAATTTGCTTCATATAATTAAATTGAAAGATGTAAGTCTTATAATTAAGTGAAATGGAATAGAAATCGAAGTTGAACTAATGAATGTAGTAGCAATGATATTGATGATAGAAAATGAGATGTGGTAAATGATTTTGATAAGTGAAAAGCTAAACACATAGTAAAATGAAGACCTAGGGTCAAACATAAAAGATGTAGAGGCAATACAAAAAATGTAAAAAGAATAAATATAGGTGAATATGAAATTGTATATATGTAGCCTCAGATATGCATTTATGACGGGTTTAAATAATTATAAATTGTCTGTTATAATTATAAAGAATGGATAACTTAAGGTCATTAGATTGGGTTGGGATGCTAGAAATATATCCAATTAGTAGAACTTGTGGAGAATATACGCTTGCATATAGATGAAGGGATACTCTCAAGTCTATAGATGCTTGGAAAGGAACCTCGTAATTGTAGGCAATAGGCAGACCTTCTACAGATGACGAGACTGTACCAGCACTAGTAGTGTGCTTCAAATTTGTCAAAGAAGGATATTGCCTTTATTTCTCTAGGCAATCTAAATGGGCGATGGGTGGGATCGAAGTTATACAATAGGGCGTGCAAAGGGTGGCGTGCGTAGGTACCAAAACAAAGGGTAGGAATTGCATATTTATTGAGCTCGATATCGGTCACTTGCCGTCAACGAGAAGGATAGGGTTACACCTAACTGATTTCTTCCTCCTACCAGGATTTATTCAGTTGGGCTATGCACTGCCACGGCTGGTTGTTAATCCCTTTGATAGAGCAAGGCTAGTTAGCTTATATCATAGATTCCTTCAAAAATACGGATAAGGTGGAGGTCCTTGGTGCCGAAATCCATGATATATAAAGCGGATAATGGTGAAATCCCCAAAGAATACAGGACTTATGGATGGGAGGTCGTTGGTGCACACTATAGGATTTCCTCAAGTTATACGACGATCATGATGCAGCGATGCGATGAACCCTTATGAGGTGATGAATTCTTATAAGGTGCTGAGTGATAGATATTAGTGAGGACAATATCCAGTTCCATTAGTGGATGATGGGATGTGTGTGTGTGTGTCTACATGGTGTAGATATGAATGATTCATATGCAGCGATGTGGTCATAGTGACTAATGATGAATCTAACAAAATAAGAAATGATAGACAATCAGTATAACCTATTGTTATGTATAAGATGTATAATGTACCAGTCACTAGAATAATGTTCTGACTCTCTCCTCATTATAACCCATGGGATTTAGAAGGGCAGGTACTGGTATTATTTGAAGCAATGGTCTAGCTGAGGCATTTGACATTTGAAGTTTAAATTCTGGACCAGTGATTATTATGATCTATTATATTTGCTTATTTCCACTCTTAGTTATTACCATTAGTGCTCTGATATTGCTTCTCTTTTGCAGAATACCAAACTAAAGATCCATAATTTAGTGGGCTTGGGTTTTCGGATTAGCGAAAATCGAGGTCCACTAAATTACGAGTTGTTATCAAAATATCAGTAGCAATATATCATCTTGTATTACCATCTACTTATGTATTTGAGTATAAGTTACTTTGGAAGGATGTTACAAAAATGGTGTCATGAATCTTTCAAACACGCGAACTCACACAACTCACACACTTTATACTTGGAATATGGGAATAGTCTCTATAGGCAGGTAGACCATATAAGAGCTTAACCTAAATGGCTAGAGATACCTAGCCTTAGAATATTTGAATTTTAGACTTAGCTGCCGTCATGGCCTTAGGCTTAAAACGAAACATGATATGACATTTATTTTCTTTGTAATTTATAGAACTGAAATTGCAGTCAATAAATATGATAATTACAGTCAATAGAAGGATCATTCTTTAGATTGCAGGTCTAGCTGTTTCTGTTACCAAAAATTGTAATTTATTTTAAAAGTAATAAAAATAATTATTGTATTTGTTGTCATAGAATTCAATGGTTTTGGTCCAAAGATTGAATGAACATGAATGTTCTAAAAATGAAATATATTCTTTTATACTAAAATTTCCCTTTAAAGCTAAAATATAGCTTATGACATAGTTTCACTCTTGGCATAGTGAATTGCTCTTAATGTAGGATGTCACATACTTATATGATCTATAATACTTACATAAAAATTTAAGTATAATTCCTTAAGATAAGGATTGTCATTTGCACAACATGCATTCGTTAACTAAATTAAAGGATGGCAGTTGATACTTTTTACAACTTAATAAAAAATCTCTTCTAACATGTAAAAAAACAAGCAAACTAAATATCCCATTTTCCTATATGTGCACACATCTTTATGTGCATTTATATAATTAATTGTTCTTCTTCTCAAATTACATTTAGCTAAATTTTTGCTTAAATTTTCAAGTACACACATATATACACAAACTTCAATATTGATTTATATTGTTTTCATATATCTTATAAACTTTTAATATTGATTAGGAATCATTGCTTTAATGAATCGGTTATGGATTTTCTTCTCAGGAAACTCCGAATCACTCACTATAAACTATTTCCTAAATTAAACACATATGTTTGTATCCTAATTTTTGAGAAGTTGCATTATATGGTATTTGTTTTGTGCTTCCTAATCCAAAAGTGTTGTATTAATGTTTTCTCTTTCTAAAGAAATGAAAGCAATATTCATTTTGATACATGTTTAAAATCTATTTTACTTTAGGCTAACCAAATGCGAAGCTGCTGTGATTTAGAAATGGAAAAAAATAGCTCATGGTTGGATCTGAGCACGTCCACTAAGCTGATGCATCTCTCTATTTTTATGTTCAGGTTTGAATCTAATTTGCATGGCCGAAATGCAAGTAACGCTCAAATATCAATACTTTGTCTTATACGGATTAGTTTTTGTTATATGAGAATATCTCAATCATTATATTGAATTCTTATATAATATTTTTATTTAATCAGCAATGAGGAGGACTTTGATAATGTTCGAATGGTAAACCCAAAATCACCATACATTGTGGAATATTCCTAATGGAGTCAAAACATTGATGCATCTGTCAGGTAATGTCGCTGTCAGTAATATATCGTAAACAATTTGAAATTCAAACAAGATTTTTCTAAGTTTTTTTTATTATTTCCAGTAATTTTGACTTTGTTTCTTTAACTATGAAACTTTTTTAATTATCGAGATTTTAATCCTTAGTTAAGATTATTTAATATGATTGGCATTCATCTATGATTATTGGAAGTTTTTGGTTGAAGTATAAATATTTTCATAATAGTAGCCTGAATATTACGATGTACTATAAAGTATAATTATCGTCTCTTTAGAAGTTAGAAGGTCGTATTATATGAGATCAATATAATTTTTTATAAACTATGGCTTAATAGTCTCAAAAAATAAGTAAATCACATGAATATTTAACAACACTTTTCTATAAACAGTAATGTGGCATGAGGCCCTTACTGAAGAAATATAATATTTCCATATATTGAGTAGAATTGCAATGTGTGTGTAAATTAAGCAACTAAATGATATATCAAGTATGAATTGGAAGTAAAAAATTAGTAGATATGGTATGACTTAGAATCATGTTATACATAAAAAATATAAATAATAGTAAGGTTTTATTAGTATAAATTTTTTATGGGGCATTGTAGTTGATTGTTATTATATAACATAAAACAAAGCATTAAAAATTAGTACTTTTTGAATTATAGGCAGAGCTCAAAACTATAGCATTTGAAGTCAATATGTATTTAATTAGAAGATGGCGCATGAGCACATACTTTTTATCCAATGTGATAAAGTTTCATTATTATTCATTATCGATGTATTATCGTTTGTATATTGGTACAAAGTCTACAGCAGAAGAAGGAGGATATGCTGCTATCCTGAAGGCCATTCAGAAGCTTGGACTAAAGCACAAATAACACTTTGCTACTTATGCGAAGAAAGCAAACGACAATTTACTGGAAACTACAAGATCACTAATACCAAAATATTTTAATGGGTATGTTGGCATTTTTTGCATATAAAAGTATTCTAGAAGAAAAAATATGTATAAATGGTGGTGAATAACATATTTCTGTTCAAGGAGTTGCCAACCGTGGTGCATCAATCCATGTTGGTTGTGGAACAAAGAAGAAAAACTAAGATTCTACCCTTTATTCATATTTAATACATGTGTGCTGCAGCGCACTAAATCTTTTATTGACATGTTATTTGCCCTATGAATAGTTGACATCTGAAAAGAATGAGGCAATATTATTAGTTGATGATGATTTATGTTGTAGAAATTGAAAGACACAAGGAAGTGGAATGACTGTACTGTATTGAATGACATAGTTTTGGTAAGTCGAAGGTACGTGACTTACATGTATTTTTTTCCTTCATTACTCGCTCTCAAATGAAGTACAGGTCTATTTCCATATGTTTTGTCCTACAATGTAGAACTGGATTTGCAGACAGTGAGATTGCACTTAAACTATCATTCCATATTACTGGTACAGTGTTTGTATTGACTTTCAGTTCACATAACAGTGATTGTATCCATAAAACATCTGCTGTTGCGCATGCTATGCTTCTGTATTCTATTTCATTGTTTGTTCTAGATGCAGTTTTTTGCTTTCTAGAACACCATGGTGCTGGATTATTTTCTATATATATGCAGTGACCTGTTGTTGACCTTCTGTCATCAGGATCTATAGCCCAATCTATATCAGCATAACCAACTATGTTTAGATGTCTGCATGCTTTAAATTGTAGTCGATAATTGTTGTTCCTTTTAAATATCTGGGAATCCTCTTTACTGCTTTCCTATGTTCATCTTTTGGATCCTGCATAAATTGACACACTTTGTTAACACTGTATGATATTTCTGGTCTTGTAATAGTTGAATACTGTAAAGCACTAACAATACTTCTGTTTTGTTTAGCGTTAAATATAGGTTCTTCCCTGCGTTTTGATAGTTGATGACTTGTCATCATTGGTGTTGGTAGTGAATTTGCCTCTTCCATTTTTGCTTTGGTTAGAATTTCCAGAATGTATTTTCTTCGACATAAGAACAGTTCTGATTCAGATATTCTTGTAACATCTATGCCCAGAAATAAGTTAAGGCTCCAACATCTTTTATTGAGAATTGTTGATCTAAGAATTGAATGATGTTGTTGATCTCTTTCTCATCATTTCCTGTAATAATTAGATCATCGACATATATCAGTACATATATAGTGAGGGCATTGTTAATTTTTATGAAGAGGGAATTGTCTGACTTAGCAGGTTGAAATCCCAAATTTGTTAATGTGGATTTCAACTTGTTGAACCAGACTCTGAAAGCTTGTTTAAGACCATACATGGTCTTATTTAATTTGCAAACTATATCTTTATTTCCTTTGTATCCTTGAGGCTGCTCCATGTAGACCTCTTTTTTAAGTTTACATTCAAGAAAGCATTGTTTACATCAAGTTGTCTGGTTTTCCATTTTTTGTTCAATGCTATAGTAAGTAAAACTCTGGTAGTTGGTTTAATAACCGGTGAAAAGGTCCGATCAAAATCAAATCATTGTTGTTGTGTATATCCCTTGGCTACAAGCCTTGCCTTATATCTAGCAATAGTTCCATCTGGGTTTTTCTTTAATCTGAAGGTCCATTTGCTCATCCCACAACATTTTTTTTGTGGTAAGTGAACTAAAGTCCATGTCTTATTATTCATAAGAGCATCATACTCTTCATCCATTTCCTTTTTCCAGTTATTGTTGCTCACTGCTTCATCAAAGTTACTAGGTTCTTCTGATGTGATTGTTGCATTGTATATTTTTGGCTTGTAAATCCCACTTTTTGTTCTGGTAATCATAGGATGTTTGCTCTCGGTTGGTTGAGATGCACATACTTGTTCACTTGTGTTATCTTGATGTATATTATTTTAATGCTCATGTTCTTCTTCTTGACTTGTTCTGTATGATTGAATGTGTGTATGAGTGTGGTTGGGTTGATCATCTTGCTCTGCTTATTCATGACCTAGTTTATTGAGCACCGTGTGTTATGGATCAGAGTGATCTGAGCCTTCTTCAGTCCATTCCTTCCTTTCTTCATTCTAATATAGAGTTATATCTGGTATTGAAACTTTTAGATTGTATAATTTCTGTGTTATTTTTACCCCAATGCTATAGAATGGAAAAACACTTTCATTAAAGACTCCATGCCTGCTTATAAACACTTTATCATTACTGTCCAGACACATGTAACCATTTTCATTGCTTGCATAGCCTAAAAAGGTACAAGCAATAGATCTAAATTTTAGTTTATGAGCATTGCAAGGTCTTAGATAAGGGAAACATAGACATCCAAAAATTCTTAATCTATGATAATCTGGTTTTGTGTTGAATAAAAGTTCTAAAGGACATTTATTCTTTAACACTTTTGTTGGCAGCCTATTTATCAAATAGACAGCAGTGCTAGATGCATCTGGTCAGAATTTCACAGGTAAACACCCTTGAGCTAAAAGAGTAAGACTACACTCTATAATGAATTTGTGTTTCATTTCAACCATACCATTTTGTTCTGAATTGTATGGGCATGTTATTCTATGAATAATTCCTCTTTTTGAAATAAATCATTAAATGGTTTGAATTCTTCACCACCATCAGTTTTTTGAACTTTTAACTTATGATCAGTTTGTCGCTCTGCTTGTGTTTAAAAGTGCATCACAGCCCTACAAATTTCTAATTTGGTTTTAAGAAAGTATATCCATGTGTATCTGGTGTGTGCATCAACAAATGATATGTGATAATTAAAACCATAGTTTGAATTAATTGGTGTTGGACCCTAAAGATCAGCAGCAATCAATTCAAGTGGTTTTTCATGCTCAATTTGTGATAACTTGTGGATTTTGCCCATCTGATAATAAGTGCATACATATGGTGGAGTAACATTTTCAAACGAAATTTTATTATCCATTTGAACCTATTTTACAACATTGATATTGGGATGGCCTAACTTGCTATGCCATGAATCAAACACACTATTTTTCCCATCAGTAACAGTAGACAGATTACTAGATTTTTCATAACTATTGGATTTTCTTGAGTCAGCGGATTAAAGTTGTATAATCCTTTGTCAAGATTACCCTACAAGAGAATATCCTTAGTAAGTATGTCTTTGACTAAGCAATAATTAGGATAAAATTCAAAATAAAAATGTTATCACTTGCAAATTGTGATACACTTATATGATTTTTCTTTATTTGTGGTATGATTAATAGATTGTTAAGATACAACAGCCTTTGACCTTTTATGCAAGTGAGCCCGATGTGTTTGATTTTAATACTCTTACTATTGCCCATATGCATGGACTTTTTACCTCTGTATTCTTTCTGCCCCAAGTTCAGATTTTCTAGATTATTTGTGATATGATTGGTAGCCCCTGAGTTTGGATACCAGCTTTCATCAGTTCCATCATCATCTGTCTTTATAGCAATGTTTTCCTGATTGTTTCTTGACGCTTCTGATTGATTGCTTAAGTCAACTTGTGCCATGTTAACAATTGGATTAGCTCTTCTTTGATTGTTTTGATTTTGATTTGCTGTATAATTTGCATTGAATATGAAGTTGCACTTGACTGCAGTGTGGCCAACGTTTTTACATATTTGGCATCTTGCCCTTTATTATTGTTCCATCTGCCTCTTGCTCTGTTGTTGTAGCCAACTCTTTGATATGTTTGATCCGTTTTATTGTTGCCTTGACCTTTGCCCTTATAATTAGCTGCACAGTTGATAGACATGTCTGAATCTAGTGGCTATTTATAATCAATTCTTCCATTATGGGCAAGAAGAGTGGAGTGCATGCACTCTAATGATGGCATGGTTTTCTTTGATGTGATGACTGCCATAACTGATTCATATTCTTTACCAAGACCATTTAGAATGGTTAAGACTTGTTCTGTATTTGATACTTTATGGCCCGCTTCCTCTAACATACCACATGTTACTTTGATCCCGCTTCCTCTAACATACTACATGTTAATTTGATTTTTGATAGATAGTCTTTCATGGGTAAGCTGTCTTTCTTGATGTTTTGCAACATCCTTTTGTAGTCCATCACCTTTGCAGCTGACTGTGTATTGAAAATTCTCTCAACCATTCCTCATATTTCATTAGATGTTTTGCAGCCAAAAACCTGAGATAACAAGTTAGTACTTATAGATGATAACCTCCATGAACTTATAAGTCTTTCTTGTCTATGATATTTTGTGTATTCCTCATTACTAATCACTTTGTTTTCTTGATTAGTTATAAATTTTGGAGGGACAGAGATGGAGCCAAGAATAAATCCCTGAAGGCCATAGCCTTGGAGTGCAGTTTCAATTTGGATCTTCCATAATATATAATTGTATTCTTGAAGATGAACATTTATTAATTGGCTTTGAGGACTGATCACTGTTTTGACAAGACTTTCGGTTGCAGTTTTTAACTGCTGTTTGTTGGCAGAGCTTTCAGATGTTTTAGAGTTGTTGGTGTCACTAATCATGATGAACTTTTGCAAAGATCAATTTGAAGGGGAAAAAATGGAGGATAAGTAGATGCAAGAACTTCTTTGATGATCAAGGACTAGGTTAGATGCAGCCAAGCTTAAATGATGAGGCCTTTCTGATAAGCTTCTGGCATGACACTTGCTTTTCTTGATAATTTGATAGAGTTCTTGATTTTGCTTTAATTTTCTTTCTTTATTCTCTGAGTTTGTTAGAGTTTGGTTGCAGCCGAGACTTTATGTATCAGGCACGGCACAAAACTATGGCAGATTCTTGATAGAAACCCAAATGATGAGATTGATCTTTGATGAGTTCTGATTATCAGATGATGATGATTAATCTGATGATAATCAGTTTCTTCTTTAATCAGTGAAATGAATTTGATGCTTTTAAGCCCTGAACGACTCTGATATAAATTATTAGTTGACGATGGTTTATGTTGTAGAAATTGAAAGACAAAAGGAAGTGGGATGATTGTATTGTATTGAATGATAATAATTGAATATACTAGGGATTGACTGTATATATATATATATATATATATATATATATATAATTATTACAACTCAAATAAAGTGGCTATTGGGCTTTTTATACCCTCATCGTTTATGACACACTACAATAAGTTATTACCTTTATCTTGATCACTCTGTTGCTTTCAACTGATAATATTTAATTCACATGTAAATTTGATATTTGGTATGCTTTAATGTGCTTAATTTGTTATGCCCTCATGTAATTTGCAACATTCTGTAAAAGAATCTGATTGTTTACTTAGACGTTGAAACTACTAAAATTATGTTGTTTATATATTTAGACATCATATAATCCAATAACACAATTTGTTATGCTTGAAGTTAGATCCTAGCTAAACTTAAGTGATCTTGATACGATGTTGTGCATTTGTTTAGCTTGAATATCTAATGAGAGAAGATATGAATATATGCCTTTAAACTGCTAACTCCGTTGATACATTTTCTCTCTACAATAGACCTTTTTAATTTATCATTTTTTTCATATATAGAAAAGAATGAACAAGCCACATTCAGACTCTCTATATAAACCATGACTACTTATCATTTTTAGTTATGTTTTAAACTTTACCTCCCTAGGGACTAAGAAAACAATATAATTACCCCACAGATTAAGGAAACAATTTAATGATATCTAAGTTTAATTGTTCCTAGCATAACTATAGTGCATATCCATTAATGAATTTGTGCAATGCCTGTTAATCTTATGCAAAATAGCTGCTATTGTTTAGAAAGCTTTGAACAATGCCTTTTAAACTTACGCAAAATAGCTGTTATTGCTTAGAAAGCTTTGAATAGGTTATATTCAATCAGGATTGTAGTCCTGCTGGCGCAGCGGATAATAACAAAACGATATAGATCGATGAAAGTAGCAAACGGTGGATTGAAGATACTGAAATGCCCAAATTCGTTGATCACAAAGATACCTAATTCTAGCTATCTTCGACACGTTGATCGCGCACGATACCGTGAAAGAAGATCTACAATTCTTCAAACGTTGATCAAGCGCACTTAATACCGTGAATTGGCTTCAACGATCGTTGATTCGAGCGCACTCGAATAACCGAAATTGGAGATAGGAGATCACACTCAACTACCAATTTAGATGAAAGCACACAGCAATCAACACAAAGTTTTATTCAGCAATCAACTCCCTAAAATGTACAACACACTTCCTATTTATAGCATTTCACAACCGGTGCCTTAAGTCGTTCACGACTTACGACTTACGACTCATCATATGTCGGCAGCGACTCAATGTACACGGCTTATCAGTTACAACACAATGCCGACTCAATTTAGATTGCTAGCGACCTATCCATATACGACTCAACTGATTACATGACTTAACAAACACACAGCGCCTCAATACAAGACGACATACGAGTTACGAGTCATCAACACTACAAAATCAAGCGACTCAACCATATTTACAACACGAGTTACAACTTAAGAAAATACATCACAACAACGACTTAACTGTTACCAACGACTCAACATACGACGACTTAAAATGATACGACTTAACCAAGCCACGGCCTAAAACAGCAACGACTTAAGAAACAGCTTCAGGACATCTTCACGCGACCTAACTTGGACGACTTAAGATTTCAACGACTTAACATGAGTCGTAACTCATCGGCAGCTTGAAGGAACGGTAACTTCCCACGATTCAGCTAAGTCGTAACCCGCTTCCGACTTAAGGCCTTCAGCCATTGGAACTTCTTCCTGCTTTTTGTTAAGTCGTGGACGACTTATAGCCATGCCGTTAGATCGTGTGCGACTCATCAAACCCGAACGACTTAAGCTTCCATTAAGTCGTAACTCTTTTCCATCTGATCTGTTAGGTCGTAGCTCTTTTCCCCGAGCTTTGTTAAGTCGTGGCTCCCCCTTACATGACCCCTCCGGTCGTGGACGACCTATAGCCTTTTTCTTAAGTCGTGTGCGACTTATATCTTCCTTAAGTCGTGTGCGACTTATCCCTTGGAGAATTATGGGTTGCGTATTTTCATCTCTGGTCTGAGCTGCATCATCCTCCCCAGGTTGAGAAAAATTCATCCTCGAATTTGTAAATTCTTCCACATCGGATTGTTCATTCTCATAATATGGCACGAGATGTTTAACATTGAACACGTCAGAAGTGTACACATCTTCCGGTAGCTTCAACTTATAAGCATTTTCATTAATCCGTTTCACGACTTCTACAGGACCAATTTTTCTGGCTTTCAGCTTGTTATAAGTGCCCACTGGAAAACGATCCTATGTTAACACAGCATATACCAAATCTCCTTCATTAAACTCAACACTTCTTCGCCTCATATCTGCGGATCTTTTATACTTCTCATTTTCTATCTCCAATCGCTCCTGAACGATTCTATGACATTCAGTCAACCCATCAACAAAGTCTACAGCTCGTTTAACCGTCCCCTTCGGTTGTGGTACTACCGTTAGGTCCAACGGTCCCCTTGGCAAACTTGAATATACAATCTGAAATGGACTGTAACCTGTGCTTCTATTAACCGCACGATTATGTGCAAACTCTGCTTGGCATAACTTCGTGTCCCAACTTCTCAGATTATCTTTCACCAAACATCATAACAAATTTCCCAATGATCTATTAACCACCTCCGTTTGCCCATCGGTTTGCGGATGGTAAGCGCAGCTTTGTTCCAACCATCTTCCACAAACTTAGCCAAAAATGACTCAAAAATATGGTATCCCTGTCTGAAACAATAGATTCCGGCAACCAATGTAAACGATAGATTTCTTTAAAGAACAACTGTGCCATATGGACTACATCTGCCTCTTCTTACAAACAACAAAATGTACCATCTTCGAGAAACGATCCACCACAACATATATAGAGTCATTTCCCCTTTGAGTTCTCGGCAAACCCAACACGAAATCCATGCTAATGTCTACCCACGGTTTTGTAGGAACAGGTAATGGCATATACAATCCTGCATTTGTAGCAGTCCCTTTCGTAACCTGACAAACATGACATGTACGCACAAACCTTTCAACTTCCCTTCTCATTGATGACCAATAATAAGACTGAGAAATCAACTGCAATGTTCGATCTCTATCCACATGCCCTTCTTCATGCAACTCTTTCACAATTTTCATTCTCAAGCTGCAATCTGGTACGCTTAATTGATTCCCTTTGAGTAAGAATCCATCTATCAACACAAATTCATCAGTACTCCCATCCTTGACTTTCTTAACGAACTTCGTAAAGTAAGGATCTTCTTTAATCAACTCTGGCACTATCTCAAATCCTATCACTTCAACCTTCATCGTAGTCAACAAGTGATTCCTTCTGCTCAATGCATCTGCTACACGATTCGTAATTCCCGATTTATGTTTCACAACAAAAGTAAACTGCTGCAAATAGGCAATCCACGATGCATGCCTTGCTGAAATCTTATCCTACCCTTGCAAATTCTTCAAAGCTTCATGAACCGTATAAAGAACAAATTCCTTCTGAAACAGATAATGCCTCCAGTGCTTTACTGCTTGAACAATTGCGTAAAATTCCACGTCATAAGTGTTATATCTCAACTTAGCTCCAGATAACTTCTCACTGAAATAAGCAACTGGTCTTCCTTTCTGACTCAAAACTCCACCAACCCCAACCTTCGATGCATCAGTATATAATTCAAACAACAACTGAAAATCCGGTAAAACTAGAATTGGTGTTGTCGTCAATAGTGTTTTGATCTTCTCAAAAGCAACTCCTGATTCCTCTGGCCACTCAAACTTCTTTCCTTTCATGCAATCGGTTACTGATGCCATTACACTGCTAAAATGAGGAATGAATCTTCAATAGAAAGATACCAACCCATGAAAATTTCTCACTTCAGTAATTGTCTTGGGTTGTGGCCAACTCCTGACAGCTTCTACTTTACTTTCATCCAGTTGAATTCCTTCTTCCGATAGAACATATCTCAGAAATAAAACACTTCGAGTCATGAACACACACTTCTTTGTTGCTGCATAAAACTGCTCTTCACGAAGAATAATTAACACCTTCCGCAAATGCTGAATATGCTCTTCTGTACTAGCACTATAGATCAGAATATCATCAAAATAAACTACCACAAACTTCCCAATGTATGGCCTGAAAATTTGATTCATCACCCTCATGAATTTACTTGGTGCATTCGATAGACCAAACGGCATAAGCAACCATTCGTATAAACCTTCCCTGGTTTTGAAAGCAGTATTCCACTCATCACTCGGTCTAATACGAATTTGATGGTATCCACTCTTCAGGTCAATCTTGGAAAACACAACAGCCCCACTCAATTGATCAATCAAATCATCAAACCTCGGCATAGGAAATCTGTATCTCACAGTGATCTTGTTTAGAGCCCGACTGTCCGTACACATCCTCCACGTTCCATCCTTTTTCGGTACCAATAAGGCTGGCACGGCACGTGGACTCAAACACTCCTGAACACGCCCCTGTTCTAACAGCTCCTCCACCTGCCTTCTCAGTTCCTCATGCTCCTTAGGACTCATCCTGTAATGTGGTCTGTGTGGTAACACTGCCCTTGGAACAAGATCAATTTGATGTTGAATATCCCTCAACGGTGGTAACTCCTCCGGCAATTCTTTAGGAAACACGTCACTGAATTCTTCTAATAACGGCTTTACTTCCTCTAGAACATCAACAGATTCAGTAGCTTCATGTCCAATCAACAAAAATACCTCTGGACTCTCCTCTACTTCTTCAATAAATTCCTTCAAAGTCAACAAAGTTTTAAGCTCCTCAATCTCTTCTGACTTACTCTCTCCTTGTTGTCTCTTCTTTGGTACTAAAATGATCTTAACACCTTCAAACATAAAACTGTAGCTATTGGTCCGACCGTCATGTTGCACTGCTCAATCGTACTACCATGATCTTCCCAAAAGTAAGTGACAAACATCCATTTCCACAACATCACACCAAATTTCCTCTTTATATTTCTTTCCAATAGAAAATGGAACTCGAACTCGCCTATCGACCTTCACCTCTCCTCCTTTTCTCAGCCACGCTAACTTGTAAGGATTATGGTGTTTCTCCGTCTTCAACTTCAGCTTCCTCACAGCTTCAGTAGAAATAATATTGTCACAACTTCCTGCATCAATCACAAACTTACAAACTTTTCCCAGAATAGTGCATGTAGATTGAAAAATGTTGCTCCTCAACCAACTAGCTTCTTCTTCCTGCTTCAGTATTAAACAAGACCTCCTCATCATTAGATTACATCCTTCATCTCCCGACGCGATATCATGTTCATCCTCCTCAACTGGTCTAGAGTAACCTTCACCAACATCCTCACCTTCAACTTCAGCAATCATAGTTCGTTTCTTCGGCTTCGGAAATTCATTACTCTTGTGACCCACTTCCTGGCAATTATAACATTTGAAACTGTTGTTGACCTTCGTCTTCGCAACTTCATTCACAACTGGTTTACTGACAGCTTTCGAAACATTGAAACTCCCACTAGCACCTTTGTTCTGAATATTGGAACTTGTAAACACACCACCTCCACATCTTCCCTGCTTCTCCCAAGCCAACGCTTTCTGATGTGCTTCTGCTACAGATCTAGGATCAAACATATTCACCATGTCTTGAATTTGCATCCTCAACCCTCCAATAAATCTAGCAGTCAGCTATTCCTCTGTCTCCATAATGTCATTTCGAGCAATCAGTTGATAAAATTCATCAGCATAATCATTAACAGTCTTTGTCCCTTGTCTCAGATTCTGCAACCTCTGGTACATGAGTGATTGATAATTGTAAGGCAAGAATGTAGCTTTCATCATCTTCTTCATTTTCTCCCATGATTCAATCTTTGACTTTCCCATTCTCTCCCGTGTAAGTTTAGTTTGCTGCCACCACGCCATAGCTCTACCTCTCAATCGAGTAGCAACCAACTTAACTCTTCAATTCTCAGGAACTTCTTTGAAGTCAAAAATTTCCTCAACATTAGACAACCAATCCAAAAATTCTTCAGCTACCATTCCACCCTTGAACTCTGGAATTTCCATCTTCATACCTGACTCCCAACGTCGATCATCCTCAACATCCCGATATACATTTCGTACTTGGTCTCGATCTCGATAATGAATGCTAGCTCTATCACCTTCTTCATTAAAATCAAATGTATGTCTATATCGATCTCGACCATCAACATCCCTTCGATCACGCATGTCTCTTCTACTATGTCACTCTTCATCACGATATGGCTCATCTTCAAACTCACATGGAGTTCTTCTCTCTTCATGTCCATAGTCATGGTGATCTCTTCTCGATGAAATTGATGTTTCTCTTCTCTCTCTAAAAGATTGCGGTGATACCCCTCTCGCTTCCATAACCAATGGCGAAATTCGGTTTCCTCCATGGTTCGAGATTGGCGATCTCCTCCTTTGAGTTTGATTCATATCAATCATCAACTTCTCTAACTTTCCAATACCATCATCAAACTTCTCATTAATACGTTGTTCCATTTGCTCAGCTTCTTCTCTTCTATACAGCGCTTCAACATTTTGATGACGATTAGCTCTCCTTGGTGGCATGATTGAATCAACACAAACACTTCAAAACTTCACAAATCTTCAACTCAAACTTGAACAACAAGTCACGGCTACCACTAGCTCGAATAATATGCAACGACCTAAGGCTTAGGTCGGCTCGACTCAAACAAAGCACGACTCAAACACTTCAATTTCAAACTTCAACTCGGCTCCAAGTCTCGGCTTAGCTATGATTAGCTAAGTCTAGCTCCGATACCAAAAACTGGCACAGCGGATAATAACAAAACGATATAGATCGATGAAAGTAGCAAACGGTGGATTGAAGATACTGAAATTCCCAAATTTGTTGATCACAAAGATACTGAATTCTAGCTATCTTCGACACATTGATCGCGTATGATACCGTGAAAGAAGATCTACAATTCTTCAAATGTTGATCAAGCGCACTTGATACCGTGAATTGGTTTCAACGATCGTTGATTCGAGCGCACTCGAATAACCGAAAGTGGAGATAGGAGATCACACTCAACTACCAATTTAGATGAAAGCACACAGCAATCAAAACAAATTTTTATTCAACAATAAACTCCCCAAAATGTACAGCACACTCCCTATTTATAGCATTTCACAACCGGTGCCTTAAGTCGTTCACGACTTACGACTTACGACTCATCATATGTCGGCAGCGACTCAACGTACACGGCTTATCAGTTACAACACAATGCCGACTCAACTTAGATCGCTAGCGACCTATCCATATACGACTCAATTGATTACACGACTTAACAAACACACAACGCCTCAATACAAGACGACCTACGAGTTACGACTCATCAACACTACAACATCAAGCGACTCAACCATATTTACAACACGAGTTATGACTTAAGAAGATACATCACAACAACGACTTGACTGTTACCAACAGCTCAACATATGACGACTTAAAATGATACGACTTAACCAAGCCACGGCCTAAAACAGCAACGACTTAAGAAACAGCTTCAGGACATCTTCACGCGACCTAACTTGGACGACTTAAGATTTCAACGACTTAACATGAGTCGTAACTCGTCGGCAGCTTGAAGGAACGGTAACTTCCCACGACTCAGCTAAGTCGTAACCCGCTTCCGACTTAAGGCCTTCAACCATTGAAACTTCTTCCTGCTTTTTGTTAAGTCGTGGACGACTTATAGCCATGCCATTAGATTGTGTGCGACTCATCAAACCCGAACGACTTAAGCTTCCATTAAGTCGTAACTCTTTTCCATCTGATCTGTTAGGTCGTAGCTCTTTTCCCCGAGCTTTGTTAAGTCACAGCTCCCCCTTACGTGACCCCTTCGGTCGTGGACGACCTATAGCCTTTTTCTTAAGTCGTGTGCAACTTATATCTTCCTTAAGTCGTGTGCGACTTATCCCTTGGAGAATTATGGGTTGCGTATTTTCATCTCTGGCCTGAGCTGCATCACCTGCTCAGTTTGCTACATCTTTGTTAAATATTTTTTAATAATTTTTTTAGTAGCAAATTTATTCTTTTGCTAGATCGGACTGTATTCCTTTTTGTCTTTTGGTAGTCATCATTATGCTTTTCAATTTTCAGTATCCTAACTCAATTATCCAGTGTAGAACTCCATTTATGATAGAAAACCAATTGCTCCTATTTGTCTAAATATTAATACAATTCGAAAATGGAAAGTGCTACACAAGCATATAATTTAAAAGAAGTTGATACGATAATGTGGCTTAACGTAGAGATTGGAAGGTGACCATATAATTGTAATTGACATTCTACGTTTTGTGCATCGAAAGTAGCTACGACACGGTATGCTATGGAAGCCTGCCCTATTTTAAGAGAGATGCCAAAAGTTTTCCTGGGTCGAAGCTTTCCATGCCTTTTCATAGTTTCTATTTCTTCGTCATTGAGTTTTATCAAAAAATGAAAGGGGGTTTCAGTTTGTACCTAACTTGATGGTTTTCATTTTAATTATATTTGAAAATTAACAACTACTTGATTCTTTTATTCTGCATTAATCTAATAACATTTGATTATTTGAGTTCAATTTTTGATTTATTTCTCAATTTTGTCACATATATGTAATTA
Organism: Allium cepa; assembly: GCA_030765085.1. Taxonomy (NCBI): domain Eukaryota; kingdom Viridiplantae; phylum Streptophyta; class Magnoliopsida; order Asparagales; family Amaryllidaceae; genus Allium; species Allium cepa. The sequence continues at coordinate 27,292,984 of CM060938.1, read as the reverse complement.
AATTTTACTACTAAAATGCATAAAGCATTACGTAGTTCTCATATCTCTCTGTACATCCAAACCCACAAAAAATGCAAAAAAATAAGCCCGAAAATTTGCATAACCTGCCTCAAATAACTGTCTGCTTGCCCCAGATTTGGTCCTTTGGATGAAGATCCAATGTCCTCAACCTTCCGCTGGGCTATAAGTGATGAAAAATATCCATTTTCTTCATACAAAATTTTCAAAATAAAGTTACCTAGTTATGTTTTTTGGTTACTGAAACGTTTTAGTCAAGGGCTAGGTTTGAGTCTGGGTGACTGAATTATTCTGCTCTGAAAGTATGCTCGATTACAAAAGGAAGTAGGCCAGACATGCCCTTTTTTAGCCAAATACTACATGGAATGGATGAATCGGTCAATACCATTGCTTCTTATTTTTCAAAGTGCGTGATGCATTGGGAATGGAGTGATGAAAAATTATACTTAGCATAAACAAAATAGATTGTAATGAAATATTACATTGAAAATATTGCAAAAAGAAAGATAAAGTGGATAATTTCTAGGTTAATAACAATAAATAAAGCATTAATCAAATAAGTTGTAATGAAGGAATGAAAACAAGTGCTCATTAAAAATTGTAGTAGTGTTGTCGTGATATATAAAACTTAAGTAAATAAGTAATTAGGTGTAGGTCCATATGAACGTGCATATACACTCATATATATATATATATATATTTGTGTGTGTGTGTGTATGTATGTATATGTATGTATGTATGTATGTGTGTGTATGTATATGTATATATATAAAGATATGTGTATATATATATATATGTGTATATATAAGGATGTGCGGTGCGGGACTGCACGACCCAAAATGGTTAGCTAAATATAAAAAGCGTCTTCGATCAACATTATAACAACCTGAAAATTTAAGTGAAAAAAATAATGAAATAATTAAATTTAAGTATAACAACGGAAAAAAATGGAAATTTTGCAAACATCCGAATATAGCTACAGAATTTGCACCATTGCGTTTATAGTGATTTTCCGAACAATCTTCATGTATAACCTTTTGAGATCGGAGCTAGTATCTAGAAGTTACGAACGTTTTAGATTTCAAGTTCGAAATTAATTAAATAAATTAAAATGGAAATAAAAAATAGGTAAACCCATCGGTCATCAGTAGGATTAGGACTGGTCAACCGCCCTAATCAATAGCAGTTGGCTGGTAATGTTATAGCGGATGAGGGTTTATGTTGGCCAACTGTCGAGATTTGATCGTATATTTTTATTGGTAGCAAAGTAAGCATTTAGGGATCGTGATTTAAACAAATATTCTTTTTATATCGATCAATGGTCTTGGTTACCTTATACTCGTATAAATACATAGCTAATGTAAACTCTAATTCATTAGAAATTAGTCTATACACTCAAACTCTGTCAATTTCTTTTCTCCTCACAAAATTCTTCAAAATAAATAAAAGAAAAAATAAGTGATCTAAGGAGGTCAAATTAAGCAAAAAGATAATGTACGGGGATATTTCTGAATGGAATTGAAAGGGAAAAGCTTGGATCTGAGGTGAGTGGGCATATTAATGGGATGATTTATATGTAGTTAATTTTAGTATACCTTATCTGATTTAGGTTATTAGAAACTAAATTGATGTGAACCTATTAAATAGGAATTGACATAGGTTAAACCCCTTTTTCAATCAAGTATGAATTCATGCAACTTATTAATATAACCTATTAATATTGGTTTCATATGACATGTTAACCTACTAATACTGATTTCATATAACCTTTTAATAATTGATGGTAAACCCTAAGTTAAACATATTGCTATAAACTGAAACTGATGATGAGTTTGGACAAATACCATTTTGATTTCACAAATTTAGCATTCATAGAAACTGTTACAACATGAAAACTGTAGACATACTATTGAGATTTGAGATCGAACGTGATTAATCAAAAATTAACTAAAATCAAACAATTAATTAAAATCAAACAAATTACCCTAAAAAAATTCGTCGCAATCGGTCAACCTCATTTGTTTTAGCGGTCGGTAGTAAGCTGTCGACAACTGTAGGAGCAAATGTTCAACTGATTGGTGTATTCTAGGCACTATACATACCTTCCCTAAGGCCTGGGTTATCAATAAAATATAGTACATATAAATTTTTTATGTTTTCACATTGACATTAATATAAATAGGGGAGCTAGTTCCCTATGAGGCAACACTAGGATGTTACGGGGCTGGGTAAGTAGGGGTCTATATTCGACTGTTTGGGTGATTCAATAGCAAATGGCACTCGTAGGAGGTTCTACGGTAAACACGCAACACTGATGGATGCTTGAGAAAGTGTATGGCCTGGCACAACGGGAGTTTTTTGGTATTTATAGATGATAAGATTTAATGTTGTGTTGTTATTGGATCCTAGTGCATGCAATAAGCTACCATAGAGAGGTGGACATAGATGCGGATAATGAGATACTTTGGCGAGTCAGCATTGCATGTCGGCCCTCAATGTGTAGCTGGGGTATGTATAGTCATAACTCTAAGGAATTAGGTCCTATATGGAAATTATAGGGAAATCTATGTGAAATAGTTATGCATAATCATGAGAGATGTAGTCCCACAGAGGAAATTATAGGACAATCCTATGGTCAAGAAGCTCTTGTAGCTATTTGTCAATCATTAGTTATTTAAGGTTCGATTATTTGTTCGATCCTCGTATGAGCCTATAAAAGCCATTAGTGTAGGGGTATATTAAGTTAAAACCCCTTAAGTGAAGAAATTTAATAAATCACGGAAACTTGTAGAAAACCGTAGGCGACATAGAATATTATTAAAGCCAGCTGCATATGATCATCATATATTAATGATGTACTCATTCACCAAACTTTTGTTTAACCCATCGCCTTTTCCTTTCTTTTTCCCCACCATAAGAGGACATGGCAGTAGGTGATGGGCCTTCGATTAGTACATGGAAAGGCAAGCTCGTTATTGGAGTTGCTTGTTATTTTTTATTACTCTCCATGTAGCTATCTATCCTATTTAGTAATTAATATTTGTCAGACTATGTATCGTATTTCTATATACTCTAGACTTGACTACGTATTGTTTTCTAAGACTGTGTTTTAAGATATTTTCTGAATGGTTATTTACCATGTTTATATTTTGTTGTCTTCCACTATAGGATCTGAAAGTGTAGAATATCTTAGATCATATCTGTATATCTTAGTCCCTGTAATGTTTTAAAAAACCCAACAGCTCGCATTTCTTAGCACCGACATGAGTCTGAATTTTTCCTTAAGCTTTGGATCAGCATGTCGAGAATTGTGGGTTTGTTACAAACTGCCTAATCAGTGGCCACAAAATATTTCAACTAAATTTTCATATAGGTTTTGCATTCAACAACATATAAATACAAGAGTAATCATTACAAGAAGAATAAAATCAACAAGAGAAAACATTTATTATGATAGAGAGTGGCAGAAAGGACAATGGGGTTAATCATCATTGTTGTCAACTAGGACATCCTCCTCAAGCATCTAAATAACATCACAACTATTAACAACTCAGCATCAATCTCCATGTTATCAGTCATCAAGTTTAAATGCTAAAGATGCAACCTTTTCGGGTGAAAAAATTATGTAAGGTTTCATGAAAAAAAATAGTAGGGCTGGTATCTGTTAGAGTAGGGCCAGCCCGCAGCTCTAGTGGAGTTGGCAGGGGTTCTTAGCTACTCAACAGAGGGAGAGGATTCGACTCTGGTAGCTACACTTCAATGGCTTATAATTTGTGGGGACATGTAATAATCCCTTAAAATGAGTTAAAAATCTCGGGATTGAAAGTGCTTCTGTGAGAGCCCAACTAAAATGGGGGTCAGTTAGGACGGGCCTACCGAATTCCTTAGCTTTACTCTTCAAAGTAGGGTTTTAAATTTTTTTAAGTAAAATCTTATTTTATTTAAATTGTTAAAATTGATATTTAAGTGTATCTTAAATATATAGATATTATAATGAATGTATCAAATGCATTCGTTTATGTGTAGTGTAAGTGTTATATATAAATAATGTTTATATATGTGTAAAAGGAATATGTATAAATAAATTTAGAGAAGAAAACATTTTGTTTCCCTCTCTTACCTTATGCGATTAATAATGGGAAGATATGACAATATATGGAGAGAGAGAGAAATCATTCATTTCTCCCCCTCTTCAATTGTAATAAATAATATATTACATATGATTAGTTAAGGGAATGTTTTTCCTTATCAATTTAAATCTAAATTAATTATGTGTAAGATATTGGAAATTTTGAATATATCAAATATATTAATACTTTAATTGTATTACCAAATTGCTAAACAAAAAGTAAATAAGATTGATAGCGGAAATTAGATAGGAATAAACAAGAATAAATTTTGATGCAATCACATGAGGATCTAATATGGAAGGAGATAACAAGTGGCATCATTGACTGATTCACTATCCCTCTTTAGCAAATGTAATTAATAAAACATTCATTTTACATGGAAGAGGCATTATGATGCAATGGTATAAACATCAAATAGTAATTAATACACACACACACACATTGACACATGTAATTATTTCACTTTTAAATTATAAAAAATGGTTTAAATCAGGCTTTGGAAATTTGAAATACAAATATTTAAAGTTACACTTATATCTATATAAGCATATTCATAAAAAAATTAAACCAACAACTTTCTAATTAAAATTTCAATTTAACAATTTACATTTTATTCTAAATTAACAACATAGATTGAACATTTACTTTGAAAATAAACCTAGAGTTTGGAAATTTTATAAAAATATAAATCAAAAAAATTAATATACATGATTTAAAATTTAAATAAAAGTTCATTCAAAATTTTAAATAAAAAACTTTCATTCTTGCATAAACAATATTCATAATGATTATATTTAATCATTAACCATGCAACACTAGAAATCAATTTTCAAAATAAGAACCACATTACAATTCATTTTTGATTATGTATGTAAATATTATAAAATACAAGCTACTAGAAATTAATTAAAAAAATTTGTAATGTAATAGATAACATATGTAGATATGAACGAAATGAACATAATAGACATACTTTTAATTTAGAAAGGGGTTTTGGATTCACATGATACAAGATAATCATTATAAACATAAATGAATCACAAACTCTAAGCATATAAATATAAAGAATATGTAAATGAGTTGACTAGAAATTTACTTGAGATGTTGCCAATAAATCACAAATTGAATAATGAATCAAAGGCTTATAGATTCCGTGAATCGAACTTCGAATTCTGCAAAAATTAAGAGATTAGAACCACCTTTTGTTATTAATTTTATTTGATATCTTATTTTGTAATTTTAAAGTTTGGAAGCAATGAAAATTTCGGCTATAGATAATGGAAGAGAAAGAGGAATAATGGTTTCAGGAAAGACTCATTCCAAAAAAAATGAAGGGAGATTTGTTTTAAAAGAATGATAGAAACCTTTCGTATTTCTTCCTTAAAACCTTCCCCCTTCAGTTCAATCTTTTAAATGTTAATAAAATCCTCTCTCTCTCCCCTCTAGATGCATGGATAGCCACATATGGTGCCACAAAGGCTCTCAAAATTTCCAAAATCCAATCAGCATTGGTCCCATTTAAATCCAATTCAAATGTTCCATTGACATCGTATATCGTTGAGCACATTTATAACTTTTATAGATGTTCTTTATTTAATGTTAATGTGATTCAAATAAATTCAAATAAAATTTTAATGATTAATATTTCAAAAACATTAATTTATTTAGGAACCCACTTAGTTTAAATCCAATTTAAACTTTATACTGACGTCGTATTTCAGTACGTACGTTTATAACTTTTATATACAAACTTTATTAAATACTAGTGGCATTCATACAAATTTAACTAGTTCATAAATAATGAATTTAATTAATTTACGATGATTATAAATTAATTAAATCATGTTGTTCTTTCGAAGCTTTCATTATTTCAGATGTGCAACTCAAAGGTGTAAATTCAGTTAGCAATTAATGTTAAACAATTCAAATATTAATTTTTACATGTCACCTTAGATAGTGGTGTGACATTTTGATTAAATATATCCCTTATACATCTTTTGGTAAAATACAATTTTCCTTATTTAAGCATTACATGGCGTTGACTATTATTTACCAATTCTCTCCGTCAAAACTTTATCACTTTGGACTAGTAGGAAAAGGTCAAAATTGCAATATGTATGTATTCAAGTCCTTAGTTCAATAATAACAATTAACATTTATCGAAATGCTCTAGTTGGGGACTTTGACTTTAAATTGACTTCAGTTGACCATGATATTAACATCATATGACTGAGGAGATGAATCCACTCTTGAATACTGTTTCAATTCCAACGCTTCCACTCAACCCAACTATATTTGTTTGATGGACGTCGTACTATAGTTTGTCTATAATCAAAGCGGAGCTTTAACATTGAAGATCGACAGTATTCTCAAATCAAGAGAACTGTGTAATTTTTTCACATTAATATTTTTTTGACCTTAGTAATATTAACCAATAGAAACTTTCAAGTGAATCATTTCATAGTTATCAAATAAATATAGATTCAAAGCCCCTTGATGGCCTTAGCGGTCATTAATAATGCACTGCCCAAAATTTAAGGAGCGTTACTTACCTCAGTCGCAATGGATATATCGATCCAATCATGATACATCTTGACTAGGAATATTTAAAATAGTATATTTATTTTCATTATGTTAAATTACTCACGTTATGACACATTGTAACTTGTTACCATCAGTCTTCATTTCAACCTTATCGAAATTAAGAAGAATATGAAAGAAGGATTTACAAAGAAAGAAAGAAATAACAGGACCTTTCGAAAGAGTCAAAGGGATGCTTCTACAAAATGTGGATGTTCTATAAGCTTTCGAAGAGGTCAAAAGGGGACAAAAGCACCCTTCTGCTCCAATTATTTCCTTCCAAAATAGTAGCTTCTGCATGCATGAGATGTTTCGAATGAGTTGAGGAACACCTTTCGAAGGCAACAAATTATAAGGTTTCAAGTATGCGCCAAACCATTCGAAATAGCGAGTTTCGCCTACATTTGCATCTCACAGAAGAACACTTGGATAAGAAAAAATCCTTCAAAAAAAAAAATTAGCCTTTCGAACCGGTTAAGACTATTTAGAATTATGAAAGAAAGCTTACTTGAGTTCATCATTCCTTCTCATACACTAGAGGATGGGGTTCTGCATCAATCAGTAAGTATGCCTTCAAAAGCTACCTACCTCATTTAAATCTTCTATATCTCAACTCCTTCGAAGCCCCAAAGATATACCCATCGACAGAGTCGAAAGCCCATGTCAATTCCTACTTACAACAACACATTAACAACAAAGTGGAGAGCGCATCTAAACCTTTTGACTAGTTGGAAAGTGTAGGATCGATTTCATCCTAGAGGGGGGGTGAATAGGGTGATGGTATAAACTAAAATTAATTGCGGAAGCTTATAAAATTATTTGAACACAGATCACAGATTAATAGCAGCACAGAAAAATAGTAGAATAATAAAATGCAGAAACAGAACGACACAGAATTTACCCAGCTTCGGCAAAATCCTGCCTACGTGCTGCCCCTAAGGTTTCTACTAGAAATTAGATAGTCAGACGCTTACACACGTAAACTCGCGACACCCGCTATCGACTAAACCTAACTCTACGCTCAAAACCCTGCCACAACTCAGCCACTGAGTTGCAAATTCTCAAGCTACGCCACGTAGCTTGTCCCCTAGTCACACGACTAGAAATTTAAACTGTTTAAAATTTAAAAACAAATTTAAAAAGAAAACAAAAGATAAAAAACCATAATTTAAAAAGCCCTTAAATATTAAAAGAGAAATCTCCTTTTAAAAACAGGCCGGCCCAAATTAAAAGGCGATTTATATCCCTTTTCTTTTAATTCTTCGGCCCGTTCCTTTTTTTTATTCTTCACTCTGAATATGGCGGCTTCGATCTTTGTTCGTCTCTAAAATTAGGGCTTGAATAAAAATTGAAGTTGCCGACTTAATTTAGCACGATCGAATGATGATTTCGTTCTTGCTTGGTCGATTGATGCTCTCTTCTCTTTGCTTCACGACTACTTCAATTTTTGACGGAGTTCGATTTTGATCTGGTATGTGTTTTTTTGTTTTGCTTACTGTTTTTGCATACTTCGACTCCTACCTATTGCCGATGATCTGAATTTGATTTATATAGGGTTCACAACCCTAGATTTTCGTTCATATGAATTTATTTGAATTTGTCAATTATGTTTGATCGGCCGTTCAATTTCACTTTGATGCTGAGATGATTTCTGACCTAATCAAATTCGTATAATTGATGCTTGCTTGGTTGACATGGTTTTGAATCAATTTCGTGATGACCATGGCTTCCACTTTGTTCCTTTTTCTATTGACTTGTTAAAAACACGGCTTTGGCACACGGCTATGTACATGAATTTTAGTATCACTGTAACATGTACTGTATAGTTCGACTCCGTTCCTTTTTCTGTTAACTTGTTTGATTAAAAACACGGCTTTGACTTGGTCGGCTCCTTGATTGCTACTGCTTTGGCCTTGACTTGAGAATTGCTACATGACTCCGGCCATTGATTTATTGATTGCTTGGTCTTATTGTTGATGTAGTCTTCAAGCATTGTTGCATTTGTGTATTCATATATGCACTGTGTCTTGTATCACTATGTCACTTAGGTGCATTTTTTTACACTGTGCATCGACTCGAGCTTCTGGCTAGCACTTGTTGGTACATGAGCAGTTTACATGTTATTGTATTTGAGTGCATCTTTGCACTGTGTTTTTGATATTGGCCTGAATTTTTGAAACTCTGTTTTGTTATCTGAACTCGAATGAATAATTGCCAGTGATGTTAACATGTGCATTTGTTGTTCAATCTGAATATGTGTTCTGATTCTTGAGCTTGTGTTCATCTTATATCATGTGAGCATTTGCTGCTGTACATTGCTGTGTATTTTGATTCATCCTTCGAGTCAGTGAACATTTGTGGCTGCACTTCAGTCATCCCTTCATTTACCTCGGCCATGTGTTCATCTGAGTGTTGTTAGCTTTGTGCATTGTTGTGAGTAGTTTGTAGTTGCTGTTGGCTTTGGTTTTCACTGTCCACATGACACTGGTCTTGATACTTGTACTACCTGGTCTGGTTCTCTTGTGGTCTGGTTGACACTTGATGTCATTTGCTTCATTGGTGTATACTGTGTCATTTGAGTTGCTGTTCATTTGATTGTTGCAGTCCTATATATGCTGTTCTAGTTTGAGTCTTGTGAGATTGCTTTGCTGCATTACCGGTGTCTTTGTTTATGCTATTTGATACATGTTTGGGCTGGCTTGTATTTATAAGCTGGTCTTTGCATGGTTTCAAACATGTGAGCTGTTGTCTGGTTGTTGTTTGATGAAGAGGTTGAACCTGTATCATGCTTGAAGTCGTAGCCCGTACACCTGCCCTGTGTTGAATCCAGCTAATAGTTCGGGTTTGACCTTGTGCGTGTGTTGTGATTTTATTTATATTTGCACCTGAGTTGACCCCGTCTTTTTATTTGGGTTTGACCTTGTGCTCACCTGTCCCTATAGCATTATCAAGTGTATATCGGTGTGCACGGCCTTGTGGCATATACGGTGATACACTGTGTATGTCACAAGCTGTTCGTGTGTGATGAATTCAAATATAAATGATGACGAACAACTCAAGTAACTGAGGCAAATAATATTTTCAAAAATTATATTTTATATTGCAAAAATATTTCTTTTTCAATTTTACTGCGTTAGTGAATATTTTTGCAGATTGCTCAGACGCTGGATTCTAACTGGAATGAAGTTGAAGATTAAATACGAATTGAGTGAATGAATGATGTGTAGTGAGGTTAAATGAAATTGTGATGTATTTGTAATCAAAATTGTATATGTATAGTGAGAGCTTGAATTTGTACTATTCAAAATTGTAATAAATATTTGTTTGAATAAAATTTCTGTTTGAATTCAAATTCTGTATTATTTAATTTTATTCAGCAAATATTTATTTAATCTATGAAAAATAAAATAGTACATTAACAAATACATTTAAACGAATGTATATATGTTTATTATCATCAAACAAAAATCATATAAGCGTATATTCAACAATCTCCCCCTTTTGATGATAACAAACATATATTTAAGATTTTGAATATACTAAATGTACTTGATATGCTCTAATTGCTCCCCCTATTTAAATGCTTCCTCTCTACACAATAACCCCCCTACATATATGCATACAAATAAAAATATGCAAATGAGCCTAGACGCAAATAGAAAATTATTTGACCTTTGCTTGATTTTATTTGACAAAATATTAACTTTTCTCTCCCCCTTTTGTTATCAGCAAAAGAATAATAGTGTTAGAGAAAATAGAGATAAAGTGATCGATATTAATCCAACATTAAAACTCAACTGAATATAAATATTAAATTTCAATAAAAAAACAAACAAAAATCATAAATATTTTGTTAGGCGCATATTCTACTTTTAGAATGATGGGAATGATGTCATCATATAAAACCATACGGTTGTGTCTATTTGTGGTATATTTATATTAGGAATTTGAATATCTACTAAGCATGCATAACCGTTAGGACTTTAAATGAGATTAGTAGTATTCCAATTTTATTTTTAAAAAATATGAATTCAAGTATCTTCTAACCACGCATAACCGTGAGGACTTTTAAATGGGATTAGAATCAACTTGATTATTTAAAAATCAACTTTTGATATGCGTTCCATACATGCATAACCATGAGGACTTTTAAATGAGCATGGAAGCACATAACAAATTCCAAGTAATTCACCCATGCATAACCGTGAGGACTTTTAAATGAGAGTGAATACTTTGGTATTTATTTATTTTATTATTTTTACTATATAAATTTTTTCTATTATTTTAAAAAAATGAAAAAATGAAAAACGAACGGTTCTTGTTTAAAGTACCACATATCGACAAACTATATAGAATTTTGATGAGTGATGGTCGTTAGAAATATGATAGATATAGAGATGGTCATGCAATTTTTACCAACAAAAAATTTTATAACCCTTGTTTAAATTTCTAAAGAAATTTTCTAATTATACTTTCTCGTGTTATAATATATGATCAATATCAACACTCGTCACTTTTTTCAATCACTATTTATCATTTCAGAAAATTATTAGGGAGTTAAATTAGTCAAAATAATCATTTAAAATCAAATTCAACAATAGTTATAAATCAATTTTTCTAAAAAATGACCAATCTGAAAAACAAGATCAAAATTGATTTTCTAGAAGGGGTTTTATAAGAAAATTTTATGCTATTTGAAAATTATTTGAAATGAAAAATATATGCAGATATTTTCTTTGAAAAACGATGCAGGTACTAAATGTCTCAAAAATCACGTTCAACTAGTAATTTTTCTATCAACTAAATTGCCAGTGTAGTCTGCATCAGAATTTCTCTTTTACTTAATTGAATTTAATTGACCAAACCATGAAGTGTGCACCAAAAATTTTAAACTCAATTTTAACAGCAATTCAAATGACATTCTTTTGAATTTGAATTGAAGCCGTGTTAATAATCAAAAACCATGAATATAGGGTTAGCCGAATTATAACCAAATGTATTATTATCCAACAAAATACTAATTTTAATCCAAACTAATATATATGAAGTAAATCAAAGAATCTAGAGAATTTTATAGTGTTTTTTGCATAATAATATAATTTGGCCAACTATGTTGAATAAGTCAGAATCAAAATCATCATCTTTTCATCATCTCAATATTGGCTGATTTTAATTCAGAATATGGTGCAGATTATCACATTTAATATATCGTACAAATAAATATACCTTTACCTGTTTTACCTTTATGATATTTTTCATTGTTGTCCGTTGTGATTCTGTCACCTTTATACTAGGCTAAGGAACTTGGCTTTGTCGCCCGTTGTGTTTCTGGAACAGCCAAAATCCAGAGAACACTGTTATTGTTCCTTAGCCTGCCACCATACCTACACGATGAAAGATTTTTGTGACCTATTTTTTTTATAGGTCCATGATTGTTAGTGGCAGAAAATTTTGAAAAACAATTTTTTGAAGACCCAAAACTACTTATAATTGTTCCCTTCGGCACCCAAATTTGTTTAACTTTGAGAGTTTTTATATTTGTGCCTTTTGGAACCGAAATTGGTATAGTTTTCATGTGTTTGGGTTTATACCAACAACTATTGTGATTGTGTCCAAATTTTCTACAAATTGTGCATATAGAATTAACTTGGTTAATATTGCTTTCAACAATTTTAGATCTATTATATCCAAGTCCTTGTCTAACCGTATTAACAGTTTGCTTTCCTAATAGCATATTCAACGATTTTTCACTTTTCGAAAATTTATCTAAAGTCATTGATAATTGTTGGACTTGTGTATTGAGAGACTCATTTTCGTTTAACAATTGCGTGCACTTTTTAATCGAATTCTCTCTTCTAGTATTTTCATTCTCTTTTAAAATCAGAATTTCATTTTCAAATGATTTTATATTGATTTCTGATTTTCTAATTTCTTCTTCGAATGTTGGACACTTATCACACTTAGGGATCCTACTTTGATAGATTTTAACTAATTGGTCAAGTTGATCATTTAATTTTATCAAAGTAACTTTTTGTGATTCAAGTTTAGCATATTTTTCCCTAAGTCGTTCAAAACAGCCATTTACTTCATGAAAATATATAAGCAACTCTGAATGAGTAAGTTTTGATACCTCACTTGGCTCGTCATCGCCACTGTCAGTTGTATCACCTCCAAGACACAATTCTGCCTTTTCTCTTTCACTGCCAGTGCTTTGATCATCCTCGTCTATTTCATCCCAAGTGGCTGCAAAACTTTTCTTTTTCTGTTTCTTTCCATGGCTGAATTTAATTTGTGGACAATCGGGCTTGATATGACCGGGTTTGTTGCAATTATAACAAATAATCTTTTGTTCTTCTGAGTGGTCTAATGCTTTAGCTATTCTGTTTTTTAACTTTTGGTTTAGAGCTGAATTTCCATGTTTCTGATTCCATTTTTTGAATTTGCTTATTAATAGCTCTAGTTCTTCTGCACCATCGTCATCGTCATCGTCATCACTTTCAGTTGTTCCTTTAAGAGCTATCAATTTCTTTCGAGTATCTCCTCCTTCACGCTCTTCTTTGAATTTTATCTCTAGCTCATATGTGGTGAGATTTCCGATGAGTTCTTCAACTTTGAGTTGTTTTAAATCTTTCGATTCTTGAATGGCAGTTACTTTTGCTTCAAAGCTTCGTGGAAGGACTCTGAGGATTTTCCGGACTATTTCCCAGTTCGGTGTATGTTTTTCCGAGAGCTTTTGATTTGTATACGATATTGGAAATCCGTCCGTACATCTCTTTGACATTTTCTTCCTTCGCCATTGTAAAGTTCTCAAATTCGCTGCATAGCATAGCAAGGCGGGATTCTTTGATTTAAGATGTTCGTTCGTGAGTTACTTCGAGTGTGTGCCATATTTCCTGCGTAGTTAGACAATGTGAGACACGATTAAATTCAAATTGATCCAACGAACAGATAATAGAATTCATGGCTTTGGCATTAATATTTTGTAATTTATTATCTAGCTCTGTCCATTGTTCCTTTGGTTTTTTAATTTCCTGATTATCTACAGTTATAGTTGGAGTTCTATAACCTGTCTCAACAATATCCCAAGCATCAATGGTTTCCAAAAAAAATTTCATCCTATTTTTCCAAAAAGCATATTCACCACTGAACATTGGTGGTCTAACTATCGATTGACCCTCAGCAAAAGCAGTATTAAAAGAAGCCATTTTAAAAATTCAACTTTTTAAAATAAAAATTGGTTTTTGTAAAATCAAATTTTTAAAACAAAAACGGCTTTTGTTCCTAGCTCTGATACCACTTGTAGGATCGATTTCACCCTAGAGGGGGGGGTGAATAGGGTGATGGTATAAATTAAAAATTAATTGCGGAAGCTTATAAAATTATTTCAACACAGATCACAGATTAATAGCAGCACAGAAAAATACCAGAATAATAAAATGCAGAAATAGAACGACACAGAATTTACCCAGATTCGGCAAAACCCTGCCTACGTGCTGCCCCTATGGTTTCTACTAGAAATTAGATAGTCAGACGCTTACACACGTAAACTCGCGACACCCGCTATCGACTAAACCTAACTCTACGCTCAAAACCCTGCCACAAATCAGCCACTGAGTTGCGAATTCTCAAGCTACGCCACGTAGCTTGTCCCCTAGTCACACGACTAGAAATTTAAACTGTTTAAAATTAAAAAACAAATTTAAAAAGCAAACAAAAGATAAAAAAACCCTAATTTAAAAAGCCCTTAAATATTAAAAGAGAAAGCTCCTTTTAAAAACAGGCCAGCCTAAATTAAAAGGCGATTTATATCCCTTTTCTTTTAATTCTTCGGCCCGTTCCTTTTTTTTTATTCTTCACTCTGAATATGGCGGCTTCGATCTTCGTTCGTCTCTAAAATTTGGCTTGAATAAAAATTGAAGTTGCCGACTTAATTTAGAACGATCGAATGATGATTTCGTTCTTGCTTGGCCGATTGATGCTCTCTTCTCTTTGCTTCACGGCTACTTCAATTTTTGACGGAGTTCGATTTTGATCTGGTATGTGTTTTGTTGTTTTGCTTGCTGTTTTTGCTTACTTCGAATCCTGCCTATTGCCGCTGATGTGAATTTGATTTATATGGGGTTCATAACCCTAGATTTTCGTTCCTACGAATTTATTTGAACTTGTCAATTATGTTTGATCGGCCGTTGATTTCACTTTGATGCTGAGATGATTTCTGACCTAATCAAATTCGTATAATTGATGCTTGCTTGGTTGATACGGTTTTGAATCAATTTCGTGATGACCACAGCTTCCACTCCGTTCCTTTTTCTGTTGACTTGTTAAAAACACGGCTTTGATACACGGCTATGTACATGAATTTTAGTATCACTGTAACATGTACTGTATAGTTCGACTCCATTCCTTTTTTTGTTAACTTGTTTGATTAAAAACACGGCTTTGACTTGGTCGGCTCCTTGATTGCTACTGCTTTGGCCTTGACTTGAGAATTGCTGCATGACTCCGGCCATTGATTTATTGATTGCTTGGTCTTGTTGTTGCTGTAATCTTCAAGCATTGTTGCATTTGTGTATTCATATATGCACTGTGTCTTGTATCACTATGTCACTTAGGTGCATTTGTTTACACTGTGCATCGACTCGAGCTTCTGGCTAGCACTTGTTGGTACATGAGCAGTTTGCATGTTATTGTATTTGAGTGCATCTTTGCACTGTGTTTTTGACATTGGCCTGCATTTTTGAAACTCTGTTTTGTTGCCTGAACTCGAATGAATAATTGCCAGTGACGTTAACATGTGCATTTGTTGTTCAATCTGAATATGTGTTCTGATTCTTGAGCTTGTGTTCATCTTATATCATGTGAGCATTTGCTGTTGTACATTGTTGTGTATTTTGATTCATCCTTCGAGTCGGTGAACATTTGTGGCTGCACTTCAGTCATCCCTTCATTTACCTCGACCATGTGTTCATCTGAGTGTTGTTAGCTTTGTGCGTTGTTGTGAGTAGTTTGTAATTGCTGTTGGCTTTGGTTTTCACTGTCCACATGACACTGGTCTTGATACTTGTACTACCTGGTCCGGTTCTCTTGTGGTCTGGTTGACACCTGATGTCATTTGCTTCGCTGTTGTATACTGTGTCATTTGAGTTGCTGCTCATTTGATTATTGCAGTCCTATATATGTTGTTCTAGTTTGAGTCTTGTGAGATTGCTTTGCTGACATTACCGGTGTATTTGTTTATGCTATTTGATACATGTTTGGACTGGCTTGTATTTATAAGCTGGTCTTTGCATGGTTTCAAACATGTGAGTTGTTGTTTGGTTGTTTTTTGATGAAGAGGTTGAACCTGTATCATGCTTGAAGTCGTAGCCTGTACACCTGCCCTGTGTCGAATCCAGCTAATAGTTCAGGTTTGACCTTGTGCGTGTGTTGTGATTTTATTTATATTTGCACCTGAGTTGAACCCGTCTTTTTATTTGGGTTTGACCTTGTGCTCACCTGTCCCTGTAGCATTATCAAGTGTATATCGGTGTGCATGGCCTTGTTGCATATACAGTGATACACTTTGTATGTCACAAGCTGTTCGTGTGTGATGAATTCAAATATAAATGATGACGAACAACCCAAATAACTGAGGCAAATAATATTTTCAAAGATTATATTTTATATTGCAAAAATATTTCTTTTTCAATTTTACTGCGTTAGTGAATACTTTTGCAAATTGCTCAAATGCTGGATTCGAACTTGAATGAAGTTGAAGATTAAATACGAATTGAGTGAATGAGTGATGTGTAGTGAGGTTAAATGAAATTGTGTTGTATTTGTAATCAAAATTGTATGTGTATAGTGAAAGCTTGAATTTGTACTATTCAAAATTATAATAAATATTTGTTTGAATAAAATTTTTGTTTGAATTCAAATTCTGTGTTATTTAACTTTATTCAGTAAATATTTATTTAATCTATGAAAAATAAAATAATACATTAACAAATCCATTTAAACAAATGTATATATGTTTCTTATCATCAAACAAAAATCATATAAACGTATATTCAACAGAAAGCACTCAACTCTACTTTAAAAGAAAAGTAGAAGAACATTCTGATGTTAACAGCGACGAAAGGTCTCTAAGGCCGCCTTTCGACATAGTCAAGAGGACCGATTCAAAAAGTGCCAACCCGCATCTATAAATAAGACCCTATGGGTCTGCTTTAAGGGATTCGAATTCATTCACTTCATTTTGTCTTGAATTTGTAAACCCTAATTCTCAAATTAGACTGGGGATTTGATTACTTTGTATACTTATGCTTCAAGTAGTAAAGGAAAATATTTTTCGATGCAAGTCTATCAAATTCTTGGACATATTAGTTGATTCAAAGTTTTTATGTGATCCCGATTACAATCTACTTGTGTTAACATGATCGAAAGGCTATCTATCGAGGAAGTCGAAACCTTTCACTTCAACTAAAATGCTTAGATCATTAGGTCCTTACCTCAAGCTACCTTGACCACTTCGAAAGGAGGTTTCGAAAAGATTCTGAACCAATTTCACTAGATCAAAAGGTATTATAAAAAGGGATTCAAGTGTTTTGACTGTGTCGAAAGGTTATATAAAAGGAGTTTCAACTCCTCAACCTTTTTTATAGGTGGGTTTAAAGAAGTCAAAAGGTTTTAAATATCTTTATCTATTCGATAGGAGGTTTCAAAGGGATCACTTATACTTTAAACTCTATTTTGGAGCGTTGATGAGTTTTCTTGTAAACATTTTTGGCACTAGAAGGTGAGCTCGAACCTCCGAACTTGTTGAGTTTCCAACCTTACTTTCCTCTAACCCAGTTCTTTTCCAATCTTACCTACTTTAGACTTTACATCACCATGTTTAGAAAAATCAAAAGGTCCGAATAAGGATCCTCAAAGCCACATCAAACTGGATTCTCCTATAGAACAGTTAATGATTCCAGACTCCATGAAGAGCAAATGTTGAGATTTGAAGCTTTAAGGATCATAAAGAAAAAGAGAGCTGAATCTTATGACCTAAATAAATGGAGTTTAAATCCTTTTCACATTGGCCCTGCACCTATCTTTGCCTTAGAAGGAAAAATAAAGTGATAACTTGTTTGACCAAATGAAGAAGATAATTCAACTCTATAGCAAAGGAACGATTTTTGAAGAGTGGATGATGATTGATTACAACACCTTTGCATAAAAATGGCATCAAGCGACAAGTGGGACATTGCCTACATCTGAGCTTCAAAAGGGTTTGAAAAGGAAATTGGTTGTTAAGGATGAAGCTTCAGAATCAAGTAATAAAAGATCTAGAAACCACCATCAAAAGACGAGTTTCAAGTCGAGTCTCCCTAAGGAATGCTATTTGACTACATCGATTGGGAATGTCTACTTGCTAACCAAGGAGGAGCTCAACTATTGGCCATCCTAGAAGAATAAGCCTAAATATGAAAGGAATCAAGGAGGATCCTAGTTGTAACGACCTGAAATTTTCGAACCCGAAAATTTCAGATAGTTATGAAAAAGAAGAAAGAGATAGAAGAAGAGAATATAAACATCAACAACTCACATTCGCAGCGGATAAAATATAATAATAAGTAATAAAAGTTTACAAAAGAATACTATATCTGTTGATTACATTTAGTATACATCAGAGTTTCACATACATACAGTCACTGAATAAATACAATTATCATGTCTCAGATTAACAATAATATAAATACAACGGAAATATTCTATACGCTCCTGCCATCCAGCTCGCCTCCTGAGCTCAAGCACGTACTTACCTGAAAATCTGTAATACTCGGTCTGACCCGAGCATTACACCAAAGTAACACCCGGGTCAGGCTGGAAACCAGCGTGAGTAATCCCAACTAACATGGAATACCAAAGCAAACACTTATATAAACCCGGGGTAACATATATCAATTTAACCAATCACAATTTGCTATAGAAAATGCTTATTTCATCTATAAATTTCTACGTTCCCAACGTAGAGAAAATAATCCAGTTCACTTAAACCATTTCATTTCAGCCTGTTGATTTCACCAATCAATATATAAATATTCAAAATGGTTTCGGGTATTTCCCAAATACCCGACCCCGGTCTCTTCGAGACTCATATTATCTTAACCCAGGTTATACAAATGAAATTCACAGCATTTCATATTAGAGATATCAACTCATTCAAAAGTATCCCATATCAGTCAATTATCCATAAGCAATGCTTAATCACATACAAATTAATTTAATTGATTCTAATTGAATTTTCTAACCACAATCACTTAGATTATTAATTAGTCCCCAAAACAATTAATTTATCGGTTCCTCTATATCCATTCATCTTATTTAACAATCCTGGATAAATTACCTTCCAATTCCAATCAGGTAATTTTCTTAATTATACTTTTAATTATAAAACCCAAAGATCACATCAAATTTATTTTCCTTAATTAAGCCACAATATTAATCGTATTCGATTAATTCCAAACTATAATTAACTACTCTGTTATTTACTTCATTAAATAAATCAATTATTCCTTTATTAACCAACTAAATTAATCTTTTGATTAATTTCACCGAGTAATTATATTTTATTAATACCATTAAGTAATTTCTACCAAATCATCCATTTAACAATTACAACCAACAATTATCACCAATTACTTCACCAAGTAAGTATACCATTATAATACGCTAGGTTATTATATCCACCAAATTCCACAATTTATCATCCCTAATTAATTAGTAACATTAATTACCTTAAATTAATATCATTTATAAATCATTCAAAACCCTCCACCAATGATCCATCATTTGCTATATTCATCAACCAATCCTTTAATTACTTTTCTAAGTAATTAACGTTAATTAATCACTTCGATCACAAATTTATTATAAATTATTCCATTTCTAATTATATAATTTATTTCTAAATTATAACTAAAATTTATCCCTTATTACTCGATTTACTAATTCCTAATCACCGATTATCAATCCAATCTTACTTAATTATCAATTCTTAGTTACTATTTAATTTAACCCTGAATTGATAACTATAATCTAAATCATAATATCGAAGCCATTAATAATGTAATTAATTTATCCATAACACTAATTAATCAACTTGTTTATTTAACCATTTATTTACCTTACCATTTAATGAATTTTCAAATCATTCACAAACACATACAAATGTTTATTTTCAATATCATTTCGATTTCCAATTCGAATTTGATTCAAATAAAATATAGTCGAATGAAGATCACTCACCTGTATTCCAGATTTTGACTTAATTAGCAGTGGCAGTATAAAGAGACTGTAGCAGGACTTCAAATCAGCAGTAGAAAATATCGCGTAGGAGGCAAGGATGAGCCGATGATGGCTGATGGAATAGCCGAGTATGCAGCGATGATTATTTAGAAGGCGTTGATTTCTGATGAGTTGTAACTTTGAAGTTCCTGTTGCCCGGTCAGTGGGCTGCCCCATCCTACAGTTGCAAACCACCGCAACCATTACTGCTCCTTCATCGACCGCACACTCCGCTGTCACTCCAGCGCTCGAGATTTCAAGATGAAATCGATAATCAATTCACGAATTGCTCAAACCCTCTCGCGTCCCTCGATTTATTCGAATGAATTTCGGTTCTGGTGAAAGATGAGAGGGTGGACGGAAAAAAAAGAATATCGATTTGATTTGGGGAGAAAGGTGCGGCCATTCTTTGATTTCGATTTGGTTTTGGCAATGAAGAAGGGTACGGGTCCTTAAAGAGTTGAACGAAGAGAAAAATATCTACCTGACCTTATTTATTTTATCAACGAAGAGGCGTAGGGGAAAAGCTAAGGAAACGTAATAATTAAAAAAAATAAAAATTTGGAAGTGGCTTCCTGAGTACGCCTCGCTAATATAATTAAATATCGAAAATATCCCGCGTTTTATAACACGAAATCCCGAACCCCGAATCAGATATGCCTACAGGCGTTCATAAGGTTTCACCCGCGTTCTGAACACAATAGAATGTGTTTCGGAGGCTGATTTGAACGTATGTGCGAGTACGCAATTAAACGATCGATATTAAATTAAATCGATTGAAATAAATCTAAGCGTTTCGAGCTGCCAAGGTCAAACGACAACTCCGATTGCTTTGAAAATTGAAATCCGATAATAACTAGCTATTACGGATCCAATGGAACTAGTTTCGTCGAATTCCGGGACTGTGCCTCGGAAGGCTATTTTTAAATTCAATTTAAATGATAAATTATTAAAATTGAACAAATTACCTTTATATTAAATTTCAACCATTCTATTATCTTCAGTATCATCATTATAGATTTTATAAGCCTTCAAATTATTTTAAACAGGCTTAGCATCTCGGATTCCACAATTTATCCAATTTCAATTATTAAATTCAATATTTAAACTATACAATTCAATGATTTAATTATCAAGTAAATATTGATATCCTAAAATTCAAGTTAAAATTAACTTTTAAATATTTTAAAATCAATTAACTATTCAAATTAAATTTGTTAGAAATTACGGGTCATCACATTCCTCCCCCCTTAAAAGAATTTCGTCTCCGAAATTACTAGCTAGGAAGAATGGACCAATACCCGTTTACTTTTTTTTTTTCCAAAACTCACAATTCAATATCCTACCAACTATCTTTTATTAAAGATCCACTATCACCTTAACCAACTCCCCAAAACCTTCTATAGTTTCAAACAATACCCTTTTCTCAATCATCCAAAATGTCAATTTAAAACCTAATTTTTGAACTATCAAAAATTTTCTCAAAATTTATCTAACTCTCTAAATTCCCGAAAATTTTTGCCAACGTCTCCTTTGCGCGGCTAGCTCGGTACTACTACAAAAGGCCTCTAGGGGCTCCCAAATTTCAAAAAGAAAACAAAAGCCAAGTGGCTACATCAAAAACCCAATCCAATATCATACAGAATCACAATACGTACCTTTCAGTCGGGCAATTCAAATTTATCTTTTAGAACCAAATCCAATTTCCTTTTTCCTGTATAACATCTGCATATTCTATTTAACAACAATATCCAATCGTAATCTTTCAGATCACTGTATACATTTTCTTACAGAAGCCTTCTCATTACTTCTATTCAACTTAGTTTCCACCGTTTCATATGAATTCAATTTATTTTCGATTTCTAATATGGGATTATATCTTTCATTTAAACTGATTCATATTATTTTCATTTACTAGTTTATTTTAAGTTTCCCATTTGAAATTGTTTATCGTTAACCAAAATTTTCCAAAAATTTTCTAACTCCCAAAATTTTCGAAAATTTTCGGCAGGGTCTCCCTTGTACGGAGGAGCTTTTGCAATTTGACAAGAGATATAAATATATATACATCGACCCACCCGGTCGGAAAAAGCAAAAACAGTTCATATTTCCTATTTTTATTGCGTAGGCGTACCTTATTTAGCATTTAAGCAAGCAGCTTATAAATTCTAGCAGTTAGCATACCCAAATCTAGCCAGACGGCTTCCCTGTACCTGTACTTACTTAATTTAAATATGTAAGTGCCATATGTAGAAATTTTATTAACCTAACACTTACTTTCAAAAGCCAAACACATGCATTACATAAATAACAAGCACCAAACAATTTCCAATAAGCAATTTATATGTTTTAAAGCACATCTAATTGTTTCCAACCAAATTTATATGCCTTTTCATTCAATTTTAATGGTTTACACACAATTACTTGCATTCAACTCATTTTAAGCGAAACAATCTCATATTCACTTCAATTGATTCAAAAATCAATTAAATCGCTTCCACTAATTCATAGCATTTAATTTGATTAAAACTCGCTTACGTTAAATGATAATCATTTCTACGCAATTTGATAATATCCATGGGAATAATTAATTATTTAAGTTTTATAACCAATTAAAATTGATTCCAACTCAGTTTTATTTAATTCAATTCCATTTTAATTTATTCACAATCATTTTATTTAGCTCGACACATTCCTTGCTTGTGTAATACTAACCATTCCCAAATTAATTTAAACCGAGCTTTTATTCAATGGGCTTTTATCCTTATTCGAAGCCAAGCTTTCATAAATTTTAAACTTAGGTTAATTACTTCAATCTATTTCTACCTCAACCTAAGTTCACTTCCATTAAATTTGATTCTCATCAAATCAAATCCCATTAAATTTAGTTAGCCCATCCACTTTAATTTTAAATTTAATTCACCTTTTCAATTTATCAAAGTAATATCCAACACATACTTAACTCATTTATACTTCAAATTGATATGCTACCGAACATAAGTCCGGTCTGATAATCCAATTCCAATTAAAGTTTGATTCAATTTTTTTTTATTCATCAAGCTTCATCCATTTATTATATAATTCCAGTGATCCCATTAAAATTTTTAATTTACTTGTTTATTTCGAATTTATTTTATTAATACAAGACCATCTCAATTTATTTCTATTCACTTGGATTTTGCTTTGCAACTCAAACTATTTCTATTATAATCACTTCTCTTATATCCAATCCACTTGCAAATCTCATTAAATATTATTCAAATCACCCTTGAATTTTATTTATAATTCAAACCATCACATTTCTTTTTCAATCCAGCCCTATTTTATTTTTACAACATCTCTTCTGATTTATTTCATTATTAAATCTAAGTCGAGTTCTATTTACAATTTGAATTCATTTATTAACCAAAGTTAAATTTTATTAACATACTCCATCAAGTAATTATTTTTTTTATTAGCTTACTTCCAACTTTCAAATCAATATGCGATTTTATTTCAAAGAATCGCTTCATTGAAATTTTCCGAGTCCAATTTTATTTTATAATTCCAGTTTGAAATCCCTTTTTACTTTAAAATTTAGGAATGCCTTCAAATTTAGACAATACAATTAAAATAGCTTTTTATAAAAATATTTCTTATAACTCGATGTCTCAACCAGTCCATCCTTGTTCTCACAGAAATTCAGTCATACGTTGATCAGGCGTAGGACTGAAAATCTATAGGTACTTGGTAAACCCGTTTTCAACACCCAGTGAAAATACTTGGAAAACAATTTTATTGAAATATAGAAAACAATTTTGAAAATAGAGGAAATATTTTTTTTTTAGTGAGGATGCTCTGGAAATCATCACCCCCATTCCATGGTCACAGTTACATACCAGGGTTACGTTGCAGTCACAACAAAAGTCCATGTAACTGCAGGCTCTCCGCGGCACTCTCGATTACGCCATGGAACCCACACAACAGATCACAGTTACAATCCAGGGTTACGTTGCAGTCACAACAAAAGTCCATGTAACTGCAGGCTCTCTGCGGCCTCTGATCTCGCTATCAAAATGAAACTTCTCCACTCCTACATAGGTCACAGTCTACCGAGATAAACTCAAACGTAGACTGTTGGCTCTCAGCGGCACACACGATTTTCGCAATGTTAACATAGGTCGCAGTTACATCCTGGGTTACGTTGCAGTCACAACAAAAGTCCATGTAACTGTTGGCTTTCCGCAGCACACATGACTTACGCTATGGTAACTCAACTCATAATCCTCAGGAACTAGTTTTGTCCAAACTCCTCACAGGATCACTTTAGAACCCCCTTGGGCTCAAGGCAGCACCACTCGGTGGCACTCCTGAGAAGTCCATTTCAAGGGAGCGCCTTTTTCCCCAGAGCTATCATCAAAACACTTTATACTATACACATATATAGTATCTTTCAAATCATACACCTAGTATGATATCATACAAAGCTCTTTTACACAAAATCGATTATTCCAAAATCGATAATTCTCAATATAGGCTTTCCAAAACTCAATATTGATTTTTTTCCAAAAATCAAAAGCCTTTCTCAAAATCCTCTTAAGATCCTTTATATATATTCAGATATATATACATATTTTTTTTTTAAACTTTGGATCCTTACCTTTTTGTATAAAACACCTTTTATACTCCAAACACTTCTCAAAACCATAGAAATATCCAATTTCCATCTTTATTCATTTCATATTTCTCAAAATATTCTTTCAGTTCAAAAGAACCATTTCATATTCCTTATTCACCTTTACATTAATTCCTATTTGGACTATTACTTCAATCCTTATCTCAGTTGGGTATTTAATCAATAACAGTTTGAACTCCGACCAATTTAGAAAAATAGCTTGAAAATTTTAAAATAGATAAGTAGTTGAAAAATAATCAATAATTTGCAAAATAGTTGTAGAATAATTGACTAATTGTAAAAGAGTTAGAAAATAGTTAAATAGTTATAGAAATCTTAGATAATTGCGAAATAGTTGTAAAATAGAAATTAATTCGTAACTTAGTTGAAAATTAATAATTAGTTTATAGAACAGTTGTAAAATAGTTAAAGAGTTCCAAAAGTAGTGGCAAAACCAGTCTAGGTTTTAAAAAGAAAGTTGTATAATAAATAGATAAGAAAATAGATTTAAAACTATTTATATTAAAACAATTTACATTGAATTCACAAACAATTCCAATTTAAAACAATTTGGTAGCAAAATTTCTCTTCTAGAAACTCGAAAACGAACATCGATGATGCTGCAGTCATCACCGACGTTATTTTCCAGTGACCGAAAGAGTTTAATGCTTTTATCTCTCTAAAACACTTCCAATATGTTTGAAATAATGCTATTTTTTTCTCCAACCCTTTGGAGACCACTTTCAACCCAAATGAGTTTTAGATTCTCCCAAAAATTCCAAATTCCCAATCCATCCAATTCATAATTAAACATTACTCTGGAATTTTCATCCAAGTTTATTTTCAAATATTCTCTGGAATTCTATCCCAAATTATAATCTCATTTATTTATGAAGTTTATTTCAAATTATAAATTACATTTACATTCCATATTTCAAATTCCTTTTTGATTTTAAACCAATTCCACTTTAATTACAATTCCAAAGTTATTCTAATTACTTTGGACTAAAATCCATTCAATTGAATCCACTTCAATTTCAATCATTACAATTCTATCCAAATCTTCCATTTAAATTTTTGAACTTATACATCTTCAATCCCAAATTCAGTTAATTCAAATCGGGTTCAATTTGAATGAATTCAATTCCAACTTCAAATTTTAAATCATCTCGAATTATATAAATTCGAGTTAAATTCTCAAGGATTGGTTTAACCTTTTTAAGCCAAATTAACTTTGTTTATTTAAAATTTCAAACAATTCTAATTTTTGAGTTCAAATTCTAGAATTTCACTTTTAATTTACTTAATTTTAATTTGGTTGTATTTTATATTACTTCATTTAATTTTAATTCAAGACTTCAATCTGGTTGTATTATATTGCTTATTAATTTAATTCTAAAGATTTTACAACCAATCACCTTAATATTTATTAGAAGGAAAAATCGCTTAATATATCAAAAATATATTTTTATATAAAATCATTTAAAACCTTTATATAAGAAAATAACAAGTACGCGCTCATATATATATATGCTCAAATCATTCTAGAGTACCACTGACTCTATTTAATGAGTAATCCCCACCAGAGCCAAGGTTCTCGCTTAACCTTTCAGCTCTGATACCAAATGTAACGACCCAAAATTTTCGAACCCAAAAATTTCAGATAGTTATGAAAAAGAAGAAAGAGATAGAAGAAGAGAAGAACATAAACATCAACAACTCACATTCGCAGCGGATAAAATATAATAATAAGTAATAACAGTTTACAAAAGAATACTATATCTGTTGATTACATTTAGTATACATCAGAGTTTCACATACATACAGTCACTGCATAAATACAATTATCATGTCTCAGATTAACAATAATATAAATACAGCGGAAATATTCTATACGCTCCTGCCATCCAGCTCGCCTCCTGAGCTCAAGCACGTACTTACTTGAAAATCTGTAATACTCGGTCTGACCCGAGCATTACACCAAAGTAACACCCGGGTCAGGCTGGAAACCAGCGTGAGTAATCCCAACTAACATGGAATACCAAAGCAAACAACTTATATAAACCCGGGGTAACATATATCAATTTAACCAATCACAATTTGCTATAGAAAATGCTTATTTCACCTATAAATTTCTACGTACCCAACTTAGAGAAAATAATCCAGTTCACTTAAACCATTTCGTTTCAGCCTGTTGATTTCACCAATCAATATATAAATATTCGAAATGGTTTCGGGTATTTCCCAAATACCCGACCCCGGTCTCTTCGAGACTCATATTATCTTAACCCAAGTTATACAAATGAAATTCACAGCATTTCATATTAGAGATATCAACTCATTCAAAAGTATCCCATATCAGTCAATCATCCATAAGCAATGCTTAATCACATACAAATTAATTTAATTGATTCTAATTGAATTTTCTAACCACATTCACTTAGATTATTAATTAGTCTCCAAAACAATTAATTTATCGGTTCCTCTATATCCATTCATCTTATTTAACAATCCTGGATAAATTACCTTCCAATTCCAATCAGGTAATTTTCTTAATTATACTTTTAATTATAAAACCCAAAGATCACATCAAATTTATTTTCCTTAATTAAGCCACAATATTAATCGTATTCGATTAATTCCAAACTATAATTAACTACTCTGTTATTTACTTCATTAAATAAATCAATTATTCCTTTATTAACCAACTAAATTAATCTTTTGATTAATTTCACCGAGTAATTATATTTTATTAATACCATTAAGTAATTTCTACCAAATCATCCATTTAACAATTACAACCAACAATTATCACCAATTACTTCACCAAGTAAGTATACCATTATAATACGCTAGGTTATTATATCCACCAAATTCCACAATTTATCATCCCTAATTAATTAGTAACATTAATTACCTTAAATTAATATCATTTATAAATCATTCAAAACCCTCCAC
Source organism: Allium cepa (assembly GCA_030765085.1). Taxonomy (NCBI): domain Eukaryota; kingdom Viridiplantae; phylum Streptophyta; class Magnoliopsida; order Asparagales; family Amaryllidaceae; genus Allium; species Allium cepa. The sequence continues at coordinate 27,265,330 of CM060938.1, read as the reverse complement.
CAATGATCCATCATTTGCTATATTCATCAACCAATCCTTTAATTACTTTTCTAAGTAATTAACGTTAATTAATCACTTCGATCACAAATTTATTATAAATTATTCCATTTCTAATTATATAATTTATTTCTAAATTATAACTAAAATTTATCCCTTATTACTCGATTTACTAATTCCTAATCACCGATTATCAATCCAATCTTACTTAATTATCAATTCTTAGTTACTATTTAATTTAACCCTGAATTGATAACTATAATCTAAATCATAATATCGAAGCCATTAATAATGTAATTAATTTATCCATAACACTAATTAATCAACTTGTTTATTTAACCATTTATTTACCTTACCATTTAATGAATTTTCAAATCATTCACAAACACATACAAATGTTTATTTTCAATATCATTTCGATTTCCAATTCGAATTTGATTCAAATAAAATATAGTCGAATGAAGATCACTCACCTGTATTCCAGATTTTGACTTAATTAGCAGTGGCAGTATAAAGAGACTGTAGCAGGACTTCAAATCAGCAGTAGAAAATATCGCGTAGGAGGCAAGTATGAGCCGATGATGGCTGATGGAATAGCCGAGTATGCAGCGATGATTATTTAGAAGGCGTTGATTTCTGATGAGTTTTAACTTTGAAGTTCCTGTTGCCCGGCCAGTGGGCTGCCCCATCCCACAGTTGCAAACCACCGCAACCATTACTGCTCCTTCATTGACCGCACACTCCGCTGTCACTCCAGCGCTCGAGATTTCAAGATGAAATCGATAATCAATTCACGAATTGCTCAAACCCTCTCGTGTCCCTCGATATATTCGAACGAATTTCGGTTCTGGTGAAAGATGAGAGGGTGGACGGAAAAAAAAGAATATCGATTTGATTTGGGGAGAAAGGTGCGGCCATTCTTTGATTTCGATTTGGTTTTGGCAATGAAGAAGGGTACGGGTCCTTAAAGAGTTGAACGAAGAGAAAAATATCTACCTGACCTTATTTATTTTATCAACGAAGAGGCGTAGGGGAAAAGCTAAGGAAACGTAATAATAATAAATAAAAAAATTGGAAGTGGCTTCCTGAGTACGCCTCGCTAATATAATTAAATATCGAAAATATTCCGCGTTTTATAACGCGAAATCACGAACCCCGAATCAGATATGCCTATAGGCGTTCATAAGGTTTCACCCGTGTTCCGAACACAATAGAACGTGTTTTGGAGGCTGATTTGAACGTATGTGCGAGTTACGGAATTAAACGATCGATATTAAATTAAATCGATTAAAATAAATCTAAGCGTTTCGAGCTGCCAGGGTCAAACGACAACTCCGATTGCTTTGAAAATTGAAATCCGATAATAACTAACTATTACGGATCCAATAGAACTAGTTTCGTCGAATTCCGAGACTGTGCCTCGGAAGGCTATTTTTAAATTCAATTTAAACGACAAATTATTAAAATTGAACAAATTACCTTTATATTAAATTTCAACCATTCTATTATCTTCAGTATCATCATTATTGATTTTATAAGCCTTCAAATTATTTTAAACAGGCTTAGCATCTCGGATTCCACAATTTATCCAATTTCAATTATTAAATTCAATATTTAAACTATACAATTCAATGATTTAATTATCAAGTAAATATTGATATCCTAAAATTCAAGTTAAAATTAACTTTTAAATATTTTAAAATCAATTAACTATTCAAATTAAATTTGTTAGAAATTCCGGGTCATCACACTAGTACCACTATCATATGATCAATGGGAATGAAACAAATCAATGTAGAGAACTCGAAGGAATAATGATCAACTTCTTCAGACAAGGCAAAATTAGCAGATTTGTAAAGAGATCCTAGCCAAATTCAATATAGTACCCCTTTTACAGTAAATCTACATGGTTAGGAGTAAAATACTCCTTACACTTGGAAATTATCTTAAACGGTCAAAGCCTTTGTCCGCACCGAGTTGGCCAGGTCAAAGAACCTCTTGAAGGGATGTTAGAGCTAGCCTTTAACTGTGCTACGCTATGGCTAGGTTAAAGCATCGATAAGCCCTTGATCGCACCATGCTATGGCCAGATCAAGGCGCCCATGGATAAAGGTTATAGTAAGCCTTTATTTGCGCCACGCTATGGCTAGGTTGAAGCATCAACAAGCCCTTGATGATGCCATGCTATGGCCGGGTCAAGGTACCCCCTGGAGGGAGGACGAAGTAACCCTTGGTCCCACCATGCTATGGCCTAACCAAGGCACCAAACAAGCCTTTAGTCTTGCTTATAAGTCCTTGCTAGAGCGCTTCTTGGAGGGAGGTTGGGTAAGTCCTTGGGTCTTGAATGTGGATAAGCTAACCAAGGGCATCAGATAAACAACAGACTAAGAGGTCTGAGCCCGAGAAGCGGCATATCAAATAATGAACTAAGACATTCGAGCCCGAGAAGCAGCATGTCAGACAACAACATACAAGGCCTAAAGGGTGGCACATGTCAAAGGAATCAAAACCCAAAGAGCAGTGCAGAACAGAAGGATTAAATATGAGTGTGCAGCCTTCGACTGGTAACCAATAGAGAATATCAGAACATCACTTATTAAAACCTGAATCTGGGTTTCGGGCCTTTTACTATTAATTTCTAGTCTTCGTTATACCCGAATTTGGGTTTTAGGGCTATTATTATTAATTTTTGGACTTCACTCATTAATTCTCGAATCTGGGCTCTAAACTTCTATTAAGGAGATCTTTATCATGAATTTCTAACTATCACTAATACCCGAATCTGGATTTCAGGTCTTTTAACTTTTGAATTTCATTCATTAATGCCTGAATTAGGGTCAGTGGAGTTCTCTTACAAACTTTCAGGCAACACTTGTTAGCGCCGGAATCTAGGTCTCGGATCCTCTATTATAAAGATTCCTAATTTTCTATGATTTATTTCCAAATGATGATTTCAGGACTTTTATTAAACTATCATTATTAGCCTTTTATTAGTTACCTCGAGAAGAGGAATTTCTAAACTACTATAATTGAAACTAGAATTGGATTTCTAGTTCTCTATGATTAGATTTTGGGTATTATGTCAATATAGTTGGAGTAGGATGCATAGCTCTCTCGCCGTTACCAAAGATGGGTTTCAAGACATTCAACCATACCCTATTATGGGATTACTTCTCACTTATTATCACATTTTCATGTAATGATCTATTAACTTCCATTATTAGGATCTTTTGATATGGATAAACTACAATATAGAATTCTATTTAATGATAAGAAATATTTTTTACTTTGTACTTTTTAGGAAAACGAGATCCGTAAGGAAGACTAAATAGGCCAGCAAATATGAAAACTATAGTCCGATATATCAAAAAACGGATTGAAAAACAATATTGTAAGAAAAGACTATTAGCCTGGTGATATTTACATAATTTACATAATTATTTACAAGTATACAGCACAAGTGTATGATTTACAAATCCTGAACCGTTTTATCTAGATTTTCAGCAATTAAAGTATAACAGTATGTCGAATTGCTATACAAAGGATCTCTTTAAGCTTCTTTTTTTCTTCTTTATATCGTCAGCATCATCAATGGATTCAATACGAGCATTCAAAGCACGGTTGAAAGCTTTAATAGCACCCTTAAGGGTTTTGTTTTGTCTCTCTAAATCAGCGATGCGCTTTTGAAGAAGCCACTTTTCACATTCAAGTTTTTGAATCTTGGTTGCGTATTCATTAATGTGTTGTGAATATCTCGCACTTTGCCAGTCATCAAAACATCTCATCATTTCGAATTTGACCTTCCTGCACCATTCTCCTATTATCTTTTCATCTAAACTGAATGGAGGGTTAGCTGCAGTAGGAAAATATTGAATTGCAAGAGATGAAGATCTGGTTGATTTTATAACATATAAGGTGATCAAAGAAGTTGGTAAATCGATTTGGAATGTTATCCCCCGTGATGAATTCCAATAATTTGCATTGAGCTTGACTGTCTCTTAAGTTAATCTTTAAATCGCTTATCCACTGATGGAGCTCAGACATCTTATGATCAAAATTAATCGAAGGATTCGATTTGATTTGGCGCTTCAATATGGAAATTGTTTCATCCTTATTCTTAATGTCCACTTCAAGATTGGCGATATGATCATTGAGGTTTCTAACAATTGCCTTTTGATGCAAATATCTCATGTGCCATTCCAATGCTTCAGCATTGCGTTGAAAATAGCAGATAGAGGATCCTTCGGTAAACACCTCATTTAAACATCTACCATCAATCTGTCTCTAACGCTAGTGAAGCGAGATAAGAAATCCAATAAGTGTGGTGCGATAGCTAGCCGTGAGTCCTATTTAAACAAAAAACAAAGCGAAGACTCAAATAACCATTCTCTTTTATTACAACAAAAGAAATTACAACTTAAGAAGAAATAAAACAAAAGGTACAATCTCACTGTTTTAATCAAACCATTATTTTATTACACTTAAAGTTAGAAACAACATTTTTGACTTTGTTCAAGGAATTAGTGAACGAGTAACTATCGAATCAAAAGGGGATTAAATCCTTCGGGGGTAATAACTGGAGGGTATTTGTTATAGTCGCATTTCCTGGCAGGAGGACTATCATGACCGTATATTAATTTGGTATGATATGTTAGAATTTCCTTGGGAAGTTCTCTTTTTCTTCACTAAGAAAATCGAAACAAAGGCAGGGATGTTCCATACACAGTCCCTGCAGGTCTATAAGAAAGTAGTATTTAGCCAATTTTGAGTATTTTAAGAGTGAGGCCTTTTCTAAATAATCACTCCTTGATTGACATATTTTCTTAAATAATCCCTAGAAACAAGACTTCCTAAGAGACATTTACTCCATAATAAAGTAACGAAATGTGACTACGTATAGAAAGAAACTAGCACAGAAAATTTACAAATCAATGTTATTGCATAATTATAAATGTTCATCCAGTTCATACAAAATAAACTTTTTGAATAACTCAACAATAAATTTATCTTTATAATATTTGAGTTTTTCAAGAGCCAGCTCAAGAGGGATTGATTTGACCCGTGGTAAATTCCAGCAAGCCCTCGAATGTGGATCAAATCCAAATTCATCTAAATATCTCCTATGGAAATGCCTAACTAGACCCTCACTAAAATCACCCGAGTATGAAAAATCTATGGTTGGGTGTCTGCAATAGGCTCTGCATAAGATGTCTACTAGGATGTCTCTTTCTTCAACTAACATCCAAAAGAATGTTTTTAATATCTGGTTCTCCTCCAAAAGTTTATCGTATTGAAGGCATGCCCTCTTCAGTCGGGGGCCGCCTCCTGGTCTTTGAAGGACGCTAGCACCACGACACTCTTATTAAGCCTACGATGCTTGTCAAAGAGTGCATTATGTTCCTTTAATTGCTTATCTAACTCTTTATACAAACAGTTTATTTATGCTTGTTTTCTTACAAGCTTTGTTTCGTAAAGTTGGATAGATTTTTTCTTGATCTAAAATAAAATGATGTCAACTATAGTTATCTTGGGATTGAAAGCCATTTAGATAAAGAATCACATACCTGAGAAACAGGAATGGAAGTTTTTGGGACTTGGTTCTTCTCCCTTTGTTCTTCGACATTAATGTTTTTATGAAGATCAGAAGGCTCGAGAAGTTTAATTGGGCTTATTTCATGATCATTAAGATCAGGGTTGACTTTTCTTGAAGTCTCAGGGAGATCATCGCCATCCTTTTCATGAGCACTGGCTGACCACCTTCGCTGCCACCTCAACCCCTACCTCTATATTCATCATCATCATTATCATCATCATTATTATCGTCATCATTGCCACCTTCCTCTATGGTGGCTTCATTGTTATCTTCTTCTTTATCGAAATCAGAGTCTCCTTCTATAGAAGGAATTTCAAAAGATAAGAGTTTAGTAGCATCAATTTCTTCTCTCTCGGTGACTTTGACTTCTTGCCACACTTCTTTAATATTATCCATGGACCTTTTGACTAAAGTAGGATTGAATGAAGGGAAGCTCAGGTCTGGTCATTTTTCGATGTTTTCAGTATAAGCAAGCATAAGAGCGTCTTTATAAGAATTTACAATAACATCATTGAGGGAGGTGCTCAGAAATTGTGACACCTTTTGCTTGGCTTCAGAAATAGTATTAATGGCCATTGTCAAAAAATTCTTCTTCTTCCCTAACTTCTTGAAAGAAGACTGTTTAGTAGCCATATAAGCCTTCTCTTCCTTGGATTCTTTTAAAGCCATTTTTAGAGCCAAATTTTCATCGGCTAAGAGTTGTTTTTCTTTCCTCTCTTCAGTGATAGAAGATTCTGCTTAAGCAAGAGAGGCCCCTAACCTTTCTTGTTCCTTTATTGCATTATCTTTGGTAGCAGAAAGGGAGGTAATTTGGCTATTCAAAGTTGAAATTTCCTCATGAAGTTTGGACGTCTCAGTAGAAGATTTCGAAGCACTTTCTTAAAGTAAATGCTAGCTTTTATAAATTTGAAAGAAAACATACAACATGGGTCAAAGTTCAGTAAGAAATAGTAATAAGAAAGTTAAATAATACAAAATGTACCAGAAGTTGTTGCTCTGTGGAAGATCGACAATGTCTTGCTGGGTCCTGTACGGAGGAATGTGGATGAATGGAAGTAAAGGACGAAGAACCCATAATGGATTTTAACATTTCTTTAAAATCACTAATGAGCACCGGTGATGTGGATTTAGAAAGATTCAACTTCTGAGGGGGAATTGAAGTACCTAAATCCTTTTGTATTTGTTCAGTGATGCTAGGAGAGTCAGACATGACGATACGGGACATGAAATCATCCTTGGAAGGAACTGCTCTAGGTGGATCAATAGTAATATCAATGATATAACTTTTGGGGCTTTGATTACATCAGTAGGACCACTTTCTTTAGAAGGAAGAAAAGACTAGGCATCAGAAGTTTTAGCTTTCTAAAGAGAAGGACCCATAGCAGTCTTCTCACTTAGCTTTCTTTTGGCAACCATTCTCGATCTGGCGATGGACAAGGTCAAAGCTGATGTGCTGGATTCGAAAGTTGATGGAATTAGATCTTTATGGTCCATTCAATAGAGTGTCCGGTTACTAAAAATTCAAAAAGTATAAGTTAGTAAAGTAATCTAAGGAATAACACAACAGTAAATTGCAAGTACGATGCTTAAGCTTACCAGGATAATCCTGGCAGATTGGAGACATAGGAGAGAAATTCTTGGGATCGCCCAAAGATAAGAAACATTTACTTCTAGAAGTGTGTTGGACAAGAACCAGTTGTCCAAGAACTCTCTTACTAGCAGGGAGAAGGGAATGTTTTTGAAGATTGGTAGACGTCAGAAGTGTAAGTCTATTCCTAATACTACTTGAAGTAGTGGTCAAAAGCTTTACGATTCTTTTATCCCCATCATTGGGTTCTTTAGGAGCAGGACCTAATCAAAAAATGTAATTCAGTAAAAGAAAGTTATTGAATAAAGATGAAGGTTATGACCAACTTATGGGGAGAAGAGAAGACTCCATTGATGTTTGGAAAACATTTGACAAAAGAGAACTGCGTCTCCCAGTCCCTATATTTATTCACCCCCTCTGAATTTAATTTCTTAGGAGGATTAGCTCTTAAAATATGGCTATTTAGATTGCTAAGTTAGACCGGGCGAATTAAATAGTTAAGAACTTCAGCGCTTAGTGAATGCTTGATTTTAAAGGCATAAGTTCCAATGAGATTAGATATGTTAGACATTTGGTGATAATTGGATATGTGCAATGCCAAGATGATGTAAGAACTTAGATAAGAAGTCTAGGAATTTGAATAGTAGAACTTAGATAAGAAGTCTGGGAATTTGAACAGTACCGCCATCACCAAATGTGAATGGCAGTATAAGTGACTTCAAGAGGAATTTGAACAGTACCGCCATCGCTAGGGGGAATGGCTTCTACTGCCGTGGTTTCGAAGTCGTTCAGAATGGCACTGACTTCGTCTTGAGAAGATATCAAAGAATGTTGGAGAAGGCTTCAATCTTCTTTAGTGAATATTCTACCTCTGGATTTGTATCTTTTTCAGTTTTCTTGGAGATCTTTTTCAAGCTCATGATCCTGTCAGGTAAATGAAAATAGGGAAGAAGGAAAGCGTTATTTATAAGAAAGCCAATGCAAAGGGAAAATGTTCAAGCAAATTTAAATAAACGGCCAAGATCCATCTGAGAATATCAATGGTGGAAATTTATGCTAAAATGAAGATTGGTTTCAAAACAGATGACTTAAAAAGTTAAGAGCATCCATTTACTAGGAGGTGCAAGTGTTACCATCAGTCTTCACTTCAACCTTGTCAAAGCAAAGATTAATATAAAAGAAGGATTTACAAAGAAAGATAGCAATAACAGGACCCTTTGTAAGAGTTGAAGGGATGCTTCTGAAAAAGGTGGATGCGCATACCCTTTCGCTTCAATTGTTTCCTTTTGAAGCAGTAGCTTCCATATGCATGAAGATATTTCAAATGAGTTAAGGAACACCTTTCGAAAGCAACAATTTACAAGCTTTCACATGCGTGACAAACCTTTTGAAATAGTGGATTTTCCTTCATTCACATCCCAAAGAAGAGCACTACAACAAGAGAAACCCCTTCAAAAGCAAAATTAGCCTTTCAAACTATTTGAGGCCATTTATAATTATGAAAGAAAGCTTACTTGAGTTCAACATTGCCTTCTCATACACTAGATTATGTGGTTCCACACCAATTAGCAAGTATGCCTTCGAAAGCTACCTTCTGCATTTAAATTTTCTACGTCTCAACTCCTTCGAAGCCCTAAAGATTTACCTATCGACAGAGTAGAAAGCCCTTGCCCATTCCAACTTACAACAACACATCAACAACAAAGTGGAGAGCGCATCTACACCTTTTGAATTGTTCGAAAGCACTCAAGTCTATTTTAAAGCAAAGTATAAGACTGCCAGATGTCAACAGTGATGATAGGGCTATAAGGCTGCCTTTCAACTAAGTCAAGAGGACAGATTCGAAAGGTGCCGAACAACATCTATAAATAAGACCATATGGGTCTACTTTAAGGGATTCAAATTCATTCAATTCATTTGTGTACTTTCCTGAATTTGTAAACCCAAATTCTCAAGTTAGATTGGCGATTTGATTACTGTTGATCCGAAGAATGGACCAACACCTTGTTTTGGAATTGAAAGCACCAACTCTATCTTCACAGATCATAGAAATAAAAAGAAGCAATAAAGGAAAATAGACAGAAGATTATTATAGTAGTTTGGTTGTTAACGATGCCTACGTCCACTTTATAGTTTTATTATAAGCTGACTGCTGTTACAAAGGTTATTTGGTTATAAAGTTTTGGCTAATTCCAAGCTGAATTGGATCTCTGAAGTTAGAATCCACCGAAGAATCACGGTGTATTCCTTCTAAGATCACTGTGCCAGAGATTAGAAGTGAAGAATAATCCCAGCAGAGCTTCAGCAATTAGCTTTTTCCCGATCCTCGTTATATTACAGGAGGTATGCTATTTATAGAGGTTAGAGGGTTCCTGGGCCTGGCCCATCACAATTAGCTCTCAGATGAAGTCCAGGAGATCTAAGAGGATCTGGTTGGGAAAATTAGCAAACTCTATGGGTCGCTAACGACCAATGGTGTTGGGTCGCTGGCGACCTATAGTCTATGGCTCACTGGCAAAGCAACCCATAGACTTGGTCTATTTTTGCCTGATGACTTCTTCCTCCTTTAGTCGTATTTCATAAATTATTTGTCCGTGGTTTTAAAGGAGTTCATGGGTTGCTGTTGATTCAGCCACAAAGTTCTATCCTGGATTTTGGAATTGGAGATGTCTTCTTAGGCATTCATTAGTCACATGCTAATGGCAAGTCGCTGGCTGCTCATACTCCATCACTTGTTGATCTGTAGGGATGCTGGTCTCTTGGCTTCGTTGATTCCTGTTGTTACCTTAACAGTGTATCTTGGTCCTTGTCGAACTCTAGTCGAAACTTTTTCGATTAGCTCTTGAATCATCCCACCGCTTAAGGTTGCCTCGATTTCTATTGGTATCCTCTAGGTCAAAAACTCAAATAACATTTTCCCTCCAGAGTATGCCTTCATTGTAGATAAGGTATGCTCTGGAAATTGTCGTTTTTCATATCCATTTGTTAACTTTCACGTGGTTTCTTCGAAGCTCTATGCATAGAATAGCCCAACGTCATCGGTTATTTTTCTTTGGTTCTTGCTATTGTTGCTTCCATCAACCTGTCATGTTTTCGCTTGCAGTTTCCCTGCATGTCTTTGAGTGATGAGCAGTCGCGATTGACCGACTCTGAAGTGGCTAGACAAAGCTTTCATTTTCGAGTGCACAGATACATAAGGTATGCAAATTTCTCTCTCTATATATATATATGTATATATATATATATATATATTCCAATGAGTCGCTAGCGACCCAAGGGGTAGGTCGCTAGTGACCTAACTCAATAATGCTTCAGGGTCGGGTCGCTTACCAACTACGGAGGGTCGGGTCGCGTGCGACCTAAATACTGTTAAATTTTTGCCTCTGACCTTGCCTACATATATCCTCTTAGCCGACCTTATCCATTTACTTGACCTAATTCATCTTCATTCTTTCTTGCGATCTTGTACTCTGGCGACTCAAACCAATTGCTCCGGTAATTCATCACACTTTACTTGGTCCAGCCACCTTCGCCATCATCGTTTCATTGCCTTGTTCGAGCCTAAAACCTAATCGACCCATTTTCTTCGTCCATGCTTCTGCTCCAGCCGACCTTTCCTCTTATTGTACCCAAGCCAATCCTTCACTAGCTTGCCTACAACCTAGATCATAGCTTGCCAAGTTCAATTTATGACTTCTCTTGTTCCATTAAGTTGATCTGAGGTGGGTTTGCTTGGTTGAATTGTTGATTGCAATATGGGTATGATGATTTAACGCCTAGCTTTTAGCTTGTGACGGTAATAGAGAATTTTCATTCTGTTCGTGGTTCTTTGGAGAAAAAAAATAAAGAAGGTCTGGAATCATTTCTTGGAATGAAATTCGGGCTTTGGCCCGAGGCGGGACGCATTTTGCTATCTTCATCTATCGAACTAGGATCATCCAGTTATGGATCTATAGACATTACTTGCATGATGCTTCATCAGTTGACCTTGATTCTCCTAAGAACTTGGGCTTTCTCGTTTTTCTTATTTCATGCTTGGTGCCCCTACGATGAGAAGAGCTTCTCATGTTGCTTTGGAAAATGGATCCGTTATCGATAATAGATCGATAATGAGTAAGCGTGAAAGCAGTATAACCAAAAGTTGGAAGAAAAATTTTACGGGGAGTTTTTCTCTACTTTCTTTGCAAGTGAACTATCTACACGGGATAGGTTGCTCACAATGCTTTGGACACAGAGCTACCTTACATAGATAGCACACCGCACTTGCCCTTGTTCGTACTTAAAATTCGGCATGCTAATCTCAAGTCAATATTGCGTCAGAGTTCAAGTGTGATAGGGGAAACTCATAAGAGCAGGATAGATTTATCAATAGAATTACCTGACCTTTTATGGACGTGAGTTCTGTCATATAGAATGAAACACCCATCCCCACATTCCAAGCCGAGTGGACAAAGTTCGACGCTTTTCGACGCTGAATCGTCATACACTTCGCAAGACGAGTTCGGTAAACTAGTTCCGGTTGGGCTGATCGTGGATCTCATACCTTTTAAATTCCGAGTATTACTAAATCCATCTGGAAAAGCCCCGTCGATGATCTCCGCCAAGGTTCTTCATAACATATGTTTACAGCACGTGAGACGACCTGACTTTCTACTCCTAGAAAATCGCATCATCTTGAAGAAAGAAAGGGATAGAAGAAGAAAAGAAAGAGAAAGAAGAAACAGAACAACATCAGAGAATTCACAGCGGAACGAATAAAATATAATATATCTCATAAAATATTAAATAGTATCTCATTACATCAGAGTACCCAACTTAAACAACTGATAATAGACAGTTATAAACTTCTGTCTAACTACACAACTCAAGAACAACAGATACAGATACAAACAATCACAGTGGAACCAATATATAGCTACACGTCGAAACCTCCTGCTCCATATCTCCACCAGAATTCGTCAAGCTAACCTGATCCACCTGACTACTCATACATAATATGAGTACCCAAGAGTTTAATAAAACAGAAAATAAACACTCGGGTCAGACAAGGGTCTGGTGTGAGTAAACGGGTTAAAGTTGCTTAACTTTAGAAAAATCCTTTGAAAAGAAAAGGTATCACGTAAGACTTCCCACACATAAACATGGAAAAGTTTTTAACTTACGCTAACCAAAACATTTGATAGGAAATCCAGTGATATTATAATAGTGTGTAGGGTTTTCAAGTAAATAAGAAAATAGCCGAAATTTTTACATGATTAAATTCCATCTACTAGCCACAAAAGTGGGTAATACAATCAAAACCGTAAGGTCTCGTAGGAAGAATGGGTTTCCATCAATGGCAGGGCTACTGGAGTACCGCCCGTCACAGTACGTGGCCTAGATCAATGTACCGAGGAGTACTCCCACTCCCCTGCAACACAAGGCCGGAACCATCCCTTACTGGACAGTCCCGAACAAGACAACCCCGCAGTTGGCCGCGACCCAACTGCCCACACAGCCGAATAAAAAGGGACTTCTAGACAGGGGAAAATCTTGCTCTCCAGTGGGAGCTACCCACGAAGCCTTGCTGCACCTCCCCTGTTTTAGCCATTCCCGGTTGATGAGGCTTGAGGTTACGATTACCTTCATAGAACACATCTATCTTAGAATGCTCATCGTCCACCTGACGATGTTCTGAAAGCATTCAATCCATACAAGATCGTTCCGGGTTCGAACGAAACCGAAGGCACTATCTCGTTGCACTCATTATTGGAATCACCCTCAGAGTCAACGACCATAGCCCTTGCACTCTGATTCGTCATCTCGAATCTATAAGCACTATTCCGTCAAACTCATTACGAAATCACCCACAGAGTTATACTGACGTATAAACCTTACACCTCGAGTCTTCACTTGCTCCTCTTGGATTCACGACCTAACGTTTAATTGGAATCGATGTGGTTTCGGGATTCCAAATATGGAAATCTGATCCCGGTCTCACCGAAACCAAACGCCATTTTAATGTCCAAGTTGTACTTAAGGGTTTAAACTATTTAAACTCATATTCAGGATGATATATAAGCAGATAGATGAATCATATTATCAAAATAGATAATTCATATCAACATTCATCTCACAAAGCAGCATATCACATAACTCATAGATATCCAAATCATCCAGTATCAACCAATCACCCAATATCATTCAACATCCAATATCAAACAATCATCCAATATCAATCAAACATCCAATATTAATCAATCATCCAAAACAGAATTGATTATCTCTTAATCAATTGGATTACTTAAATCCTTCTACATTTATCTATTTCAAAAAAATAAATTATTCATCTTTAATGATTTTCCTTAATTAACCTTCCTTGATTAATTATCCTTTAATTACATTCAAGTAATTATCCTTAACCATATTCAGTAATTAACCTTTAATTACTATCATTAATTACAATAATTAATGATCATTCATTAATTAATTAACTATAATTAATTACATTAATTCTTAATTAATTACAATTAATTAATCACATTTAAATTAATCACTTATATTAATCAAACTTGATTAATATCCTTAATCACATTAATTAATGATCCTTATTAATTCATAATTACTTTAATTAATTAACTAATTAATTTATAATTATTCAACTCATTAATCATAATTAGTGAGTAACAATTTGTAATTACTTATCTTAATTAATTAACTTCTTAATTAATTATTAATCTCTGATTAATTAATCTAATTAATAAATCTTTAATTACTTCATTAAGTAATTATTAACCAATTTAAATTAACAATTAATCCATATTTAGTTACTTGATTAATTAATTACATTTTAATTAATTACCCTTATTAATTAATCTTAAATTAATCTCATTAACTAATTAATTAATCACATTAATTAATTAACTAAAATAATTAAGTAATTAACTCTTAATTACTCACATAAGTAATTGTCTCTAATTACTTCCATTAATAAACCTTAATTACTTCCTTAATTAATCACTAGACAAATAATTAACTTCATCATTAAACAATTCTTAATTCTTTAATTAATTAATCACTTCATAATAAATTAACTTCAATAATTATATTAATCAATTCTTTAATTGATATCATTAAGTGATTAACCAATAATCACTTCAATTAATTACTCCATGAGTAATTATCATTAATTACTTCCATAAGTAATCAACTTCCTTAATTACATTCACAATTAATCATTAATTACTTTATTAAGTAATTACACTTAATTAATCCATAATTAAGCGATTAAAAATTTTGAAAAAAAAGTAACTAATTATTTAAAATTAGTTAAACAATTAATTAATTAACTTCTAATATAACTTCCTTTATTAAGAAAACATTAATCTCAATTAATTCTTTTACTTATTAACAATTCACATTAAATAAGTATTCTTAAATTAATTACCTAGAAATAAATTATTTGAATTTAATCAAATTTTAACAACTTAAAAAAAATTATTCTATTTTGATTTCAAAATTATAACAATAACTTTATTTGAAAGTAAGACATTTAGAAATAAAATTTTGAAATTTTCATAACACATTAATAATCTAAGTTAAACTTATTCTTTTAAAATAAAATTTGAAAACTTTGTTATTGGAAACATTACTTTTAAAATTTAAAATAATTAAATTCAAAACTCTCTTATAAATTGTAATTCAAAGTTAAAATCATCTTAAAACATTCATCATAAAACATTTTAAATTTGAAATATAAATTTAGTTTATATTTTTAAATATTTCATTAACTTTTACTTTTTAAAGAACAAGTTTACTTGTAAATTTATTTCTTTTTAGTAAAGCTTAATCCTTAAATCTATTTATTAAAAGTAACAAGTTTAACTTGTAAACTCGTCTCCTTCTACAGATGCTTACAAAAAGCATACCATCCTAAAACACTCGAGACAAACAATCAAACAAACCGAGCCTGCCTCGAAGATCCTCAACACCCTTCCTACTTCGAGTCGCCCCCCGGAAGAACACGAGATCTTCCCAAGCGAATGCATCTTTCCCAAATCCAATTACGCCCAGTCCCAAACAGTGCACACCCATCCTACTCGTGCACGTTGCACGACAATTCCAACGTTGGCAAGCTCTCCTCCGACCATCACCAAGTTGCTAACGACCCCGTCGAACCTCTCGACCAGCCAAAAACCTAAAAACGATGCCGAAACAAAAATTGAGCATCAAAGCCAAAGATGGACACGCGACTCGAACGGAAAGATCGATCAACGCCGACGAACCCATCATCATTAGGCCTCGCCGACCACATCACCAAGCCACACCTTAGCACAACATCCACCCCAACAGCTATCAACTCCGATCATCAATCCAATACCCAGTGGCCTCTACAAACAACCCGAAAACAAAACCATACCAAACCCTACTTCGATCAAATCCCATCACTTTGGCTTATAAAAAAACTTGAACATTTTTCCCAACTTCCATGATCCACAAGCTTGCCTCGACCCAAGATTCAAACCCAATTGTAGTGTGGGTAATCGACAAGTTGCAAAAACCCAAATTTCAAACAAACTCCAAATTCAACATAACCACTCAGTTAAAAATTATGATAATAACATCAAAAATCATGATTTTCCCTCACCATTCCATACTTGTAATTCAAATTTGAATCTGAAGCAGAAAATTTTTAACCAAAATTTAAGTTTACTGTAAATTTGGAAAAAAAATGAGTAACTAATTCAATTAAAATCCTACAACTATTTTTAGATGTTAACTCACTTGATTACAAACAATTTTCATATAACAACTCACTGTCTAAATCATGTTAAAAATCATGTTATTTGAATTTTGAAAGATTTGGAACTGTTTTCTAATGGCAATGTAACCATATTATACTTTTTCTCCAGGCAGTTCCTTATTTTTTATAATCATGCATTAAGGTAACAAAAATTTATCATCAAAGCAATCCATTTGCATACAACATTCAAACAAAAATTTAAGTCAAACTGCTTTTAAAATAGGATTTACTCACCATTTTTGATTTGTAGAGCAGAACAGAGGAACTATTTTTGTTTCCTGGAATTGCATGTTTGAGATTTTCTTTGCTGAAGAAATTAAACCCTTGCATGTTTTTCAATTTGATGCTTTAAAGGATTGAAAGTGCAGATCTTCATTTGCAGGTTGATTTCAGATTTGAACTTTATTGCAGGTTGAAACTTTACTTTGAAATGCAGATTTGAATGCTAGTTTTCACTTTGCAGGTTGAAGATGAATTTAGAAATGCAGATTTGAAATTGAACTGCAGGTTGAAGATTTATTTTTGAATTTTATTTTCAGATTTAAGAGATTTGTTTTCTGATTTAGCCATTAATGTTTGAAAGAGAGAAAATCAAAGAAAATGAAATGTTATGTTTGTAAAAAAAAATGAAGACATTTGTCACTTATTTTGCTCAATATCTTTACAAATGTTATTAAGATGTCTTAATATGTTTACACATGCCCTTTGTATTTTAGTATTAATAAATTCTTATTTAATTTAAATGTAATTATAAACATATTGTGACCATGGATGTTAATTTTGCTGCGATGACAACGTAACCCAGGATATAACTGCGATCTATGGTATAACATAGCGAAAGTCGTGTGTGCCGCTGAGAGCCAACAGTATGCGTTTGATTTTATATCGGTGGACTGCGACCTATGTGGGAGTGGAGAGCTTTCATTTCGACGGCGGAAATCAGAGGCCGCTGAGAGCCTACAGTTACTTGGACTTTTGCTGTGATGGCAACGTAACCCTGGGATGTAACTGTGATCTGTTGTGTGGGTTCCATGGTGTAATCGAAAGGCCGCGGAGAGCCTGCAGTTACATGGACTTTTGCTGCGATGGCAACGTAACCCTGGATGTAACTGTGACCATGGATGGGGGTGATGATTTCCAAAGTATCCTCACCAAGGATATATCCTCTATTTTCAAAAACTGTTTCTATATTTTCAATAAAATTATTTTCTAAAGTATTTTCACTGGGTGTTGAAGATGGGTCTACTAAGTACTTATAGATTTTCAGTCTTATGCCTAATCAACGTATGACCGAATTTCTACAAGAACGAGGACGGACTTGTTGAAACATCGAGTTATAAAATGATATTTTATAAAACTATTTTTGCAATACTATATATATATAGATTTTAAAAGTGTTTTAAAATGATCAAAGAATATTTTAACTGGTTTTAAAATAGTTAATAAATTCCGGTTTCGTTCTTTTCGAGGATGAAAAGATTCTAAGGGGGGAGAAATGTGATAACCAGGATTTCATTAGCATCCGATAATTGTATAATTATCTGATTTAAAAATATTGAAAATACTAATTTATAGATTAAACAAATAAATGTGATAACCGCCTTTATAAATTATTTATAATTGGCAAAGTTGTTATTTTTAAACCATAGTAATAATGTAATGATTTTCAAATTAAATTTGTATTGTTTAAATATATACATATATTAGAGTTGATTTCAATTTGGATTTTTAATTGAATTTGGATTTGAGTTTGAATAAAAATTTGAGATTAAAATATATATATAGATATTATAAAATATAGTTTACATATATATTTGTGAACATAATGAATAATTATAAATACTTAATTTAAAAGAGGTAAAAGAAAAAAAAGGGGCACTTGTAAACTTTGTATGCATTCACATTGACATGTGTAAGCTAAAAGATATCATGCAATTACAAATGGCCTTAATTTTTCTTTAAATTAAATTATAATAAAATATGGAGAACAAAACTATTCCTCGGTTCAAAACTTGGATTCTCAAAAATTAAAGGGAAAGGGGAGCCTGGAGCAAAACAAAATGAAAAAAAATCTGCAGTTTTCATTCAAACAGAAAAAAAAAATTATGTTCAAAAACAAATCCTGCAAATCTCCTCTCAAACCAAATCTAAAATTTATACTTCCTCTAACTAAATCAAGCTACTACCATCTGAAATCATCTTCAAAACTTGGAGTATAAACCTGAAACCCTTTTCTTTAAATGTGGAAATAGAACTGATCATCACCCTGTAACAACCAAACCTGCATGCAGTTATAAAATCAGGGAGCAATGCAGAAAACAAGATGGAAGTTTTTTTAAAAAAAAAAAAATCAAACATGCAACTGAATCTTAAGTTCAAATGCAAACTTCAGCAACTCAACAGTTCAGGTGAGTGAACTTCACCCTTTAAAGTTTGTTTTGATGCTTGGTTTTTAAGTAAAGTATGAATATAGGTTTGCATGTACAAACCTTTTGTTTAAAAACAGTTACAATTCAGTAATAACTCTGATGCATGAAGTTAAAATGTTTGCTGCAATATCTGGAATGTGCATGTACGAATAAAAGCATGATATGCCTGGAAGTTGACTGTGTGTGTGTGTGTATACACTTTGCCAAATGTTTACAGGCTCTGGATGTTTAAAAGGAAAATTCATATCTCTTATTTCAAGCAAAATTTAAGCTTGGTCCTTTGAATGAATTTGTTTGTTAGGGATGATGATAATTTTTAAAAATAGTATCAGTGTTTAAAATCTAACGAATTATTTTAAAATTTAAAGAACAGTGAAAATGCTTATTTATGTTCAAATCAACTATCTTAACTTCTAGATTGAATTTTGTGAATGTAATTGTGATTGTAAATCATGAATTTTAGTATACATTTCATGAATTTTAGATTGTTAATTCATGAGAAATTTTGAGATGTTCGATTTGGGCGTTTTGGGTGATTGTCGTCGAACGGCAACATCGAGGTAGTTGATGTTTGGGATGGGGAAGGTTGGAGGCATGGGGGTCTCAGGAAAAATGCTAGTGGGATTTATCATCATGCTGGGTGACTTGACATCAGTGATTTAGGGTTTAGTTATGGTTCTGATTTTGGTCGAATTGGAGAATCGTTCGACTCTGTGATGGTTTTCGAGTGGGATCGAAGGTGGTGGAAAGTAAAGTGGGAGGTCTAGCGGAGCTATGGGTGCGAGCTCGTGGCCTCTGATGACCAGAGTTAGGCGGTGCAAGTGTTTTGGTAACTGGGCTTCGTCCTAGGTGGTAATTCGAAAATGTCATTTTCGACTCAGGCGTTCGATTGGGTTTCTGTGTAGTTGGGTGAGCCGAAGAGGTAAGCGGCGACTTAGGGAGGTCGATGAAGTGGGTCAACACTGTTTCGCTACCATATGCACGTACACGGTGCACTAGCATGTCAGGAAATTTTGTTTTGGTTATGGCATGCTGTAGACCTGATGAAGTGTTGAGGAAGGAGATGGGTTTATGACTTGTAGTCTTCGGGTTTGACCCATTTATTTGCGTATTGGTTTCAGTCCAATTGAATTTTTATTGCTATTTTCTTTTCTCTGTTTGCCATCAGGTTTGTGTTTAATTTGGGCCTGGGTTTTATGCAAACTTGAACGACATTGCGTGTGTCTTTAAAACTTCGGCCTTCAACTGTGGGTTTACACTTTGAAGATGATGGTAGGTTTAAATATTTAAAAGAATTTTTTTTCCTTTTTGTTAAAATCAAATCGTTTCTAAAAGTAAAATAAGCATGATAACTTTATGAAAATCTTTTGAAGATGATTTTCTTTGATATTGAACCCATTTAAGATTTAATTAAAAACAAATTTTTTTTTAAATCTTTGTTTTAACCTAGAAATTGTTTGGATAATTATCCAACAAGATAATTACTTGATGAAAGTAATTAATGAATAATTTCTAAATGTAATTAATTTAAGAGGAATTTCTTAATGGAAGTAAGTATAGAATGATTACTAAATGGAAGTAATTAGGAGTTAATTACTTAGTAATTAATTTAGTTAATTAAATAATATGATTAATTAACGAATGTGATTAATAAATCTATAATAAATTTAGAGGATTGTTAATTGATTAAAGATTAATTACTTAATGGAATTTATTAGTAATTTTGAAGGGTGATTAATGGGTAATTACTAAATATGATTTATTTAAATGAAAATCACTTAATGGAAGTAATTGAGGAATTAGTTACTTAGTGTAATTAAGTAAGTTTATGTGGTTACTTTTAGTTAATTAATTAGTTTAATTAATTTAAGATAATCCTTTGATGTTGGGTTAAGTATAATTACTTAAGGTAATTAATGAGATGTAATTACTTGATAAGTAATTAGTGAATAATTACTGGATGTAATTAATTAAATGAAAGGGAAATTTCTTGATAAGAAATAATAGAGGATAATTATTTGGTGGAAGAATTAAGTGATAATTACTCAGTGTAGTAGTAATAATAATAATAATAATAATAACAATTAATACAATTAATCAAGGAGTTGGTTAGATTGATAGAATAATTAAGGAAGGTTATTTTCTGATTAATCAAGGTTGATTAATGAATGGAATTAAGTTAAAAGTTAATTATTAGACTAAATTTAAGAATAATTAACTAGTGAAAATAGTTAGAGGATTATTAGTTTACGTAATTAGAGGAAGTGATAAATCTTGCTTATTAATGATTAAATGATTATGGGTGCTGTGAATTGGTTGATATCTCTGATATGAATTGCTTATATTATATGATTTGTTGGATGGGTGATGATAATGTGATTATCAATCAATTATGAATTGCTATGTAAAAGTGTTATTCGACAATTAAAGTTGAATTGTATTTTAATTGGATAACGTGGGTTTAGATGACATTGGGTTCGAAGAGACCGGAGTCGGGTATTAGTAAATACCCGAAACCACTTCGATTCTTTATAATTTGATGTGTGGAATCAATAGAATGAAATGATTAAAGTGAATTTGACCATTTAATCTAAGTTTGGTACATAGAAATTAATGGGTAAAGTAAGAAATGTTTATAATAACTTGTGAAGTTGTAAATTGATAAGTTCCCTGGTTTATATAAGTTGTATGTTGTTGTATTCCTTGTTAGATGGGTTTACTCACGCTGGTTTCCAGCCTGACCCGGGTGATTACTTTGATGTAATGCTCGTGTCAGACCGAGTATTACAGATTTGCAAGTAAGGACGTGCTGGAGCTCAGGAGGAGAGCTGAAGGTCAGGAACGTATAGAGTGTTTGTCCATTGTGATATATATTGCTATTTATCTAGGACAAGTTGTTTAGAACTGTCCAGTATTGTGAAATTGTTGTAACTCTGATGTAAAATGTAAATATACTGATACAGTTCTGCTTTGTAAACTGTTATTTATTTGCTATTATATTTTGTCCGCTGCGAACGTGAGATTGTGTGTTTCTTTCATGTTCTTCTTCTTCTATCTCTTTTCTTCTTTTCTCTAACTATCTGGAAATTTCGGGATCGAAATTTCCGGGTCGTTACAGCACGGGATTTTCAAAGAGGACGTACGCCTTCCGGAGAAGGATGAATTTGCTCACATGCCTCCTCTGGGGTTTGCTACTTGTCAACGGTTCTTCTGTTTGAAAGGAGTCGTGCCACCCTTCAATGACTTTCTTCGTGAAATGCTATTGAACTTAGGGATTGCCACATTCTAGCTTCACCCGAATGGTTATGCCATCCTCACTTGCTTGCACATCCTCTTTATGCCGACATTCCATCATGATTCGAGTTTTCAACAAGTTGTGATACTTCTTAGCTTTCAAGAGGAGAGACGATTGCCCGTCCCTAATCATCATCGAGGCCCAATGGAATTGGAAGATCATTTTGCGTCTGCAAAGCAACTTATCTCAATTCAAGACACGGTACTTTTTCGTTAGGTGCCTCAAGAGATTTAAAAGTCAATGGACAATAGGGGGTAAGTTTCCTTATTCTCCCTCTGTCGAGCTTTGAAGAGGTGTAATAGGATTTCTAATTGATTGCTTGCTTTTTAAAGTTATTCCATGGCCAAACAGAGACATGGCTCTTAGTGAAATTTGTCAAACTCTAACAACTATTAATGACGAGGAGCGGAGCACAAGAGTCTTGCTTACTGATGAAAGCTTGCGCGAATTCGGATTGTTAGCTTCGAGCAGCAACGTTGCTCAAATTGAAGCTCTCTCTCCCAACCGAGCCAGAGTTCACGCAAGGCCTTCTTCTTACTCACATGATTCTGATGAAGGTCGTGAAATAGGCAACCCCTTCGAAAGTCTGCTCGACGAGACTCATGAGGAAGGTATCACTGTAGGACTAAGCAGTTCTACTAAAATGTCTTTGATCCAAGAGGAACCGAAAATTAAGCCCTCGTAGAAAGAAGGTAAAGCCGCTGTAGACTTGGAGAAGGAGGAAGGGGAATTTAAGAGCGTCGGTGATGAATTCACAACCAGCAACTATTATCTATCAGAGTTCAAAGGTGAGGATTCAGAGTCATGTTACGAGACACCGAGCATGAGTATTCTTCCGGATTCTCCCCCTTTTGATGTTGATGACAAAGAAAAGGCACTAATTGTCGACAAACATCATGATTCCCTCGGTATGGCTGCCGGGGTAGATTCTGGAGATATCGGCGATGTATTTGTTGATTTTGATGCCCTCATGAAAAACGAATTCAACATTGATGTGATGCCACCCTATTCTGGCAGTATCGCTCCATCCTTCAGTCCGACTCTGTTTGCGACAACCGAAGTCGGCCTCATTGCCCCACTTACATTCGTCCGCTCTAGTTTGTGATGACGTCTTAGGCCCATTTTAAGAATGCACGACAGGACACATTAGGATTGAACTAATATTTACTTTCCATTTTCTTGCATATTTACTCAATTCTTTATGTGTTTCTAAAGTTTCTCATGTGCATGATTTTTTCTAGATATGATAAGAGGGCGTGGTCTTTACGATGACTTCAAGGATTACACCAATCGCAACGGTACTCGAAGCGTTCATTCTATCACCACCAAGTTCAAGAGTCGAAAGAAGAATATCAGCGAAGGACGGAACTCGAGGCATAAACCCGTCATCGGGAGGAAAAGAATAAGTATCGCTCGCATAGATGCGGTTATGAGTGGAAATGGTCTCACGATGAAAGGGAAGAGTCATCAAAGAAGTCTAAGCTCGATCATCGCTCCCATGCTTCCGAACTTGTTCGAAAACATACATCAGTGGGATAAGAGATTGCCATTTCTTTTGCCCCTATTCCACCTTCAACGCATATCTCATCTTCTTCTGTTGTTGTTACTGCCCTCGTTCCTTCTCATCCCCACCAGAGACCGACCCACATTCCTCCCGTGGGCCCACCTAAGCTTGAGGCGACTCTTCCAGGTTAGTTTTTGAAAGGTGTTAAGCTTGATATCGATATTCACCCCCATTTGGAGGGACTCTTATATGTCACGCCTTCAAGGTATTCAGGCTGATTTGGAGCTGCGTAAGAAGTGGGAGAGGCTCCATAAACAATTAGTTGATACTAACAGGAATATCTATCAGGAGATCCTCTCCTTCGAAGCCATAAAAGATGATTTTGGAAAGGTGCTAACCCAGCGGGATGCTAGAAATAAAAAAACTGTAAGAGGAAAAAGAGGTAGCGCTTCGGGCAGTATGAGGACTGTCAGCTTGATGTAGGACATGAAACATGCGCACACGAGAGCCGAAATCATCTGGAGAGACAAAATTAAGAAGACATGTGTGGAATAAGCCAAGCTAAAGGAAGTTGTGGTTGCATGCAATGCTATTATCGAAGCCCAAAATAAGACAATATCCAACTATAATCTGGTTGTAGAGGGGCATACCAAAACAATCTCCGATCAGGCCAAGACAATCGGGGAGTTGCAGTGGACAATTGTCGGATTGCAAGCTTGGGTCATACAATTTAATGGTGAAAAAACTGCAATTGAGATGGAGAAGGCTGCTGTGATGACAAAATTTCTAGAGGTCCAGCATACTTTTGACCGGAAGATGGAGAAACTAGACTCGACGATCCTGAATTTCTATGTCAAATCTATATTTCATGAGCAGAGTCTCTCTTATCATAGCCTGAAGTTCCCATGCACTCTTGCCCTTGTTTGGAAGGAAATCCTGTTTCGTTTTGCCAAGAACGACGACGTATATACAGATCAGTAGTTGTGGGATTCCTATCTTAATGGGAAATCCCAGAAGGTATTGCTTGAAGGCCTAAAAAGAGCTGAACGAGAGATGGAAACCACCAAAGCGGCTCTGATGGTTGCCACTGATGCGCCTACCAAGTCTCTAATCTCTTATGTAGGTGAACCTTTGGGGCAACCTCATGATCAGTCGATGAGTTCGGGGATCGTTGATGTTTCCCGTGTGGCTGAGATTTCCAAAGGAGGTGAAGAAAATGAGTTTGAAGTTATTGTCCATGAGCCTACGTCCGATGCAGGTAATGGTCACTCCTCCGTTGAATTTGGAGACTCCATCTTACGCTACAAGAGCAAGAGAAGTTTAATGCTTTTCTTTTTGATCTTATAGGTCCCTCTACTCTTCCTATTGACACACCAATTACTTCGACGCTTGAGCATACTACTATCTTTACATCTTTTGAAATTATGTTCATTCCTGTTCTTTCCTTCCACATCAACACCTAGCTCGCAATTGGGATCGGAGGCTAAAAATATTGAGGCGTTTCATGGCCTGGACGATTCTTCGGCGTCCCTCGAAGGTGATATGGCTGTCGTTGAAGCCAAAGAGTAAGAGAGACCGACAGAGCAGCCAACGAAGAATTCGCATGACTTAGTTGTCATCAAGAAAGAGAAAGTGGAGGCAGTCAAGGCCTCGAAGAGTTCTTGGAATCGGAGAAAGTGCAAGGGGTCGGGAAGCTCTATTGGAAAGCACTTGGAGGAGGAGGAGATCGCTGAAGAAATATAAGTCGACATTACTAGCAGCGATACTTCACCAAAAAAGAAGCAGAAGCTGCCCACCAGACGAGGGAAAGGAAGTGGTGGAAAAAGGTGTTGAATGGCTTATTCGAAGGGGGACTGTGTTTTGCTATGTGGCTTGTGAGTGACTTGCCTTATTATGTGTCTTTTTGTGTCCTTATGCCCAAGTGTTGGGTATGTATTTTTGGTCTTGATTGTGGAGTGTACAACAATAATAATAATAACAACAACAACAACCTTTTTTGGCCAATGCTATGTGGGTACGACCACCACATTTTGATTTTGTGTTCATAAGATTTCCGACAATACAATGGCATTTTGACTTTATCCTTGTCTATCTTTTTATACATACTCTGTGTGCATGTGTATGTATCATTTCATACTTTTGCTAACAGCACGTAGAGGATTTTTCAAATTTCACTTCGTTTCATACGTACCCTTCAACGATGTTGTCTCTTAAAAAATTTCAAATTTTCCTTAGGAAGCTAACTCTCGCTTAGGAGTCTTGTAAACTTTTGAGATGAAACTTGCGAGTTTATTGTCGTTTGAAGTGACAGGACTTATGGACTCTTGGCATTCATGTGATTTTGTCTTTATGCAGGTATATGCCCCTCAGTTTACAGGGCTGTTCACTCCAAACATTCTCCAAGTATACGAAGCATCCAGGCAGCACGATAAGTTCCCCCTCGAGTGCACGGCTTCTAGGGTTGCTTAGCACTGCTTATTCCTGGGCAGCGTGAGTTGTTGGGTTTCCTCGATGTTGCCTATCTATAGGCGATGCGAGAAGCTAGAAATCTGGAGTTCCTCGTTATTGCCTATCTCCGAGCGACACGGGAAGCTTGAATCTGAGGCTTCTCGACGTTTCCTATCTCCGAGCAATGCAAGAAACTTGCATCTTGAGTTCCTCGGCATCGCCTATCTCCATGAAATGAGTGAAACTTAAATCTGGGGCTTCTCTACGTTGCCTTTCTTCTGGGAACGCGAGAAGCTTGCGTCTTAGTTTCTTGGTGTCGCCTATCTTCAGGTAATGTGAGAAACTTGAATCTAGGGCTCCTCGACGTTTCCTATCTCTAGGCAATGTGAGAAGCTTGTATCTTAGGTTCCTCGATGTTGTCTATATCTGGGCGATGTGAGAAACTTGAATCTGGGGCTCCTTGGCATCGTCTTTCTTCGGGCAACGCGAGAAGCTTGCATCTTGAGTCCCTTGGCGTCTCCTAACTTTGGGCGATGTGAGAAACTTGAATCCGGGGCTCCTCAGCATTACCTACCTTCGAGTAATCGAAGAAACTTGTGTCTGGGGTTCCTCGTCGTCGCCTCTCTTGGCGATGTGAGAAACTTGAATCTGGGGCTTCTCGGCATTTCCTATCTTCGGGCAATGCGAGAAGCTTGGGCTGGGTGATGCGAGAAACTTGGGCTCGTGGCCTTTCTGATGTAGCCGTGGCGGCATCATTTCTCAAAGGACCAGGATCGGGTTCCGACGATACAACAGTTTGAGTCGGTTTACTCCTACCGGCTTATCAAGTAATTATCGAGCACATAATTTGAATGATGCAAAAACAGACTTTATTAAGAAAAGCATGGAACTTTTTTTGCCTATTTACAACGCCACCAGCATTCACGTAATGGCTTATTTGCTGAAAAATAAGAAAATACATAAAGTTGCTTTTAAATGAAATATCGACGGAGGGATTCGCTATTCCAGGCTCTAAAAATCGTAGTCCCATCGATAGTCGTCAGCTTGAAGGTCCATCACCAAGCTTTTGATGAATTATGAATGGTCCTTTCTAATTCGGACGGAAGGCTACCGGGACCGGGTAAAACCGCTTGAGAAAGAGATCGCCAACTTCGAAGGTTTGACTGTGAACTTTGGAGTTGCAGTATCGTGCGACCCATTTTTAGTGGGCTACGATTCTCAATTATGCTTCCTCTTTTCATCGACCATGTCAAGTGATTTGCGTAGGGGTTGCCCGTTTCGTTTTTGGTTGAAATTTAGCGTTGGGTAAGAGGGGACTTCTAGTTCGACGGGAATCACGCCATTGAACCATATGCAAATACGAATGGAGTATGGCTGGGAGCAGCTTTATGTGTTGTTCTATAAGCCCATAATGTGAGTGGAAGCTTATCAATCCAGTTTCCCTTTGCTTTTGTCAATCGCTTTTTGATGGTGGACTTGATGATCTTTTTTATTTCCTCCACTAACTCGTTTAACTACGAATGAACCACCGTGGAAAAGCTCTTCTCAATCTGAAAGCGCTTACAGAAGTCCTTGAACTCGGCGCTCTCGTACTGTATTCCATTATCAATGATGATTTTCTGTGGCATGCCAAACCTACAAAAGATATTTTTGGTAACAAAGTTAATAACTTTCTTTGTGGTTATGGTGGCCAGTGGTTCCGCATCACTCATTTCGTGAAATAATCTACGGCTGCCATTGCATATTTGGCTCCTCCTTTTGCCATTGGAAGTGCGCCAATCAAATCGATCCCCCATATCTCAAATGACCATGGGCTGAATATTTGTGCCAGTTCTGTTGATGGAGTTCTCTTAATCTTGCTAAATCTCTTATAGCGATCACATCTCCTGGCATCATCTACGGCAACACAGTTTACTGTTGGCAAGAAATATGCATATCGAAGAACTTTCTTTGCCAGATTCATCCTCCGAGTGTGGTCTCCGTAATCTCCTTTGTGCACTTCTTCCAAGATTTGGTGTGCTTCATTTACGGTTACACACCTGAGAAGAGGGGTCGAGAATCCCCTTCGATAGAGTATTCCATCCTGTACCATGAACCGCGGCACCTTCCTGAGTAATTTCTTTCATTAATTTCGGTCCACTAGAAGAGTTCCAACTAGCAGATAATCTTTTATTGGTGCCATCCACGTGCTCGATTCTACAGTGGTCATGAGAATCCATTCTACATCCATTTCATTAATGCTTGGATTGGTTAGGGCTTCGACTAGGACAACTCCTAACGACCGGGCTTCTCTGGAGCTTTCCTACTTAGCCAAAAAGTCTTCCTTGGTGTTTTTCTTCTGCGGTATGTGGGTTATGGTATAGTGTTCGATGTCGCTCTGTAGCTCTTGCACTTTGGAAAGATATGGAACCAGATTCTCGCCGGCCTGATACTCTCCTTTTACATGACACATAACCGGCTGGGAGTCACTATATATGAACATACTTTATTTTGAGTTCCTTCACAACCTTCAACCCTATAATTAGTGCTTCATATTCGGCCTCGTTGTTTGTGGTAGGGAATTCTAAACGTAGAGCATAGCTAATGGCCTACCCCTCGGGGGTTTTAAGCACTACCCTTGCACCCGAACATGAGTTGTTCGATGCTTCGTCGAAAAAAAGCTTCCTTTGTGTGTCTACTTTTATTGAACTTCCTCTTCATCATCCCTTATTGTGAATTCAGCAATGAAATTGGCCAACGCTTGCCCATTGTGTGTCTACTTGCACTGAACTTCCTCTTCATTATCCTTTATCCGAAGCATCCGAGCAGCACAATAACTTTCCCCTCGAGTGCACGGCTTCTAGGGTTGCTTACACTGCTTATTCCTGGGCAGCGCGTGTTGTTGGGTTTCCTTGACGTTGCCTATTTATAGGCGACGCGAGAAGCTGGAAATCTGGAGTTCTTTGTCGTTGCCTATCCCCGGACGATGAGGGAAGCTTGAATTTGAGGATTCTCGACGTTTCCTATCTCCGGGCAATGCGAGAAACTTGCATCTTGAGTTCCTCGGCATCGCCTATCTCCGTGAAATGCGTGAAACTTAAATCTGGGGCTTCTCAGCGTTGCCTTTCTTCGGGCAACGCGAGAAGCTTGTGTCTTAAGTTCCTTGGTGTCACCTATATTCAAGTAATGTGAGAAACTTGAATCTAGGGCTCCTCAACGTTGCTTATCTCTGGGCAATGCAAGAAGCTTGCATCTTAGGTTCCTTAGTGTTGTCTATCTTTGGGCGATGTGAGAAACTTGAATCTAGGGCTCCTTGGCATTGCCTTTCTTCGGGCAATGCGAGAAGCTTGCATCTTGCATTCCTCGGTGTCTCCTATCTTTGGGCGATGTGGGAAACTGGAATCTGGTGCTCCTCGGAGTTACCTATCCTCGAGTAATGCAAGAAGCTTATGTCTTAGGTTCCTCGGTGTTGCCTATCTCCGGGTGATGCGAGAAACTTGAATCTAGGGCTTCTCAGCGTTTCCTATCTCCGGGCAACGCGAGAAGCTTGCGCCTAGAGTTCCTTGGCATCGCTAATCTCTGGGCGGTGTGAGAAACTTTAATCTAGGGCTCCTCAGCTTTGCCTATCTTTGGGCAACACGAGCTCCTTAGTGTCGGCTATCTTCAGGCGATGCGACAAACTTGAATCTGGGGCTCCTCGACATTGCCTCTCTTCGGGTAACGCAAGAAGCTTGATTTTTAAGTTTTTTGGCATCGCCTTATTGCTGGGTGATGAGAGAAACGTAGGCTCGTGGCCTTTCTGATGTAGTCATGGCGGCATCATTTCTCAAAGAGCCAGGATCAGGTTCCGACGATCCAACAGTTTGAGTCGTTTTACTCCTACCGGCTCGTCTGCTAATTATTGGGCACATAATTTGAATGATTCAAAAAGCAGACTTTATTAAGAAAAGCATGGAAAATCTTTTACCCATTTACAATGCACTAGCACTCCCGTAGTGGCTTATTTGCTGAAAAATAATAAAATACATAAAGTTGCTTTTAAATGTAATATCGATGGAGGGATTCGCTATTCCAGGCTCTGGAAATCATAGTCCCATCAGTAGTCGTCATCTTGAAGGTCCCATCACCAAGCTTTTGATGAATTATGAATTGTCCTTCATAATTCGGACGGAAGGCTACCGGGACCGGGTAAAACAGCTTGAGCACGAGATCGCCAACTTTGAAGGTTTGACTGTGAACTTTGGAGTTGCAGTATCATGCAACCCTTTTTTGTTGGGCGACGATTCTCAATTATGCTTTCTCTCTCTTTTCATGGACCATGTCAAGTGATTCGATTAGGGGTTGCTCGTTTCGTTTTTGGTTGAAATTTAGCATTGGGTAATAGGGGACTTCTAGTTCGACGGGTATCATCGCCATTGAAACATACGCAAATGCGAATGAAGTGTGGCCGGGAACAGCTTTATGTGTTGTCATGTAAGCCCATAGTGTGAGTGGAAGCTTATCAATCCAGTTTCCCTTTGCTTTTGTCAATCGCTTTTTGATGATGGACATGGTGATCTTTTTTACTTCCTCCACTAGCTCATTTGCTTACGAATGAACCACTGCGGAAAAGCTCTTCTCAATCTGAAAGTGCTTACAGAAGTCCTTGAACTTGGCACTCTCGAACTATGTTCCATTATCAGTGATGATTTTCTATGGCACGGCAAACCTAAAAAAGATATTTTTGGTAACAAAGTTAATAACTTTCTTTGTGGTTATGGTGGCCAGTGGTTCCGCATCGTCTTATTTCGTGAAATACTCTACGGCCGCCATTGTATATTTGGCTCCTCCTTTTGCCATTGGAAGTGCGCCAATCAAATCGATCCCCCATATCTCAGATGGTCATGGGATGAACATTTGTGCCATTTCTGCTGATGGAGTTCTCTTAATCTTGTTGATTCTCTTATAGCGGTCACATCTCCTGGCGTCATCTACGACAGCGCGGTTTACTGTTGACAAGAAATACCTGTATCGAAGAACTTTCTTTGCCAGAATCATTCTCCGAGTGTGGTCTCCGCAATCTCCTTTGTGCACTTTTTCCAGGATTTGGTGTTCTTTATTTACGTTCACACACATGAGAAGAGGGGTCAAGAATCCCCTTCGATAGAGTATTCTATCCTGTACCATGAACCGTGGCACCTTCCTGAGTAATTTCTTTCATTAATTTAGGTCCACTAGAAGAGTTCCTACTAGCAGATAATCTTTTATTGGTGTCATCCACGTGCTCGGTTCTACAGTGGTCTCGAGAACCCATTCTACATCCATTTCATTAATGCTTGGATTGGTTAGGGTTTGGACTAGGACAACTCCTAACGACTGGGCTTCTCTGGAGCTTGCCTACTTAGCCAAAAAGACTGCCATGGTGTTTTGCTTCTGCGGTGTGTGGGTTATGGTATAATGTTCGACGTTGCTCTGTAGCGCTTGCACTATGGAACCAGATTCTCATCGCTTGGCTGATACTCTCCTTTTAATGACACATAATTGGCTGGGAGTCACTATATATGAACGTACTTTATTTTGGTTTCCTTCACAACCTTCAGCCCTATAATTAGTGCTTCATATTCTGCCTTGTTGTTCATGGTAGGGAATTCTAGACGTAGAGCATAGCTAATGGCCCGCCCCTCGGGGGTTTCAAGCACTACCCCTACACCCGAACATGAGTTGTTCATGCTCCGTCGAAAAAAAGATTCCATTGTGTGTCTACTTGCACTGAACTTCCTCTTCATCATCCCGTATTGTGAATTCAGCAATGAAATTGGACAGCACTTGCCCATTGTGTGTCTACTTGCACTGAACTTCCTCTTCATCATCCCTTATCCGAAGCATCTGAGCATCACGATAAGTTTTCCCTCGAGTGCACGGCTTTTGGGGTTGCTTAGCACTGCCTATTCCTGGGCAGCGCGAGTTGTTGGGTTTCCTCGACGTTGCCTATCTATAGGCGATGCGAGAAGCTGGAAATCTAGAGTTCCTCGTCATTGCCTATCTCCAGGCGACACGGGAAGCTTGAATCTGAAGATTCTCGATGTTTCCTATCTCCGGGCAATGCGAGAAACTTGCATCTTGAGTTCCTCGGCATCATCTATCTCCGTGAAATGCATGAAACTTAAATCTGGGGCTTCTCAGCGTTGCCTTTCTTCGGGCAACGCGAGAAGCTTGCGTCTTGAGTTCCTTGGCGTCACCTATCTTCAGGTAATGTGAGAAACTTGAATCTAGGGCTCCTCGACGTTGCCTATCTCTGGACAATGCAAGAAGCTTGCATCTTAGGTTCCTCAGTGTTGCCTATCTCTGGGCGATGTGAGAAACTTGAATCTGGGGCTCCTTGGCATTGCCTTTCTCCAGGCAACACGGGAAGCTTGCATCTTAAGTTCCTCGGTGTCTCCTATCCTTGGGCGATGTGAGAAACTTGAATCTAGTGCTCCTTGGTGTTACCTATCTTCGAGTAATGCAAGAAACTTGTGTCTTGGGCTCCTCGGCGTCGCCTATCTCCGAGCGATGTGAGAAACTTGAATTTGGGGCTTTTCGGCGTTTCCTATCTCCGAGAAACGTGAGAAGCTTGCGCCTAGAGTTCCTTGGCATCGCCAATCTCTGGGCGGTGTGAGAAACTTCAATATAGGGCTCCTCGGCGTTGCCTATCTTCAGGCAACACGAATTCCTCAGTGTCGCCTATCTTCGGACGATGCGAGAAACTTGAATCTGGGGCTCCTCGACATTGCCTATCTTCGGGCAACGTAGGAAGCTTGATTTTTTAAGTTTTTTGGCATCGCCTTATTGCTGGGTGATGCAAGAAACTTGGGCTCGTGGCCTTTCTGATGTAGCCATGGTGGCATCATTTCTCAAAGGGCTAGGATCGGGTTTCGACAATCCAACTGTTTGGGTCGGTTAACTCCTACCGGCTCGTTGGGTAATTATCGGGCACATAATTTGAATGATTCAAAAAGAAGACTTTATAAAGAAAAGCATGGAATTGTTTTGCCTACTTAGAATGCCATCAGCATTCCCGTAATGGCTTATTTGCTGAAAAATAAGAAAATACATAAAGTTGCTTTTAAAAGAAATATCGATGGAGGGATTCGCTATTGCAGGCTCTGGAAATCATAGTCCCATCGACGGTCGTCAGCTTGAAGGTCCCATCACCAAGCTTTTGATGAATTATGAATGGTCCTTCCTAATTCGGACGGAAGGCTACCGGGACCGGGTGAAACTGCTTGAGCACGAGATCGCCAACTTCGAAGGTTTGACTGTGAACTTAGGAGTTGCAGTTTCGTGCGACCCTTTTTTGGTGGGCGACGATTCTCAATTATGCTTCCTCTCTCTTTTCATCGACCATGTCAAGTGATTTGAGTACGGGTTGCTCGTTTCGTTTTTGGTTGAAATTTAGCGTTGGGTAAGAGGGGATTCTAGTTCGACGGGAATCATCGCCGTTGAACCATATGCAAATACGAATGGAGTGTGGCCGGAAGCAGATTTATGTGTTGTTCTGTAAGCTCATAATGTGAGTGGAAGCTTATCAATCCAGTTTCCCTTTGCTTTTGTCAATCGCTTTTTGATGGTGGACTTGATGATCTTTTTTATTTCCTCCACTAGCTCATTTGCCTACGAATGAACCATTGCGGAAAAGCTCTTCTCAATCCGAAATCGCTTACATGAGTCCTTGAACTCGGCGCTCTCGAACTGTGTTCCAATATCAGTAATGATTTTCTGTGTCATGCCAAACCTACTAAAGATATTTTTGGTAACAAAGTTAATAACTTTCTTTTTGGTTATGGTGGCCAGCGGTTCCACATCAGCTCATTTCTTGAAATAATCTACAGCCGCCATTTCATATTTGGCTCCTCTTTTTGCCATTGGAAGTGCGCCAATCAAATCGATCCTCCATATCTCAAATGGCCATGGGCTGAACATTTGTGCCATTTGTGTTGATGGAGTTCTCTTAATCTTGCTGAATCTCTTATAGCGGTCACATTTCCTGGCATCATCTATGGCAGCGTGGTTTGCTGTTGGTAAGAAATACCCGTATTGAAGAACTTTCTTTGCCAGAGTCATCCTACGAGTGTGGTCTCCACAATCTCCTTTGTGCACTTCTTCCAGGATTTGGTGTGCTTCATGTACGGTCACACACCTGAGAAGAGGGGTCGAGAATCCCCTTCGATAGAGTATTCCATCCTGTACCATGAACCGCGGCACCTTCTTGATTAATTTCTTACATTAATTTCAGTCCACTAGAAGAGTTCCTACTAACAGATAATCTTTTATTAGTGTCATCCACGTTCTCGGTTCTACAATGGTCTCGAGAATCCGTTCTACATCCATTTCGTTAATGCTTGGATTGGTTAGGTTTTCGACTAGGACAACTCCTAACGACTGGGCTTCACTGGAGCTTGCCTCCTTAGCCAAAAAGTCTGCCTTGGTTTTTTTTCTTCTACGGTATGTGGGTTATGGTATAATGTTCGATGTTGCTCTTTAGCTCTTGCACTTTGGAAAGATATGGAACCAGATTCTCGCCGCTTTCCTGATACTCCCCTTTTACATGACACATAACTGGCTGGGAGTCACTATATATGAACATACTTTATTTTGAGTTCCTTCACAACCTTCAGCCCTATAATTAGTGTTTCATATTCCACCTCGTTGTTCGTGGTAGGGAATTCTAGACGTAGTGCATAGCTAATGGCCCGCCCCTTGGGGCTTTCAAGCACTACCCTTGGACCCGAATAGGAGTTGTTCGATGCTTCGTCGAAAAAAAACTTCCATTGTGCGTCTACTTGCACTGAACTTCCTCTTCATCATCCCTAATTGTGAATTCAGCAATGAAATTGGCCAGAGCTTGCCCATTGATTGCCTTCCTTAGGTGGTAAGTGTTATCATGTCGACTCAACTCTATGTTCAACTTAAGTTATAGACCGGATGTTTCTGGTCAGTATAAAACAAGTTTTAATGGCTGGTCGGTCAATATTTTAATTGGATGAGCTTGGAAGTATAGCCACAATTTTCAGGATGCGATCAAAAGCAATATGCTAGCTTCTCTAATTTAGGGTAATTCTTCTCGACGCTGGTGAAATGCTTGCTAATGTAGTACACATGTTGTTGGATCCTTACTTCTTCTTATATGAGAGCTATGCTCAACGCGTGAGGGGAAATTGCTAAGTAAATGAATAAGTCTTCTCCATCGACTGGCTTTGATAAGACCAGAGGAGTTTCCATATGTCGCAGCAGTTCCTCAAAGGTTGTTTGACAATCTTCACTCCATTCAAAATTTTTCTTTCCCTTCTTTAGCATGTCAAAGAATGGTATACACTTGTCAGTGGTTTTTGAGATAAAACAGCTTAGCGTTGTGACTTTTCCATTTAAATTTTGAAGTTCTCTTTTATTCTTATGGGCTTGGACTTTACGTAATGCCATTATTTGCTTTTGATTTGCTTCAATGCCTCGGGCACTTACTATGAATCCTAAGAATTTTCCGAAAGCCACCCCGAAATGACATTTTGTGGATTAAGCTTCATTCCCTACTTACGGAGTATCTCGAACATCTTAGCAAGATTATCTAGATGGTTAGCAGCTACTCGGGATTTAACTAACATATCGTCCACATAAACTTCCATAGTTTTCTTGATCTGGCGCTTAAAAATAGTATTCACTAGTCTTTGATATGTGGCCTCTACATTCTTCTGACCAAACGACATCACTTTATAGCAGTATAACCCAAACTCAGTGATGAAACTGGTACTTTCTTGATTCGGTTCATGCATTAGGATCTGGTTATAGCTTGAGTACGCATCCATAAATGATAGCAATTCATATCCCACTGTCCCATCCACCAGTTGATCAATTCTAGGTAGTGGGAAGCTATCCTTTGGATAAGCTTTATTGATGTCTAAAAAATCAATACAGGTTCTCCATTTTCCATTAGACTTCTTGACTAGTACCGAGTTTGATACCCATTCATGGTAGGTTGCATCCTAGATAAAGCCATTGGCCATTAGCTTATCCACCTCTTTCTCAATGCCTTGGACCATTCAGGGCCTAAGCTACACCTTTTTTGCTTCACTGGAGTGAATTTGGGATCCATGGTAAGGGCGTGACAGGCAGTTTTAGGCAATAACCCGCACTTATCAGCATGGGTCTAAGCCAAAACATCTAAGTTGATGTGAACGAATTTAGTCAACTCTGATCGCATCTTGTTTAAAAGATAAGACCCAATTCTCAGGACCCGCATGGAGTTATCCATACTAACTGGGACAGACACCATCAGTTCAGCTGGCGTTGTCCTATCCTCCCCTGAGCTCTTCTTCCTAGGATACAGAGCCCTATCGAATTGGCTAAGGTCCCCAAGCCAGGGGTGGTTCTGTAGTTTCTATTCAAAGGGTTCACGGATGTGGAGGATTTTCCCCCACATCCTATCCTTTCTCCCTTCTTTTAGGTTCACATAATTCTGCAATATAACACTCTCTAGCCACGCTTTGGTCTCCTCTTACAATCCCGACTCCATGCTCGGTACGGAATTTCATCATAAGACACCATTGAGCTAGTGCTATCTTAAAGTCGGCTAACGCAAGCCTTCCCAGAAATGCATTATATGCTGACATCTCGTCTACAATCACAAAATTCCAAAAGAGGGTGACTCGTCATTCCCCCTCTCCAAGCTCTACAGGTAGGCCAATGGTTCTCAGCAGCTACTTAGGTTCTCCGGTAGATCCGTGGATCTTCGTTTGGCACGCAGATACACTTTTCATATCTATCTTTATCTGATTGAAAGTACGCTTGAAAATATACCAATTGAGCTTCCTCTGTCAACCAATACTCGTCAGACAACTGCAGGCCTGATTCCCACTGTTATCACCACAGGATCAAGAGTTGGTGCCTCAATTCCTTCGGTATCACGATCGTAAAATATTATATCATTGCTCAACATTGTCTGCTGCTTAACTAGAGTTTCGCCATCTATTGTCAAACACGACCCCTTCAAGACATGTTTTAGTGAGCTTGCGTATCTCTCCATCTCCCCCTAACTTCTTTTGTAGGATGCGGTCCCTCGAATATTGTTCCGGTAATGAGCCTTTGGTCTGTTTATTTCGACCCTTGGTCACAAGTTCCAGCCTGATTTCCTTGCTTCTTAGGTTGTTGAGGGACTATAGCCTAGCTGGGTATTCGCGGTCCTTTTACATATTGCTTAAGCTTGTTGTCGCGGATTTATCCTTCAATAAGGCCCTTGATGGCGGCATTCATTTGTGTTGTTCCCATGTGTCTCATGGAAGCGGAAAAATTTCCCTAAGTGCTTCTACTATTCCGTTTCCTCCTTTTTGAGGGTTTTCTTATACTCTACACTTTCTTGCGTTGTGAGATAAATATTTTCTAGGGTGTCATTCAGGAGGGTATAATATCCTAGTCCAAACTCTTTAAACCTTTTGTTACGGCTACCACCATTTTTCTTATTAGAGTTTTGATTTCCTCTTTTCTGGCTTCCATTCTTCCCTGTGGCCCCTTGGTTATTCCCGGGGTTGCATGTATTTTGATTAGAAGCCATGCCATTCTGTTCGATGTTCGTTAGTTGTGTTCCAGCAGCCTTCCTTTCTAGCTCCTACGCCACTTCCAACCTCAAGTATTGGCTTGCTTTGCGGTTGAAACCTTTCCCATTGGTGGGTTGTTTCATCTTGATCCATTTCCCAAACTTCGTCTTCGGATGAGTAGCGTGGTTTAAGGCCATAAAAACCATGCCTTCATTAGGATTGCTCACCTCTATTACCACCATGTTGAATCTATTCATAAACGATCTTAATGACTCATTGTGCCCTTGAACTAGTCCTGATAGAGACATGACGTCTTTTGGTTGGGCATTATGAAGTCTGAACTGTTCAAGGAATTTTGTTGGATGTTGATCAAAAGTAGCGATAGATCTTGGGGGAAGTCTGGTGAACCACATGGATGAAACGCCTTTCAGGAAGATGAGAAAACATCGGCAACGTATGACCTCTGGGGCATTGGCTCCATTTATATATGTACCAACTATATTTTTGCAAATGGGGTTTCAAATCCTTAGTCCCATCATAAGAGGGGATGGTTTGCATGGTAAACTTTCCTGGGTATCTTTCATTTAGGATCTCGTCGGTATAAAGGGTCCGACTTAGGACAGATCCCCATTCGTCATCTTTCTAACTCTTACTCTCATCCATCAGCTGCTTGACCATGTCTGCTATGTATGCCTCTGATGTCCAGTGGTCCTGGGGGCGGCAGTCTGTCACTGCGTTAAGTGTTTGTTCAGCAAACAATCTTAGTGTGTGGGTTAATGCCTAGGCTCTCTTGTCTACAGGCGAGCCATTCCCATAGGACCCCGTTGGCTTGCACTTGGCCTAACTAGGACAGTCTAGATGTTTTTAATGTTATAAAATGCATTAGCATCATCCTCTACCTGATCACCCTGCTCTTCGCCCTCCGAAACAGAGAGGTTCATAGCTACATCCTCCAGTGGCGTTTTGGCTCCTTGATTCAAATTCAGATTGGGTTGTCTTAGGTCAAGTGGGGTGTTCTCATTCTCTTCCAAGTTATACCCCATTGTCACCCTTCTTATTGGCTATTTTCCACTTCTCCTGTGTAAGCCGAAAACAAAGGAGTTTTCCTGTTTCATGGCAGTAGCTGGTTTAGGAATGGTTCTTTGAACGGGATTTGATTGAAGAGTTATCGTGACATTGTGCTTCTCTATTAGAGCCTTTTGGCTATCTTCCATTCTTTGGTTGATTTCTTCATCCATCTTATTTAACTCATTTCTGGTAACAACTTCGTGCTGACTAGAAGATCCTGGTGCTTGATTCCCTAAGCCAGTATCATTTACTTCAGCCTATTGGATACTAACTCCTTCTGCTGCTATTGCTGCCCCTATGGATCTTCCAAAGGTAGTCATTTTCTTTCTGGAAGCCATTGACTTTTGAAGACAGTTGGGTCATAAAGTAGGGAATGGGGATCTAACATTGGGATCTGTGCAATCCAAAGTAGATTGCTGGATTTGGATTCTAAGTTGAAAATGGAGATCTAACTTCTAGATCTACGCAATCCAATGTAGATAGCATGATTTGGATCCTTAGTTCAGTTCTCGATGAAAGCACCAAAATGTTGACCCAAAAAATGGAGCAATGCCCTCATTTGGATTTGAAAGCACTAGCTCTGTCTTCACAGGGCAATATGACAGATCATAGAAATAAAAATAAGCAATAAAAGAAATAGACATAAGATTTTTATAGTGGTTCGGCTATTAACGAAGCCTACGTCCACTTTATAGTTTTATTATAAGCTGACTGCTATTACAAAGGTTATTTGGTTACAAAGCTTTGGATAATTCCTGGCAGAATTGGATCTCTAAAGCTAGAATCCACTGGAGAATCACGGTGTATTCCTTCTGAGATCGTTGTGGGGAGGTTAGAAGTAAAGAATAATCCTAGCAGAGTTTCAGCAATCAGCTTTTTCCCGATCATCATTATGTTGCAGGAGGTATGTTATTTATAGAGGTTGGAGGGTTCCTAGGCCTAGCCCATCACAATCAACTCTTAGATGAAGGCCAAGCGACCTATGAGGTACAGGTTAGAAAAATTAGCAAACTCAATGGGTTGCTGGCAAACCATGGTATTGGATGGTAAGCGACCCATGGACCATGGGTCGCTTGCGACCTACGTTCTATGGGTCGTTGGCGACCCATAGACTTGGTCTATATTCACCTACTGAATTCTTCCTCCTTTAGTCGTATTGCATAACTTGTTTGCCGTGGTTTAGAAGGAGTTCATATGTTACTGTCGATCCGGCCATAGAGATCTTTCCTGGATTCCGAAATTGGAGATGTTTTCTTAGGCATTCGTCGTTTTAGTCACATGCTGATGGCAAGTTGCTCGTTGCTTATACTCCAACACCTATTGATCCGTAGAGATGTTGGTCTCTTAGCTTCGTCGACACCTGTCGTCGCCTTAACCACATACCTTGGTCCTTATCAAACTCTAGTCGCAACTTTTTCGGTTAGCTCTTGAATCATCCCATCTCTTAAGGTTGCCTTGCTTTTTGTTGATATTTGCTGGGTCAAAAACCCGGATAACAATTACTTTGTACACTTAAGCTTCAAATAGTAACGAAAAATATTATTCGATGCAAGTCTATGAAGTTATTGTATATATTAGCTGATTCAAAGTTTTTATGTGGTCTCGATTATAATCTGCTTGTATCAATGTGATTGAAAGGCTATCTTTCGAGGAAGTCCAAACCTTTCAATTCAACTAAAATCCTTAGATCATTAGGTCCTTACCTCAAGCTACCTTGACCACTTCAAAAGGAGGTTTCGATAAGATTCTGAACCAAATCAACTAGATCAAAAGTTATAATAAAAAGGGATTCAGGTGTTTTAACCGTATTGAAAGGTTATATAAAAAGAATTTCATCTACCTCAATCTTTCCGAAAGGTGAGTTTAAAGGACTTGAAAGGTTTTTAATATCTTTATCTTTTCGAAAGGAGATTTCGACAGGATCACTTATACTTTAAACTCCGCTTAAGGATGTTGACGAGTTTTCTTGTTAACATAACTAGTACCAAAAAACATACCATTTACGGATTTTCTATTAAATATATTTTTAGTTAAATTAATTAATTTATATATAACACATTGTATCAAGTATATAATAAAAAGAAAACATCTTCTATTTCGGACAAGATTGGTTATCGAGTTAAATATATGTAACAAATTATAATTGCCTCTAGGGCATATTCGTAACTCTATCAATCTCCCACTTGTATTAGGGGCCAATTATTGAATTTCATTCTATAATGACCTAGAATTTCAAACACTTTGTATCTAAATATTTGAATTATTTAAATATTTGAATTAAATATTTGAATCTAAGATTTATTGTGATTAAATATGATTTTATAACCTCGATAAACACTTTTTAATTAGTAACTAACTAGAAAAATTATTTTTGAAGTGTGTATACAAAAATATATATTTTGGATAAATACTGAAAATATTACCCAAAAACATTTTGTAAAAAAATCAACTTTTTATATAATACAAGTTGTGTGAACGTATTGCAACTTGAATAGTTATCATATGAACTCAATAACGAAGAATTTAAACATCTCATTTCCTAATCAAATTAATTAAAGTAGGTATGTAAGATTAAAGAAACATTAAGGACAAAAGGACCCTTAAATCACTCCTTAGTTTAGGAAAAGCATGATTGTGTAAGAGCATAGTCTTACATGCTTAACCTCATGGCTAAAGAGGTGCACACTTTTACCTCAAATTCCTAAGCCTATAAATACCCTCTCCTGTTCACTCATTTATTCACAAATAAATTCACTCTTATGTCTTCTTCTTATCTTCTTCCTCCTCTTTAACTTTCTAAAAATATATTTAAACCAACTCTTTTCTCCACCAAACTTTGTCAAAGTTCTTATATCATCTAGAAAAAATGCTTTAGCCTCTAAAAAGTGGAAGAATGATGGAGCTATGAGGAAATACCTCCTTGGGCCATAAGTTTAAGGGTATGGCCTTTCTAGGCCTTTGGCTACGAGTTTGTGAGCATTTGTGGTAGAGAAAGAGGAAGCTAAGGCCAAGTAATATGGTGATGGATGGAGTAATGTGCATGAGCTATGGTGAAAGGGGAGGGATGACATGAGCATCTTAATGATGGGGGAGGGTGAGCGTGTGGTTTAGGGGAGGAAGGCCAAGTACAACGGTGATGGAAGGAGTAATGTGCATGAGTTATAGTGATGGGGGAGGGATGTCGTGAGCACCTTTTTGATGGGGGAGGGATGTCGTGAGCACCTTTTTGATGGGGGAGGGTGAGCATGAGGTTTAGGGGAGGTAGGAATGGATTTTAGTGATGTTAGGAAGAAGTATAAAATGACAAAAGAAGTGTTTTCTGAAAAGAAGGTTGGTAAATAGAAGTGTGGTTTGATAATAGAGAGTAAATCTCACTTTTATTTACGTTATATTTTGTTGAATGTTAAGTTGAAATACTGCTTGAAACATTGGTTGAAAATGTTAGCTAATCACTTGTTAAATTGATTACTAATTTACTTTACTTGAAATATGGTTGAAATGTTGCTGGTTAAATCATTTGATAAATTTTTATTAAAACATTTATTAATAGGCTTGATATATTTCAATAATAATAGATAACTACTTAAAGTCAAACCTTTGATTACATGCTATAAAAAGTATATAAACTGTTAAAGTAGTTGCTTACTAAACCATTGAATTGTGATAATTTCATTTGAAAATTTAAAATGGATATATTGATATGTTTGTTTAGTCGTAGTATGGTTGGAACTTGGAATCGTATATTTGTATAAAATAATATGACATCAAATGTTGTATTGAATACGGAATTGTCCATGTAGCGATAGTTGCTATAAATGCAATTTGAATCCCTTAATCTATAATTTATGAAAATGTTGATTTAATAATATATCTTAAAAATAACTTATTTGGTTATTTTCTACACATCTCTAAGTGTTTAGAAAAGAAAATAATATTTTTTCGAAAGTTATAGAAGAAGTAAATCGAAGTAATAAAAGATTGAAGTAAAAAGGTCGTTATAGTGACACTTTTGAAAACAGTCCGTCTTTAAAAATAACACGCATTTTATGGAAACTTTCTTAAGAGTTTCTTTAGCAGTTAATCAAGTAAATTATATATTATCCGTGTTGGGAAATTTTTGAAGCCTACTTCATTTTAAAGCTAGTTGAATGAAGTGCAAATAGTTATAGTGAAATACTCGTTATAACTATAGTTCGATAAAATACCCTATTTTCGGGAAATTCTCTAAAATAATTAAAAGATATTCTTTAGGAATTTTTTTCATGGTTTTCAAGTACCCAAAGTATGCTAAATAATTTAGAA
This sequence comes from Allium cepa, assembly GCA_030765085.1. Taxonomy (NCBI): domain Eukaryota; kingdom Viridiplantae; phylum Streptophyta; class Magnoliopsida; order Asparagales; family Amaryllidaceae; genus Allium; species Allium cepa. The sequence goes on along the minus strand of CM060938.1, from coordinate 27,222,802 downwards.
AGAATGGATCTAAAATCAGTCGTTAAGGTATTGAAAACTAGACATAAAGTTGTAGCAAAAATGTGATAAAACTAGTCCAGAACTTTAGGCAGCACTTCTAGAAGTGCTAGCATTGCAAATTGAAGATATAAATTATTTAAAAATAACATCTAAAATATGTATTTTCTCTAATATTTTTAGGGCTGTTTTTTGACTTATAAAAGAGTGTTTTAAAATAGGTTTCAAGTTTAAATATATCTTTAACAATTAATTATGAATTTCTAAACTAAGTAGCTTTTAAAATTAAAACTTGCTTTTCTATTTATTTTAAAACTCCTTATTTTTAAATAATATTCTATATAAATAATTAGCATATACTTTACGTAGTTTTCAAAGTCTCTTAGCATATTAATAAGTATTTTAAAGATATTTCTATATATATACAAGTTTTAAATATTAAATTAAGTATCTTATAAATATAATAAAGGGTGTTTGGAATTTAACACTTAAGTTGAAATAAATTGTTTTAAGGAATCAACTAAAAGTGCACTGCCTTAATTAACAAGTGTGGAAATGCTCTGAACTTTAAGTAAATTTTTAAAGTTATTAATGGAAAAGCAAGTAGTTCTGGGTTGTTGAAAACAGTGTTTCAGCAACATGTTTAACAAAGGTTTTTCCATGGGTTTGAAAATTACCGATAAAGTTAAATTAAAATATACCGCAAGCGCACGACATACAATTCTAGTACGTGGCGAGTATGTATCGATTTGTAGGGAATTTTTTACATTTTAAAATTCTATTCAATCAAATTAACCAAGGATTTGAAATTTTCTGAAACTAAAAATTCCTAAAAAGTAAAAAAAATGGATAAAAATATGAGAGTAGAAGGCAATTTAGAGGCAATGTCCTTCTCAAGATCATATTAATCAACATATAATAAATTATGATCTCCCTTTTGGTCATTAGTGAGTTTAGTTGATATGTTTATCATAAGTATGAAATATTTGTGCTATTAATTAGTCCAATATAAACCATCAAACTTTAACATACTCACTAAACCACATCTTAACTCTCATGAAAATGACAATGAACTTGAAAATAAAATTTATTCTAAGCATGATCTATTAACTACTGATGAGAAATATAGACCATCAGATTTTGATTTTAATATTCACTTCGTTACCATAATCATATGTAGATGAAGAGGTAATTTGTGTTTTTTTGTTTAAGCATAGCCTATTTGGTGTCAACAACATAGGCTATCAAATTCAAAGCTAAAACAATAAATTTTAACCCATTCAAACATTTCCATTAAGCACAAAAAGATAAAAATTGTCAAAATGTTGAATCTAAATGATTAAGAGAGCTTCATTACCCCTAAATTGATGGGGTTTAGCCTCTCATATTTTATTATCAATTCAAGAAATGTAGAGTTCAACATGAAACAAAAAAAGAGCTAAATAAAAAGAGAGCTAATTAACATAAAATAAAATCTAATCTCCTTGCATATGTAAAAAGACCTACACTACTAACATGAAATGAAAAGTCATGTAAATAAAAAAGAGAATGAATTAAAATTTCATAAAAAGAAAAATACATAAAAGAAAATGGCTAAGTAGCTATGAAATAGAAGAAGAGAGCTTATAATTTATTTTTGAGCCTAAAACTAAACTAACTAAAGAGGAGGCTAAGGGCTTGATTACATGAATATATGGTGTATTTATACAAGCCTAAAACCCCAATGCATATTTTTGGCAACTACCTAAAATACCCCTTAGGAAGTGTTCCACCAAGTTACTATTAGTCTCTAATCAATCCTCCATTAATTATGCATATAACTTTAAGCTCCACTAACAGGTGCATTAGCTCCTAATTATAATTTGGAAGTAATAAGTAATAATTAGTAATAAATCATCGTCTGAAATGGAGACTAACATGACTTCTCTGGCGATAATTCTATGGTCCGCTTCCTCCTTCATATGACTCTTTCCTTCCTTCGACTTTTGCCCTGTCTCTCCCTTCGTCCCCTTCACCTCGAATTTTCACAATGCCCAAGATGAAGCACTCGAAGCTAGATTTGGAGCGCTCCCTTCCACGTTCTGGCATGGACATCAATGCCACTGCTTCGAACGTCAACACGTCTAAGCCTCCGTGTATTGAATCTGATGTATCTGCTGCCACTCGATCTGTGGGTGGCCTTGCAGTGCTTTAGTTGGTAAGTGAAAACCCTTTGTCTTGGTTATTGAAAGTCATTAACTCCCCACTATTATCTGCTCCATCTTTACTTGGCTGTTCTATGGAAATCCAGTGAGACCACCCTATCTCCGTTCTTAGCATCTGCTTGTATTAACTCTTGGTCGATTATGGATGTTGGGTTGCCTGTTGTGTCTTATTTGGGTTTCGTAGAATCTGAGCTTATCGATAACAGCTGCGGGGGTTTGTCTGATAAGGAGATGGCTTTGGCTATTGATGCCGGAGTTGATTTAGTAAGTGTAGTTATGCCAGTTGGGGTTGTATCTCCTGACATTGGTCAGTCTCGAAGTTGCTTGCCATGTGCTCGTGTAAATGCCAAGCAGGTTATCCCCTCTCCCTTTTTATCTCCTAGTGGTGCAGCTCCAGTTCCTAAGGTTGCATCTCCTCCTCGGGGTGTTCCACAGTGGTCGTCTTTGTTCACCAAATTGCCAAAAAATGCAGATGTGCATTCTTTCCATTGCTTTGATAACGTAGAGATTAATGGAATTATGATTCCACCGGTGGAAGTAATTGCGGCCGGTGTTGACTATTGGAAGGATTTTTTGGTGGTTTTTTTTCCTCGACTCCAGTCCTGCCTACCAACTTGTTAAGGTGCATTGCAACCAGGTATAGAAGCCTAAAGGGAGATTAAGTGTTCATTTTGATAATCTATTTCCATCTGTATTTCAACCTCTGATTGGGATTGATCGGCTAATAGGCCTTGTTGGTAAGGTGATATGTTATGATGCTAACACAGTTGCCAAAAAGAGATTAGTTTATGCCAAAGCCCTAATCGAAATAACACCTGAAAAATCTTTGCCTTTTTTGTTGAAAGTCAGACTTGATGAGGGCCACTTTGCTGAGGACAGAGTTCGCTACAGTTGGAAACTAGAGATCTGTACGTTTGGTCAGTCCTTTGGGCACCTTTCATATGCGTGTACAAGTTTTGCCTCTACTTTCCATGTTCCTCTATCTACTCTGGTTCCAGTTCAGCGTCCTCCTGTCAGAAAGTGGGCCCCAAAGGTTGCTCCTAACCCTACCGTTTCCCCTATTGTTGATGCTTCTCCTGGTGATGTTCCTACTGTTGTTGCTTTTGTTGGTGCGGCCCAGTCTGAGCTTTCTACTACAATTTATTCGATTCCATATTTGAAATTCTAAGGAGCTACCTAGGTTCATGTTCCATCTGATATGCGGTACTTACCTAAGACTGACACTTTTTATGCTTTCATCGGTGATGTTAAGGGTGAGAGTCGTTTTCTTTTATATCACATTTAGGGTGAGGGTATGTCCCTTACTAGGGTTGGTGAGATTGGTGAGGAGAATAAAAGTAAGTTCTATGACGTTGTTTGGGATAGAAAATATATTTACTCTCCTTCGTCTGAAGGTTTTGATCTGAAACTAGCCGCTCTTTTCTCTGGGTATGTTCAGGTTATTGGTCTGTCGTCTGGTGTTGGCAGTAGCGGTTCCTCTTTGGAATGCGCATTGTCTTTGTTATTAGTAGTTTAGGCTTATTTTACTAAGCTCCTGTGCTTTATTTTTCTTAATTGTATAAGCACTTTTCTCCCATTTAGTTGTTCTGTGCATGTGCGAAACATCTGTTTTCACATTATTTATGCAGTGGCACAGCCCACTATAAAGTCAACTAGCTTTGCTATAAAAAAAATATCAAGGTAAGTGGGTGGGTTCCTCCATGATATGTGAGTTTGAATTATTTCCATCTTCGTTCCTTTGTTTCCTCTTATGCATGCATATTTTATATGAAAACCTCTTCCATTTGAATCCAACTTCCTATAAAATAACATAAAAATGTCCCAAGTAAAAATTATCAAATTAATATATACACAATTCCGATATATAAAGATGAATAAACGATAATTTGAAAAAATAATTTGAATTTTGGTTTAAACATGTCAAATTACCCTATATGCTCATTTATTTAATTAAATTAGATTAAATATGGAAGTAAAAATATGCATATTTACATGCACATCAAATACCCCCACACTTATCTTTTCATTCGTCCTCGAAAAAACTAAAATTAAGATAAATCCATTTTCCTAGGAAGCACGATTGCAATGAGCATATGAAGCAAGCCGTTAAACCTCCATGTGTCCCTGGTAGGATTAGTTGTTGTCTCGTGAGGGTTTTCAGTGGATACTACCCACAAAATGCAAATGCGAAATGAAAAATTCCTAAATGCAAGATTTATTTACAAAGAGATGAATGCAAGTTTTTGAAAATATTTACAAATGAAAATTTTACTTTTAAATTGACATAAATAAGATAGATATTAGTTTTGGTCATCATAATGAAATTCACGTCATTTACTTGTCAAAACTTCCAATAAAAATTAAGTTATCATCACAAATAGACTCTAGTTTGGCTAGTTGTTTCGGTTGATAACACAATGTAACTACGAAATGGAGCCTTAATTGATTATCACAGTTGTTTAAAGTGGTATTTTCATTTCTTTTGAATAACAAGTCAAATCAAATAAATAAAAATAGTGCTTGGATTTCAATTTCTTACTCTCTCTTATTTGAAAATTTTATTGATGTTAACAATATTTACATATGCCTAACTTAGATAAATTGAGACCAGATATATCACCCATGCATACGTGAGGGGAATACAGAGCGTGGCGAGTGAACATACATGTGTGTACACCTATCGACTGTATAGAATTATTAATAAAAGAATTTTTATTTACATAGACCTAACTAAGATAAACTAAGGCCAGATATACCGATCATGCACTACCTATCAAGCTTACGTGAGAAGAGTACAAAGCATGGTATGTGAACTTACTTGCTTGTGAACACATGATTCTAGGTGTTAATAATATATATACATATATATATATATATATAGACACACACAAAAATGCTTCCGTTTTTTTCCTTTTTTAAGAGAGATTTTTGCAAAATCATTGTAGCACCATTTAACTTAGAAGATAAAAAATGTTATATCCTTTACTTTAAATTCACCACTTTTTCAAACAAAGATTTTCCATTAGGATATACTTCATAATTATCACCTATGAACCTTCCTATATACTAGATAAACCACAGTTACTTGTAATCAAATTTTATTTTTATTTTTGTAAAGAAATAAATTTTCAAAAATTTCAATTTAATAACCAAAACCATATATTTATCTTATAATGTCTTTTCAAAAGTAAATCAAAAGCTAAAAAGAAAATCTTGTCTTCGACATTTTTTATTATTTTTGTTTATATTAGTACTTCGATTTTTTTTAAATTTTGGAAAGAAAATGCAAAAATAAACCATGAAAAAAAAAATAAAGATTAGACTCCCCCCTCCCCCCCCCCCCCCCGCCACACTTGATTTTGACTATTTCCCCACAGTCGACCCAAGTGAAAGGGAAAAAAATAAGACCTATATTTACATGAAAATGAATGGTTATTATTTACACAACATTATAAAATATATCATTAAAAAGTAAATGAAACTGTCTTTTAAAGACCAATTCATCTGTCTGCTCAAGTATGAGAAACACAGCTAATGCATAGAAAACCAAACCATAAAAAATTTCAAATTCTAATGTTGATTGGGAAAAACGAATGACGTTTTATTAAAAATCATGTGAGTTGTTATATTTTCGATGATTTTCGGGGTTGATAAAATAATTGGTTGAAATTCAAGTCTATTTTCAGCAAATTGAAATTCAAGCTTATCATTGAAAACTTTTTCAGAATTGTTGATTTCAAAATCAAAACGGCGTTTTAAATCTTCCCCTTCGGAATTCAACAACTCATTTTCGAAAAGTCCAAAGAATTTATGTTCACAAAATTCATCCTCCTTTATTGGATTATCAACAACTTCATTGCATGTATCATTTCAAAACCAAAAGTTGTTGTGTTCAGTTTTTCAAAATCGAGAAAAGGAAGATCGAAATTTAAATCGAGTTTGTCACCATGAAAAGAATCGAAATCCAACTCGATTACCGCATTTTCAACAACTTCATTTAGATTGTCATTTTCAATTTCAAAAGTTGCTATTTGAAACTCTTCAATTTTAGAAAAAATGTGGATCATCACTTGCTCATCACGCATTAGGATTTGGTTTTGTTGCTCACGCTGCTTCATATACGTTTCAAACAATAATCCGTGTGATCTTTGTAAATTTCATTCAATTGCTCAACAAAATCAAATTTATAATTATTAACTTGAAATTTTTTGATTTGAACTTGTTAAGAATAGAAATTATCAATCGCATCGTAGTCTAGATTATTCCATTACCAAAATCATTTAAAAGGTTGTTTCCATTTTTATTTTGACTTTAAAACTCATTCTAAAGTTTGAAATCGAATTGGAATGGGTTATAATCTCGTTAGAATTTTGAAGTGAATTCAAATTTGATTATTTTGAAAACTTTAACTTGAATCATTGCAAAAATCTGAATTACACAAACATTTATCCTTTGATTTTGTTGGGTAGAGAGTTCAAGTAAAGTCAAAATCATTTCAATGCTATTTTCAAGAATTGAAGGTTGGTCTTCATTTTGAAAATTTTGTGGTTCAAAATTTGAATTGTTTGAACAATAGTTGTTATTAAAATATCCATAAGGATTCGGTGTGAAATTATATTGATTTATACAATTACTGTAAAATTCTGATGAGTAGGGAAATTCAGTCATTTTCAAAAGTTTTTTTTTCTTTTTTTGGATTTATTATAGAGAAAAACTATTTACCAAAATGAATTTTTTATTTGGACTTTTTATTTTTGTTTTGTTTTTCGATTTTCAATTTTTTTAAAGGTTTTATATTTTTTGGGATTTTTTGCTTTTCTAAAAATATAACTTAATTTTTTTCTAGGATTTTTGATTTTGATTGAGAAATTTCAGAAGAAAGGATTTAAAAACCATGTTAAGGAACATTAACAAATTTTTTTAGTTTTGGATTTTCAAATGTTTTTTTGTATGCATGAACTAATGCAACTAAATGAATGCAAGGGTTTAATTACAAATTTTATGCCTAAGTAGCTCCTAACCCAAGAATGTATGATCACACTTTTCCTTAATCCAAATGATAGTTCTCAGTCGGGTAACGGACAGGATTTATCGATGCATCACGAATCACCATAGTAGTGCAGCCGAAGGTTTAAGTACCTTCAAAGAGACAATCAATATAATATTTATGAATCACAATAATATTTATAACTGATTATTGCTCTGCCGTAGCCTAGACACCAGGAAGATAACTTGTTCAAAGAAGACAATTTATCAACATACAATTAAGCCCTTGGTGAGCTCGTGATACCCTTAAGAATGTACGGTAAGCCTTGGATCGGATAGTGTTTTACTTACCGAATACCACTCCAAAACTATTATACATGCTCTATGATTTGAATGTGGAATGATAGAAACAATGTATGGTTCTGAATTTTTTTAAGATGATGGTATCCACGTGGATTCATTATATGATCGAATTTTGTTGAAAATTTGTGTGAAGATGCCGAACTAGCCTCGACATTAGGAAATGACTAATGACAGAGTAGGATGCAAGATCTCTGGTTCAGCTAACCCAAATAAGGGGTGCATCAACTACATTATCTAGAGTATGCTTATCGATATGATGAGCATGGGAAGTTGATAATACTCGGTACACGAGTTAGGGCTTGGGCTTGTTGTGTTTACCCTATGGTATATTTTGTCTAGAGATATACGATGCTCGGAAGGTAGTTTCTGACCCTTGTCATAGGTGATCTATCTCGGTATGGCTTACGAGTATACTGGGGATATCTCCGTGAAAAATCCATTTATATGAACGTACCTTAGCGGTTTTGTTTGTATACCTAAATATGTTGCCAAATGTAACCAATATAACCATTTCAGCTAAGATTTATATTTATATTAAATATCGTATATATTATTATAATATCACTAAATTTTCCAATAAAGTGGTTCAGTTATCGTAAGGTAAAAACCCGTTCATGTTTATTTGCGGCGTGGTCTTACGAGATACCTTTATTCATTAAAGGGTTTAACAAATATAGTAAGTCAAATTACTTGAGTTTTCTCAGATTGGTTTTCCAGACTAATCTGAGTGTTATTCTTCTTATAATGCTCGATCAGCCCTGTGTATATTTCCATATTTCATTGATGACCATTAGAGCTCTTGGAGAGAGGAGTTGGATGATTATCTATCGTATGTTTTATTTCCGCTGCATTACTTTGTTTATTTTTATATCAGCAATTGTTAGAACATGTTGTTATAACTGTCCAGGCTGATGATAGGATAGTTTACTCAGATTATTGTATCTATACAGTTTTCCTTTGTAAAAGTATCATTTTTATATTATATGATGCCATTCCGTTGTGAGATTCTGATATTGTGTTCTCTTCTTTCTTGTTAGTTTTCTTTTCTTCTTTTATTTTACCCTAACATTCTGCCTTTTCAATGCTTGGGTGCTCGCATTTGAATACCGTGGAAGTATTAGTGTCGACATTTGGGGGTCGAGAAGGCATTCGTTACACATTCCAACTTCTCCAATCGGTTTCCCCAATACAGATAGGGCCGCTTCCTTAGTGAAAGGGTATGCTATCATGTTTCAATTATCTACTCTATCAATCAACTCTCCTCGATGCAGATGAACTACATTTATCATGTGCAAAAGTTCAGAGTAAGTCTCTCTACTTCCACTAAGTTCTAACTTCTGTTATGAACAATATCATGACATTATATTTATATAACAATGTTATAGGATTCTCAACATTTGGAATCACCCATAGCTCGGTTATAAATTTGTATATTTATATTTATATACATTGCTTTTATTCCGGTGCTATTTATGGCGATGTACTTAGCATTTTTCACTGAATTAGCGATAGTCATTTATTTAGAACATTTCTAACTTAAATATTCTTAACTTTAATTTATTGTTGACATGTTATACTCAATATCACTTGAAAATTTAAGTCCAAACTCTCCACTATAAGGAAAGTTTTTTTTTGTAAACAATTCTCTAGTATTTATACGAAAAATCCTCAAACAGCCTTTTAGCGATATCTAATTGGATTTAATATTTTCTTCATGTATCGAATACATAAACAAATCACAGTATCGTAGGCAACACAACATGTATGATAATTCATATTACCAATACATAAGGAATCCATCTTACATGTTATGCATTAAACATTTTAATAAGGTGCCTTGGCACATCTTTTGGGATATTCCAAATATCTTTTACACTTACTCTAAAAGACATTATTTACAGTTCCAATGTCGAGTATTAAAACAGATAAGTTGATTTTAACTCAATACATCGTTAACGATCAGCAATGTGTTGTTTAATTATGGCTTTGTAATAACCATATACCTTTTAATGTTCTTTCTTATGAACACATGCTTACTTTGAATTTAGACTTATAATCAAACTATTTGATATTTCTATCAAAATATTTGTTCAATTCTAATGCTCATAAAATGATTTTTTTATTATTTCTTGGATCATATCCAAAAATCCAAAAACTTAATATCTCTCCCACTAACTTCAAGATGCTTTGGTTGTTATGTGCAAATGGTCTGTTCTAAATCATCATATAGAATTTTCTACTTTAGCACATATGTACTAAACATAAAGTTATACCAAGCAATAATTTTATTAGTAAATCTGGACTAACTTGAGCACAACGGATGGTGAATCTGTTACATTTATTTCAACAAATAAAATTTACGGTATTATTCTTATCAATGTATCTCATTATATTCCAACTACATTTGTCTTTCTTTTAAAGACACATTTGCGGTCAACGGATCATATCCCTTAGGGTACAACCATAAAAATCATATTTTGATAATGTATTTGGAATCTATTTCGGATCTACGCATCGTACCATATCATAGAGTTAATACTCTTAATGGTTAATTAAACAACCAAGGATTATTTATTCCTGACATTGACAACAAACTAATGGTTTCGCTTTGATGTGCAAGAATACTCATTAGATGTTCTAACGTATTGCGTTCATATATGTGCGGTCAATTTTTTTTCACCCGTTGTAATTAGTTTTATCCATAGATCATATCCAAATTTGTTTTATATCAATAATTTCGTAAACAAAATTCATTCTCTACGAAGTTGGTATTTCTTGAAACAATAGTTTTTTCGTGGTGCTACAGAGTGAGCAATCAAATACATTTTATGAATTCCCTTACATAAAACTGTTTTTGCATTAGTTCACAATGTATTTATGTTCATAATATAAATTAGTCACCTCATGACCATCATTCCTAAAATTCTCTTGGGATGATTCATACAAGATCCCTTACGAAGAATCATTACATGTAGTTTTTTGATTCATACAACTTGCTAACTCCCTGGCAGGATATATTGGGGTTTATTATAAATCCTTATATTGTATGTTATTATAAACTATTCTTTGGACTATATTAATTTTAACCCTTGTGTACTACTCTTAAGAATGCACCTTACAAAAAAAAATTAACTCAGCTTCACTCATCACTAATCATGCTTTGTCCAACAAAGTTCGATTACTGCTTATCAATACATCATGTATTGTAGGGATGGGTGACTTTCAAGATTGAATCTTTATTCATTTAGGTATGTTTAGAACTCTTTCCAATATACTCACTCATTTAATCAATTGAATAAATTATGTCACATGTTACATTATTTACTTACATTTTATACTCTGTGAGCTTATCATAGACTTGTACACATGTATCGAATATATTTATCTGTATCTATGATAACTCATCGATGAATATGATGAAGTATGTGAAACCAAATTGGTATTAATAGACTTATGATTGCACACATCTATATGTACCAATCTAAAGAGTCATCAATTCTTATGACGCTCCCACTAAATGGGTGCATAGCTCTTAATTGCTTGAGACATAATTACTAGCATCATATAATTCATAATCGTATAAAAAAATATTTCTTCAAACTACACCTTAGTCTATAATTCCAAAAGAATTGTAAGTAATTTTAGATGCATTAGTATTTTCAATGCATCACAATTTTGTGAAAATAGATAACACATTATAGTATTATTTCATAATAAGTTCATAGTATTCACACTGAAATATGAGTATGTCTATTTTTCTATCATGCCTAAAAACAGACATTATGTCAAAAGTAATGTATTATATGTTTTACGAGAACAATTTTCGTACCTTGATGCAAGAAATAAGTGCTATATAGTAAGCTCTTACAACTTCCACCATTACTATAATAGCAATTATTGCTTTTGAGTACGAAACTCATAAAATGCAATACACGGTCTTGACCAAATAAACATCTAGGCGACCAAATTATAAATGTATTTAGTAGTTGTTAAATCAGGCACTTACACGGGTATAGAATTCATTTACACGCAAAAGTATTTAATATTAACTACATATATACATATATATATATATATTATATTTGTATTTGCCAGTTTTTAACTTAGTTCATTTATATATCTTAATTGATAAACATTTTATTATTCATACTAAATGCACAAATTTATCAATATAGATTTACAACATTGTACATCACATATTCTTACAATATTGGAAGGTTGAATGTTATCATTTTATTTTTCTGATAAGGCTCCCACTAGTCTTTTATGTTTTAGTAAACCCTGAGAGATACATAGAAGTTATTTGACTTCTACAAGTAGTTGTTAAGACTTGCATGCCTAAGGATTCTAACTTTGAGGAAAGCTCAACAAATCATTGTCCCAGGTATGGTGGATAACTAATTATCAGATGTATCACATACAACTCCTAACTCATGGTTCCTTGTCCTAATCCACCTTTACTTTGAGGAAACCTCAAGAAGTAAAGTGGGGTTATTCACTCGAATATATCATTTCATGATGACCTAAGTATAATGCACATACCTTGAGCAAAGCTTAACAAATACACGTAGTTTACGTCGTCTATTCAAAATATTAATAATACTATATATAACGTCCCTATTTTGAGAAAATCTCAAAAACTAAAGTGTATGCAAGTAATTAATTGTTTAATAAATGATGGAGAATAAAATTTATTATAGATTCATAATCTTCAATATATTATATCGATTGATATCAACGTATGGAATAATGTATTTCTTGTCAAATACCCTCGTGATTCAAGTGTCGGATACATCAGAAATCATGGTATACATATATATATATATACACACATTTGTATTTATTCCTTAACTCTATTTTGGGTATTTTTAATGCTCCACGTCTAGTTTATAGATCCATATCATATAAGTTTTATTATTATATAAGTAACAGTGCATATTACTTATATAATGGCCTTGTGTATAATATTATATTAATTAAATCTTATTTAACTGATTTTAATTAATTAAATATTAATTAATTTTATATCAGTATTTCAATACAACATTTATATTGGACATGTCTATTATAATATTTGTGGTATATTATATAACCATTATAATAATACCCGTATATCATACACACATAGAGTATAACCTTTATAGTATAACACATATATCTTATATATGTCATTTATATCACTTATATATGTGTATTTTTATTTACGTAATTAATTAACCTCTAATTAATTTATAATTAAAAAATTTAATTAAATAATATTACTTTTGAAAATTTATCTCATATAAATACATGTAAACTTATTTTATCTTAAACACTTTATAATAACATAACATATATTAATATATATAATGCATGCATATAAGTATTAATTAATCAACTTATTTAATTAATTTATTAATCTTATTAATAAATTTTAAATTTCAAAATTCATATTGAAATATTTTCAAACATTTTCAAAATTTCTTTACCCTTTCAAACATTTTGAAAATTTATGTTACATTATAACCTTTTATAATGATCCTTTTCATTTAAATTAAACTTTTAAATTTCAAATCTTATCCTAATTTTCAAAACTTTTTTGAAAACTTACCCAAGAACCAATTCAAATTGGACCTTTTCTATTAGGAGCAACCTTTGGGATCATTTCATCTTTCGGGCCAGGCCGATAACCATGTTGGACATGGTACTTGATTACTTAATTCCAATCCTTGGCATTACCTTTCTAAACACCATAATAAGTAGGAAAACTTGATTAGCTAGCCCTATATTGCCAATTTAGGCCATATAGGCTATTGGTCTCTAATACTATTGTTGGAACTATGCCATCCCGTAGAGGAAGAAATGGATGAATTTCAAAAATATTACCATTTTGGATCATTATCAAGCTTATATAGTCTAAATGTATGTTAGATACAATGTAATAAAATTTTATATAAATTTTGTTTAAATTTTATACAAATTTTGTTTAAAATTTTAAAATGGATATATAATATATCTTATATTTATAGGTATTGTAATGAATGTATCAAATACATTATTTGATGTGAAGTGTAAGTGCAGTATATAAATAGCATTTATATGTGTGTAAAAGGAATATTTAAATGAATTTGGAGAAGGAAATCTTTTATTTCCCACTCTTATCTTATGCAATTAATAATGGGAAGATATGGTTGAGGATACATTTATTCGACTCTCGGAAATTGACACTAATACATCCTCGGTATTCTTGTGCCACAAATTCAAGTGCCGGAGAAGCGGGTTCTTGAGGGTAAGAAAGAAAATAAAGACAGAACGGAATCTTACATATATTATTTCAACATAAAATCTTTACAGTGAAAATTTAAATACAATTTATCAATGTTTACAAAAGGACGATTATATATATCTGTCTTTACAAAGGCATAATACAATACTACACAAGTGTGGTGGAAACAATCTTCTAACTTCATGCTCCGAGCTCTTCCATATTTCTTCGAACTAAACGTGACTACCAGGCTACCCGGGCAAAATTAGGGCACCCAGAGTTTAAGGGAAAAGGGAAATAAACTTTGGGTTAGTCGTGGGACTGGTGTAAGGAACTTAAAATGCATGGTTTGAAAAGAAAAAGTTATCCCATAAGACAACGCCCACACATAAATGCGAACGAGTTTTTACCTTATGATAACCAAAACATTTTCCATGCAAAAATCATTTGAAATTATTTTTAGTGACATTCCTTTAAAAACATTTTCAAGTAAACTTATTAAAATTAACTAAAATTGTTACCAAATTAAATTTTTATATGTTAGGTTCAATAAACAAAAATTTACAAGGCTCGTTCGGAGAATGGATTTACATACAATGCAGGGGAAGGACTACCTTCCATACAGTTCATCTCTGGAGGAATGTTCTAAGGATACACAAACAACCCTCCATATTTAGCAGGACCGACCTATCCCTATTTAGCACTCATACATGACCTGGATGGAACCGAATTTGACATCACCCTGGTCGTAACCGACCTATCCGGGGGCCCATAGTATACACCATATACTCGACATATAAAGAGTAGTATAAAAAGGTGATGACCATACCCTAATGGTTGTGAATCACATAGCCTCGTAGCGTACCCTGTTTAAGCCATTACCAAATGATGAGGTATGAGGTAGCAATTACCTTTCACATAGCACATTCCACTTTGAATGCCACATTTCCATCTCATAGCCACACAACCAATTTCTACAAACATATAAATCCTAAGCTCATATGTCTTAGGAAAGGGTTTTAAGCTAAGAGAAGTTGTCTTCTCCGCTACCCAAACAGATGACAAGTTCATAGAGATCCATTTATGTAACTAGAAATGCAACATCAGACATTTGTCCATACAAGTTTGCCCAAGAACAGGATAAACCGAAGGCACTCTCCTACCACATCGTGTCGTGAGTTATCCTTAGGGTTAGTAGTGAGAATTCATTGCATTGAAGATCTTAAATGAAGAACTATTCCCACACAATATGATATGGGAAATTTCCACTAAGGATTGGTGTAACGACCCAGGATTTTGAACAATTTAAATTGAAAATATTTAATTAATTTTAAATATTTGAATGATGGTTTGACTTGAATTTCAAAATTATCAGAATGAATTTGGCGATTAAATTATAAAATTTAATCTATTGAAAGTTGAATAAAAATTTGAATCTTCAGTTTTAAGCTAATAAAAAAATATTTCAAAGGCTTATGAAATTCATATTGATAATACTGAAGATAATAGAAGCTTCAGAATTGAATTATACAATTATTTGTTTAGTTTTGAAATTACATCGTTTGAATCGATATTTTTTAAAAAAATAGCATTCCGAGGCACAGTCTCCGAAATCGACGAAACCAGTTCTATTGGATCCGGAATATTGAATTAATACCGGATTTTAAATTTTGTATTTATCGGAGTTGTTGTGTGAACATACGACGTATAAACACGCTGAAATTTAAATCGAATTCAATTTAAATTTAAAATTGAATTTGGTCAACATCAGCCACTTTCGTTCCTAAAATCATGCCTAAAATCACGCGATTTCCTCTGCAAAGACACGATCTCTCGTCCCCTCCCTTTTCTTTTTACAAAAACAAGCATTGCACAAACGAAATCAAGTGAAAACAAATAAATGGCCAAAGCCCCTCTTTCTCGTTCAAACGAGAAAAATATATCTAAATGGCGAAATAAAAGAAATCGAGTTCGTTCTAAATTTCAAATGGGCGAATGAAATCCGATCTTCCTCTTTACGGTTCTTTCATAAATCAAATTCACTCAAAGAAAAGAAATAGCCAAAATCAAAATCGAGCAGTGATAGTTCGAAAGAAAAAAAGAAAGAAAGAAACAAATGGAGGGAAATTCGCGAAGCTAGTGGCAACCGAAGGTGAAGGCGGCGAGGGTTGTGGGTGCGCGACACGGCCTGGGTAGCAAGGTGATTAGGGTAGGCACTCGAATGATGGGAGAATAGCGAGCTCAAGGTCTGAAAATCGATCGTCTGGCTTCGTGTCGCGCAAAGGGGAAACCAACGTCGAGTCAAACGGCGATGACATAGAAGAGCAGTGCGCGAACAGGCAATGGCGGTGCTCGGTCAAACTAGGGCATGGCGAATCTTGGGTATAGTGGAGCTCGAGTGATGGCATTCGCGTTCATCTTGTTCGTGATTTAGGGTTGTGATTCTGGGAGGAGGAGTTGGTGGTATTGTCGGGGGTGATTTGGGTACTCGCGTGACTCAGTGCTGTTCGTAAGGGGTGTGGCAGCGTCGAGGAGTTAGGTATTTTCTTTAATTAATTTTAACGAATTTGGGTATTGTAGAAATATATATATAAAACAGGAAAATCATTATTATAAAAGTTTATATATGCTTTCAGGTTTGATATATAAATATATGTAAGTTAGGGAAGTATATGATATATATTTACATACCAATTTTTCTCACAATTATTTGAACTCCTAAGAATAATTTATTAAAGAAGAAAAATTAGTTCAAAATTTAATTGTTGGTTAAATAAATTTGTTAAAAAGAATTTGTTTAACATTAAAAGTACTAGTTTAAAATAAAATCACTAGTTAATTTAAATTATCAAATGAAAAATTGATTTCTCGATTATTTCAAATATTAACAAATCGTATAAATTGTTTATACAAGGTCAAATACAATAATGAAATCAAGTCCGGAATGAAAATGGATTGCCTGCAAAGAAAGGTAGGAACTTCTCACTCAAAGGGTTTTATTTAAATTTTAAATAGTTTGATTTAAAATTGCTTGATTGTGCTGATTTGCATGCTTGGATGATAAATTGCTATTTATTGTTTTGAAATAGACATTAATACACCGTTATTAAGCGGAGGATATTTATTAAAAACATATACCGCGATATTTCACCTCGAAGTGGAATTGGTATTATATATGTACTTGGAGTTGATTTCCCGCATTATATAGCGGATGAGACCCTATTGTGCCGCCTATTAAGCGGATATTATTTTATAAATCCTATATACCGCGATATCCCATCTTGAAATAGGATTGGTATTTTGCTAACATCTGTGGATGCAGGGAAACAGGTTGGAGGGATCCAACTGGATTCCTCACCAGTATTTATTTGATTTCAGATATTGTGATATTTGATTGATTATCATATCGATATATGATGTTTGGATGCCATGATTTATTATTTGGTGTTGTTGCATCATCGGATCCAGTTTTAAAGTTTAAAGTAACGATTTTGATTTTAAAAGGATTTTTAAAGTGACTTTTGAAAGTGTACGTTTTATTAAGTTTTCGAATTGATTCATTTTAAATATTAAAACGTTATAAATTTTTATGTTATAAAAATTAGGATTTTTGTGAAATATAACCAAAGCATGATTTTTGAAATAAATAGTTGATAAATTTATAAAATGGGTTAAATTGGGATTTTTGAATTATTATAAACGGTTTATATAAAAGATTTATAAAATTGATATTTGATAAGTTAAAGATATTGGAATTATAAAACGAGCTTTTATAAGTGTTAAAATAAAGTTGTACCTAGTTTTATAAGTAAATAAGAATTTTAGATTTATACATTAATGATGATATAAAAGAATGGATTTGTGAATAAGTGAATTATGAGTAATTTACTTATAAGTTGGATTCGACATGTAAACGAAATATAAATAGAATTGGTTATTAAAGGAGATTTATAAATCGAAGTAGTTATGAAATAGAAATGGAATTTATAAACGTTGTTTTATAAATCCGTAATCAAATAAATTTGATAAGTAAACATAGAAATTATTAAAGGAATTTTATCCACGATTCTGGACTGTGGAAAATCCTTTAATTAAATATGTGGAAGTGTTGAATTTGGTAAACGATGTATATCC
Source organism: Allium cepa (assembly GCA_030765085.1). Taxonomy (NCBI): domain Eukaryota; kingdom Viridiplantae; phylum Streptophyta; class Magnoliopsida; order Asparagales; family Amaryllidaceae; genus Allium; species Allium cepa. Next base: position 27,204,874 of record CM060938.1, on the reverse strand, counting down.
ACGATTTTGGACAGTGGATAATCTTTTGATAAAAGTGTAGAGATACTGAATTGGGTAAATAAGGTATATTCACGATTTTGGACAGTGAAATATTATTGAATAAAATGGGTATGATTTGGAGAAGTGAAATTTTAAAATGAAGTTAATTGTCTTAAAAGATATTTTAAAATGTATTAACTATCGAAACCATAGATTTCAACATTCATTGTTGAAATAGATGTTTTCGAGAAATAGAAGGAAATGGTAGACTATAACACTGTTGTTATAGTAGATGATTTCCGAAAGGAAATGTTTTATATAGTATTGGGATTTATATATCTATTTAATTTCGAATCCCTATACTAGTGATTTTGGGTTGTCGTAACGATGTTTTACGTAACATTCGTTTTGACCCAAATAATGGGTTTAATAGAATGTTTTCCTTAAGAAATGAAATATATATTTAATATTAATTTAAGTATATCGAATATTTTCCAAATGTTGAAAATAAATGGATTTACGAAATACTTATTATTAAATAAGTAGGGAAATGTTTTTCCAATATGAAATGAACGTTTTGAGAATTATCTTTTTAAAGATAAATTGAAAGTGAATATTTGAAATCGATTTGAAAATCATATATTCATAGATATTTTGGAAATGTAAATTCAATATGGAATTTATAAATGAAATTTAGAAAATTTGTTTAAAAATAAATATCGATTTTTTTTGAAGTATGGAAATTATATATATATATATATATCTTGTAAAGATATTTTTGGAAAATAAATAATTTGGAAAATTATTTGGAATCTGGTGATGTTGTGCATACCTATTAATAGTTAAATAACCGGCTATCAATATTTACCTTTAAATAGGTATTTGTTGTGATTGCTTGAATCTGAATGCTACACTTAATTTTAAAAATAAGCGCTCACTATTCGGGTTAGCCAGGAAAGGACCTTGGGGTCGTATAACCCATTCCGAATATGTGATACGTTGTAATAGATAACATTGAAGACCGTGTTGAAGACCGGATATTTGTGAAAACGGAAGGATTATCGTCGAATGTTTCTGCATCGGCTGATCTCCGATATAGAAATTTATTACCCTTTGTGATGGGAAGTCCGGTCGTGATTAGTGAATATCCAGATTGCAAGGACTTCTTTGTAAGTGCTTTCGGTTCCGTTCGATCCCGAACGGACTTGTATGGATGTGTGTCTGACGTTACAATTTGAGATGTAAAACTAGTTTCTATCAAATATATTTCCGTTGGTGGCGGAGAATTTATTCTCTTAGCTTAACACCCTAGAGGTTATGTAGTTGATGGTTACTAGTGATACATTCCCAAATTGGTGATGTGGCATACGAAGTACTTTTGAGCATTTGATTATCAAAGAACAGCTTTTGTATAAAGTGTGGCTTTGTGGACGAGACTTCGTAGGACCTCACACCCCAAAAATGCTCAAAATAGGAAGGATGCGGCAAGGTTTTTAGGGGGTAGCGCCCCTTTAGTGTATGTCATTCCTTCTAGATAGAGGTGGTATCATGGTATGGAGCCCAGATACTTAACCTATGTTGTTGCTGCAAATTTATTGCTTTGTGGTTGTTGGAAATCGAGGGTCCTCGGATATAGATCGGTTACGATTGGGGAATGACATATTCGTGTCAGTAGTTACCCAGTTAGGGGTAACCCGACCTTGTGTTGGCAGAGATCCGGTTAGGTTCTCGGGTCGTCTTTCCAGAGGCGTACCCATGTGGCAATGGGAAGTTCCTTGGCCTGACCATTTGTTGGAAATCCAAAGAAACAATACGATCTTGTACGGTTTTAGTTGTAGAACCTATCATTCACTTATGGTGGCGCCCCACTATTTGGATGGTAGCTATAGTAGGCATACGATAATGGTCGTATGTTGGCTAAGATTTATATCTTTACTTTCGAAATGATTTTTCCTACACTATGCACTAGTAATAATATCAAATGTTTCTTTTTAATGCGTATCAAGCATCTTTGACTATCATAAGGAGAAATCTCCTCCAATTCTGTGTTTGCGTTGTGTGTGTGTGCGGGAGGCCTTATGGTAGTCTCATTTTCTAAAAAGCATTGCGAATCTATTTTAAAATTATCCTGTACTTTGTTTTATAAATAAACTATTTTAATTTCTCACACCAGTCACATGACTGACTCGGAGTTTATTGTTTTCCTTCCTAAACTCTGGGTGCCCACCAATTTCCACACGGGCAGTCTAGAGTTAGTTTATCAGGATATTCTGGAATTCAGGAGTTGCTGGAGGCAAGCTGGATGGCATGGCGTAATCACTAGTATATAGTATTTCTTTTCCGCTGTTTGTTGTTGTTGGTTGTTGTACACTCTGATAATGTGATGTAATGTAATAACTGATATAGTTCTTTGTTTAAAGATTATTCATTTATCTATTATATGTTGTTCCGCTGCGATTGTGAGATTCTGATATTGTTCTGTTGGTTTCTTTTTGTTCTGTTCTATCTTTTTCTCTCTTCTTCTACTTTTTCTTCTTCTTAAACCATAACATTTCGGTTTTCCGGCATTTGATTGCTCGGCAGTTGATACAGTGGACGTATTGATGTCGGTTTTCGAGCGTCGAAAAGTCGCATTCATTACAGTTGGTGACAAGGAGCCCTAGATTCCATCTTCCAAATCAAATCAATGTCTTCACTTCGAACACGTAAATTGGTTCGAAGTGGTCTTCGAATAGGAATTACTCAATTCCGACCCTGATTCCTTTGAACAAATCATCAATAAAAAGATGTTTTGTGAATAGAGAATCATTCTTCAATTGATTAATTTATTTTTATCAAAATATCTTCTAGATATGTATATATATTTCTAAAACATTCTTTCTGGTATATACGAATTCATTAAACCTTTCTTATCAAATCCTTTGATTACTTTAAACCTTTGTAAACTGGGAATAATTCAAAATCACTTCATTTTTCACTTAGGAAAATATTTCCAAATCAGTTCTTTTAAATCTTAACATAAATTTCTTAATTCAAAACTCAAAATTTTTGATTAAGTTAAACTATGTTATTTAGGATGTTAATCCGAAAGCAGTAAATATTAAGTGAGCGGAATCTATAGAAATCATCTAATTCTACTCAATATTAATTCCTGTATTCCATAAGTACTATGGCCACAATAATGATGAAGTCACCTTTTAGATTCCATGAATAGTACAAGTTCCCTCTTCGGGCTTTAACACCGAGTACAAGAAGATCATCCCTATAAAATCCAAGTTATTTATATTTGGAATCATATCCTTTATACTTCAGAAAATTTTGATCCAAGTAAACAAAATTTACTATCCCATCCGTTGGGCCAGTCTGAATAGTCAGGAAGAGTAGGAAACTGGTTTTACAAAACCAAGTCTAGATGCTACTTTTCTGACACCCATAAGGCGATCAAGTTATTTGATCGACTCTAAATCATTTAACATTTAATGATTCCATAAATCCTTAAAATCACCTTTAAAATACTTTATTAGTTATTTGAAAACATTTACAAAAGATTTGGAAAAGTATGTTTGCTTTCAAAATTATATTTTAAAAATTATAGAAAAGTGCTGTGGAAATGCTTTTTAAGCCATATTGATCGAAATGACTTTTTATCATTTGAAATTTCATTTTTACAACTCAAACCGCATTCAAAACTTTTAAAAATATTTTTACAATTTATTTCATATTTTTAAACAGTTTTAAAACATTATTTTTAAAGAAATCCTTTTATGGATTCCGAATTGCAAAACCGCGATTATTGCAAAAAACTATTTTACTTATATTTCAAAATATACTTATCCAAATCTAGATTTTATTTCTTTTTTTGAAAAATATGGATATAATAATTTGAAAACTTCTTATCTTGAAGAATTCCAAGCTAAATTCCATTCGATATACTCGTTTGACTTTTGTGGCACGAAATCGCGGACTACCGTTATGCGACGCGCCTATTTTTGACTCAATTTTCAATTATCATTCAAACTTCTCAAAATACATTCATATGATTATAAAACATTTCAAACTCATTTTTAAACCTTTTTAAAGAGGTTTAACATTCCATATATTCCAATTCATTTAATAAAGCAAAGTGATTTCCTTTGTGCTTATCGACGTGCATTTCTGTGACTTGCATATATATTCAACATTCACATTAAACAATCATTATCAATAATTGTAGTCAAATATATATAACATCCAATAGTATACAACACTATAGTTTAGGAGTTTCTCACCTTTATTTTTCCAACTGGTTGGTCTAAAATCGGCTATAGGTTCGCTATAATCGATTCAAAGTAAATGAAATCGAGCTTGAGACCCTTTGGAGATCTCGACCTAGCCTTATAGATGGTGGAGATCATGGACTTGGTGAATGAAGGAGATGGCCTTGGGTTTAGGAAGAGAAGTAGAGGAGTTTTAAGCTTCTTTTGAAGTGGATCGGTAACCTATATGTAATATACGATGTTAATTTTCTTTTGCTAAATATTTTGCCGTAATTTTGTTAAGCACAGAAGCCATGAAAAGAAGTTTGAAGTGGAGAAGAAGATGATGAGAATATGGTGAAAAAATATGAGAAAGTGGATGGGTATTTAGAGGAGAAAATTTGAAGAAGAAAAAAATATCTAATGGCAAAATTACAATTTTGCCCTTGACCCACACCCCTCCTATCTCTCCTACACATGCATGGCAGCCCCTCTAGGCTAGAGATTGTGATGTCGAGGTTATGGTGTGCAGATGCTATTGAAAAGGTGAGTTGATGTTTGCTTTTTAGCTGCTTAAGCGTTAAGTCTTAGAAAATTATTTTAATATTTTGTAATATGTATATATTTAAGTGTTCGTGTACACATATATATGTTATTATGTGCATATGACATGTATATGCATGTAGGCGTATGTGCATAAGAGGATAACAACTTTTCAAATGACTTCGAACAACTTTTATTTACTAAATCGTTGAATACCGAGAAACCGATTATTGGTTACATTTTCACTTATCAATTTATACATATATTTGTAAACAAAATTTGAAAATAAATTTTTTATTATTATTAATAAATTAAAATGATCACATTTGATATATAAAATCATATAAATTAATATTAATAATTATTTACAGTAATTGCTATTATACCGAAAACGCGATCTCGGTTTTTTTCTTATAATTTCAAATTACTTTTATAGCTTTATAAAACCATTACAAATCATTCATTATCACTTCATAACAGTTAAAGTAATTATAACTATTTAAAAAATTATTAAAATAATTATTAAATCATAATATCTCAATTAAATTTAATAAATCAATTATTAAATATAAGGGCATTAAAAACGATGTCAAAATCACATTTTATTTCAAAAATAATTCGGTTTCATATTCTTGTTTAGTTGCAAGATAAGCATATGTATCCAGCCCTATGTGGAATATTTTATGATTGTAAAGCTGTTTATTGATAAAATGGTTTTCGGCCATTTTATTGATTTAAATTTTGAGGATTTTTTTTTTATAAATACTTATTCTTAATAAGATTATTATTATTCAAAATAATATTATTTCTATTATCAACCCTTTATTATAGTAATTTTAAAAATAAATATATTTTATCAAAGTGATAAATTAGCTGGTCATTACATATGATAATATATGAAGAGAGAAACCTTTCATTTCTCTCCCTCCTCAATTGCAATAATAATATATTAAATAACATTAATTAAGGAAATGTTTTTCCCTATTTATTCAAATATAAATTAATTAAGTGTGAGATTTTAAAAAGTTCAAATACATCAAATATATTCAGACTTTAATTGTACTACGAAATCAAGTAAGTAAGATTGATAGTTGACATTGGATAAGAATAAACAAAAATTAATCTAGTTGCAATCACATAAGTATCTAATAAGTAAGAAGATTAAAAGTGGCATCATCGATTAATTTTCTTTCCCCCTTTGGCAAATGTAATTAATACAATATTCAATTTACATGTAAGAGGTATTATGATGTAATGATATAAACATCAAATATTAATTAATATGTATTTGTAGTTATCTCACTTCTAAATTATAAAAAATAAAAATAAAAATAAAAAGGTTAAATCAGTCTTTGACAATTTGGAATACAAATATTTAAATTTTATATGTATACACATATGCATGTGTATATAACTATTAAACTGAAAACTTTATAATTAAAATTTCAATTCAACAATGTACATTTCATTCTTAATTAACAACTAAAATTGAACTTTTAATTTGAAAATGAAACTAGAGTTTAGAAAGTTACAAAAATATAAATTTAAAAAAGGAATATATATGATTTAAAATTTAAAGTTTATTCAAAATTTTAGATCAAAACCTTTCATTCTTCTATAAAAAATATTTAAAAAGATTGTATCTGATCATTAACCATGCATACTTGCAATTAGTTTTCAAAATAAGAATTAAATTACAATTCATTTTCGATTATGTATTTAAATGTTATAAAATACAATTCACTAGAAATTAATTATAAAAATTATAATGTAATAGATATATGAGATCTGAATGAAATGAACATAATAGGCATAATTTTAATTGAGAAAGGGATTATCAATCCACATGTTACAAGATATTCAATATAAACATAAATGAATCATAAACTCCAAACATATGAATATAGAGAATATGTAAATGAATTATCTAGAAATTTACCTGAGATGTTACCAACAGAGCACCTTGAATGATGAATCAAAGGTCCTAGATCACGTAAATCGATCTCCGGATTTTACAAGAATTAAGAGATAAGAACCACCTTTTATTATTAAATTTATTCGATATTTTAATTTGAAGGTTTGGAAGCCATGAAAATCTTGACTATAGATGATGAGAGTGAGAGGAATAATGGTTTTCAGGGAAGAATTAATCTAGAATGAAACGGAGGAAGATATGTTTTAAAGGAATGACAAAAATCTTTCCTATTCCTTCCATAAAACCTTCCCCGTTTAATTCTTTTTTTAACTGTCAATAAAATCCTCTCTCTTTTCTACATGCATGACTAGCCATATATGGTGCCACGTAGGCCTTAAAATTTCCAAAATTATATATGCATCAGTCCCACTTAAATCTAACTGACGTCATATATAACTGCTTGTGTTTGTAACTTTTATATACACTCTTTATTAAATGTTAATGCCATTCAAGTAAATTCAAATAAAATTTGAATAATTTATATTTCAAAAGTATTAATTTATTTAATTTAGTTAGAAAACAACTTAGTATGTATTCTGTTTAAATCCAATTAAAACTTTCTACCAACATCGTATATCGGTATGCACACTTATAATTTTTATATACGCTCTTTATCAAATACTAATGGCATTAAAAATAATTTAATAATTAATATTTCATAAATATTAATTAATTTACAATAATTATAAATTAATTATATCACGTGGTTCTTTCGAAGCATTCATCATTTTGGTTGTGTGACTCAAAGGTGCATATTCAATCAGCGATTAATAATGAACAATTCATACTAACGTTCACACATAACCTTAGCTAGCGGTGTGACATTTTGGCTGAATTTATCTCTTACACATCTTTGTAAAATCCAGTTGTACTTATTTAAGCATTTCTGGTGCTGATAATTATTTACACAAATTATCATCACTAAAACTATATCACTTTGGGCCTATAGAATGTAATGGTCAAAATTCCAATATCATCCATATTCAACTTATAGTCCAAACACAAAGTCCTTCGTTAAATAATAACAATAATTATTGATCGAAATGCTCTGGTTGACTTTGAGTTGACTTTTATTGACTGTGATACTAACCTTAGATAACCAAGGAGAAGAATCCTCTCTTGAATAGTGTTTCGCTTCTAATGCTTTCACTTGATCCAACTATAGCCGTTCAATAGACGTCATACTACAATTTAACTATAATCAAAGCGGAGCTTCCACATTAAAGATCGATAGTATTCTCAAGTCAAGAGATCTATGTAATTTTGTTGCATCGATATCTTCTGTTTGACCGTATATATGTTAACCAACAGAAAACTATCAAGTGAGTCATTCCATAGTTATCCAATAACTATTAGTACGTAACCCATTGGTGCACTCAAAAGTCATGGGTAATACACTGCCCAACGTTTGGAGAGAAGTGCGTATTTTAGTCTCAGTAGATATATTGATATCCAATCTCGATACATCTTAACTAGGAATATTTAAAATGGTATATTTATTCTCATTGTGATAAATTATTCATGGCTATAGCACTTTGTAACTATTATCACAAAACATACCACTTATTGGTTTTCTATTAAAATACTTTTAACTAAATTAATTAATTGATATATAACATATTATGTCAAGTATATGATAGAAAGAAAACACCATTTATGTCAAACAAGATTGGTTATCGAGTTAGTATATGTAAAAGATTATATAATTGACCCTAGAACATACTCCTAACTCTATCAGTTTCCTTATTTCCAAAGCATCGAGATTTTCTCTCAACTTAAATAGTCAAGCTAAATGCGAGAAGTAGCATTTCAATGTGTACATTAGAGTGTTTGTTGTATTGCCAGTAGTCATAAAAGGAAACAACGATGGGGATGGGTCCAATTACTTTGGTTGCACAAGTGCTCAATACATAAAAGGCAAGATCATTGTCGAAGAAACAGTGGTTAACGCTTTCGGAGGAGATGTGGCACATCATGCAGGAAAGAAAGGATGTTCAGGCCCTTACGTATGAGCTTATCTCTGGTGTTCACCTTCCCCTGGATGAACAACCCCATTAACATCTTTACTTGAGGGGTTTCTTGGATTTACACATTCTGGATAAGAAAAGTATTGACCAAAGTTGTTAATATGGTTGTTTGGATATTTAACTGAGAAAGCACCGATGCTTGCTAGGTTATAGTGGAATCTATATGGGATGGAGGAAGGGGTGTAGGAATGAAGCTAATAGATAATCTAGTGCAACTGAGTGAGGGTTAAACTTGTGAATGCATGGTTGACCTGGAGGCTAGACATTCTAGAGTTAACAACATTAGATGTAGATATCAACTGGTTATTGGTTAGGCTGTAGAGGTCGGGGAGGAGAATCTTTAGTGAGTGTCAGAGAGCCAAACATCTATACAGAAGTTGTTATGATCCCTATTACCGACCATGACCTTCAAGCATGGCATGATCCAACTAATAGTAGAAATAACTGCAGCCCAAAAATGAGATAGGTTTCTAATGGGATGGTGCAGGATGAGGTTGGGTAGGGAGTCGTAGTATTTGCCGAGAATCCAATTCTTCTATATGAAGTTGCCATTAGACATGGATCTTCTAATCCATTTCGCTAGTAGAGTATAGTAGAAGTGCTGAAGGTTGATGACCCCCAAACCACCTTGGGAAATATGCAAATGATGTCATAGTTAACCCAACAATTGACAAGGAAGTGTTATCATTGCCATGCCATAGGAAATTTCTTATTAAGCAGTCAATTTTAGATAGGACCCAAGTGGGTAATTTGTGAAAGGAAAGCCAATAGGCGGGGAAAGCTAAGAGGACTGTGTTTAGGAGAACAACCTGCCTAGTCTAGAAAGAGAGGATACCTTCCAAATAGGTAGAAATTCTCGAGATCTAGGGAACCGGTCTTCTCTGAGGAGTTTGGTAGGGTAAATGGTAATGCCAAGGTTGGAGATAGACAAATGATCTTGTTTATAGTTCAAGGAATTAGACATATATAGGAGGACTAAGGTTCTCGGCACCACCCATCATAATGATCTAGAGTAGTTGATGGTTGAGCCAGAGATTAGCTCATTAGAATAAAGGAGAAGCTTGAGATTATGGACTTGGCAAGGGGAAAGGAGGCAAATAGGATTGTGTCATCATCATATTAGATATTAGAATCTCCAAGGTCAGAATTAAAGCTAGAAAGGAGGGGCGAGAGATAGCTAGTTATTCATTCTATTGAAGACATCGACTACTAGAACAAAGAGAAAAGGGGAGAGGAGATCTCTTTGTTTAAGTCCACTATAGGTTTTGATCAAGCCTGCATCAACACCATTAACAATATAGATTACATGCTCATATGGCGGATGTTGCTAGCGATCCACTCATCTTTGGGGAAGCCTACGTAGAAGAGGGGGTCAGTGATGAGATCCCAGCTGATATAGTTAAAGGCTTTAGAGAGGTCGAGTTTGATCAGGGCACAAGGGTAGTTATTTATGTGGCAATGGAAGATAACTTCTTGGGTGATGATAACACAATCCAAGATGGACCTATCATGGGTAAAGGCTGACAGCTTAGCTTCGACAGGAGAAGAGACGTGGGTTTTGATTCTATTTGCCAGAACATGGGCTATCAGTTTGAAGGAGATGTTGAGAAGGCTTATGGGTCTGAAGTCGAAAAAGGCGTTTTCACCATCTTTTTTGGGATCAGGACAACGTTGATATAGTTTTTCCTAGAAATTTGAGGAGGACTGGAATAGAATTCCGACAATATGTCAAGGACATCCTTTCTAATGATGTGCCAGAATCTCTTATAGAATAGAGGGTCAAAACCATCCAATCCTCAGGCTTTGTCATCACTCATTTCACCTAGAGTAGCCAAGATTGTATCCTTAGTAAATGGGGAATCATTAGTGACTGGAGATGGGTTTGGGCAAAGTTCATTCTAGACAATGGTTGGACGACTAAGCTTAGATGGGATAAAGAGTTTTCTGTAATATTCGGTGAACGATTGGTTTAGGTTATTTTGATCATGGAAGATTTTCCCATCATAGGAAATCTCGTCTAGGAAGTTCAATCATCTTTCGCCATTGGCAATTCTATGGAAGTAAGCAATGTTTTTATCTCATTTCTTAAGCAAAAAAACTTTGGATCGTGGCCTCCAACCAATCTCTTCCTGCTTTATTAGCCTTTCTAGCTCGAGCTCAAGGAGGCCTAACTTGTGCTTTCCATCTCAGGTAAAGGGTCTAGATTCCTCGAGGATGTTTAGGTCAAGGATTTTATTCTAAAGATTAGACTTTTAAGATTATGAGTAGCCAAGTGATTAGGTTGGGATTAGCAAATGGTTTTGGAAGCAGGAGCTGGAGATCAGGCGTACTTATCTATTTCTATTCGCTGTAGTGACTTTTGATGTTGTATTTTGGGTTGTGTGTATTGGCAAACTCTTATGAATGTCAGATAATGGAGTTGTATTATTTTGTGTACTCTGATATGTAAAACTTATGTAATGGATATGTGTAATATTATATTTTGTTCATTTCCGCTGTGAAATTCTGATGATTGTTGTTCTTTTCTTTCTATCTTTCTATTTCTATCTCTTTTCTTTTCTTATTGATGATACGTCTTTCTGGGTATTGAAAGACGGGTCGTCTCAAAGGGGGACCCAAATCGAAGAAGACTAGGATTTGAGGCATTTTCTCAAGAACATGAGCTTCCCAACCATTGAGGAAAAAGTGAAGGGGTAACTAGAGGACTCCAATAACCATAGACTCGAATCCAGGTTCCAACAACCATAGCTTTTCAAATCTAAATATAAATCTAAGGGCTTTCTCATCACTAGAGTCAAGAAGGATGGTACAATGGTCACAGAGGGATATGGAAAGGCATGGACAAAAGTTGGAGGGCGAGAATCTTCCATGGAAGGGATGAAGAGGTAACAGTCTAGTTTGGCAAAAGAGGGAGAGTTGCATTCCATAAATCCTACAGGAAAAATAGACTTGAACATTTCTACAGTGTTTGGCCACATGTCCCTTTAGAGTGCAATTCCAGCAACATTTATTTTCTTTAGGAAAACCCAACACTTATATATAGGCCTGTTAAACCATGTTGTGTATGTTGCACGTGCATAGACACACACATGTGTATATGATATACATGTTGTGCTATATTTATATAATATAAATATAACATTAAAATAAAATTTTATTCACAACTTAAATAAAATATTGATTTTATTTAAAATTAATTCTAGATCACATGTAAATAAATTTAGACTTCATATGCCTAATAAGATCCAAAATAGCAAGAAAATTTTGAAATTCACCGACTTAACCTATAGCATTCTGGCCCGGAACCTACAAATTTAAGTATAACCAAAGTGAGGTGTTTACACTCTAGTTGAGGGAAATATGTAGTATTGTCACCTTGAGATTTCCTATTTATACTTGTTGTTACTAACTAACAAAAAACAATCGAACGATTCATTGCATAGCTATCTAATAACAATGAGTACGTAACCCCTTAGTGCTTCCAATAGCTACGAGTAATATTCTTCCTAACATTTGGAGAGCATGATGTACTCTGGCCTCAACGGATGTATCGATATCCTTCTCAAAACATCTCAATCCCCTTAACTCTCTCATGTTTTATACCATAATATTCATCGATCTTTAGCATGATTCAAATCATACATCGAAAGATATAAAATAAGAGCAATGGTGTTCCTGAGCAATTCAGTAGTCATATGATTATTAGTAAACAAACACCTGTAGTTATATCCATTTTGACGTAGAAATTCCTATAAATTAGGAACTTACGGTTGGAACATTTGTTCTTCCCAAGTGATTCATTGCATTTTGGCCTATTCGTGATGAAACATTTGTTCTTCCCAAGTGATTCATTATTTATTAATGAAACTCATACAACTATTTTTATCATATTTTTAGGAACATTTGAGATGATATGTTATTTCCTCTCAATCAAGTCTTTGTTCATTATATATACACCAGGATGGAAAAGATAGTTGGAATAGAAAGATACAGCTAAATAGTGTTCCAAACCCAATGATAATCAAACGGGTAAATTAAATATGTTAAGTCTTCATGGCTCATCGTAAAGGCTAACTCTTTTGCACCTACAGTTGCTCATTTTCAAACAATAACCCTGGAAGCATGTTCGCCTTGTTCATTATGTGGTCGAGCGCATTGTACTTAAACTTTATCTCATTTCAAAGCCAAATTTTATATAAATCCATCAATTATCTTATCCATTTAAAGATCTTCACCAGCCATGGCTGACATGACCATAAAAAACAACCCAATTTTTGATGAAAACCCTGATCAGATTTCTAAGGGATCTTATCCTCCCCTCCTTGATTCTCCGGCTCCTCCTCCTCCTCTCTGTTCTCTCTCAGACAATTAGGATAAGCCTTCTGACCACGAAAATGATGGTTTTCAAATGGTTAGAAATCGCCGCAAGGGTCAATTACCAAGATCTTAGAGGCTAACGCAAGGGCATACCATTAATGTTCCGATAAGATCTTAGCCAGAGGGCAAAGAATCAACTAGAATTATAATCAACAACATATAGGAAACAATCAAGCCCTCAACGCCTCAAGATCTCATTCATTTGGCGCTACCAATCAAGCAAAAACATCATCTTCTTGGGCAGATTTAGTTAAGAATGGTGGCCTCAATACTATTGTAGATTTGAATTATTCAACTCCTATCAAATTAGGAGATAAGAAAATTGTTGTTATTAAAGTGGAGATTAGCTGAAGAACTGAGGATAAATGGAGCAATTCTATAGTATTCTATGTGTTTAGAACACGTCCCCACTATCATCATTTCAGGGATTTTATGTCTAAAACATGGAACCCAGTTGGAAATTTCAAGATCTACACAAGAAACAATGGTTTTTTCATCATCAGATTTTCAGATGAATCTGACTGCAAAAAAGTTATCCAAAACGGCCCATTCTTTATCTGTGAAAAGCTAATAATCGTGAAAAAGAAGGACAAGAAAATGGTTCTTGATCGTGATCTACTATCTACTTATCCAATCTGGATAAGGCTATTGGAATTAAATCTTAGATTATGGGATAGGGAAGCTTTTGCTGCTATTGCTAGTGTTGTAGGCAATCCGATAAAGCTAGATGAGCGTACGGCCAATGAGACCAGACTCGGCTATGCAAGAATCTTGTTTGAAATCAAATCCAATAAAGATCTACCAGATCTTGCCTACATCACTGAGCATGATGGAAAAAAAATTATATAGAAAATCGAGTATTAATGGATCCCATGAAGATGTATGAAATGTGCTGGCTTTGGACATCTCACAAAAGCTTGCTCATGGAAATCAGTTTGGAAAGAAAAAGAAAATTTCAATCTCAATATATTATGAGGAAATCGCCAGATTTAGAAAATCCAAGAAATGAGCATCATCTTTCTTATCACGAAAAGAGCAATCAGGTTTCAAATGTTGTTATCTCTGAAACAAATAATATTTCCAAAATCCCACCCATTCTTGATAATATTTCAGTTTCAAATAATACTCAAACCTTTCGAAATAATGAAAATGTACCAAATCCAAAAATCTCAAAAGAAGATATGGATATTATTAGTATTAAGAGCAACCTGAGAGTCCAATTTTGCATGCCATTTCAAAAAAACACAAAGGAGAAAGAATAAAGACTCAATATAGTCATGGATACAGATCAGCAGAAGGAAATGGCTAGTTCTACTGATAACTTAGTTCCAATTGGCTATATAATAGAAATCGTAGAAAATCATATACAGAGTCATGGGGATAATAATTTACAATTCTTGATTCTTCCCCCCAGCAAGAAAAAGCAAGTTTACTTACAGACTAACTCAAAGGATGTTGAAAAGGAAATCTCTACAATCTCATCAGAAAACTACCTACTTAAGATCTTAGTCATCTCTGAATCCTTATTAGAGAACGTAGGCCTTCTACTCTCATCTTCTTCCTCCCTTGTCAGCTACAAAAGGAAAAGGCTAGAAAAAAGAATATACAAGATATCATGAATAATAATACCGCTGACAGTACAAATACAAAATCCTTTGAGAAGAAATATATCATCAAAACTCCTGAATAGGAGGATATTTTAAAAGTTCAAAGCAAAAAAGACTACAAAAAAGAGGAGGAAAAGCTTCTGAAAACATAGAAGTTAGCAGCAATCTTTCGTTATAGCTGCTATGATATCCTTTCACGTATCCTGTATTAGATATTTAATTATGTCTATAATTTCTTGTAATGTTAGAGGACTTGATTCCCCTGAAAGGAAACTGGATTTTTCCAATTTATTGCATTCTCATAAGCCTACCTTAGCTGGAATTTTAGAACATAAGCTTTCTAAAAAGAATATTAATCTTTTTCATAACAAATATCTTAACAGTTGGAATATAATTCATAATAATTCTATGCAGGGTTAATGGTAGGGTTATTGCTATTTGGGATCCCAACATTTGGGAACCATTTCATTATTCTCTTAATTTTCAATTTATACACTTTATTTTAAAAATAAAGAGGGTCTCCAAATATATGTTACTTTTGTTCATGCTTCTAATTCTGAAAAAGAAAGAATTCTTCTATGGTTCTTCAGAATAATTAAATCATACATTGATTTACCTTGGATTATTATGGGGGATTTTAACATTATTATGAAAGCTTCTCAGAAAAGGGTGGAATTCCAATTCCTTTTAATAAATTAGAATTCCTCTCTAACTTTGTTTTTGCATATGGATTAATTGAACCATCTATTAAAGGAAATAAATTCACTTAGAAGTCAGGTGAATTTAGAAATATCTATTGAAAGCCGGACATAAATTTAGTAAATCATAATTTTATTAATCATTTTTCTAATTTTAAATGTTATACTTTACCCCCAAGCTACTAATGATCATATTCCTATTCAGCTTATCCTTTCTCAGAACATTACTATCAAAGCATAATTTCCCTTTTAGATTTAAAAATGGTTGGGTATATGATAAAGAATATAAACTAGTTACTCAAAACTGTTTCCAGTTTACAACTGAGGATTCCGCTCAGTTTAGGTTTAGGAAGCTTCTCCAACATATTATCGCTAAACTTAAAATCTGGAATTCTAATAAATAATAGTAATGAAATCAACCATATCAGAGAGGAATGTGTGGGATAGCAAGACAATTTAGACTTAGGTTGCTGAGACCCTATTACTATAAATAATTTTTTGTATGCAAGGAAAGCTTTCCAAATCTCTCCATATTGAGGCTGTTGATCTCAAGCAGAAAGCCAAAGTGAAATGACTTACTAGTGGAGACATGCTTAGTAAATTTTTCTAAGCCAAAATGTCTGGTAGAAAACACTGTAATGACATAGGAAAACTACTTAATAGAAATGGATCTATTATCAATGAAGCCTAGCATTTGGAGAAGGAAGTTATTTTGTACTTCTCTGATTTGTTTAATTTTGTAGGGAGTCGATGTACTTTTCCCAATATCATCCTTGAATTCTTGCTACATGCAAATAGTGAGGAAATATTACTTGCTCCAATTTGTTTAGATGACATTGAAAAAGTTGTTTTCTCTACTAAGGATGAAAAATTCCTGGCCCTAATGGTTTTGGGGCTAAATTCTATAAGACTCATTAGGATGAATTGAAAAGCATGACCTTTAAGGCTGTCAACGAATTTTTCTCCACTGGCAAGCTTTTGAAAAACATAAATCATACTATCATTACTTTAGTGCAAAAAACTAATAATCCTAACTGCCTCGTGGACTACAAGCCTATAGCCTGTTGCGATTTCTTATATAAGATAATTGCCTCTATTTTAAGTAATAGAATAAGATTGTTTTTAAATTTCTTATTTTTAAGAACCAAAGTGCTTTCATACCAGGTAGATTTATTGTTGAGAATACATTGCTAGCTCATGAACTACTAAGAAATTTTAATCAATTTGAAAAAAGAAAATACGCGCATAAAAATTGATTTTACATAAAGCATTTGATAAAATAAACAGGAATTTTATAATTTTTATGATGAGATAACTAGGCTTCATTGAAATTTTTTGCAACCTAGTTAAAAAATGTATTTATAATGTAACATATTCTATTCTCATTAATGGTTCCCCTAGTGGATTTATCCATAGTAATAGACGAACAAGGCAAGGAGATCCTTTATCTCCTTACTTTTTTAACATAGCTATCGAGCATCTTACATTACAAATGGAAAAGAAGCAGTCGAATAAAAATCTAAAACCGGTAAATTCAATTACTTCTTATATTGCTGATCTATTGTATGCCGATGATTTATTATTTTTTTGAATGCAGACACTCAAAATGTCATTATCATTAATTATATTTTTGATAACCTCGGTTATCATGCTGGTCTTCAAATTAATGAAAATAGAGTAAGATATATTTCAGTAAAGCATGTAAAAGAAAGAAGGGGATCCATAATATCTTAAAGTTTCAACAAAATGACCTTCCTATCAAATACCTAGGTCTCCCTCTCAATTGTAATCAAATCTAAGAAAGAGATTGTGCCAAACTACATGATATTATTCAGAGTGAAATGGATAATTGGTCCGGTAAATTGTTATCAATTGTAGGAAGAGTTGAGCTCGTCTATATGGTCATTTCAGTAGTCATCATGTACCAATTGCAATCTGAAAATATCCCAAGCTAAAGTTATGGAGAAAATTGAAAAACTATGTGCAAACTTTGTTTGGATTAGGAAATTGCACAAAATCTCTTAGAAAACAATCACAAAATGCAAAGAAAATTGGTGGTTTTGGAATTAGAAACTTTGCTGACATAAATGATGCCCGCAAGTACAAGCTTTTCTTAAAATATAATGAAGGCATATCTATTTGCACCAAATGGATGAAAGCTAAATATGTCCAAAACAAAAACTTCTGGTCCATGCCTATAGAAAATCATTATTCTTGTGCTTGGAAAAATATTCTTAAATGTAGGGAAACAGGTGCTAAATTAATAGAAAGAAAATTCAAAGATGGCAGTCAAACAAGCCTTCGATTTGAGCCTTGGATCAATGGAAAATCTCTAGTCAATTTATTAGGATGGAGTAATCTCTACTATTTTGGGAAAGCCAATGCAAAAGTAGAAAGCATCGTTCAAAATTCATATTGGAACACACATCACAACCAGCAGTATCCATTTTTAACTCCACAATTAGCAAAATTGAAATTGATTCAAGTCAAGATGAAGACATTTGGAGTTGGAAATTATCATCAGAAGGAAAATTCTCTTTTAAATACACTTGGGATTTCTTTAAAGGGGAGGAAATGAAAGTAAACTAGTTCAAAACTATTTTGAAATCAGCTAATTGCCCAAAAATGGCTTTCTGCACATATTTGCAATTCTAAATCGATTACCAACCAAAGAAAAGTGTGCAAAGTGGGACAAAAACAATGAAAATATCAATTGCCTTTTTTGTAAAATAGAAATAGAAAATACCGACCATCACTTCTTTGACTGGCAGTATTCAGGATACATTTGGTTCATAGCCGAAAGGAAAATCAACCTTAATCAACATTTGGCTCTCTAAGTTATCAGAGATAGCATCAATCGTATTCATATAATTTTCAAAAATAGAAAAACAGAATTCAACAAAGCAATTGTAGTTTTTATTATAGTTGTTTACTATTTATGGAAAGAAAGAAATAATAGACTTCATAATAAAATAGAAACAGATAGCAATCAACTATGGAAGGCCAATGAAATTGAATATAACAACATTCTTCAAAAGCTAACAAGTCAAACATCATCAGCAACCAAGGTCAAAATATCTATGATTCTGACAAATTCGAAGCATCAATTGAGGAATACTTACAAAGGGGAAAATTTCCACTGAGTCTTCTCTTCAACTTAATAGCAACTGTTGTTTAAGAAAGCCACCAAATCATCGTAGTACCAATGCTCCAGTTGAAGCTGGCCACTCCAGTATCCAAACTAGAAAACATCCCTATAAGGGAAGTAACCATAATTTTGTTAGTTTCATATCATATAATATAAATAATCCTATTACTAACAGTATTGATTACTTGCCTTATTTGACTATGAATCAACGCTCATCCAACCCCGAGCCTTTCCAGAATGATAATTGGCACCTTTCAAACAGAACTATCAAATCAAGTGCTGCTGAATTAAGAGCCAAGTTTAAGAGTAACAATAGTCACTTAACTATTTTGTTTCAAAGAATAGCACATACAATATTACTGGAGATGCTCCTTTTGAAACTCAACTCAAGGCTTACAAGGGAAGTAACAAGGCTATTGTCAATAATAATTCCATCTATCTTACTGAATCATATGCTAGCTTTAATATTTTTTACCTGATTCAAATAGAGGTGTTACAAACGTATGGACCAAGACAGCAAGTTCCTTCTGGCCATCAATGATAAAAAATTAGGAGATCCTTTTATTTTAGCAAGCTAAATAACAAGATCTATCACTTTTCTGATTGGGTTAAAGGCGAATCTAGCACTATACTTCATCCAGTACTAGATCCATCTGTTGTAGATTCACTGTTACAAAGCTTGAGGTCCCTATAGCATATAATTCTACGCGTCTTCCTAAAGCTGAAACAAAAGCAACCCGTTTTGATTTAGTCACGGAATCCTCAAACTTAGTTGCTTCCGTTAAGATCTCCTCAGATCCGAAGCTCGATGATATTTTTGATAACAAAGTGACTAGGTTTTTGGATACAAAGACAAAACACAGCTCATCAAAGCTATCTTTGCCCTGTTCCAATGACTCAAGGGCTACGCTGCAAAGCTATGAAGGAGTGGAAGCCTCCTTGAAGCTTATCTTTCATTGATTTTATGGACTGTAGACGGTATTTTATGTCTGCCATTTTTCTTTCTTAGAGATGATGAAGTTTCTAGCGGCGTTGTTTTGCCCTATCTATTTTAGAGTTTGATCAATGAGGGTTTGTAGCGATGTGTGCTATTTCGATTTTTCTACCCATTTATCACTTTGTGGGCTTATGCCTTTTTAATTCAGTTTAAAAATAATGATCTTCACCGGTAGGAGTCAAAGAAAACCACATAACAAAGCAAAAGGTTAAATTATATAGAAATCATGTATATCAGTTAATATCATTTGTAAGCATACGATACTCATGTGCTAATTTCCAAACCTTATAGGGTCAGCACGTTGCATTGATCATCTAATTTGCCATGTGTCGACAATGAGAAAGACCTAGAATAAACACATCTGCTTAACGAGAAGGCCGTCTAGTTAAGCGTACATGATTATTATCTAAACATGCACAGAATCACGTTACATACACAACATCAATCCATGTCTTCATTGAACTACTATAAATAGACATGATACCCTTTGCAAAAGGGAACATTGATTTTTAATTTTTGATTGCTTTGTAACTTTTCTTTTATAGAATTAGAGATATGCCTATGGGCAATTATGTAATTTGTTATATTTATCTAACTCGATAACCAATCTTGTTCAAAAAGATAAAAAATGTTTTCTTTCTATTACATACTTAATATAATGTGTTATATTAATTAACTAATTTAATTAAAAATATATTTAATAGAAAATCCGTAAATGGTATATTTTGTGATAGTAGTTACAAAGTGTTGTAACCGTGAGTAATTCATCATAATGAAAATAAATAAACTATTTTAAGTATTCCCAGTCATGATGTATCGAGACTGGATATCAATACATCCATTGAGACTAGAGTATGTAACACACTTTGAATGTTGGGCAGCGTATCACTCATGGCTAGTGGGGCTACCAAGGGATTACGTACTGATAGTTATGGGGTAAGTATGGAATGAATCACTCGATAGTTTTCTGTTGGTTAATATAACTAAGGTCAAACAAAAAATATTGATGCGACTAATTTACATAGTTCTCTCGACTTAAGAATATTATTAATCTTCAATTTAGAAGCTCCTCTTTGATTATAGTTTAAATCGTAGCATCGTGTCCATCAAAAACTATAGTTGGGTTGAGTGAAAGCATTGGAAGTGAAACACTATTCAAGAGAAGATTCACTCCTTAGTTATATGAGGTTAGTATCACGGTCAACTGATGTCTACTCAAAGTAAAAGTCTTTGGTCAGAGCAGTCCGGTTAATAATGATTGTTATTATTGACCCAAGGACTTTGTGTTTTGTCTATAACGTAGAATATGGGCGACATTGGAATTTTGACCATTACCAAATTTTGTAGGTCCTAATGTGATATAGTTTTAACAAAGAAAATTGGTGTAAATAAATGTCACAACTGGATAGCGCTTAATCAAGTGAAATTGGATTTTATTAAAGCTTAGTAAGTGATAAATTTTGCCGTAATGTCCCACTGTTTGCTAAGTGACGTGTGAATGTTAACGTTCGAATAGTTCGATGTTAATCGCTGATCAAAATTTACACCCAAAAGTCGCACAACTAAAATGATGAATTCTCTTTAGACCAAACAATTTAATTAGTTTATAATTACTATAAATTAATTAATATGTACGAAATATTAATTATGAAATTTCAATATTATTCAAGAAATAAAATTGTTGTGGATATTCGTAATAATTATGAATATATTGATCGATATGAGATATCGATAACTGAATAAGTAAATATAGTTGTATATATTTAAATTGGGTTAAATGGGCTCACAAACCATGATGATTAGATGAAAATGCTACTAGTTTAGCTAGGGTTAGAGGCGGCTACAACATAGGATTAGGGATTGGAAATATGTGGCGAAGATCTAGTGAGAAACTTACATAGTTTCCTCTTTAATTTTCCATTATAAATACTAATCTCAAAACCCTAATCACATTCTAATTCAGTCTTTTGAGCCGCCATTTCCTTCTTCTTTCATGGATGCAACATTTCTCCAAATCAATCCCAAAATCTCAAACCTAATTCAAGTTAAAACAAGAAGCTATTTGATAGTGAAAGATCGTTGATTCTAGACTAGCACTCTGACGGATCAAGGGATTTTAAAGAAAGAGAATTCACTATTTCAACGTGGACTTTAGCAATCTACTTCGGGTAATATTTATTTATATGTTGATCATATTATTATGTTTTTAGATTTATTAATCATGTAAACTTATTTATAAAATCAAATTATTGTTATTTCATTAGTTAGGTGAGATTTTGTACGTATTGTTGTTTTCATAATGGAGATTGGATATGTGTATAAAATTTGAAGATCTAGTTCATGATTTATGTTTGTAATCTGATATTAAATATTAAAATAAATTTCGGTTTAAAATTATATATTTTTATACAGATATATGTATTAATTTATGGTTTAATATTCACATACAATTTGATTTAAAACATATGCTTTCATATTTAATGTATAATATTGATCTAATTTTTTTTAAATTTTTTTATATTTATTATGAATTAAAAGCACTGAAAATAAATTTTATCATTTATATATTATTATTATTATTTAATGATTATATGATTCAATATATTCATATAAAACAATCTACATTTCTAAAATTCAATTTTATATTTTATAAAATTAATTCATCATGTCAGGTGCTTCCAAAAAAAATTACATTTTTCAAAATTAATTTCATATTTTTTAAAAATAATTTAATTTCGGCATCTTATCAATTATTTAATTAAAAAATTATTTAATTGGGAAACTTCTAGAATTTTTCTAAGCCCCTAAATGTGTTTCCAGAATTTTATAAACTATAAACTAGAATTTTTATCATATAATTATCGTATATTAATTTATTATGGCTAAAATTATTTAATTCATTATAATATACATACATACATACATATATATATATATATATATATATATATATAAATCAATGTAACTTCATATCTAATATGTTTTCTAACCAGTAAGTTTTAAAAAATGTTATTTTGTTATATATATATCTCTATATACATATATATCTTTATTGTTATTTTTGGTACAATATATAGTTATAAAATCAAATAAATAAATACTCTCTGTAATATTTTAATGGTAAAACATAATATTATACATACATAAATATACATACATTCATATATATATATATATGTACAAATAATCATTTGAAACTTATAACTATATGTCATTGCACATATTTGACAACATACAATACATACAAAATGAGCTAATGTGTCTGTTGAAATGTAAATCTCAACATCTATATATGAGCATGTTATACCTTCCATGGATTGTTATGTTAAGCATGCACACGGTGTGTGTGTGTGTGTATGCATATATGTATGTGTTACATTCATACATACACGCACACACCTACATATATACATACATATATATATATATATTAAGTAAAACCAAAATTAAATAAATCTCAAACTACAATTTATAAATTTAAATAAAATACATGATTTTATTTAAACAAAATTTAGAAAAATTCTAAATGAATTAAATTTCATAGGCTCAATAAAGATCCAACAAGATAATAAATTTGAAATCCACTCATAACTTCCACTACGGGCTGGTTAAGCTCCAACATTCTTTTCAAAGCTTCGTATTATGCTAACTCTCTTAGATGTTCTTTTGTAAACATTTTGCAAAACATACCCTAATATGAAAAGCATTGCCATATGCATAAAATTTAACTCCAAACCGCTTCAGAAACTTTTGATGTCTTAAACTATTCTACCATTTTTTATTCTTTCGCATTTCATTAACATTTGCTTTACAACCTTACCAAGACACCAAGTACTATAATAATCTACTCATCAGTGTACTATAAGAATGTTGTCGGTCCCAAAATAATCAGAAAATAGAAGTGTTGATTTTTGCATCATATTTTCATTTAACATAACCTAAATTTCAAGAGTTGATATACCGTTTTCTGTTCCCCGTAGTAGACAACTTGTTGCTGAATGTAATGAAAAAGCATATGCTTTGGACCGTCGATTGAATTTTCCTTTTTATATAAACTTGGACAGTTAAATTGCAGTCGACTGTCGCTTGCTATGAAGAGCAAGCTAAATTAAGTAATCGAACAAAATGGAATACTTTCAAATGTAATGTAAAATAAGGCGTGGGAAGGAACACCTGAAAACTGCAAGGTTCGAAATGGTGTTAAGAATTTCTACCGAAAATTAGTTTAACGATTGTTGTTTGATCAAGGATTTTAAATCAATCAAGTCCTTGATTTTTCCTGAATTTCACACAAATACGCACCTACTTTATTTGGTTTTAGAGAATCTTCAACCCACATATATTTTCACTGTAAACTGGATGACACCTAGATATTTAACAATACTATTCAACTTTCAATCTCCAATGGTGATATGAATTAATTATGCAGCATAATGTGGCAATTTATTTACTAGATATTTTGAAGTTAAATGTCAATTTTTAGATATTGCATTCCACAATGTCAAGTGATAACTACCAACAATGTTGTGCCAAATAAGTAAATTTTAACATTTTAGCATATTTACATTAGAGCGAACAAATTTATTTTGTTGTGGTGTGCATCTTTTTTATCCATATCAAGTTAACATTTTCTAGTGAATGATGACACATAAATATCAAATGAAATTATATTCTGTAGGAGTTGGAGATGCTTTTATTACATTACTCTTGAAAAATAGCTCCAAAATGGTATATTTATTATAATATATGTAAATCATAAAATGAATATGCTTTTATATTGTTTTGTTTAGTCCCACATCGTGGAATAAATTCAATCCTTAGCTCTAAAGCCTTTATATAAATAAGTTATATAATGTAAATATATTATGGATCTCTGAAGAATGAATAATATTTCTTCTCAATCTTTCTCTAATTTCTTCTGAACTTATTTATGTATAACATATTCTTATTTGTTTACAACACGTTATCAGCACGAGCTGAAAACGATTTTTTTTATATATTCCTGGAGAGCCCGGACAAAGCAGGATCGATGGCGGTGGCTCCGCTCTGGAGAACCGCAGGCATGAGTTACAGAAGGTACTCTAACATCTGCGCTGCACGCAGCTGGTTGAAAGAGCCCTACAAATCCGAAGTCGCAGCTAGGGAGAAGGTTCATTTTTCCCTCACCAAATGGACTGATGGAAAACCTGAAAAGCCCGATACATTTTTATTTTAATTTTATGTTTTTACAGTTTTTTTGGATTCTGATCTATTAGATCTAGAGAAGTGTCATGTAAGGATCGAGTACCTAAGTTTGGTAAGAAGGATCATTGCGGAACCCTGCTTTCGATGGCACTTCAGATCTGCCACCGTCATTCCCTTATGGGTATCAATTACCTTATCAAAACAAAGAATCCAAGGTTTGGGACAATTACCCGATCTTTTAATTCAGTTTTAATGATTAACAGATTTTTGAAAAAAAATTAATATTAACATAATTTTCGAAGGCTTCAGAATCTTTGCAGTGGCATTTCAACCTTTCGATAAATATATGGATCAAATTTCAAAACCGAAAATGATTTCGAAATAATCTGATTCGAGAAGGATTTGATTTCACGATGTGAATTTGAGGGGCTTTCAGTTTTCTAACTCTACAGTCAAATGATTTCAAACTCACCCGATCCCGAACTATGTCAATGTTGATCATGCATCCTTTTATGAACTTGATTTAGGAAGCTCAAGTTTATGATATTTAATTTCCCAAGTAAAGAGTCTACAAATACTTCTAGATCTAAACTAGTTTTAAATAAAGATTTTAACAAAAGCTTTGAATATCGGTGAAAATGAAATTTTTTGCATATAGGTTGGAGTGTTGCGGTGCAGCGAGTCTTAAAATTTATGCACATAGACAGATTTTGGATACAATAGAAACAAATTCCAATACATATATATTTGGAATCCATACTTATTTAATAGAGTTTTGAGCAAATTTCAGTATCAAAACTATGGTGAGAATCAAACGAGTATAGATTTAGAGTCCTAAGGTATGTCAAGTTGATTTTGAATATTTGGAGAATTTTGAATATATGCGATGCATGTTTATTTTAATAATTGACATATGATAACTTAAGGTTGTTGTATATATGAATGATGAGATACACACCTATTTTATGCACATATTCTGAGCATTTCAATTTTTTCTTCAAGTGAGTATATATATGAATAGGAATTTGGAATTACTTTGCATAAAACAATTTAGGCAACTTTATTACATATCGAGCTTGGGGTGTTGAATCTTATATCTATGTTTGGCAATTGAAACACATAAGTGTCATGTGTATCATGTTTAAGAGGTGTAAATTCATCTCAAATTTAACCGAGTGTTACATTTTAAATGCATTTGAATTTAAGTTTGTACACAAAGTTTCTTACGAAAATAGTTTCATGTACATATATTTAATTCATATCATCATACATATTGAAGCTTTGCACAAAAATAGTATCAAATGTAGATGTATGGCTTTGAAAACAATTAATGTTGTTGGAAAGAATTTCACATATTTAAGATCTCAAATATGAATAATCAACGTTTCAGGCATTTAGCTTTCGGAATTTGCAATACTAAATGTACAGTTTTGTGAATTACAAATACATATATCATCAAGTATAGATAGCATCGAGATTCAAGTTCATGTATGGATATATCTTCTTCTAAGTGCATATGTGATTTTAAGAGCCTAGATTTTAACTATAATTTCATATTAACTTTTAAACAAAAATCAAATTTAAACCATTTATTGGTTCAAATATAAAATATGAGATTTAACTGGTAATAGCTTTTGGTATACATGAGGCTTGTATATGAACCCAATATATGTATGGCTTCAACAGAATATATTCAGCATGAATGTGAATGAATTTTGGAGGCAAAGTTTTTAAGTGTATGTTAAAGTTTCAAGTGCCAATCTGAGAAGAAATGTTTGATAATTTCTAATATGCATACTGATTCCATGTGCATCAGTTGTCATAAATACATAATAGGCATTTCTATTCCCATATATTTGCTTAATATGCAAACTTGCACCACTTCGTATATCTTTATAAAACATGGTTATACCATTATATTCTTAGCATCTAGAAACATGATATAAAGCCCTCTTACATTATGGTCATGCCATCTTTTTGTTGCTTTACCGTTAATCATTCATTATATAGTAACAGTACACATGAGTAATATTTTTTCGTATCTATATTCTGCTACATCTAGCATTAAGCCACATGTATTTTTTGTGGGCATTTGGACGTGCATTATGGATTATTTTGCAGTTCAGTTTTATAGTGTTTAGATTTGATGTATTATGTACATGGGAAGAAAACAAATGACAATTGGATTCGATGTATAATTTAAGCAAGATGCTTATATGTTGTAATACCTAGTTACCATCAAAAGCCATACACCATACACATATACCATTGTTGCTTGATTTTGGTATGTTATTAGTTCACTCCGTTGCGGTATAAATATTCACCATTAACCACGATCTTAATTATCAATGTTGTATTGATCTGTAGAAGCTGTGAAATCAGTTACATCAGAAGTGATGGTTATAAAATATCACCAGAAGAGATATAATATCCTCGTATATCACTACAAAAGCATTGTCTTTGTTCAAATATGATATAGCACTTCAAAAGGTGATGTGGCAATAAATAACCTAAAGAATTTGTAAATCAAAATAGAACTACTAGCAATTATATAAAATACATTTACAAATTTCAATTGCCCATTCTCATGGACCCACAGTGTAATGACCCAGAATTTCCATCATTTGAAATCTGTTTATTTAATTTATTTTAAATATGAAAAGGTTAAATTTATAAGCTGAGTAACTTATATTTTGAATATAGTGATTTAATTGGATAATTAAATTGTTAATTTAATATTTGAAATTGGGTAAATATTTGGAAATTGGATTTAATGTGAATAAAAATGATTTATAAAGATGTAATAAATTTTAGTTGAATTAGAATGATGTTAGAGAACTTTTAAAATTGGAATAAAAGTTAAATTCTAGATATTGAATATTTTAATATTTAATTGATGAGTAAAAATAGTCATTTTTCATAGTCTCGGATTTCGACGAAACCAGTTTCATTGGATCCGTAATGATATATTATTGTAATATTTCAAATTTTTTGTCAATTGGATTTACGATTTGTCTGGGGCAAGCAAAAACGCATAGAAATCTGTTGAAGTGAATTTTAAATTTAAATAGTTGATTTGAAAACCTATCTTTCAAATATGATTGAATTGGCTCCCGATATATATTCCATTGCATTCGGAATAGGGGTAAAATATTAAAACGCCAGAAGACAATTCGAAAAAAAAATGGATGAATAGTGCGCGCGAATTTTCTATAAAAGGACGTTGTAATCTTCATTTTACCAAAACTCTATAACAATTAGGTCTAGCCGCCAGTTTAATTTCGATGGCCATAAACATTCGTATCTTTCCCCTCTAATTTCTCTCAATCCATAAACCATTTCAAAATACTATCAACTAAAAACCGGAGATCTAAACGAGATCTTCGAATCCATACGGTCGAGATTCGATTTCACGCATTGGATCGTCGGCAATTTCGGTTCAAAGGCCGATGCTTTGCACTTGTTTCTCGAGCAGCAGAGATGACCGAGCATCTCTTGGTTCTGGCTGATGGTATGTCTCATGATGGGCAACAATTTGTTGGTATCCGATCATCGTCTCGATGATCGTGGTTGGAGCGGCCATCAAGAAAAACGAATAGCCATGGGTTTGTGCGAACGAGTTAGAACCTGATGGAGAAGAAATAGGATCGATGGCCTGGGTTTTGATTTTGGTGATATGCGGCCTTGATTTTTTCGGTAAATAAAAAAAATAGAAATAGAAATTAATCATTATATTTATAATTCGTAGAATCTTTAAAATTGTATAACTTGTTCATACGAGGTTAAAAACTGATGAAACAAATCGCATTGGAACCGTATTCACGAACACTATGCGATGGAGCTGGTTTGGAGTTGATTGGAGCTAGTGTGAATTTTTGGTAAAATTAAACGGTCGTTTAATTTTATTCGGAATAAAACGCTAAAACCGCTATTGCAAGCAATAGCGGAACAACTCACTCTTTCTAACTCACTGATATTTTATATAAGCGAGGAATAACTTATTATATGATGATTGATGATTGTTTGGATGATATACGACATATTGATTGATATTTGGATATATACTTGCCTAGTGGAGCAGATAACTTTATACGTTCCCGTGTATGAGTGGATGATCCGTTGTATGCACGTCTGCCTTTAAGCAGACATTGTATACATATTCTAATATGTATATTTGTTGCAGGTGATGTAACAACCCTACATTTTTTGCATATAATTTAAATTTGACTTAATTTTATTTTTAAATTATTTTAAAACTTGTTTTATTTCAAACATTTCATTTTAAATATAAATGATGATTATTAAGTGATTTATAGTTCAAATTAGTATAAATTGAATATTTTACTGAAAAGTGAATTTCTGGTCAAACTGTTTAAACTGTGACTTTTAAACTTCAAATTTAAATTATTCAAACTCTTAAATTTTATCTTTTATTATGAAAATAAATGTAATAACTTGAACATTGCTTTTCGTTTCGTTGAAAACAGAGTTAAACTGTAAAAGTTATGTACATTTCAATTTTGAGTGTAATTTGATTTATTTAACAATTTTGTCTATTTTAAAGTATATTTTTTTTTCTTTGTCACATTTATTTTAATATGTTATTGTATGTATATTTTTGTATTATAATAATTTTAAAATGAAGTAAACAATTTTCCAAAGTCAATGGTGATTATTTGTAATTTCTGGACACCGTTTTGGATTTTTAAGCAATTTCTTTAAATCTTTTTCTATTTTCTTTAAATTTAATTTTTTTTATATGTGTTAATATGTTATTTTAAGTATATTTTTGTCTTTTAATATTTTTAAAGTGATAATATAATTTTTCTAAGGTCTATTGAAATTTATTTTCTATTTTAAAGCCTAGTTTCTATTTTCTTTGCTATTTTCTTCATTTAAATTTTATTTAATTAAATTTATATATATATATGTGTGTGTGTATTTTGTGAATGAATTTTTATTTTTATGTTATTATATTTGTTATAATTATTTTTTCAAGTCCATATAATTTTTCTAAAATTTATTCTGTTTATTTTCAAATTTTCTAGTCCAGTTTGCATTTTTTAAAGCTATTTTCTTATTTTACCTTATATAATTAATAAATTTTTATATTTTGATAAATTTTCGAAATATTACCTGGGATTATTATTATTTCCAGAAATATAAAGTTATATAAATAAAATAAGGAAATATGAAGGGTTTTTGACTTTTGAATTGCCTTTTTGAATTCCGACCTTTCATTTTCTCAACTCCACTCTTTAATAATTTTTTTGTCGTGCTTTCATTTCTCATTCCAGCTGCATCTCCCTCATTTTTCATGTATTCTAACCTTCTCAAACTCAGGAAAAAAATTGCACGGCCATTGCTTCAAAGGTTTGGGTAAAATTCATCTCCTTCTTCCTTGTTTTGCTAGTTTTCTATTGAATTTTGTATATGTTCTCTACCTTCATAGCTGTATTCCCCCTCCTCCAAGCTATGGCCGACCACCACCACCACTTTTTCCTGACCATCAAACATCCTAACACCTCTCCTCCTCAGGCCAAGCCAAGCCATGGTGAAGATCATCACAAAAATTCATCTAAACTAGCACTAGCCATCACCTGTACCAAACCTAGTCTAGGATTGCCATCTCCTTCTTCCTCCACCTTTTGCCGCCGCCGCCACCACCACCACCTCTTACCTATCCTCCTCCCTCTGCCACGTCACCCACCACCACCTGGAGCCACTGGCTGTGTCCTACCTCATGTTGGTCATGACCTATTGTTGCATGAAAACTTGTTGTATTGCCTTGTGTAGTGTAGTT
Source organism: Allium cepa (assembly GCA_030765085.1). Taxonomy (NCBI): domain Eukaryota; kingdom Viridiplantae; phylum Streptophyta; class Magnoliopsida; order Asparagales; family Amaryllidaceae; genus Allium; species Allium cepa. The sequence continues at coordinate 27,174,301 of CM060938.1, read as the reverse complement.
CCATGCCTATCTCTTTGCATCAATTTTGCCCATCCCCATACATGCTAGGCCGACCTTTAGGAACCCAAACCAGATCCTAACCCACTCCGTAGCCATGTATTTCAGATCTATATCTGAAGCATAGGTGGTAGAAAGCAAGTGCAAAGACATTGGAATTGTTTTATACATTTATTCTTAACATTGTTTATTCATTTTAAGTTGAAAACTTATGTTATATTTATTTGTTTTGTCTCATGTATTCAAGGAAATTAACCTTGTCTATCTGTGACGCCCCACTCCTAGAGCCTCGTTAACAAAGAGTATTACATAGATAATACTGTCGGCTAACGCGGAAAATGGAGTATAATGGAAGCGACTATGTGTAATCTTACCTTAACTATTCACTAAATACGTCGAAAAGTAGTCACATTAAAATTCGACCTATTCAATAAATATTTAAAGCAAAACTACAATGGCTAAAGGATCTATCAGAAGAAAATATAACAACTCAAATGTAATTCACATCACATAATAGTCGATCATAATATACACATAAACGGATACATAACAGAGTATACAAAATAATACATGTCAAGTGGTACAGGAGACCACAATATACAGACGAGACAAAAAGAGTATAAACAACAGAGTTACAACAGATAAGGACCACAAAAGACGCTACAACAAAATGAAGCTAGCGAATAGTCCATGCGGAAGCAAAATAGGCTAAGTCCAAAAGCACCTAACCTGAAACAACTCGGTCTGACCCGAGTATAAATTACACGGATCAGTCTAGCTAAACAAATCAGTTAAATAAACTGAACAACAATAAACCTGCAAGGTTACAAAGCATAATAGATATCTCTAAAAGAGATAACACAATCATCTAACGAAAGATGAATCATATAGATCAAGCCTCATATCATCGGCAACATATAGAAACAAAGGATAAGAATATCCCAAAGCAAGTCATAAGGCAAACAACAAATACCGATAATTACGAGTTCCACAAGGTAGACGCTATATTTCGTGTGGCTCCAAAGAACCAATACAGAAAAGCAATACCTAGGGGATATACATATAAATGAAACATCATGAGCGGTGGTGAGTAAACCACTCCGTTATCTCTTGAGCGGTGGTGAAGAAACCACTCCAATATCTCTTGAGCGGTGGTGAAGAAACCACTCCATTTTCTCTTGAGCGGTGGTGAAGAAACCACTCCAATATCTCTTGAGCGGTGGTGAAGAAACCACTCCGAAAGCAATACTAAAGATAACCGACAACCCCAAATATTTTTGCGAGTCGGGGCAAAGGACCAACTCCAAAGGCGATATTTAAAGGAAACAAGCCAGAGGAGACAGTCCGAAGACACTATCCCAAAGGCAGCATGTGTCACAAACTCCCAGAGAGGAATCCGAAAAGTGGTAACGTAAGTCCCATAACCACCCGTTCGCACTAAACGGTTTACTATCCGTTAGTTTATTTCACACTCAAAGCAGTACAAATTTACCTCATATCATCGATAAACCAAACCCGAAGGCCAAAACGATCAATCGAATAGGTCGGGCATTAATCAGAAGGATAAACACACAGATTCATGGTCCTTGTTTTGCCCAACCATTTAATCACCCTTCCACTTCGCTCGAAGTGCGAAAGTGTGTGTTTTAAATAGAATTTATGAATTGGAGAAACGAGCCTTTAAATGCGATTTGAGAGATTATTTTATAAAAACCCGTGGATGAAGTCAAGAGTAAGTTATCAAAGTCAAAAATGCAATAACATACACTAAAAAGCAACTTGAATCGATAGAATCCGGAAAAATCAATCAAATATGCAAAATAAACAAACCAGGCAAAACAAAGCAGGTCGGTCGACCGGACTGCAGGGCTCGGTCGGCCGGCCAGATGCAGGGAGCAAAATAAGGCTCGGGGCAGCAGGTCGGTCGACCGAAGCCTGCACTCGGTCGGCCGAACCTGGTGATTTTGCACTTCCTGCCCTATTTCAATGAAAATGCAAATTCTTTCCAATTCCAAAACAATGGCACATGCATACTTGTTAGGAATTCATACCAACACCCATGAAATCAAGAGAAGTAGATGTGAGTTCAAAACTCACCTTTTAACCTCACAAACAAAGATGATGAAGAAGCAGAAAAGCAAGGAATCAACCAACTACACTCCACTTCAACACTACAAGCTTCAATCTAGAATCAAAGCAAGTATTTCCTAAGTTAGGGTTAGGAAAATTACTGAAATTGAAGAGGAGAAGAGATGAAGAAGATGGAGATGAACTTACCAATGGATTCTCTATGAATTTGGAGCAAGAAATCAAGATACAAAGGAGAACTAGGGCTTGCTAATTTATAATTCCTCTTCCTTTCCCCTATTTTCAGTTCTAAGCTTAAGTTTTAAGAAATGAATAAGTGAATGAGAGGAGTGGCTAAGCTAGAGGATTAATTAAGCTAGTGGGCTGAACCCAAACCTAAACCCAATAGAAAAAGTAACCAAAATTCACAAACTCCAAACATATCAAAGATTATACTCAAAAAGATCGCAAACGCCATTTTGGAACCAAATGGAGGTAGTTTCGAGTTCCAATTCGGCCATTTGTAGAAAGTAACATTTCGGACCAAAATCCGACTAACGACGCTATATTTAAATTAAACATTTAAATATAAAATCGTTAAATATGCGGGTTGTTACACTCTCTCACACTCAAATCATTGTCGTACCTTCATGCTTTCTGGGTCTTTGTTTATGTGTCTGAATCTGTTATCTTCAACTTATAGAGGTGAGTTATTCTCACCAGACAATATGTACATATATAACTAGTAAATTGACCCCGTTTGAATCTGTAAAATGCATTATCATGTTACACCTGCTATATTATGATGTTCACTCATGCTTAAACACCTGTTATAACATCAATTACTGTTATATTATGTTGTTCTGCTATTTTTATCAGTTTATCACACTGCAAGTTCTTTGTAGATTAGAAATCACTATGGGTCGAAATGATACATACCCGAACGGACTTTAGAATAGGGGAAAATCGTTATGGGCTGAAATGATAGGCCTGAGCGATTTTCAATTCATTTTATTGACTTGGGAATGCGGGTTTGAAATGATAAAAACCGGATTTTTCTTTGTAAATTACGGGTTGAAATGATATATTACCCGTATCACTTTACCTAGCGTAGAAAATTATATACAGTCCCGCAGTTAAAATATGTTTTTCTAAAAATTTTAAAATATTTTAGAAATTTAATTATTATAATATTTTGATTTAAAATTAAATAAAAATATAATTTTTGTAAAGTATTATTGATTTTTTGGAAATCTATAAGTTAAATAAATTATGGAAAAGTTAGAAAATCTAAATGTAAGTTATTTTGGAAATTTTGATTTAATTTTTAATGGAATTTAAATTAACTTAGAAAATATGATAAATTTATGATATTTTGAATTTAAATTAATTTAAAATGATTTTATAACATATTAATGATTTTTGAATAAAGTTAAAATGTTAATGAGTGAATATTGAGTTGAATTAGGAAATATAACTTAAATTGGAATTTATGAAATTGGTTTAAAAGTGAAATTTTAAGTTAAGTTAAACAAAATGGAATTAAGTTATATTTGAAATTTTAAACTTAAGTGTTAAATTGAAATTTAATGTAATGAATTTAAATTTGAATGTTGAAATTTAATAAGCGAATTATTAGTAAATATTGATTTTTGAAAGGAAACTTAACTTTATAAAATCATGAATTTAAGGAAAATTAAATGATGCTTATAAATATGAAAATGTATGATTTTATAAGTTAAAAATGATTTAAATAAAAAAAATAAGTGTTTGTGAAATTCTATTGAATATTTGAAGTTAATTAACAGCATTTTTAAATGTTGCCTTTTGTTAAATTGAATTGTTTCGAATGTAACTTTCTGTAGCATTTTCCAAATGCTGCGAAACTTGAATTTTCATTGTTTTAATAAATTTAAGTGCATAAATGAACATTGAAAAGTTTAAATTTTTGGAATTTAATAATTTAATTATTAAATGTAATAACTTCATTTTTATGATTTAAAATGAAGTGATTTGTTTTGAAATATAACTATTTGATATATTAAAATGATTGAAATGTGGTTTCGAAAACATATGATATTTTGATATATTAAAATGATTTAAAATGTGGTACTGAAAGATATGATATTTTGGTATATTAAAATGATTTGAAAGGTGGTTTTGAAAAAAATATAGCTATTTTGATATATTAAAATGATTTGAAATGTGGTTTTGAAAAGATATGATATTTTGATATATTAAAATAATTTGAAACGAAGTTTTGAAAGATATGATATTTTGATATTAAAATGATTTGAAAAGAAGTTCTGAAAGATATGATATTTTGGAAATGAAGCTTTGAAAGGTTATGATATTTTGATATATTAAACTGATTTGAAAGGAAGTTTTGAAAGGATATGATAATTTAATATATTGAAATGGTTAGAAATGACTTGATATTTATTTGGATAAATATTTTAATTGAAAGATATGGTATGATGATATATTGAAATGGTTTGGAAATGATTTAATCTTTATTTTGATAAAGATTTGGGTTGAAATGATATTTTATTTTGAACTATAAAATATTGTTTTAAAGTTATAACTACGGGTTATAATAACGATTGGTTGTTAAAGAGACCAGGATCGGATATTGTCTTATAGCCGGCCAATACCAAAAACCATTTTAACAACTGTGTACGCGGTGGAGATTCCAGAATGAAGTAGGATGGTGGCAACGTTCTCGAGGCATATTACGTGGACCCAACTCCCGTGAGTTGGCATAAATGACTAAAATAGGAGCTATACCGGGCTACACAAAGGGTCGCACCCTTTTATCGAGCATTCTTCTTCGAAAACCGTTCTATTACTTTTGTGATTCGATATGTGGCGCCACTTTGATTCGGGGGTATGTCTCGAGGTGGGCGGAAGCTGCCAGCTTGCCGTCACCACCGGTCCGGGAGTGCAAATGGTTTAACCACCCTGGCATTGCCTCGCTTGTCGTGTCATCTCCTTACAGCGAGCCCACTACGAGTTTGGTTTTAAAGATCCGACCGCGTTAAGGTTCACCATCCCCTTGACACTATTTTCTATATGATTACACTTTACTGATTAGACACTACTGTATATAGCGCAATATACTACATAGTAAATAGTTTAACGGATCCTTAGAGGATGGGCGGTCCCAAGCATCTTCTAAGTTACTTGTACCTTTACTACAGTTCACTTGAGTTGGTTTACATTGTATAAGTATGTATGTCCTGACTCGAGTGTTTGTATTTTTATTTACGCTCCGGTCAGCCTGAGTATTCACAGATTTGGATTTCCACTTTTTGGAGATTGGAATCGCTGGAGATTATCTACTTGTCAAATTTTATCTTTTGCAGTCTATTGGTCCTTTCCAGCTATTGTATTAGTAGATTTCTATATATTGAGACTTCTTTTGTACTTTATTTCTTCTATTGTATGTTATGTAACTCTGATATATTTATATAGTAGCTTCATGAACTACTATCTCTTTTACGTCCGCTGCATTATTATTACTCTGTGTCTGTGATATGTGATTTTATTTACTGTATATTCTGAGATTTGCCAAATTTTTATTTACAACGCGGTATTTTGAGCAATTCAATTCCGGCATGAGTGTCTACCTATACACTTATAATGGATGCGAATGGTTGAAAATATCGGGTTGTTACAGTTGGTATCAGAGCTTTGGTAGCTCTAGGCAAAACTCAGCATATGGAGTGAATGTATTTACAGAATCACTTTCATTCAAGTTTGAATCTCTCCCTTTTGACTCGATTCCTTTGAATTTTGGAACGTTCCCTACAGTTCCAAAATCCATTCGTATCCCTCGCTATTTATCTTCTTTTGACTCTAGAGTATTCCATAACTCCGCTTCGAATGATCTTTTTAGTAAGTCGGCGGTCACGCCAATTTCAAATTGAATTGAAAAAGGGGGAAACTCCTTTACAATTAGCATCGATTCACCAGAGATTCATATCTATCCTTGGTTTAGATGCTAATATCTTTTATTATTCCAAACTCTAACTCTTGAGATCGAATGTAGATTTACCCTAGAAAAATCCACATTGATCTTATTCTTTAAGCCACGGTTGACCCGGTAAATGTTGCCCGTGATTTATTTAAGCTTATCCACCTCACTGTTTTGTTATTTAATCATCTTGTTTTTTGTTTCCAATCTATTCTTCCAAACATTTTGAATTATACTTGTATATCTATGTTTTGTTTTATATATTGTGTTGTTTGAGTTGTTGATGTTGATTTGGGTTTCCGATTGATTCGTCTGATCAACGCTATCGATAGGATTTCTAAAACACTCTGACAGAACAAACTGACACAATATTATTTTAAAATTTAGTTAATGAAATAAATTTTGATATATATAAGTAAATTTATGGAACTTAATAAACTGATTTAAATTGATTATTCGAAGTGATAATACTTGGTTTGGGAACTGAAATGAATTTAGAACAAGAAATTTGAGGATTTAATTTCCGATGGTTTCAAACCTTTTGTTCAAAAAGTTTTATAAGGGATATATTATTTAAAGTATTTTCAAATAGAAATTTGTTTCCAAAGAATTTTAAAGTTTAAAATAGTGCTCTTCTCTTTGTCGTTGGAAAATAACTTCAGTGATGATCGCGACATCATCAACGTTCATTTTCGAGTTTCGAAGTGAAGAGACCGCTCTGTAGACTTACTACAGCTTTGTTTTGGTAAATCAAATTGATTTGAATTGAATTTCTAAAATATGACTTGATTTATAATATATATATATATATATATATATATGATTGAAATTTGATTTGACATATTATGTATATATTATTACTTATCTCTAAGTGGTTTGAATGTAATCGGTAATTTAGTTCTTAAATTTTATTTTAAAGAATAATTCCAATTATAAAAAAAAGCAAATCAAAATTTTGGATGAATATCAAGCATGAAATGATTTAATTGGAAAGTTTATTTGTATAATACAATTGCATTCAAATATAACTTACCTAAATTCAGAAGTTAAAAATGTAATTGGATAATATACAATATAAAAAGATTTATAAATAAAATTTGAGTGGTTATAATAAATGTTATACACTAAATTTTAGTTATAAAACGATTAACAGAGATAAATATAATAAAGGGTAATTGAATAACTTACAATAAAATAATGTTAAAAGAACTAAGAATAAAAGAAAGCAGTTATAATAAGTGTAAGTATGTTTAACATAAGTGATAAATATATTAAGAGGAATAAATTTAATTTTAATTAGGAATAAGGAAGAATAAAATTTATTAAGTACATTGTGAGTGTAATAAATGATTATTTTTCAAACCCATGGTTTTAAAAATTGTTAATTTAACATGATTGGATAATAAGATAATGAAATTTGGGACAGTTAAGATGTATTTAACTTGTGTAAAAGATTTATTCTTTATTTAAATTGAAATTTCCAAGCTTTCAAATTTATTTCCTTATTTTGGTTTTTTCAAACTATCTTTTGGTTGTCCTTATCATCCTTATCTTGCTATAGACTGATATAGGCATCTTTCTATAATCTTTCTGTTTAGAAATAATTCTATAATCTTTTATAAATCTACACCTTGTTAAACTTACCTATAACAACAGTTATCAGGTATAATTTCAATATCCTTGGCATCCTGTCTCAATCTTATTTCACTTTATCTTTTTCTGTGCTTTCCCGTACCTCATTCCTTTTCGGGGACGAAAAATTTTGAGTGGGGGAGAGTGTACCAACCCTACATTTTTTTCATATAATTTAAATTTGAGTTTATTTTATTTTTAAATTATTTTAAAACTTTTTTTATTTCAAACATTTCATTTTAAATATAAATGATGATTATTAAGTGATTTATAGTTCAAATTAGTATAAATTGAATATTTTACTGAAAAGTGAATTTCTAGTCAAACTGTTCAAATTGTGACTTTTAAACTTTAAATTTAAATTATTTAAAATCTTAAATTTTATCTTTCATTATGAAAATAGATGTAATAACTTGAACACTGCTTTTCGTTTCATTGAAAACGGAGTTAAAATGTAAAAGTTATGTACATTTCAATTTTGAGTGTAATTTGATTTATTTAACAATTTTGTCTATTTTAAATTATAGTTTTTTTTCTTTGTCATATTTATTTTAATATGTTATTATATGTATATTTTTGTATTATAATAGTTTTAAAATGAAGTAAACAATTTTCCAAAGTCAATGGTGATTATTTGTAATTTCTGGACACCGTTTTGGATTTTTAAGCAATTTCTTTAAATCTTTTTCTATTTTCTTTAAATTTAATTTTTTTTATATGTGTTAATATGTTATTTTAAGTATATTTTTGTCTTTTAATATTTTTAAAGTGATAATATAATTTTTCTAAGGTCTATTGAAATTTATTTTCTATTTTAAAGCCTAGTTTCTATTTTCTTTGCTATTTTCTTCATTTAAATTTTATTTAATTAAATTTATATATATATATGTGTGTGTGTATTTTGTGAATGAATTTTTATTTTTATGTTATTATATTTGTTATAATTATTTTTTCAAGTCCATATAATTTTTCTAAAATTTATTCTGTTTATTTTCAAATTTTCTAGTCCAGTTTGCATTTTTTAAAGCTATTTTCTTATTTTACCTTATATAATTAATAAATTTTTATATTTTGATAAATTTTCGAAATATTACCTGGGATTATTATTATTTCCAGAAATATAAAGTTATATAAATAAAATAAGGAAATATGAAGGGTTTTTGACTTTTGAATTGCCTTTTTGAATTCCGACCTTTCATTTTCTCAACTCCACTCTTTAATAATTTTTTTGTCGTGCTTTCATTTCTCATTCCAGCTGCATCTCCCTCATTTTTCATGTATTCTAACCTTCTCAAACTCAGGAAAAAAATTGCACGGCCATTGCTTCAAAGGTTTGGGTAAAATTCATCTCCTTCTTCCTTGTTTTGCTAGTTTTCTATTGAATTTTGTATATGTTCTCTACCTTCATAGCTGTATTCCCCCTCCTCCAAGCAATGGCCGACCACCACCACCACTTTTTCCTGACCATCAAACATCCTAACACCTCTCCTCCTCAGGCCAAGCCAAGCCATGGTGAAGATCATCACAAAAATCCATCTAAACTAGCACTAGCCATCACCTGTACCAAACCTAGTCTAGGATTGCCATCTCCTTCTTCCTCCACCTTTTGCCGTCGCCGCCACCACCACCACCTCTTACCTATCCTCCTCCCTCTGCCACGTCACCCACCACCACCTGGAGCCACTGGCTGTGTCCTACCTCATGTTGGTCATGACCTATTGTTGCATGAAAACTTGTTGTATTGCCTTGTGTAGTGTAGTTCCATGCCTATCTCTTTGCATCAATTTTGCCCATCCCCATACATGCTAGGCCGACCTTTAGGAACCCAAACCAGATCCTAACCCACTCCATAGCCATGTATTTCAGATCTATATTTGAAGCATAGGTGGTAGAAAGCAAGTGCAAAGACATTGGAATTGTTTTATACATTTATTCTTAACATTGTTTATTCATTTTGAATTGAAAACTTATGTTATATTTATTTGTTTTGTCTCATGTATTCAAGGCAATTAACCTTGTCTCTCTCTCACTCAAATCATTGTCGTGCCTTCATTCTTTCTGGGTCTTTGTTTGTGTGTCTGAATCTTCTATCTTCAACTTATAGAGGTGAGTTATTCTCACCAGACAATATGTACATATATAACTAGTAAATTGACCCCTTTTGAATCTGTAAAATGCATTATCATGTTACACCTGCTATATTATGATTTTATGACATTCACCCATGCTTAAACACTTGTTATAACATCTGTTACCGTTATATTATGTTGTTCTGCTATTTTTATCAGTTTATCACATTGTAAGTTCCCTGTAGATTAGAAATCACTATGGGTTGAAATGATACATACCCGAATGGACTTTAGAATAGGGGAAAATCGTTATGGGCTGAAATGATAGACCTGAGAGATTTTCAATTTATTTTATTTACTTGGGACTACGGGTTTGAAATGATAAAAACTGGATTTTTCTTTGTAAATTACTAGTTGAAATGATATATTACCCGTATCACTTTACCTAGCGTAGAGAATTATATACAGGCCCGTAGTTAAAATATGTTTTCTAAAAATTTTAAAATATTTTAGAAATTTAATTATTATAATATTTTGATTTAAAATAAAATAAAAATATAATTTTTATAAAGATTATTGATTTTTTGGAAATCTATAAGTTAAATAAATTATGGAAAAGTTAGAAAATCTAAATGTAAGTTATTTTGGAAATTTTGATTTAATTTTTAATGGAATTTAAATTAACTTAGAAAATATGATAAATTTATGATATTTTGAATTTAAATTAATTTAAAATGATTTTATAACATATTAATGATTTTTGAATAAAGTTAAAATGTTAATGAGTGAATATTGAGTTGAATTTGGAAATATAACTTAAATTGGAATTTATGAAATTGGTTTAAAAGTGAAATTTTAAGTTAAGTTAAACAAAATGGAATTAAGTTATATTTGAAATTTTAAACTTAATTGTTAAGTTGAAATTTAATGTAATGAATTTAAATTTGAATGTTGAAATTTAATAAGCGAAATATTAATAAATATTGATTTTTGAAAGGAAACTTAACTTTATAAAATCATGAATTTAAGGAAAATTAAATGATGCTTGCAAATGTGAAAATTTATGATTTTATAAGTTAAAAATGATTTAAATAAAAAAATAAGTATTTGTGAAATTCTATTGAATATTTGAAGTTAATTAACAGCATTTTTAAATGCTGTCTTTTGTTAAACTGAATTGTTTTGAATGTAACTTTCTGTAGCATTTTCCAAATGCTGCGAAACTTGAATTTTCATTGTTTTAATAAATTTAAGTGCATAAATGAACATTGAAAAGTTTAAATTTTTGGAATTGAATAATTTAATTATTAAATGTAATAACTTCATTTTTATGATTTAAAATGAAGTAATTTGTTTTGAAATATAACTATTTGATATATTAGAATGATTGAAATGTGGTTTCGAAAAGATATGATATTTTGATATATTAAAATGATTTAAAATGTGGTACTGAAAGATATGATATTTTGGTATATTGAAATGATTTGAAAGGTGGTTTTGAAAAAAATATAGCTATTTTGATATATTAAAATGATTTGAAATGTGGTTTTGAAAAGACATGATATTTTGATATATTAAAATGATTTGAAACGAAGTTTTGAAAGATATGATATTTTGATAATAAAATGATTTGAAAAGAAGTTCTGAAAGATATGATATTTTGGAAATGAAGCTTTGAAAGGTTATGATATTTTGATATATTAAAATGATTTGAAAGGAAGTTTTGAAAGGATACGATAATTTAATATATTGAAATGGTTAGAAATGACTTGATATTTATTTTGATAAATATTTGAATTGAAAGATATGGTATGATGATATATTGAAATGGTTTGGAAATGATTTAATCTTTATTTTGATAAAGATTTGGGTTGAAATGATATTTTATTTTGAAGTATAAAATATTGTTTTAAAGTTATAACTACGGGTTATAATAACGATTGGTTGTTAAAGAGACCGGGATCGGATATTGTCTTATAGCCGGCCAATACCGAAAACCACTTTAACAACTGTGTACGCGGTGGAGATTCCAGAATGAAGTAGGATGGTGGCGACGTTCTCGAGGTATATTACGTGGACCCAACTCCCATGAGTTGGCATAAATGACTAAACCAGAAGCTATACCGGGCTACACAAAGGGTCGCACCCTTTTATCGAGCATGCTTCTTCGAAAACCATTCTATTACTTCTGTGATTCGATATGTGGAGCCACTTTGTTTAGGGGGTATGTCTCGAGGTGGGCAGAAGCTGCTGGCTTGCCGTCACCACCGGTCCGGGAATGCAAACGGTGTATCCACCCTGGCATTGCCTCGCGTGCCATGTCAACTCCTTATAGCGAGCCCACTATGATTTTGGTTTTAAAGATCCGACCGTGTTAAGATTCACCATACCCTTAACGCTATTTTCTATATGATTATACTTTACTGATTGGACACTACTATATATAGTGCAATATACTACATAGTAAATAGTTTAACGGATCCTTAGAGGATGGGCGGTCCCAAGCATCTTCTAAGTTACTTGTACCTTTACTACAGTTCACTTGAGTTGGTTTACATTGTATAAGTATGTATGTCCTGACTCGAGTGTTTGTATTTTTATTTACGCTCGTGCCAGCCTGAGTATTCACAGATTTGGATTTTCACTTTCTAGAGATTGGAATCGCTGGAGATTATCTACTTGTCATGTTTTATCTTTTGCAGTCTATTGGACCTTTCCAGCTATTGTATTAGTAGATTTCTATATATTGAGACTTCTTTTGTACTTTATTTCTTCTGTTGTATCTTATGTAAATCTGATATATTTATATAGTAGCTTCATGAACTACTATCTCTTTTACTTCCGCTGCATTATTATTACTCTGTGTCTGTGATCTGTGATTTTATTTACTGCATATTCTGAGATTTGCCAAATTTTTATTTACAACGCGGTATTTTGAGCAATTCAATTCCGGCATGAGTGTCTACCTATACACTTATAATGGATGCGAATGGTTGAAAATATCGGGTTGTTACACGTGACAAGTTGGAGGAATCCAAATGGATTCCTCACCAGTATTGATTTGTTTACAGATATTGTGATATATGCTGTTATCGTATGATATATGATGTTTTGCATGCCATGATTGTTGTATTTAGTGTTGTTGCAGCATTGGGCCTATTTTTGAGTTTTAAAAACGTTAACGTAACGATTTCAAATTTAAAAGAATTTTAAAAGTGATTTTGAAAATAAATGTTTTATTGAATTTTTGAATCGTTAAGAATTGAATTTATTTTGAATAAATAAATATTATAATTTTTATGTTATAAAAATTATGATTTTTGGTGAAATACACTTAAGTATGATTTTTAGAGTTATACAAATTTTAATAATGATTTGTAAAGTATTAAAGGAATTCGTTTATTTAAATTGGTATTTTTGAATTTATTAAAGAAGGTTTATATATAAGATTTATAAAATTTGATATTTTATAAATCAGAAATGATGGAATTATAAAGGAGTTTTATAAGGGTTAAAATGAGGTTATAAACATAGTTTATAAGTGAATAAGATTTACGAATTGCGAAGTTACAAAATAAATGAACTTGTAAAATAAATGATCTATAAGTAATTAACTTATAAATTGGATTTTGGCATATAAATGAAATAAATGGAATTGGTTAATAAAAGAATTTTATAAATAGAAGATTTTGTAAAATATAAATGGAATTTATAAACAATGATTTATAAATTCGAAATCAATTGAATTTGTAAAGTTAAATATAGAAGTTTATTAAAGGAGATATATCCACGATTTTGGACAGTGGATTATCCTTTGATAAAATGCGTAGAAATAATGAATTTGGGTTAGAGAAGTATACTCACGATTTTGGACAGTGAATAATCTTTTGAAAATAAATAAGTGTTTTGGGAAGTGATATTTTAAATTGAATAAAATGATTTAAAGATGTTTTAAAATGTGTTAAGTATCGAAACCATAGATTTCAACATTCATTGTTGAAATAGACGTTTTCGAAAAGTATAAGGAAATTATGGACTATAACACTGTTGTTATAGTAAATGATTTTCGAAAGGAAATGCTTTGTATAGTATATGGGATTTATAAATCTATCTTATTTTCGAATCCCTATACTAGTGATTTTGGGTTGTCGTAACGATGTTTTACGCAACATTCGTTTTGACCCGAATAAATGTGTTTCAAGAGAACGTTTTCTTATAGAATAAAATATGTACTTAATCGTGATTTAAGCATATGGAATATTTTCCAAATGTTGAAAATATAAATGATTTGTGAATTACTTATTTTTAAATAAGTATCTGTAAATTTTTTCCAAGATTTAAATATAGAAATGCTTTTGATATTATATCTTTTTAAAAGATAATTTGAAGTGAATATTTGGCAATGATTTAATTAATAAAAGATTAATTAAAAGGGCCTAGTTATTGTTATGGTGCTGAATATTTGTTTGTTTGTTTTGATAGTTAAATAACCGACTATCAAACATTGCCAAATTTTAGTTCCTCGACTTGATGTGGGAACTATTTAGTCTTACACTTAGTACGTGGCCATCTGTGTAGGCTTGATTATCCTTTGTGCTGAGGAAGTTGATTTGTATAGTGCGGAGTATTACTCCAATCTATCGAGCTTCCTTCTAGGCCCGAAGGATAGCATGTGAAAGTTGGAGACGTGATAAGTCTATGAGACTTATTTGCTGTGTGAGGTTGGGAAACGCTTTTGCATTGTTGGTGCGAAGAGATTGGGATCAAATTTATCTGAAAACCACTTGGAACCAACGTATATGCGACGATTGTGCAGGTTTCTTGTGATGATATTGATATTCCGGAGTTTCATAGTGGGGGACTGGTTGTTGATCGTTTGGGGTTAAAATCCGAATATACATTCAGTAGTAATGGTCTCTTCATTATGAAATATCCAATGCGAGAACTATTTGTGATATCCCGGAATTTTTGATAATATCAATTTAATAATCTTTATATAAAATTAAATTGATATTGACAATATTGATTAAAAATGATATGATTTGGTTTAATAATCAGAATAAAATAAATATTTAATTTGTGATTTGTCTTTTAAAATGCTAAAATAAATGTTTAAATTATAATGTGTATATATATTTGTATATATATTATAGTTTATCTTTGTTTTGGAATTTAACTTACATGAAAATAAATAAATGAAGTTTTGTTTTTTAAATTCTAATAAAATATTGAGTAATTAGGAAATTATGTTTTAAATAATATTAGGCTTTTAAAAATCTATTTAAACTAGTAATTATATGGTTTGATAATATTTAAAATAAATATTAAATTGTTTAAAAAAATTCTTAGCTTAATTTTTGTTTTAAATTTAAATAAAAGTTGATTTTATTTCTTTTAAAATATTATTTGATTAAATACGAATTGAGAATATTTTATATAAGTCTAAATATAAAATAGCATATGATTTAAATTCATTTGATAATAAAAGTGATTCATAATTTCTTTATAAATCATATAAAAATTGTTAAATTGTTATTTTAAGCCATATTAATAAATATACTATTTTTCATAAATATAAAGAAGAATTAAAATAAGGAAATAGAGTCTTCATTTTTAAATTGAATAAATTGATTTTAATTTTGATTTCAAAAATTTAATTTGAATTGGAATTGTTTTTGAAATTCAAATTAATTGATTCTTTAAAATATTTGTATAAGTTTTAATTTATAAATTGTTTTATTTACATTTACTTTTAATAGGAAAATCATATATATTTACATAAACATAAAATGAATTAAAGCAAAATCTTTTTAAACATTTAAAAGGATAACTAAATTATATAAAAGACATGTGTTAAGTCTTAAACAAATCTAAGCTACATGTGTTAATTGTAAAACAAACAAAATGACAAGTGTCATTTGATGTTTTCTTTATCTTTATTAAAATATTTTCAGCCTTTTAAAACATTTTCCACTTTTCTTTATTTTCTTTTAAAAAATCAAATGCTAGTTGAATCAATGAAAACACTTCACTTAAAATCTGAAAACTCAAAATCCCTCAAACATAAAATCTGTAATTCACTCCCCAAACAAAAAATTACAAATCTGGAAACAGAAAGGAAAAAAAACATATCTGCAAGTAATTTCAAGTCTGCATTTTTTTACTGAAGATCACTGCAAATTTGAGCAAATCAAAATGACCTGCATGCATCTATGTTGGTCAGAAGTTCAAATGCAAGCAACCTGGAGGCCTGCATGCATATATTTTACAAGTTTTCAAAAGGGCAAGAAGCATTTCAGTTTCTAGATTGGGAATTTGTTCTCTGTTCTTCTGAATAACAAGTGAGTAACATTTTTGATTTAATAATTTAAGTTAACATGGTTGCATAATTTATTTCTGTGAATAATCATGAATGGTGATCAGTAAGTTTATGTATATATATATATATATATAAGAATAATCTGTGGAAATTGAGGTAAAATGTGTGATATGGTTGAATTTGTACTGCCTGTATAACATCCCTGCTCTAAAATTTCAATCCAGTTCCCTATTTAAATTCATCTTGCTTTATCTATTAAATCTTAAGACTTAGGATTTAAACAATATTTGTTTGTTTGGTTATAAACTAGATTTTAAAAATTTATTTAACTTAATTAGAACTTGAATTGCTCTGGAAGACCAGTTTAAAAAAGAAACTCAAGACTCTGTTTAAAATTCAAACTTGTTGATTTTGCAATTCAGTTATACAAATCAAAACTTTAGACAATTTCATGATTTTTAAATATAAAATCATAAATTCTAAATGGGGTTTGACTGTGCATTGCTGTTTTAACCCAAAATTGGGTTTTGGAGTGTCTTTGATGTTTCAGGTGAATGTGGGGTTCATGTTTTTGTATGATGATAGATGGGTGATTAGGGAATCAGGGAAAAATAGTTGTACGGTGATCAAATTGATATAGAGACAACGGTGGTCAAATTTGTTCTGTA
This sequence comes from Allium cepa, assembly GCA_030765085.1. Lineage (NCBI taxonomy): Eukaryota > Viridiplantae > Streptophyta > Magnoliopsida > Asparagales > Amaryllidaceae > Allium > Allium cepa. The sequence continues at coordinate 27,157,573 of CM060938.1, read as the reverse complement.
ACCCTAAAGTTTGAGTCAGTTAGCAAATAGGATCGTTCCCTCTAAATATTGGATCGAGTGTTTAATAATTCTGGGAATTGGTTGCTGGGTCATAGAGGAGGAAGTGGCCGGAATTGTAGCTTGAACGATGGTCGGAGGGAGGAGCATTGGCCGTTGATAGATTTTGGGTTTGGGTTTGCGTTGTGTTTCTAGGTTTGTGAAGAGGGGCTGGATTTGAGTTGCAGGTGTTTGGGATTTGTGATGATGGTGTTGAGGAGTGAGGTTGTATTCTGGTATGTTGATGCTGCCGGAGTTGATTGGAGGAGGGCAGAGCCACCGTGCATGTGCACGGTGCTCTATTTTTTTTCTGATGATCTGAATTTAGGTAGTTTTGTTAGTTTGGGAAAAATGCAGAATTTACTCGAGTAAGTACTAGAGTCAATTGAGGATTTGCCCGAAGATAGATGGTTCATGACTCGAAGTGAAATGAGTCGAGCTCGGGTTATTTTGTTTCAGGTTTGATTTCTGTAACCTGAACTGTTTCAGGTTTTAAAAATTTTAAAACTAAATTTAAAAAAAATAGTAAGGCAAGTTTAAATCTAAACTTAAAGCAAGATTTAAATTATGAATTCAAATAGATTTAAATTCCAGATTTCAAATAGAAAATCTGTAGAAATAAAATATTCAGAAAAACTGAAACCTGCAAAGTTTTTATATGAAGTAATTTATAAATCTGAAAATAAGATTTTAAAACAAGATTTAAATTTTACGTTAAAATCTGGATTTGAAACCCTGAATCCAAAATTGAAATTTGAATCTGAAAGTTTTAAAAAGGAAATAAGTTGATAAATTCAAATGTTATAATCAACTTTGAATATTTTAGTATTTTATAACATATGTTTTATAAATCTGAAATGAAATTTAAAATAGGATTTTAAATTTAAATTTTTGAATCTGAAAATTTAAACACAATTTAAATTCTAGTTGTAATATAAATAAGATTTTGAATTTAAATGTTTCAAAATCACTTGAATGTTTAAGGTATAATATAAATTTATTTAAATGGATTTTGGGTTAAACCATTTTTAAATTTTACCTTAGGTAATTCTTTTAACTAAAATTTAAAAGGCTTTGGAATACTTAAACCTTGTTTAAGTTTAAACTTGATTTCATTTTAGTCTAAATGGAATTTAGATGAAATTTGAAAGCAAATTGTTTTTAAATTACTTTGATAATAATAATTTAATCATTTATGAGATTAATGATTTTCATAAAAATTGTTTTGAACTTAATAATCTATTATTTGATCAAGGTAATTAAGTTTGTAATTAATTAATTTAATTAATTAATAATTAGGTTAATTAATCAAAAAAAATTAAGGGCTTTATTTAAATAATTAAAAGGGTTAGTAAGTTAATTAAATTTGATTAAATAGTAATTAAGAAATCAATTAATTAAATAATATTTGATTTAATTTGATTAATGATTTGAATTATATTAATCAAGTAATTAATAATTAATTAAGTTTTGATTATCACTTGATTTATTTGATAATTAGAAATTAATTAATGAATTTATAGATAATTAAATTTGTAATTAATCTTGATTAATTCAGTTAATTACTTTGGAAAAGTAATTAAAGATTTGTTATTGGTTAATGAAGGTCATTAGCTTAATATTATTTTATAATTAATTAACGTAATTAATTTTAATAATTAATTGATTTAATTAATTTAAAGATAATCATTTGAGAATTATTTAAGTATAATTACTTAATGAAAGTAAATAGGGAAATTAATTACTGAATTGTAATTAATTAAGTTGTTGATTAATTAAGTTAATTAATTTAGTTTAATTAATTTAAAATAATCACTGGTTCATTTGAGGAGTAATTACCAATGTAATTAAAAGTGGATAATTACATAGTGAAGTAATTAAGAAAGATAAGTTACTTGATGTAATTTTAATTGAAGGATACTTGGATGATAGAGGAGTTTTGGAATTCAATTACTTTGTGTAATTAATATGTAATTAGTATGTTGAATAATTTCTTAAAGTAAGTAATTAATAATTAATTACTTAGTGTAATTAATTTTGGGTTTTGATAATTAAGTTATTTAAAGATAATTCAAGATGGAATTAATATTGTTAATTACTTAATGTGATCGATTAAGAGTGATTAATCAATATGGATAATTGAAAATTAATTTAATGAGGTAATTATAAATAAAATAAATTGGAATCATTAATTTAAATAATTAATGATATAATTAAGGATTGATTAATAAGAACAATTAATCAATGAAGGAATTAATTAATGTAATTAATTAAGGATTAATGTAATTAATTATAATTAATTAATGAAGTAATTACAGGTTAATTACAGGTTTGGTTTGGAATAATTAATTTGTGAAATTAATTAAAGGTTAATTACTTGAATGTAATTAAAAGATAATTAATCTAGATGATTAATTAGGGTAACTTGTTAAGAGTAATTAATTAAGGAATGTGTAAGCAATATTTATATGGATAAATAATTAATTTAATTTATTTTAAATTAATTAAGGAAGATGTAATTAATTTAATTCATTTTTAATTAATTATAGGATGGTGATTTAATAAGTCATTGCTTATGAATGATGATTGATATTTATTACACTGAATGGTTGAAATCTCAGTTATGAGATAAATGATGTTGTGTGATTTGGATGCTATTGTTGCATTGAGTTGATAATATGAATTATCTGTTTGAGTTGATAATATAGATTATCTGATGTGATGATAATATTGATTATATATTATGATGTTGTGAATTGTCTATCTGTGTGTATATAGATAATATTGAATTGAATTGTTTTAAACTTTAAAACAACTTGGACCTAAAAGACACGCTTTGGATTTCGATGAGACCGGGATCGGGTTTCCATATTTGGATATCCGAAAACCACATCGATCCAAATTGACGACAGGTCGCGAATCTTATGTGAAGAGTGAAGACTCGTGGTGTAAGGACTATACATCAGTATAACTCTTGAGGTGATTCCGTGATGAGTTTGACAAAAGTAGTCCTTATAGGTTCGAGATGAAGATCCAGAGTGCAAGGGTTATCGTCGTTAACTCTGAGGGTGAATCCAAAAATGAGTGTAACGAGATAATGCCTTCGGTTTCGTTCGAACCCAGAATGAACTTGTATGGATTGAATTCTTTCAGAACATCTTCAGGTGGACGATGAGCATTCTAAGAGATGTGTCCTCTAAAGGTAATCGTAGCCTCAAGCCTCATCAACCGGGAATGGCTAAAACAGGGGAGGTGCAGCAAGGCTTCGTGAGTAGCTTCCACTGGAGCGCGAGATTGATCCCTGTCTAGAAGTCCCTTTATTTTCGGTTGTGTGGGCAGTTGATTGCAACAACTGCCGGGGTTGTCTTGTTCGGAACTGTACAGTAAGGAATGGTTCCGGCCTTGTGTTGCGGAGGAGCGGGCGTACTCCTCGGTACGGTGATCTAGGCCGCGTACTGTGACGGGCGGTACCCCAGTAGCCCTACCATTGTATGGAATCCACAAACCAATAAGTGCCAACGGTTTTGATTGTATTACCCACTTTTGTGAATAGTAGCTAGAATTTAATCATGTAACAATTTTGGCTATTTCATATTTACTTGAAAACCCTAGACACTATTATAATATCACCGGATTTCCTATCAAAAGTTTTGGTTAGCGTAAGGTAAAAACTTTTCCATGTTTATGTGTGGGAAGTCTTACGTGATACCTTTCTTTTCAAAGGTTTTTAAAGCTAAGCAACCTTAACCTGTTACTCACACCAGACCCATGTCTGACCCAAGTTTATCTTTGTTTTCTTAAACTCTTGGGTACTCAAATTTTTACGAGTAGTCAAGGGATTCAGGTTAGCTTTGACGAATAATGGAGGAGCAATGGAGCAGGAGGCTTCCGCGTTAGATATAGTTTTCCGCTATGTGTTCTCTGTGTTGTGTTTGTATTGAGTTGTAAATACTAGACAGGTGTTTATAACTATCTAGTATATGTGATGTGTATGTTGTGTATCTCTGATTGGTATTGTATATTATGTAAATACTTATGTTATTAATATAATTTATTCGTTCCGCTGTTGAGATTCTAGTGTTGTTTCTTCTTTCTCTTCTTTCTTTTCTTTTTCTATCCCTTTCTTTCTTAATTGATGATGCGATTTTTTGGGAGTGGAAAGTCGGGTTGTCACAGCTGGTATCAGAGCATTAGGTTGAGTGAATACCTAGGCTCTGGAGTGGTGTCTATCTTGAGAGAGCGTATTTTTAATTTTTATATATTTATATATATATTTATTTTATTTCTACCTATCTATTGGGTTACCTGTTCGGGTTTTCCAATATGGGTTATAAGGTAGATTGGGATAGTGGTGTGTATAACGCGACTACCGTTGGTTGAAGTTTGAATGTTAGGTTGGAAGTGTGTCTGTCGAGGCTGTAGACCGAATACCGTCTCGAGTGAGTTTTGCTTGGTGTAAGGACTTCATTGATCTCTGAAGGTAACCTGTTAAGGTTCGGAGTTCATTTTTGAAGTTGGATGAGTAGAGTTTGGATCGGTTGGCTGAACAAAAGCAAGTGATGATATCTTGATATCTCAAGGAATAGTAGCTTCGGGATGAGATGCAGTGACTATGGATGTTTCTGAAGATGATTTCTTTGGAACAAGTTTAGGGAAGAAGTTCTGCTTTGGTGCTATGGCTGAATTCAGCAGAATGTTTCTGTTTGATTTGAAGTCTGAGTTTCTCGAAGAGCTTTGGATTGAGAAATCTTTGGCATTGGTATCGGCAGTGCCGCTCGGAGTGTTCTGTGTATCGGCAGAATTTTCTGGCTTAGCAGTTTTCTAGAGAAGGAGTCTAGAAGCAGCTGAGTGAATCCATTTCTTCGATGGGTTGGCAAGACCAACATAAGTTGTTCTAATTGGCACAGAGAGAACAGATTTCTTTGGAATTAGATTGAGTTGATCGCAAAAGTGACTTGCGATGGTTGAGTGTTCTCTTGGATTGTTGGAGATTTTTTCGGATATTTTCTGGAAGTCAGGAGTTGTCCTCATCTAGAGATTCAGTGGTACCGATGGATCAACTAATTGAAGGTTGGTTTCTTGAGATGGAGTTTGTTGAAGCAACTCAGGATTGGAGGAACTTCTGAGTTTTCTCTTGATTATTAGAGATCTTCTTGGTTTTGCTGTCCAGTTGTGCTTGTGTTCTTTATCAGCATTCTTTTCTTCCAGATCAAAGTTGTGCAGCGGAAGCAGTTTGGGAGTGCATCTGTTTTTCTTTTTCGGATAGGAAAATTTGTTTTCTTCTGATGGTTTTGAGTGGAGTTTGTTCTTGATCTTGGTTGATCGGGGAGGATCATTCTGGTGGATTGGGTTTGGTCCAGTTTGTTTCCTGTGACATCAGCAAGGATTGAGCTGATCAGGTAAGAGATAGGCAGTCGAAGATCTGATTTTAGATAAGTTTCTCAGTTTTTAGGAGCTATAAATTTTGGTAAGGTTGGGTAAGGTTGGGTAAGCTAGCTCCGAGATGTTTTGGATTTCTTCTGTGTTCTGTTTTGGATAAGTGTTTGATTGAATTGCCAGTTTGGACAATTGGAATTTGATGTGTTTTACGTGTCTCTGAGGGAGTGCGTGTATGATCTATTTCTGGTTTTGAAATCAGCTGTTCTGGGAGATTTGGTGGTTGAGTCAGATTTGTCTATAGTCTGATGTTTGTTTAGCGGTAGATATAGATGAGTAGGAGTTCTGTAACTCAGTAGTGTTGATTGTTTGGGTTTTATAGAGCGAGTAACCCGGTTTTTACTTAGGGAACTCGAGGAAACTCTATCCAGAATTTTGTCTGGATTGTTAATTTTGTTTGATTGGATGAATTGATTGCTATGGTTGTTAGCATATGTTTGATATATGCTTGGTTTTAAAATTTAAAATCTTAA